>WOAB01000112.1:2530223-5060446 GCA_027886185.1 Rheum nobile | reverse complement strand
ACCCAAATTTAAGTTGAAAGAAAAGTTAAGTTAAGTTAGTTCTAAGCATAACATACATTTTTTTATAAACTTAACCATATTTAAATCCTAATTAACATATTGTTAATCTTAATATAAATAATTAAAGCTAAATTAAAAGGTTTATTTAAATTATAATTAACATAAGTTTAACATAAATTTTAAATCATTCATAATTTAAAGAGATCACATACTTAGGGTAAGTATTATTTTATCCCTACATGGAATAAACATAATAAGTCATATAACCTTTATTATAATATTGAAAACTCCAAAACTAAATTCATGGTTATACTTATTTATTTATTTCTACACTATACTATTATACCCATTTGATAATTTTGTACAAAAATTATCTTAACATAATTTTAAAACTCCAAAACTTATGAAATAAATTTCATAACTTTTATTATTATCAAAATAAAATTATCATATTATCCCTCTAATTTAAGTGGGATATTACACTTATATAAATTTATGAAATTTATTATATTTACCATTATATACCTCCCTTCCATTGGTTACACTATAAGGATAACTAATTAACTAGGATATGATCCCACGTACTACACGGGATTGATTAATACAAATTAACATTGTATATAAATTCTACATTTTGACAATTGATTAATTTTAAATCATATAAAACTAAACATGTATAATAATTAAAACAAATAGCAAACATATAAAATATAACTAAATAATTTAATACATAAAATAATCCAATTTAGTAATTAGTAGAAAATAAGATTTTTTAAAAAAATGAAAAATCATATATATTTTTAGTGAAATTAGTATATAATTAATATATAAACAATTTATTATATCTATATAATATTTTATTGATAATTTGAGTTAAATTGGACCCTGAAAAATAATTATGAAAAACTTGAAAAATGAAAATATTGAATATACTAGGAAAAATAAATATAAATGATATAAATTTTAATTCTAATAGATCAAAATTAAGTAGTGAAAAATAAGAGGAATTAGCAATTTTACCCTAAAACAAATTTGTATTGCAAGATTAGGCTTATTTTTTGTCAGATTAGCACTTATGTATTATTTTTAGGGCTCAACTATTCGGCGCATAGGCATTTTTGCCTTTTGGCGCATAGGGCCGCGCGTAACGTGAGAATAGACTTCCCACGTTACGCATCGATACTGACCCATTCAAGACCCACACGTAACGTGTGAATTGGCTCCACACGTTACGTGTGGGATCGGTTCACACGTTACGTGTGACATTGTATCACACGTAACGTGTGGGAATCTGGCTATAAAAGCCAGATTCGGCTCCTCCTCTTCATTCATCTGGTCACTCAGCCGCGTCTACCACTCCAGCCGTCTACCACTCCTTGCCCCTCCCGCGTAACGTCTCCTTGCCCCTCTCGTGTAACGCCTCCTTGCCCCTCCCGCGTAAGGTTAGTTCCTAGAAATAATTATTTGATTTTGTTTTTAATAAATTTAAAGTGTTTGGTTAGGAAATGTAGATCCACACAAAGTATTTGGTTAGGTAGATCTAGGTTTGGATGGTAGATCTACGATGTGGAGATGATTTGGATGGTAGATCTAGGTTTTGTAGAAGTTTTTGTGATGTTTATGAATTTGGTTAGGTAGATCTAGGTTTGTTGACATTTTGTGTGGAAAAATGAAAGTGGAAGTGATGATATTGTTAGATTGGTAAAAATTGTGGATTTGTTGTTGAATTTTGGGTATATTTGATAATAAAAAAAATTGGACTGTCTCGCCGGAGAAGACGACCGGAAAGTTGCCGGAATATCGCCGGAAAGTCGCCGGCGGCTTGCCGGTGAAATTGGAATGTGTACATTCACACGTAACGTGTGAATGTGCACCACACGTTACGTGTGAATGTGCACCACGCGTTACGTGTGAGAACAAGTCACACGTAACGTGTGAATTTGCATTTTTTTTTGATATCTTGAACGTTGATTTTCTGTTTGTTGATTTTTGTTGATTAAAATGTGTTGATATGTAACTGCAGATGGAACCTGGGGAAAGAACTGAACGCAGGATACGTCGCAACCTTGTACGCCAACAGTCGTATGTGACTGGCGAAGAGGTCAAAAGGTCGGAAAGGAGGCAACGGAGGGATGTGTGCTACCGAGATGATGAGACCGGCGCATACCAGATTGGAGCAGGTAGCAGTATTGGGGCTGGTTTAGGGTTTCAAACTGGAGTCGGTAGCAGTAGTGGGGTTGCTGGCGATACTAGCATGATAGGAGTGCATAGCCTAATGGCAGTGCCGTCGTTTATTGGGGGTAGAGCAGGCTCTGAGCCTCCGAGGGACCCAGACTATGAAGGAAGTCCGCTGCATTGTTATTCTGATACAATAGATCAGAATAACTATTACGGGCGGAATTTTAGTCTGCCGGTACTACCGCCGCATGTGAGCCCTCATCATAGCCCGAGGGATTATTATCAGGGAGATGAGGAGCAGGACAACCCGTGGGAGAACCCGGCAGTGTACCCGAACGCTGCCTATCATCAGCCTATGGTAAGTACATTTAGTATAACATGCATTTGTTTACAATTCATTATTGCATCTGATCTATTTAATAAATGTAGGATCATGCCTGTACATGGGGGACTCAGGACCAGGGGACTCAGGACCAGTCCAGCAATGCCTGGATTCCAAGAGAAGACGCCCCAAACACGGCGGGCGAGGAGCCTCAGGAAGCCTCTTCTTCGCGGGGAAAACCACCCCGGTCAAAGAAGAATGTCAGATACGACCCTGAACTGGTGGTGAGCGTTCCTGGAGGTCCGGAGAGACCTGAACTCCTAAAGAGTTTTATAAACCACGTGGCGTACCTCCTTTACCAGCGCGTTGTAAGTTGCACGTAACACACTTTTTTTAATTATTAATCTTGTTTTAAATAAGTCTGTATGATTTCTTAATTATGTTCATATACAGTCGGTGCAACCCTTGAGGTTCCAGCAGCGAGACAAGCAGTTACGCTCATGGCGTCTCACAACGGAAGACGCGTGGGGTAGCATGGCATTGGCGTCCGGGCTATGTCATCTATCGGACATCATGCATGAGCATGTGGATGAGACGCTGATTGGTGCCTTCGTCGAGCGTTGGCAACCGGAAACCAACTCATTCCACATGCCATGGGGAGAGATGACTATAACTCTCCATGATGTGTGGATGATCCTTGGGCTTAACATACAAGGGCAAGACATGGGTCCCCCGGAGGTGATCGCTGTTGGTCACGGTTTTCCAAAACGGCGACCAGCGGTTAGAAGATTTCCAGCAGAACCTTGGGGAGCACAAACCGCGATCCCCCGCGATCGCGGTTGGTCGCGGTTTTCTGAGCGGCTGAACAGTTTCCGCTTTTCTCGAACTGCTTGGCTGTTTCGTTTTGTTTAATTAGTTATGACTTCAGTTTGAATGTTTTGGGGAAGTTGTTTGGATTATGACAACAATAGGAATGTCGTACTCATTACAGCATAGTATAGGAATGTCGTACTCATTGCATCATATCATTCATTACATAAATCGACTGTTTCGACCTTCTTCTTTCGTTTTGGCTTCTTTCTTTCAGCCTCAACATGAAGGGACACCCACATTTCTTCGACCTTGTGATGTCTCTCACTTGGTCAGCTCCTTTAGGGACGTTTTGTCCATGCCTATCACATGGTAACCAAGTCCCCCCGAGGGTCGAAGGGGTGGAAGCTTTATTCCTCCACTTTTTGATGCAGAATTGCTGATTCATAGCAATCTCCCGCGCCCACAAAAAGGCTTCTTCTCTAGACTCCCAGATTTGATCAGATGTGAAGAACCTTGAATAATCGGCCGAGACGTACACATCCTCCTCCGGTAGTACACTGAACTGAGGCTGTGTGTGTAGGGATGGAAAGCACAGCTGTGGGGTAGCATGAGATGAAGATGCTTCTGGAGGAAACGATATCCCAACATCAAATGATGGTATATCAATAACTGGTTGAGGCGTGTTCCAATCCTGCAATTTTTCTAGCGTTTCCCAAACCGGAAATGTCTTTTATGGAGTGCTCCAGTCATTGAGGGAGATATTGTTTAACCCCTCATATAAATGATAGTTCGTCTGCATACACGAAATCATGTCATCAATTAGTGCACTGATTATAAAAAAACACGTTTACTGTCAAACCGTGCCATATTACAGAATGAAACCTGGTTTCGGGTGGTGATTACACACGTAACGTGTGAAGAGTGTCCACACGTTACGTGTGAAAAACACCCACACGTAACGTGTTGAACACCTTCACACGTTATGTGTGAACATTCTTCACACGTAACGTGTGAAACTGTTCTTCAATGTAACAGCAAGTTCGTAGCCCTAAACCCTAAACAACGCTCAATCTTTGTTTCTAATACCCTAAACAATAAAATGAGATCTTTAATATTAAACAATAAGTATCAAAAATAGCTTCCCTAAATCCTAAACAACAAATATAATGGGCCATCAAAAATAACTTCTCTAAACCCTAACCATGAAGCTAAGAACTTTAAACATTTTCAAAACAAGAAATAAAAAAGACAACCTTAGGGTTACTTATAGAAATTACCTCGTTATAAAGTGGAATATCTTCCCCATTGTTGCTCCAATACTCGTTGTTGTTCGGATTGTCCATTTTTTGTACAAAAAATGTGAGTGAAAATCAAGATTTTGGGAGTGTGTAGGATGAGGGTTTAGGTTCGAAATGGATTCGAAATGGGTTGTTAGCGGACAAAGAAGATGGGTCATTATTACAGTTAGGTGGGGACAAGACGGTTAATTCAATGCGTTTTGCAACAGACTGAACCACACGTTACGTGTCAAACCGTGCCACACGTTACGAGTGAAGTAGATTGGCACGTTACGTGTGAAACACACTAACACGTAACGTGTGATTACTAGGGTTTAGGGTTTAGGCGTATGTAGGGTAGGGTAGGGTAGGGTAGGATGGATAGGGATAGGGTTTAGGTTTTGTGGTTTAGGGTTATGGCATTTCGGTAGAGTTTAGAATAATGAGTTTTAAGTTTAGGGTTTAGGGTTAGGGTTAGGGTTTAGGGCTTAGGGTTAGTGTTATGATTATGGTTTAGGGTTTGAGTTTAGAGTTTATCTTTAATTATTAAGGGTGAATTTGGGTATGCGAGTTACATTGTTTATGAGAGTGGTTGATGTTTAGGGTTTAGGGTTATTAGGGTAAGAGTGGTTGAGGTCTTTAATGCTAGTGGTTGAGGTCTTTAATGCTAGTGGTTGAGGTCTTTAATTCTTGTGGTTGTGGTCTTTAATTACTACAGTTGTATATATCATTTCACTATATAAGAGGCATTAGGGTTGTTTGTTCACTACAACACTTCCAACACAAGCGGGATTGAAGATTCATTTATGGGTAAGCTTCTTCTTCCAGTTTCTTTCGATTTAGTAACCCTAATTGGCCTTTTCATATTAATGGATTTGTAGGAAACCAAGCACTACATCAAATAATGACATCTTCATCCGAATCATCATCAAACCTAAATAGGCACCATCAACAAATAAGTGCTCCACAATGCGAGTGTAATTTGAAAACCATTGTCCGTACTTGGGATTTGCAGTGGAACTACGGAAGGAGGTATTGGGGATACCCAAGACTAGGGTGTTTATACAGGAATTGGATTGATCCTGTGTACGAGGAGAGGGCACACGCGGTTATTCGACAACAATGGCGGGAAAAACAAGATCTTATTAAGGGGAATCAAGATGTTGTTAAGCAAGAACTTTTACAAGATATGGATAAGATGCGTAGGTATAACCTCAATCTATATAATGATGTACATCATATAATGCCTTGATGTCGTATCTTTTGTGTAATGTTGTTTACGTACTATCAACCTTTGTAGGGAGCAAGCAATTTTATCAAAGCAGAGACATGATATGTCGCGAAGTTTTACAAGAGACTATCCTAATTTTTTCAAACGCAACTAGGCGATGACATTTATTTTGTGCTAGGTTTTCTAAGTTTATGAAGAACTTGTATTATTTCTTGTATTGTGAGCTAAATGTGATTGTATTCATCCAACGTAATGAACAATTCTATTCTATCTTCTATGTTGATTATTTTGGGGTGTTTTTTGTAGGATTTTAGATAAATAAATAAATACTACAAATAAACAATAATATGATACAACATTCATACATGTAACATTATAATATGTATAAAATAAATAATAATTTAACATTGAACAACAAATAAATACCACAAAATATACAATAATATGACATACACAAATACCCTAAACCCTATAACCATTCTAAACCCTATTGACTAATCCACACGTAACGTGTGGGTACAAATCACACGTAACGTGTGAAATGGTCCCACACGTAACGTGTGGAGCACTGTCACACGTAACGTCTGGTTTGTACCCTCACGTTACGTGCGAGCCTATGCGCCAAACGGCAAAATGCCTATGCGCCGAAAAGTAATCGTGTATTTTTATTACATGAGTATTCTTTCTAGGGGAAAAAATGACCAAATCAATTGCATGGATGTGCAAATATCACAAATTCTTATTTATAGAAAAAGATAAATTACATTTTCATTTTACCTTTTTTTCAATATTTTAAAATTTCAAAAAGGTAATATAAAACCAAATAAAACATTATTCATTATGTCAAAAACCATATGAATAAAACATTTTCCATCTAACCCTAAATCTAATTCCTCCCCTTTTCAGTCTGTTTGGATACTAAGTTTTGAAGGGGGAAGAAAAAAGAGAAATTAGGATTAGAGGAAGAAAGGAAGACAACATATGATAAGGAAAGAGAAATTCAAATTTTATTGTCTCGGTAGAACAAATGGAAAGTTATTTAGGGTTTGTTTGGTCATTTAACTTATAATGGCATTTTTAGTTATAATGAGATTTTTGAAATAAAAGGACTTATAGTATTTTGGTATTTGTGCTAATTTATAATCTCATTCCTCAAATAAAAGAAAATGAAAAAAAACCTTTTTGATAAAAAAATATGTATACACCAAACGTATTTATTTCAAATAAACTACTTATAACAAGAAATGTCATGGCCAAACAAATCCTTAATTGTCTGGGTTGATGAAGGGGAGGGAGGGAGAGAAAAGTTATGTTTTTGAAAGGTTGCTGGTTTGTTTCAATTTATTTTCCACCCAAATTCCACAATATTTGTGGGATTCAATTCCTCTCTATTTTTCATCCTATTTAAAATTTATCTTCCTTACTATCAAAATCTTTCGGAACCCCTCCATAAAAATTAGCCAAGCAAAAACATTTGTTCCCCTCTATATCCCTCCCCTTAAAATCCCTTTAAAACCCCACATCCAAACACATTGTTCATCTTCTTCAAATCCCATCTAGAAAACTCCTCACTGGAGACAGATTCCCGAAGAGAAGCCGATAAGCGGCTGAAATCGCTTCACACTTGGCACGAGGACGCGCTTCACACCTGATCCCCAATCATCATGAAGAATGGGTATATTTGTAGAACTTAACAGTGTACCTAGTATTGTCTTTCACCCAATTTTAAGTCCTTACGATTAGATCTCTTGATTATTGCTACTTTTGCGTCCTTCATCAACAAAACGTTAGTTTTTGAAAATAGATTTATAAGGAGAATAAACAAGGGAGCAAGATATCAAGTATAGAAAATAGAACGATTAATTTTTTTTGTTGACAAATGATCTAAGTGTACAAAAATTTCGATAACTTGGGTGCGTTACGTGCATAAGGAAACTAACTTCAAAAATAAGGACCAAAACTATATCTTAATAATTTTCTACTCATTTACTGTAACACTTCTAAGCAACTCCAATGGTCTAGGGTCATGTTGGAATACAATGTTGTATATGGGTATAACGTTGATCAAACTTCGGTTCGACTTGGATATAGATTGAATCGTGTCAACGCACTTTCCATAACCAATATTTTGACCCTTACTCTTGTAGCCTTAGGGTTGCACGGAATTCAATTCGAGATAAGACAATCAAACCTTCATTGAATAAGGCAATATCAATAGAGAGCACTTGGTGTTTTTGTGTTTGTTCGATACAAGAGATCGTTCTCTTTCTGGATATCCCAAGACATGCCCCAACCTCACCCTTATGTAGGGCATAGGCGGTTACACGGCGGTTGCATGGCGATTGGGCGGTTGCATGGCGGTTGGGCGGTTGCATGGCGGTTGAAAATTGGTTATAAAACCGCCAAAAATGTAATATCCCTCATTTTGTAAGGAAAATTTTGAATCTTCTTATGCCCATATTACAAGTCAGATTAAATTCAGAGAAGTACGAACATTCTATGAGATGTTTGATCTCTGTAATATTTTTCTGAGTAAAATAAAATACAGTTAATGTATTTTTGGGTAAAAAGGGTCGTTCGTGTACGAATATATTTAACCCGGAGTTAAGAATATTTTTACCCCTTGGTAAAAACGACAAAACGGGTCAAAGGGGGCAAAATTGGCCTTGACCGCACCCTGCCGCACCCGCGGCGAAGGCCAATGCCAGTGGCGGTCACGAGTCGGCCACCGCACCCCCACCGCACCCTGGCCACACCCCATGGCCATCGTAAGCTCCGACGTCATCGCGATAAGTCACAGGCCGTATCTCGCCTTAGTTGGCCTCCTAGCTGACTATCTGGTCGGGCCACCTCCTCCTTGACATCATTGGTTGGTAAACTCCATGCTTGGGGTATAAAAGAAGGAGGAGAAGCCATGGACGAGCTCCATCTTCTTCCTCTGAAAAATTCTCTGAAATCTCCATTGTTGTCAAGCTTGTGAGCTTCGTTTGAGAAGAGATCGAACCCCTTTGAGTGTTTACAAAGGTGATCTTAAGTGGTGTTCAAAGTCCTAAGAAGGTTGGGGATCGAACCACAAACGAATCGAAGGCGAACGAATCAAATTGGGTGAGTTCGCCATCGAAGCTGTCAAAAGCTCGCCACTGGCGCCTGACCGTACCCGCGGCAAGGGCTCCACCGCACCCGCGGTGAGCCTTGTCCGGGGTGTGTGTTCTTGGGTGTTTGGCTTTGGGTGAGGCTTGACCCCTTTGATTCCTTCCTTATTCTTTTAGATTCATATATGTAGATATTGAATCTAACTTAGGGTCTCGTTATGGGTCGTTCCAGAGGGATTTAATATCCAGGATCTGTCCCAGTTTCAGACTCAGGAACCGTTGTCTCTAAGCTTGTTAAAGCTTTCGTCTGATCTAAGGCAAGTGGCAGTTCGCTCTTGCTCATCATTCCATATTTCCATTAATTATCATCAGTTTGATTGTTAATTAATTTGGAATGATTTATTGTTCTGTTGGGAATAGTTTGATAAATGATGTGAAAAGAATATGATATTATAATAGATTGTATATCTGCTAGAACAACGCTATTATAGATATATAATTATGATATTAGCCTGGAGGGCTTTGATATGATTATTATTGTGTTGAACTATTTAGTGTTTTGGGGCGAAAAGATCGGACGACCTAAATCTCCTTAGACGGGGTAACTAGTCGATCGGACGATGGGAAATAATCCAAACCAAGCAAATAATAGGTAAACAAGAAATAAATATATAATAGCAAGATGATTTTATTAGATATCGTGTGAATCGGATTAGATCGCAATACAACTTATCGTAATAAAATCAGAGATCGAGTGGGACTCGACCGGTGACTTGTGAGTGGCGACCGACAGGGGTCAGGTGTAGGCAGCTGTTTGGAGAGCTAGATGGAGAGCGAGAGTGCTGTTCTGGTGAGTTTGCTAAGTGAGAATGCGTGTCCTTTGCGTAGTTGTGAGTTCCCTGATCTTATCTTCTTCGTCGTTCCAAATATGGTAAGTCCCTTTACTCCTGTGGCTGTTGCACCATTTTTATGTTTTTATCTTCAATACCGAGCGTAATGGCAAGGATTTCGCCGTTGAATTACTGGCAATTAAGGTGTTTGAACGTTGCAGATGTTGCATGATCTGAGCATTAAATGCGTGGCGAGATCTCCGCGATCTTGTCGGATGACTCTTGACTGGAGAGGTTTTGTCGGGTGTCGCTCGACCAGAGAAGCCTTGTCGACTCTTCTGAACTCGTCTGCCATTCTCCCGATTTGCAGTGGGCTTGGGCTCGGTCCTCTCGATCTGTCTTCTCTGGAGAATCCAGGCCCAACAATAGCCCCAAGTTGCTATGGGCTTACGGTTTAGGCAAGTAGACCGGGATCCATGGCAACTTCCTTGGACACGATCTTCACCGTCCTTTTTGGCGCGGTTGCACAGGTCGACGTGGCGCGCGATTAGGGCATGATGCGACGTCTTCTGCAGATCATGATTTCCTTCCATAACTTCTGAGCAGGGAGAGCGATTAGTCTTCATCTCCTTCCTTTGCAAGTTTCTGGTAAGCCTTTCGGTCTCTCTTGCCATTTGCTTTCTAATTTTCTTAGCCATAGCTCTCCGATTTCCTCCCCTCTCTATTCTCGACATGGTCTCTCTCGAGGCTTCTGAGTCGTCGAAGACTCTTTCCGATGCCGGAGAGGGCGATACTTCTCCTCATTTCCTCCTAACGGAGTCGGACGCGCTGGTTAGCAATTTGTCGGAGGCAGAGCTGGTCCAAGTCCTCGAAGTCGGGGGCTTTCCTCCGGAGACGATTGCTACGCTGCCTGAGCCGGACGAGAGGGCCGACGCGCGCTACGAAGGGTGGATTTGCTTCTATGTGTACCCGTTTAGGATAGGGCATAAGTTCCCATTCTCTCCTCTTGTTAGAGATTTTCTAGCTACCTTGGCGTTAGCGTCGTGTCAAGTGATGCCTCAAGCTTGGAGAGTCCTTAGGGTTTTAGACTTAGTGAATGAGCAAACTGGTGCTGGTTTTGATTTCGACGCCTTGTGGTATAATTACTTCATCGGGTTGAAGAGTTCTTCCCGTGCGCAACTGCGTGCCCGACGAGGTCGGAAGCCTTTGGTGCAAACTCCCGATGTGAACGACCGTGGATGGGGGTCAAAATACTTTTTTGTCAAACGATCTTCTCTGGAGAAGGAAGGAGAATGTCCTTTTCTGTTGTCGGAGTGGCGGATCGACAGTATGTACTTTGTTTTCTCTTTCACGCGTTTATGCGTTTTTAACACTCTGTTTTTAACTTTCCCTTTTTGTAGTCCCTGAACCGGAAGAATTGGAAGTTAGCAGCCGATCGGAGGCTTTGTCAAAGATTGTGCTTGAAGTTCCCGCATCTGAGAGGAAATTCGTCAATGTCAATTTGCTGGCGCCAACTCCTCCCCCACAGGAAGATATGTCGAATGTTTCTTCATCCCGTGTGAAAGGTAGACTTTCGGCTTTAGGAATCTTTTTGTTGTTTTTCGCTTTGTCGTGTATTTTAGGATTTCTCCCTTTTTGATGCTCTGTCGTGTCAGGTTCCCCTGGTGGTCGGTCGAGTGCTCGACTGAGAGTGGTGTCTAGAAAAGGTTTGATCGAGTAAAGGAAAGCTGCAGCTAAGGCAGCGTCGAGTAAGCCGGTCCTGACTGACCTGTCAACTGCGACGAAAGCTGGCTCTAAGAGAAAAATGAGCGCTCGTTCCGACGATGCTAAGGTGGAGGGCATCCCTAAGAAGAAAGGCGTGACTGCCGAGGGGGTTGACAAGATTGGTGTCGCTGGGCCATCGATCGTTGATCTCTTCCGTGCTCAAGATCCGACTTTGAAGTCAGAGGTTAAGGATGTTTCTCCCCTGGACTGCATTGGCGAAGCAGGCAGTTCCGCGTGGAGGGTACGTTGGCCCTTGTCTTGTGCGTTTTTGTATTTCTTTTGTTTCGACTTCGCTTTCTGAGTTGTGTATTTGCGTTGTCGTATGCCTTTTTGTCAGGCTTTTCAGTATTTCTTGGGAGCTTATTCCAGTGTCCAAGCAATGCTTGCTAAGGCTGAGGACAGGGCTGCTAGGTCAGAGTCCGACCTCGCCTCTTTAAGGACCAAGCTGGAGGGAGCTGAGAGTCGATGTCGAGAGACAGAGCATCGTCTCATCAGGGAGCTGAAGAGCTGCCAAGGGGAGTTGTCTGCATGTTAGAGGGAGTTTGAGGAGTACAGGGCAAGCATTGAGGAGGAAGTGAAGCGAGCTAGGATTGCCGACAGTCAGATTGCTGGCGATGTGGGGGCCTTCTATGCTGTGAAGTCGCGCATTGAGATGATTGAAGAATTCAATGAGGGCAAGCATGAGCTCTGGGACCTGAAGGCGGAGAGGGAGACTTTGGACTCCATGTTCCCAAAAGGTGACCCTGGTCAAGAGCTGTTCTGCTTAGCCGGCGTCGGAGAGGAGGCGGTGGATGAAGGTGTCGATGAGGACGAAGCTCATTCTGACGATGCCAAGCCGGCCGACAAGACAGCCCCATTGGAGCCAGCCCCCGTCGAAGATAATGTTGGTGTGTCTGATGCTTGACTTATTTGTCCCCTTTGTGTTGGGTTTTTAAACATTTGGTGTCTGTATGTTTTGGCGACCCATCCACTATCGCGGGTCGCAAGATGTTTCTGTTTGATGAAGTCCTACAGATGTGTAGGCAGACAATTATGGTTTGGCGACCCGTCCACCATCGTGGGTCGCGTATTTATAGAAAATGCTTCTTATTTCGATGCAAAAATGTGTTTTTACACGTAGAATTGTATACTAGCGTGTTTCATACATGTTTGCGATAGATAGCAAGTTGTCGACGACGTTTAGTATGTCGTGTGTGTCGGTTTCGCCCGTGTGCTCCATCGAGTGGGGTTTCACCGTATGTATGTATGTAGAGCAGGCCTGCGATGTGTTTGTGTATGTGTTAGTCATGACGTTATGTCGGGGAGGTAAGCAATATATAATAAGGTGTTTGTTCCTTATGTTTAATTGCGTGAGTGTAATAAGGTGTTGTACCTTATGTTTTGTATAAGGCAGGCGGTGTGCCGACGTGCCTGTGTTGTCATCTCCCCGTAATCCGATCGATCGTGTAATGTAAGCGCTATATGCGGATGACAGGATCCATTTGCGGACGACTGGGTCCAATGTAAATGTTGTTCTGCATTTGTATTTTTGTAAGGAGGAAGTCCTCGCTTGGTGTCAAGGCGATGATATATAAAGGAAAGTGGCGATGTATATGCGATAGCATGCGATACATATGTGATAGATGGCAAAGTACATGCGATAACATGCGATATGTATGCGACAGATGGCAATGTACATGCGATAACATGCGATATGTATGCGACAGGTGGCAATGTACATGCGATAACATGCGATATGTATGCGACAGATGGCAATGTACATGCGATAACATGTGATATGTATGCGACAGATGGCAATGTACATGCGATATGTATGCGACAGGTGGCAATGTACATGCGATAACATGCGATATGTATGCGATGCATAGAGTTTTGTGTGATGTTTTTACCTTATTGGTTCAGAAATGGTAGAGCTTAAGATGTGCTGCGTTCCAACTCCTCGGGATTGGTTGTCCGTCTTTGTCTTCTAGTTGATATGCTCCTTGTCCGACCACTTCGGTGATCAAGTAAGGTCCTTCCCATTATGGTGCTAGCTTTCCGTCGGATGGGTTCTTGGTGTTCTGGAATGTCTTCCTTAGGACCCAGTCTCCGACCTTGAATGCCTTGATCCAGACGTTCTTGTTGTAGCTCCTCGCGACTTGTTGTTGGAACTTGACCATTCTGATTCGAGCTTTCTCCCTGATTTCGTCCACAGTGTCGAGATTATGTGCTAGTTCGATGTCGTTTTGTTCGTTTGTTTGGAGGTTGCGGCGAGCGGTCGGAACCAGTAGCTCAACCGGGATGACTGCTTCGCTCCCGTAGACGAGAGAGAAAGGCGATTGCCCAGTCGCATTCTTTGGAGTGGTCCTATCGGACCAGAGAATGAGTGGGAGCTCGTCTGCCCATTTGCCTTTAGCCCCTGTGAGGCGTTTCTTGAGGTTGTTGATAATGATCTTGTTGCTGGATTCGGCATGTCCGTTGGATTGCGGATACCGAGGTGTAGATGTAACCAATTTGATGTTCCATTGGTCGCAAAAGGTTCGAGTCTTATGACTGATGAATTGGGAGCCGTTGTCGCACACGATTTCGGATGGGACGCCAAATCTGCACAAGATGTTGCATTTTATGAATGAAATGACGTGTTGATCTTTTACCTCTCTGTAGGCTTCGGCTTCGATCCATTTAGAGAAGTAGTCTGTCATAACGAGGAAGAAGACTCTTTGACCCGACGCGGGAGGGAGCTTTCCGACGATGTCCATTCCCCATCTCATAAAGGGCCATGGAGCTAGGGTCGGATGGAGGAGCTCCGATGGTTGATGACGTACGGGTGCGTGCCGCTGACAGGCGTCGCACCTCTTGGTGTATTCCATGGCGTCTTTGTTCATCGTTGGCCAATAGTACCCATTTCGTAGGGCCTTTCCCGAGAGGCTTAGTCCGCCGGTGTGGTTGCCACACTCTCCTTCGTGTAATGATTGTAAGATACGTCTGACTGAGATAATGGTTGATTATAGATATGGGGTCTTGTATCTAAAGGTCCCGGGTTGATTATACGGGCCTTTCTATCACCAATTGCGCTGCAGCACAATTGGTGATACAAGTGGTAAGGCATTGCCCTTGTATCTAAAGGTCCCGGGTTCGATCCCCGTGGGCAACAACCTACCAATTTAAATGGGGGAAGGGTGGGTGTGTGGGCTGCATGCCCTTGGACAACCAGGCGGCACTAGTACCGACGCCGGCACCGTTGGGTGGATGGGCGGCTTGGTGGCTGGGGTAGCTTGGCCTGGGATGTTACAGTGATGCCCTCCACCTCCAACTTACAACCGCGTCTTCAAAGAATCCAATCGGTGATAGAAAGCCGCCAAGGCTATGTGTCACATCGTGACCGCTATGCACCACATGCAACACCAGGCGGCGATGAAAGCGACTCCGACCGCGACGAGGCTTCCCATGGTGAGTACTCTGAACCTTATGACTTCAATGACAGGTATGAATAAAGGGGCACAAGACGCCACCACGAGATTCCCTCAACACCAGTTGCCGACCGAGCGAGACGAGAAGAACGCGACTCAGGTCTGCCGCATCGATCCAATCGCGCCCCAGACGTTGTGCCGCGTCCCCGCCGCCATGATCCCACCCCAGCGCTTTTCAACGTCCACGACCACCTTGGCCATCAAAGTATGCGCACCCCGCGTTATGGCTCTGATGGCTATGGGTCGACGATGCTAACAATTCATGATGATTTCAATGAGTTCGACGATGAGGAGATGGAAGACGCAGGGCTCATCAATCCAGGCTCCTTCCATCCTCCCCTTGGTGACCCCATTGAACTCCAAGATAGGCCCGCAGATTGGATTCCACCACCACTCCAACCAGTAAGACCACCACATCGCGTCCCAGGCGACCGAAGACATGACACTCGTGGCCACCACCACGAGGACATTCTGCGAGACTTTCGTCGACAACACGATGTCCCTACTCAGAGAAGAAGACCAGGATGCATTGACTATAACGCGCCTCCTAGGCACGTTGTCGCTGGCGATTTCCAGGATCGCCAAGCTCGCCATCATCGTCATCGCGCTCAAGAAGTTGACCAGCGCGCTTATGCACCACCACCTGCTCAACATCCACCAAGACTTAGCCTCCATGAGGTAAAAGTAAAAATTGAGCATTTCTTTGGGGAATATGACCCCGCTGTGTTTCTTGAGTGGTTTGCAGGCCATAGAATATACCTTGCGCTATACCCAAGTCCCCCCAGAAGAGCATGTTGACGTGGAAATGCTACACTTCCTAGGGGTTGCTCGCGTTTGGTACCATAGGTTCGTGGACGATCGCATTCCCTGACACCTTGCTCCCGTCACAGATTGGCACCAGCTCGTGTATGTCATGACCCGGAAGTACGTGCCATCAGACTACCGAAACCAGATGCGCATGGAGATCGCTATGGCGCGGTAAGGCACCAAAACACCTCTGGAGTTCTTCTCTCAGTTGGAGGACATGTACTACAAAGCCAGCATCAGTGTCGCCCCATCCACACTGCAAACGAAATTTCTCAGTGGCTTGAATGTCTCCATTCGTGACCAACTCGAGATTTTGCCGATCAAGGATCTGAATACCTTGACTCACACCGCGATGCAGATCTACAAACAACAAACGCGTCATCGGCAATCCTCTTGGCAAACCCCAGGCTAAAGAAAGTACGATTCTAACTCTGGTCAATCCCCTTCTACTAATGTGCACGGTCCACCCACAAGAACCACCGCGCCAAACCAATCCAGACAGGGGAAGATCGCGACATCATCAAGCCATGCTCCTCGCGCGCCGCCATCAAAGGGTTCATTACCAAACCCAGAACGCGCGTGTGACGTGGAATGTTACAAGTGTGGAGGAAGAGGGCACTACCAAAACAATTGCCCGAACAACAAGAAGGTCCTCTTCTCCAGCATCTCCGTAGGATATGAGTCTTATGAGGACGAGGATAGCCCCCTGGAGACCATCGAAGAAGGGTTTGAAGATGACGAGGAGGCTTACACCTGTGAAGCCACCGCACTACATGACGGCACACCTCTGAGCCTTGTAACGCAACGTCTCCTCACTGTCAAGGAAGCAACTCTTGGAGACCAACGCGAGAACCTATTTCACACGCGTTGCTTGGTCAAAACCGTGTCCTTGAGCGTCATCATCGATGGAGGAAGTTGTTGCAACATAATCAATGAAAAGGTGGTCAATCATTTCAACCTCCAGACCACTCCTCACCCACAACCATATGGGCTACAATGGATTTCTTCGAGTTCTGGTAACACTATAACTCGTCAATGTCAAATTTCCTTTTCCATTGGTCAATATACAGATTTTGTCCTTTGTGATGTCATTGGAATGGACGCCACACATCTTTTGTTGGGGCGCCCATGACAATTTGACAGGCCCGTTCTTCACGATGGTTATTTAAACACTTATGTGTTTACTTACCATGGGAAACGTGTCACGCTCTTACCTATGTCTCCTCATGAGATTTTACAAGACCAGGTTGAGCGTGATCGACAGAAGGCAATGAAAGCCTCCAAGAACCAGGGTACAAGTAGCACGCGTTCTTCCACTGGACTCGAAGTCGCTAGCACCGAAAATGCGTCCACTGATAGAACGCGTTCCAATGAAGGGCCGAAGAACACGCCAAAAACCACCAAGTTGAAAGGCACATGTGAGCACAGACTACTGCTGGCGCGACCAAGCAACCTCACTGCCCCCTTGAATGGCAAGGCCCCATGTTTTCTCTTAGTGCCCACGCGTTGCAACCCAGAGAGCCCTATCCAGGAAGCTTTGCCGAACGCGATTTCTGAGCTGCTCGATGAGTTCAAAGACTTATTCCCAGAGGAGCTTCCCCAGGGTCTTCCACCATTGAGAGGCATTGAGCACCAAATTGACTTGGTGCCTGGTGCCTCCCTTCCCAATCGCGCTGGCCCAGATGAAACCAAGGAGCTACAACGCCAAGTGCAAGAACTTCTGGATCGCGGCTATATAAGGGAATCACTAAGCCCTTGCGCGGTCCCCGTGATCTTGGTGCCAAAGAAAGATGGCTCATGGCGCATGTGTGTCGACTGCCGCGCCATCAATCAGATCACAGTCAAGTACAGACACCCAATACCGCGCCTCAACGACATGCTCGATGAGTTGCATGGAGCCACCCAACGGTGCCGGCGCCGGTACTGGTGCCGCCTGGTTGTCCAAGGGCATGCAGCCCATACACCCAACCCTTCCCCCATTTAAATGGGTAGGTTGTTGCCCACGGGGATCGAACCCGAGACCTTTAGATACAAGGGCAATGCCTTACCACTTGTATCACCAATTACGCTGCAGCACAATTGGTGATACAAGTGGTAAGGCATTGCCCTTGTATCTAAAGGTCCCGGGTTCGATCCCCGTGGGCAACAACCTACCCATTTAAATGGGGGAAGGGTTGGGTGTGTGGGCTGCATGCCCTTGGACAACCAGGCGGCACCAGTACCGGCGTCGGCACCGTTGGGTGGCTGGGCGGCTTGGTGGCTGGGGTAGCTTGGCCTGGGATGTTACAGTGTTGCCCTCCACCTCCAACTTACAACCGCGTCTTCAAAGAATCTAATCGGTGATAGAAAGCCGCCAAGGCTATGTGTCACATCGTGACCGCTATGCACCACAGGCAACACCAGGCGGCGATGAAAGCGACTCCGACCGCGACGAGGCTTCCCATGGTGAGTACTCTGAACCTTATGACTTCAATGACAGGTATGAAGAAAGGGGGACAAGACGCCACCACGAGATTCCCTCAACACTAGTTGCCGACCGAGCGAGACGAGAAGAACGTGACTCAGGTCTGCCGCATCGATCCAATCACGCCCCAGACGTTGTGCCGCGTCCCCGCCGCCATGATCCCACCCCAGCGCTTTTCAACGTCCACGAACACCTTGGCCATCAAAGTACGCGCACCCCGCGTTATGGCTTCAATGGCTATAGATCGACGATGCCAACAATTCATGATGATTTCAATGAGTTCGACGATGAGGAGATGGAAGACGCAGGGCTCATCAATCCAGGCTCCTTCCATCCTCCCCTTGGTGACCCCATTGAACTCCAAGATAGGCCCGCGGATTGGATTCCACCACCACTCCAACCAGTAAGACCACCACATCGCATCCCAGGCGACCGAAGACATGACACTCGTGGCCACCACCACGAGGACATTCTGCGAGACTTTCGTCGACAACACGATGCCCCTGCTCAGAGAAGAAGACCAGGACGCATTGACTATAACGCGCCTCCTAGGGACGTTATCGCTGGTGATTTCCAGGATCGCCAAGCTCGCCATCATCGTCATCGCGCTCAAGAAGTTGACCAGCGCGCTTATGCATCACCACCTGCTCAACATCCACCAAGACTTAGCCTCCATGAGGTAAAAGTAAAAATTGAGCATTTCTTTGGGGAATATGACCCCGTTGTGTTTCTTGAGTGGTTTGCAGGCCACAGAATATACCTTGCGCTATACCCAAGTCCCCCCAGAAGAGCATGTTGACGTGGCAACGCTACACTTCCGAGGGGCTGCTTGCGTTTGGTACCATAGGTTCATGGACGATCGCATTCCCTGACACCTTGCTCCCGTCACAGATTGGCACCAGCTCGTGTATGTCATGACCCGGAAGTACGTGCCATCAGACTACCAAAAGCAGATGCGCATGGAGATCGCTATGGCGCGGTAAGGCACCAAAACACCTCTGGAGTTCTTCTCCCAGTTGGAGGACATGTACTACAAAGCCAGCATCAGTGTCGCCCCATCCACACTGCAAACGAAATTTCTCAGTGGCTTGAATGTCTCCATTCGTGACCAACTCAAGATTTTGCCGATCAAGGATCTAAATACCTTGACTCACACCGCGATGCAGATCTACAAACAACAAACGTGTCGTCGGCAATCCCCTTGGCAAACCCCGGGCCAAAGAAGGTACGATTCTAACTCTGGTCAATCCCCTTCAACTAATGTGCGCGGTCCACCCACAGGAACCACTGCGCCAAACCAATCCAGACAGGGGAAGATCGCGACATCATCAAGCCATGCTCCTCGCGCACCGCCATCAAAGGGTTCATCACCAAACCGAGAACGCGCGCGTGACGTGGAATGTTACAAGTGTGGAGGAAGAGGGCACTACCAAAACAATTGCCCGAACAACAAGAAGGTCCTCTTCTCCAGCATCTCCGTAGGATATGAGTCTTATGAGGACGAGGATACCCCCTGGAGACCATCGAAGAAGGGTTCGAAGATGACAAGGAGGCTTACACCTGTGAAGCCACCGCAATACATAACGGCACACCTCTGAGCCTTTTAACGCGACGTCTCCTCACTGTCAAGGAAGCAACTCTTGGAGACCAACGCGAGAACCTATTTCACACGCGTTGCTTGGTCAAGACCGCATCCTTGAGCATCATCATCGATGGAGGAAGTTGTTGCAACATAATTAATGAAAAGGTGGTCAATCATTACAACCTCCAGACCACTCCTCACCCATAACCATATGGGCTACAATGGATTTCTTCGAGTTCTGGTAACACTATAACTCGTCAATGTCAAATTTCCTTTTCTATTTGTCAATATACAGATTCTGTCCTTTGTGATGTCATTGCAATGGACGCCACACATCTTTTATTGGGGCGCCCATGACAATTTGACAGGAGCGTTCTTCATGATGGCTATTTAAACACTTATGTGTTTACTTACCATGGGAAACGCGTCACACTCTTACCTATGTCTCCTCATGAGATTTTACAGGACCAGGTTGAGCGTGATCGACAAATAGCAATGAAAGCCTCCAAGAACCAGAGTACAAGTAGCACGCATTCTTCCACCAGACTCGAAGTCGCTAGCACCGACAACGCGTCCATTGATAGAACGTGTTCCAATGAAGGGCCGAAGAACACGCCAAAAACCATCAAGTTGAAAGGCACATGTGAGCACAGACTATTGCTAGCGCGACCAAGCAACCTCACTGCCCCCTTGAATGGCAAGGCCCCATGTTTCCTCTTAGTGCCCACGCGTTGCAACCCAGAGAGCCCTATCCAGGAAGCTTTACCGAATGCGATTTCTGAGCTGCTCGATGAGTTCAAAGACTTATTCCTAGAGGAGCTTCCCCAGGGTCTTCCACCATTGAGAGGCATTGAGCACCAAATTGACTTGGTGCCTGGTGCCTCCCTTCCCAATCGCGCTGGCCCAGATGAAACCAAGGAGCTACAACGCCAAGTGCAAGAACTTCTAGATCGCGGCTACATAAGGGAATCACTAAGCCCTTGTGCGGTCCCCGTGATCTTGGTGCCAAAGAAAGATGGCTCATGGAGCATGTGTGTCGACTATCGCGCCATCAATCAGATCACAGTCAAGTACAGACACCCAATACCGCACCTCGACGACATGCTCGATGAGTTGCATGGAGCCACCTAACGGTGCCGGCGCCGGTACTGGTGCCGCCTGGTTGTCCAAGGGCATGCAGCCCACACACCCAACCCTTCCTCCATTTAAATGGGTAGGTTGTTGCCCACGGGGATCGAACTCGGGACCTTTAGATACAAGGGCAATGCCTTACCACTTGTATCACCAATTGCGCTGCAGCACAATTGGTGATACAAGTGGTAAGGCATTGCCCTTGTATCTAAAGGTCTCGGGTTCGATCCCCGTGGGCAACAACCTACCCATTTAAATGGGGGAAGGGTTGGGTGTGTGGGCTGCATGCCCTTGGACAACCAGGCGGCACCAGTACCGGCGCCGGCACCGTTGGGTGGTTGGGTGGCTTGGTGGCTAGGGTAGCTTGGCCTGGGATGTTACAGTGATGCCCTCCACCTCCAACTTACAACCGCGTCTTCAAAGAATCCAATCGGTGATAGAAAGCCGCCAAGGCTATGTGTCACATCGTGACCGCTATGCACCACAGGCAACACCAGGCGGCGATGAAAGCGACTCCGACCGCGATGAGGCTTCCCATGGTGAGTACTCTGAACCTTATGACTTCAATGACAGGTATGAAGAAAGGGGGACATGATGCCACCACGAGATTCCCTCAACACCAGTTGCCGACCGAGCGAGACGAGAAGAACGCGACTCAGGTCTGCCGCGTCGATCCAATCACGCCCCAGACGTTGTGCCGCGTCCCCGCCGCCATGATCCCACCCCAGCGCTTTTCAACCTCCACGACCACCTTGGCCATCAAAGTACGCGCACCACGCGTTATGGCTCCGATGGCTATGGATCGACGATGCCAACAATTCATGATGATTTCAATGAGTTCGACGATGAGGAGATGGAAGACGCAGGGCTCATCAATCCAGGCTCCTTCCATCCTCCCCTTGGTGACCCCATTGAACTCCAAGATAGGCCCGCGGATTGGATTCCACCACCACTCCAACCAGTAAGACCACCACATCGCGTCCCAGGCGACCGAAGACATGACACTCGTGGCCACCACCACGAGGACATTCTGCGAGACTTTCATCGACAACACGATGCCCTTGCTCAGAGAAGAAGACCAGGACGCATTGACTATAACGCGCCTCCTAGGGACGTTGTCGCTGGCGATTTCCAGGATCACCAAGCTCGCCATCATCGTCATCGCGCTCAAGAAGTTGACCAGCGCGCTTATGCACCACCACCTGCTCAACATCCACCAAGACTTAGCCTCCATGAGGTAAAAGTAAAAATTGAGCATTTCTTTGGGGAATATGACCCCGCTGTGTTTCTTGAGTGGTTTGCAGGCCATAAAATATACCTTGCGCTATACCCAAGTCCCCCTAGAAGAGCATGTTGACGTGGCAACGCTACACTTCCGAGGGGCTGCTCGCGTTTGGTACCATAGGTTCATGGACGATCCCATTCGCTGACACCTTGCTCCCGTCACAGATTGGCACCAGCTCGTGTATGTCATGACCCGGAAGTACATGCCATCAGACTACCGAAACCAGATGCGCATGGAGATCGCTATGGCGCGGTAAGGCACCAAAACACCTCTGGAGTTCTTCTCCCAGTTGGAGGACATGTACTACAAAGCCAGCATCAGTGTCGCCCCATCCACACTGCAAATGAAATTTCTCAGTGGCTTGAATGTCTCCATTCGTGACCAACTCGAGATTTTGCCGATCAAGGATCTGAATACCTTGACTCACACCGCGATGCAGATCTACAAACAACAAACGCGTCGTCGGCAATCCCCTTGGCAAACCCCGGGCCAAAGAAGGTACGATTCTAACTCTGGTCAATCATCTTCTACTAATGTGCGCGGTCCACCCACAGGAACCACCGCGCCAAACCAATCCAGACAGGGGAAGATCGCGACATCATCAAGCCATGCTCCTCGCGCGCCGCCATCAAAGGGTTCATCACCAAACCCAGAACGCGCGCGTGACGTGGAATGTTACAAGTGTGGAGGAAGAGGGCACTACCAAAACAATTGCCCGAACAACAAGAAGGTCCTCTTCTCCAGCATCTCCGTAGGATATGAGTCTTATGAGGACGAGGATACCCCCTTGGAGACCATCGAAGAAGGGTTCGAAGATGACGAGGAGGCTTACACCTGTGAAGCCACCGCACTACATGACGGCACACCTCTGAGCCTTGTAACACGACGTCTCCTCACTGTCAAGGAAGCAACTCTTGGAGACCAACGCGAGAACCTATTTCACACGCGTTGCTTGGTCAAGACCGCATCCTTGAGCGTCATCATCGATGGAGGAAGTTGTTGCAACATAATCAATGAAAAGGTGGTCAATCATTTCAACCTCCAGACCACTCCTCACCCACAACCATATGGGCTACAATGGATTTCTTCGAGTTCTGGTAACACTATAACTCGTCAATGTCAAATTTCCTTTTCCATTGGTCAATATACAGATTCTGTCCTTTGTGATGTCATTGCAATGGATGCCACACATCTTTTGTTGGGGCGCCCATGACAATTTGACAGGCGCGTTCTTCACGATGGTTATTTAAACACTTATGTGTTTACTTACCATGGGAAACGCGTCACGCTCTTACCTATGTCTCCTCATGAGATTTTACAAGACCAGGTTGAGCGTGATCGACAGAAGGCAATGAAAGCCTCCAAGAACCAGGGTACAAGTAGCACGCGTTCTTCCACTGGACTCGAAGTCGCTAGCACCGACAACGCGTCCACTGATAGAACGCGTTCCAATGAAGGGCCAAAGAACACGCCAAAAACCACCAAGTTGAAAGGCACATGTGAGCACAGACTACTGATGGCGCGACCAAGCAACCTCACTGCCCCCTTGAATGGCAAGGCCCCATGTTTCCTCTTAGTGCCCACGCGTTGCAACCCAGAGAGCCCTATCCAGGAAGCTTTGCCGAACGCGATTTCTGAGCTGCTCGATGAGGTCAAAGACTTATTCCCAGAGGAGCTTCCCCAGGGTCTTCCACCATTGAGAGGCATTGAGCACCAAATTGACTTGGTGCCTGGTGCCTCCCTTCCCAATCGCGCTGGCCCAGATGAAACCAAGGAGCTACAACGCCAAGTGCAAGAACTTCTGGATCGCGGCTACATAAGGGAATCACTAAGCCCTTGCGCGGTCCCCGTGATCTTGGTGCCAAAGAAAGATGGCTCATGGCGCATGTGTGTCGACTGTCGCGCCATCAATCAGATCACAGTCAAGTACAGACACCCAATACCGCGCCTCGACGACATGCTCGATGAGTTGCATGGAGCCACCCACTTCACTAAGATTGACCTGAAGAGCGGCTATCACCAGATACGCATGAACGCGGGTGATGAATGGAAGACGGTGCTCAAAACCAAATATGGGCTTTACGAATGGCTAGTCATGCCGTTCGGTCTCCCCAACGCGCCAAGCACGTTTATAAGGCTCATGAACCATGTGTTAAGGGATTTTTTTGGGAAATTTGTTGTCGTATACTTTGACGACATTCTAGTGTATTTGCGTAGTCTTGAAAATCATGTAAAGCACCTTCGGCTTGTGTTAGAGTGCTTGAGACGCGAACAATTGTATGCCAATCTTGGCAAGTGTTAATTTGCATCCGACACTACAAACTTTCTGGGCTATGTGGTCTCCAAGGATGGACTCCGCGTAGATGAAGACAAAGTGAAGGCCATCCGGGATTGGCCAACACCCACTACACCAACAATGGTTAGAAGCTTCCTTGGCTTGGCAGGCTTCTACAAGAGATTTGTTCGCAACTTCAGCTCCTTCGCCGCGCCCCTCCATGAGCTCACAAAGAAAAACGCCGCGGTGAATTGGAAGGACAGCCACAATCACGCGTTCAAAGCGTTGAAGGATGCCTTGTGCAACGCGCCACTACTACAACTCCCAGACTTCACCAAACACTTGTGCAACGTGGCCTAAGGTCGTTATGCCAAATCAAAGTAAACCTCAACTTCCAAACTAGTATAGTAAGCAAGCAAGGGTCGAAATCCCAAGAGAATCACAAGCATATATATTCCTGTCACAAATTGAATACCAATCGAACAATAGTAACAAAAGGGGGGGTTTTGATGTTTTAATCAAGTAGAAAATAAAACAGAATAAATAGTATGCAATCAAATGTGAAAAAACACTTAGCCAGGCAATTTCCGCTTAAGTTTTGATTGGTTGATCCTAGATTACTTCCAATTCCTTCCTATGATTATTCTTGTCTCGATCTTGTGTAGATTAATAAGGAAACCATCTCTAAGAACCCTTACCAATGAATAACCATAGCACCACTAGTGATTCAACCCAAAGGCAGCAATGAACATAAGAATTAACCAGGATACACATAACACCTCAACCAGAAGCATTCAACGTGTAATCAAATCTCTACATAGATAAAATCCACCAAAGCAAATAAAACCTATGCTTGCCACTCCAGACCAGGACGTTAGCCCAACAGTTTCCTAGTCATAGCAATATGAGTAACAATCAATAAACCTAGATGGCCTGTCTAGACAAATCAATAATTATTCAATGATATTCTGCTTAAGAGAAGAGATATAGATCAATAGGAATTAAGAAAGGGAACATAACCTCACAACCAATAATCAAAACTTAAGCTTCCATTGCCAGACTAAGCAAAAGTGCTTAGCCTTCCATAGTCTTGAGAAAACAACGATGATGTAAAACTAAAACCTGATATGAGTGTCTCTCCTCGAATGAGCTCTCTTCCTAGGTTAAATAGAAAAGAGAACTAATATGGGCCTAACAAGTTCCTAAGCCCATTAAGAAAAGAAACGAAATAAAATGGAAAAATAAGAAAAGAAATTAGAAAAGATAGACTCGGGAAAAGTCAGAACTTCCAGCGTCGACGACCCGCGATCGCGGCCTCTTGTGGCTCCGTGCTCTTCACATTCCTCCGTGCTTGCGGAAAACTCTCGACTTGCCCGAGGAACCGCGATCGCGGCACCCTTGCCCGCGGTCGCGGTTAATGCTCGGCCTTCACTCCTTGGCTTCGCCTCCTAACCTCTCGTCTTCACTTCCTTGGCGTCTTCTTTTGGTGGCTTCCTTCCTCAGTGTCTCCTATGATATCCAAAATAGCTCATACACCTCCAAAAATACCAGACTTCGCCCTCAAACGCCATGCATAAGAATGTGTCTAAATCTACCCGAATGGCACCAATAAAACCCTCTAATAACTCTTAGTTAAGCCCTACAAAGTATTGCTTATCAAACTCCCCCATGCTTAGACCTTTGCTCGTCCTCGAGTAAGCTAATAATGAGCCTACTCCTCCAATGAAACACCCAAGGCCTCAGGAAGCATCTCTCCAAACACAATGTACTAAGAGTTGCGCTTAACCCATGCCAAATCTCCTGGCACCAATCTCATTCACAACACATCCTCCATCAACAAGCTTAAGGGGCAAGCAGAGTACTTCCCCCAAGCTTAGCCCGGACATCCAATAGTGTAAAGTGACCTCTAATCCTAGCCTCCATCTATGACTCCTTATGCCTCCCAGAGTGACCTATCCGACAATCCTTCTTTGTCTCCTCTTCTTATGTCGCCCCTCCAGGTAAAATGAGATCCTAAAATCACTCCTCTTCTTTTCACTCATTTTGCCTAGGAGCCCTTTCGGGTTTTCATCCTAGCCACTCGTATTTTTTTCATAGAGGTGCTCACATATGCTCACGTCACTCAGACACCTTTTTACCCCAGCCTAGCGCTGGTCCGGGCCACCTGCTTATTACCCAAGCCGCTCTTTCGGGTTTTCGACTTGTCCCAGGATTTTCATGTATGTCTTTTTTGCTTTTTGACTTTTTCTAATTTTTATTTTTTTTATTTTTTTTATTTTTTTTTAAAAGGGAATGCGAACAATGGACAATGCTGAATGGAAATAACAATGCTGAAATCGAAACTAATTTACAAGATAGATAGCAAGTACTTTCTACTCCCCCATGCTTGAATCATGCATTGTCCTCAATGTATGGAAGACAAAGAAAAATATGAGGGGAAGAAAGTAAGAACTCACTGAGCGTACGCCGGGGTGGTAGTCTTCGTCAATAACGCCAAGAAGGTACTCAGGGATGTAGGGATATCCATAAACTTCATCACCACTTCAACAGTCGAACTTCCCAAGAGATAGATAATGGAATGCTGGAACTCCGAACTCAGTATGCACAGGTGGTGACGCACAGGTGAAGACGTACCGCAGGGGACAATAACAATGGATGGATCAAGGGTACACCAGTTGTTGCTCGCGAACATGATGAAGAAAGACCGCCTCTGAACCGCCGTGGAAATAACCGCCATAAAGGAGGGAACCGTCGTGGAAGAATCGCCATGGAAGGAACACCGTGGAGGAACCGCGATTGCGGCAGTGAAGGCCGTGATCGCGGGTAACATACGATTTTTTTTTATTTTTGTCAGACTAAACCCTAATTCACGGCGCGCCATGGGGCCGTGATCGCGGGTTTTATGCCGCGATCGCGGTTTTTGATCGACTTTCTCCGACCGCGATCGCGGGTTTTATGCCGCGGTCGCGGTTTCTTCTCGGCTTTTCTGCGTGGTTTAGTCAAACAAAAACAGAGCAAAAATTTCGAAAACAAGGGAAAACTAAGCTTCTGAAAGAAAAACTAAGTTGAAAATCTTACCTCGGGTTGCCTCCCGAGCAGTGCCTTGGTTACTATCGTGGCTCGACATGGTGCTCTCTATTCATCCCGGGTCGCTTACAGCGACCACCCTTCTTGGTTCCAAATCTGGGGGGTGCCTCTTCAGGTACGACTGTACCCCCTTCCTTCTGCCTTTCATTGTGAGCGGATCACCCTTCGTATCCATGACTGTAGTTGTCATCTTCAAGAATTCTCTTCCCAGCATTGCAGAGGTTGTACGCCTATCCTGCCCCGTGTCTAGTATGAGGTAATCCGACATCTAGCCTGCAACCTCACTCTTTTGCTTCACCTTCGGCTTCTTTCCTATCTTCCGCCTCGCCTTCACAGAATCTGCACAACGAGGGATGTTGTTGGCCAGTGTGACCAAAGGAGCTTCTGGCTTGCTTCCATTGAGAGCCTCAGGGGGAGGTGTGATGGGGATCTGGGACTCCAGCAAGGGCCATTCATGTTGAGTGTAGTTTTGAGGCTCATAGTCCCTGTCCTCGTCCATCTCCTCTTCAATTTCAGGAGAACATACCGCATCAGGTAGCATACTGTTCTTGAAGCTTTTGATTTCCTCTTTGAGGTCCTTCTCAACCTCATCATCAAATTCAGCACAATGCCCTATTTCATCCAGCATACCGTGGTTGCAGCACTCCTCCCGCGGTCGCGGTTTCTCTTCTGCGGGGAGCTCTCCAAATTCTGCCTTCTCCTCAATATGCCGTTGGGCAGCATTGCCCTTGGGTTGAGATTCTGCTATAGCAGGTATCCATTGCGTCAGCCGCTTCATTGATGCACCCAAGCTTAATATAGATTGCTGAGAGGATTGGTACAGAGTATAATTTTGTTGGGAGAGCTGAGAGAATCCCTCTTTCATTACTTGCGCGTTGTTTGCACCGGCTTGAATCACCGCTTGTGTTAATGCTTGAAGTGTCTGGGTGAGTGCCAGCAGTGTGTTCTCACCATAGCTAGAGTTCTCCAACAATGTCATGCTTTCTTGCGCCATAGCTAGAGTTCTCCAACAGAATTATCTACTCTGAATTGCACTTCGTCAATGAAAAGTTAGTAATGTTAGAGGGAACCGTAAGATAGGTTCCCTAGAGAGATCAATATTCAATTTATATACAAGAAAACAGACACTGATTCCCCGGCAACGGCGCCAAATTTGACGTGGCCTAAGGTCGTTATGCCAAATCAAAGTAAACCTCAACTTCCAAACTAGTATAGTAAGCAAGCAAGGGTCGAAATCCCAAGAGAATCACAAGCGTCTATATTCCTGTCACAAATTGAATACCAATCGAACGATAGTAACAAAAGGTTTTTTTTTGAGGTTTTAATCAAGTAGAAAATAAAACAGAATAAATAGTATGCAATCAAATGTGAAAAAACACTTAGCCAGGCAATTTCCACTTAAGTTTTGATTGGTTGATCCTAGATTACTTCCAATTCCTTCCTATGATTATTCCTGTCCCGATCTTGTATAGATTAATAAGGAAACCATCCCTAAGAACCCTTACCAATGAATAACCCTAGCACCACTAGTGATTCAACCCAAAGGCAGCAATGAACATAAGAATTAACCAGGATACACATAACACCTCAACCAGAAGCATTCAACATGTAATCAAATCTCTATATAGATAAAATCCACCAAAGCAAATAAAACCTATGCTTGCCACTCTAGACCAGGACGTTAGCCCAACAGTTTCCTAGTCATAGCAATATGAGTAACAATCAATAAACCTAGATGGCCTGTCTAGACAAATCAATAATTATTCAATGATATTCTGCTTAAGAGAAGAGATATAGATCAATAGGAATTAAGAAAGGGAACATAACCTCACAACCAATAATCAAAACTTAAGCTTCCATTGCCAGACCTTCCATAGTCTTGAGAAAACAACGATGATGTAAAACTAAAACCTGATATGAGTGTCTCTCTTCCTAGGTTAAATAGAAAAGAGAACTAATATGGGCCTAACAAGTTCCTAAGCCCATTAAGAAAAGAAACGAAATAAAATGGAAAAATAAGAAAGGAAATTAGAAAAGATAGACTCGGGAAAAGTCAGAACTTCCAGCGTCGACGACCCGCGATCGCGACCCATTTACCGCGATCGCGGCCCATTTACCGCGATCGCGGCCTCTTGTGGCTCCGCGCTCTTCACATTCCTCCGCGCCTGCGGAAAACTCTCGACTTGCCCGAGGAACTGTGATCGCGGCACCCTTGCCCGTGGTCGCGGTTAATGCTCGACCTTCACTCCTTGGCTTCGCCTCCTAACCTCTCGTTTTCACTTCCTTGGCGTCTTCTTTTGGTGGCTTCCTTACTCAGTGTCTCCTATGATATCCAAAATAGCTCATACACCTCCAAAAATACCAGACTTCGCCCTCAAACGCCATGCACAAGAATGTGTCTAAATCTACACGAATGGCACCAATAAAACCCTCTAATAACTCTTAGTTAAGCCATACAAAGTAGTGGTTATCATGGGGTCCTACACCAAGAGAAGACGCCCATCGTGTTCTTCAGCGAGAAGCTTACTGGGGCAACTTTGAATTACCCCACCTACGACAAGGAGCTCTATGCCCTTGTTTGCGTCCTCAAGACATGGCAGCACTACCTATGGCCACGCGAGTTCGTGATCCACTTGGACCACGCGGCCATCAGCTATCTAAAGAGTCAAGCCCATCTAAACCGCCGCCATGCTCATTAGGTGGAATTTATGGAGACGTTTCCTTACGTCGTCGTGCATAAAAAAGGTAAGGAGAATGTGGTCGCAGATGCCCTTTCTCGCATGTATGTTCTCCTTACTCATCTTCAGTCTAAACTTCTTGGCTTCACGTTGATTAAGGATTTATATCTGATTGATCCCTTCTTTAAGCCAATTGTAGAACACTGTCTTAGGGACCGCAAGTTTGAGACATATTTCTTTCATGAGGGGTACCTATACAAAGCCGGGCGTTTGTGCATTCCTAGCTCACCTATTAGGAAACTCCTCATCCAGGAAGCACATGAAGGACGCGGTCATTTTGGGGTAACCAAGACTTTAGCTGCTCTTCGCGAGCATTTCTTTTGGCCACGCATGACCACCCAGGTGACGCGCTATTGCACCAGTTGTGTCACGTGTCAACGCGCGAAATCTACCTCTCATCCCTATAGTCTCTACACGCCTCTGCCCATTCTATTAGGCCCTTGGGAAGATTTTTCCATGGACTTCATCACAGGTTTGCCTCTCTCTCATAAGGGTAAAGATTCAATCTTTGTAGTTGTGGACAGGTTTCAAAAAATGGCCCACTTTATCGCGTGTAAGACCACACACAATGCTAGTGAGATCGCCGCGTTGTTCTTTGACAACGTGGTCCATTTACATGGGATTCCAAGGACTGTCGTGAATGATCGTGATACCAAATTTGTAGGCATTTTCTGGAGAACCCTTTGGGGAAAATTGGGTACCAAACTCTTGTTTTCCACTAGTTACAATCCCCAAACAGATGACCAAACTGAGGTCACCAATAGAACCCTATGAGCCCTTCTTAGAACAATACTCAAATCCAACCCAAAGCGTTGGGAGGACTTACTTGCAATTGTTGAGTTTTCTTACAACAGGTCCAGGCACTCCGCGATGAAGCTCACTCCGTTCGAGGTGGTCTATGGCAGAAACCCACTGACTCCACTGGACATGCTGCCGCGTCCTCTGAAGGACAATGAGAACCCTAGCGTGGCCAACCGCGCCGCGATGATCCATGATCTACATCAGCGAACGCGGGAGCAACTGGAACGCCGCGCTCATCAATATGCCAAACAGCACAACCGTGGGCGCCGTCGTGTGATTTTTGCCCCAGGGGACTTGGTATGGGTGCACCTTCGCGAAGACCGTTTTCCAGCTAAACGCAAATCCAAGCTGGCCCCACGTGGTGATGGGCCTTTCCGTGTTGTGAAGGCAATTGGGGACAACGCATACGAGATCGCGCTTCCACCCGACTACGGTGTCCACGCGACATTCAACGTCGCCGACTTAGAGCCTTATGTGGAGCCAGAGTTCGATGATGGTGAAGCGGGGATGCTTCACATCTAAGTGGGAAAGGGTGATTCGCCCCTGCCCACCATGACTGCCACTGAGGAAGAGGAGGCTATGAGCATTCGCTCAAAAGGGCCAATAACAAGATCACGCGCCAAAGCCATCGTCAACGCGACACAATCCATGGTTGTCCGCGTTGTCGCCAGCCAAGGAACACAAGAGACCGCGTTCTCCCTAAAGCGCCTTCAGCCAAGCCCAGAGAACGCGTTCTCTGTCAGTCTTCTCTCAACCATTCAGTGAACGCATTCTTTTGAAATTGAATGCGATATCCTGAGACATTAAGTATTTTGGTTTTTATTTTGGGGCGTGTGTTCCACGCGTGTCGCATGGGCTGGCCCATTAAGCGAGACTCGGCCCATCCGAGTCACGCTATGTACTATAAAAGGTCATCTCGACCTTCTTTACTAGGTTACGCATCATTTTAATCTAAGATTACTTGTCGAGAGCTTTGCCTCCATTCTCTTAGATCCGCGTCACCCCAATCTCTGTCTTCTCATCTCCTTCCTTCGCTGCCGACGCTACGGCCTCCACTCGATCTTCATCGAGTTTATCCAACCCCGCTGCCGACGCTACGGTCAATCACTCGATCTCTTTCGAGTCTATCTCCTCTGCTGCCGACGCTACGGCTTCACCCTCCATCTCGAATCATCACCCAAACACCGTGTTCCGTCTCTTCAACCTCAGATCCGACGCGTGTGACTTCCCACCAAGATCAGAGATCCGGCATCACAAGCAGGAACGCATCACGTAGTCTCATGTATAATGCCTACGGACTGGAAATACACAGGATCATAAAATTCTCCACCTCTATCGGTGCGTAGTTTCTTAATCAAGTCATTTTGTTGCAATTCAACCTCGGTTTTATAAACCTTAAATTTATCTAGGGCCTCGTCTTTAGCATGCAATAAATACACATAACAATAACGAGAATAATCATCAATGAAAGTGATGAAATATTTCTTGTTTCCTAAAGACGGAGTAGCATGCAAATCACATAGATCACTATGTACAAGTCCAAGCACCATAGAATTTCTTTCAATGCCTTTGAATGATTGTCTAATAATTTTAGTCAACATGCAAGTTCTACACTTCTTTAAATTCATGTCAAATGCAGGGATTAATCCTTCCTTAGACATTTCCGTCATTCGCTTATAATGCACATGACCTAATCTTGCATGCCATATAGAAGATTCATTTGTACTAGAACATGCCATATAAATAGAATTGACCACTTTATTAATATTCAACATAAACATGTCATTACAGAAATACCCAAATCCTACAAACACACCACACTTCAATAAGATATACTTATCGGATTCAAAGACTTGCTTAAAACCACACTTATTTAAAACACTACCGGAGACTAAGTTTTTCCTAATTCCGGGTACATGTAAGACATCCTTGAGTTCAAGGGTCTTCCCGGAACTAAATTCTAACACCACTTTTCCACGGCCTAGGATAAGGGCAGTTGACTCGTTGCCCATTTGAAGGACGGACCCATCATTCACCGGTTCATACGTCTTAAACTAGCCACGGTCCTTGAAAACATGCTTAGTTGCACCTGAGTCAATCCACCAAGCCACTTCATCATCCTGCACATAAAATGCCTCAGAAATTAATGGTACATAATTCATATCCGAACTTGAACCAAAATCTGAAAACCGACCTTGATGAGTGGATGGGCCTTGGTCCTTAGACCCTTGCCCCGAACGGTTTTGTCCCGCTCCATTCCTATCCTTTGCAGACCGGCAGTCATGCTTGAAGTGACCCAGTTTGCCACATATCCAACAAGCACCTTTAGGCTTCTTGTTAGACCTACCGTTGGTGTCCTTAGAGGATTGCTTCTTCCTCTTGTTATTCTTCTTAGAATTCTCACCCTCCTCCATCATATTCACGGAGGAAGATCTGGGAGTCTCCTTTGGTTTACTGCCCTCTTGCGCCCTTAAAGATTCCTCTATATGCAAATGGTTTCCAAGTTATACAAGAGACAACTCTTCCTTCTTGTGCTTCAACATGTGTTTAAAGTCTTTCCATGAAGGTGGCAATTTGTCGATAATGCTCGACACCGAGATAGATTCATCCATCTTCATGTTGTGTTGGGCGAATTGCCCTAGGATCCGAAGCACTTCATTGAATTGCTCCATAACCGTCCTAGAATCACACATCTTATAATTTTTGAAATTACTTACAAGGAACTTCTTACTAGAAGCATCCTCCGCCATGTATTTGGATTCCAGCGCATCCCACAACTCCTTTGAGGACTCGGCATTCTGGTAGACATCAAAGAGCGAATCCGACATACCGTTTAGAATATGGCCACGACATATGTAGTCATCATTCTCCCACTTGGTGCGCTTCCTTGTCTCCTCCAAGGGCTAATTCTCCGAATCCTCCGGCAAAGGTGGCATTGGCATACTCAGGACGTACACCACATTGAGCGTCGTGAGGAGGAAATGCATCTTCTTTTGCCATCTCCGGAAGTCCACGCCTTCGAACTTCTCCAACTTTTCGAACTTGGATGTCATCTCACGCACTGATGAAGCCGCCATTGATCAACACGGAAAATATTGGTTTTGAATGTTGTATATGGGTGTAACGTTGATCAAACTTCGGTTCGACTTGGATATAGATTGAATCGTGCCAACGTACTTTCCAAAACCAATATTTCGACCCTTACTCTTGTAGCCTTAGGGTTGCACGAAATTCGATTCGGGATAAGATAATCAAACCTCTATTGAACAAGGCAATATATTTAGAGAGCACTTGGTGTTTTTGTGTTTGTTCGATACAAGAGATCGTTCTCTTTCTGGATATCCCATGACTTGCCCCAACCTCACCCTTATATAGGGCATAAGTAGTTAGGCGGTTACACGACGGTTGCATGGCGGTTGGGCGGTTGCATGGTGGTTGGGCGGTTGCATGGCGGTTGAAAATTGGTTAAAAAACCGCCAAAAATTGGCTAAAAAACCCCCGCCAAACTACTCTTATTTATACCAACAAGCTCCGCAACCCCGAGTCTGAATCCACACACACGAGTGTGCACTCCGCACCCCCGAAACTTGTTATGCGCCGAACGAACTCCTTAAGTCTTGAGCGAATTCCGACTACACCAAATGGCCGATGACACTAAAATCACCAACATACAACAACAATAATGAAATTTGTATGTTATGGTTCAGCTGCAAAGGTGGTTGGATGAGCGGGTTGGGTAAGATCAGATGTAGCGGTAGCGTGTTTTGTATTAGCTTATAAAATTAGTAAAGTATCCAAAAAACAAAGAAAGAGTTTTGGGTTTTTAATTTTATAGGATCCGGTAAAAATGTCAGAATGATGTATATACATATAAAAATTAATAAATAAAAGTCAAATTTATGCACACACAAGTAAATGCTTATGCACTATTAAAACTCATGCGCATATATGCAAAAACGTACGCACTTCACAAAGACATACGCATACAGTAAAAAAACTAATGCATATACATGTAAAAACTTATGCACTTTAGAATATAACGTTTTCCATATTTATGCATGAGTTTCGGAAATTGTATAAATTTTTTGCTATATATATGTATACATATTTGTCCATATTTTTGAAAAATTAAAATTAATTTTTTTAGAAGTGCACAAGTTTTGTTCTAAATGTGTATCATTATCACGTTTTCACGGGAATAATAATTCTCACGTGAATGTTTCCCCCCTTATATTCATTTTATTTATAAAATATTGATTGTTTGTGAAAAAAACAGAAAATCAAATGTTGACTAGGTACGTTTGTACTGCATGCTGAACAACCTCCCCCATGAGTTCGCTGCATTCAACATTTCAATCAAATAGAACATGGTGAATTTACTCATATGATGATACAAAATTTATCAGAACATGTTTTCTAAATTTATTCTCAAGAGAATAATTCTTGGAAATTACATTTGATCTAAAATAACTTATTAGAAATCAAGTTTTCTCAATTTAACTGGTAAACATGACATATATATATGATCACGAGTTTGAATCTTCCCTTCTCCATTATAATGGCCTAGAGCCTCCTATGAAAAAAAAACATAGAATACTTATAAAGGAAGTGCAAAACCCGAACACATATATTCGCTTGTTTTTTCCATTGAAAGTAATAAACCAAACAAATATATTACGCTACTGAAGGAATATGTCATTTAATCAAGATGGCAATTACTAATAATTGAATATGATTATAATGGAGATTAATAATCCGGATATTTTAGGTAGTCTTAGTGTTTTGCTAGAATGCAATTATGACTTATGGGATAAATTAGATTTGACACATTGCTATTATATCTGGGTCCTATAAGGTCACACACATTAGAGTAATTGAGCTAGATCAAAGCAACCCGAGGCCCATAGTGGGACTAGAAAATTTTGACCATATGTATTATTTGGAGAGTGGATTATTCATCAAATAATAATAAAGAGTTATCTATTTACTTGATGATATAAGAAAATAAGATATTATATCAACCATAAATATTCCTTTTTTCCTTATAACAAGAGATTCATCCATTATCTCATGTGTTGAGAAAAGCTCTCTCCCAAATACACATCTAGGGTCGGCCGTACACCTTGTTGCAAGACAAGCTTGGAGCTTTTGTCCCGTTCTAGCAAATGAAGACAAGGCGATCTAGTACCGTGCTCGTGTAGACTAAGTAGAGGAGTCACAATTGAGGCTCTATTTTTCAGGGTAATCCCGGAAACAAGTTTTGCATCAAAAAGTATATTACTCTTTCATATGTGACTCGTATTAAGTTTATGCATGTGATCCTAAGTTAGATGTTAGAAAACTGTTTTATGAAATTTCACTTAAAGCATCTAAATCCCTACGGCTACTTCATGAAATTTGAGAGCAAACAATTTTTTTTAATGTTTTATAGAACATTTGACTTAGTGTATGGACTAGCCCAATAGGCAAGTCAGCCCAAAATTTGCATGCCATATTTGCTTTGTCTTTGATTTCTTCTTTTTTCTAGATTCAACATGTATGATTTTGCCAAACTGCATTTAGAAAATTGGAACCTATAACATAATTCTAAAAAAAAATCTCTATCTTCATCTTTTTTTCGATAATGAGAATGAAAATGATGAAGAAAAGAGGATGATGATGACGCGCGAATATGCTATTTGGTTTCGTTTACAAATGCCATTCGTTCTGGGTTGTTTGGGATGTTTACAATGTCATTCATTCTGGGTAAGTGTAAGTTCATGCTATTATTTTTTTTTAGTAAACTTGGCTTGTCAAATTTGAAGCTTCCAATTCCAAATTATGTTTCTTTGTTAGGTCTCTGAAATTTCTATTTATGAAGGAATGGAGAGGCAAGTTGCAAAGATAGCATCAACTGCAGTGAAGAAACACATGGTGAATTAATTCTCCACTACGTAGAGCTTCATATAAATTGTAAGTACTTTGAACTTATTATTTTGTCCTTTCACTTTACACTTTATCAGCATTTGTAAAGATATATCTGACATGATTCAAACTAGATGTGGCTCGATGTACCAATTGATTATCATTGATAGCCACTTTTGTTGGGAAAAAATAGTCATTTCCCTCGCTCATTTGTGTGATTAAGATGGGCAAATAGCAAAGTTAGAAAAGCAAGCTAATATTTGCATACAAGAAAAGAGACTAAATGCAAGAGTGATTAATTTTGTGGGCACACTCACCTCTCTTTACAATTATTAGATGTTTCACTTACTTGACGCTCCAAATGAGCATACTTTACCCCTATTTATACTAGTGCTAAGTGCAATGAAATGACCACCACTCTAGAATTCTCTTGGAAGAGAATTCTAGAGCTTGTTTTTAGCTCTTTCTCCTTAGAAAATTATAGCTTCTCTACTTGAACTTGTACATTGGTGTTGGGCCGTGAATTATTCGGATTGGGCCGACCCATGAACGGTCAAGTAAGGAGGCCCATGGAGGAATGAAGATCTGATCTGACTTGCTCGAAGACTCCGTCCAACGTCCAACGTCCAACGTCCAACGTCCAACGTCCAACGTCCAACGTCCAACGTCCAACGTCCAACGTCCAACGTCCAACGTCCAACAGGCTTGTTGTAACGCCTTCCGGAAATCAAGGGAAAGATCGGATCTTCTAACGGTCATCTCTCACCAAGATCTCAGCCATAAAGAGAATCATGGAGCATTAAACAAAATGAATGATGGAGCATTAAACCAATGGAGGAAATCAAGGGAGCATTAACTACCTAGAGAAGATCAAGGGATTTATCTTCAACAACTTGGGCATCAAGAAAGGGAATATTCCTAGAATACTTTCTAGCTATATATAAGTCTTGCCTTCTACTTGTAAGGGGGACCACTGACTACTACATTTTCACTAAGCATTTGGAGCTCTCATTGTAATCCGAAACACGTTCTTTCTAAGCAGAGTTGCGTTCGACCGTTCTGAGCATCCATTCGACATTAGTCATTCGACTCATTCTCATTCGACCCACTGCAATCCTTTGTAGCTAAGCTTTATTATTACTATTTCGTCTCATCATTTTGATTCTTTGATTTATTTTGAAGTTATAATTTGATTCGTTCGACTAATAGCACCACATCGAAGGCAATTTAGGTTTGATATTTTTTTGCCCAAAACAATTTGGCGCCCACCGTGGGGCCGTTAGCCGATTCGCATTCAGAAACTTCATCAAAAATCATCCAAAATGGTGAACGACATTCCTCCCAGCACGGTCGTCAATGCAGCGAAGGTTTCCATCCAAGAACAGATCCGTCAAATGGGGCAAACCATGTCATCTCTCCAGGAAGAACTAGCCAGCCAATGTCGGACTAACGAATCGATCCGTGCTACTTCTGTTGCTGTAATTAATCGTTTGACTAACGAAAATGAGCTTCTTAAAGCGCAGGTACAATCCGTCGCATCCGTGCTGGTTGAAAGCATGCGACCAATCGACCTCGAAAGGATCCGAACTCGATTGGACATGGAGGGTATAGTCGTAACACCAACGGACGAATGAAATCAAATCCATGCGACCGGTATTCCTGAAACCTCTCATGCCAACCCTATTATGACTATCAATGTTTCTTTTGTCACATCGACCGGTTTCGAAAGGACCCGAGTAAACAATCCGCAGGTTACGATGATGCCGAGCATCCAGACGCTCGTCCAACAGGCTATCGACGAGCATATGAAGTCTCTCGACGAACGTCTCGCGAAGATCCCGGGCGTTCGCCAACCCATCGAGAAAGAGGCGTTGGACGGCTTCGAAGAATCCCCGTTCGTCGATGATATCGCACGGGTCGAGATCCCAAAGAAGTTCCATCTCCCAAGCATGGCCAGTTACGATGGGACGAGCGATCCAGACGACCATATCTCCCTCTACAAGCAAAAGCTCATGACGATTTCCGTCTCCAGGACCAGTCGCGAGGCGATTATGTGTAAAAGTTTCGGCACCTCCCTCGCGGGGCCGGCGCTTACTTGGTTTATGCATCTGCCACAAGGATCGATTGCATCCTTCGCAGAATTAGTCAACACTTTTAAAATTCAATTCGCTAGTAGTCGAAGACTAGAGAAGCAGTCTAGCGACCTATATCGTATTGTCCAAAAGCCTAACGAACCTCTACGCACTTATCTTAACAGGTACAATAAGGAAAAGGTCGCCATACCCCACTGCGACATCCCTACATCTATTGAAGCCTTTCGGCGAGGTCTGGACCGGGGCAACGAGTTGTATCGGGAATTGACGAGATATCCCTGTCGAAGCTTTGAGGATGTCCAAGCCAAGGCGATGGCTCATGTCAGACTAGAAGAAGACGAAGAGCCCACAACAGACGACCAACCAAACTGGAACACGACCCATTGGGAGTCGTCTTACTTTTGAAAACTTATACGTTGCACTTCATTTAGATTCAGTCGATTATACTTATCCAACTGTTTAATAACTTAAGCATCGGAGGGCCGTTGGCCTCACACCCAATGGTCACCCTTTGATCTTTTCTATACTTTTCAAGTATCTTCAACAGGAACATAACAAGAGGCATCAAGGACAAAACGTAACATTCAAGCCCACAACGGATATCCTTATCACATACAAAACAACGCTTACAATACACATTACACGATCGATCGGTACACGGGAAGTAGAGAAACAACATACTACAAACTACTTACAAGACTTGTCTTGCCCAAGGCACTCGTCTTTTCCTACAATACATACAACTCCTCCCCGGACATACAAAGCATGCTACATTACAAGTCTACACGACAAACGACAAGTCTACACGGCCAACGTCGCACACAATTACAGGTCTACACGACCAACGTCACATGACTTGACCAGGAAGCGACTGACGAGTCCACCTGTAAAACAAAACAAACGACAAACAAGGAGCGGTCTCCTGACCCTTCGTCATCACAAAAAATGCCATCAGTCATCTTCATAAGATTATTAGATGTACTAAGCTGACTCTCAGCTTGAGCAATACACATGTCGGCCTTGTTGCCAGAAAGCTTGTAACGAAGTCGAAAGAAGTTATAAAATCAAACCGTCCCATCACTTGACGCTCTGGCCCAGTTTAATTTTGGGGCAATTGTTGGGCCGTGAATTATTCGGATTGGGCCGACCCATGAACGATCAAGTAAGGAGGCCCATGGAGGAATGGAGATTTGATCTGACTTGCTCGAAGACTCCGTCCAACGTCCAACGTCAAATAGGCTTGTTGTAACGCCTTTCGGAAATCAAGGGAAAGATCGGATCTTCTAACGGTCATCTCTCACCAGGATCTCAGCCATAAAGAGAATCATGGAGCATTAAACGAAATGAATGATGGAGCATTAAACCAATGGAGGAAATCAAGGGAGCATTAACTACCTAGAGAAGATCAAGGGATTTGTCTTCAACAACTTGGGCATTAAGAAAGGGAATATTCCTAGGATACTTTCTAGCTATATATAAGTCTTGCCTTCTACTTGTAAGGGGGACCACTGACTACTGCATTTTCACTAAGCATTTGGAGCTCTCATTGTAATCCGAAACACGTTCTTTCTAAGCAGAGTTGCGTTCGACCGTTCTGAGCATCCATTCGACATTAGTCATTCGACTCATTCTCATTCAACCCACTGCAATCCTTTGTAGCTAAGCTTTATTATTACTATTTTGTCTCATCATTTTGATTCTTTGATTTATTTTAAAGTTATAATTTGATTCGTTCGACTAATAGCACCACATCAAAGGCAATTTAGGTTTGATATCTTTTTGCCCAAAACAATTGGTCCATACTTAGGCCCATTTGCTTGTTTAATTAGTGGGTTAATAAGGAGGGAACCCAACAAATCTCCCCATTTCCGACTTAGCATGGAAGTGTTACGATGTCGGTGCCTTGACAACAATCATCCAACTTTTTGGTTGGTAGCACCTTGGTTATAATGTTTGATCAATTCTCGTATATGTGTACCTTGTAGAGATTAAGAGCTTTTCTTCAAGAACTTCTTGGATCCAATGATGTCGTATATCGATGTGCTTTGAGAGATAGTGCAAAGTCAAAATTTTTGCTAAGTGAATAACACTCTAGTTATTACATAGGAAGACGTATTTATCTTGCTCTACTCCCAACTCACGCAAGACATTCTTCATCCACAACATCTCCTTGCAAGCTTCAGTAGATGCGATGTACTTTATTTCGGTGGTGGACAAGGCAATGCACTTTTGTAGCTTTGATTGCCAGGAAACAACTCCCCGAGCAAAAGCTAATTACATAGCCTGACGTAACATTGATTTCCTAGAGTCACTATGTAGGCCTTCAACATATGTACTTTTTAAAGAATCTGTGTAGGCCTTCAGCTCGAGCTTCCTATTTTTAAGGCATATGTACTTTTTAGACGTGCCTCATAAATACTAGAAGATCCATTTGACTGATGCCCAATGTTCCTTCCCCGAATTGGTTAGGAAGAAACTTACGACACCAACTGCGTAGGCGATATTAGGCCTGGTACACACCATGACATACATAAGATTGCCTACTGTTAACACATAAGGGTTAGTCCTCATTTCCAGCTTTTGTTTCTCACTTATTGGTCTTGGGATAGCCATAGCAGTTTTTTCGATCTAGCACGAGTGATCTTCATCCCAAGAATTTGCCTTGTTGGTCCCAAGTCTTTAATGACAAAGAACTTGCTCAAGTCTTTCTTTAGAGAGGCTATTTTGTTGCGATCATGACCTACAATTAACATGTCATCAATATAGAGAAAAAGATGAGGAAGTCACCACTAACGTACCTCTTCATGAAGACACAATGTTCATTTATAGTTTTCTTGAAGTTACAATCTGGTTTAGTTTGACGTTACCCGTTTGTTGATCTGTCTTGAGAACACTATGAATTCTTGTGGGTCAATAGTAGCAGGTAATCCGACGATCTGGTCTAGTTTGCCACAATAGTAGCAGGTAACCCAAGGGCGTGACTTGGATTGTCCTCGCGATTAATCTCGACCTTGGCTTTTATTGCGCCAATGTGTGTCATCTCTACCTTGGTTATCAATGACATTCGCCTCCGAGTTAGTATTTGTGCGTAGTTCCTTTCTCCTGGCTTCTTCATTTCGAAGTTTGTCACTGACGGTATCCATGATAAGCTTTCCCTCCGGTGCCGAGTTACTAAGAGTGACGACCAGCGTGTCCTAACTCTCCAGCAAGAAGCTAAGGAGTAGAAGGCTATGCATCTCATCTTTGACCTTCATGTCGACATTAGTTAGCTGAATCACTTGCCCCTTGAAAATTTCCAACTGCTCCATCATGCTCTGGCCATCCTTATACTCTTAACATTACCAATCGTCAATAAAAGAGGGCTTGTTGTAAGGCGTATTCTTTTGAATCATGGACTCGAGTTTTTCCCATAACTCAAAGGCATTCGTGTAAGTAGAAAAATGATCAAAAGACTTCGTCTATGCACTTATAGATTACGGCGACTACCTTTCGGTTTGAGAGCTCCACACCTTGTCACTCTTTCCTTTCGGCTTTTCCTTGGATGGGCTCTTGCAAATCCTTGTAGTACAAGTGATCTTCCATCATCGGCTTTCAGTAGGAGTAGTTGTCCGTTGTAAGTTTGAACATGTCACCATCGTAGGTAGGGGTAGCCTCCATCTCGAACCGCACTAGTTATCGTTTGGATCAAGTAGAAGAGTCACGCTTGAGACTCTCATCTCCAAATTGATCTTGACAAGCATATTTGCGTCAAAAGGTATGTTACTCTTTTCATATATGATTTATGAGTGCGGTTCCGGTGCGGAGCACTCTTCCCGTGCGGACGTGCGGACATGCACTATAGGGCCTTATTTGTGCACTTTTGCAAAAAAATTGAAAAAAAAATTGAAAAAGAATTTTTTTTTTTTTTTTGAAAAAGTGCACAAATAAGACGTTAAAGTGCACAAATAAAGCTCTAAAGTGCATGCTCCGCACGTCCGCACGGGAAGAGTGCTCCGCATATGATCCAAACTCTATGATTTATATTGATTTATGCATGAGATCATAAGTTAGATGTTAGAAAAGTGTTTTATGAAAATCTGCTAAAATCATCTAAATTTCTACTGTGGTATCAGAGCCTCTTGCATAAATTGATAATGATCATGATTAAAGTTGTAAATTTGATGCATGTTCTTGATTATTTTGGTTCAATGAAGGTAGAGAATTGATACATGGATTAAATTACATGATTAAAATTTTGATTTTAATTGATTGGTTGCATCAAATTTTGAATCTTATGCTTAATACATACTCGAAAAAAATGCACCTATGGTCAAAATTTGCATGCTTAAAATTCTGATTTTTTTTGCTTATTTCCAACCCTAAAATGGATTCATATGGTTAAATTTATGCAAGAGATATGATTTCTTATATAAATCATAGTCATATCCTTATTGTTTTCTTGAACACGATCTGCGTATCGTTATGTATTTTTGTAATTTAATTTCAAGCAATTAGATTATTGCATTATGTAAAGCAAGAAAGAAGATACTATGAAGAATCCAAGATGGAGATCCAAAGGAGCATCAAAGATGGAGATTTAAGAGATGAATAAGAATCTATGAAGATTAGATCTTATAGATTTTAGGGGTCATACTAGGATCACATGTATTTATTGCAGTTTATAATGCATTAAATGTTTCGAAGTTTATGCATGTTTGTTTATTTATGTTATTTAGTTCACTAGTAGATAGACCACCATAGTAAACTTAGTTCCCTTAAAAGAAAAGTGAGATTTTGCCTTTCCAAATCATAACTTATGAGACCCTTAGAATTTGAAAGATATTTTTTTTTTGCCAAAGCAAGGTGTCCTTCTTTGACCTTGGGATAGTACGGGTAAATCTATATAAGGGGTTTACAACTTTGATTTGGTTATACTCAACAAAACGCCAAAAGACAAAGTTTTGAGTTTTGAGTCATAGAGATAGGTCTAACATAAGATGTGGCCTATCAATCAAGATTTAACTAGAAAAAGTTACTTACCTTGATCACATAGGATTTAGAAAAGTGCCAAAGTATGCTTAAGTCTTATCTGAGATAGGATCTTGAAATTATTTTATTCACAAGGGACAAATATCATTTGAATAAGATGTACATTAGCTTATTTATGTTTAAAGCATGCTTAAATTTTTAAGCTTTTGTATGACACGCATAATTTATTTTGCATGTTATTTCTATTTGTAGATATCATGTCAAGACACGATAACCCAACAATCATCAACCTGCATTCAATTCTTGAGAAGAATAAGATGAACAATAATTACTTCCTCGATTTGGAAAGAAACATGAGAATTGTTCTTAGATCCGAAGAAAGAGAGAATGTCCTTGACACCTATATCCCAACTCTGACTGCTATGTTCACTCCAGAGGAACTTGAAGTAGAGAAAGAGATCAGAGATAAGTTAGTGATTGTCACCTATCTTATGCTGGCTTCCATGGAATCGAACCTTCAAAATAGGTTTGAAGAGATGGAAGCTCACACCATCTTTTGTACACTAAAAGTGATGTTTCAGGAACAAGCTAGAATGGGAGGTATGGGACTCACAAGGCAATCCTTGATTGCAAGCTTGAGAAAGGAAAGCCAATTATTGCTCATGTGTTCAATATGATTGGACACTTTGAGAACATGGAAATACTTGGCTTCCCATATAGTCAAAAGTTGGCTATTGACATCATACTCCACTCTCTACATGATGGTTTTGCTCATTTATACTGAAATATGAATGAAGTTGGAAAAAGCCTTCAAGAGCTACATGGGATGCTCAAAATTGTTGAGCAAAATCTCTCTATTGAGTCTAAGAAAGAGATTCTCATGGTTAACAAGGAAAAAAGGTTCAAGAAAGGGGCACATGCGAAGAACAAGAAGCAGATGCAAGGGAAGGGAAAAGAAGTTGCACAACCCAAGCCAAAAGCTTCTGAAAAGGATAGAGTAGCTACTAACCATGAATGTTTCTACTGCAATGCAAAGGGGCATTGAAAGAGGAACTGTCCAAAATACTTGGAAGACAAGAAGAATGAAACTGTGAGTCTCAATTCAGGAATGTATGTTATAGAAGTCCTAGCAGCAGAAGTTTCAACTTGGATATTAGATACTGGTTGTGGTTCTCACATTATATCAAATTTGGACCTGTGTGTTGACTAAGAAGAAGTAGAAGCTTGGTAAGGGAGACGTGGACATGCGCGTTGGAAATGGAGCAAGAGTTGCTACACTTGCAATAAGAGATTATAGTTTGCCTTTACCTTCTGGTTTAGTTTTAGAACTGAATAATTGTTATTTTGTCCCTTCTATTAGTAGAAACCTTAAATCGACTCCTGTTTTGGATGTAGAAGGCTATGATTTCATTATTAAGAATGGTTGGTTTTCTATTTATAAGGATGTGTCTTTTATGCCAATGCCCTACTGAATAATGGATTCTAGTGGTGGATTTAGAATCCAAAATCTATAACATAAATACTAAAAGGCAAAAATCAAATGATTTGAACACTGCATATCTATGGCATTGTCGCTTAGGTCACGTAGGATGCAAACGGGATTTCAAACTCAAAACAGACAAGGATGAAAATGTATCAGTTTTCAAAGCAAGATTGGTTGCAAAAGAATTTAAACAGATTCATGGTATTGACTATGATGAAACCTTTTCACCGGTCGTTATGCTTAGATCCATTCAGATAATCCTAGCAATTACATCTCATTATGATTATGATATTTCACAAATAGTTGTCAAGAATGCTTTTCTAAATGGATATTCAGAAGAGGATGTGTACATGACACAACCTGAGGGTTTTGAGGATCCACAAAATCTTAGGAGGGTATGCAAGCTTAAGAAGTCCATTTATGGACTTAATCAAGCATTAAGGAGTATCCTCAACATGATGAGGTGATCAAACAGTTTGATTTCATCAAATGTGAAAAAGAACCTTGTGTTCACAAGAAGTTTAGTGGGAGCAAAGTGGTCCTAGTCTTGTATGTGGATGACATACTACTCATTGGAAATGACATTCCTATGCTAGAGTCCGTCAAGGACTGGCTAAAGAAATGTTTTTCAATGAACGACTTGGGTGAGGCAGAGTACATATTAGGTATCAAGATCCATAGAGATAGATCTAAGAGACTAATTAGACTAAGTTAAGGAACTTATATAGATAAGGTCCTTGATAGGTTCAATATGAAGAATTCTAAGAAATTATTCTTAACTATGTAGCATGACTTACATCTTAGCAACAAGTAGTGTCTAGTAACACCTACTGAGCTAGAGAAGATGAGTAGGATCCCTTATGCATTAGCAATAGGACTTATCATGTATGTCATGATCTGTACTCGCCCAGATGTTGCATTTACTTTGAGCATGTGCAGCAGATACCAATCGTATCCAGGGGAAGCACACCGGAATGCAACTAAGAACATCCTAAAGTACTTGGGAAAGACTAAGGATAATTTCTTGGTGTATGGAGGAGATGATGTACTGATGTGAGCTTCTAAAACGAAAGAGACGACTTCCAGTCCCAATCGGGATACGTCTTTATTCTTAATGGAGGAGTTGTGAGCTGGAGAAGCTCAAAGCAAGGCACAATAGCTGATTCTACAACAAAAGTTGAGTACATTGCCGTAGTAGATGTAGTGAAGGAAGCAGTCTAGATTAGGAAGTTCATCACTGAACTCTGTGTTGTTCCTAACTGTGCTAAGGCAATTGACATCTATTGTGACAACAATGGTGTCATTTCCCAATCCAAGTGTAAGGCCTGAGGCCTTAGAAGTGTTATCTCATGTCAACCCGAGGACTTTCCAAGAGGTCACCCATCGTGGTACTACTCTCGCCCTATCAAGCTTAACTTCATAGTTCTTTGTCCTTATTTGAACCTTGAAATGGAAGAGCTCTTGTTGACATTGGTAGCACTTCTAATCCTTATAAGGGATCACAAATACGAGGTGTTACAATCACCCCCACTTAAACCCTTGATGACCTTAGCAAGTCCCAAAGACTATCGTTTGGGTCGAGCGACCGTCCTCAAGGCCAAGTTCACTCGAACCTAGAGTCGGCTCTGATACCATGTGTAAAGCCTGAGGCCTTAGAAGCGTCATCACATGCCAACCCGGGGACTTCTTAAGAGATCACCCATCCTAGTACTACTCCCGCCCTAGCATGCTTAACTTCAGAGTTCGTTGTCCTCACTTGAACCCTGAAAAAGAAGAGCTCTTGTTGACATGGATAGCACTTTTAATCCTTGGAAGGGATCACAAACACGGGGTGTTACACCAAGGAACCAAGTTCTAACTCCAAATCCAGACACGTGCTTAGGAAGTTCCGCGTCATTCGAGATTATGTCGACAGAGGGGATGTGAAGTTATGCAAAGCACATACGGATGACAACATTGTAGAATTGTTAACTAAACACTTACCTAAGCCCAAGCATAACAGTCACACTAGGGCTAAGGGATTTAATGACTTTGAGATTGTATTATTTTACATTATGGAGATTGTTTTCATGAATGTTAAGCTTTCAGTTATGCTTGTTATTTGAAATATAGTTTCATTATTATATAATTGTGGTAATGTCCAAGTAATTTATAATTGTCAAATATGATCATCATAAGTGTTCTAATGAATGAAACCCTATTAAGTGCAATGAAATTATGAATTATAAGTTGTATGTAGTCTAAGTTCTTAATTTGGACATAGATGACTTAATAATGGCTATTTTGTAAGTTGATTGACAGCGCCGAGTTTCACGAGCTATAGGGACATAAGTATGTCTAATCAATTACATGGATATACGTAGAAGGATACATATTGGGTAGACCTACCTTAAGATTCTTCAAATAAGTTTTAGAATTTTAAGTTGAACTATGATTAGTAGATTCCTCGGACATAAGTATGATATTTCTCTTACTTAGTGATTGGTACGCCTTTGACATTGTCAAACGCCGTTTCATAAAAAATGGTTATAAAGGCATTGATCCGGATTGCTGAAAATTGAGTGGGAGCTATAGTCATACAAGATTGAAGAAGTCATTCTATATATATATAGGAATGGTGTCTTGGCCACTTGAAGAGTAAGAACTGAAACATGCATGGTCGTGCTCAAATGGATTAAAAGTACTCATTTATTTTGACAGTTCAAGCTCGAAGTTCAAGAAACAATTTGAACATTAATATGGATTATATAAGATGTTATCATAGATACTAAGTGACAAAAGAATTTAACATTGCACATTTGTTCAAGGACAAGTGAGAGATTGAAGGACTATGTCCTTCGATCAAGATGACAATTACTAATCATAGAATAAGATTAATAATGGAGATTTATAATCCGGATATTTTAGGTAGTCATAGTGCTTTGCTAGAAGCCAGTTATGATTATTGGGCTAAATAAGGCTGGACGCATTGCTAATTATAATCGGGTCATATAAGGTCACACACAATCCAGTAATTGAGCTAGATCAAAGCTAGTAACTCGATGCCCATAAATGGGACGAAGGAGTCGACCATATGATGGTTAATATGTGGTGGATTATTCATCAAGTAATAATAAAGTTTTATATATTTACTTGATGATATAAATAAATATATCTTTACGGAAAAAATAATTAGATATAATTGTTATTTATACCTTATCAATCGTACAAGGTAATTCTTTATTGTCTCATGTATTGAGAAAATACATACACCTAAACCTTATAGTTCGGTTGTGTCCTTGCAAGAAAAAAACTTGTAGTTTTCGTCCCGTTCTAATAAACGTAAGCAAGGGAATCTAATATCGTACTCATGTTGAAGCTCTCATCTCCAAATTGATCAAAATCAAATTTGCATTAAAAAATATGTTATCCCTACAATTAGAATTGCCAGCATACAAAGTAGTACTATAGTAACACACCATAACCCAATTTGCTAATTTAACTGATAACAATGACACTTGATCAAGTTGAGATCATGATCGAGTTCATATCTTCCAAGCTCCTGTATAGTGATCGACATGAAATATTAACTTCTTTATAACATCATATTGCTGATTTATTTCAAGATAACAACAAAATTATTGATGAATAAACGACAAATAGAGTTATATGCCAACGACAAAGTCACATTTCCGTTTTAAAACAATGAAGTCAAGATCATGTGCGGCGTGCAAAGATAAATAGCATTAACTTGTAGTCATAAAGTTTTCAACTTATCCTTGATAAAAATATGAAAATGAAGTTTACGGACGAATAAAATAATGGGAACTAGGAGACAAACGGATAAGTTCAAAACATAAATTGTACAGGATATTATTGCGAACTGAAGCTATTCCAGCCACATCAATCCTACGAACTGATCTTTCTGGTATTCAACAAGCGATCAGGCTTAATATCCCTCACCTCATTCTTGAGTGTAATAATTTAGTAATTATTAATTCCATTAGAGACATCTGGAAAATATCTTGAAAAATTCATATAATTATACATGATATTATTGCGCTATTGTCGTTTTTCGTTTCTTTTCAGGTACACCACATCTTTCGCGAGGTAAATTGTGCGGCCGTCTTCCTTGCTCGCCACACTCTGCCACCATCTGCCCTCCATAAATTCCAACGACTTCTACTTTCCTCAACACGCCAGCCATCCCGTTCTCCATTACATGAGACTAGATATGAGTTCTTATATCTGAACTCTAATTTTGATTTTTTCGATTTCAAGTTTGTAAAGATCATCCATTTGGATGATTTAGGATTGTCATCTGGTTAGACGGGTCCTATAAGTTCGTTGTAATAATAATAAAAAAATTGTACATCCACTTTTTTCGGCACTATTTTCACTTTTTATTTTATTAGTTGAATCTCTTTTTTTTTGGTCTTGATCGCCTGGTTCGATCGGTCAGAGCCGCTCTACGTTCAGACCGGAATACGGGATACTGTTGGCACACGAAGTGGTAAACCCCTCCCAATAACAGTGTCTCTATACACGCCTCCAACATGAATCGAACTCGAGACTTCTGGATAGAACGCTTAAGGGAGCCTGGTTGAATCTCTTTTGTTTTGATGGTTCGTTGTAATGTTTTATCTTGCAAGTTTATTTGTTTAATGTTTCAATTAGTCTCTTAATATTTTAGATTTGGCTGGACATCAAATTATCTTTCTTGTAATAAAAAATCTATAATATTATTTTAACATGTACATAAGGACATAGACTAAACTAACATTTATAATTAGGTATCAAATTTAATTTAGTGATTGATTATTATTTTTAAATTGTTAGGGTAAAAAATTTAATTTAAGAGAATACACTGGATATGGTTAACCGATTACATTGTTAGCATATGAACTATGAACGTAGGTAAATATATCGGATAAGGTTTTTTCTAGTGGATACACTCTAAGAACTCTATTTTTAGCAATATTTTTTTTAGCTAATAGTTTATTTTTTTTGCTAAAAGTTACCCATTCTCTTTTAGGGAATATTTTAAAGATAATTTTATAATTTAACTTATTAGCATGTGCTCATGAGCACACAGTAGAAAAACCGGATTATAAAATACTAAAGAGTATTAATAGTAAATGACCTAAAGAATACTTAACTGGATTATATATGAATACTGATATGTGCACTTTTTTTTTTCATATTTAAGGGCAGTGAGCTGAATTTGTGGATCCTCACCTATAATTAAATTTGATCTAGATCTAAGTTAGATAATTAGAAGAGCCATATTTCATTATATAAACGCATGTAGTCCAACGTTTATGAGGTGAAGTGACATTGTAAGCATATTTTCTCCCTTAACAACATATGCACTTCCATAGTCCCATTAATTTGAATATATCAAAAGTCAGTACGAAATGGATCACCACTCGTATAAAATTAGAATAAAACTAATATCCCAAAAACAAAACGTTGTAAAAATAAAAATGAAGAGAAGTTTTAACACGCTTTTCGGTCCAAACTCACGGCTAATAAGATTCCCAATCATGCAAAGAGAAGAAGTGCACACCCTAAGAAGGATCGGTAGGATCGGTTTTGCACTGCTCTTTTTTGTTTTCGCACCGCAAGTTAAACGCTACCTCGTAGCGTTTAATTTTTTGTTTTTTTTAAACGCCATTATATGACGTGAGAGTTTTTTTGTTTTTTTTTTTGATTTATTGAGATTAAAAAAAGAAACGAAATTGGCTCAATTAAACCGGGTCGGAGTTAAACGCCACGTCGTAGACGGGTCCTATAAGTTCGATGTAATAATAATAAAAAAATTGTACATCCACTTTTTTCGGCACTATTTTCACTTTTTATTTTATTAGTTGAATCTCTTTCTTCTTTTTTTTGGTCTTGATCGCCTGGTTCGATCGGTCAGAGCCGCTCTACGTCCAGACCGTGATACGGGATACTGTTGGCACACGAAGTGGTAAACCCCTCCCAATAACAGTGTCTCCATACACGCCTCTAACAGGAATCGAACTCGAGACTTCTGGATAGAACGCTTAAGGGAGCCTGATTGAATCTCTTTTGTTTTGATGGTTCGTTGTAATGTTTTATCTTGCAAGTTTATTTGTTTAATGTTTCAATTAGTCTCTTAATATTTTAGATTTGGCCGGACATCAAATTATCTTTCTTGTAATAATAAATAATAATAAATCTATAATATTATTTTAACATGTACATAAGGACATAGACTAAACTAACATTTATAATTAGGTATCAAATTTAATTTAGTGATTGATTATTATTTTTAAATTGTTACGGTAAAAAAATTAATTTAAGAGAATACACTGGATATGGTTAACAGATTACATTGTTAGCATATGAACTATGAACGTAGGTAAATATATCGGATAAGGTTTTTTCTAGTGGATACACTCTAACAACTCCATTTTTAGCAATATTTTTTTTAGCTATTAGTTTTTTTTTGTTGCTAAAAGTTACCCATTCTCTTTTAGAGAATATTTTAAAAATAATTTCATAATTTAACTTGTTAGCATGTGCCCATGAGCATACAGTAGAAAAACCGGATTATAAAATACTAAAGAGTATTAATAGTAAATGACCTAAAGAATACTTAACTGGATTATATATGAATACTGATATGTGCACATTTTTTTTCATATTTAAGGGCAGTGAGCTGAATTTGTGGATCCTCACCTATAATTAAATTTGATCTAGATCTAAGTTAGATAATTAGAAGAGCCATATTTCATTATATAAACGCATGTTGTCCAACGTTTATGAGGTGAAGTGACATTGTAAGCATATTTTCTCCCTTAACAACATATGCACTTCCATAGTCCCATTAATCTGAATATATCAAAAGTCAGTACGAAATGGATCACCACTCGTATAAAATTAGAATAAAACTAATATCCCAAAAACAAAACGTTGTAAAAATAAAAATGAAGAGAAGTTTTAACACGCTTTTCGGTCCAAACTCACGGCTAATAAGATTCCCAATCATGCAAAGAGAAGAAGTGCACACCCTAAGAAGGATCGGTTTTGCACCGCTCTTTTTTGTTTTCGCACCGCAAGTTAAACGTTATTATATGACGTGAGAGTTTTTTTGTTTTTTTTGGATTTATTGGGATTAAAAAAAAAACGAAATCGGCTCGATTAAACCGGGTCGGAGTTAAACGCCACGTCGTAGCATTTAAAATTGACTCGGTTTAATCGAGTCGATTAAGTTTTAAATGCTACGTCATTGCGTTTAAAAAAAACATTTTTTTGTAATGCAACAACGTAGCGTTTAAAAAAAACAATTTTTTTTAAAAATTGCACTTTTTTCCACAATCATGTAGAGAATTTCAATACGAGTCCATACATATAAAATTCGTCCAAAACGGACATCGTTTGCCCCTCCAAAAGCCCAAAAAACGAAGCCTTCCTATCCATTTTTTTTTACAATTTGGTGCCCAGCATATAGCGCATTGTAGTAAAAACTTTTGGTATTTTTTGCATTTTTCTACTATAATTTTGTATAAAATTTTAATACTAGTCCGTACATATAAAATTCATCCAAAACGGATATCGTTTTCCCCTCCAAAAAGCCAAAAAACGAGAATAAAAACTTTAGAAACTATAGTATTTAAGTAATATGTACGAACTTATTACTTATGTATTACGAACTTATTACTTATATACTATAGGTAAACGTTATGAACTTATTACTTATATACTATAGTTATGCATTATAGTTAAGTATTACAAAATATATTAGTTATAAAGTATAGTTATGCATTATAATTAAGTATTACGTACTTATTACTTATATACTATAGTTACACATTATGGTTAAGTATTACGAACTTATTACTTATATACTATAGTTAAGTATTATGAACTTATTACTTATATACTATAGTTACGTATTATAGTTAAGTATTACAAAATATATTAGTTATAAAGTATAGTTATGCATTATAATTAAGTATTACATACTTATTACTTATATACTATAGTTAAACGATATGGTTAAGTATTATGAATTTATTACTTATATACTATAGTTATGTATTATAGTTAAGTATTATGAACTTATTACTTACATACTATAGTTACACATTATTGTTATATGGTATAGTTATATACTATGGTTATATCGTATAGTTATATACTATAATTATATATTATGGTTCTAACGAATAGTTATATACTATGATTATATCGTATAGTTATATACTATAGCTATATGTTATTGTTATATCGTATAATTATATACTATGGTTATATCGTATAGTTATATATTATTGCTATATCGTTCATGTATATACTATTGTTATATCGTATAATTATATACTATGGTTATATCGTATAGTTATATACTATTGTTATATCGTATAGTTATATATACTATAGCTATATACTATTGTTATATCGTATATATATACTATGGTTATATCGTATAGTTATATACTATAGTTATATACCATGGTTATATCGTATAGTTATATACTATAATTATATATTATGGTTCTAACGTACTATGGTTATATACAAATTTTATATCGTATAGTTATATACTATAATTATATACTATTGTTATATCATATAGTTATATACTATGGTTATATACTATAATTATATATTATGGTTCTAACGAATAGTTATATACTCTATTTATATCGTATATTTATATACTATAATTATATATTATGGTTCTAACGTACTATGGTTATATACAAATTTTATATCATATAGTTATATACTATTGTTATATCGTATAGTTATATATACTATAGCTATATACTATTGTTAAAACGTATAATTATATACTATGGTTATATCGTATAGTTATATACTATAGTTATATACCATGATTATATCGTATAGTTATATACTATAATTATACATTAAGGTTCTAACGTACTATGGTTATATATAAATTTTATATCGTATAGTTATATACTATAATTATATATTATGGTTCTAACGAATAGTTATATACTATGGTTATATCGTATAGTTATATATATTATAGTTATATACTATTGTTATATCGTATAATTATATACTATGGTTATATTGTATAGTTATATACTATTGTTATATCGTATAGTTATATATATACTATTGTTATATCGTTCATTTATATACTATAGTTATATACCATGGTTATATCGTATAGTTATATACTATAATCATATATTATGGTTCTAACGTACTATGGTTATATACAAATTTTATATCGTATAGTTATATACTATAGTTATATACTATTGTTATATCATATAGTTATATACTATGGTTATATACTATAATTATATATTATGGTTCTAACGAATAGTTATATACTCTGTTTATATCGTATATTTATATACTATAGATATATATTATGGTTCTAACGTACTATGGTTATATACAAATTTTATATCGTATAGTTATATACTATAGTTATATACTATTGTTATATCGTATAGTTATATACTATGGTTATATCGTATAGTTATATACTATGGTTATATCGTATAGTTATATATACTATATCTATATACTATTGTCATATCGTATAATTATATACTATTGTTATATCGTATAGTTATATACTATTGTTATATCGTATAGTTATATATATACTATTGTTATATCGTTCATTTATATACTATAGTTATATACCATGGTTATATCATATAGTTATATACTATAATTATATATTATGGTTCTAACGTACTATGGTTATGTACAAATTTTATATCGTATAGTTATATACTATTGTTATATCGTATAGTTATATACTATTGTTATATCGTATAGTTATATATACTAAAGCTATATACTATTGTTATATCGTATAATTATATACTATGGTTATATCGTATAGTTATATACTATAGTTATATACCATGATTATATAGTATAGTTATATACTATAATTATATATTATGGTTCTAACGTACTATGGTTATATACAAATTTTATATCGTATAGTTATATACTATAATTATATATTATAGTTATATACTATAATTATATATTATAGTTCTAACGAATAGTTATATACTATGGTTATATCGTATAGTTATATATACTATAGCTATATACTATTGTTATATCGTATAATTGTATACTATGGTTATATCGTATAGTTATATACTTTTGTTATATCATATAGTTATATATATACTATTGCTATATCGTTCATTTATATACTATAGTTATATACCATGGTTATATTGTATAGTTATATACTATAATTATATATTATGGTTCTAACGTACTATGGTTATATACAAATTTTATATCTTATAGTTATATATACTATTGTTATATCATATAGTTATATACTATGGTTATATACTATAATTATGTATTATGGTTCTAACGAATAGTTATATACTCTCTTTATATCGTATATTTATATACTATAATTATATATTATGGTTCTAACGTACTATGGTTATATACAAATTTTATATCGTATAATTATATACTATTGTTATATTGTATAGTTATATATTATGGTTATATACTATAATTATATATTATGGTTCTAACGAATAGTTATATACTATGGTTATATCGTATAGTTATATACTATAGCTATATACTATTTATAATCGTATTGTTATATACTATAGCTATATGCTATTGTTATATCGTATAGTTATATACTATTGTTATATTTTACAGTTATATACAATTGCTATATACTATAGTTGTATACTATAATTATATATTATGGTTCTAACGTATAGTTATATACTCGTATTAAAATTTTATACAAAATTATAGTAGAAAAATGTCGAAAATACCAAAAAATTTCACTACAATGCGTTATATGCTGGGTACCAAATTGTAAAAAAAAAAAGGTAGGAAGACTTCGTTTTTGGGGATTTTGGAGGGGCAAACGATGTCCGTTTTGGACGAATTTTATATGTACGGACTCGTATTGAAATTCTCTACATGATGGAAAAAAAGTGCAATTTTGAAAAAAAAAGTTTTTTGTAAACGCTACGTCGTTGCTTTTAAACTGAACCTTTTTTTTTTTAACCGGTTTACTTTTTTTAATTTTTTTTTATAAACGCTTCAACGCTACGTCGTTGCGTTTAAACTGAACCGGTTTAGTTTAAACGCCACGACGTAGCGTTCAATTTTCATTTTTATTTTTTTAAAACGCTATATCGTTGCGTTTAAAAGCGGTGCAAAAAAAAAAAAAAAAGCTGATGCAAACAAGTTCCCCGCCTAAGAATTGAGTCCCAAAACATGCGCAAACGTCTTATTCACACCACAGTAGTTGATGCTGAGGCTTCTGACTAGATGGGGCATTCTGGCCCAGTAACTTGGTTCATGGACCATAGGGGTTGGGCCCACCAAAGGTCCCAATACGAAATAATGAAGCAAAGGCCAACCCCATTAAGAGCAAAGGCCAGAAAATGAGTGGCATGTGGCTTGGCGGGTCATCTGCGGCGGGCGACTGAAAGGAATGTGCAATGATTCACAAGGGCCACTCCCACTTTGTGGAAGGAGTTTTTATTGCGAACGACACAACTTTTCCGGTGGTGTATAATGGTTGATTACTTGATACAATATACATAAGTTCCAACAATCTAAAATAATCGTGTACATTATGAACTTTGTAAAGTATGTGGGGCTAGACTGGAGATTGTACGAATGCATGTAAACATATAAGTTCAGTAAAATTTCATCATAAAATCAACTGAGAGTAAAAAAAATAGTCTTATTATAACCTTATATACAATGTTTTGGTATCTTCTCACTTCCAAGGTATGATAGACTTCATGTTCTAACATAACTTGTACATTTTTCATATGTATAGAAATACCAAATCAGGTAAAGCTATCACCGAGATTTTATCGATTTTTTTCTTTCTATTTCTGTTCTATTGTGATTTGTCATGTTTTTAAGGAGGTATTATTTTTTGGTCTTGATCGCCTGATTCGACCGAACAGAGTCGCTCTACGTCCAGAACGGAGTACTGTTGGCACACGAAGTGATAGACCCCTTCCAATATCAGTGTCTCCATACACGCCTCCAACAGGAATTGAACTCGAGACCTTTGGATAGAACGCTTAAGAAAATATAGTGTCAAACCACTAGACTAAGTGAATGTTGGTTCTAAGAAGGTATTATTAGTAGCGTTGTTCAAATCTGGACCGGACTGGAAAACCGGACCGGTGAAAATACGGTCCGGTCTCCGGTCCATATAATTTTCTTAATCCGGTCCGGTTTAAACTCGGAAAAAAACCGATCCGGACCGATGGACCGGATTTTTAATTTTTAATTTTAATTTATATGTTTTTTTGGAGATTTATATGTATTTTTTTATAGATATTTTTCTTAATTTAATAAGTTAGGAGTATATATATTTTTTAGATATTTTTTTATAGATTTTAAATAAGAATTTAATATATTTTTTTAAAATAAATTCCGGTCTAAACTGGTCCAGGACCGAACCGGATGAACACCCCTAATTATTAGGGTACACTTAGCAGGTATAATAGTATTACATTTTGAAACTCTCCACAAGATGTTTTAGACATCGTGGACGTTGATATTCTATAAAGCATAAAACCAATTTATGTATAAAAAAAATCACGTAATGTTATCGCGATGATCGACCAAAAGAGAAGAATGTCTTTGTCATGGATGTTCACTACATATATTATGGTTTTGATTCCTTTGTTCAATATACTAGCTAGTGCTTCATCTTACTTGCAAGAACATGTGACAATATATCATATTCAGTGAGATACTGAGATCTTAACTACTGATGTCTTAATATATTAATATGGATGCGGATCCAGTGAGAAAGAGCACTTAGGTGATCGAGAACGTGAGAATACGCACATATATGCAAAAATTCATGTACATCACACAATTTGTATGACATTTTGTCTGTAAGTGTATGAGCTTTCACTTACATATAGTCACATATATAGTACGTAAAAAATATATGCACGACAAAAATTCATACACATTTTGAGGTGTGTATAGATTTTTGCATGTATGTGCATGAGGTTTAACTTACACATATTCACCAACATAGTAAAAAATAATATGCACATAAGGCAAAAATCTATACACATATTGTGATGTGCATGACTTTTTTGCATGTATGTGCATGAGTTTTTACTTATACATAGTCACCATATAGTCACAAATTTATGCACATACAAGTAAAAGTTCATGCACATCTTGAGGTATGTATGAATTTTCGCATGTATGTGTATGAGTTTCCACCTACTAAAGTCATGCACATACAGTCATAAATCCATGCACATCCGACATTCTCACATTCTCACCTAAGCGCTCATTCTCACATGACATTTTCCTATTAAAATATATAGTTACAAACTTGATACTTATCTATATACATATACTAAAATCATAGTTCTCGCTCCTACGTGTCATCTTGAGTATATATGCCACATAGACAAATTTAAATGTTCTTTCACGTTTTTATTCTTTCCTTTTTATATAATTTTGCATTTTATTTTTCATATACTACTATCCATATTTACCAAATAAAACTTACCATATGTAAGCAAAATATATATCAATAATTTGTTTAATATAAGGAAAGCTTAACCAACATTAAAATACAAAGGAAGGTGATATCTATGCTTTACATTAAGCTACATCAAAATAGAAAGAAAGTTAGATAATATTTTTTTAATATAAGCTAGATAATATTGTTAGACATGAATCAATAGTCTCGATAAGTTTAGAATATTTTAGCTAGGTTTGCATTTTATAAAAAAACAACAATAATAATAATAATAATAATAATAAAGGTGTAATATCTCGCATATTTGGTAGATTAATTAATTGTTAAAATGGTTAAAATATTATATATTTAAAATATCGTATATTGTTTTTCATATAGGCTCCTATAAGGCGCGGAAAATTATACTCGACTAGTAATTTAATTAATAATTTATTTAATACACTTTGATAAAAAATAGCCCAATAATTTAATTTGTTAATATGATAATTAAAATAATATATGATTAGGATATGCAAATTACATAATCTAAATATTGTGAATATGTAAATTAACATATTGGTGAATTTTACCTCATAATTTATAGTTTGTTCAATTATTTAGAGGCACATACTAAAAAAAATTGATTGTAATAGTGTCAAATTTATTTGGTGATATATGGCATGAAGTTTAATATTGGTAAGTGGTTTTATTTAGCTTAGTATCCTATTATTATATTTTCGTCTTGTTAAGTATTATAAGAAAGTAAGTATTTTTGAATGTATATACACCCAAAATATACTATAAATAAAGTGCATGTTTTATTGTTTTATGGTTATACTACCTAACTTTTCTTACATTTTTTAATTAATTAGTTATATAAATTCCTAATTTATATTTTCTTCTATTGATATAAATTCACACATCCACCTTTAATTATCATCATACAATACACCTTATAAATCATTCTAATCAATAAATTACCTTTCTAATACATCATGTTGATTTTCCTATATAATTCTCTTTTATATTTTACATACTATAAACAAACTTAAACTTGTTTTTACATAATTTATAATATACTTATTTTATATAATATATTTTTATTATTTATTCTACTTGTTGACCAAGTGTGATTTTATATTAAAATTTAACTCACTACTGAAGTATATAACCACACCCATGCAAAGCATGAGGACATATACTAGTAAATGCTATATACAAAAAGCTACATGATTGAAACTATTTTGGATAGTGTTTTATATGCAAAGTATGAATTTATAAACTCTTTCAAAAGACATAAAGTTACATGTTAAAGTTAGAACTTATTTTCACTTGTGCATCTTCTATTGAGAACTATACATGCATGCGCACACTTTCTACTTATATGACTTATGATGTTATGTATAACATTCACGTAACAAATATTAACAAATCTACTATATAATTACTAAAAGAGAACCTAATGTTACATTGCCTTCCAGAAATATGTCATGTCATCTTTATCTCACGTGTCGTCACCTTTTTTTAACACTTTTTTTTTTAATCTTAAAAATCAAATTTATATATTTCTTATTTTCAATTTCATATTTAACAAATTTGTTTTCAAATTTAGGATACAATTGCTCATTTTTACGTTTTTTTTCCAAGCACACTGAAATACCCCAAAGGTTATAAAAAATGGCAAAAGGGTAAATAAGATTTTTGGGATTTTATTTAATCAGAAAAAGGAAATTTAGGGGATAAAAATCAGAAATTTGGGGCATAAAAACCCCTTGGGTCTTCTTGCTCAAGCGATAGCCCCGCGTCTCCTGCCTTCCTCCCGTCTGATTTGCTGCTGGTTCCCGCCGGTGAGCTCGACCCGGCCACCGCTTGCCACCACCTTCTTCCCCTGTGCGAGCCACGACCTGTCGCAGAGAGAAGCCGAGAGTCACCAGCTGCTGTGCGAGACCGCGAGCTGCTGTTCCTCCGCTGCTGCTGCTGTGCGTCCATCGTTGAGCACGGTTCTTCTGCACAGTCGGTAGAGCGCCGCCGACCTCAGCTGCTGCACCTCCGGCGACAAGAAGCCCAGTTCCGACGACGTGGGCTCGGCAACTACTGAGGTATTGCAGTTGTTGTGTTGAATCTGTGCAAGTATGGAATTGTTTTGGCTGAATTAAATCTAAAATTTGGGGGTTGAATTAGTTGTTATTTGTTTGTTAAAATTTGGACAGATTTGGATGAATTGCAGGGGGCGGTGGACAGCCATAAATTCTGTTTTGGGCTGAGGTATAGGTATGTGAATTTTGGGTGTTTGATTTCAACTTTTTGGGAAATTTTGGACTGATTTTGGTTGGTATTGTGCAGCTTGTGATTTTGGAATTTGGGGTTGAATTTGGATGTGATTTGGCCTAATTAAATAGGTATGATTTTAGGGTTTGGAATTGAGGGTTTGTTGGTTGTGGATTGGTATGAGTTAATTAACGCCAGGGTTTTGCTCGGATTGATTTCGCAGGTTCGTTCGGATTGACTGGAGATCTCTGAGGTCGTTGTGGTTCGACTTGAGGCAAGAGGATCCTTGCTAACTTATATATTTTTATAAACTGATTATGTTTAATTTTACCGTTGCTTGAGCTATTATTTTAATTGGTTTGTTTGACTATATAATGGCTTGGATGAGATGTGTGATAATGTGTGATGAGGTGTGATAATGTGTTGGATTGAATGTGTGTGTGTGTGTGTGTTGGATCGTGTGTGTGTGTTGGATTGAATGTGTGTGTGTGCGTGTGTTGGATTGAATGTGTGTGTGTGTGTGCGTGTGTTGGATCGTGTGTGTGTGTGTGCGTGTGTTGGATCGTGTGTGTACGTGTGTTGGATTGAATGTGTGTGTGTGTGTTGGATTGAGTTTGTGTGTGTGTGTTGGATTGTGTGTGTGTATGTGATTATGTGATATTTGATTGGTTGTCGTATGAAGTGTTTGAATTGGTGTCGGTGTAGTGGTGGAATGTTGTTGGTTGGTGAAAGTCCTTATATTTAGGGCCTCGGTGGGTACGAACCCCCGAAGGTCGAAGGGTCAAGTGATGATAGTCTCACCAAACCGCGTAGGGTGCACGCCTACGTCGTTAAGGGCCAAGGGTTGGATGGTGAAAGTCCCATCCGGAAAGTGTGTGTTTATTGTCTCACCCGGTGATGTGGTGGTGGAGACGGAGGTTGGATTGGAGGTGTTGGTGGTTGTGTGTGTTGATTGTCTCACCCGGTGATGTGGTGGTGGAGACGGAGGTTGGATTGGAGGTGTTTGTGGTTGTGTGTGTTGATTGTCTCACCCGGTGATGTGGTGGAGGAGACGGAGGTTGGATTGGAGGTGTTGGTGGTTGTGTGTGTTGGTTATGTGTTGAATGTTGGTTGTGTACTTGATTAAGTGGTTGTGTTAATGATATTGGTTGTGTACCTGAATACGTGGATTTGTGATGAATGTTGATTATGTACTTGATTAAGTGGTTGTGTTGGTAATTTGGTTGTATGTTTGATAATTGGTTTATGTTGGACGTTGATTGTTATTAGTTGTGGTTGTGGGTCATTGTTGGCCATTGGTTGTGGTTGTGAATTTCGTGTGTTATATTGTTAATTGTAACTAGTCAAAGTTGTGAATCTCTGTTGATGTGGATGCTGGTATTAGCTAGTTTCGGATAAAAGGGTATGTTGATTGATTATGAAGGTCGATTGTGTGGATGTTGTGAAGGTTGGTTTCCCATCTTGAGGGTGTGGGCCACATGGTTTGAATTTGAGTGTATGAGTTACAATCTATGTTAACGAACAGACGGCACCAGAAGGGTGGCTGGCCTGGATCGTTATTTTGTTATGTTTATATGTGATGATTATCTCGTTGATGCTTATGTGGTTGTTGATGTGAAGGTTAATTGATTTTGTTGTGTTAGTGCAGTAGTGAGTTCAGTATAATTGGTTAGCTTTGGTTGTAAGTCAGTAGTAAGATATGTGTATCTGCATAGAGTTGTTGATTGAGGTATTAGTAATAGAGAGAAGGATGGATTGGACGTGTCAGTGAAGTTGGATTGGATCATTTTATTCGTTTATGCTTGTGATGAGTTTGAGGATGGATTGATTGAGGTTAGTATAGTGAAGAGTTGGATAAGGATGTGTAATGAATGGTATGTGATAGTGTGTATATGTTTTGACGTGTGATTGGTTGGTTGATATGATTAAGTATAGTTATGATATTATATATTGTGTGGCGTGTTGTCGTTGTTGTGAGTTGATTGGTGATATATGTATGTGTTTTGAAATGTTTTGGCTAGGCTAGTCTTGCCATAGTCTTTCGTGAGACTGACCAACTTCGGTTTACGTATCGTGGTTGGCTGGGGTTTCGGGTCCCTCAGTCAATCAGGTTTTTCAGGTTCAGCGCCAGCAAGGAGGTCCCTGATCACCGTTGGTTTTGGAGTCGAGAACTCTACTTTTGGTTTGAGACTTTGACTTGATTGTATGTATCGTTTTGGTTTTGGACCTTGAAGTGGTCGAACTTGTTGTATTGGTTTTTGGTTGTAAAGTGTTGTATTTTCGATATGTTAAGTTTGATTGTGGTTTTAAACTCTAGACAGGTTTTACAGGTTGTACAGGTTTTTCCGCTGTGTTGCTTTTGATATATATTATATATATGGGTTATGTTTCGCATTTTTTTCTTTCAACCGCCTTATAATTTTTCGAGACTATGAAACTGTAATACCACTGGCCTGGGGGTGTTACACACACCTCTCCATGTAGTTTTAGGATAAAATATGTCGTATAGTTCTTGCACATACCAGAGCAAGAACGAATGCAACCTGCCGCCTCTTTTCCACCTGTCAAAAATTCGGTATTTTTTAATTACTACACCTGCCGAATTTAGATATTAAGGTTTTGCGCTCATATTAACTCATAATTTGACCTTAAACAATTTTACCAATATGAATAATCACAATTGTCAAACTACTCAATATTTGCAAGTTTTATGTTAGAGAATGATATTATAAAACGGGGCAAACTTAGCTTGGAAATAAGAAATATATAAAATTGACATCAAATACTCTATCAAATAGGGGCCTGCTTATCCCCGTTTGATTACTATCTACCCAACTTTTAATATTAATAAAGCTATAGAGAGTATCACGTCTCTTTTGACCATTTTTTTTTTGTTATTCTCCTCAAAATTTTCAATTTAAGTATCATTTTTATTTTAACTTTAATCTATTTTTTTCCAGGTGTAGAATTTTAATTTCAATGTATATTGTCTTCATACGAAATTTATTCATCTTTGATCAGTTTCTTATTATTAGAATATAATCATTTACATTATCATACATATGTTATAATTTAGTTGAATTACATTCATTGCATATATATTTTTATATTAATTCACAATATTATTGTTGTACAATTTTCTTTATCTGAATATACAATGATATGTAAATTTCGTGTAATGCACGTACCTACGTAGTTCATCTATATGATACTACTAAAGCCGCAATTATCTCTCATACGTGTCGTTCATCTAAGTATGCCACATTATCAAATAATTATGTACATTTACCTATTCACCCTTATTCTATTTATAATTTATTTTATCTTTTATTTATACAAATTTCCTAAATTACCACCCCAAAATATTTGTGCATCCCATTTTTTTTTATGTTTGTGCATCACAGGTACATGTTTTTGTGCATAACATTTATGTAATTATGTGTACCACATATCATGTGTTTGTGCAGTATATTTTTTTATGTTTATGCATCACATTTCCATGTGTTTGTGTATAACATTTATGTTATTATGTGCATCACATTTCATGTGTTTGTGCACCACATTTTTTAATGTTTGTACATCACATTTCCATGTGTTTGTGTATAACATTTATGTTATTATGCGCACCACATTTGATGTGTTTGTACGCCACATTTCATGTATTAGTGCACTACATTTCATGCATTTGTGTATCACATTTCATGTGTTTTTGCATAACATTTATGTTATTATGTGCATCAAATTTATGTTATTATGTGCACCACATTTTCATAGGGTTGTTCATCGGTCGGTTTTTATTCGGTTTTGAGCCGAACCGAACCGATTGGACCGTGGCCGAACCGATCTATATTCGGTTCGGTTTTCGGTTCGCATAAAAACAATATTCGGTTCGGTCAAAACCGATTATTTTTAAAAATAAAAATAAAATCCTAGATTTTTAGATAAACTAGTATAACCTTATTCGGTTCGGTCCAGTTCGGTCTAGTTCGGTCCAAGTTCGGTCCCAAACGGTCTAGTTCGGTCCAAGTTCGGTTCGGTCTAATTCGATTTTGTGCACTAAAACCTGCTTCAATAACCTAAATTAACCTAATTTCAAAATGTTCGGTTATTTCGGGCCAAAACCGAATAGGACCGAACCGAACCCGAACCGAGTATATTCGGTTCGGTTTTCGGTCCACAAAATTCTGAAATTCGGCTTCGGTTTGGTTTTGTTATGTTCGGTTCGGTTTTGGACCGATGAACAACCCTACATTTTCACGTGTTTGTGCACCACATACGCTTAGGTACTTGGTTCACATTTTTAAATTACAATAACTCGTATAGAAAAATACTATATTGAATGAAACGTGTGCTAATCACATGACCATTATAAAGAAAATTCAAACCCAACCCATACCTTTTTACAAAAATGCATAATCTTACAGATCGATGCACATACTTTAAAATAAAATGCTAGTGCACAATTCAATATAATTTAGGTGCACATATTGATACAATGTGGAGTACAAAAGTTTAGGCACACCCAACAAATTTGAACCGTGAATTATACAGATAGAATTCGACCTAACCGTTTTTTTTTGTTTTTTATTGAAAAATCAATCTGGACAGTTTGTTTTCGAATCTGGACGGCTAAGATTTGTCCGCATGTCTGCACCTTAACCTCCGTTCGCACCCGATTAGCCCCACGTTATAGGTGTTAAACTTCACATTTAACTTGATTTGAAAAGTTTATAGCAACTTTATAACAAATATAATTTAATATACTAATAATATAGCGTTCGTAGTTTTTTAGATTCTAATGTAAAGGACGTGTTACTACATCTATTTAATAATACTTGTTATTAAAAAATTTGACACAACTATTAAGGAACGCAATCATTTAGCTAAAATATTACAAACTTTAATTAAAATCTATAAAGAAAAATAACCCATATCATTTCTAACCAATAAGTAAATAGATTTTACATAAAACGTGGCAATATGTGCAATTTCCAATAACATATCTCGTAAAAATAAATCAATACCAAAAATCCTAAAATGATAAATATTCCTTAATAAAAATAAATAGATAAAATGACACTTATTACTGAACGTGAGCAAGTGTTACACTGAAAAATTGTCAAAATTTTGAGGGTAAAAACATAAAGCGCGTGAAAAGTGCCAATTCCATTTTCATGAGATACGTACACTTTATTTGTTAAACGGTATACTATATGAATGTTCTAATATCTGCAAGAATGTCACAATGTTAATTTACTCCGGTTGATTTTTTATTTTACACGAGAAGCATAATTTTTTATCCGAACGACCTCCTATATCTATCTATGATTTTGCACTTCTTGAAGTAGCAATCAGTCGTGCATATACAAGCGTACAAATGTGTTTCGATCATACCACATGACATGGTATAAAAGGGCCAAGTGTCAAGTCTAATCTTATGGTAAGAATGAAATCTCTCTCTTTAGTTGTAATAACTTAGCGTTTGATATAATTGTATGAATAAGTAGAAAGATATCAGCGCTTCGTTGGTACAATGAACATTGATACTGGATTTTCTAAGCGTTTTAGATAGATGTATTGAATTTGACTCCTAATGCATATATGAAATGCAATCAATAAAAGAGACTTGTCTTCGTCATCAACTATTTCGGACCGGAATAAAATGATTGGTAAAAAAAATAGAGAGATAACGGGCCAAGTATACGTGCATATAGTGGGCGCAGGACAATAAAAGCAAGTTTGTCTTTGTGGCCGAAAGCTGCTTGTCACTGCAACAGTGTATGTGCTGTCCCAAATTCTCACCGGCCGGACAATGTGCTTCCACGTGATGTTCTCACATTCTTGAGAATTATAATGAACTTATGACCTCAGATTTTCTCTAAATATAATTTCACATATTAAAAGTAGTGATAAAACAAGCCTGACTATTAAACCTGACAAAAATCGACATGGTCCATTTTTTTAGGATTGAGATTTGACCTGAAATTGAGTGGGTCTAGAAGGATCCAAACATAATGGACCAGAATCCGACCTCAATCTGAACTCAAAGAATTCGAACCCGAACTTGTCGGAGCCGAATCCAACATGATTTCAAACGGACTCATTATTTTATTAAATAATTATAATTAATAATTTTATTATAACATTGTTATAATATTATAAAAAATAGATACTTTTGACCTGTTAGGTCAACCCTAACCCAGACCAAATCCGTTATGACCCGATCAGATCAATTCGGAAATTTTATGGACCCGAACCTGATTTGACCTAAACCCGAACCCGACCCACCCACCCACCCAGTTGACAAGTGTACTAAGTATATATGGTTAATAGCCTAGTCTACCTATTGCAATTTGGTTTAAGGTGGAACTCCAATGTGCTTATGTACCGAGCTTTTGCGCCTATTGCGCTTTTGTTTGCACGATTCATCATTTATTGGCCCAGACTTTAACACAAAAGGTAAGGTAAAGCCCATACAAATAATTAATAAGATTTTGTGTTAGAGGGAGTATCTCAACCTTATTATAAAAAGGATCGATCCGACATACCTTTTTTCATATAGGCCATCAAAAATCATTAATGGTAACAAAGCAGGTTTGGTCTGAGTCTGCTTCTTGGGTTTGAGTTTATATATATTTCAAAGACATTGAGATGCTAAAAAGCTCGTTAAAAAATATAAATAGACTAGGTATTAAGAATTGGATGCTATATCCAATGAGAAAAATATTATTTAAATGTCGACTAGGTTAGACTAGTTATCACTCAAGGGGGCGTATTAGGAGAAACAAAATCCCACATTGTCACATCCACCAATAGGAGAATCACGAATAGTATATAAGGTAGGATGGGACCACTACACATTATCTTAATTTTTTGTGCTAAAATGTGAACTCGAATCTTAGAACATCTTTAGTCACGTAAATGTGAGTACCATAAGCATTTAAGAAAAAGTTAAATAAATGTCAAAATAGATGTGAGAATTGATGCAAAAAAAAGTTTTTATAAGATATTTAAAACAAGTACTACCATTAAAGAGTCTTATACATAAGAGATTGAGATTCATATGCATAGTAAGCTTGACATGTTTAATGAGGAGTAATGATTACCATTGGATCAAAAAGATATTGACAGCTAAGATTAAAAGATATGAAGTGGAAAACTGTAAAATATGATAAATATATTTTTATTAAAAAATCATTTGTTTCAACTTTTTTTTCCATAATTTTTGAATTAGTTTTTTTTTTGAGTTTTTTCTCTCAAAATCATTTTTCCCTATATTTTTTTTTAACTTTTTTTTTATGTTGCGACAATCGCACTTTATTCTACATGAGCATTTATATAATAAATGCTCATGTAGAATAAAGTGTATCTTTAATATGCTAAAGTGCATGTCTAATATGCAAATGTGCATGTTTAACACGTATATTAAAAGTGCACATTTTATATAGTGTACGTTGATTATGCTAAAACAAATGTGCTAGTATGTTAAAGTTCATATGTTAGTATATATGCTAAAAGTGCATGTGTAAGTGTGTTAAAGCACATGTATTAATATGCTATAAAGTAGTGATTAAGATGTTATAGCGCATGTACTAAAAAAGTTAGAACAAAAAAAAAAATCAGAAGAAATATTTTTCAGGGGAAATTTCGAAATTTAAATCAAAATCGATATCCCTCAGAAAAGCTCAAAAAAAATATTTTTTTTGATTTTTTTAAAAGATATTTTTATCATATTTACAATATTGTCGCTTCATCATGTCTTTTAATCATAGTCTTTCGTCATTAAAATATAGCGACCATCATTATTCCTTAATATTCACCCTAACTTTTTTCTATATGATACAAACTCAAACATAACATCTAAAAATGATATATTAGATTCGACAATCCACTTGTTTCATATCGGCTCACCGGAATTTTTTTAAGTATTATTCATGGCGTGAACGAACTGAATTCAGGCAATGTGGCGTTTGTCGATGAATTGATTGGGTCTTTTCCCTTGTAGTTTATAGAGTCGTTATAAAGTGAAAAAGGGATTTTAATATAGTGCTTGAATTATGAGCGTACAAGATTATTATTCGAGCCTGCTATATACACGATATTTTTCACCTATATACACGACAATCTGTACGCTAAGACGTGACGTACGTCATGTCTTGACATACATGTGAAAATACGTATAATTGTAAGATTATACGTATTTTTTTTAATAAAAAAAGTATAAATCTCTACGCCAGAATCTGGCGTACGCCAGATTCTGGCGTACAGATTGGGTCAGCCCATATTAGGGCCGGCCAAAATTCTAAATTTGATATTTTTTACAATCTGCTGTACGCCAGATTCTGGCGCGGGATTTTAGAATTTTTTTTCCCCCTGGGCGCACCCAAGTGAACATTTTTTTTTTTAAATCTGTATTTGACTCTAGTAATAGACGTTTTCAAGTAATCAGAGTTACATGACAATAAATTCGATTGTATCATGAAGTTTCAATATACTTTTATTCATGTACGTTTTTCTACCAATTCATTTGATATTAACTGTTTGTTATTATTATTCTCGAAAATCACATATAACTATGGTTATATCTTATAGTTATATCCAATTTGGTTATATCTTATAGTTATATACTACGGTTATATTCTTTAGTTATATACTATGGTTATATCTTATAGTTATATACTATGGTTATATCCAATTTGGTTATATCTTATGGTTATATCCTATGGTTATATCTTATAGTTATATCCAATTTGGTTATATCTTATCGTTATATCCTATAATTATATATTATGGTTATATCCAATTTGGTTATATCTTATGGTTATATCCAATTTGATTATATCTTATGGTTATATCCAATTTGGTTATATCTTATGGTTATATCCTATAGTATATAACTAAAGGATATAACCATAGTATATAACCATAAGATATAACCATAATATATAACTATAGGACAATAGTATATAACTATAAGATATAACCATAGTATATAACCATAGGATATAACCATAATATATAACTATAGGACAATAGTATATAACTATAGGATATAACTATAGTATATAACTATAAGATATAACCATAGTATATAACTATAGGACAATAGTATATATAACTATAGGATATAACCATACTATATAACTAAAGGATATAACCATAGTATATAACTATAGGATATAACGATAAGATATAACCAAATTGGATATAACCATAGTATATAACTATAGGATATAACCATAGTATATAACTAAATAATATAACCGTAGTATATAACTATAAGATATAACCATAAGATATAACCAAATTGGATATAACTATAAGATATAATCATAGTATATAACTATAGGATATAACCAAATTGGATATAACTATAAGATAAAACAATAGGATATAACCATAGTATATAACTAAAGGATATGACCATAGTATATAACCAAATTGGATATAACTATAGGACAATCGTATATAACTATAGGACAATAGTATATAACTATAGGATATAACCATAGTATATAACTATAGGATATAATCATAGTATATAACTATAGGACAATAGTATATAACTATAGGATATAATCATAGTATATAACTATAGGATATAATCATAGTATATAACTATAGGACAATAGTATATAACTATAGGATATAACCATACTATATAACTATAGGATATAATAAGAGTATATAACTATAGGATATAACCATAGTATATAACTAAAGGATATAACCATAGGATATAATCATAGTATATAACTATAGGATATAACAATAGTATATAACTATAGGACAATAGTATATAACTATAGGATATAACCATAGTATATAACTATATGATATAATCATAGTATATAACTATATGACAATAGTATATAACTATAGGATATAACCATACTATATAACTATAGGATATAATAAGAGTATATAACTATAGGATATAACTAAAGGATATAACCATAGTATATATAACCATAAGATATAGCCAAATTGGATATAACTATAGGACAATCGTATATAACTATAGGACAATAGTATATAACTATAGGATATAACCATAGTATATAACTATAGGATATAATCATAGTATTTAACTATAGGATATAACCATAGTATATAACTATATGATATAATCATAGTATATAACTATAGGACAATAGTATATAACTATAGGATATAACCATACTATATAACTATAGGATATAATAAGAGTATATAACTATAGGATATAATCATAGTATATAACTAAAGGATATAACCATAGTATATAATTATAAGATATAACCAAATTGGATATAACTAAATGATATAACCATAGTATATAACTATAGGATATAACCATAAGATATAACCAAATTGAATATAACTATAAGATATAATCATAATATATAATTATAGGATTTAACGATAAGATATAACCAAATTGGATATAACCATAGTATATAACTGTAGGATATAACCATAAGATATAACCAAATTGGATATAACCATAGTATATAACTATAAGATATAATCAAATTGGATATAACCATAATATATAATTATAGGATATAACGATAAGATATAACCAAATTGGATATAACTATAAGATATAACCATAAGATATAACCAAATTGGATATAACCATAGTATATAACTATAAGATATAACCAAATTGGATATAACCATAGTATATAACTAAAGAATATAACCGTAGCATATAACTATAAGATATAACCAAATTGGATATAACTATAAGATATAACCATAGTTATATGTGATTTTCGAGAATAATAATAAGAAACAGTTAATATCAAATGAATTGATGGAGAAACGTACATGAATAAAAGTATATTGAAACCTCATGATATAACCGAATTTATTGCCATGTAACCCTGATTACTTGAAAACGTCTATTACTAGAGTCAAATACAGATTTAAAAATAAAATATTGTTCACTTGGGTGCGCCCAGGAAGAAATAAAAAAAAAACTTTAAAAAAAAAAAAAAAAAATCCTGCGCCAGAATCTAGCGTACAGCAGATTGTAAAAAAAATCAAATTTAGAAGTTGGGTCGGCCCTAATAGGGGCTGACCCAATCTGTACGCCAGATTCTGGCATAGAGATTTATATTTTTTTTAAAAAAAAAAATACATATAATCTTACAATTATACGTATTTTCACCTGTACGCCAAGACATGACATACGTCATATCTTGACGTACAGATTGTCGTGTATATAAGTGAAAAATGTCGTGTATCAGCCTTATTATTTGGCACTTGATTAAGATGACGAAAAAGGTGAGAAATTGTGATGATTTTGGTTATGAGTATGATAAAGGTGGGTCGAACTACATACAACTATACAAGGATCCACATCCACGTGTGAGATTTTTGGGTGAAAAAGGCTCTCGCTTTTCCACCGCAATTTCTGTCACGCTTCACTGTTTCCATGCAAAACCACATTGCACTAATTAAGAGAGATCATGGAGTACTAGTTTCGTGATGAACAGGGGCGTACGCATGATAGAGTTAAAATCTTAAAAAATAAAATATTATCGTTTACTTTATACAAAATCTTAAATCGTAATTTTTAATTCTATCATATATTTTACACAAAAATCTCAATTTCAAACAACAAACTCTATATCCAAACTTTAAATTAAATTTTACTCAAAATTGACTAAAAATTACACAAATTAAACAAATTTCATCATTACAGACTATTTTTACTGCGTAATCTCAATAAATTTGTATAAAAATTAATTTGTAAAATTTACAAATCCATAAACCCTAAATTTTAAAAGTTTTAACACAAATAAAAATAAATATAGTGAAAATATTACATATCTTATTGAAAAATTGTGTGCAAATTTGGATAAATTTTAATATTTTTGAAAATTATGCATAATAAATCCTATGTAAAAAATATTTTTAAAATTGGAAAATTACAAAAATTAGTTTGAAATTTTTGAAGAAATTTTTTGGGAAAAAAAAAACTCTGGACGAGAAAAAAGAAATCCCGTATAATTTTTATTTTTTTTTCCTTTTCAAAATTCCAGTGGGGGTGTAGCCCCACTGGACCCCACATGCGTCCACCCCTGCTGATGAAATTAACTTTTTTTAAGCGTGAAACTGAGTTTAGTTACCGGACACAACCGAATTAGTATTGGGCTATTTTGATAATTGATTCTTATAAGGGAAGAAATTAAGATAATAATCTTTAAAATAAATATACTAAGTTTATAATTTTTTATGACTCTTTCAAATTGCCATCACATACTAACTAAAAGCGTCTTTAGAAGTGAACTAGTATGTGTCCCCGTGCCTTGCACGGGTATGACCATATATTTTAAGAATAAATTTAAATTTGTTTATAGTATGTAAAATATAAATGAGAATTATATAGTAAAATTAACATGATGTATCGGAAAGATAATATCTCGATTGGAATAATTTATAATTAAGGTGTATTGTATGATGAAAATTGAAGGTAGATGTGTGAATTTATATTAATAGAAGAAAATATAAATTAGGAATTTTATATAATTATTAAAAATAAAACTGTACTAAAATAAAACTGCATATTGTATTCTTTATAATGGAGTTTATGGACAATCTATTCACTCTTTATTAAATCATGATCACTAATTAAGTATGATAATAATGTTTTTGGTAAGTGCATAATTATATGTATGTTGGTGGATGAACCGTATAACGTTAACTATTTACAGACCATCTATCTATATACATATCTTTATAATGGAGTTTACGGACCATTAACGTACATATTATATTTCGGACACTAATTAAGTATGGTAATAATGTTTTTGGTAAGTGCAAAATTATCATGTACAATGAGAAATATTTTAGGGTGATAATTTAGGAAATTTGTATAAATAAAAGATAAAATAAATTGTAAATAGATAAGGGTGAATAGGTAAATATACATAATTATTTGATGACGTGGCATACTAGATGAACGACACGTAGGAGAGATAATTGCGGCTTTAGTAGTAGTATATAGATTTAAATCGTAATGTATTGGTTTTATTGTTCTAATTTATAGTTGAGTATAACTTTAAGATTTAAAATTTGTGAACTTAAACTTAGAATATTAGTATTTTATTAACTCTATTGTTCCAAATTTACAATTGAGTATACCTAAAAGATTTAAGTTTGTAACTTATACTTGAATATCATTTTAATAAAAAAATACCATACTTTATTATAAACTGTTACTAAAATTTCAATTTCAATATTATATTTATAGGCTTTACAATATTTGTACTCTAGTTTTTATTACTCTAATTTACTATTGAGTATTACTTTAAGATGTATGATTCTTAATTTAAACTTAAATACTACTATCTTAACAAAACATACTACTTACTTATAAAATTGGTTTAAAAATTTCAAATCAGAATATAATCATTGTTGATGATCTACTGGAGGGGAATAATACGGTTGTTTTCCCAGAGGGTAATGTAAGTGTTGTTGGTTTGAATCACTTGTGAGTTTTCCGAAATCAATATTTCGTCTCTAGTATAGCCTTAGGGAATCCACGAAATTTGAAGTGAGATAAAACAAATCAACCCAAGTCCGATCTAGGCTATCAGAAAGGAATTGAACTTTAGAGTGCATGTAATAAGGATGTATGACTTTGGATAGATTCGATCTAATCAGAGATCACATCGTTTCTTGATGTCTCTCAATCGTCTCTTGATGTTTCTCAATCGTCTCTCCCAACACTATAACCCAAAAAGCCTTTATATAGGCAGTGTGAGCTTTCTATAAACAAATTACAGAAGTTTAGGGAAGTTTTCGAAAGTTATTGGACGGTTACCAAGCGGTTACAACGGCTCCTATGACAGTTACCATCTCAGGTAACTGTCCCCGACGGTTACCGACGATTTACAAGGGAGTTACATAAGTCATGGTGGTTATAAGAGAGATCACAACTGCAGTTGCATATCAGTAACAAGCACGTTCTCAAATTAACCACGTGGCTAACGTGCTCAGATCAACCAACCATATGTACAGTTCCCTGTACTGTTTCCTCAAAGGGAACAAAGCAGCAAAGTTCCCTCCAAGGGTACTTGCTCTTTTTTTTTTAGCCAAATGATAAATTGTATTGATAGGTTGGGAAAAAGGCCAAACGTTCTATTTACACACACTAATGCATAACAAAAACAAACAACAACAACCAAAAACAAACAACAACCAAAAACAAAGAACAACACAAAACAACTAACAAGACAGCCAAAAACACAACCAAACACAAACCAAAAACAACACAAGGCCACACACAGCCAGAAAAGCAACAAAACATCAGCAAAATAAACCAAAAGCAACAGAAAATAGGACAGACAACAACAACATCACATCCGAAGCCACAAAACATCAGCAAAAACCAAAACAACAAGGCCACACACAGCCAGTAAAGCAACAAGACATCAGCAAAATAAACCAAAGCAAGAAAAACAGGACAGACAACAGCAACATCACAGCCGAAGCCTTCTCCTTAAAGCCCTTCCTCTTCTCCCTGAGATCTTCATCTTGTGCAGGATCCTCATCTTGCAATCCTCAATCACTGCTGCTGCACAATGGACTGCATTACCTGCTCCATTCCTTCTAAAGATAGCTTCATTCCTCATCCTCCAGGTATTGTAGACTATACCAGTCAAAGCTAGAAGCTTACTTATGAAGATGTTGTTGTTTCTCTGATTACACTGAGCAAACCAGTCCCACCATTCAATCAGCCTTCTCTTACTAGTTCTGACCCCTTGCCAATGCATGACAATCTGGGTGACCTCCTGCACAACTGAGCAATCAAACCATAAATGATCTTCATCCTCATCAGCTTCATGACACAACACACATCTTGCTGAAGGAATGACACCCCATCTGTGTAGTTTAATTGCTGTTGGGAGTCGACCAAGAGTTGCCAACCAGCAGATAACACTCCATTTCCTTGGATGAACACCTTCCCATAAGACCTTATACCAAGGCTGTTCCTGGGAATGATTCCTAAGCATGTTATAGAGAGCTTGGCTATCCATCTTCCCATTCTTCTTGGATAGAAAAAAAACATCAGTGATATTCACACCCTCATGCTCCATGATCTTATTCTTAATAATCATTAGGTGCTTCCACATTGCTGAGCTGCATGTGCTAGCCTCCACATTCCAGATTGGGACATCCTTAGTAAGATGTTTCTTAGCCCATATAGTCCACAGATTCACCTTATCCTTACACAAGTAAAAAATGAGATGAAACATTAAAGTATCATTCCATGAGAGCAATTCCTTGAAGTTCAGCCCCTCTTCTGAAAAAGGTCTACAAACCTCACTCCAAGCAACAAGACACCTCTTGCTCTCAACCTCACCAGACCAGAGAAAAGCTCTACAAATAGAGTTTATCTTCTTGATGATCTTCTTAGGAATGAAGATAACTTTCATCCAAAAAGACACAACCCCTTCAAGGATAGCTCTGATAATTTGGGCTCTTCCTGTATAAGACACTTTCCTAGCACTTCTATTCTGAATCACATTCTTAATTTTATTCAGAAGAGGATCATAAGCACCAACCAGTAGCTTCTTAGAGTGCAAAGGAGCTCCAAGATATTTAACAGGGAAAGTTCCTTGACTAAAATTAAGAATCTCTAAGCATTCTCTCTTTCTGACATCATTCAAACCACCAAAGAAAACCTTAGACTTAGCAGGGTTAGCTATCAAACCTGATTCCTCACCAAACTCAGTCAAGCAGTGTTTGATCAGCCTCAGAGATGGAAAAGTTGGCTTACAAAAGATTAAGAGATCATCAGCAAATACAATATTTGTAAGTTGAAGTTGTTTGCACTTTGGGTGGAATCTAAATTCTCTGTTTGTGCTCATCAACTTCATCTTCCTAGCAAAAACCTCCATGACAATGACAAAGAGGAAGGGAGAAAGAGGGTCACCTTGTCTCAATCCTCTCTTCCCTTCAAAAAAACCTCTTGCTTCTCCATTTATAATAACTGAGAAGCAAGGAGTGCTTACACACTCCATAATCCAAGATATCAGTTGCCTAGGAATATTGAGGAACAGAAGGCAATGTTCCAGATAATTCCAAGACACACAGTCATAAGCTTTCTGAAGATCTATCTGCAACATACATCTTGGAGAGGTGATGGTACTGTCATAACCTCTCACCAACTCCCCAACAACCACCATGTTATGAGCTATAGACCTTCTAGGAACAAAAGCACCCTGATTTATGGAAATGATATCATCTAGGAAGGGTCTTAATTTCTTGACTAAGACTTTAGAAATGATTTTCAGCATAGTATTGCAACAAGATATTGGCCTGAATTCTTTCACCAAGAAGGGATGAGTGACCTTAGGAATGAGGCAAACAAAGGTAGCATTTGTTTGCCTAAGTAGTCTTCCTCTACTGAAGAACTCTCTTGTAGCAGCACAAACATCTTCCTTAATCATGTCCCAGCCCTGCTTGAAGAACCAACTGCCAAATCCATCTGGTCCAGGAGATTTCTGATTTCCCAGACTAAAGACAACATCTCTTATAACTTGAGGAGTAGGAACTTCACATAAGCTCTCATGGCTATCATCACTAATTTTAGCACCTCCATATCTCTCAAAATTCAGACTAACTTGAGGAGTAGCCCTTCCAAAAAGACCAATGTAGAAATCAAGCACTTCTCTTTCTATCTCTGCTTGAGTATCCAGTGAATTCCCATTACTATCTTTCAAAGTGAAGATAGTACATCTTGCCTTACTAGCTTTTATGCCATTATAAAAAATAGAAGAGGTTTCCTCCCCCAATTTGATCCAGTCAATCTTAGCTCTCTGGGCAATGAAGCTATTCAACTGTGCAAGTCTAAGATCAAGAGCATCCTTAGCCTCCATAACAGCTTTCTGATGTACAACACTGAAGAAATCATTTTGAAGATCATCATTTGCTACTTTAAGTTTGTCAACACACTCATCAACCATAACTTCAAGCTTCCTGAATCTCCCTTTCTGCCACTTTTTCAACTCAGTTTTAACTCTTTTTAATTTCTCAGCAACCACAAACTGAGCAGTTCCTTGGATAGGCCTTTGCCAAACATTCTTAACAAGATCAGCATAATCATCCTCTTCAGTCCAGAAGTTCCTAAACTTAAAAGGAATCTTCTTAAAGCCTTGAGTAGGGTTAACCTGCACCACACAAGGAGAATGGTCTGAAATACAAGGGTCAGAGAAAAAAACTCTAGAAGCAGGAAAAGCAACTTCCCATTCATTGTTGATCAACATCCTGTCTAGCTTGCAAGCAATCCTGTCCACACCTTCTTGTTGGTTGCTCCATGTATATTTGGCCCCAGAAAACACATGATCCTGAACATTTAACTGTTCCAGAACAGAAGTTAGTTCATTGCCAACTCTGAAATTATGTCTAAAGGATAACTTCTCTCCAGAATTTAGGACACAGTTGAAATCACCAACTATCGTCCAAGGCCCTGTGATAGTTTGCGAAATACTTTCCAATTCCCTCCAGAGATCAAGTCTCCCATTCTGAGCATTTGATGCATAGACAAAAGATGCAAAGAAAGAGAGCTGCCCATCCTTGCTAGCAATGGTACAATGAGCCAACTGTCTAGAGAAAGAATGAACCAAGACATCCACTATAGCTGAGTCCCAAGTCACCCATATCCTCCCTCTCTCCAGAGGAGAACTATTAGTAACAAAAGGCCAATTTTTCATAAGTCGACTGGCCACATCCAGCTCTTTATTCAAAGGAACTTTAGTTTCAAGAAAAGCAACTAAACTCAGTTTATTCTTTCTAACCATATCTCTAACCATCCTAATCCTAGGGGAAGAGCAACACCCCCTAGTATTCCAAGCACCAAAACAAAGCTCAGTCATTAGGATTGCCCATGGAGCTGCTACCACTCCCAATCCCTGAAGAGGTAAGGCTTCTATCTGCCTGAGAACTCTGAACAATTGAGCTATAAGTTTGAGCTCTCTGCTTCCCTTTTTGTTTTTGTTGTTTCTGAGGAGGCATCAATATCTCATTAGTCTTCTGCTTACGTTGCTCATTGTCTTTAGTCTTTCCACCAGTCAAAGCATCTTCTCCATCATGACCTTTAGTACTTTCAATTTCAACAGGATCATGAATCAATGAGTCAGAATTAGCCTTCCTTACCCATACCTTTCCTCCCTGTGCCACTGCCAGATTACTTCCATTCTTCTGAGCCACTTTCTGTCTCTTTTGATGCCAACATTTCCTTTCATTGTGCCCAAAAACATTGCAACAAGCACAACACCATGGAACCCACTCAAACCATATTTTGTATTTGTAAATTCTACCATTCGGGCCTTTGAGTATCACTGCTTCCCTTTGAATGTCTTTAACCTTTACCTTTATCAAGAGCCTTGCATAAGAAACTTTACTTCCAGTCGCAGTAAAGTCATCCATACCTATAGGTATACCAATCATACTTGCAATTATACTCAACATATGACTGGAGAAGAAGATAGGGTCAAGATTCCGAATCTGAACCCAAGCTGGAACAGATTCAAAACTGGACCAAGCAACTGCAGTACCTGGGAGCCATCTCATAAGAGCCAAAGGTCTGATACCGTCCACTAGCCAGGGTCCATGATCCTTAACCCACTCCATATGCTCTTGACAATTAAATCGAAATGTCCAGATTCCATTGCTCTGAACTTGCACTTCCGCAGTTGAGTTCCCCCAATTCTCTTTCATAAAGCACTTCATCTCTTCCATCGAGATTTGCTTTCCCATTATCCCTCCAATCATCGAGAATTTCCAAATATCAACCTCATTCTTCACTTCTTCATCAGAGAATTCATATATTTCCTTATCATCGATCTCAATAAGCTCAAGTTTATGCAATGTCGATTTCATCCTAGAATTCTTCGCTACTTTCTGCTCTAGGGATTTCATAGTAGGGAGATCTACCACAGTTTCGAGATCAATCACATTACCAGAACTCCCCTCATTGACTTGCTTCAACGAATTAGCCAGAGACAAATTCTCCAGATCGGCTTCTCGATTCGCTGAATTAGGGCCAACAAAATGTTTTCCAGCACTTTTCACAATCGGATTCTCCAGATTAGCACGGTTATGTGAATTAGAATTCAGATTCTCAGTCGAATTCAGAAAAACTTTCGAAATCGGAGAATCTGACCTCATCGCCGCCGGCTGATCTATTTTGCTCCGCTCAGAAGAGATTGTCGATGAAACAGTCTTCGAACCACCACCACGCCCTGTCTTCGCCATGAATCTGGTCTTCACGCCCACCGGAGAGCTCATGCACGATCAATCACCACTGAATTAGCCAAATCGTTGGTTATCTTCACCGGCAAGAAATCGCCAAAAGAGAGGTTTCCGAGAGAGAGCGGGACAGACAGACAATTTTCCTTTTTTGGCACTTGCTCTTCACATGTAACAAATCCTTATCGTTTTCCCTCTAAAACTTTAGTCCGCTTTCACACGTGTGTACTCCACACCCCCAAACACGTGTTATAACGAAATGAGTTTCTATAGTGTTGTATGAATCGCGATCACACTAAATGAAATTGTTTTCTCCAAGGGAACAATCTCATGATGACACTAAAATCACCAACAATCCTCCCCCATCTTAGTGTAATCCTTGATTCACAAAATAAGCAAACCTTTATCCCAAACTCTATGCATAAATGAAAATGTTACAAGGATTGAATTTCCGCTTAGTGTAATTACACGTTCCAAACACCCCGAAATCATGGTGTCCAAAGGATTGAACCAATCAACCTCTTTGGGTGCCTGAAGATAACAAACACATGAGTTTCTTTACAACTCCAAAGTCGTACTTGACTCTTAGGACCTTGAGTCCATATCTATTCGTGAACGTATGTAAAGCCAACCCAAAGCTTCATTGAAGCGCCCAAACTTCACGTTCATATAGGTAGATCCTTTTAATGGGACGTTACCCCAATTGTGCACCTACAATTTTCACTTTTTCAAAGGAACTATGGAGAAGACTCCGTCTTGAACCTCCCAACTTGTAGGAACCAAGCACACAGTCGTGGATATTCATCTTTGTGCTTCGGATTTCTAGGTGTGAGCTTTGCCACATTGAATTCGTCCCTAACGCTAGTTAGGTAGAAATTGAGTATCTCACCACTAGAAAGCTATGTGGGTCTTTTAATCCCATCCTGTGATACCCCGTATTTTTGTAAGCTATTTCTGGAGTTTCGGGATTTTTCCCAAGTACCCGTTATGTACGTCGGATTTAATTCAGAGAGTTTAAGACGTTCGGTAATGCTCTCTGTATCTGTAATATTTTTCTCAAAGAAATAAAATACAGACGACGTGCTTTGGATTTTAATACTCGTTCGCGTATGATAATTTTATCCCGGGTTAATATCGTTTTCGTCTAAGAGCTGAGGAGGCGGCAAAGCCAAGGGCGGCGCCCGCCGCATTTATGGCGGCGCCCGCCGTCGCCAGGCTCGAGGACTGACGTGGTCGTCTTCCTAGCTGGGCGCCAGGCCTAGTGGCGGCGACCGCCGTGCAGTACGGCGCCCGCCGTAGGCAATTTGTGAGGCGGCGACCCTTGCTCTCCGCGACGCCTGCTGTCGTTGTCCGGAGGTCTTTGCCCGATGGTCGCCGGCGAGCCTCTGACGCGCCGAAGTAGGCCTGCTATGCCGCGTCTAGGCCATCATTGTGCTCCCTTGTGATCTGGCTATAAAAGGAGAGGTTTGGGGATCAGATTGGAGGAAAAAAAAACAGAAGCTTAAGTCCTCCAAAATCTCTCGCCGGAGTTTTGTGCCCCTCGCCGGATTCTGGAGCTTTTGCCGGTGTCGTTTGGTGGTGTTCCAGTGTGCCTTTTGTGAAGCTTTTGGTAGCCTTGGTGGTTAGAAACCAAAGCAAGTCGAAAGAGGCCGAGTATCTCGTGTTTTGGGTGAGTTTTCTCGCCGTTTCTGTCGTCGGAGTTCTTCACGGTGACCGCCGTGATGAACTGCGGCGACCGCCGCCAGAGCCTAGAATGCCTCTTTGGCTTTTGGCTTTGGTGGTCGTCGTCGAGGCGTCGTTTTCTTCGGTTTCTTTCGTCTTTCCTTAGATTCGTACTAGTTTATGTCGAATCTAACTTAGGATTTTCTTATGGGTCGATTCGAAGGAATCTGTGTGCTAGATCTGTTCCTGTGTCGAGCCCGGAATCCCGTCGTCGTTAGGCTTCGTTCAAACTCTGCGGATTAAGGCAAGTGGCGGTTTGCTCTTGCTCATCGTTCCATATTTACATTAATTATCAGTTGTTTATCTGAGTAATTAATTTGGAATGATTATTGTGTTCATCTGGAAACGGTTTTGTTAACTGTTTTGGAAAACTAAAATATGATGTTATAATAGGTTGTATATCTGTTAGAATAACGCTATTATATATATATATGTGAATTAATACAGATATTATTATAGGTTGTATATTGTTAGAACAATGCTATTTTATCTGTAACTGGCCTTGAGGGCATTGATATGAGTTATTGCTGTGTTTGTAACTGTTTAGTTAGAACGAGTATTCGTAGGAACGCTACTGTGTATCTCAGTATGAGTGCTAGTCGTTTCTTGATAACCTGGTGGTTAGGATTTAGTTCCTACCATTCTTCTTTAGTGCCGTTGTAAGGATTTAGTTCCTGATTCCGCCTGAGGGATATAGTTCCCGCAGGATTTAGTTCTCGATTCAACTCTTGGGATTTAGTTCCCGAGTCAACTCTGCCTTAAGGATTTAGTTCCCGAGGGATGTTTAAAAGCTTATAATGTCATGTGGGTTTTTGAATTTAATAAGATAAAGTGCCCGAGTGCACAAAATTAATATACCTTTGACGAGTAGTGCAACTGAGTAAATAGTGCAGCTAGGAAAGCTCGTCTCGACTTTTGATCAGAGTACGTTCTCTTTCCAATCTGGATTCGCTGTAAGCGATGAGGTTGGTCGTGAACCGAAACATCTAAGTCAACTTTTAAATCACTGATTGTCTGATTCTTTAAACGTTCCGGATTTGTCATATTTCCTTAAAGACTCAATCTCTTGGAGTCTCTTTTCGGGTCGATTTCTGTGAAGATTAAGTCTTCCAGAATCTTCTCTTGTGCATACCTCTTGTTGTTATTCCGTGAAAGTGCCGGGTTATGTATCGTTCCTTCGGTTATTATTCGAGGGACAATGATAGTAAACGGTTATGATCATTTGAACCACTCTGCTTTTTACCCTTGCATAGTCTATTCAGTAGACTAACCAACCGCAATTGTTCTCTGCATGGTTGGCTGGTGTCATCCGTTCGATTCGGCACATCAGATAGAGCGAAGATGAGGAGACTAGATTGACTATGAAGACGACTGTTAATTTTGGATGTTTTTAATAATTTCTTTTAATCAGGTTGAGATCCTTGGGAGATGACCATTGTGGTCAAGATCCTTGTTTGTAATACATTTAAAAGACTTCCGCTGTAACTTATTTACTCTGTTATTTGTTTATCAAGACTTCCGTTGTACTTTGTTAAAGACTTCCGCTGTAATTTATTTACACTCTGTGTTTGTCCTATTCGGGATTGGGATGTAATCCCGAGACTCATGTTTTATATAAATAAGGTTATCATTTTTTATCATTGTATTTCATGATTTGTATTTAAACGGTAAAGCCTTGGGTGATCTCGGTAAGGAACACTGAGGTCACTGGCGGTAATACCTTTCCAAATGGGTTAAGATTTAGGGGTATTACAATTGTGGTATCAGAGCTAAAGTTTTTAAAACGGGTTGGGTATTTGAAAACCATTTACTCGTTTTCAATCGAAAGGTATTTTCAAAAGGCTCTGAGTTTAAAAATAAAAATGGTGTTTTCATTTTGAACCGTTCATAGTCCTGTCTTCTATATAGTCTGATATAGTAAGCTTGCTTCTATATCTAGAAAGACTAATTCCTTCCCCGTTGCCCCGTAAGATATGGGTGCATTCTGTTCTCTTCAGAGGAACCCGGGAGAAGCCAAGGTGGTTTCGCCATACCCAATAAGGCTTGAATTCCCAATTCCCTCGTTTTGAGTTAAGGTTGTAGAACCTAGTAACTCGGTTTGAGTCCATCAATAGAAATTACCAAGTTGATCTATTCTAAGTTGATTTTATTACAATAAGTATATCAGAATGATACTAATGGGATAAAATCCTTGGAATTTGATCGGTAAACAGATGGTGAACACAAGGAACGTTATCCGTGCTGGTGCTGGGCCGAGTAATGACCCCAGACCAAATGCGAGGAATGCTGTAGACCCAACAGGAGAGCATGAGTCTGTCTTCAACAATAATCCTAGAGGCAATGGTCAAGAGCAGACCAACGCTCCAATGGCATTTGATGCTGCAACATTAGAGGCAATACGGGGAATGGTCATGCAATCATTGACTGATATACTGCGACCGAGTATGCCACAGGCACAAGGTGTGCAAATTCCCCCACCGGTTCCCAGATTTGAGGAGCCACAAAACCGTATATTCCAGGAGAATATAGTCAGGACTCGAGACAACTATGGTCGTGCACTGAAGACCATTAATTCCATGAGGCCTGACAGCTATAACGGGAAAGGGGAACCAGTCGGGGTGATCCATTGGTTCTCCCACATGGAGCGGTTGTTCCGCAACATTGATTGTACTGAAGCTGAGAAAGTACATATAGCTTCTCTTCAGTTAAAGGAGGATGCTAGTGAGTGGTGGGAGAGTACCGGCTTAGCTGATAGCCCTGTTTTGAACTGGGAGATGTTCAAGACAAAGATGACATACCGTTTCTTCTCTCGTGCTATGAGGGAGGAGAAACACAAGGAGTTCCTATACCCTAAGACTGATGGATTGAAGGTGACTGAGCTGGCAACCAAGTTCAATCATCTATTATAGTATGCTGGACCTGAGATATCCAGTGAGGCACAGAAAATCTGGTATTTCCATGAGTGGATGGGCCTAGATATTAAGCCACTGATGGTGCGTCACGGATGCTCGACTTTGGAGCAGTATGTAGATACAGCCTACAAGTTAGAGGTGACTCTGGAAGAGTCGACCAAGAAGCGTGATAGACAGAGGCAAGGGGAGAACCAGCCTAAGGCAAGTGGGTTTAAACGTCCCGCTCCACCATCTGATTTTGTCGAATCTGGCCGAGCAAAAATGAATATGACTCAGGATGGGTCTACGCAACGTTCGGGTCAGGGCAATAGCCTGATCCAGTGCTACAACTGTGGTACCTACGGGCACAAGAGTAATGTGTGTCCGAAGGAGAAGAAAACGTGCTTTGCATGTGGAAAGGAAGGACACTTGCAGTTATTTTGTCCACAGAGAAGGCAGAAAGGAGCTGAGTCACAGCAGGGATCTGTTAATCAGAACAACCAACCCATGTTCAGTCCGGTGGAAGCCCCTAGTCCTTCAATGCAGACAACTGTGCGAAACAAAAGGAAAGCCCCAGTGGCTTCAAGAAGCCAAGGTCAACGCCTATACGTGATGCGTGAGGCGGATGGACCCGATGCTCCATTTGCTTAAAGTATTTTGTACTACTTCTGTTGGTATGTTGTGGATTTGGGTGTTACCCAGTCTTTTGTTTTGGATAAGTTATGTTAGTAAGTTTAAGTATGCAAAAAGGTTTATAAACCTTTGTTGTAAATATTCTTTCTAATATAAATGTTGGTTGAGAATCAATCGTCTGTCGAAACTTGCAATTAGTAAGAAATTCGAAGATAATTCGATCTGGATAGCCATGGTTCCAGGCGATAATTTTCTCGGTATGAAGTGGCTGACGCGTCATGGGACGATAATCGATTTTAGTTTGAAGATTGTGACGGTGGCATCAGGGGGGCCAGTATATATGCAAATTTAAAGGTCTGAATGACGGTGTTAACGGCAGGTTTATCAAGGCAATAGCTGAGTTTAAGCTACTTCGACAAGGTTGTGTCGGGTACCTTTGCTACTTGGATCCGCCCATGAAAGATGAACCTTCAGTTCTTGATGATTTCGATACACTGAAGAATTTGGTACATAGATTAAGTTTATGTATTCTTGAGGAGTAAGGTAACCATGTTACTCGTATAAAAGGATTAAGACACAAGTGTTTGATTCGGTTGAGAATGAATCATTTAGCAATATGATACTTTGAGGTTATAGGAGTAAGCTCTCATGTGATTGATTTGAGGAGCATACGAATAAGTATTGTGTTTATTCTTGGAGAAAGTATAAAAATCTTAAAGGATTTAAGTTAGAATGGCATAAGATCAGACTTACTTCTAGATAAAGGATGGAATTGTAAGAGGTACCGACCTAAGGAGGTTTGGGTACCTATGAAGAGATGCATGTGCGCATTCTGGAGCGTCGTGAGAAGCAACTGCGCAACAAGATCATACCGTTGGTACGGATTCAGTGGTCCAAGTCTGGATCGGAGGAAGTTACTTGGAAAACGTGGGAAACCGAGTCAGATATGCTCAGGCGTTTTCCCGAGTTATTCTCGACCTAAGTTTCAGGGTCGAAACTTCTTTTAAGGGGGAGGAGATGTGATACCCCGTATTTTTGTAAGCTATTTCTGGAGTTCCGGGATTTTTCTCGAGTACCCGTTATGTACGTCAGATTTAATTCAGAGAGTTTAAGACGTTCGGTAATGCTCTCTGTATCTGTAATATTTTTCTCAGAGAAATAAAATACAGACGACGTGCTTTGGATTTTAATACTCGTTCGCGTACGATAATTTTATCCCGGGTTAATATCGTTTTCGTCTAAGAGCTGAGGAGGCGGCAAAGCCAAGGGCGGCGCCCGCCGTCGCCAGGCTCGAGGACTGGCGTGGTCGTCTTCCTAGCTGGGCGCCAGGCCTAGTGGCGGCGACCACCGTGCAGTACGGCGCCCGCCGTAGGCAATTTGTGAGGCGGCGACCCTTGCTCTCCGCGGCGCCCGCCGTCGTTGTCCGGAGGTCTTTGCCCGATGGTCGCCAGCGAGCCTCTGACGTGCCGAAGTAGGCCTGCTACGCCGCGTCTAGGCCATCATTGTGCTCCCTTGTGATTTGGCTATAAAAGGAGAGGTTTGGGGATCAGATTGGAGGAAAAAAAACAGAAGCTTAAGTCCTCCAAAATCTCTCGCCGGAGTTTTGTGCCCCTCGCCGGATTCTGGACCTTTCGCCAGTGTCGTTTGGTGGTGTTCCAGTGTGCCTTTTGTGAAGCTTTTGGTAGCCTTGGTGGTTAGAAACCAAAGCAAGTCGAAGGAGGCCGAGTCGCTTGTGTTTTGGGTGAGTTTTCTCGCCGTTTCTATCGTCGAAGTTCTTCACGGCGACCGCCGTGTTCTTCACGGCGCCCGCCGTGATGAAGTGCGGCGACCGCCGCCAAGAACGGCGACCGCCGCCAGAGCCCAGAATGCCTCTTTGGCTTTTGGCTTTGGTGGTCGTCGTCGAGGCGTCGTTTCCTTCGGTTTCTTTCGTCTTTCCTTAGATTCGTACTAGTTTATGTCGAATCTAACTTAGGATTTCCTTATGGGTCGATTCGAAGGAATCTGTGTGCCAGATCTGTTCCTGTGCCGAGCCCAGACTTGGACCACTAATACCTTTCCAAATGGGTTAAGATTTGGGGGTGTTACACATCCCCTCAGCCAACCACTTCGTCAAGTGGTAAGCAAACTGGTTTTGACCGAATCAAGACAACTGAAATCACATTATGTACGATGAGCACGATCTCACAAACCATGCCATACCTCACATCCAAGGGATGTGACCTCTATAGCATATTTCATTGTTCCCCTCTGGCCAGAGTTATTATGTTCACATAATTGAAATCAGTTTTGGCCTTAAGGAAATTTGGTAGATTTAATAAGATAGTCGTTTGCCATAACCTTGGCTACAACTAACCACTACCAATCTCCATTCTTGAATCTAGGATGCTAGATCGTTCCTTTCGAAGTCCATGAAATGGCACTACCGTCAAGTGGAACTAAATGCATCTGGTCCCTCCATGGGAATAGACAAAATCCATACAGGACAAACTTCCCCACAAGGGAACTTTCCGTCCACTTTAGATGAATAATATAATTTGACGATCCAACTTGCATCCAACTTTTCCTCCATATCCAAGGAAAGATTTTGACACAACCAAGACCATAAACCATGATCTTCTCCAAGTACTTGAGTACCCATTCGAACTACCATAAACAAGGTGTCCAAAACAACCATGACCATAAACCATAAACCATGGTCAACACATAGCACTTAAGTACTTGTAAATCGCCATAAGACAAAGCGCATTCAGCATTGCATCTTACAATGTACTCTTCCTTGTACATTAGGTTTCCTGAACTCTAGAAAACTTTAGTCAAGATTCCATCATGCCCACATGGGGCATAAACGAGAAACTAAAGGACACGTTTCCCTATTAGGGATACATTTCCCGTCAAGGGACACTTCCCTTCGAAATACACTTCCTTTCAGTCTCGTTTCGATCCTAATGCAAAGGATCACCTTGACCTTCCCCATATGCTTCATAGGGAATCTTGATGTCATGAATCCATAATAAGATCCACCATTTATGTACTCTTGATATTGAACCCACTAGACAAATATCGTCTTTGATGCCACCACTTAGGTGTTTTCTTTGTCTCATTCACAACATGATTATGCAAACCTTATGTTCTTGTCCCAACATAAGAATACCAAGATTTTCATTGGCCATATTTCCCTAATGAAATATATCTATCACATAATTGTTATGATCCGGTGGGAACTTCGCTCACACGCGTATGTCCATACCCATGAGATAGCCATCTCATTCTCCATCACCCTTATTCAAAAGGTAATAATTGAGACTTATTGTTGTCCACTTAAGATCCTATGACCCTACTCTCAACCTTGAGTAGTTTATAATTCTTAGTTCATTAGCTAAGTAAGCTTGAAATCAGGAACTGAATATCTTTTTCCTCCTTGCTCTCGTATTACAACGAAGCTCTAGTGACATCCTTTCTTGAAGAATCAATCTCACATTATGTTTCCATTAAACCTTGGAAACATGTATTTGGTCTCGGTATAATGAAGTGAACTTCATCACATATTGCACCTCTTCACTTGATCACGGTTTGGACCGTTCTCAAATCATTCAGCTCAATAAAATTGATCTGAAAATTCTTGGAATGCTTTGCATACCCAAAGAGGCCATCAACATCTATCTTGCCTAAACTTTTCTCTTAGGCATGGGTAGTCCATTGTCCTCCCTAGATTCAAACTCAAAAGAATTAAGTTTAGTTTCTGTCAAACCAAAGTTCATATGAGATCATCTTTGTTCTTTCATAAAGAACCCTATTTTAAGAAATAACAAAGGACTCGTATTCCTTTTATGGAACAGTTCCCTCCAGGGGAACAATCGCTTCCCTCAGAGAATATGACCACCATCAGGGACATATTTCCCTCCATGAGATTTGTTTCCCATAATTCGTCACTTATACAAAGTAAGGAACATGGCTTTCACCATAATTTCAATGACATAAGGATCTCCTATGACACATCATTACATTGTCATATGGGGAATAACACATTCACCATCTTCAACCAACTATAATGTTATCATGTGTGAAATCTTGTACAACGTGTACACTTCATACCATTGTTGATATACAACCTTGGTTATGAAACCTTAACCATGTCTAGCATTTATTTTGCCATACATAAATATCACATGTCACCACAAATCAAAATGAAACAGGACCAATCTACACAAAAAGTATAGTAGGGTCTAAACCGACTAATCTGTATATAAAATACAGTAGAGTCAAATAGTCAATTTGTGGAACACAGTAGGGCCTTAAACAGTAGACTTAACAAAGTAATCTGTCCAAGGGAACAATAGACTTAAGCTAAGTAATCTGATATCTAGTAGACATTACCCAAGTAATCTGTACTAAAGTACAGTAGACTTGAAGTACGTAATCTAGATACAACCATGAGTAATCTATACATTCCGTGTAGTAGACTCATATAGGAACATTTCCCTACAGGGGAACATTCCCTCAGACCTCATCTAGGTCTCAAGGTCTAGATGTTTTAGTTTTGTCTCTTCCGACCCTTTCAATCTCAACCATGAATGCTCATGATCAATCCATGATCACCACTTTGATCAAAATATGTACATAAATAGTTTAACGTCATTTAATGAACACATGTCCCTTTAGGGGAACACATCAAAGGACTCATTGCAGCAATTGAACTTTACATCAGTCCATTGATGATGCACACATCAATCCATGATCATTATTCATATAACAAACAAGATTGTTACATATCTCCTTCATACCCTTTACAAAACATTAGTCCTTTCAAGACACAGTTCCTTCCAGGGGAACAAACGTCTCTTACTAGGGACAGTTCCCTTTAAAGGAACTACCCATTCAGGGTACGAACTTTCTATATGAGAAAACTTTCATTATCCTTAAATACAGGATAATAACTATATTATAAACAATATGTTTATATCATATAATCAAAGGTTATGACACCTTTCCTTCACCTAAGTAAATGGTGAACACATGATCATATTTCAATGACCATGGTAATAGTACCCTTGACATCATGTAAATGTCCTTTTGCTTGTACCACGTGACTTACATGGAGTCACTCTTGCATCTAAATGCAAATCACCAAAGTCTCAACACCGTCCAGTTAAGGACATGTCCACATAATGGACACATTTCCCTTTCAACGGACGATCATCCGAAATTTGGTTGATCACAAATTCAATTTGGCCTTATACAATCATATAATAATATATCATATATGATCTATCAAAATACATGTTTTACACCTATCATTTCTCATCGAATAGTAATGAGAAATCATGGACATGTTAACATAACCATTCCATTGATGTACGTATCTTATCCTATGATCAAAAGATCATACATGGTTTACATCTAACCATTATCATATCACACATATCAGTGATATGAGTAATATCAAAGCCAAATAGTCTTTTATGTACCCAAATCAAATTTGGGACATAATACATCAAAACCTTCGGATCAAGGATTTTAATATCCCTTCCATGGTAGAAACGACCAACCTTATTTTGGGTCTCCACCATCTTCATATTGGTTGTCTTCTCATGCCCATTGCCATATGACTTGATCTCAAAATATTGATTTCGAATGTAAGTGTTGTTGGTTTGAATCGCTTGTGAGCTTTCCGAAATCAATATTTCGCCCCTAGTATAACCTTAAGGAATCCACGAAACTTGAAGTGAGATAAGACAAACCAACCCAAGTCCGATCTAGGCTATCAGAAAGGAATTGAACTTTAGAATGCATGTAATGAGGATGTATGACTTTGGATAGATTCGATCTAATGAGAGATCACATCGTCTCTTGATGTCTCTCAATCGTCTCTTGATGTCTCTCAATCGTCTCTCCCAACACTATAACCCAAAAAGCCTTTATATAGGCAGTGGGAGCCTTCTATAAATGAATTACAGAAGTTTAGGGAAGTTTCCGACAGTTACTGGGCGGTTACCAAGCGGTTACAACCACTCCTATGACAGTTACCATCTCAGGTAACGGTCCCCGACGGTTATCGGCGGTTTACAAGGGAGTTACATAAGTCATGGTGGTTATAAGAGAGATCACAACTGCAGTTGCACAACAGTACCAAGCACGTTCTCAAATTAACCGCGTGGCTAACGTGCTCAGATCAACCAACCATCTGTACAGTTTCCTGTACTGTTTCCTCAAAGGGAACAAAGCAGCAAAATTCCCTCCAAGGGTACTTGCTCTTCACATGTAACAAATCCTTATTGTATTCCCTCTAAAACTTTAGTCCGCTTTCACACGTGTGTACTCCACACCCCCAAACATGTATTATAACGAAATGAGTTTCCATAGTGTTGTATGAATCCCGATCACACTAAATAGCATTGTTCCCTCCAAGGGAACAATCTCATGATGACACTAAAATCACCAACAGGGTGATGACGGTGAACCTGTCATTACAATTACCACACCAGGGTTGGAGGCGGGTTTTGGGAGACAACTCAAAGTGGATCAACACACTTTTTTGTACGAACAAGCTAAGGGACGTTTTGCTAGAGTTTGAATGGAGTTTGATCTTACTAAGCCTCTTAAGGGTTGGATTACCATTATAGGGAGTCATTTTTTGTTGAATATGGAGATTTATATACTATTTGTTATAAGTATGGCCGTTTTAGGCATGTGATCCCGAGTTGTCCCCTGAATAAGTATGCAAGAGGGGTACCTCAGACTAAGCCATTTGTGCCACTATCTGATAAAGAGAGAATTATAGATGAAGCTCCAGCAGCGGGTATGCGAGTAAATGGTTCTTGGATGACGTCGGGTCGTCATCAGAAGCTAAAGGGAACTAGTATACCGGGAACTGGGGTGCATTAGTGTTCCCATTGATTGACAAATCATGAAGATTTGCATTATATTAACCCGAGATCTTCGGCGGCGGTTAAGGCTTCTATGAAAGGAAAGGAGAATATTTCGGATGTGAATGTTCCAAAAAAATGAACAAATAAAAAGTGTATCTTTTGTTCCAAAAAATAAGTTATGTGTTGGAACGATATCGTTCCCTCTAGTTTATATGATGATAAACACCATTAGGTTTTATGGTTTACTTGTTCCTATGAGTGTTAGGTTGCTTAAACAAAGTTCGGAATAATGGAAACCGAAGAAGCAAAAGAGAGAGTTGAGGAACAAAGAATCAACAAGGGAATAGAAGCACTGCTTGTAACAGAGTGAAAGAAGAGTGCATTGTTTGTGAAGAATAAAGTGAAGGGAACAATGCGAATGAACAACGCATTAGCAAAGTGGAAATGCGCTTGGAACTTTGGTTGAAGATTAGCTAAATATGGAAAGAAGGTTTTCAACACATCTTGAGCCGCATGGTTGAAGATTTAGATAGAATTTAACTAAGTCTTATTTATGGAAATAAATATATTTTGAACAAGTGTTTAAAGTGTGTGGTATTTATGGTAATAAGATTACATGAAACGAAATCTTTAATTAGATATGTGTTGCCGAGTTTAAAGATAGAAATTGAGATATCTTCCTAGGGATATATAAACATTGAGTCTTGTCGTCATAGATTAACAACGCAATTCAGAGCTTACAAAGAGGAAGAGAAAGAGAAGAAGATAAAGATACGAATTTGCGAGTATTCTGATCTAGGGTTGAGTTCTACTTAGGTTGTGAGGTTGCAATCACTTGTTTAAAAGTCTAGGTGATCTAGGAATTGTATGAGACTAGATTGTGTACCTTTACTTGCTTGATTGTTTGTAACCGGATTAATAACATAATTAGGAAAGTATGAGGATGAGACTTATGGTGAATAGTAAGGAGCAATGGTGGCCACTAAATCTAAAAAATAGAGAAATAGGATTAAAAAACACGTGAAAATCTCATCTTCTTTCTTTTATCACTTAGGAGCCGTGCGAGATGAAAGTCTCATGCACGGTTTTGAATGAGAGAAAGAAGTGAGGAATCCTCTTTTTTACTCAGACTCTCCCACTCCAGTCGTTGCTTTCCTTTCTGTTACTTCGAAAGTAGTTGCTTCAGCTTCAGCCACTCGAATTTTCGATATTCATTTTTAGTTCTCATCAAACGAATGACATCTTCTTATGGAAATCCTAGCTATTCCTAGCATTATAGTGGAAAATCTCATTGCTATTACTCAAACAAGCATGAAACATATCCTTTCATATTCGTCCATAGGTCAAATCGGATATGTAATTATTGGAATAATTGTTGGAGACTCAAATGATGGATATGCAAGCATGATAACTTATATGTTGTTTTATATCTCCATGAATCTAGGAACTTTTGCTTGCATTTATCATTTGGTCTACGTACCGGAACTGATAACATTCGAGATTATGCATGAAATTGTTCGAGAATCTCCTCCCTTCTTCCATTCTGTCCCAAAGAGTAATTAGGATCAATTCAGTCATGTTTTCATGTTTCAATTGAACATGACAAATTTGTATATACAACAAATTTTATTATTTAAATTTAAACATTAAAATTTTTTTTTTGTCTAACTACTTTTTTGCGGATTTTTTCCCGCAAATTTTTCTCGAAAAAAAATAGATCGGTACCATACACTTTAGCATCTTAATCATGCACTTTAAGATACTTACACATGCACTTTTAGCATACTAAATGTTCACTTTCGCATACTTACACGTGTATTTTTAGCATACTAAATATGTACTTCAACAAACTACACATGTACATTAACATACTAAACATGTACTTTTAAAATACTAACATATATACATAATAAACATACACTAGCTAAAATGTGCACTATTAATATAGATATAAAATATATACACTTTTTATACTCTATGTGAACATTAAAAATGTACTTATATATGCACTTCAGGTTCATATATACACATTTATTGCTTATATATGCATTGAAGTATAAATTTATAGATTTATTGGTTGTTACAATGAAAAAAAAAAAATCGGGGCAAAAATTACTTTTAGAAAGAAAAAGTAATTTGGGTCAATTACCGGAAACCACCCGTACAATAGGCCATATTGCCAGAAACCACCCGGATAATGACTATTTACCGTAAACCACCCGTATATCCATCTCCGTCCAACACGTACCACCCTACCCCACTCTCCGTCCATTAGATCGTTAACGTAATTACAGATTTAAGTCGAACTTTTTATTTTCATTCAATTTCTCCACAACTTCAAAACTTGGGTAAAAATTGTAATTAAGCTAAAAATTATTAAAATAGAATTATTAAAATAATTAAGTTTGGGAAAGTTTGGATAATTTTTTGTAATTTTTCAAGAATTATGCAAGGGCATTTTTGCCCCAACTTGGAAAGTTGGGGCCAAAATGCAATTAATCCAAAATCTGGGGGCCCCCGACCAGTTACTGTTCATCAGCATCAACCTCATGCCAGCCGAGCTCCATTCATGGCTTCCAATGGCGGATTTCGCCGAATCGAACCTCCATTTGGGCTCGTTTGGTTTAATTATCCCATGGGCTTTTTAGTAGGGGATTAAACTCGTCCAACCCAAGTGATTTCGGATGGAAATAATCAAAGACGAGATCGAATTTGAGTATTTATGGAAAGAGAATTTCGGTTTTTAGCTTTATGGAAATTGGACGATATCGGGGCCAAATCGATATCGTTTTAGGTCAAACTTTATACGATTTCGAAGCTCTCACCGAGACCTTTCCAACCCCTATAAATAGGGCACCTTTCAATGAGTTTTCGGTATCCAATTTAATCCCAAAAGCTCAAGAACCCTAGCTCCGCGGCCGTGTCTGTTCATCGAAGAAATTCGTCGACCACCGTCCACCGTTGGAGTCGCCGCTACCACCAAAAGTTGCGTATGGAAGTTAGCTTCCAAAGCCCCAAGCTCTCACCGTCGATTACCCACCTCCGGTCGCCGCATTAGCCAGAAAACCGAGACAGCTCCTCCGCGCCGATCCGAATTGGGTATTTTCGAATTTTGGATTAATTACAATTTTTACCCAAGTTTTGAAGTTGTGGAGAAATTGAATGAAAATAAAAAGTTCGGCTTAAATCTGTAATTACTTAACGGAATTTTAAACGGAATGACGAGTTGAGTGGTAACAGTGTAACGGACATGGTTTAACGGGTGGTTTACGGTAAATAGTCGTTATCCGAGTGGTTTCTGGCAATATGGCCTATTGTACGGGTGGTTTCCGATAATTGACCCAAGTAATTTTAAGGAGAAAAAATTTCAAAAAAAGTTATTTCAAAAGATAAATTAAATATTTTTTTACAATATTTATAATTTTATCACTTTCATGTGTTTTAATTACCGCTCTCACTATCATTCCTAACTATCCATTCTAAACCCTACTCTAAAATATATACGCTTTGCTTGTAGGAATTTCTACAATATCTCTTATAGATTGCTAAACTTTAGATCTGCTTCCGTGACAAAATTGTTGGATGCAATGAAGAACTAATATCAGTGTAGGCTGTAGCTAGCTAGCTAGCTAGCTTGCACTTGGGCATTTTTTGTTGCAAAGCGCAAACAAAAAGTGTATATATGGTGACAAAAAAAAGCAATAAATGATTTTACTAATTGGATAATAACGTTTATGTATTATTTTGCCTGCTAGCTAATAGCTTCCAGCCACTTAGTCACCCCATTGGCAATGGACGATTATATGATAGATTTAGGAAGGTACGTTTAGGGTGCATTCAGACATCACCTCATGATAGACACTTTAATTGGGTTTGTCAAATTGGAACCTAATGCCTAATCTATATCTCACAAATTACTCTTAGCTTTTTATATGGTGGATGCACTAGTTAAGACATCACCTCATGATAGACACTTGAATTGGGTTTGTCAAATTGGGTTTGAGTTGGTCATTTCAAGTTTAGATTATGTGTTGAATCAAATCATATGTGTTGGAACATTGATGTTTCCTCTAGTTTTGATGATGATAAACTCAATTATATTTGATGGTTTTTAGTGTGACTATGAATTTCAAAAATTAGGTGAATAAAAGAAACAATGAAAATCATGTGATGAATCAAAATAGAGATTGAAAGGAACAAAGAAGTCAACAATAGAACAACGCGCTAGAACAAACGAGGAAATGTGATGCGCAGTTGTGAAGAGGAAAAGAAAGGGAACAACGCCAATGAACGAAGAGACGCGCACGCTGTTGCCCTTGCGATTTGCCGAATCTCCTATTTTTGGAAAGATATCTTGAAGAAACAACTTGGGCCGCAAGAGATAAAGTTGTTGAAGATTTTGTAGTTAGAAAAGATAAAAAAAGATTGTATAGATTATTTTATTTGATTTTCCTTAAGTAAAACTAGGGCAAATCAATTAGGATATTCTAGGATATAAGTAGGGGTGTCATCAACACCATTTCGACACACACGACTGGGCATTTTCCAGAGCTTTGAGCATTTGGTGAAGAAGAAAGAGAAGAAAAACTTACAAGGACGAGACTTTGGGAAGTTGAGTACATGTTAGGATTTTGATTGTCTTACGTGTTGTTAGGAACGTTACAATAAGAAGTCTAGATATTTAAGGGTAAACTAGATTGAAATACGACTTGCTTGATTGTAATTTCAGGATTAATAACACAAGTAGACATTTGAAATCCTACTAGGGAAACCTAGAGGTATAGATTTTTCTCAGTCAACTAATTGGTTGATTGAGTTTTCCTCTCTAAGGAACATTGTTTGTTACTATGTTTTCTGTTACAATTTTCCACTGCCCAATGAACTATTCTACCGTTTCTTGTACTAACACACTCGATTCTACAATATTAAATGTCAAGTCAAGTCACTTCAGGCCAACGTGCGATTCGGGATGACCCAACATGTCAAAAGCTAAGGGTTTGTTTGATAATCATGTGAGTTATTAATTTTATGTTTTTTTCCAAAAATAAAAATAGGTTTCTAGAAACTCATTTTTTCGATTTTAAATTTTAGTTGTCAATTTTGAGAGTTAGGTGATTACTATGATATCACATGTTTTGAAACATTAACTTGAAAACTATAGAAAAAAAAAATGCTTCAAAACTAAAAACTGGAAACTCACATAATTATCAAATGAGCCCTTAACTCTTTAGATATTACGTTCACTATTGAATATTATTAAATAGTTAAAAAAATGTCAAATAACCTAAAGCTATTTACAAAATAAAAATAAATAACTTCTACTATTTTATATATTTTTGAGATAAATACTAAGAAATCATATTTTAATTTTAATTATATTAACTTATAAATTTCTAAATTTGAAAAACTATACAAGTATAATGATGTTATTAGGATACTTGAATATATTAACAACATTTATGTGTATTATATGTATTTTAAGTGATATTTTACTAACAATACAAATTCACTTATTAATTGAGTCTGATATGGATAATGCATTTTTTTGTTAGATTTAGGTTTGGTAATTTTAAATTACTAAAAATTATAGTTAAGTTCAGGTCGATTTTAAGTATGAATCTGTTAGATCAGTAAAACGCATAGGGTTGTGTTTTTACAGATCTACCTCAAGATAACACTCCTCATGAATTTATTTTTCGTTTTATATTTTTTTTATGAGAAAAGAATTAGACTGGTCTCAACATATATTTGTGCAAATGCCAGCCTAGAGCATATTTGCGGATGAGAACTCAAAGTTATGAATCAAATCCCAAGTTAGACACAAAGGGTAAAAAACTGAGTTTGACAATTCTATTAGCAGAACGATTCACCTCTCTAAAAACGTGTCTAATATGGTCTTCTTAAAAGATGTGGATGTCGATAAGAATATCAACGACAACTATTTCAATTTTCAGAAGGACCAGTCCAAATGTCTTTGATGAAACTAATAAGAAAAAAGTTATCTCCTACAATTTCTAAATTGATAAGGTTGAGACATTTAGCAGTGGTGATACTACTTTTTAATGTCATGGCTTCCGTCATCAGATGGAGGAGTGGCCCTCCATATTTTGTTGTCTTTTATATTTTATAAAATTGCATATTGTTGTAGATGGGGTTATCACATTATGTGGTAAAATTTCATTTGGAAGATTGAGTCCATGAGTCCAATTATTAGACTATAATTTTATTATTTTCTCATCTTCAACTAGCTACTAAAAGCCAATCTGAATTTTATATCGTAATGTAAATGTTTGTGATCACTATAAGAAATGTTTAGTTTTTTTGGAGTACTGAAGTATGTGAAAAGCATGTCCCGTTTGATTTTTGAGGGCGAAGATACCCTCGTATTCTTAAATTCTTTTTTATGATATTTCTATAATCAATAAAACGTTTGGGAGAATTGTATGATGGCGTACATATCTGTTTACTAATATTTCATTGATATGTCATGCAAAATATGAGTAGATAAGATCCTAACGTGTGAAATAACTCGAATCTATATGACTCAAAATCTAATGAATCTAAAATCTGATAATTGCAGTCCTTCTTGCATCAGCTGGTACTCCTTGGGTGTTCTTTATAACGATTGAGCTTGTTTTGTCTCATTCACTTGTACACTCTTGCTAATTTGTATTGGTTCCATATATGAAACAACTTTTTGGGTGTAAAACTTTTGAAATTTTCGTATACCTTATATAATCTTTTTAGTCATTGCTATATTTTTACCCATCTAAAAAAATGATAGTAATTTTTTACTTGGGTAGAGCAAGCACCAAAAGAAATCATCGTACACTATTAGAGCTGTCAATCGTGTCGGTCAAATCGAGTTCGGTTCGGTTATTTCGGATTCGGGTTGAAAACAGGTCGGGTCATTTCCCGATCAAATCTGACCACTTGGATCCTGCATGGTTGTGGATTGTGTAAACGTTATATATCTCCCTTTAGATTTGTTCACACAACATTTGTGACAAGGCATGGTATCACATTCTATGCAGATCGATAGTCGACAATTTGGCCTTGAATCGAGGTGTTCAGGAAGAGGGGGTTGTTCCAGCCCGATACCGTCAAGAATTCTCGACTGCCAAAGAAAGAATTCAAAATTTCTTTTTCTTTTTTCTTATCAATAATTGATATTAGTAGACCAAAATCATATTTATTTTTTAATTTTAATTTATATTACACTAATTTATAAATTTCTGCATTATAAAAAATTATGTGAGTACAACAATGTTCTTTTTTAGGATAATTAAGCATATTATCATTAATTATATGTCATTTATCATATATATTTTATGTTATATTTTTAATACTCCATATTTATTCGTTAATCGGTTCGGGTTGGTTGGGTTCGGTCTCTGTAAATTCGGGGTCGGTAAATCCGGGTTACCAAAAATTTAAGTCAGGTCGAGTTGGGTCCAAAAGCATGTCGGTCAGGTCGGTAAAACGGGTTCGATCACTTTTTAACAACTATATACACTATGTATAATACAATTTTTATTATTTAATTTTATAATGTTAGTTAGCTAATCATAAAACTTTATTTATAGATCATAATAGTGTCATATTACTATATTACTATATACTTAGATTACAGACAAATGATCATTTTTTTTAATGAGGAAAGGAATTCGATGTACCAAACACACCTCGTAGATCGAGAGGCCGAGAAACACTCGACGGACGGACAAACCGTCATGAGAAAGAAAATAAAAGCAACAAGATCAAGTCAAATAAACTAGCCAGGAAGCTTAGAACATCGGGGATGGATAGAGAATGACACGAACACGTGTTGCACTAAGGCAACAAAGGCGTTGTGACGTCGAGAAGCAGAGAACAATCATTCTTCTGAAAGTGCGATACAAGTATATAACTCTTGGAAGTGGTTCATCTCAAGAAGGCAATCCAAACCAAATAGCCATGACCGTAATCTCATCCGAAACAACATCTCAAACAAACAAAACCAAACACAGCTTCATGCAAGAAATGCGAGTTTCTGAAATGACAAATATTGTTGATATGGGGTTGGTTGGCTAGAATAGCAAACAAGGGGTACTTGTTAGTTTTAATTTTTTTAAAGCGATGTTTCCGCTCTTTTTTTAAGGTTTTTCTTTCAACAAGTAAATTCCTTTGCTTTTTTTGGTCTTGCATAGACAAATGATCATTGCAATCAAAGCTTCCCACACAATCCAGATTTCGTTTTTATTTAGAGGGTAAAAAACAGAACGAAGGAATTTTATAAGAATAATACATGCATCAACATATCACAGTTATAATAGATTGTCCCCAGAAAACATTCAGCTATGGAAAGTTCAAGTGACCCCCTACCTACGGTCTCACAATTTATTTGCCTTTGTTGATGGCTCCAAGCCTTGCCCACCGACGACCATTGGTGACGCCGCCAACCCCGCCTTCTCCGATTGGGTCTCCAAAGACCAGCTTATTATGGCTATTTTGAATGAGTCTCTCTCTGAACCCATTCTCGCCCAGGTCGTTGATTGTTTGACCTCTGCCCAAATATGGAGCACTCTCCATGAGTTGTTTGCATCCCGGTCTTCTGCACGGGTGGTGCAAACACGCCTTCTGCTGGTGTCCTTAAAGAAAGGTTCTGAATACATCACGGATTACTTCACCAAAGCCAGAGGTCTTAGTTCCTCTCTTGCTGCGGCTGGGCAGCCCCTATCCGACACAGAGTTCTCCACCTTCCTTTTGGTCGGTCTTGGCAATGACTACGACTCTGTCGTCACTGCCTTGTCCACTCAACTCACCCTCCCTAGCCCCACACAAAGTTTACCCCACCTTTTTCCATGAGTCTAGACTATCCCGTCAAACCTCCACTCATCAAAACTCTATTAACATCAATCAAACCACCGCCCCTGAAGAAAACTTCATCACCTCGAACAGAGGCCGAGGCATAGGCTCTAGTCCCGGTCATGGAACTAGCCCAGGAAATGGCTGAGGTCGTAATCCATTTTCATATGGGACCTCTTCAAAATAGTGTCATATGTGATGTAGCGACTATGGATGTCACCCATACGCTCTTAGGCAGCCTTTGGCTTATGGAAAACTATATTACATGCGACGCAATTGATACTCTTTTTTGTTTAAGGGCAACAAGGGTTCATTTCTTCCCTTATCCGATGCGGAGATTTTGCGGGAACATGTTGCTCAAAATCAATATAAGGAGAAGATGTTGAAGGAAAAAGAAAACCCAACGTAACGTCATCCGCACCGAGGTCGCCTCCGCACTTACAACGCCATGCACCTCAGTGCCGATCGTCGACCACACTCCACCAAGCCCGACGTTGGTGTCTTCCAATGAAGGCCCGTCCTTGGCGCATCCGCTTGTGACCTTGTGGTTCACCCTTCCACATCAGTTCTGACATCATCCCTTCATCTGTAACTTCAGGCCATTAGTAAGCCGACATCAAGCTATCCCCAAATGAAGTCCTTTTTTCCCAATTCAAGGTAACCTACAAGGGGCTGGATTCCACAACTTCATGCAAGAAATGCGAGTTTCTGAAATGACAAATATTGTTGATATGGGGTTGGTTGGCTAGAATAGCAAACAAGGGGTACTTGTTAGTTTTAATTTTTTTAAAGCGATGTTTCCGCTCTTTTTTTAAGGTTTTTCTTTCAACAAGTAAATTCCTTTGTTTTTTTGGTCTTGCATAGACAATTGATCATTGCAATCAAAGCTTCCCACATAATCCATATTTTATTTTTATTTAGAGGGTAAAAAACAGAACGAAGGAATTTTATAAGAATAATACATGCATCAACATATCACAGTTATAATAGATTGTCCCCAGAAAACATTCAGCTATGGAAAGTTCAAGTGACCCCCTACCTACGGTCTCACAATTTATTTGCCTTTGTTGATGGCTCAAAGCCTTTCCCACCGACGACCATTGATGATGCCGCCAACCCCGCCTTCTCCGATTGGGCCTCCAAAGACCAACTTATTATGGCTATTTTGAATGAGTCTCTCTCTGAACCCATTCTCGCCCAGGTCGTTGATTGTTTAACATCTGCCCAAATATGGAGCACTTTCCATGAGTTGTTTGCATCCCGGTCTTCTGCACGGGTGGTGCAAACACGCCTTCTGCTGGTGTCCTTAAAGAAAGGTTCTAAATACATCACAAATTACTTCACCAAAGCCAAAGGTCTTAGTTCCTCTCTTGTTGCGGCTGGGCAGCCCCTGTCCAACACAGAGTTCTCCACCTTCCTTTTGGTCGGTCTTGGAAAAGACTACAACCTTGTCGTCACTGCCTTGTCCACTCAACTCACCCTCCCTAGCCCCATACAAAGTTTACCCCACCTTTTTCCATGAGTCTAGACTATCCCGTCAAACCCCCACTCATCAAAACTCTATTAACCTCAATCAAACCACCGCCCCTGAAGAAAACTTTATCACCTCGAACAGAGGCCGAGGCATAGGCTCTAGTCCCGGTCATGGTAGCCAAGGAAATGGCCGAGGTCATAATCCATTTTCATATGGGACCTCTTCAAATTAGTGTCATATGTGATGTAGAGACTATGGATGTCACCCATATGCTCTTAGGCAGCCTTTGGCTTATGGAAAACTATATTACATGCGACGCAATTGATACTCTTTTTTGTTTAAGGGCAACAAGGGTTCATTTCTTCCCTTATCCGATGCGGAGATTTTGCGGGAACACGTTGCTCAAAATCAATATAGGATAAGATGTTGAAGGAAAAAGCAAACCCAACGTAACGTCATCCGCACCGAGGTCGCCTCCGCACTTACAACGCCATGCACCCCAGTGCCGATCGTCGATCACACTCCACCAAGCCCGACGTTGGTGTCTTCTAATGAAGGCCCGTCCTTGGCGCATCCGCTTGTGACCTTGTGGTTCACCCTTCCACATCAGTTCTGACATCATCCCTTCATCTGTAACTTCAGGCCATTAGTAAGCCGACATCAAGCTATCCCCAAATGAAGTCCTTTTTTTCCCAATTCAAGGTAACCTATAAGGGGCTGGATTACACAGCTTCATGCAAGAAATGTGAGTTTCTGAAATGACAAATATTGTTGATATGCGGTTGGTTGGCTAGAATAGCAAACAAGGGGTACTTGTTAGTTTTAATTTTTTTAAAGCGATGTTTCCGCTCTTTTTTTTAAGGTTTTTCTTTCAACAAGTAAATTCCTTTGTTTTTTTGGTCTTGCATAGACAATTGATCATTGCAATCAAAGCTTCCCACATAATCCAGATTTCGTTTTTATTTAGAGGGTAAAAAACAGAATGAAGGAATTTTATAAGAATAATACATGCATCAACATATCACAGTTATAATAGATTGTCCCCAGAAAACATTCAGCTATGGAAAGTTCAAGTGACCCCCTACCTACGGTCTCACAATTTATTTGCCTTTGTTGATGGCTCCAAGCCTTTCCCACCGACGACCATTGATGATGCCGCCAACCCCGCCTTCTCCGATTGGGTCTCCAAAGACCAACTTATTATGGCTATTTTGAATGAGTCTCTCTCTGAACCCATTCTCGCCCAGGTCATTGATTGTTTAACATCTGCCCAAATATGGAGCACTTTCCATGAGTTGTTTGCATCCCGGTCTTCTGCACAGGTGGTGCAAACACGCCTTCTGCTGGTGTCCTTAAAGAAAGGTTCTAAATACATCACAAATTACTTCACCAAAGCCAGAGGTCTTAGTTCCTCTCTTGTTGCGGCTGGGCAGCCCCTGTCCAACACAGAGTTCTCCACCTTCCTTTTGGTCGGTCTTGGAAAAGACTACGACCTTGTCGTCACTTCCTTGTCCACTCAACTAACCCTCCCTAGCCCCACACAAAGTTTACCCCACCTTTTTCCATGAGTCTAGACTATCCCGTCAAACCCCCACTCATCAAAACTCTATTAACCTCAATCAAACCACCGCCCCTGAAGAAAACTTTATCACCTCGAACAGAGGCCGAAGCATAGGCTCTAGTCCCGGTCATGGTAGCCAAGGAAATAGCCGAGGTCATAATCCATTTTCATATGGGACCTCTTCAAAATAGTGTCATATGTGATGTAGAGACTATGGATGTCACCCATATGCTCTTAGGCAGCCTTTGGCTTATGGAAAACTATATTACATGCGACGCAATTGATACTCTTTTTTGTTTAAGGGCAACAAGGGTTCATTTCTTCCCTTATCCGATGCGGAGATTTTGCGGGAACACGTTGCTCAAAATCAATATAGGATAAGATGTTGAAGGAAGAAGCAAACCCAACGTAACGTCATCCGCACCGAGGTCGCCTCCGCACTTACAACGCCATGCACCCCAGTGCCGATCGTCGACCATACTCCACCAAGCCCGACGTTGGTGTCTTCCAATGAAGGCCCGTCCTTGGCTCATCCGCTTGTGACCTTGTGGTTCACCCTTCCACATCAGTTCTGACATCATCCATTCATCTGTAACATCAGGCCATTAGTAAGCCGACATCAAGCTATCCCCAAATGAAGTCCTTTTTTCCCAATTCAAGGTAACCTACAAGGGGCTGGATTCCACAGCTTCATGCAAGAAATGCGAGTTTCTGAAATGACAAATATTGTTGATATGGGGTTGGTTGGCTAGAATAGCAAACAAGGGGTACTTGTTAGTTTTAATTTTTTTAAAGCGATGTTTCCGCTCTTTTTTTTAAGGTTTTTCTTTCAACAAGTAAATTCCTTTGTTTTTTTGGTCTTGCATAGACAATTGATCATTGCAATTAAAGCTTCCCACATAATCCAGATTTCGTTTTTATTTAGAGGGTAAAAAACAGAACGAAGGAATTTTATAAGAATAATACATGCATCAACATATCACAATTATAATAGATTGTCCCCAGAAAACATTCAGCTATGGAAAGTTCAAGTGACCCCCTACCTACGGTCTCATAATTTATTTGCCTTTGTTGATGGCTCCAAGCCTTGCCCACCGACGACCATTGGTGACGCCGCCAACCCCGCCTTCTTCGATTGGGTCTCCAAAGACCAACTTATTATGCCTATTTTGAACGAGTCTCTCTCTGAACCCAATCTTGCCCATGTCGTTGATTGTTTGACCTCTGCCCAAATATGGAGCACTCTCCATGAGTTGTTTGCATCCCGGTCTTCTGCACGGGTGGTGCAAACACGCCTTCAGCTGGTGTCCTTAAAGAAAGGTTCTAAATACATCACAAATTACTTCACCAAAGCCAGAGGTCTTAGTTCATCTCTTGCTGTGGCTGGGCAGCCCCTGTCCGACACAGAGTTCTCCACCTTCCTTTTGGTCGGTCTTGGCAATGACTACTACTCTGTCGTCACTGCCTTGTCCACTCAACTCACCCTCCCTAGCCCCACACAAAGTTCACCCCACCTTTTTCCATGAGTCTAGACTATCCTGTCAAACCTCCACTCATCAAAACTCTATTAACATCAATCAAACCACCGCCCCTGAAGAAAACTTCATCACCTCGAACAGAGGCCGAGGCATAGGCTCTAGTCCCGGTCATGGAACTAGCCCAGGAAATGGCTGAGGTCGTAATCCATTTTCATATGGGACCTCTTCAAAATAGTGTCATATGTGATGTAGCGACTATGGATGTCACCCATATTCTCTTAGGCAGCCTTTGGCTTATGGAAAACTATATTACATGCGACGCAATTGATACTCTTTTTTGTTTAAGGGCAACAAGGGTTCATTTCTTCCCTTATCCGATGCGGAGATTTTGCGGGAACACGTTGCTCAAAATCAATATAGGATAAGATGTTGAAGGAAGAAGCAAACCCAACGTAACGTCATCCGCACCGAGGTCGCCTCCGCACTTACAACGCCATGCACCCCAGTGCCGATCGTCGACCATACTCCACCAAGCCCGACGTTGGTGTCTTCCAATGAAGGCCCGTCCTTGGCTCATCCGCTTGTGACCTTGTGGTTCACCCTTCCACATCAGTTCTGACATCATCCATTCATCTGTAACATCAGGCCATTAGTAAGCCGACATCAAGCTATCCCCAAATGAAGTCCTTTTTTCCCAATTCAAGGTAACCTACAAGGGGCTGGATTCCACAACTTCATGCAAGAAATGCGAGTTTCTGAAATGACAAATATTGTTGATATGGGGTTGGTTGGCTAGAATAGCAAACAAGGGGTACTTGTTAGTTTTAATTTTTTTAAAGCGATGTTTCCGCTCTTTTTTTTAAGGTTTTTCTTTCAACAAGTAAATTCCTTTGTTTTTTTGGTCTTGCATAGACAATTGATCATTGCAATTAAAGCTTCCCACATAATCCAGATTTCGTTTTTATTTAGAGGGTAAAAAACAGAACGAAGGAATTTTATAAGAATAATACATGCATCAACATATCACAATTATAATAGATTGTCCCCAGAAAACATTCAGCTATGGAAAGTTCAAGTGACCCCCTACCTACGGTCTCATAATTTATTTGCCTTTGTTGATGGCTCCAAGCCTTGCCCACCGACGACCATTGGTGACGCCGCCAACCCCGCCTTCTTCGATTGGGTCTCCAAAGACCAACTTATTATGCCTATTTTGAACGAGTCTCTCTCTGAACCCAATCTTGCCCATGTCGTTGATTGTTTGACCTCTGCCCAAATATGGAGCACTCTCCATGAGTTGTTTGCATCCCGGTCTTCTGCACGGGTGGTGCAAACACGCCTTCAGCTGGTGTCCTTAAAGAAAGGTTCTAAATACATCACAAATTACTTCACCAAAGCCAGAGGTCTTAGTTCATCTCTTGCTGTGGCTGGGCAGCCCCTGTCCGACACAGAGTTCTCCACCTTCCTTTTGGTCGGTCTTGGCAATGACTACTACTCTGTCGTCACTGCCTTGTCCACTCAACTCACCCTCCCTAGCCCCACACAAAGTTCACCCCACCTTTTTCCATGAGTCTAGACTATCCTGTCAAACCTCCACTCATCAAAACTCTATTAACATCAATCAAACCACCGCCCCTGAAGAAAACTTCATCACCTCGAACAGAGGCCGAGGCATAGGCTCTAGTCCCGGTCATGGAACTAGCCCAGGAAATGGCTGAGGTCGTAATCCATTTTCATATGGGACCTCTTCAAAATAGTGTCATATGTGATGTAGCGACTATGGATGTCACCCATATGCTCTTAGGCAGCCTTTGGCTTATGGAAAACTATATTACATGCGACGCAATTGATACTCTTTTTTGTTTAAGGGCAACAAGGGTTCATTTATCCCCTTATCTGATGCGGAGATTTTGCGGGAACACGTTGCTCAAAATCAATATAAGGATAAGATGTTGAAGGAAGAAGAAAACCCAACATAACGTCCTCCACACCGAGGTCGCCTCCGCACTTACAACTCCATGCACCCCAGTGCCGATCGTCGACCACACTCCACCAAGCCCGATGTTGGTGTCTTCCAACGAAGGCTCGTCCTTGGTGCATCCGCTTGTGACCTTGTGGTTCACCCTTCTACATCAGTTCTGACATCATCCCTTCATCTGTAACTTCAAGCCATTAGTAAGCCGACAACAAGCTATCCCCAAATTAAGTCCTTTATTCCCAATTCAAGGTAACCTACAAGGGGTTGGATTCCACAGCTTCATGCAAGAAATGCGAGTTTCTGAAATGTCAAATATTGTTGATATGGGGTTCGTTGGCTAGAATAGCAAACAAGGGGTACTTGTTAGTTTTAATTTTTTTAAAGCCATGTTTCCGCTCTTTTTTTAAGGTTTTTCTTTCAACAAGTAAATTCCTTTTTTTTTTGGTCTTGCATAGACAAATGCTCATTGCAATCAAAACATCCCACACGATCTAAATTTCGTTTTTATTTAGAGGGTAAAAAATAGAACGAAGGAATTTTATAAGAATAATACATGCATCAACATATCACAGTTATAGAAGATTGTCCCCAGAAAACTTTCAGCTATGGAAAGTTCAAGTGACCCCCTACCTACGGTCTCACAATTTATTTGCCTTTGTTGATGGCTCCAAGCCTTTCCCACCGACGACCATTGGTGACGCCGCCAACCCCGCCTTCTCCGATTGCATCTCCAAAGACCAGCTTATTATGGCTATTTTGAATGAGTCTCTCTCTGAACCCATTCTCGTCCAGGTTGTTGATTGTTTGACCTCTGCCCAAATATGGAGCACTCTCCATGAGTTGTTTGCATCCCGGTCTTCTGCACGGGTGGTGCAAACACGCCTTTTGCTCGTGTCCTTAAAGAAAGGTTCTGAATACATCACAGATTACTTCACCAAAGCGAGAGGTCTTAGTTCCTCTCTTGCTGCGACTGGGCAGCCCCTGTCCGACACAGAGTTCACCATCTTCCTTTTGGTCGGTCTTGGCAATGACTATGACTCTGTCGTCACTGCCTTGTCCACTCAACTCACCCTCCCTAACCCCACACAAAGTTTACCCCACCTTTTTCCATGAGTCTAGACTATCCCGTCAAACCTCCACTCATCAAAACTCTATTAACCTCAATCAAACCACCGCCCCTGAAGAAAACTTCATCACCTCGAACAGAGGCCGAGGCATAGGCTCTAGTCCCGTTCATGGAACTAGCCCAGGAAATGGCCGAGGTCGTAATCTATTTTCATATGGGACCTCTTCAAAATAGTGTCATATGTGATGTAGCGACTATGGATGTCACCCATATGCTCTTAGGCAGCCTTTGGCTTATGGAAAACAATATTACATGCGACGCAATTGATACTCTTTTTTGTTTAAGGGCAACAAGGGTTCATTTCTTCCCTTATCCGATGCGGAGATTTTGCGGGAACACGTTGCTCAAAATCAATATACGGATAAGAGGTTGAAGGAAGAAAAAAACCCAACGTAACGTCATCCGCTCCGAGGTTGCCTCCGCACTTACAACGCCATGCACCCCAGTGCCGATCGTCGACCACACTCCACCAAGCCCGACGTTGGTGTCTTCCAACGAAGGCCCATCCTTGGCGCATCCGCTTGTGACCTTGTGTTTCACCCTTCCACATCAGTTCTGACATCATCCCTTCATCTGTAACTTCAGGCCATTAGTAAGACGACATCAAGCTATCCCCAAAGGAAGTCCTTTTTTTCCAATTCAAGGTAACCTACAAGGGGCTGGATTCCACAGCTTCATGTAGGAAATACGAGTTTCTGAAATGACAAATATTGTTGATATGGGGTTGGTTGGCTAGAATAGCAAACAAGGGGTACTTGTTAGTCTTAATTTTTTTAAAGCAATGTTTCCGTTCTTTTTTTTTAAAGGTTTTTCTTTCAACAAGTAAATTCCTTTGTTTTTTTTGGTCTTGCATAGACAAATGATCATTGCAATCAAAGTTTCCCACACGATCCAGATTTCGTTTTTATTTAGAGGGTAAAAAACAGAACGAAGGAATTTTATAAGAATAATACATGCATCAACATATCACAGTTATAATAGATTGTCCCCAGAAAACTTTCAGCTATGGAAAGTTCAAGTGACCCCCTACCTACGGTCTCACAATTTATTTGCCTTTGTTGATGGCTCCAAGCCTTGCCCACCGATGACCATTGGTGACGCCGCCAACCCCGCCTTCTCCGATTGTGTAACACTCCACAGGCCAGCTACCCCAACCACCAACCACACAGCCTGGTGACAACGACCAGCCGGTGCTGGCGCCGGTGCTGCCTGTGAGTCCACAAGGCCTGCAGCCCTAACACCCAACCCTTCCCCCATTAAATGGGTAGGTTGTTACCCGCGGGGATCGAACCCGAGACCTTTAGATACAAGGGCATTACCTTGCCACTTATATCACCAATTGAGCTGCAGCACCGGCGCCGGCAGGTCGTTGTCACTAGGCTGGGTGGTTGGTGGCTGGGGTAGCTGGCCTGTGGAGTGTTACAAAAAAAGTACACTTTGAATGAGAGGGGCTCCGACCTTATCGGGCCAGCCATTTCACTATCCATGGGCCGCAGCCCATGTACCCCAACCAAATCCCCATGGCTGGGAGGTTGTTTGCAAGGCTCGAACTCGAGACCTCCCGCTTTAACAAGTGGCCTTACGCCCACTTGTTACCAATTGTGCTGCAGCTCAATTGGTGACATATCTCTCAGGAAAGGGGAGATATGCCAAAGGTCGCGGGTTCGATCCCCGTTGACAACAACCTCCCAACCATGGGGATTTGGTTGGGGTACATGGGCTGCGGCCCATGGATAGAGCAATGGCTAGACGGTAAGGGTGGGAGCCCCTCTCCATAAAAGTGTATTTTTTTGTAATACCCCACCACATTAGGCCGGCCCATCACAGGACTACAGCCCATACACCCCAACCCTTCCTTGATAGCTCCACCTAATTAATAGGCAGCCATCTCCAAGAGATTGTTCGTGAGTCTCGAACTCGAGACCTCACGCTTTAACAAGAAACTTAACGCTCTCAAGGAAGGGTTAAGCTTCTTGTTAAAGCGTGAGGTCTCGAGTTCGAGACTCACGAACAACCTCTTGGAGATGGCTGCCTATTAATTAGGTGGAGCTATCAAGGAAGGGTTGGGGTGTATGGGCTGCAACCCTGTGATGGGCCGGCCCAATGTGGTGGGGTATTATAGATTGGGTCTCCAAAGACCAGCTTATTATGGCTATTTTGAATGAGTCTCTCTCTGAACCCATTCTCGCCCAGGTCGTTGATTGTTTGACCTCTGCCCAAATATGGAGCACTCTCCATGAGTTGTTTGCATCCCGGTCTTCTGCACGGGTGGTGCAAACACGCCTTCTGTTGGTGTCCTTAAAGAAAGGTTCTGAATACATCACGAAGTACTTCACCAAAGCCAGAGGTCTTAGTTCCTCTCTTGCTGCGGCTGGGCAGCCACTGTCCGACACAGAGTTCTCCACCTTCCTTTTGGTCGGTCTTGGCAATGACTACGACTCTGTCGTCACTGCCTTGTCCACTCAACTCACCCTCCCTAGCCCCACACAAAGTTTATCCCACCTTTTTCCATGAGTCTAGACTATCCCGTCAAACCTCCACTCTCTAAAACTCTATTAACCTCAATCAAACCACCGCCCCTGAAGCAAACTTCATCACCTCGAACAGAGGCCGAGGCCGAGGCATAGGTGATATGTGTTATTTCATACACCTTTACTAGCAACTATTAGCATGATTTGGAGGAGTTTTGGATGAGTTTTTAGGCTAAGTCTGTGATCTGGAAGTTGTGGAGAGAAGTGAAGATATCCCAGGATTTACAACTTAGATGGAGATGGAGCTGCTGGAGCATACGTGGAGAAGACTACCAAACACTTGGTAGGATTGAAGAGCAGCAGAAGAGAAGATGAGGAGCTGAAGAAGCTGAAGGAGTGAGCTCACCGCCCCGCGCCAGATTCACCGCGGCCCGACGGTGACTCCCAGAGAAGGTTGAAGCCCCGCGCCAGAGGAAGCCACCGCCCAGCGGTGGAGAGCCTGAAGCCCCGCGGTGGCCGTGTTTGACTTTATTTTATTATTATTTTATTTAGACTTTATTTTATTATTATTTTGTTTCCTTTATTGTTTGCATTAGTTTAACCTAGTTTCCTAAGACTATTTAAGTCCTCTTTCTAGGTTAAGAGGCAGAGAGAGACATAGATAGACACTGAGAGACTTTTTACCTACACACGATTTTTCAGACGTTATTTCACATTAGAGTTTTTCATCCCCTTTGATGGAGAACTAACTTTCCCTTGTTCTACTAGACGTGTGAAGCAGTACAGTTGATGTGTTTGTGAGATTTCTATCCCTTGTTCATATCCTTATAAGTGTTGGTTTGATTCTCTTGGTTATATTGATTATTGATTTCTTGTTGTTCTTCTTAGCCTGATCAACTAGGTTGAATGCTTTTTATCAATTGCTAGGATTTGCATATAGGGGTTTCGAGTGCTTATCTAGTGGCAAACACGATTGTGCGTATAGGGGTTCCGAGCGTACAATCGTGAGTGAGAATCAGTTGCATGCGAGTATTAGTACGTCCTTCTATTTGCATGTATCCTATATCCTTGTGTGCATTGCTATTGCTGTGTTGGTGGTAAAGTATACTGACAATTGTGAGAATCAGTGGTATTTTATCATTGGCATAGTAATAAGTCTATTGACAACTGTGAGAATCAATAGTACTTAAGATGAGGGTGGGAACAACTATAAGGACAGTAAAAGAACTTGGGTTAAATAGATTTCTGTGATCAAATTATATCTCTGTACTGTGGATCTCGCTCTAGTAGGACTACTTTCCCTCATTATATTTCCTCAACTAAACCAAACTTGTTTGCTTTGCAACGATACTTGCACTGTGCACTTTTAGCCACCGTCAAATTTGGCGCCGTTGCCGGGGAAGGTTTCTATTTTGTTGTGTGTTTTTGTGATTGATTTTTGGTGGAGACCTATCTTATGGTAGACACTCGTTCTACTGACTCTCCCCTCGTAGCTTTTGATCCAGAAGTCGACATATCATTCCGTGCGAACCTACGCGATCAAGGAGAAGAAGAAGTCAAGGTTGAGGTCGTTGAGCCGACTGAGCCAGTTGACATCCCTACTGTCATAATGGCTGAGACTCTGAGAGAATTGACTGAGCCGAATATTGGAGCACAACCCCTGGCTGTCGTCATCCCTGCACTTGGCGAAGGGGTGAACTTCGAGTTAAAATCTAGAGTTGTTGCTTATCTTCCTAAGTTCCACGGTTTGAGTGGAGAAGACCCGATCTCTCACCTGGGCAAGTTTCACAATGTCTGCATGACTATGAAGCCCAGGAACGTGACGAAAGACCAAATCAAGATGAGAGCTTTTGGTTTCTCCCTGCTAGACTCTGCAAGTGATTGGTATTATCATCTGCCGCCAGGAACCATAGATACCTGGAATAAACTACACAAGGATTTCCTGGACAAGTACTTTCCAACGAAGAAGGCGAATGCCTTGAAAAAGGCAATTGCCAATATTGAGCAGGCTGGTGATGAGACGCTGTATGATTATCTTGAGAGATACAAGAGGCTTTGCTCTAGCTGCCCATTCCATGGGTACGCCAAGCAGGATCTTGTTCTCTATTTACATAATGGTCTGCTGGACTAGGAGAGACGGATGGTTGACCCTGCATGCGGTGGAAGCATCCTGAATCTGACACTAGACGCAACCATGGAGAGATTTCAGGAGATGAGTGAGAGCACTAGGAGTTTTGGGAAGACATACCAGAGAAAAGGCGGTCAATGCTGTGACCCCTGCCGGACCAAGCCCAGTGTTGACTGAGCTAGCCGAGCTGAAAGAGATAGTGAAGAGGATGGCGAATCAGAATGCCCCTCAACAAGTCAAGGCATGTGGACTTTGCACTGATCAATACCACCCCACCGACGCTTGTCCTCAGCTGCAGGAGGAGGGTGTTGCCGAAGTTAATGCCATAGGAGGTTATGGACCCCCTAGACCACAGTTTGGTGGACAACCCAATTATAACCCGAGAGGGCGAGACCACCCAGGTTTTAGATGGAGTGACCCTCAAGGTGGTCAACAGCCAGTGCAGCAACAACAGTACCAACAGAGAGCCCCATACCAACAGAGGCCTCAAGGCCAAAGCTCTGGTGCTTCTACCGAAGAGATGCTAAAGACTCTGACTCAGCATTTCGCCACGCATGTGCAGGCTACTGAGTCAAGTTTGAAGAACATGGAGAGACAAATTGGTCAGTTAGTTGATGCTGTGACTAAGATCGACCAAAGGACTTCCAACTCCCTGCCCTCTCAGACTACTGTGAACCCCAGAGAGAACGTGAGTGCTATCACGCTTAGAAGTGGTAAGAAGTTGGTCGTTGTTCCTATAGCTGAGAAGGAAAACGAGATCGAGAAGGAGAAAATCACCGGACGCCCCGCGGTGGATGCTACCGCGGCCCAGCCAGAAATTGAAGGAGGAGCCAGTAAAGAAGACCTATTGGTACCGCCCCGCGGTGACTTTCACCGCGACCCGGCGGCTGGTACCAGTAATCTCACCACGACCCCACCGCCCCGCGGCGATGACCAACGCCCCGCGGTGGTTCTGCCGCGATCTGGCCCTCAAAAATCTATCTCCGCTGAAGAAACCTATGTTGATAATTATGTTCGCCCCGTGTTTCCCCCTCTGGGTTCTGAGAAACCCCCAACACCTTTTCCTGAGGCGCTGAAGGCCAAGAGAGTAGCTGACGACAGTGACCTGTTCGAGACATTTCGGGACTGTGAGGTGAACATTCCCCTGATCAAGCTTATCAAGGCTATCCCTCGATATGTCAAGTTCTTGAAGGAGCTGTGCACCGTGAAGAGGACTCAGAAGCAGAAAGCTCAAAAGAAGATTCCAGTGAGTGAACATGTGTCAGCAGTAGTTCAGAGACGCATGCCTGAGAAGTGCAAGGATCCAGGTACATTTACTATTCCTATCACTATAGGTGAGCATCGATTTGAGAAAGCCTTGTTAGACTTGGGTGCCTCAATTAATGTGTTACCCTACTCTTTGATTGAGGATTTAGGAATGGGACCCTTGCATGATTCTAACATCGTTATACAACTTGCTGATGGTTCTTGTGTACCCCCTAAGGGTGTTGTGGAAAATGTTCTTGTGAGGATAGGCTCTTTGATTTTTCCTGCTGACTTCTTTGTTATGGATATGGACTATGATGAGCAAGTCGCTCCAGTTATGCTAGGGCGGCCTTTTATGAAAACATCCATGACAAAGATTGATGTAGACAGTGGAACTTTGACTATGGAATTTGATGGAATAATTTTTTAGCATAATATTCATAAAGCCAACTCCATTGAATTGCCTACCCCTCGCTGCATTATTGATATTGATAATCATGTTCCTGAAAATGTTAAACTTGATGCAGTAGAGACCATAGTTGATTGCTCCTCTATTGATGAACCTATTGAGTCGCATGAGTTACATGTTGGTGATGTCTTGTTGGATGACATAGGAGATTCCATTCCCTCCATTTTGGGCACTCGCCCCCCTGAACTAACCATACAAGGCTGTAAGCCTTTATCCAGTGATGTGCAGCATATTCAGATTGAGCCATATCGGCCCCCACATCGCTCTAAGTATGGGGGATATACTCCAAAGGAAGTAAGCATGGAGTCAATGGCAAAGAGGGAGCATGGTCTAAGGTTTAAACCTTTCCATGAGAGGTCTCAACATGAAGAGACGAGTAGGAGGATTCCGAGGGGATCCTACTACAGATGGTAGTTGATTTGCAGTACGTCGAGCCAACGACGATAACCAAGGCGCTGTCCGGGAGGCAACCCGTGTTAGTCTTTCTTTGATTTCCTTTCCTTAGATTATTTTCGTAGTTTATTTTGCTTTGTTTCGTTCGCCTGTTACTCACATTTCAGGTACGAAAGTAAACTTGAGAAGAGACGTTGTGCCCAGCCATTCCCACCGCCTCGTGGCGTTCCTCACCGCCCTGCGGTGGAGCCCACCGCCCCGCGGTGGAGGTCAGGTATGATTTCTCGACTCTCTAAAAAAAAAAAAAGAATAAAGGGCCCCGAAAAAAACCTTAAACGGGTGAGCAATTTTTTTATTTCTTGAGTGGTAACTAAGGTTTTGACGGATTGGACCACTTTTTGGGCCAAGATTTCTCTCTTTTGGGCCATGGTACATGACCGGCCCATCATCCCTTCCTTCCCTTTCACCTTTCCCCTAACCTAGCCCCCACTATCTCACACCCTCCATTCTCATGCCTCCCTCAAGCTCCCAAGACATTATCCCCCACTCTCCCACAACCCCTCTCGACCTTGAGCCAAATCTAGCCCAAATTCCCCAATTTGGAGTCTAGCCTCACAAACAAGCCAAACACATCCCCACCGCGTCGCTGTAAGTCTCGCCTCGCTGTCGCTCCGCCCCGCGTTGTACCCGCTTCGCGTCGCTGCTGCCACCGCCCCGCGTCGACCTCGCCGCGACCCGGCCAGACCTCTCAGTTGTCCTCACCGCGACCCGACGATTCATCCACCGCCCCGCGTCGAGGCATCCAGGAGTCATCGTTTGTGCTCGTTTGTAAGTCCCCTTGGCTGCCCTTTGTTTTGAGCAATTCAATTCTTTACTTATGGCACCTAAAGGCAAGAAGCAAGTGTCTCCGAGGGATGAGAGTGAGGTTTATAACATTGTGAAGGAGAGGAAGATGTTGGCTTCTAAGTTCTTTGATAGGCCGACCTTGGCCGAGATGGGAATGCTGGCGTGTGTGTCCATGTGCTTGGCACAATGTGGGTTAGGGGAGTTTCTGAACAAGGCTGCCCCTGCATATCCAGAGCTTTGCTACCAGTTCATCGCCTCTTTCAAGAGGTACTCTAATGGCTCGGACGACAAGCATCTGCTGAGGGTCACGTTCACCTACAATGGGCGTGACTACTCTTTGTCTCCTAAGGTGGTGCGTGATGCCCTGGGCATTATAAAGCTATCAACTGATGGGTGGTCTGGTGGCATTCTAGAGTCAGAGATGATGGAGTTCTGGAGGGCTGCTATGGGCCGAACGTTCAGGAAGGGCCAGGAGGTGAATTCGAAGCTGGTGAACCCGTGTCTGCGGTTGATCCACAAGGTGATGATGAGAGACTTATTTGGCCACGCTGATGATGGAAAGGTCCCTCTGAAGGATTTTCGATGGTTTATGAGCATCTTGGAGGTTTGATAAGTGCTATTTTGGAGCACATATCTAGGGATTATTACCAGGTTTGAGGCGCCATTTGGTTGGATTTAGAGCACAATCGTGGATTATGGAGTTAGAGTGGAGAAGTGAAGAAATCATGGGATTTATAGAGGTTTGAAGTGTATTGAAGAGTAGAAGAACAATGTGCTGAATTCAAATGGTTCGTTCTCTCTACTCAGACGTCCAAATGAAGTGATTCCAATTCTAGGAGTTATATCTTGAAGTCTACTGCAAGTCCTCAAAATATGAGCGCAATCCGAGTTGAGAATCAAAAGTTATGGCGTTTTTACTAAAGTGTCGCAGAAGCTGAAAAGTCACCGCCTCGCGCCAGAAGCCACCGCGACCCGGCGGTGGGTCTCAGATAAAGCTGGCGCCCCGCGTCCAACCACGTGAATTGAAGCAATTAATTAAGAGGACGCCGCGTGGTGATTGCTGGAATTGGAAGGCTGATATTGGGCCGTGAAGATGAATTAGGCCCAAAGTGAAGAGAAGCCCATGAAGGAAATGCTGCGGCGCGCGCTGTTTGGATGAATTAGGCCGAGCTGTTGATGAAGATGGCTTGCGAGGAAGAAGCTGCTTGCACGTGAATTACGGGATTAATTCCCAAATTTGGATTGTTTATTTTACTATTACTCTATTATTATTTTATTTTCTTGTAATTGGGGTTTTTGATCTTGGGCTTTAGGTTAACTCTATTTAACCTAATTCCCACAGCCTCCAGCCACAATTAGATTAGATTTCAGTTTGAAGTTCGTTTCTTTTCCACCTCCAGGGTTTCCAATCCATGGAGAGCTAAACACCTTTATTTCGCTAGACAATTGAAGCATTGCAATGGATTGGTTGTGAGATTTCTATTCCTTGTTCTATATCTTATAAGTGTTGGTTTGATTCTCTTGGTTATATTGTCTATTGATTTATGTTGGTTTATCTAGAGTTGCTAACTAGGCTTATCGACATCTATCATAGTGCTAGGATTGCATATAGGGGTTCCGAGTGCATATCTAGTGGCAAACACAATTGTGCGTATAGGGGTTCCAAGTGTACAATTGTGAGTGAGAATTAGTTGCATGTTAAGTAGGGGAGTGAGTACTTGTACGTCTTTCTACTTGCATGTATCCTATATCCTTGTGTGCATTGCTATTGCTTTGTTGGGGGTAATGTACCCCGGTCTAGTACCGCGTGACAAGCGTGACTGGTGTATTTTACCATTGGTATAGTAATAAGTCTATTGACAACTGTGAGAATCAGTAGTACTTAAGATCATGATGGGAACAACTATAAGATTGTGAAAAGAACTTGGATTTAATAGATTTCAGTGATCAACCTGTTTCCTTTGCAGTGTGGATATTTGTCTGGTGGAATACTTCCACCCATTGTTCTTATTCTTTCTCTAAAGCTTGCATCTTTGTTACTCTATGTTGGATAACTAAAACCCCCCTTTGTTACTTTGCATGCTTACGAACACATAGATAGATCACTTCCTCCCTGTGGATTCGACCCTTGCTTGCCTCTACTACTTGTTTAGGTTTGTTAGGATTTTATTTGTTTAGGTGTCACGACGACAACGCCTATCAAATTGACGCCGTTGCCGGGGGGCAAGATTTGATCTTTCTTTGTGTTTGTTCGTGTGCGTGTTACTTTGGTGTGGACCTATCTTACGGTCCACACCTGTGCTACTGACTTTTATGTTTCCTTTTTGATTTTTGTCACAGATATGGATTTCTGGGGAGAGCCGCACGAAAGACCAGGCCCCTGCTCATTCTCGCCAGAGAGGGGACACTACCCAACTCCCAGTGCAGCAAGGCCAGCTAGTGCCTGCAGAATCTATCGCGATACGCTGCACACCACTGACGATTGTCCAGGACTTCCTGCATTCAGAGCAGCAGTAAATGCACGTCGAGGTGTGAACTCACAGGGACCGAGGCAGGAGCACTATCCCGACACCTACAACTCAGGGTGGAGGGAGAACCATAACCCAGCTCCGTATGGAAATCAACCACAGTTCTCGCCTGCACCCAATGCCGATGTGCTCAGCGCTCTGATTCAAAGTATGACAACCATGGCCCAGACCGTGTCATTAATGCAAACAACCATGTCCCATACCGTGTCATCAATGCAAACAACCATGGCCCAGACCGTGTCATCAATGAAAACAACCATGGCCCAGAACGTGTCCACACTGCAAATAACCATGGCTCAGAATGACTACCAACAGCAAGAGGCGATTTCTAATCTCCAAAGCCAAGTTAACCAACTGAGTCAAGCATTGATTGAGTTGAAGTCAGCTGAAAAAGAGAGCGACCGTGAGATGGAGAACATCGCCCGCCGCCCCGCGTCACCTCTCACCGCGACCCGATATGAGATCCCAATTATCTCACCACCCCGCGGCGAGAATGACCGCGACCCGGCGACGTGCCTCAGTAACTCCACCGCGACCTCACCGCCCCGCGGCAATGACCACCACCCCGCGGTGGACGGAGTGCCTCCTAGCGATATCTCACCGCGGCCCGATATCCAAAATTTCAGATATGCTGGTGAGGTTTGGGTAGATCCTTATGGGGTTGCACGGCAGGTGCTTTCTGAGGAGGAGAACTTCTTTGGAGATGAGTGGAGCGACGATGAGGAGGAGTGCTGTGATCGCGAAAACACTCCAGAGACACCCGTTAATCTCGAAGATGCTCAGGCAGGCCCCGATCCTCTGGAGGCTGCCTATGATGAGTTTTTGCGTCTTAACTCCTTCCCGCTCGTTGCATTGCAGCCCGCTATACCATTCCCTGAGGCTCTGAAGGACACCCAAAAGGTGGAGAGCGAGAAAAGCTTATTTGACACCTTCAGCGGCTGCAAGGCAACCACCCCTTTGGTCCATCTGGCGGACAGCACCCCTCGATGCAAGGAAATATTAAAGGTGCTGGGCATAATCAAGAAGAAGCCGAAGGGGAAGCACAAAAAGGAGAACTTGACTCAAGTGGTGAATTCTTACATGCTGGATACGGGGCAGGACATACATGCAGCCCCTGAGATGCTGGGTAGACAATTTTTCAAGATGGCAAGTGCATTCATGGATACGACGAGTGATCCAGCCATCAACAATTGCACAAGATTGGGGGAAAGGCTCAATAGAGAGCATACAAAGAGGCATCCCCCTGATCCAGGCCCTAGGAGTTTGGTTGCTATGAGCAACCCGAGTTGAGGAGAATGAGCAGGATGTCATGCCATGACAATAACTAAGGCGCTGTCCGGGAGGCAACCGAGGTATGTTTTTCTTTTCTTTTCTTTGCTTTTCATTCTTTATTTTTGCATTTTCTTTAGTGTGTTTTTGATTTGTTTCGTTCGCCTATTACTAACATTTCAGGTACGAAAGTAAATGGAGAGAGATGGTGTTCTCAGCCATCCCACCGCCCCACGGCGACCCTCGCCGCCCCGCGGTAGAGCTCACCGCCCCGCGGTGGATTGCTGGTATATTCTCCCTCTCTGGAATTTTTTTTTTAAGTAACGGGCCCCGAAAAAACCTTAAACGGGGAGTAAAAAAAAAAAAAGAGGTACCGAAGGCCAGCTGTCCAGAGTTCCCCATGGAGATGGTGCGCATCATGTTGTCAAGGAGGAAACCTTAGCCCCACACATTATTTGGCAACGATGATGGCCCTACATTCGACAGCTGAGGAGGAGGAACGCTAGAGCCCCCACCATGATTATATCTAGGCTCCACCATGTGTTCCTAGAAGGCCGTGCAACCCTACTATCATTATTTTATCACTATTCACCAAAGTGGTTCCTTTTGGTTGCACGTTAGGAGAAGATTATAGAGTTGATGAAGACACCCGCCCAACACCAGAGACCTAGGCTTTATTGAGAAGACCGCCAACAAAAAAGGAAGTGTCCAAGCAGCTTGGCGACGATGTGAGTTATTTTTTGCTTCTCCCTATGCTCTTATTCTTTTGTCTTTCATTACATTAAGGACAATGCAATGTTTAAGCATGGGGGAGAGTTCTATACTTGCTACGTCGATGAGGAGAAAAATGAATATAAAGAGAAAAAGCCAAAAATTGAAAAAAGGCATACATTAGAAATCCTGGGATAGGTCGAAAACCCGAAAGGGCGGCCTAGGTAATAAGCAGGTGGCTTGGACCAGCATTAGGCTGGGGTAATAATTGGTCAAGAGTGACGTGAGCATATGTGAGTACATCTATTGGAAAATGAAATGAGTGGCTAGGTGAAAACCCGAAAGGGCGCCTTGGCAAAATGAGCGAAAAAGAAGAAGAGTGATTTTTAGGATTTCTCATTATTCTTGGCGAGGCGTCATAAGAAGAGGAGTTATAAGGAGGATTCGGGTAGGTCACTCTGGAGAGATAAGAAGATAGATGGGAGATAGGATTAGATTTTTTTCACTCTATGGTGTTTGAGATAAGCTTGGGGGACGTACTCTGCTTTCCTTTTAGCTTGGTTGTGTGGGGTGTTGAGATTTTTGATTTGATGTTGTAGTATTGTGCTGAGCTTATTTGTATGGTTGCCTGGAGTTTATTGTTGGGTATGATTCTTGAAGGTTGAGTTTTCTATGCTTTCTGAAGCCTTGGGGATTGATTGAAGGAGTAAGTTTACTTTAGCTTACTCGAGGACGAGCAAGGTTTAAGCATGGGGGATTTGATAAGTGCTATTTTGGAGCACATATCTAGGGATTATTACCAGGTTTGAGGCGCCATTTGGTTGGATTTAGAGCACAATCATGGATTATGGAGTTAGAGTGGAGAAGTGAAGAAATCATGGGATTTATAGAGGTTTGAAGTGTATTGAAGAGTAGAAGAACAATATGCTGAATTCAAATGGTTCGTTCTCTCTACTCAGACGTCCAAATGAAGTGATTCCAATTCGAGGAGTTATACCGTGAAGTCTACTGCAAGTCCTCAAAATATGAGCGCAATCCGAGTTGGGAATCAAAAGTTATGGCGTTTTTACTAAAGTGTCGCAGAAGCTGAAAAGTCACCGCCCCGCGCCAGAAGCCACCGCGATCCGGCGGTGGGTCTCAGATAAAGCTGGCGCCCCGCATCCAACCACGTGAATTGAAGCAATTAATTAAGAGGACGCCGAGTGGTGATTGCTGGAATTGGAAGGCTGATATTGGGCCATGAAGATGAATTAGGCCCAAAGTGAAGAGAAGCCCATGAAGGAGATGCTGCGGCGTGCGCTGTTTGGATGAATTGGGCCGAGCTGTTGATGAAGATGGCTTGCGAGGAAGCAGCTGCTTGCACATGAATTACGGGATTAATTCCCAAATTTGGATTGTTTATTTTACTATTACTCTATTATTATTTTATTTTCTTGTAATTGGGGTTTGTGATCTTGGGCTTTAGATTAACTCTATTTAACCTAATTCCCACAGCCTCCAGCCACAATTAGATTAGATTTCAGTTTGAAGTTCGTTTCTTTTCCACCTCCAGGGTTTCCAACCCATGGAGAGCTAAACACCTTTATTTCGCTAGACAATTGAAGCATTGCAATGGATTGGTTGTGAGATTTCTATTCCTTGTTCTATATCTTATAAGTGTTGGTTTGATTCTCTTGGTTATATTGTCTATTGATTTATGTTGGTTTATCTAGAGTTGCTAACTAGGCTTATCGACATCTATCATAGTGCTAGGATTGCATATAGGGGTTCCGAGTGCATATCTAGTGGCAAACACAATTTTGCGTATAGGGGTTCCGAGCATACAATTGTGAGTGAGAATCAGTTGCATGTTAAGTAGGGGAGTGAGTACTTGTACGTCTTTCTACTTGCATGTATCCTATATCCTTGTGTGCATTGCTATTGCTTTGTTGGGGGTAATGTACCCCGGTCTGGTACCGCGTGGCAGGCGTGACTGGTGTATTTTACCATTGGCATAGTAATAAGTCTATTGACAACTGTGAGAATCAGTAGTACTTAAGATCAGGATGGGAACAAATATAAGATTGTGAAAAGAACTTGGATTTAATAGATTTCAGTGATCAACCTGTTTCCTTTGCAGTGTGGATATTTGTCTGGTGGAATACTTCCACCCATTGTTCTTATTATTTCTCTAAAGCTTGCATCTTTGTTACTCTATGTTGGATAACTAAAACCCCCCTTTGTTACTTTGTCTGCTTACGAACACATAGATAGATCACTTCCTCCCTGTGGATTCGACCCTTGCTTGCCTCTACTACTTGTTTAGGTTTGTTAGGATTTTATTTGTTTAGGTGTCACGATGACAACCCTTATCAAGGTTGTTGAGTACATGCCGTGTTGGGCTACCCTTTTCTTGGGTTCCTTGATGAGGATTCATGATGGTGAGCCACGTGATATTTGTGGGGGTGGTCTGATTACCCTCCTTTGTGCTGGAGTGATAGCTTGCGATCAGATTCCTCGGCCTATTGCCTACGCGGTGTTTGATATGGCGTACATGAAGGTGTGCTCGATGCTGAAGCCATTGGGAAAGGATGGTGACTTGGTCTGGTCATCCTATGATGGCCACATTTTGATTGTTCCCCGGGATTTTGCCTACTCTCCTTCTTATGCGGGTTGGTGGATTCCCAGTGATAGCAGAATGACGACTGATGATGCTCCTACTGCTCCTTCAGATCCGTTTGGGGAAGGCCCTAGTGGTGGTTTTGATGTTGCTGCTGCTGATTCTGTGGGTGGAGATGACCCCATGTCTACCCAGTTTGATGCACCTTCATCTGCATACGGTCCTGTCGTACCCTGGTAGGAGTTGTATTCTAGATGGGACGCGTTCTCAGTGCGGCAAGATCAGTGGAACACCCAAGTAGAGACCGGTCTGCAGACTTGGCAGACCCAGTTCCGTGCTGATATAGATGAGCGTCTGGACACCATGGACGCTCATATGAGGGACTACTTCGGGAGGTTCCCACCACCACCACCACCATCGGACCCGCAGTGAGTTTATTTTCTTCTTCCCCTATTTCATTTGATGTTCTCTTCTACATTGAGGACAATGTGCGGTTTAAGTATGGGGGAGGGATATAGACTTGCTATCTATCTAGCTAGTGTACATAGCTTTGATTCTGCATTTTTGTTTTCTGCATTTCTGTTTTGTAATTTTGCATTCGGATTTGATTCAGTAAAAAAAAAAAAATCGAAAAAGCCAAAAAAAGAAGTAAAAAGGCAATCAAAATCCTAGGATGAGCTGAAAACCCGAAAGGGCAGTTCAGGTAAAAAGCAGGTAGTCCGACTGGTATAGACCAGGGCAAAAGTGGACTGGAGTGATGCGAGTATATATGAGATATATAGCAAAATGAAATGAGTGGCTTGGTGAAAACCCGAAAGGGCACCTTGGCAAGATGAGCGTAAAAGAAAAAGAGTGATTCTAGGATTTCTCGATTATCCTTGGCGAGGTGTCATTAGAAGAGGTGGTATAAGGAGTTCGGGTAGGCCACTCTAGAGCGATAAGGAGCTAGATTGGAGTTAGGATTAGATTATCTTTGCATCACTTATTTTGGTTGTCTGGAGCTTATTGTTGATATGTTGTAGTTGCTAGTGTCATATTTTCTTGTACTTCCTGAGGCCTTGGTGTTGATTGAGAGAGTGAGTTTTTATTTAGCTTACTCGGGACGAGTAAAGGTCTAAGTATGGGGGAATTTGATAGGTGTTATTTCATACACCTTTACTAGCAACTATTAGCATGATTTGGAGGAGTTTTGGATGAGTTTTTAGGCTAAGTCTGTGATCTGGAAGTTGTGGAGAGAAGTGAAGATATCCTAGGATTTACAGCTTAGATGGAGATGGAGCTGCTGGAGCATACGTGGAGAAGACTACCAAACACTTGGTAGGATTGAAGAGCAGCAGAAGAGAAGAAGAGGAGCTGAAGAAGCTGAAGGAGTGAGCTCACTGCCCCGCGCCAGATTCACCGCGGCCCGGCGGTGACTCCAAGAGAAGGTTGAAGCCCCACGCCAGAGGAAGCCACCGCCCAGCGGTGGAGAGCCTGAAGCCCTGCGGTGGATCTCACCGCCCCGCGGTGGCCGTGTTTGATGCCTCATGCCAGAAGACTGTTACCTTCCTTTTATTTCGTTTAGACTTTATTTTATTATTATTCTGTTTCCTTTATTGTTTGTATTAGTTTAACCTAGTTTCCTAAGACTATTTAAGTCCTCTTTCTAGGTTAAGAGGCAGAGAGAGACATAGATAGACACTGAGAGACTTTTTACCTACACACGATTTTTCAGACGTTATTTCACATTAGAGTTTTTCATCCCCTTTGATGGAGAACTAACTTTCCCTTGTTCTACTAGACGTGTGAAGCAGTACAGTTGATGTGTTTGTGATATTTCTATCCCTTGTTCTTATCCTCATAAGTGTTGGTTTGATTCTCTTGGTTATATTGATTATTGATTTCTTGTTGTTCTTCTTAGCCTGATCAACTAGGTTGAATGCTTTTTATCAATTGCTAGGATTTGCATATATGGGTTCCGAGTGCTTATCTAGTGGCACACACGATTGTGCGTATAGGGGTTCCGAGCGTACAATCGTGAGTGAGAATCAGTTGCATGCGAGTATTAGTACGTCCTTCTATTTGCATGTATCCTATATCCTTGTGTGCATTGCTATTGTTGTGTTGGTGGTAAAGTATACTGACAATTGTGAGAATCAGTGGTATTTTATCATTGGCATAGTAATAAGTCTATTGACAACTGTGAGAATCAATAGTACTTAAGATCAGGGTGGGAACAACTATAAGGACAGTAAAAGAACTTGGGTTAAATAGATTTCTGTGATCAAATTATATCTTTGTACTGTGGATCTCGCTCTAGTAGGACTACTTTCCCTCATTATATTTCCTCAACTAAACCAAACTTGTTTGCTTTGCTTGCTTTGTGTTCTCTTGATAACTAAACCCCCGTTCGTGTTACTTGTCATTCACACTTGCATACTGCATCAGATCTTCCTTGTGGGTTCGACCCTTACTTGTCTGCTATACTTCTGTTTAGTGGGTCTGTTAGGATATTTTACTTTGACTAGGCTAAGCAACGATACTTGCACTGCGCACTTTTAGCCACCGTCAATAGGCTCTAGTCTCGGTCATGGAACTAGCCCAGGAAATGGCCGAGGTCGTAATCCATTTTCATATGGGACCTCTTCAAAATAGTGTCATATGTGATGTAGCGACTATGGATGTCACCCATATGCTCTTAGGCAGCCTTTGGCTTATGGAAAACTATATTACATGCGACGCAATTGATACTCATTTTTGTTTAAGGGCAACAAGGGTTCATTTCTTCCCTTATCCGATGCGGAGATTTTGCGGGAACACGTTGCTCAAAATCAATATAAGGATAAGATGTTGAAGGAAGAAGAAAACCCAACGTAACGTCATCCGCACTTACAATGCCATGCACCCCAGTGCCGATCGTCGACCACACTCCACCAAGCCCGACGTTGGTGTCTTTCAACGAAGGCCCGTCCTTGGCGCATCCGCTTGTGACCTTGTGGTTCACCCTTCCACATCAGTTCTGACATCATCCCTTCATCTGTAACTTCAGGCCATTAGTAAGCCGACATCAAGCTATCCTCAAATGAAGTCCTTTTTTCCCAATTCAAGGTAACCTACAAGGGGTTGGATTCCACGACGTCAATGTCCCCCCCCCCCCGCTAAATTCGAAGACTATCCACACATCGAGTCGAGGACGATTCGACGAAGTCAATTTGGGGAGAATGATAATAACTTGAAGACCTTCTAGGATGAAGCTAAGACCACCGAGGAAGAGGATCAAGATGGAGATTTTTCATAAGTTTGAAGACCCCGTCAAATCATGGACAATGCTTGGTAAAACGGCCATAACATTCACTACAAAGTTATCTCAAGCTCTTTCAAGAAGTGTTGGAAACTCAGAGATCTACAACTCTCTAGTTTACGGCGAGTCAAAATTCCATCGAAAAGATGATAAAAAACGATGATTGTTGAGCTACCAGCATAAGTGCACGGACATGTACACATCTTTGAATTTGACACTAGACGCAACCATGGAGAGTTTTCAGGAGATGAGTGAGAGCACTAGGAGTTTTGGGAAGACATACCAGAGAAAGGCGGTCAATGCTGTGACCCCTGTTGGACCAAGCCCAGTGTTGACTGAGCTAGCCGAGCTGAAAGAGATAGTGAAGAGGATGGCGAATCAGAATGCCCCTCAACAAGTCAAGGCATGTGGACTTTGCACTGATCAATACCACCCCACCGACGCTTGTCCTCAGCTGCAGGAGGAGGGTGTTGCCGAAGTTAATGCTATAGGAGGTTATGGACCCCCTAGACCACAGTTTGGTGGACAACCCAATTATAACCCGAGAGGGCGAGACCACCCAGGTTTTAGATGGAGTGACCCTCAAGGTGGTCAACAGCCAGTGCAGCAACAACAGTACCAACAGAGAGCCCCATACCAACAGAGGCCTAAAGGCCAAAGCTCTGGTGCTTCTACCGAAGAGATGCTAAAGACTCTGACTCGGCATTTCGCCACGCATGTGCAGGCTACTGAGTCAAGTTTGAAGAACATGGAGAGACAAATTGGTCAGTTAGCTGATGCTGTGACTAAGATCGACCAAAGGACTTCCAACTCCCTGCCCTCTCAGACTACTGTGAACCCCAGAGAGAACGTGAGTGCTATCACGCTTAGAAGTGGTAAGAAGTTGGTCGTTGTTCCTATAGCTGAGAAGGAAAACGAGATCGAGAAGGAGAAAATCATCGGACGCCCCGCGGTGGATGCTACCGCGGCCCGGCCAGAAATTGAAGGAGGAGCCAGTAAAGAAGACCTATTGGTACCGCCCCGCGGTGACTTTCACCGCGACCCGGCGGCTGGTACCAGTAATCTCACCACGACCCCACCGCCCCACGGCGTTGACCAACGCCCCGCGGTGGTTCTGCCGCGATCTGGCCCTCAAAAATCTATCTCCGCTGAAGAAACCTATGTTGATAATTATGTTCGCCCCGTGTTTCCCCCTCTGGGTTCTGAGAAACCCCCAACACCTTTTCCTGAGGCGCTGAAGGCCAAGAGAGTAGCTGACGACAATGACCTGTTCGAGACATTTCGGGACTGTGAGGTGAACATTCCCCTGATCAAGCTTATCAAGGATATCCCTCGATATGTCAAGTTCTTGAAGGAGCTGTGCACCGTGAAGAGGACTCAGAAGCAGAAAGCTCAAAAGAAGATTCCAGTGAGTGAACATGTGTCAGCAGTAGTTCAGAGACGCATGCCTGAGAAGTGCAAGGATCCAGGTACATTTACTATTCCTATCACTATAGGTGAGCAACGATTTGAGAAAGCCTTGTTAGACTTGGGTGCCTCAATTAATGTGTTACCCTACTCTTTGATTGAGGATTTAGGAATAGGACCCTTGCATGATTCTAACATCGTTATACAACTTGCTGATGGTTCTTGTGTACCCCCTAAGGGTGTTGTGGAAAATGTTCTTGTGAGGATAGGCTCTTTGATTTTTCCTGCTGACTTCTTTGTTATGGATATGGACTATGATGAGCAAGTCGCTCCAGTTATGCTAGGGCGGCCTTTTATGAAAACATCCATGACAAAGATTGATGTAGACAGTGGAACTTTGACTATGGAATTTGATGGAATAATTTTTTAGCATAATATTCATAAAGCCAACTCCATTGAATTGTCTACCCCTCGCTGCATTATTGATATTGATAATCATGTTCCTGAAAATGTTAAACTTGATGCAGTAGAGACCATAGTTGATTGCTCCTCTATTGATGAACCTATTGAGTCGCATGAGTTACATGTTGGTGATGTCTTGTTGGATGACATAGGAGATTCCATTCCCTCCATTTTGGGCACTCGCCCCCCTGAACTAACCATACAAGGCTGTAAGCCTTTATCCAGTGATGTGCAGCATATTCAGATTGAGCCATATCGGCCCCCACATCGCTCTAAGTATGGGGGAGATACTCCAAAGGAAGTAAGCATGGAGTCAATGGCAAAGAGGGAGCATGGTCTAAGGTTTAAACCTTTCCATGAGAGGTCTCAACATGAAGAGACGAGTAGGAGGATTCCGAGGGGATCCTACTCCAGATGGTAGTTGATTTGCAGTACGTCGAGCCAACGACGATAACCAAGGCGCTGTCCGGGAGGCAACCCGTGTTAGTCTTTCTTTGATTTCCTTTCCTTAGATTATTTTCGTAGTTTATTTTGCTTTGTTTCGTTCGCCTGTTACTCACATTTCAGGTACGAAAGTAAACTTGAGAAGAGACGTTGTGCCCAGCCATTCCCACCGCCTCGTGGCGTTCCTCACCGCCCTGCGGTGGAGCCCACCGCCCCGCGGTGGAGGTCAGGTATGATTTCTCGACTCTCTAAAAAAAAAAAAGAATAAAGGGCCCCGAAAAAAACCTTAAACGGGTGAGCAAATTTTTTATTTCTTGAGTGGTAACTAAGGTTTTGACGGATTGGACCACTTTTTGGGCCAAGATTTCTCTCTTTTGGGCCATGGTACATGACCGGCCCATCATCCCTTCCTTCCCTTTCACCTTTCCCCTAACCTAGCCCCCACTATCTCACACCCTCCATTCTCATGCCTCCCTCAAGCTCCCAAGACATTATCCCCCACTCTCCCACAACCCCTCTCGACCTTGAGCCAAATCTAGCCCAAATTCCCCAATTTGGAGTCTAGCCTCACAAACAAGCCAAATACATCCCCACCGCATCGCTGTAAGTCTCGCCTCGCTGTCGCTCCGCCCCGCGTTGTACCCGCTTCGCGTCGCTGCTGCCACCGCCCCGCGTCGACCTTGCCGCGACCCGGCCAGACCTCCCAGTTTTCCTCACCGCGACCCGACGATTCATCCACCGCCCCGCGTCGAGGCATCCAGGAGTCATCGTTTGTGCTCGTTTGTAAGTCCCCTTGGCTGCCCTTTGTTTTGAGCAATTCAATTCTTTACTTATGGCACCTAAAGGCAAGAAGCAAGTGTCTCCGAGGGATGAGAGTGAGGTTTATAACATTGTGAAGGAGAGGAAGGTGTTGGCTTCTAAGTTCTTTGATAGGCCGACCTTGGCCGAGATGGGAATGCTGGCGTGTGTGTCCATGTGCTTGGCACAATGTGGGTTAGGGGAGTTTCTGAACAAGGATGCCCCTGCATATCTAGAGCTTTGCTACCAGTTCATCGCCTCTTTCAAGAGGTACTCTAATGGCTCGGACGACAAGCATCTGCTGAGGGTCACGTTCACCTACAATGGGCGTGACTACTCTTTGTCTCCTAAGGTGGTGCGTGATGCCCTGGGCATTACAAAGCTACCAACTGATGGGTGGTCTGGTGGCATTCTAGAGTCAGAGATGATGGAGTTCTGGAGGGCTGCTATGGGCCGAACGTTCAGGAAGGGCCAGGAGGTGAATTCGAAGCTGGTGAACCCGTGTCTGCGGTTGATCCACAAGGTGATGATGAGAGACTTATTTGGCCATGCTGATGATGGAAAGGTCCCTCTGAAGGATTTCCGATGGTTTATGAGCATCTTGGAGGTTTGATAAGTGCTATTTTGGAGCACATATCTAGGGATTATTACCAGGTTTGAGGCGCCATTTGGTTGGATTTAGAGCACAATCGTGGATTATGGAGTTAGAGTGGAGAAGTGAAGAAATCATGGGATTTATAGAGGTTTGAAGTGTATTGAAGAGTAGAAGAACAATGTGCTGAATTCAAATGGTTCGTTCTCTCTACTCGGACGTCCAAATGAAGTGATTCCAATTCTAGGAGTTATATCTTGAAGTCTACTGCAAGTCCTCAAAATATGAGCGCAATCCGAGTTGGGAATCAAAAGTTATGGCGTTTTTACTAAAGTATCGCAGAAGCTGAAAAGTCACCGCCTCGCGCCAGAAGCCACCGCGACCCGGCGGTGGGTCTCAGATAAAGCTGGCGCCCCGCGTCCAACCACGTGAATTGAAGCAATTAATTAAGAGGACGCCGCGTGGTGATTGCTGGAATTGGAAGGCTGATATTGGGCCGTGAAGATGAATTAGGCCCAAAGTGAAGAGAAGCCCATGAAGGAGATGCTGCGGCGCGCGCTGTTTGGATGAATTAGGCCGAGCTGTTGATGAAGATGGCTTGCGAGGAAGAAGCTGCTTGCACGTGAATTACGGGATTAATTCCCAAATTTGGATTGTTTATTTTACTATTACTCTATTATTATTTTATTTTCTTGTAATTGGGGTTTGTGATCTTGGGCTTTAGGTTAACTCTATTTAACCTAATTCCCACAGCCTCCAGCCACAATTAGATTAGATTTCAGTTTGAAGTTCGTTTCTTTTCCACCTCCAGGGTTTCCAACCCATGGAGAGCTAAACACCTTTATTTCGCTAGACAATTGAAGCATTGCAATGGATTGGTTGTGAGATTTCTATTCCTTGTTCTATATCTTATAAGTGTTGGTTTGATTCTCTTGGTTATATTGTCTATTGATTTATGTTGGTTTATCTAGAGTTGCTAACTAGGCTTATCGACATCTATCATAGTGCTAGGATTGCATATAGGGGTTCCGAGTGCATATCTAGTGGCAAACACAATTGTGCGTATAGGGGTTCCGAGTGTACAATTGTGAGTGAGAATTAGTTGCATGTTAAGTAGGGGAGTGAGTACTTGTACGTCTTTCTACTTGCATGTATCCTATATCCTTGTGTGCATTGCTATTGCTTTGTTGGGGGTAATGTACCCCGGTCTGGTACCGCGTGACAGGCGTGACTGGTGTATTTTACCATTGGCATAGTAATAAGTCTATTGACAACTGTGAGAATCAGTAGTACTTAAGATCAGGATGGGAACAACTATAAGATTGTGAAAAGAACTTGGATTTAATAGATTTCAGTGATCAACCTGTTTCCTTTGCAGTATGGATATTTGTCTGGTGGAATACTTCCACCCATTGTTCTTATTCTTTCTCTAAAGCTTGCATCTTTGTTACTCTATGTTGGATAACTAAAACCCCCCTTTGTTACTTTGCATGCTTACGAACACATAGATAGATCACTTCCTCCCTGTGGATTCGACCCTTGCTTGCCTCTACTACTTGTTTAGGTTTGTTAGGATTTTATTTGTTTAGGTGTCACGACGACAACGCCTATCAAATTGGCGTCGTTGCCGGGGGGCAAGATTTGATCTTTCTTTGTGTTTGTTCGTGTGCGTGTTACTTTGGTGTGGACCTATCTTACGGTCCACACCTGTGCTACTGACTTTTATGTTTCCTTTTTGATTTTTGTCACAGATATGGATTTCTGGGGAGAGCCGCACGAAAGACCAGGCCCCTGCTCATTCTCGCCAGAGAGGGGACACTACCCAACTCCCTGTGCAGCAAGGCCAGCTAGTGCCTGCAGAATCTGTCGCGATACGCTGCACACCACTGACGATTGTCCAGGACTTCCTGCATTCAGAGCAGCAGTAAATGCACGTCGAGGTGTGAACTCGCAGGGACCGAGGCAGGAGCACTATCCCGACACCTACAACTCAGGGTGGAGGGAGAACCATAACCCAGCTACGTATGGAAATCAACCACAGTTCTCGCCTGCACCCAATGCCGATGTGCTCAGCGCTCTGATTCAAAGTATGACAACCATGGCCCAGACCGTGTCATCAATGCAAACAACCATGGCCCATACCGTGTCATCAATGCAAACAACCATGGCCCAGACCGTGTCATCAATGAAAACAACCATGGCCCATAACGTGTCCACACTGCAAATAACCATGGCTCAGAATGACTACCAACAACAAGAGGCGATTTCTAATCTCCAAAGCCAAGTTAACCAACTGAGTCAAGCATTGATTGAGTCGAAGTCAGCTGAAAAAGAGAGCGACCGTGAGATGGAGAACATCGCCCGCCGCCCCGCGTCACCTCTCACCGCGACCCGATGTGAGATCCCAGTTATCTCACCGCCCCGCGGTGAGAATGACCGCGACCCGGCGACGTGCCTCAGTAACTCCACCGCGACCTCACTGCCCCGCGGCAATGACCACCACCCCGCGGTGGACGGAGTGCCTCCTAGCGATATCTCACCGCGGCCCGATATCCAAAATTTCAGATAAGCTGGTGAGGTTTGGGTAGATCCTTACGGGGTTGCACGGCAGGTGCTTTCTGAGGAGGAGAACTTCTTTGGAGATGAGTGGAGCGACGATGAGGAGGAGTGCTGTGATCGCGAAAACACTCCAGAGACACCCGTTAATCTCAAAGATGCTCAGGCAGGCCCCGATCCTCTGGAGGCTGCCTATGATGAGTTTTTGCGTCTTAACTCCTTCCCGCTCGTTGCATTGCAGCCCGCTATACCATTCCCTGAGGCTCTGAAGGACACCCAAAAGGTGGAGAGCGACAAAAGCTTATTTGACACCTTCAGCGGCTGCAAGGCAACCACCCCTTTGGTCCATCTGGCGGACAACACCCCTCGCTGCAAGGAAATATTAAAGGTGCTGGGCATAATCAAGAAGAAGCCGAAGGGGAAGCACAAAAAGGAGAACTTGACTCAAGTGGTGAATTCTTACATGCTGGATACGGGGCAGGACATACATGCAGCCCCTGAGATGCTGGGTAGACAATTTTTCAAGATGGCAAGTGCATTCATGGATACGACGAGTGATCCAGCCATCAACAATTGCACAAGATTGGGGGAAAGGCTCAATAGAGAGCATACAAAGAGGCATCCCCCTGATCCAGGCCCTAGGAGTTTGGTTGCTATGAGCAACCCGAGTTGAGGAGAATGAGCAGGATGTCATGCCATGACAATAACTAAGGCGTTGTCCGGGAGGCAACCCGAGGTATGTTTTTCTTTTCTTTTCTTTGCTTTTCATTCTTTATTTTTGCATTTTCTTTAGTGTGTTTTTGATTTGTTTCGTTCGCCTATTACTAACATTTCAGGTACGAAAGTAAATGGAGAGAGATGGTGTTCTCAGCCATCCCACCGCCCCACGACGACCCTCGCCGCCCCGCGGTAGAGCTCACCGCCCCGCGGTGGATTGCTGGTATATTCTCCCTCTCTGGATTTTTTTTTTTTTTTTTAGTAACGGGCCCCGAAAAAACCTTAAACGGGGAGTAAAAAAAAAAAAAAAAGAGGTACCGAAGGCCAGCTGTCCAGAGTTCCCCATGGAGATGGTGCGCATCATGTTGTCAAGGAGGAAACCTTAGCCCCACACATTATTTGGCAATGATGATGGCCCTACATTCGACAGCTGAGGAGGAGGAACGCTAGAGCCCCCACCATGATTATATCTAGGCTCCACCATGTGTTCCTAGAAGGCCGTGCAACCCTACTATCATTATTTTATCACTATTCACCAAAGTGGTTCCTTTTGGTTGCACGTTAGGAGAAGATTATAGAGTTGATGAAGACACCCGCCCAACACCAGAGACCTAGGCTTTATTGAGAAGACCGCCAACAAAAAAGGAAGTGTCCAAGCAGCTTGGCGATGATGTGAGTTATTTTTTGCTTCTCCCTATGCTCTTATTCTTTTGTCTTTCATTACATTGAGGACAATGCAATGTTTAAGCATGGGGGAGAGTTCTATACTTGCTACGTCGCTGAGGAGAAAAATGAATATAAAGAGAAAAAGCCAAAAATTGAAAAAAGGCATACATTAGAAATCCTGGGATAGGTCGAAAACCCGAAAGGGCGGCCTAGGTAATAAGCAGGTGGCTTGGACCAGCATTAGGCTGGGGTAATAATTGGTCAAGAGTGACGTGAGCATATGTGAGTACATCTATTGGAAAATGAAATGAGTGGCTAGGTGAAAACCCGAAAGGGCGCCTTGGCAAAATGAGCGAAAAAGAAGAAGAGTGATTTTTAGGATTTCTCATTATTCTTGGCGAGGCGTCATAAGAAGAGGAGTTATAAGGAGGATTCGGGTAGGTCACTCTAGAGAGATAAGAAGATAGATGGGAGATAGGATTAGATTTTTTTCACTCTATGGTGTTTGGGATAAGCTTGGAGGACGTACTCTGCTTTCCTTTTAGCTTGGTTGTGTGGGGTGTTGAGATTTTTGATTTGATGTTGTAGTATTGTGCTGAGCTTATTTGTATGGTTGCCTGGAGTTTATTGTTGGATATGATTCTTGTAGGTTGAGTTTTCTATGCTTCCTGAAGCCTTGGGGATTGATTGAAGGAGTAAGTTTACTTTAGCTTACTCGAGGACGAGCAAGGTTTAAACATGGGGGATTTGATAAGTGCTATTTTGGAGCACATATCTAGGGATTATTACCAGGTTTGAGGCGCCATTTGGTTGGATTTAGAGCACAATCGTGGATTATGGAGTTAGAGTGGAGAAGTGAAGAAATCATGGGATTTATAGAGGTTTGAAGTATATTGAAGAGTAGAAGAACAATATGCTGAATTCAAATGGTTCGTTCTCTCTACTCAGACGTCCAAATGAAGTGATTCCAATTCGAGGAGTTATATATTGAAGTCTACTGCAAGTCCTCAAAATATGAGCGCAATCTGAGTTGAGAATCAAAAGTTATGGCGTTTTTACTAAAGTGTCGCAGAAGCTGAAAAGTCACCGCCCCGCGCCAGAAGCCACCGCGATCCGGCGGTGGGTCTCAGATAAAGCTGGCGCCCCGCATCCAACCACGTGAATTGAAGCAATTAATTAAGAGGACGTCGAGTGGTGATTGCTGGAATTGGAAGGCTGATATTGGGCCATGAAGATGAATTAGGCCCAAAGTGAAGAGAAGCCCATGAAGGAGATGCTGCGGCGTGCGCTGTTTGGATGAATTGGGCCGAGCTGTTGATGAAGATGGCTTGCGAGGAAGCAGCTGCTTGCACATGAATTACGGGATTAATTCCCAAATTTGGATTGTTTATTTTACTATTACTCTATTATTATTTTATTTTCTTGTAATTGGGGTTTGTGATCTTGGGCTTTAGATTAACTCTATTTAACCTAATTCCCACAGCCTCCAGCCACAATTAGATTAGATTTCAGTTTGAAGTTCGTTTCTTTTCCACCTCCAGGGTTTCCAACCCATGGAGAGCTAAACACCTTTATTTCGCTAGACAATTGAAGCATTGCAATGGATTGGTTGTGAGATTTCTATTCCTTGTTCTATATCTTATAAGTGTTGGTTTGATTCTCTTGGTTATATTGTCTATTGATTTATGTTGGTTTATCTAGAGTTGCTAACTAGGCTTATCGACATCTATCATAGTGCTAGGATTGCATATAGGGGTTCCGAGTGCATATCTAGTGGCAAACACAATTGTGCGTATAGGGGTTCCGAGCGTACAATTGTGAGTGAGAATCAGTTGCATGTTAAGTAGGGGAGTGAGTACTTATACGTCTTTCTACTTGCATGTATCCTATATCCTTGTATGCATTGCTATTGCTTTGTTGGGGGTAATGTACCCCGGTCTGGTACCGCATGGCATGCGTGACTGGTGTATTTTACCATTGGCATAGTAATAAGTCTATTGACAACTGTGAGAATCAGTAGTACTTAAGATCAGGATGGGAACAAATATAAGATTGTGAAAAGAACTTGGATTTAATAGATTTCAGTGATCAACCTGTTTCCTTTGCAGTGTGGATATTTGTCTGGTGGAATACTTCCACCCATTGTTCTTATTATTTCTCTAAAGCTTGCATCTTTGTTACTCTATGTTGGACAACTAAAACCCCCCTTTGTTACTTTGCATACTTACGAACACATAGATAGATCACTTCCTCCCTGTGGATTCGACCCTTGCTTGCCTCTACTACTTGTTTAGGTTTGTTAGGATTTTATTTGTTTAGGTGTCACGACGACAACCCTTATCAAGGTTGTTGAGTACATGCCGTGTTGGGCTACCCTTTTCTTGGGTTCCTTGATGAGGATTCGTGATGGTGAGCCACGTGATATTTGTGGGGGTGGTCTGATTACCCTCCTTTGTGCTAGAGTGATAGCTTGCGATCAGATTCCTCGGCCTATTGCCTACGCGGTGTTTGATATGGCGCACATGAAGGTGTGCTCGATGCTGAAGCCATTGGGAAAGGATGGTGACTTGGTCTGGTCATCCTATGATGGCCACATTTTGATTGTTCCCCCGGATTTTGCCTACTCTCCTTCTTATGCGGGTTGGTGGATTCCCAGTGATAGCAGAATGACGATTGATGATGCTCCTGCTGCTCCTTCAGATCCGTTTGGGGAAGGCCCTAGTGGTGGTTTTGATGTTGCTGCTGCTGATTCTGTGGGTGGAGATGACCCCATGTCTACCCAGTTTGATGCACCTTCATCTGCATACGGTCCTGTCGTACCCTGGCAGGAGTTGTATTCTAGATGGGATGCGTTCTCAGTGCGGCAAGATCAGTGGAACACCCAAGTAGAGACCGGTCTGCAGACTTGGCAGACCCAGTTCCGTGCTGATATAGATGAGCGTCTGGACACCATGGACGCTCATATGAGGGACTACTTTCGGGAGGTTCCCACCACCACCACCATCGGACCCGCAGTGAGTTTATTTTCGTCTTCCCCTATTTCATTTGATGTTCTCTTCTACATTGAGGACAATGTGCGGTTTAAGTATGGGGGAGGGATATAGACTTGCTATCTATCTAGCTAGTGTACATAGCTTTGATTCTGCATTTTTGTTTTCTGCATTTCTGTTTTGTAATTTTGCATTCGGATTTGATTCAGTAAAAAAAAAATCGAAAAAGCAAAAAAAAGAAGTAAAAAGGCAATCAAAATCCTAGGATGAGCTGAAAACCCGAAAGGGCAGTTCAGGTAAAAAGCAGGTAGTCCGGCTGGTATAGACCAGGGCAAAAGTGGACTGGAGTGATGCGAGTATATATGAGATATCTAGCAAAATGAAATGAGTGGCTTGGTGAAAACCCGAAAGGGCACCTTGGCAAGATGAGCGTAAAAGAAAAAGAGTGATTCTAGGATTTCTCGATTATCCTTGGCGAGGTGTCATTAGAAGAGGTGGTATAAGGAGTTCGGGTAGGCCACTCTAGAGCGATAAGGAGCTAGATTGGAGTTAGGATTAGATTATTTTTGCATCACTTATTTTGGTTGTCTGGAGCTTATTGTTGATATGTTGTAGTTGCTAGTGTCATATTTTCTTGTACTTCCTGAGGCCTTGGTGTTGATTGAGAGAGTGAGTTTTTATTTAGCTTACTCGGGACGAGTAAAGGTCTAAGTATGGGGGAATTTGATAGGTGTTATTTCATACACCTTTACTAGCAACTATTAGCATGATTTGGAGGAGTTTTGGATGAGTTTTTAGGCTAAGTCTGTGATCTGGAAGTTGTGGAGAGAAGTGAAGATATCCCAGGATTTACAGCTTAGATGGAGATGGAGCTGCTGGAGCATACGTGGAGAAGACTACCAAACACTTGGTAGGATTGAAGAGCAGCAGAAGAGAAGAAGAGGAGCTGAAGAAGCTGAAGGAGTGAGCTCACTGCCCCGCGCCAGATTCACCGCGGCCCGGCGGTGACTCCAAGAGAAGGTTGAAGCCCCGCGCCAGAGGAAGCCACCGCCCAGCGGTGGAGAGCCTGAAGCCCTGCGGTGGATCTCACCGCCCCGCGGTGGCCGTGTTTGATGCCTTATGCCAGAAGACTGTTACCTTCCTTTTATTTCGTTTAGACTTTATTTTATTATTATTCTGTTTCCTTTATTGTTTGTATTAGTTTAACCTAGTTTCCTAAGACTATTTAAGTCCTCTTTCTAGGTTAAGAGGCAGAGAGAGACATAGATAGACACTGAGAGACTTTTTACCTACACACGATTTTTCAGACGTTATTTCACATTAGAGTTTTTCATCCCCTTTGATGGAGAACTAACTTTCCCTTGTTCTACTAGACGTGTGAAGCAGTACAGTTGATGTGTTTGTGATATTTCTATCCCTTGTTCTTATCCTCATAAGTGTTGGTTTGATTCTCTTGGTTATATTGATTATTGATTTCTTGTTGTTCTTCTTAGCCTGATCAACTAGGTTGAATGCTTTTTATCAATTGCTAGGATTTGCATATATGGGTTCCGAGTGCTTATCTAGTGGCAAACACGATTGTGCATATAGGGGTTCCGAGCGTACAATCGTGAGTGAGAATCAGTTGCATGCGAGTATTAGTACGTCCTTCTATTTGCATGTATCCTATATCCTTGTGTGCATTGCTATTGCTGTGTTGGTGGTAAAGTATACTGACAATTGTGAGAATCAGTGGTATTTTATCATTGGCATAGTAATAAGTCTATTGACAACTGTGAGAATCAATAGTACTTAAGATCAGGGTGGGAACAACTATAAGGACAGTAAAAGAACTTGGGTTAAATAGATTTATATGATCAAATTATATCTCTGTACTGTGGATCTCGCTCTAGTAGGACTACTTTCCCTCATTATATTTCCTCAACTAAACCAAACTTGTTTGCTTTGCTTGCTTTGTGTTCTCTTGATAACTAAACCCCCGTTCGTGTTACTTGTCATTCACACTTGCATACTGCATCAGATCTTCCTTGTGGGTTCGACCCTTACTTGTCTGCTATACTTCTGTTTAGTGGGTCTGTTAGGATATTTTACTTTGACTAGGCTAAGCAACGATACTTGCACTGCGCACTTTTAGCCACCGTCAATAGGCTCTAGTCTCGGTCATGGAACTAGCCCAGGAAATGGCCGAGGTCGTAATCCATTTTCATATGGGACCTCTTCAAAATAGTGTCATATGTGATGTAGCGACTATGGATGTCACCCATATTCTCTTAGGCAGCCTTTGGCTTATGGAAAACTATATTACATGCGACGCAATTGATACTCTTTTTTGTTTAAGGGCAACAAGGGTTCATTTCTTCCCTTATCCGATGCGGAGATTTTGCGGGAACACGTTGCTCAAAATCAATATAAGGATAAGATGTTGAAGGAAGAAGAAAACCCAACGTAACGTCATCCGCACTTACAATGCCATGCACCCCAGTGCCGATCGTCGACCACACTCCACCAAGCCCGACGTTGGTGTCTTTCAACGAAGGCCCGTCCTTGGCGCATCCGCTTGTGACCTTGTGGTTCACCCTTTCACATCAGTTCTGACATCATCCCTTCATCTGTAACTTCAGGCCATTAGTAAGCCGACATCAAGCTATCCCCAAATGAAGTCCTTTTTTCCCAATTCAAGGTAACCTACAAGGGGTTGGATTCCACGACGTCAATGTCCCCTCCCCCCCCCCCCCCCCCCCCCCCCCCCCCCCCCCCCCCGCTAAATTCGAAGACTATCCACACATCGAGTCGAGGACGATTCGACGAAGTCAATTTGGGGAGAATGATAATAACTTGAAGACCTTCTAGGATGAAGCTAAGACCACCGAGGAAGAGGATCAAGATGGAGATTTTTCGTAAGTTTGAAGACCCCGTCAAATCATGAACAATGCTTGGTAAAACGGCCATAACATTCACTACAAAGTTATCTCAAGCTCTTTCAAGAAGTGTTGGAAACTCAGAGATCTACAACTCTCTAGTTTACGGCGAGTCAAAATTCCATCGAAAAGATGATAAAAAACGATGATTGTTGAGCTACCAGCATAAGTGCACGGACATGTACACATCTGTGAATTTTTATGCACATGTCGTTCGCATCCCACTATTTCACGATCACCTACGTGCACTCCTAGACGCACGGACCATGTGCACGACCAATTCCGTGCATGACATTATGTTAGGGTTTTTGTTTTCGAACTATTATTAACACATTTTAGGGGTTTTGTTAGCTTATTTTCCAAGTTCTTGTTCAAACCTTTGTTTCTTCTATTTAAGCACTTTCATTCATTCAATAAATATGGATTTGAAGACTCGAAAATCTTGTCATAGGTTTCGAGTGTATCTTATCCCCAAAGATATTTCTTGTGTTCTTGCTTCTTGTTCTAAGTTTGATTGGTGTTTGTTTAAAACATATGCATCTTGTTCGTGTTTTTTAGAAGAAAAGAAAGAAAGATCATGTCTTCAAGACGTGACCAACAACATCAAATGTGGTGAAGGAGTTAGGCACGTATCACTAATCTTATTAATGCTTTTACTAAGAGACCGAGTCATTCGAGCTCACATTCGAAGCTCGAGGCTTATCTAACAACTCATTTTGAGTTTGTTGAAGGAGATTTTGATATTTTGGATTGGTGTAAGGGACATAGAAAGACGTATCCAACAATAGCAAAGATTGCAACTTATGTTTCCATCGTTCCTACCTCAACGACAATGGTGGAGCAAACGTATAGCCAAGATGGGCACATTCTAGACGAAAAGAGACCGGGATTGGGACCCGATGCATTGGAATCTCAAGTATGCATCAACGATTGGAAGAGGGCGGAACTTTGAACTCAAACATTGAAGGCTTCATTTTCATCATACGACATGATTGGAGGAGACACAATAACGAATCCGATCAAATTCGAATGGGAGTCATCTTAGGTAAGTGTATTTCCATGATAAAGGTAAGAAAACTATGTGAATTATGATTTCTCTAAACCCGAGAGGGTACATAGGCAACTTAACATTACGTTCAAGCCCTTTATTTTTTCAACTTCTTTTAATATTTTTTTTTGTTAACTATTTTTATCTAAGACAAATGCATTTTATTATATTTTATTGTATAATTAAGTCGAATTTGTTGTATAGTACAAATTAATTTTTTTCATTAATCATTTGGCCTTACCTTTTTTAAAGTTCGGTTTATTTATTTTGAAGTTTTTTTAAAAAATCCATTTTAAGCGCGGAACCGAAACCGCAGTGGAACCGAAACTAGGCGCATGTCTACCACTGTACCCCCACAGAGGTAGACATTATCTTGTATTAAATCATCAATTTAATGCATTATTTTGGGAATCCAAACGCACCCTTAGCATTTCAATTCAAGTTGACATGACTAAGTCATTTTCATGTCAATATATACTTTATTCGTAGTAGCTTATTCATCTTGTTTTCTTCTAATAGATGGAAATCCATCTTTTTATAAAAAAAACCCTCCTCCTTCATTCCATATCATGTACTGCCAAAGCAAGAATGCTTTGTGGTACATCAGTTACATGCAAAGAGTTGCTCATCACCTAACAAAGGAAGCAAACGGGCTAAACTATGAGCTACAAGGATACCAGATCTACAAACATGGAAAAAAACAACTATGAAAAAACAAAGATAAAGAGAAGACATCATGCAACATATAACCAAAGTAAGAGCAGAGGAATTATTTGTAGGATTACAAAGACCATTTATTACCCTAAGTGAATCTGATTCCATGACCAAATCTTGAGCACCCAAAGACATTGCAACTTGTTAGCCATAGTGAATTGCCTTAGCCTCTACCACATCAATTGTCTAGCCTGCCCGACAACGTGTAATAGCAGCAGTAACTACGACATCAACCTGATCGCGAACAACATCAGAATTGATGTCAATGATACATGTAGGCGGAGGCAGCCATTGATGGCGCAAAATCGGTCATGAGGACAGCCTTGCTGCATTAGTTCCATGTTGACCATTGCCACCATCTCCTTACACTTCTTTACATTGTTTTTTTACCATTTTTGTACCGTTTTACTTACACTTAATCACATTATTCATATTTATGCTATCATCTTTGCTTTTTAACTTTACAACTCTGTCAACTTATATTTTTACATCTTAAAATCTATATCATTTAGTGTAGAATCGAGTGTGCTAGTACAAGGAACGGAAGAACTGTTCCTTGGGCAGCGGAATATCGTAACAGAATAACAACATAACAGACAAAGTTCCTTAGAGAGGAAAACTCAATCAACCAACTAGTTGACTGAGAAAAACCTCCAAATATCATAATCGGATTCTTGAAAGTATTACCGCCAGTGACCTCAGATTTCACATCCGAATCCACCCAAGGCTTAACTACTTTATACAAAACATAAAATACATTGATAATATGAAATATCATAATCTTTATTGAAACCAAAGTCTCGGGATTACATCCGTAAATTCCAAATACAACAGAAATATAGAATATGTTTAATACAGCGGAAGTCTTAAATAAATAACATAAGGGTCTTGATCATGCGATCGCACGCCTAGGATCTTCAACCTTGATAAAACTCTTAAAAATTTCATCTGCCTTCATTGTCAGATTCTAGCCTTCACGGAACGGGAGTTTACCTGATGTGCCGTATGAGACGGATGACACCAGCCAACCATGCAAGGGAAAATAACCGGTTGGTTAGTCTAATGAAAGACTATGCAAGGGTAAAACAGAAAGGTTCTAAGTAGTCGTATTAGGTTAGACCCATCGCTTCTCGAATGAAAGCCGATGATGATAGTAAACCTTGATATTTCTACAGGAATATACGAAACAGAAAGATCACGAGAAGACTCTGGAAGATTGAGTCTTATGGGAAACGTGTGAAGAGAAGACTCCAAAGGATTGAGTCTTATCGGAAAGTATGACAAATGTTCGGGAACGTTATAATTTCGCACAAGCGTTTTTTAAAAAGACTTGACCATTTGGGTCCACGACCAACCTCACCGCGCAATGCGAATTCAGATTTGGAAGGAGGACTTACATTAATCGAAGTCCGGGCGGTTTCCACGTTGTACTCCTCGCCCGAGGGTATATTAATTATGTGCATAATCGCACTTATCTTATTTAATTCCAAAACGCACAATTACGTTATAAGCTTTTAAGATATATCATCTCAACACGAGAGATATCAGAGGGGATAAATCCTGAGTGTCGGCACCAGCTGTGTGCACCTACCCTGAGTAAGGGTACAGTCATGACCCGAGAAAGTACTAGGGAAAAATCCTCCTAATACCAGTTATAAAGAAACGACTAGACCTCGCAAGGTATATAGCGTTCCTACGAATACTCGTTCTAACTAAACAGTTAAAACCACACAATAGTCCACATCAATACCATTATGGCAATAACATATATAATAGCGTTGTTTCTAGCAGTATATACAACCTATTATAATATCACTTTTTATATCACATACGTTTATCAAAACTGTGCCCAAACGAAAACAACCTTCATCCCAATTTAATAACAATTAAAAACAATTGATAATTAATGGAAACATGGAATGATAAGCAAGAGCGAACCGCCACTTGCCTTAGTCTAGACGAACGATTGAGCGACGACGGGTTTCTGGGTCCGGAACGAGAACGGAAATCGGATTACAGATTCCTACGACAACGACCCACGACGAAACCCTAGGTTAGATTCGACAATTAATAATATGAATCTAAGGAAAAATGAACGGAACCGAAAGAACGAGGGTCCCGTCCGAGACCGGTTTGTCCAAGGCCACGATCGCGTTTGCTAAGGCAAACCGCGGTCGCGGCTTGGATTCCGCGGTCGCGAACGTCTGGACATCGTCCGCGGTCGCGGTAGTTCATGTCTGCAGTCGCGGCCGTGAACTCGGTGACCCCAAATCGGCTAAATTCTCACCAGCGACGACACGACGGGGCTCGAGGCGAGAGGGCTTTGACTCCTATCCTCACCGTGCTTCCAATGCACCACCCCACGGCTACCACAACTTCCGGCGAGAGCTCCGGCGACACCACAAATTTCCGGTGACAAAGAACACGAGAGAGAGAGAGGGGAGATCTGATTTTCGGATGCCCAAAACCCTCCAACTCGGCCCCCATTTATAGCCAAAGGAGGAGGAGCCCCCCGACCAGATCGACGGCAGCTCAGAGGATCCACGGCGACGTATTCGACGAGGCACGGAGGAAGACGAGGCATCGCACGCATGCATTATTCCACGGTCACGGAAAATTTCATTGCCCAGAGTCTCTGAGTGCCATTTATCCGCGGTCGCGGAAATGCCCTTTTCCGCGTCCGCTTGCTCAGGGAAGGATTTAGCACGGGTTTGAGTCCCGGAAATTATATATTTGTACCCAAACAAATATTCTAAGCCGCGAAAATACATCGAATGTATTTTATACCACTCAGGGAATTATTACAGAGATCATACACGTTACAGAAAATCCGAACTTCTCCGAAATGACACGATTACAGAACGAGGGTTGGGGAAATTACCCAAATACCCTTACTAAAAATGAGGGGTATTACACCACTTCCCCCTTAAAAGAAGTTTCGACCCCGAAACTTGGCCGAATAACCCAAAAAAATACGAGGCGTTACATCACTACCCCCTTACAAAGGTTTCGACCCCGAAACTAGGCCGAAAATAGATCGGGACAACGACTACGCATATCTGCCTCAGTCTCCCAGGTTTCCCAAGTAACCTCTTCAGATCCAGCCTTGGACCAAAGAATCCGTACCAATGGTACTACCTTGTTCCGCAATTGCTTCTTGTGACGTTCGAGAATACGCACAGGTATCTCTTCGTAAGTACCATTTGCCTAAATCTCGATGTCTTCATAGCTCAGCACATGAGATGCATATGGCACGTACTTTCTCAACAAGGACACGTGGAACACGTTATGCACTGGATGCGCCGACGGCGGCAATGCCAAACAATACGCTAGAGACCCTACCCTGTCAAGGAACACGTTATCCACTCTGGCACTGGAAGAGGTAGCAATTCACCACCTGGTCTACGGTGTTCTATCTTGACCTTCTGACATGTCAAGCATTTCACCACAAATTCTGCTACATCCCACTTCATGTTGGGCCACCAGAATTTCTTCTTGAGGTCCTTGTACATCTTGCTAGAGCCTGAATGTACAGAATCAGTTGACGAATGGGCCTCCTTCATCACCAACTGGCGAAGGCCATCAACGTCAGGCACACAAATCCGGTCCTTAAACCAGAGTGATCCATCCTCCTGAATCACAAATCCGGGAGCTTTCCCGTCCATCACTTCACTACTTAGCTTTACCAAGACCACGTCATCAACCGGCTTCTCCCTGATCTGATCAAGTAGCATAGCCTGAATCTCTAGCATACTCAGGTATCCTCGACGTTGATCGTACAAGACTTCAATCTCGCACAACCCTTGGTTCAGCTTGGTCTGAGCAGTGAGTAGAGCCACTATAGTCTCGTGCGGCGTTTTCCGGCTCAATGCATCGGCTACTACATTAGCCTTGCCCGGATGATACAGCAACTCGATGTTGTAGTCTTTGAGTAACTCTAACCAGCGACGTTGTCTCATATTCAGCTCCTTCTGAGTGAACACGTACTTGAGACTCTTATGATCGGTGAAGACTTGGCACCTCACACCATAGAGATACTGCCTCCAAATCTTCAACGCAAATACTACAACTGCTAACTCCAGATCATGCATCGGATAGTTTGCCTCATAGGTTTTCAATTGTCAAGATGCGTACGCAATAACCTTCCCTCTCTGCATCAGTACACATCCCAACCCATTCTTCGAAGCATCACTATAGACTACATAACCATCGTTCCCTTTCGGTAGCGCCAAAACTGGTACAGAGATCAGACACTGCTTTAATTTCTGAAAACTGGCCTCACACTTGTCATCCTAGACAAACTTCTTATGGACCTTGCGGAGCAAACCGGTCATAGGTAGAGCGATCTTAGAAAATCCCTCCATGAACCGTCTGTAATATCCAGCGAGTCCCAAGAAATTGCGCACCTCCTTCACATTCTGAGGCCGCTTCCAGTTGGCTACAACTTCAATCTTCTGGGGATCAACTATAACCCCATCCTCATTGATCACATGGCCTAAGAAAGCCACTTCTTTGATCCAGAAGTCACACTTAGAAAACTTTGCGTACAACTGATTCTATCTAAGGACTGACAAGGTGATCCGAAGATGTTCCTCGTGAGCCTCCTCACTCGGAGAATAGATCAAAATATCATCGATGAAGACCACCACGAACTTATCCAGGTATTGGTGGAAACATCAATGCATCAGATCCATGAAGACCGCCAGAGCGTTAGTAAGGCCAAATGGCATGACTACGAACTCATAGTGGCCATACCTCGCCCGGAAAGCAGTCCTCAGAATGTCTTCCTTATGAATCCTGAGCTGATGGTAATCAGATCTCAGATCGATCTTGGAAAATACTTTTGCTCCCTGCAATTGATCCAACAAATCATCAATCCTCGACAACGGATATTTATTCTTGATCGTGACCTTATTCAACTCTCGATAGTCGATACAAAGTCAGAATGACCCGTCCTTCTTCTTGACGAACAAAACCGGAGTGCCCCAAGGCGATGCACTCGGCCTTATGTATCCTTTCTCAAGAAGGTCCTAGAGTTGCTTTTTCAACTCTTGTATCTCAGCTAGAGCCATCTGGTATGGTGCCTTAGAGATCGGCGCGGTACCAGGCTCGAGATCAATGGTAAACTCCACGTCACGATTCGGGGGTAAACCGGGAATCTCCTTCGGAAAGACATCCGGAAATTCGCGAATGACCGGAATATCAAGAACTGAAGGCTCATCTCTCTTGGGCTTATCTAGATAGCACAGGTACCCGACACAACCTTGTCGAAGTAGCTTACACGCAGCCATCACATTGATGAGCTTGCCGTTATCAGCGTCATTACGACCCTTGAACTTGCATACAAACTGGCCCCCGGATGAAACTGTCATAGTCCTTGAACTGAAATCGATCACCGCCCCATGACGCGTCAACCAGTCCATCCCGAGAATAATATCGTATGAAGCCATGTCTATACAGATCAAATCTGCTTCGAACTTCCTACCTTGAATGGTAATCGGAAATTCTGATAGACGCTTGGTTCCAACCAAATGTTCACCATTGGGAAGATTCACAACAAAAGGCTCACAAGCCTCGTTGTATACTAAGCCTAGCTTACTTACACAACTTTTCGAGATGAAAGAATGAGTAGCACCCGAATAAAAAAGTATACACACAGAAGTAGAATGGAGGTAAAGAGTACCTTGAGCAGTAGGAGCATTTGGTCCATCAGCCTCACGCATCTCGTAGAGTCGCTGACCTTGACCTCCTAAAGTAGTTGGGGCTTTCCCCTTGTTCTGGGCAGTTGTCTGCGTCGAAGGACTAGGAGCCTCCATTGATCTGAATCTGGGTCGGTTGTTATGACTAACGGACCCTTGCTGTGACTCAGCTCCTTTCTGTCTCCTCTGCGGACAAAATGTCTGCAAGTGCCCCTCCTTCCCGCAGGCAAAGCACGTCTTCCTTTCCTTCGGACATTCATTGCTCTTGTGCCCGGGTGTACCACAGTTGTAGCACTGGATCAGATTCTTGCCCTAACCCGAACGTTGCGTAGACCCTCCATGAGTCATCTCCGTTCTTGCCCGGCCCGACTTGGCAAAGTTTGACGGTGGCGCGGGTTGCTTGAACTCACTTGCCTGAGGCTGGCTCTGTGCCGGTCTCTGGCGATTGCGCTTTTTTGTCGACTTCTCCAGAGTCACCTCCAACTTGTAGGCAGCGTCCACGTACTGTTCCAGAGTAGAGCATCCGTGGCGCACCATCAATGGCTTAATGTCTAGATTCATCCACTCGTGGAAATGCCAGATTTTCTACTCTTCACTGGACACTTCCGGCCCAGCGTACTGCAACAGATGATTGAACTTGGCCGCAAGCTCAGTCACCTTCAATCCATCTGTCTTCGGATAGAGGAACTCCTTATGCTTCTCTTCCCTCATAGCCCGAGAATAGAAATGATTAGTCATTTTCGTCTTGAACAATCCCCAGTTCAAACCAGGATGATCAGCTAGACCGGTGCTTTCCCACCATTCACTAGCCACTTCCTTCAGTTGAAGGGAAGCGATGTGCACCTTCTCAGCTTCTGTGCACTCGACGTTTCTGAACAGTCGTTCCATGTGCGAGAACCAATACGCCACTCTGACTGGTTCTCCCTTCCCATCATAGCTGTCAGGCCTCATAGAGCTAATGGCCTTTAGTGCCCGACCATAATTGCCTCTGTTCCTGGCCGCATCCTCATGGGGTACATGGATATCTGGATCCTCAAATCTAGGAACCACTGGAGGAATTGGCACACCTTGTGCCTGAGGCGCGATCGGTCGTATACTATCGATGACTGCTTGCATCACAATCCCCCGAATGGCCTCAATTGCCGCAGCATCGAATACCACTGGAGCGTGGACCGGAACTTGGTCACTGCCCACAGGATTGTTGTGAGAAACTGACTCGTTCTCATCCACTGGGTTCGCGGCATTCCCTAAATTCAGTCTAGGGTTGTTGCTTGGCCCAACACCAGCACGAATGGTGTTCCTTGTGTTCACCATCTGTTTACCGATCAAATTCCAAGTATTTCGCAACATTAATATCATTTCAACATGCAGGACATATGAAATCGACTTAGAATAGACCAAACTTGGTAAACTTTTATTAATGAACTTTGAAACTGAGTTTGAAAAGGGGCTACATAGAAAAGCTCTCCCAAGCGACAAGACAAAATTGCCTGGAGACTACAATTCTACCAAAACGAAATGACAAAACACTAGAAAAGAAAACGCTAAGCGCTCAACACCGGCCCCCCATCATGGTGCCCTGAAAAGCTTCCTATAATTAAGAGCTCTCATGCACAACTTCTTCGAACGGGGTCTATCATCGGGGTCTGGCGTCGGACTCCTTGCCCTACTCGGCTCTGGAGCACACGGCTCATTCCTCGGCCTTGGTGCCCTCGGCCTTTTCCTAGGTGCGGAAATACTCGGTACAGTCCTATCGGATCCCGGTGGGTAGCAAAACTCCTCCAGAAGTCCTGGTTGGAAGTCTGCTCTGTTCACCTCATACAAAGGGTCGAGTAGCAACCTTGCTTGGCGGATATACTCCTAGAGCTTGTAGACGTCCCCAAGCATTCGGGAGAGACCGAGCTCAGTCTCGTATGTCCTCTCTTCCATGTCGTATAGGGCGTTCGATCACTCCTCCAGTCGCTCCTCCAGTACTCGGGGCCTTGGCCTTGCCTGTTGAGTCGGGACCACAACTGGTGTACCCATCGACTCCCACGGCCTTGCCCTTCCTCGAGCATGCTCAACCGCCTCATCCACTTGGCGACGCGCCTCAGATAAAGCCATCTGACTCTGGCGAAACACATACGTCAGGACTCATCACCGGCCCACTCCTCCACCTGACGATACCTTCAACACCAAGTGCCTCCCAAGTGGCAGGAGACAATGGCGAATACTCCCGCTCAGGTGGCGATGCCGGACTCGGGAAGATATATTCCATCCCCAGATCCTCGCAGTCCACCAGTAAGTACGCCAAGCTATCAGACTCGTAGCCCTGCCCCTCGAGGTCCTCCTCGGGGTCCTCCTCGGGGTCCTCCTCTGGATCCTCCTCCGGATCCTCCTGATGAGGTTGAAGTCGTGATGCCTATCAAAGAATCTCTAAAAACCTAACTAAGTATAGCGGGCAAGTAAGGGTCGAATCCCAAGGGAATCAAAGGATCTATCTCTAGGTATGCAAGCAAGTTATCAACTAAGAACAAAGGGGTTTTGATCTTTAAGTTCTAAACTAATGAATGAAAACAAACAATGATTAAAGTGAATGCAAATATGAATGGTGAGGGTATTCTACCTAAAAAATATCCACACTTCAGTATGATAGGTTGATCCTAGGTCTCTCTTATTCAATCAATCCAATGGTTGTTTCTGTCCCTATTCTGAAATAGTTAATAGTCCTACCAGTCCTAATAACCCTAACTATCAAACAATCCCTACCAACCTTCAGGATTTAATTCAACAACAGCAGTAAGCATAGGAATTGACCAGGACACATGCAACACCACAACCCGCAATATTTAACATGCAATTGATTCTCTTCACAATAAACATTCACAACCTGTTCATGCAAATTGTGTTTGCTACCCTAGCAATAGAATATTACCAATAACAACTAGTTGCATCCAACAAGCAAAATCAATAATAATCAATATGAATGAGCACAAGAGAATCAAAACAACCCAAAGGAAATAGAACAAGATTTATAACCTCACAACCAAATCAAACTGAAGGCTTCAATCGTCAGGCAGAATAATGGAAATTAGTTCCTTCTCATGGTTTGTGAGCAAGAACTAGGGAAAAGAACAAAACGTAAACTAAAACTGAATGATGATGATTCAGTTCTCGGAAAACTAGGTCTAATCTTAGCTAAACCTAACTCAAAAGATAACTAACAATATCTTCCATAAAGAAATAAAAACGGAAATAAAAAATACTTAACGAAAAAGGAAATAAAAATAAAAGTTCGGAAAAACAAAGGCTTCGCCAGCGTGCACTTCCGCGGCGGCGGCGTGATTCCGCGGTCACGGAAATTAACTTTTTGCTCTCGAACGGATTTAGTGCTGGAATTTTCCGCGGGCGCAGATGACTTCGCCGCGGTCGCGGCAGTGACACTCTTGGCTCCGCGTCTCGCCTTCCGCCGCAGTTGCTTTCCTTCTTCCTTATTGGTCGCGGCAGCTCGCGGCTCTTGTTTTGAAATCTATGCCATTCTAATCGTGCCGGCTCTATTATTCTTAGTCTCCTCAGATGGTCTTCTCGTCTTCTGGATGTCTTCAATTAGCTCCTCTAAACCACCAAATCCACACTTCTTCACTTCAACTCCATACTCCACAGTTGTGCTCTAAACCCCTACAAATGGCACCCTAAACACCCGGTAATAATTCCTAGATAAGCACTACAAAGTAGAGCTGATCACCTCCTCCGGGTCTTCTTCAGGGTCCTTTTCCGGGTCCTCCTTGGGATACTCCTCAGGAACCTCTTCGACCTCGAAGTCCTCATCGAAGTACCCTCATGTGTACTCCGCCGGCTCTTCTTCCTTAGTGTCCTCCCAAGGATCCGCTTCAGGCTCTGCCTCGGGAACCTTGTCGGACACTAACACCACCGACTCCTCGAGTACGGTCTTCACCTCCTCGGGTGGACTACTGGGTTCCCCGATCTCAAATCACGACGGGGAAACCGGGAACTCGAGCCTAACTGGAGATGGCGGGGCCACCTCGGCTTCCTTCGGGTTCCTCAGTTGAGAGATGTTTGCGCCCATATCTTGCGGGGCGACGAGAAAGAGTTAGTCTTTCTAAATATAGAAGCGAACTTACTATATCAGACTGGAGAGAAGGCACGATTAGAATGGCATAGATTTCAAAACAACACATTTTCTAGTCAAGTATGGTTTTATTCGGAATATCAAAATTTTTGAATTTAAACAACTTTCTCAGTTCAAAAACGGATAAACGGTTGATAAAATCTTTGCTTTCAGTAAGATGATTTGAAACCCAACCCGTTTAAAAAAAAATAAAAAAATCGGCTCTGATACCAAATCTGTAACAGCCCCAAATATCACCTTGAAAGTATTACCGCCAGTGACCTCGAATTTCACATCCGAAGCCACCCAAGGCTTAACTACTTTATACAAAACATAAAATACATTGATAATATGAAATATCATAATCTTTATTGAAACCAAAGTCTCGGGATTACATCCGTAAATTCCAAATACAACAGAAATACAAAATATGTTTAATACAACGGAAGTCTTAAATAAATAACATAAGGGTCTTGATCACGCGATCGCACTCCTAGGATCTTCAACCTTGATAAAACTCTTAAAAACTTCATCTGCCTTCATTGTCGGATTCTAGCCTTCACGGAACGGGAGTTTACCTGATGTGCCGTATGAGACAAATGACACCAGCCAACCATGCAAGGGAAAATAACCGGTTGGTTAGTCTAATGAAAGACTATGCAAGGGTAAAACAGAAAGGTTTTAAGTATTCATATTAGGTTAGACACATCGCTTCTCGAATGAAAGCCGATGACGATAGTAAACCTTGATACTTCTACAGGAATATACGAAACTGAAAGATCACGAGAAGACTCTGGAAGATTGAGTCTTATGGGAAACGTGTGAAGAGAAGAATCTAAAGGATTGAGTCTTATCGGAAAGTATGACAAGTGTTCGGGAACGTTATAATTTCGCACAAGCATTTTTTATAGGTGCTATTTCATACACCTTTACTAGCAATTATTAGCATTATTTGGAGAGGTTTTGGATGAGTTTTGGTGCTAAGTCTGCAATCCAGATGTTTTGGAGAGAAGTGAAGAAATCCAAGGTTTTGCAGCTTAGATGGAGCATGAGGATGGATGGAGCTGCTAGAACATCTATGGAGAAGACTACCAACACTTGGTAGGATTAAAGAGCAGCAGAAGCAGAGAAGAAGAGAGCTGGAGAAATGAGCTCACCACCCCGCGTCAGAAGTACCGCGGCCCGGCGGTGACTCTCAGTGAAGATGAAGCCCGCACCAGAGGATGCCACCGCCCAGCGGTGGAAGTTCGATGCCTCGCAGTGGAATTCACCGCCCCGCGGTGGCTGTGCTTAATGACCTCGCGCCAGAGACGATTTAATTTCCTTTTATGTTTGAGACTTTATTTTATTATTATTCTGTTTCCTTTAATTTCATCTTTAGTTTAACCTAGTTTGTTAAGACTATTTAAGCCTCTTTTCTAGGTTAAGAGAGGAGAGACTTATCATCACTTGATTGCTTCCGTTTTCAGACGTTATTTTTCTATAGAGTTTTTCATCCCCTTTGATGGAGAACTAACTTCACCCTTGTTTTGCTAGACGATTGAAGCAGTACAGTTAATGTGTTTGTGAGATTTCTATTCCTTTTTCTTATCCTTATAAGTGTTGGATTGATTCTCTTGGTTATTATTGATATTGATTTCTTGTTGTTCTTCTTAGCCTGATCAACTAGGTTGAATGCTTTTCATCAATTGCTAGGATTGCATATAGGGGTTTCGAGTGCATATCTAGTGGCAAACACAATTGTGCGTATAGGGGTTCCGAGCGTACAATTGTGAGTGAGAATCAGTTGCATGTTAAGTAAGGGAGTGAGTACTTGTACGTCTTTCTACTTGCATGTATCCTATATCCTTGTGCGCATTGCTATTGCTGCGTTGGTGCTAAGGTACGCTGACAACTGTGAGAATCAGTGGTACTTTATCATTGGCATAGTAATAAGTCTATCGACAACTGTGAGAATCGGTAGTACTTAAGATCAGGGTGGGAACGACTATAAGGATAATTAAAGAACTTGGACGAAATAGATTTCTGTGATCGAACTTTGTCTCTGTACTGTGGATTTTCTAGTGGAACTATTTTTCCCTCATTATATTTCCTAAACTCAATTCAATTCATTTGCTTTGTTTGCTCTGTTCTCTTGATAACTAAACCCCCGTTTGTGTTATTTGTCATTCACGGTTGCATACTACATCAAACCTTCTCTGTGGGATCGACCCTTACTTGTCTGCTATACTTCTGTTTAGTGGGTTTATTAGGATAATTTACTTTGATAAGGCTAATCAACGACATTTGCTTGTGCATCTTTTAGCTACCGTCAAATTTGGCGCCATTGCCGGGGAAGGCTTTTGTTTGTTGTGTGTTTTCGTGATTGATTTTTGGTGGAGACCTATCTTATGGTCGACACCCATAGTACTGACCCTATTCTAGCTCCTCTCGATCCAGAGGTTGACAGATCTTTCCTTAGGAACCTGCGCAATCAAAGGGAAGACGGAGAAGAAGGAATAGAGACAGTCGAAACCATCGAGACAGAAACCGTTGAGACTGCCAATACCCCAGCCGTTGCAATGGCTGGAACTGGAACCCTGAGAGAGCTTACTGAGCCGAATATAGGGGCGCAGCCCCTAGCTGTCATCATCCCTGCGCTAGAAGAAGGGGTGAACTTTGAATTGAAGTCGGGAGTTGTTGCTTATCTCCCTAAATTCCACGGGCTGAGTGGAGAGGATCCGGTCTCTCACCTGGGCAAGTTCCATAACGTCTGTATGACGATGAAGCCCAGGAATGTGACGGAAGACCAGATCAAGATGAGAGCTTTTGGTTTCTCCCTACTCGATTCTGCGAGCGATTGGTATTACCACCAGCCGCCAGGAACCATAGATACATGGACTAAACTGCACAAAGCGTTCCTGGACAAGTACTTTCCCACGAAGAAGGCGAATGCTTTGAAAAAGGCAATTGCCAACATTGAGCAGGCTGGTGATGAGACGCTGTATGATTATCTGGAGAGGTACAAGAGGCTCTGTTCCAGCTGCCCATTCCACGGATATGCCAAGCAAGACCTTGTCCTTTATCTGCACAGGTCTGCTGGACCAAGAGAGGAGAATGGATGATGCTGCATGCGGTGGAAGTATTCTGAACCTGACACCGGATGAGGCTATGGAGAGACTCCAGGAGATGAGTGAGAGTACCAGGAGCTTCGGGAAGACGTACCAAAGAAAGGCGGTCAATGCTGTGACCCCTGCTGGACCAAGCCCGGTGTTGACTGAGTTGGCCGAGCTGAAAGAGTTGGTGCTGAGGATGGCGAAGCAGAACACCCCTCAACAAGTTAAAGCGTGTGGACTTTGCTCTAACCAGTCCCACCATACCGATACATGTCCCCAGCTGCAAGAGGAAGGTGTTGCTAAAGTAAACGCTGTAGGAGGTTACGGACCCCCTAGACCACAATATGGTGGACAACCCAATTACAATCAGAGAGGGCGTGACCACCCAGGCTTTAGATGGAGTGACCCTCAAGGTGGTCAACAGCCAGTGCAGCAACAACAATACCAGCTGGCGCAACAACAGTACCAGCAGAGAGCCCCTTATCAACAGAGGCCCCAGGGCCAAACATCTGGAGCTTCTACTGAGGATATGCTAAAGACTCTGACTCAGCACTTTGCCTCACATGTGCAGGCTACTGAGTCGAGTATCAAGAACATGGAAAGGCATATTGGTCAGTTAGCCGATGAGGTGACCAAGATTAACCAAAGGGCATCAAATTCCCTACCATCCTAGACCACTATGAATCCCAGAGAGAACGTGAGTGCTATCACGCTCAGAAGTGGTAAGAAGTTGATCGTTGCTCCTAATGCTGAAGAGGAGAACGAGTTCGAGAAGGAAGAGATCATTGACCGCCCCGCGGCAGACCCCACCGCGGCCCGGCCAGAAACTAGGGGAGGAGCCAGTAAAGGAGTTTCATTGACACCGCCCCGCGGCACTGACTCCCGCCCCGCGGTGGGCTCGCCATAACCTAGTCCACAAAACTCTGTCTCCGCTGAAGAGACCTATGATGATTACGTTCGCCTCGCGTTCCCTCTTCTAGGTTCGGAGAAGCCCCCAACACCTTTTCCCGATGCGCTAAAGGCAAAGAGAGTTGTCGATGACAGTGACCTGTTCGAGACATTTCAGAACTGCAAGGTGAACATTTCCCTGCTCAAGCTTATAAAGGCTATCCCGAGATATGCCAAGTTCTTAAAGGAGCTATGCACGGTGAAAAGGACTCAAAAGCAGAAGACCCAAAAGAAGAGTCCAGTGGGTGCACAAGTTTCAGCGGTAGTTCAGAAGCGTCTGCCCGCAAAATGCAAGGATCCAGGTACTTTTACTATTCCTATCACAATAGGTGGGCATCTCTTTGAGAAAGCACTGCTAGACTTGGGTGCCTCAATTAATGTTCTACCCTATTCATTGATTGAAAAATTGGAAGTAGGACCCTTGCATGATTCTAACATTGTCATACAACTTGCTGATGGATCATGTGTGCCCCCTAAGGGTATAGTGGAAGATGTTCTTGTTAGGATAGGTTCGTTGATTTTCCCTGCTGATTTCTTTGTTATGGACATGGATTATGATGAACAAGTTGCTCCTGTTATGCTAGGACGACCTTTTATGAAAACTTCCATGACAAAGATTGATGTAGATAGTGGAACTTTGACTATGGAATTTGATGGAATTATATTTGAACATAATATTCATAAAGCCAACTCCATTGAATTGTCCACCCCTCTCTGCATTAGTGATATTGATAATTCTGTGCATGAAAATGTTAAAACTGATGCAGTGGAGACCGTAGCTGAGTGTTCCACTAATGAAGGACCTATTGAGTTGCATGAAGTGCGTGTTGGTGATTTCCTGCTAGATGATGTATGAAGTTCTATTCTCTCTACTTTGGGCACTAGCCCCCCTGCACTGACCATACAAGGCTGTAAGCCTTTATCTAGTGACGTGTAGCATATTCAGGTTAAGCCATATCAGCCCCCACATCATTCTAAGTATGGGGGAGACACTCCAATGGAAGTACAGATGGAGTCAATGGCAAAGAGGGAACATGGTCTAAGGTTTAAACCTTTCCATGAGAGGTCTCCACATGAAGAGACGAGTAGAAGGATTCCAAGGGGATCCTACTCTAAAGGGTGACGGATCTGCACTACGTCGAGCCAACGACGATAACCAAGGCGCTGTCCGGGAGGCAACCCGTGTTAGTCCTTCTTTGATTTTTCCTTTCATTAGATTATTTTCATAGTTTATTTTGCTTTGTTTCGTTCGCCTGTTACTCACATTTCAGGTACGAAAGTAAAACCGAGAAGAGATGTGGTACCCAACCAGTTTCACCCCCCGCGGCGCTCCCTACCGCCCCGCGGTGGAGCTCACCGCCACGCGGTGAAGGTCAGGTATAACCTCTCAACTTTTTTTTTTATAAAAAAAACCAAGAATAATGGGCCCCGAAAAAACCTTAAACGGATGAGTAAAAGCTTATTTCTTAAGTGATAACTAAGGTTTTGACGGATTGGGTTCCCTCTGGTGGGCCAAGATTTCTCTTTTGGGCCATGGTCCATGACCGGCCCATCATCCCTTTTTCCTTTCCCTTTCCCTGACCTAGCCCCACTATCTCTTACCTCCCATTCCAACGCCCCCCTCAAGCTCCCACATCTATTTCCCTCTATCTCCCCCAAATCCCTGTCGACCTTGAGCCAAATCTAGCCCCAAATCCCCAATTTGGAGTCTAGCCTCACAAACAAGCCCAAACACAACCCCACCGCGTCGCTGCTGCCACCGCCCCGCGCCGACTTCGCCGTGACCCGGCCATAGCTCCCAGTTTCTCACCGCGACCCTACCGCCCCGCGCTGAGACTCTCCAGGCTGCATGTTTGTTTGCTTGTAAGTTCTCTAGATTGCCTTGCTTTGAGCACTTCAATTCCTTGGTGAGGATTCGTGATGGGCTACCCTTTTCTTGGGTTCCTTGGTGAGGATTCGTGATGGCGAGCCACGTGATATTTGTGGGGGTGGTCTGATTACCCTTCTTTGTGCTGGAGTGATTGCTTGCGATCAGATTCATCGGCCTGTTGCCTACGCGGTGTATGATTTAGCACACATGAAGGTGTGCTCGATGCTGAAGCCACTGGGGAAGGATGGTGATTTGGTCTGGTCATCCTATGAGGGCCACATTCTGATTGTTCCCCGGGAGTTTGCTTATTCGCCTTCTTATGCGGGTTGGTGGATTCCCAGTGATAGCCGGATGCCGACCAATGATGCCCCTGATGTTGCTCCTTCAGATCCGTTTGGGGAGGGCCCTAGTGGTGGTTTTGATGTTGTTGCTGCTGATTCTGTGGGTGGGGACGACCCCATGTCTACCCAGTTTGAGGCGCCTTCGTCTTCATACGGTCCTGTCGCACCCTGGCAGGAGTTGTATTCTAGTAGGGACGCGTTCTCAGTTTGCCAGGATCAGTGGAACTCCTAGTTAGAGACCGGTATGCAGACTTGGCATACCTAGTTCCGTGCTGATGTAAATGAGCGTCTAGACACCATGGACGCTCATATGAGAGACTATTTTGGGATGTACCCACCACCACCATCGGATCCACAGTGAGTTTATCTTTTCTTCCCCTATATCATTTGATGTTCTCTTTTCTACATTGAGGACAATGTTCGGTTTAAGTATGGGGGAGAGATATAGACTTGCTATCTTGCTTCCTATCTAGCTAGTGTACATATAGTTTCGTTTCTGCATTTTTGTTTTCTGCATTTCTGTTTTGTAATTTTGCATTCGGATTTGAATTTATTTTTATTTTTAAAAAAAAATCGAAAAAGCCAAAAGAGGTAAAAAGGCAACCAAAATCCTGGGATGGACTGAAAACCCGAAAGGGCAGTTCAGATAAAAAACAAGTAGTCCGGCTGGTATAGACTATGGCAAAATTGGACTGGAGTGATGCGAGTATATGTGAGATATCTAGCAAAATGAAATGAGTGGCTAGGTGAAAACCCGAAAGGGCGCCTAGGCAAGATGAGCGTAAAAGAAGAAGAGTGATTCTAGGATTTCTCTATAATTCTTGGCGAGGCGTCATAAGAAGGTGAGTCATAAGGAGGACTCGGGTAGGCCACTCTTGGAGCGATAAGGAGCTAGATTGGAGTTAGGATTAGGTTATCTTTGCATCACTTGTTTTGGTTGTCTGGAGCTTATTGGTGATATGCTGTAGTTGCTAGTGTCATATTGTCTTATACTTCCTGAGGCCTTGGTGTTGATTGAGAGAGTGAGCTTTTCTTTAGTTTACTCGGGACGAGTAAAGGTCTAAGTATGGGGGATTTTGATAGGTGCTATTTCATACACCTTTACTAGCAATTATTAGCATTATTTGGAGAGGTTTTGGATGAGTTTTGGTGCTAAGTCTGCAATCCAAATGTTTTGGAGAGAAGTGAAGAAATCCAAGGTTTTGCAGCTTAGATGGAGCATGAGGATGGATGGAGCTGCTAGAACATCTATGGAGAAGACTACCAACACTTGGTAGGATTGAAGAGCAGCAGAAGCAGAGAAGAAGAGAGCTGGAGAAATGAGCTCACCGCCCCGCGTTAGAAGTATCGCGGCCCGGCGGTGACTCTCAGTGAAGATGAAGCCCACGCCAGAGGATGCCACCGCCCATCGGTGGAAGTTCGACGCCTCGCGGTGGAATTCACCGCCCCGCGGTGGCTGTGCTTAATGACCTCGCGCCAGAGACAATTTAATTTCCTTTTATGTTTGAGACTTTATTTTATTATTATTTTGTTTCCTTTAATTTCAGCTTTAGTTTAACCTAGTTTGTTAAGACTATTTAAGCCTCTTTTCTAGGTTAAGAGAGGAGAGACTTATCATCACTTGATTGCTTCCGTTTTCATACGTTATTTTTCTATAGAGTTTTTCATCCCCTTTGATGGAGAACTAACTTCACCCTTGTTCTGCTAGACGATTGAAGTAGTACAGTTGATGTGTTTGTGAGATTTCTATTCCTTGTTCTTATCATTATAAGTGTTGGATTGATTCTCTTGGTTATATTGATATTGATTTCGTTGTTCTTCTTAGCCTGATCAACTAGGTTGAATGCTTTTCATCAATTGCTAGGATTGCATATAGGGGTTCCGAGTGCATATCTAGTGGCAAACACAATTTTGCGTATAGGGGTTCCGAGCGTACAATTGTGAGTGAGAATCAGTTGCATGTTAAGTAGGGGAGTGAGTACTTGTATGTCTTTCTACTTGCATGTATCCTATATCCTTGTGTGCATTGCTATTGCTGTGTTGGTGCTAAGGTACGCTGACAACTGTGAGAATCAGTGGTACTTTATCATTGGCATAGTAATAAGTCTATCGACAACTGTGAGAATCGGTAGTACTTAAGATCAGGGTGGAAACGACTATAAGGATAATTAAAGAACTTGGACGAAATAGATTTCAGTGATCGAACTTTGTCTCTGTACTATGGATTTCGCTCTAGTGGAACTATTTTTCCCTCATTATATTTCCTAAACTCAATTCAATTCATTTGCTTTGTTTGCTCTGTTCTCTTGATAACTAAACCCCCGTTTGTGTTATTTGTCATTCACAGTTGCATACTACATCAAACCTTCTCTGTGGAATCGACCCTTACTTGTCTGCTATACTTCTGTTTAGTGGGTTTGTTAGGATAATTTACTTTGATAAGGCTAATCAATGACATTTGCTTGTGCATCTTTTAGCTACCGTCAGGTTTTTAAAAAGACTTGACCATTTGGGTCCACGACCAACTGTAGGATCGTGATTGTTAGATAAAAACTTAAGGAACTCAGAATATCAATTCTCAGTTCCTTTCGCAGCGGAAATAAACAATCAAACAAATGACCAGTTCCTTATAGTGGAAACCTTTGATTGCCAATTAGCAATCTAGGATAAAAACCACTACCTTTCTTTCGAAAGGATTTCAAAGTCTACTTCTTGATTTCTTATCTCTTTTGGTTACAACTTATCCTAGGAACGAACACACAGTTCCTTTGCCTTACACACAGTTAGACAATCCTAGATAACTTAACACAATCAATAATCAATCCAAGAAACAGACTTTCACACCTAGGAACTATCACTTACAGTCAGAGGAACTTAGCACTCAGCTCTTCTTCCTTGACTGGTTCCTCTTGATCTCGGTTTGCTTTGATGATCTTGTTTGGAGGTTCACACTAGATATTTGCTAATGAGTGTGAGTCGTGTTTTTGTGCTTAAAGATAACCCTTGGGTTAGTCTTCCTTTTATAGAGGCTTCTTCGCAGCTCGATCCTCTCTGGGTTCCCACAGATTGAGCTTGCCCTAGGATGAGTGGTTCTCCTTGGTCCACGTTGTTCTTGGCATGTGCAAACAACCTAGGCAGCTCAGAATCCTTCTAGGTTAGTCAACCTCTTCAGCCAAGTCGTTCTCCAGCTTCCTTCTTCCGAGGTTCAATAATCTAGGCACTTGGGAACTGTCTTCTAGACAGCGACAGGTTCCATGTCCTGTCGCTTTCACCTTTTATGTCCGAGGTTCAGCGTCTCTAGGTTTCTTGTTGTTTTGCTCTTGGACAATGGCAGGCTTTTGGAAGCTTCGGACAAGTCATTTTCAACAACTTTTGTCCGAGGTTGTGTGTCCCCAGATTTCTCGGGAATCGCAATGTCGCATGTTGCGTTCTGGGTACACCTGAGTTCCTCTGGTTTCCTTCATCTGTCTTGTTCCTTTGGTTCCCTTGTCCTGTTTGGCTTTCTTGCCTTCGGTATATTCCTGTGGTTCCTTAAAACACATCTTTGAGATAAAACATTAGTATCATAATATTTGTCATCTTCAAAAGTAGAGAAACTGAGGAGCGAAACTCTCAGGGGAACCTAAGTTCCAGAGTTCTGTTTCCTAACAATTTTCCCCTTTTTGATGATGACAAATACAAGGAACCTGGCAACATAATAGGACTTTGAATCTTATGAGACCATATTGAGATAAAGGGATTTACAACATTTCAGATTAGTGTTTGAACATTCAATGGTTGCAAATTCCCCCTAAGCAAGTGAACGAGTTGATTTTAAATTCCCCCTTAAAAGTAGAAATAGTTCAGAGTTCCTATTAATCCAGTAGTCTCAAAGTTAAAGGTTCCTATCCTTTTCTTCCCCCTTTTGACATCATCGAAAAGATTAAGTACAAGTTAAGAACATGATATCCAAGTAAATATGCGATTGCATCAAACCCATAAAAGGCATAATGAAAACTTAAGGCAAAGACAAATTGATCATGGGAACGAAACTAAAGATAATCATTAAAGCTTCACTGATCATTGTTCAATGACACACAACATCCAACAAAAACTACAGTCGACAAAAGACAACAACACAAACAACAAACGGCAAGGATAACAACAAAAGCAATCTTAGGGAAGACAACAATGGGATAGAAGAGGGGAGTAGGATCCTAAGGGAAACTACTAGCTCGTTGTGGAGTTACAGCACATGGAACCATAACATGCATTCCTATGGCGTAGTAGCGGCCTCCTCTTCTTCAACCTTGTCGTCGGTTCCTACATGTTGGCCCGCGGCCTGATGAGCACTGATTGCACCTTGCCAATCCTTCTGCAGAACTTCCACCAAACTTTTGACAGCAGAACTAATGCGCCCCAACTCTCTTACTTGATCATGGAGGGCGACCGGGATAGCAGTCGAGCCCACCATGATAGCCTTTTCAATACGATTCAGAGCAAGAAGAATCGCAGAGGAGTCTGAAGAGGGGGGTTGCTGTGGGTGGTAACTAGAAGGGCCCTGGGAACTAGCCTTTTCCTTAGGCAGTTGAGCTTGAGCTTCAAAAGGGGGGTCTTGTTGTTCCTTTGTCTTCAACTTCCGAACTGTGGCCAAGGTAAGACACTTGCTGTAGACTGTCTCAGGCAGATCAACTGGGTACTGGTGAAGGTTGGAGAGAATGTTTTTGAAGATATGAGGGAAGGGTAAAGCATGGGAGTCATGGGATGAGCAGAACTGTATGTGGGCTAAGACAATGCGAGGGAGATCCAATTGAACACCAGAGAGCACCTTGTCCATGTAGATGGCATCTGTGATGAGAACATTGTTCCGGTGCTCCTGTCTGGGAACCAGATTTTGGGTGATCCAGAAGTGTAACAACTTGTTTGCTATGGAGAGATCCTTTGTCTCCAAAGATGAGGGGGAGGCGTCATCATAGATTTTCTTGACCACTGCTCCCTTGGATTTGTAGCCTTTTCCTTTGGGCCATCCCTTCTTTTGAGGCAGAATGCCAAACCCAGACCTTGACTCGATCCCTAGAGCAGATGCAATAAGGTTGGCGGATAGAGGATAGTTGGTTCCCTTCCATATAAGAATGGCGTCGTTACAGGGAGAGTTCTCCTTCGCAGGCACAAACCCCATAGACTGGTAAAACAAGCGGACAACCTCATCAGAAGCAGAGAAAGGTTCAAACAGCATCTCGTCCCATCCTTGAAACTGCAGCAAAGAATGGAACTCATTCAGGGCTTCTCCAAACATTTCCTCATCTTCTTCTTCCAGTTCTTGGGTCCAGAACTCCTTGCCGATTATGAGAGGCTTAAGGATCTTCCTCTTAGAGAAGAAAGAGGAGACCTGACCCAGGGAGGAGGAGGCAAAGATGGAGGTGATTTTGGCTCTTTTTGTGGATTTGGTTTCATAGGGAACTATGGCTTGGGAACTCCTCTTTCTTTGTTGCATTCTAGTGGCGACAGAGGGACTAGGGTTAGAAGGGGTTTTGGATTTGAGGCTTACTAGTGAGGGCTCAGTGCTGAGGAGATCTTGGAGAGACTTGTCAGGCGAGGAGTCATGAGAGCCCCCTTCGGAGGCGGATTTGGTGGCCGATTCAGAGGCCAGAGTGATGGCCATGGCTTTCTCCTTAGCCTGTTCCTTTGGTGGCTCCTTAATTTTCTCTTCGGGTTGCTCCACTGGTTTCTCCACAGGGTTCTCTACTGCTTTCTCTTTAGGTTGGGATTTTTGAGAGGAAGTAGCAGAAATGGGCTTAGAAGATGAAGCTGCCTTCTTTTCTCGAAAGGCTCTGAGAATGGCAGCTTCTTCCTCATTTAGGATAACATTAGGGTTTTGGTTCGCCATTTTTGAGGATTTAAGGATTTCTGTGTTTGAGAGAGGGAGAGGTAGAAGATCAGAGAAAAGGTGAGTTGTGGGATTAGCTTGGATGAACATGGCAACTCTTTAAAGGCGGTGAAGATCTCTGAAGATCAAGAGCAGAGGTGACCGTTGAATCAAATCCATCCGTTGAGAAGATCAAGGCCAATCCGGAGCATTAATGGAAGTTGCAGCTTTTCGGAACTGCTAACTCAATTTTGAAAATTTGACCATTCAGAGAAGAGAGAGAGAGAGAGATTTTTCCACTGATGAGACGTGCCTTATCCCTGCGAATTTGCCATAAATAGCTTCTGAGAAGAGCCAAACGAGCCGTTGGAGAGACGCTAAGTTCTGGTTCATTTCTGGCGATATTTTCAGCGAGCTAGAGGGATGTATGGGAACCTTTGGTGTGGGTTAAAAACAATGGAACCAAAAAATAGTACGTTCCCACACAAGGAATCAGGGTAGGCTATTTTTCGCATTGCACAATAATTCTCAGAGAGGGTTTAGAGATGGATCATAGAGAATTAAATTTAGCAATGAGGCAAGGGTAGGTCTTAGTACACAATCATCATCTCGGCTTATAATGTTGGGTTAGAAATATGATCAGATTGTGACTTTTGGGCCATGAAGAAAACTTGAACAATGAGGAATTAAAGAATAATGAGAACCAAAAGGAAACGAGCCAAAAAGATTTATCTAAGCCTTTTTAAGAAACCATTATGACAAGAAGGGTTTGTGGCAAAAGATATAACACAAGGACATCAAGACTCAACAAGTTAAATATCTTAAACTAGTCAATCAGGGGAACTGGAAAGAATTCTTAGAACTAAGGTCACTACTGAGTAATAGGAATCATTCCTAGTTCCAATCTAAGGTTCTCGAAAGGAACTCTATTCAATGCCTTGGTGAATATATCTGCAATCTGATCTTCAGTTCTACAAAATTTCATAATGATGTTTCCTTTCTCAACATGATCTCTAAGAAAATGATGTCTAATGTCAATATGCTTGGTCCTAGTATGATGCACAGGATTCTTAGAAATGTTTATGGCACTAGTGTTGTCACAAAGAATAGTGAGAGGGCCATAAGACATACCAAAGTCCGTGAGTTGTTGCTTTAGCCAGAGAAGTTGGGAACAACAGGAGGCATCAGCAATGTACTCGGATTCTGTGGTGGAGAGGGAGACTGAAACTTGTTTCTTTGATCCCCATGACACAAGGCAAGGGCCTAGGAACTGTGCCATTCCAGAAGTGCTCTTTCTATCCACCAAAAATCCAGCATAATCAGCATCAGTGAAACACATGAGCTCAAAGGGACATTCTTTGGGGTACCAAATGCAGAGATCGTCCGTTCCCTTGAGATATCTAAGTATTCTCTTCACATCAGCCAAGTGGGTTTCTCTCGGACAAGATTGGAACCTAGCACACAAGCCAACAACAAAGACAATGTATGGTCGACTAGCGGTTAGGTACATGAGTGAGCCTATCATACCTCTATAGAGCTTCTCCTCCACTAGAGGACTCGAGTGGTCCTTATCCAGATGGGCAATGGTGGATATGGGAGTGGAGAGAGGCTTGCATGAATCCATTTTGAACTTCTTCAGTAGTTCCCTGACATACTTTTGTTGATGGATTTGAATACCATCTTCCTTTTGAGTGATTTGTAATCCGAGGAAGAATGTGAGTTCCCCAATTAAACTCATTTCAAATTCACTGCTCATCAGATCTTTGAACTTGTCTACAAGGGACAGTTTAGTGGAACCAAAAATGATATCATCAACATAGATTTGAACCACTAAGATGTTACCTTCTACTTCTAGGATGAAGAGAGTTTTATCAATAACTCCACGCCTGTAGCCGTTTGAAAGTAGGAACTGGGCAAGATGATCATACCATGCTCTGGGAGCCTGCTTGAGGCCATATAGTGCCTTGTCTAGAAAGTAGACATGATCTGGATGATCGTCGTCTTCGAAGCCAGGAGGTTGCTTGACATAGACTTCTTCTTGAAGAATTCCATTGAGGAAGGCTGTCTTCACATCCATTTGGAACAACTTGAACCCTTTGTGAGATGCGAAGGCAATTAACAACCTTATAGCTTCGATCCTTGCCACTGGAGCATAGGTTTCATCATAGTCAATTCCTTCTTGTTGATTGTATCCTTGAGCCACAAGTCTTGCTTTGTTCCTTATCACAGCTCCTGTATCATCTAGCTTGTTTCTGAAAACCCATCTGGTTTTTATGATGTGCTTATCACAGCTCTTGTATCATCTGCTATACTTCTGTTTCGTGGGTTTGTTAGGATAATTTACTTTGATAAGGCTAATCAACGACATTTGCTTGTGCATCTTTTAGCTACCGTCAGGTTTTTAAAAAGACTTGACCATTTGGGTCCATGACCAACTGTAGGATCGTGATTGTTAGATAAAAACTTAAGGAACTCAGAATATCAATTCTCAGTTCCTTTCGCAGCGGAAATAAACAATCAAACAAATGACCAGTTCCTTATAGTGGAAACCTTTGATTGCCAATTAGCAATCTAGGATAAAAACCACTACCTTTCTTTCGAAAGGATTTCAAAGTCTACTTCTTGATTTCTTATCTCTTTTGGTTACAGCTTATCCTAGGAACGAACACACAGTTCCTTTGCCTTACACACAGTTAGACAATCCTAGATAACTTAACACAATCAATAATCAATCCAAGAAATAGACTTTCACACCTAGGAACTATCACTTACAGTCAGAGGAACTTAGCACTCAGCTCTTCTTCCTTGACTGGTTCCTCTTGATCTCGGTTTGCTTTGATGATCTTGTTTGGAGGTTCACACTAGATATTTGCTAATGAGTGTGAGTCGTGTTTTTGTGCTTAAAGATAACCCTTGGGTTAGTCTTCCTTTTATAGAGGCTTCTTCGCAGCTCGATCCTCTCTAGGTTCCCACAGATTGAGCTTGCCCTAGGATGAGTGGTTCTCCTTGGTCCACGTTGTTCTTGGCATGTGCAAACAACCTAGGCAGCTCAGAATCCTTCTAGGTTAGTCAACCTCTTCAGCCAAGTCATTCTCCAGCTTCCTTCTTCCGAGGTTCAATAATCTGGGCACTTGGGAACTGTCTTCTGGACAGCGACAGGTTCCATGTCCTGTCGCTTTCACCTTTTATGTCCGAGGTTCAGCGTCTCTAGGTTTCTTGTTGTTTTGCTCTTGGACAATGGCAGGCTTTTGGAAGCTTCGGACAAGTCGTTTTCAACAACTTTTGTCCGAGGTTGTGTGTCCCCAGATTTCTCGGGAATCGCAATGTCGCATGCTGCGTTCTGGGCACACCTGAGTTCCTCTGGTTTCCTTCATCTGTCTTGTTCCTTTGGTTCCCTTGTCCTGTTTGGCTTTCTTGCCTTCGGTATATTCCTGTGGTTCCTTAAAACACATCTTTGAGATAAAACATTAGTATCATAATATTTGTCATCTTCAAAAGTAGAGAAACTGAGGAACGGAACTCTCAGGGGAACCTAAGTTCCAGAGTTCCGTTTCCTAACACCAACCTCACCGCGCAATGCGAATTCAGATTTGGAAGGAGGACTTACTTTAATCGAAGTCCGGGCGGTTTCCACGTTGTACTCCTCGCCCGAGGGTATATTAATTATGTGCATAATCGCACTTATCTTATTTAATTCCAAAACGCACAATTACGTTATAAGCTTTTAAGATATATCATCTCAACACGAGAGATATCGGAGGTGATAAATCCCAAGTGTCGGCACCAGCTGTGTGCACCTACCCTGAGTAAGGGTACAGTCATGACCAGAGAAAGTACTAGGGAAAAATCCTCTTAATACCAGTTATAAAGAAACGACTAGACCTCACAAGGTACATAGCGTTCCTACGAATACTCGTTCTAACTAAACAGTTAAAACCACACAATAGTCCACATCAATACCATTATGGCAATAACATATATAATAGCGTTGTTTCTAGCAGTATATACAACCTATTATAATATCACTTTTTCTATCACATACGTTTATCAAAACTGTTCCCAAACGAAAACAACCTTCATCCCAATTTAATTAACAATTAAAAACAATTAATAATTAATGGAAACATGGAATGATAAGCAAGAGCGAACCGCCACTTTCCTTAGTCTAGACGAACGATTGAGCGACGACGGGTTTCTGGGTCTGGAACGGGAACGGAAATCGGATTACAGATTCCTACGACAATGACCCACGACGAAACCCTAGGTTAGATTCGACAATTAATAATATGAATCTAAGGAAAAACGAATGGAACCGAAAGAACGAGGGTCCCGTCCGAGACCGGTTTGTCCAAGGCCACGATCGCATTTGCTAAGGCAAACCGCGGTCACGGCTTGGATTCCGGGGTCGCGGCAGTTCATGTCCACGGTCGCGGCCGACTGGACATCGTCCGCGGTCGCGGCAGTTCATGTTCGCGGTCGCGGCCGTGAACTCGGCGACCCCAAATCGGCTAAATTCTCATCGGCGACGACACGATGGGGCTCAAGGTTAGAGGGCTTGGACTCCTATCCTCACCGTGCTTCCAATGCACCACCCCACGGCCACCACAACTTCCGGCGAGAGCTCCAGCGACACCACAAATTTCTGGCGGCGAAGAACACGAGAGAGAGAAAGGGGAGATCTGATTTTCGGATGCCCAAAACCCTCCAACTCGGCCCCCATTTATAGCCAAAGGAGGAGCAGTCCCCCGACCAGATCGATGGCAGCTCAGAGGATCGACAGCAACGCGTTTGACGAGGCATGGAGGAAGACGAGGCGTCGCACGCATGCATTATTCCGCGGTCGCGGAAATCTTCCACGGTCGTGGAAAATTCCATTGCCAAGCGTCTCTGAGTGCCATTTATCCGCGGTCGCGGAAATGCTTCTGCGGTCGCGGAAATGCCCTTTTCCGCGTCCGCTTGCTCAGGGAAGGATTTAGCACGGGTTTGAGTCCCAAAAATTATATATTTGTACCCAAACAAATATTCTAAGCCGCGAAAATACATCGAATGTATTTTATACCACTCAGGGAATTATTACAGAGATCATACACGTTACAGAAAATCCAAACTTCTCCGAAAGCGACACGATTACAGAACGAGGGTTGGGGAAATTACCCAAATACCCTTACTAAAAATGAGGGGTATTACACCTTACACTTCTTTACATTGTTTTTTTACCATTTTTGTACCGTTTTACTTACACTTAATCACATTATTCATATTTATGCTATCATCTTTGCTTTTTAACTTTACAACTCTGTCAACTTATATTTTTACATCTTAAAATCTATATCATTTAGTGTAGAATCGAGTGTGTTAGTACAAGGAACGGCAGAACTGTTCCTTGGGCAGCGGAATATCGTAATAGAATAATAACGTAACTGACAAAGTTCCTTAGAGAGGAAAACTCAATCAATCAACTAGTTGACTGAGAAAAACCTCTACCTCTAGGTTTCCCTAGTAGGATTTCAAAAGCCTACTTGTGTTATAAATCCTGGAATTACAATCAAGCAAGTCATATCTCAATCTAGTTTACTCCTAGATATCTAGACTCCTTATTGTAACGTTCCTAACAACACCTAAGACAATCAAAACCCTAACAAATACTCAACTCACCAAAGTCTCGTCCTTGTAAGTTCTTCTCCTTCACCGAATGCTCAAAGCTCTGTGGAAATGCTGTAATTTCTTGTTTAAATGAAGTGGATGACTTCCTTTCTTATAGTCTAAGAATTCTATCTAATTTACCCAAGTTTTACTTAAGGAAAATAAGATAAAATAATCCTATGCAATCTTTTCTTATCTTTCCTAACAAGAAGATCTTCAACAACTTTATCTCTTGCGTCCCAAGTTGTGTCTTCAAGATCTATTTCCATAAGTATGAGATTCGGCAATTGCAAGGGCGACAGCACGCGCGTCTCTGCGTTCCTTGGCGCTGTTCCCTTCCTTTCCTGTTTACCAACGCGTGTCTTCATTTTTTGTTTGTTCCAGCGCGTTGTTCCATTGTTGACTTCTCTGTTCCTTTCAATCTCTGTTTTGATTCATCACATGGTTTTCATCGTTCCTTTAATTCATTTGATTCCTGAAACTCATAGTCACACTAAAAACCATCAAATGCCATTGAGTTTATCATCATCAAAACTAGAGGGAACATTATCGTTCCAACAATTTCCCCTTTTTTGGTGATGACAAACTCCTTCAAAATATGCACGTTCAAAACAGTCAAGTAAGAAGTCAATCACATGCAGTCAAACATATACAACGATCAAGATACTGACATTGTTCCCCCTCGAAAAGTTCATAGAAAGAATTACCTTCAAGTAGCGTCGTCATTCTCCTTAGCAGTATCTTCTATTATCAACCCTTCCTTGGGTTTCACATTTTCCATACTTCCTCCTTTTGGCATCATCAAAAGATCACAGAAAGAACACAAAGTCTTGACTCGCATGCAAATCATGATCAAAATATTTCATTCATTAAGTAGAAAGAAGTATAAAGCCAAGGAACCTAGACAACTATCATCAAAAGACAAGGAACAATCACACAAAAGTCATAAAAACATAAAAAGACAAGAACATAGGGTCAGACGGGCTAGATAGTGACAGGGAACACTCAAGTCTCAGGGTCTTCAACAAAATCTTCATCTTTTCTCAGAAAGTGATCCAAGAGCAGGTTCATGGTGATGTTTGGTTGTTTAAGCTCAGCCAGAATCTGATGCTGAATCGAGCCACCCTTAGACGTTCCTTCGCCAGCTGCTTTCTTTGCAGTCATAGTGCATGTTCCCTTTGAGTCACCCTTAAACTTCATCTTCTCCACAACAGCAGAATCCAATTCACTTCCCAGTGACACTTCATTTTCCTCGAGATAAGATTCATCTCGGAGCAACAACATCTTCACCAAGCCTGGATAGGCCAAAGAGTGTGAGTTTGCTTTGCAACGTTCCATGTGGCACAAAATCACTCGAGGGAGGTCAATCTTCTCCCTTCTCAGAAAACGGTCAAGCAAAAACAAGTCACAAAGGGTGATGGTGTTGCGCTTCTCTTGGCGAGGTGCCACGGCCCTGGAGTTGATGTGGAAAGCCACTCGTTGAGCCAACGTCAGCCTTTCAGTGTGTAACTCCCTAGTGGTTGAACCAAACAACCGTTCCATACACGCCAACTTTTTGTCATTGACCTCACTCGCTAGAACCTCAAAGAAGCCACCCAAAGGAACAGAGAGGAGTGAGGAGATTACCTTGGGCGTGAAGGACAGGTTTTCACCACTGATCTTGGTAGACCCACAGATAGCATCAACCTTGGAGAGATGGTAGTAGTGGTAGAACTCACGCATCTGCACTTCATTCACAGTGGCCATGTTGGAACAGAGTCGTTCCCATCCTTGGAAACGCAGAAGATCTAGATATTCTCCCACATTGTGTTCAACAAAGAAGCTTTCTCGAATCAAAAGCGGTGGAAGAATCTTTTTACCTTCGGAAAAGTCAGGGACAGTTGTAGTGGAGACAGAAAGCTCCAATTTTGCCTTACCAACAGTTTTGGCCTTTTTCTTCTCAGTTTGCACAGCGGAACGGTGTCGTGCCTTCAGTGGTCGGGGAGCAGTTTCATCACCACCATACTTCGACGGCGTTGACTGTGCCATTGGAGCCATTCGATGCTCCAAAAACTCAACTTCCTCCTCATCGTGAGCGGTGATGGCAAGATCGACGAGTTTGTGCTTGCGAGGTGGAGGCGGCGCCAAAGGAGCAGTCTTGACTCCAAGTTCCTCCTCCAGAGATTGTTCCTCCTCCTCAACTATGTCCTTTGAAGGGGAAGAGACCTCTTCTTCTTCGATGGGCTGTGGATTTGGTTGTTCCTCCATAGAGACCACCACCAGGACAAGATTGAGGTCCTGGGCCTTTAATGGGGACGGAGCAGAGGGGGATGAAGTCGGTGTTGGTGTCGATGTAGAGGCAGAGGGATCGACGGCTTGTTGGACGGCGGCGTGTGCAACCTCCAGAATAGATACCGACACGCCGGTGGTTGTCGGTGTAGCGCGGACGGCCTTAGCCTGTTGGAGTTGGAGTATGAAAGCGTCCATCTCGGCTTCAGACATCTTGTCGGTGGGGAACATCTTGCTTGGAGAATCCATGGAAGAAACTAAGCTTGGAGAGTTTGCACAAGTTTGAGAGATTTGAGAGAGCAAAGAGCAAGAGAGAATGGCGGTGAAGGACTTGGGATGAAAGGCAAGTATTTATAGGAAAGATAAAATCTTTTAGAAGATAAAATCTTTCCAAATAATCTCAACCGACTTGCCAAAATTCCATCATGAGATCGTTACTCTTTCCTCTGATAACGGCCACTTTTCACATCGTTTACCGCGTCATTGTTCTTGCCACAGAGTAGTCAAATCTCACAGAGAGCCGTTCCAACGTTCACTTGCACCCCAATAAATGTCAGCCACTGATTCAAATTCCACATTCCATTCACATATGTTCCCCCTTAAACTGAGCAACAGTCTTCGTTCCCCCTGAGACCAAGAGTGTTTGCGAGGCTTGTTTGGATATTTCAAAGTTGGGTTCACACAAAATATAGTATATCCAAACATATGGTAGGGAGAAATACAACTCAGATAATTATTCCCAATAAAGATGTTTATCAAAGAAGGATCATAGGGAACGTTTACCTGAATCAAGGCAATGGTAGGCTGTACAACTGATTATCATGTGGGCTTGTAATGTGGGTTCAATCATCAAATCGGTTGTTTTGGGTTTCAAATAAGATGTTAGCATGCAATCAAGTAATTCAACACAAATCAAAAGACAAAGAAGCTAGACCCTAAGACTAAGCAATTCAAGCATACAAAAATCATGAAATAGCACGATCAGGAAAAACAATGTAAGCAAGATACTTCATGATATCTATGAACCAAATTAGCCAAGCATTGAGGGAATAATGGGTGTGAGGGACCTCAATTCAGAGAGATCATGCCAAGGAGAAACCGAAGATACTCGAATGGACCTTTGTCTAGTGCTTTGGTGAAGATGTCGGCTACCTGATTTTCAGTCCTACAATGTTCCATTCTAATGAAGCCCATGTCAACATTATCACGTAGAAAATGATGACGAATGTCAATGTGCTTAGTACGTGAATGATGAACTGGATTTTTCGAAATGTTAATGGCACTAGTATTATCACACATAATAGGAACAGTGCCAAGAGACATACCAAAGTCTTCCAGTTGTTGTTTGAGCCACAATACCTGAGCAGAACAACTTGTTACGGCAACGTACTCGACTTCTGCAGTGGAAAGGGCCACAGAGTTTTGCTTCTTGGAACCCCATGAGACAAGATAGGGACCAAGGAATTGTGTCGTTCCAGAGGTGCTTTTGCGATACACAATGTGCCCAGCAAAATCAGCGTCAGTGAATCCAACAAGATTGAAATCATAGTTCTTGGGATACCATAGATAGAGAAGGACCATTCCTTTGAGGTATCGAAAGATTCGCTTTACTTCATTCAAGTGTGATTCCTTAGGGTTGGCTTGAAATCTAGCACAGAGACACACACTAAACAAAATATCTGGCCGACTGGCCGTGAGATAGAGGAGAGAACCAATCATTCTTCTATACATGGTGGGATCAATAGCTGATCCATTCAAATCTGCATCCAAGTGAGTGTTAGGATAAATAGGGGTAACGATGGGTTTTGCAGAATCCATACCGTACTTCTTCAACAACTCCTTGATGTACTTTTGTTGATGGATCTTCATTCCTTCCTTGGTTTGAGTGACTTGTAGTCCGAGGAAAAAGGACAATTCTCCAATCATACTCATCTCAAACTCACTACTCATAAGATTTTTGAACTTCTCTACAAGAGTAGGGTTAGTGGAACCAAAAATAATATCATCAACATAAACTTGAACCACCAGAATTTTACCTTCTTGTTCCAGAAGGAACAGAGTTTTGTCAATCGTTCCTCGACGATATCCATTGGAAAGAAGGAATTGTGCAAGTCTATCATACCAAGCACGAGGTGCTTGCTTAAGACCATACAATGCCTTATCCAAAGCATACACATGCGAGGGAAAATTGGCATCCTCAAAACCAGGGGGCTGCTTAACATATACCTCTTCTTGGAGGTATCCATTCAAGAATACAGTCTTGACGTCCATTTGGTATAATGTGAATCCCTTGTGAGCGGCATAGGCGATGAGAAGACGAATCACTTCAATGCGAGCCACTGGAGCATAAGTCTCATCATAGTCAATCCTCTCTTGTTGATTGTAGCCTTGAGCAATCAACCTTGCTTTGTTCCTTGTGACCACCCCTGAGTCATCGAGCTTGTTCCTATACACCCAGCGAGTGCCAATAGCATGCTTGTTGCGAGGTAAAGGAACAAGACGCCAGACTTTGTTCCTTTCAAATTGATGTAGTTCCTCTTGCATAGCTACGATCCAGTCAGGTTCCTTCAATGCTTCCTTGATAGTCTGGGTTCTACAAGAGAGATAAAAGCATGGAAAGCACAAAACATATTCAATTTAGAACACAAATCTCTTTCACCAAAAGGTGTGACTATATTATGAGTGGGGTGAGCCTTTTGAATTCGAACACTCTTTGACACGAGTAGAGATGGATCGTCAGGTTGTGTCGTAGAATCGTTCGTTGAAGATGAAGGCAATGGGGCATCTTCAATTGGGTCTGTTCCTTCCGCATCACTCTGAGAGTCATCAACAATATAATCACCAGAAGTTCCATATGGAACAGTGACAACAGCTTTTGAATTAGTTGCGGCCGTAACTATTATTAAATCAACAGTTGATGTGAATGGAACGTCTGCATCTTGTGCAGAATCGGTTGGAGTATCATCTTTGTGTAAGTCATTAGGACTAGAAGATTTTGGAGAGGATGGGGAGACACTATCAGCATTAGGAGCAACGTTCCCACGACCTGGACTAGGTCGAGATGAAGGACCATTGTCATCATTATCAGAATCCTCTCGTTGATTTCTTGGATAACTTTCCGCAGGGAACGTTGTCTCTAACTCGCCACTGGCACCTTTAGAGTTCTCATCAAAGACAACGTGGATGCTTTCCTCGATTTTGCGTAACCTTTTGTTGTACACTCTGTAAGCCTTGCTTGCCTTTGCATATCCCAAGAAAATGTCTTCATCACTTCGTGGGTCAAACTTCCATAAGTTATCCTTCCCATTGTTGTGAATGTAACACATGCATCCAAAAGCACGCAAGTGGGAAATATTGGGCTTGCGATCCCTTATTAGTTCATAAGCAGTTTTGTTCAATAAGGGCCGAAGCATGGCATGATTGAGGATATAACAAGCAGTGTTGATAGCTTCTGCCCAGAAAATTCTTGGAAGATTGCTTGCAATGAGGAGAGTTCTAGCCATGTCTTCTAGAGTTCTGTTCTTCCGCTCCACAACCCCATTCTGTTGTGGTGTCCTAGGCGCGGAGAAATCATGTGACACTTCATTTTCTTCACAGAAGTCGAAGAACATAGAGTTTTCAAACTCCGTTCCATGGTCGGACCTTACAGCTTTTAGCTTATTTCCCAAACTGGTTTCAACCTTCTTGATGAACGTCTCGAATGCGGAGAAGACTTCATCCTTCGAAGACAGAAAAATTGTCCAAGTGAATCTAGAATAATCATCGACAATTATGAAAACATGCATGTTTCCACCATGACTTCTTATCCTCATGGGACCACATAGATCCATGTGAATCAGTTCCAGAGGCTGAGAAGTTGTTACATCAGGTTTTAACTTGAAGGAGGAACGGGTCTGTTTCCCTTTCACACAGGCATCACAGACGCCATGGAACTCTGATCGAACATTTGGGAGACCACGAACATGTTCCTTTGCATACAGCTTGTGAATGAGTCGAAGATTAGCATGTCCAAGCCTTCTAATGCCACAGTTCCGTCTCATCAGCTATAGACGCAAAGCATAGAACTTCTTTTGGCTTGAAATTTTTGTCCACAATGTACACATCCTTGAATCTGACTCCTCTCAGAATGATATTCTTGGTTTCACGATCTTTGACATAGCAATCTTGTGAAGTAAAGACCGTCTTGTTGTTCCCTTGGTCGCAAAGCTGTGCAACACACAACAAACTAAAACCAAGTTCATGAACTAAACTTACCTCTCTTACCGTGATGCTGGAGTTTAGTTTTGTTTCGCATGTTCCAATGATTTCTCTGCATCTCTTGTCTCTAAGAGCAACACTCCCTCTGGAGTGTTTGTGAAGCGAGGTGAGTTGATCTTCTTTTACGGTCATGTGGCACGAACAAGCACTGTCAATGTACCACTTCTCGTTCCCTCTCACTTTAGCCTGCACAGAAAAAGTTAAGGCTTGACGACCCAGGCAAGCTTAGCCTTACCTAGTCGAGACACATAATGCAATTGTTCCTTAGGAATAGCCCAACCAATGACAACAGTTTTCTTCCTAGATTTAGCATGATTATGATTATGCATATGTGAATCATCATAGAAGTAATTCAAATTCATACCTTGCTTCGACAAACTGAATGTTGTCAGTTTCAGCTTTTTGTTCCACTAGCATGGAGTGAATTTTGTGAACATAGGCTTTCATCTCTGACATATGTTCCTCAAGCTTAGTTGATCCAGCTACACCACTTGTATCAGTATTGTTAGAGACTTCATTCATAAGCAAAGAGACCTTTTCATTTCTTAACCTTTGAAGTTCCTCATGATTAGCATCACATGAATAACAAGGAATAGTTGAGCTACTAGCAGTGTTAGATAAGTTTTCTTTTAAACTACTACACATCTTCAGAATTAGCAAGTTCCTCTTGTGTTTTCAAATTTTTAGAATACATTTCCCTTATGAGAGCAATCAGTGATTTCTTATCATACTTCACAAGAGATTTCAAAAATGTTTCAAGATTTACCTCGAGATCCTCAGGCAATGTAGTAGAGTCATTGAGAGCCATTGCACACATCTTACCACCCCAGGCTTCAGGGTCTTCACCATCTGAGTCATCCTCATTGCCCCACACATCAACGAAAGCTTTCTTCTCATCGTTCCCAGAAGGTTTGCTTGGTTTCTTAGGCTTTGGGCGTGAGCTAGAATAGTGACCCTTCTCATTACAGTTGTAGCAAGTGATGTTTGATGTCACGAGTCTCACCATGATTCCCACCTCTATTTTTCCTACCTTTGTTGTAAAGGGAACGCTCGACTTTAGTTAGTAGCACCACCTCAGGATCATCGGAGCCATCATTGTCATCAAGATCATTTTCAATTCTATCGACAGCTGATAAGCACTACTTTGTAGGGCTTAACTAAGAGTTATTAGAGGTTTTATTGGTGCCATTCGGGTAGATTTAGACACATTCTTGTGTATGGCGTTTGGAGACGAAGTTGGTGTTTTTGGAGGTGTTTGAACTACTTTGGAGATCATGAAGACACCGAGGAAGGAAGCCATCAAGAGAAGACGCCAAGGAGTGAAGAGGAGACGAGTTGGTGCAAGGCAAAAGACAAGAATGCCGAGCATTAATCGCGATCGCGGGCATGGGTGCCGCGATCGCGGGCCTCGGAGCATGTCGAGAGTTTTCTGTGGGCGCGGAGAAATTGAAGGGCGCGGAGCCACATGGGCCGCGATCAAGGTCCACCACCCGCGATCGCGGGTCTGACACGGCAGAGGCTCGGACTTATTCCGAATTATCTTTTTAGTTTTCTTTTCCCTTTTTCTTATTTCTATTTCAGTTATTTTTCTTAATGGGCTAGGTCATTTGTTAGGGCCCTATAAATACTCTCCTTATGCATTAGGGTTAGAGCATTCTTATCACACTTTAGTTGCAATTTTCATTCATCTTTGTTTATTTCGTTTGAAGTTTCTACCATGACTATGAGGATCTAAGCCTCTTTGGCTTAGTCCGGTAATGGAAGCATGAGTTCGTTCATCTGGTTGTGAGGTTTTGTTTCTATCTATCTATCCTATTGAGTTATATCTTTTCTCTGAGCAAATTCATATTTGAATGTTTGTTGGTTTATCTAGACTGATCACCTAGGTTTATTGTTTTCATTCTTATTGCTAATACTAGGGAACTGTTGGGCTAACGCTCTAGTATAAGTAGCAAGCATTGATTGTTATCTGCATCTGTGGATTATATCTATGTGGGAATTGATTACATGGTAAATGCATCTGAGCGAGCGTTCTGTGTATCCTGGTTAATTCTTTTATGCATTGCTGCCTTTGGGTTGAACCTTTAGTGGTACTAGGGTTATTCATTGGTAAGGGTTCTTTGTGGAAGGTTTCCCTCTGAATTTACATAAGATCGGGACAGGAATAACCGAATAGGAAGATAGGATTTAATTAATGAACAACCTTTGAATGACTTATGTGGACATTACTTGGCTAAGTGTATTTCTCTCTTGATATTTCATCCATTCTACTTTGTTTTGTTTGCAACCAACCAATCATAAACCCCCCTTTGTGACATTGCATGCTACCACCATTGGTTCCTTCCTTCTCTGTGGGATCGACCCTGACTTACTTACTATACTTTGTTTAGTGAGGATTTTAGGATTTACTTTTGATTAGGGGTACGACGACTATCCCCCCCGATCAAATTTTGGCGTCGTTGCCGGGGAAGGCAATTGCGGATTTTTGGTGTTTTGCATGCTTTGTGTGTTTTCGAATTTTTCTTTGTGATTTTCGTGTGTTTGCTTGTGTGTGTGGACCTATATTATGGTCCATACCCGTACTGTTGACTCTCCACCTTTAGATCTTGATCCAGAGATTGAGAGAACTTTCCCCCAAGGACGCAGAGTAAATCGAGCTTTGATCTTTGAGAATCCCACTTTTGAGATGGCGAACGAGGTACCACCACCTACGTTGAGGCAGCTGACTATGCCTAACTTGACGCAGCAGCCACTGGCCGTACAATTCCCTGAGCTAGGCACATGAGTGAACTTTGAGCTCAAGTCTGGTCTTATCCATCTTTTGCCTCAATTCCATGGGCTAGCTGGAGAGGACCCAAACAAGCACCTCTCTGAGTTCCACGCCGTGTGCAGTTCCATGAAGCCACGGAATGTCACTGAGGATCAAATCACGTTGAGGGCTTTTCCTTTTTCACTTAAGGATTCAGCCAACGACTGGTTTTACTACCTCACCCCAGAAAGCATCAACACCTGGGAGAAAATGAAGAAGGCGTTCATGGAAAAGTACTTTCCAGCAACGAAGCTGAACAGTCTCAAGCGCAACCTGAGCAACATTGAGCAGCATGGGACAGAGACGCTCTACGAGTACTACGAGCGTTTCAAGAGGTTGTGCTCTAGCTGTCCCTATCACGGGTATTCAGACCAGGATTTGGTCTTATATCTGTACGGGGGATTGTTGGATGAAGAGCGACGAATGGTGAACGCGGCGTGTGGGGGAAACATACTAAACAAAACCCCTACCGCTGTATTTGAGATATTCAGCGAGTTGTCGGAAGGCTCAAGGCAATTCAGCAAGAGGGCGAGCGCCCAGGCTGTGAAAGCCACTTCAAGTGAGAATGTTCCCCCATCTATGGCGAGGGAAGTGAGCGAAATGAAGGAGATGATCAAGGTTTTGATGAGGAAGGAAGGACCCCAGAGGGTCAAGGAGTGCGAATTTTGCTATGCCACCATGCATGCAACTGACGCATGTCCTACACTCCATGAGGAGTCCACTGAGCAAGTCAACGCTGTTGGGGGGTACCAACAAAGACAGCGGTACGACCCCTACTCCAGTACCTACAATCCAGGGTGGAGAGACCATCCTAACTTGAGGTACGGGAACACGCACAATGTGGAGAACCCCCCTGAGTTCCGACCAAGACCCCCTCAACAATACCAGCAGCAGCAGCAGTACCCCCAGCGACCATTCCAAGGAGGCCAGCAGTTCAGAGGCCCAGCAGAGCAGAGACCGCAAGTACAAGGAGCTCTTCGCGCTATGAATCTAGAGGACCAGGTCAATACACTGGCACAACACATGACCACGCTGACGCAGACAGTAGGAACCATGCAGTAAAACATGGTTCAGTTCCAACATGAGACCAAGTCCAATATCCAGAACCTGGAGAAGCAAGTAGGGCAGATCTCCCAGGCGATCAGCAAGCTCGAAGCTATAGAGTCACGAGCACTCCCATCTCAAACTGAGATTAATCCAAGGCAAAACATCAACTGCATGACGTCAAGGCCAAGATGGGAGAATAAAGAAGAGAAGCTGGAATTAAAAGAGAAGTACGAGGCAAAACCGCGATCGCGGGGCGACAGCCGCAATCGCGGGTTTACGGAGCCAAAAGCCGAGAAAAACTCGAGCATAAATTCGAGCATTAACCGCGACCGCGGGCATGACAGCCGCGATCGCGGGGAACCAGTGCGAGAACCGCGATCGCGGGTTGACACCCGCGATCAACTCTCGGAAAGCGCTCCGCCTCACAAGACATTTATGAACAAGTATGACTATCCGGAGGGATATTTTGACATCCCGGTGCCATTCCCTGCAGCATTAGAAGATGAAGGGAATACGGAAATATACTGTGAGATATACTAGGACTACCCGGATAGCCCCTTCTTGAGAGAGCTACGCAAGACCATAGCGGAGCAAAAGGAGCGATCTAAGAAAAAGCCAAAGGTCAAGAAGGATATCTCGGCTGTGGTGCAGAAGAGGATTCCCAAGAAGTGTGAGGATCCTGGAATGTTCAGCATGCCCTGCAAGATTGGGGAGACTGAATTCAGCGAGACATTGTTGGATTTGGGAGCTTCAATAAATGTCTTGCCACTGTCCATCTACAACAACCTCGACGTTGGACCATTAGAGAGCACGGAAATCGTCATCCAACTGGCTGACAACTCCGTCATCACTCCTGAGGGCGTTGTGAAGGACGTACTAGTAAGCGTCGATACCCTTGTTTTTCCTACAGACTTCTTTATCATGAACACAGGGGAACGAGAAGGACGAGTAATGCTAGGGAGGCCTTTCATGAAGACCTCCAACACAAAGATCGATGTGGGCAGAGGCACAATCAGCATGGAATTTGACAAGAGGAAGACAGAGTATAGGCTGGAGAACATTCCGGAGCATCCTCCAGATACAAGAGCAAGGAGTACGGTTGCAGGAGGCAACCCCGGATGAGAAGTACAGCAGGACGTCGTGCCGCGACGATAACTATGGCGCTGCTCGGGAGACAACTCGAGGTATGAGTCGTTGAACTCATTTATGTTTTTACCTTTCTTAGGACTTAGATTTTATTTTTCTTTCTTCTTCTTTGCACTTGTTTTTCTTTTTCTGTGGGCACTAGAACTAACTATGCAGCGGAGGCCAGAATCCAGCACCCGCGATCGCGATTTCACACCCGCGATCGCGGTTTCCCCTCGGCGATCCATGGCGAGTTCTAGCAAAAAAAAAACCCATGGTTTAATAAAACCGGCGCGTTTTTCGAGGCAGTCAGCACCTCGTAACTCGCGCCGACTGTTACGGATGCAGGGGCATTAACCCCGTAAACGCGGGTGTTCATCGCGGCAATTATAAATGGCGAGAGGCGGTGGAGGCATTTTACAACACCTCCACCACCACCTCTCACTCTCACCAGATCGGATCTCCGACCCCGACCACCGCGACACCCCCCTGCAGCCCCACGACTATCGTTCCGACACCGCGACGTCGTTTGGGTGAGATCTCCATTTTCCAACTCTTGGATTTCTCATAGCCTCACGAGCCGCGATCACCGGACCCATGCCAAACCCCACGACCACCGCAGCGCCACCGCAAAGAACCGGAGCCATTTTTTCTCGAAGTTCGCTGCAAACCCAGAAACCGCGATCGCCGGCATCAACCCCGCGATCGCGGCCCATCTTCCCCAGCAAGCTTTGAGTCGAGCACAAACCGCGACCGTGCCCCATACCCCGCGATCGCGGGTCCCTCCGATACTCTTTCTGTTGTGCTTTCTCGTCCCTTTTTTCCCACCATGGCAGCCTTCGTAGGCAACATGAGGAGCCAGAGGCACATGCGCTACTACGAGACGTTCAGCACGCGGAAGTTCGTCCAGACGAAGTTCTTCGATCGGCCGATGCTGCAACGACTCGGTTTGGAGGACTGCACACAACAGTTGCTGAGCCACGGAGGGCTCGACAACTTCATTGACCTAGCCGCCCCGTCCTCGCACGAGCTGACCCTGGAGTTTCTGGCCACGCTGGAGCGCCACGACGACGGGATCACGTTCAACCTGCTGGGGCGGCAGAGGATGATGTCCTACCAAGGTCTGCGGGACCTGTTTGGCATTACTGAGGCTCCCGCCGAGGATTGGGAGGCCGCAGGCACCTTGCCAGAGCTCTTCTGGCAGGATGCGACCCGAGAGGTACTCAACCCCAGCGCCGGCGAGTATAACTACAAGCTGACGCACCCCTGTCTGAGGTTGGCGCACAAAGTGCTCGCCATGTCCTTCCTGGGACAGGGGGAGGTGAACAAGGTTCCGATGCTGGACCTTACAGTGCTCTGGTGTTTGACACCAGAGAGCCACAACACCCCCGACTGGGTCGATTTGTTCCTCTCCAGCTGTCTCGGGCTGAGAAAGAAGACGGGCGGCAAGATCTCCATGGGGGGCATGGTGACGCTTATCGCCCAGCAATACGAGAACATCGCGGACCATTGGGATTTCCCCGCCGATATCTACACCTACAACATCACACTGCTGCGGAGATCCCATCTGCTGGAAGTCCGTGGTGGAGAGTACACCTGGCTCTCCAAGAAGGAAAGGACCCACCGAATGAGGTTGCCTCGTCCGATGCCTTATGGGCCCCGGGCGAGGGATTTTTACCTCTATGCCGATGGAGAGCAGGGGTCGTCGTCCGAAGACGAAGGGGACAACGACGACAACGAGGAGGAGGAGGAAACGACTGCAGCGGTGGACATGGAGAGTGATGTGCCATCCCCGCTGCGTTCCAGGGGCCCACCTGTTTACCCTGACTATACCTACCAGGCATCTAGGTCTGGTAGTGGATCTGGAGGGCGCCCTAGGACCAGCTCCTGGACAGAATGGCCAACCTGCAGCTGAGGCAGGCCGAGAATATATGAAGGAGTGCCGAGTGGGAACGCGGCATCTCCCAAAGGCTAGAGGAGAATGAGAGGAGAAGCGTTCAGTGGGAACGCCAAGTCTCCACCCGCCTGGATGAGCAGGAGCGGCGGAGCGCTGAGTGGCAGCGCAACATGGAGGTCAACCTTGCATACCACGCCAACCGCCTGGACAGTCACCTCACCACTGTTGAGGACCAGGTGGTTCAGATGCAGAGGAGAGCTGAGGCTTTCTTCAACGCTTATGGGTATTGGCCTCCACCCCAGTGAGTATTTCTATTTTCCCCTTATCTTTTTCTTGTCTTCCATACATTGAGGACAATGCATGATTTAAGCATGGGGGAGTAGAGTATTCACTATCTATCTTGTATATATTTCTTTTCCAGCGTTGTACTTTGATTTTTTAGCATTTCGAATTTCAGCATTTCTTTTCAAAAAAAAAAAAATCGAAAATCTTGGAATAAGCTGAAAACCCGAAAGGGCGGCTTGGTTAATAAGCAGGTGACCCGGACCAGCGATAGGCTGGGGTAAAAAGGTGTCTGAGTGACGTGAGCATATGTGAGCACATCTATGAAAAAAATATGAGTGGCTAGGATGAAAACCCGAAAGGGCTCCTAGGCAAAATGAGTGAAAAGAAGAGGAGTGATTTTAGGATCTCATTTTACCTGGAGGGGCGACATAAGTAGAGGAGTTGAAGAAGGATTGTCGGGTAGGTCACTCTGGGAGGCATAAGGAGTCATAGATGGAGGCTAGGATTAGAGGTCACTTTACACTATTGGATGTCCGGGTTGAGCTTAGGGGAAGTACTCTGCTTACCCTCAAGTTTATTGAGTTGTGGATGTGTTGTAGATGAGATTGGTGCCAGGAGCTTTGGCATGGGTTAGGTAACTCTTAGTTGGAGGATATGCTTCCTGAGACCTTGGGTGCTACATTAGAGGAGTAGACTTTCTTTTAGTTTACTCGAGGACGAGCAAAGGTCTAAGCATGGGGGAGTTTGATAAGCACTACTTTGTAGGGCTTAACTAAGAGTTATTAGAGGTTTTATTGGTGCCAATCGGGTAGATTTAGACACATTCTTGTGTATGGCGTTTGGAGGCGAAGTTGGTGTTTTTGGAGGTGTTTGAGCTACTTTGGAGATCATGAAGACACTGAGGAAGGAAGCCATCAAGAGAAGACGTCAAGGAGTGAAGAGGAGACGAGTTGGTGCAAGGCAAAGGACAAGAATGCCGAGCATTAACCGCGATCGCGGGCATGGGTGCCGCGATCGCGGGCCTCGGAGCATGTCGAGAGTTTTCTGTAGGCGCGGAGAAATTGAAGGGCGCGGAGCCACATGGGCCGCGATCAAGGTCCACCACCCGCGATCGCGGGTCTGACACGGCAGAGGCTCGGACTTATTCCGAATTATCTTTTTAGTTTTCTTTTCCCTTTTTCTTATTTCTATTTCAGTTATTTTTCTTAATGGGCTAGGTCATTTGTTAGGGCCCTATAAATTCTCTCCTTATGCATTAGGGTTAGAGCATTCTTATCACACTTTAGTTGCAATTTTCATTCATCGTTGTTTATTTCGTTTGAAGTTTCTACCATGACTATGAGGAGCTAAGCCTCTTTGGCTTAGTCCGGTAATGGAAGCATGAGTTCGTTCATCTGGTTGTGAGGTTTTGTTCCTATCTATCTATCCTATTGAGTTATATCTTTTCTCTGAGCAAATTCATATTTGAATGTTTGTTGGTTTATCTAGACTGATCACCTAGGTTTATTGCTTTCATTCTTATTGCTAATACTAGGAAACTGTTGGGCTAACGCTCTAGTATAAGTAGCAAGCATTGATTGTTATCTGCATCTGTGGGTTATATCTATGTGGGAATTGATTCCATGGTAAATGCATCTGAGCGAGCGTTCTGTGTATCCTGGTTAATTCTTTTATGCATTGCTGCCTTTGGGTTGAACCTTTAGTGGTACTAGGGTTATTCATTGGTAAGGGTTCTTTGTGGAAGGTTTCCCTCTGAATTTACATAAGATCGGGACAGGAATAACCGAATAGGAAGATAGGATTTAATCAATGAACAACCTTTGAATGACTTATGTGGACATTACTTGGCTAATTGTATTTCTCTCTTGATATTTCATCCATTCTACTTTGTTTTGTTTGTTTTGTTTGCAACCAACCAATCATAAACCCCCCTTTGTGACATTGCATGCTACCACCATTGGTTCCTTCCTTCTCTGTGGGATCGACCCTGACTTACTTACTATACTTTGTTTAGTGAGGATTTTAGGATTTACTTTTGATTAGGGGTACGACGACTATCCCCCCCCCCCCCCCCCGATCAACAGCCTTTCCAACCATCAAAGCAATTCCTTTGTTCTTGGAATCTTTGTTTCTTCCAGCCTTTTCTTCGTTGTCATACTTCTTAATCTTGCTAAATACTTCATGGAACGTTAGTTTGACAGTGTTGGGATTCTCTTTCAGAATGGCCTTGGTCATCAGATGATGATGAGGAAGCCCATCAATTATAATAAGGATCTTCTCGTCAGGGAGGATTTCTTCATCCTTGATAGAGTGAGCAGTCAAGTTTGCAGTGATTTTCTCAAACCTGGCCTGGTAAGAACTCACATCTTCATTCTCTTCCATCTTGAAGTTGTAGAAGTCCTTCTTGGCAGTGAAACGATCGATTTCACGAAGGTCCTTGCTTCCCATGTGCATCTGTTTCAGGGTAAGCCACTTAGCATTGACAGATTCACAGGATTGAAGTTTTTGCACATCTTGCTGATTAAGAGCATTGTTGATGAGCATGGCAGCCTTGCAGTTCTTCTCCATGATTTGGAGATCCTCTTGATCCCATTTCTTTAGCTTTTTCTTTTTCTCAAGATCAGCAATCTCAAGATCTCCAAGGGAGATGACCAACCAACATTGATAATCATTACTTTGGACCCACTTGATGAAGAAAGCCTTCCAATGTTGGTATTGTCCAGCGAGCAACAAGGGAGGCCTTGAAGAGTTCAAACCAACTTCGACAGTGGTAGCAGTCATGAAAATCTGTAAGTAACACACAATCTAGAATAAACCTGCTTTGATACCAATTGTAGAATCGAGTGTGTTAGTACAAGGATGGGCAAAACTGTTCCTTGAGCAGCGGAATATCGTAACAGAATAACAGCGTAATAGACAAAGTTCCTTAGAGAGGAAAACTCAATCAACCAACTAGTTGACTGAGAAAAACCTCTACCTCTAGGTTTTTCTAGTAGGATTTCAAAAGCCTACTTGTGTTATTAATCCTGAAATTACAATCAAGCAAGTCGTATCTCAATCTAGTTTACTCCTAGATATCTAGACTCCTTATTGTAACGTTCCTAACAACACCTAAGACAATCAAAACCCTAACAAGTACTCAATTCACCAAAGTCTCATCCTTGTAAGTTCTTCTCCTTCACCGAATACTCAAAGCTCTGTGGAAATGCCATAATTGCTTGTTTAAATGAAGTGGACGACTTCTTTTCTTATAGTCTAAGAATTCTATCTAATTTACCCATGTTTTACTTAAGGAAAATAAGATAAAATAATCCTATACAATCATTTCTAATCTTTCCTAACAGGAAGATCTTCAACAACTTTATCTCTTGCGGCCCAAGTTGTGTCTTCAATATCTCTTTCCATAAATATGAGATTCGGCAATTGCAAGTCGACAACATGCGCATCTCTGCGTTCCTTGACGTTGTTCCCTTCCTTTCTTGTTTAGCAACGCGTGTCTTCATTTTTTGTTTGTTCCAGCGCATTGTTCCATTGTTGATTTATGTTGGATCGTTAGAGTTATGTCTGAGGGAACAAAGGCTTTGTTCCCACAGAAGGTGCAGCGGAATAATATAGCAAGAAAGATAAGAAACGAACTCATGATGTATAGTGGAAACCCTAATTTGCCAACTAGCTAATCAAAGAAAAACCACTACCTTCAAGCTTCTCGCTTGAGAGGATTTTGAAGCGTCTACTCGTCTTATTGATTTCTTGTTCGATTATACTTGTAGCGTGGACTCCAAACCCTAGACTACCCAGCTAGATTCGAAGATCACTCCTACAACGATGAATCCGAACTCAACCCTCAAAGACTCACACACAACTTCACTCTCCCTTTCTTTTCTCAGTTTAATGTTCTTCGTTCATCGTCGTACATAGAAATGAATCCACACTCCTATAAATACAACTTCGACTAACATAATCGTAACAAGATAAAAATCTTTTCTAAACTTTGTAACAAGAAGATATTTAAATGATTTGAAGAATATTATCTTATCAGCCGATATTATCTAAGGAAGGAATTTCCTAAGATAACAAAATCGGATAAAGATAAAATCCTTCTCTCTCCAAATATATTATCTTAGGAAAGATTTCCTAAGATAACACATTCGGATTCTCTCTCCAAATCTTCTCTTCAGCGATAACCTTCCAGCCGAAATCCTTTTCCATGACCGCGTGATCTTCCAAGATAGTTTCCATAATCGTCACGCTGGAAATCCTTCATTCCATTCGCAGCTTTGTCTTGTTCGTCATTGATGTTCCTTGAGAGGTAACAAAGCACATGGACAGAGCTTTGTTCCCTCTGCGATCCTTTGCTGTAATGGTTCCCTGTGACAGCTGTCTTTGTTCCTAAAACACTTAGTTATCAGATTAGTTGAATGTTTGTTACTATCAAAACCTAAGGAATTCAACAAATTCCCCCTTTTTGATGGTGACAAACATCCTTGACAATAAAACATATACATGAGATAAAGACAGTTGTGAAGAGAAAGTTTTCCACACTTAGGCATAATAGTTCCTCCTTAGTCTATCAACATATGAAACCATGTTAGTTCCCCCTCAACTAAAGCTACCTGTCAATTTCCCCCTTTTGGCATCATCAAAAACATAAGTAAAGAGATAGAGAAAAATGAACACATCAAGATAAGCAAAACAACCCCTTGTTCATTAAATAAAACCAAACAAACTTAAACCAAGTGCAATCACAAACAACAAAACATGCAAAATATCCAGACAAAATCAACATGCCACACAGGGCAAACACAAGTCAGAAACAAAGAAATTCAAGATAGTGGGGATAGATGAGCTAGGGAACGAAAGAGGGGTTGGAATGCGGGAAAGTGATTTAAGCATCACTGGGACCAGCCGATGGAGCTGGTGAGTGAAGAGAGATCAGAGCGCGCACGTCCGCCGTGAGAAGCCGTTGCTGTTCAGCCAGGTTGGTTACTGCCCGACATAGGCTCCTCAGTTCCTTCCCCAGAATAGAATTTTCCTTCAGTTCCCCCTCAGAACCAGCATCCTCAGACTCCTCATATACTTCAGAAATGACAGGCACACTTCCCACTTATACCCACCCTTGGCCTTCTTGAAGAGTGAACTGCATCTTGTGCAGATTGCTGATATCCAGGGGACGGGAAAAGACGCTTGATTCTGCCGAGGAGTTGTATACTTTGTGGTACTCTAGAATTTTCTTGATAACTCTTAGGAACGGAAGAGCGTGCTGGTCAGTGTTCCTGGCATGCGCCATGTGCTGCATCGTTATCCGTGGAAGACAGATTGGATCCTTTTTCAACAGCAAGGAGAGAAGGACTACATCCAGAATAAGCAACTTGTTGGGCTTTTGTCCCCTTGGGGTAACATTGCAGATGAGGTAGTGAAAGAGCACCTTGTTAATTACAGACATCTCTGAAGTGTCTAAGTCTCCAGAGCCTTGAGGATTCCGTAAACCGGCCGCCGCCCATACTGCCTCAGAGTAGGGAAAGTTCTTAGGCCAACGGCCTTTTGGATACCCCTCATAGCCTTCGTGAGGAACCTCCAGAGCAACCCCCAACTCGATGCTAGAGAACATGTGGACGGTTCTACCAATCTTGTAACTCTCCAGAACTGCATGGGGTCTGACCTCCATAACAAACGTCGAATAGAACTCTCTCAACAAAACCTCATCAACTCCCTCCTCCTGCACAAACAGATGACCCCACTTCTGCACTTGCAACACCTCAGAGACCTCCTCCAGAGCATTTTCTTTAAGGAACTCAGGATCAACCAGCAACTTTTTGATCACCGACTGGTGGCTGACGTTCTTGGTCTCATCAGACACCCCTTTTGCCTTGGTCTTGGCAACCTGACGCCTTTGGCTTTTTCGAACCGGAGCTGCAGAGACCTTGGCCCTTTTGGCTTGGTGCCAAGAGAGGGGTTCTGACTCTTCATCAGAACTGAGAGTGATCGCCTTAGTAGCCTGCTTCTGAGCGTGGGTCCTCCTCTTGGCGGTACAGCCCATCTTAACCCTACCAGAGGGCTGTGGGACCTTTGAAGGCAATTCCTCCTCAACCTCCTCTGTCAGTTCCCTTGCAAGGCTACGAACCACCCCTTGGATTTTCTGCGTGAGAGCAGTGTGTTCCTCTGTCGCTGATGGCGTGACGGCTTCTCCAAGAAAATCCTATGTCTCCTCTTTGATCTGGGTAGGATGGGTAGGAGAGGATTGGACCTCCTCTCTTTCATTTGAGGAGATAGCGGTTGGAGCAGCCGAGGATGGTTTAGGGTTAGGGTTTTAAGGAGCGGGTTCAGGAGTTGGAGAAGTTGGGGATGTGTAAGGGACCATGATGAGTTTGTCTGGTGTTGGTGATGGTGGAGGAGTGACTTTGGTGGCTTCCGGAGGGGATGATGGTGTGTTTGAGGAGGAGGGTAGAGACTGAGTGATGGCGGCCAGTAGGGCTGGGTCAGTTCCCATCGCCAAGAGTTTGTTGGGGAGGATTTGAAGATCCTCGGCGACGGCGGTGGGGAGGTTGGAGTGAGAGGCCATTTTTTAGAGGTAAGAGATTTGGGAACACAAGAGAGTGTATAGGCAATCGAAGAGGATGAAGGTGAATAGTGAGAGGGGAATACCTGGAGAGCCGATATTTGTATTCACCACGAGATCTTTTCAGTTGCCATAGATAAATTCATATCTTCTCAGTTTCCAAAGGATAATCATCACAATCTTCAACTTCCCAAAATAAACTTTCAGAATCTCGTCCAAATTCAACCGAACCCTAACACAAGGCCCATTCAGTTTCACAGCCATCAAATCAACCCTAAATTCTCAACACTTCCCAACGGCAGGCGTAAAACATAACTCCATGTCACATCAATCAACTCACAGCAGTAACTCCCATAGAGACGATTCGTTTTCCCGCCAAACCAAAAGAAAGTAGTAATGTGTGGTGCTTGGGGATAGTTACCAGAGAGGGTACAAAGAACAGCACACGAAAAAAACATATGACATTTTTGATAACTTTTAATCATGCATGAGAGGCTCCCAGATGTGGATGATTAGAGGGGCTCATAGGAAGCATCAAGCATGAAGGCTAGGGTAAGTTGTAGAGTCAACAATCATGTGGGCTTATAATGAGGGAACAATGCATCAAGTTGACTCTTTTGGGCCGAAAGAAAGCTGATTCATGTGTTATTGTGATAGAAAAGATGATCATGCAAGAAATTCAACATAAGTGAAGCAAAAGCACAGATCTAAGCCAGTTGTTTATTTGATAACCAGGAGAAAAAATGTAGATCAAGACACGATGATTAAAATTTCACACTTTACCATGTAATTTAGCCAATCATCGAGGGAACATAACAGATAGACATATACTAGAGGGAACAAACCAGGTTTCGTACAGAACTGAAAAAACGGTTCCCTATTTAGTGCCTTGATGAGAAAGTTAGCAATTTAAGCCTTGGTTCCGCAGAGATCCATGGATGCTAACCCTTTCTCCTCACAATCACGCAAGGAGTGATGTCTTATCTCGATATGTGTGGTACCTGAGTGTTGATCAGGAAACAACCAGACATTAGTGCTCATAATCACAAAAAATTTCTCTTACCTTGATTTATCAGGTTGTTGAGTCCCAAGAAGCCTTTAGAAGTGAGGTGAGACTTTCTTTGTTCCCTGTCAGGTAACTAATACGTACAATCGAAATACCGGGAACTTTCCTCACTTCAGCCTGCACAGGAAGAGTTAGTTCTTGCGAACCCAGACAAGCTTAGGCTTTCTGAGTGTGGGAGCAACATATTTGATTTTTGGAGGTTCAACAGTCAATTTCTCCCTAGCAGTGCGAGCAACATCCTCATTGTGTTGCTTCAGGAGGCAGTCCTGTTTGTAGTGACCGGAGTGCCCACAATACCAATAGACCCTTTGACATTTTAGATCAACATACTTGCTCTGTCCAGGCCAAATTGTTTTGTTAACAATCCTAGAATGAAAATCAATATAATTGGACTTACCGTTTTGAGATTGCTTCAACCAAATGGAGTGAGCCTTCTGTCCATGGTACCAAGCCTTGTTCCCGTCAGTCGAATTTGAACAGTCTTTGCTATTGTTCCCTCTCGAGGAACTGTCCCCTTTTTCTTGTACTGGCTGTTTTCCTTCGACTTTAGAACTTTTGGACTTGGTGCCATCAATAGGAAGCTTAGGTTGATAGCCAATTCCAAAGCGTGGTACTTCCTTCTTTTCAGTTTTCTTTTCATTCTTGGCTGCAAAAAAAACAATACATTTTGGCTTGTCCTTCTGTTCCTCACTGAGTTTAGATAGATCACTAGACAGTTCCAAAGCGTGGTACCTAGTTTTAACATTAATGACTCGGACTCAAGTGAGGAGACCGAGGATTCCAGAGACACGATCTTCTCAATGAGTTTAGGACACTCAATGCAAGGACTTGGAGAAGAGGATGAGACTTTTTCTGCCCAACATGAGATCGATTCATCCTTTTCTTCAATTTGCTCACTGAAAAGACTATTCTCATGAACAAGTTTCTTAATGAAGGAAATTAAGCTTTCTTTTGACTTACTTTTCAAACTTAAGATGACATCAGATTCAGTTACCTCATTCTTGTGCAACCCGCCTTTTGGTTCATCGGTGTCTTCTATGGCCATTAAGCAGACATCCCTTCAGTGTGACGATTCTTTGTCATCTAAGTCCGAGTCACCCCAGGTTGCGACCATTGCCTGCTTTCCTTCATGAGCCGGAGGAAGACCTGCCTTTTTCTTGAAGCAGTTTCTGGCAAGATGTCCCTTGTTTTGACAGTGGTAGCAAACGACATTCTTCATGTCTCTGTTCCCTTTAGAGGAACTCAACGTGTCCTTGTTTCGAGACCATATCTTCTTCATGGCTCTAGTGATGAGAGCAACATCTTCATCACCATCCTCATCTTCGACTTGAGATAAGTCAAAGGCATGTTCCACCTTTAAGGCAATGCTTTTAACCTTCTCCTCTCCTTTCTTGTTCATCTTGTGATTGTAGACAGAGGCGTTGCTTTCCAGCTTGGCAACCACCTCTTCCATAGTGAGAGTCTTGACATCCATCTGGGAGTAGAGAGCGAGAGCAATTGCATCCTATTGAGAGTTGAGGCCTTGCATGAAATGATGAGTGAATTCCTGAATATGCTCATCCTTCCCCTGAGAGATCTGATCGTACTCCTTCATCAAGGAAAGAATCTTGTTTTTCTTAACATCTTCATTTCCATGATGAAGGCATTTTAGATCATCCCAGATCTCCTTGGCAGTCTTGTAGCCCATGATTTTCTTAAGATCTGAGGGGAGCAAGGCCAAATGAAGGATCTTCTTGGCTCTGATGTTCTTTTCCAACTTCTTCCAGTCATCATCAGTGTAGTCTACTTTCGCCTTTGGCTTCGTAGCATCTTTATCATTCAGAATGGTTATAGGGCCAACTTCAATGACTCGCCATATCTGTCCATCGAGGGAAAAAATATGGGACTCGATTTGTTCCACCCACCAGTCATATTCTCCGGCCTTCAGAGTCGGAGGCTTCCAGAATGAATCTCCAATAGCATTGCTTGACGACATCTTTCCTGCAAAGTCTGTAACGAACACAATCTAGAGCACCAGGCTCTGATACCAATTGTTGGATCCTTAGAGTTACATCTGAGGGAACAAAGGCTTTGTTCCCACAGAAGGTGCAGCGGAATAATATAGCAAGAAAGATAAGAAACGAACTCACGATGTATAGTGGAAACCCTAATTAGCCAACTAGCTAATCAAAGAAAAACCACTACCTTCAAGCTTCTCGCTTGAGAGGATTTTGAAGTGTCTACTCGTCTTATTGATTTCTTGTTCGATTACACTTGTAGCATGGACTCTAAACCCTAGACTACCCAGCTAGATTCGAAGATCACTCCTACAACGATGAATCCGAACTCAACCCTCAAAGACTCACACACAGCTTCACTCTTCTTTTCTTTTCTCAGTTTAATGCTCTTCGTTCATCGTCGTACATAGAAATGAATCCACACTCCTATAAATACAACTTCGACTAAAATAATCGTAACAAGATAAAAATATTTTCTAAACTTTGTAACAAGAAGATATTTAAATGATTTGAAGAATATTATCTTATCAACCGATATTATCTAAGGAAGGAATTTCCTAAGATAACAAAATCGGATAAAGATAAAATCCTTCTCTCTCCAAATATATTATCTTAGGAAAGATTTCCTAAGATAACACATTTGGATTCTCTCTCCAAATCTTCTCTTCGGCGATATCCTTCCAACCGAAATCATTTTCCTTGACCGCGTGATCTTCCAAGATAGTTTCCATAATCGTCACGATGGAAATCCTTCATTCCATTCGCAGCTTCATCTTGTTCGTCATTGATGTTCCTTGAGAGGTAACAAAGCACATGGACAGAGCTTTGTTCCCTCTGCGATCCTTTGCTGCAATGGTTCCCTATGACAGCTGTCTTTGTTCCTGAAACACTTAGTTACCAGATTAGTTTGTTACTATCAAAACCTAAGGAATTCAACAACTTCTCTGTTCCTTTCAATCTTTGTTTTGATTCATCACATGTTTTTATCGTTCCTTTAATTCATCTGATTCCTGAAACTCATAGTCACACTAAAAACCATCAAATGCCATTAAGTTGATCATCATCAAAACTAGATGGAACATCATCGTTCCAAAATTTAGATTTCAATCTTACTCTTTAATTAACAAAATTAGTCATATATAGTGCATTATTTGCGAAAATGATCCGCTCTACTTTGTAGTGCGTAACTAGGAGTTATTACCGGAGTTTTAGGTGCCATTTGTATGAGTTTAGAGCATAAGTTAGGAGAATGGAGTTGAGGAGAAGGAATGTTGATTTGGTGGTTTCAAGAGCTTAAATGAAGATTTATTGAAGACGGAATCGAAGCCACAAGAGAAGACCAAAGAAGAAGCTGAAGAATGCTACAGAAGAGAATCCACGGGCGCGGAAGTCACCGCCGCGGTCGCGGAAAAATGCCAGAGACAGCGAAGACAATAGAAAGTTTTCCGCGGTCGCGGATACTATTCACATACGCGGATCCGAGAATTTTGTTTCGTCCGAGTTTTGTCTATTTTATTTTCTTTTATTTCTTTTCTTTTATTTTCGTTTATTTCCTTTTAGGATTTTATTCCTTATCTTTTTAGTTTAGGTTTCGCTAGGGTTATAACCTAGTTTTAGTTAGCAGCCTTATGATTCATTCTACACATTACATTATCGTTCAGTTTTTCCCTTAGAGTTTTTATTCTTTGAAGATTATGAAGAACTAAGCAACTTTTGCTTAGTCCGACGATTGAAGCCTTCGTTTGTATTTGGTTGTGAGATTATAACTCTATTTCCTTTCCTTTGATTATATTTTTTCTCTTTGTGCTTAATCCCATTGATTCTTGTTGATTTGACTGGCCTGATCATCTAGTTGATATTAGTGATTATCTATTGCTAGGGTTTGGATATTTCTAGTTGAAATCCCTTATCTTGTGTAGCAACCACGGTTTATAGGAACTAGTTGTGAATGTTTATTGTGAAGAGAATTGATTACATGTCGAGTACTGACTAGTTGTTAAGTATTGCATGTATCCTGGTTAATTCCTATGCTTACTGCTGCTGTTAGATTAAATCTTGATGGTTTCTTGATTGTTTGATAGTTAGGGTTACCAGGACTGGTTGGACTGATAACTATTTCAGAATAGGGACTGGAATATTCATAGGAAGGAATTGAGAGAATCTAGGATCAACCAATCAAATTGAAGTGTGAATATTTGTCTGGCTAAGTTACTTCTCACCCATAGATTACACCTTTTGCTTTAATTTACTTTGTTACTTGAATAAACAAACCAAAACCCCCATTTGTTACCATTGGCATACAACATTTTGCACTTAGGAAGATTACTTTCCTCCCTATGGGATTCGACCCTTGCTTGCCTACTATACTTAGTTAGGTTTTTGAGGATTACTTTGATAGGCATCACGACTTTAGCCTCATCAAATTTGGCGCCGTTGCCGGGGAGGCAAAGTATTAATTTTTCTTTGTGTTTCTTTGTGTTTGTTTGTTTGTGGACCTATCTTATGGTCCACACCCATGCTACTGACTCTCCACTTTAAGACTTTGATACAGAAATCGAACGAACACTTTCCAGGAACCGAATAGCAGCCCGCACGCTACTTGAGATGGTTGAGGAAGCACCGACGTTGAAGCAGTTGACTGCACCGAATCTAGAGCAACAGCCGCTTGCTGTGCAGTTTCCAGAGTTGGCGGATGGCGTAAATTTTGAGCTCAAATCTGGGTCGATTCACTTATTACCTCACTTCCATGGGATGAGTGGAGAAGACCCCAACAAGCATCTTTCTGAATTCCACGCTATCTGCAGCAGTATGAAGCCAAGGAACATTACTGAGGATCAGATCAAGCTGAGGGCCTTTCCTTTCTCTCTGAAGGATTCGGCCAATGATTGGTTCTATTATTTGGCCCCAGGAAGCATAGATACATGGTCAAAGATGAAGAAAGCCTTCCTGGAGAAGTACTTCCCTGCGACGAAGCTCAATAGCCTGAAGAGGAATATTAGCAACATTGAACAACATGCTACTGAGACGTTGTACGAGTACTATGAGAGGTTCAAGAGGTTGATTTCAAGTTGTCCCTACCATGGGTATTCTGACCAAGACCTCATACTTTATTTGTATGGCGGACTTCTTGATGATGAGCGTCGGATGATGAACGCAGCATGTGGTGGAAATATTCTAAACAAGACGCCAGCTGCAGCATTTGAGATATTATTTGCGCTATTTGAGGGCTCAAGATAGTTTAGTAAGAGGGCGAGCGCCCAAGCAGTCAAGGCTGCAGATTCTCAGCCATCATCCTCACTACTCTCTGAGATGACTGAGATGAAGGAGAAGATGAGGAGATTTATGACGAAGGGCAACCTGCAGCAAGTCAAATCCTGCGGACTATGCTATGACACGATGCACCCTACAGATGCATGTCCAACGCTGCAGGAACCCACTGCTGAAGTGAATGTTATTGGAGGTTTCAGCCCTCTAAGGCCGAGATATGACCCGTACTCCAGCACCTACAATCTTGGGTGGCGAGATCACCCCAATTTGATATACGGGAACCAACAGAATCCTCCTCAGGGTCGTGATAATCAAGAATTCCACCAGAGGCCACCACAACTCTTACAGCAGCAACAACAACTTCAGCGACCTGGAGGTCAACAACAACAGCAATTTAGAGCTCCATATGACCCCAGACCTCAAGGCCAGAGCGCAAGTCCGTCTACGTCTAGCGATGACATGATCAAGTCTATCGCTCAGAGCGTATCGACGTTGGCAAACACTACGGTCCAACAAAATCAAGAGATGAAGTCTAGTATTCAGAACTTGGAGAAGCAAGTGGGGCAAATCTCTCTCGTAGTGAGCAAACTAGAAGCCCGGGATTCTGGGAAACTACCATCTCAAACGGTAGCAAATCCGAGGGAGAATGTACGTGCAATGATGTTGAGGAGCGGAACACAAATCAAGGAAGTGACGGATGCTGTAGAAGAAAAACCGCGACCGCAGCCCGAAATCCGCGACCGCGGAAACATACCTGAAGGCGGTGTTTTTTCCAAAGAATTTCCGCGACCGCGGACGGATCTCCGCGACCGCGGAAAAGTCTCTGGAGGAGACAAAAATTTTGAAGCAATTCCGCGACCGCGGAAAAGTCCATGGCGTCCCAAATTGCCCAGAATCTCCAGATTGCTCGTCCGTTGATCCGTGACCGCAGGTCCCCTCAATCGTTGAAGACGATTACGTTCGCCCCTATTTTCCTCCGCTCGGTTCGCTGAAGCCACCCGCCCCATTCCCTGAGGCACTGAAGGACACCAAAAGGTTGTAGAACGACAAGGAACTCTTTGAGACCTTCAGCAACTGCGACGTAAACATTCCTTTGATCAAGCTAGTTAAGAGCATTCCTCGCTATGCAAAATTTTTGAAGGAATTGTGCAAGATAAAGAGAAAGCAAGCTGTGAAAGTAAAGAAGAAGGTCCTGGTGAGTGAGAATGTCTCCTCTATGCTGCAAAAGCGGTTGCCTAAGAAGTGTAGTGATCCAGGCATGTTCAGTATTCCCTGCAAGATAGGTGACACCACGTTCGACAAAGCCATGCTGGATTTGGATGCATCTATAAATGTACTGCCTCTCTCACTGTACGAGTCTTTGGAGATTGGGCCATTACAGAAGACTGGGACGGTGATCCAATTGGCGGATTCGTCCTATGTGTATCCCAAAGGAGTGGTGCAGGATGTTCTGGTAGAGGTTGATAAGTTGATTTTCCCTGCGGATTTCTTTGTAATGGAAACAGGGCAAGACAAACATACAGCCCATGTGATGCTAGGTAGGCCGTTCATGAAGACGGCGAATACAAAAATTGATGTGAGTAGTGGTTCGGTCACAATGGAGTTTGATGGGGTGAGGGTCGAGCACAACATCAATTATGCAAAGAGACACCCTCCTGACTGTGACCCCAAGTGTTCGGTGGATGAAATCACTAGTAAAATTAAAATTATTTGTAGTGATTTCATTATTATATATGTTAAAGTGAACCAACTCCAACCGATATAATAAACAATAAGAATTTTAAACAATTTCAGCATGTGTTTACTGCAACCCACAACAACTACCACCTTCTTGGCACATATCCACTGACCACTATATATGTGTGTTGGGAGAAGCAGGGTCATTCAATTCGCTCGACTAAGTTGATTGAAGGGCATTATGTCGAGCCACGACAATAATCAAGGCGTTGCTCGGGAGGCAACCCGAGGTATGTATTTCTTTTCATGTCTTTTCGTTTCATGTTCTTATTTGTCTTGTTTTCATGTTTTAGACTAAAACGCATGTAGGAGACCCGAAGCCAAACTTAGAAAAAGGTGTTCAACTCGCACCAGAAGCTAATCCGCGATCGCGGAAAATTTTTCCACGACCGTGGGTTCCCCACTGTAAGTCTCCTTTGCCTTAGAAAACAAATCAAAAAAAAAAAAAGTTCGACAATTTCCGCGATCGCGGCCCAGCATTAGCCCCACATTTTTATTTGGCATCGATGATGGCCCAACATCCGACAGCTGACGAGGAGGAACACCAGAGCCCACAACACGAGTACATTCGGGCTCAATTATGTGTTCGTTGAAGGCCCGTGCAACCCCGTTTTCTTTGATGTACCACTACACCTTACAGTGGATCTATTTGGTTGCATGTGGAGTTTATTTGAGAAGGGACGCCTCAACACCAGCGACATGTGTTTTCAATGTTTTACCGCCATCACCAACATCCACATCCAGGCCACCTCGGTGACGGTGTGAGTACTTTTCTGCTTTTCCCTGTGCTTCATCTTTTTGTCTTTCATTACATTGAGGACAATGCAATGTTTAAGCATGGGGGAGTGATCTATACTTTCTAGTCTCTTGAATAGAAAAAATAAAATTTGAAAAAGTCAAAAATATGGGAAAAAGACAAAAAGAAAATCATGGGATAAGTCGGAAACATGAAAGGGCGGCTTAGGTAATAAGCAGGTGGCTTGGACCAGCATTAGGCTGGGGTAATAAGAGGTCAAGAGTGATGTGAGTTTTTGTGAGCCCATCTATAGAAAAATGAAATGAGTGGCTTGGTGAAAACCCGAAAGGGCGCCTTGGCAAAATGAGGGAAAAGAAGAAGAGTAATTATTAGGATCCCTCATTTTCCTGGCTTGGTGACATAAGAAGAGTTGATATAAGAAAGATTTGGGTAGGTCACTCTGGGAGGTATAAGAAGATAGATGGAGGCTAGGATTAGATGGTTACTTTCACTCTATGGTGTTCGGGTTAAGCTTGGGGGAAGTACTCTGCTTTCCTTTAAGCTTGTATGTTGTGTTGATTGTTGGTGCCCTGGAGATTCATGTTTAGGTGCAATTCTTAGTGGAGATAGTTTTGTTCTGCTTCCTGAGACCTTGGGTATTTCTTTGGAGGAGTAGGTTTCTATTAGCTTACTCGAGGACGGGCAAGGTTTAAGCATGGGAGAATTTGATCCGCTCTACTTTGTAGTGCGTAACTAGGAGTTGTTACCGGAGTTTTAGGTGCCATTTGTATGAGTTTAGAGCAAAAGTTAGCAGAATGGGGTTGAGGAGAAGGAATGTTGATTTGGTGGTTTCAAGAGCTTAAATGAAGATTTATTGAAGACGGAATCGAAGCCACAAGAGAAGACCGAAGCTGAAGAACACTGCAGAAGAGAATCCGCGGGCGCGGAAGTCACCGCCGCGGTCGCGGAAAAATGTCAGAGACAGCGAAGACAACAAAAAGTTTTCCGCGGTCGTGGATACTGTTCACATACGCGGATCCGAGAATTTCGTTTCGTCCGAGTTTTGTCTATTTTATTTTATTTTCTTTTATTTCTTTTCTTTTATTTTCGTTTATTTCCTTTTTAGGATTTTATTCCTTATCTTTTAGTTTAGGTTTTGCTAGGGTTATAACCTAGTTTTAGTTAGCAGCCTTATGATTCATTCTACACATTACATTATCGTTCAGTTTTTCCCTTAGAGTTTTTATGCTTTGAAGACTATGAAAAACTAAGCAACTTTTGCTTAGTCCGACGGTTGAAGCCTTCGTTTGTATTTGGTTGTGAGATTATAACTCTATTTCCTTTCCTTTGATTATATCTTTTCTCTTTGTGCTTAATCTCATTGATTCTTGCTGATTTGACTAGCTTGATCATCAGTTGATATTAGTGATTATCTATTGCTAGGGTTTCGATATTTCTAGTTGAAATCTCTTATCTTGTGTAGCAACCACGATTTATAGGAACTAGTTGTGAATGTTTATTGTGAAGAGAATTGATTACATGTCGAGTATTGACTAGTTGTTAAGTATTGCATGTATCCTGGTTAATTCTTATGCTTACTGTTGTTGTTAGATTAAATATTGATGGTTTCTTGATTGTTTGATAGTTAGGGTTACTAGGACTGGTTGGACTGATAACTATTTTAGAATAGGGACAGGAATATTCATAGGAGGGAATTAAGATAATCTAGGATCAACTAATCAAACTGAAGTGTGGATATTTGTCTGGCTAAGTTACTTCTCACCCATAGATTACACCTTTTGCTTTAATTTACTTTGTTACTTGAATAAACAAACCAAAACCCCCTTTTATTACCATTGGCATACAACCTTTTGCACTTAGGAAGATTACTTTCCTCCCTGTGGGATTCGACCCTTGCTTGCCTTCTATACTTAGTTAGGTTTTTGAAAATTACTTTGATAGACATCACGACTTTAGCCTCATCAGGAAACAACATTCATTAATTTTTAATTGTATAAAAAATTGGATGTCGGTCGGATTATTTAGTGACAAGATGGTGTCGACTTTTCGGTTAAGGTGGGGTCTTTCTACGTATTCAAGTCATATATATCCATCAGAATGGCATATGGTTTGTTACGTATTGATTAAATGCTTCCGTATTTGTCCATCATAGATTGATATAGATCTAGAATCCATTATTGTAAAACTTGTGGTAGACTAATAATTTAACAAGAGAATTAAACTTACAAAAAGGGTAACCAAAGTACATATATATAGAACTACCAATCCAAGTTACACGGGAATGGTAAATACACACTCATGCTTTTGCTATTTATACACAAGAGGCTAATGTGTACACGTCGCATGGGCGTACTTAGGAGACACGCAACACAGGCGCGTGCCTAATTCAAACGCGTTCCAGTCAAATACTGAAGACTTATCCGGTTAGTCATTATAAATACTTTGATATTTTGTGTAAAAGGATTTTCTTATTTCTTTCATTGAATGAATGAGTACATATATAAGTGTACAAGATATTTACTTGGAGAGGAAGAAGTGATATCCTAAACATATCATATGAAATATATCTTTCCTAATACCCCCTCCCCCACAAGCTTATGTTGGAGAAACAAAATGAAGCTTGGAACGCAAGGATAGAAATTTGGCATTGCCAACAGCCTTAGTGAAGATATCAGCAGTCTGGTCTAAAGCTCAAACATGACGAACAATCAATGACTCAGCTGCAACTTGCTCGCGAACAAAATAGTAGTCGATCTTGATGTGCTTGTGTTGAATTCCTTAGGTTTTGATGGTAACAAACATTCAACTGATATGGGTACTAAGTGTTTCAGGAACAAAGATAGTTATCTCAGGGAACCATTGCAGCGAAGGATCGCAGAGGGAACAAAGCTCTGTTCATGTGCTTTGTTACCTCTCAAGGAACTGAAGTGACGAAAGAAATCGAAGCTGCGAATGGAAAGAAGAAATCCAGCGTGTTGATTATGGAAACAAATCAAGAAGCACACGCGGTAAAAGATTGAAGACTTTGGCTCCAAGGATCAAGCCGGATTGAGAAGATACGGAGAGAGAAAAGCCCGATTTATGTTATCCTAGGAATCTTTCCTTAGATAAGAAATTGGAGAGAGAAGTTTGATATCCTTTCCGATTAGATTAATTAAGGAATTATTTCCTTAATCAATATGATCGGTTAGGATATTACTCTTCACATAAAAAATCTTATCTTCTAGTAATCCGTTTTTAGAATAATCTTATCTTGTTACAATTAGGGTTTAGCCGAAGTTGTATTTAGGTGAAATGGGGATTCATTTCTAACTATGACTAAGAACGACGAAAAAAGGAGAAGAAGAGAAAACAAAGAGAGAGAAGTGTGTGTGAGTCTTTGAGGGTTGAGTTCGGATTCATCGTTGTAGAAGAGGCTTCGAGTCTAGCTGGTTGTTTAGAGGTCGAAGTCCAGGATACAAGTGTAATCGAACAAGAAATCAATAAGACAAGTACACGCTTCAAAATCCTCTCAAGCGGAAGCTTGAAGGTAGTGGTTTTTCCTTGAGAAGCTAGTTTTGCTAATCAGGGTTTCCACTATACATCGTGAGTTCGTTCGTTATCTTTCTTGTTGTTTTTAATCCGATGTGCCTTCTGTGGGAACAAAGCCTTTGTTCCCTCAGACGTAACTCTAACGATCCAACAATTGGTATCAGAGCCTGGTGCTCTAGATTGTTTTCGTTACAGAATTTGCAGGAAAGATGTCATCGTCAAGCAATGCAATCGGAGATTCGTTCTGGAAGCCACCGATTCTGAAGGCAGGAGAATATGACTGGTGGGTAGAACAAATTGAGTCACACATATGTTCCCTTGATGGACAGATATGGCGAGTCATCGAAGTTGGACCTTTGGCTATTAAAAATGAGATAGATGCTACTAAGCCAAAACCAAAGGTCGATTACACCGATGATGACTGGAAGAAGTTGGAGAAGAACAACAGGGCTAAGAATATCCTTCACATGGCTCTTCTTCCCTCAGATCTCAAGAAAATCATGAGCTATAAGACTGCCAAGGAGATCTGGGATGCCTTGAAACGCCTTCATCAAGGAAATGAAGATGCCAAGAAGAACAGAATTCTCTCTCTGATAAAGGAGTACGACCAAGTCTCTCAGGGAAAAGATGAACACATTCAGGAGTACTACTCTAGATTCCAGGGGCTAATTGGTCAGCTTCAGTTCCTTGGTGAAGCAATGCCAGACTGGAAACTGACTCACCACTTCATGCAAGGCCTCAACTCTCAGTGGGATGTCATTGCTCTTGCTCTCTACTCTCAGACATATGTCAAGACTCTTACCATGGAAGAGGTTGTTGCTAAGCTGGAAAGCAACGCCTCCGTCTATAATCACAAGCTGAACAAGAAGGGAGAGGAGAAGGCGAAGAGCATTGCCTTAAAGGTGGAAAGGGCATTTGACTTGTCCCAAGTCGAAGATGAAGATGGTGATGAAGATGTTGCGCTCATCACAAGAGCCATGAGGAAGATTTGGTCTCGGAACAAGGATTCGTCGAGTTCCTCCGAAGGGAACAGAGACCTAAAAGATGTGGTGTGCTACCACTGTCAGAACAAGGGACATATGGCCAGAAACTGCTTCAAGAAAAAGGCAGGAATGCCTCCAGCAAATGAAGGGAAGCAGGCAATGGTTGCCACCTGGGGAGACTCAGACTCAAATGACGAAGACTCGTCATATTCCAGGGATGTCTGTTTGATGGCCATTGAAGACCCCAATGAATCAAAAGGAGATCTACTCAACGATGAGGTAACCGAATCTGATCTCATATCAAGCTTAAAAAGTAAATCTAAAGAAAGCTTGATATCTCTTATTAAGAAACTTGTTCATGAGAATAGTCTTTTCCGTGAGCAAATTGAAGAAAAAGATGAATCGATCTCAAGTTTGATCGAAGAAAATCAGGGATGGGCAGACAAAGTGCTCATGCTTGAGAAAGGTTCATCCTCCTCTTCAAACTCTTGCTCTGAGTGTCTCAATCTCACTGAAAAGATTATGGCTCTGGAGTCCTCTGTTTCCTCACTAGAGGCTGAGTCATTAATGCTGAAACTAGGAAATGCAAAACTTTCTAGTAATCTAACCAAACTCAGTGAGGAACAGAAGGACAAGCCAAAAGGTATTGTCTTTGTTGCAGCCAAGAATGAAAAGAAGACTGAGTCAAAGGAAGTACCTCGCATTGGGATTGGCTATCAACCAAAACTTCATGTTGATGGCACCAAGAAAAAAGGTTCTAAAGTCGAAGGAAAGCAGTCTGTAAAAGAAAAAGGGGAAAGTTCCTCCGGAGGGAACAAAGGCAAAAATTGTTCAAACTCGACTGAGGATGGTAAGGCTTGGTACCATGGACAGAAGGCTCATGCCATCTGGTTGAAGCAATCTCAAAGCAGTAAGTCCAATAATATTGATTTTCATTCAAGGATTGCTAACAAAACAATTTGGCCTGGAAAGAGCAAGTATGTTGACCTAAAGTGTCAAAGGGTTTGTTGGTATTGTGGACACTCTGGTCACTACAAACAAGAATGCCTTTTGAAGCAACACAATGAGGAGATTGTTCGCACTACTAGAGAGCAAATGAATGATGAACCTCCTAAAATTAGATATGTTGCTCTTGTGCCCAGAAAGCATAAGCTTGTCTGGGTTCGCAAGAACTAACTCTTTCTGTGCAGAATAATATGAGGAAAGTTCCCGGTATTTCATTCATACAAAGGTCAGTTACATGACAGGGAATGAAGCGAGTCTCACCTCACTTCTGCAGGAATGTTCGAGACTCAAGTGCCTGGTGACAGAGGTAAGGGAAATAAGTATGTGGATAAGAACATAATGACTAAATTATTCCCTGGTATTTGTGCTTAGGTACCATGTACATCTAGAAGAAGACATCTCTGTGAGGAGAAAGATTGGCATACTAAGAAAGTCGTGGAACAAAGAGTCAAACTGCCAATACTCTCATCAGGACACTTGTCGGGGAACTCTAGATTCAGTTCCATACAAAGCCTGGTTTGTCTCCCTAATTAATTGTCTACATGTTGTGTTCCCTCGATGATTGTCTAGATTACATGGTAAATTGTGAAAGTTGAATTTTCAGGTCTTGATATGCATTCTCTTCTTTGGGTATTAATTGAACATTTAGCTTGAATATGTGCTTTCACTTCCTCGATATGTTGAATGTCTTGCATGATCATCTATGTCACCATGTTACACAAGAATCAGCTTTCTTTCGGCCCAAAAATAATCAACTTGATGATTTGTTCCCTCATCATAAGCCCAAATGATAGTTGATTCTACAGCTCACCCGTAACCGCCATGCTTGATGTCTCCTATGAGCCCATCTAATCATCCACAACTGGAGACCCCTCAAGCATGATGTAAAAATCAATCGCAAATATCATATATTTTGGTGTGATGGTCTTTTGTACCCTCTCTGGTAACTAATCCCCAGCATCACACCCTACTACTTTTTGGTTTGGCGCGAAAATGATTCGGCTTCTGTGACTTGTAGGTTGAGGTGACGTGTGTTTGCAGGGTGTAATGATGGAAGTCTGTGTTGGACCGCGTTGAGCATTTAGGGCTGTTTTGATAGAAAGGAGTTGGGAAAGATAATTCGGCTGGCTAAGTCGGATTTGGACGAGATTCTGATTTTATTTTCAGAAGTTGGAAGATTGCAATTGTTATCCGTCGGAAACTGAAAAGATTTGGATTTATCGTTGGAAACACTAGAAGATTCGGTGAAGATTATAAATTGGGTCTCCGGGTAAGTCTCATCCTCACTGTTTCCTTATCTTCCTCAAGCAATCTATCCTTTCCTCTCTGTCTCTCGTCTTCCCAGAAATCTCCCTCTCTCACAGAAATGGCCTCTAACTCAAACCTTCCCACCACCATCGCCCAAGACCTCCAAGCCCTCCTCTCTAAACTCTCATCAATGGGAACCGACCCCGCTCTCCTCGCCGCCATAACCCAATCCCTACCTTCTACCTCCACCTCTTCGGCAACCACCACTGTTACCCCTCCACCATCACCTAACCAGGACCAACTCATCATGGTCCCCTACGTAGCCCCAATGTCCCCAAACACATAACCCACTCCACAAAACCCTAACCCTAAAATCTCCCTAGTCGTTCCCTCCGCCATCTCCTCTACTGAAAGAGAGGAGGTTTATTCCTCTCCAACCCATCCTGACCCCATCGAAGAGGTGCTAGAGGAATTACCTAGAGAGACCACCCCAGCCACCCCAGAGGAGCACGTGGCTGTGAAGGAGAAGATTTAGAGTGTTGTGAGGAGTCTCGCCAAGGAATTGGTTGAGGGAGATGATGAGGAGGAGCCACCTAAGGTTCCAAAGTCGTCTGGAAGGGTAAAGACCGCATGCTCCTCCAAGAGGAAGACACGCTCTCAGAAACAGTCCGTGAAGGCAATCACTGTAAGTTCTGACGAGGAGTCAGAACCCCTCTCTGGAAACAAAGCAAAGAAAGCCAAGGTCTCTACCAGTCCTCTCCGCAAAAGTGTACGTCGTCAGCCCGCCAAAGCCAAAGGGATGGTGGGGGCTGATGAAGTTAAAAGCATGAGCCATAAGTCCATGGTAAAAGAATTGTTGGTGGACCCGGAGTTCCTTAAGGAGAATTGTCTGGAGGAGGTGTATGCAGTACTGGACGCTCAGAAGTGGAGTCAGTTGTTCGTGGAAGAGGAAGGAGTGGATGAGGATTTATTGAGGGAGTTCTATTCGTCTTATGTGATGGAAGTCAGACCCCACGCCATTCTGGGGAGCTACAAGCTTGGAGGGAAGGTACATCTGTTTTCAAGTATTGAGTTGGGAGTAGCTTTGGGAGTCCCACATGAGGGGTATAGCGAGTACCCGAAAGGAAGCTGGCCTAAGGATTTTCCATATTCTGAAGCAGTGTGGGCAGTGGCCGGCATTGAGAATGCTCTGGGAAGTGGTGGTCTTGACATATCTGAGATGTCTGCCGTCAACAAAGTACTATACCACTTCTTGATCAGCAACATAACGCCCAGGGGACAGAAAAGGAACCGACTGCTGATTTTGGATATTGGCCTCCTATCTACGCTATTGAAGAAGGAACCCATTTGCCTCCCCAGGATTATGATACAGCATATGTCCCATGCCAGGAACACATACCAGTACGCTCTTCAGTTCCCTCGAGTTGTCAAAAAGATTCTTGAGTACCATAAAGTCTACAACTCTTCGGCGGAATCGAGTGTCTTCTCTCGCCCCTTCGATGTTAGTAATCTGCACAAGATGAAGTTTGTTCTTCAAGGTGACGAAGGCTGGGTGAAAATGGAAAGTGTTCCGACTGTTTCTGAGACTCTGGAAGATTCTGAGGCGTACAGTTCTGAGGGGGAACTGAATGAGAAATCAACTATGGGGAAGGATCTGAGAAGTCTTTGCCAGGCAGTGCAGGATTTGGCTGCTCAGCAGACGCTTCTCTTGGCAGACGTACGCGCGCTTATCTCCCATCACGCATCAGCTCCATCGACTGGTCATAGTGATGCCTAACCGTTTACCTGCCATCCACCCACTCTTTTGTTCCCTTGCTCATCTATCCTCCTTAGTTTTTTTTATTTCTCTCTGACTTGTGTGCCCTGTGTGGCTTAATGACTGTGTTTAGCTGTTTTGCATGTTTTGGCTGTCTTTGCATGTTGTTTAAGTTTTTTTTTCAATTAATGAACAAGGGGTATTTTGCTTATCTTGTCTTGACTATTTCTCTCTATCTCTCTACTTATGTTTTTGATGATGCCAAAAGGGGGAAAATGACAGGTAGCTTTGGTTGAGAGGGAACAGAACAGGCTTCACATACTACTGAGTTGAGGGGGAACTAACAGTATCTTAGTGGGAAACCTTTCTCTTCATAACTGTCTTTCTCTTGTATGTATATGCTTTATTGTCAAGGGTGTTTGTCACCATCAAAAAGGGGGAATTTGTTGAATTCCTTAGGTTTTGATGGTAACAAACATTCAACTGATATGGGTACTAAGTGTTTCAGGAACAAAGATAGTTATCTCAGGGAACCATTGCAGCGAAGGATCGCAGAGGGAACAAAGCTCTGCTCATGTGCTTTGTTACCTCTCAAGGAACTGAAGTGACGAAAGAAATCGAAGCTGCGAATGGAAAGAAGAAATCCAGCGTGTTGATTATGAAAACAAATCAAGAAGCACACGCAGTAAAAGATTGAAGACTTCGGCTCCAAGGATCAAGCCGGATTGAGAAGATACGGAGAGAGAAAAGCCCGATTTATGTTATCCTAGGAATCTTTCCTTAGATAAGAAATTGGAGAGAGAAGTTTGATATCCTTTCCGATTAGATTAATTAAGGAATTCCTTCCTTAATCAATATGATCGGTTAGGATATTACTCTTCACATAAAAAATCTTATCTTCTAGTAATCCGTTTTTAGAATAATCTTATCTTGTTACAATTAGGGTTTAGCCGAAGTTGTTATTAGGTAAAATGGGGATTCATTTCTAACTACGACTAAGAACGACGAAAAAAGGAGAAGAAGAGAAAACAAAGAGAGTGAAGTGTGTGTGAGTCTTTGAGGGTTGAGTTCGGATTCATCATTGTAGAAGAGGCTTCGAGTCTAGCTGGTTGTTTAGAGGTCGAAGTCCAGGATACAAGTGTAATCGAACAAGAAATCAATAAGACAAGTACACGCTTCAAAATCCTCTCAAGCGGAAGCTTGAAGGTAGTGGTTTTTCCTTGAGAAGCTAGTTTTGCTAATCAGGGTTTCCACTATACATCGTGAGTTCGTTCGTTATCTTTCTTGCTGTTTTTAATCCGATGTGCCTTCTGTGGGAACAAAGCCTTTGTTCCCTCAGACGTAACTCTAACGATCCAACAGCTTGGATCGATGATGGAAGACTGGATTAGCAGACATATAAGTGGCACTCAGATTGTCACATAAGATGATGGGCGGCTACGTGAGCGAGGCCATGAGCTCCAGAAGAAGCTGCTATATCCAGATCAATTCAGTGGTTGTGAAAGCGATCGCCCTATATTCGGCTTCAGAGCTGGACTTGGCGACCACATCCTGCTTCCTGGACGACCAACTGATCAGATTGCCGCCGTAATATATAGCAAACCCGTGCTGAGAACGACAATCATCACCATCTGAATCCCATCCAACATCCGAAAAAGCAACAAGGCGAGAGTCAGTGCAAGGGCGGAGTACTAAACCTGAATCAATAGAGCCCTTGAGATAGCAAAGAATCCGCTTAACAGCGGCCCAGTGAGTCTATGTGGGAGCATGCATGAACTGACAAACCCTGTTAACAACATAAGATAACTCTGGACGAGTGATAGTAACATACTGTAAAGCACCCACAACGATGTGATATAGGTGAGGGTCAGGCAATGGATCTCCAGCTTTGACAAGACGAGACACAGGCTCAGCAGGCGTGGAAATAGGCTTCGCATCCTCCATGCGAGACCGAATAAGAAGATCTCGAATGTATTTTGTCTGAGACAGAGTAATGGACTGTGATGTGCGGTGCAGCTCAATACCCATAAAATAATACAGAGTACCTAGATCACGCAGAGCAAAAGCCTGATTCAGCAGAGTGACAAACTGAGATATATCAGTTATGCGAGAGCCTGTGATAATAAGGTCATCTACATAGACCAAGATATATAAGACTGAGCCTCCAAAGTGACGAATAAAGAGACTGGTGTCAGACTTGCACGGCTGGAACCCATGGCAAAGAAGAAACGAGCCAAGCTTGGTAAACCAAGCACGCGGGGCCTGCTTGAGACCATAGAGAGCCTTCTTAAGGAGGCACACATGATTATGGCGAGCTTGATCAATGAAGCCATAAGGTTGTGTCATGTAAACTCGCTCAGATAAATCACCATTTAGAAAGGCATTGTTGATGTCAACTTGATGAAGATGCCAACCAAGTGTGAGAGCAATAGTGAGCACAATGCGAATAGTAGTGGGTTTCACCACCGGGCTGAATGTATCAAAATAATCAACGCCTTCCTCTTGATTAAATCCCTTGGCCACCAGACGCGCTTTGTAGCGCTCAATAGACCCATCAAACTTGCGCTTGATCCTGTATACCCACTTACAACCAACAATGTTAGCATTACAGGGGGGGCGGGACAATGTCCCAAGTCCCATTATGCAAAAGAGCATCAAATTCAACCTGCATAGCATGTTGCCATTGTTGGGATTTAGAGGTTTGTATAAAGGTTTTAGGCTCAGGGTAGGCATCTGTAGTGGGTGGTAGTGGATGTTTGGTGGTGGAGAAGGATTTGGGCTTGAGGTTGTTGGTTTTGGAATGGGTGACCATGTCATGGTTTGTTCCAGCAATAGGCCTGAAATAGGAGGGATAAGGCGGCGGTACAGGAGGAGATGTAGTAGGCTGTAAAGAAGAGGATAAGGGCAAAGAGGACATACCTGCCGAGTTGTCAGAGGCACCATCAGATCGGGATTCCTCTTGCAAGGGCGCCGAGGCCGGACTGCTAGCTTGGTCCAACGCCGGAGGTGAGGGTGGCGGGGACTCAGGTGCAGTAGTAATGGGCAGGTGCGGTGAGGCAGAGGGCTGGCGAGGCGGTGTAGGCGGTGACCCGGTGGACGACTCAGCTAACTGCAGGGGAGACAAAGACGAGACAAACAAGGGTGGCGGAGCCATAGGGGACCCCAGAGACACATGAAGCGGATACGGGAAAACAGACTCATCAAAAATGACATGACGAGCAACATAAACATGACGCGAGGAGACATGAAGACATAGATAACCTTTATGTTTGGAGCTGTAACCGATAAAGACACAAGGGGACGACATGAACTCCAACTTGTGAGTGTTGTAGGGGTGAAGAAAGGGATAGCAAAGACACCCAAATGTTTTGAGAAAGGTATAGTCATGAGGCTTACCATAGAGACACTCAGAAGGGGAGCGGAAACGAAGGATCAGAGTGATGGTGCGGTTACACAGGTAGACAGATGTGTGAAAGGCGTGCTCCCAGAATAGAGTAGGGAGGCTGGCGTGGGAGAGAAGGGCCCTTTCTCGACGATGGTTCGATGGCGACGTTCCGCAGCCCCGTTTTGGGATTGAGTGTGAGGACAAGAGACCCGATGTAGGATGCCCTGTGTTTGCAGGTAAGAGGAGACATTTCTGTATTCACCACCCCAGTCAAATTGTGTTAGGAAACGGAACTCTGGAACTTAGGTTCCCTTGAGAGTTCCGTTCCTCAGTTTCTCTACTTTTGAAGATGACAAATATTATGATACTAATGTTTTATCTCAAAGATGTATTTTAAGGAACCACAGGAATATACCGAAGGCAAGAAAGCCAAACAGGACAAGGGAACCAAAGGAACAAGACAGATGAAGGAAACCAGAGGAACTCAGGTGTGCCCAGAACGCAGCATGCGACATTGCGATTCCCGAGAAATCTGGGGACACACAACCTCGGACAAAAGTTGTTGAAAACGACTTGTCCGAAGCTTCCAAAAGCCTGCCATTGTCCAAGAGCAAAACAACAAGAAACCTAGAGACGCTGAACCTCGGACAGAAAAGGTGAAAGTGATAGGACATGGAACCTGTCGCTGTCCAGAAGACAGTTCCCAAGTGCCCGGATTATTGAACCTCGGAAGAAGGAAGCTGGAGAACAACTTGGCTGAAGAGGTTGACTAACCAAGAAGGATTCTGAGCTGCCTAGGTTGTTTGCACATGCCAAGAACAACGTGGACCAAGGAGAACCACTCATCCTAGGGCAAGCTCAATCTGTGGGAACCCAGAGAGGATCGAGCTGCGAAGAAGCCTCTATAAAAGGAAGACTAACCCAAGGGTTATCTTTAAGCACAAAAACACGACTCACACTCATTAGCAAATATCTAGTGTGAACCTCCAAACAAGATCATCAAAGCAAACCGAGATCAAGAGGAACCGGTCAAGGAAGAAGAGCTGAGTGCTAAGTTCCTGTGACTGTAAATGATAGTTCCTAGGTGCGAAAGTCTGTTTCTTGGATTGATTATTGATTGTGTTAAGTTATCTAGGATTGTCTAACTGTGTGTAAGGCAAAGGAACTGTGTGTTCGTTCCTAGGATAAGCTGTAACCAAAAGAGATAAGAAATCAAGAAGTAGACTTTGAAATCCTTTCGAAAGAAAGGTAGTGGTTTTTATCCTAGATTGCTAGTTGGCAATCAAAGGTTTCCACTATAAGGAACTGGTCACTTGTTTGATTGTTTATTTCCGCTGCAAAAGGAACTGAGAATTGATATTCTGAGTTCCTTAAGTTTTTATCTAACAATCACGATCCTACAATTGGTATCAGAGTAGGAAAAGCTCTAGATCTTTGATTAGTTTGCAGATCATGTCTCAACCAAGCAAGTTTGAGCTCGGGATCTCCACCAATAAGCCACACCTTCGCAAGAAAGGAGAAGAAACATGGTGGGAAAAGTGCATGGAAAGCCACATCAAGACCAACGACTACCAATGCTGGAGGATAGTCGAAAATGGAGATGGCCACATCGATCTTACCATGAAGGAAGAAGACTGGAAACCAGAACACTATGTCATCATGGAAAAGAATGCCAAGGCAAGACAGTTTATCCTCAATGGATTGGACAGAGAGGACATGGACAAAGTCATAGGCATCAAGACAGCCAAGGAGATGTGGAAAGCTCTCAAGGAGATGCATGAAGGAAGTGAGGAACTAAAGCAAAAGCAGAAAGTTTGCTTTGGAAGGAGAATACCACACCTTCAAAATGATGGAAACTGAGACCATCTCAGAGTACTACTCTCGCTTCAACAGATTAATTGGAAAGTTGACGGCGGCGGGAGTTGATCTTGATGAAGTCTCCAAGTCCTTAGTGATCATCAATGGACTCAACTCCAAGTTCACCCTTCTCAAGGGAATCATGAAGAACACTCCAGGCATCCAATCCCTTCCCTTGACCCAAGTCATAGGGAAACTGGAAGTTGAAGAAGGAGAGCACACTAAAGCCAATGCCGATAAGAAACTGGAGAAAGGAATCGCCCTTAAGATCTCCAAAGCTTTCTCAAGGCTTGAGATGGAGCAAGAGAACTCAGACTTGGAAGAAGAGGAGGACGAGCTAACAGCCCTCTTCTCAAGGAATATCAAAAAACTCTTTGTGAAGGGAAGGTTCCAAAAGGGCAGTTCCTCCTACAACGGACCCAGAAGGGATCTAAAGGAAGTCTCTTGTTACGAGTGCAAAGAGAAGAGACACTACGCTAAGAACTGTCCCAACAAGGAAGACTCCAAGGAAGAAGAAAAACCTCAGAGAAAGAAGGCTCTCGTAGCCTCATGGGGAGAAGACTCAGATGAGGAACTGGATCTGAGCGGCTTCGCTGGAGGAAGATGTCTCATGGAAAAAGGAGACTCAAGCGATTCAGAAGACCTTGAGGTAACTTCTGATGATCTCTTAAAATCTCTAGTTGATTGTGATAAGAAACAACTTCTTAAGATCATAAAGAAACTAGGGAAGGAAACCAGTTCCCTTCAACAGAAACTTGATGACTGCGAAGATGAAATTGCATGCTTAACTGTTGAGAATTCTGTTTGGAGTAAGAAACTTGATGAAACTGAGAAAGACCTAGCTGAAACTCACTCCAAACTCATTGATATTAGGAATGTGCATGCTAGTCACCTTAAAACTTGCAAATCTTGTGATGAAACTAGCATAGATTATGTCAAAGTTCCCTTGCATGCTAATCCACCTGGAAATGACATGCTTCAATCCATAATGGATAGGTTAGACATTCTCACTAATTCCATTAATGAAAAAACGATAAATCAAACTGTTTTTGTGAGACAACGACATGGAATAGGATATGTCAATAATAAAGGGAACAATGATGCTGAAGAAGAAAAGGCTAGGCGAGAACTTGTTGAGATGAATGAGAACCTCAGTATTGCTCTGGCCACTTCTCGTGATAGGAATCAATTCCTATCATAGAAGATCATGGTCCTTGAGAACAAGGCTGAGGTTGCCAAACGTCTCAATGAAGGTTCTCAAAGTCCTAAGAAGGAACCAAAGGGAAAAGAAAAGATGGTTCCTGAAAACCAATGGTTCACCAATTCCTTTGCTCACAAAAGATATATTGACATGGCCCATAGCAAGGTTAGAAACAATGTTGATTTTAACAAAAGGAAAACTGAAAAACCTTTTAGGCCAGGAAAAGGAAAATATGGACATGTTGTTTACAATCGTTTGTGTACCTACTGCGGTAAGAATGGTCATAATAACACTGAGTGTGCTAAGAAAAGAAACTTTGAAAAGGAGAAAAGTACTCATTACCATGAAAGGAACCAGTTCCCTGGCTACTCACAGACTCGGAATGCTAATCCCCCCAGTAAAGCCAAGCTTCGCTGGGTTCAAAAATCTTAGTTCCCTTGTGTGCAGAAAGAAGAGAGGCAACCCCAACTATGGTACATTGACAGTGGTTGCTCATGCCATATGACCGGAAAAAGAAATCAAATGACCTCTCTTCAACCTCTCCAAGGAGGGAACATATCCTTTGGAGACAAAAGCAAAGGAAAAATCTGTGGAATAGGAACTGTGAAACTCAACGATCACATTCAGGTAAACAAAGTTCACCTTGTTGATAGTCTTGGTTTTGATCTAATAAGTGTGTCACAGCTGTGTGATCAAGGAGACAATGAAGTCGGATTTAGATCAAACGAATGCTCAGTTCTTGACTCCTCGGGACAAATCATCCTAAAAGGAAAGAGATTCAACAATGTTTACATTGTTGATCCATCCTTCGTCCCCAAGGAGAAACTGTGTCTCTCAACCGTGAATGACCAAGCTGAGTTGTGGCACCAACGCCTCGGTCATGCTAGCACTAAGCTGATTCAAAAGCTACACTCAAAGAACTAGTCAGAGGATTGCCAAAGCTGAGTGGCACATCTAAGGAACTGTGCTCTGACTGTGTAAAAGGAAAACAGGCTCGTAGTTCCTTCAAATCCAAAAACGTGGTAAGCACCTCAAGGCCTCTTGAACTTATCCACATGGATCTTTGTGGACCCATGAGAGTTCAAAGCCTAGGAGGGAACAGGTATATCTTTGTTATTGTCGATGACTTCTCTCGTTTTACTTGGACCATATTCATTAAATCTAAAAGTGAAGTTATTGACCGCTTTAAAGATTTGGTTCCCTTGTTAGAAAAATCTCTTGATTGTTCACTAAATGTTATTCGGTCTGACCATGGTACCGAATTCAAAAATGGAGAATTTCTAACCTTTTGCAGTGAGCATGGCATCGATCACAACTTCTCTGCACCATACACCCCTCAACAGAATGGAGTAGTAGAAAGGAAGAACAGGACCTTGGAGGACATGGCTCGAACTATGCTGATCTCAAGTGGACTCTCCCAATCATTTTGGGCTGAGGCGATCAACACAGCGTGCTACATCATCAATAGAGCCATGCTTCGCCCAATCACAGAGAAGACACCCTATGAACTCCTAAGAGGAAGAGTTCCCAACATCTCACATCTGAGGGTGTTCGGATGCAAATGCTTTGTGCACAACAATGGGAAGGACAATCTTGGCAAGTTCGACCCAAGAAGTGATGAAGGAATCTTCATTGGTTATGCCTCAGGCAGTAAGGCATACAAGGTCTTCAACAAAAGGACTAAAAAGGTAAAAGAAAGTATTCATGTTATTTTTAATGAAAAATCACTTGGAAAGATTATGCAGAATACCACCAGTTCCTTTGAAGATCCATTTCCCAAGCCATCTCAAGAAGATCTAGATGAAAATGTCACTCCTCCCAGTTCCTGTCCTGCTGATCGGAACCCTCCAATGGCTCCCCCACCAGTTCCAATGGATAATGAACAACAATCCATTTCTGGGAACCATGAGCATGACGACAACATCTGTGGAGACCTCAATGATTCATCTCCCCACATGTTCTTCAATGGAGAAGGTGACCCCAACCAGGAAGCTGAATGCTCAACTCAGAATGTCTCCACATCAAATACTCTGGCTTCCAGCAGAGAAAGAAGAGTCATTAAGCCTCCAGTCAGGTATGAACATCTAACTTTCTTTGCCTTTAATGCCTTTTTGTCTATTGTGAAACCAAAGAACATAGGTGAGGCACTGAAGGATGTGGACTGGATCCAAGCCATACAAGAAGAGCTTCGTCAATTTGAATGGAACAAAGTCTGGCATCTGGTTCCTCGCCCCAAGGATAAGCACATCATAGGAACCAGATGGGTTTTCAGAAACAAGCTAGATGATACAGGAGCTGTGATAAGGAACAAAGCAAGACTTGTGGCTCAAGGATACAATCAACAAGAAGGAATTGACTATGATGAAACCTATGCTCCAGTGGCAAGGATCGAAGCAATAAGGTTGTTAATTGCCTTCGCATCTCACAAAGGGTTCAAGTTGTTCCAAATGGATGTGAAGACAGCCTTCCTCAATGGAATTCTTCAAGAAGAAGTCTATGTCAAGCAACCTCCTGTCTTCGAAGACGACGATCATCCAGATCATGTCTACTTCCTAGACAAGGCACTATATGGCCTCAAGCAGGCTCCCAGAGCATGGTATGATCGTCTTGCCCAGTTCCTACTTTCAAACGACTATAGGCGTGGAGTTATTGATAAAACTCTCTTCATCCTAGAAGAAGAAGGTAACATCTTAGTGGTTTAAATCTATGTTGATGATATCATTTTTTGTTCCACTAACCTGTCCCTTGTAGACAAGTTCAAAGATCTGATGAGCAGTGAATTTGAAATGAGTTTAATTGGGGAACTCATATTCTTCCTCGGATTACAAATCACTCAAAAGGAAGATGGTATTCAAATCCATCAACAAAAGTATGTCAGGGAACTACTGAAGAAGTTCAAAATGGATTCATGCAAGCCTCTCTCCACTCCCATATCCACCATTGCCCATCTGGATAAGGACAATTCGAGTCCTCTAGTGGAAAAGAAGCTCTATAGAGGTATGATCGGCTCACTCATATACCTAACCGCCAGTCGACCAGACATTGTCTTTGCTGTTGGCTTGTGTGCTAGGTTCCAATCTTGTCCGAGAGAAACCCACTTGGCTGTTGTGAAGAGAATACTTCGATATCTCAAGGGAACGGACGATCTCTGCATTTGGTACCCCAAAGAATGTCCCTTTGAGCTCATGGGTTTCACTGATGCTGATTATGCTGGATTTTTGGTGGATAGAAAGAGCACTTCTGGAATGGCACAGTTCCTAGGCCCTTGCCTTGTGTCATGGGGATCAAAGAAACAAGTTTCAGTCTCCCTCTCCACCACAGAATCCGAGTACATTATGGCTGCCTCCTGTTGTTCCCAACTTCTCTGGCTAAAGCAACAACTCGCGGACTTTGGTATGTCTTATGGCCCTCTCACTATTCTTTGTGACAACACTAGTGTCATAAACATTTCTAAGAATCTTGTGCATCATACTAGGACCAAGCATATTGACATTAGACATCATTTTCTTAGAGATCATGTTGAGAAGGGAAACATCATTATGAAATTTTATAGAACTGAAGATCAGATTACAGATATATTCACCAAGGCATTGAATAGAGTTCCTTTCGAAAACCTTAGATTGGAACTAGGAATGATTCATATTACTCAGTAGTGACCTTAGTTCTAAGAATTCTTTCCAGTTCCCCTGATTGACTAGTTTAAGATATTTAACTTGTTGAGTCTTGATGTCTTTGTGTTATATCTTTTGTCACAAACCCTTCTTGTCATAATGGCTTCTTAAAAAGGCTTAGATAAATCTTTGTGGCTCGTTTCCTTTTGGTTCTCATTATTCTTTAATTCCTCATTGTTCAAGTTTTCTTCATGGCCCAAAAGTCACAATCTGATCATATTTCTTTCCCAATGATACAAGCCGAAATGATGATTGTGTACTAAGACCCACCCTTGCCTCATTGCTCAAGTTAATTCTCTATGATCCATCTCTAAAACCCTCTATGAGAATTATTGTACAATGCGAAAAATAGCCTACCCTGATTCCTTGTATGGGAACGTACTATTTTTTGGTTCCATTGTTTTAACCCACACCAAAGGTTCCCATACATCCATCTAGCTCGCTGAAAATATCGCCAGAAAGGAACCAGAACTTAGCGTCTCTCCAACGGCTCGTTTGGCTCTTCCCAGAAGCTATTTATGGCAAATCCGCAGGGATAAGGCACGTCTCATCAGTGGCACAATCTCTCTCTCTCTCTTCTCTGAATGGACAAATTTTCAAAATTGAGTTAGCCGTTCCGAAAAGCTGCAACTTCCATTAATGCTCCGGATTGGCCTTGATCTTCTCAACGGCTGGATTTGATTCAACGGTCACCTCTGCTCTTGATCTTCAGAGATCTTCACCTCCTTTAAAGAGTTGCCCTGTTCATCCAAGCTAATCCCACAACTCGCCATTTCTCTGATCTTCTACTTCTCCCTCTCTCTCTCAAACATAGAAATCCTTAAATCCTCAAAAATGGCGAACCAAAACCCTAATGTTATCCTGAATGAGGAAGAGGCTGCCATTCTCATAGCCTTTCGAGAAAAGAAGGCAGCTTCATCTTCTAAGCCCATTTCTGCCACCTCCTCTCAAAAATCCCAACCTAAAGAGAAAGTAGTAAAGAACCCTGTGGAGAAATCAGTGGAGCAACCCGAAGAGAAAATTGAGGAGCCACCAAAGGAACAGGCTGAGGAGAAAGCCATGGCCATCACTCTGGCCTCTGAATCGGCCACCAAATCCGCCTCCGAAGGGGGCTCTCATGACTCCTCGCCTGACAAGTCTCTCCAAGATCTCCTCAGCACTGACCCCTCACCAGTAAGCCTCAAATCCAAAACCCCTTCTAACCCTGGTCCCTCTGTCACCACTAGAATGCAACAAAGAAAGAGGAGTTCCCAAGCCATAGTTCCCTATGAAACCAAATCCACAAAAAGAGCCAAAATCACCTCCCTCTCTTCCTCCTCCTCCCTGGGTCAGGTCTCCTCTTTCTTCTCTAAGAGGAAGATCCTTAAGCCTCTCATAATCGGCAAGGAGTTCTGGACCCAAGAACTGGAAGAAGAAGATGAGGAAATGTTTGGAGAAGCCCTGAATGAGTTCCATTCTCTGCTGCAGTTTCAAGGATGGGACGAGATGTTGTTTGAACCTTTCTCTGCTTCTGATGAGATTGTCCGTTTGTTTTACCAGTCTATGGAGTTTGTGCCTGTGAAGGAGAACTCTCCCTGTAACAACGCCATTCTTATATGGAAGGGAACCAGCTATCCTCTGTCCGCCAACCTTATTGCATCTGCTCTAGGGATCGAGTCAAGGTCTGGGTTTGGCATTCTGCCTCAAAAGAAGGGATGGCCCAAAGGAAAGGGCTACAAATCCAAGGGAGCAGTGGTCAAGAAAATCTATGATGGCGTCTCCCCCTCATCTTTGGAGACAAAGGATCTCTCCATCGCAAACAAGTTGTTACACTTCTGGATCACCCGCAATCTGGTTCCCAGACATGAGCACCGGAACAATGTTCTCATCACAGATGCCATCTACATGGACAAGGTGCTCTCTGGTGTTCAATTGGATCTCCCTCGCATTGTCTTAGCCCACATGCAGTTCTGCTCATCCCATGACTCCCATGCTTTACCCTTTCCACATATCATCAAAAACATTCTCTCCAACCTTTACCAGTACCCAGTTGACCTGCCTGAGATAGTCTACAGCAAGTGTCTTACCTTGGCCACAGTTCGGAAGTTGAAGACAAAGGAACAACAAGACCCCCCTTCTGAAGCTCAAGCTCAACTGCCTAAGGAAAAGGCCAGTTCCAAGGCCCCTTCTAGTTCCCAGCTACATCTCAACCCCTCTCCAGACTCCTCTGCGATCCTTACTGCTCTGGATCGTATTGAAAAGGCTATCATGGTGGGCTCGACTGCTATCCCGGTCGCCCTCCATGATCAAGTAAGAGAGTTGGGGCGCATTAGTTCTGCTGTCGAAAGTTTGGTGGAAGTTCTGCAGAAGGATTGGCAAGGTGCAATCAGTGCTCATCAGGCCGCGGGCCAACATGTAGGAACCGACGACAAGGTTGAAGAAGAGGAGGCCGCTACTATGCCATAGGAACGCTTGTTATGGTTCCTTGTGCTGTAACTCTACAGCGAGCTAGTAGTTTCCCTTAGGATCCTACTCCCCTCTTCTATCCCATTGTTGTATTCCCTAATATTGCTTTTGTTGTTATCCTTGCCGTTTGTTGTTTGTGTTGTTGTCTTTTATCGACTGTAGTTTTTGTTGGATGTTGCGTGTCTTTGAACAATGATCAGTGAAGCTTTAATGATTATCTTTAGTTTCGTTCCCATGATCGATTTGTCTTTGCCTTAAGCTTTCATTATGCCTTTTATGGGTTTGATGCAATCGCATATTTACTTGGATATCATGTTCTTAACTTGTACTTAATCTTTTCGATGATGTCAAAAGGGGGAAGAAAAGGATAGGAACCTTGAACTTTGAGACTACTGGATTAATAGGAACTCTGAACTTATTCTACTTCTAAGGGGGAATTTAAAATCAACTCGTTCACTTGCTTAGGGGGAATTTGCAACCATTGAATGTTCAAACACTAATCTGAAATGTTGTAAATCCCTTTATCTCAATATGGTCTCATAAGATTCAAAGTCCTATATGATACTACATGTTGTCGGTTCCTACATGTTGGCCCGCGGCCTGAAAGCCAAACATCTTTGAATTGCAAATTCAAAGTCCTAATGGTTGCAAACATTCAATGGTTGCAAATTCAAAGTCCTATATGATGACAAATATTATGATACTAATGTTTTATCTCAAAGATGTGTTTTAAGGAACCATATGAATATACCGAAGGCAAGAAAGCCAAACAGGACAAGGGAACCAAAGGAACAAGACAAATGAAGGAAACCAGAGGAACTCAGGTGTGCCCAGAACGCAGCATGCGACATTGCGATTCCCGAGAAATCTGGGGACACACAACCTCGGACAAAAGTTGTTGAAAACGACTTGTCCGAAGCTTCCAAAAGCATGTCATTGTCCAAGAGCAAAACAACAAGAAACCTAGAGACGCTGAACCTCGGACAGAAAAGGTGAAAGAGACAGGACATGGAACCTGTCGTTGTCCAGAAGACAGTTCCCAAGTGCCCAGATTATTGAACCTCGGAAGAAGGAAGCTAGAGAACGACTTGGCTGAAGAGGTTGACTAACCTAGAAGGATTCTGAGCTGCCTAGGCTGTTTGCACATGCCAAGAACAACGTGGACCAAGGAGAACCACTCATCCTAGGGCAAGCTCAATCTGTGGGAACCCAGAGAGGATCGAGCTGCGAAGAAGCCTCTATAAAAGGAAGACTAACCCAAGGGTTATCTTTAAGCACAAAAACACGACTCACACTCATTAGCAAATATCTAGTATGAACCTCCAAACAAGATCATCAAAGCAAACCGAGATCAAGAGGAACCAGTCAAGGAAGAAGAGCTGAGTGCTAAGTTCCTGTGACTGTAAGTGATAGTTCCTAGGTGCGAAAGTCTGTTTCTTGGATTGATTATTGATTGTGTTAAGTTATCTAGGATTGTCTAACTGTGTGTAAGGCAAAGGAACTGTGTATTCGTTCCTAGGATAAGTTGTAACCAAAAGAGATAAGAAATCAAGAAGTAGACTTTGAAATCCTTTCGAAAGAAAGGTAGTGGTTTTTATCCTAGATTGCTAGTTGGCAATCAAAGGTTTCCACTATAAGGAACTGGTCACTTGTTTGATTGTTTATTTCTGCTGCGAAAGGAACTGAGAATTGATATTCTGAGTTCCTTAAGTTTTTATCTAACAATCACGATCCTACAGATTGAAAGGCTTTTATTTTGGTAGAGAATTGTGTTTCCACCATTTTCTGGAATAGTTGGAAAAGATGAAGTACCTGCGATTTCAAGGCAAGAAAGAAAACCCATACAAACTTTGTGCAATCATCAACAAAAATTAAGAAATATCGATTGCCATTAAATGAAGTAACAAGAGCAGGGCCCCAAAGATCAGAATAAATGAGTTCAAAAGGATGACGACTAGACTCATGTGTGCTAGGGAGAAGTAAACGACGACTTTTCCCAAGTTGACACAACTCACAAACAGACTCAAGATTATGCAAAGACACTAGTAACTGAAATTTAGAAACTAGACGCTTTAAAACAGACTCATGAGGGTGACCCAAGCGAGCATGCCAATGTTGAAGAGACGTCTTGGTACCAAGGTAGGATGAGGAGATCGGTTGGGCAGGAGGCGTGGAACCAAGCTGGTACAGTCCATTCTCAACGGTGCCTTTTAGGAGGGTCCGTCCTTATAGGTCCTTCACAAAACAACAAGTAGGGTAAAAAATCATATACATATTGTTATCTTTAGTGAGTTGAGAAACACTAAGAAGGCTTTTCTTAATTTGAGGAACAAACAGGATATTTTGAAGATGAATAGGTTTATGCAAAGTAGGTAGAGTTTTGTTACCCAAATGAGTAATGGGAAGAGACATACCATTGCCAACCTATAAGCCTTCATTGCCAGAGTAATCAGATGAAACAGAAAGGTTACCGAAGTCAGCCGTCACATGGTTTGTAGCACCTGTATCAAAATACCATGCAGGATCAACAAGCTGCAAAGGCGGCGCATTCACTATAAGCGCAGACCGTTGCTGCTGGTGTGGTTGCTACTGAAAGGACGACTGGGCATCACCACGGTGGTTGCGACCACCACGACCGGAGGAACCACCACGGCCAGATCTGTCATTCCGGTTCTGACGACGATGCGGAGGAAAATCATATGTATTGAGATGTTGCCAGTAGTTGAGGGTGTCATGCCTTGATTTTGCACAGATCTGACATTGCAGTTTGGGAGGCGGCTGATCCTCAGTAGACAAACTCGAACTCGCATCAGATTGGCTCGAGGGGCGGCTGTTGGTGGACCCTCTGCGAGCAAGATTGGCAGAAAGTTGGTTCGATTCAAGGGATAAAGATGCGGCCTGATGGCGTTCTTCCTCACGGAGAAGAAGGTCGAGCAACTCATCAGAAGAAATAGGTTCAGTCTTCATATTGATAGCCGTGTGGAAAGCGGCATACAAGGCATCCAAACCATGAAGGATGCATTCAACAAACTCCTTATTCGTAACCAAAAGTGAGCACTCAGCGAGGGTATCAAAAAAACTCTGCTTTTTCTCAAAATATTCCAAGATCGAAAGATTACCTTTCGAGAAGGATTGCATCTGCTGTTTCAGATGCATCATATGCGCCCTAGTCTGGGCATGAAACATCTTTTCGAGGATGAGCCATGCTTCAGAGGCGGTGGTGGCCCTGGCGACATGAGCAAGTAGCGGTGTCGGGAGGGTTGATCGAATCCAAAGGAGGACAAGGCGATCCTTCTTCTTCCAAACGGCATATGTAGGGTTGGGAGCCTCAGGCATCGGTGGGTTGATCGTGGCAGGCAGCGTCGTCGGAGGTGTATCGGACGGCTGCAGGAGAGAGTCAAGATCATATGCTTCAAGAGCGGACTTGACAGTGTTGCGCCACAACGAATAATTAGTGCGTTCGAGGCGGATCTGGATGTTGGGAAAGTGCAGTAAACCCGGGAGTAGCGAGCCAGAGGCGGCGGCTAGGATGTTGCCGCTCGATGCGGTGGTGCTGGCGGTGGATGCACTGGTGGACGACATGGCTGCGGAAGATTAGGGTTTTAATTGTGGAAAGGGATCGATTTTAGGCTCTGATACCATATAAATACTTTGATATTTTGTGTAAAAGGATTTTCTTATTTCTTTCATTGAATGAATGAGTACATATATAGGTGTACAAGATATTTACTTGGAGAGCAAGAAGTGATATCCTAAACATATCATATGAAATATATCTTTCCTAATAGTCATGCAACCCAGACGCGTGTCTAAGCCAAACGCGAAGAGGATGCGTGCCATTCTTTTAAAAAAAAAAAAAGTAATTGTTGGAACGATGATGTTCCCTCTAGTTTTGATGAAGATAAACTCAATTACACTTGATGATTTTATTGTGACTATGAGTTTCAGGACGAAGTGAAAGAAAAGGAACGATGAAAATCATGTGGAGAATCAAAACAGAATATGCAAGGAACAGCGAAGTCAAGAATGGAACAACGCGCATGCGCAAACTAAATAGTTGAGACGCGCGTTGGTGAGAAGGAAAATATAAGGGAACAGCGCCAAGGAACGAAGAAACGCGCGCGCTGTTAGCCTTGCTGAATCTTCTAATTTTGGAAAGAGATCTTCGGAAACATCTTGGGTCGCAAGAAAGAAGTTTGTTGAAGATTGAGTTGTTAGAAAAGATTGTAAAAAGATTGCTTAGGAATATTTTATTTGATTTTCTTAAGTAAAACTAGGGTAAATCAATAGGATATTTTGTAGACTATAAGTATGGGAAGAAGTGACCATCATTGGAAACATGAATGCAACATTTCCAAAGAGTTGGAGCATTCGGAGAACAAGAAGAAGGAAGAGAAGAAACACTTGCAAGTACGAAGCTTTGGTAAGTTGAGTACTTGATAGGGTTTTGGGTGTCTAAGGTGTTGTTAGGAATGATACACGTAGAAGTCTAGATATCTAGGGGTAAACTAGATTGAGATAAGACTTGCTCGATTGTAATTCCAGGATTAATAACACAAGTATACATTTGAAATCCTACTAGGGTAAAACCTAGAGGTAGAGGTTTTTCTCAATCAACTAGTTGGTTGATTGAGTTTTCCTCTCTAAGGAACGTTGCTTCTGTTACTCTGTTATCTATTATTATATTCCGCTACCCAAAGAATAATTTTACCGTTCCTTGTACTAATACACTTGATTCTACAATTGGTATTAGAGCAGGTTTGTTCTAGATTGTGTGTTATTTACATATTTTTAGTTAACAATGACTACTACTACTGTTGAAGTTGGATTGAACTCGTCAAGGCCTCCTTTGCTGCTCGCTGGTCAATACCAACATTGGAAGACTATCTTCATCAAGTGGGTCCAAAGTAACGACTTTTAATGCTGGTTGATCATCTCTCTTGGAGATCTTGAGATCGCCGATCTTGAGAAAAAGAAGAAGATGAAGAAATGAGATCAAGAAGATCTTCAAATCATTGAGAAGAACTGCAAGGCGGCTATGCTCATCAATAATGCTCTCAATCAACAGGATGTCCAAAAGCTTCAATCTTGTGAGATAGCCAATGCTAAGTGGCTTGTCTCAAAACAGATGTACATGGGGAGCAAGGATCTTCGTGAAATTGATCGTTTCACAGCAAAAAAAGACTTCTACAATTTCAGGATGGAAGACAATGAAAAAGTGAGTTCCTACTAGGCTAGATTTGAAAACATCATTGCTAACCTGACTGCTCACTCAATCTCCGACAAAGAGATTCTTCCTGATGAAAATATTCTCATCATCATTGATGGTCTTTCTCATCGTCATAAGATGACCAAAGCTATCTTAAAGGAGAATCCCAACACTGTCAAGTTGACGTTCCATGAGGTATTTAGCAAGAAAGAGAAGTATGACAATGAAGAAAGAGCCGGGAGAACGACTGACAAAGGCAAGGTAATTGCCTTGATGGTTGAGAAGGCAGTGAACAAGATTGAGAATGATCAAGACGATGATGAAATCTCCGATGATCCAGAGACTGCTTTACTCACTAGAGCTATGCGTTCCCTTTACATGAAAGAAAGAAACAGGAATGGAGAAAACAATGGTGAAAAGTGCGACATCAAAGACATCACATGTTACAACTGTAATGAGAAAGGTCACCATGTTGGCTCATGCTCCAAAGAAAAGAAGCATGGAAACAATTCTGGAAATAGTGACAAGAAGGCTTTCGTTGTTGTCTAGAGCGATGAGAATGATTCAGATGGTGAAGACCCTGAAGCTTGGGGTTGTGAGATGTGTACCATGGCTCTTGGTGACTCAACTGTTCCTTCTGAGGAACCTGAGGTAGATCCTTCATGGGATTTATAGAGGTTTGAAGTGTATTGAAGAGCAGAAGAACAATGTTCTGAATTCAAATGGTTCGTTCTCTCTACTAAGATGTCCAAATGAAGTGATTCCAATTCGAGGAGTTAGATATTGAAGTCTACTGCAAGTCCTCAAAATATGAGCACAATCCGAGTTGGGAATCAAAAGTTATGGCATTTTTACGGAAGTGTCACAGAAGCTAAAGAAGACACCGTCACCGCCGCCCCGCGGTGGAACTGGCCGCCCCGCGGTGGACACCCCGTGGTGGAACTGGACGCCCCGTGGTAGACACCCCGCGGTGTAACTTGACGCCCCACGCCAGAAGCCACCGCGACCCGGCGGTGGATCTCAGAGAAGGAACTGACGCCCCGCGGTGGACTTGTTAACGCCTCGCGGCCAGCGAGATATTATTTCCTATTTTGAAATTTCGGATTTTCTAGTTATATTATCTTGTTTCCTTTATTATTTTTTAGGTCAAGTTTATTTCGTTAGCCTATTTAAGATCTTTTCCAGGTCTTAGATAGGAGACTCGTTTTTCATTCTACCTCTAGGGTTTTAACCCATGGAGAACTAAACACGTTTGTTTCGCTAGACGATTGAAACATTGCAATGGATTGGTTGTGAGATTTCTATTCCTTGTTCTATATCTTATTAAGTTGGTTTAATTCTCTTGAGCATATTGTCTATTGGTTTGTGTTGATTTATCTAGAGTAGCTAACTAGGTTTATCGATATTTATCATAGTGCTAGGATTTGCATATAGCGGAATGCGAGTGCATATCTAGTAGCAAACACAATTGTTACATATAGTGGAATACGAGTGTGCATTTGTGAGAGAAAGTTATTTGCATGTTAAGTAGTAAGGTTTTCTTCTATTTGCATGTATCCTATATCCTTGTTTGAATGCTATTGTTTTATTGATAGTAAGGTTTTCTTCTATTGATATTGTGGTAAGTACTATCAACAATTGTCTGAATTGGTAGTTAATTACGATCAGGATGGGAACGACTATAAGATTGTGAAAAGAACTTGGAACAATAGTTATCAGTGATCAACCAGTTTTATCTGCAGTGTGGATATTTGTTTAGTGGAATACTTCCACACATCATACTTATTCTTTCTCTAAAGCTTGCATCCTTGTTACTCTGCGATCATACTAAAAAACCCCTTGTTACTTGTCAGTTACACGTCTTTTGCATGCTAATCAACACTCAGAAAGATCACTTCCTCACTGTGGGATTCAACCCTTGCTTGCCTCTACTACTTGTTTAGGTTTGTTAGGTTTTATTTTGACCGGGTTTAGGACGACTAAAAACCCGTCCGTCAAGTAGTTTACAAGAAAGCATGTCTAAAACTGCTAGTAGCTCAACTATTCCTTGTTCTTCATGTGATGCTAATCGTGATGAACTTGAAAAATTAAAAAATTAAAAAGTTTCTATGTTAATAGATGAGGTCTCTAACAATGCTGATGCAAGTGCTTTAGTTGGTCCAACTAAGCTTGAAGTGCAGATGTACGAAGTGAAAGCCTATGTTCAAAAAATCCACTCCATGATGGTGGAACATAAAGCTGAAGAAGAAGACATACAGTTTGTCGAGTCTAGATATGGAATTGGGTACACTGAATCTAAAGAAAAAGAAGATGATCCATCTATTCTCGAATTGCGTGAAGCCAGAGATAGGGAACTTCAGGATGCTAGGGAGAAGAATCGCAACCTTGAGGAACATGTGAAAGTCCTTGAGAGTGGGTTGAATGAGAACCAAGCATGGTATATTGGACATCCTGCTCACAAAATCTTTCTCAAGCAATCCCAAGGAAAGCAATCCAACGTTCCTTGCCCAGAGCGAGCCAAACAACGCAAAAGTGTCGTGCCCAACAAAAAGTATGTTCAAATGGATCAATTCAAGTTGTGTTGGTATTGTGGGGACAACAGACATTTATAGAGAGACTGTGAAAAGAAAAGAAAGTTCTCCAAAGAACACACAAAGAGAAGGAACAGTAGGAGTAACAATGTTAACCTGAATGACTTCTATGATGAATCATATGTGCATAATCATAATCATGCTAGATCTAGGAAGAAAAATGTTGTCGTTACTCATGTCATTCCTAGGGAACAATTGCACTATGACGAGGCTAAAGTCGTTATGCCCAATCAAAGTAAACCTCAAAAACCTAACTAAGTATAGTAGGCAAGCAAGGGTCGAATCCCACAGGGAGGTAGCAATCTTTCTAAGTGCAACAGTTGTATGTCAACAGTAACAAAGGGGGGTTTTGGTTTGTTTCAATGTAACAAGTAAATAAAAGCAAAGGATGTAATCAATTGGTGAGAAGTAACTTAGCCAGACAAATATCCACCATTCATTTGATTGGTTGATCCTAGATTATCTCAATTCCTTCCTATGAATATTCATGTCCCTATTCTGAAATAGTTATCAGTCCAACTAGTCCTGGTAACCCTAACTATCAAATGCACAAGAAATTATCAAGATTTAATCCAATAGCAGCAGTAAGCATAAGAATTAACCAGGATACATGCAACACTAACAACTCGTAGCATTTAACACGTAATCAATTCTCTTCACAATAAACTAGTCCAACCAGTCCTAGAATATCATGTTTGCTACACAAGATAAGGGATTTCAACCAGAAATATCCAAACCCTAGCAATAGACAATTACTAATATCAACTAGTTGATCAGGCCAGTCAAATCAGTAAGAATCAATGGGAATAAGCACAAAGAGAAGAGATATAATCAAAGGAAAAGGAAATAGAGTTATAGTCTCACAACCAAATATAAACGAAGGCTTCAATCGTCGGACTAAGCAAAAGTGCTTAGTTCTTCTTAGTCTTGGAAACGTAAAAACTCAAAGGGAAAAATTGATGTAAAACTTGAATTCCGAATAATGAAAAGAGGCTGCTACTTAACTAATAAGAAAAACCTAGCAAACCATAACTAAAAAGATAAGAAATAATATCTAAAAGGAAATAACGAAATAAAAGAAAAGGAACTAAGATAAAACGAATCTTCAGACGAAATCCCGCTCCCGTGTCTGTGAACAGTATCCGCGACCGCGGACAGATTTCCGCAACCGCGGAAAAGTTCCTGTAGCTATTCGCTGTCTTCGTGTGTTCCGCGACCGCGGCATGGCCTTCCGTGCCCACGGATTTCTCGTTGTAGCTCTTCTCTCTCTCGTCTGCGGTCTTCTCTTGTGGCTTTCTCCTCCATCTTCTTAAGTCTTCATTTAAGCTCTTGAAAACCACCAAATCAATACTTCTTCTCCTCAACTCCATTCTCCACAATCACATCCAATTGGTACCTGAACTCTGGTAACAACTCCTAGTTAAACCCTACAAAGTAGCGCTGATCAAATTCCCTCATGCTTACACCTTGCTTGTCCTCGAGTAAGCTAATAGAAACCTACTCCTCCAATGAAATACACAAGGTCTCAGGAAGCACAACAAAACCATCTCCACTAAGAACTGCACATAATCATGATTCTCCAAGTACCAACACAATAAACACAACACACACAACATACAAACTTAAAGAAAAGCAGAGTACTTCCCCCAAGCTTATCCCGAACACCATAGAGTGAATAAAAATATATAATCCTATCATCCATCTATCTTCTTATACCTCCCAGAGTGACCTACCCGAATCCTCCTTATATCACCTCTTCTTATGTCACCACGCCAGGAAAAATGAGAAATCCTAATAATCACTCTTCTTCTTTTCACTCATTTTGCCAAGGCGTCCTTTCGGGTTTTCACCAAGCCACTCATTTCATTTTTCAATAGATGGGCTCACAAAACTCACATCACTCTCGACCTCTTATTACCCCAGCCTAATGCTGGTCCAAGCCACCTGCTTATTACCTAAACCGCCCTCTCGGGTTTTCGACTTATCCCAAGATTTTATTTTTGTCTTTTTTTCATATTTTTCACTTTTTCAATTATTTTGTTTTTTATTTTTCTTTTTATCTTTAAACGACTAGCAAGTATAGATCGCTCCCTCATGCTTAAACATTGCATTGTCCTCAATGTAATGAAAGACAAAAAGATGAAGCACAGGGAAAAGCAGAAAAGTACTCACACCGTCGCCGAGGTGGCCTGGATGTGGATGTTGGGGCTAGCGGTAAATCAATGAAAGCACATGTCGCTGGTGTTGCGGCGGTCCTCCTCAGGTAAACTCCACGTGCAGCCAAAGGATCCACTATAAGGTGTAGTGGTACATCAAAGACACGGGGTTGCATGGGCCGTCAACGAACACAGAATTGGGGCCCAAATGTAATCGTGTTATGGGCTCTGGTGTTCCTCCTTGTCAGCTGTTGAATGTCGGGTCATCATCGGTGCCAAATAAAAATATGGGGCTATTGTCTCCTCCTTGGCAGCATGATGTGCACCACTTCTCGAAATAAACATCGGACAGTTGGGCCGCGATCGCGAAAATAATGCCGCGGTGGCAGAAAAACGTCGAACCTTTTTTTTTGATTTTTTTTCCAGATAGGGAGACTTACAGTAGTATTTCCACGGTCGCGGAAAATTATCCGTGCCCGCGGAAATGTTTCTGGTGTGAGGTGAACACCGTCTTCAAATTTTGGTTTCGGGTCTCCTACCTGCAGGTTAGTCTAAAACAAGAAACAAAACAACAATAATAAAAGCTAAAAAGGAAAAGACAAGAAGAAAAATTTCATACCTCGGGTTGCCTCCCAAGCAGCGCCTTGGTTATTGTTGTGGCTCGACATGGTGCCATTGACTCAGCTTGGGTTGCTCACATCAACCGAACACTTGGGGCTACAATCAGGAGGGTGTCTCTTTGCATCGTCTATGTTGTATCCGACCCTCACCCCGTCAAACTCTATTGTGAGCGAACCACTACTCACATCAATCTTTGTATTCTTCGTGTTCATAAACGGCCTTCCCAGCATCATAGGGGCTGAATGTTTATCTTGTCTCGTATCCATCACAAAGAAATCTGCAGGAAAAATTAATTTATCAATTTCGATCAGCACATCATGCACCACTCCTTTGGGATACACATAGGAATTGTCCACCAGTTGGATCACTGTCCCCATCTTCTGTAATGGCCCAACCTCTAAGGATTCGTACAGTGAGAGAGGCAACACATTGATAGACGCACCCAAATCCAGTATGGCTTTATCGAACATGGTGCCACCTATCTTGTAGGGAATAGTGAACATGCTTGGGTCACTGCACTTCTTGGGCAACCACTTTTGCAGCATAGCAGAGACGTTCTCACTGACCTGGACCTTCTTTTTCTCTTTCACAGCTTTCTTCCTTTTTATCTTGCACAGTTCCTTCAGAAATTTGGCATAGCGAGGGATGCTCTTAACTAGCTTGATCAAAGGAATATTTACCTCGCAGTTGCTGAAGGTCTCGAAAAGTTCCTTTTCATTCTCCAGCCTTCTCGTATCCTTCAGTGCCTCGGGAAATGGAGCGGGTGGCTTCAGCGAACCGAGCGGAAGGAAGTACGGACGAATGTAATCATCATGGACATCAGCGGGTAAATCTGGGACGCCAGGGGGTTTTCCGCGGTCGCGGATTTCTGTCCGCGGTCGCGAATTTGCGTCAAAAATTTCTTCTTCTCCAAGAACTTTTCCGCGGTCGCGGAAATCCGTCTGCGGTCGCGGAAAAAGTTTAGAAAATTCCCTGTCTTCAGTGACGTTGCCGCGGTTGCGGCTGTGCTCTCCGCGGTCGTGGATTTCTTTCTGTTGTCCATGAACTTTCTCATCCTTAGCCTCATTCACTTCTTTCATTTGTGTTCCGCTCCGTAGCGTCATCGCACATACATTCTCTCTCGGGTTCACTACTGTTTGGGATGGTAGCTTCCCCGAATCCCGGGCCTCCAGTTTGCTCACGGCCAGAGAGATCTGCCCCACTTGCTTCTCTTGATTTTGTTGGGCCATAGTGTTTGCCAACGTCGAAACACTCTGGGCGAGAGACCTATTTTGTTGGGCCATCTCTTGATTTTGTTGGGCCATAGTGCTTGCCAACGTCGATACGATCTGGGTGAGGGTCCTGATCATGTCATCACCGGACATAGATGAACTTGAGCTTTGGCCTTAAGGTCTAGGGTCATATTGTGCTTTAAATTGTTGATGTTGACCTCCAGGCTGCTGAAATTGTTTTGGGCGCGATAGGAACTGTGGCGGCCTCTGATGAAACTCTTGATCATCTCGGCCTTGAGGAGGATTCTGCTGGTTCCCGTATCTCAAATTGGGGTGATCTCTCCACCCTGGATTGTAAGTGTTGGAGTACGGGTCATATCTTGGTCTAGGAGGACCGAAACCTCCTATAGCGTTCACTTCAGCAGTGGGTTCCTGCAGCATGGGACATGCATCAGTGGGATGCATCGTGTCATAGCATATTCCACAAGATTTGACTTGATGCTGGCCACCCTTCATCATAAATCTCCTCATCATCTCCTTCATCTCAGCCATCTCAGAAATTAGTGAGGACGGTGGTTGAGAGTCTGCAGCCTTGACTGTATGAGTGCCCATTCTCTTTCTAAACTGTCTTGAGCCCTCAGATAGCTCAAAGAAGATCTCAAATGCTGCAGCTGGAGTATTGTTCAGAATATTTCCACCATAGGCTGCGTTTACCATCCGACGCTCATCGTCAAGAAGCCCACCATACAAATAAAGTACGAGGTCTTGGTCAGATTACCCATGATAGGGACAGCTTGAAATCAACCTCTTGAATCTCTCGTAGTACTCATACAACGTCTCAGTAGCCTGTTGTTCGATATTGCTGATGTTCTTCTTCAGGCTATTGAGCTTGGTTGCAGGGAAGTACTTCTCTAGGAAGGCTTTCTTCATTTTATCCCATGTATCTATGCTTCTTGGGGCCAAATAATAGAACCAATCATTGGCCGAATCCTTCAGAGAGAAAGGAAAGGCCCTTATCTTGATCTGGTCCTCAGTAACGTTCCTTGGCTTCATACCGGTGTAGACTGAATGGAACTCATAAAGATGCTTGTTGGGGTCTTCTCCATTCATCCCATGGAAATGGGGTAGCAGGTGGATCAACCCAGACTTTAGCTCGAAATTCACGACATCCGCCAATTCTGGGAAGTGCACAGCAAGCGGTTGCTGCTGTAGATTCGGTGTAGTCAACTGCCTCAACGTCGGTGCTTCTTCAGCCATCTCAAAACACGGGTTATCAAAGCACAATGATCTGTTTATCCTGCGGTTCCTAGAAAGTGTTTTCTCGATTTCTGTATCACAAGCTAACAGTGGAGAGTTAGTAGCACGGGTGTGGACCATAAGATAGGTCCACACAAAAGTTGGCACACAAACAAACACAAAGAAAAATTAAAACTTGCCTCCCCGGCAACGAGGCCAAATTTGACGAGGCTAAAGTCGTTATGCCCAATCAAAGTAAACCTCAAAAACCTAACTAAGTATAGTAGGCAAGCAAGGGTCGAATCCCACAGGGAGGTAGCAATCTTTCTAAGTGCAACAGTTGTATGTCAACAGTAACAAAGGGGCATTTTGGTTTGTTTCAATGTAACAAAGTAAATAAAAGCAAAGGATGTAATCAATTGGTGAGAAGTAACTTAGCCAGACAAATATCCACCATTCATTTGATTGGTTGATCCTAGATTATCTCAATTCCTTTCTATGAATATTCATGTCCCTATTCTGAAATAGTTATCAGTCCAACTAGTTTGGTAACCCTAACTATCAAATGCACAAGAAACTATCAAGATTTAATCCAATAGAAGCAGTAAGCATAGGAATTAACCAGGATACATGCAACACTAACAACCCGTAGCATTTAACACGTAATCAATTCTCTTCAGAATAAACTAGTCCAACCAGTCCTAGAATATCATTTTTACTACACAAGATAAGGGATTTCAACCATAAATATCCAAACCCTAGCAATAGACAATTACTAATATCAACTAGTTGATCAGGCCAGTCAAATCAGCAAGAATCAATGGGAATAAGCACAAAGAGAAGAGATATAATCAAAGGAAAGGAAATAGAGTTATAATCTCACAACCAAATACAAACGAAGGCTTCAATCGTCGGACTAAGCAAAAGTGCTTAGTTCTTCATAGTCTTGGAAACGTAAAAACTCAAAGGGAAAAACTGATGTAAAACTTGAATTCCGAATAATGAAAAGAGGCTGCTACTTAACTAATAAGAAAAACCTAGCAAACCCTAACTAAAAAGATAAGAAATAATATCTAAAAGGAAATAACGAAATAAAAGAAAAGGAAATAAGATAAAATGAATCTTCGGACGAAATCCCGCTCCCGTGTCTGTGAACAGTATCCGCGACCGCGGACAGATTTTCGCGACCGCGGACAGATTTTCGCGACCGTGGAAAAGTTCTTGTAGCTCTTCGATGTCTTCATGTGTTCCGCGACCGCGGCATGGCCTTCCACGCCCGCGGATTTCTCGCTGTAGCTCTTCTCGCTCTCGTCTTCGGTCTTCTCTTGTGGCTTTCTCCTCCATCTTCTTAAGTCTTCATTTAAGCTCTTGAAAACCACCAAATCAATACTTCTTCTCCTCAACTCCATTCTCCACAATTATGCTCTAAACACATCCAATTGGTACCTGAACTCTGGTAACAACTCCTAGTTAAACCCTATAAAGTAGCGTTGATCACACTATGTGTCTCGACTAGGTAAAGCTAAGCTTGCCTGGGTCGCCAAACCTTAACCTTTTCTGTGTAGGATGAAGTGAGGGAGTATGAGAAGTGGTACATTAATAGTGCTTGTCCGTGCCACATGACCAGAAAAGAAGATCAACTCACCTCACTTCACAACACTCCAGAGGAAGCATAACCCTTAGAGATAAGAGATGCAGACTTGAATGGAACAGCAGTTGACCCCACAATGTATAGAGGAATGATCGGTTCCCTCCTCTATCTCATGGCAAGCATGCCAGATATTCTTTTTAGTGTTTGTCTCTGTGCTAGATTCCAAGCCAATCCTAAGGACTCTCACTTGAAGGAAGTAAAGCAAATCTTTCGATACCTTAAAGGAATGGACCATCTATGTCTATGGTATCCCAAGAACTGTGACTTCAACCTTGTTGGATTCACTGACGCAGACTTTGCTGGGCATGTAGTTGATCGCAAAAGCACCTCTGGAACGGCACAGTTCATTGTTCCCTGTCTTGTCTCATGGGGTTCCAAGAAGCAAAACTATGTGGCCCTTTCCACTGCCGAAGCTGAGTATGTTGTCGCAGCAAGTTGTTGTTCTCAGGTATTGTGGCTAAAGCAACAATTGGAAGACTTTGGTATGTCTTTTGGCATTATTTCTATCATGTGTGATAATACTAGTGCTATTAACATTTCGAAAAATCCAGTTCATCACTCACGTACTAAGCACATTGACAATTGTCATGATTTTCTTCGTGATAATGTTGACATTGGTCTCATTAGAATGGAACATTGCAGGACTGAAAATCAAGTGACTGATATTTTCACCAAGGCACTAGACAAACGTCCATTCGAGCATCTTCGGCTGCTCCTTGGCATGATCTCTCTAAATTGAGGAATTCCATGTCCTCTATTTCCTCAATGATTGGCTAAATTGATCACAATCTTCCTAAAGTTTATTGTTTAACTGCTTTTCTTTGATTTTGCTTCTTCATGATTTTTGCTCATGTAAAGATTACTTAGTCTTATGGATCTTATAACTTTGTCTTTTGATTTGTGTTGAAATGCTTAATTGCTTGATGACATCTTATTTGAGACCCAAAACAACCGATTTGATGACTGATCCCTCATTACAAGCCCAAATGATAATCGGTTGTAAAGCTTACCTTAGCCTTGATTCAGTTAAACGTTACCTATGATCCTTCTTTGCTAAAATTTTTACTGGGAATAATTATCTGAGTTGTTTTTGTTCCTTACCATATGTTTGGATATACTATATTTTGTGTGAACCCAACTTGAAATATCCAGACAAGCCTCGCTATACACTCATAGTCTTAGGGGAACGAAGACTGCTGAGGGGGAACAATATGTGGAACGTTGACACTTGAATCAGTAGTTGGCATTTAAGAGGTTGCATGTGAACGTTGAAAACGGCTAGTTTTGGGATTTGACTGCTCTGTGTGCAGGAACGGCCGATGCGGTAAACGAAGTAAATAGGTGAAAAAGGGCATTTGCAGAGGAGAGAGAAAATATTGCGTTTGATGGATTTTAGTAAGTCGGTTATGATTTACTTGGAAAGATATTTTTTGCCGAAGATCTTTACCTTTCCTATATATACCACCTTAAACCCTCACAATCCCTCACCGCCATTTTATCTCCAAATCTCTCTTGCTCTTAAACTCTCCCAAGCTCTCGCTCTCTACCGTTACCCTAATTTTACGTCTCACCTCCTCGCTCTCCAAAACTACAATGGGCTCTCCAAGACAAGTGACCTCCAAGATGACCGATGTTGAGATTGATGCATGGATGCTCTCTCTCTTCAGCAAACGAAAGTTGTACGCGCCACCCATGCCAAATCCGGCGTGCCCGCCTCTGTCGTTGAAATTGCTCATGCCTCGGTGGAACAAGTTGTTGATCCCTCTGGTTCAACATCCACTCTGGCGGCGAAATCTCTATCGTCATTGAAAGCTCAGGATCTTGCTCCTGTTTTGGAGCTTGTTCCTATGGAGAACTAGGTTTCGAGTGTCTCTACTCATGAGGAAGAAGAAGTGTCCTCTCCCTCCAAAGATAGAGTTGAGGAGGAGGAACGGTCTATGAAGTTTGTGGAAGACCAGTTGGGTGTCAAGTCTCAACCTTTGGTGACACCTCAACCCAAGAGAAGAAAATGTAAGATGGTTGATCTCTCTCTTGCTGCTGAGGAAGAAGAGGAAAATGACGACGACGATGTTCAGTGTTTGGGAACTAGGTGAGCTCCTACTGAGCACTTGACTCCATCCAAGTCGGGTGGTGACGAAACCATTCCCAAGCCCTGATCGGCACTATTTTGTAGTGCATTTCTAGGGGTTGTTACCAGGTTCAAGCCCCTCAAAGGTCGTCTCTGTTCCGCTACCAAGTCAGAGAAGAAGAAAGCAAAATTGGAAACTTCGGCCTTCGAGACGATTCTCGACTTCTCTGAGGGTAAACGTATCCTCTCCCCTCTTCTCATTAGGGAAAGCTTCTTCTTTGAGCACAAAGTGGAAGAGATACTGGATCTCGTTCGTTTCCAAGGATGGAAACAGATATGTTCGGCCAGAGCGACTGTGAACGAAGTTCAAGTGCGCGAGTTCTATCACTACTATCATCTTTCCAAGGTTGATGCAATGTCTGGGTCCTCGAAGATTGATGGAGAAGATATTTCATTCACATCCAAGGTACTCTCCACTCTTTTGTCTACTCCTTTGGGTGGATTTTATGAGGTTTCATCCAGTGAATTCAATGATGAGAAGCTTGCATGTATGCAATGGATGTATGGTTCCACTATTGGGGAATTGCACATTGAAAGGCTGACTCTTGCTCAGCGAATAGCACTTCACATCATCTCCAGAGCCGTTGCGCCTCGCCAAGAAAAACACAATACTATCACGTTGTATGACATGTTTATGCTTGATCGTTTCTTGAGAAAGGAGAAAATCGATCTTCCCAAGGTGATTCTGTGTCACATGGATAGGTGCAAAGCCAAATCTCATTCCTTGGCCTACCCTGGATTGGTGAAGATACTGTTGCTTCGTGATAAGCTGTACCGAGAAGAGAATGAAGTGTCTCTGGGTAGTGAGTTGGATTTCTTCTGTGTGGAGAAGATGAAATTCAGGGGTGACTCCAAGGGAACGGGGACTGTTACTGCGAAGAAGTCTGCTAGCGAAGGAACGTCCTGGGGTATCTCAGTACAACATCAAATCCTTGTTGAGCTCAAACAGCTGAATATCACGATGAAACTGCTTTTGGATCACTTCTTGAACAAGGAGGAGGAAGCTGATGAAGAGCCCTAAGACTTGAGTGTTCCATGTTACTATCCAGCACGTCTTTCCCTCTGTTCTTCATTTTTCTATGTTTTCATGTCTTTAGCGTAGTTCTCTCTTATCTTTTGACTTTGCTTGTTTCGTTTCCCTTAGCTTTGTAATGCTTTCATGCTTAATGAATGAATTGCTTTATCTTGATTTGCGAATTAGTCTTGAACTGTATGTTTGTATTGTGATGTTTTGATGATGCCAAAAGGGGGGAATTGTGGGAAATGTGAGATGAATTCATGGAAGAGTTGATAACAGAAGCTAGTGCTAAGGAGAATCTTGATGCAACTTGAAGGTAAATCTCTATATGTACCTTCTGAGGGGGAGAAGAAGTACTTGCAAGTACGAAGTTTTGGTAAGTTGAGTACTTGATAGGGCTTTGGGTGTCTAAGGCAGGGGCGGAGCTACTTGAGGCCCAGAGGGGGCTATAGCCCCCGCTGAAAAAAGAAAAGAAAAAAATTGGAAAAAAATAAAATTTTAAGCTTTTTTTACCCTTATTTAATCTAAAAATGTAATTTCAGTCAGCCCTAATAAATTTAAGTCATGAAAATGAAATTATCTTAAATTTTTCCCCCTCATCTCATCTGAAAATGCAATTTCAGCCAATCCTAACAGATTTAAGTCAAAAAAATAAAACTACTTAAGTTTTTTTTCCTCATCTCATGTGAAAATTACCTTAAGCTTCATAAAAAAAATTAAAATTGATTTTTGCAAAATAGGATTTAAGTCACGTTGGATTTAAGCCACACAATATTTTTATCGTGCAGGATTTCAGCCCCCTCTGGGATAAAATCCTGGCTCCGCCCCTGGTCTAAGGTGTTGGTTGAAACGTTACACGTAAAAGTCTAGATATCTAGGGGTAAACTAGATTGAGATAAGACTTGCTCGATTGTAATTCCAGGATTAATAACACAAGTAGACATTTTGTAGGATCGTACGTTGTTAGTTATCGAGGGAACTGAAAGTTCAGTTCCCTACGCAGCGGAATAAGTAAACACGAACAGATTCAAGACAAGTTCCTTAGAGTGGGAACCTTTGATAACCAACTAGTTATCCGGGATAAAACCCACTACCCCTTTTGCAAGAGGATTTCAAAGTCTACTTCTTGTATTAATACTTCGGTTACAATCAACTAGAATAGAACACACAGATTAAAGTCTTAGACACACTAGAGACTCTCTACCTAGTTCAACCTAACCAAGTAACAAGCAAGTGACTTACTTCGTTCTTCTTCAAAGAACACAGCACAATTCTTCTTCTACTCTTCAGAAAGCTTCTTTTCGTTAATGCGTGTTGAAATGAGAGAGGTTTGACCGCTTTACTTATATGATTTAGTTAATAAGATAATAAATCTTCAATAACCGAATCATATAAATAAAATAATCAAAAGAAATCTTTAAAGATAACATTTGTTACCAAATATTATCTTTACCGATTTTTTACAACTTTGTTTCCATGAGAGATAATCTTTTACGCTCCTATTATATATGGAAACCGGATAAAATCTTTAGCTCTCTCTCTAGCTAAGATCTACCCTAAAACAGCTCGCCGCCGCCTTCACATAATTCTTCAAGTGTTTCTGGCGTCGACTAGCTTGGGTTCCTTTCACCAGTTCCCAAGTCTGGCGATAGCGTCTCTGTTCCTTGCTTTCCGAGTTCTAAGTTCCTTGTTTATCACATTAATAGAAACATTAATAGCAAAGATGTTTGTCATTATCAAAACTAGGAAAACTGAGGAAGGGAACTATAGTAGGGAACTGAAGTTCCCAAAAGTTCACTTCCTAACACATTTGAAATCCTACTAGGGTAAAACCTAGGGGTAGAGGTTTTTCTCAGTCAACTAGTTGGTTGATTGAGTTTTCTTCTCTAAGGAACGTTGCTTCTGTTACTCTGTTATCTGTTATTATATTCCGCTGCCCAAGAAACAATTCTACCATTCCTTGTACTAACACACTCTATTCTACAGTAATTCATTTTTTTTGCACGCGAACATGACATGCACTAATATTGTACGCTTGCCTATTCTTTTTAACAAAAAAAAGAGGTTATACTAAGTATAAAAAGCGGTTTCCAAATATGAATACTATATATTATCACATTATTCGAATATCGTATATACTAAGTATAATGTAATCCTCATTTCATTATTTGAATATCATATATACTAAGTATAATGTAATCTTAACTTCAATTTTGTATTATTCGAATAGTGGTTAACTAAGTATAATGTAATCCAAACTTGATTATCATATTATTCAAATATTGGTTGTACTAAGTATATTATAATCCTAACATCATTTCTATTATTCTAATATCGGTAATACTAATATAATGTAATTCTAACTTCATATAGTATATACTATATGTAGTGTTTTCAAGCCTCAAGGTATGGAAACCCCAGGATTTTCGTACCCTATATTGTATGTAAACCCTAGGTGTCCATACCCTAGGGTTTCTTATTTTGTAAAACTTATGGACCCTAAAGCCCAAACCCTACATACGTTCCAAACCTTAGGGTATGGAAATCTTAAGATTTCCAAACCATATATATTGTATGTAAACCCTCGGGTGTCCATACTCGGATTTTTTTGGAAACCATGCAAACCTTAAACCCTAGGGTATGTATGTTTGGGTCTTATTTTGAGTCGGGTGTCCAGACCTAGGGTATGTAGGGTTTCAAAATACCAGAATATAATTCTCAAGATTTACATATTTTATTTTGTATGTGAAACCCTCAGGTGTTCATACCCTAAGGTTTTTTAGAAACCCTAGAGACCCCAAATCCTACATACCTTGGGTATGTAGGGTCTCCAAACTCTAGGGTATGGAATCCCCAAGATTTACATAGCCTATATTGAATGTAAACCATCGAGTATTCATTCCCTAGGGTTTCTTGTTTTGAAACGCAAACAATTGATATTCGAATGATACGATAATGAAATTAGGAATACATTATACTTAGTATAACTAATATTCGAATAATACGATATGAAGTTAGGATTACATTATACTGAGTATATACGATCGATATTGAATAATACGATAATGAAGTTTGGATCACATTATACCTAGTATAACGGATATTTGAATAATATGATAATGAAGTTAGGATTACATTATACTTTGTATAACTGATATTTGAATAATACGATAATGATGTTAGGATTACATTATTGAGTATATATGATCATTGAATAATACGATAATGAAGTTAAGATTACATTACACTTAGTATCACCGATATTGGACCAATACGAAATGAAGTTAGGATTACATTAGACTTAGCATAATCGATTTTCGAATAATACAATAATGAAGTTAGAATTACATTATACTTAGTATATACGATATTCGAATAATGCAATAATGAAGTTAAGATTACATTATCCTTAGTATGACCGATATTCGAATAATACAAAATGAAGTTAGGTGTTGGATCATTAGAGTTACGTCTGAGTGAACAAATGCTTTGTTCCCAAAGAAGGTGCAGCGGAATAATATAGCAAGAAAGACAGTAATTAGAACTCACGATGTATAGTGGAAACCCCAATCAATCAAATAACTAATCAGGGAAAAACCACTACCTTCAAGCTTTTCGCTTGAGAGGATTTTAAAGAGTCTACTTGTCTTATTGATTTCTTGATCGGTTACACTTGTAGCCTGGAGTTCAAACCCTAGACTTCCCACCTAGATTTGAATCTCTTCTACAACGAGAACACGATCTCACTCTCTAAAACTCACAGACGCTTCACTTTTCTTTTTCTCTCAATGACAATGATCAGAGCTTGTACCTAAGAAATGACTATCACACTTCTATTTATACAATCTCGTAAATCCTACTAACAATATAAGATCTCTCTCTCTCTAATTTCAGCAACAAGAAGATATTAACTTGATTTTATAAGATAAAATCCTAACCGAATATATTATCTAAGGAAAGATTTCCTAAGATAATATAATCGGAATAAGATAATATTTTTCTCTCTCCAAATCTTCCAATCAGCGTGATCCACCCGATTTCCCTTTTCTTCAACCGCATGATCTTCAAAGATAATCTTCATTATTTACATGCTTGATTTCTTCATTCCATTCACAGCTTGATGTTTGTTCGGCACTGATGTTCCTTGAGAGGTAACAAAGCGTATGGAGAAAGCTTTGTTCCATCTGCCCTCCTGCGCTGCAATGGTTCCCTATGACAACTTTGTTTGTTCCTGAAACACTTAGATACCAGATTAGTTGAATGTTTATTACCATCAAAACCTAAGGAATTCAACATTAGGATTACAATATACTTAGTATAACGGTTATTCAAATAAACAGTAATGAAGTTAGAATTACATTATACTTAGTATAACCGCTATTCGAATAATACGATAATGAAGTTAGGATTACATTATACTGAGTACATACGATATTCGAATAATGTGATAATTTATAATATTCATATTTGGAAAACCGCTTTTTATACTTAGTTAATCGCATTTGTTTTTGTAAAAAAATATAGGCAAGCATATAACACGAGTGCTTGTTCTGTTCACGTGAAGAAAAAAAATGCCACGCGTCATGCTTATTCACGTGCCAAACAAAATCGGTATGCGTCTGGGTTGCGTGCCTAACCTAATTCTTCAGGTATTTGCCTGGCACAAGTTTGGCTTAGACATGCGTCTGTGTTGTGTGCGCCCCTGAGTACACCCATGTGACGCGTACGTGTGCCCTCGTGTGTACAAATAGCAAGCAAAAACAAGGGTTTGTATTTAGCATCTGCCAAGTTATATTTATATGCAGTTGTTATAAATTTCCAAATAGATATGAAGCATCAATTAATAGATATATGGCCTCGTCTGATATATCTTATGGAATTGAATTGGAATCAGGAATCGAAATTGAATTAGGAATCGAAACGAGTGATTCTAGTAATTTGGTATTTATGTTGTCGGAATGAACCACTTTTTAAAATTATTGTTGGGTTATATATGGAACTTGGAAAGAGGATTAAATCATAGTCTATGCTATAAATGTAACTTTTTCATGCTTTAAAGAGAGTGTATAAGACAGCTAGTTCATACCCTTTATTTTAGGTTTTTTTTTATTTTGTTAATTAATAATTTCAATTAAATATTAAGTTAAAGTTTATGTTTATTTTTTAAGATAATGTTTATTTATTTAATTCAAATTTTCTTAAAAAAATTGTCGGTGTCGGCTGACCCGGACCTAGTCAAACCCGATAGTTCTTGAACCAACCCGGATCGGGTCCAACTTGTTGGTTCCCCGAACCCCCAGTTCATGGAGTTGGCATGTTCCAATCTCGGTTTGGATGAACCTTGAATCGCCGGTTTGTGAACCGTAACCATCAGTTGGCAAACTGGAACCCTTCTACTCACATGTAGAGATGTAATGGGGCAAATGGTTCTCGAGGTGGAGAAGAAGAATGATTGAGAAGAGTAGGGATGCCAATGGGGCGGGTTTGGGGCGGGGAATACTCTCCCCGTCCTCGTCCCCGTTTTTTGCCCCAGTCCTCGTCCCCGTCCCGGAACGGGGATCGAAAACTTCCCTCGTCCCCATCCCCATCGGGGCCCCGCTCCCTGTCGGGGATCCCTGTCCCCGTTTTACTACTCATAATTTTTGAGATTTATGGTTTAACGTCTAAAGGGTACAAGGTTTAGAAACTAAACGATATAAAATTTAGGATTTAAGATTACGAAAATCACAAAAATAATGTATTCGGCGGGATCCTCGTGGGTTTCCCCGCCGGGGACGGGGAACGGGGTAGGGACCTCTATCCTCGCCCCGCTCCCCGTCCCCGCTCGGGGTTTATATTTTTCCCCCGACCCCATCCCCGTTTAAGCGTTCCGTCCCCGTAGCGGGAATTCCCCACGGGGAATTGGGAATCCCCGTCCCGTTGTCATCCCTAGAGAAGAGGATATTTCTTTTGAAATGGATGATATCCTTGGTTTTCTTTTGGATTGAAGTCCATTGTGGTTGAAATGAGCCATTGCAAAAAATTAAAGAGATTTTTATTCCTTATCTTACCAAATACAATTTTGGAGTAAAATATTTTTCATTATAATTTCCCGTTTTACTAAAATCAAACCAGACGAGACCTTAATATGTACAAAAATACTAGTATAGAACTAGAATACGCAATTTAACCACGCACGAGTCATGAAACTAATTGAATCGCAAGCTTGCTAGAAGCCAAGCTTAGTAGGACATGCGCACTTCATGAAATGAATGAGGTGTAAAATATCATCACACTAGAGGAGAAGTATGTAGCCACTACTCGATTTATTTTGTTCGTAGTTCTTGTCAGTTGGACTACGAGTTCGGTTTAATATAGAAAATAAATTATTTGTCATATCGAAAGATTTTGTAGACACACTAGATGAATTTTGTAACTGCTCAGGCCTTGGCATCAACAACAATAAATCCAAAATCTACTTTGCTGGCATGGGAAATCAGATAGAAGAAGAAGCTTTGGTCCAGTTAAACATGAATAAAGGAGATCTGCCAGTCACTTATCTTGGTGTCTCTCTTTGTAGCAGGAAAGCTCTCTCTGAAGATTTCAAGCATTTGCTCTCCAAAATATATAACAAAATCAATTGTTGGGCTTCAAGGAATCTGTCCTATGCTGGCAGATTACAGCTCATCTCTTATGTGCTTTATGGTGTGCTTAATTACTAGTGCAAGGTCTATATCATTCCCAAGAAAATTGTATTTGTAATCACTGCTTCCATGAGAAATTTTATGTGGAGTGGCAGTAGGGAAGACAGAAAATCACCCATTGCTTGGAGTAAAGTTTGCAGGCCAAGAGATGAAGGAGGCCTGGGACTCAAAGAAATTATGTCTTGGAATAAAGCTTCTATCATAGAGCTCATTTATGATCTACTCAAGGATAGCTCATCTATTTGGTATTCATGGGGCAATGCCAATCTGATCAGAAACAGAGAATTCTGGAGCATCAGGAAGAAAGGTACAGATAGTGCACTCTGGACTATACTGCTCAACCTCAGAGATGAAATTAAACAAAGATTGGACTCCGGGCAAGCACCTATTATCATGTCTAGAGGAGGGAGATATGATTGGAAAGCCATCACTAATGACTATAGACACAGCACCATCACTAATGACTGGAATACTAGCATTTGGGGCAAACTCATTACCCCAAGAATCTCTTTCATGTGTTGGATGGCTATTCAGGGAGGAATCCATACCAAAAGTAAACTCAAGACTATGGGCATCTTACAGGAAGATCTTTGTCCATTGTGCAATATGGAACCCGAAACCATTGATCATCTTTGGTTTCAATGTAAGTATACTTCTGAAGTGATTAATCGAGTTCTCAATTGGGGGAAAATTGGACGAAGGCACAGAAACTTTCAAGACTGGATCAACTGCATAAGCAGGATGAGAAGGAAAAATGACATGAGATTTGCTTTCTGGATGTGCAGCTACACTGCCATCATTTACTTTACCTAGAGAAGTAGGAATATCATTGTCTTTCAAGGCAAGAATATTAGCACAAATGAATGTTATATGATGACTATTAGTCATATTAGGAACAGTTCTAGTTCTATAAGGAGTAAGTACAATAGAGAAGCTAGAATATGTTTAGAAAGAGTGGGGATTAGGATTATTCCTTGTAACACCTAGGATTTTGTAAGTTCTTTTACTTACCTTGAATGAAATTCTTACCTTTCATTCAAAAAGAAAGATTGTGTAGTGCCAGATGCTGATTTAAAGTGACTCTAGTCGATTAAACATAAAAGAAAAAGAATATGCGAAAAGAATGTACACTATAATTTCGATTTCTAGAACGATGGTGAAAAATACTATCAAATAAAATATGATTTCTAGAACGATGGGAATGTGTGGCTTTGTTTCATCCGTTTTCGCTTGAGTGCATTTTTTTACTTTGTGATATACATAATTCTGTTGTGGAACTCTTTTTAGGTTTGATCTGATATTGTTGTTCCGATTTAGAGATCGAGATAGTGATTGTGTGATACCTGGTGGCTTCTACCGACAAAGTGTCTCCAGATTGTGTCTTGTATCTGCTTCCCGGCTGTGTCAACGTCATGTTGGTATCTTCCAATCCATGTTTGAGCCCTTCTCAACGACTAAGCCTATTCATCGACTCCTTTCAGCGTTGATTGTTTCTTTTGAGCCTTTCTTGTAATTGTTTGTCGTTGTTTAATGTTGTTCTTTGTTGTTGTTGTTGTTGTTTCCTGTTGTCGGTGGTTTCGACTGTTGTTTTTTCGGCCTCTAGAGGATCTAGGATTGGTTTTTCATGAAACCTTGAATTCTTACCGTATAAAAAAATGATATTTCAAAATAATAATTTTCTACATAATGAAAATTCAATAATATTGAAAACATAAATTTGTGAAATTGTTATCACATGACTACATAACTGTTTTCGAATATTTTTATTATAGTTTTAGACTCGTGAGGTTGAATCGAATATAGTCATTCTACGTTAGATTTAGATTTTATGAAAGGCTCATATGAAAACATGACCCTCCAATACCCAATGTCTCGCTAATTAAGAAGATTTAAACATGAATTTCTACAGTACACAGGAAATTTAACATCTCAATTTGCATTAGACCCACCTAATATTGGTTATTATTTAAGATTTTTCTAGTGTGTGTCTGGACACACTCTAATAACTTCTTTTTTAATAATTATTTATTTAATCATTAGTTTAATCTTATTTGTTAAGGTTTATTAATTTTCTATTATTAAGTATTTTGAAAATAAATTTTCTATTTAGGAATTTTTAATATATGTCTATGATCACACTAGAAAAACCGTATTTTTAATAAGTAACATGCAATAATTAAAATCCATACAAATGATTGTGGCGTTTTCTATATATATACTATCTCTTTTGGAAACACACAAGCCACTAGAACTACAAGTGAGAACCAAACTCCACAGCAGTAGCCTACACCACACGTGAACACAAACACCAAAAAGCTCGATCATGGAGAAGATGAAGCAGACCAGGAAAAAGGGTGGGATGATCACAATGCCCTTCATCTTCGGTAAACATATATAGCTAATTTCTCATATTAATTAATTCCCTCCCTTAATTAATCAACTCTTACAATTGATAATTATGTAATTGACACGTACAGCAAATGAAGTTTGTGAGAAGCTGGCGGTGGTGGGATTCCAAGCCAACATGATTAACTACTTAACCACGCAGCTCCACCTGCCTCTCACCCAAGCCGCCAACACCCTCACCAACTTCGGCGGCACCGCCAGCCTCACTCCCCTCCTCGGCGCCTTCCTCGCCGACGCCTACGCCGGCAAATTCTGGACCCTCACAATCTCCTCCCTCATCTACCAAATCGTATATAATATAATATAATTAATTAGTTTTTTTTTATAATAATTAATTACCAGAGCTGAGTACTAATTATATAATATATTTTACTATTTCTCTAATCAAAGGGGATGGTATGCCTGACGGTGTCAGCCATACTGCCGCACCTGAGGCCGCCTCCTTGCGGAGCGGGGCCCAGCGGCTGCGAGGAGGCGAACAGCTGGCAGCAGGCGATCCTGTACGGATCCCTTCTGCTGACGGCGCTGGGGTCGGGGGGGATCCGGCCGTGCGTGGTGGCGTTCGGGGCGGAGCAGTTCGACGAGACGGACCCGGCGCAGAAGAGCCGGACGTGGAAGTACTTCAACTGGTACTACTTCGTCATGGGGGCGTCCATACTGGTGGCGGTGACGGTCATTGTGTATATCCAGGATAACGTCGGCTGGGGGTGGGGCCTAGGGATCCCCACCCTGCTCATGGGCCTCTCCGTCGTGGCGTTCGTCATCGGGTACCCGCTTTACCGGAATTTGGATCCGGTTGGGAGCCCCTTTACCCGGTTGGTGCAGGTGTGCGTCGCCGCGTATAAGAAGCGGAGGCTGCCCATTCTTGCGGATACCCGCTTCTTGTACGACAATCAGGAGATTGATGCTGCCATTTCCTCCGCTGGGAAGCTGATTCACACCAAACAGTTAAAGTAAGTTGATCAATATCTCTTTTATTAATTAAACTAATTTTTTATTCAATCTAAACGCGTGAGGCGTTGCGTTCACACATGAAAAGCAATTTCACTCTTTACTCAAATCAAAAGAAATTAAGCAATGGTTAAATATTAAGAAACTGAGTCTAAAGTTTGTTCTGATTTCATTGGATTAAGCCGAAAACATATATCAAAGTTCATTACAATATACAACAAGCTAGTTTATGTATGGGAGATGCAATATCTTATATCTATGGTGTGAAATAAATGTGTAGCATGCATGTGTCGCTGACAAGAGTCCAGGAGACAATACAGTACACCACATGATTTATCGTGTGCTGTAAGAAATTAAAAAAAAAACACCACATAATTTTTAGGGTTAATTTTATTAAACCACCCCTTAAATATGGTATTTTACCAACAATCATCCCTTATACACTTAATTACTCACAACCATCCATTAAATCAATTCCGTTAACAACGAGCCACCCATTTACTGTTCCGTCCATTTTCTACCGTTAACTCATATAAATTTACCAAAATGCTCTTATTCAACCGGTTTTTTTACCGGTTTTGCCATTTTTTTGGGTTTTGGCCGGTTTTGCAAAAAAAAAATTGAATAAAAAAAAACCGGTTTTGCAAAAAACCGGATTTATTTTTTGATTTTTTAAAACGATAAATTTTTTAAAATTTGTAATATTTTTAAAACCGGGAATATTTTTTTTTTTAAACAGATAAAATAAAAAATTTAAAATTTTTTAATCCGATAAATTTTTTTAAAACCGATAAAATAAAATTTTTAATCCGATAATATTTTAAAAACCGATAAAATAATTTTTTTTAAACCGATAAAATAATTTTTTTTTATAATTTTTAAACCGGTTTTTGATTTTTTATCGATTTTTTAAAAAATTTAAAAATTATTTTATCGGTTTTAAAAAAAATTATCGCATTTTATCGGTTTTGCAAAAAAAAGTTATCGGTTTTAAAAAAAAAAATTATCGGTTTACAATTTTAACAAAATTTATCGATTTACAATTTTAAAAAAATTTATCGATTTTAAATCAAAAAAAAAAATCCGATAATATTTGAAAAACCGATAAAATAATTATTTTTTTTACATTTTAAACCGGATTTATTTTTAAACCGGTTTTTGATTTTTTATCGGTTTTAAAATGTTGAAAAATATATATATATTATCGCATTTTATCGGTTTTGCAAAAAACAAAGTTATCGGTTTAAAAAAAAATGTAAAAAATATCGATTTAAAAAAAAATTATCGTTTTAAAAAATCAAAAAATAAATCCGTTTTTTTGCAAAATCGGTTTTTTTTTATTCAAATTTTTTTTGGCAAAACCCAAAAAAAATTCAAAAAAATGGCAAAATCGGTAAAAAAAAACCGGTTGAATAAGGACATTTTGGTAAATTTATATGAGTTAACAGTAGAAAATGGACGGAACAGTAAATGGGTGACTCGTTGTTAACGGAATTGATTTAATGGATTGTTGTGAGTAATTAAGTGTATAAGGGGTGGTTGTTGATAAAATGCCCTATTTAAGGGGTGATTTAATGAAATTCGCTCTAATTTTTAAGCTAGCTCCCATCAATTACAAGCGATATAGTCTGAGATAATCTTAAGCAAATAGTTAGTATTTTCATAATTGCTATTTGTAAATATTACTTGGTTATCAACATATATAAGGCCATGCCAAACCGGATCTTATAACAAAATTAATCTGATGGCAAACTAATTAAGCTAGCTCTAATTAAGAACACATGCATGATGCAATGGATTATTACAACTATTAATTGTACGATTGTAGAGGGTTTCACAATCTTATCCTTTTAGGTCCCATTTAATTCATTTGTCTTTTTTTTTGTACGTAAGCTGCAGCTGCAGCTCTACGTGTATTAATGGTTGGTACCCCATTTTAGAGTCTCGAATATCACCTCGCCTACTAACTTACAAAATACATAAACATATAAAAATCACCGATTAATTAATACGTAGCATATCCCATTCCGTGGTGAATCTTGAATAAAATATCATGCACTCTTTTTTGTTTCTCTTACAACTTGCTCATTCATGGAGAAAATACTAAAGTAGTAGCTAGTTTTATTAAAATTATAAAAAATTCTATTTGCTTCGCTAATATAATATGAACTAATTTATAACTTAAATGGCATTTTTTTAGTTAAATGCTTATAAAGTCCAAAACAGTCCTCGTTTTCAATTTTAAAACAAACATGTGACCCTCACATGTAAATAAACTTCTAGTAACAACATACTTTACATCCTCTCAACTCACACAAAAGAAAAACCATAAAACTTCTTATTTCAAATATATATACTTATTGGAGTATTTGGTTCACTAGCTAATAATTTTCCTAGAAATACAAAAATCTAGACAGTTTTCAAATTATTTGTGTTAGATTCAATTCTTTTTAGAATACATTAGCATATGTCCCCGTGCCTTGCACGAGTATGGCCATATATTTTAGGAATGAATTTAAATTTGTTTATAATACGTAAAATATAAAAGAGAATTATATAGGAAAATTAACATGATGTATCGGAAAGATAATTTCTTGATTGAATAATTTTAAAGGTGTATTGTATGATGAAAATTGAAGGTAGATGTGTGAATTTATATTAATAGAAAAAAAAATTAGGAATTTTATATAATTTTGAAAAATAAAACTACACTAAAATAAAATTACATATTGTATTCTTTATAATGGGGTTTGCGGACAATCTATTCACCCTTATTAAATCATGAACACTAATTAAGTATGATAATAATATTTTTGGTAAGTGCATAATTATATATATGTTGGTAGATGAACCGTATAATGTTAACTATTTACGGATCATCTATCTATATACATATCTTTATAATGAATTTTACGGACCATTAGCATACATATTATATTATGGACACTAATTAAGTATGATAATACTTAGATGACGTGACATACTTAGATGAACGACACATAGGAGATATAATTGTTGCTTTAGTAGTAGTATATAGATATATAGATAGATAATACTCCAATAAGTCAACTTTTCAGGTTTTCTTATTCCTCCAATCAGAGAAATTACAATTATCATATTAGGGGCGATAAGGTTACTCGGTCTTTCACCCATTTTATACATAAAATTTCAAATCCATGAATTCTAATTCATAAAAATTTATTCTCTAACTTCTTAAAAATTAAACATGTTATGTTCAACTAATTTTAAAGGCATTTAGACAGTTACAATGTAAAAACGAAATGCCATATTCATCAGCTAAATTGGAAAAAATTTACATGTTAAACCAAATAAATCCTAATATATTGGGTTTGAATTGAATTGATTGTAGGTTTTTGGACAAGGCGGCGATAGTAACGGAGGAAGACAACCCAAAGGCCCCAAACCTATGGCAACTGAACACCGTCCACCGCGTGGAGGAGCTGAAGTCGATCATCCGAATGGGCCCCATCTGGGCCTCCGGCATCATCCTGATCACGGCCTACGCCCAGCAGAACACCTTCTCCCTCAACCAGGCCAAGACGATGGACCGGCGCCTGACCCCCGGCTTCCAGATCCCGGCGGGGTCCATGTCCGTGTTCACCATCACCGCCATGATGACCACCATCTTCCTCTACGACCGCCTCCTCATCCCCATCACCCGCCGCTTCACCGGCCTCGACCGCGGCATCACCTTCCTCCACCGCATGGCCGTCGGCTTCATCATCTCCGTCTTCGCCACCCTGGTCGCCGGCTTCGTCGAGCTCAAGCGCAAACACGCCGCCACCTCCCTCCACCTCCAAATCCCCGTCTTCTGGCTCGTCCCCCAGTACGCCCTCCACGGCGTCGCCGAGGCCTTCATGTCCATAGGTACCTAATCATATTACTTCCATCTATATACATTATATCCTGCCTATAAATATATCTTTCATGGTAGGTATAAGTATGGATATCAGTAGAAAATATATTTCATATATATCTGATATTTTACGGTATGTTTGGTATTGATATCAGGATATGAAGTATGGGTATTGATATCATATCTGCGTTTGGTATAATCCTGATATCGATATCAAATTGATATCGATATCAAACTGATATATGTTGTTTGGATATCAGGATATGGGTATGATTGATGTTAAAGTTATTATTTTGATATCTTCCACAAGATGTACTAGTATATCAAAATATCACTCATATCTATACTCATATCAGATATCTTGATATCACTCAAATCCATAACTTAATACCCATATCGAAAGCAATACCCAATATCTTATATTTTTGATATTGATATCAAACAAGTCATTATATCACTCATATTTGATCTTCATATTAATATTAGCTAGTGCACGATATCTCATATTTCTGATATCGATATCAAACGAGTCCTTAAATTTTTTTATTTAGAGCCTAAGTTATAAACTTGTATAGAAAGCATGGAAAAATTTGACCCAAGTTGTTTGTCTCTCAAATTATTGACAACAGGGCATTTGGAGTTCTTCTACGATCAGGCGCCGGAGAGCATGCGGAGCTCGGCCATGGCCCTCTTTTGGACGGCAATTTCGATGGGGAATTACCTGAGCACGCTGCTCGTGACGCTCGTGCACCGGTTCACCGACTGGCTGCCCGACACCGACATCAACCTGGGGAAGCTTGAGAGGTTCTATTGGCTCATCACGCTTCTTCAGGTGTTTAACTTGATCTACTACTTGGTATGTGCACGGTTCTACACGTTTAAGCCCGTTGAGGTGCAGAACAGCTGCGCCGAGAAAGATGAAGGGCTCGAGCTAGGTAATAGGGTTTGAGATCGAATTGAATGGCTCATGCATGCATGCATGATGCATGTAATAAGTTGAGATGTGATCGGATGAGAAAAGTTGTACGTTAATTTAGATATAGCAGGGGAAATGGAGAAGTTAACTAATGTACGTAAGGCATGATGAAGATACTTGTCTTCCATGCGAAATGGGACTACATACGTACGTGCGTATGTGTATAGGATCGACTAGTTGCGACATTATGAATAAATATATATACTAATACCATCCTTGAATTAAGATATAGTAAAACGGAAAGTTATGATAAAACGAGAATACTAATTTAAAGCGTTGGATGAGAATAAAATTGATGGTCATGATTTAATCTAAAAAATTACAAAATAGGCTGGTGAAATCAACCACACCCAATTTTTCTATTAGGAAGAATTTATTTTAATCCCAAATCTTTCCATAACAGAAGCAAAAGATGCTTCCTGATTTGCTTCCCCGTTCATAAATCTCTCTCCTCTCCTTCCTCTCTCTCTCTGTCCTCCTCCTCACCCTCACCGACTCCTCCTCCTCCTCCGCCCCCCGTTTCCCCTCCACCACCGCATCGGCCTCCCCTCTCACCTCCATCTCCTTCCTCTTTCTCTCCGTCCTCCTCCTCACCCTCACCGCCTCCTCCTCCGCCCCCTGTTTCCCCTCCACCACCGCCTCGGCCTCCCCTCTCCTTCCTCTCTCTCTCTCTCCGTCCTCCTCCTCACCCTCACCGCCTCCTCCTCCGCCCCTTGTTTCCCCTCCGCCACCACCTCGGCCTCCCCTCTCACCTCCTTGTCACTGCGGCGAAGATCCAACTGTAGAACACGGCGGCGACATCGAAGCAGAACACGGCGGCGACATTGATGAGTCGGGCGATGGTGGAGGACAATAAGTTGTCAATTGGTGCATGCGGGGCGATTCCGCCGCTGGTGTCACTATTGATCAACGGATCGAGCCGCGGGAAGAAGGACGCGATGATGACGTTGTACAAGCTCTGCTCCATGAATCTGAACAAGGAGAGGGTCGTGAGCGCCGGTGTGGTGAGGCCGTTGATTGATCTGGCGGCGGAGCAAGGGGCTGGGATGGCGGAGAAGGCGATGGTGGTGCTGAGTATTGGAAGGTATTGTGGAGAAAAAGTATTGCGTTTGAGTGTTGGATTTTTTGTTTCTCTGTGTTTAATGTTAAGAAATTGCTGAGTTTGGAAATTCAATTTACAGGGTTAAATGTGAAATCGAGTTGTTGAGTTCAATTGGTACTTTGGTTGGGTTTTCGGAATTGTTCAATAGGCAGTGGATTTGGAGGATATGCTATCATTGTTTATGGATCTTCAGACGCTAGGTGACAAAATTTTGAGAAAATTAGCTTTTTCTCATGTTATTCATAGCATCAAACGATTTAAGATTCATGTTTTTTTTTGTATTTGTTTGTACTTGGGTGCTGGTGTGTAAAGTTTGTTTCTTATTGGTTTTTCTTGATATACTAACCTGCTTAAAACGATATGAATATCAGTACATTTTATATGAATATCGCCTAAAGCGATATGAATATTCGTACACATAACGTGAATATCATTAATATTGTATGAATCGATATTATTGTTCTTGAATATTTATACTCGATACATGAATAGCATTCCATCATAAAATATTGACTATGCGTACAAAGTATAAAGTAGGGCTGGGACTTTGTACCCGAAGAATCGAAGAACCGACCTGAACCGCTCAATTCGGTTCGGTTCGGTTATGAGTAACAAATGATGCGATTTGGCTGCGGTTCGGTTCTTAGTGCAAAATTACGGTTCGGGTACGGTTCTTGTTATTTCGTTTTCACCTGGACCCGATTTATCGAATTCTTAAATAAAAAAATAAAAAATATATATACCTCTTGTAATTTTTTTCACCATTTTCCTAATTCCTCACCACCACTCTCTCGAGCCCTAAACCTAAATCCTCTCAACCCCTCTCAATCCCTCTCAATCTCTTCCAAATTATTCCCAATTGTTCATCAATTGATTCAATTGTTCAACCCAGCCCTAATTCGAGACCCTATTCGTTGAAATCCCCAAATTCAAAGCCCCAATTTGAAAGCCCCTAATCGATTTCGTTGAAATGGCAGAAGCGTCAAACACACCAATTCGACTCGAAGAGCTTTCTGGTTCAGATTCGACTAGTTCAAGTGATAGCGAGGAACAAAGTCAACAAACCACTGTTGTCGATGTTGTTGCAATCAAAGCTTCGAAGGCGAAGGCGATTATTCCAACTCGACCTTCGAAGAGAAAGAGGGAGAGGAAGGTTGTTCAGTTGCGCTCGAAGGTCTGGGAGCATTTCAACAAATTTGATGAGCCAATAATTGCTGAGGTCGATGGAGTCAACAAGCAAGTCGGGTTAACAAAGAAATCTGAGTGTCTACACTGCAAGACAGTCCTTGCTTGTGATTCTAGAGGTAATGGTACTTCATCTCTTAAGAAGCATATTGAAATTCATTGCAAGGCTTATCCTGGTAGCTTAGGTTGTGTGTCTTTGGAGGATGGGAAACAAGGTCATTTGAGTTCTGAATTGGTTGAAGGTTTTAAGAATTTAACTACTAGGGTATGGTCACAAGAAGCTTGTATAGATGCTGCAACTAGGATGATTGTGATTGATGAATTGCCATTTAGTGCTATAGAGAGGTCTGGATTCAAGCATTTCTGTGAAGTTGTTGTTCCTAGGTTAGTCTTACCTTGTAGGAAGACAATTGTTAAGAATTTTCTAAGGATGTATGAGGAAAAGAAGCTAGAGTTGAAGAAGGAATTGCAGTCAGTATCAGTTTGTCTAACAACTGATACTTGGACAAGCTGTCAAAACATTAACTACATGGTGATCACTGCACATTTTATTGATTTTAGTTGGACAATGCACAAAAGAATCCTTAAGTTTTGTGTTATTCCAAACCATAGTGGGAATACAATTGGGAAAATCCTTGAGGATGCATTAATTGAGTGGGGAATTAAGAGGGTGCTAACTATTTCAGTGGACAATGCTTCTCCAAATAAGCATGCTATTGATTATGTTAGGAGGAGGATGTTAGGTTGGGATAGGAGGCCCTTATGTGGAGGAGATTTTCTGCATGTGAGATGTCTTCCTCATGTCATCAATTTAATTGTGAAGTCTGGTTTGAGAGAGATGGAAAGCTCAATTGCTGCAATAAGAAATGTCATTAGGTTTGTTAGGAGTTATGATGCTAGGACAGAGGCATTTAAGAAGTGTGTGGAGAATGACAAGATTGAATGCAAGAAGATTTGCATTCTTGATGTCCCAACAAGATGGAATTCAAGCTACATGATGTTGGACACTACTATAGAATTGAAGAAGGCTTTTCAGAGGATGGCAGATGATGATCCATTGAATTACAGAAGCTATTTCAATGAGGAAGAGGAGTTAGATGATGAAGAAGAGGAAACTCAAGCTCAGAGGCCAGGAAAAAAGAGAGTTGGGCCACCTAAGGATGTAGATTGGGAAAAGGCAGAGTGTTTTGTCAATTTTCTTAGGGTTTTCTTCCAAGTCACGGTGAATTTGAGTGCTTCACTTGAGCCAACTGCACATTCTGCATTCCATGATATAGTGAGCATCAAAGATGAGCTAGATGACTTGTCTACTAACCCACCAGATGAAAACAGTAGTGAAGTTGATCACATCTTGTATGACATGTCAAAGAAGATGATAACAAAATTCAACAAGTATTTTAGCACTCTGGATGACATCAATCCACTCTTCCTGTTAGCTCTAGTTCTTGATCCAAGAGACAAGCTCAAGTACTTGGAGAGACAAGCTGAAAGGATGTTAAACATGGAGAAGGCTGAGGTTAAGAAAAGGACAGACAACTTGAAAGATTTATTGATTAGGCTTTGTGACCAGTATGGGAATTCTATGGGTGGTGGGAGTTCACAAAAGTCTAAAAATTCAAAGACTTCAGTTGGGAATGAAATAAGTAGTGAGGGAAGAAGCAATGCAAAGGAAAAGGTGGTGTGTACTGGAAAGAAGAAGGCTATGTTAGAGGATTGGGACAAACAACTTGAAGAAGGTGAAGACTTGGTTGTAGGTCATGAAGTAGATAGGTATTTGCTTGATCCTATTGAGAAGCCTAAAGCTGGAGCTAAATTCAAGATAACACACTGGTGGAGGGATAATGGGAGCAAGTATCCATTGCTACAAGCTATTGCTAGAGATGTGTTGGCAATTCATGTGTCCACAGTGGCTAGTGAATCAAGTTTTAGCACTGGTAAGAGGGTAATTGATCCTTACAGAAGCTCAATGACACCTAAAATTGTTGAGGCCTTGATTTGTTTCCAGAATTGGTTGAAGAGTGACAGCATTATTGGATTGGAATATATCCCAACCATTGAAGAAATGGAATTTTATGAGGAAGTTGAAAAAGGTGACAGCATTATTTGTTATACTATTTTATTCATTTATTGTTTTAAGTTTTAACTTATAATTATTTAATAATTCTTATGAACTTGTGAATTGTGATTTGTAGAGAGGCAAGAAGAAGTCAGACAAGAAGTTGTAAACAATATCAATAACACTATAGCTGAAGACAATGAGGACAGTGACCAAAATCCTAGGGCTGTGAATTCTGGAAGAGTTTCTGCAACTTCAGATGCATCCAAGATTTCAGCTCCTCCACCAACAAAGAAAAAGAAGGTCTCAAAGAATGCAAGTGGAACTGGAAAGGCAACAAGGGCTTCACAAAGGAATAAATAAAGTCTAATAAAGGCTCAGGTATGTGTCTATTGGTTTATTAGCTATTAGTTAATTTAGTTTAATGAATTGAGCTAGATGAATGGTTGAAATATTGAATTACAATTGAATCAAGACATCATGGATTGTTGCTGTCTTGCTGACAGCAAGACAAAACAATACATTGAGTAATGAAGCTGTTAAATCTGTTGGTTCACTTGTTGGCTTGTTGTTGTCATGAATATTCAATATGTTGGTTCACTTGTTGCAGATGAAGACCTGCAGTTGTTGTTGTCTTGGTGACTTCAAGTTGTTGGATTGTTGCTGTCTTGCTGACTTGCTGTAGTCATTTTGAATCTGGATTGTTATACTTGATGAATTGATGACATGATGTTTTAATGTCTGTGTGGTATTTGAACAAAGTCATGAACAAGTTCTTCATGAAACAATGCTGTAATCTTGAATTTGGATGTTATTTTGGATATTTTTTATTACTTAAAATAACCGAGAAATCGACTATAGGAACCGAAATAATTTCGGTTCGGGTTTAAGGAAAAAAATTCAAGAACCGAACCCGATCAAAAAAAAAATTACCGTGCGGTAGGCTGTTTTTTTTATATACCCGAAAGTTCCCAGTCCTAGTATAAAGTACGTGAATATCATAAAATTTAAATGAATATCGCTATTATGGTTCATGAATATGTATGCGATATACATGAATATCATCTCATCATAATCAGTTTACAATCAACTAGGTTATTCAAAATTAGATATGCGATATTCACCAAATACAAAGAAAAAGTTTCGAAGATCATGAATCAATTCCAAAAGACTGAAATTAACACACGAATATCAATACAGTTTGTATGAATATCGCCTAATTCCTATAACTGATAATCATCATGTGCGAATTGAACTGTGAATATCGATACTGTTTTAATGAATATCAACTACTGTTTTTATGAATATCGATTTAAAAAGTACGTGAATATCATAACATTTTGAATGAATATCGACTACTGTTTTTACTATCAATCGGGTTGCAGCGTTTTAGGAAAGATAAAATATTATGTTTTCTCTCTCATCTAACAACCTTATTTATTATTTTTTCCTAATTAAAAAAATAAAAAATTGCCTTATTAGAGTAGATTTGATGGTTACACCCCTACCATATCTATTGTAAGGCTCAATCATCCAACCATCCATCACCATCAATCCAACGCTCCAGATTAATACTTCCGTTTTACCATAACTCCCGTTTTACCGGAGCGTTCCCCTACTATCATTTTTCCAATTCTTTCTTTTAGTTGCAAATTTGCCCTCCCACACTTATTATTCGTAAGACCTTCGGGCTTAATTGTTCGATTCGGCTTTAGTTTTTAAAACAAATTTTTCAAAAACCCTTCTAGATTGTTACTTTAGAATTGACAGTATTGAGAACTAAGACAAAAAATAATTAATAATCTTAGGAAAGTAAATTTAGTCAAAACTAATAATCTTTGGATTTAAAAATTGAAGCTGGGCCTTAACACCCAAAAAAAAAAAAAAAAAAAAATTGTGTAGACATTTATTTCTTTATCTTTCTTCTTATGGAGAATTACCAAATAACAAGATTAATTGATGTTCTCTTTGTACATCAATTTTCACCCTTGTAATCTAATTCGGTTTCGTTTGTTTCAAGTATGGGTGACAAATTCCTCGCTGCAGTTGTGGAGCTGATCTAAGGTATTGCTTGAGTGTCCGGTAGTGGTCGTGGTCGTGTCTGTGGCTCAATGAAGATCCCTCTTGTACGAGGGCAACGTCATGGTTGAGGATCCTGAAGATCCCTCTTTGAAGAGAGGGCAACGTCATGGTGGTCCGTTCAGCACTTTCGCAGGAGTTCTCCTGTCTGACTCGTCTATCGGTGGCGTTTTCGTCTGATCGTGCTTGCTCAGCTCTCGTTTTAGGTCGTTTTAGCTATATTTTTATTTTGTTGTAATTTCCATACTTGTTGTATTGTTTATTCTGTCCGGTTTTGACCGGCGCCGATTTATCGGCCTCTCGATCTACCCGACGTTGTTATGTCAGGTACGTCGAATTTTTTCCTCATCAAAAAAAAATCTTTGGATTTGAGAAACTCAACCCTATAATTGTTGTATATGTCAGGTTGAAGCCCAATCAAGGGAAACCAACCAAACCCTTGAGACCCATTAGTTAATAGGCCGGGAGGCACAATGCTTGCTAACAAGCCCAATCAAGGCACAATGCTTGAGGCCCATTAGTTAATAAGAGATTGTTTGGTAAGAGCAGTTGCCTTACTTATATATCAGGTTTGGAGTAGAGGTGGATTGAAGAAACTCAATCCTATAATTATTGTGTTGTTTGAATGATTTTGGGTTTGATATATATTCTTGTGCCCTCTAATTTTCGGAGGTTTTAGTGGATTTGAGAAACGGTGAAAGATTTGTGGGTTAAAATCTCATTCCCAATTATAAATAATAGGGTTGAGATCCGGTGAGGATGGGAAAGGATGAGAGGAATAAGGACGCATGAGAGTCGTCTGATGAGAAGTAAACAAAGTGTTCAGATCGCTTTTAAAAAAATTGGCAAAAAATCGGCACAACCAAATTATTCACGGAAAATTAGCAAAAAAATGGGGACGTGGACGGGCATAGAGCCCCCCACCTCAGTCCCCGCCCCGTCCCCATCGGGGATCCCCACGAGTATCTCCATTGGTAATCTCCGTGGTATCGTCCATTGAGTTTCCCCACGGGATTACTCATTGAATATCCTCATTTGGAAACTCGATGAGATTTCTCATGGGAAATTTTCATGGGTGAAGTCGGGAGCTTACGGTATTTTTTACATATTTATAATCAATAGTTGATAATTGATTTTTCTATTTGAAAAAATGGTGTAATAGACATTTATAAGTATTAATACGCATGTACTATGAAATTTTAGGGACTTGTTTTTTATTGAATTCAACTCACGTATTATATTGTTGTATTTTGTTTGACAATGTAGATTAATTGGATAATCATAATAAGAAAACGAGTCATAAAAATTTTGTGGGGGTTAAACGGGAATATTTATGGGGAACTTGTTTGACTATAAGTAGAGAAATCGCATGAATTTTCACGGGAAGACCCGAAGCAAATGTTAATTGAGAAAAATTAATGGGAACGGGGACAATTTTAGCTCCCCACATAGGGATGGGGCCAGAAACGGGAAGTGCTTTTCTAAACGAGGATGGGGACGGGGATACTACTCCCCACCCCGAAATGTCCCATTGACTTGCCTATTTGGGCGCTCTTTTACTTGATGTGACGGTCTTAGAGTGTTTTCACTCCTCTTCTAAGCTCTCGTCCTCACCTTATCTTTTCCCTAAATATAACACTCAATTAAAATTTATCATTCAATTTCCAACCACATACCTTAATTCTCAATCTTATTTCTCCTCCTAGCCTAATGCCCAATTTCTACCAAACACACCCTAAAATCTTAATCCATAACAGGCCGTTGATAGTTTGGTGCTTTCAGCTATGTGGGAATTAACCCAATGGGTTTGGGTGGGCTACTGGGCTTACCACACTAAGTTCAAGTAAGAAGGGCATACTATAGAAACAATGAGGCCCTTTCCTTCTTCTAAATCCGTTTAACACCCCCACAAAATAAACCTTCTTGTAAATTGACCCCTCGTGAATTATTTAATTTTTACCTTCTCTCCTCGCACCTCCGATCCCATCCGATCCCATCCTTTTCTTCGATCTGGCACACCTCCGATCCCATCCTTTTCTTCGATCTGGCGCCGAAGCTCATCGCCAAAGCCGGCTCTATTTCCCCCCTCATTTCGCTTGTTTCCTCTTCCGATCTTGAGCACAAGAATCTGATCGTTGAAGCCAAAGAACGTAGCTGCTAACGAAGCCAATCTCCCCCATCATATATGCTAACAACAAGGAGAATCGCCCAAATTTTGCTTCCCCGCGCCACCGAAGACAACACGGAGGTTGAGGTTTCACCCATGGACACCTCGCTCGCCAAGGAGCTCAGCGCCGTCAGGAAGCGGCCGAGGAGCGACAGGGACACCACTGAGAGGATGCTCAGGCTCAAAGATCGCATTTTCGAGATTCGATTGCAGGAATTGATGTTTATAGGCGAGTTTCAGAAACAGCTAGAGGTCGAGGTCGATCGCCTTTACCGATTTAAGAAGCTTCAATTTCACTCCACGGTAAACAGCGCCATCTGATATTTCATCTTTCTCCGACGTGGCTCAGAAGGAGAACCACGAAAGCTTATCCCAACCCCGATTGGCGCAGAAGAAGCCGAAATCGACGAAGTCGAAGTCGTTCAAGCAGGTCGCAGAGACGAATAACCCTAGCCCGACTTCTACTTCATCTTCCTTTGAGAAGGAATTGTCGGTTTGAAGCAATTTTGAATTCAATTTGACAAGTTAAAGTGGATATTATATGAATTTCTGGGTTCCAATTAGCTATTTTATCTTCAAGATCAAAACAACTTTCGACATCTTTTAGTGTTTTAGTGTTTAGAGATTAAGGCCCCGTTTGGTATGTTGTCTGGAATCGGAATGAAGGTATGTTGTCTGGAATCGGAATGAAATGAGAAATCGGAATAAATCATTCCTGTAGTTGGTGTTTGGTATGCTATTGGAATGAACCATTCCTATAAATTTGTTGTTTGGTATGTTGTCGGAATGAACAATCCTGAAAAATGTTAATTGGAATCTGATATTAGAAATTAAATCATGTTTTATATTATAAATTTAATTTTCATGTTTTCACAACTATATATATATCTTTGGAATCTGGTATGTTTTACATATGAAACTAAATATGAATTTTGAATCTGATATGATTTATATATGAAACTAAATATGAAGGAAAAAACATAATTAACATGATCTAATTATCTGAGTGTCTTGTAATATTATATGTTTGCAACCAAAATATGTCATCATAACTAGTCTGAAACTACCCAAAAACTTACAAGACTATCACCACAAATGTTTGACAAAAGTTTCTTGCAATCACTACATGAAAATGATATATATGAAAGATCCACTCCAACCTCCACTTGGACCACCAACTCAACGAAGGAGTTTGAAGATATAGCGAGCCTTCCACTCGTCACTCGGGCAACTGTAAAAAACATCCATTTCACTTGGATTATTACCTAGAATACGAGCAGTATCAATGGCATCATCCATAGAGATTCCATCTATCATGGCAATATCAGAGAGTAATTGCTTCTTTTGCTCTGTTGCTTCAAGCTTGCGAGCCTCCGTAGCCTTCTCACGCTCTTCTACAGCAACCATAGAACTTGCAATTTTGTCTAGGTGTGTGTTCATGTCATCCATTGTACTTACCCATTTCTCAGTCAAGTCATTCTTACCCCCACTTCCAAAAGATGTTCTTCCTTTCTTTTGCTTCTTCAAAGGTGGTGCAGATGGTAACTCTGTCACACCTTCCAAGTCTTCTACTTCATCTGCAAGATTCACGGTAGTATTTTCCAAATCATCAATTGCATCATCTATGTCTTCCACTTCAGTTCCTTTAGCTCGGTCAACACCAAAGATAACATCTAGCTTATGAAGATCGGGAAATTCCATCCTCCATAATCCTTTAGCCTTAGGACGCCCCTACACATGATAAAATATATTACTTGAAATTATATGTAAGAAAGTAAAATCATGTAATACAAAGTTAGACTTAATACCAAACAGAAATCATCAAATGCTTGTCTTTCACATTCAATCATGTGTTTTTCATCATCCCACTTGAACCCTGACATGCGTAACATCTCTGAAAAGAGTGTGTACTTCTCCCTGAACCACTTGATCTTAGAATCAATGTGAGGGCTAACCTTTATGCCCGATGTAGGAAACTTTTCATTCAACTTCTTCTCCAAGACAAGCGTAAATCCAACCTTAAAACTTCCTTCAGAACGCCATTGAGGATCATCTCTAAGATCCACCATGAAATCTAACAAAGAAGCTATCTCTTGCTTATTCCAATACCTTTTGTTTTTTCCTGGTCCAGATGCACTTTGCGATGCTTTGTCCATCCTAAACAACTTCATAATATTACATTTTTCAAGTTCAAAAACATAACCATCAACCAAACAAATTCAAATGCATTCACTCTCTCAAGTTCAAGTACGTAGACTCTTTTAAAGTTCAAATACATAATCATCAACAAAACATAATCAAATACATAACATACCATCAACTAAAAACCTCAAATACATAACAGACCATCAACTAAAAACCTCAAGTACATAACCATGGCATAAAGTTGAATTGCATAAAGATCAAAGCTATAAACAAGTTTAAAAATATCTGGATCTCCAATTGTTAAACGAAGTCAACGCTAAGGAGTTCCTAAACGCAGTCCATGAATCTGATGCTACAACATGTGTGATATATTCGGGTTCTTCGCTCTCTTGTTGCTCCTCATCGCTCTCTTCTTCCTCACTCTCTTCAATAGTATCTTGTTCGGTAGGCATATGCTTTCGAATAAGGTTATGCACCAGAGCGCATGCAGTAACTATACGACCTTGAGTTCGTATTGGAAAGAATGAGGGGCTACGAAGAATAGCCCATCTTCCTTTTAAGATTCCAAAGCATCTTTCTATTACATTTCTAGCTTTGGAGTGTTTCATGTTGAAGTACTCATCTGCAGTTGATGGTTGATTATTTCCCAACTCTTTCAAGTGATATCGATGGCCCCTATAAGGAGTTAAGAACCCCTTACAATTGGTGTATCCAGCATCAGCTAGGTAATAGTTACCTTGCCACATAACAAAAGAATATTTGTTATTTCCTATCCTTAAATAAGTTTGAATAATGTAATTTTGAATAATCACCTTGTGGTACTTTTAAACCCCTAGGTCTTGAAAGAGCGTCGCGAAGGACACAACCATCATGTGCAGAACCTTCCCAACCAGGCAATTGTTTGCAGGATCACACTGGTACTGGGGCCACCGGGATCAGGGAAGACTAGTCTGCTTCTTGCCTTGGCTGGGAAGCTTGCCGGGGATCTTAAGGTTCGTGTTTATGAGGATCGAACAACCTTACTGGTAATTCTTATTTCAATCTCATCTCATTTGCTATAACTTTCTAATAGTAATATATCCTCTTTTGCTTTTAGATTGTCAATATCCAAGATCTTATATCATCTTTGGTTGTAGTGTAGAATAAGTTGAAAGATTTGGATTGCCTCTTTTATTGTTTTATACATAACATAGAATTGCTAAAATCATACTATGAAATTATACTGAGGAACTTCAGAGTGATTGCAACTCTACTTGTCAAATTCAGTGACATGAATTGCTTAGTTTAACTAGTAGATTTTTTGACAAACAAAAAATATGCATATGAGCAAATTTTTCTCATATTGTGTTATCAATTCCCCTCTTCTGCTTGTTTGCCTGCTTGGATCTAGTCTAATTACGGAATTGGGAACTAGTAGAATTTGAGGAAATGATATCTTAACAGTAGAATTTCAATTAGAGGGAAGGACCCGAAGAGGATGAAAACGAGATTGAGACAATGGGCACAGAAGGTTGCTTGTTCAGTAAAGCATTCATGACGTTGCATTTATTTTAGTTCAGTTAACCAATCCAAAACCAATAGTACAATAAGTCATCTTAAATGATGATTCAATCCTGCATCGTCACAAGCCGGACTCAAGCGAGCCACATGCGTCCAAGACCTTGGAGACCACCTTGGTTCAAGACTTAGTCTAGTTTAGCTTCATATTTCTTATTTTAGCAACTTTTCTGTTTTAGTAGCTTTCTATTTTTAGCATTGCTATTTTTGGAACTTACTATGTTTGGTAAGTTTCCATATTTGGTACATTCTATTTTAAGACTTATTATGTTTAGCAGTTTCTATTTATAACAGTTTCTATTTCGGGCATTGCTCCACTATTACATAGTGGGCTAGCCCATAGGTTCGTTTCGGCCCAAGCCCATTAGGTCTTGGCCGAGTTTCATTGGCTATTTAAAGCCCCCTTTGTTGTTCTTGTTTCTCACGTTCAAACCAGTAATCTAAGTCTTAAAGTTGATAGTGAATCCTCCGTATTCTTAGATCGAGCGTCAAACACAAGTCTGCTTTGCATCCCCTTCATCGTTTGCTTCGCATCTCCTTCATTCTGTAGCTTGTCGCTTTGAGCGTCTCGCCCCACCCTCGCCCAAAGCGAGCATAAGAGACCTGCGAGCCATCCTCTAGGTGGTTCGTATCTATCCCGGTTACCAAGAGAAGAAACATCCAGCCGTTGCCTGCCTAGATCGGGCAAATCGTGAGCCGACCCCAATCGGATCACATCAACTGGTATCAGAGCAGCCAGGGGTACGCAGCACGCCTTCTTCTCCGACACCACCACCACCCCAAAAGCAAAGAAAACCGACAAACCTTCTGCCCAGATTTCGTCCAAAAAACAAAATTCGTCCTTTTTGAAATTTTCTTCCATATTCCTGTAGATCATCTCGATACGAGTCCGGGCATATAAAATTCGCCCAAAACGGACATCGTTTGACCCTTTAAAATGCCAAAATATGAACCGTCCGCCGCCGAAACCCTAGCCGCCGCGACCGCGGTTTTCTACACTGCCGTTTTCCGAACCCCTTTTACATACCCAAACCCTAACCATTTTTTTTTTCCCTTTTCGCTGCCTACCTTATCCGAAATCACCATATTTTTGGAAATTCCCATACCCTTTCCTTATTTTTTCCTTCACAATATTATCCTTCCTTATCCAAATCCCCAAGATTTTATCTTTAACCAAAAGATATTATCTTCCCTTAACCATATCTTATCCATACATATCTCTTCCATATCCGAACCCTAGCAGCACTCGGACCCACACTAGCCCCATGCCTACGCCCAGCCAACCCACATCCACACCGAACCCAAACCCATACCCGGGTCCATGACCGACCCTTAGCCACCCCTCTTCCATGGCCCGTTTGTACCCTTACTTCGAGCCCGACGAGTGGAACCGCGGCCCTTGGTTCGGTGGCGTGAACTCGTACGCGCACTCAGACTGGATCTCGCCGCCTCGACTACAAGCACCGTCGCGCCCACGCAAAGACGCGTCCCAGCCGCGATGTCGCACCCCCCACCGTGACGTTGACCCGGACTGGATTCCCCCTCCTCGGATCCGACCACAGGTCCGCACGCACGACCGGCGACCCGCTGCCACCGTGCCTGAGCTCACACCCGCGCAACGCGAGATTCGGAAGCTATGGCGACAGATTGCCCGCCTTCAAGCCGAGTTGACCACGTCGCCCCCTCCCATCGAGCCAACATCTTGCACGTCCCCTGACGAACCCACTGTCACGCCACCGGGTACGATCTCCAGCGAACCCACACCGGCGCCCGCGTCCGCACCGACATCGTTTGCAGACGCGCCGACTAAGGACCCATTTGTCGCGCCAGCGAGTCCGACCCCGGCTGCACCTGTCGCTGCACCAACGGGTCCGACCCCAACGGCACCCGTTGCCGCGCCACCGAGTCCGACCCCGACTGCACCCGTTGCCGCGCCAGCGAGTTCGGCACCGACTGCACCCGAGCCCTTGGATGCGGGTCCGTGCCCCAGCGAACCCAAGTTCGTACACATGGTTGTTAGTTTCAGTGCACCCGCACCCGACGTCGTGCCCGCTCCTGGACCCGAGCCGTACTTGATCCACTTTGAGGTCCCACGAGCTGACCACAAGACCGACGCCACTTTTCTGCAGCCCGCCGAGCGTTTGTTCTCCTTGGCCCCACCCAGTTCGAAGCGAGGACGCTTCGATTCTAAGGGGAGGAGAATGATGCGATCCTGCATCGTCACAAGCCGGGCTCAAGCGAGCCTCATGCGCCCAAGACCTTGGAGACCACCTTGGTTCAAGACTTAGTCTAGTTTAGCTTCATATTTCTTATTTTAGCAACTTTCATGTTTTAGCAGCTTTCTATTTTTAGCATTGCTATTTTTGGAACTTACTATGTTTTTAGTAAGTTTCCATATTTGGCACTTTCTATTTTAGGACTTACTATGTTTAGCAGTTTCTATTTCGGGCGTTGCTCCACTATTGCATAGTGGGCTAGCTCATAGGCTCGTTTCGGCCCAAGCCCATTAGGTTTTGGCCGAGTTTCATTGGCTATTTAAAGCCCCTTTGTTGTTCTTGTTTCTCACATTCAAACCAGTAATCTGAGTCTTAAAGTTGAGAGTGAATCCTCATTATTCTTAGATCGAGCGTCAAACACAAGTCTGCTTCGCATCCCCTTCATCGTCTCCTTCGCATCTCCTTCATTCTGTAGCTCGTCGCTTCGAGCGTCTCGCCCCACCCTCGCCCAAAGCGAGCATAAGAGACCCGCGAGCCATCCTCTAGGTGGTTCGTATCTATCCCGGTTACCAAGAGAAGAAACATCCAGCCGTTGTCTGCCTAGATCGGGCAAATCGTGAGCCGACCCCAGTCGGATCACATCAAATGACCTACCCTAAACCACCCCGTGTTTGTTTCTCCACTATAATGTGTGCTAGTATAATATGTAGTAATTGCTACATGTGTATGGTTTTTCAGGTGGTGTTGTTGATCCCTAAAATATCATGCTGTTTGTGTTTTACAAAGCTTTTCTACACACATACTAGGAATTGTATTATTTCTAACAAGTAACTTACATATGGCATTTAACTATCAATTGCAGTGTTCAGTGTCTATATATGTAGTAATTTGATGGCAGATTCAGATGTGTTGAAGGATGTTAAAAAATATAGCAGGCCAGAGCTTGAAGTAGTATGTGAAGACTTTAGTAACATTATTGGATCTTCCCCTGATAGCGTCAGTTTACAAAGGCACCATTACTGGTGGGCCTGAGATTGCAGTTATATCCTTTTGCATCAAAGAAGAACAGTGGAGTGATTATCACGACTCACGAGGTATACTTCCTGCGAGAGGTAGCCATCGACCTTTTTAAAAGACTGTTTTTCTTAGTAACTCCCCGGGGTTTGAAATACCTTCACTCTGAACTTGATCCACCATTCACCATCTCCGAGCTAAATTCTAGCTCTGTCTATGTCATAGAAGATTTCTCGCCCAAGGTATGAACTTGGGTTGTGTTCTTCAACTCTGTTCGAATTTGGGGAGTTGTGATTGACTCATTTAACGCTCTACTTAACAGCTTGTCGACTTCAAGAGTTGGAAGACCATTCCTGCAAGATCAGAAAATAACTCCAACTCCATAGGAAGCAACATAGCCTTCTGTATTCTGCGGAGCTCCATTGAAGAACGCCATCTCGACATGAAGGGCAATGTGTGTGCTTTTGGCGTGCTTCTACTAGGAGGTCTTTAAATTCTAGCTCTGTATATTTGATTTTGACATATGGAATTGGCTCCAATAACTATGCAATTGTCTTATTTCTAACAAATATTATTGAGAAGATTGATTCATTGATGGTGATATCTCATTTTTCATAGGCGAGAGACTACCTTGAACTGGATGAACTGAAGTTTTCATTGGTGCATCTATCTAGTTTATTGTTTGTGGAATGTTATTTTTTCAGGTTGGTCCTCGTAAAGTCCTTGACAGTATGACGTGTAGTACCTTTCTTAGGAGTTTTAGACTCACTTGTGCCTCTTGATCTTCCATACCCAAATAACTTTACTTCCTGGGTAAATATGAGAAGTGCATCATGTTTTGCTTTCTCACAGAATAATATCTTAACTGCAGAGAAACATTAGCTCTTTGGATCTCTTTTGACTCTCATACTACTTGATTGCATAAGTTTTTTTGTGTCTAATAGGTAATAATGATGAAAATTAATTTGTTATCATATGTACGTATATTATTCCAGGAAGGTGATAGGAGCTCAATACTACATCAAACATAGGCACACCATGGCCTTGGTTTTGCATTTCCATATTACCGTGCCACCCTAACTCGGATCATCACAGTGGGTGCTAGTAGCCTTGACCGCAACTTCCCTGCACCGGTTGTTTTGGGGAAATGGCTTGAAACTTGAGGTAATTACAACGCACTACCAACAAGTCTCGGTGACGCTTCGAATGCGTCACTGACTAGCCTCGGTAACGTTTCGAATGCGCTACCGACTAGTCTCGGTGACGTTTCGAATGCATCACCGACTAGCCTCGATGACACTTCGAATGCGCCACCGACCGGTGACACTAGCCTCGGTGACGCTTCGAACGCGCCACCGACTAGCCTCGGTGACACTTTCAAAGTGTCACCACTAGCCTTGATGACACTTTGAAAGCGTCACCGACTAGCCTCGGTGACACTTTGAAAGTGCCACTAACTAGTCTTGGTGACACTTTGAAAGTGTCACCACTTACTAGCATTGATGACACTTTGAAAGTGCCATTAATTACTAGTATTGATGACACTTTGAAAGCGCCACTAATTACTAGTCTTGATAATACTTTGAACGTGCACTAACTAGTGGAGGTGACACTTCGTAAATGCCACCAACTAGTGGTGGTGACATTTCAACGATAATTATCATCAAAACGAGATTTGTATTGTCATCAACTAGTTGTGATGACAGTTTGTGACATTAACTAGTTGCAATGACAATATGTGTCATCAACTAGTTGTGTATAGTTTGTATTTGATGACAGTTTGTGTTTGGATGACAGTATATATCATCAACTAGTTGCGATACATTTTGTGTTTGATGACACTTTGTGTTTTGATGACAATGTGTCATCAACTAGTTGCGATACAGTTTGTATTTGATGACAGTTTATGTTTTGATGACAGTATGTGTCATTAACTAGTTGCGATGTAGTTTGTATTTGATGACAGTTTGTGTTTTGATGACAGTTGTGTTTTTTATGACAGTTTGTGTTTTGATGACAGTTTGTGTTTTTTATGACAGTTTGTGTTTTTAATAACAGTTTGTGTTTTGATGACAGTTTCACTGTCATCAAAATGATGACAATTTGTGTTTTGATGACAGTTATTGTCATCAAGATGATGACGTCACCAAAAATATTTTTTTGGCGGGGAAAAATTTTGCCGGTCAATGATCAAATGTGTTAGTTTGTTTGACTTATGGTAATGTCATCATTACATTATCATGGGTCATGAATTTAGATAAAATTTATTAGGAAACATTTATCTAATTTCACTATATTTAAATGATCATTTAACCTGAAAAGGGCATACTAAACTGTTGTCACTAGCCCACTTTAACGAAGTTGTGTTTTAATATAAAAAAAATCCATTCATGTGTTCGTGCTTTTTAAAAAGCGTAACTCCTATTAGGGATGCACAAAATTGGACCGGACCGGACCGGAATTTTTCGGGTCGGTCCAGGATCGGTTTTTTATCGGTCCGATCTACGGGTCATGATTTTTCATAAAACCGGGTTTCGGGTCGGGTCTGGACCGGACCGGCAAATTTCGGTCCGGACCGGATTGGACCGGATCTTTAAAAAATATATATATATATAACCAGTTTAAGACTACTAAAAACTTATTGTACTTTTGATTATCTTTGTGTTTTCGTTTAATACAGTATTTTGTTGAAGGGTTTTGGAGTTTTTCTCACTATAATACATTATCTATTTAGACTATTTATATTAAATTATTAATTGTAATGAGATTATGATAAACTTTTAGCTTAATATGCAATACAAATAATTAATTATTCAATTCAAAGTTTCAAACAAGTACATCGTAGACTCATAGTAATAGAATCAAACCCGGCCGAGCCGTCAACACGATGGACCGTTATATACTAAAAATGACAATCCGGGCTTTCCGGTCCGGGCCGTGGACCGGACCGGAAAAGGATCGGACCGGATAAATCGGGTCTGGTCCGATCCACGAGTCACTTTTTTATAAAAAATCGGTCCACCGGTCTGACCCGGACCGGAGAACTCCGGTCCGGGTCGGTCCGGGTCAACCCGGTTGTGCATCCCTAACTCCTATTGTATATATTACGGGCGAGATTACCTTATTGCTATGAAAAATTGCACATCAAATAAAAAAATAAAAAATATATGGTTGCTCTGCTGAACTAAATTGTACGTGACTCACCCATTTTATACACGGTTCACTTAAACAATATTGCATAAGTATTAGCCTAAACCTAAAACAAGCATGAAAAAGTTTGGAGACTTCTACGGATAATTTTTAATTATAAGGTTAGGATTCGAAGTTACAGACAAATTTGCAATTTCGATAGACTGAATAAATCCATATCTAGACTAATCGACATGACAACAACGAACATAATAAAAGTAAACAAAAAATAAACAAACTAATAGAAGACAAATCCAAGAAGAAACCCAAAGATAAGGTGGATACGTAAATACAAACCCAAAAATAAGGTGGATACGTAAACATTGCACCGTCCGAAGAATAGTCATCACCAAGATAACCCAAAACTATAACTCGATTCGTCATTCACGGAAAGCTTTGCCATCACAAGAATGCATATCAACACGGGTTAGATGAAAATCGACCAATCACTCTCGAGCAAAGTATAAGTATCTAGATTCAACCTCCTCCAAGACTAGTCAAGGATCGAAAGCTTGACATTTTCCTTTTTTTAATTCTTTTTTCAAACTTTGGAAGCAACTACAACCAAACAATGGATGTTTTTCTACTTCTTCATGTAACTACTACGTGATGGATTTGGTTCACACGGTGATGACAGGGTGAATTTGGTTCAGAGCACTTTATGTTTCAAAGGAGCACACCATTTCAACACCAAATTAAGTAGTTATATCCATAGATAGTTCTAGTAGATCTCAAATCATATTGTAAAGAAATATCCAATAAAAGTATTGAAGAGTACAACCTGATTTTTGGTAGAGTCGGTGGCCATATCAACTATTTGGATTTACGGAATAAATCCATCCCTAAGTCAGAGAGAGGGAGCTCAAGCATCGCAATATCGACTTTTTGCAAATTTTCAAGGCTTTTGCGTCGAGGAGGGGAAGGCGAATCCAAATCAAGGGAGAGGAAACCCACTCTTAGTAGTGAAGAAAGATGCATGGTTGGAGAATAGATCTTGAGCAAGAATCACACACAAAGTAAATCTAATTTACTGGGATTAGGTTTGAGTTATCGGCATGGAGTAGCGGGGTAGTTGGCGTTTTAGGGGAATAGCAAAGGATTCTTAACTCTCTTGTACGAAGAGCATTTTCGAGGATATGGGATCATTTTTGCGGTTAACTTGATCAATTAAGTAATTGACTGATCTGAGGTTCCATCGAGTATATTTTTTAATAATATAAAATTATACAGATTTCAAAATCATTGTATAATATTTTTTTGGATGAAAATTCGAAGTAATTGGTTGTCAGAATTTCTTCTATTGAAATGACGTGACTAGGATTTACAATTTTATTAGTTATATGATTTCACAAAATATATAATTAATCTAAACTTTTAAAAAATAATTGTAATTAATTAATTAATTAATTGCAGTTGAAAAAATTCACTCTATATAAAAATGAAGACATTTAATAGTCAAGATTATCTTTTCAGTCTCTTCATATTTATTTATAATTTCTTCTATTGACTTTACTTTTTACTATACTTCCTCCGTTAAGTTTTAATTGACGTTTTAGCCTTAAGTTCTTGTTAAGTTTTAATTGTTATTTTAGACTTTTTCATCTATTTTTTTTCAGATTTACCCTCATGCTTGGTAAACTTTTTTTTTTTTTTGGATTTTCAATTTTTTATTCATTGTTTTCCCATTTTCTAAGAGAAACGTAACAAAAGGATTTTTTTTTTTGATTTTTTTATTTTTTTACGAGATTTCATGAAGAATAATAAAAAAGTAATTAGTCACTAATCATAAGGATAATCTGGAAAAATAATTAATTTCTTATTTTGTCTGAAATTTGTTAGAACGTCAATTAAAACTTAACGGAGAGAGTAGTATTTTAGAATCTACTCTTACAGTATTTATAAACTCCATTGAAACATTTGACCGAAAAAAAAAACAAATATAATCGTCTCGATTTGACAGATCCAACAAGTGTAATTGTATGTAGAAACCCTCAGTTTTGTGATAAAAACGCACTTGAGAGTAATAATACTACAACAAAAACCATTTTTTGAATATCTATATCTGTTTAAAAGTGGGCTTTCTTGTCATTCAATGCTAGCTTTTAAATAGATAAGTAGGACAAAACAATAACAAAAGTCACCTTTGTTTAACAAAGTTTTTTTCTAAGGATTTTCAAAATACTTATCAGATTAAAAACAAAATTTTAAATTTTTTTATCATAAAACATACCCTCACTCTATAAAATGTTTTAAACTAAGCAATGAGTGCCCTATAGAAAAATACGAAAAATATCCATAAAATTTTAAATGATCGATTGAATCATCAATGTTATATTGATGTAAAAATTCAACTATGAAGTTTAAACATTATTGGTTATATTATGGTATTTTTTAAGGAAACTCTTTGGTAGAATTCAAAAACTATATAGCAAAAAAGTTATATGTCGATAAAAGTTAAAATTATAAAATATAAATAGATATATAAAAAAAAGATAATCATGATTAAAAAATTCTTATTTAACAATCAAGAATTCAAGATTTATTCAACTCTATCTCTCTTATTCTTTTCAATTCTATTCAAACTGAACCCTTTAACGACAAATCAACAAATATTATCAAGTTCTATACATCGTGATAATGAAAATCTAATAGGTTAGATTAAAAGGATTTGTTTAATGTGACTATTTATAAAGACTTTTATAGAAATATGTATTTTCTTATTAAAAGTTGCTTGGATAAAATGTATTTATCAATAGAAAAATATATGTAGTACAATTAAGAGAAATGTGTAGAAAAAATTTACGTTTACACAACTTTTAAAATGCTAACAGTATTTTTTCTTAAGAAATACCTTTATGAACTCCTCAATTTTTCAAAATAAAAAGCAATAAAATTTTGAATTCCTTACTTTCTCAAAACAAAGAACAAAAAACTAGAACACAATTTAGATAATGTTATTATTTTTAATTTCATTTTAAAAATAATCCGGTATAGAATTTTTCTCTCTTTGAGAGTTTTTCTTTGATATCTATATTCCCTGTCTTTTCCGTCAATTATTACCTTTTTAGGGTTCGTATCATTTTCTCCGTAGATTTTTTGTTCAATAGATCGTAGAAGATCAAAAAGCTCGATGGAGAAACATTCATGGTTGCTCCACCCGCTAGAGCCAGAGTCGATTTAATACTTTTAAAATTGTATGGTATTGAATGAACACACTTAATGCACAAAAATGCAAACTTTATATTAGATGTAGAAGATTTCTAAAATATTTACAAAAACTTTCATCAAAATATAAACACATCCCTACAAAAACAAACTTTAACTTTAATTCAAAATTAAAATTATACTTCTAACCAAAATTGTAAAAAATAAAATAATCCGCTTCTTATGTACAATCATAACATTTTATACCTAGCATACTTATATTTAAATAAATATCAAATAATATATGTCTAACATAAAAAAACGGAACAACAATTCATATATTACAAACTTATTTTGTATATCGTGACACTACATATATACACAAATCGCACGGGCTTTGATTTCTAGTTAAGAAGTGAGAAAGAAACACGATTACTTTTCGGCGCATAGGCATTTTTGCCGTTTAGCGCATAGGCTCCACACGTTACGTGTGAGGTACAACCACACGTTACGTGTGGGTATACACCACCCGTAACGTGTGGTGTTTTAGTATATTAAATTGTTTAGTTATAGTATACTTTATGATATTTGTGTATGTCATATTATTGTATATTTTTAGTATTTATTTGTGGTTCAATGTTGAATTATTGATTATTTTATATATATATTATAATATTGTGTATGAATGTTGTATCATATTATTGTTAATTTTTAGGGTTTATTTGTTTATCTAAAATTAATAAAAAAACACCCCAAAATAATCAACCTAGAAGACAAAATAGAATTGTTCATTACGTTGGATGACTACAACCACATTTATCTCAAAATAAAGTAAATAATACATGTTCTTCACCTTCTTCATAAACTTAGAAACCCTAACACAAAATAAATGACATCGTCTAGTTGCATTTGAAGAAATTAGGATAGTCTCTGGTAAAAGCTCGCTTCCTATCATATCTCTGCTTTGATAAAATTGTTTGCTCCCTACAAAGGTTGATAGTACGTAAACAACATTACACAAAAGATACGACATCAAGGCAGTATACGATGTACATCATTATATAGTTTGAGGTTATACATATGCATCTTATCCACATTTTGTAAAAGTTTTTGATTTTTCTTAACAAGATCTTGATTCTCCTTAACAAGATCTTGTTTTCCCGCCATTGTTGTCGAATAATCGCGTGTGCCTTGTCCTCGTATATAGGATCAATCCACTTCCTGTAAAAACACCCGAGTCTTGGGCATCCCCAATACCTTCTTTCGTAGTTCCACTGCAAATCCCAAGTACGGACAATGGCTTTCAAATTACACGCGCATAGTGGGTTTGTTGATGATTCGGATGAAGATGCCATTATTTGTTGTAGTGCTTGGTTTCCTACAAATATCATGAATCCATTAATATAAAAAATTGGGGATAATAAATCAAAAGAAACTGGAAGAAGAAGCTTACCCACAATTGAATCTTCAAGTGTCACTTGTGTTGGACTTGTTGTAGAGAACAAACAACCCTAATGCCTCTTGTATAGTGAAAAACAATGTGTTTGACAGCTAATATACAGCTGTATATAACTGTAGTATATAATGGCTTCAACCACTAGCATTAATGAACTCAACCACTGGCATTAATAATTTTTCAACAATCATTTACCACCCTAAATCCTAATTAAAAGTTCATCTCCTCAATCTCACAAACAAGGTAACTAAAATACCCGATTCACCCTTATTAATTAAAGATAAATAGTTAACCCTAACCTAAACCCTAAACCTTAATCTCTAAACCTAAACCATATTACCCTAAACCCTACCCCAATACCATATCCCTAAACCCCAAACCCTACCCCAAGCCCTACCCTAAACCGTAACAAAAAGTCTCATATGCCTAAACCTTGAACCACACGTAACGTGTGGAATCAGCTCACACGTTACGTGTCATGCTATCCCACACGTAACGTGTGGATGAGGCTCACACGTAACGTGTGGTTCAGTCTGTGGCAAAACGCATTGAATTAACCGTTTTGTCCCCGTCTAACTGTAATAATAACCCGTCTTCTTTCGGTGATATTTTTGAATTCCGACGATTTTTTTCTATCAAATAATACATGAAATTCAACAAAAAATGCACAATTTTTACAATTCTATCAATACTATCACTTCCACTAGCATATTTTCATAAAAAATTCAACATAAATTCTCATGCAAAAAAAATCTTCAAAATTATACAAAAAATCAAAAACAATCTCAAAAGCTTCTACAAAACATAGATCTATCATCCTAAACATCTCCACAACATAGATCTACAATATGGATCTACAATCCCTAACCAAACACTTCAAATTTAACAAAACAAAACCAAAAAACAATTTCTACAAACTAACTTTTCAAAGATCTTGAACGTAACGCGCGGAGTCGGTTGATTCGTCACGAACAGATGCAAGAGACGCGTAACGAGTGAAAGGGTTTAGGGTATTGAGGCTGTTGAGTTCGAATGAATGGAGGATGAAGCAAGATCTGGCTTTTAAAGCCAGATTTCCTCTACACGTAACGTGTGGCGTAAACTCACACGTAACGCGTGGATGCGCTTCACATGTAACGTGTGAAGGTTCGTCACATGTAACGTGTGAAGGTTCGTCACATGTAACGTGTGAAGGTTCGTCACACGTTATGTGTGGGGCTTGAACGGGTCACTTCTCGTGCGTAACGTGGAAAGCCTCTTCCCACGTTACGCGCGAGCCTATGCGCCAAACGGCAAAAATGTCTATACGCCGAATAGTAGAGACCGAAAGAAATCAACTAATCAAGAGTAGGTGGGCCCATTTAACCGACTTCGAATCATATTGACCAACGGACCAAAGTCAAACCCTCATCTCTGCTATTCCCGTATCTCTTCTTCTCCCTTTTTATCCTTTCGATCGGTATTCCGCAACTATAGCCAAGCTTTTCCCCATAAGTTATTAGTTAGCCTTCGATTCCGTCTCCCTAATTTCTACTCCATCCCTAGATCTCTCTCTATTTTCCCTCTCTTCTTCTCCCCCTGGCAATTGGTGTTGGTGGTGGCGGTGGTAGCCATCGACGACGAACACCGAAACCGCCAAATGAACTGTCAGGATCAAGGTAAGACGCCTCTTGCCGGGATCGTCGAGGCGTTCGAGAAGCTCGCCGGTACGCTCGACCATTCCAAGGATGATCTCCCGTTGAAGGCCTTCTGCGATGCCTGCGCCCTTGTCTCTGTCCTCTTCGATTCTCTCGGAATCGCCTTTAAATTCGCTGAGATGGAATACTGCGCTAAGGTGAGATCACCGGCATCCAATTTGCTTTGCTTTTCAATCTAAGTTCGCCGAGATGTTATTGATCTCTTATCGCTGGAGATGAGTTTTTGATTGATTTTGGTGTGTTTATTGAATTTAATTTGTGATCAAATTCATCTTCCTTCACTTTCTTTAATTCAATTGAGAAAATGGAAATTGATTCCTTGCCGTTGAAATAAAGCTGTCCATGACTCAATATAAAGGGGATGAGCGTCGTTTTGAGTGCAAAAAAATCAAATTCTGGAAGATCTATGAAATAATTGAGGGGGGATTCTGTGATTTAGAAACAGAGGGTGCAACATGAAAGTGCAAGATCATTCAAAGTTGAGATTTGAGTGATTGAAGGAGCGTATCTACTCCTATTCAAAGTCCGATTATTATCCTCTCAATTGATCTTGCAGGTTCTTATCCTCTCGAGCAGTATTCATTTTATATGATCTCCCTCATCTTACGTTACAGATTAGATCTCGTTAATATACCCTTTCTAAGCTGAATTCGTGTTGAATAAAGATGTTATATGAAGCATATCAAGTTAGTAGTACCTCCCTAATGTATTGCAATTGAAATATTGTTGCTGTGCAAATATAAGGTGTTCCTTATGCTTCAAGGTTTATCCTTATATGTTTTCTATGTTTTGTTAAATTGAATCTGCGGCCATTTAAACATGTCGGTTACATTTCTGGTTACATTTTTCTATGTTTTGTCATTTTAGGTCCGCAGTCTAGCTGAAGCGTCAAATAGATATGACACTATACATATTGTACTCGACATTGATGTCCAAAATAAAAGAGTGAAATGTCAAGGAAGCCATTCGCGTAATTTGCGCAGAGTTCGACAGGGTCTTGACCTTATTAGAGCTTTATTTGAGCAGTTCTTATCCACTAGGTAAGTGAATCTCCATGAATCTGGTTCTGCCTTATCTCATTGATGAAAAAGATAAGACCACTAAGAGATTTTTGGGCAATAAATTTGGAGAATCTTCAAGGCATGTGCTCTCTTTAGGCATGGGAATAAAGCTTTTTATATGCTAGTTCAACTTGCCATTTATAGATCCTTTTACACAGGTGCACTGGAATTTGTTTTCTTTAATCTCATTTGTCCTTTATTGACATTTTCAGGGAATTGTCATTGAGAGAAGCAGCTACAGCTGCATATACTCAAACATGTAAACCATACCATGCATGGGCAATAAGGGCAGCAGTTCATGCTGGCATGTATGCTCTTCCAACAAGAGAACAACTTCTCATAAAGCTGAATGAAACAGGTGTACATTTTGATTATAGCTTTCACTTGATTTGTATCTAGTATCAAGCCAAGTTGTAGCATCATATATATCAGTTCAACATGGAATTTGACATCTATGCTGTAACTGTTGCAGATCAATCAGCAGAGAAGAGGATGAGAAGGTACATTCAGGTCTCATTGCCAATTATACAGTATATTGATAAGCTATTCACCACCAGAAACATAACCTTAGATTGGTAAAAGTTAGTTGAAGGATGGCCTGCTTGCTCTACAAGTTTTGGTGCTTTCAGGTTAATTTTCATGTCATGTACAAGTCTTATTTAACCAGAGCCATCATGTAATCTGGCTCTCTTTCTTCTTGGTTTTTACAACTTATCCTCATTCTGATGGAGAGGGAGTATGATATACGCTTTTGTTCATCATGCAAAGCGTAGTAGTTTCAACGTGAAGCAGTAAGAATAAATTTCTAAAGCTGTTTGTATGTTATCACATAAAATTTTGACCTTTATTTTACTACATGTTAACAACATTAGATTGACATATTATTCAAGGACTAAAATTTGCACATAAAACCATATTGGTACAACTGGGTAGTGATACAATTCAATTTCTCAAGGGACAAATCAGATTTCAGAGGTGATTGCAGCTGTACCAAAACCTAAAACTCCTGGACGAAAGGACAAATACTAAAAGAAAAATGATTTACCGTACTGTAATTGATAAGGTCCGTGAATTTGTCTTTTAAAGGGGCAACAAATGAAGTTCCTCACGCTCAAGCATTCCAAAGGGGCAACAAATGAACCCCATTTCAAGAGGAGTATAATGTCATCTACATTGTCAAGCTGTCAGGATTTTCAAGGATCTTTGAGAAGGTCTGGAGGAAGGCAGCCAAATCGGCACCATATATAATTCGGTGATCAGCAGTGACATTTACCTACACAAGATTTAGAATTTCAGTTCAAAGTTTTCATCAAATTTACATATGCAAAGCTCAAAAATAGAATAGCAGATAATGAGGAAGGTAAGATAGCTGCACTACAATGAAAAATTTCAAGCTCATATAGTCAGCTTGGATATTGGCATGCTGCTGAAAAGAAACCTTTCAGGGACGATTACTAGAAGAGTATTAAGCAAGGACCACTTACTCAATTAGTGCCTACTGGTAATTGCACAGCTTCTAGGTAGGAATAGCAGGAAATGAAAGAAAATGGAGGCATAAGAGTTGAAAGCAGAAGAAAATGAGACAATTGTAAGAAGGAAATATTTTACACTATAAATTTCAGTATCCTCTCCTTCGTTTCTAGGAAGGTCATCCCAACAAAGAGAAGTAGATTGGAATGTAATACTTCGAACAAAAGACAATTACTCTAGCATTAGTTCCCCTCCAGATTGTAAAAATCAATTGAACTTTTAGAATGTATTGATGCACAGCTTATTCTCCATCTCTCAAAACAACAGAATAGTTTACCATTAGAAACCTGAAAGCAAGTAAAACATTTGAGTTTTCTGAATTTATCCAATATTAACACATAGTTCTACTCCAATCCTCATATCTTCACTCATGAGTTAAATTTGAGAGGACAGAGAGCAACTCTCTCCTAGTTTGTACCCTAATCTTCTTCCTTAACCATTTGAGTAAGCAGAAGAGGTAGAATGAGTGGGGAGCATTAAAGGTGGAGAAGAAAATCCTCTTGTCTACATTAGCACATTTCAATCATCAAGGATAGGATAGTGAATAAGAGGGATGGTAAAGGTTGTTGGTACTGACTCGTGTCCTGAATCAGGAAAAATCAAATATAGTCACAAAACTAATTGTCAGTTCTAGCATGGTAAACAACGATATGTAATTCATGTGACTTGCAAAAGGTGAATGGAAGATGGAGGAGAAGCTAATTACCATGGACTACTGCCATGGTTAAATTTTATGCACAAGCTCCGACTTTTTACAACTGAGAAACTTAAAGAGAGGTCCAGACACAGAAAATAAGCAGGCCATTATCAGTCTACTATTAGTCCCTAGCTACTCAAAAACCAAAGAATAGTGCATTCCTAGAATTGACAATTTACACCAATTTTACGACAAATAGCATGTCGCATAGCATTACACAGATGTCATGAACTACTAAATCATAATATTACTATGGTGAAGCAACCACAGACTATAGCTTCAAAAAGCAACACTTTTTCAAAGCAGTCATTTCTAAAATGTACCAAAGTGATTTTCACTGCACCAACGGCTAGTTAGTCTAGTTGCAAGACTGTACATGTTAATGAATGAATAAAACTCACCAGCATTTTGTTCTTAACAGAGAAGAACCCATCTGCATCTGCAATAACAGTAGGTTTTGATGCTCCAACAGCCATAATAGCTCCCTGATCACAAAAACCCATAGTTCATATATAAAGTTTGGTTTTACAATCTTCAGTAACAAGTAGAAGGGTATTCAATAGTCCAATTGATTGTTTTTCCTTTTATCTAGATTCTGAATTGCAATGTAACCATTGCGATTAGAAACTGGCTTGCAATGCAGGTCAACCAAGCACACTCACCTGGCCTGGAGGTAGAATAGCATCAAATCTGTCCACTCCAAACATGCCCAAGTTTGACAGAGTGAATGTACCTATACATGCATATGACAAGAACAGCTTACACTCCGTTCACACTACAGGTATTAGAGAGAATTCTGCTTTAAAATGAACTCTTTCAAACACAAAGAACCTACAGTAGCAATCCCAAAACAAATAAATAAACCTGAATTATATTCATTTGGCTGAAGTTGCTTGGCGCGAGCCTTCTCAACCAATTTTTTCCACTTCTGGGATAACAAATACAAGTCCAACTGCATCGACAAAGTACAGTAACCACATTCAACTAACTATCAATAAGAATAAGCCAAACACTTTCGAGTAAAACCCATCATTTATCAAGCACGATACAGGAAAATGTACGCATGCTACTCTCAGGATTCATATACCTTGTCCGCATCCTGAAGAACAGGAGTGATCAAACCACCGTTTATAGCCACGGCAACAGCAATGTTTATATTGCTATTATACGTGAAACTCTTCCCATCCTTACACGTGGAGTTCACCACCGGATGCTGAACAAGCGCCATAGCAGCAGCTTTAGCTAACAATGCAGTCATGGTCACACCCTTCTTCTTTACCTGATAACACAAATCAACTAGTTCGCAAAGACAGTCCTATATATCAATATACTCAATTGGACAACCAAATTCCAACCGAAGAACTCTGTCAACGGACGTACCTTCTGATATAGAGCATCAAGAGCATCGGTGACCACCGGATAGCCTACACGGAAAGTCGGAACAGATAAACTCTGCACCATATTCTTCGCCACAGCAGATTGCATAGTCGTGAAAGGAACCACAGAGGAGCCTGGAATCTCGGCATAATTACCGCCACCGGCCGGTTTAGACGGAGGAGTTGCGGCAGTAGCCTTAGCCGGCGCAGCCGCAATTGTAGGCTTCTTTGGAGTCTCAATCCCAGCCGCTTTCTCCACATCTTCAGGCGTAATCCTCCCAAACGGCCCCGTTCCAGTGACCTTGTTAATGTCGACTTTGTGCTGCTTGGCCAATTTCTTAGCGTACGGAGTCACCACTGCCTTCCTCGGTCCCTCCGCCAGGGGAGCAGCCTTAGGCGGAGGCGGAGACGGCGAAGTCTGAGGCGGAGGAGTGGACGGAGCAGCGGAACCGGAAGCGGATTGAGCGGCCTTAGCTTTGGCAAGCTCAATTTCATCCTCGGTCTCAGCGAGGAATCCGATCGGAGCTCCGACGGAGGCGGATTCGCCCTCAGGGACAACAATGGCGGCGAGGATGCCGTCGTAGAAGGTCTCGACATCCATGTCAGCCTTATCGGACTCGACGACGACGACACTGTCGCCCTTGGAGAGGACGTCGCCCTCCGATTTGATCCAGGAGACGATCTTCCCCTCCGTCATGGTTGAGCTGAGGGCAGGCATGAAGATCTCGCGGATCTTGGCCCGAATTTGAACGGTGGAGATCGATTTGCGGCGGGGGGAGGGCTGGAGGGAGGGGCGCCATTGGAGGCCGGAGGAGGAGAGATTGGATGCGAAAGAGATGGAGGGGGAATTGGAGCCGGAGAGAGGGATTCTTGTGAGAGACGCCATTGAAGAGTGGAGTGAGCGAGAGGAGGCGGAGAATACGAAGAAGTAGTTCAGGAAGGAAAGCGGGGTCTATTTATCGTGCGTGTGATATTTGATTGAGATTTGAAATCGGAGCAAGGCTAAATCTACTAGCTAAACTGCATTCCTCTACGGATGTGGATGGCGATGGGAATTCCCGAAACTCGTAGGAATTCGTATTACGTGGGTCGGGAGTAGGAAAATAAATGGAAGTGCAGATAGAGAAATAGAGGTAAATCAATATTGGAGTATACAACTAGTGCATTCCTCTACTTGCTAAACTAAATCTACTTGTGGACTGATATCGAATTTTTATGGATCCGGTTGAAACTAAAATTGATAAAGAATCAAAAAAAATTCTTATGGCAAAAAGTTGGTTGCGATACTTTTTACACTTCTCGCCAAGAGATGACTTTTCTAGTGGTATATGTATTATGTGAAAATATTATCAACTTTATGATGAAATTTGAGAGCTCTCACATTGATAAAAGATTCATTGCTATCAATATAAAATAATTGATAAAAACTATTACAATATGATAATTTTCACTTTATGCATCGACAAAGGATAAAGAAAAAAAAATGAATTTTGGAATCACATTACAAACTTCATCTTGTAAACGCATCTACCTTGCCTTATCATTGGAGATTTTAAAGAAATTGGATCTAATTCGGAAAAAAAAGGGTGGTTCTCTTCTTCCGTCGTCCAGACTTTTACGATTACACCAATTGTAAAAACAACTATGATCTATTAGATATCCCTACTCAAGGAGGGACCTTTACTTGGAGAAAAAATAGAACTGAAATAAATAATATCTATGAAAAATTGGATAGAGTCTTTATACATGACCAAATCCTCCAATGGTTCCCAAGAATTATTACAAAAAATCAACCTTTCACTTTATTTGATCATTGTCCTATTTCGGTAGAATTAGAAAACCAAATACCTATTAAAGCACAACATTTTAAATTTGATAGAATGTGGACTTTCTAAAAGGATTTTTAAAATATTGTAAGACAAGCTTGGCGTATAAACACACAAGAATCTCACATGATCAATCTAGTTAAGAAAAACCTTAGCACTTAAACTAAGTGCCAAAAAATGAAATAAAACAATTTTTGAAAATATTTTTAAACAATTGAAAAAAGTGAATGAAGAACTAACCAATATCCAAGCAAATATTATACTAGACCCAACACAATAATTGATAAACAAAATAGACTCATAATAAAGAAGGATAATCAATTATCCTTTCACAAAAAATATTGGAGTCAAAGAACTAAAGCCAAACACATTAAATCTATTGACACAAACACCAACTACTTTCATATAATAGCAAATGGCGAACAAAGTCAGAAGATAATATGAGAAATCAAAACTCGTGACAGTACGATCATTATCGGTCATGAAAATATTCAAAAAGATTTTAGATCTGATTTTGAAAGAAGAATTTAAAAAGCTAAGATCAACTACAATAACCTATAAGATTTCCTCGGTAACATTGATAAGGAAGTGACAAACAATGATAATTACGAACTTACTAGAAGTATCACCAATGACGAGATTAAAAATGCAGTTTTCAGCATTGGTTGCAATAAGTCACCAGGTCCATACGAAATTTCAACATTTTTTTACCAAAAATATTGGCACATTGTACTATTGTAGGACCTATGGTTATAAAAGCAATAAAAGGCTTTTTTCATTCTCGGAATTTTTTTAAACAAAATAATCATACCTTTATTACTCTAATACCAAGGTGATAACCCTAACTCTACTAACCACTATTTACCAATTAGTCTTTGCTCAATAATATATAAAATCATTTCTAAAATCATTACAAAAAGACTAAAACCTATCTTGGATAAACTTATACATCCCCTCCAAGGAGCCTTTGTAGCTAACTGAGCCATTTAAGATAATATCTTAATAGTTCATGAAACTTTCCATTCATTCCGAGCCAAAAAAAAGATGGGTTGCAATCAAACTTGATATGCAAAGAGCAAATGATAAAATTGAATGAGAATTCATTCCAGCTACCCTAGAAATTTTTGGTTTCTCCAGCCAGTTTATAGGATAGATTAAATGCATAGAAACCGTCATCTTTTCTGTCTTGGTAAACAACGGACCAACATATATCTTCTATCCTAAAAAGGGTCTAAAACAAGGAGACCCTCTTTCACATTTCCTCTTCATTCAGGGAGAATGATTACTTGCATGAAAACTACAACAAGAAAGTAATTGTCTTAATAACCATGCAATTAGGATTTAGAATCTCTTGAATGAGAACTAACATTCTCTTTCTAGCTGTTGTTGATGATATTCTTATTTTTGCCAAAGCAAACCAAACAACTTGCACAAAAGTCAAATCAATTAACGAAGATTATTGCTCGGCTATCGGACAATGTATTAACTACCATAAATCAACTTTCCAAATGACAACAAATACTCCTAATAATCTTAAAAATCTAATTCAATCATAATTAAATATTCTAAGCACTACATCCCTAGAGAAATATCTAGGATGTCAGATTAAAATGGTAGAGATAACAATGAAACATTCCAAGACTCTCTCTCTCTCTCTCTCTCTCTCTCTCTCTCTCTCTCTCTCTCTCTCTCTCTCTCTCTCTCTCTCTCTCTCTCTCTCTCTCTCTCTCTCTCTCTCTCTCTCTCTCAGGTAGAGCGACACTAATCAAGTGAAACCTCGTTGCTAAACCAAATGACATTATGCAATGTTTCATGCTACCATCATCTATACATAAAGAACTAGATAAGATTAATATAAATTTCCTCTAGAATAAAGATTACAAATACAAACCCCTTATAGGATGAGATAAAATATGTAAAAATACAAATAATGGAGAAATTGGTATTAGAAAGACCCAAGACTTGAATAAAGCCTTACAAATGAAATTAATTTGGAAAATCCTTGTTGAACCAAATAACATATGGGTTACTCAAAGAAATCTAATCACTCTTGGCAATGGTTACAACTTCTCAAACTTAGAATTCCAAATAGGTCTCCAAGGATAAGGGATTCACGGGGACGAGAACATGGGTGATTTTCAAGTGAGACAAAACCAAGATATATGAACATGATGGACCTAACCAACAAAATAGAAACCATCTCAAACTAGAAAGAAAAGAAATATAAAATGGAAAAAAAAAAACAAGAATTTCACAAAATTACTTTTAATGGATCCAAACTAGCCTCTGGTGAGGCTGGTTTTGGTTTTATAATCATGATAGAGCTCAAACCATTCACATGGAAAACAATCTTTGTGATTGTAACACAGTTCTGATGACTGAAACTATGACCTTAAAAATAGTTTAATCGCTGCTAAAACGACCTTAAAATTTAGTTTTATAATGTCCAAAGATTGTGTCTTATTGTATAAAATGTGTCATGGTACAAATTGTGTCTTAGGGTTCGTTTGTATGTCCAAAATAATGCATTAAATTGCATTATCTCGCGGAATTCAAACGGATTCTTATTGTATAGAAGAAAATGTCCAAAGATTATGAATGATATTCATTTTGATAATTAAAAATGTGTGGATAGTTGGATATACATTGTGATTCCGTCTTGAAAATCGGTTTTTCATGGGTTGAATCTTTGAGGATTATATAAATCTATGTCACAAGTGCATACAACTCTACCGGGTTCATTCCACTAATTTGAGTCTTTGTGGCAAATGAATAGGAAAAAATTGAGGGTTACAATGTGAAATTTAAAAGAGAAAAAAAAAAGTCTACTACTCAAAATTTCGCAAACCTCGCATAGCAGATGAAGAGAGCATTTACATTATGTGGAAGCTATATGAATATAATAGTACTGATAGTAATTCCATATGTATATTGACAATTTTCCAGCTCATCAAAATCACACGTCTTCCACCCTCATAGTCTTACACTTCGCCCATAAGAAACCAACCATTCTCACCTTCCTACAACTTGTAGCTAACGCAGCATTTTTAACACCTGAAAATTTCAAACTTTCACACCATCATTCCCTCTCTCTTTCACCATTCACAAAAAAGGAATAAAATACCCAGGGCTTGCTTGTTCTCTTCTGAGCCAAGCCAACACACAATCTACCTAGCAACTATCTGGAAAAAACTCCCTTCCCCTCTAAAACAACTAGGGGTAAAAATGGGAAAGAAGCTAGATGCGCTGCTCGGGAGAAGGTTCAGACCCACCAGGCTTCGGCCCCTCCTCAACCTCGCCCTCTCTCGCCTCGCCGTCTTGAAGAGCCAGCGACAAGCTCGCGGGTCCCTCGCTAGGTCCGATGTTGTTCACCTCCTCGGCCTTGCCCAACACGACCGTGCTCTCTTAAGGGTAACTAACTCCTATTTATCGATCTTGCAGGTTTAAGTGTATATATAGATTGTTTTTGTGGGCTATAATGTGATCTTTGTTTTGTCCAGGTGGAGCAAGTGATCAAGGAGCAGAACATGATCGACGCGTTGGCTATGATAGAGAGCTACTGCAGTGTTGTGATTGAGAGGATCGACCTCATCCAAGAGAAGTTAGCTGCTCTGATCATCTTTTTTGATCCTGGGTTTTGACTTTTGTGAAGAATATGCCTTTTGCTATTACTAAATCTGTTGTTCTTGATCCAGAGAGTGCCCAGAGGAGCTCAAGGAGGCAGTTTCGAGCCTGGTTTTTGCGTCTTCAAGGACTGGGGAATTCCCGGAGCTTCAGGAGATGCGTGCGGTTTTCGCCTCTTGTTTTGGCAGAGAGTTTGTAGCTCGATCTGTTGAATTGCGCAACAATTGTGGGGTTAACATTAAGGTGTGTGCTATAAACAAACACACTAGGGTTTTTTCAATGATGAAAGTTTGAATTTGGATTGGTTTCTTTTGTGCAGATGATACAGAAGCTGTCTACTAGGCAGCCAAGCTTGCAGACCAGAATGAAGGCACTGCGGGAGATTGCAGCTGAGAATGGCATTGATTCTAACTTGGAGGATACAACAGAGGTTTGAATTGAAGCCTCTAAATCTCTCTTACATAATATATGATTCTACAATTCTCTCCAGAAACTGATCCTTATCAAGTACCAACAAAATGAGGCTTAATTGAGATGGAATGTTGTACAGATGAAGAGCCAGCTAGAGAAGCAAATTTCAGATGATGTTGAAGAGGAATTGAATGGTTCAGCTGGAGATGTAAAAAGAAAGTATAAAGATGTTGCTGATGCTGCCCAGGCGGCTTTTCAGTCAGCTGCAAATGCTGCTGCAGCAGCAAAGGCAGCTGTAGAACTCTCACGCTATAGACCCCCTGATACTGACAACCATGACACCGGAGATCTCCAAAGGAAAGAAGATTGGAAGAACAAAGAAATCAATGCTTTGTCATTGAAAGCACGTGAATTGGACGTACTTGGTGCTAAGACACTCTCTCACACAAAAGAAGCCCTGGAAGATGATGTGATTAGCTCAGCTGCTCAAGAAGAATACTTGGAAGGGAGAGGAAGTCCCTTACCTTACTCCTCTCATCAGGAGGATCTTCCTAGCCTTCCAGATGGGGTTGAGGAGTCTGAGTTGAAGAATCCTGTTACTCATTCAGCTAAAGGATTATGGAAACAGAAGGTGCAGGGAACGGATGATAAAAAGGGGCGAGTTTCTGTCAGAACCAGAAGATAGCATTAATATGAAATAAAATAAGAAGCCAGCTATTCTATGTCTGTGAGTATTGCTATGAACACTTCTACAAGTTCAGTGGTTTTAAGTTTTGGGTGAGTCATGGTTTGAATTTTAGCCTCAATTTGATTCCTTGTGTTTTGATTGCCTATACTTTGGTATTAGACTAAGAGTGATGATGTGGATTTTGAGGATGTGTAATGTAAAACTTGTATCACATATATATTTGTTGTAAAAGCATTGAGTATCCTATAAACTTTGAATGATGTGCATGACATGCAAGAACAAATAATATAGCCATTATTCTGTAGAGGATCACAAAAACAAATACATTTATCATATGCTTGAGATCACCTACTATAACATGAAAAAGTTTACTCTTGGCTCAAAGCTACTTTTCTATCAAGCTTTTCACATAAGAATCTTGGAACCCTTAATCATCACGGATTGTACTGTAAAAGTAGTCTCTAAGAAGAGAAATTGATTTACTAATACAAGATTACTAAATTTCGTCCGCTAGGTGGGATCGTTGCACCTTGAAATTTTACATTAGACACCACAACCCTATTTCTGAAAGTTTGTGCACTAAGATAGCACGACATCATTTGAAAGTTATAGTAAACTTAAAAGAGAGATACAAGAAACAAATCAGTCATTATGTAAAGCTATTATGACCAAATGATAGCAGCAATAAGTCTGATCAATTGAAAAACTTAGCCTGACAGAACTTGATATATGGACCATTAAAGGTTATCTAAAGAAAAAACAAATCCCCAAGCCTGCAAATCTACTTATATATCTGACAAATTACCTCTCAAAGAACATGTTAAGATCAGTATTATGCCTCTTGAAACTCACTGCGCCCTTGCACGCTTGTTGCTCTGTGGAATGAGGTCCAAAAATGACTGCAAACTTACATCGACGTCTTCATCGTATTCAATCCCAAGCTCCTCCTGAAAGTGTATTGGTTTTGAAGAACATAAGAAACATTTGACATCTTGAAGCAAAAGGCAAATTTCAATTGGAGTTTACCTTGAACTCTTTGACATCTTTTGGAGAGTTTTCAGTTATAGCATCCCATATATCTTTGAACATCCGTTTCCGCCTTCTCCAATGATTCGTTGCCTGAGTATATAACTCTAGTATTGCTTTTCGCTCCTCTGGCTTCACAAGAGTAACTCCTTCCCGTAACTTTAAAAGCCTTTCCTCCATTTCTTCAGCCTGTTTAACAAATGTTGAATTAGGAACTCTAGTTGAACCTTCACTAACAGATCACAGAAGCGACTATTACTATTAGCTCTAAGCAGGATCCTTCAAATATAACACATAATGCAAAGACACGTTCAAATATAACACATAATGCAAAAGACACGTAACAAATCTGTGTGGATCATACTTCTGTACTTAGTCTTTCCTCCTTGGCCTGTATCTCTTCTAGTGTTAAATTTGACTGCAGTGACTTGATTTCTGAAATGTATGCACCACATGTAAAAAGTGATTAAGATGAATCATGAGACAGCAGTAATACGAAAATAACTCTATTTGATTGATGAGTTGGCATGGGAGCTTACCAGCCTCAACCTCATTTACAGCTCTCTTCTGCTCATTCAACTGTTCTTGAAGATTAGCATTTTCCTCCTTCATTCTAGTAAGCTCTTCAGTGTTTGGAATCTCGAACTGATCTTGCCGTGCAATGTAGATCTTCTGCTTACCATATTCCTTGAAGGAGATTTTCCCACTATCAGCAAGTGCATCCAGTGCTTTTTGGACAGCAGTCTTTTTAAGGTTGAACTTTTGCAGTGCATCAGCAACATTCTGGGTATTCAATGGTCTATTTTGCTGCAAGAGTTGAAGCAGTAGAGAAATAACATTAACATCGGGAACTACTTTTCTCTGGAGAAGGAACTCTCAGGTGTATGCTAGTCCATATTGCAGGTGACTGAGCCTTACAAAGCATCAAATCTGTGATAAATCTAACTAAACAATGATAATTCATTAAATACGAAGCCATAATAATAGAACTTGGAAGAGAATTTTGGGAAATAGTTGTTCTTAGAAATAAACGTACAATCAAACATCATGAAAGCATCCAGTTGACACTACTAAAAGCCAGTCGCAAATTTACCTAAACTAAATCTATCTCATCAAAGTTCATGAATAAGTGGTTGACAAACAAACAAAATTCAGGTTCAAAAGCAAACCAATGCATATAGAAAGATAACCAGAACCAGTAAAATCGTTCTAAAACATAAATTCAGATCAGCGATCTCTTGAATTCCATTTCCCCTAAATCGCAGTTTGCTGAGGCAGTAAATTGAAAATCAAATAGGGGCGAAGGTAAATCAGCATAATTCCTAGCAGAAAAGAATGAGATAACGTCATTTTACCTCGTTGACGAAGTTGAGCACAATACCTGTACAGAGTTCCAGCCAGAAACAAAAGGGATCAAAACAACACGAAAAACTTGGATGATTAACTGCGGATATACGAAAATTGAACTTGAAAATAACACATTTTGGCAGAGAACCAGAGGAACTCACTCTCGGTGCTATCGGATTTGGGCGGCATCAGTCTGAACCTCACGAAATCCTCAGCGCGGGAAACTTGCGAAGAACGCTGTCTGTGAAGAGAAAGCTTTTTTGATTTTTGGATTCCAGAATCGCATCAAAGAGACTTCTCGACCCCAACTACCAGATCCGACGTCGTTTCAGAACAGAGGCCCAAGATTGTATTCATCAATTTGTATAGGCGTAAAACGGTGTCGCATCACAGCGCCCGGTCGCCTGTACGAGACTTTGGCTTTGTTGTAGTTTATTGTTTATAAAAAAAAATTTATAAAAAAAACTACTTTTATACATTTTAATAAATATATAATAAAATTATTTTTTTATTATTTATATTTTTTTAATAAATTACACTTATATTTTTTATACTTTTCTATACAATTCTATTTATCACCTATTTATAAATAAAAAAATATTATAAACTTCTCTTCCTAACAGACCCTTTGATCCCCTAGGACATATAAGTCAAGCGGCTTTGATTATACCACGTCCTTTGCATTTTCTCCGTAACTAGCCCCATCTTCGTAGAATACTAAATGAAAAAATCTCATTAATCTTTTATAAAGATTATTTTGTTTATAATATATATTTGTTTTATAATTTATTTTTAAAATTTAAATTTTGTTGGGTGATATATAAAAAATGTATAAATAAAATTTTTATAAATACAAGGTCAAATAAAGCTTTAATCAATTTTATTTAGGGTTTGTATAGGATAATTGTGATAAAGTTTTTTTGTGTTTTCTTATATGTCTTAAATTCAAATTTTAAAAGTTATTTTTCAACAAAAAATATAATATAAATAAAAGAGTTTTTATAGATAAGTTTGTCAGTTTTAGGTGTTATTCTCTTTGTAAATTTTCAATTTGACACGAAATTTATTTATTTTAATTTAAATGATAGAATTATGAAATCTTTGTGGTCAACAAATTTTAAAATAAAAGTTTTCTAGTTACAAGATTAACATGTTATACATGAGCTATAGTAACATTTACAAATTAGTTATTAGTTATATTAGTGTACATGTTTGTTGCTACTGAAAATTAACATCATTACATTATGTTATTATAGTTTTAATACTAAAATATGTATAATTGATAACATGTAATCGAAAATATAATTGATCAGGTATGATTTATAATGCAAAAGTTATAATATATATTAAAAATATTTAAAATAAACATGTGATATAATTTAACTATGTTTCCCTTAATTATACATAAAACTGTTCTCATTGCGTAAATATAATTTATATGTTTTTGTATTAAGTTATTTGTATGAAACTTGTTATCACCAAATGTTCTAGAGATTAAGCTTATAATTTACCAATATAGTTTTCTTAAATAATTAATAATATTTTAATTTCGAGTAACATGAGAAAGAGTACAAGATCGCGGTTTAAGAGGGAGAAATTGAAGAAAGTTGAATAAAAAAGAAATGGGAGTACAAGAGAATGAAGATGAATGAAGTCGTAGTGGAAAGCGGTTTCAGATCGTGGTTATCAGTTTCAGTTTCAAAGAGCACTTGTAAGAAAGGAATGAAATAAAAAAGAAAAAGGTTGAAGAGGTGCCTTGACAACGTTACATAATAAATATTTATTAACTTACCAAACTTATAAGTTTGATTTATTTTACCCTCAATAAAAGTTTATATATCTACTTTCTAAAACAAAATCCAATCTAATTACTTTTTTTAATTGGCACTAAGCATTCATATATTTATTTATTTTTATAAAAGAATTATATAAATACATGTTTCAATACAGAACCTTTCCTACGATATCTTATATAATCAATATAAGATTATTGTCCTATCATTACATTTAACTCGTTATGCATGTTTCTCTTGCCTATTTTTATTTTTATTTTACATTATTATACTGATAATACATATTGACACGTACTTTATATAATATAATGATTATATCTTAAGTATAAGTATGTATATGAAATATATATATAATTTTATCGTTATTAAAAATAAAGAAAATTTTAAAAAATAAATTTTAAGTCTTAGGGTCCGTTTGGATCGCAGTTTATAAACTAATTTTTTGTTTATAAACTATTTTTTTTACACGTCTTTTTATGTACGAGAGTAGTATTTTTCAAAAAATAAACTAAAATGAATTTATAAAGAAGTTTAAAAAAGTAATCCAAAACGCACCCTTAATCCGTGCCTTTAGGCGTTGACATACACTAGTTTACAAAGAGAGGGTAAGACAATTTATAATTTTTATGCGCAACCCAAATTGAGCCCTAAGTTATATATGGCGTAGGACTTGAAATTTGAGGTGCGAATTCTCCAATTTGTATGAGCCCGCTGTTCTTTCTTCGGATCGTCTCCATCCGTGCCTACTCCCTAACCTAAGAATCCTGGGGAGTAAGAGAGTGATAATGACAAAACAGAAGCCTTGACTAATATCCAATAGAGAGAGAAAAACACATATCTAATCAAGAAAATGAAAAAATTCAAGTGCTTAAAAATGGTCATAAGCTTAAAAATGAACAGTTTCATTCTTATGGGAAATAATATAAGTTACTCGGTTTACTCCTAAACATGATCTTTAACTACATTCTACTGCAGCACAGATCTCACCACAAAACCCCGGGAGAAAGCAAAATGTGTGTGATGTCCCACATGATCATACTTGGACAAACACCATCGAAAGCAAGAGCAAATAAAGACTGGAAACTATACCAACTACAACTAATTGTCTTAATCCTCTTCTAGATGGCTTTCTCATTTTTTTGGATAGGTGATTTCTTCCACCAAGACAGCAGCAGTAGTCATTGCAGAATAAGTGTCAGCCAGTACTAATGATACTTACAACCAAAGAAGTGCTGCTCATTTAACAGTCCATTTTATCCAATCTTAACCAAAATTTGAAAGCAAAGTTGTTAGCGGACTGACAGAACACATGCCTCGAACATTGCTTTCAGTTATATGACTTGTAACTGAATACAAAGTGAGGAGGGCGGAGTCCAACACAACACTTCAAACTCAAAATATCATTATAGCTTCAGATTGGCATTGTTACAGGATAGATGAGTGTAACATCTACCTCATTTAGGTTCAAAGTGCATCAAGCTCTCTTGGCTCCAAGTGTTTTGCCTTAAGCTAAAGGATTGAACAAATTAATTAACACATTTCCTGTTGATTACAAGGAGAGATGAGTACACAGTGACTGGCACAAATTTTACTTAGTAATATCCCAAACAAAGAAATTTTCTTGGTGGAAGAAATCACCTGTCCAAAAACATGAGAAAGCCATCTAGAAGAGGATGAAGAAAATTATTTCAACTACAAGGTTTAGACATGATTTCAACTACAACTATACCAAAATCACAAAACAATAAGATGTTGCATATCCAACAAATAACAATAGGAAACACTAGACTGCTAGCTCTATCGTTCAAACAAAGAAAACAAATTATCGAACAGGTGGAGTGCAAGGTTTAGACATGATTTCAGCTACAACTATACCAAAATCATTTCACAATGCCACGGTGACAGTTTCTGCCACCACATTTGTGACACTTTCTGATCGATACACCACATGAACACTAGATCAAAACGCAATCGAATCCAGCAATCCAAAAAGCAAAAGCGAAATCCATAAACTGAAGTTCAAATCCATATCTAAGTTTCCAAATTGTCGACCAAAATCAAGAAAATGGAAGTTGTTTCGCTAACCTCAACATTCCTACCTCCTCTCTCCAAATCACACGGAACGCGGCCGAGGAAGGCAGCGGCGACGCCAATGAAGGTTGAAATAAAAAAAAAGCTGAGGAGGAGAAACTCATACGGATCGGGGAGACAGGTGGACAAAGGGATGATAGTGATGACGAAGAGAATCCACGAGATAGTGAATCCGACAACAACAAGGGCACGTAAAACCACCGCCGACGATGGTGAGCTCGATGAGGACGAAGACGCTATTCCGGCGTGGTCGGGTGAGTGCACAAGTGAAGACGAAGATGAGCATAAAGGTCGGGATCGATCAGGAATACGTGGAGATGAGAAAAAAGATAGACGCGCGAAATTTAGGGGGTTAATTTGCAAAAGGTTTATTTTGTGGGGCGTTTTACAGATTTAGATTGGTAAAAAGGACAATGGGCCTCATTGTGTCGAATGTAAAAGTACTAAGGTCCGTTGTCTACTTGTCTTGTACGCCTGCTGACTTCATGCGTTGCGTGACTGTACGTTGTAAATGCAAACCTTAGCAAATCAGAGACACTTCAATTCCTACAACCCTGGTTGGTGCAAAAGCAATGGTGATCCAGAAATTTGTCTTCTTTTCCATTCACAATTGTGACAAGCTAATGGAGATTAAATATTGCACTCATGATTTTTTTGAGGACACTGGTCTGCCACATATTACAATTCGGGGTATGTTTGGCTCATAAATTATAAAGCCATTATTATAAATAATTTTTTTATTTTTCACACATTACAATTTCCTATACCTCATAAATTTGAAATTTCAAAAATTAAAAAGACATTATTACAAATAATACCTTTTACCAAACAAACCCTCGATTATGTGGTTTTATGCCGGTACTGAATGGGACATCATTTCTTTGGTTTATTTCCATCCTTGCTACTTCGCTAGTGGAATTAGTCGTTTACTAATGTTCAGTTAGGGATCATGGGTTTCTTGTTTTATAAATTAGAAAAGATAAAATAAATTTTTGTAGGAAATTTGTCAGAAAAAATCAGATAAATAATGATTGATTTTTGGACTGGCTTCTTCAAAAAAAAAACTCATACACTAAAATAAGACAGAAAATTGGGCACGAAAGATCATTTTAGGTGAAAAATAGCATGTTTAGGCCCATTTTTTCCAAAATTGTAAGTATGATTCCGTATTACTACACATATGATCCAAAGGAAGGTGAAAGTGTTTTTTTTAGGATTTATGAGTTTTTAAAGGCTCAGGGAATCAAATAACTAATTTATTTAATTAGGAGTCCAAACTTACTATTTGACCCCCTTAAAGTAACAAAAATTCTAAGGACGGAAAATAAGAAACTCACTCTTACAAAATTCTGACACAATGTTTATTTTCTTTTATTTATTTATGAGGAAAGAAACTCACCATTTCTCTTGTGAATGCCCTTAGAGCACCCCTTATGGAGGGCTCAAATGAGAGGCTTAAATGGAGACTTTTTGAGTTTAAGCCTTCATTTAAGCCCTATATCAAAAGAGCATTTTAATGGAGGGGTTTTTGGAGTGACTTTTGAACCCAATTTATATTTATATTAAATATATCTAAAATGGATGTCTATAGATAGAGAAAAATAAAACTAGAATTATGGTATTTTTTATTTTAATGTCTAAAATTTTAAATAAACAATTTTTGCCTTTTGAAAAGCCCATTGGGGAACGCAGCTCCAATAATAGAGCGACACGTGGCGCTCCCTTTAGTTTAAGCCCCATGGGTTGGGGCTTAAACTTTTGCCTTTTTTTAAGCCCCAAGGGAAAGACTTAAACTAAAGTTCTAATATTTTAATAAAATATATTGTTTAAGCCCCATGAATAAGTCCCCATAAGGGATGCTCTTAGCAGCTTAGCTACTTCCCTAATAGAATTAAACTTTGTTTGTCTGTTAAGTTATAAAACCATTATTATAAATAAATCTTTTATTTTTATCTTTTATAATTTTTTTATATCTCATAAATTTCAAATTTTAAAAACTAAAAAGCATTATTTCAAATAATGCCTTTATAATACCCTTTACCAAACAAATTCTCAACTTTTATAGTTTAATATTTTTATGGCTTATAAATATGTGGCTAGGAGATACGTGTAATCCTGCGATTCAAATGTCAATTCTACTCATCTGTCATCCATCACCCTCCTCCTATCACATCAACTGAATAATTAATATTTCAACCAATTAAAAAATACCAAAATAAAATCATCACAATAAAACACAGAGAAAGGAGGAAATCAACAACAACAACAAAAGAAAGGTTGCAGGACGCATGCAGAGAAAGGAGGAAAACCATTGAAGCACGCAGTGCTCGCTATCAAACCTGCATACACCTGCAGTTTGCAGAGTGGGACTGGGCGCCAGCTCACATTATTACTCCCTCCGTCCCAAAATATAAGTCTCATTTGACCAACCAATACTGTTTAACGGTTGAAGGGAATCTTCAAGATTTCTTCAAATATATAAGAAAAAATATAGTCATGTGGGGTCTTGTTTAATTCGTCTCAACGAGTACTTTGATAATATTAAAAAATTATAATTTTTAGGGTTATGTAATTAGAGATATTAACGATACAAAACTCGTCTCGGCATTTGAACCTGATCAAAGTGGGGCTTATATATTGGGACAGAGGGAGTACTAGACTATGAATAAGGATCAATGTCATAATCGGTGGGATCAACTGTGCAAATCAACTTCATAACGAGTAGAGTTTATATTAGGGATTCCCATACAGAAAAATAAAAGTATTACATTTTCCTTGCTCAAGTTTAATCCTATGGTTAATGTATTTTAAAAGGCAATGGTTAAATACACGCGAAAATAAGTCTAAATGGACGCGAAACTACACGCTTAAGCTAAGCGTCTGGTTTTACACGCTTAGCTTAAGCGTGTAGGGGTATTGTTGGTATTTTTAAAAAACAGTCCACGGTTCTTACACGCTTAAGCTAAGCGTGTGCCCATACGCTTAGATTAAGCGTGTAGTTTTGTTTTTTTTTTTGCAAGTTTAAAAGCACACGCTTACCTTAGGCGTACAGTACAAAAAAAGCAATTTTTTCCCATAATCGTGTAGAGAATTTCAATACGAGTCCATACATATAAAATTCGTCCAAAACGGACATCGTTTGTCCCTCCAAAAGCCCAAAAAACGAAGCCTTCAATCCGTGCGCATAGCTTCTTCGAGCAGCCCATCCGTAAGCTTTTATAAGCTTCAATGGAGCATTTGGCAAATTTCTTGGATCCGATTGAAGCCATTAACTATTGGGCATTTAAGAGGACCTTATCATACACGTAATTCCACATTTAATCGGATTGAATGTCGATTAAAATCGTAGAATTTTATCCCCAAAGTCATCGTGTCGTCCAAGGGGCCGATTTGAACAAATCCAAAATTGGATCAAATCCTCTTCAATTGGAGGGCATGAACCATAGGGCCTTGTTAAGGGTGTCCTAAGATTCAAAATGCCTATAAAATCCCCTTCAATTGTTGCCCCAATGCATCCAATTTCGAAGTCAAAACTCATGAACCCTAAATCCTGTTACCGGTTATTCTTGATCGAAATTCGAGCACATGGAAACTTTATTCTTGCAATTGTTGGTACTACTAGCCTTGAAAATTGATCATCTTTCAAAGCCCTCTCTTTACATCGCCGGAAAAAGACCACTTCCATTCAATTTGGAGTTTTTCCGACGAGGTGTCAAGAAGGTATTCCGGCGGAATTGAATTTGTGTCCATTTTGCGATTTTTGGGGTATTTTTCATTTGTTTTGTCTTAATCTTGGTTAAATTAATTAATCTAGATTAGTAAAAAATATTTTAGGATCAATTTGGTGCCCGGCATATAATATGTAAGTAATAAGTTTATAATATTTAACCATAATGTTTAACTATAGTATATAAGTAATAAGTACGTAATACTTAATTATAATGCATAACTATACTTTATAACTAATATATTTTGTAATACTTAACTATAATACATAACTATAGTATATAAGTAATAAGTTCATAATACTTAACCATAATGTGTAACTATAGTATATAAGTAATAAGTTCGTAATACTTAATTATAATGAAATACTATAGTAAATAAGTGTAACTATATGAAATTTCATGAAGTACTATAGTAAATAAGTCTAAGTATACTAGATTTAATGAAATATTATAATACATAAGTGTAACTATATGAAATTTAATGAAATACTATAGTATATAAGTCTAAGTATACTAGTTTAATGAAATACTATAGTATATAAGTCTAAGTATACTAGATTTAATGAAATACTATAGTATATAAGTCTAAGTATACTGGATTTAATGAAATACTATAGTATATAAGTGTAACTATATGAAATATAATAAAATACTATAATATATAAGTTTAAGTATACTAGATTTAATGAAATACTATACTATATAAGTGTAACTATATGAAATATAATAAAATACTATAATATATAAGTTTAAGTATACTAGATTTAATGAATTACTATACTATATAAGTGTAACTATATGAAATGTAATTAAATACTATAGTACATAAGTGTAACTATATGAAATATAATGAAATAATATAGTATATACGTGTAACTATATAAAATATAATGAAATATTATAATATATAAGTCTAAGTATACTAGATTTAATAAAATACTATAGTACATAAGTGTAACTATATGAAATATAATGAATTACAATAGTACATAAGTGTAACTATATGATATATAATGAAATACTATAGTATATAAGTGTAACTATATGAAATTTTATGAAATACTATGGTATATAAGTGTAACTATATGAAATATAATAAAATACTATAGTATATAAGTCTAAGTATACTAGATTTAATGAAATACTATAGTATATAAGTGTAACTATATGAAATATAATGAAATACTATAGTATATACGTATAACTATATGAAATATAATAAAGGACTATAGTATATACGTGTAACTATATGAAATATAATGAAATACTATAGTATATACGTGTAACTATATGAAATATAATAAAATACTATAGTATATACGTGTAACTATATGAAATATAATGAAATACTATAGTATATAAGTCTAAGTATACTAGATTTAATGAAATATTATAGTACATAAGTGTAACTATATGAAATATAATGAATTACAATAGTACATAAGTGTAACTATATGATATATAATGAAATACTATAGTATATAAATATAACTATATGAAATTTCATGAAATACTATAGTATATAAGTGTAACTATATGAAATATAATAAAATACTATAGTATATAAGTCTAAGTATACTAGATTTAATGAAATACTATAGTATATAAGTTTAAGTATACTATATTTAATGAAATACTATATACTATATAAGTGTAACTATATAAAATTTATTAAAATACTATAATATATAAGTTTAAGTATACTATATTTAATGAAATACTATACTATATAAGTGTAACTATATGAAATGTAATGAAATACTATAGTACATAAGCGTAACTATATGAAATATAATGAAATACTATAGTATATACGTGTAACTATATGAAATATAATAAAATACTATAGTATATAAGTCTAAGTATACTAGATTTAATGAAATTATAGTATTTTATATAGTTATACTTTTATACTATAGTATTTCATTATATTTCATATAGTTACACTTATATAGTATAGTATTTCATTAAATCTAGTATACTTAAACTTATATACTATAGTATTTCATTAAATCCGGTATACTTAGACTTATATACTATAGTATTTCATTAAATCTAGTATACTTAGACTTATATAATGTAGTATTTCATTAAATCTAGTATACTTAGACTTATTTACTATAATACTTCATGAAATTTCATATAGTTACACTTATTTACTATAATATTTCATTAAATCTAGTATACTTAGACTTATTTACTATAGTACTTCATGAAATTTCATATAGTTACACTTATTTACTATAATATTTCATTATAATTAAGTATTACGAACTTATTACTTATATACTATAGTTACACATTGTGGTTAAGTATTATGAACTTATTACTTATATAATATAGTTATGTATTATAGTTAAGTATTACAAAATATATTAGTTATAAAGTATAGTTATGCATTATAATTAAGTATTACGTACTTATTACTTATATACTATAGTTAAACATTATGGTTAAATATTTATGAATTTATTACTTATATACTATGTATTATAGTTAAATATTATGAACTTATTACTTACATACTATAGTTACACATTATGGTTAAATATTGTAAACTTATTACTTACATATTATATGTCGGGCACCAAATTGATCCTAACATATTTTTCACTAATCTAGATTAATTAACTTAACCAAGATTAAGACAAAACAAATGAAAAATATCCCAAAAATCGCAAAATGGGCACAAATTCAATCCCGCCGGAATACCTTCTTGACACCTCGTCGGAAAAACTCCAAATTGAATGGAAGTGGTCTTTTTCCGGCGATGTAAAGAGAGTGCTTTAAAAAAGGACCAATTTTCAAGGCTAGTACTACCAACAATTGCAAGAATAAAGCTTTCATGTGCTCGAATTTCGATCAAGAACAACCGGTAACGGAATTTAGGATTCATGAGTTTTGACTTCGAAATTGGATGCATTGGGGCAACGATTGAAGGGGATTTTATAGGCATTTTGAATCTTATGACACCCTTAACAAGGGCATATGGTTCATGCCCTCCAATTGAAGATGATTTGGTCCAATTTTGGATTTGTTCAAATCGGCCCCTTGGACGACACGGTGGCTTTGGGGATAAAATTATACGATTTTAATCGACATTCAATCTGATTAAATGTGGAATTACTTGTATGATAAGGTCCTCTTAAATGCCCAATAGTTAATGGCTTCAATCGGATCCAATAAATTTGCCAAATCCTCCATTGAAGCTTATAAAAGCTTACGGATGGACTGCTCGAAGAAGCTATGCGCACGGGTTGAAGCCTTCGTTTTTTGGGCTTTTGGAGGGGCAAACGATGTCCATTTTGGACGAATTTTATATGTACGGACTCGTATTGAAATTCTCTACATGATTATGGGAAAAAATGCAATTTTGGGAGAAAAAAAATTTGTACTGTACGTCTAAGGTAAGCGTGTGCTTTTAAACTTACAAAAAAAAAAAACTACACGCTTAAGCTAAGCGTGTGGGCACACGATTAGCTTAAGCGTGTAAGAACCGTGGGGTGTTTTTTTAAAATACCAATAATACCCCTACACGCTTAAGCTAAGCGTGTAAAACCGGACGTTTAGCTTAAACGTGTAGTTTCGCGTCCATTTAAACATATTTTCGCGTGTATTTAGCTTGTCCGTTTTAAAAAAAAAAAAGCAACTAGTTGATTTTGAGGATGGTGATGTACGTCACTAGAAATTAACTTCTACTCGTCTATAATTAGCTAATGGAATGTAACCAAATTAATTAGCTTGAAATTGGGGGTAATTGTTCTCGTTGAATTTGAGAAGAGATTATCTCATAGCTAGTACGGAGTAAAATATTAAACATACCCTCAATAAAGAAATTAGAAATTGGGTTTTTTGACACCATAATATGAAAAATAGAATACCAGTAGAGGGGACCGACCGTACGTACGTAATCAACCATGCTCACATGAACAGCAGAAAAAGGCATGTGTGGATAGATAAAGGCTAAAGCTGTAACTCTCAATAATGTCCGTATCAATTTAGTTTTACTACTAGTGTAATACCCGTGCCTTGCACGAATTTTTTTTATTTTATTTTACATTTGTAATAATCGTATATTTTTATTATCGAATAATTATTATTTTAATATATATTTGATTAGTTATTTAAATTAAAAATGACAAATTGACTAAAAAAATTAAAGATATAAAAAATTACATTATATAAAGAGAGACGAAACTCTTCATAACTTTATTAATCATAAAAATTGGTTAAGTTGTCTTACAAACATGCATAGCCACAATCTTTTACATCAATACATGTAAATCGATAAAACATAATAAAAAAGTTTATTTAACTCTAATACATGAAAATGACACGTGAAACATAAAAGATGGCACGATGTTCAAAATTGCTATAAATTATTAAAAACTTCTTTGTATACTACATTGGTTGTAGTATTAAGTATTATTTTTCTTCTTGTCTTTGTTGCAAATCAAGATCTTTAAACCTTTCTTGCTAGTCACCCTTGATGAAGCAACATAAAACTGACTATGACTGAAAACAGGACGTGAAAGATACAAATCGACATTGACAAGAGATTGTCCTTGGCTCTTGTTTATGGTCATAGCAAAACAGACATTCAAGGAAAATTGTTTTCGTTGAAACTTAAAAGGAAATGAAGTGTCTGACGAATCATGCGAGGAATCAAAACCGTATGTCCAATATTGTAGCATGAAATAATTCTCCCTTGTATGACATGACTGCCAAGCTGCGTGATCTCGTCCCGTTGCATAAACCTAAAGTCTGATCAACATTTCGAAGCAGCCTAATGTGCTTTAAGGACCAATTAGAATAAATGCATAACTGAAATAGACGCCAAACTAAAAAAATCTCAATTTATGTAAAAAGTTATTATTTATATTAACAATAATTTATCCCTTATTATGTATATCTAATATCACCAAATGTCAACATTATATTATTTTTGTTTTTATTCATACATACAATAGTCAATGGGACTTTGCAGATATATTTTAGTAACAAAATAAATAAAAATACAAACTTAACATTTAATATAATTATTTAATTATATGTGCACTATAATAAAAATACAAAATTAACAATAAATTTGTTAACCTCGGCCAAGCCCATAACATTAACCTCGTCCATATATAAACGAAGCCCATCATCTGATTCATGTAATTGGGCCAAGCCCAAAGCAACTCCTCGACCATTTTACAAACGCCGAAACTCGGCGCCGTGTTTGGATTTCACACTCGTATTCTTGAAGTTTCAAGAATTTTCTTTCCCCTTTCAATCTTTCCAGTTCGATCCACATAGTTTCTTTCCTCTTTCAATCTTTCCAATTCTTGAAACTTTGAATTTCATCTTTATGGAAATATCATCCAAGCCTTCGTTTTGTTTTTGTTCAAATCTTTGAGATCCAAATTGGTTTTTTCACAAAAAAACCCTCTAATCTACATGCTCAAGATCCGATTTATTCTTCATCCAAATAAGTTTATCACATATCCACACAAAAATTAGATTATTCTACAATCTCGTTCAGATCCAGATGATGACAACGGACGACAACAGATCTGGATCTGGCTAAAGAAGGGTTAACTAAACCCTAAGTATTTCATAGATATGGAGCTTCATAAAGGTATTTAACATTTCTCTTTTTTAATTTCCTTCTCCGGATATTTTTTCGTTTTTAAATCATAATCTGACTTGTTCTGTGTCCAAAATTAAAAAAAAATCGGGGATTTTGGATTTCATGTTGTGTTTATTTTTTTTGTTGCTTTATCAGTTTCGTATCCTGTGACTAATTTGTTTTTTTAATAAAATGGTATGACGACTTCTGGACTTTGCTGATGATGTGTTCATCTGTAATCTTCTGGAGCTTGATAAAGGTACCTTGAATAAGGAGGCTATGGGGTTCTCCCTAAGGCAACGAAGGTAATATGTTCCTGTTTTAATCTCAATCTTTAATCGTTTGGTTTGTGAGATAATTTGATGTTTGAAATCATAAATTCCCTTCTGTTAACAAATTTTACATATTTTGACAAATTTCAGTGATTTCGACTGGTTCTGTGATTTCATTGTTTTAAAATTTTACAAATTTCAGATAGAAATATAGCATAATATCATGCTCACATTTCATTCATTCATTTTTTGGTTTTAAGTGCGAAATGTTATGTTAATCTAGATTCTTCTTCATGAAGATTCGTGTTTATCTATATTTTTCTTTGATTATTAATATATGTAGTAATAAAAGTAGTTTAACTAACAATTTATGTAGTAATATAAGCTTTTGAATATAATATATTGCCCTTACATTATGTTTGGCTAACAAAAACACTATAATATACTTAACTTAGGTAATACACTTTAGCCGGCTACATAAATGAATTATTGTTAATGGGCTTACTGGCCCAATAAATTTTTACAAATCAAGTTAACGGGCTTTGTTGTATTATATACTCACTTACACAGAATTCGCTATGATAATGGGCTTTATATATTGGGCTTAAAAAGATTTGGTACTAATGGGATTACCAATATATGTAATAATATGACCTTCTGAATATAATATATCGGCCTTACATTATGTTTGTGTAACAAAAAAAATATAATCTACTTAACTTAGCTAATATACTTTAGCAGCCTGCGTAAATGAATTATTGTTAATGAACTTATTCGCTCAATACTACGACTTAAATATTAAGATAATGGGCCTGATGATTTACTGGTTTACACAACATTGGTTCTAATATAAGGCCCATGTTTAAATAAATTGAACGGGTTTAAATTGGGCTAATTGGCCCAGTAAAATATATGTGTGTAGACTTGGTCTAAATTGGACTAATAAAGCTTTGCAAAAAATATTCATTTAGTTTTCTGATATCTTTTTAAGTTTTCTGATATCTGTATATAGACTGTTATATAAAGTTTGGTAAACATATTGGATAAATGGGATAGAAGGCCCAGTTAGAACATTTTTTAATCATTTACTAATTCGGAAAATTGATATATTCGATTATTGGGCTTTTATACGCGGCTCACCTAATTTGGGCTTATGGGCTTCTGCCAAACCGATTGACCCTATTTATGGTCATTTATATTAAAATATAATAAGTATACTCAGTGATATATTCCGATAACACCCTTTCTAAACAATATCCTACATACAATAAAAAATAAAATATAGGATAATTAATGTATAAAATATTTTGTCAATTTTATAATAACCATAATAAGAAGTCTTGATTGCAACCTACCTCTTCAAATAATCTAAAAAAATCAATTAACAATAAGTTACATTATGATAGTATAAAACTATAAATATGTATGAATATTAATCATAACAAATACTTTAATTCTTGTTAACTGAAATTACATATATGGGATTAGCATTATTTAAAACTTATAAATAGATTTCACTAATATGTGATATCTACTATTGAAACTATTATTAACTAACCAATGTCTTAACAAATAAAGCTATACACCCGTGAGTATTTATGTTAAAGTGGTAGATTTATAACAGATAATTCATATCAAATATAAAACAATATAAATTAATTGTTAAGATATCAAGATTTGATAAGGATAAAATTAATTAATTAATGACTTAAATTAATTTGATAGAATGGAATTAATATCTAGCTGAAACAAATGAGTTAGTTACTTTAACAGCAAATAAAAATGAGAATTAATTGTAAATTCACAAGATTTTAGTTAGTTGGATAAACAAATTGTTCCTACTTAAAAGATTTGTTTTAAAATTGATACCGGTAACAATTTATTCCTATTTAAAAGATTTGTTTTAAAATTGAGAATTAATTTGTTCCCTAGAGTGTGATGTATATTTGTTGAAGGAGACTAAAAATCCGGTAACAAACCATATAACCAAATTATATTTGTTAAGTTTTTTAAAAAGTTAAAATATTTAAAATTTAATTTTAAAGAATTAGTCACAAATTGACACCTAAGATTGGTTGACCCAAAATCAATATGATGGTTCTAAATTTCGTTGCTTTAATATGTATATAGATAGGTGAGAAAGGAAACTAGTAGCATAACATTTTGATATGTAAATCAATTTAAGATATGTATTTCTACGTACTATTGCTAAGTGTTAACGAACTTTTGATATGTATATTAATTTGAAACGAAACACTTCCCGTAAAATTCCATCTCATTTAAATTCAAAAAGGAGATTAATATTAAATAATAAATATTCAAATTCAAATTATAAAGTTCGTTAACAATAGTACGTAGAAAGGATATTTGGAAGTGGTGCGATTTTGTTAAACAATCCTATCTAATTGGTTTTTAATTAAAAATAATTATTCACACCAAAAAAAATTAAAAATAATTAAATCGTAATAAATTAGTAATATAATTTTCAAAATAGGTTTAAAACAACCATATCTAATTGGATGCTGAAAATGGTGAGTTCGTTAACATTTTTTTATTTTGGCTAAAAAAATCTTTTAGTTTATATGATCTTAAATTACCCTTCACGTTTATTTTGTAATATAGTTTAGGAAATAAATTGTTATAAAAATATAATGGTTGATTATTGATTTACAGCTTGGAAAATAAATTATTATACAAATATACTGCAAGATCTTTGATTTAAGGAAAAAAACACAAAGTCGAAAAAAATGGATTGAGCGCCACGTGTCCAAATTAACAACATAATGCCACATGGCGATTTTTTTTTGGGTTTATTGTAGGAGTGTCACGTGACTTAGTAGGTCTTTGCGTTTAGTAATTATATAGTAGATTACATGTCAGGTTTTCTAATAAAAAAAAGTGAACTATTAAATGAATTATTACGTTGAACTAGAGGATGAAAAACAAAGACTAGGTTCAAAAATAGTCTGCCTAATTTTCTTCTTTTGACATCTACAATTATGTCAATGGGAGTAAGGGTCTAACCTTTAAATGATTTGGCTGGACCACAGCTTCTTGTATGTAAATGTAATGGACGTCATTGTCAGGCTCGTCTAATGGGTTGTTCCATTCGACCCAATTAAACAGGGTCTCTAATTAAATAGGACTTTTTATTTTAAATATGTTATCTTTAATGAATATAATTAAAGGGGATTATTTTTCACACCCGCAATATCACGCGGCGCACCCATATTTGGGCGCATCCTGGATGCGCCCAAATACAGGATTTTGTTTTTCGAAAAAAAAAATCAATTCCTTGGGCGCATCCAGGGTGCGCCCAAGTGAATGAATCGGGTTTTTAAAAAACCCGGCTCATGGCCGATTTATTTTTAAAATTAAAAAAAAATCCTGGTTCTTTCTGGGCGCATCCCGGATGCGCCCAGAAAAAAAAAAATTGAAAAAAAACTGGGCGCAACCAGGTTGCGTCCAAGGGATTTCTAGTGTTTTTTAGGTTTAGGGTTTAGGGTCCATTCGAGTATAAAACCCTAAACTCCACACACCCTTTGGGCGCAACTAGATTGCGTCCAAAATTATGGGCGTAACTAGGTTGCGCCCAAGGGGTTTGTAGTGTTTTTTAGGGTTTAGGGTTAGGTCTTGGGGTTTAAGGTTTAGGGTTTTTGGGCGCAATTAGGTTGTGTCCAAGGGGTTTTTAGTGTTTTTTAGTTATATGATATTCTATAGTTATATACTATGATTATATCTTATAGTTATATGACTTATATCCAATTTGGTTATATCATATCGTTATATTCTATAGTTATATATATATAATTGTTATATTATATAGTTATATATTATGATTATATATTATGGATATATTATATAGTTATATACTATGCTTATATCATATAGTTATATACAATGATTATATCTTATAGTTATATCCAATTTGGTTATAATATATCGTTATATCCTATAGTTATATACTATAATTATATCATTTGAAAATCATATATAACTATGGTTATATCCAATTTGGTTATGTCTTATGGTCATATACTACGGTTATATTCTATAGTTATATACTATGGTTATATATTATACTTATATGACTTATATCCAATTTGGTTATATCATATCGTTATATTCTATAGTTATATATATGTAATCGTTATATTATATAGTTAAATATTATGATTATATCTTATGATTATATTATATAGTTATATAATATGCTTATATCATATAGTTATATACAATGATTATATCTTATACTTATATGACTTATATCCAATTTGGTTATATCATATCGTTATATTCTATAGTTATATATATGTAATCGTTATATTATATAGTTAAATATTATGATTATATCTTATGATTATATTATATAGTTATATACTATGCTTATATCATATAGTTATATACAATGATTATATCTTATAGTTATATGACTTATATCCAATTTGGTTATATCATATCGTTATATTCTATAGTTATATATATATAATCGTTATATTATATAGTTATATATTATGATTATATATTATGGTTATATTATATAGTTATATACTATGCTTATATCATATAGTTATATTCTATAGTTATATATTATGATTATATCTTATGGTTATATTATATAGTTATATACTATGGTTATATCCTATATTATATTCTATAGTTATATACTATGGTTATATCTTATAATTATATATTATGATTATATCTTATAGTTATATTCCATAGTTATATAGTATGCTTAATCATATATTAAGTTATATCATATACTTATATATACTATGACTATATCTTATAGTTATATGTGATTTGGTTATATCCTTATAGCTATATCCAATTTGGCTATATCCTTATGATTATATTATATAGTAATAACAAAAATGGATATAACTATATGATATAACTATAATATATAATCATAGCATATAACTATATGATATAACCATAGTATATAAATATAGAATATAATCATGAGATATAACCAAATTGTATATAACTATAGATATAATCATAGTAATAACCAAATTGGATATAACTATAAGACATTCAAATTGGATATAAACAAATTTGGGCGCATTCTGGATGCGTCTATTTTTTTTTTTTTTTTTTTTTCCGGGAAAAAAAATAAAAAAAAATGGACGCATCCAGAATGCGCCCAAAATCAACCGGTTCAGACCCAAATCGGTTCAATAATCTTTAAAAAATTATTTTCTAAGATAAAAAAAAATTCACCCAGACCTTGGGCGCACCGTGGATGCGCCCAAGGAATTGATTTTTTTTTTTTTAAAAAAAAATATCACCAGTTTGGGCGCATCCCGGATGCGCCCAAACTTGGGTGCGCCGCAAGAAATTGCGGGTGCGAACATTCTACCCGTTAAAAAATTAGTCTAGTGGTTTAGAGAGTGTGTTGTATGCAAGTCATTCGTGTTCGAGTCCTCATAGCTCATGTTTTTATTCTGTTTTTTCTAAATAAAAACTACATATAATAATATCTTAAATAGACATTTCGAAAAAAGAAAAATCCAATATATTTTAAAATTAAAAAATCGTAAGTAAAATATGATTGATGGACTTCAAAATTTAGTTTTTATTTTGTCTTATTACTCTGATAAAATACACAAATAATACCCATATTATAGTTTTTTTTTTAAATATTATAAAAATATTACAAAAAATAAATTTTAGATATTTAAAATTTAAAATTGACACAAGACCCCCGAAAATCATTAGACGGACCTGTACAGCAACAAGAAGACAGCACGCAGCAAAATCCTGTTTTGATAATATTCAAGGCCGTGCCTGAGGGAGTTTTAAAAGACCTATAGAACAGAGTCCCCAAGAAATAAGGGCCCAATATATAGTAGAAAGTCTATTATATGTTAGTAAAATTCACTAGCTTAGTTGGAACAATACCTAGTATATTATTAAATAGAGAGCTGGGTTCAAACCTTCATTTTAACACTTTCTTTCGGTATTACTTTTAATGACTCTACTAATTAATTATACATATATATTTTCTACTAGAACAGGACTTCTTTTTCAAAACTAAATTGTTTTTCTTAATATAGTTGTCATTAAAGTATGTAACTAATTAGAACATTGTAATGATATATATATTGACTAGACACTGATCATGTGAAAATGGTCATTTAGGCGCGAAAAATAAGAATGAATATGTGATTTTTTTTTCTTATGAAGTGTGTATCAAAATTGTCCTAATTTTTTTAATTGATAATGTACACACATTTCTGAATTATGCAAAAAAAATTATAAAAAAAATCAATGTTCTATATTGACTTATAATGTATTTAATTATTAACTATTATTAAAATAAAAAATAAGTATTAATTATGAAATCAGTATAAAATTATTTTATAAAAATATAATTGAAAACTCATTCTCTCTATAGCACAGGGCCTCCTAAGTTATTGGAACGGCCCTAGACATTGTAGACAAAACTAGCAAATTCGGACACAAGTGGTTATAATACAACACTAGTCACTAGATATGACTAATTAAGCAGCCCAAGATTAAGATGATCTTCATAAGAAAAATAAAATTGGATAGGCCAACTGCAAGTTGCATGCATGAGTTTAAAATCAGTATGTTTGGTAGATGTGTCTTCGAAGAGGTTGTAGAGTTCATGGGATTCAAACTTGTTAACTCTTCTCAAAGTGGGTAATTATTCACAAATCACAACTACCAACTCTAAATAACCAAGTGAATCTGGTTGGTGTTTACTCACACTGTAACTGAGATTAAATATTGCACTGAGAAATTTCTTAGGACACTGCCCTGCCACATATTACAATTCGATTATGTGGTTTTATGCATGTAATTATAATGAATGGGACATCATTTCTTTGCTGGTAGAATTAGTAAAAAAATGTTGAGTTGGCTACTTTGCTAGTAGAATTAACCTTTGTATTTTAATATTTTTCTGGCTTATAAATATGTGGGTAGGAGTTGCTTTATGATTATTTTCAAATTCTGAAGAAGGGCGTTCCACCAACCTGCATTTATATTTCTCCTGTCCAAACATTTATATTTCTTCATCTCTTCAAACCTTCATCTAACCCTCTTCCATCTCTAACCCTCCATCATACAAGCACCCACAACTCTCTTCCATCCCCATCTTCCATGGATCTCTTGTTTCTCGATCTCCTCACTCAAGCACTCCAAAGCCTACGCAACCACCGGCGAGAACCTCCGGTGAGCCTCAAGGAGCCACCGACGCCAACATTCAGACAAGCAACCACCGTCGCCGACGTTGTTTCTCTTCACCCCCAACGCCGACGTATAACAAATTCACTTGGTTAGTCTCTTGATTTTCTTCCTTTTCTGTTAAATTTTATATATTTGAACTTGCATTGAAATCTCTTCTGATTCACTTGGTTAGTCACTTCCTTTTGTGTCAACAACATACGTACGTTTGGCTTAAGGGCATTAAAATCTTTCATTGTGGACAACCCGCTGTATAAGTATTTACACTTTCAATGTCCATTTCCCAACAAGCCAAACAAGTTTAATTTCAGAGGGCTGAAAAACAAAGACTAGGTTCAAAAAAAGTCTGCCTAATTTTCTTCTTTTGACATCTACAATTATGTCTACGGGAGTACGGGTCTAACCTTTGAATGATTTGGCTGGACCACAGCTTCTTGTATGTAAATGTAATGCACGTCATTGTAGACAAAACTAGCAAATTCAGACACAAGTGGTTATAATACAACACTAGTCACTAGATATGACTAATTAAGCAGCCCAAGCTTATGATAATCTTCATAAGAAAAATAAAATTGGATAGGCCAACTGCAAGTTGCATGCATGAGGTTAAAATCAGTATGTTTGGTAGATGTGTCTTCGAATATGAAGAGGTTGTAAAGTTAATGGGATTCAACTTATTAACTATTCTCAAAGTGGGTAATTATTCACAACTACCAACTCTAAATAAATACTCCGTAAAATTTATGGCACCCTAACTTGTGGGAAAAATCTATCAATACATGTCACTAAGTATGATATAAGATATACGAGGTATTGTAGTATTATAAATCTTACATTAATAGTTAGATAAATATCTTATTTTCGTCAATAAATTTCAAACGAGATATTAAGTTTATAAAAAAGCCTACTTTAGAAAAAAATTCGTTTGTTTGTCTTAGTAATTTATAATGACATTTAAAATTATAAAGAATTATCTAGAAATAAAGTTGTTTGATCATAACAATTTATAATGATTTTTTTTTACAAAATTATAAGATTAAAAGCACCTTTTTTAGCACAACAATCAAAGTTCTAAAAGTTCTTTTTTTTTTCTCTCCCAAAAGTCCATTTATCACTAATAATGCATTTACAATTTAGTTTACCAAACAAACCCTAAAATATAACTATTTAATAAAAATCACCTATTTATGCAAAAAATGATACTAAATTTCGAACTATGCCAATATTCATTCACAAGCGGCTAAATGAACATACATACATAAGCAAGGTTTTTGTAGCTTCACATGAGAACTAATTCATTTTCCATTCTTTTGTCTAACATCATAGCCCATCAATTGTTTGATATAATACATGATAGATGATAACAAATGTCCTTCACATGTTATACTTTTATGTGATTCTTATCTTTTCGTTTCCTCTAGGCTAGTTAAGCTTAATAATGCATATTAGGGACTGGATGTTGCATCATTGAAAAGCAAACTATGGAACCAAATTAGAGAGCTAGAGTTATAGTTAGGCCAATTCTAGTTCTTGTTAACAAAGATGAGATAAAAATCAACTACTTACAACATGTTTATCCTTGTAAAAAATTTAGTAGAGAATCATTCACAGAGATATTCAACTGAACCACGTTCATTACAATTGCCAAAGATTTAAAGCTGTGACTGTGAAATGTCCATATGCGGAGGGTAAAGCAGAATTTGACCGAAGGCATGTAAGCTTTAACTTTACTTTCAACACCTACTTTCAACACTCACATTGGGACCGAGAGCTGTATTTATGACACCCCGATATTAGGTAGTAATTATATATGGAATGTCCATTTTTTATGTCGAAAAGCTAGATTAATTTCATTTCAACTTACATGCTGAAAATTTAATCTTTTTTTTTGGGCAATGCATGAGTGTTATGGAATGACTAATTTTGTAGATTTTTTTATTTGACAGAAAGTTGTATTTGCTATCTATCTCCTCTCACTGCATCAATGGCTGACGCACAACTCGTTCAAGAAATTTTAGATATGTTCCGTCAACTTTGCCAACAGAATGACGGTGATATTTGGGTTGCCTACCATCAGGTGAGAGAACTTAGGCAAGCCGATTTAGCTGTAATTATGTCTCGGGCCGTTTTGACCGGGGCAATTCCTGGGGTAGAGTTCAATGATAGTTTTCGATATAGGGTTGAGCTCATGTTAGTAGGTATGCATAATCACCCTGTAATGAGAATTTGTATGGGATTTATGGGTGAAGATAATGTGCCTACGTGTGTCGTGACACATTATGAAACACACAATTTTCAGTTGGGTGATAACACCATTTTATACGGAGGGGAAGGGGGCGAAATTGCTCGTGCTTATAGGCAAAATATGAGTGTTGAATGATCAACATCGTACTCATAGAAATAGAGGCATGGAAAGAGCATCGGACGCACGTAATCCAATACGTGTAGTTTGGAGAAGGCAAGTAGAGGATGGACGATGCCGGTATTTTTATATCGGTTTACACTACGTGGTGCAGTTTGGAGAACTAGAAACGAATGAAGGGTTTAGGGTGTTTCAATATAAATCCGTTGTAGCAGAAGTACAAAAAATGTATTATTCTACTTTTTTTTATTTGTTTAATTCCTAAATAGTGTTTTTAACTATATATTTTTGTTAATTTTAGATGTGTGATTGTTTTAACTTATTTATATAATTTTCAATTTTATTATCTGTATTAGAGAAATACCAAATCATTTGGAAATTTTCAGACACATAATTCGGATTTAAAAGTAACGGAATATTAGACGTTAGAAATAACTCAGATACTAGTTCATAACACGTACCATACATGCAATATTTCTATTAAAATGTTATTTTAGATTAGCTTTAATATCATTTTTATGTATATATCTAATAAAATTATATTATATTAATATAAACCATACAAAATTTACATATTTTTTATTAAAAAAATATTAATTATATCCTCATAATATTAGTAAAAATGAAGAAAATTTGAACAATATTGTTCACCTGTATCATAATAAATTTGTAGAAATTAAAAGAGAAATGATATGCTGAAGTGATATATGTACATAATATTAGAAGATGAACATACAAAAAGAATTAAAATATTTTTAAGTTGCTTAAAAATACGAATAAATCAATTGATATCATGAACAATAAACACATTTCTCACATCAAGTAAATAATATTTAAATTTAAAACTTTTGTTTGATGTCTATAGTAAAAAATACCTAAAATACTATAAAAAACTTATTAAGATTAATTTGTTAAAAATTTGCTAAAAGAAGTGACTAACGTATAAGGAATGAAGGGAAAACTACAATTTTACATGTCAAAAAAGCTTATTATGATTAAGATGAATTGAAAAATGAATAATTTAATTGTGTTATGAAAATGGAGTATAATATTAATCATAAATTGTATATAGCTACATTTGTGTAGGGATGGGAGATGAAAGATATCATTGGCTATGAATAGGGGTGTTCATCCACGGACCGAACCGGATTTTCGGACCGGACCGGACTGGAAATGACCGGACCGGTAAAAATATGGTCCGGTCTCCGGTCTATGTTTTCCCATTAATCCGGGTCCGATCCAAACCCGGATTTTAATCGGTCCGGACCGGTGGACCGGTTTTTTTTTTTTTTTTTTTAATTTATATGTTTTTTTAGAGATTTATATGTATTTTTTTATAGATTTTTTTTTAATTTAATAAGTTAGGAGTATATATGTTTTATAGATATTTTTTATAGATTTTAAATACAATTTTATTTTATTTTAATTTTTTAAATAAAATCCAATCCAGTCTTAGACCGGACCGGATTCGGACCGGACCTATCCGGTCTACGGTCCACCATTTCAAAAAAATCCGATCCGGTCTGGACGGAATGAACACCGGATAGTTTATTTCCTATCTAATTTCAAATGTTTATTTCACTGTTTTAGCTTTGTCGAGACATGCATATGCAAGGAACTGATAGTTTACAATTATTAGTTACTTCTAGATATTATTAATTACTTTAATCGAAGTATTCTTATTATATATGTAAAGAATCAGGATAGGTGAAGGGAAATGATAGATGGAAAGAGAGATTCAGAGAGAGGGATAGGAAGATAGAGGAAGAAGACGATAGATTCTGTTATTCGATAATTGTTCTCACATATGAGCTCAGCTCACATAGGCGTTACATATCTAGCTACACATATGGCCCAATTCACAATCACAGTCCAACTATCCTAAACCGGTACATGACAATATACTAGGACGGTGTTCAACATAAGCATGCGTTTTCTATTAACGGTCTTCAATATAAGCATGCTTGTTCTTGTTATTTCGATAATTTATCCAAATATGAAATATGCTTTTGAAGGCAAGTGATTTATAGGTCTTATAACAAAATATATCGATTCTCTTTAGAAATGACATCTGCCTATAGCTTTTCCATTTCTAGTATCAAATTTGCACAACAACCGTGAGTGGCCTCTTCTTGGGACATATACATGATAATACATTACCCTCCCACCACTTGGGTGGTCTATTCTCCAAAATAAATTAGCTAATGCAACTATGTAGTCCTTGTGCACTATTTCATCATATAAAATAAACTCGCCTCATAACCTCTCACTTTTTACATAGGATCCATCATCATTTAGCAGTTAGAGAAAGTTGCCTCATAACCTTCGTCATACCCCTTTCCTACAACATCAGAGTATTATCAGGCAAGAGGAATATGATTAGGGACAAACCGGAATAGCTTAGCATCAGGCTAGAGGCAACACAAACCTAACATAACACAACTGTAAACCAGACCCTCCGGCTTTTCCTCTCCCTCCTATTGAAAATTTTGAGTGATTTGATAAACTGTGAAGCAAAGTAGAAAAAAAATGAGTTCTGGAGCAAATCGTCATTTGTAGAGTTTTAACGCACAGCCTGTTCATTTCCGATAGATTTTCATATTTTGTTTTTAGTTTGTTTTTTCGAGAACACCGTACGGTGAGGTTTAAAAATTTATAAAGACATTTCGAATAATTAAGAGTGTACGAGAAGTTATGGAATAGTTTTCTATATGCAATATTTAAGGGTCCGTTTAGTGATTGGTTTATAAACTAGTTTTTTGTTTATAAACTATTTTTTTTTTCACGTCTTTTTAAGTATAAAGATAGCGTTTTTCAAAAAATAAATAGGTTATAAACAAAAACTACTTTATAAACATTTTGGCAAACAAACCCAAGTGTTCACATTTCATTTTTGTTTATAAAGTTTTGCTTGTTTACGGGTAACTTTGTGCACGCACATTAGGTCCCAATTTGTAAGCGAAACCTCTAATTGAAATATCCTTAATACCTAAAAGTGTGAGTGTCCATGTTCTATTTTTGCATGATTCTTTGCTAATGAGATTAAACAAAAGTGTGTGTCCATGTTCTATTCTTTGGTTCATGCGATTAAACAAAAAAAGAATAAAAAAAAATACAGAGAAAATATGAATAAGAATCATTTTGAGGAATCGATTGCAAGACATCAAATGATGACGAAAAATAGAAACAAAAATCATTATAATTTACTTGTTCTTGAAAATATTTTCCCGTCTAGACGGCGTAGAGAATTGAGAATTCTAAGTTGTTTCAATTCAAGAAATAGTAATTGTGTGGATAAAAATACAATATTTTACAATGGGTAAAAACCTATGGTCAATTTGTGAATGAAAACAAAGATCTTAATAGAGATAAAATGAAATGAAATTTTTTTTTTTTGATAGTCGTATATGTTTGACACATATACTTCCTTATGTTAGTGGAAGTATGTGATTGGTCCAAATTTAACTTAGTTAAACCTTTTTCAAACTTTGCCAGATGGCTTTCTATGGGAAAGTTGGTGATGAGGTGTCCTCATTTGCATGTGTGCCACGTTCCTCATCCAAACATGATTTATGGCTATAAAATCCCCTCAAACCATGCATTCCTCGACACGGCTTCAAAGAAGCTCACCGTTCTTGATATTTGTGTGTCCATGCTTTGCTCCGATTCGGTTTCGTTTGCTTGATGATCGATCTGCTTGTTTTTATTGATTGTGTTCTCTCTCAGATTCCTCTCGTGATGCTATCTGCTTGTTATTATTGATTGTGTTCTCTCTCAGATTCCCCTCGTGATGCTGAAGAAGAATTGGCGGAGTACTTGGGCACATCACGGCCTCGCATCCATCCAAAATATAGCTTTATTCTCGCAACAGATGACCAAAAAATGTGAGCGAGAGAGCTAACAGCAGAAGTTACATGACTAACTGTTGATGGAGATTCTGCAGCAGCTGAGCGATTCCCCCACAGTTGCCAAAACCGCACATCATCATCATAAAAGCTCACCTGCTTAACACTTTACCCAGTGCAGTGTCTCCATAATTCTATAATGAAAAACTGCAAAGCAAAATAAGTATCACACGGCAGATGCATACTCCTTACCTGCCTCCGCGAATGGCCTCTGTTGGCTTCCCTTTAGAGTCTAGAAATGTTAAAACCCTTTATTATGAAGAATGCCATAAATTAACACAAGTAGACTAATCACTGATGTGAGGTTGAAGATAAAAATATATTAATTGTTGTGCAACACAGATACATAATTAACTTCAGTATTCTCATAACAAGATCTACAATGCACCCTAATCCAGTCGCAAGATTCAGAAGAAACCGTCGTTTTTAGCAACTTAATAAGTTGGTTTAACAAAAATCTTCATGAATCAGCCAACTATATGCACTGCGTCTAACTGATCAAAAAGCTTCTTTGACTTCGCTGCAAGAAGCTGGAGGCAATAAACAAGCAGAAGCAAAAAACTCCCGTGAGACTAATGAAAACCTCATCTAATTCTGAACAGTATTTAGAGTTGGCTCAGATTTAGGGAATTTTTTTTGGCTCTTCAAGTTAGCAAATACATACCTAAGGCCTCCAGCTGAGCCTTACCCAACACTTCACTTGTTTCATCAACATAGATTGGTTTATCAACATTGATTGGTTTGTCTTCAAGGTTTTGGGGAATAGGAATTGCAGCTGACAAAGTTGAATGTACACAAGTCACAAAACAACAACACATCAGCAAAATAGAAGCTACCAAAACTCAATATCAACAGCATCCTTAGTTATATCAACATGAGAATCAATGCAGTCTCTTTTTAGTTGCACACAGACAGCAGAGCTTAATGAAATTCACTCAGTTAACATCTTCACATGAAAAAAAAAGCTATGAATATAACACGATTAAGACATTTTCTGCTATTAACACATTTAAGTGAGATCACGAGAACTCAGAAGGATAAGTTCAACAAACCAATTATTGTCAAAACGTCAAAGTTTCCCTCACTCAAGGAGCTCTACAAAATGAAAGTAAATTTTGGTGATCCCAGTTATAACACGCTCTTTCAGACTTTCTTCTTTAGGAATAACCAATAATTGATTCTTCAGCGATTTAACTATCAGTTCTGCTGCATGTTCTTCTCAGTAGTTCTGTTGGCATAAACTGGAAAGAGACAACTTTTTTGCTTCTCAGTTTTTATCTCGAGACCATTGTAGACCATACTTAGTGATGGTAAGTTGGTACCAAACTCATGATTGAGACATTAAGGCTGAACTCATTGACATGCTCCTGAAGCTAATTGTCAGCTTTACCAAATTTACTATTTAGTTACCTTGTACAACTTCTACAATATATACAGCAATCAAGCTTGCTAAAAAGTAGTCACTTGAAAAACAGAAAGTGTGTAGAGAGATGATACCTCATGATCAAGCAATAAATTCTCTGGCTTGATGTCCCTGTGATTCTTATCATGACAATACGCCAATGCCTGTGTCAAACTTGCAATATACTGTCTCGTGTGGAGCCAGTCATATAGCAATGAGAGTACAAAGACAAATTATGAGCAAAATAAACCAGAAAACGGAAGACCAACAAGGCAACAACTGTATCTCAATCCGTTTCCCATCTAGCCAAAAAGAAGCCATCTAAGTTCTTGATACACTACTTGTGCTGGGAAAATTGATATCGAAAATAATAACAAAACTGTTGTCAATTGTTCAATCGATTTGCTAACCTTATTTGAGCTACTGAGCGCTCAAATAAGACTAAAGGTTAAAAAAAATCCACTGATTTTGGACTTTAGTTTACGCTTTGGAGAATGAAACATATTATAGCAGAAGTTGTCAATTAATAACTAAAAATGCATAGAAAACATAAACTGGTGTAAAGAATGATGCAAATTTCCAAGCTCCCAGACACCAGGGAAAACTCAAATTAGATAGAAAAACAGATGATAATTAGAAAGTGAAGGATTATTACCGTTGCAGCTTGCTTCTCAGGGAGATGGCCGTGTTTTTTGAGTAGTTTATAGAGCTCGCCATGGAAAGTGTACTCCAGAATCAAGAAGATTTGTTCCTCATAATGGTTTTGCGCGAGAAACACAAGTATGTTCTTTAATTACTATTGGTAGCAATTGAATTTGGTTTTAAAATGTTTTTCTTTTCTTTTTGATGGTTTGAAATAATGTTTATCTTTTTAAAAAGTTTGGAGTAGTATTTAGTATAAAAGGTTATAAATAACATTGTTTAAATTTAAATGTGTCATTTATCAAAAAAAAATAAAACTTAAAATATTATACAAATTTCAAAGCTTTAAAACAACTTTTTATAAATAAATTACTTTATAATGACAAATGTATTTATAAATTATAATTTACCAAACAAGCCCTAAATATATATGAAAACTAATAAGTTTTTTAAAAGGAACTAATAAGTTTTGTAAAGCGACCATTAATTTTCAAAATCGCACTCCAAAAATTTCTCATTCTATAATAAATGCCATTTTACCTTATAATATTTAAGAAAAAAATACTTTAACTTTTTTATTAAAATTTACAATTCAATAACTTATTTTTTACTAATTAATGAACACTTTATTTTTAACAAATTAATAAAAAAATCATAGAAAACATCAAGTCATCAATATATGTAATTTCTCAATAATTGAACAACTCATTTTTAACCAATTAATAAAAAATACAGTAAAAATGTCAATTCATTTCAATAACTTACCCCATAACTCACCAATAATTTATTATTTAAAATTTTAAAATTTAAATATTCTTAACTTACCTCATAATTCACCAATAAATTATTATTTATAATTTTATAATATAATTATTTCTTAACAAAATATTGAGTTTTTTTTAAATGTTTAACCTCACCAATAAATTATTGATTAAATTTTTAAATGTTTAACCTCACCAATAAATTATTGATTAAGTTAAGAGTTTAAATTTGAAAAAAAAAATCAAAATATTCCCTAAAGTAGATGGGGTGAACCTAGACCTAGACCTGTCAAAAATCGACCAAACCCGAAAACCCGACCCGACCCGAAAGGACCCGAACCTGAACCCGAACCGAACGTCACTGGGTCAAGAAGGACTCGAACCCGAAGAACCCGAGCCCAAACCCGAAGGACCCGAACCCGACCCGAACGCAAATTCGAGCTCGCGGGTCCCCTTTATTTTGTATATTTTATTTCATTTATATTAAACATTTTAATATATTTTATTAAATAATAATATAATATTAATTATATTATTATAATTATTTTATTAAAGTTAAAAATCATAATAATAATCATAAAAAAGGACATGTTCGACCCGTCGGGTCAACCCCGACCCGCCCGACCCAAAAATTTTGCCAACCCGAACCATATTTGACCCGAACCCGACATGACCTGAACCCGACCAACCCGACCCAGTTGACAGGTCTAGGTGAACCCTAGGAAAAAAGTTAAACTAATGACTGAAAGAGATTATTACTATAAATGGAATTTTTGTAATATGCTCATGGGCACACATTAAAAAAATCCTAAATAAATATATTTTTAATATAATTATATTTGATATAAATGTAAGAATTGTAACTACACATTTTCCAATGCAATATTTTAAAAAAAACGTCATTTATAAACGTCTTTATAAATTAAAAAGGTCAGCATAATTAATACACCAAACAAATTAATTAGAAAGATCGTCAAAATTAACACACCAAACAAACCCTAAGGATAAGACAACACTTATTACTATGGTTTTTGTGAAATTATACATTTGTAATTGGTTAACGTACATGCATATACATAACTGTAAAAGACAAAAAACAAGGCAGGGTTGAAGACTTGTATTTTACAGAGTAAGTACATATATTTGTTCGAAAGAGAGTCTGACTATCCATGCGAATTTAAGTACATATCAAGCTCAAAGTTATGATCTCTAAATCGAATTTTCACCATCAAACTCGGATGAGGCTCCGCCCTCATCAGGGTTTATGAACATGTACTTTACCTTGTTGTTATAAAATTCAGGCATCTGCCAACTTTTTTCTACATGGGTAATAGGTTGCCTCATACCTTCGATAACAAGATCACATATATGAGATAAATGAACGATCAATGCTTTTAATATGAACATAAGTAAAGATAGTCATGCTACTTATCACAATCCTTCCTTGTATATGCAATCCATGCCAAAGCTAAAAGACTTTCAGAGTTTCAGTAATAGTTTTTTGATGATTAAAGAAAACAGATCGCCTACCCTCAGTCAATGTCACACCTTTGCATATCACTTCATTCAAAGGCTTCAAAAACTCAACCAACCCAGCCATATCCGGCTTCTATAGGATTTAAACTCAATTCCAAGTGAATTGCAGTATTAGAGAAGATTTACATAAAAAAGAAAATTTTCCGCCAGCAAATCTACCAAACGACCAAAATCTAGAGATGCAGGCATATCTTGTAATTTTATGTTTGAAATACACTATGTTTCCCATAAAAAGTGAACCTTGTAAGTTAAAATTAGAACAACAAGATTTAATTGAAAGGTTCTGTTAGTACAATACTGTAAATGGAGTTCCTCACCTATAACAATTAGCCAGTTCTACCTTGCTCCCATATATTGAAAAGTGCCTCTCATTAATCTCCAAATAACCCTAATAAAATTATACCATGATAAAGATGAATAACGAAGTTTACACCGCAACATTGATAGAGCTTTTGTCAAAAAATCAATCACCTAAAAAAGACATATTTCCAAATCCTTTTGTATTTCTGATAAGTTCCTACTCATAAACCAGGCAAAGCGAAATAAAACAATCTCTATCCCATTAGGCGAATTCAAACTTTTTTTTTCTCTCTTTCTATAATCTTCAAACTCAAAGCATTTCCCCCAAAATTAACTCAATTCGTAAACCATAACCGACCCCGGATTTCTCCGTACCATCATCTTCCATTTCTCAACAACAAACATACATATCTTTAGTTCCTCCAAGCAAAATCAAGTAGTCTAGAAACAAAACGAGGTAAAAAGAAACAAAACTGACCTGAGATTGCTTGACCTTAATTAAAAGCTCTTTGAGAGCAACGAACGCTTCCAGTATGTTCGTAGCCTCAAGCACCTTATCCTCAATCGACAACATAGGAAACCCTAGCGCATCCATTCAGCATACTACACTTGTATTATCCCCTGCTCAATTGAAAACCACTATCACAAATTTAGTCTTCCAAATTGAACTTCTTTATATTTAACATGATACTAATGTTGGTAGCTTTAGTACTTACCAGACATTTATTGTAATCATGATATAGATTCTGATTTCTACCACGCTAAATCTTACACCGCAAAAAATAACATGTTGTCATTCTACAACATGTTTTTAGTTTTTGAGTAATTTGTGATTTGTGACATAATATTTTATACAAGAATATTGCGCTTTTCACATGTTATAATTTAGCCATGTTTTGTATGTTAACTTGTAGCGGTTTACATTGGGGTACCAGTAATTGCATAAGGAAGTGTTAAACCGAGCTTATATCAAAACGCTAATGAAATTTATATTGAAGAAAGTAGTTCTTGAAGCGCTACCATTCAATGTACGTTGATACCTCCATATATTTCTCATCTTAACCAACGCATATTGTTTTAAGAAAATGTTATTTTACACGGTTCGCTTGCTTATAGAAAGCCGACAACATTAACATACAACGTGTCCATCTCATAACTACGATCCACCATAGATTTCAGCGTCCACAAATATACTACGACAACAAAACCTAGTGAAATACAAAAGCACTTGAATAATAGTTTGGAATAAATTGGCTAAGAAAAAAATATTTTTGAAATTAAAATAATATTCGAGTGAATTTAATAAACTATGTCCATCTAATTAATTTTCCTCAAACAATTCAAAATTTGCTAACGGTAAATATGATTGATTTGAGATTATCAATTTTAAGGTTGATTGCAGTTCAAAGATTTTTTTATGAGGTAAAAATTCAAAATATACGATATAACATCATCGGATAGATGAGATCGAGAGTCCGATAAATCAGCGCCGGACAAAACCGGTTGCAGTTCAAATAATTGATAATGCATGGTACTTTAAATTCATCAATAAATAAGAGTATACTGCACGTAGTAGCTATATCTATATATAATGTAAAATACAATCCAAGACAATTAATACTCATCCTCTTAAATGATAGAATTTTTTTTTTCCCTTTTTATTAAATCTACCCATGATATCATTTCATCACAAAACTATATTTTATCATAAAAAATAGAGAAGAACTAATACAAAATTAGCATTCAAATGTAGATGAAATCCAAAACTAATATTTTTTATATGGGAAATTATCACATATAATAAGAATCAATATATAATACAAATCGAATTTTTTTATCATAAATGTCTCTCCTCTTGATTACACCTTAGAAGTATAAAGTATCACACAAAAAATCAATACATAAAAGAAAGAATTTTGCCTAAATAACAACATATAAAATATAAATTAATATATTCCTATTTCTAATTTAATCTCTTAAATTATATATTTGTATAAATAGAATATTTTTGGTAAATAGTTACTCCTAATTCTAATATAATCTCTCTAATTATATATCCGTATAAATATAAGATTTTTGATAAATATTTACTCACTTACACCTTAAAAGTATCACACATAAAATTAAATTTATTTCCAAAACAGAGTTATGTGCTATACAATTATTTATATTCCATTATAATATATATATATATATATATATATCTTTTCTTATATATAACCCTTTTTAATTATTAAATCAATGCCACAACCAATATTATTAGCATAAATATCATTATAATACCTATATCATAGAGGGAAATGTTATCATGTATATAACTATTTTACGTTAATAACTTAAATCATAAGTTTGATTTGTTTAAAATTTGTTACATTTTTTCGCCTGGTATAAATTATTCATGTTATCTTTCTTTATATTCATCTATATATATCTGAATATAATAGAGTTTTTGAGCAATCGATGTTCATTTTCTCAGCCTATAAATTAAACAATTTTAATTAGTAATAAACAATTTTATTAGTATGCCAAAAAACTACAAACATAACTATGAAATAGAATTTTAGTTAGTATTAAACTATTTCAATTAGTATAAATAAATATATTATATGTATATAATGCTCAAAATTAACTAAAGGCTCGGAATAAACAATATCATGCAATATATATTTAACAATTAGGACATAAATTAATATGTCATCAGATAGTTGAATCCAATAAAAGATTTGAAGACACATTTTGGGTCAAAGTTGTATCCCTAAGTTTGGGTCATTCATCATATGTTAGTATATTTAAGTTTGGGTCAAGCAACATGATTGAAATTTGTAATCAACTTAAGATTGGTTAGAATTAAAAGGTTCCAAGTGTGTAGTATATTTTTTTTCTTCCTTTTATTAATTCAAACATGTAGATGGGACAAGAATACATACTATAATCAATTAATTGATAATAATAATAATGATCCTTATTAATTTAGTTAGGAAACATTTCATTTTATTTGGTTAAAATACTAGAATTTGTTCATATGTTCAAAACACTTCATGTGTTTTCATTCTATATATGAGCCCATTTAATAAGATTGATTGATAACTATATGGTATATTGTTATAAGAATCTCTAGATGTCATTACATTCATGAACAATTTCAAATCAAATGCATAATATTCCATATAAATACGAGAACTATTTTTTCATTCATGCCCTCTATTCCCATATCGACATATCTCTTGCTCCATGTTCCTTTAATTGTTTTTATCTACATCGAATTCATCATTTTGCTTCTCCTTCCTATTTTCATATATTTCCTTATTGATGTCATATTTGCAAAAGTACACTACAACCGAGACTATAGCACAAACTCGAATTAGATCATTACTATTCTCTCCTCGATCTCCAATTTTTTGGCTATGAATTTCTCTATGAACGATGTCGATTGTAATCAAGTTAGATGTTTTTTTACAATATTTTTAATCAATTTTTTGGTAGAATATATATCATATAATTCAATAATTTTCACATTATGAAATTAAAAATATAATTTTGTATGCACTATCTATGAGAATTAAAAAAAAATCGCAATCAATTGTAATTTATCAATTCCCCATTTAAGGAAAAAGTTAATTACATCACTTTCCTAATAGCTTTATATTTTACCATAATAAATTCACCTAATAGATTGAAATGACATTTGTTAAATTTAACGGAGGAATTAATAAAAACAAATTAAATAAACACTTAAAATAAACAAGATTATGCACTATATGATTAATAATTAGGAATACAAATTAACCTCTCATCTTAGTTTTATTAATATTCCATACTTTTTCTACACAAATATTTCCCCTCCATGTAGTTTACTATATACAAGTACTTGACCATTATATGTGAACCCAATGTACTCGAATAATTGAATCTAATAGATGTAATGAAGACTCATTTGTAAGTCATCGTAGCACATTCTCGAATTATTTCATGAGCATTTTGTGATATTGATACAAATATGATAAAATAAAGAAAAAACTCTTAGTATATAATTTTGTTATAAAGATTACTAAGAATATTATAATTAATTTGTAGAATTTTAAAACTAATTCATAAATAAAATCAATTATAATTTTTTAATCTTTATTTAAAGAGTAGAAATAAAAGGTTAATAAAACAAAATCATAAAGCCCGTGCATAGCACGGGCATGTTCACTAGTCTATATATAATGTAAAATGCAATCCTAGGCCATTAATGACCATCTCATTTATTGTAGGTTTAAGATATTCACAAAATTACACAAAAGTTAAACATTTATATACTTATATATAAACATATATAATAAAGTAGCACTTCTCTCAAAAAGTTTTATATAATTTGATTTAATTTACAATGAATTGTTATTTCAAATTTGAAATATATTATATAAATTACAAATCTACAATGTACTTTAAGTGAGATTGACTCATATATAAATCTCAATATATTACAAAACAATGAATATGCATGCCATCAATTTTAATTATTATAATTATAATGTGGATATAATATTGAATTGTCACTTCTCAATCACCCTTAAAAATAAAATAATGAAATTATAACGTTCCAGACTGTCAATATTTTTTAATAACCGCAGTTACTATTAGTAAAAGGATAAATATAAATGTATTGACGTACACAATGAATAACACACATATAAATATGCAACAATTAAAGCAATTAAATACAACCATATTGTATACTACCAACATTTATTTAAATTTGAGAAACGTCTCATCCATGAAAAAATTGATAATTAAGTTGTAAAAAAAAAACAGATAAATTTTAATGCCCATAAACTTTTTTAGTACAAGTATTGATAAATATATTAACCTTTTATTATAATTCTTATATTATTTAAGGTTTATTTATATTTTTTATGTTCTAATTCAAGTGTTATGTATTTTTCAAAAAATTATTTAAAATTTACTGTTAGCATAAAAAATATAATTGTACATATCTTGGTTTACGTGATGTTTATCTATTTATAATTGAAAATAAATTAAAAATATATTAATGTTATTTAAAGTCACTAACATTAATATGTTTAATATTGTAAATTTTGTTTTAAAATAAACGTGTTATAAATTTATTTTTAATAATTCAAAACAACTTAATTAATAAAGAATATCAAAAAAGCACATAATATAAACAAAATTTTCATATATGTAAAACATGATTGAAAATGTCTTACTATATATAATATATATCATATATAACAAATTATTCTCTCACCCCCCACAAATTTATCAATATCACCCAACTTTAAAACATTCAAACTATTGTAATACATTTCTTTTACAATTCCAAACGCTTAGTATTCTTTTGAGCTAATCAATTCTATTGCTCAATGGCCACAATAATTTACTATCGAACTCAAACAACCATGCACATTAAAAAATCCACAATTAAGTTCCTACTAATATTTACATATATATAACAAAGCTTCTTTCCATGCATTCACATTCCACATCGGAAGTATCATAAGCCATTAAAATAATCACAACCTAGATTGCATATCTTTGTCCACCGTATGGAAGAGCCACGTACAAACATCTTATACACCAACTTGCTACAAGTTTGGGTGATGGAATTATAAGGAGAAGTGTATCAATCGTTTTTTCTTTTCATCTCTTTTTGTCTAATTATTTGCTTTGATGTAGGGTTTTGCTGTATTAGTCTTGAGATTGCTAATGTTTGTAATCTAAAATAATATATTTGAGCTTTAATTATTATTTTTTTATATTTGGCAGTTTCATGATGAAATACCCGGTATATATATATATATGAATATATATATATATATAGAGATCTATGCTCTAGTAAAACGGACTCTTATGGTGAAACGAGTGTATTAATTTAGGACGTTGGATGAGAGAAGGATGGATGGCTGAGATTGAATCTAGAAAGATACAAGATTAGGGGGTAGAATCACCCACACTAGATTACTCTCATTCGACCGCATCCTCCATTAAATCTTCTCCAATCACAAATTCACTTTTCCATTAAATCTTCTCTCTCTTTCTCATTCCAAAAACCATACTGCTCCCTTCATCCTCTCTCGTTCGACCGCATCCTCCATTGAAGCGAGAACGAAGCTTCACCTATGCTCCCTCGCCTTTAATCCATCTCTGTCCCGGCGGCGGCGTTCGAACCCTAGGAGGATGCGAAGGTGGTTCAAGCCGCGGCAGCCCGACGGCCCCTCTTCTCCATCTCACCCACCACCGCACCGCCCCTATTCTCCACCGATCCATGTACCAGACCGCCGACGATCCATCATCTCCTCTCCGACCACACCTTTGCACCGCTCAGACGACCTTCACCACCAACATCACCCCACCACAGATCCGGCAAACCCGAGCAACCACACCGTAGTACAAACGCCGTTTCGTCACCGCCGGTATGGAAACCCTAACTTTTGGTTAATATATATTGGTTCACTTATTTCGGCGACTTGAACTGCTAATTGTCAGTGAGAAAGGTTGAAAATTTGATTCGACTGTCTGCGGGTTAAACTCATGTTTCGTTTTTGTGATTTCAGTTGTTGGATTCGGGAAGAAGAGGGCACCTAACTAATCAGAGAAGTAAGGACCTGAGCTGATAGGCGAAGATGGATTTCTTACGGTTAGGATAATTGTCTCTTGATCTTTCTCCTTGTACTTTTTTTGCATTTTGAGATCGTTGAATTTTGTAATATGAGAGTTGTTTTGATAATCGGATTAAAAGTGGATATTTTATATCTTATGATTATTCATATGTATCTATTTGATGTGTTGTGCTACTTTTTTTTACTTCACATGGCATTTGTTGTGTTGTGCTAATTTAGTATATGAAAATTCGATTCGACTGTCTGTGGGTTACTTCACATGGCATTGTTGTTCTATACATTGATTATCTTGTGTGAGGAATATGTGTTTAAATGTGTCTGAACAAGCGAAACTGTTGTATGATATGCATTATGTGATTATGGATTATGTTTTTGGCCGTGAATGTGATATTCAGTTGTATGGAAGTGATATGCATTTTTCATACAGTGATATGCAGAATATACTTGTATGATATATAATTTGTAATTATGGATTATTTCTTTGGCCGTAAATATGATATTCATTTGTGTGGATGAGATATGCATTTTTCATAAATTGATATGCAGAATATACTTATTGATATGCATTTTTTATGATAGATTATTTCATTGGTTGTGATTGTGATATTCATTTGTGTGGATGAGTTATGCATTTTCTATATATTGATATGCAGAATAAGCCATGGGCACGGCCAAGGAAGATCTCGCTGAGTGATATTCTCGTCAGAAGCTGAGAAGAATAAGCCGCGGGCACGGAAAGGAAGCCGCGGACACGACCAAGGAAGATCTCGCTGAGTTCGGCCATGTAATTATGTGGATGGGATATGCATTTATTGTAAAGTGATATGTAGAATACACTTGTATGATATGCAATTTGTAATTATGGATTATTTCCTTGACCGTAAATATGATATTCATTTGTGTGGATGAGATATGCATTTTTTGTACAGTGATATGCAGAATATACTTGTATGATATGCAGTTTTTCTCTCTCCAATCTCCTTCTCCTTGTACAGTGATATGCAAAATATACTTGTATGTTTTAAATTGTAATATCAATTACCACAATGTGCATATTTGTTCAATGTTTTTGAATATCAGTATATATACGATTGACCATGGTCCATGATCACGAATAACAGTTATTCAATAATACTTGTACAATATTCATCTTTTTCGTGTCGATATGCAGATTTTTTGTGTCGATATGCAAATGTTTCGTGTCGATATGCAGAACGGTTTATAAATTTCTGGACCGAAGCTTTGCGTGGAGGATCTACGTTTTCTCTCTCCAATCTCCTAACTGTCTATTTTGGAGGATATTCTCTCTCCTATTTTAGATTTTCTTTTTTTTCTCATCTGTTTTTTTATGGTAACTGATTATTATGGGCCTTGTATTATGGAAACCCTCCTACCATAAAATCCATACAACCCCTCAATCCATCCATCCATTTGCTTTAATCCAACGATCCTCATTTATGCACCCATTTCACCACAAGACTCGTTTTACCTGAGCGCCCCTCTATATATATATATATAATGTTAGATGTCATATATTCACTTTTCCAACATCATCATAATATTCAAAGTCAATGTACATTCATCATCAAGATGTAGAGACCAAAATATGAAGCCTAACTTTAAAAGCTTATAGTCATTCTATAAAAAAAAAAACTTACAGTGACCTTCGAGGACCAACGTAGTTTTTTTTTTGAGAAAACAACCACTATATTAATAGAAGCTAGAAAATATTACATTTGCCAAACAAGAAGGCAATTGAGAGACATGAGTAAAGAAAACAGGGGGCCTCTAAAGGCAAAAAAAGACCAAAATGAGCTTAATGTACAAAGAGGTAGAAGTCCTAGATAAAATTCTTAAAGAGCATCCCTTAGCCACAGTCAAAGAGTTCGTGAAAGCCTGGATATTAAGTGCACCTGACTGCAGAGAGGAGGCCAAACCCCAGTGTAAGGCCTTGGCTTCCAAAAGATCAATAGAAGAGTTGGGTTTTGAACGCTTACTCCCTAACAGAACTAGCGATCCATCAGCATCCAAGAGCACAAAACCTAAGCCATCAGAACCAGAAGACGACAAGCTAGCATCACAAAATAACTGACAACAACGAGGATGAGAGACTGGAGCAGAATTCAGTACAACATTAACAGGTTCAGATGCAGCAAAACAAAGTAAACGAGGAGAACAAACCAAAGTCTGAGAAAAATGCTGGTGCACAAACTGAACTAACAGATCATTACTCATTACCTGTTCAGAGAAAACTCTAGCATTCCTGTAAATCCACAGACTCCATATAGCAATACATTATAGCTCCAACAAGCTATGAGATAAGACTGTGTGGATGGACCACCACCATTCCCAAAGAGAGCCAGGGTTGAATGATAGAATCGGAAGTAGCTCAGGAAGACAAGACCATAGAGAAGTTTCAAGGACAGAATGGAAGGCAGAAATTGAAGCAAAATAAGAAGGACTACCACCATGCTTCTCATAAGAGTAAAGTATCTGGTTGAAGTCACCAACACATAACCAAGAAAGAGTGTTCTCAAGGGACAATCTGTGCAAGAGAGTCCATGAGTGATGCTTGTTGATAAGTTCCGGTCAGCCATAGAAAAAGGTACATCTCTATTAAGCAGCACCATTCTGGTGTAGAAAGACAACATCAATATGGTGGCTTGTGTAGGAAGTAACCAACAACTTGATTGAAGCATCCCACAACAGACACAATCCACCTGAAAACCCCAGACTATTAGCAGTAAAACAGCCATCAAAACACAATTTAGAAGCAACCATGGACATATAAACACTATTAGACTTTGTTTCCATTAGAAAAACAACATTGGGAAGCTCTTTTGAAATCAATCTTTGGAGCTTCATAACTGCCCGAGTGCTCCCCAAACCTCGGCAGTTGAAAGATATGATTTTCATGGCGTCCGGACAGAAGGGACGCACATCCCTTCCGTCTATATCTTTGGGGGAACACTAAGAGAGCCATCGGAGACTGGAGCCCAGACAAAGCTTTTCTTTTTTGGAGGACCAGTAGTGGTGAAGGAAGCAGGTAATGCTCTCTTTCCTTTATCCAAAGGAGAAGACTGGGAACGAGCTACATTTACTATGGACCCCACACCTTGCTTTTTTCTAGACCACTTGCCTTTATGAGAGGGTTTAAAAGCTTCAGTAGAGGACAAGGTAACATTGTGAGAGTTGTGCACTAAAGTAGACTGAAGAGGAGTAGTACAAGTAACAACTGGTGCCATTAAAATATTCTGAAGTGGAGATGTGGGAACCTGCATGTTGTTAACTTGGGATTAGGAATGGTGTTCCTCAGATGAAGCCAAGTTATCAGTGAAAGGCTGCACTGCACAAGTCTGCACCTGCTCTGTAATATCAGCAATTTCTAGCTAAACTTCTAAATCTTGATTGGGTAAATCAAAGTCCTCATCCTGATGTAAGAGAATATCATCAAGCAAACAACGGCTATCCATCTTCTTTTCTTTAACATTTGATGTGTCATGAAGATTAACATCACATGTGGCAGAAAGAGTTCTGGAAACAGGGGGAGCTCTGAGCCAAGCTCCATATTGATTATCAAATTGGCGAGCTTCTAAATCATCACATTCCATCTGTGAGTGGCCCAATCTGCCACAAATATAACAAAAATTCGGTAGCTTTTTATATTGAAAGTTAATCCATACTTTACCAATTTCAAGAAGGTTTAACAGAGCTCCACGTCTTAATGGAATAGTGAGGTCAGTTTCAACATGTGATCTCATGAATTCGCAGTAAGAGCGAAGTTCCTGGTCAATCACATGTTTGAAGTTGTGAAACATTCGACCAATAGCACAAGTTGTGTGTTCATTCATCGCATGAAGCGGCATATCTAAGATATGGATCCAGAACCAAGCTTTGTTGAACTGAACCTTTGAAGGTTGTTGACGTTCATAGAGAACTTTGTTAAAGTCTTCAATGCATGTAAATTGGAAGGACATCAGATTTGTAGAAATTTCACGGACTACAAACCCTTTTTGAAGTTTCCATGCCAATTTCAGGGTATTACGGAGTGCATGCAAGTTGAAACTCTTTGAAGTAAGTAATTTGCCGAGAAGATTCAAAGAGCTTCTTCGTTGTGGAGAATCATCCTTGGAAAGTTGACCATCAATCGTCGTTCGTCCTGCCGGAGTGAGATAAATATCACCAGAATCTGAAGCTTGAGTTGCCATAGAAGAGAAACATAAGAGACAGAAGAAAGAGCAAGAACTAGTACAAAGACTAGAAAGAAACCCTTATAAAAGAAGGGAAATAAAGTTTTCCTTATGAAGAAGGATAACTATGGAAGTGCTCTGCTACGTATTTATCTCTCCAACCAAGAAGTTAAGTGGGAAATATGCATTTAGAATTTATGTAAGAGCATTCACAATTATTGCATTTTAATAAAGTTTTTTTGATACTTTTTTCCTCATATTTTTTATATTTATGGCTCTTTAATCCGGGTGTTTTAACTCATTTTTTTATAAAAAACATATATAAAATAAATATCTATGGATAGATAAAGGTTAATTTTATATTTTGAATCAAACAAAATTAAATTCGGGCTAAGAATGACTAAAAAAACAACTTTCTTGCATGAGGGAGTTTTTAAGCAGTTTTTAGCAAAAACTAGAGTTTTTTAATCAAATTATACTTTTGCTAAAAAAACTATTGTATTTTAATGCTAAAAAAATCTCATTGGACATGCTCTAAGGGAAAAAAATCTAGTTTATAAAGAGATAGAGTTAGATAGTTATACGGATCAAATCTTTAACTATCTGTTTTATTATTCTTTTCCAAAACAAATAGGTTCTAAGTGTATAACGGAAAAAGTGATCAAACTTGTGATCTCGAGGCATATATTACACACAATAATAGAAGCAAAATTCTCATTATAATGATATTTTTTAGGTGTCATGTCCTAAAATCTAATATCTTCAATCTCAATAAATCTCGTTATATATTTCACAATATACGCAATCAAACCATCATTTGACAATATTTGTTGGTAAAAATAAAGCTAACTTCACAAGAAAAATATCAAAAAATGGACAATATGCTTATTCAACTAAACCAGTTTCTTCGGGATCTTACTAATACAAGTAAGATTGACAACCTGATCGAGCTTACACCGATAATGTAGCATACAAATTATTCAAATAATCAAAATTAAAGAAGAAGAAGCAAGTATGGATGACAATCAGACGAAGATTTTCCATTTTCCGCGGGGATCCCTCACCGAAGGGACGTGGATAGGGACGAGGGCATGGATGGGAGAATGTTTAATCCCCGCCCTTGCGGGATAACCCATGATATATATTACTTTTCTAATTTTCCTAACCGTAAACCTTAAATTTCATACTCTCTAGTCCCTAAACCCAATACCTTCTAATTAAACTGCAAACCATAAACGTCAAGTTATCTAAATTATAAATCATTAATTTCAAATGCTTTGAATGCTAACCTAAATATAAATGTGCATTAAAACAAAATAATTTTGTAAATGGTAAAACGGGAACGGGGATCCTCAACTGGAGACGGGATCGTAATGAGACGTAAACATGAAAGGTTTTACGTCAACTTGGTTATACGTGTTTTGCATCGCCATTGCCAACTGCCAAACGATGCAAAACAAAAAAAAATGTTATATGTGATTTTCAAAAATAATTATAACAAATATTAAATATTAAATGAATTGGTGGAGAAACGTACTCTATGCGCGTCCACAACAGTAGGAGGACCTCACATAATACGTGACTTGACTCGTGTGAGGAGCTCACATACGGATGTGAAATGTGGAGATACTAGTCCAGGTACTCGCCGTCCACATCCGATGCTGGGACGACCACCGGGCTCTCCAAGTTGAATGTACATAAATGCTCATCAAGATGCTCCGAGCTGTCGCATGCATGACCAAAAGATGAATTTACATATTATAACCACTTATCTAAAATCTCCAATAAATTTATTTAGAATTCTTCTAATATTATAGTAATTTCATTTATTAAATTCTAATTAATTTTACAAAAAAAAATCTACTAGTATATGCATTTGCCTAAATTCATTTCATACAATTCTAAATATACATATAAATAATAATAATTATATAAAATTATATTTATTAATTACAATTCTAATTTAATAGAGTTTTTTAATAGAGTTTCAAATATCATTTATTTATTTCTAAAATCATATAAAATGGTTTAGTTGTAAACCGGTGTATATAACCCTAGTTCATAACTAAATGGGTTTATGGTCTATGCGCTACCATATAACGCATAACCCTCTATTTGGTTAAAGGTTGATTAAAGAGAGAGAAAGGACATTAAAAGAGGATAGAGAGATGATAGAAAAGAAAATATATAATTTTAAATAAATGTTGTTTAGCTATGATGAAAAGGAAATGATAGAATTTTAAAAATGTTATTTGGGAAGACGGGAAAAGTAAAAGAAAAAATGAGTTGGATGAGTTTATTTTTTTCTTTTACCTTTTTCAATATTATTAAAAATAAAAATCACTTCAAATTCCACCCAAATTGAAGGGATTGGTTTACCTGCAAATATTTCATTTATTTTCTCTTCCTTTCCCTTATTTTACTCTCAAATCTATCCTAATAATTCAGCCAAACACATTTCTTAATTTCCCTTACTTTTCCATCCTCCTTTTTCCTTTCAAATACATATTTCCAAACAGAGGGTAGGACAATTTATTATTTTTATGCGCAACCAAATTGTGTCCTAAGTTATTGATGCGTCCCGACCCCGAACCAAGCCGGCCCCTGACGAGCCTGAGGCGCCCGAGACCATGGCGTCCACCTTGGTTCAGTCTAGTTTATTATATATTTCCCTATTTTACTAATTTCCCGTTTTAGTATGTTTCCCATTTAAGTAGTTTCTATTTTATGCCCTTTCTATTTCGGGCAATGCTCCACTATTGCATAGTGGGCTAGCCCATAGGCTAGTTTCGGCCCAAGCCCATTAGGGTTGTGGCCGAGTTATTTGGCTATTTAAAGCCTCCCTTTGTAATTATTATTGACACGTCTAATTTGAATCAAAGCTTAAGTTTGAGAGCATATTGCCTCCTTCCTTTGATTGGACGTCAAACACTTTTGTCTTCTCATCTCCTTCCTCCGCCGCCGACGCTACGGCAACCACTCGATCTCATCGAGTCTATCCTCCGATTCCGACGCTACGGCTCCACTCGATCTCCATCGAGTCTATATCTCCTCCGTTGCCGACGCTACGACAACCACTCGGCCCGCCTCCGTCATCGTGATCCAGCCGTCGCCTCAAGTCCCTCTTACCCTAGAGCGATTTCAGGTTTTCAAAAAGAGAGAGAGAGAGAGAGAGAGAGAGAGAGAGAGAGAGAGAGAGAGAGAGAGAGAGAGAGAGAGAGAGAGAGAGAGAGAGAGAGAGAGAGAGAGAGAGAGAGAGTTACAAAAAAAATCCCACAAAACCAGCCCAAATCTCATCCAAATCAGAATTTCCTTATCCAAGCAAATCAAATCTCCCCCCCCCCCCAAATCCGTCTTACCATATCTGCCGATCTTGTTTTTGAATTTCAAAATTCAAATTCAAGATCTGCCCCCAAGATCATCTCGCTTCCGCACCCTCCGCGTCGCCCCCTGACGCGCCACGCGATCTTCGCTGGATGCACGCAACCACTGGGTATGACGACCCGGTTGCACCGTCGGTGCTTCACCGGATATGACGATCACGAAGGCTTCTTAGAATAGTCCCGGCACATGGCTTACTACTTTAGCCAACGGGACTACGACGAATTTGAGCAATACGACATCGCGATCAATTGCCTCGCTGGCTACGCGTTGGACTGGTGGTACCGTGTCGAAGACAACAGATGGGACCGTGCTCTGCCACCCGTGGAAACTTGGGAGCAACTTGTTTACGTGATGACTCGACGATTTGCTCCCCGGGTTGACCCAGTAGCCCACGCCACCCATTCATACCGACGAACCAGACCAGCGCATGCTCCTGCAAGCGGCACAATTCCAACGCGCTCTCCTGCGAGCACCACAATTTCAGCGCGATCTCCTGCGTGCCCCACAGCTTCAGCGCGCTCCTCTAAGCGCATCCCAGATCTAGCGCGTCCTCCTGAGTGCGCCTCAGCGCGTGTCCCGGAGCCCTTACCCGCTACGCCCCCTGTTGTGCTCGCCATCGCAGTGCCTCTCGAGCCAGAATTCATCGCGGCACCCACTGAGTCGAAATTCATCGCGGCGCCCACTGAGTCGAAATTCATCGCGGTGCCCACTGAGTCGAAATTTATGGCGGCGCCACTCCAGCCAGAATTCATCACGGCGCCCACTGAGTCGAAATTCATCGCGACGCCTCTCGAGCCCGAATTCATCGCGGCGCCCACCGAGCCGAAAATCACCGCGATGTTTGCCATGCACGTTCCCGTGGGCCCATGCCCCTTGCTGTCCGCTGATGCACCCGACGTCGCGCCCTCTCTTGGACTCGAGTTCTACTTGATCCCATCCGAAGTTCCAAGAAACGGACCCATGCTCAACGTCGTCTTTCTGCTGTCGATCGAGCGCCTCCTCTCCCTAGCCCCACCAAGCTCGAAGCGAGGACGCTTCGAATCTAAGGGAGGGAGAATGATGCATCCCGACCCCGAACCAAGCCGGCCCCTGACGAGCCCGAGGCGCCCGAGACCATGGCGTCCACCTTGGTTCAAGACTTAGTCTAGTTTATTATATATTTCCCTATTTTACTGATTTCCCATTTTAGTATGTTTCCCATTTAAGCAGTTTCTATTTTATGCTCTTTCTATTTCGGGCGTTGCTCCACTATTGCATAGTGGGCTAGCCCATAGGCTAGTTTCGGCCCAAGCCCATTAGGGTTGTGGCCGAGTTCTTTGGCTATTTAAAGCCTCCCTTTGTAATCGTTATTGGCACGTCTAATTTGAATCAAAGCTTAAGTTTGAGAGCATATTGCCTCCTTCCTTTGATTGGACGTCAAACACTTCTGTCTTCTCATCTCCTTCTTCCGCCGCCGACGCTACAACAACCACTCGATCTCATCGAGTCTATCCTCCGCTGCCGACGCTACGGCTCCACTCGATCTCCATCGAGTCTATATCTCCTCCGCTGCCGACGCTACGACCCAAGACTTGTCTCTTCAAGTCGCCCATCCCCTCATTAACTCGCTTCCGCCATCGCCACACCACTATCTTCATCGCGTTAACCACCCAAAACGTCGCGTTCCATTCCATCAACCACAGAATCATCCCATGCGACTTCCCAACCAAGATCAGGGATCCTTCATCACTAGCAGCAACGCATCAACTTTAGCCAACCAGTTGATGCGTTCCTGCTAGTGACGAAGGATCCCTGATCTTGGTTGGGAAGTCGCGTGGGGTGATTTTGTGGTTGATGGAATAGAACGCGGCGTTTTGGGTGGTTAACGCGATGATGATGGTGGTGTGGCGATGGCGGAAGTGAGTTAATGAGGGGATGGACGACTTGAAGAGACAAGTCTTGGGCCGTAGCGTCGGCAACAGATGAGATATAGACTCGATGGAGATCGAGTGGAGCCGTAGCGTCGACAGCGGAGGATAGACTCGATGAGATCGAGTGGTTGTCGTAGCGTCGACGGCAGAGGAAGGAGATGAGAAGACATAGGTGTTTGACGTCCAATCAAAGGAAGGAGGCAATATGCTCTCAAACTTAAGCTTTGATTCAAATTAGACATGCCAATAACGATTACAAAGGGTGGCTTTAAATAGCCAAAGAACTCGGCCACAACCCTAATGGGCTTGGGCCGAAACTAGCCTATGGGCTAGCCCACTATGCAATAGTGGAGCAACGCCCGAGATAGAAATGACATAAAATAGAAACTGCTTAAAAGGGAAACATACTAAAACGGGAAATCAGTAAAATAGGGAAATATATAATAAACTGGACTAAGTCTTGAACCAAGGTGGATGCCATGGTCTCGGGCGCCTCAGGCTCGTCAGGGGCCGGCTTGGTTCGGGGTCGGGACACATCAGTTATAGTGTAGGACTTATCTTAAACCATGATAAATATAAATTGCATACACAAACTTTATTATTGTTAAATTCAAAAAATAAATCAAATTATTCAACCTTATTGTTAAATTGAATTATAATAAATCAAATTATTCAGTCTTATCACATGCTTTAGCATGGGACACGTACACTATGGTATGCACTCATTTAGTCATACCGTAATTTCTCCACCCGTAAAACATCTAGCTATACTTATATAACGTTTTATGGGCCTAGAATTTCATTTAGTCATACCATAATTTGTATTAAAACACTTTTTTTTTTGGCAATTGTATAAGATGTTTTAGGGGTGGAGAAATTCATACAGTCGTATCATAATTTGTGTTAAAATACTAATTTATTTCTAGCAATATTTGCAGCATGTTTTATGGGCGTATAAATTCATTCAATACACTTTTCCAAATTTTATACCTAAAAACGTAATGTTCTTATAGTTTTAATACTAAAATATATATAATTGATAACATGCAATCGAAAGTATAATTGGTCAGGTATGATTCATGATGCAAAAGTTGTAATATATATTAAAAAAATTTGAAATAAACATGTGATATAATTTAACTATTTTTCCCTTAATTATACATAAATCGTTCTCATTGCGTAAATATAATTTATATGTTTTCTTATTAAGTTATTTGTATGAAATTTTTTATCACCAAATGTTCTAGAGATTAAGCTTATAATTTACCAATATAGTTTTCTTAAATAATTAATATCATTTTAATTTCGAGTAAGATGAGGAAGAGTATAAGATTGTGGTTTAAGAGGGAGAAATTGAAGAAAGTTGAATAAAAAAAAATTGGAGCACAAGAGAATGAAGATGAATGAAGTCATGGTGGGGAGCGATTTCAGATCGTGGTTATCGGTTTTAGTTTCAGTTTCAAAGAACACTTTACAAGGAAAGAAATGAATGAAATAAAAAAGAAAAAGGTTGAAGAGGTACCTAGAAAATGTTACATAATAAATATTTATTAACTTACCAAACTTATAAGTTTGATTTATTTTACCCTCAATAAAAAATCTATATATTTGCTTTCTAAAACAAAATCCAATCTAACTACTTTTTTCCATTCAAAAGATTGACACTAAGTATTCATATATTTATTTATTTTTGTACAAAAGTATATAAATGCATGTTTCAATACAGAACCTTCCCTACGACATCTTATGTAATGATATAAGATTATTTCCCTATCATTATATTTAACTCATTATACATGTTTCTCTTATCTATTTTTATTTTTATTTTACATGATAATACATATCGACACGTACCGTATATAATATAATGACCATATCTTAAGTTTAAGTATATATATGAAATTTATATATAATTTTATCGTTATTAAAAAATAAAAATAAAAATAAATTTTACGTCTTAGCCCGTGACTTTAGGCGTAGGGACAGACTAATTTCTAATTTATAATTTTTATGCGCAATATAGCGTAGGACTTGAAATTTGAGGTGCGGAAAATAAAACCCTAATGGAACGCAGCCCTCCGCTCCTTCCTTTCTCCAATTTGTATGAGCTATCTGTTCTTTCTTCGGATCGTCTCCATCCGTGCCTACTCCCTAACCTAAGTGTCGTCTCCTCCCTTTCTCCAATTTCTGGCAGCGTATCTTCCATCCCTCGCCTCCGCTGGGCGTTGTCGGCTCGCCCCTTTCTGAGTCCCCGCAGTGTCTCCTCCTTATCCCCTCGCCTCCGTTGGGCGTCTCCACCTCTGTCATTAAGTGCAGAGCGTCGTGAGCCGTGGGTATCTTATCAGTCCTTATTGCTTTTGCATTTCACTTGTGACTGACTATCTTAGAGGTCATGCTATTGACAACAAGTGATTAGGATTTTCGTCCGCAGTTTGACATAGCTGACAGGTATAGTAAATGGAGTAGTAATGACGGTTAAGATGTTCGGTGGTGGGAAGGACATTTATGACAACCTTCCAAATAAAGTTTTGAATCCTTGGAGGGATCTTCAATTTTCAAATCCAGGAGTAAGGTTGTGTTTGGGGATTATGGAGGGTGCAATGGTTCAATTTGTGTGTGGAAGAAGTGGTAAATTTACCGTCAGAATTAAATATCCAAAGAAGTCGGTCTTCCATCTGTGTTACCGGAATGTGTATATTAGTAATTTTATCAATGATGTGTTGAGGTAACAAAGTTTGTAAGTAAGGTATTTTCCATCGGTGGGATGGGGTGATGAAAGAAGAAATAGTTATCAGATGCAGTATTGTTGTGGAAATAAGGAAAAAGGATCACACTTTGAAATCCAAGAATCATACCAGAATTTAATTGTTTGACCATTTCCAAGCTCCTAGCTAAGACTTTCTTGAATTCATCGCGGAGATGTAGGAGACGTGAAAATTGCCAAGAATGTTTGGCTTTCTTACGATACGAGAAAAGATCTGTAGAAGTAAGATATTTTTCCGTGATAATTCGGACCCATAAATTGTTAGTCTCAGTTAAAACTTTCCATAATAACTTAATCTGTAAAGATTTGTTTATTTCATGGGTAGTGTGGAGGCCTAATCCCCCAAATGTTTTAGGTTTGCAGATTGAGTTCCAATTAATTAGGGAGCGATAATTGGGGTTGTATTTATTGCAGAAGAAAATTTTCAAACGCGGGTTGGCCCGTCCGGCCCGGCCCACCCGACCGTCAAATAATACGGGCTTGGACAAGGATTTCAGTCCAAATGGGCTGTTTGGCCCAGACGGGTAAGCGGACCGGACGCGGTTATAGGCATAGAGGGAGATTCTCGTGCGAAATGTCCTTACCGTGCAAAGTGCGAAACTCTGCGTTCATAAAGTGACACCAAATGTTCATTATTTGGGCGGTCATGTTCACAAATAACATGTTCATATCAACGAAAAGTCATGTTCATAATCTGGGCGGTCATGTTCAAAAAAAAAGTTCATCGAAATTACAGATTTTACCACCGTGTTTTTTCATTTAAAATTTTCATCTTCTAATCTCAGCCCTTCATCCTCTCATCCAATGACTCGTGTTATTTCTCACTTCTCGCCCTAAGATTATTTTTCATGAGAACCTTAGGCTATGTTCGGCGCAAGTTATAGAATGTTATTAGAGGTTTGTACTATTCAAAACCTATTTTTTTATATGTTTAGTAGTACAAGATTTTTTAAAAGGTTAAAGTTTTAAGATGTTTTTAAGGAGGTTAAAAATTGAAAAATAAAAACCTCCTAAGAGGAAGGTTATTGAAGGTTTAACAAAGTTATTATAATTTTATTTTCAAAATATCCAAAATCTCATACTAGTGTTAATTTTTTTTTATAAAAAAATAACCCTTATGATAATTTTATTTGAAACATATTTAAAAACATTGTCTCACCAAACATTTCAAAATTTTAACCTTAAACCTTATTTTGCCCCTTAATCTAAATATATAAAAATAAAACTAACCTAATACCTGTTATCTTTCTCGTGAGTCTCGTTAAAAAAGGGTTTAGGTTACAGCGCCGCTCTCTCATTCCCTCATCCCTGTTATCTTTCTCGTGAGTCTCGTTCAATCGCTCTCCAAATCTCCATCTCTCTCGTTCTCAATCAGCTCAGCCCGCCTCCGTCCGCTTGCGCCATATCCGGTTAGTGTTTCTGTTCTCAATTACTTCTCGTGATTTTGTAGGTTTGGTTTCCACTTCTGCAATCAGTTTGAGCCTAAAATCTCTTTGCTGACTTTTTAATTAGTGAATTCCATGGCGGCCCCCGGTAAAGGTAGTCCTTCTGATCCTCCTCCTCCATCTACCTTTTATAATTTGTTGGTTTCACTTTCTAGCCATGCTAAGTCTGGTTCTTTGATTTCTTTGCTTTCATTTACCCAAGTTTGTGTTTTCTTAGGTTTTTTTACTGTTTCTGTTTGGTGGTGGTATGAGGATAGGTGACCAAGTGGTCATCTTGCCACTTAGACATGAAGGTGTTTTCATGGCTAAGGGTAGGGAGAATGCCCTCTGCACTAAGAATTTGGTACCAGGTGAAGCTGTCTACAATGAGGAATTGATATCGGTTCAGAATGACGATGGAACTGAAGTTCAGTACAGAGTATGGAATCCGTCCACGTCAAACTTGGCTGCTGCAATTCTTTGTGGTGTTGACAATATATGGATTGTAAGTATGATATCATATAGGAATGTCATTTCATTTATGGTAGTTAATTAATATATTATAATACTGTTTGATCAAATGCTATTATATGAATGAATGAATTTAATATATATCTTAATGTATTTCAGAAACCTGGTTCTCATGTATTGTATCTGGGAGCTGCATCTGGAATCACAGTTTCGCATGTGTCTGATATTGTTGGCCCTGTGAGAAATCCAGTTTATACTTGCCTTGCTAATTGCTATGTATGTAGCTCGATCTACTATAGCACTAGTTTATGATACTTAAGTTTGATATGCAGGAAGGCTTGGTATATGCCGTTGAGAGAGATCATACAAGTGGGAAAGATCTTCTAATAAATACAAAGAAGAGGATGAATGTTATACCGATTTTGAAATGTGCTATCAATCGAATAAAATACAACATGCTTTGTGGTATGGTGGATGTAATAATTTCTGATACAGTCCAGCCTTACATGGTTCGTTTGCTATCTTATAAAAGTTATCACTATATCGTGTTTTCAATTAGTAATGTGTTATGTTTATTGCTTTGCTGTTTAAATTAAAGTTCTATCAGTCATTGTAAAATCATGTGATGCATTGTTTCCTACTTTAAACTCTTATATTAATATAGCTGGTTTTACATTTACCAGGCCCGATATGTAGCAATGAATGCTGAAGCTTATCTTAAAGTTGGTGGACATTATTTAATCACCTTGAAGGTATGTTATCTTTGACATTCTAGTTGTTGTGAAAGGTAAATGTATCGTTTTCAAAATTTCAAGTTTGCTAAGTTGTATTCTAAACCTATGTGAAGACAGAGGCATCTGGGGCTGCGTTTCCAGCTTGCATAGAAATAGTTTTAAGGGAGCAGTTTAATCCAATGGAACAAGTCACTCTCGAACAATTCAAGAAGGACCGTGTTTGTTACGTTGGGGGATTTCGTATGCCCGAGATGGAGTCTATTCCTAGAGTTATTTAATTGTTTCCACTAGATGATTATGGAGTTATATTTATTTTGTTGGGACCCCTCTCTGGTGACTTGCACTGGATTTCTTATCCTTGTATTATCGTCAGTTGATGACTGTTTTATATATTTGCTAGATCAGTATGTATGATTTTATATAAGCTGTTGTTTGATGCCAAAATCTTAACACCGTTTTCTGCATTTGTTGGTGCCTTCACATGCAGCCATGTGATCTTCTGAATCAATTTTCAACCTATGTTGCTTGATCCTTGATAAAAATGTACTTACCTTGGGATTTTCACTCGCTAATGATGCTTGTACTTGTTAAATTTCAATGTTTCGTAGAGTTGAGATTATTGACTCGATAAGAGTTCGTTGGAGATATTTTCTTGATAAATTGAGTTCTTTGCTTCTTTTCATCTGTTTGAAGTTTTGATTTGAGAATGGAGCAAGGGTTTGTCCTCTTTGCGTTTTGATTTCTAGTTACTTCTAGACTATGATTGATAATGGGGGCAAGGGTTTGTCACGTAATTTTCTCTAAATTTGATTGTCTTCTGTGCAATTTTTTGTAGGAAAAATAACTTTGAATAATAGCAACTATCGACTTTAAACCAAAAATAATAAGAATTTTAAAAATTGTAAAAACGTATATGTTTTAATTATCCGGTGAAGTCCAAAAATAATAAGAATTTTAAAAATTGTAAAAACGTATATGTTTTAATTATCCGGTGAAAATCTCTGCCGGAGACGATGATGTGGCATCGGAAAGATGTCGAAAGATGATATGGCAACATTATTTTTACACATCAGCTACTTTGAACAAAAAAGAAAAGAAAATAACAAAAAAAACAAAATTAAAATTAAAAAAAGACCTCTGTAAGCTCCATTTACAGTGAACAAATGAAACACGAACTAGGAGAAGGCGAGAACACATTGGCTTGAAGAGGCTTTGAAGAGGAAGGTTGAAAGACCAAATCAAATGTCGATGGAGATTAACATCGAGGCCGAAGAGTGCTACAACACCCAAGGTAAGTAAATATTTCTCATTCGAGGTTGGAAATTTGAGGTGAGATTTTAGATTTAGGGTTTTTATTTCAGATTTGCATCTCGATCAATAAAGGAATTTGATGCTGAAAATCAGAGTTTTAATCTCATCAAGACTAGAGGGAGACCTAGAAAATATCCATTGCACAACACTGACAGGAATGCTCGATCTTCAGGTTATATACATATTAGAAATTCCATTATATATCAATTATTCTTCATCACCCTAAATTTTCTTACTCTTTCTTTGTTGTAGGTGAAGTTGTTACTGCTGCAAATGGAAGAGGTAGAGGTAGAGGTAGAGGAAGGGGGAGAGGGAGGGATATAGCTGCTACGGGACTTGGAGTTAACTCGGACAGCATCATCAGCCAGCACTCAACACCTTTCAATGACAGCCAATCATCAATGATACCGTAGTGCTAGAGCATTGGCCTTTTGTTTTAGAACATCAACCTTTTGAGTTTTGCAAATTGGATGTGTACTTGATTGAGTTTGGAACAAGTCTTCTATGTCTGACTTGCTAAGCCTTTTGTTGCTTGAATGTGTTGTCTCTGCTGGTTTGACTCTCAAGCTGTGCTTATGTGATTTGAAATATCAGTATGAATTCTTTGTAGGAAGTCCTGTAATAGAACCCATAGGATACGCTTGTCAGGATCTACAAGTTCTTTGTTTCTTCAATAACTTCCACCATGCTGAAGTTTGTTTACTATGAAATAGAAAACAATGCACTGAGGTTCAGTTTCCTTTCTACTCTGATTTTCTTAGCTTTCGTTGGGTGTATATATATTTGAGTGTTCAGTGTGGCTGTGTACAAACCTAAAATCCATCTCTCTTTGGTTAGATATAGAATTATTAGGGATCCAGCATGATACAAATTCAATTGATTGACAGGAAAAATGAATGAAGTTGCACAAAACAAGTCAAAATACGAGTTCTGGGCTGAGTTTTCGTCTGCTTTGCTGACTCGAGCGACAACTCGGCCGGGTCTCGACCGAGTTGTGTCCAGTTGATTTTCTTGAGTCTTCTCTGAGCCTGACTCGGGCAACAACTCGGTCGGGTCTCGACCGAGTTGTGTTCAGTTGATCTCTACACCTCCATCTGCGATACTTTAGGAGAATTGTCATAACTTTCTGCTCACTCATTATTTTGGTCTGAAATTTTGAGGAGGCAAACTAGACTCGTAGATCTAACTCCTCGAGTTGGAATCATCGCATTTGGAATCCTGAGCAGGGAGAACGAATTTTTACAAGTCGGACCAACGCCGAGGAATTTCAGACGAGAGAGATTGATTCTGCACAGATCTCGAATTTTGCTGAACTTTCTGTGACAATGTGGCTGTGTATATTTTAGTTGTATTCATTTTCTATTGCATCTTATCTGTAAAAATTTATCCTTATGTATTTTCATCGTTGGCATCAATTGGATGTATTGATGTCACACTCATGCCTCTGACATATAGTGAATTTCTTTCAAGTTTATCTTCTACAACTAATGTGGCGAATCACGCACCCTAACAACTCAACTTCATACACCTGAACCGACATGTCAGAAAGGATTTGCAATAATTAAGATACTTGTGACTGAATACTGTCTCAGACTCTCAATGCATCAGTACTTATTTTTAAAATTTTGGAAGCAAATGAAGCAGAAATCTGTCTCAGACTCTCAATGCATCAGTACTGTCTCATACTCTCTATATCTTGATTTTCCATAGATGGAGCATCCAACAGAAAAGTGATTTCCATGTTCACTGGAGGTAAATAGGACAGTAAAATAGATAACCATATGACAGTAAAATAAGAGAACCATATGACAGTAAAATAGACCAAGCAATTCACAACCAAAGAAAAGAGATTTATGACAGTAGAAGTTAAACCATAAGAGAACCATGTCCTTACAAAATACATAGACTTGCTAAATCCAAATACAAAAGCTTAAGACTAATTGTTATATTTTCATCAACAAGATCAGTAATATAACTACCACCACAACTTTCAGCACCAAAAGTTCTGTTTTCATCTTCATATTATCATTGCTTGAAGTCGGATGATGCGGATAAATGAGCGTAGAGGTTGTTCCATGATCTTCATCCACTAGCATGCTTTCAATGCTTTCATTGGCTCTAAAATCATGTGCTTGAGCATCCATCCATTTAAAGTATTTGCAATTCTCACCTGTCTAAACCCTCAATACAAAAATGAAAACATTCAAATTAGCAATTAAACTCAGTTTATATGCATCAGTAAATAGGAATCAAAATCAATTGAAATCATAACCCATTTAAAGTATCTGTTAAGTGTAAAATCATAACCCATTTATATGCATCAGTAAATAGGAATCAACATCAATAAAATTAGCAATTGAAATCATAAACTTGTTTAAATCTGTCAAAATTTTCAGAATATAACCCATTTTGAAAAGTCCTAAATTAAAACCCTCACATTATAACCCATTTCGAAAAGCCCTAAATCAAAACCCTAAAATTCAAATTAAGTATTACCTTCCATAATGGACATCCATAGAATTATTTTCCCGAATTCCGAGTGTATTTGCAAGTATGTAATGTTGCAAGGAGGCCATGGAAGCATCGTCGACTTGATGATTCAAAGACCGACCCTCCTCTCCTCCACGAATTTGAATTCGCAGACGAGTCTCCTTGTCTCCAGCCTCCCGTCATGGCTTGGCGTTTCTTCTCTTCGAGCACTCTTCGATCCCTCCTCGAGCCTTCTTCGATTCCCTGACGACTCTCTTTGAACGAGGGATTTTAGTTCGTGTTTCATTTGTTCACTGTAAATGGAGCTTAGAGAGGTCTTTTTTTAATTTTAATTTTGTTTTTTTCGTTTTTTTTTTTCAAATTAGCTAATGTGTAAAAATAATTTTGCCATGTCATCTTTCCGGTGCCACGTCATCGTCTCCGGCCGAGATTTTCACCGGATAATTAAAATATACAATTTTTAGTTAATGTTAACATAATTCGGGTACGTTTTTACAATTTTTAAAATTCGTATTATTTTTGGTTTAAAATCGATAGTTGATATTATTTAAAGTTATTTTTCCATTTTTTTAATATGCAAACAAGATTTGTTTGTCTTTCTTTCAGAGGATAACTAGTGTAACACCCGTGTCATGTACGGGTTAATACAATACATTATTTAATAAATGAATTAGGTGTTAATTAGGATATTCTATAGAATATAATGTATGGATTTTTTTCTATTTTTTTCCCAAAGATAGGTTCTTACATTGAACATGTTATTTTTTTCTTATGTGAATAGTTATACAACTATATCAACCAATTAGGTTAATGTATGAAATTTGAACAAAAAATTATTGTGTTGTTTTGCATGGATATCTTTCCCTAATTTTGTCAAAATTATTATCTCAAAATATTTCATATCTTTGATAGTTATTCTAATTTGTAAAAAGAATGACATTTTTTTTTTCAAAACTATGAAAATCAAACCTTAACCAAACATATTCCATTTATTAATTCATGATTTATGAACAGAGTTTTTATGTCACGATGACAAAATCAATATCAAAACATAAGGGTTTAAAGTGAAATATGAAGATGTAAAGAGTTTTGCATTAGAATTAAGAGGAATTGTCACACTAAGTAGTTTGATTACAGGAATCAACTCTACCAATGGGTTTATGCCTTATGGGAACCACGTCTACTACTCTTGTCCTTCCTAGTGCTCCTCCCTTGAGCAAGGCACAAGGCTATTGATTTATAAATAAAATTCAAGCTCACAATATAGTTTCAGTAATTACAACTTGCAGAATGACCATAAATTTACTTTGACATCCTTTAGAGTGTTATCATCTACAACCTCACAATTTTAAAAAATCTTACGGTCTAACTTTGTTGTTGAATGAATCAGAGCCAGAAGCAGATCTATTGGCACTGCAATGCAAATTCAATTTTTTACTCATTAAAATAGGAACATGAAAATACAGTGAATTAATAAGGACTAATTAACTAAAGGACCTGATCTACATTCAAATACAAGTAGTATGTATGAAAATATAAAGTTTTATTTATGCAGTACTTACCAGCATTTCAATGGTCATAATTGACACTACAACCTGGAACAAAAATATTTGCACTTGGAGTTCACATAAAGAATGCAAATCAGACTTTAAAGTCATTTTAAAACTGGTACGAAAATTGAAGAATCAGTCACAACTTCACACGAGAAATTTTAAGAGCAGTAATTTCAACAAAGTAGATATGCAAGAAATTTTAAGACTCTGAAAAATAGAGGTTAAAGGACTTAAATCTCCGAGGCAGATTAGAGCTAAATTAAGAATTACCATGTTGTGCTTCCTTATAAGGCCTCTTTGAATTACAAGGCTTTAATTTAAAATAAATTGTGCCTTATTTGGGCATAAATTTTAAGTTGCGTTATGTAGGAATTCAAGTGTCAAAAGTTGCTAATTAGCTGATGTTTGGAGAACTCTGTACATGAAATCACACCTTCATGACTAAGGGTTTGTTTGATTTGCTCTTGATAAAATCTTTTTTTACAAAAAGTACTTTTAACTTTCTATACATGTTTTCCTGTATCATATAAATTCAAAATTTAAAAAGTACTGTTTTTAAAAAAGTTCATTATAAACAAATAGGTCTTTGTAAAAACCATTGCCAAACTGACCCTAAAACTCATCATTAACCACTACTTTGTTTTTAAGTTCTAATGTTTATAAGTTATCGCCTATAATGCAAATTTGCACATTGGATGACTATAGACTGAAAGGCCAAAATTTGTTTCCTAACTACAAGATCTCAATTAACATACTTCCATTTCAGTCTATTACATCACATGATTATTACAATATTTTCCATCAGCACAGAAGGCCCCATTGTGTATATTCATTAGTTCATGGCCTCGGTTCTTTCAACTTTCTACATTCAGGTAATTTACATCAAATAATTTGCATTGTCTTTAGCAGATACCCCCCAAGCCCAGCTTGAGGACCGCCAAAACAACACATGACAATCTTGCACAACAAGGTTGCTCTAATAAGATCCTGTAAAGCCTTCGATATGTGCATTGGCAAAGTTTCAAAACTTTCAACTAATTAGATAACAGATAGCATAGCACACATTAACATAATGAGATATGAACTGATCAGAATTGAGTGAAAACAACTTTGAACAATTGAGATATAATACATTATTAATAGGATCCATTTCGGCAGAGAATACTCAATATCACAAGGAACCACGTTTAGGATACTTAGAATCCACCATCATCCCGGTGAATCAAACCAATAGGGAATCAATCTTGTGCATCACCTCATTCTCAGATTCAATCAAATACAGTATGTGAAACCACCAAAATCTCCAATTACACAATTCGAATTCAAATAGCGTCAATTTAATTCAGTGGCCTAATTTCTTAATGAAGAACAAAACTTCAAATGTTCGCCATTGAATTAAAATTCTCCAACTACATCAACCCTTTGCTCTTATAGTGCCACCACTGCACACAATGTAGTTAAAGAAGAGTAAGCGTACATTATCAGCTAAGAAAAGCCATCTTATAGTGCCACAAATGCAAAGTCTTTGGCGCTCTTTTGGTGTTGTTGCTATGCAAAGAGCGCGATTCCTCTGAGCAAGCAGCTAAGATTCTACATGGAGTACCAAAAGAAACTGAAGGCCATTGCAGGAGAATCCAATTCATCATCAAGAATCTCTGGAGGAATCAACCTGGTCAGTGCTGGAAGCAGTGACTTCTTGCAGAACTACTACATCAACCCTTTGCTCAAGATGTACACTGCTGATCAGTTCTCTGATATCCTCGTCAACCACTTCTCTGACTTCATTCAGGTCCCAAAAACATATTATAACAGCTAGCTCATTTCTACATTATAAGTACAAGATTAGGAATGTGAAAAATATGACTACTGTAGCTAATATATCTCCAGCATTTAAGAGTTTTCGGTTGCAGAAACTATATGGACTTGGAGCAAGGAAAATCGGAGTTACCTCATTGCCACCTCTCGGATGCTTGCCAGCAGCAATCACAATTTTTGGTCATGGCAGCAATGACTGCGTGGAGCACATAAATAGAGATGCAATAACATTCAACAATAAGCTGCATTCTACATCACATCAGTTGCAGAAGAAACTTACAAATTTGACCTTGGTAGTCTTTGATACCTACCAGCCACTCTATGCCCTGGTCAAGTAAACTAAGTGCGGCACAAAGAGTGTACAAAACTATAGAATATTACTTTTACAGTGTCATCAATCAAATACAACTTCACAAATATTTCAAGAATCCACCATTCAAACAGAGAACAACAACATCTAGTGAATTGTGTATAGATAACAGAGAGCAACACTGGGGAAGAAAAGCAAAACAGGAACATAATGTCACTAAAGGTAATAAAAATCAATTTCTAGGGTTTGCACAGTAGCCACTTACCCCAAGCAACATTGCACTCCTCGCTCGTTGCACTCGCCTGATTAGCTTGGCATTGGATACCTAATCTCCATAAAATAGAGAGATCAAGAGAAAGCACAATCTCATAATGAATGCAAAGAGGGAGAAATCAACACAATAATAATTGGTTAGTTGATAGAAAAAATTGCAAGCAATAGTAGACATGTGATCAATAGTTAATTATCTGGTTGTTTGATAGATTAGCTATCCTTACAAACATCTTCACAAGCTCTGATTCACCTAATGCCGACAACTGATATGCTTTGTACTATGAAATTTGAAACTCACAACATGATTTACATATGTTATAAATAAAGTCAAGCAAGACAGTTTTCCAAGTTAATAATTTCTCCTATTCAGAGCATGTACTCTTCTTTTTTGTGAAACATAATGTTCGAAGTTCTGAATGCTGATCACATTCTCTCACACTATTGCTACTTGAAAAAAATATCCATGATTCTAAAAATTGATTCTTTGGATATTTTTATTACTAATTACATTAAAGATAAAGTGGAATCGAAGAAAATCATAACCAAATTCTGAAGCCTAGATTTGCACAAGTGAAAGCATAAAGATCACATTAAACTTTAACTGACCCTTAAGAGCAAGAATACTCAAATTAGAGATCACATTAAACTATTGGTCACATAATATGTTGGACAATTCATGTTTCATATGAAGCAGAACCCCAAATCACATCATGTAAATCCTCTTACAAATGATCAAAAGGTATAAATGTCAACTGCATACCATCTAAAGCGCGAATAGCATCAAGTGCATCCCTGCGGTCATCAAACTAAAAAAAATGCATAACCTGGAGGTCTTCGAGCAACCCACACACTACATCCATATTGAAAGAAAAAATGGCAGAGACATGCCAGCTTATGCACTATATCAACCGTTCCATCAAAAACACCACGTCTACCTGCACAACGGAGTAAGAAAAAGCAAATCAGAAATTATAAGTTGCTGCAATCAATCCAATCATTGGGCTTAGAATAAGATCCATAAAGTTAAAAAGCGCTCAAATGTTTTGGATACATAATCGAGCACAAGACAAGCCATTTTTAGCCTCATAATCTTAATGCCAAGTTACCAACTATATAACTTACCCAATAAAAGGAAAGGCTTCATTTTTAGTCCAACCTTTCTCAGCATGTAAATTTCTTCTTCAGTTACACCTTCTTTATCAATTTCTGTTTGTTGGGCTGGCTCTTGGGTTCTCCAGCTCAGCTAGAAGCTGTTCAGCTCTAGCTTTCTTCTCTAGAGCCGGTTATGCATAGATGAAATCAACTAAAAACTTAAAGGAATATGAAACAAATTTTATATAGCAGACTGAGTGCCTTGGATCATTCATACCATAGAGAGCTTAATCTTGGTTCTTTGTTATTTTGTCATATGAGACTCCATTTTGATGGTTAATAGTTGATAATCAAATAGCATAGATTACAAAGGGAAAATAAATAGAGCAACATTAAAACTTGGAAACAATACAAAGTTAACAATTCAAACAGAGGCTTGAAGAAACCAAACACATTCCATACATATATATGATATCAAGTTATCAATTTGGATAGTGACCCAAGTTTGCTCAGGTGAAATGTGTAATATAAGTGGAGGTTGGTGGAGAATTGAATTTTCACAAGTTATTATCCAGCAAAACTCACAAGGTTCAAGCCTTTTCATGTATGATGTATCTAGTGGTATATAAGTCATCGAGTACAAAATAAGTATACAACAAATAGCTACACAAGCTGAATCATGTACAAGTACCTTATACTTGCATAAATGTTTTAACAATGGATCAAATTAGCTAACAGACAAAGAGCATAAGAGCACATATATTTGAGCCTAGCTTTTAATATAATCTCACTAAAACATCATCCAGAATTACTCCTATAAATATGTTTTGTTTGTTGTCACCAAGATATAGCATCATTTACCCCCCAAAATTTCTTAAAGGTGGATCATAGATTACCAAGTTTGATCAGATAAATATTATAAAAGCTCCTCATAGAACCTTCCATCTTGATTTACTGGAAAACACCATTATCTGCCTTCTAAATCTAACCTTGTGCAGTAAATTTCTTTAAAAAAAAACATTTTCTAGTTTCTACTACAACAAACAAATGACAGTTAAGAAAATCAAAGATAAGAAAAAATATGACCAGAAGATAACCTTGAGAGGATTGAAATTGTAAGGGTTCGACCCCTTGAAAGCAAAGGGCTTGACATCTTGTGTCTTCATACTGCCTGCATAAATGGAATAGCATTAAAATGTTGATTTCTTAGGATAGAGAATATTATGCATATATATTATGAAATTGATAATGAAGTAGTTTAATCTCAAAATACTTAATGTTTTGTTTATACATACACAATTCAACCCCAAATGCGCACAATACACCTTCCTAAATAAATCCCAAAATGCTTAAATCCAACACCCCAATCTTAAATCGGCCTAAAAATCTGCAGAATATACTAATCTAAACCTAACCCATCTAGACGAAGAACAGTGCAAGGAGAAAGATCGAAGAACCAAAAACCTAAAGAAGAACAAAGATAGAGAAGAACCACGCAGCGAAGGAAATTGCACCCCCAAATTGTGAAGCTATGCGAGGAGGAAGAAGAACCGTTGTCTCGTACCAGTGAGCATGGCGAAGAGGAAGAAGATCAAAGAAGATGAAGAACTGGTGTTATGAGCTTCAAATTTCCCACTTGTGAGTGAAGAGGAAGGCGAAGCTGTAAGAGCGTTGTCGAGGAGGAAGGGCAATTCAGATAAAATCAAGAAGACAACAAAACAGTGCAAATTAAGAAATTCGAATCACAAATATATCCCAGAAATTCGAATCACAAATAGTGTTATATGTCAATGACTTCAGACGTTACCGTCCAAAGTTATCCCAGACTTTAATCGGAGCAATTAAACTTAAATACATAAACATGTTAAATGAAAGATTAAACAGCGGAAAACTTAAGTATATGAAACTCATCCCATTTTATTAAAGACCTCTCATCAAACGAGGTATAGTTTGTACAACAGAATAAAATTCAGCGAGAGACTTATAAATTATACAGCGAAAGACTTTTAAAGTAATACTTAACCACTTAAAACACTGACACTTAAATCTTCGTCTGTAAGCTTCTCCTTCAACTGGTTACTTTAACTTCGGGAATCAACCACTGATGTGCCGAATCGAACGGATGACACCGGCCAACCATGCAAAGAACAATTCCGGTTGGTTAGTCTAATAAAAGACTATGCAAGGGTCAAAAGCAGAGTGGTTCGAGTGATCGTAACCGTTTACTATCATTGTCCTTCGAATAATAACCGAATGAACGATATATAAACCGAAACTTTCACGGAATGATTTATATTTGGATATGTACTGAAGAGAAGACTCCAAAGGAATTGAGTCTTATGGGAAGATATGACAAATGTTTGGGAACGTTATAGTTTCATTTAAGCTTTTAAAATGACTTGATGTTTCGGTTCACGACCAACCTCACCGCTTAGTGCGAATCCAGATTGGAAAGAGAACTTTACTCTGATCAAAGTCAAGACGAGTTTTCCTAGCTGCACTATTGCATAGCTGCACTACTCGCCTAAAGGTATATTAATTATCTGCATCGCCGCACTTATCTTATTTAATTACAAAATGTATATTAATGTTAAGGCTTTTAATATTATCTCGAGTAACTACGACGCTTTAATAATTTCGAGTAACTACGACGCTTTAAGATTTCGAGTAACTACGACGCTTTAAGATTTCGAGTAACGACGACGCTTTAAGATTTTGAGTAACTACGACACTTTAAGATTTCGAGTAACAACGACGTTTTAAGATTTTGAGTAACAATGACGCTTTAAGATTTCGAGTAACAACGACGCTTTAAGATTTCGAATAACAACGACGCTTTAAGATTCATGCTACTCTAGCATTAAAGTTCACAGTTAAATCCACAATAAAACCATTATGGTCATTAATAAGTATAATAACGTTATTTTTAGCAATATATATACAACCTATTATAATATCACGTTTTAATCACATTATTTATAAAATTAGTTCCCAAACGAAAACAACAGTTTACTCCAATTTAATTAACATATAAAAGCAATTGATAATTAATAGAACATGGAATGATTAAGCAAGAGCGAACCGCCACTTGTCTTAGCTTAGACGAACGATCAAGACGACGATGGGCTCGACTGGAGAGAGCTTCGACTCCTAAGGGCTCGAGGCGAGAGGGCTTCCACTCCTATCCTCCCTGTGCCTCCAAGGCACCACTCCTAGGCCACCACAACCTCCGGCAAGACCTCGAAAACTCCGGCGAGACTCGAACAACTCCGACGAACAAGAGAATTTAAGAGGGAGAGAGAGATATTTGATTTGGTGTGCCTTCAACTCCTCCATAAACACCTCTATTTATAGCCCAAGGGGACAAGCTCCCAACAAGATTGGCAATCTACTTTCGGTGGCTTTCGGCGGGACAATAGAACCCGGTTGTGACAGAACCGTGGTAAAAGAGTTGCAACTTCCAGAAATCGTCCTGAATTCGATGGGGTCGTTCTCTCAGCTCCGACCTCCAAATTGGGTGATTCCAAATCAAGGAGTTAGATCTGAAAGTCTATTTTAATCCCTTCAAATTTCACATTGCAAGGATCATGGAATCAAAAGTTATGACGATTTTACCGAGAGGTCGCGTTTGCTTGCCCGGGAAAAGGTTTGGCTCAGGATTAAATCCCGAAACTTATATATTTGTACCCAATAAAATATTCGAAGTCTTCAAAATACATCGAATGTATACTATATCACTTAGGAAAATATTACAGAGATCATACAAGTTACAGAAATCCAAATTTCTCTGAAAGTGACACAAATACAGAACGATGATTGGAAAAAATTACCCAAATATCCTTATTAAAATTGAGGGGTATTACATCACTACCCCCTTAAGAAAAGTTTCGACCCCGAAACTTGCATTACTAACGAGGAAATGGTCTCTCTACCAACCTTACTACCTGAACTTAATATCCTTATAACCTTATTACTGATATTGTTCCTAGGAAACCGATCTGTCTCTTCAATCACATCATTATCCCACATATCTCCTTATGTTACACCTGTAGCAACTCGTAACTACATCCACAAAGTTGTAATAATATTATGGTAGTATCCTCAAAAATCATTGCAACCGATTTGCTATACCTTAAGCATGAGAATACACATTACTCATTCCTTTAAACTTCTCTCAAAATATATACCTTATCTGCCTTATATTCCATTATCAGACCTCAGTGGTTCTTGAGACATCACATTTCCTAATTCCTTTAAGTGTATATCCCACAATTCCATTACTCATCATAATCGGGTCTGGCCCTTATGTCAATTCTAACTTGGTGCCCTTTTGGTAGCAATTTAGCCTATTCCTTTAATCATTCTATAACTTAAACCTTTAAGATTTTTTAACTTTCTCAAAAAATAATTACAACACCTTTATTCCTATGTTCCTCAAGCGAATCATAAGAGATATTACTCCTATTTCCTCAAAGTATCATATTGCTAACTGATTCATTACCACAAAATCAATCACTTATGTCCTAATCCTTTAAATACTTTATACGAGTAGCGCATGCTAACTTACTCCTTAGGCGCACATAAACAATTCTCTCCACTAAATCCTTACATACACGGCTCACCTATTACCTCGGGTACCTTAATCACATTTGGCCCTTGTGCCATATCTTAACTCAAAAATCCTTGCTCATGTAATCCCACAATCAGTCATACCACAACCTATGTCCGATTACCTATTTACCTCAACATGATTCACTAATCCATTCCATAGGATTATACTCTCATCTTACCCAAACGTGCCATACGATCACCTTAACAAACGTGGGTCACCTATTTCCTCAAGCCTACTTGATATCATCCACATACTTACTTTATACCATACTATTGACCTTCAAAACCGTAACAAACCTATACTGGTCGAGTTTGCTATCCACCCAAAAATCCTTAAGGAACCAATTGTCCTTAAACGATTTATTATCCCAAATTGAGCATCCTTTTTGCTCTACGAGTATATACCGTATATCCCGTATTCCATTATTCAATCTCTAACTTAAGCCCTTAAGGTTCCTCAATTCTATTTACTCATGAATATCATACAGATGAATGATACCTTGCCTTCAAAATCAATCACTTTACTTCCTAAGTCCTTCAATGGGTACTTACAAGTAACACTGCTACCTTACTCCTCAAACGTACATACAACCATTTCCTAACTTACATCCCAAAGGTTTGTTTAACTGCCTCAAATAGCTTATTTTTAACTTAAGATCCTTATATTCCTCACACAATTTACTATCCATCCAAGACTTATTCGTATCATTTCCTTATATAACCTCAAAACGAACCTTAAATAGATCTTCCAAAACAATACCTTATGACTTCACACCCTTATCCTTTCCGAAAGTCTAATCCTCTGGTCCAAAATGAACATATTCTCTTACAACATCCATAACCATAATTCCTATATAGTACCATCTGTTTAGAGAAACTGGATTCCCTATGAACTATTGTAACACCCCCAAATTTATCCTTGAAAGCGTTACCGCCAGTGACCTCAGATTCCACATCCGAAGTCACCCAAGGCTTAACCAAATTATACAAATCATAAAAACAACATTTATTATATAAACTAACATAACATTTGATTAAAATCAAAGTCTCGGAATTTACATCCAAGTTTCAAATACAACCAAAATACATAATTTCTTAATACAGAACATGTTTAATACAGAACATGTTTAATGCAGAACATGTTTAATACAACGGAAGTCTTTTAAATAAATAACACAAGGGTCTTGATCGAAACGATCACCCGCCAAGGAATCACAACATGGTAAAACTCTTCAAAATTCCAACTGCCTTCATAGTCGCTTCTAGCCTTCACGGAACAGACGTTTATCTGATGTGCCGAATCGAACGAATGACACCAGCCAACCATACAGAGAACAATTCCGGTTGGTTAGTCTTACTGAAAGACTATGCAAGGGAGAAATAGGAAGGTTCGAAGTAGTCGTATTAGGTTAGACTTATCGTTTCTCGAATGAAAGCCGATGACGATAGTCAACCACCATACTCCTACTAAAAATTATATGAAAATATATGATCAAGAGAAGACTCCAACGGAAATTGAGTCTTATGGGAAAATCCAAGAGAAGACTCCAACGAATTGAGTCTTAACGAAAAGCATGACAAATGTCTGGAACATTATATTTTCACACAAACGTTTGAAAACGACTTGATGTTTCAGTTCACGACCAGCCTCACCGCGAATCCAAATTGAAAAGAGAACGTTACTCTGATCAAAGTCAAAACGAGTTTTCCTAGCTACACTATTGCCTAGCTGCACTACTCGCCTGAGAGTATATTAATTATGTGCGACAACGGCACTTATCTTATTTAATTCCAAAACATACAATTACGTTACAAGCTTTTAAGATCTCTCCACGAGAGATATTGAATCTCTTCACAAGAGATATCAAAGAGAATACATCCCAGGGAATACATCCCAAATGGCGGCACCCGCTATGTGCACATATCCTGAATAAGGATAAGGTCATGACCGAAGATACTAGGGCAAAATCCTCCTAGCACCAATTATAAAGTACCCACTAAACCTCACAAGGTACATAATGTTTCTACGAATACTCGTTCTAACTAAACAGTTAAAACATAAGAGCAATAATTCACAACAAAGCCATCGCGGCCAATAACACATATAATAGCGTTGTTCTAGCAATATATACAACCTATTATAATATTTGTAATAATCATATATATATATATAATAGCGTTGTCCTAACAATATATACAACCTATTATAATATATCTTTTATTTTAAAATCACACGCATTCTTCAAAACTGTTCCCAGACGAAAACAACAATTCATCCCAAATCAATTAACAATTAAACAATTGATAATCAATATAAATATGGAATGATAAGCAAGAGTGAACCGCCACTTGCCTAGAGTAGATTCGACGATGAATCTAGACGAGACGACTATCAAAGATATCCTTTCCAAGGATGTGGCTTAAGCTTCAGAATAGCCCTAGCAGAATACGAGTCCATACGCGATCCAGCAAATCACGTTCTAACTGACAAATTAATTAATTATCAATTAATTTGATTGGACGAATTCAAGGAATTAAATTTAATAAATTTTTATGATTTTAAATCATAAAAATATTTATTAAATTTTCCTAAAAAAAAATACGGATGAAAGAGAGTCGAAATTATATCGCTCGAATAATTTCGGGTTAAATCTGAAGAGAATCCAATTGGGATTCACGGCCCAACAACAACTAAACAAAGGAGGGGGTCCCACTTACTATTCCTCCATCTTCAACCTCTTCGAACAACAACCCTGTAACAACAACAACAACAACAGGGGGAGCTCGCCGGGGGAAAAAGCTCGCCGGGCTTCTTGGTGCCGGAGGTGGAGCGGCGCCGGCGGGGAGGAGGAGGACCACGACACCAGCAGCAACACGCACAGGAGACGAAGGCGAAACAGGGGTCGGAGAGCTCTTCGTCGCCGGCAGCAATACGCACATGCTAGCGGCTCGCCGGGAGAAGGAGAGGGCGACGCCGGGAAGCAACAGCTCGGCGGAGCTCGGCGAAGCACAGCAGCACAGCAGGGCGGGGAGACGACGGCGAAGCAGGGGAACTCGCGATCGGAGCAGGGGGAGACGATCGGAAGAGGTGGTCGAGAGAGACGACGCCGGGGAAGGAGATGGGAGGTCTGGTCCGGTCGAGTTCTTATATAGCTCCATGGACCCCGACCACCACCTCGAACAGGCCTAACCGAAAGCACGGCGGGGGAAGTACCGAAGGCACGCCGGGGAAGGAGCTTCACGACGCCGGCGGGAGCTTGAGCAGAAGGAGAGGGAGCTGGGGAGGTCTGAAGTTTTGAGTGCCCGGCTACCTCCGTCCCGGCTTCCTTTCAAAGCCCAATGGAGAGAGACGTGGCGAGCCCGACCACCTCATCGACGCGTGCCCCCGACAGGAATTACACGCGGCCAAAACGAGGTTACGTGCAAACATTTTTAGTGAGAAAGATTTGGCATGGGTTTAAATAGTGAAAATTATTAAATATTTTAAATTCTGAAAATATATTGAATGTATTTTATGTCATTCACGGAATTATTTTGGAGATCAAGTATATTACAAAAAATTCAAACTCTACTGAAAGCGAAATAATTATTGAACGAAGGTTGGAAAAATTATCCAATTATCTTTTCTAAAAAATGAGGTATATTACATCACTTCCACTTAAACAAGTTTCGACCCTGAAACTTGACTGATAATAGTTCAGAGGGACGGCCTCCCTACTAAGTACCCAAACTTATAAGTTTAACCATGTTTAACTCATTTACTACTTTGTAAATTGGTTCAAACATTTCTAGGTTAAAACCTATCACCCTTCACAGCTTAAGGAAATTCTATCATCTGCTTATACAAACATCCATTCCACCATGCTATTCCTATGATAATATGAGGGTTATTACATTACTAACCCCCTTAAACATAGTTTGGACCCCGAAACTAGCTTTGCTAACGAGGAAATGGTCTCACTACCAGCCTTACTATCTAAACTTAATATCTTTGATAACCTTATCACTGATATTGTTACTAGGAAACCGATTTGTCTCTTTAATCACATCATCATCCCACATATCTCCATCTGTTACACCTGTAGCAACTCGTAATTACATTCATAAAGTCATAATAATCTTATGATAGTATTCCCCAAAATTATTGCAACTGATTTGCTATACCTTAAGCATGAGAATACACACATTTCTCTATTACCTTCCTTTAAGCTTCATTCAAAGTATATATATCTTATTTGCCTTATATTCCATTATGAGACCTCAGTGGTCCTTTAGACATCATATTTCCTAATTCCTTTAAGTGTATATCCCACAATTCCATTAATCATCATAATCGGGTTTGGCCCTAATGCTAATTTCTAACTTAGTATCTTTTTAGTATCTTTTCGGTAATGACTTAATCTATTCCTTTATTTACTTTATAACTTAAACCTTTAAGATTCCTTAATTTTTTCCAAACATAATCATTGCATGCATGTACTTGCTCATGGAACGCGATCTGATTCTTTAACCATATCTCTGTATCATATATCCTTGAATAAGTTTGGTTTTCGAAACCTATATCCCAAAATCGAACTACTTACTCGGTCATGAATCCCCTTACAATATACTGCCAGCCTTATTTACTCTAGCTAGGACAGATATGACCATTCACCGGATTACCATTGCCTTAATCAGAGTATCCACTCAAATTTCCAATATAACCTTGTTGTTATGTTCTATTTCTCCTGAAGACCTTGATGTCCTTACATAGAAGACTACAACATCTTTCTACTAACCTCCTTTTGACAATTCGGTCCTCGAGTACATACATAGAATTCAACTATAACTCATATTAGTACCTCTTTTGTCATATCGACCTTACTCCTTACATATATGACTCACTTATTCATCGGTTACCTTAATCACCTTTGGCCCTTGTGCCATATTTTTAACTCAAAATCTTTACTCATATCATCCCACAATTGGTCACACCACAACCTATGTCCGATTATCTCAACATGAGTCATTAATCCATTCCTCCGGATTATATTCTTGTCTCACCCAAACGTGCTATACAATCACCTTAACTAATGTGGGTTACCTTTTTCCTCAAGTCTACTCGATATCATCCGCAAACCTTATCTCTACATATTATGCCATGTAATCATTCTCACTATATGCATAAGATACTGACTACTTTATAATAATGGTCTTCAAAAATCATCATAACTACATTACTGTACCTTCAATAGGAGAACACACATCTCTCTTCCAATTTCCTTATATACACAATCCCAAGGTTCACACATTAACTCCTTACAACCAAATATTAAATCTTAGTAATCTCAAAACATTACATCCTTAATTTCCTTTAAGGTACCTTCCACAATTTCGTCATTTATCTGAAAGTAAGGTTGACCTTATGCCATCTCTAACCTAAAATCCTTACAAGAATAATTTAATGCATTCCTTTAAGCAATCTTTAACTTAAATCCTTAAGGTTCCTCAATTCTATTTACTCATAAATATCATACTGATGAACGATACATTGCTTTCAAAATCAATCACTTCACGTCCTAACTCCTTCAATGTGTACATACAAGTAACACTGTTACCTTACTCCTCAAACGCACATACGACCATTTTCCATGCTACATCCTTTTGGTTTATCGATATTCTCGGAATAACTAGACTCTACACCATAACTTATCAACTTCAAGTGGCTTTCTCCCAATGCAATCGTTCACAACTTAATTCTTCCAACAAGTATTACACCATAAATTTCATACACAACATACCCACTTAAAATCCAAGTATCAAACCTCAAAAATTCCCAAGTATCATAACTTTCTATTCCCCGAAAGTACAATCCACTGTTTTGGTTCCTTGGCCTCATTAAAATTGGCCCAAGAGATCACCTCCAACTCAAAACCTCTAGTTTCCTCAAAACAAGATCATGATGAATCGATCAACATAACTGTGCCTAATCACTTTATTTCCCTAAACGTGATATCAAATTGCCGTAATAGACATCAATCACTCTATGTCCAATCCTTGTATTGTTTCTCTTAAGGAAGCCTCATAACGAACCTCAGGTAATCCTTCCAAGACAATGCATACGGCTTCACACCCTTAATCTTTCCGAAAGTCTAACCCTCTGGTCCACAATGGACATACTCATTCATAACCATAATCCCTATGATTTCACAAGTAAAAAATGCATTTTTATGTAACGTTCCGCCACATTGGGCCGACCCAATCACAATGCTGCAGCTCATACATCCCAACCTATCACTGGTGGCCCAGTATTCTTGCCACTTCCAGTAGGTTGTTGAAGAGACTCTAGCATGAGACCTCACTAACTTGATATCATCTGTTTAGAGAAACTAGATTCCTTATGAACGATACCTTATATACATGCATTCTCTTCTCAGCAGTCTATTTTCTTAGATGTCCACAAGACAATCTCACAACTAGGCATTTTGAACTTCATACAATTCATTCACACGTACTTTTACCAAAACAAATGATTAGGGTACTCATATGGGAAGAAATATTCTTAACCCCCCTAGAGCATTAACCACATACATTTGTTTCCTCTCTAATAAGGAATCTTGGTAAAACTCAATTCACGAGATAACGCTTGCTAACTCAGCTCAACGAAGGGAGTAATTAATGTCATACCGAAGTGACATTATCCCACGAATAAAGAGAGATTCCTAAGAGTGGATCTAGGAATACAGTAATAGAGTCGTCCCTGGTGGCAACCTTGTAGGGAACGAACACCTAGGCTCCATACGTTACCCCTCCATTATGAGTCCTGACAGTCCTTATCCATACGACATAACTGTTTTTGGCACTCACGGAGTCTTGTATGAACGAACAATTTGCAATAGTAATGAATTTAGTAATTTACGAAACAAGGAAACACTTCCTTATCATTCGAAACATTACATAAAGTAACTGACATAAAGTCAAATAGACATATTACTTAAACTATGGAGATTGTCGACACACGTCATTGCTCCCTATTTCCAAAGGCCTTGCAATATCCTACCATTTGTACAAAGCTTCTCTTCCGTCGGGGTGGCGTATCACAAAGAGTCACTGCTCTTGATCCGAAGATTCCATAGGCGTCTTGCCTTTACCATGAGTAACCGACTGCTCCAGGACAGACACTTCCGCCCTTGAGTCCTGCCCTATAGTTAGCTTTTGCGGCCTGATATCCTTGCTTTGACTTTAGGTCCTTCTTCCTACAATATGCCTTTATGTGGCCTTCCTTTCCATAATAGTAGCATATCCTCTTTTCCTTTTGACAGTTAAAACTCTTATGCCCAACTTCACCACAGTTGTGGCATTAAATCATGTCGCTATTCCTGCTTGAGCCTTTGGCGGAATCAGACGGAGCCGTCTTGATCCTGGTACGACCAAACCTCGCGATCTTGGTGGGTAGCAAAACTCCTCCAGAAATCCTGATTGGAAGTCTGCCCTGTTCACCTTATACAAGGGATCGAGCAACAACCTAGTTTGGCGGATATACTCCTGGAGTTCGCAGACGTCTTCAATCATTCGGGTGAGACCGACCTCCGTCTCGTATGTCCTTTCCTCCATGTCGTACAGAGCGTTCGACCATTCTTCCAGTCGTTCTTTCATCACTTGGGGCCTTGGCATGTCTTGCTGAGTCGGGATTACAACTGGCGTACTCATTGACTCCACGACCTTGCCCTCAAACGAGCATTCTATATCGTCTCATCCACCTAGCGATGTGCTTCAACACTAATCGTCTCCCAAGTGGCAGGAGACAATGGCGAATACTCCTGCTCAGGTAGAAACTCCGGACTCGGATAAATGAACTCCACTCTCGGTTCCTCACTGCCCACCAATAAGCGTTCCAAGCCATTGGGCTCAAATCCTTGCCCTTCGAGGTTTTTCTCGGGGTCTTCCTCCTTCGGATCTTCCTCCGGGTCCTCTTTTGAATCCTCCTCTGGATCCTCTTCCTCAGGGTCCTCTTCTTCTTCAGGAATCATTTCTATTATGAAGTCGGCATTGTAGTACCCTCTAGCGTACCTGGACCACTCCTCTTCATCCTCAGTAAGGACCCTTGGCTCCTCTGTAGGCTCTACTACAGGAACCATGGCATTGTCGGACACTAACACTACCGACTCAGGGAGTACGGTCTTCACCTACTCGGGTGGACTACTAGGTCCTACAACCTCAAAACATCGTAGGGAATCAGGAATTCAAGGCTTACTGGAGATGGCGGAATCACCTCGGCTTCTTTCGAGTCCTTTCTAAGAGAAATACATGCACCCATATTCGACGGGGCGACGAGAAGAAAGTTAGTCTTTCTAAATATAGAAGTTCGCTTTCATACTAGACTAAAGGGAAGGCACGACTAGAATGACAGAGTTTGTCAAACGACACGTTTTTAGTAAAACAAAATTTTATTTGAAAATTCAGAGCCTTTGAAAAATTTCTCTGTTTCAAACGAGTAAACAATTTATAAAAATGTTTTAAATTTCCCAACCCATAAAAAAAACCCGGCTCTGATACCATTTCTGTAACACCCCCAAATTTATCCTTGAAAACGTTACCGTCAGTGACCTCAGATTCCACATCCAAAGTCACCCAAGGCTTAACCAAATTATACAAATCATAAAAACAACATTTATGATATAAAATAACATAACATTTGATTAAAATCAAAGTCTCGGAATTTACATCCAAGTTTCAAATACAACCGAAATACAGAATAGTCTTAATACAGAACATGTTTAATGCAGACCATGTTTAATACAACAGAAGTCTTTTAAATAAATAACACAAGGGTCTTGATCGAAACGATCACCCGCCAAGGAATCACAACCTGGTAAAACTCTTCAAAATTCCAACTGCTTTCATAGTCGCTTCTAGCCTTCACAGAACGGACGTTTATCTGATGTGCCGAATAGAACGGATGACACCAACCAACCATGCAGAGAACAATTCCGGTTGGTTAGTCTTACTGAAAGACTATGCAAGGGAGAAATATGAAGGTTCAAAGTAGTCGTATTAGGTTAGACTTATCGTTTCTTGAATGAAAGCCGATGACGATAGTCAACCACCATACTCCTACTAAAAATTATATGAAAAGATATGATCAAGAGAAGACTCCAACGGAAATTGAGTCTTATGGGAAAATCCAAGAGAAGACTCCAACGAATTGAGTCTTAACGGAAAGCATGACAAATGTCATTATATTTTCACACAAACGTTTGAAAACGACTTGATGTTTCAGTTCACGACCAACCTCACCGCTCAACGCGAATCCAGATTGAAAAGAGAACTTTACTCTGATCAAAGTCAAGACGAGTTTTCCTAGCTGCACTATTGCCTAGCTGCACTACTCGCCGAGGGTATATTAATTATGTGCGACAACGGAATTATCTTATTTAATTCCAAAACACACAATTACGTTACAAGCTTTTAAGATCTCTCCACGAGAGATATTGGATCTCTTCACAAGAGATATCAAAGGGAATACATCCCAGGGAATACATCCCAAATGGTGGCACCAGCTGTGTGCACATACCCTGAGTAAGGGTAAGGTCATGACCGAAGATACTAGGGCAAAATCCTCCTAACACCAATTATAAAGTACCCACTAAACTTCGCAAGGTACATAGTGTTCCTACGAATACTCGTTCTAACTAAACATTTAAAACATAAGAGCAATAATTCACAACAAAGCCATCGCGGCCAATAACACATATAATAGCGTTGTTCTAGTAATATATACAACCTATTATAATATTTGTAATAATCATATAAATATATATATATAATAGCTTTGTCCTAACAATATATACAACCTATTATAATATATCTTTTATTTTAAAATCACATGCATTCTTCAAAACTGTTCCCAGACGAAAACAACAATTCATCCCAAATCAATTAACAATTAAACAATTGATAATCAATATAAATATGGAATGATAAGCAAGAGCGAACCGCCACTTGCCTGGAGTAGATTCGACGATAAATCTAGACGAGACGACTATCGAATATATTCTTTCCAAGGATGTGGCTTAAGCTTCAGAATAGCCCTAGCAGAATACGAGTCCACACGCGATCCAGCAAATCACGTTTTAACTGACAAATTAATTAATTATCAATTAATTTGACTGGACGAATCCAAGGAATTAAATTTAATAAACTTTTATGATTTTAAATCATAAAAATATTTATTAAATTTTCCTAAAGAAAAATACGGATGAAAGGGAGTCGAAATTATACCGCTCAAATAATTTCGGGTTAAATCTGGATTGAAAGCGAATTGGGATTCACGACCCAACAACAGCTAAACAAAGGAGGGGGGTCCCACTTACTATTCCTCCATCTTCAACCTCTTCGAACAACAACCCTGTAACAACAACAACAGGGGGAGCTCGCCGGGCTTCTTGGTGCCGGAGGTGGAGCGGCGCCGGCGGGGAGGAGGAGGACCACGACACCAGCAGCAACACGACAGGAGATGAGGGCGAAACAGGGGTCGGGGAGCTCTTCGTCGCCGGCAGCAATACGCACAGGCTAGCGGCTCGCCGGGAGAAGGAGAGGGCGACGCCGGGAAGCAACAACTCGACGGAGCTCGGCGAAGCACAGCAGGGCGGGGAGACGACGGCGAAGCAGGGGAACTCGCGACCGGAGAAGGGGGAGACGATCAGAAGAGGTGGCCGAGAGAGACGACGCCGGGGAAGGAGATGTGAGGTCTGGTCCGGTCGAGTTCTTATATAGCTCGAGGGACCCCGACCACCACCTCGAACAAGCCTAACCGAAAGCACGGCGGGGGAAGTACCGAAGGCACGCCGGGGAAGGAGCTTCACGACGCCGGCGGGAGCTTGAGCAGAAGGAGAGGGAGCTGGGGAGGTCTGAAGTTTTGAGTGCCCAGCTACCTCCGTCCCGACTTCCTTTCAAAGCCCAATGGAGAGAGACGTGGCGAGCCTGACCACCTCATCGACGCGTGCCCCCGACAGGAATTACACGCGGCCAAAACGAGGCGACATGCAAACATATTTACCGGGAAAGATTTGGCAGAGTTTAAACTCCTGGAAATTATATGTTTGTATTCAAACAAATATTCTAAGTCTCGAAAATACATTGAATGTATTTTATACCATTCACGAAATTATTTCGGAGATCAAGGATATTACAGAAAATTCAAACTCTACTGAAAGCGAAATAATTATTGAACGAAGGTTGGGAAAATTATCCAATTATCTTTTCTAAAAAATGAGGTATATTACAACTATCCCTTATATAAATTTATTCTCTTCTCAATAACCTATCCCCATGGACGACTACAGTATGACCTCACAACTAGGCATTCTGAACTTCATGTAGTTCATTCCTATATGAGGAGAAAATTCTTAATCCTATAGAGCATCAACCACATGCATTTGTTTCCTTCATATTAAGGAATTTGGTCAAACTCTACTTACGAGGTAACGCTCACTAACTCAGCTCAACGAAGGGAGTAATTAATGATGTGATATTACTCCAGAAATGAAGAAAGAATCTTAGGAATGGATATAGAATTTAAGTAATAGAGTCGACCCTAAAATTAACCATGCAGGGAACGAACATTTAGGCTACATACGTTACCCTTCCCCTGTAAGTTCGACATCCCTTTATCCACACATGACATATACTATTTTCGGCACTCACGGGGTTTCGTATGAACGATTGATTTGTAACGACAATGAATTCAGAAATTTTCCGAAACAAGGAAACACTTCTTTATCATTCGAACGTTACATTAAAGCAACTGACAGAAAGTCAAACAGACATACTATGAAACTACGGAGATTATCGACACAAGTTGTCGCTCCTTAACCTTAAAAAAAAGGCTTAACAAAAGTACGACTAATCGATCAAGGTTCCCCCCCCGTCGTCTTGACGCATCATGAAAAGTCGTTGCCCCTGGCCTGAAGACTTCATAGGCGCTTTGCCTTTATTCCGGGCCATAGATTGCTCAGGAGCAGATGCCTCTGGCTTTGGGTTCTGCCTATAGCCAACATTTAAGGCTTGATAAGACTGCGTTGGTCCTAGACCCTTCCTTCTACAGCATGTTTTCATGTGGCCTTCCTTTCCACAATAATAGCATACTCGCTTCTCCTTTTGGCAATTAAGACTTTTATGCCCAACTTCACCACAGTTGTGGCACTGAATCACCCCGCTACTCCAACCTGAGCCTCTGGCGGAGTCAGACTGAGTCGTCTCGGTCTTAGCACGACCAGACTTTTCAAGTTTGGTAGGCGATGCCGGTCTTTTGAATGGACCAACCTAGCGATCCTGTTGCCCACCCTTTCCCTTAACCTGCTTTTCCCGCTTTTGGGCGGATTCTTCCAGTATGACCTCTATCTTGTAGGCCGCATCCACATATTGCTCTAATGTAGAACAACCGTGGTGCACCATTAGAGGTTTGATCTCGGGGTTCATCCATCCGTGGAAGTACCGGATCTTTTGTTCTTCGCTCAACACCTCTGGCCCAGCATATTGCAACAAGTGATTGAACTTAGCTGCAAGCTCAGTCACCTTTAACCCATTGGTCTTAGGGTACACAAATTTCTTATGCTTTTCCTCCCTCATAGCACGGGAAAAGAAGCGGTCAGTCATCTTTGCTTTGAACATACTCCAGTTCAGTTTGGGATGATCAGCTAGACCAGTGCTCTCCCACCATTCGCTAGCCACATCCTTAAGTTGAAGGGAAGCGATGTGCACTTTCTCAGCCTCAGGGCAATCCACAGTCCTGAACAACCGTTCCATATGTGAGAACCAATACGCCACCTTGACTGGTTCTCTGGTACCATCGTAACTATCAGGTCTCATTGAGCTCACGACTTCCAAGGCTTGGCCATAAGTTCCTTTATTCCTGACAACATCATCCCGAGGTACGTGATTCACTGGCTCCTCAACTTCAGGAATAACCTGAGGAATCGGAACACCTTGTGCTTGTGGTGCAATTGACCATATTACGTCAGTGATCGTCTCCACGATAAATCCACGAATGGCTTCTTTGTTCGCGGTATCCAACACTATCGGAGGATTAGCCTGAGCTTGGCCAACGCATGCAGGGATATTGTGAGAGACAGACTCATGCTCCTCCCCTTGATTAGCGGCGCTCCTCAGATTTAACCTTGGGTCGTTACTTGGTCCTGCACCAGTACGGGCTGTGTTTTTTGTGTTCACCATCTGTTGGTGAATCATAACGTTAATTTAGAACTTTTTCAACTTGATCATGACACTTTAGTCAATACTTTATGATACAGATTATAAGGGTCCAAACTAATAACTTTATATTAGCTTGACTAACCCTTTTTCTGCTAACTACAAAAATGACCTTCTTCTCCTGACTTGAGAGTGGGTATTCTAGGAGAAATGTCAACCTTTAAATAACATCAATCCTAAGAAGAGACAATATTCCTAAGAATGGATCTAAGGAATAAGTAACACTCGAAGCTTGCAGAAGTTTGAAAACCATTTATTATAACACCTTATACTTTCAAACATTATACTTTATACTATTAACTCTTTTTATATAATTATTACAAACTTTTTCCAAGATCAAAATTACACTTTAAGAGTTACACCCATAAACCAATTATAAATAGCCTTTGAAGTTCAAATAGCTAAATCATTATTTTAAATTCTAAGGAGTAGAGAAAACTTTTAAATCCAACAGTTAAATCTTCAAAGTTCCTTTTTAATAGAAGATAGGTTGAAAATAGTTTCGAAATTAATTTTCCGAAAATTCTCAAACCTAAATATAGGCAAAGAATTTTAAAACCATTGCTCTGATACCATATCTGTAACACCCCCGATTTATACCGGTAGTGCTACATGCCAATGACCTCAGACGTTACCGTCCAAAGCCACCCCAGGCTTTAATCGAAGCAATTAAACTTAAATACATAAACATGTTAAATGAAAGATTAAACAGCGGAAGACTTAAGTATATGAAACTCACCCCATTTTATTAAAGACCTCTCATCAAACGAGGTATAGTTTGTACAACAGAATAAAATTCAACGAGAGACTTATAAATTACACAGCGGAAGACTTTTAAAGTAATACTTAACCACTTAAAACACTGACACTTAAATCTTCGTCTGCAAGCTTCTCCTTCAACTGGTTACTTTAACTTCGGGAACCAACCACTGATGTGCCGAATCGAACGGATGACACCAACCAACCATGCAAAGAACAATTCCGGTTGGTTAGTCTAATGAAAGACTATGCAAGGGTTAAAAACAGAGTGGTTCGAGTGATCGTAACCGTTTACTATCATTGTCCTTCGAATAATAACCGAAGGAACGATATATAACCCGAAACTTTCACGGAATGATTTATATTTGGATATGCACTGAAGAGAAGACTCCAAAGGAATTGAGTCTTATGAGAAGATATGACAAATGTTTGGGAACGTTATAGTTTCATTTAAGCTTTTAAAATGACTTGATGTTTCAGTTCACGACCAACCTCACCGCTTAGTGCGAATCCAGATTGGAAAGAGAACTTTACTCTGATCAAAGTCAAGATGAGTTTTCCTAGCTGCACTATTGCCTAGCTGTACTACTCGCATGAATGTATATTAATTATGTGCATCGCCGCACTTATCTTATTTAATTACAAAATGTATATTAATGTTAAGGCTTTTAATATTATCTCGAGTAACTACGACGCTTTAATAATTTCGAGTAACTACGACGCTTTAAGATTTCGAGTAACTACGACACTTTAAGATTTTGAGTAACTACGACGCTTTAAGATTTCGAGTAACTACGACGCTTTAAGATTTCGAGTAACAACGACACTTTAAGATTTTGAGTAACAACGACGCTTTAAGATTTCGAGTAACTACGACGCTTTAAGATTTCGAGTAAAAACGACGCTTTAAGATTTTGAGTAACAACGACGCTTTAAGATTCGTGCTACTCTATCATTAAAGTTCACAGTTAAATCCACAATAAAACCATTATGGTCATTAATAAGTATAATAGCGTTGTTTTTAGCAATATATATACAACCTATTATAATATCACGTTTTAATCACATTATTTATAAAATTAGTTCCCAAACGAAAACAACAGTTCACTCCAATTTAATTAACAATTAAAAGCAATTGATAATTAATAGAATATGGAATGATTAAGCAAGAGCGAACCGCCACTTGCCTTAGCTTAGACGAACGATCAAGACGACGATGGGCTCGACTGGAGAGAGCTTCGACTCCTAAGGGCTCGAGGAGAGAGGGCTTCGACTCCTATCCTCCTTGTGCCTCCAAGGCACCACTCCTAGGCCACCACAACCTCCGGCGAGACCTCGAAAACTCCGGCGAGGCTCGAACAACTCCGACGAACAAGAGAATTTGAGAGGGAGAGAGAGAGATATTTGATTTGGTGTGCCTTCAACTCCTCCATAAACACCTCTTATAGCCCAAGGAAGGGGACAAGCTCCCAACAAGATTGGCAATCTACTTTCGGTGGCTTTCGGCGGGACAATAGAACCCGGTTGTGACAGAACCGTGGTAAAAGAGTTGCAACTTCCAGAAATCGTCCTGACTTCGATGGGGTCGTTCTCTCCGCTCCGACCTCCAAATGGGGTGATTCCAAATCGAGGAGTTAGATCTAGAAGTATATTTTAATCCCTTCAAATTTCACATTGCAAGGATCAGGGAATCAAAAGTTATGACGATTTTACCGAGAGGTCGCGTTTGCTTGCCCGAGAAAAGGTTTGGCTCGGGATTAAATCCCGGAACTTATATATTGTACCCAAGCAAATATTCTAAGTCTCCAAAATACATCGAATGTATACTATATCACTTAGGAAAATATTACAGAGATCATACAAGTTACAGAAATCCGAATTTCTCTGAAAGTGACACAAATACAGAACGATGGTTGGGAAAAATTACCCAAATATCCTTACTAAAATTGAGACGTATTACAAATAGTCTGATCCACGCAACAACACACAATAGAATGAACCCTAAAAAACCGATTCAAGCACGATATAATTCGATATCATGATCACTGAAGGGAAGAGAAAAGAAGCGATATCACATGTTTATTGAAGGAAAGAGAAAGGAAGCAAAGACAAACCTGGAGCGGTAGTCGGACAATGAATTGGGAGTGGGGAGAAGTTTAGAGTGATAAAAATTGGGAGAAGCAGCAGTTCTATAGTTGAAGAGCAGAACATGGGGCAAGAGAAGAACGTGGGGGTGATTTTCAAAAGTTGAAAGAGATTGCCAAGTGGTTTATTTCACAGCTTTCCGCTTGATTCCCCCTACGGCCGCTCACAATCGGCTGAAAGAATAGAGGAGACGTGGGAGAAGACTTAACTGAAAAGAAAATTAGGGCTTCATGTCTCCGTTATTTCTCTTAGCTTTCGTCTTCTCCGTAGCGACGATTCGAAGTAACAGGAGGGGGTATCGAGCGGAAAACTGGGGTAGATGGAAGTCGTGAGCAAAGGCACGACAGTTCGCCGGTCTCGGAGGTGGAAAGGATGACGCCGATGGCGGTGGACGCAGACAAGGTTAGCAGAGAGAGAGAGAGTGGGGAGCAAATTCTGAAAATGGAGACTGAGCGGTTGAACACTGAGAACATTAATAAGGATCTTCCTCTAAAAAAAACATTAATAAGGATCGGTTGAAAAGAAGATGGGGGTCTAAGCATGGATAAGCAGAAGCAAAATGTGGTACTGGGATGCATCAGTTATAAAATATTTACAGATTGCAGGTTCATATATTACTAGATGTAAAACAAAGGCCAAATGGCTTAATTTTTAACACTAACATGCCTTCAGCTTTAATATATTAGAATATCCATGTTCGAAAACAATGCAGATTCTATAATGTATAGATGTTTCTTGGAGTTAAAGATACTATATAGAAGCACATAAAATGTAGAGTATAATTCATGTTGAAGAGTGGAGGAGCACTCCTACCTTGAGAAAAGAGTTCCTAACACAAGTTTTCCACCAAACAATATTGGGCATCTTAGGCGCACCATTTATGAATAGACGAGTTTAAATCTCTCGTGCATATGTGTGTAGTCTAGACAGGGCAAACCTATATCTTTTGCCGCCATGCATACAGTAATAGTCACCAAGTTGTCCCTTATAAGTGTCCCGGTGACATCAATCGTGAATTCGTGATGCAATTGGCATCTTTGGAGGGTTCCTAGAGGGCCAAATAGGAGACTGAGAAACAAATGTCATATGGCCTCTGATTAGGATTAGCACTAGAATTAGATTGTGAAGCATGCATGCATTTGACTGTACATTAAGGTGTCATTGGCAATGCACAACCTGCACCTAGGATCTCATCTATGATGACTTTCATCAAAGTTAATTAAATAGTATGGATTCAACTTTCAACACTACAAACAACATTCCTAGGACATGGCTCGCATTTCATGATTCCTAGCTAAATCAAACTGCAACAATAGAATTTTTAGAAACTCATATGAGAGAAAAAATAGAATGAGACACAAGATTGAGAACACATAAACTCCAAAATTTCAATTGGGTTTCTTGATTGAACAAAGAAAAAGGGCAACGACTTCAAAATTAGAATCAAAATCACAAGAAAGAAACCCAAATGTCAAATGTGAAACCAAGTTTGCTTCGACAAGTCTGCCTCAGGATAAATGAGCTCAACAGTGTTTTAGTTGATGTGATTATATTCCCAGGCTATCCGAAACAAGAAAGAGAGTTTCTGGCACATTATCTGGATTTTTGCAGTACATAGACTTATAGATTTCCCAAGATATCAAGTTCTCAATGCAACTTTTCCCCCCTCACATTTTGTGTTTCGGAAAGCATCACGTACGCTACAGGAAGTTTTACAAGGCCCGTGCCCTTGAACACTCCAAGCACAACAGTCACAAACTGCATGTTTCAAGCCACCTGTCAGACCAGCAGAACACGACCACTGCAATTTGAGTATTGTAGTACTGCTCAAGATCTTGATGTCGTCGTTCTTTAATTTACAAAGTTTATGGCAACACCCCGCATCACCGCAATGAGAAAGAAAAATATAAGCAAGACATAAATAGTGGCATCATAGCAAGATTACGGAGTCACTAAGATATCGAGCAGTCATTATAACGTTGAGCCGAGCGTACATGTAAAGTGAGACATGGATCATTCACCATTTGGAGAAACACAAGGGCCCACTAACCATAGTACGAGACTAACAAGAGTAGAAAAAGGAAAGAACAGACATGGATCTATGAACTGCATGCAAGACTAAATAATTATGTATAAACTGTTTTATATCATTTGTTTATCCATAGTACAAGGTGTACAACAAATATCAAGCATAAAGTATATATGAATGACACATAAAATTATTTGTATGAGTTCAACGGTTGTGAACTGTATCTCATAATTTTCACCCATTACACAACCAAATAGTCTCAGCAGCAGATCTCCAAGATAGAAGGTAGCATGGGAAGAAGATGAAATGAAGACTTATCTTTGGGTGGTATTGAGTCTTGCTATAAAGAGAAGAAGTTAAGAACAAACATCGATGCAATGAAGGCTTCTCTTTGGGAGGTAATGAATTTTGCTATCATGAGAAGAAGAGAACACAAGATCTTTGAGACATATGGTGGCATGAGACAAGGGAAAAATGAAATTAAACCTAGAAACTAAATAAATGTTAGGAAATCGACCCTCTTCAAGACCGTTGTACACTCACCGACTCCCATTGAAACAAAGAGATAATATATAAAAGTAACTTTGTATTATATAATAAAAATGTACAAGAGATATTTCACGAACAACTCACTATACTCTTTATTATGTAAAACATTCTTACACAACTTCATTTGCACACACTCGAGCACACCACTCACACTAACTCTCTTTTGCTCGATTGTTTTCAAAATACCACTTCATCTCCAAATATATACTTGTGGTTGTGGTATGTCGGTGCTTCTCCCAATTGTAACTTCCAAAGTTTTCTAGAAAGGGACCCCACATCCATCTCAGTCAATCGTCTTAAGCTCATGAAAATTCTAGATTAAGTTCTTCTAAATCTATCGTGGCATCTAGATTCTTCTTTTACTTGCTCCATTTCATCTAATCTCTTATGGACTGTTCATGCATTTCTCTAATTTGGCCCATATCATTTTTGTCCATTAATCAGTATTTAAAAATATAAATTATACTCCAACAATTCATCCCTTAATTAATATTTCCAAATACCTCTAGAATATCCGCAAATATTACCTTCATGTGTTTCTCAATCACACCGCCTCTGTATATTCTCTGTGCAACTCGTCCATCCATAACAAAAACATTCTTCTCGTTCTTCCGGCCTCGTATGATCAAACATCTCCCCTTGAACACCTTACACCACTTATACGTACCGACAAACCTATACCCTTCTGACATCATAGCTCCCAACAAAATGATGTTAACTTTTCATGAAGGCACGTACCTCACAATATGAAGAGTATGGATAATACATTTATGAAGCCTCATTGTCATGCTTCCGATAACTTTGACCTTCACTTCTATCCGCCGGCTAAGTTGATGTGACCAAACTCTCCATCTCTCTTCAAGGTGTCGAATAATGCTTGATCCCCACACACATGCATTGATACATCATTGTCCATCACCTACTCGGATTTGACAACCTCATCACTTGTTGTCAAGTAGACATCCTCATCTTCAAGATCCCTGACCACATTAGTATGGGAGTCACCACTACACGTCCGCAAGGACGTCTCTCTCAATTTCTTCAAGTCCTCTCTCATCCGAGGATATCTCGCTTGCATGTGACCTTTCTCCCCACAGTAGTAACACTCGACGTCACTCAAATTACGACACTGACGTGAGTTTACTCTCCATCTTGGGTCACCTTGCCCCCTCGTTTGACTCCTCCCCCGCTCACGCTCCCCCGCAATTAGTATGTTATCCCCTCTAGTGTTGATAGTGTCATTCTTCATCATCCTCTTACTCTCCCGCAAAGTGGCCATCACCTCATCTAGAGTGAGACTCGACCTTCCTACAAGTAAGGTATGCACCAAGGACTTGTAGGACGCCGACAATGACGCTAACAACAACAATGCATGCTCATCGTTTTTTTATATTGTCACCTGCATTCATCAATTGACATACTAGTTGATTAAACTAGTTTATGTGGTCGTAAAGATTACATCCTTCCTGCATCTTTAGTGAGTACAACTCCATCTTCAAACACAACTGGTTCGTCGGCGACTTTGATGCGTAAATGCTCTCAAGCTTGTCCCACAATGCCTTCGGTGTGGTATCCTTCAACACATTGAACTTGATCTCGGAAGCATGTGCCAACCGCATTGTACTCACCGCCTTCTTTGGATTTTGCTCCATTCCTTCTCATTCATGGAGTCAGGCTTCTCATCCTCTAAAGCTCAATCAAGACCTTGCTACACCAAAATGTCTTAAATCGACTCTGCCACAACGTGAAGTTGATTTTCCCATGAAAGAGTGAGATCTTGAACGTCCTCGACAAGCCGACCGCCATCACGTCAACAAGAGATCCTTCTACATGTGAACTAAATCGGTATCACCTAACACCGACAACCTCAGCTTTAATACCACTGTTATGGAATCAACTCTTCTTAGGACCCTTTTTATAGTATTATTATTATGCTTCATCTATATAATTATCTTTAATTAAATTATTTAACACTGAGCTTTTCCACCTTATTTATCAATTTATTCTCTTGATTTAGTCCATCTATCTCCCTTGCTATATATTCTTGTTCTTCATATTAACCCTTTGCTATATATTCTTGTTCTTCATATTAACCCTTTCCTTTGCACAAGTACCTCCAACGGTGAACTATCTAAGTTTTACATCTTAATTTGCATTTCCTTATCCATTACTTAGTGGTATTGTAAAATTAATACTTTATTCTCTTGGTAGCATTTAAGCTTCACTTTTTCTTATTTTAATTCTTCATGTACTGTACTGTTCATTGTTACACTTAATTTATCATCTATCTCTTGTAATGAATCCCATGTGGATGAACCTGTTGCTCACACCTTTATCAACCCCAGACACCTTAATTTAGAAATGTTTTAGGGCGAAAAAATCAACCAACCTAAATCGCCTTAGACGGGGTAATGAGTCGATCGAATAGTACAGAATAAATCCAAACCAAATAAACAATCAACCACGTATGAAATAGAAGCGAAATTATAGTATGATGTATTGATCAAGTGATAACATAAATGAATCGAAGTACAACTTATCCTTGAGGAATAAGAGATCAGATCTGCTCCGACCGACTATTCCGACGGTTCGACCGTATGTAGTCGGATAATGTTTCAAAGGAATTGAACGAGAGCCGATATGCTAGTAGGCTTTTCTGAGAGGTGAGTTAATGAGTGTTGTTCGTAGAAGTCCCTCCCATTGATCATTCTTTCATGGTCTATTTATGGTCTTCTTCCCTTATTTTAATTCTTCATGTATTGTACTGTTCATTGTTACACTTAATTTATCATCTATCTCTTGTAATGAATCCCATGTGGATGAACACGTTGCTCACACCTTTATCAACCCCAGACACCTTAATTTAGAAATGTTTTAGGGCAAAAAAATCAATCAACCTAAATCGCCTTAGACGGGGTAATGAGTCGATCGAATAGTACATAATAAATCCAAACCAAATAAACAATCAACCACGTATGAAATAGAAGCGAAATTATAGTATGATGTATTGATCAAGTGATAACATAAATGAATCGAAGTACAACTTATCCTTGAGGAATAAGAGATCAGATCTGCTCCGACCGACTATTCCGACGGTTCGACCGTATGTAGTCGGATAATGTTTCAAAGGAATTGAACGAGAGCCGATATGCTAGTAGGATTTTCTGAGAGCTGAGTTAATGAGTGTTGTTCGTAGAAGTCCCTCCCATTGATCATTCTTTCATGGTCTATTTATGGTCTTCTTCCCTTCGTCCGTTACCGTTTTTATGAGATTCTCCATTCATTGTTGGACGTGATCTCCAGGATTTTCCTTTAATGGCATCCTAATCTTATGCTTGATTGGATTATCGTTTGCCTTGGATCGAGCAGTTAATGATCCGGGCAAAATTCTCGGGGTTGGTCGGATCCCACGCGTTTGAGGAACGTCCGACACCTCTCTTTAGTCTTCTTCGCCTACCTCGTCACTTGAGATTGGCCCAATTTGCTTGCATCGGCTTCACTGGAACATGTTGGGCCCAACAAGAAACCATACATGCTTTTAGTGGTGGATTCAGAATTATTCGAAGAGGAGTCATAAAACCGTCCGTGAAAAATTATATAATATTGTTTAGCATTAATCACATTATTATTTATATAATTTTTGTACAAATTTTATATACTAGGTGTATTATTATATTTTAAAAAATATTTTTAACTAATTTACAGTTTTGAAAATATTTTTGGACAAATAGTAAAGAGAACTACCTAGAAAATATTAGTATCAAATATATTGTGAGAATTTTAAATAAGATTAATTCAATTACCTTACAAATTTTTTAACTTAATTTCATAATCATTGTGGACAAAAATAGGAAATACAAACATTTGTATAAAAAATAAAATATAGAGAAAACAAGAGGCAAAAATTGTTATTTTTCTAAAAAGGAAAAAAATGGGAGACGATAGACTTTTGGGTTAAACTTTTATTCCATAACCAATTGAGCTAATAGCTCTTTTTGTGTTTATACACAATACATTAATATATATTCATTTAAAATATTATTTTTAATATATGACTTTATCCAGGGAAGGGGGGTCACCGGACCCCCAGGACCCTCCATAGATCTGTGATGCGCTCCTACCCTCCATGACTGCCACAGAGGAAGAGGAAGCTATGAGCATTCGCTCAGAAGGACCAATCACAAGATCGCACGCCAAAGCCATCGCCAACGCGACACAATCATTGGTTGTGCGCATCGTCGCTAGGAAAGGGACGCACCAGGTCGCGTTTTCCCTCAAGCGAGCTCAGAGAACGCGTTATCTTTCAATCTTCTTACAACCATCAACTGAACACGATCTTCTGAATTGTTTTGGAATCTCTGAACATTTTTATTTCAGTTATTTCTTTTGGGGCGTGCGTTCCACGCGTGTCACATAGGCCGGCCCATTAAACGAGACTCAGCCCATCCGAGTCCCGACATCTCTTATAAAAGATCAACTCGACCTTATGTACTAGGTTATGTCAAATTTTATCTAAGTTATTGTTGAAAGCCATATTGCCTCCATCCTTAGATCGACGTCACAATACTCCTTCTTCTCATCTCCTTCCTCCACCACCGACGCTACAACCACCTACTCGATCTCCTTGAGTCTATTCCCATCCGCTATCGACGCTACGACTTCGTTTGCCTCTCGAGCCAACACCATCACTGCACTCGCTTACTCACGCAAGGCAACAACCCCGCGTTCCACCCATTCAAATCTCATAATCAACCCTCGCGACTCACCACCAAGATCTCAATCCGGCATCCACATGAAGGAATGCATCAACTGGCATTAGAGCCTTTGATCTTTTAAGTCGCTTGTCAAGTTGTCATTTGTTCACAAAATGTTTTTCTCCCCCATCATCCTTGCTTCCGCGTTTGTCAATTTTTTTCTTTTCTACCTTGCATGTCCATTCGGTTTCTACAATAGAATCTCTTGGCCGATAATTTCTTGATCCCCTCACGAAACTTATGTGATTTGTTTTGCATGAAATATGCGTAATTAATTGATTGATTTTCTTAATTAATTGCTTAAATTTCGCTAAACATATCTTGCCATATTTGCTTGTGTGGACCGTTATAAATCTGCATCAAATCTTCTCTCTCTCCTATCGCGTCAATCTCGCGATTTCTTTCCTAAAGTTACTTAGCCGTTTATTTTTTATTTTATTTCATTTAATTCTTATCTGATCTTCAATCAAAAGTCAAAGACTAAGATCTCGGATTTGAATTTCAAAATTCAAAAGTCAAAGTCGCATTAAAAAAAAACGCGACAATTCAAAAAGAAGAAGAAGGAAAGCCAAAATAAGGCAACCTTCTTCCCCTCAACGACTAGGCTCATCTTTTTCATCTCTCCACCGTCTAGTGTCACACTTGAAGGTGTGTCTTGTGTGTACGCGTTGTTTACGCAAGAGGTTATGACTTCTTTCTTTTGGTGTCGTTTGCTTTTCTGCCTGCATATCACACTTGCTTTGCTTGCCTTTAGCCGCCCTCACGGCCAAAAGAACGCATCCTCCTACGTGAACACTTGTTGCTTGTTGAGTGCTTACTTGTTCTTTGGTTTTGTATTGTCTTTTGTTCGTTTTTACTCGCGATGTCTGATCATATTGTGATAGGTAGCCTCACGGAACCCACAAGTGGGAATGTCCAAGGAGATGGCCATAACCACCCACCTCCGCAACACATCGCGCAACAAGAAGTGGACCCACTCGCCAATCCTCCCCAACAAGACCCAATTCTGGAACTCTCGGAGGAACAATGCGAGATCCAAGAACTAAGGCGCCAAGTTTCCCACTTGCAGGCCATGCAACGCACTGCGCCGGTCTAACCTACACCAACCTTGATGGTCCCTATGGACACCCTGGGCGCGCCGTGTCACACTGAAGTCGGCCCAAGCCAACAACATGTGGACAAGGGCAAAGGAGTACTGCCCTTCACCTCAAACTTGCAGCCGCGATTTCAACGAATCCAATCTGTGATTGAAAGCCGCCAAGGCTATGTGTCGCATCGCGATCGATACGCACAACGACCAACACCAGCCGGCTACGACAGCGGCTTCGACCGCGACGACGATTCCCATGGTCAGTACTCTGAACCATTTGACTTCATAGACAAGTATGAAGCCAGAGGAATAAGACGCCGCCGTGAGATTGCCTCAACACCACTAGCCGGCCGAGCCAGACGAGAAGAACGTGACTCAGGTCTGCCGCGTCGCTCCAATCGCACCCCAGACATTGTGCCGCGTCAGCGTCGCCATGATCCCACCCGAGTGCCATTCGACGTCAACGACCACGTTGGCCATCAAACCGCGCGTACTCCGTGTTAATGTCTCTGATGGCTATGGATCGACGACACTAACAATACATGATGATTTCAATGAGTTCGATGATGAGGAGATGGAAGACGCAGGGCTCATCAATCCAGGCTCCTTCCATCCTCCCCTTAGTGATCCCATTGAACTCCAAGATAGGCCAGCGGATTGGATCCCACCTCCACTACAACAAGTCAGACCACAACATTGTGTTATGGGCGACAAACACGCGTGACCCTCATGGCCAACACCACGAAGACATGGCACGAGACTTTCATCGCCAACACAATGCACCTGATCAAAGACGAAGACAAGGGCGCGCTGAAGCTGTCTAGGTTCGCCAAGCTCGCCGTCCTCATCATCGCGCTGAGGAAGCTGAACAACGCGCTTATGCGCCACAACATGCTCAACACACACCAAGGCTTAGCCGCCATGAGGTAAAAGTTAAAATTGAGCATTTCTTTGGGGAATATAATCCCGCTGCGTTTCTTGAGTGGGTACAGACTACAGAGTATACTTTGTGGTATTGTCGCGTCCCCACAGAGAAGCATGTTGATGTGGTAACCCTTCATTTCAGAAGCACTGCACGCGTTTGGTACCACAGGTTCATGGACGATCGCGTTCATCGACACCTTGCTCCCATCACGGAGTGACATTAGCTCGTGTATGTCATGACACAGAAGTACGTGCTAGTGGACTATAGAAACCAAATGCGAATGGAGATCGCAATGGCGCGTCAAGGCTCCAAAACACCTATGGAGTTCTTCTCTCAGTTAGAGGACATGTACTACAAAGCCAGCATCAGTGTTGCCCCATCCACATTGCGAACGATGTTTCTGAGTGGCTTGAATGTGTCCATCTGTGACCAACTCGAGATATTGCCCATCAAGGATCTGAACACTTTGACGCACACCGCAATGCAAATCTACAACCAGCAATCGCATCATCGTCAATCCTCTTGGCAAACTCTGAGTCAAAGAAGGTACGAATCTAACTCTGGTCAATCCTCTTCTACTAATGTGCGCGGTCAACCCACAAGAACCACCGCGTCAAATCAAAGCCGACAGGGGAAGATCGTGACAACACCCACCAATACTCCTCGCGCGACGCCAACAAATGCCACATCACCAACTATAGAGCTCGCGCGTAACTTGGAGTGTTTCAAGTGTGGAGGACGAGGGCACTACCAGAGAGATTGCCCAAACACCAAGAAAGTCCTCTTCTCAAGCAATGTAGCAGGATATGAGTCTTATGAGGATGAGACACCCCTTGAGACCATCGAGGAAGGATTCAAAGATGACGAGGAGGCTTACACATGTAAGGCCACCACGCTACATGAAGGCACACCATTGAGCCTTGTCATGCGACGTCTCCTCACTGTCAAGGAAGGAACCCTTGTCTACGAACGCAAGATTCTATTCCACACGCGTTGCTTGGTCAAAACCGCATCCTTGAGTGTCATCATTGATGGAGGCAGCTGTTGCAACATCATCAATGAAAATATGGTCACTCATTTCAACCTGCCAACCACTCCTCACCCACAACGATATGGGCTACAATGGATTTCATCGAGTTCTGGTAACACTGTAACTCGTCAATGTCTTATTTCTTTCTCCATTGGTTAATATACAGATTCTGTCCTTTGTGATGTCATTGCAATGGATGCCACACATCTTTTGTTGGGGAGCCCATGTCAATTTGACAGGCGCGTTCTTCACGATGGGTATTTAAACACTTATGTGTTTACTTACCACGGGAAACGCATCACGCTCTTACCTATGTCTTCTCATGAGGTTTTATAGGACCAGGTTGAGCATGATCGACAGAAGGATATGGAAGCAGCAAAGAACCAGAGTCCGAGTAGCACGCGTTCTCCCACTGGTCACAAAGTTGCTACCACCGATAATGCATCCCAAGATCGAACGCGTTATAATGACGGGCCAAAGAACACGCCAAAAATCACCAAGTTGAAAGGCACTTGTGAGCACAGACTGCTTCTGGCTCGACCAAGCGATCTCACCGCCCCCTTGAGTGGTAAGGCACCGTGTTTCCTTTTAGTGCCCACGCGTTGCAACCAGAGAGCCCCATCCAGGACGCTTTTCCGTGCGCGATCTCTGAGTTGCTTGATGAGTTCAAGGACTTATTCCCAGAAGAGCTTCCCCAAGGCCTTCCACCTTTGCGAGGCATTGAGCACCAAATTGACTTGGTGCCTGGTGTCTCCCTTCCAAATCGCGCTGCCTATCGCGTTGGTCCAGATGAAACCAAGGAGCTACAACGCCAAGTGAAAGAACTTCTGGATTGCGGCTACGTAAGGGAATCCCTAAGCCCTTGCACAGTCCCCGTGATCCTAGTGTCAAAAAAAGATGGCTCATGGTGCATGTGTGTCGACTGTCGTGCCATCAATCAGATCATAGTCAAGTATAGACATCCAATATCACGCCTCAATGACATGCTCGATGAGTTGCATGGCGCGACACACTTCACCAAGATTGACTTGAAGAGCGGTTATCACCAGATTCGCATGAAAGAGGGAGATGAATGGAAGACCGCGTTCAAGACCAAATATGGGTTTTATGAATGGCTAGTCATGCCGTTTGGTCTCACCAACGCGCCAAGCACGTTCATGAGGCTCATGAACCATGTGTTAAGGGAATTTCTGGGGAAATTTATTGTAGTGTACTTTGATGATATTCTAGTGTACTCATGTAATCTTGAAAACCATGTCAAGCACCTTAGCCTTGTGTTAGAGTGCTTGAGACACGAACACTTGTATGCCAACCTTGGCAAGTGTCATTTTTCATCCGACACTATGAACTTTCTGGGCTACGTGGTCTCTAAAGATGGACTTCGTGTAGATGAAGACAAAGTGAAGGCCATCCGAGATTGGCCAACATCCACAACACCAACAATGGTTAGAAGCTTCCTTGGCTTGGCAGGCTTTTACAAGAGATTTGTTCGCGGCTTCAGCTCCATCGCTGCGCCACTCCATGAGCTCACAAAGAAAGGCGCCGCGGTGAATTGGAAGGAAACACACAATCACACGTTCAACGCGATGAAAGAGGCCTTCTGCAATGCGCCACAGCTTCAACTTCCAGACTTCACAAAGCACTTTGAAGTGGGGATTGGTGGAGTCCTCCACCCAGAGAAGAAGTCCATCGCATTCTTCAACGAGAAGGTTGTAATACCCCTCAATTTTAGTAAGGGTATTTGAGTAATTTCTCAACCATCGTCCTGTAATGATATTTTTGAACGTAATAATACACGTTGGTACGCTTAGGGTCTTAGATTATTTTTAAAGTATTTAAAAAAGAATTCTAGCAAGAATCGCAAGAGGACAACCGCGACCAGAGACCCAGAGGCGCACCGCGGGTACGCCGTGACTGTGGTTTCGACACCACGGGCGCGGTTTTGTACGTGGACAACCGCAATCGCGGTTTTGAACCCACGATCGCGGGCCTCTGCAAATCATTGCCTTTTCGTGCTTATCCGAGAGAGACGGTAGGAATTTCCCTCGTTTCTGTAACGCCGCCATTGAGGGAGGATGAAGTGATTCGTCTGTCCGGCATTGGGCTCCTTCCAGCTCTATAAAAGGGGAACTTCGGACGAGGAATCCTTCATCCACAACTCTCTCTCGATCTCTCTTGCTCTCGTTCTTGCTCTCACTGGTATTGTCGTGTGTTCGTCAGAGTTTCTCGTCGGAGTTTTGGTTGTCATTGTGGTGGCTTTAGAGTCTGTGGAGGTAGCATTGCTAAGGAGGAGGCTAGGATCATCGTGTCGTCGTTGGTGATCCTCATTTCATATTGTTGAGTCGTGTCGGGAGGGGGAACCACGACCGCGGCTATGAACACCGCCACCGCGGCCCTGCCCAGAAAACCGCGACTGCGGCTTTGCCGAGCAAAGCCATGATCGCGGCCATACCCGTCGTGGCCGCGGCTTAGCCCGTTTCTCTTGTTTCTGGTTTAGTTTGTGCCATATCTAATTTAGATATTTGTGCCTCATTTTGCATGCATCGTCAGAATGGATCTTGGAACATCGGTGGGCTTCGATGGGATTTTCCAGTAAGCTATTGAGTTCGTGTCTAATATTCCCGACCCGCAAATCTCCATTCGTCTAATAAAGGCAAGTGGCGGTTCGCTCTTGCTATCATTCCATGTTTCGTTAATTATCAATTATTTTGGATTGTTAATTAAATTGGGATGAAACGTTGTTTTCGTTTATGAACAAATTTTATAAATGTGTGATCAAAATGTGATATTATAATAAGTTGTATATATTGCTAGAAACAACGCTATTATATCTGTTATTACCATGATGGTATTGGTGTGGATTATTGTGTGGTTTTAACCGTTTAGTTAGAATGAGTATTCGTAAGAACGTTATGTACCTCGCGAGGTCTAGTCGTTTCTTTATAACTGGTATTAGGAGGATTTTGCCCTAGTACTTTTCCTGGTCATGACTGTACCCAAACTCAGGGTAGGTGCACACAGTTGGTGCCGACAATCAGAATTATTTCCTTAGATATCTCTCGTGAGAAGATGATATATCTTAAAAGCTTAAAACGTGAATGTATGCTTTGTCACTAAATAAGATAAGTGTGGTTGTGCACATAATTAATGAAACTTAGGGCGAGAAGTACAACTTGGAGCCCGTCTGGACTTTGGTTAGAGTAAGTCCTTTTTCCAATCTGAATTCGCATTGTGCGGTGAGGTTAGTCGCAGACCCAAATGGTCAAGTCATTTTTAAACGCTTGTGTGAAACTATAACGTTCCCAAACACTTGTCATATTTTACATAAGACTCAATCTCTTGGAGTCTTCTTTCATACGTTTCCCATAAGACTCGATCTTTTGGAGTCTTCTCTTGATCATACTACTTTGTATATTTTCGTAGAAGTGTTGAGGTTCACTATCGTTATCGGCTTTCATTCGAGAAGCGATGGGTGTAACCTAATATGACTACTTAGAACCTTTTCTGTTTAACCCTTGCATAGTCTTTCATTTGACTGACCAACCAGATAATTTCCTTTGCATGGTTAGCTGGTGTCATCCGTCTCATACGACACATCAGGATACCTTCCTTTTCGTGAAGGCTAGTATACGATGTTGAAGGCAGATGGAGGTTTAAAGAGTTTTTCCAAGGTTGAAGATCCTAGACGTGAGATCGCTCATATCAAGACCCGTTATGATATTTACTTATTTTAAAGACTTCCGCTGTATTGAAATAATTCTGTATTTGGATGTAGTTGGTATTCACAGATGTAATTCGTGACTTTGGTTTGAATAAACTTTATGATAATTAATATCATTTGTGTTATTTCATGGTTATTATAAAATGGTTAAGCCTTGGATGACTTCGGATGCATAATCTGAGGTCATTGGCAGTAATACTTTCAATAGATTATTTGGGGGTGTTACAAATTTGGTATCAGAGCCAAAGTTTTAAAACAGGTTGTGTTTCAAATCGTTTTACTGAAAACAAAAATTTTATAAACTGTTTACCCGTTCGTGTTGTGACAGTTGTTGGTTGAATCCAAAAGTGGAAATTTTAAATCACGTTTGAGTAAAAAGTGTATTTTGAAATCTCTGTCATTCAAGTCGTGCCTTCTTTCCAGTCTGATATAGTAAGTTCACTTCTATATTTAGAAATACTAATTCTTTTCTCGTCGCCTCGCATGATATGTGCGCATTCGTATCTCAACTTAGGAACAAGAAAGAGGCCGAAATGGTTCCACCATCTCCAGTGAGGCTTGAGTTCCCGGTTCCCCCTTAGTGTTTCGAGGTTGGGGAGCCAAGTTGTCCACCCAAGGAGGTAAAGACCGTATTTGAGGAGTCAGTAGTGTTGGTTTCCGACCGGGAAAGGGTTCTTGAGGGAGAGCCCGAAGCATACTCGAGGGAGGACACCGAAGAGGAAGAAGAGCCGTCGGAGTACCATGGAGGGTACTACGATGACGAACTCGAGGTGGAGGAGGATCCAGAGGAAGATCCCGAGGAGGATCCTGAGGAAGATCCCGAGGAGGATCCGGAAGAGGATCCCGAGGAATACTCGAAGGAAGAAGAGGATCCGGAGGAGGAGGACCCTGAGGAGGACCTTGAGGAGTATGGCTACAATTTGGAGCACTTGCTGGAGGACAGCGAGGACTTGGGGATGCAATTCATTTTCCCGAGTCCAGTGTTGCCAACTGAGGAGGAGTACACGCCGTTGTCCCCTGCCGCTTGGGAGGCACTTGGGATTTCAGGTACCGACAGAAGGAGGTTCGGGCCACTGGATGCACTAGAGGACCCGCAGTTTATCCCTACTCCGAGAGGGCCGAGGTTGATCCCTGCTTCTCGGCAGGTACTTTATCAGAGCAGGATGATTTCATCCAAGGCTCGTCGCCAGATGGAGGAGATGACTAAGCGTTCTCGCATGAGGGCAAGGCCTTGGGAGTTGATGGGTACACCGAGGGTGGTCCCGACCCAACATGCCAGGACAAGGCCCCGAGTGCTTGAGGAGCACCTGGAGAAGTGGTCGAATGCCTTGTATGATATGGAGGAGAAGACTTACAAGACAGAACTCGGTCTCTCCCGTATGCTTGAGGACGTTCGAGAACTCTAGGAGTACATCCGCTAGGCTAGGCTGCTACTTAACCCTCAATATGAGGTGAACAAGGCAGACTTCCAACCAGAATTTCTTGAAGAGTTTTGCTACCCACCAGGACCAGATGAGGGGCCGAGTGTTCCTGTGTCCAGAGAAGGACCGAGGGTACCAAGACCCATGGATGAGCCGTGTGCTCCGGGCCCTAGTAGGTCGAGGAATCCGACACTAGGACTCGTGGATGGTCGACCTCCAAAGAGGAGATGTTAGAGGTCCACTGGGTATAGAAAGATTTTCATGGCGTCGTGAACAAGGCAGTGATGGGCCATAGGGTTTTCTTTTGTTGTTTTGTTTGTTTAGAATTGTAGCCTCCTAACAATTTTGTCTTTTCGCTTAGGAGGGCTTTTTGTAAAAAACTTATTAGACTCAGTTTCAGTTCACTCATCAATGAAAGTTTGCCAGTTTGATCTATTCCGAGTCTATTCTAGGTGTTGTGCATTTTAATAATGTGATATTAATGTTGTGAAACACTTGGGAAATTGACCGGTAAACAAATGATGAACACAAGAAACACTATCCGTGCTGGTGCTCGGCCAAGCAACAACCCCAGGTTGAATTTGAGGGATGCCGCAAATCAAGGGGATGAGAACGAGTCGATTTCTCACAACAACCCCGAGGGCAGTGGCCAGGTTCCGGCCAATCCTCAGGTATTATTTGATGTTGCAGCTATTGAAGCTATTTGGGGGATCGTTATGCAAGTGGTCACCGATATTATGCGGTTAATCTTACCACATGCACAAGGTGTGTCAGTTCCTCAGGTTGTCCCTGGATTCGAGGAGCCAGTTGTTCATGTGCCTCAAGAAGATGCCGTCAGGAACATAGGGAATTATGGTCGAGCGTTGAAGGCCATTAGCTCTATCAGGCCTGACTGCTATGATGGCAAGGGGAAACCAGTCAAAGTGGCATATTGGTTCTCGCACATGGAAAGCTTATTTACAAATGTCGAGTGCACTGAGGCTGAAAAAGTGCACATTGCTTCCCTTCAGCTAAAAGAGGTGCTAGCGAATGGTGGGAAAGCACCGGTCTAGCTGATCATCTTGATTTGAAATGGGGGATGTTTAAGACCAAGATGACCGATCGTTTCTTTTCCCGTGCTATGAGGGAAGAAAATAATAAGGAGTTTCTCTACCCGAAGATGAATGGATTGAAAATGACTGAGCTTGCGGCCAAGTTCAATCACCTGTTGCAGTACGCTAGGTCAGAAGTGTCCAGTGAAGAGCAGAAGATCTGGCATTTCCACGAGTGGATGAATCCAGATATCAAGCCACTAATGGTGCGCCACGGCCCACGGATGCTCTAGTCTAGAGCAGTACGTGGATGCTGCCTATAAGTTGGAGGTGACTCTGGAGGAGTCAACGAAAAAACGCAATTGCTAGAGACCAGCGCAGAGCCAGCCTCAGGCAAGCGGGTTCAAGCGACCCGCGCCACCATCGAATTTTGCCAAGTCTGGCCGGGCAAGAACGGAGGCAACTCAGGGGGGTCAACGCAACGCTCGGGTCAGGGCAATAATCTGATCTAGTGTTTGCCTGCGGGAAGGAGGGGCACTTGCAGTTGTTTTGTCCGTAAAGGAGACAGAAGAGAGCTGAGTCACAACAAGGGTCTATTAGCCATAACAACCGACCCCGATTCAAACCAGTGGAGACTCCTAGCCATTCGACGCAGACAACTGTCCAGAACAAGGGGAAAGCCCCAGCTATTTCAGAAGGTCAAGGTCAGCGACTCTACGAGATGCGTGAGGCTGACGGACCTAATGCTCCGATTGCTCAAGGTACTCTATACCTTCATTCTACCTTTGTGTGTATATTGTTTGATTCGAGTGCTACATATTCTTTCATTTCAGAGAATTGTGTGAGTAAGCTAGGCTTAGTGTGCAATGAGGCTTGTGAGCCTTTTGTAGTGAATCTTCCCAATGGTGAACAGTTGGTAGGAAATAAGCGTCTGTCAGAATTTCCAATTACTATTCAGGGTAGGAAGTTCAAAGCAGATTTGATATGTATAGCCATGGCTCCATACGACATTATTCTCGGGATGGGTTGGTTGACGCGTCATGGGACGGTAATCGATTTTAGCTCAAGGATTGTGATAGTTTCATCTGGGGGCCAGTTCGTATGCAAATTTAAGGGTCGTAATGACGCTGATAACGGGAAGCTCATCAATGCGATACCTGCGTGTAAGCTACTTCGACAAGGTTGTGTCAGGTACCTGTGCTACCTGGATAAGCCTAAGAGAGATGAGGCTTCAGTTCTTGATGTTCCTATCATATGCGAGTATCCGAACATTTTTCCGGAAGAGATTTCCGGTTTACCCCCTAATCGTGACGTAAAGTTCACCATTGATCTCGAGTTTGGTATCACGCCAATTTCTAAGGCACCGTATCGGATGGCTCCAACAGAGATGCAAGAGTTGAAGAAGCAACTCAAGGACCTTCTTGAGAAAGGGTATATAAGGCCGAGTGCATCGCCTTGGGGCGTTCCGGTCTTGTTTGTCAAGAAGAAGGATGGTTCATTTTGACTTTGTATCGACTATCGAGAGTTGAACTAGGTCACTCTCAAGAATAAATATCCGTTGCCTAGGATTGATAATCTGTTGGATCAGCTTTAGGGAGCAAAAGTCTTTTCCAAGATCGATCTGAGATCTGGTTACCATCAGCTCAGGATTCGTGAGGAAGATATTTCGAGGACTGCTTTTCGGATGAGGTATGGGCACTACGAGTTCGTAGTCATGCCATTTGGGCTTACTAATGCTCTGACAGTCTTCATGGATCTGATGCATAGATGTTTCCACCAGTATCTGGATAAGTTCGTGGTGGTCTTCATCGACGATATTATGATCTATTCCACGAGTGAGGAGGCTCATGAGGAACATCTTCGTATCACCTTGTTTGTCCTTAGACAAAATCAGATATGTGCGAAGTTGTCTAAGTGTGACTTCTGGATCAAGGAAGTGGCTTTCTTAGGCCATGTGATCAATGAGGATGGGGTTATGGTCGACCCCTAGAAGATTGAAGCGGTAGCCAACTGGAAGCGGCCTCAGAATGTGAAGGAGGTGCGCAGTTTCTTGGGACTTGTAGGATATAATAGATGGTTCGTGGAGGGATTTTCTAAGATCGCTCTACCCATGACCGGTTTGGTCCGCAAGGTCCATAAGAAGTTTATCTCGGACGACAGGTTTGAGGCCAGTTTTCAAAAGCTGAAGAAGTGTCTGACCTCCACACCAGTTTTGGCGCTATCAGAAGGAACTGATGGTTATATGGTCTATAATAACGCTTTAAAGCATGCGTTAGGATGTGTACTGATGCAAAAGGGAAAAGTTATTGCATACGCATCTCGGCAGCTAAAAACCTATGAGGCAAACTATCCGACGCATGATCTGGAGTTAGCAGCTGTGGTTTTTGCATTGAAGATTTGGAGGCACTATCTCTATTGTGTTAGGTGCTAAGTCTTCATCGATCATAAGAGTCTCAAGTATGTGTTCACTCAGAAGGAGTTGAATATGAGACAACATCGCTGGTTAGAGCTACTCAAGGACTACGACATCGAGTTGATGTATCATCCGGGCAAGGCTAACGTGGTGGCCGATGCATTGAGCCGGAAGACACCGCACGAGACCGTAGTAGCTCTACTCACTGCTCAGACCAAACTGAACTAAGGATTGTGCGAGATTCACATCTTGTACGATCAACGTCGAGGATACCTGAGTATGTTGGAGATTCGGGCTACGCTACTTGATCAGATCAAGGAGAGGCAAGTTGCTGATGTGGTCTTGGTGAAGTTAAGCAGTGAAGTGATGGACGACAAAGCTCCCGGATTCGTGGTTCAGGAGGATGGATCACTCTGGTTTTAGGACCGGATTTGCATGCCTGACGTGGATGGCCTTCGCCAGTTGGTGATGAAAGGGGCCCACTCGTTAGCTTATTCTGTACATCCAGGATCCAGTAATATGTACAATGACCTCAGAAAGAAATTCTGGTGGCCCAATATAAAGTGGGACGTAGCAGAATTTATGGCGAAATGCTTGACCTGTCAAAAGGTCAAGATAGAATACCGTAGACCAGGTGGTGAATTGCTATCTCTACCAGTACCAGAATGGAAGTGGGAGGACATTGCTATGGACTTCATCACGGGGTTGCCGAAGACTCAGAATCAAAAGTATGCTATATGAGTGATCATTGACAGGATCACGAAGAGTGCTCACTTCGTGGCTATTGTTTTAGGGCGAAAAGATCAGACGACCTAAATCGCCTTAGACGGGGTAACTAGTTGATCGGATTACAGATATCAAACCAATTCAAGCAGACAATCAACCAATAAAGAAGAAATGTGAAATAGTAGAATAATTTTATTGATATATTGACGATCGAGTCAGATCAGATTACAACTTATCCTTAGAGGAGAGAAGATCAGATCGGGTTCGACCGATGATTATGAGGTTCGACCGGTGGAGATTGAGCGGAGTTCCAAGAGGAGCGGACGAGGATGACTAAGTGCTTGTGTGTATGTTTCTTAGAGCTAATTCTGGTGAAATGCGATGTGATCGTGTGTTTCTCTCATTGTGTCCTCTTCTCTACCCGATCAAGGTTCATATATGACAACTATCCTTTTTCGACCGTTACCCATGGCTAGACGATATCTCGTACTTAATTCTGGGAGTGATTGCTGGGATTTGCTCTTTATTACCGTCATTATCTTGGTATTTGAATGATGTTGTCGTTGCTTCAATCAAGCATTCAATGCTCCAGCGTGATCTTCGTAGTTGGTCGAGAGCTACTCGACTGTAGGGGGTCCGACGCTTCTTTCTGCTTCCTCTTAGACTTCGATCTTGTTTGGACCTAGGCCCATTCCACTTCGTCTGACTTCTTGGGAGAATGTTGGGCCCAACAATATCCCCAAGTTGTTTTGGGCTTGGAGCTGTAAAAGGGCGGAGTCCAAACAGCTTCCCATGGCACGATCTCCACCTTCCGATTTTGGCGCGTTATACCAGGGCTACATGGCGAGATCGTGTGGCGCGATGGGACGTCTCTGAAACTTGCCGTCTCCCTCCATAAATTCAAAATAGGCTTTTGCCGATTTGACTTCATCTTCTCATTTTGCATCTTTATCTGGTAGGTCTCCTAAGCTTTTCAACCATTGCTCTTCGATTCCCTCCTCTTTCTGTTTTAGACATGGTCTCTAGCGAAGCTTCCGAGTCGTCGGTGACTCATTCGAACTCGAACAAGGATGAGGCTCCTCCCCTCTTCATTCCGAAGGAGGCAGACGCTTTGACGAGTACTCTATCACAAACAGAGCTGGAGCAGAACCTCCAAGTCAGAGGCTTTCCTCCGGAGACGATTGCGAGGCTGCCGCATCCAGACGAAAGGGCCGACGCTCGCTATGAAGGCTGGGTCTGATTCTACGCGTACCCGTTTAGGATCGGGCACAAGTTCCCTTTTTCTTATCTTGTCAGAGATTTCCTGGTGACCGTGATGTTGGCGCCGTGTCAGGTGATGCCGCAAGCGTGGCGAATCCTCAGGGTTTTGGACTTGATAAATGTCCAGTCTGGAGTCGGCTTCAACTTCGAAGCTCTGTGGTACAACTACTCTCTAGGATCGAAGAGCTCTTCTCGTGTCCAGTTGCGTACCCGGCCGGGTCGGAAGCCTCTGGTGCTCAATCTGGATGTGAACGACCGCGGATGGGGGTCGAAATTTTTCTTTGTTGAGCGTTCGTCTTTGGAGAAAGGGGGGGACCGCTCGTTCTTGTTGTCGGAGTGGCGAATCGAGAGTATGTGTTTGTCCTCTCTTTGCCTTTTTGTGAGTCTTAACCCCTTGTTTTAACTTTTCTTTTTTGTAGTTCCAGAGGCGGAAGATCTGGAAGTTGATGCTCATTCGGAGGGCTTGTCGAAGATTGTTCTCAACATCCTTGCGTCGGAGAGGAAGTTTGCAAACGTAAATTTGGTGTCGACCTCCCTTGTTGCTCAAGACGTTATGTCAACTATCTCATCGTCTCGTGTCAAGTGTGAGTTTTCGATTTCTGGTATACTTATGTTTTTTACTTTGTCGTCTGCTTTGTGATTTTTTTATCGTTTGTCGCATCAGTATCTCCGGGAGATCGGTCGAGTGCTCGTCTGAAAGGAGTGTCTGGAAAGGGCTTAAAAGAGCAGAAGAAGGCAACGACCAAAGCTTCGCCGAATAAATCAACTCCAGTGGAACCGACATTCCAGGTCAAGGTTGGCTCGAAGAGGAAGGCGAATGTCTCTTCTGGCGGCGTGAAGGTGGCGAAGGCCCCAAGGAAGAGAGAGACGGCTGCTCAAGGGGTCGAATCGATTGGTGCGGTTGGCCAATCGATTGCCGACCTCTTTCACGCTCAGGACCCAACTTTGAAGTCCAAAGTCGACGACGTCTCCCCCTTGGACTGCATTGGTGAAGCGGGATGCTCCGCGTGGAGGGTAAGTTGTCTCGTCGCGTCCTTTTTTTTTTTTCTTGGTTCGACTGAATTTCTCGACTGGTTTTGTTTTCTTCTTCAGACTTTTCAGTACCTCTTGGGGGTGTATTCCGGTGTTAAGACGATGGTTGCTAAGGCCGAGGATAGGGCTGCTAGGTCAGAGTCCTCCCTTGCGTCTTTGAAGAGCAAGTTGGAGGGGGTTGAGAGTCGTTGTCGAGAGGTTGAGCGCCGTTTAGCCAGGGAGCTGAGGAGCTGCCAAGACGACTTGGACGCGTGTCAAAGAGAGCTCAGTGAGAGCCATTCAGGTGTTGAGGAGAAAGTGAAACAAGCTCGGATCGAGGCTGGTTGGATCGCAGGCGACGTAGGCGCTTTTTACGCGTTGAAGTCGCGTGTCGAGATGATGGAGGAGTTCGACGAGGGAAAGCAGGAGATTTGGGATTTGAAGGCGGAAAAGGAGACCATGGATTCCCTATTTCCAAAGGGGAACCCGGGCTTGGAGCTCTTTCAACTGGCCGGCGTCGGAGAAGAGACTTTGGATGGAAGTGTCGGCAAGGATGAGGCCCACTCCGGCGACACCGAGCCACTTGAGCCCCAACCTTCTCTTGACCCAACCCTTGCTGAAGGTAATGTTGTCAACCCTGACTCTTGATTTGTTTTTCTTTGTAGTCTGACTTGTGATCCCACTTGTGTGTGGGTTGGATATTCTGTGTTTTGGCGACCTGTCCACCATCGCGGGTCGCGGAATGTTTTTTAATGGATGTTTCTGAAGTCCTACGTGTATGTAGGCAGACAATGTGTTTTGGCGACCCGTCCACCATCGCGGGTCGCGTATTTGTAAAAAATTCTCTAGACTTTTATTCGATGCATTATGTCTTTTTTACAAAGAATCGTATGTTTGTGTATTTTACACATGTCATCAGACTAGTCTAGAAAAGTTTTTCGATGACGCTTGCATTCTGTGTATCGGGTCTGCCCGTGTGCTCCGTCGAGTAGGGCTTGCCGTATGTGTGTAAAAAAGGAGGCATGTAAATGTATGTGTTCGTGTTAGTCATGACTTTGAGCCGGGGAGGAAAAGCATATATGTCTCTATTGCATAAATGTAATAAGGTGTCTTAACCTTATGTATTGTATAAGGCAGGCGGTGTGTCGACGTGCATGTTTGTTCATCTCCCCGTGTTCCGATCGATCGTGTAAATGTAGTGTAAGCACTTTTGTTTATGATTGGATCCAGTATGTGTGTCGATGTTGTCCTGTACTTATGTTTTGCAAGGAGAAGGTCCTTACTTAGTGTCAAGTATTCAAATTCAAGATATAGAGTTGTGCATGCGACAATAAGTAATGTATGATATGTGAAGAGATGTTTTAGCGTCTTACCTTGTTGGTTCATAAATGATATAATTTCAGATGTGTCGCGTTCCAACTCATTGGGAGCGGTTATCCGTCCTTGTCTTCTAATTGGTATGCTCCTTGTCTGACTACTTCAGTGATTAGGTAGGGTCCTTCCCATTGTGGCGCAAGCTTTCCGTCGGTCGGGTTCTTGGTATTCTGGAACGTTTTTCTGAGGACCCAATCTCCGACTTTAAAGACCTTGGCTCGAATGTTCTTGTTGTAACTCCAGGTAACCTATTGTTGGAACCTGACCATCCTGATCCGGGCTCTTTCTCTGGTCTCATCCACTGTGTCTAGGTTGTGTGCTAGTTCGACGTCGTTCTGTTCGTTTGTCTAAAGGCTGCAACGAGCGGTCGGAACCAATAACTCGGCGGGAATGACTGCCTCACTTCCATAGATGAGAGAGAAAGGTGACTGTCCGGTCGCGTTCTTTGGAGTGGTCCTGTCGGACCAGAGAATGAATGGGAGTTCGTCTGCCCATTTGCCCTTAGCCCCTGTGAGGCGCTTCTTGAGGTTGTTAATGATGATTTTGTTGATGGATTCGGCCTGTCCGTTGGATTGTGGATACCGAGGTATGGAGGTGACCAGCTTGATGTTCCATTGATCGCAGAAGGCCCGAGTTTTATGACTGATGAACTAGGAGCCATTGTCGCACACGATTTCTGATGGGAAGCCAAATCTGCACAAGATATTGCATTTTATAAACGAAATTACGTGTTGATATTTTACCTCTCTGTAGGCTTCAGCTTCGATCCATTTAGAGAAGTAGTCTGTCATGGCAAGAAAGAAGACTCTTTGGCCCGACGCAGGCGGGAGCTTCCCGACGATGTCCATTCCCCACCTCATAAAGGGCCATGGCGCTAGAGTCGGATAGAGGAGCTCTGAAGGTTGGTGAGAAACAGGCGCATGCCGTTGGCAGGCGTCGCATTTCTTGGTGTATTCCATAGCGTCTTTGTTCATTGTGGGCCAGTAGTACCCATTTCACAAGGCTTTCCCTGAGAGGCTTTGTCCGCCGGTATGGTTTCCGCATTCTCCTTCATGCAACGATTGTAGGATACGTCCGAATTCTAGAGTCTTGAGGCATCGTAGGAGTATCCCTGTGACAGACCTTTTGTACAAGATGTTATCTATGATATCGAAAGAGAGTGCTTGTACCTTGAGCCTTTTTGCTTCCGTTTTGTCATCGGGCAGGACGCCGTCTTTTAGCCATTTGATGTAAGGCAGTGTCCAGTCATCATGGGCGTTGATAACGTCTTCTTCTGGTTGGTCGCCTATCTCCATTGTAACAAGTTATTCTAATGGTGTGGTTGGTTCAGTGGATGCTCTCGGTACGGCTGGCGTCATGATGTGTGCCAATGGGATGTATGAAATTCTTTTGGATCCAAGACGGACCCTAGATTGGCGAGTGCGTCAACTTGAGAATTAAGATCTCTCGGTACCTGTCTGATGTCGAATGTTTGGAATTGGTCGATCAACTTCTTAGATACTTCCAGGTAGGCTATCATTCTGACGTCCTTTACATTGTACGATCCTTATACTTGGTTCACGACTATCAGGGAGTCGCAAATGACTTCGATCTCTCGGACTCCTAGGTCGTGAGCCAGGATGAGTCCGAATATGAGTGCCTTGTATTCAGCTTCGTTATTAGTTGCCTCCCATTCGCATCTTACGGCCTGGGCTATCTTGTCCCCTTGTGGCGATTTCAGCATGACCCCTAGCCCCGATCCTCTGGCGTTCGACGCGCCATATGTGTGGAGTTCCCATTACCTATTTCTTCCGTCGCGAGCAATTATGCTGCTTCTTTAGCGGCTTCTTGTTCTAAGGTCGGGCTGAAGTCTGCCACAAAGTCAGTCAAGGCCTGTGACTTGATCGCTGTCTTGGGTTCATATTTGATGTCGTAGCCGCTAAGGTGTATAGCCCATTTGGTCATCCGTCCTGTGAACTCAGGTTTCCCCATGATCGCTCTCATGGGATGATTAGTGCGGACAATTATAGTATTGGATTCGAAATAAGGTTTGAGTTTGTTCGAAGCCATTACCAATGATAGTGCAAGTTTTTCAAGCGACGAATACCTTGTTTCTGCTGGCAGTAGCGTTCGACTGACGTAATATATTGGCGATTGCTTGCCGTCTTCTTCTCTGACTAGCACTGCGCTTACAACCGACTCTGACACTGCTAGATACAACAATAATGGCTCGTCGTCTTTGGGCTTGGTCAGTAACATGGGACTGGAAAGATATTCATTTAGGTTCTGGAATGCGGCTTCGTGTTCTTCCGTCCATTGAAAGGACTTGTTCTTCTTGAGAGCGTCGTGGAAGGGTGTACACTTGTCAGATGATTTTGTGATGAATATGTTTAGAGCTGCTACCCGACCTATCCGTTTCTGCACGTCCTTGACGTATCGGGGGGATCGAAGGTTGATGAGAGCCTTGACCTGTTCTGGGTTGGCTTCTATTCCTCTTTGCATTACCATGTACCCTAAGAATTTTCCTGACGTCACTCCGAAAGAGCATTTCATAGGATTCAGTTTCATATTGTACCTTTGTAGTACCTCGAAGCTGTCGCGGAGGTGGTCGATATGATCCTCCTTTTTCTTCAACTTGACCAACGTCTATGTAGAGTTCCATCGTGTCCCCGATCTGATCCTTGAACATCTTATTGACTAGTCGTTGATACGTAGCCCCTGCATTTTTTAGGCCAAAGGGCATTACTTTGTGGCAATAGATACATTGGCTTGTGATGAATGCTGTTTTTTCTTGGTCCTCGGGCTCCATGAGGATTTGATTGTAGCCACTGAACGCATCCATGAAGGTTAGCATTTCGTGTCCTGCCGTCGCGTCGACCATGGCGTCGATATGGGGAAGTGGGAACGAGTCCTTAGGACAAGCTTTGTTGAGGTCGGTGAAGTCTATGTAGACTCTCCACTTGCCATTCTTCTTTTGGACTACGACTACATTGGCCAGCCACTCGGGGTAGTGGACTTCCCTTATTTTCCCTATTTCTAACAAGCTTTTGACTTTGTCGTCAACTATCTTGTTCCGCTCGGGGGCGAATTTCCTGCGTTTTTGCTTAACAGGGGGATGAGATGGATCTATATTTAATTTATGAGTGATAATGTTTGGGGATATACCGACCAATGTATTCGTGTGATCATGCAAAGCAATCAGTATTGGATCTAAGGAACTCAAGAATTTATTGTCTGGTCGAGTCGTCCAGATCCGACCCGACCCTTACCGTTTGATTTGGATTTGAAGGATCCAGTACGATCTCATCGAATTTTTCCATCTCTGGTTCGACGTATCGACTAGGTCCTTTGCCGCTCTGTGGTTGCTATGCGATCTTATGCTCGACAACACTTTTCATGGAGGCGACGTAGCACTATTTAGCTGCCCTTTGGTCTCCCTTGATTTCTTGGACTCCCCACTTGGTAGGGAACTTGATGATTTGGTGGTATGTCGAGGGTACCGCCTTCATAGCGTGTATCCATGGCCTTCCAAGAATGCAATTATAGGAAGACGGACAATCTAGGACTAGGAATTTCACCCGTTGGTTGACTCCCCCGGCGTACGTTGTGAGAACGATTTCGCCGGTAGTATGCTTAACTTCACCACTAAATCCGACCAGTGGAGTTGACTTTTTGATCAGGTCATCCTCACTCAGACCCATCCCTTTGAGGGCATCGAGGGTTAAGAGATTGGTCGAGCTCCCTGTATCGATTAGTACTCTACGTATCAAGCAGTTTCCAATAGATAAGAGATTACCAGACCGTCGTGGTGACTCTCCGACCCGTCGGCGTTGGATTCGTCGAACGTGACCATCGGGAGGTCGGAGACTTTCCCTGGCTTGAATTCTGGCGCTTCGGGCCTATCGCCTTTGCTTTCCTTTGCATGTCGCTTGGCCGCGGAGTATGTGTTTCCACATACGTCCGAACCACCTGAAATAGTGTAATTTTTGTATGAACAGGAGATGGAGGTTTGTCTTGTTTTACCTGGTCTCGTCGTTCCATGGTGGCCTTGGCCCGCTATGAGATTATGTGGCATAGGAGCCCCTATGCAAGCAACCTAGCGACCTCCTTTTACAGGGCGATGTACTCGTCTGTCGAGTGACCGTGGTCGCCGTGGAATTTGCACCATCGGCTCATATCCTTCTTGACGTCCGGTCGGTCGCTCTTTCGGGGCCATCTTACCTCTTTTCCATACTTGTCGAAACTCTTGACGAGCTCTGACAGGGCCGAAAACCGGTGTCGTTTTCCTGTCAAAGAAATCCTAATTCACCTACTAAAGAGTATAGCAAGTAAGTCAGGGTCGATCCCACATGGAGTCGGTTATCTGCATGCAATAACGTGTGACTAACAAGTAACGAGGGGGGTTTTGGAATAATCGCAGGATTAACAAAAGTGCAAGTAATAACAGAAGAAGAAATATGATGAGAGAAAGTATTCCACCAGACAAATATCCACACCACAAATGCAATAGGTTGATCACTGAAAACTATATTTCCAAGTTCTTTTACTATCTTATAATTGTTCCCACCCTGATCTTAAATACTATCGATTCTCACAGTTGTCGATAGACTTATTACTATGCCAATGATAAAATACCACTGATTCTCACAGTTGTCAGCGTACCTTAGCACCAACACAGCAATAGCAATGCACACAAGAATATAGGATACATGCAAGTAGAAAGACGTACAAGTACTCACTCCCCTACTTAACATGCAACTGATTCTCACTCACAATTGTACGCTCGGAACCCCTACACGCACAATTGTGTTTACCACTAGATATGCACTCGGAACCCCTATATGCAATCCTAGCAATATGATAGATGTCGAAAAACCTAGTTAGCTACGCCAGAAGAATCAACATAAATCAATAGATAGTTTAATCAAGAGAATCAATCCAACTTAATAAGATATAGAACACGAATAGAAATCTCACAACCAATTCATTGTAGTGCTTCAATTGTCTAGCGAAACAAAAGTGTTTAGCTATCCATTGTTCAAAAACCTAGAAGTTGAATAATCAAAAGAGAGAGGACCGAACTCCTCTCAAAATTAAAGAAAAAGATCTTAAATAGGTTCGTAGAAAGTTAACCTAGCAAATAAAATAAGGAAATAAAATATAATAAGACATAAAATCCAAATATACTAAAATGGAAACAAATGACACGCTGGCCGCGCACCCTTCTCTTCCACCGCGAGGCGGTAATATCCCACCGCGAGGCGGTGGCTTTAGGCGCGGGGCGGTATTGGCCAGCTTCTTCATCCTTGTGTTTGCTCTCCTGTACTACCAAGTGAGGTAGCTTTCTTCATTAGTTCTGGGCAGATCTTCTCCTTCATCTTCTTTCCTCTTCACTAAGCTGTAAAACCTTCAAATTTGTACTGCTTCAACTCTTCCCCTGGGTTACAGACTTAGCCTAATTCTACACCGAAACTTCATCTAAATTGTGTCAATAATCACTAGTTAAGGTGCATGAAATGACACCTATCAAGCTCCGACACGGAGACATTGAAGTTATAAGATTGGGAGTGATTGCTGGGATTTGCTCTTTATTACCGTCATTATCTTGGTATTTGAATGCTGTTGCCGTTGCCTCAATCAAGCATTCAATGCTCCAGCGTGATCTTCGCAGTTGGTCGAGAGCTACTCGACTGCAGGGGGTCCGACGTTTCTTTCTGCTTCCTCTTAGACTTCGATCTTGTTTGGACCTGGGCCCATTCCGCTTCGTCTGACTTCTTGGGAGAATGTTGGGCCCAACAGCTATCAAGTCAACATGGGGAACCCAGAAGTTATCAGAAGTGTTCCTACACGAGATTGCCCGTTTGCATGGTACACCAAAGACCATTGTATCGGATCGTGATGGCCGATTCATGTCGAGATTCTGGAAAGAACTCCACAAGGCCATGGGAACTGAGTTATGGTTTAGTACTGCGTTTCATCCTCAAACGGATGGACAGTCTGAGAGGACCATCCAGACATTAGAAGATATGTTGAGAGCTTGCGTACTTGATCGTCCGACCAGCTGGAAGAACAGATTAAGTCTGATTGAGTTCACGTACAACAATAGATGACATTCTACCATTAGATGGCTCCATTCGAGGCATTGTATGGTCGGAAGTGCAGATCTCTAATTTGTTGGGATGAGAATGCCGGCAAGATTCTGCTCGGACCGGAGTTAGTCGAAAGGACTGCCTCGGACATCGCTTTGATCAGACAGCGGATGTTGATAGCTCATAGTCGACATAAGTCCTATGCGGATCGGAAGCGCATGAATGTCGAGTTTGAGGTTGGTGACAAGGTATTTGTGAGAGTGTCGCCATCCAAGGGTGTGTTCAGGTTCGGCAAGTGTGGGAAGCTTAACCCTTGCCGCCGTCGGAGTACATAACGTGTTCCACGTGTCTCTTCTAAGGAAGTACATGTCAGATGTGTCTCATGTGTTGAATTATGAAGACATCGAGATTCAGGCCAATGGTACCTACGAGAAAATACTTGTGTGTATTCTCGAACGCCGTGAAAAGCACTTAAGGAACAAGGTGGTACCATTAGTGTGAATTCTTTGGTCCAAGTCGGGATCTGAAGAGGTTACTTGGGAAACCTGGGAAACTGAGGCTGATATGCTTTGTCGTTTTCCCGATCTGTTTTCGGCCTAGTTTCGGGGTCGAAACCTTTTTAAGGGGGCGGTGATGTAATATCCCTCTCATTCGAGCTGTTATTCAGCCAAGTTTTGGGGTCAAAACTTTTTTAAAGGGGGAAGTGATGTAATACCTGTAATACCCCTTGTTTTTAGTAAGGGAATTTTAGTAATTTTCCCAAACTCTCGTACGATAGTCGAATTTAATTCGGAGAAGTTCGGACATTCTGTAATGTGTTTGATATCTGTATATTTTCCTAAGTGGAATAAAATACATTCGACGTATTTTCGGGGCATAGAATATTCGTTCGGGTACAAATATATTTAACCCGGGGTTTTTAAACCCATGCCCATATTTTTCCCGGGCAAAAGAAGTAGAAATGGCCCCAACCGCGACCGCGGTACCACTACCGCCATCGCGGTAAAAGACTGAAAGTAGCCATCACTTCAAGCTGTCAAGTGGCAGCGACCGCAACCGCGGTAAGGCCACCACGATCGCGGTATGGCCACCACGACCACCCACGACCCACCGCGACCGCGGTAAATCTTAGGCGCGACAACTTTTTCTACTTCGCCGGACTTCGATCGTCGCATTGCCGTTGCCGCCCATAGACGTCCCATCTGGTCGGGGTGATGCACCTGCTTGCTTGGGCTATATAAGGGATTGATCTGGAGTTGTGTTGGGCACTCCAAATCCGAGATCAAGCTCTCAAATCTCTCTTCCATTGTCGCCGGAAAATCAAAGCTCTCGCCAGATTTCTTCAAGGTCATCGCCGGAGCCTTCAAAGGAGGAGGTGGTACTCTCAAAGTGGTGCTTTGGAGGAGCAAGGAGCCCAGAAGTCGACCCCCTTCCAAACCAAGTTCTGACGCGTCGCCCCCGGTGAGATTTCTCTCTCGCGAGTCGCCAGAGGTCATCGACCGCGATCGCGGTCATGAACACCGCGATCGCGGCCGTGACATTGTCGCCAACGCTGATGCCGCCATCGCCATGGCTCGCGAGGCACTTGTCCGCGACGACTGCGACCGCGGCAGAGCCACCGCGATCGCGGGTGCTTGGGCACTTTGCGATTGTGGCTTTGGGCTTCGCGGTCTCGATCGGGACCTTCGTTCCTTCGATTTCGTTCGTTCGTTTCTCGATTCATACTGTTTATTGTCGAATCTAACTTAGGATTTTGTTATGGGTCGTTCTATAGGAATATGTACTCTGAGTTCTGTCCCCGTTTCGGACCTAGAAACCCGTTGTCTTTGAGCTTCGTTAAGCTTCGTCTAATCTAAGGCAAGTGGTGGTTCGCTCTTGCTTAATCATTCCATGTTCCATTAATTATCAATTGCTTCTAATTGTTAATTAAATTGGAATGATCTGTTGTTTTCGTTTGGGAATATATTTTATAAATAATGTGATTAAAATGTGTTATTATAATAGGTTGTATACATTGCTATAACATCGCTATTATACTTGTTAATGACCATAATGGTTTTGTTGTGGATTTAAATGTGAACTTTAATGCTAGAATAAGACGAGTATTTGTAGGAACGATATCCCTTGTAAGGATAGTCGTTTCTTTATAATTCTCTTAAAATCGTGACCCATTACTTCTTATCCATCGGTAAGGATCTGAAGTGTTAAAGCACCTTATTAGTGCCATTTGGGTGAACGTAATGTCACCCTGTGTATTAAACGTTTGTAGTCACTCGAAATCATAAAGGTTCATAGTTACTCGAGATAATATTAAAAGCTTTAACAATAATATACGTTTTGTAATTAAATAAGATAAGTGCGGTGATGCACATAATTAATGAACCTTGGGCGAGAAGTACAACGTGGAAACTTATCTGGGCTTCGATTAAAGTAAGTCCTCCTTCCAAATCTGAATTCGCATTACGTGGTGAGGTTGGTTGTGGACCCAAATAGTCAAGTCGCTTTTAAACGTTTGTAAGAAACTATAACGTTCCCAAACATTCGTCATACTTTCTCCGTAAGACTCAATTCCTTTGGAGTCTTCTCTTCAGTGCATATCTAAATATTAATCATTCCGTGAAAGTTTCGGGTAATATATCGTTCCTTCGGTTATCATTCCAGGGACAATGATAGTAAACGGTTACGACACTAGTACAGAACCGACACCCGTACCGCAGTTTCGATACCCTGATCGTTCTCGGCGAGGTCCGGGTGCCTGACCCTGGTTTTTTGTAACTGGTGTCCGGAATCCGGACCTCGGTATTTTAAAAAACGGGGGTACTAATGGTAATTTTTTAAAAAAAAATTACCATTAGTACCCCGTTTTTTTTAAAATACCGGAGTCCCAATGGTAATACCTGGAAAGAAAAAGAAGCATATAAGGTAGGAAGGAAAGGATGATCAAGCAGCGAAAAAGAAGCATAAAGCATTTCATCACTCCAAAATTAAAAATAGTCTTTGTTTAAGCTTACCTGACAGGAACAGCTAGCAAACTTTTGATGCCACTCTGACCAAGCTCAACGAGAACTTCATCAGTGTAAGGCTTCAGCCACTGGACGGGACCAACACAACTCTATAATGATAAAACAATCAAGGCCCAAGTCAGATAAGCAAAAGATGCAAGCGGAGAAAAGGGAAATCAACACAAATTGCCATTAGATTGGCACTATAGTGATTGCTAGGAAATGAGATGAAAATCTAATTAAACCTGGTATGAAAGTTGGCACTTCTGGAACAGAAACTTATGGTGTGATATATTGTAGTGCTTCAAATAAGTTGGAAACTGAAAGATAGAACCGAGAATAATATTTACTTACAGATATCATCAAGGTGACTATGATAGTAGTTATTTGCATATTCTGAGTCAAAATCTTCCAATACCACCCCAGATATTTGAGAATTCTGAAAAGACAGTAAAGTAATTAGATTTGGGGAAAAAAAGATCTACATAAACGGAGAATAACTAGCCCATCTTTGGTTCTGTGAACTAGGGGTCGCCAAAGTTTTTGGTTATTCTTCTGGTCTATTGATATTTGTAGGGTGAAGGTAGCCCTAATTGAAAAGGAAAATTCTACTAGGACATAAGGTTTCAATCATCATACCTTAATACACAATCATCATAAAACTAAACTGAGCTATTGTGAAATTGAACTTAATATACAAAATAATTGTACACAAGTAGAACCTTATTTAGAAATGTCATAAAGGAAGATGGAGGTATCCCAGGATTTGAAGCACTAGGTCTAGAAACTTGAACACCTTCGGATTGCAATGTTGCTTGAGCATTGTGTAGAGTATTCAAAGTATCATTTATCACCACAGAATCCTGGAAGGATAACACGACCACCATTAAGTATGAAATTTCGTAGACCTTGGTCCATATTGAACTCAGTATATTAAGAAACTATACAGCTCATACTAGAATAGCAGCCAGTTTAATTTTAACAGTACCAAATGTGTAAAAGTAAAGGAACTTACTCCGGTTGAATGAGCATAAAAAGTCTGGGATCCATCATGATATCCCTTTCCAATGGAGCCTATTTCCAGAACCTTTGTGACAAAATGAATATTAGCCAAGATAAGCAGCCGTTTAAAGAAACCAGAAAGGAGCATAAATTGAAGTAACGGAAAAAACAGTTCCAAGTCAATACCAGAAAAACAAGCATTCCTATTTAGGAAATATATTCTCAAAAAAGGAGTCTTAACCTATGCCCTAAGGACATAGGTTAGAAAAATCGAATTAACAAATGGTAAATGAGCAAGCAACATTGAAACAACAGCAGCTAAATGGTCAAATTGTTGAACATGTTGGTCCATTCTCACGAGAGAGAAAATTGAAATTACAATGAATAAGCAGAATCTGCTTATATTGTATACAATTATCTTAAAAATTTATGTTGTTTCCCCATACAACATAAATTTATGTTGTTTCTCTACAGAAACTCTGTACGAAAGTTATGCTTACTGTTATCTACAAATTAGTGCATACTCTCCTATGAGGGCAGTTAAACTTACTGAAATATACAAATTTATTACCTCTAAAGACAAGAAAACAACCAATTTCATAAACAGCGTCTAATTAAGCTCGAATTAGAAGACAAACCTCAAGTAACAATAGACTTTCTTGGAATCAGGATTTTCCTCCTTGAAAGTCACTCTAAAATCTGCCCTGTAAAACCAAAGACCAAAATAAAATGTAAAAGGAATTTCCAATTGCAGTTCTTATAAACTTGTGTATGTATTAAATGGTATGTGATATGATGATTACATGAACAGGAAGAAGGCAGTCTGTGGGCGTTTGGGCTTGTTGGGATCACCAGCTTTCTTCAACTTCTTCTTTGGCTTTGATTCAGATTCAGGATCAGATGAGGTTTCTGACTTCTTCCTATAAGAATCAATAAGATAGCCGCGGTCGTGGTCCTCCCTCCCTCCCTCAAAATCTCACCTCGTTCCGTATTGTTGAGTCGCGTCAAGAGGGAGGACCGCGACCGCGGCTATGAACACCGCGACCGTGGCCCTGCCCAAAAAACCGCGACCGCGGCTTTACCGAGCAAAGCCACGATCGCGGCCATACCCGTCGTGGCCGCGGCTCAGCCCGTTTCTCTTGTTTAGTTTGTGCCATATCTAATTTAGATATTTGTGCCTCGTTTTGCGTGCATCATCGGAATGGACCTTGGAACATCGGTGGGCTTCGATGGGATTTTCCAATAAGCCGTTGAGTTCGTGTCCAGTATTCCCGGCCCGCAAATCTTCGTTCGTCTAATCAAGGCAAGTGACGGTTCGCTCTTGCTATCATTCCATGTTTCGTTAATTATCAATTACTTTAATTGTTAATTAAATTTGAATAAAATGTTGTTTTCGTTTGGGAACATATTTTAGAAATGTGTGATTAAAATGAAATATTATAATAGGTTGTATATATTGCTAGAAACAACGCTATTATATCTGTTATCACCATGATGGTATTGGTGTGGATTATTGTGTGGTTTTAACTCTTTAGTTAGAACGAGTATTCGTAGGAACGCTATGTACCTCGCGAGGTCTAGTCGTTTCTTTACAATTGGTATTAGGAGGATTTTGCCCTAGTATTTTCCCTGATCATAACTGTACCCTTACTCAGGGTAGGTGCACACAACTGGTGCCGACAATCGGGATTATTTCCCATATATCTCTAGTGAGGAGATGATATACCTTTAAAGCTTAAAATGTGAATGTACGCTTTGTCACTAAATAAGATAAGTGTAGTTTTGCACATAATTAACGTGAGGAGTTCTTCACGGGCCGAACTTCACTTGGGCTTTTATTCATTTGGGCCTTCCTCTTCACGTGGGCCTTTATTTCATCCAATTCGTCCCATCAATCACGTGGCATTTAATTAATTACCAAACTTCGCCCCCACACGCCATGCACATGAATGTGTCTAAATCTACCCGAATGACACCAATAAAACCTATAATGACTCTTACTTAAGCCCTACAAAGTAGCGCTTATCAGTCAAGCTCACTTAAGCCGCCACCATGCTCGTTCGGTCGAATTTATGGAGACGTTTCCTTACGTTGTCATGCATAAAAAAAGTAAGGAGAATGTGGTCGCCGACGCCCTTTCTCACAGGTATGTTCTCCTTACTCATCTCCAATCTAAACTTCTTGGCTTCACGTTGATTAAAGATTTATATCTGATTGATTCATTCTTTAAGCCAATTGTAGAACACTGCCTTAGGGACCGCGAGTTTGAGACATATTTCTTTCATGGAGGGTACCTTTACAAAGCAGGGCGTTTGTGCATTCCTATCTCACCCATTAGAAAACTCCTCATCCAAGAAGCCCATGAAGGACGCGGTCATTTTGGGGTTACCAAGACTCTAGCTGCTCTTCGCAAGCATTTCTTTTGGCCGCGCATGACCACTCAGGTGACGCGATATTGCACAAGTTGTGTCACGTGTCACCGCGTAAAATCTAGTTCCCATCCCTATGGTCTCTACAATCCATTGCCCATTCCATTAGGCCCTTGGGAAGATTTATCCATGGACTTCATCACATATTTGTCTCTCTCTCGTAAGGGTAAAGATTCAATCTTTGTAGTTGTGGACATGTAACACCCCCAAATTTAACCCCATTTGGAAGCGCTACTGCCGATGACCCCGGGCGAAAACCCCGAAGTCACCCCAGGCTTTTCCGACGTCATAACTGACTTAAAACACAGTTACGATACTAAAATCATAACTTTTATTAAACCACATGGTCGCGGAATTACACGATTCCTAAAACGACCCAAATACATCATCAATACAAAAATCAGAATTTACAACGGAAGACTTATAAACAAAATACAAAATAGCACAGCGGAAATCGTTTTAAACACAAAGCGACAAGACAAGTTGTCGAAAACAAAACACTGTTCATCTTCATAGTCGCTCTAGCCTTCACTAAACAGCAACACACCTGATGTGCCGAATCGGACGGATGACACCAGCCAACCATGCAAGGAATATAACGGTTGGTTAGTCTAAATGAATAGACTAGCAAGGGCACAAAGCAGAGTGGTTCGAAGCAGTCGCATTAGGTTAGACTCATCGTCCCTCGAATAATAACCGAGTACGCTAGTCAACCATCATACTCCTACGAGAATATCAAAAGGTATGCACAAGAGAAGATTCTGGAGACCAAGTCTCACAGCAATCAATCCCAAAAAGAAGACTCCAAAATGAAATGAGCCTTATAGGAAACATGATAACAAATGTTGGAAAACATATCCAAACACACACAACCACATCACACAAGTATCGCATACGAGCGATTTACAACTAAGACGAGCTTTTCCTAGCTGCACTACTCGCCAAACATTTTAAATAAGTGCTTACTCATACGGCACTTTAATAATATGGTCAAGGCATTTTCATTATGTGCATACTCATGGCACGTATCTTATTTAAATGACCACACACCACATCACGTTACAAGCTTTTACATACATGTCCGCCACTCGCGAAACATATATCGAACCGGGTTGTGACACCTGCAGAGTGCACCACTTCTTACTCCACTCGAGTATAGAAGTTAGTCATGACTCACCAATTTATTATAAAGAGACGACAGGACCTCCATCCATTGTCCCTACGAATACTCGTGCTAACTACACAGTTAAACACACAAACACACCACACAGAGCCATCACGGCCCCACCTGCACAACTATCCATATCTATGCCCACCTGGCAAACACCCTAGATTTAATAATCTAAACACACACAATAAATCACATCAAAGTCCCTTACGACCTTCACCTGCACAAATCTAGAATAGACTAGCGTCGGTTCTAGCAAAATATACAACCTAGTATAATATCTTTTTTTTAATCACATAACGTTATCAAACAATTCCAACATAATTAAAAATCATTCCAAATTAATTAACAACAAAACTATTGATAATTAATTGAAATATGGAATGATGAGCAAGAGCGAACCGCCACTTGCCTAAATCCGCAGAAGCTTAAGCAAAGCTTAGAGACAACGGGCTCCTGGATCTGAAACTGGAGCAACTCTTGGATAATAAATCCCTAAGAAATGGCCCATAACAAGACCCTAAGTTAGATTCAATATACTTATATATGAATCTAAAAGAATACAAGAAGAAATCAAAGGAAACGAGCAAAGCCCAAAGCCAAACCACAAAACACACAACTCGGACACAATACCGCGATCGCGGCAGGTCGCGGTCGGTCGCGGTTTTCGTGCTGTGACAGTGGCTAGCTCGCGAGACGACAATGGAGAATTTCTTACCCAAACCGATTTGTTTGCCTTCGATTTGTCTATGGTTCGATCTCCCAACACCACAAAGCTTCACACAACACTCAAGAGCACCTTCTCAACTCAAGAGACACTCGAAATCTCCCACACACGAAGCTCCAAAACTGCTCAACAATGGTGAAAAACAGAGGAGAAACAGAGGAGGAAGAAGAAGGAAGAAGAAGAGAGCTCTTGGCTTCGGTCTTCACCTCCTTTTATAGCCCAATCCGAGTCTCATCTGAGGGGACAAGGGGACACAAGCCAAGCCAGCTGGAGAGCCACCTGCCCTTCCAGAAAAATCAGAAAAACAGAGCTACAGTAACCGCCACGCGAGGAAGACGACACTGCTCACCAAAAGGCATTACCGCGATCGCGGCCGATCGCGTCAGGTCGCGGTTCATCGCGGTTGATCGCGGTTTCTGGCCGACTTCACTTATTCTTATTCGAACTTGGTTCGGATTAAATTTCTTAACTCCGGGTTAAATATATTCGTATACTAACGACAATTTAACCCCGAAAACACCTCAACTGTACTATATAATGCTCGGAAAATTCTACAGAGCTTAGACCCCTCTTTAGAAGGTCCGAGACTCACTGAATTAAATCCGTCTAGCAAAACGGGCATAAGAAAAATTTAAAACAATTCAAAATACCCTTAAAAATTACGGGGTGTTACAGGACATGTTTTAAAAAATGGCTCATTTTATCGCGTGTAAGACCACACACACTGCTAGTGAAATCGCCGCGTTGTTCTTTGACAACGTGGTCCGTTTACATGGGATACCTAGGTCTGTAGTGAGTGATCGCGATACAAAATTCGTAGGCCTTTTCTGGAGAACACTTTGGGGAAAGTTGGGTAACAAACTTTTGAATTCAACTAGCTACCACCCATAAACAGATGGCCAAACAGAGGTGACCACTCAAAACCAACCTAAAACATTGGGAAGACTTACTTGCCATTGTTGAGTTTTCTTACAACAGGTCCAAACACTCCGCGACAAAGCTCACCCCATTCGAGGTGGTCTATGGAAGAAATCCATTGACTCCGCTAGACATGCTACCACGGCCTCTGAAGGATAATGAGCACCCTAGCGCGGCCAACCGCACCGCGATGATCCAGGAACTGCATCAAAGAACGCGGGCACAGCTGGCACGCCATGCTTGTAATACCCCTTAATTTTTAGTAAGGGTATTTGGGTAATTTTCCCATCCTTCGTTCTATAATTTTTTCGCTTTCAGTGGAGTTTGGATTTTCAGTAATATCCATGATCTCCGTAATAATTCTCCGAGTGGTATAAAATACATTCGATGTATTTTCGAGACTTAGAATATTTGTTTGGATACAAATATATAATTTACGGGGTTTAAAACCCATACCAAACTTTCCCTGTACAACTTTGCACAAGATATTTGTACGAGAATCTCTTCCTGTGGCCTATATAAAAGGCAACCATCTCTCTCTCTCTCCCCAACTCTTTTCTCTCGGCCATCTCTCCCTCCCGGCCATCTCTCCCGCTGGCGAGCCTCCATCTCCTCCTTCCCCTCCGGCGACAAGGTGGACCACCGCCGCTGGAGCAAGATCGTGGAGCTGTTGAGCGAGGGACCGAGATCTCCTGCGTCCGCCGCTGCGTTCGCTGTTGTTGTCGATGACGCCGGTGAGCTCCTGGGCGTTGTTGTGCTGCTGTCCGAGCCACCGCCGTGGTGGTGCTGCTCTCCCCGGCGATGAAGCGGCGAGGACCCCTCGCCCCTTCCCGGCGTGGTCGTTGCTGCTGCTGTGCGTGTTGTGTTGTTGTTGTGTTGTCGTAAGAAGGAAGAAGAAGCAAGGTGGGCCCCCCTCCTTTGCTAGTTAATTCCTTGTTGGGCCGAAAGCTCATTTAGTCCTCAGTCCAGATTTAACCCGAGATCGATCGAGCGGTATAATTTCGACCCTCTTTCATCCGTATTTTTTTTAGAAAAATTTAATTAATATTTTTATGATTTAAAATCATAAAAATATATTAAAATAAATTCCTTAAGTTCGTCCAGACAAATTAATTGATATTAGATAATTTGTCATGTGCTGGATCGCGTATGGACTCGTAATCTTTTGGAGCTATTTGAAGCTTAGGCCATATCATCGGAAATGATATCATTAGTAGTCATCTCGTCTAGATTCATCGCCGAATCTACTCCAGGCAAGTGGCGGTTCGCTCTTGCTTATCATTCCATATTTCAATTAATTATCAATTATTTAGTTGTTAATTAATTTGTGATGATTTACTGTTTTCGTTGGAAACAGTTTTGTTAAATGATATGATTAAAACATGATATTATGATAGGTTGTATATCTGCTAGAACAATGATATTATATATATTTATATGATTTAATACAGATATTATATTAGGTTGTATATCTGTTAGAACAACGCTATTATATCTGTTATTGGCTGCGATGGCATTGATGTGGATTATTACTGCGTTTGTAACTGTTTAGTTAGAACGAGTATTCGTAGGAACGCTATGTACCTTGTGGGGGTTTAGCTGTTTCTTTATAACTAGTACTTGGTGGATTTTTCCCCAGTACTCTATCTGGTCATGACCATGCCCTTACTCAGGGTTGGTGCACTTCGCTAGTGCCAAATCTTTCGGGATTTATTCCCTCTGATATCTCTTGTGAGGAGATTTAAAAGCTTATAACGTGATGCGCGTTTTGGAATTAAATAAGATAAGTGCCGTTGTCGCACATAATTAATATACCCTTGGGCGAGTAGTGTAGCTAGGCAATAGTACAGCTAGGAAAATCTCGTCTTAACTTTGATCAGAGTAAAGTTCTCTTTCCAATCTGGATTCTCTTGAGCGGTGAGGTTGGTCGTGAACCGAAACATCAAGTCGTTTTGAATGCTTGTGTGAAATTATTTATGTTCCCCAACATTTGTCATGCTTCCGATAAGACTCACTTTCGTTGGAGTCTTCTCTTGGATGTTCCGATAAGACTCACTTCCGTTGGAGTCTTCTCTTGATCATACTTTTCGTATATTTCAGTAGGAGTATGGTGGTTGACTATCGTTATCGACTTTTATTCGAGAGACGATGAGTCTAACCTAATACGACTACTCGAACCACTCTGCTTTGTACCCTTGCATAGTCTTTCAGTAAGACTAACCAACCGATAATTCCCTTGCATGGTTAGCTGGTGTCATCCGTTCGATTCGGCACATCAGATATTGCAGTTCCATGAAGGCTAGAACGATTATGAAGGCAAACTGTGTTTTTGACAAGTTTATCCAGGTTGAGATCCTTGGCGGGTGATCATTGCGATCAAGACCCTTTGTTAATTATTTAAAAGACTTCTGCTGTGTTAAACATGTTTTGTAGTAAGACTTCCGTTGTATTTTGGTTGTTTTTTGGATTATGGATGTAATGCCGAGACAATGATTTTAAATGAAAGTTATGATATTTTGTATCTAATTGTTGTTTGATGATTTATATCAACTGGTAAAGCCTTGGGTGACATCGGACAGAACGTCTGAGATCACTGGCGGTAATACCTTCAAGGTTATATATTTGGGGGTGTTACAATACTGATCAATATGCCACACATCACAACCATGGGCGACGCCGTGTTATTTTTGCCCTAGGGGACTTGGTATGGGTGCATTTTCGGAAAGGCCGTTTTCCAGCAAAGCGCAAATCAAAGTTGTCTCAACACGGTGATGACCCTTTCCATGTTGTGAAGGCTATTGGAGAGAACGCTTATGAGATCGCGCTTCCACCAGACTACGGTGTCCACGCGACCTTCAACGTTGCCGATTTGGAACCATATATGGATCCATAGTTCGATGATGGTGAAGCGGGGATGCTTCACAGCCAAGTGGGGGAGGGTGATGCGCTCCTACCTTCCATGACTGCCACAGAGGAAGATGAAGCTATGAGCATTCACTCAGAAGGACCAATCACAAGATCGCGCGCCAAAGTTATCGCCAGCTCGACACAATCATTTGTTGTGCGCATCGTCGCTAGGAAAGGGACGCACCAGATTGCGTTCTCCCTCAAGCGCCTTCAAGCTAGCTCAGAGAACGTGTTCTCTTTCAATCTCCTCACAACCATCAACTGAACGTGATCTTCTGAATTGTTTTGGAATCTCTGAACATTTTTATTTAAGTTATTTCTTTTGGGGCGTGCGTTCCATGCGGTTGCGTGAGCCGGCCCATTAAACGAGACTCGGCCCATCTGAGTCCCGACATCTCTTATAAAAGGTCAGCTCGACCTTATGTACTAGGTTACATCAAATTTTATCTAAGTTATTGTTGAGAGCCATATTGCCTCCATCCTTAGATCGACGTCACAAAACTCTTTCTTCTCATCTCCTTCCTCCGCCGCCAACGTTACGACCACCTACTCGAGCTCCTCAAGTCTATCCCCCTCCACTACCGACGCTACGGCTTCGTTTGCCTCTCCAGCCAACACCATCACCGCGCTCGCTTACTCACGCAAGGCAACAACCCCGCGTTCCACCCATTCAAATCTCAGAATCAACACTCACCACCAAGATCTCGAACCGGCATCTACAGGCATGAATGCATCAATCCGCCTCTGCATGTATTGCATTCCTCTCTTACTTTACTTTTCATCCCTTTTCTTTTTGTTTCTTTTGCATGCTCAAATTGCCTCAAGGATAGATAAATAGCATTAGATATCCTACCTTACTAATGTATATGTAATAGTATCCTATCCTTTTTGTTTTTTTGCAAGACTATCCATTGACTTTTTTTCTTTGTTTTTTTACAAAAATATCCCCAAATAAAATGATAAAATAAAATTATTTTTTTTTTCTTTTGAAAAAGAAAATATGATATGTCAATAAAATTTTAAAAGAAAAAGTTTTAATTTTGGAAAAAATAAATTAAAAATGAAAATTTTAAAATTCAAAAAAAATGGAAAATTTAAAATTCAAAAGCTGACTTTTGTTTCTTTAGAACAAAATTTCAAATTTTATATTCAGACCAGATCTCTCAGGGGGCGTTTGTTTGTATACCTTGGGTATAGAAAATGGGTATGAGAATGGGTCATACCGGATTTGGTGTTTGATTGATGTAGGTATGGATATGAAGTTCATTCCAAGGAATGACTCATAACTTTCTACAAGACTAATTCTCATACCCACAAAAAAAAGAGGTATGACTCATACCTATTTTTTTCTTTCTTTCATCTCTTCAAATTCATACCAAACACAAAGTGTTAAGAATCATTCAACCACATTCCTCATATCTAGCCTGATTCCTCATTCCAACCCAATTCCTATTACAATACCAAACGAGCCCTCAAATTGATTTAGAACCCTAAAATCTTGATTGTTCCTCTGCTTTGTGAAATTCTTTCATTGTTGGTGAAATTCTTCCAAAATCGAAGTCTTTACTTCCATTGTTCCTCTGGTTCAAAATTGGTTCGGAGTTGCGACTTAGGGTTCCATCCAAGAGCCAAGCCACAAGGAAGGTTTAAAGGAACGAAAATGGCAAAGAAGAAGAAGAAGCTCCAAGCCGCAAGGAAGCTTTACAGGAAATGACGATGACGAAGAAGCTCCAAGTAGAATCCCTAGAAGAAGAAGAAGAAGCTAAATAGGACGAGATGGAGATCATCAATGGAGAGGTTCTCAGACTGCGAGTGACAAGTGCAAGAAGAAAAAGAAGAGGAGAATTAGGCTTTTCTACAGTGTCGACCCGACCATCGGCTTCACTGCCGGTGAACTTTCTTTCCTTTCTTCTTCCTTTTCTACGCTCAATTTTGCGACGTTAATTGGAAAGGAGAATTAGGGCTTTTCTGTTTACGCTTCAGTATGCGACTCCGGTGAACTAATTGCTTCTGAGATTGAACTGAAATTCCCTCTTTCTTTCTTGTGCACACATTACTGGTTCGATCGTCACCTAGGGTTTCTTTCTTTATTTCTATGAATATCAATGATGAGAACGAGTTTAACCCTTTGTTTGGAAGTCAGTTTTTGAAGGGAAAAAAGAGGATGGGAAATGAAGGAAAATTAATACATGTTGTTTGGCTGAATGATTGAAAGAGATTTAAGAGTAATCTGGGGGAAAGAAAGAGACAATAAGCTAGGGATTTAGAGGTAAAACAATCCCTTCTATTTGGGTGGAATTTGAAGGGATTCCTATTTATTAACAATATTAAAAATAAATAAATCAAACTCTACAAACTCACATTTTCTTTTACTTTTCCCCCACTTCCCAAACAACCTTTAGCCTAATTCTTTCTTTCTTTTTCTTGCCTTTACCAGTGGAAGATAAACTTGCGCAATCCCAATCAGCAGGGTTTATCGATGACCATGCAGATATATCAGTCTTCAGGAGAAAACACATTGTAATGCTTACTCGTACATATAATGCACTTAAAGATTCCTAGTAACTAAATTATGTTGTCACATAGAGTGTATTTGTTTTGTTGGTGACTTATTCCGAGTCTAATGGCTTGGCTACATGCAGGCTGTATACTCATCGATACCTTCTCTGGGTTATGGCGGCCTATCATCATCTGGTATGGGACATGGACAACAACAACAACCTCAGGGAAGTTCTCAGCAACAAGCACCATTCATGGATGTTCTCAACAACAAGCACCTCAGGGTAGAATGGGCGCTCTGAGGTTTGACGGAGCTTTATCCGCTCTAATACTGCACATGCCCGAAACATTAGATTTATGTTGGGTGATGTCTCAGAATTAGGAACTTATAGATGAATTTCGTCAATTTTGAGTCAATTCTATTAGATAGATGTTGTGATTGTTTCTTTGGCTTGTAGTTTTGCTTCGTGGTTGCTCTTGAATATATGTCGGTCGGACTTTTCATTTTGGTTTTTAGACTTTTGATTGAAGATTAGCACGCTTGTTGTAGCTGAGCATGATGGTGACTCTATAAAGTATCTTCTTTGAGTGTTGTAGTTGATGCTAAGAAGTTAAGATAACTGGGAGAACTATTTAACAACAATATTTTCTGAGGTTGTCAATTGATGAAATTGTTTGACAATCCTTTCCATGCTTCCATTCACATCATTGGGTTAACTGATAATGTTATATTCTCTTTTTTTTTTGCCTGCTGCTGAGGATAGGTTGAAGAGATATTTGGAAATGAGAGGTGCTAATGGAGGACCTTGGCGAAGGTTATGTGCATTGCCAGCATTTTGGATATTTATTTCTGTGTTGCTCATTCTCTTTTCATGATAGTATTTGTTTCAACTCCTCCATTTACTTGTAAGGCAGAAAGAAATTTGCATTCTCCTTATTTTTCTGCTGAGTAATGTAGCAATATCTACTGAGATACTTGAATAATCAAGTATGTCGAATGCTTCCTGATCTAAGACTTGGCATTAATCTTATTCCTTTTGTCAATCATTTCACATATTGTCCTGTTTTAACTTCCTTTCAAGTACTTTTGGTGGTCCTTGATTTATTTTGTACATGGTATTTCAAAATTGGGTGCAGACTTGAAGAAAGCAGATAAAATTCTAGTACTTGAAACAATGATAGAGAACTTGGGGTTACAGAAAGTAAGAGATTCGCTTGTTGGAACGGTGGATATGCGATGAATATCGGGTGGTCAAAGGAAAAGGGTAAATGTTGGATTAGAGTTGGTGACATAACCTTCTTTTCTGTTTTTAGATGAACCAACGTCTGGTTTGGACAGTTCATCCTCACGCCTGCTTCTCCAAGCACTTAAACATGAAGCAAGTTAATTCCAACCAAATATATACATATTCATCCATAGTCACAATCTTGTGATTTTAGATACCCTTGCTATATTTTCCTAGGGAGGTGAGTTTTTATTCAATCTTCTCCATGATTCCCCCTTTATTAGGACTTAATGTTTTGGGGCATTTAGTTATTCATACACACTAATTGTTGTCTGTAAGTCTTCTTCTATCCATTTATTTGTTAAACATACAGATGAATTATAAATAGTATGCAAATGCTACATTTTTATGTTGTTTTGCACAAGTCAAGTATTCTTTCTACTTTGTAATGAAGTTTTTTTTCTTGTTGCCAATATGTATCTCTTTGATGGCAGCTCTTTTATGTCAAGTTGCATCATTAAGGACATTGTATCTAGACAAATTACAGTACTAGAGAGTGGAGAGAGTGCTTCCGGAATCAACAACTTAGCAAGCTTCCTTGGAAAGGATACAATTGACCTCTTCAATACATTGATCAAGCCTATAATGTTCTACTTCTTGATCTTCTGTATAGCATAATCAAACACTTATTTGGCTTGTACATGTATATGATTTCTTAGTAAAAGCTATAAGTTAAGTTGAGACTTGAGAGAGAAAAGTCAAATGTCCATGTGTATGATCTCTATTATATATCTTCTTTTTGGTTAAATGGTTTTTTAGTCTAATACAATTAAGAGAACTTGCTTGTAACAAGGAACTTGGCTTCACTAAACTTGTAATTAAGAATCCCAACATTGATTCAAGCCATGTGAAAATGTTCCAACTCAATTAGCTAACTCTCTAGTGACTTTCTCTTCGTTGTCTTGATTTGTATGGTGCATATGTTCATGCACGAATCAATTTAAGGATGGGAAAAAATAGACCGGACCGTCACGGTCCGGTCTACGGTCTGAAAATTTTACATTTTCGGTCTTATGGACCGGTCGAACCGTAAAAATTAAAAAACAAGGTTTAAAACATTTTTTAGGTAATTTTTACTGTTTGGTCCATAATTTTTACGGTTCGGTCCGGTCCAGACTATAATTTTTACGGTCCGGTCCGGACCGAAATCAAACCCTTTAAATGCCGAAAAATATGAAATTCGGTCTTTCCGATCCGGACCATGGACCAGACCATAAAGGATGGACCGTAAAAATGTTTACGGTCCGATCCGATCCACGGTCCATACTTTAAAATGTTTACGATCTATCGATCCAGACAGACCGAACCGTACGTATCCGGTCCAGTCCGGACAGGATGCACATCCTTAAATCAATTAATGGTTTGCAAGTACAAATATCAACTAAGATCTCGAGCTTAACCACAATTATTAGTATTTATTATATAAAATCACCTTTGGTAAAAAAAATATATAAATAAATCAAAACTCTAATTATGAATGAGCAACCCATGAAATCAATTCGACCGTCTTGAAATATCTCCGTGTATATAGGCAAATAATGATTACAATGTCATAGAATTTTATATGTGTCACATGGTATAATTGTTTTGTCTGAATGAACAATTACAATGTCAGAGAATTTTATATTTTTATCACATGGTATAATGACACGAATTATCATTGGACGAATACTTTATGTCAATGGTGTTCATATTTTTATCACATGGTATATTTTAATAGTCAGAATGAACAATTACAATGTCATATAAGTTTATATTTTTCATACTATCAACCTTAAATTCTTGTCTTCCATTAGAAATTTTATTGGCGATTTTAACGAAATAAATGTCACCAATGAAATTTATTCTAACTATAAACAACATAAGTCAAAAGGCTCAGATCTAAACATGAAATATTAAGCAAAATTAATTATCAAAGAACTTATGTATTATATCAACATATAAGTGATAATTTTTTTTGTCAAAATGTATAATACATATAAACAACATATGGTAGTTAAGTTCCAGTTTAATGTCACCAAACATACGAGATTTCATACTCAATCAACAAAGACTTGTTTCACCCACGCGCCCTCCCAGCCTCAGCCATGTCCTTTGCAGGAGATGCATCTATCTAATAGATCGTATTTTATTTAATACTTTAGTATAGTGACTTTCTAATGTCATGTAGTATTTAGTACTTTATGAAGTATTTTGGGATGTATTTTAGTGTAGTGACTATCTAATGTCACGTAATATTTAGTAGTTTATGATAAAATGTGTAATATTTAGTACTTTATGAAGCATGTTATGTATTTTTGTTTTTATATAATATAATACTTTATGACAATGTCGCATAATTTCCAACCATATTACAGACGACAGGACAAGTTAGTGAGTATGACAGGATTGGTTATGTATTTTCTTTCTATTTTAATTATTCTCTTCTTCTTCTTCCCATGGGATCTAGATTGTCACTCATGTCGGTCGGTAGGATTATTTCAAACCATATTAAACCTGTCATGATATATATGGAATCATGACAGGATTGTGTCATATCAATTTCACCCAAACTAGTCCATATTGAACAAGTCAGGATATATATGGATTCATGACAAGATTGTGTTAAATTCTATGAATGCGCAAAAACGAATATGCGAAATATCATTAACGAAGAAACTACATTAACTACTTTTGACTAAATATCAATTAAACCAATTCCAACAACACAAATTATATTAATTGCTTTGAAACCATATCGACCATGATTTGCTTCTGTCTTCGAAGAAAAAATAAAGTTCACACGAAAAAGTCATAAGTAAATTACATTAAACTTTATCATAATATGTGTAATATCAAGTAGTTTATGAAGCATGTTATTTATTTTCGTTTTATATAATATAGTACTTTATGATAATGTTGCGTAATTTCAAATCATATTAAAGACGACAGGATGTGGCAGTGTGTATGACAGGATTGGTTATGTATTTTCTTTCTATTTTAGTTATTCTCTTCTTCTTCCCGTGTGATATGGATTGTCACTCATGTTGGTCATTAGGATTATTTCAAACTATTTTGAACCTGCCATGATATATATGGAATCATGACAGGATAATGTCATATCAATTTAACCCAAACTAGTCCATATTGAGCCCGTCAGGATATATATGGAATCATGACAGGATTGTGTTAAATTCTATGAATGCGCAAAACGAATATGCGAAATATCATTAACGAAGAAAATTATATTAACTACTCCCGACTAAATATCAATTCAACCAATTCCAACAACACAAATTACATTAAATACTTTGAAATCATTTCGACCATGACTTGCTTCTGTCTTTGAAGAAAAGAAAGTTTATAAGAAAAAGTCATTAACTAGGTTCAAAAGTAATATGAGTGGTAATAGATCTTTCAAGAGTTTGGATCTCTTACTACACATTTTAACAGAAGAGATTGATATGTGTCATTTCATGCACCTTAACTAGCAATTATTAGCATTATTTAGAGGAGTTTATGACTAGATTTGGAGTTAAGTATGTAATCCAGAAGATGTGGAGAGAATTGAAGATATCCAGGGATTTACAGCTTATTTAGAGAAGAAGAAGGCGGGCAAAAATCACCACCCCGCGCCAGAGCCACCGTGACCCGACGGTGGGTCTCAGAGAAGGATGCCGCCCCGCGGCCATCACGTGAGGCAAAGCGGAGCAATTAATTATTTCAAGTCCGCGTGAGTGCTGGAAATTGATGAAGATCGGCCCAATGGAGGGGAAGGCCCAAAATGAAGAAAAGCCCACCGAGATTGTAAACGCGTGAATTACCAAGCGAGAAGAAGCAGCGGAAGAATTAGAGTGATGACCTCGCCATGACGTCAGCAAATTGCTGAAGTTGAATTGGGCCGCGCTGCACGAAGATGGGCCGCTGAAGCTGCTGCTTGCGTTAGGCTGAGAGGATGAAGCTGCCAAGTGAAGAGGCCGAGCTGTTGACGAAGAATATGGGCCGAGTTTTGCTGTTGATGAAGTTCGAGCGAGATGCTTGCACGAGTTGGACCGGGATTAATTTCCCTGTTCGATTCATTTGTTTACTTTCCTATTCTATTATTTTGGGCCTTCCCCTCCATTGGGCCGATTCTATTATTATTATTATTATTATTTCCTTTTATTATTTTTAACACTTTTAGATTTAGGTTAAATACTCTTTAGTTAACCTAGTTGCCACAATATACAATCCACAATTTAGTTTGAGAAGTTCGTTCTTCATTCTGCCTCCAGGGTTTTCATCCCATGAAGAGATAAACACCTTTGTTCTACTAGACAATTGAAGCATTGCAATGGATTGGTTGTGAGATTTCTATTCCTTGTTCTATATCTTATAAAGTTGGTTTAATTCTCTTGAGCATATTGTCTATTGGTTTATGTTGATTCTTCTAGCGTAGCTAACTAGGTTTTTCGACATCTATCAATTGCTAGGATTTGCATATAGGGGTTCCGAGTGCTTATCTAGTGGCAAATACGATTGTTGCGTATAGGGGTTCCGAACGCGCAATCGTGAGTGAGAATTATTTGCATGTTAAGTAGTAGGGTGTCCTTCTATTTGCATGTATCCTATATCCTTGTGTGCATTGCTATTGCTGTGTTAGTGGTAAAGTACACCGACAACTGTGAGAATCGGAGGTACTTTCCCATTGACGTAGTAATAAGTCTATCGACAACTGTGAGAATCGATAGTACTTAATATCAGGGTGGGAACAACTATAAGATGGTGAAAAGAACTTGGAAAAATAGTTATCAGTGATCAACCTGTTTCCTTTGCAGTGTGGATATTTGTCTAGTGGAATATTTTCACCCGTCATATTTATTTTCCCTCTAAAGCTTGCATCTTTGTTACTCTTTGCTTGATAATCAAAACCCCCTTGTTACTTTGCATGCTTATAAACACTTAGAAAGATCACTTCCTCCTTGTGGATTCGACCCTTACTTACCCAGACTACTTGTTTAGGCTTGTTAGGATTATTTTGTTAGGTGTCACGACAACGCCTTATCAAAATTGGCGCCGTTGCCGGGGAGGCAAGTTTTGATTTTTCCGTGTGTTTGTTTGTGTGCGTGTTACCTTGGTGTGGACCTATCTTACGGTCCACACCCGTGTTACTGACTTTTGTTTTTCCTTTTTGATTCTTGTTACAGATATGGATTTCTGGGGAGAGCCGCGATATGACCCATACTCCTACGCATACACTCCGGGGTGGAGAGATCACCCCAATTTGAGTTATGGGTACCATCAATACCATCCATATGGTTATGACCACCAGGAGTTCTACCCAGAGCCACAGTCATTCTATCAACAGGGTGCTCCATAACAGTACAATCCTGCCTATGAGCATAGCCCACCAGTATCCAATCCAAATCCCTCAACTGAAGAGATGCTCAGGACCTTGACTCAACACTTCGCAACTGGTGCTCAAACTAGGGAGTCAAGCATGAAGGATTTAGAAAGGCAGATGAGACAGTTGGCGGAGGCGATTACACGAATCGATGCAAGGATGTCGGGGAATCTACCATCTCAAACGGTAGTAAACCCGACGGAAAACGTTAGTGCTGTAATCCTCCGGAGTGGAAAGCAACTGGTCGTTCCTCCTAGTGCTGAAGAGGAGGACAAATATGAGATGGAGAAAATCGCCGACCGCCCCGCGTCACCTCTCACCGCGACCCGGCGTGAAGCCCCAGTTATTTCACCGCCCCGCGGCGACACTGACCGCGACCCGGCGGTGAGCCTCAGTAATCCTCCCTCAAAGTCACCGCCCCGCGGCGATGACCACCGCCCCGCGGTGGAGGAAGTGCCTCCTAGTGTGATTTCGCCGCGACCCGCGGTGAGATCAGCGCAACCCGACGTCCAAAATTCCTATTCTGCTGATGAGGTCTGCGTTGATACTGATGAAGAGTTAGGACTTCCAGATGATATTTTGGATCGCAAGGTGCTGACTGAGGAGGAGTATTTTTTGAGATTTGAGGAGGACTGTAGCGACGATGAGGAGGAGTGTCGTGATTGCGAAAATACTCCAGAGACAACCATATCTCTCGAAAATGCTCCGACAGTCCCCGACCCTCTGGAGGCTGCCTATGATGAGTTTGTGCGTCTCAACTCCTTCCCACTTGTCTCGCTGCAACCCATCACACCCTTCCTTGAAGCTTCCCGAGTTACTCAAAGGCTAAAGAACAACGAGAATATCTATGAGGCCTTCAGTGACTGCACAAAAACCGTTCCCTTGGTCACACTGGAAGCCAGCACCCCTCGCTGCAAGGAAATGTTAAAGGTGATGGGCCTGATCAAGAAGAAACCGAAGGGGAAGCACAAGAAGGAGAACTTAATGCAGGTGGCGAATTTTTCCATACTGGATACGGGGCAAGATAGGCATGCAGGCCCTGAGATGTTGGGTAGGCCATTTCTGAATATGGCCAGTGCGTTCATGGGTATGCACAACGGTCCACCCACAAAGAAGTGCAGGAGATTGGGGGTCACGCTCAACATAGAGCATACAAAGAGGCACCCCCCAAATCCAGACCCCAGGAGTTTAGTTGCTATGAGCAACCCAAGTTGAGGTTGGAGTAGGATGTCAAGCCATGACAATAACTAAGGCGCTATCCGGGAGGCAACCCGATGTATGTTTTTCTTTCCTTTTTTTTCTTTCTTTGTTTTTGCATTTTTTTAGTGTGTTTTTGCTTTGTTTTTGTTTTGGTTTTTATTTCCGACTAACCTGCAGGGAAGAGACCCATGCCTATTGAAGAAGGTGTTTCCACACCAATGTAAGTCTCTTCCTTCCCTGCACTAAGTCATCCCCCGAAAAAACCTTAAACGGGGGGGGGGGGGGGGGGGGGGCAAAAAAAAAATCCAAAAAAAAAAGTTCTACCGAAGGCCAGCTGTCCAGAGTTCCACATGGAGATGGTGCGCATCATGTTGTCAAGGAGGATACACTTACCCTACACATTATTTGACAACGATGATGGCCCTACAATTGACAGCTGAGGAGTAGGAACACTAGAGCCCCCACTACGATTACATATGGGCTCCACCATGTGTTCTTAGAAGGCCGTGCAACCCCGTTCCCTTACATTGCCACTTCTCACCACAGTGGTTTTCCTTTTGGTTGCACGGTAGAAGAAGATTTTGGAATTGATCGATGAAGACACCCACCCAACACCAGAGACCTGGGCCTTTATTGAGAAGACCGCCAGCGATACCTTTAGTGTCCAAGCAGCTTGGCGACGTTTGTGAGTTATTTTTTGATTTTACCTATGCTCTTATTCTTTTGTCTTTCATTACATTGAGGACAATGCAATGTTTAAGCATGAGGGAGGGTTTTATACTTGCTACGTCGTTCAGGAGAAAAATGAATATAAAGAGAAAAAGCCAAAAATTGAAAAAAGGCATACATGAAAATCCTGGGATAGGTCAAAAACCCAAAAGGGTGGCCTAGGTAATAAGCAGGTGGCTTGGACCAGCATTAGGCTGGGGTAATAATTGGTCAAGAGTGACGTGAGCATATGTGAGTACATCTATTGGAAAATGAAATGAGTGGCTTGGTGAAAACCCGAAAGGGCGCCTTGGCAAAATGAGCGAAAAAGAAGAAGAGTGATTTTAGGATTTCTCATTATTCTTGGCGAGGCGACATAAGAAGAGGTGATATAAGGAGGATTCAGGTAGGTCACTCTGGAGAGATAAGAAGATAGATGGAGGCTAGGATTAGTATTTTCACTCTTTGGTGTTGTGTTGTACTGTGTTGTTGTGCTGTGCGTGTTGCTTTGGTACTCTAGAGCTGATTGTTGAGTTGTTGTAGTTGCTGGTGTCATATTTTCTTGTACTTCCTGAGACCTTGGTGTTTGATTGGGAGAGTAGGTTTATCATTAGCTTACTCGGAACGAGTAAAGGTCTAAGCATGGGGGAATTTGATAGGTGTCATTTCACGCACCTTAACTAGCAATTATTAGCATTATTTAGAGGAGTTTATGACTAGATTTGGGGTTAAGTCTGTAATCCAGAAGATGTGGAGAGAATTGAAGATATCCAGGGATTTACAGCTTATTTAGAGAAGAAGAAGGCGGGCAAAAATCACCACCCCCGCGCCAGAGCCACCGCGACCCGGCGGTGGGTCTCAGAGAAGGATGCCGCCCCGTGGCCATCACGTGAGGCAAAGCGGAGCAATTAATTATTTCAAGTCCGCGTGAGTGCTGGAAATTGATGAAGATCGGCCCAATGGAGGGGAAGGCCCAAAATGAAGAAAAGCCCACCGAGATTGTAAACGCGTGAATTACCAAGCGAGAAGAAGCAGCGGAAGAATTAGAGTGATGACCTCGCCATGACGTCAGCAAATTGCTGAAGTTGAATTGGGCCGCGCTGCACGAAGATGGGCCGCTGAAGCTGCTGCTTGCGTTAGGATGAGAGGATGAAGCTGCCAAGTGAAGAGGCCGAGCTGTTGACGAAGAATGTGGGCCGAGTTTTATTGTTGATGAAGTTCGAGCGAGATGCTTGCACGAGTTGGACCGGGATTAATTTCCCTGTTCGATTCGTTTGTTTACTTTCCTATTCTATTATTATTATTATTTCCTTTTATTATTTTTAACACTTTTAGATTTAGGTTAAATACTCTTTAGTTAACCTAGTTGCCACAATATACAATCTACAATTTAGTTTGAGAAGTTCGTTCTTCATTCTGCCTCTAGGGTTTTCATCCCATGGAGAGCTAAACACATTTGTTCTACTAGACGATTGAAGCATTGCAATGGATTGGTTGTGAGATTTCTATTCCTTGTTCTATATCTTATAAAGTTGGTTTAATTCTCTTGAGCATATTGTCTATTGGTTTATGTTGATTCTTCTAGCATAGCTAACTAGGTTTTTCGACATCTATCAATTGCTAGGATTTGCATATAGGGGTTCCGAGTGCTTATCTAGTGGCAAACACGATTGTTGCGTATAGGGGTTCCCAGTGCGCAATCGTGAGTGAGAATTATTTGCATGTTAAGTAGTAGGGTGTCCTTCTATTTGCATGTATCCTATATCCTTGTGTGCATTGCTATTGCTGTGTTAGTGTTAAAGTACACCGATAACTGTGAGAATCGGAGGTACTTTCCCATTGACGTAGTAATAAGTCTGTCGATAACTGTGAGAATCGATAGTACTTAAGATCAGGGTGGGAACAACTATAAGATTGTGAAAAGAACTTGGAAAAATAGTTATCAGTGATCAACCTGTTTCCTTTGCAGTGTGGATATTTGTCTAGTGAAATATTTTCACCCGTCATATTTATTTTTCCTCTAAAGCTTGCATCTTTGTTACTCTTTGCTTGATAATCAAAACCCCCTTGTTACTTTGCATGCTTATAAACACTTAGAAATATCACTTCATCCTTGTGGATTCGACCCTTACTTACCCAGACTACTTGTTTAGGTTTGTTAGGATTATTTTGTTTAGGTGTCACGACAATGCCTTATCAGAGATCTTTCAAGAGTATGAATCTCTCACTACACATATTAACAGGATGCGTTCAACATCAAACAAGAAGAAGCATCAACACCAAAAGTGTTCATGATTCAAAAAACCATCAAAAGAGTTAATCTAACCAATAAATTGAAACCTGATCATGGGGCGGCTCAAAGGACTCTCCTCAGTAGGAGTAGAAGTAGTGAATGATGAATCATCTGCAGTGACTGATCATGGGGCGGCTCAAAAGAGTTAATCTAATATACATATTTGTGATTCACCCAAGCCTCCACAGAGGCGATGCCGTCCCTGAGGTCCAACTGCCCTTGGTAGAGCAAAACCCTGCTCTCCTTCACAAGCAGTTCCACCATGAACTTGACGCTCTTCATCACATCAGAGTGAAGCGCATCCTCCACGGTGTTGTTGCAACCTCCCCAAACAAAAGAGGGGTCCACCCCCAGGGGCGGACGTAGGTGGGGCCTAGTGGGGGCTGTAGCCCCCACTGGAATTTCAAATAGAAAAAAAAAATTATACGAGATTTATTTTCCCTCACCCAAAGTTTTTACAAAAAAATTCCAAAAAATTTCTTCAAAATTTTCAAACTAATTTTTATAGGTTTCCAATTTTAAAAATCTTTTTTACATAGGATTTATTATGCATAATTCTCAAAAATACTAAAAATTAATCGAAATTTGCACACAATTTTTTAATAAGAGATGTAATATTTTCACTATATTTATCCTTATTTGTGTTAAAACTTTCAAAATTTAGGATGTATGGATTTGTAAATTTTATAAATTAATTTTTATACAAATTTGTTGAGATTACGCAGTGAAAGTAGTCTGTAATGATATATTTTGTTTAATTTGTATAATTTTTGGTCAATTTTAAGTAAAATTTCATTTAAAGTTTGGATATAGAGTTTGTTGTTTGAAATTGAGATTGTTTGTGTAAAATAGATGGTAGAATTAAAAATTACGATTTAGGGTTTAGTGTAAAATAGACGGTAATATTTTACTCTTCAAGATTTTAGCCCCCATTGGACTACAATTTTGCGTCCACCCTTGTCCACCCAAATCCAATTTAGCCTCTTCATGGCCTTAAAGCACTTTCACCAGCTGAGTTTGATAAGGTGTTTTCCTCCTCATGTTGTACAAAATGGCCAGCCCTGTCATGTTACTCAGACTGTTCAGCACAAGGTTTCTTGCATCTGTTGCTTCACTCCACTTCTTGAGATTCACTAGTTTTACTGTTTCCATTTGCAGTCCTTCCAAATGGGTCTTCTTCTTTGCATTGATCAAGCCTGTGAAGTAAGCATGGATTTCATGGGTCTGTCAAGCCATTCCCAATTGCAACACTAGCTAGGTTAACCCTCTCTGACTGAGGCAAAATGGGTTTTTTCTTGAGTAAATAGTACCCAATTGCAGGAATATACTTGATAGACGCTACTTTGTAGGGCTTAACTAAGAGTTATTAGAGGGTTTTATTGGTGCCATTCGGGTAGATTTAGACACATTCATGTGCATGGTGTTTGGGGGCGAAGTTGGTGTTTTTGGAGGTGTTTGAGCTACTTTGGATATCAGGAAGACACTGAGGAAGGAAGCCATCAAGAGAAGACGCCAAGGAGTGAAGAGGAGACGAGTTGGTGCAAGGCAAAGGACAAGAATGCCGAGCATTAACTGCGATTGCGGGCATGGGTGCCGCGATCGCGGGCCTCGGAGCATGTCGAGAGTTTTCTGCGGGCGCGGAGAGATTGAAGGGCGCGGAGCCACATGGGCCGCGATCAAGGTCCACCACCCGCGATCGCGGGTCTGACACGGCAGGAGCTCGGACTTATTCCGAATTATCTTTTTAGTTTTATTTTCCCTTTTTTCTTATTTCTATTTCAATTATTTTTCTTAATGGGCTAGATCATTTGTTAGGGCCCTATAAATACTCTCCTTATGCATTAGGGTTAGGGTCCACACTCTTATTCCACTTTAGTTGCAATTTCGTTCATCGTTGTTTTTCTTTTCCTTTGAAGTTTCACCATGACTATGAGGAGCTAAGCCTCTTTGGCTTAGTCTGGCAATGGAAGCTTAAGTTTTGATTATTGGTTGTGAGGTTATGTTACCTTTCTTAATTCCTATTGGATTATATTATCTCTTCTAAGCTTATTCCATTGGATTTCGTTGATTGCACTAGCCGACACAACTAGTTGTTGTTGGTGATTTTCATATTGCTAGGATTAGGAAACTGTTGGGCTAACGTCCTATTCTGCTGTAGCAACTACAATTTACATGCTCTGGTTGAAATTGTTCTATTGTAGGGAGAGATAATTACATGGTAAATGCATTTGAGCGAGCGTTCTGTGTATCCTGGTTAATTCTTATTTGTATTGCTGCCTTTGGGTTGAACCTTTAGTGGTACTAGGGTTATTCATTGGTAAGGGTTCTTTGTGGAAGGTTTCCCTCTGAATCTACACAAGATCGGGACATGAATAATCATAGGAAGGAATTGGAAGTAATCTAGGATCAACCAACCAAAACTTAAGTGGAAATTGCCTGGCTAAGTATTTTCTCACATTTGATTGCATATTATTTATTCTGTTTTATTTCTTATTTGATTCAAATCTCAAAACCCCCCTTTTGTTACACTGTTCGATTGGTATTCGGTTATTGACAAGAAAATAAACGCTTGTGATTCTCTTGGGATTTCGACCCTTGCTTGCTTACTATACTAGTTTGAAAGTTGAGGTTTACTTTGATTTGGCATAACGACCTTAGGCCAAGTCAAATTTGGCGCCGTTGCCGGGGAATCATTGTCTGTTTTCTTGTGAATTGATTGAATATTGATCTTTTAGGGAACCTATCTTACGGTTCCCTCTAACATTACTAACTTTTCATTGATGAAGTGTGATTCAGAGTAGATAATTCTGTTGGAGAACTCTAGCTATGGCGCAAGAGAGTACACTGCTGGCACTCACCCAGGCACTGCAAGCGTTAACACAAGCGGTGATTCAAGCAAGTGCAACCAATACACAAGCAGTGATTCAAGCTGGTGCAAACAATGCACTAGCAATGAAAGAGGGATTCTCTCAGCTCACCCATTAAAATTACACTTTGCACCAGACCTCTCAACAGTCTATATTAAAATTGGGTGCATCACTAGGACAGCTGACGCATGGTACACCTGTAATAACGGAATCTCCAAACAAGTACTGTGAAGACCCGCAGGAAGCCAATGCAGCCACCCTGCGAAGTAGAAAAAGGGTGAATGACCCCTATGCTGAGGAAAAGGGTGAAGCGCCGATAAGAGAAGAACGCAGTGAAGAACCGCGATCGCGGGTCGAAAACCGCGATCACGGTTATCTCACGGAGAAGGAAGAATTTGGAGAGCTCCCCGCAAAAGAGAACCCGCGACTGCGGGAGGAGTGCGGCAACCCCGGTATACTGATCGAAACAAGGCATTGTGCTGAATTTGATGATGAGGTTGAGGAGGACCTTGAAGAGGAAATCCAAAGCTTCAAGAACAGTATGCTACCTGACGCGGTACGTTTTCCTGAAATTGAAGAGGAGATGGACGAGGACTGGGACTATGAGCCTCAAAACTACACTCAACATGAATGTCCCCTGCTGGAGTCCCAGATTCCCATCGCACCTCCCCCTGAGGCTCTCAATGGAAGCAAGCCAGAAGCTTCTTTGGTCACACTGGCCAACATCATCCCCCGTTGTGCAGATTCTGTGAAGGCGAGGCGGAAGATAGGAAAGAAGCCGAAGGTGAAGCAAAAGAGTGAGGTTGCAGGCCAGGTGTCAGATTACCTCATACTGGACATGGGGCAGGATAGGTGTACAACCTCTGCAATGCTGGGAAGAGAGTTCTTGAAGATGACAACTGCGGTAATGGATACGAAGGGTGATCCACTCACAATGAAAGGCAGAAGGAAGGGGGTACAGTCGTACCTGAAGAGGCACCCCCCAGATTTGGAACCAAGAAGGGTGGTCGATGTAAGCGACCCGGGATGAATAGAGAGCACCATGTCGAGCCACGACATTAACCAAGGCGCTGCTCGGGAGGCAACCCGAGGTAAGACTTAGTTTTTTTCCTTGTTTTTGAAGTTTTTGCTCTATTTTTTTTTTCCGACTAAACCACGCAGGAAAGCCGAGAAGAAACCGCAACCGCGGCATAACACCCGCGATCGCGACCAGAGAAAGTCGAGCAAAAACCGCGATCGCGGCACAACACCCGCGATCGCGGGTGCAAGGCGCGCCGCGAATTAGGGTTAGTAAAAAAAAAAAACGCGATCGCGGGTACTGTTCACCCGCGATCGCGGGGTTACTGCACATCGGTAAAAAATAAAAAATAAAAAAATTGTACGTTACCCGCGATCGCGGTTCCTCCACGGTGTTCCTTCCATGGCGATTTTTCCACGGCGGTTCATTCATGGCGGTTCTGAGGCGGTCTTTCTTCATCATGTTCGCGAGCAACAACCGGTGTACCCTTGATCCATCCATTGTTGTTGTTCCCTGCGGTACGTCTTCACCTGTGCGTCACCACCTGTGCATACTGAGTTTGGAGTTCCAGCATTCCATGATCTATCTCTTGGGAAGTTCGACTGTTGAAGTGGTGATGAAGTTTATGGGGATCCCTACATCCCTGAGTACTTTCCTATTGACGAAGACTACCACCCCGGCGTACGCTCAGTGAGTTCTTTCTTTCTTCCCCTCATATTTTTCTTTGTCTTCCATACATTGAGGACAATGCATGATTCAAGCATGGGGGAGTAGAAAGTACTTGCTATCTATCTTGTAACTTAGTTTCGATTTCAGCATTGTTATTTTCATTCAGCATTTTCCATTGTTCGCATTCCCTTTTGAAGGAAAAAAAAAAAAAAAAAAGTCAAAAAAGCAAAAAAGACATACATGAAAATCCTGGAACAAGTCGAAAACCCGAAAATGCGGCTTGGGTAATAAGCAGGTGGCCCAGACCAGCGCTAGGCTGGGGTAAAAAGGTGTCTGAGTGACGTGAGCTTTGTGAGCACATCTATGAAAAAAATACGAGTGGCTAGGATGAAAACCTGAAAGGGCTCCTAGGTAAAATGAGTGAAAAGAAGATGAGTGATTTTAGGATCTCATTTTACCTGGAGGGGCGACATAAGAAGAGGAGCCAAAGAAGGATTGTCGGGTAGGTCACTCTGGGAGGCATAAGGAGTCATAGATGGAGGCTAGGATTAGAGGTCACTTTACACCATTGGATGTCCGGGTTAGGCTTGGGGGAAGTACTCTGCTTGCCCCTTAGCCTGTTGAGTTGTGGATGTGTTGTAGATGAGATTGGTGCCAGGAGCTTGGCATGGGTTAGGTAACTCTTAGTTGGAGGATGTGCTTCCTGAGACCTTGGGTGCTGCATTGGAGGAGTAGACTTTCTTTTAGTTTACTCGAGGACGAGCAAAGGTCTAAGCATGGGGGAGTTTGATAAGCACTACTTTGTAGGGCTTAACTAAGAGTTATTAGAGGTTTTATTGGTGCCATTCAGGTAGATTTAGACACATTCTTGTGTATGGCGTTTGGAGGCGAAGTTGGTGTTTTTGGAGGTGTTTGAGCTACTTTGGATATCAGGAAGACACTGAGGAAGGAAGCCATCAAGAGAAGACACCAAGGAGTGAAGAGGAGACGAGTTGGTGCAAGGCAAAGGACAAGAATGTCGAGCATTAACCGCGATCGCGGGCATGGGTGCCGCGATCGCGGGCCTCGGAGCATGTCGAGAGTTTTCTGCGGGCGCGGAGAGATTGAAGGGCGCGGAGCCACATGGGCCGCGATCAAGGTCCACCACCCGCGATCGCGGGTCTGACATGGCAGGAGCTCGGACTTATTCCGAATTATCTTTTTAGTTTTATTTTCCCTTTTTTCTTATTTCTATTTTAGTTATTTTTCTTAATGGGCTAGGTCATTTGTTAGGGCCCTATAAATACTCTCCTTATGCATTAGGGTTAGGGTCCACACTCTTATTCCACTTTAGTTGCAATTTCGTTCATCGTTGTTTTTCTTTTCCTTTGAAGTTTCACCATGACTATGAGGAGCTAAGCCTCTTTGGCTTAGTCTGGCAATGGAAGCTTAAGTTTTGATTATTGGTTGTGAGGTTATGTTCCCTTTCTTAATTCCTATTGGATTATATTATCTCTTCTAAGCTTATTCCATTGGATTTCATTGATTGCACTAGCCGACGCAACTAGTTGTTGTTGGTGATTTTCATATTGCTAGGATTAGGAAACTGTTGGGCTAACGTCCTATTCTGCTGTAGCAACTACAATTTACATGCTCTGGTTGAAATTGTTCTATTGTAGGGAGAGATAATTACATGGTAAATGCATCTGAGCGAGCGTTCTGTGTATCCTGGTTAATTCTTATTTGTATTGCTGCCTTTGGGTTGAACCTTTAGTGGTACTAGGGTTATTCATTGGTAAGGGTTCTTTGTGGAAGGTTTCCCTCTGAATCTACACAAGATCGGGACAGGAATAATCATAGGAAGGAATTGGAAGTAATCTTGGATCAACCAACCAAAACTTAAGTGGAAATTGCATGGCTAAGTGTTTTCTCACATTTGATTACATATTATTTATTCTGTTTTATTTCTTATTTGATTCAAACCTCAAAACCCCCCTTTTGTTACACTGTTCGATTGGTATTCGGTTATTGACAAGAAAATAAACGCTTGTGATTCTCTTGGGATTTCGACCCTTGCTTGCTTACTATACTAGTTTGAAAGTTGAGGTTTACTTTGATTTGGCATAACGACCTTAGGCCACGTCAATACTTTCCAACATAGCTCTCACTAGTGATGTATATTGGGCGAGATTTGAAAGAAGGATTTACTCTTATGAATGACTTGATTGCAACAAATAAGTGATGGGCAACTTCATTCTGATCTTTGGGTATCTCATCAGGGGAAGAAGCAATGCTGAAACCGGTACCAGTGGGATTATCAAGAAAAACAAGGCAAAAAATGTGATTCCAGGCACCTAGGTTTGGCTCAAGATTGATTGTTTGCTTGTCCGGGTTGGCTCTCTATGGACCCAACTTGTAGAAATTGCCAGTCATGGAGGAGCATATGGGGCCACCTTGAAGCCATATGAGAAGAAGGGTTTTGGTTATAGTTGTAAGTACAGTTTACATGGATGAAAACCTTCCTTAATTTTGCAATTGTGTTTGACCAATCCAAAGAGACCACAACCTCAAGTCTCGTAGTTAATTACTTGTTTTTATTTTGGTGTCGTCGCTCTGTGACATAATCAAAAATTAACCCTCCCCTTGCCAATCGAGGTCGATTCATCATTTCAACCACCTTGAATTCGTTTGAAAATTGATACTGATGTCGATCGACGATTGAAATTGGGTACTAAGTATTAGGAGTTCTAGAAAACCTAGTTTGATACATGGCAATTTTGGGGAGGATAATTCTGTTAGAAAAATAATAAATGGTGATACGGTGGCTAGATATTGGTGTTGTTTATTAAATTTTTGTTTTGTTTTAGTTATATGGCTTTGAGTTAATTTGCGGTGAATCTTGGGAAATCTAGAAAAGTAAATGAATATGAGTCAATTTAGGTTTGATTTCAAGATAAACAATTCGGCATATGAAATCTGGAAAAGGAAAGTGAAAATTGATGAAAATAATTGGGTTGTATTTTAGGAGAAAAAAGTTGTGTACTTTGGAGGAAAATTTGGGAGGAAACTTTGGAAGGGAAATTTGGGAGGGAATTTGGGAGAGAAATAATAATTAATGATATTTGTGTACTGATAGGTGTCATTTCATGCACCTTTATTAGCAATTATTAGCATTATTTAGAGGAGTTTATGACTAGTTTTGAGGTTAAGTCTGTAATCCAGAAGTTGTGGAGAGAATTGAAGATATCCAGGGATTTACAGCTTAGATGGAGATGATGAAGATGGATGGGGACCCGCTTGAAGACTAATTGGAGAAGGCTACCAACACTTGGTAGTATAGAAGAGCGGAAGAGAAGGAGTGAAGAGTTGAAGGAAGGAGAAGGCGGGCAGAAGTCACCGCCCCGCGCCAGATGCCACCGCGACCCGGCGGTGGGTCTCAGAGAAGAGCTGGTCACGCCAAAAGAAGCCACCGCCCCGCGGTGGATCTCACCGTCCCGCTGTGGGCACGTAACACCTCGCGGCTAGAAGACATTATTTCCTTTTATGCATTTTCAGACTTTCTTATTTCTATTATTTTTATTTCCCTTGATATTTTAGTTAGGTTAAACTTATTTTCCTAATCCTATTTAAGACCTCTTTCTAGGTTAAGAGGCAGACACTTTTACTTACACTTTACATCAGACTTTCATTATCGTTGTTTTTCTCTATTAGGGTTTCATTTGCATCTGAATGGAGCACTAATTTTCCTTTGTTCTACTAGACGTTTGAAGCAATACAGTTGATGTGTTTGTGAGATTTCTATTCCTTATTCCTATTCTTATATGTGTTGGTTTGATTCTCTCGGTTATATTGAACATTGATTCATTGTTATTCTTCATAGCCTGATCAACTAGGTTGAGTAATATTTATCAATTGCTAGGGTTTGCATATAGTGGAATACGAGTGCATATCTAGTAGCAAACACGATTGTTGCATATAGTGGAATACGAGTGTGCAATCGTGAGTGAGAATCATTTGCATGTTAAATAGTAAGGTTTTCTTCTATTTGCATGTATCCTATACCCTTGCATGAATGCTATTGCTTTATTGATGGTAAGGTTTTCTTCCATTGATATTGTAGTAAGTACTATCAACAATTGTCTGAATTGGTAGTTAATTAAGATCAGGGTGGGAACAACCATAAGAATAGTTAAAGAACTTGGATTTAATAGATTTCTGTGATCAAATTACATATCTGTATTGTGAATCTCGTTCTAGTGGAACTACTTTCCCCAATCATATTCTCAAGTCAACTTAATTTGTTTGCTTTGCTCGGTTTGATCACTAAAATCCCCATTTCTTGTAACTTGTTAATCATAATTGCATACTTCATCAGATCTTCCCTGTGGGATCGACCCTTACTTGCTTGCTATACATCTGTTTAGTAGGTTTGTTGGGACTTTTACTTTGACTAGGCCATTCAACGATATTTGCATTGCATAATTCGGCCGCGTCAAATTTGGCGCCGTTGCCGGGGAAGTTTTCTGTTTTGTTGTGTGTTTTTGTGTTTGACTTTGGTGGAGACCTATCTTATGGTCGACACTCGTAGTACTGACTCTCCTCTAGCTGCTTTTGACCCAGAAATCGACAGATCATTCCGTGCAAACCTACGCGATCAAGGAGAAGAAGAAGCAGAGGTTGAAACATTAGAAACAATTGAAACAGTTGAGACAGTTGGCATCCCTCCTGAAGCAATGGCCGGAACTCTGAGAGAGCTGACTGAACCGAACATTGGGGCACAACCCCCCTTGGTTGTCGTCATCCCTGCACTTGACGAAGGGGTGAACTTTGAGCTGAAATCTGGAGTTGTTGCTTATCTCCCGAAATTCCATGGTTTGAGTGGAGAGGACCCGATATCTCATCTGGGAAAATTCCATACTGTTTGCATGACTATGAAGCCAAGGAATGTGACAGAGGATCAGATCAAGATGAGAGCCTTTGGTTTTTCTTTACTAGACTCTGCTAGCGACTGGTATTATCACTTGCCGCCAGGGACCATCAATACCTGGACTAAACTGCACAAGGCGTTTCTTGACAAGTACTTCCCAACAAAGAAGACGATTGCTTTGAAAAAGGCAATTGCTAACATTGAGCAGGGTGGTGATGAGACGCTATATGACTATCTTGAGCGGTACAAGAGGCTTTGCTCTAGCTGCCCATTCCACAGATACACCAAGTAGGATCTTGTTCTCTACTTACACAATGGCCTGCTCGATCAAGAGAGAAGGATGGTTGACGATGCATGCGGTGGAAGCATTCTTAATCTGACACCGGACGTAGCCATGGAAAGATTTCAGAAGATGAGTGAGAGTACCATGAGCTTTGGTAAGACGTACCAGAGAAAGGCAATCAATGCTGTGACTCCTACAGGACCGAGCCCAGTGCTGAATGAGTTAGCTGAGTTGAAGGAGATGGTGAAGAGAATGGCGAACCAAAACACTCCTCAACAAGTCAAAGCATGTGGGATTTGTTGTGATCAATTCCACCCTACTGATACTTGTCCTCAGCTACAGGAGGAAGGTACTGCTGAAGTGAATGTTGTAGGAGGTTACGGACCCCCTAGACCGCGTTTTGATGGACAACCCAACTACAATCCGAGAGGGCGAGACCACCCGAGTTTCAGATGGAGTGACCCACAAGGTGGTCAACAGCCAGCACAACAGCAATACCAGCAGAGAGCCCCATACCAACAGAGGCCTCAAGGCCAAAACTCTAGTGCTACTACTGAAGAGATGCTCAAGACTTTGACTCAGCACTTCGCCACTCATGTGCAGACGACTGAATCAAGCATAAAGAATATGGAGAGGCAGATTAGCCAACTGGCTGATGTTGTGACAAAAATTGACCAGAGGACATCAAACTCCTTGCCATCTCAGACTATAGTGAATCCGAGGGAAAATGTGAGTGCCATCACCCTCCGAAGTGAAAAGCAACTGGTCGCTCCTCCTATTGCTAAAAAGGAGAGCAAAGTTGAAATGGAGAATATCGGTGACCGCCCCGCGGTGGACCCCACCGCGGCCCGGCGGCGAGTTGGATCTGAGGCCAGTGAAGAAGCATGCCTGTCACCGCCCCGCGGCGACACTGACCGTGACTGATGGGGCTAAAAGTGCGCAATGCAAGTATCATTGATTAGCCTTATCAAAGTAAAAAGTCCTAACAGACCTACTAAACAGATGTATAGTAAGCAAGCAAGGGTTGAACCCACAGGGAAGATCTGATGCAGTATGCAATTGTGAATGACAAGTAACAAGCAAAGGGGGGTTTAGTTATCACGAGAAAGCAAAGCAAGCAAGCAAACAAGTTTGGTTGAGTTGAGAAAATATAATGGGGAAAGTAGTCCTACTAGAGCGAGATCCACAATACAGAGATATAATTTGATCACAGAAATCTATTTAAATCCAAGTTCTTTTATTATCCTTATAGTTGTTCCCACCCTGATCTTAAGTACTACCGATTCTCACAGTTGTCGATAGACTTATTACTATGCCAATGATAAAGCACCACCGATTCTCACAGTTGTCGGTATACTTTACCACCAACAAAGCAATAGCAATACACACAAGGATATAGGATACATGCAAATAGAAAGACGTATTAATACCCGTATGCAACTGACTCTCACTCACGATTGTGCGCTCGGAACCCCTATACGCACAATTGTGTATGCCACTAGATATGCACTCGGAACCCCTATATGCAATCCTAACAATTGATAAAAAGTATTCAACCTAGTTGATCAGGCTATGAAGAACAACAAGAAATCAATATTCAATATAACCAAGAGAATCAAACCAACACTTATAAGGATAAGAACAAGGGATAGAAATCTCACAAACACATCAACTGTATTGCTTCAATCGTCTAGTAGAACAAAAGGGAAGTTAGTTCTCCATTCATATAAGAATGAAAACCTAATAGAAAAGTAAACTGTGTAATGTAAAAGTGTCTGCCTCTGGGGTGTGACTGCCCACTCAAGACCTAGAAAGAAGTCTTAAATAGGCTTAGGAAATAAGTTAACCTAATGGAAATAACAAAGGAAATAAAATAATAAAAATAAGAAAGTCCGAAATGCAATAAAGGAAATAAATCTTCCGCTGGCCGCGAGGCGTGACGTGCCCACCGCGGGGCGTAAGTCTTCTAGTTGCCTTCTCTGAGATCCACCGCCGGGTCGCGGTGGCTTCTGGCGCGGGGCGTCAAGTTACACCGCGGGGCGGTGCCTTTTTCAACTTCTGCGACACTTTAGTAAAAATGCCAAAACTTTTGATTCCCAACTAGGATTGCGCTCATATTTTGCGGACTTGCAGTAGACTTCAATATCTAACTCATCGAATTGGAATCACTTCATTTGGACATCTGAGTAGAGAGAACGAACCATTTGAATTCAGCACATTGTTCTTCTACTCTTCAATACACTTCAAACCTCTATAAATCCCATGATTTCTTCACTTCTTTCCACAACTTCTGGATTACAGACTTACCCACAAATCTCATCCTAAACTCCTCTAAATAATGCTAATAATTGCTAGTTAAGGTGCATGAAATAACACCTATCAAATTCCCCCATACTTAGACCTTTACTCGTCCCGAGTAAGCTAAAGAAAAACCTACTCTCTCAATCAACACCAAGACCTCAGGAAGTACAAGAAAATATGACACCAGCAACTACAACATCTCAACAATCAGCTCCAGACAATCAAGCTAAAAGGGAAACATAGTACTTCTCCCAAGCTTATCCCAAACACGACAGAGTGAATCAAATCTAATCCTAATCTCCCATCTATCTTCTTATCTCTCCAGAGTGACCTACCCGAATCCTCCTTATAACTCCTCTTCTTGTGACGCCTCGCCAAGAATAATGAGAAATCCTAAAATCACTCTTCTTCTTTTCGCTCATTTTGCCAAGGTGCCCTTTCGGGTTTTCACCAAGCCACTCATTTCATTTTTTAATAGATGTACTCGCAAAAGCTCACGTCAATCTTGACCACATATTACCCTAGCCTAATGCTGGTCCAAGCCACCTGCTTATTGCCTAGGCCGCCCTTTCGGGTTTTCGACCTATCCCAGGATTTCTAATGTATGCCTTTTTTCAATTTTTGGCTTTTTTCATTTTTTAATTTTTCTCCTCAACAACGTAGCAAGTATAGAACTCTCCCTCATGCTTAAACATTGCATTGTCCTCAATGTAATGAAAGACAAAAGAATAAAGCACAGGGAAAAGCAAAAAAATACTCACAAACGTCGCCAAGCTGCTTGGACACTGTAGGTGTCGCTGGAGGTCTTCTCAATAAATGCCCAGGTCTCTAGTATTGGGCGGGTGTCTTCATTGCTTCAAAATCTTCTCTTACCGTGCAACCAAAGGGAACCACTTTGGTGAGTAGTGGTAAAACAATGATATTAGGATTGCACGGCCTTTTAGGAACACATGGTGGAGCCCAGATGTAATCATGGTGTGGGATCTAGTGTTCTGCCTCATCAGCTGCCAATTGTAGGGCCATCATCGTTGCCAAGTAAATGTGGGGTGAAAGTGTTCCTCCGTGAGCAACATGATGCGCACCTCTCCGTGGGGAACTCTGGACAGCTCGGTAAAACTTTTTTTTTTGTTCTTCAAATTTTTACTCCCCGTTTAAGGTTTTTTCGGGGCCCTTTATTTTTATTTTTTTTGCCTCCCCGTTTAAGGTTTTTTCGGGGAGCGACTTAGTGCAGGGACATGAGAGACTTACATTGGTGTGGAAACACCTTCTTCAATAGGCATAGGTCTCCTCCCTGTAGGTTAGTCGGAAACAAAGAAAAACAAAGCAAAAACACACTAAAGAAAAATGCAAAAACAAATAATGAAAAACAAGAAAAGAAAAACATACCTCGGGTTGCCTCCCGAACAGCGCCTTAGTTATTGTCATGGTTTGACATCTTACTCACTTCCTCAACTCGGGTTGCTCACAGCAACTGAACTCCTGAGATCAATATCAGGGGGGTGCCTCTTTGGGTGCTCCATGTTGAGCATTGCCCCATGCTCTTGTACTTCGTGGTGGGTGGACCGTTGTGTATAACCATGAAAGCACTTGCCATTTTCAAAAACGGTCTACCCAGCATTGCAGGGGCTACATGTTTATCCTGCCCCGTATCCAGCATATAAAAATCCGCCATTTGTATCAAGGCCCCCTTCTTTTGCTTCCCCTTTGGTTTCTTATTGATCTTACCCAGCGCCTTTAAAAGTTCTGCGTAGCGTGGGGCGTTGTTTGCTAAATGGAGCAAAGGGATGGTTGCCTTGCAGCTACTGGAGGTGTCGAAGAGATCCTTGTTGTCAATTATCATCCTCTCCTTTAGTGCCTCCGGAAAGGGGACAGGGAGCTTTTCAGAACCAAGAGGAGGAAAAGTTGGACGAACAAAGGGGTCCTCTTCTTCGTCATGATCAATATCCAGATCTGGGCATTCACCGCGGGGTGGTAGTCTCACCGCAAGGCGGTGTTCTTGGCCGCGGGGCGGTGGTGTTGACTCAGGACAACTGAGAGCTTCAGCCGAGTCGCGGTGGAACTTTCCCATCTTCAATTTCAGCTCTGTTGTCCTTTTCAGCAGTAGGAGCGACTTGCAATTCCTTGCCACTTCGGAGGGTCACAACATTTACACTTTCATGCGCGGTCCTTTTGTCCAACCTAGTGACCACATCTGTCAAATGAACCACGGCCTCCTTCATGCTCTTGATGCTGGCCTCAGTAGTTTGCACATGCGTTGTGAAGTGCATTGTTAAGGTCTTGAGCATGTCTTCAGTTGAAGGGGAGTTACTAGCATGGAAAGCTACTGGTAGCTCATCAAAGTGGGGTTGAGGTGCTTCTTATTTACCCGTCTTCGCAATAATGTATTTCAATGAAGTAACTTCTTGCAATAAATGTGCATCATTGGAGTTGACAGCATTAACTCCTCTGGTCTTTGGGGCTTCATCGAAATCTCTTGTGCTCTCAGCCATATCATGAAGTCTAGTCATGGCTGCATCAGGGGTCATATTCAAGATACTACCACCACAAGTAGCATCTATGATTCTTCTTTCATCATCTAGCAGCCCATTGTAAACATAGAGTACCAGAGCTTTCTTGTCAAACCCATGGAACGGGCAACTAGAGCAAAGTCGTTTGAACCGCTCACAATAGTCATAAAGGATCTCCTCCTCTCCTTGTTCAATACTGGCAATTTCCCTTTTCAAAGCGTTCACCATCCTGGTTGGGAAATATTGTGTGAGGAAAGCCTTATGTAGCTCAGCCTATGAATCTATGCTTCCGCCAGGCAGATGATAGTACCAGTCCTCAGCATCGTCTTTAAGAGTGAACCCGAAGGCTCTCATTTTAATCTGATCTTCAGTGACGTTGGCTGGTTTAATGCTCATGATGACGTTATGGAATTTACCCAAGTGTAGGATGGGGTCCTCTCCACATCGTCCATGGTATCTCGGGAGCAACCGTATCACTCCTGTTCTGAGCTCAAATGTCACACCATCCGCAAGGGGTGGAATGATTACAACCAATGGCTGCTGTATCAAATCTGGCGCAGTCAGCTGTCGGAGTGTCTGAGCCATTCGTACCTGTCTCTGTATCAACTTCAACAAGTAGTTAATCAGTAGCAAAGGTGCGGACCATAAGATAGATCCACACCGCAGTCAATCACAAAAGCACACAACAAAACAAAAATCTTCCCCGGCAACGGCGCCAAATTTGACGAGGCTAAAAGTGCGCAATGCAAGTATCGTTGATTAGCCTTATCAAAGTAAAAAGTCCTAACAGACCTACTAAACAGATGTATAGTAAGCAAGCAAGGGTCGAACCCACAGGGAAGATCTGATGCAGTATGCAATTGTGAATGACAAGTAACAAGCAAAGGGGGGTTTAGTTATCACGAGAAAGTAAAGCAAGCAAAGCAAACAAGTTTGGTTGAGTTGAGAAAATATAATGGGGAAAGTAGTCCTACTAGAGCGAGATCCATAATACAGAGATATAATTTGATCACAGAAATCTATTTAAATCCAAGTTCTTTTATTATCCTTATAGTTGTTCCCACCCTGATCTTAAGTACTACCGATTCTCACAGTTGTCGATAGACTTATTACTATGCCAATGATAAAGCACCATCGATTCTCACAGTTGTCGGTATACTTTACCACCAACAAAGCAATAGCAATACACACAAGGATATAGGATACATGCAAATAGAAAGACGTATTAATACCCGCATGCAACTGACTCTCACTCACGATTGTGCGCTCGGAACCCCTATACGCACAATTGTGTATGCCACTAGATATGCACTCGGAACCCCTATATGCAATCCTAGCAATTGATAAAAAGTATTTAACCTAGTTGATCAGGTTATGAAGAACAACAAGAAATCAATATTCAATATAACCAAGAGAATCAAACCAACACTTATAAGGATAAGAACAAGGGATAGAAATCTCACAAACACATCAACTGTATTGCTTTAATCGTCTAGTAGAACAAAAGGGAAGTTAGTTCTCCATTCAGATGAGAATGAAAACCTAATAGAAAAGTAAACTGCGTAATGTAAAAGTGTCTGCCTCTGGGGTGTGACTGCCCACTCAAGACCTAGAAAGAAGTTGTAAATAGGCTTAGGAAATAAGTTAACCTAATGGAAATAACAAAGGAAATAAAATAATAAAAATAAGAAAGTCTGAAATGCAATAAAGGAAATAAATCTTCCGCTGGCCGCGAGGCGTGACGTGCCCACCACGGGGCGTCAGTCTTCTAGTTGCCTTCTCTGAGATCTACCGCCGGGTCACGGTGGCTTCTGGCGCGGGGCGTCAAGTTCCACCGCGGGGCGGCGGTGCCTTTTTCAGCTTCTGCGATACTTTAGTAAAAATGCCAAAACTTTTGATTCCCAATTCGGATTGCGCTCATATTTTGAGGACTTGTAGTAGACTTCAAGATCTAACTCCTAGAATTGGAATCACTTCATTTGGACATCTGAGTAGAGAGAACGAACCATTTGAATTCAGCATATTGTTCTTCTACTCTTCAATACACTTCAAACCTCTATAAATCCCATGATTTCTTCACTTCTCTCCACAACTTCTGGATTACAGACTTACCCACAAATCTCATCCTAAACTCCTCTAAATAATGCTAAAAATTGCTAGTTAAGGTGCATGAAATAACACCTATCAGCGACCCGGCGGCGAGCCTCGGTAATCACACCGCGACCTCACCGCCCCGCGGCGATGACCACCGCCCCGCGGTGAGACTATCACGACCCGACATCCAACATCCCAGCTCCGCTGATGAGGGTTGTGTTGATAATTATGTTCGTTCAGTCTTTCCCCCTCTTGGTTCCGAGAAGCCGCCAGCACATTTTCCCGAGGCGCTAAAGGCTAGAAGGGTCGCTGACGACAATGATCTGTTCGAGACGTTCCGAAACTGTGATGTGAACATCCCTCTTCTTAAGCTTATTAAGGTTGTCCCTCGATATGCCAAGTTTTTGAAGGAGCTGTGCACCGTTAAGAGGACACAAAAGCTGAAGGTCCAGAAGAAGGTTCTGGTTGGTGAACATGTCTCGGCAGTATTTCAAAGGCGTATGCCCGAGAAGTGCAAGGATCCAGGTATGTTCACTATTCCTGTTACTATAGGTGAACATCGATTTGAGAAAGCCTTGTTAGACTTGGGTGCCTCTATTAATGTTTTGCCTTATTCATTGATTGAGGATTTAGGAGTAGGACCTTTGCATGATACCAATATTTGTGATACCCCGTATTTTTGTAAGGTTATTTTGGGAATTTTTGGAATTTTCCCAAACACCCGTTTTGTACGTCGGATTTAATACAGAGAGTTTAAGACATTTTGTAATGTGTTATATCTCTGTAATATTTTTCTCAGTGAAATAAAATACAGACGACGTGCTTTGGATGTTAATAACTCGTTTGTGTACGATTAATTTTGATCCCGGGTTAATGTTGATTTCGTCCAAGGCCAATGAAGGCGAAGCCAGGGTGGCGGCGTCCGCCGTGGGTATGGCGGCGCCCGCCATCGCTGGGCTCGAGGAGGATGCCATGGTCTTCTCCTAGCTGGGACGCCAGGCCTAAGGGCGGCGACCGCCGCACAGTGCGGCGCCCGCCGCATTTCGCCCGCCGTAGGCCAATTGCAAGGAGGCGACCCGGGTAAATCACGACGCCCGCCGCGACCTACCTAGCGGGTAAAACCCGAAGGTCGCCGGCGAGCCTCTGACATCGCCGATTTAGCCCCTCCACGTCACTTTGCTAGCCATAATGATGTTCCCTGGCATTTGGATATAAATAGAGAAGGTTTGGGACCGGATTGAGCACAGAATCAAGCTTAAATCCCTCAAAAATCTCTCGCCGGAGTTTCGTGTGCCTCGCCGGAGTTGTGCAAGTGCTCGCCGGTGTCGTTTGGTGGTGTTTCCAGAAGCCCTTTTGAAGCCTTTTGGTTGCCCTTGGAAGTCAGAACCCAGGCAAGGCAGAAAGGGGTCGAAACGCGCATCATTTGGTGAGTTTTCGTTGCTCGCCGATGTTCTGGGCTCGTCACGGCGACCGCCGTGTTCGTAGCGGCGACCGCCGCGATGAACACGGCGCCCGCCATGATGAACACGGTGCCCGCCGCCAGTGGCCAGAGGCCCCTTTGTTGGCTTGACCTTGGTGGTTGCCGTTGTGGAGTCGTTTCCTTCGTTTTCTTTCGTCTTTTCTTAGATTCGTACTAGTTTATGTCGAATATAACTTAGGGTTTCTTTATGGGTCAATTCGAAGGAATCTGTGTGCCAGATCTGTTCCTGTGTCAATCCCGGAATCCCGTCGTCGTTAGGCTTGTTCAAACTCTGCGGATTAAGGCAAGTGGCGGTTCGCTCTTGCTTAATCATTCCATGTTTCATTAATTATCAATTGTTTAATTGTTAATTAAATTAGAGTGGACTGTTATTTTCGTTTGGGAACTAATTTCATAAATAAGGTGATTTAAATCGTGATATTATAATAGGTTGTATATCTGTTAAAACAACGCTGTTATATGTGTTAATTACCGTGATGGTATTGTTGTGAAATTAATCTTAATGCTAGAATAGCATGTGGATTAATAGGAAAGCTAATCCAAGTAAGGATTAGCCGTTTCTATTATCTCTATGTTTAAGTTGTTTGCCTGGATGGCTTTAATGTGAATAATTGTTGTGTTAGACTGTTTAGTTAACACGAATGTTCGTAAGAACGTTAATCCAAGTAAGGATTAGTCGTTTCTTTATAACGTAATATTCCTCGGAATAATGTTAAGTCTCGTGTGTGCGTGTGTGTGTGTGTGTGTGTTTGTGCGTTGTTTTACTTTGGGTTGACATAATGGTCACCCTGAGATTTAAGCTTTGTTACCGCGCTTAATAATACTAATATATTTCAGTGACGTGTGTTTTATAATTAAATAAGATATGTGCCCGAGTGCACATGATTAATAAACTTTTGGCGAGTAGTGCAGCTAAGTAATAGTGCAGCTAGGAAAGCTCGTCTCGACTTTGATCATAGTACGTTCTCTTTCCAATCTGGACTCGCTGTATGCGGTGAGGTTGGTCGTGAACCGAAGCATCTTAGTCAGTTTTTAACTCGTTGATGTGTGATTCTGTGAACGTTCCCAAACAGTTGTCATAATTTCCTATAAGGCTCATTTCAGTTGGAGTTCTCTTCAGTGCATATCTAATTGTTATTATTCCGTGAAAGTGCCGGATTATATATCGTTCCTTCGGTTATTATTCGAGAGACAATGATAGTAAACGGTTACGATCACTCGAATCACTCTGCTTTGTTCCCTTGCATAGTCTATTCAGTAGACTAACCAACCGTAATTATTCCCTTGCATGGTTGACTGGTGTCATCCGTCCGATTCGGCACATCAGATAGAGTGTTGATGAGAAGACTAGAGGGACTATGGAGTCGACGATGGTTTTTCGATGTTTTTAATAATTTCGTTTAATCAGGTTGAGATCCTTGGGAGATGACCATTGTGGTCAAGATCCTTGTTTGTAATACATTTAAAAGACTTCCGCTGTAACTTATTTACTCTGTCGTACCTTGTTAAAGACTTCCGCTGTACTTTTTTTAAACCCCGTGTTGTCCCATTCGGGATTGGGATGTAATCCCGGGACTAATGTTTTATATGAATAAAGTTATCATTTTGTATCATTGTATTTCATGAATTGTATTTAAAACGGTAAAGCCTTGGGTGATCTCGGTAAGGAATACTGAGGTCACTGGCGGTAATACCTTTCCAAATGGGTTAAGATTTGGGGGTGTTACAGTTGTGGTATCAGAGCCAAAGTTTTTAAAACGGGTTGGGTATTTGAAAACCATTTACTCGTTTTAATTAAAAAGTGTTTTCAAAGGACTCTGAATTTTTTTTGGTGAAAAGAATTTGAAAACATCGTTCATAGTCATATCTTCTACACAGTCTGATATAGTAAGCTTGCTTCTATATCTAGAAAGACTAATTCCTTCCCCGTTGCCCCCGTAAGATATGGGTGCATTATGTTCTCTTCAGAGGAACCCGAAAGAAGCCGATGTGGTTTCGCCATACCCAATAAGGCTTGAATTCCCAGTTCCCTCGCTTTGAGTTAAGGTTGTAGAACCTAGTAACTCGGTTTGAGTTCATCAATAGAAATTACCAAGTTGATCTATTCTAAGTTGATTTATTACAATAAGTATATCAGAATGATAATAATGTGATAAAATCCTTGGAATTTGATCGGTAAATAGATGGTGAACACAAGGAACGTTATCCGTGCTGGTGCTGGGCCGAGTAATGACCCCAGACCAAATGCAAGGAATGCTGCAGACCCAACAGGAGAGCGTGAGTCTGTCTTCAACAATAATCCAAGAGGCAATGACCAGGGTCAGCCCAACGCACCGATGATGTTTGATGCTGTAGCAGTTGAGGCAATTCGAGGAATTGTCATGCAGGCAATCACAGATGTTATGCGACCAGTCGCACCACAAGCACAAGGTGGTCCAGTTCCTCAGGCTATTCCTGAAGTTGAGGAGTCAGTGGAACAAGTACCCCAGATCAATGTTGTCAGGAACATAGGGACTTACGGTCAAGCGTTAAAAGCCGTGAGTTCAATGAGGCCAGACAGCTACGATGGTACTGGAGAACCGGTCAAGGTGACATATTGGTTCTCGCATATGGAACGGTTGCTCCGGAACATTAATTGCACTGAGGTTGGGAAAGTACACATCGCCTCTCTTCAACTCAAGGATGTGGCTAGCGAATGGTGGGAGAGCACCGGTCTGGCTGATCATCCCGAGCTAAATTGGAGCATGTTTAAAACAAAGATGACTGATCGTTTCTTTTCCCGTGCTATGAGGAAGGAGAAGCATAAGGAATTTATGTACCCGCAGACTGATGGGTTAAAGGTGACTGAGCTCGCAGCTAAGTTCAATCACTTGTTATAGTACGCTGGACCTGAGGTGTCAACCGAGGAGCAAAAGATCTGGTACTTCCATGGATGGATGAATCCAGAGATCAAGCCTCTAATGTTGCGTCATGGTTGTTCCATGTTAGAACAATATGTGGATGCAGCCTTTAAGACAGAAGTCACACTGGAGGAGTCTGCCCTTAAGAGGGAGAAGCAAGTTAAGGGAAAGAGTGGGCAACAGGATCGCCAGGTTGGTTCATTCAAACGACCGGCATCGCCTACCAAGTTTGAGAAGTCTGGTCGTGCTAAGACCGAGACAACTCAGTCTGACTCTGCCAGAGGCTCAGGTTGGAGCAGCGGAGTAATTCAGTGCCACAACTGTGGTGAAGTTGGGCATAAAAATTTTAATTACCAAAAGGACAAGAGAGTATGTCATAATTGTGAGAGAGAAGGCCACATAAAAGCATACTGCAGACTGAAGGGTCAGGGACCAATGCAGTCTTATCAGGCGTCAAATGTTGGCGGTGGACAGAACCCAAGGCCAGAGGTATCTGCTCCTGAGCAGTCTATGGCTCGTAATAAAGGCAAAGCGCCTATGGGGTCTTCAGGCCAAGGGCAACGACTCTTCATAATGAACTAGGCCAACAGAGAAGAACCCTGATCCATTAAGTTGTATCGTGTTAAGTCTTTCTTTAAGATTAAGGAGTAACGACGTGTGTCGGTAATCTCCGTGGTATCGTGATCTGTTTGTTCAACTTTTGTCAGTTAATGTAATGTTTGAATGATAATGAAGTGTTTCCTCATTTTGGAAATTTCAGAATGCGTTATCGTTACGAATTAGTTATTCATACGAAACCTCGTAAGTGTCGAGAACAGCTTATGCCAAGTAAGGATAAAGACTATCGGACTTATGGTGGTAGAGTATTGTGGGCAACTTAGATATTCGTCCCCTATCTGATTAATCACAGGGTCGGCTCTACTGTTTAAATCTAAATCCATTCCTAAGATTCTTCTTCATTCATAGAGCATGTCATCTATAAGGTTGGGTGCAACTCTTTGAGGAAGATTAAGTTGTGGAGTTGTTGTGTAAGAAGAAAGGTTACAGTTTAAGGATGGGATGTGTCGATAATCCCGAGGTATTAAAAGATTCAGTAAGGAGAATTGTCTATGCATCTAAGGAGTACTGTGGTAAGCGTTATCTCATACGCTGAGTTCTTCCGAGATTTCTTAAGGAAAGGGAATGAACTTGTAGAGTTTTGTTCAGAGAGATCAGGAGCTATCTCTCATGTGTGAGTTTGTGCCATAAGCTTTGAGGCGGATGAATCATTTTCAGTATGATGTCCTAAGGAATTAAGAATAATATCTCTGGTGATCCATTTCAAGGATGAAGTGATTAAGGATGTTGGATCCAGGTGGTAAGATTGGTATTGAGGCAGGTGATGTGATACCCCGTATTTTTGTAAGGTTATTTTGGGAATTTTTGGAATTTTCCCGAACACCCGTTTTGTACGTCGGATTTAATACAGAGAGTTTAAGACATTCTGTAATGTGCTATATCTCTGTAATATTTTTCTCAGTGAAATAAAATACAGACGACGTGCTTTGGATATTAATAACTCGTTCGTGTACGATTAATTTTGATCCCGGGTTAATGTTGATTTCGTCCAAGGCCAATGAAGACGAAGCCAGGGTGGCGGCGCCCGCCGTGGGTATGGCGGCGCCCGCCGTCGCTGGGCTCGAGGAGGCTGCCATGGTCTTCTCCTAGTTGGGACGCCAGGCCTAAGGGCGACGACCGCCGCACAGTGCGGCGCCCGCCGCATTTCGCCCGCCGTAGGCCATTTGCAAGGCGGCGACCCGAGTAAATCACGGCGCCCGCCGCGACCTACCTAGCGGGTAAAACCCAAAGGTCGCCGACGAGCCTCTGACATCGCCGATTTAGCCCCTCCACGTCGCTTTGCTAGCCATAATGATGTTCCCTGGCATTTGGCTATAAATAGAGAAGGTTTGGGATCGGATTGAGCACATAATCAAGCTTAAATCCCTCCAAAATCTCTCGCCGGAGTTTCGTGTTCCTCGCCGGAATTGTGCAAGTGCTCGCCGGTGTCGTTTGGTGGTGTTTCCAGAAGCCCTTTTGAAGCCTTTTGGTTGCCCTTGGAAGTCAGAACCCACGCAAGGCAGAAAGGGGTCGAAACACACATCGTTTGGTGAGTTTTCGTTGCTCGCCGATGTTCTGGGCTCGTCACGACGACCGCCGTGATGAACACGGCGCCCGCCGCCAGTGGCCAGAGGCCCCTTTGTTGGCTTGACCTTGGTGGTTGCCGTTGTGGCATCGTTTCCTTCGTTTTCTTCGTCTCTCCTTAGATTCGTACTAGTTTATGTCGAATCTAACTTAGGGTTTTTTATGGGTCGATTCGAAGGAATCTGTGTGCCAGATCTGTTCCTGTGTCGAGCCCGGAATCCCGTCATCGTTAGGCTTGTTCAAACTCTGCGGATTAAGGCAAGTGGCGGTTCGCTCTTGCTTTATCATTCCATGTTTCATTAATTATCAATTGTTTAATTGTTAATTAAATTGGAGTGGACTGTTGTTTTCGTTTGGGAACTAATTTCATAAATAAGGTGATTTAAATCGTGATATTATAATAGGTTGTATATCTGTTAGAATAACGCTATTATATGTGTTAATTACCGTGATGGTATTGTTGTGAAATTAATCTTAATGCTAGAATAGCATGTGGATTAATAGGAAAGCTAATCCAAGTAAGGATTAGCCGTTTCTATTATCTCTATGTTTAAGTCGTTTGCCTGGATGGCTTTAATGTGAATAATTGTTGTGTTAGACTGTTTAGTTAGCACGAATGTTCGTAAGAACGTTAATCCAAGTAAGGATTAGTCGTTTCTTTATAACGTAATATTCCTCGGAATAATGTTAAGTCTCGTGTGTGCGTGTGCGTGTGCGTGTGTGTGTGTGTGTGTGTGTGTTTGTGCGTTGTTTTACTTTGGGTTGACATAATGGTCACCCTGAGATTTAAGCTTTGTTACCGCGCTTAATAATACTAATATATTTCAGTGACGTGTGTTTTATAATTAAATAAGATATGTGCCCGAGTGCACATGATTAATAAACTTTTGGCGAGTAGTGCAGCTAAGTAATAGTGCAGCTAGAAAAGCTCGTCTCGACTTTGATCATAGTACGTTCTCTTTCCAATCTGGACTCGCTGTATGCAGTGAGGTTGGTCGTGAACCGAAGCATCTTAGTCAGTTTTTAACTCGTTGATGTGTGATTCTGTGAACGTTCCCAAACAGTTGTCATAATTTCCTATAAGGCTCATTTCAGTTGGAGTCTTCTCTTCAGTGCATATCTAATTGTTATTATTCCGTGAAAGTGCCGGGTTATATATCATTCATTCGGTTATTATTCGAGAGACAATGATAGTAAACGGTTACAATCACTCGAACCACTCTGCTTTGTTCCCTTACATAGTCTATTCAGTAGACTAACCAATCGTAATTATTCTCTTGCATGGTTGGCTGGTGTCATCCGTCCGATTCGGCACATCAGATAGAGTGTTGATGAGAAGACTAGAGGGACTATGGAGTTGACGGTGGTTTTTTGATGTTTTTAATAATTTCTTTTAATCAGGTTGAGATCCTTGGGAGATGACCATTGTGGTCAAGATCCTTGTTTGTAATACATTTAAAAGACTTCCGCTGTAACTTATTTACTCTGTCGTACCTTGTTAAAGACTTCCGCTGTACTTTGTTTAAACCTTGTGTTGTCCTATTCGGGATTGGGATGTAATCCCGGGACTCATGTTTTATATGAATAAAGTTATCATTTTGTATCATTGTATTTCATGAATTGTATTTAAAACGGTAAAGCCTTGGGTGATCTCGGTAAAGAACACTGAGGTCACTAGCGGTAATACATTTCCAAATGGGTTAAGATTTGGGAGTGTTACAATATTATGATTCAACTTGCTGATGGTTCTTGTGTGTCTCCTAAGGGTATTGTGGAGGACATTCTTGTTAAGATAGGTCCTTTAATTTTCCCTGCTGATTTCTTCGTCATGGATATGGACTATGATGAGCAGGTTGCTCCTGTTATGCTAGGTCGACCTTTTATGAAAACATCAATGACAAAGATTGATGTGGATAGTGGAACTTTGACTATGGAATTCGATGGAATAATTTTTGAGCATAATATTCATAAGGTCAACTCCATTGAATTGTCTTCCCTTTGCTGCATTAGTGATATTGATAACCCTATTCAGGAAAATGTTAAGACTAGTGCTGTAGAGACCATAGTTGAATTTTCTGCTATTGTTGAACCTATTGTTTTGCATAAGTATGATGTCTTACTTGATGACATAGGAGAGTATATCCCATTTGTTTTGGGCACTGGCCCCCTGCACTAACCATACAAGGCTGTAAACCTTCATCTAGTGTCGTGCAACATGATCAGGTTAAGCCATATCGGCCCCCACATCGCTCTAAGTATGGGGGAGATGCTCCAAATGAGGCAATCATGGAGTCATTGGCTAAAAAGGAGCATGGTCTAAGGTCCGAACCTTTCCATGGAAGGTTCCAACAGGAAGAGATAAGTAAGAGGATTCTGAGGGGATCCTATTCTAGGTGGTGATTGATTTGAGGTACGTCGAGCCAACAACGTTAACTAAGGCGCTGTCCGGGAGGCAACCCGATGTAGTTTTCCTTAATTTCCCTTTTCTTTTAGATAAATCCCGTAGTTTCTTTTGCTTTGTTTCATTCGCCTGTCACTAACTTTTCAGGTACGAAAGTAAATGGAGAAGAGACGTGTTTCCCCAGCTTGTTCACCGCGACCCGGCGACACGTCCACCGCCCCGCGGTGGATTTCTGGTATACTTTCTCAACTCCGAAAAAAAAATGAAAAAAGAAAAGAAATTGACGGATTGGGTCCCTTTTGGCTGAGTTTTCTCTTTGGGCCAATGTACATAGCCGGCCCATCAACCCTCCTTCCTATTCCCCTTCCCTAACCTAGCCCCCACTCTCACAAACCCTCCATACCCAACACCCCTCTCAAGCTTTTCCAAGCCAAACCCCCCCATTTTCCTTCCAAACCCTCATGTTCTAAGTCCGAAATTAGCCTCCAATTTCATTAATCTTGAGTTTCTTTGCCCAATTTGGAGTCTAGCCTCACAAAAGAGCCAAACGCAAAACCCCACCGCCTTGCGTCGCCAGCCACCACCCCGTGGCGACCCCTACCGCGACCCGACGTGAAGTCCCAGTTATCCCACCGTGACCTGGCGGCACATACACCGCCCCGCGGCGAGACTACCAGGCTGTGTGTTTTTCGCTCGTTTTGTAAGTCCTCTTGGTCGCCCTTTGTTTTGAGCATCTCAATTAATTATTTATGCACCTAGAGGTAGGAAGCAGGACGCTATGAGGGAGGAAAGTGATGTGTATAACATTGTGAAGGAGAGGAAGGTGTTGGCTACCAAGTTCTTTGACAAACCGACGTTGATTGAGTTTGGTATGTTGGAGTGTGTATCTCTTTGTTTAGCAGAGTGTGGCCTGGGGACCTTCCTGAACAAGTCCGTTGATGCTTATCTCGAGCTATGCTACCAGTTCATTGCCTCTCTTAAGAGGTATTCTGATGGTTCCGCCGACAAGAGGTTGACGACGATCACGTTCAAGTATAACGGTTGTGAGTATGCTTTGTCTTCTAAGGAAATTCGTGATGCCTTGGGCATTACAAAGGAGCCGTCTGATGGGTGGTATGGTGGTCTGGTTGAGACGGATATGATGGAATTTTGGGAGGCAGCCACGCATAGGAAGTTCAAGAAGGGCCAGGAGGTGAATTCGAAGTTGGTGAACCCTTGCTTAAGGTTGATCCATAAGGTGTTGATGAGAGATTTCCTTGTCCATGCTGATGATGGTAATGTTCCTCTGAAGGATTTCCAATGGTTTTTGAGCATCATGTCTTGTGTTACGTACACCCCGTGTTGGGCTAGTCTTTTTCTGAGTTCCTTGAAGAGGATTCGAGATGGTGAGCCACGTGATATTTGTGGGGGTGGTTTGATCACCCTTATTTGTGCTGAGATTATTGCCACCGATCGTCTTCCTCGGCCTGTTGCTCATGCGGTGTATGACATGGCGCACATGAGAGTGTGCTCGATGCTGAAGCCATTGGGCATGGATGATGATTTAGTTTGGTCTTCATATGACGGTCATATTCTGATTCTTCCTCCGGTTTTTACTTATTCCTCTTCATTTGAGGGATGGTGGATTCCCAGTGATGGCAGAGTTATGGCTAATGCTACCCCTGTTGCTGCTCCTTCGAGTCCGTTTGGAGAGGGCCCTAGTGCTGCTGCTGACTTTGTAGGTCAGGATACTCCTTTGCCTACCCAGTTTGATGCGCCTTCATCTTCTTATGGTCCTGCCACACCTTGGCAGGAGTTGTACGCAAGGTTTGATGCATTCTCAGTGCAACAGACTCATTGAAACACCCGAGTAGAGACCGGTCTGTAGACTTGGCAGACCCAGTTCCGTGCTGATGTAGATGAGCGTCTGGACGCTATGGACGCTCATATGAGAGACTACTTTGGGAGGTTCCCACCACCACCACCATCCGGCCCACAGTGAGTTTATTTCTCTGTCCCCCTATTTCTTTTACTGTTCTCTTTTCTACATTGAGGACAATGTTCGGTTTAAGTATGGGGGAGGGATTTAGACTGTACTGTCTATCTAGCTAGTGTACATAGCTTTGTAATCTGTAATTTCAAGTATTCTATTATAAAAAAAAAGATGTGAAAAAGGCAATCAAAATCCTGGGATGAGCTGAAAACCCGAAAGGGCGGTTCAGGTAAGAAGCAGGTAGTCCGACTGGTATAGACCGTTGCAAAAATGGACTGGGGTGATGCGAGTATATGTGAGATATCTAGCAAAATGAAATGAGTGGCTAGGTGAAAACCCGAGAGGGCGCCTGGGCAAAATGAGCGTAAAGAAAAAAGAGTGATTTTTAGGATCATTCTAGAGGTTGGCGTCATAAGAAGAGGTGTTATAAGGAGTTCGGGTAGGCCACTCTGGAGCGATAAGGAGCTAGATTGGAGTTAGGATTAGAATAATCTTTGCATCACTTGTTTTGGTTGTCTGGAGCTGATTGTTGAGATGTTGTAGTTGTTGGTGTCATATTTTCTTGTACTTCCTGAGGCCTTGGTGTTTGATTGAGGAGTAGGTTTTTCATTAGCTTACTCGGGACGAGTAAAGGTCTAAGTATGGGGGAATTTAATAGGTGTCATTTCATACACCTTTACTAGCAATTATTAGCATTATTTAGAGGAGTTTATGACTAGTTTTGAGGTTAAGTCTGTAATCCAGAAGTTGTGGAGAGAATTGAAGATATCCAGGGATTTACAGCTTAGATGGAGATGATGAAGATGGATGAGGACCCGCTTGAAGACTAATTGGAGAAGGCTACCAGCACTTGGTAGTATAGAAGAGCGGAAGAGAAGGAGTGAAGAGTTGAAGGAAGGAGAAGGCGGGCAGAAGTCACCGCCCCGTGCCAGATGCCACCGCGACCCGGCGGTGGGTCTCAGAGAAGAGCTGGTCGCGCTAGAAGAAGCCACCACCCCGCGGTGGATCTCACCGCCCCGCGGTGGGTACGTAACACCTCGCGGCCAGAAGACATTATTTCCTTTTATGCATTTTCGGACTTTCTTATTTCTATTATTTTTATTTCCCTTGATATTTTAGTTAGGTTAAACTTATTTTCCTAACCCTATTTAAGACCTCTTTCTAGGTTAAGAGGCAGACACTTTTACTTACACTTTACATCAGACTTTCATTATCATTGTTTTTCTCTATTAGGGTTTCATTTGCATCTGAATGGAGCACTAATTTCCCTTTGTTCTACTAGACGTTTGAAGCAATACAGTTGATGTGTTTGTGAGATTTCTATTCCTTGTTCCTGTTCTTATATGTGTTGGTTTGATTCTCTCGGTTATATTGAACATTGATTCATTGTTATTCTTCATAGCCTGATCAACTAGGTTGAGTAATATTTATCAATTGCTAGGGTTTGCATATAGTGGAATACGAGTGTATATCTAGTAGCAAACACGATTGTTGCATATAGTGGAATACGAGTGTGCAATCGTGAGTGAGAATCATTTGCATGTTGAATAGTAAAATTTTCTTCTATTTGCATGTATCCTATACCCTTGCATGAATGCTATTGCTTTATTGATGGTAAGGTTTTCTTCCATTGATATTGTAGTAAGTACTATCAACAACTGTCTGAATTTGTAGTTAATTAAGATCAGGGTGGGAACAACCATAAGAATAGTTAAAGAACTTGGATTTAATAGATTTCTGTGATCAAATTATATCTCTGTATTGTGGATCTCGTTCTAGTGGAACTACTTTCCCCAACCATATTCTCAAGTAAACTTAATTTGTTTGGTTTGCTCGGTTTGATCACTAAAACCCCCCTTTCTTGTAACTTGTTAATCATAATTGCATACTTTATTATATCTTCCATGTGGGATCGACCCTTACTTGCTTGTTATACATCTGTTTAGTAGGTTTGTTAGGACTTTTACTTTGACTAGGCCATTCAACGATATTTGCATTGCATAATTCGGCCGCGTCATGTACTTTTTGTTTTTTATTTCCCTTTTCTTTTCTCTAATTTTATTGATTTAATTTACTTTTGGGATTAAAAAAAGATTTTTTATTTTGCAAAAATACACCAAATGGTGTATATATGCAAAAAAATACAAGCAAATATAATTGCAAATGCCTTTTGCAAATGGTGTACTTATGCAAATCCTCGTAGAAAGAAACTAGCACAGTGTCGTGCCAGTTAATATAATAAACTTTTCTAAAATAATTTTATTAATTATTAAATATTTTTTTCGGACACTATTAGTCTTATTGTTGCTAATATATTCTATATGATAAAGCAAAATTTTATATATGTTATCAATATAGTAACTTTAAATTATTATTTTATATATTTTATATCATCTTATACTATAATTTTTACTTTTAAATATAGGCTACAACCACTCCCCATATTTTTTTGGATATTTTTCTTCCATAAAGATATGAACCTCATTTATATATATAGCATTAGAGCTCCTTTATTCTGGAGATAATTTGACTCTTTTGTCAAAAGTATTCATAGATAATTTGGATTCCTAGTATAAATATTCCTAATAAAGTAATATGGGCTCGTTCACTAGATAGAGAGTTTAGTGAACAAAAAAGACACCTAATGGAAAACCCTAAAACACTCCCCTCATTTCCCCTCTTCTACCAAAGCTAACACCGTCGGTGGATCTACACCGCCCTCTTCCATTTCTTCCTCCTCCAGCCCCTGCCTATCAGCCAGCTAGAGCAGCCTCTCAACCTAAGGTCCACCGCCGCCCCAGATCTGGTACCCGACGAAAGGGAACTCGCCTACAATGGCGATTTCGTCTTCAAGCGCAAGAAGCGCCGTCTCGACCCCTCGGAAATTGCCCGCCCCGCCGACCCGCCGCCGGATCTGGATCTAAAAGTCGGGCTGAGGTGGTGCCGTTGGAGAGTCGGGGATCTTCGAAGCTTTGCCTTCCCTGAGATCTGCAGAACCTCGAAGCTCTGCATCCGTCTCCTTAAGGCTCGAGCCCATCTTCCTTTGATTTGTTTTTGGAATCTTTGATGGTTTGGGCTCGCAGATCCTGCACCGCCGGCGACCGATCTGAATTGGTAATGGCCTCTCAAGGGCGACAGTGAGAGGGATTGTCTGGAGGTCTCCTCTTGGATCTTCGTATCATATCTCCTTCCCGCATCTCAAATGGAGGAGCCGCTGGAGTTTCTGGTGGTGGCCCCTTCCATGGCGCGGTCCAAAGTTGAAGTGGCGGCCACCTGTGAAGTCTCCGATGTCCAGAATCTTATGCCTGGATTTCGACAGGATCTATACTACCTATCACCAAACGAGAATACTCATGACTTTAACCTTGGGCATAGTCAAGAATCCAAGGTCCTTTACTGAGGATGCCCCCCGGGCTAACACCTCATCTTCCCCATATGTTGTTATCAACAATATTCATACCAAAACCTCGTGGATGAACTTCCCAAAAAAGAGGCAATAAAAAAAACACATCGATAAAAGATTCATAGCTATCAAGTACAAAATCATTGACAAAGATTATACTATGATGATTATTTTCTCTTATGCCCCACCGAAAGAGAATGAAAAAAATGAGTTTTGGACTCACCTAACAAACTTTATCTCCCAAACCCATATGCCATGTTTAGTCATTGGCGATCTCAACGAAATTGAATCAACATCAGATAAAAAGGGTGGAACTGACAACATCTTCTCAAGATTTGACAAACTCCACAATTTCAGAAATAATTGTGACCTCCTCAACATCCCAACACAAGGCGGACAATTCACATGGCATAAAAACCAAACGGAAATAAATAACATCTATGAAAAAATAGACCGGGTACTTGTTCATGATCAAATCCTACAATGGTTTCCCGGAATCTTTACTAAAAATCATCCTTTCACCTTGTCGGACCACTGCCCTATTTCAATGGAACTTGAAAACCCAAATCCCTTCAAAGCACAACCTTTCAAATTTGAAAGAATGTGGATAACGAGGAAAGATTTCGAAAATCTAGTTAAACAAGCTTGGCGCATTGAAACCCAAGGCTCCTATATGTACAACCTTGTAAAAAAAACCTTGCACTTAAAATAAGTGCCAAGAAGTGAAATAAAACCACATTTGGCAATATTTTTACCCAGATTAGCGAAACAGAGACTGAACTCTCCAAAATACAAAAGGAAATCACTGACAACCCAAACCAATCCTTAATCAACAAACAAGCACGCCTCATCAATAAAAAATCATGCCTCTTATCCTACCACAAAAAATATTAGAGCCAAAGAGCAAAAACCAAGAACATTAAATCAATTGACACTAATACTAGTTATTTCCATCGTATTGCCAATGGAAAGAGAAGTCGCAAAATCATACGGGAAATTAGAACACAAGAAGGAATGATCATTATCGGTCTTGAAAATATCCGAAATGAAATCAGATCAGATTTTGAAAAAAGATTCAAAAAAGGAACAATTAATAACAACAACCTCCAAAACTTACTAAGTAACATCACCAAAGAGGTCTCAGACCAAGATAATACCAATTTAACCAAAAATGTCACTAACGAGGAAATCAAGGATGTCGTTTTCAATATTGGTAGCGACAAATCTCCAGGGCCTGACGGGATGTCAGCCCTGTTTTATCAAAAATACTGGCATATTATAGGACCTCTTGTCATCAAATCAGTTAAGAGTTTCTTCCAATCTGGCAAAATCCTCAAACAAATCAACCACACCTTCATTACTTTAATACCAAAATGCGATAACCCCAACTCGACAAACCACTATAGACCAATAAGCCTTTGCTCAACTATCTATAAGGTTATTTCTAAAATCCTTATTGAAAGGCTAAAACCCATCTTAAACAAACTCATTCACCCCCTACAAGGGGCCTTCGTAGCGGACCGAGCCATCCAAGATAATATACTTATAGCTCATGAAATTTTTCATACTTTTTGAGCTAAAAAGGGTAAAGAAGGATGGATTGCTATCAAACTCGATATGGAAAAAGCTTATGACAAAATTGAATGGGAATTCATTTTAACTGTATTGTACAACTTTGGATTTTCACCAACATTCATCTCTTGGATTAAAGAATGCATCCAAACTGTCTCATTCTCTGTCCTAGTTAACAATGGTCCAACTGACATTTTTTATCCAGAGAAGGGGCTTCGTCAGGGTGACCCTCTATCTCCATTTATGTTCATACTTGGTGCTGAAGTACTTGCTAGGAAACTTCAACAAGAAGCAAACATTAATACCAAACAACTAGGGTTTAAGATAAACCGATCAGGATCAAATATCCCCTTCCTAGCCTTCACAGATGAAATTCTCATCTTTTCTAAAGCAAATCAAACATCATGCCAAAACGTTAAGGCTATAATAGAAGACTATTGTTCTGTATCAGGACAATTTGTTAACTACCAAAAATCTGTTTTCCAAACAACACCCAATACTCCATCTACTACCAAGAATATGTAACACCCCCAAATCCTCTTGAAAGTATTACTGCCAGTGACCTCAGATATTATATCCTAAAGTCATCCCAGGCTTTTCCAGTTGATATAAACCATCAAACCACAGTTATAATACCAAATATTACAACTTTTATTAAAAACAAAGTCTCGGAAATACCACATGATTCCAAAAACTACAAAGTACAATATCAGAATTATTATAGCGGAAGTCTTAAAACATATGAATATAGCACAGCGGAAGTCTTTAAGTACAAAACATAAGTAACACAACAACTTGTAAAAACACCGCCCATCCTCATAGTCGATCTAGCCTTCTCGGATCCGCAACTTATCTGATGTGCTGAATCAAACGGATGACACCAGCCAACAATGTAGATAACAAATGCGGTTGGTTAGTCTAAATGAATAGACCATGCAAGGGCACGAAGCAGAGTGGTTCGAAGTAGTCGTATTAGGTTAGACTCATCGTCGCTCGAATAATAACCGAGTACGCTAGTCAACCTTCACACTTCTACTAGAATACATGAAAAGACATGATTAAGAGAAGATTCTGGAAGACCGAGTCTTACAGAAATCAATCCCACAGAAGACTCCAGTGAATTGAGTCTTATCAGAAATATGACAAATGTTGGGAAACTTAAATAATCACACAATCACAGTATCGCATACGAGCGATTTAAAAGTTAAGACGAGCTTTCCTAGCTACACTATCGCCTAGCTGCACTACTCGCCAAGGTATATTAATTATGTGCGTCAAGAGCACTTATCTGAATTAATTCCAAAACAGGCATCACGTTATAAGCTTTTAGATATGTATTTCGCCATGATGGACACACATCGTAGGAATGGACCCCGCAGTTTCCAAACCTCAACATCCACATCACAACCACATCTCGTTGGTGTCAGGGTCTCCGCTGCCCTTTAACCAATAATTATCAAGAAACGACTGGACCGCACATAGAGCCCATCGTTCCTACGAATACTCGTGCTAACTAAACAGTTCAACACAACAATAAATCACATCAAATCAAAGCCATCATGGCCAACATCATAGATCTATCAATCTACATATATATATCAAAATAGCGTTGCTACTAACAGTATATGCAACCTATTATAATCTTTCATATGAAATTCATATTTAAAATCCACACAAAATCCATTACGAACATAATAGCGTTGTATCTAGCAATATACAACCTATTATAACAACACTTCTTTTTATCAAATTATTTATCAAAACTGTTCCCAACTTAAGCAAATGAATCATCCCAAATTAATTAACAAAATAATAATTGATAATTAATGGAAGTATGGAATGATGAGCAAGAGCGAACCGCCACTTGCCTTAGATTAGTCGAATTCGAACAAAGCTTAGAACAACGGTTCCTGAGTCTGAAACTGGGGCAGATCTTGGATAGTAAATCCCTAAGAAACGACCCATAACGAGACCCTAAGTTAGATTCAATATCCATATAATTGAATCTAAAAGAATAGGAAAAGAATCAAAGGAATCGAGCCTCGCCCAAAGCCAACACCCAAGAACACACACTCGGACAAGACTCGCCGCGGGTGCGGTGGGAGCTTGCCGCGGGGTGCGGTGGCGTGACAGTGGCGAGCTCTCGCGACAGCGTTTCAATGGAGACACTTACCAAATCGCTTCGTTTGCTTTCGATTTGATTATGGTTCGATCTCCCAACACTTTAGACCTTCAAAGCTACCCTTCTTCAACACTCAAAGGGTTCGAACACCTTCACAACAAAGCTCAAAGCTTGGTGTTTCAATGGAGGAAACATAGGAGAAAACAGAGGAGAGGAGATGAAGTGTCCTCATCCAACTGATTTCGACCCCTTTTATAGCCCACAAACGAGCTTCCTCAGAGGGGACAAGCAAGGAAACAAGGGGACAAGACTGAGGTGCCACTTGGCCTGACAACTCCGGCAAGTTGCAGCCAAGCTTATCGCGAAGACGAAGCCGCCTCCGATACTGGCCTTTGCCGCGGGTGCGGCAGTCTTGACCGCGGGGTGCGGTCAAAGCCGTTTTGGCTCTTCTTATCCGATCACTTATGGGTTAAGTTATCTTAATTCCGGGTTAAATATATTCGTACACGAACGACAAATTAACCCCGAAAATACTTCAAATGTATTTTATATTACTCGGAAAAATATTACAGAGCTCAAACCATTTACAGAATGTCCGAAACTCTCTAAAATTAATCCGACTAGTAATACGGGAGTTGGAAAAATTCCAAAATATCCTTATAAAATGAGGGATATTACAGAATCTGATCCAATCTATCCTGAATATACCTAGCTCTGTGTCTCTAGACAAATACCTAGGGTGCCCTATTATCAACGGGAAAGTAAACCATAATACTTTCCATGATACCATTCACTCTACAAATTCACCATTATCAAAATGGAAAGCTAGCTCCCTGTCCCTTGAAGGACGAGCAACCCTCATTAAAGCAAACTTGTCTGCCAAACCAAATTACATTATGCAATGCTTTATGCTTCCAGCATCCCTACACCAGAAGCTTGATAGAGTTAACAGAAATTTCTTATGGAACAAGGAACAAACTAATAAACCCCTAATAGGCTGGGACAAAATCTGCAAAAACAAAGCAAACGGAGGGATTGGAATCCGTAAGACGGAAGACATGAACAAAGCCCTCCAAATGAAACTCATTTGGAAAATCCTCGCTGAACCAAACAACATCTGGGTCAAAATCATAAACGAAAAATATCTCAAAAACACTAATATTCTTAACTATACTAGGAAAACTAACCACTCTTGGCAATGGGGACATCTCCTTAAACTTCGCAATGAATTCAAAACTGGATTACATTGGATTGTTAGAGATGGATGCTCGATTAACTTTTGGGAAGATCCTTGGACTCCCAATCTTTCACTCAAAGACCATATCCGCTCGCATACCAACATTACTCCTGAAACCAAAGTCAGTGATTTTATCACTAATAAGGATTGGAATATCTCTAAACTTAAAGGCTTGCTTAGTGAGGAGGCCGTTGAATCTATCAACAATATCCAAATTCCACACAACAATATCCCTGACCGCCTATACTGGGCTCCTAATAAGAATGGTTGGTTTTTCACTAAAACAACATTTGAACTCATTACTAAACAAACTAATCCCACAACCAATGACCTCTCGTGGTTATGGAAACTCGATACATACCCAAAAGTGAATAACTTTTTATGGAAGATTTGCCACAATGGCCTCCCCACCAAAGACAAACTCGTTCAGAAAAATGTTACAGTTCCTCTAGCATGCGACTCCTGCAATAACCCGCATGAAGATTTAAACCACTTCATCTTCAAATGCCCCAACACACTAAAGCAAATCAAAAACTTTAGCCACCCGATTGAAAATCTCATTAGAAGGTTAGATACCAATAACAAAAAACCGCTACAACTTATCCGGGAACTTCAATCATCACTTTCTAAAAGTGATTGGGTCTGCCTCGCTACCATTTGGTGGGCAACCTGGATCAACAGAAACCAAATAATTTTCCAAACACAAAATCCAGACAAAATAAAAGATCTTTATGTATACATCAAAACCCTTATTCTAAATTGGAACAAAAGCAAACAACTAGATACAGATGACCATAAACGACCAAAAATCAACCTTGCGTTTAGGCAAAAAAATTAGAAATATTAAATGGGATAAACCTCAATCAGGTTTCTATAAAATTAACTTTGACGATACCAAAATACCTAATGGCAAAATAGGTACCGGATTTATCATCAGAAACGACAATGCCGAACCAATCTCTATGGACAACCAACAATATTCTTATGGCGGAAACCATGGCTTTAAAAAACAGTATCAAAAAAGCCATATCCCTTAACCTAGACAGGATTGAAATCGAAGGAGATAACCTATGCCTTATTAACTCTCTTCTAGGCATTTGGACTTGCCCTTGGGAAATTGAAATGGTCATCGCTGATATTCTTATTGATCTCCGTTCTTTTCAGGAAGTCCGTATCAGGCATGTTTTTAGGGAGGTGAACCGACCCGCTGACCATATTGCTAAACTCACCCTTTCACCCTCCAGAATTGCCTTGAACTCAAATCCAGAACTCCGTGTTCTCATCCGTCGGGATGCTCTAGGCCGGACCCTGCATCGCTTCGAGGTCCCGTCTAATTCTGTCCTCATCAAAAGAAAAAAGAAAAAAAAAGAAAAGATAGAGAGTTTAGTGTTAAATCTGTTACTCGGTTAAAAAGGAATGAGATATACTTATTATTATTAGAGATATATATAGATTATCTTCTTTTTACCAAAAAGAAAGATATACTAAATTATCGAAATTATTATTATTATTAGATATTATATTCTTATTTAATATAAAATAATTAAAGATTTATTATTAAAATATTGTTTTGGGTGGGCTTGGTGAGGTGACGGGTGAGGTGGCATAACTCATATACCGAAATAAGATAAGATAAGAACTCATTATTTTTAAAATGAAATAATAGGATAAAGTTTTTATATTGTCAATATTATATATTTTTAAATAGTTATGGTAAAAATTCGGAAATTAGATAAGAAACGATTTAATTATTATTTAGTTTTAAATTAGTATATATATATAGATAGTTAAGGATTTATTAGTTTTTAAATCATAAATAATTTTTATTAGTTTTTATTTAAAAAAGGCAAAATTGGTTTAAACCACCCATAATATACGCGATTTTGCATGGAACCACCCGTTCTATTCGAAATTATTTTAAATCACCCATAACTTTTCTTCCGTTAGCAATCAACCACCCAGACCCTTCAGGCGTCAAAAATCTCGTTAAAACGCTGAAATGGCCATTTTGTCCCTATTAAATTTTATATATTACCGGATATTGCCCTTATTTCATAACCCGATTCTCCCTTCTTTTAAATTAATTTGAACTCCGGGAGTGAATTATCATGTCTAATATCTTCCTCCTCTTATTTTCAGTAGCCATTGATTGCCTTTTTGTAGCTTATTTTCAACTAACAAGCAGTAAATTAACACCATTTTGTTTGTATAATGCTATATATACATTATCTTGTAGTCAGGGGCGGAGTCAGGATTTTACCCCAGAGAGGGCTAAAATCCTGTGCGAATTTTTTTTTGATTTAAATCCAACGTGACTTAAATTATATTTCGCAAAAATCAATTTTAATTTTTTAATGAAGCATAAGGTAATTTTCACATGAGATGAGAAAAAAAAACTTAAGGAATTTTATTTTTTTGACTTAAATATGTTCGAATTGACTAAAATTGCATTTTTCGATGAGATGAGGGGGGGGGGAATTTAAGGTAATTTTTATTTTCATGGCTTAAACTTATTAGGACTGACTGAAATTACATTTTCAAATACAATAAGGGTAAAAAAAGGTTAAAATTTTTATTTTATTTTTGAAAAAAAAAAGTTTTTTATTTTATTTTTTCAAAGGGAGCTATAGCCCCCTAGGCCCAACGTAGCTCCGCCCCTGCTTGTAGTATCTACAGTATATGCATATATGAACAAACATGGTAGATAAAAGTTTGGGCCATATACCTTTTTTTGGTTGAAGAAGAGACAACACTCTTCAAACTTTATTGGCGGGTTAATAAGAAATGACACGGGGGTAACCCTCCCCCTAACATCATCCGAAATCAACGAAGAAACACTCACAAGAGAGTCTGTCGAAACATGGCAACCAAAAGGGAAAGAAAAAGCAGAACAAGCAAGATGATCGGCAACAATGTTGGCCTCCCGGAAAATGTGACGGACTTGGATATGCCAATTCCTTTTGAAGAAGCCTTGGCATTGAGAGACCAGGCTACGCAGGGGGTGACAACGGTTAATATATCCCTTTGTTAATGCGTTTATGCAGGATTGACATGCCAAGGTAGGATCCCAGATCGTTGACGATAGAGAAGCCGCTGAGATCCTGAAGACGGTTAACAAGGTGTTGCCTCACATTGGGAGAAAAGAACAACCGGGATTTTGTAATACTCACTTTCATCCCAGAGGAGCGGCAGAAAACATCCAAGATATTTTGAATAACAAGGAGTTAGGAGGTCAAGGCCTCCGCAAAGAGCATGATGTCATCAACAAAGAGGATATGGGAGATCTTGGGCCACCACGTGAAACAGAAATAGGCTTCCAATCACCATTGTTCACAGCAAGGCTAATAAGTTGGATGAGGCGTTTGATACACAAAACGAAGAGATATGGAGAAATCGGGTCGCCTTGACGAACACCCCTGGAGGGTCGAAAAGAGTCAATGACCTCGTCGTTCCAAATCAAACTCATGGAGGTAGAGGACATGCATTCTTTAATCCATTCAGACCAGCAGCTCGAAAATCCCGCATCTGACAAAGTATCATCCATGAAATCCCAGCGAAGGCGGTCATAGGCCTTTTCAAGATCAAGTTTCAGGAGAATCCATCCTTTAGCCCCTTTTTTTCTTATGCATGGAGTGAACAACTTCTTGGGCAGGAACGATATTGTCGATAATAAACCGACCAGGCAATAAACTACCTTGAAGTGGACTGATGAGCCGGGGAAGGATCCGTTGAATCCTAATGACCATACACTTGGTAATGACTTTGTACACCACATTACAGAGAGCAATAGGACGGAACTAAGAGATCAGTTTAGGCTTCGAAACCTTGGCGATCAGGGTATTGAGGGTGTCGTTCAACCCTAGCGGCAGCCGGCTAGACGAGAAAAAATTACGAACAATAGAAACAACCGAGGAGCCAACAACGGACCAACAACGTTGAAAGAACACAGGTTGAATGCCATCGCTCCCAGGGGACTTAAGGTCACCCATATGCTTGACAACATGAAGAATCTCACAGTCGCTAAAAGGTTCAGCGAGAGAGTCCCACTCGCCATGATCAAGTGTCGGGAAAGCACCCCGGGGCATGGGAGTGAAGGGGCGCTCAGAAGCAGGCAGGGTGTAGAGATCTGAAAAGAAGGAAAGGGCATGACTCTCCATGGCGTTGCAATCAAAAATCCAGGTCTCCTCATCGACACGTAATGCCTCAATCTTATTCCTTTTTCGCGCACAACAATAGAAGCATGGAAAAAGGCAGTATTTCGGTCACCCGCAACAAGCCACTGTTCACGAGATTTTTGCTGCCAGAGAGTCTCTTCTTGCTCCAGAGTGCGGATCATGTCAGCCTGAACAAGAATGTGACGATGAAGCAACCAATCAGACACCCCCTACTTAAAGCCTTTTGGATACCCTCAAGCTGGATAGAGAGATTATTCTTACGAGTGTGAATGTTACCGAACACCCAACGGTCCCAAACCTGAAGTTTAGAGCGTAGCTCACGTAAAGCATCAGATGTATCCCTATCACGAGTCCATGAATCCTCAATAATTTGAAGGAAGTAGGGGGTGGGTGAGCCAAGCCGCTTCGAAACGGAAAGGGCGACGGAGACGATTGCCCGTGTACTGGGGAGATAGGTTCAATAAGAGAGGGGTGTGATCAGAGGAGTACCGAGGTAAATGACGTACACACGCCTCAGCCCAACGCAACCGCCCAACAGGATTAACGAAAATTCTATCCAGACGTTTGGCAACATACGTACCAGAACTCAGGCCACGAGTCCAAGTAAGAGGTTGACCTGTGAACTCCATGTCAATAAGACCATAACGAGTGATCCAATCAAGGAAAACATGGGAATCAGAGGAGAGGCCCCCGGAGCCACCTTGGCGCTCATGGAGATAAAGAATGCAGCTGAAATCCCCACCAATGAAGAGGGGATCAGAGATGTCCTTAACAGCATTATCAAGGTCGATCCATAACTGATAGCGCCGGGAATGAGTCGGGGGGCATACACCAAACCAAGTGAAGAGGCACCGAACCCTCAATAATAACAACATGGATGAAGTGTTGGTTCTGGGCCACAATAGAAAGCTAAGTGTGGTCGTGCCAGAAGAGCCAGATGCCACCAGAAAACCCAAACGCTTCCACGCGGAGGGAATTGGCGAAAGTAAGGCGATCACTGATTTGTTGAGCCCTCGCCCCAGAAACGCGAGTTTTAAAGAGAACGAGGATGTCAACCGAATGCTTGTGCAACATGTAATGAAGAGAGCCCCGTAAGCCATCATTACCAGCACCGCGACAATTCCATAGAAGATAATTCATCGGACACAATGAGGAAAGAAGGGGAGCCAAACTAACAAGAGTGATCATCGCTGACCATTTCATCAGGATTCTTTTCCAGCATGGGAAGATCAACCACAACTTCAGACGACGCAGAGTGACCATCCAACAACAGACTCGGGGGGAAGGCATTAGGCAAGATGGAAGGGGCATCGGCGCTAGAGATCAAGGGACCCAAAGGGGAAACCGAATTCCGGGGAATCGAGAACTCCAGACTTTTACCCTCACCCAGAGAGGAGAAACGGCTGATGTTCTCTTCACAAACCTTACTGAAGGATAAAGCAGGGTCGGCTTAATTCCTGGGCCGTTTAGAAAGGCCACGAGACCCAGACTTTAGGGATTCAGAAGCAGCCCCAACAGATGGCCCATGAGGCCTAAGGTTCTTTTTCTTTGAGGATTTTTTAGGCCCCGGGGAGGAACTTGGGCTAGGATTGACAGGCCCATTACGACCATGGGAAGTACGCTTGGACATGTGAATTTCCCTAAAGTCTTGGAAATTCCCACAGTGCCAATCGAAGAGATGCCAGGTACCGTAACGATCACCTTAGAATTAACTTCCGAACGAATGGGATCCACCTTGGGGATCGGAATAGCGACGTCAGAGGAACACCACTTGGACCCGGCGCCAACGGGGGAGATCCCAACACACTTCTCATGTTTCCTAGAATCCGGGGACAGCGCAATAATGGTTTCCTCGAGAATCAGATCTAGAACTTTGAACCCGTTACCCACGCTCGACGGAGAAGCCGTGGCCGGTCCCGCCGGGGACTTACTCTTAGGCGACCGGCGTCGGAATTTCACCTTAGCACCCGACCACCCCTCGGAAAGCGGAGCATCAGACGCCTCAGGCAGAGAGGAGGGTGTCACGGAGGGTGGGGTAGGTGATGGACAGTGACCTAGGCCAAGACCTTAGTCTAGCGCATAACTGGCTTGCGCATCCCTGGCGTCCCCCATGGAGCCAAGTAAAAGGCGTCTTCTCCGACACAGGGTTTCAAGTGGTTCTATTTCCGGGCCGTGCCTCTCTGGCGTGCGTACTCTCGGTGACATCGTTTCATGAGCCGCGTCCCGTTGCCATGCTCACCTTTGGTGTGGGCCCGCTTTCTATTTATTGCTTTGCTTGTTATGTTTTGCATTTCCTTTATAAAATGATGTAATGGGTTGGGCCTTGATGTCTTGGGCCCAAGCCCATTAGGGTTTCCTCTTCAACCATAGTTTTCCCTTTGTTTTTTTATAAATAGGATAGAACTCTCATTGTATTTCTCAAGTTAAGTTTAAGACAATCTAGTTGAGAGTCCCTCCTAGTTGTCTCTTGACTTTAATCTCTCTCTCCCTCTTTGAAGGCTCTCCTAGCCTTTTCTCAAAGTTCTCTAAGGAGCCATAACACCTCGGGTGTTCATAACGTTAAACCCCTCCTCCCATCCGCCGCCACGGTTTGATCTGCCAAACCCAAGAAAGGGGAACATGAAGGTATGTTTCCCTTGAAGGAGTTCTTGAAGAAAGCCAAGAACGCGAAGAACGAGTGCTAGCTTGGGAAGAACAAACGATCCGGATCTAGATCGATCTTGCTCCACGGGGATCGATCACATCAGTAGGGGCCGTGGAACCGTCAGCATTGGCAGCCGAAATCTGAGTTTTATTAGAGGGGCATTTGGAGATAATGTGTCCGTAACGACCACACTTGAGACAGATTCTATTCAGACCTTCATATTCCACGATAATGCGTTGGCCATTGATGGTGATAGAGCCCTTTAGCGGTTTGGTAAGATCAACTTGAACACAGATCCTAGCGAAACGACATCTATTAGCAAACAACGTCTTCATGTCAACCTTGATCGGAACCCCGATCCCCGCAATGAGCCGCATCAACATTTTTTCTTCGTACAAAGCAATGGGGAGATCCGATAACCGTATCCACACAGGGGAAGTGGATATGACGTCACTGACCGGATTGAAGGAGGGAGTCCATTGTTGAATGATAAGGTAATGGCCAAAGATCATCCATGGGTCGCCGGTAAAAGCATTCAAATAATCACCTTCCGCCTCGAAGCGAACAATATAGTAGCCGTTCGGCATATCCGCAACCAAGATCCTGCCACTCGGTTTCCATAGATCCTTCATTTTGCGTTCCATCACAGTCAAGGGAACAAAGCCCTCCAAGAGTTTGATGATGAGGAACGATCTCCAGACAGCCGCAAGAGCAGAGATGACCTTAGGGGCGATCGAGACAACCGGGTCGCCATCACCACCAACAGGGAAACTCACTTGGATCTTGCCCTCAAGGAATTCATCGGCAAGGACAGGATGGGAATGACCGTACGCACCAGAGACCATCCCGGAGGTTTAGAGGGCGAGAGGAGTAGTCCATAGGATCACCATGAACCTCAGATGGGGCAAGAGGAGAGGAGCGGAGAGGGGAGGAAACCATCAGGGTTTGTACCTTAACTGAATAGGTTTATAAGAATATGAGTTCGTTTTCAGTTTGGGCCATATACCTATATAGTCTAAAGAATGTGATCAACCTAAACTTTTGTAAAAAATGGATAATATATTAGGGTACCCAGTATAAATTGCCGTAAAAATAAATTAAGAACACAAACTAATGAACGCTAAAATTTCAAGTTATTTCCAAAATTTTGGGATGAGTGAATGTTGACCTGAATAAAGTAGAGTCTTTTCAGACAATCCTCCCAATTCAGTCTATTCCATTTATGACGTCAGAAGTTGAACCTGAACTATTGTTTAATGGGGTTAGCTACTCGTTGTGCTATACCAACTGAATTGTAAATTTTAGAAATTTTTGCGGTGGATTGTAAATTTTAGAAATGGTTGCATTGCTCATTTGTTCCTTTGGCATTTCACCATAACTACAATCCTCTATTTCTCTCCTTTTTTTTCCTCTCAATCCATGGCATTTCCTAGAATCCGGGGACGGCGCAATAATGGTTTCCTCGAGAATCAGATCTAGAACTTTGAACCTGTTACCCACGCTCGACGGAGAAGCCGTGGCCGGTCCCGCCGGGGACTTATTCATGAAATGGATTTGAGTGTAGAGGAATTTTATTCCATTGAAGAAGACGCTAAATGTCAGCATATTGAGCGCGGTTCCTCTATTCCTTGCATCAGAGATAAGAATTTTAAGATTCCGGAGGATATTCATGTCCTGCCCCCAAGAAGCTTTTCGTCATCCCCTTGCCGTACTCACCTCCTTTGATTTTTTATTTCAATCAAAATTGTTACCTAGCGTACTCATCAAGTGTGTGCTTCGTTCCCTTAGATACAGCTATTGATCTTTTTATGGCATTGATTTAAATCATATGGAATAACTGGGACACTGTTTCACAAGTTTTTTGCCCAATCTTAAGCAAGTTGATCTCCCTTTAATCATCATACATAGTATGATAATCTGGCAACAACACAGATTTCATATCAATAAAAGTGGTTCATGAGTAGTACAGTTTTCAACTACCATTCAAGTCTTGGTTGCATATGGAACTGTTTTTGTTGATGTTCGACACTATCTGTGTTGCTATCTAATACAGTACATCAAAGATCTTGTTCCCTGCTATGATATAGTTTTAGTACTATGCTAAACTTGGCTTTTACTAAGATCATAACCTGTAGTAAAATTAAGTGTTAGAATATTACATATTGGACTGGAATTCAGGATTGGAACGCTAAGGGTTTTCTGGAGGGTTTAGAGCATATTTATATACATGTTAGTGGCATTTTGGTCGCACCAGGTTCTGTATATGAATGATTTTGTAGCCTACAATATTGATCAAAATATTGGGAAACATTATAATTGTACCAGTTCTTTTATTTATCTGATGAAATGGTTGTTTTGAGCTGATACTGGCTACAAGTTTGAAGTTTGAACTCTATACATGTAGTCTAATGCTGGAATGTTTCAGTTTGGGTATGTTTTGCTTAAATCAATATATTTGGCCTATGTAGATAATTGTATATGTTTTACTGACTTGTGACTTAGTGTCTTTCTCTGTCTCTAACGCTTCAATTCTCTCCCATTTCTCAACTCTCAGAAGGGATTGCCATACTATTTTCTGCTTGAATCAGCCTCTGGATATGCTATTTTTATGACCCGTGGCATCAATTTTGTTGGGAACAATTACAAAGCCATTATGGAGTACCTCAAGCACTTTGATGAAGTCGTTAAGCTCAAAGCTTTTTATTCCTTTGAATCTGCGGACATCGCTTTTGAAGAATTCCAAGCTGTATCAGAAGGTATGGTTTTTATGAGATAAAAGAAAAGATGGTGTTTACTTTGAATGTTCTTCGTTGCTATGTCATATATTTGGTAAATTAAAGGTGTATCTAAGTTGTTATGCTGTATTATGTTTGTAGGAAACTTGACTGATCGACTGGCAAAATTCCTAAACCGTACTTTTCCAAAACTGAAGGGCAAATCTCGTTTTGTGCTTGCGGTTAATTCATGTGTTTTGGCACGCAGCATAGGTGATCAACTCCGTATTGGTGTCGAATCTGGTGTCTTTGTTCATGAAGTTATCCGTGGTCTACGGTTGCACTGTGGCACTTTAATGAGGGAACTGAAGCTTGGAGACTTGGAAAAAGACCGTCTAGCTCTGGCACACAAATACCGCCAGCATATCTTAAGCTCAAGAAATGCACTAGAGAAGAAGGAATCTAAAAAGTTAAGCTCAAGCAAGAAAGGAGGGAGAAAGAGGAAGGAATGCCGGTAGTAACCAGTTGAACTCGTGTGGAGCACTATTTTGGAACATGTTAACATTAATTTTTGGCATATATCTCTTTAGAATTGGTATCTTGTTTGCATTATTAGTTATGGACAGTCTATGCTCTGTGTTTGAATGCAGATTTTGTCGTGTCTGGTGGTATATATGTCAACAACTCTCTATCTGTTTTACTCTTCCTTATGGTGTAAGGCCTTACAAGGCCATGATTTTGTCTGCTGTAACTCGTATGTTTTAGCTATGAAATGCACCACTTTGTGTTATCACTATTCTCAAGCTCACTGCTGCAATTCTATTATTATGGTTTATCAAGGAACTTACGTCAGATTATGCTGGATCAGTACTTATTCCATTAGTTATATCTGTACTTGCCTTGAATTTTTCAATTCAATGCCTTCTGCATTTCTGAGAGCTTTATTGTGCTTAAACCTCACCATTTACTCTATAAAAATTCAAACAACTGGTTTACTTAATTCTGTTCTTATGACAGTGACCCTCAAAAGGAAAGACAGTTGCCAAAAATTAACTGGAAACCAAAATGCTGGCCATCCTGTGGTTATTCTTCATATCTGGCACTTTGCTAAGTAAGTTCACTAGCTGCTGTCTTTGCTCAAAACGTACATATATCTATCTACCCTAATACATTCTAGATTTGGAAAAAAATTTGTGGGATTTCAGTTTCGGGGGTTTAGGGTTCTTTGCTCCAGATTTGGGGATATTTCTTCAATTTTGCAAATAGGGTTGGTTTTCTGGGGAATTGAGTTGGAGGTAGGAATCAACCCTAATTTCTACAGTATACAACCGACACAACCATGTTTCCCTTCAAGTGGATGTCTCAAATGACTTTGGATCAATGACAAGAGTTGCTACTCCAGGGACAGGCTCTGAAGTATATGTTGGTTGCAATACGGAGGAGAAGCAGATGATGTTTTGAATCATGACTTGCAATCTCATCACGTTCCTCGTATGAGTAGCATATCACCATCTGCTGAGTCTGCCCTCAAGAGACCATACTATTTCCAGCATAATGCGGTAATCTTCACTGTCCTTCCATCCTCCTTCAGAAGTTGTTTTTTTGTGCTTCAGTAGCTGGTTTTGCAAGTTTTAGCCTTACGAATCTCTTTTTAGAGATCAATTTCATTGACCATTTGGAACTTGTGTTAGGCTGTATATTACCTGTTTGATTCTTGATCATCTAATTGCATCTTATACTGAACTACCCTTTAGGTGCAGTTTTATGTTTGTACTCTCATCTTCTTTTCCAATGCATAGTCTTATAATGTGTGTTGGTCACTTGCAGTTCACAACCAAGTGAAACACCTAGCAGAAGTGGCAGTTTTATGATAACAGTGGCAATCCTTTAGGTGCAGTTTTATGCTGTCATTGACGGGAGCATTCTAAATAATGATAATAGTGGCAATCCTGTAAGTACACTGTAATGTCATTATAGTAGTAGTGAAGTAAACTAGTGGTCATCCTTCCTTTTGGCATTCTGCAGATTGATGTAATTTTAGCAGGATATTGGACTCTTTTTCTTTTACTCCATTCTTTTTTAACTTACTATGTTGTTCTTTTTTCCCTGCTCGTGTGCAGGAAGTTAAAGGGTTAAAGAATGAAGGTAGTGCCCCAAAAAGAAAGAGGGGCAGACCATTTGGTAGCCTCTCAGCATGTATGTAGAGGATGAGCATCAGCTTGTGGACCCTGATTTTTGCATCCTAGAGTAACTATTATTTACTGATAAAACCCATCTCAACCCACAGGTAAAAGAAAAGTGAAGGAGACTGGTGAAGCGCCTACTGCTCTTGGTAGTAGTGCACGAAGATCCATAAGAGAAAGGAAAGAAGTTTATAAATCAGCTATTGATACCCTCAAGCCCAGAGCAAAGAAACTGAAAAGAAGTAATGAGATTTTATCATCTACCCAAGTTAAGCAGTTTTGATTTCCCTTTTTATTGTATTGCATGTTCTTCCTGGATCTTAAAGCTAATTTACAGAGTGCAAGACTTCTGCATAAATCGTGTGAAAATATTGTTCATATATTCGGTTTCATAACTGTCACGTAGATTGGAGGCAACATGCAATATATTTTGTAATGTTTTTTACCTTTGTGGATTCACCTAATTTTGCCGAGTATAATAAACCTGCAAAGCAAGCAATATATTTTGTATGACCTGAGCATTCAATTCTTAGTCTGTTGTATTAAAGAGGCTGTAAATCTGTTCTTTACGTAGATGTTTGAGCTCCCTTGCTTAACATTGCTCCTCCGTTGTTGTTGCTTATTTCTTCCATGATTGTTGCTGAATATTTGGCATTCATTTTTTACCCTGTCAGAGCTCTGATGCGTTTCCACACTATGAAAATGGAGGAATTTAATAAAATTATCCGGGAGCTTTGGCAGCAAACTTACAGAGGACAGGATATAGATTACAATTACATACATTCAGATTTCGAGGGTGTTGGAACAAGATCTTACAGTTACAAGGTACATGTATGTTATCATGTCGGGACTTCAATTTCTCACCTACTTGCTTTGTTCAGGATATTTTTGCAGGTCTTTCATGAATATTTGATCTTCAGTGCTCTCATGCAAATTGGAGATACTGAACTTGAGATGCGAGGAAGGTGTAGTGCTGGTCAAAAGGTGAGTTGTGACTGAAAGTTTGTTCTTTGCGATTCTAGAACAACATTGGATGAACTCAGTTTATGTGTGGAAAACTGAAGATATTTGCTTCTTATTTATTACTTTATACGAGCAGAATTCATACCAATATTAGGATTTAGGACGTACAAGTATTATATCAGCTTTGTCATTTTTGTAACAAAGTAATCTCAATCCATGGCATTTCCAGTTCATCTTCTCCTTCACATCTCAATTAGTTAGTACCGATTCAGTTTTCCTTGATTACTGAGGACATTAAGATGATATTGTTGTTTTTGAATAGCAAGTATATCATGCATTTGTTGTCTCCTCAGCTTTTTAATCTTTTCCTGGGGTGTCATTTTCTGAGGTTTTATGGGAGTATTTGTTGATTTGCATCATTGCATGTATAAGATTTGTCGCTAAGACCAGCTTCAACATTTAGGTGAACATGCTTATGTCTATCATCTGTTGCAGGCAACATAGACATGGCAGTGCACTGATCCGAGATATTCTCGTATGATTATGGAGCAAAATAAGGATTTGAAAATTGCTGATACGCCAAACACATTGACTGCTGATGCATCTTTTGGTGATCAAGGACAGAAGACATAACTCCTTGTTGCGTTTGGCACAAATTTTGCATCAAATTGCTGAACATTTATTGCAGGCGGTGCTCATGTGTTGTGTGCATCACGCAGTCGTCTATGATTGTTTATCTTCTGTGATTTTATCTCATGCTTCAACTGAGTTCTAGACCAGTTGTTCTATGCAAAAAATAGATACCATTTCAATCAATTATTTACTCCAAGTACATGCAGTAGATTATGGTTATAGAGCTAGAACAATGTATTCTAGGCAATATCTTAATCACAACTTAGAATTTTCTTTTGACTTCATACTCTTTATCATCCGATCAAGAAGGCCAACTAGCTAATTTTATGGATAGCAGTAGGGTTGTTCAAGATCGGCCCGGACCGGGGAAATTACGGTCCGGTCTCTGATCCGGATATTTTTTTTAATCTGGTCTGGTCCAAACCCGAAAAAAAAATGATCTGGACCGGTTGGATTGTTTTTTTTAAGGTAGAAAAAAATTTAAAAATTTAAAAAATAATAAGTTAGGAGTTTAAATGTTATTTTTTATAGATAAGTTATTAAGTTAGGAGTATAAATATTTTTTAGATATATTTTTTTTTTTAGATATTAAATAAGAAATTATTTTTTTTAAAATAAATTTCGGTCTAAACCGGTCTCCGGCCCGGTCCACACTTTTGAAAAAACCCGGTCCGGTTTGGACCGGATGAACACTCTGAGATAGCAATATTATAACCGACATTGAAGTCTACTGGCCAACAGAGCATTTGAAGAATGCACTAGAGTGAGAACACACAAAAAAAATAGTTTAAGAACCTCCTCATTTGCTGGAATTTAACAGTCACGATATCTGTAAACAAGGCCATGAGACATTTGCTTTATATACAATATGAACCAAAAAGCCTCTTCAGAAAAAAAACACTTGTGGAAAAGAGTGTAAGATAACAAGAAATAGTATTGTCACATTCCTTCAGTAAGGTTTCATTACTCTAATCCTATATTTATTTATATATCGAACCTTTACTTATATGAAATATATTTTTTGTGGTTAACTACCAGGAAAAAATATTTGATAATCACTTTGTGACAGCCTAAATTTTTGTGTGTGTTTTTCCAATTGTTCGAAAACTATGTCGTATTAACCCGCGCATGGCGCGGGCGCTACACTAGTTATTGATTATATTAACAAGCTCCTCATTCACATGAATTATTTCTTTTATATACAGATCTCTTCCAGGCTAAAACAGCAAAAATATGACCAAGGATTACATCTATTGTATTTCAAAAAAATTCCCCTGTCTACGGCTATAACCTTCAGAAATCACTCAAAACTAGGCATGTCAATGGGGCGGGTTCAGGGTGGGGAGTAGTATCCCCGTCCCCATCCCCGTTTAGAAAAGCACTTTTCGTCCCCGTCCCCATCCCCACGTGGGGAGCTAAAGTTGTCCCCGTCCCCACCAAATCCTCGTCCCCGTCGGGGATTCCCCGTCCCCATGAATTTTTCTCAATTAACATTTGTTTCCAGTCATTTCGTGGAAGTTCATGCGATTTCTCCATATATAGTCAAACAAGTTCCTCATAAATATCCTCATTTAACCCTCACACAAATTTTCTTACTCGTTTTCTGATTATAAATGATTCTTTAATTAATCCACATTGTCAAACAAAATATAACAATATAATAAGTGAGAAATGTATTATCTTACTCGTTTTCCGATTACTGATATTTCCCTTACAGGGACTAAGAAATGTATTATCCTCTTATTCCATTTTCATATGTGGGTCCCGTATGAACATTCACTTGTAACAATAAATAAAAAATTGGCACTAAGCATTCATATATACTAAAAATCTAAGCACGTGCTTCACACGGGCCTTTTGTGTATATATAGTGTTGCGGTTTAAATGTGAGTTTGTAATATATAGATTGTTGATGCATGTTTTATCTTAAACGATATATTGTTTGATATGTATTTAAATTTAATATCTATGTATTTTAGGTATAAAATGCTATGATTGTACGAAGTATAATTTTTTTAATTTATTTCGGTCAAAAGTTCACTTTAAATTTTGCATTAGGTGATAGTTGTGTTTTGTAGGAATCCGAATTTTTTCTTTGCAAATATTTGGATAATATTTTAGAAATGTCTATCTAATTATATGTTATGCAACTTTGTCCATGAGCACCTCTCTTCAGTTTGGGGTCGAGTGGTAGTATTTTGTAAATAAGAAACGGGTTATTTTATTTTTTATACTTTTGATTAGAAGTATAATTTTAATTTTGAATTAAAGTAAAAGTTTCTTTTTATAGGGATGTGCTTTTATTTTGATAATTTTTTGTGTGAATATTTTAGAAATCTATATCTAATATGAAGTTTGCAATTTTGTGCATAAGTGTGTTCATTCAATACCATATAATTTTGAAAGTATTAAATCGGCTCTAGCTCTAGCAAGTGGAGCAACCATGAATGTTTCCCTCTCGAGCCGTTTGATCTTCTACGATCTATTGAACCAAAAGTCAACGGATGAAATGATACAAACCCTAAAAAGGTAACAGGTTACGAAAAAGACAAGGGGTATAGATATAAAAGAAGAATGCCCAAAAGGAGAAAAAACCTATACCAGATTATTTTTAAAATAAATTTAAAAATAATAACATTATCTAAATTGTATTCTAGTTTTTTGTTCTTAGTTTTGAGAAAGTAAGAAATTCAAAAATTTGTTGTTTTTTATTTTAAAAAATTGAGGAATTGACAAAGGTATTTCTTAAGGAAAATATATTCAGTGTTTTAAAAGTTGTGTAAAAGTAAAATTTTCTACACATTTTTCTCACAGGCCTTTTGTGTATATGTAGTGTCGCGGTTAAAATGTGAGTTCGTAATATATGAATTATTATTGCATGTTTTATGTTAGACAAAAATAACATTTTGAAATGAGCTCGTCGTTCTTCAATATAAACTTGGCAGGCAACAAAGAAGCCACTTAAATTAAAATACTATCCATGTATTTGCCTTGGAGAATAAAATACACATGTTTAAGGATGAGCATCAATGGGCTCACTGCACTTAATTGCTAGGATGTGCACAATCGTTGATAAAAAAGGAATATCAATTATTTTAGAATAGCTAGATGCAGGTAGAAAGGAGACAAAGGAAATGTGATAGCAAATGGCATTAGAATAGCTAGAGCTTCTCTTGAACTAATACGACTAATACGAGAGCATTGCAAACGGAAGTCCTGTGTAATTTCTTCACTCTAGGTGATGTGGGTGCACGTGTGGTTGGTGATAGTTAAAGTGCAAGGAAGAGAGCGGATTACATTTCTTAAGATAGAATGGTTGCTTCCCCTGCTTTGCTGCTACTCTTTCTTTCTTCTTGTGTGCAGTCAAAATATGTGATTCTACATTCTTTGTTGAGGCTGTTTTCAGCTGCTTCTCTTGAAAAATGAATAGAAGTGGAGAGAGAGAAAAATATTTCTTCAGAACATGGGAGTTCACAAAGAACATTTTAAACAAATAAGATACCGTGTCTTTCAACGTCTTAACATATATCAAATGAATGCACTTACAATTTCAGAGATGCGTGATTTCAATTGCACAATGACTTCTGGGTCTTTAGATTTCTTCAACTGCTTTTGCAACTCCTGCCAAAACCAGAAAGAGCACAAATGACTCGAACCACATTATTTATAAGCAAACATCAGATTGACAAACACTGAATATAGTTACCTCTTTTTCAGCATGAAGTTGCTCTTCATATAAAAAATTGTATCTTTTCTTGAACCTAAAATGTACAATGATAAAGAAGATTATTTATGTGGAACATAGATTGCAACACGAGTAGCTTGTCGTTTAGATATTTCATGATCAAACTGTTTTCTACATCACATCATAACAAAGAGATTATGACATTATGCAATTCACACATGAAAAAATGCAGAAAACTCCAGACATTGCAATTTAAATTATGCAATGTACATGCATTGCAATATAAATTTGTCTAAAGAGCACGTACCCCTCTGAATCAAATTTACCACAGAGAGCTTCAAATTGTGGATCCCGGGCTATCTGTACATGAAATTAGTAGAGGAAATCATTAGTTATTGGAAAAGCAATTTTATGCCCCAATTATCTTCTCCAAAATGCAACTTAAAAGTAATATGGTGTTGCCCCAGAAATTCAATGAACAAAAAATATTTTCAATAGTAAGAATTAACAAATTCAGAAAATTTTCCAAACAGGACCACCCTAAGTATAACCGCACAAGTACAAACCCAGCTTATTCATGTTATGAATAACCCAAATTGGAGATGGTAGGATGTTAAGAACTCAACTAATTTCTATGTCCATACTCTGAAAAGAAAAAAGCAAAGAACAGTTAAAAGTTCATAATAACCTTCTTAGGAGCTTGGATTACTTCTCTAAATCTACCAACTGGCTTCTTGCTGCTCATTTCCATTGGCCATAAAAATTCCACTAACAAACATTAGACCTCAGTGAAGAAACAAAAAAGTACGGGGTTCCCGAACATATTAACAAAACATACCTGTTTTTGTTAGCTCTTGCAAGCTTTTACTGTGGGTTAGAATTTTGGTGCAATGAAAGAGTGCCATCAGATCGTGCCTTTTGCAGTTCTCCAAAAGGAATGTCAGCGAGTCCACGCTCTATCTCAGCCTCCTATATGAATCCATACCCTCATAAGTATGGCAAAAAAAACTTCTACTGAAACTAAAACCATTAACTTGGATTATGATAGTTTCTAACTTCATCAGATGATGAATCATCCTCTTCACTTTCATCAAATATGATTTTGCTTGAAGTAGGCATTGTTGTTTCACTGTTCTTCATAATGGAACAACTACCAACCTGGAATAAAGAAAACATGTGAGATTAAGAAATTTTGATGCAGTGCACCCCTTTTCTCTTTTTCTGTTACATTCTCGTCTGTAACAACTCAAAAAGTGACACAATAGCACAGCTGAATCAACTCACTGTCTATTCTAATAACATATAGCAATCAAACCCCAATTTAACACAATGTGTCAAACATCATAGGAGCTCAATACCTGATTGCAGTCTACTACCAAATTCCAGGGCCCAAACAACGATCTACAACAAATACATCAACAGAGCTCTCCTCAAACCCTAGATACCTAGTTTCAACCAGAGAAAAACTAACAAATTACTATCTTGTTTTCACAGGCTTGAGTTATTCAAATCGCTATCAAATAAAACCTGAAGCAATCAATCAACAAATATAAACGGCAAGAAGAGATAAGCAAAGAGCGAGCGAATTACCTTATCTACGACAACAAGAGCAACTTCGATGCTGCTTCAGATGAAGTTTTTGACATGGTTGCCTCATCCTCGTGAGACAATCTACTATATATATGAGAGCACTAAAACAACTTGCTTACTCTTATTACATTAGTAAAGTCATCATATCACCACCAGTTAGAATTCAATGACCTACTTCGCTTAACATATTCTTCAAAATTATGAAAACACAGCCAAGGCCTGAACTTTCAAGCAACTAATCTCATGACGAAGCAAATCCTGGATCTAAATATGTTTGGACGGATTACATCAAACCTTCTGTAGCTTAGGGGAAGGGAAAGAAAAAGCATTCAAATGAAACTGCTAGAAAACATCGTTCAAACTATAACAATAATGGAAGATGTACATAGGATAAATTAAACCAGCATTCAATTAAAGGGATAAGGAGAAGAAGAAAAAGGTGAGAGATCGCACCATTGCTGCGGCTTTGAGCTCTTCGTCTAGAACGGCTGAGAGAACATGCTTGCGAGGGAAATGGGATGTATATACTATATATACGGCTGAGACTGGCTTTCCCCAAGGGAACGGGCTAGGGTTATGTGCTCATTTGATGGGATGCAGGGTCCAAAGCGACTGAGGGCCTGAGGCCCAAGCCGGATGTGAAGAGTATTCAAAGTTCTTTAGGCCCAACTGAGGAACAACATGCAGTTTTCATTTAGAGCATTCAAAGAGCAGCATTTAAGTGGGCATGAAGCCAACTTTTAAATATATATTGATTTATTTATTTTTATAAAAAAATTTATATAAATACATGTTTCAATACCAAACCTTTCCTACGACATCTTATGTAATAATAAAAGATTATTGCCCTATCATTATATTTAACTCATTATACATGTTTTTCTTATCCATTTTTATTTTTATTTTATATCATTGTACTGATAATACATATTGACACGTACTTATGTAATATAATAATCATATCTTAAGTTTAAGTATGTATATGGAATTTATATATAATTTTATTTAAAAATAAAAATAAAAATAAATTTTAAGTCTTAGCACACACTAGTTTCCAAAGAGAGGGTAAGACAATTTATAATTTTTATGCGCAACCAAATTGAGCCCTAAGTTATATATGGCGTAGGACTTGAAATTTGAGGTGCGAATTCTCCAATTTGTATGAGCCCGCTGTTCTTTCTTCGAATCGTCTCCATCCGTGCCTACTCCCTAACCTAAGTGTCGTCTCTTCCCTCTCTCCAATTTCCCGCAGCGTATCTTCCTTCCCTCGCCTCCATGTCTGAGTCCCGCAGTGTCTCCTCCTCATCCCCTCGCCATGATTTTGTAGGTTTGGTTTCCACTTCTGCAATCAGTTTGAGCCTAAAATCTCTTTGCTGACTTTTTTATTAATTAGTGAAATTCCATGGCCGCCCCTGGTAGAGGTAGTCCTTCTGATCCTCCTCCTCCATCTACCTTTTATAATTTGTTGGTTTCACTTTCTAGCCATGCTAAGTCTGGTTCTTTGAATTGATAAAGATGCTTCGTTTGTGTTTTCTTAGGTTTTTTGACTGTTTCTGTTTGGTGGTGATATGAAGATAGGTGACCAAGTGGTCATCCTGCCACTTAGACATGAAGGTGTTTTCATGGCTAAGGGTAGGGAGAATGCCCTCTGCACTAAGAATTTGGTACCAGGTAAAGCTGTCTACAATGAGGAATTGATATCGGTTCAGAATGACCATGGAACTGAAGTTCAGTACAGAGTATGGAGTCCGTCCACCTCAAACTTGGCTGCCGTAATTCTTTGTGGTGTTGACAATATATGGATTGTAAGTATGATATCATATAGGAATGTCATTTCATTTATGGCAGTTAATTAATATATTATAATACTGTTTGATCAAATGCTATTATATGAATGAATGAATTTAATATATATCTTAATGTATTTTAGAAACTTGGTTCTCATGTATTGTATCTGGGAGCTGCATCTGGAATCACAGTTTCGCATGTGTATGATATTGTTGGCCCTGTGAGATATCCAGTTTATACTTGATCCTTTATATATTGCCTTGCTAATTGTTATGTGTGTAGCTGTACTATAGCACTAGTTTATGATACTTAAGTTTGATATGCAGGAAGGCTTGGTATATGCAGTTAAGAGAGATCATACAAGTGGGAAAGATCTTATAATAAATACAAAGAAGAGGATGAATGTTATACCGATTTTGGAATGTGCTATCAATAAAATAAAATATAATACAACATGCTTTGTGGTATGGTGGATGTAATAATTTCTGATACAGTCCACCCTTACATGGTTCGTTTGATATCTTTACATTTTATAAAAGTTATCACTGAATCGTGTTTTTAGTTAGTAATGTGTTATGTTTATTGCTTTGCTGTTTAGATTAAAGTTCTATCAGTCATTGTAAAATCATGTGATGCATTATTTCCTACTTTTAACTCTTATATTAATATAGCTGGTTTTACATTTACCAGGCCCGATTTGTATCACTGAATGCTGTTCACTATCTTAAAGTTGGTGGACATTATCTAATCACCTTGAAGGTATGTTATCTTTGACATTCTAGTTGTTGTGAAAGGTAAATGTATCATTTTCAAAATTTCAAGTTTGCTAAGTTATATTCTAAACCTATGTGAATGACAGAGGACCGACACATCTGGGGCTGCGTTTCCAGCTTGCATAGAAATAAGTCTAAGGGAGCAGTTTAATCCAATGGAACAAGTCACTCTGGAACAATTCAAGAAGGACCATGTTTGTTACCTTGGGGGATTTCGTATGCCCTCGGAGAAGAAGGCTTAGAGAGGAGTAGACATGCACTGGATTTCTTATCCTTGTATTATCGTCAGTTTCCCCATCTTAATTACGCTTTCAGAGATATATGCCAAACCTTTGGATTTATGAATACACGAGGTTTAAATCCCTCGTGCATACGTGTGTAGTCTAGACAGGGCAAGCCTATATCTTTCGTCGCCATGCATACAGTAATAGTCACCAAGTTGTCCCGGTGACATCAATCGTGAATTCGTGATGCAACGCAACTTTGATACAATTGGCATCTTTGGAGGGTTTTTAGAGGGCCAAATAGCATACCGAGAAACAAATATCGTATGGCCTCTTATTAGGATCATATCATCAATTGAACATGTGTTTTGAGTCCTTGTGCAAATGGGTCAAAGAAGACAATCATGGTCTTCTTTGAAAAAAGATGAAAAGGAAGGGAAGAAGCAAAGTGCTTAGCATCATCACTAGAATTAGATTGTGAAGCATGCATGCATTTGACTGTACATTAAGGTGTCATTGGCAATGCACAACCTGCACCTAGGATCTCATCTATGATGACTTTCATCAAAGTTAATTAAATAGTATGGATTCAGCTTTTAACACTACAAACAACATTTCTAGGACATGTCATTTCTTCTACCTTGGATTGTAGGTGTTGGAGTACAGGTTATATCTTGGTCTCTGCAGACCAAAACCTCCTATAGCGTTTACTTCAACAGTGGGCTCTTGCAGTGTGGGACACGCATCAGTAGGGTGCATTGTATCATAGCATATTCCACAGGACTTGACTTGCTGCTGGTTGCCTTTCATCATAAACCTCCTCATCATCTCCTTCATCTCAGTCATCTGAGAAAGTAGTGAGAATGATGGATGAGAGTCTGCGGCTTTAACTGCTTGAGCGCTTGCTCTCTTGCTGAATTGCCTTGAGCCCTCAAAAGGCTCAAATAGCTCAAAGAATATCTCAAATATTGCAGCTGGTGTCTTGTTTAGAATGATACCGCCACAGGCTGCATTCATCATCCTGTGCTTATCATCAAGGAGTCCACCATACAGATATAGAACTAGGTCTTGGTCAGAATAACCATGGTATGGACAACTTAAAATCAACCTCTTGAACCTCTCATAATACTCATACAACGTCTCAGTAGCATGTTGTTCGATGTTGCTAATGTTCCTCTTCAAGCTATTGAGTTTCGTTGCAGGGAAGTACTTCTCTAAGAAGGCTTTCTTCATCTTCACCCATGTAGCTATGCTTCCTAGAGTCAAATAATATAATCAATCATTGGCCGCATCCTCCAGAGAGAAAGAAAATGCCCTCAGCTTGATCTGGTCCTCAGTAATGTTCATTGGCTTCATGCTACTGCAGACAACGTGAAATTCAGAGAGATGCTTGTTGGGATCTTCTCTATTCATCCCATGGAAGTGGGTAGTAAATGAATCAACCCGGATTTGAGCTCAAAATCCACGCCATCAGCCAACTCCGAAAATTACACAACAAGCGACTACTGCTCTAAATTCGGCGCAGTCAATTGTCTCAAAGTCTGTTCTTCGTCAGCCATCTCGAGTTGCTCACAAACTACTATGCGATTCTTGGAAATTGTTCGCTCGATCTCTGTATCAAGATCTAAAATTAGGGAGTCAGTAGCACGGGTGTGGACCATAAGATAGGTCCACACAATAGTTGGCACACAAAACAAACAAGCAGGAAAAATTGAAACTTTGCTTCCCCGACAACGGCGCCAAATTTGATGAGGCTAAAGTCGTTATGCCTATCAAAGAATCCTCAAAAACCTAATTAAGTATAGCAGGCAAATAAGGGTCGATCCCACAGGGAGGTAAGCAATCTTGCTATATGCAAAGGTTGTATGCCAATAGTAACAAAAAGGGGGATTTAGGTTTGTAACAAGGAGCGATGTAAATCAATGCAAAATATGTAATCAATGAATGAGAAGTAACTTAGCCAGACAAATATCCAAACTTTAGTTTGATTGGTTGATCCTACCAATGAATATTCATAATCCGATCTTATGTATATAGACAGGTCAACCAGCCCTGCAAATACTTACAATTAAACAATCAAGAAACCATCAAGATTCAATCTAACGACAGCAGTAAGCATATGAATTAAGCATGATACATGCAATACTTAACAACTAGTCAGTGCTCGACATGTAATCAATTCTCTTCACAATAAACATTCACAACCAGTTCCTGTAAATTGCGGTTGCTACACAAGATAAGGGATTTCAACCAGAAATATCCAAACCCTAGCAATAGACAATCACTAATATCAACTAGATGATCAGACTAGTCAAATCAGCAAGAATCAATGGGATGAAGCACAAAAAGAATCAATATATTCAAAGGAAAGAAAATAGAGTTATAATCTCACAACCAAATACAAACGAAGGCTTCAATCGTTGGACTAAGCAATGGGTGCTTAGTTCTTCATAGTCTTCAAAGCATAAAATTCTAAGAGAAAATAATGAACGATAAAAAGTGATGAATGAAAAGGCTGCTAACAAAGAGAGGTAAATAACCTAGCAAAACCTAAATCGTAAGATAAGAAATAATATCTTCCTAAAAGGAAATTAAATGAAATAATAAAGAAATAAAGTAAAAAAGAAATAAAACAAAACAAGTCTTGGACGAAATCCCAAACGCGCTCTTTGCTACACGCATGAACAGTATCCGCGACCAATCTTCCGCGCCTGCGGCAATGCACACTGTCGAAAGGTATTACCGCCAGTGACCTCAGTGTTCCTTACCGAGATCACCCAAGGCTTTACCGTTTAAATACAATTTATGAAATACAAATGATACATAATGATCAAAGCATTCAACTCCAAAACATAACATTGTCAAGGAAACATGAGTTACGGGATTACAACCCAATCCCGAATAGGTCAATACAGAGTTTAAATCAAACACAGCGGAAGTCTTATAAAACACATTACAGCCAAAGTCATTGTCCAAAAGATCTCAACCTGATTAAAGAAATAATTAAAACATTCAAAAACCACCGTTGACTCCATAGTCCTTCTGTTCTTCTGAACTACTTCTTATCTGATGTGCCGAATCGAACGGATGACACCAGCCAACCATGCAAGGAATAAATACGGTTGGTTAGTCTACTTGAATAGACTAGCAAGGGTACAAAGCAGACTGGTTCGAAGCAATCATATTAGGTTAGACTCATCGCTTCTCGGATAATAACCGATAACGGTAGTCAACCATCATATTCCTACTGGAATAGACAAGAGGTATGCATAGGAGAAGATTCTGGAAGACTGAATCTTCACAGAAATCGACTCGAAAAGAGACTCCAAGAGACTGAGTCTTTACGGAAATATGACAAATCTGGAATGTTTACAGCATCATACAACAATGATTTAAAAGTTGACTGAGATGCTTCGGTTCACGACCAACCTCATCGCCTACAGCGAATCCAGATTGGAAAGAGAACGTACTATGATCAAAGTCAAGACGAGTTTTCCTAGCTGCACTATAACTTAGCTGCACTACTCACCCAAGGTGTATTAATTATGTGCGTCGAGTAGCACTTATATGATTTATGTTCCAAAAACACACATCACGTTATTAGACTTTTACATGTGTACCCCATCATTGGGACGACACATCTTAGTATATGTTTCATCGAGAGTGACGTACACTGGAAGGTTTGTGACACCAGCTAAGTATTCTATCTCTACACACTTGTGAAAGAGACCGATCATGATCTTAGAATAGTACCAGATGGAGACGAGCCACCCCGATACCAGATTATAAAGAAACGATTGGACCAAGTCCGAGTAACGTGCCTATCTAACAGTGCTAACTAAACAGTTACAGCACAATAACCGTTATAGGATAAATCCACATAAAGGCCCGAAAGGCGATCACAGATAATAGCGTTGTTCTAACAGATATACAACCTATTATATGATTTTCAAAACAGTTTACCAAAACCGTTTCCAGAGAAACAGAGTATTCATTCCAAATTAATTACTCAGATAAACTACTGATAATTAATGTAAATATGGAACGAATGAGCAAGAGCGAACCGCCACTTGCCTTAATCCACAAAATAGCCTAACGACGACAACTCGATTCCGGGCTCGACACGGGTATAGTTCCGACAGCACAACAACCTTCGAGTCGACCCATAAAGGAACCCTAAGTTAGATCCGACATAACCAAAGTACGAATCTAAAACGACGAAAGAAAGCGAAAGGAATGTGATACCCCGTATTTTTGTAAGGTTATTTTGGGAATTATGGAATTTTCCCGAGTACCCGTTGCGTACGTCGGATTTAATACAGAGAGTTTGAGACATTCTGTAATGTGCTCTATATCTGTAATATTTTTCTCACTGAAATAATATACAGACAAGGTGCCTTGAATTTTAAATTGTCCTTCGTGTACGATAATTTTTATCCCGGTTTATCGTCAAGCTCGTTCAAAGCCGAATGGGCGGGAAAAGGGGGAAACGGCGACCGCCGTTCAGAAACGGCGACCGCCGTGGTTGGGCCCGAGAAGTCAACGTGTCAGCTTCTAGCTGGCCGCGACAGGCCTAGCGACGGCGACCGCCGCATTTACGGCGACCGCCGCAGGCAAAATTACGGCGACCGCCGTGATTGTCCAGTGGGCATTGCCCGCCGGTCGCCGGCGTCGTTCGAGGCGCGCCGTTGTGTCGTTTGCCGCATCTGAGGGTTTGCAGATCACTCCTTGGGGTTTGCCTATAAATAGACGAGCTTGGGCATGGGTTTTGGGTCATCTACAACCCCGAATCGCTGCCAAAACTCTCCCTCAAAGTGAGTTGTGTTTTCGTCGGTTTTCTTGTGCTCGCCGGAGGTGTCGTGGTGTGTTTCCAGAGTGCCTTTGTGAAGCTTTTGGTTAGCCTTGGAGGTTAGAAGCCAAAGCAAGTTGAAGGAGGCCGAACCGCTCGTGTTTTGGGGTGAGTTTTCTCTCGTTTCAGTCGGCCGTGTTCTTCACGGCGACCGCCGTGATGAATACGGCGACCGCCGCCAAGAACGGCGACCGCCGCCAGTGCCCAGAATGCCTTCGTGGCTTTGGCTTGGTCGGTTGTCGTCGTGGCGTCTTTCCTTTCGTGTTCTTTCGCCGTGTTTAGATTCGTACTGTTTATGTCGGATCTAACTTAGGGTTCCTTTTATGGGTCGACTCGAAGGTTATTGTGCTGTCGGAACTATACCGTGTCGAGCCCGGAATCCAGTTGACGTCTTTAGACTATTCTGCGGAGTAAGGCAAGTGGCGGTTCGCTCTTGCTCATTCGTTCCATATTTATATTAATTATCAGTAGTTTATCTGAGTAATTAATTTGGAATGAATATTCTGTTTGTCTGGAAACGGTTTTGATAAACTGTTTTGAAAATCATATAATAGGTTGTATATCTGTTAGAACAACGCTATTATCTGTGATCGCCTTTCGGGCCTTTATGTGGATTTATCCTGTAAATGTTGTGGTGCTGTAACTGTTTAGTTAGCACTGTTAGATAGGAACGTTACTCGGACTCTGTCCAGTCGTTTCTTTATAATCTGGTATCGGGATGGCTCGTCCCCATCTGGTACTATTCTATGATCATGATCGGTCTCTTACACATGTGTGTAGAGACAGGACACTTAGCTGGTGTCACAAATCTTTCGGTATACGTCACTCTCGACGAAACGTATACTAAGATGTGTCATCCCATTGGTGGGGTACACATGTAAAAGTCTATAACGTGATGTGTGTTTTTGAAACATAAATCAGATAAGTGCTACCTTAACGCACATAATTAATACACCTTGGGCGAGTAGTGCAGCTAAGTTCAGTGCAGCTAGGAAAACTCATCTTGACTCGAATGTAGTACGTTCTCTTTCCAATCTGGATTCGCTGTAGGCGATGAGGTTGGTCATGAACCGAAGCATCTCAGTCAGTTTTAAATCATTGTTGTATGATTCTGTAATATTCCAGATTTGTCATTTCTTCCTTAAAGACTCATTTCAGTTGGAGTCTTCTTTCGAGTCGATTTCTGTGAAGATTCAGTCTTTCAGAATCTTCTCTTGTGCATACCTCTTGTTTATTCCAGTAGGAGTATGGTGGTTGACAAGCGTACTCGATTATTATTCGAGGGACGAAGAGTCTAACCTAATACAACTAATTCAAACCAGTCTGCTTTTTACCCTTGCTAGTCTATTCATTTAGACTAACCAACCAATATTTTCCCTTGCATGGTTGGCTGGTGTCATCCGTTCGATTCGGCACATCAGTTAAGAAGTAGCTCAGAAGATTAGAAGGACTATGGAGTCGGCGGTGGTTTTTGAATGTTTTAATTATTTCTTTAATCAGGTTGTGATCCGTTGGACAATAACTCCGTTTGTAATGTACTTTCTTAGGCTTCCGCTGTGTTTGGTTTAAACTATGTTTTGACCTATTCGGGATTGGGTTGTAATCCCGTAACTCTTGTTTCCTTGACAATGTTATGTTTTGGAATTTAATGCTTGATCATTGTGTATCAATTGCATTTCATAAATTGTGTTTAATTGGTAAAGCCTTGGGTGATCTCGGTAAGGAACACTGGGGTCACTGGCGGTAATACCTTTCCAAAAGGATTAAGTTTTGGGGGTGTTACAGTTGTGGTATCAGAGCCAAAGGTTTTAAAACGGGTTTGGAATTTTTATAAACCATTTATTCATTTTCAAAATGCTTTAAAAGGGCTCTGAATTTTAATTCTGAAAAGAATTTAAAAACACCGTTCATAGTCGTGTCTTCTTTATAGTCTGATATAGTAAGCTTGCTTCTATGTCTAGAAAGACTAATTCCTTCCTTATTGTTCGATAGGATGGGTGTCTGCTTTTCTATTGGTAGGGGGTCGGAAGACGCCAAGTCGGATCAGCCGAGGCTAGATTTTCCGTTACCTCAGCGATGTTTCGAGGTTGGAGGCCCGAGTAGCCCACCCGAAAACGTCAAGCACGTTCTCCCCGAGTCGGTTGTCCTTGTAGCCAGGAATGTTATGGTCCCTAGACCTGCACCTGTGCCGCCACCAAGGATGGAGGGAGTACAGGAATGAGAGAAGGAAGACGGGTTGTCAAGGTATGAACAAGGGGTTTACCAAGATGACTTTCTGATGGGACCAATTCCCGAGGAGATCGAGTACGAGGAGGAGGAAGAGGAGATGCTTGAGCAAGATCCTGTCGAGGACGAGGATATGATCGAGGATGATTCCGAGGATGAGGATCCCATCGAGGATGATCCCGAGGATGAGGATCCCATAGAGGATGATCTAGAAGAGGATCCAGAGTTGGACCTTGGAGGGCAGAATCAGGAGCCCGGTACAGGATTGTCACCAGTGCCAGAGTACGCACCCATGTCAGAAGCTGATTGGGAGGCACTGTATACCGAGTACGGTATTGGGAGAAGTGACAGGGAATCTCAGCCTATCCCTACTCCAAGGAGATGGAGGTCGGAATCCGAGCTGCAGGAGATTCTCCGCCAGAGCGAGGTAATCTCCGCAGAACAGCAGTGTCAGAGGGATGAGTTGACCGCCAGTACTCAGAGGAGGGCTGGAATAGGAGGACCAGTCATGGACGACCCATACTTTACCATGATTGAGCTAGGACTATGTGCTTCAGGGTCAAGCAGGGTGCGAAACCCATCGCCAGAGCTCGATGGTGAGCCTAGCCCGAAGAGACCATGCACGAGTAGCCAGTCGTATGGGAGACATTTTGGAACGCCTTGAGGAGGAGTGGCGTTGCCTATCATAATAGTTTCGTTTCTTAGTATTCCAAGTTGTACTTTGTGTAATATTTCAGTATTGCGGCAAGTACTCTGAGAAACACTTATATCTTCGAGCAGCTTTGTCCTAGCGCTCGAATGATAAACTTATGTGTAACTTGTGTAAGAATTCGAAGGTTCATCTATAAAATACCAAGTTGATCTATTCTGAGTAATTTATTTACGTTGGTATATTGCATAAGTATATTGCATAATATTAATGTATTGAATGCTTGGAATTTGATCGGTAAATAGATGGTGAACCCAAGAAGCACGAGGAATTCGACTCGAGCCGGTGCTGGGACTAGCCAAAACCCCAGACCAGCAGGAAGAGGTGTTCAGGATGAACACGAGTCTGAGTCTCGCGTCCAGCAGAGGCGTGAAGGTCAGGATCAGACCCAGGCGCCGATGCTGTTTGACGCTGCAGCTGTTGAGGCAATCTGTGGGATCGTGATGCAGGCTATTACAGATGTCTTGAGACCAAGTGCGCCTCAAGCACAAGAAGTGCCTATTCATGCAGCGATTCCTAATGTTGTGGAACCTAGAAACCCTGTGATTCAGAAGACTGCCGTTAGGACGAGGGACAGCTATGGTCGCGCTCTTAAGACCATTACTTCCATGAGACCCGACTGCTATAACGGGAAATGGGAGCCAGTGGCAGTGACTCATTGGTTCTCCCATATGGAGAGGCTGTTCAGGAACGTGGAGTGTACGGAGGCTGAGAAGGTCCATATCGCTTCTCTTCAGCTGAAGGAGGAGGCTAGCTAGTGGTGGGAGAGCACTGGTTTGGCTGAGAGCCCAGTGTTGACTTGGTCGATGTTCAAGACCAAGATGGTTGATCGCTTTTTCTCTCGTGATATGAGAGAGGAGAAGCATAAAGAGTTCTTGTACCCTCAGACTGATGGTCTGAGAGTGACCGAGTTGGCATCTAAGTTCAACCATCTTCTACAGTACGCCACTGCCGAGATCACCAGCGAGGCTCAAAAGATCTGGTACTTCCATGAGTGGATGAACCCGGATATCAAGCCATTAATGGTGCACCACACATGCTCTACCTTGGAGCAGTATGTGGATTGTGCCTATAAGCTGGAGGTAACTCTCGAGGAGGCGACCAAGAGGCGCAATCGACAGAAGTCGATGCAGAATCAGAACCAGGGAGGTGGTTTTAAGCGCCCTGCGCCATCGTCTAACTTCGCCAAATCCGGCAGAGCTAAGACGGAGATGACGCAAGGAGGATCGACTCAGCAGTCAGGGCAGACCAGGAGTACAGTTTAGTGTTATAACTGCGGTACTGCTGGGCACAAGAGCACTGAGTGTCGGAAGGAGAGGAGGCCATGCTTTGGGTGTGGACGTGATGGTCATCTGCAAAAATTCTGCAAGCAGGGGAAGCAGAAGGGAGTAGAGTCGCAGCAAGGGTCAGTTCATCAGAGCAACCGACCTAGGTTTAAGCCTGCCGAGACTCCTAGTCCTTCAGTGCAGACGACTGCTCAGATCAGGGGAAAAGCCCCAGCTGTTTCTGGAAGTCAGGGCCAACGCTTGTACGAGATGCGTGAGGCAGATGGACCCAACGCTCCGATTGCTCAAGGTACTCTATACCTTCACTCTACTTCAGTGTGCATTCTGTTTGATTCTGGTGCTACGCATTCCTTTATTTCGGATAGCTGTGTTAGTAAGTTAGACTTAGTGTGCAACGATTCGTGCGACCCTTTCGTCGTTAATCTTCCTAATGGAGAACGTTTGGTGGGAACCAAGCATTTGTCCGACTTTCCGATTACCATTCAGGGTAAGGAATTCGAGGCAGATTTAATCTGCATAGCCATGGCTCCATACGACATTATTCTCGGTATGGATTGGCTGACGCGTCACAAGGCGGTGATCGACTTCAGTTCGAGAACGGTGACGGTGTCATCCGGGGGCCAATTCGTGTGCAAGTTCAAAGGTCGAAATGACGCTGATAACGGCAAGCTGATCAATGCGATGGCTGCGTTTAAGCTACTACGACAAGGATGTGGCGGGTACCTTTGCTACTTGGATTCGCCTGAGAAGGATGAACCTGAGGTTCTTGATATTCCTGTAGTTAGGGAATTTCCGGATGTCTTTTTGGAAGAAATTCCAGGATTACCCCCAAATCGTGACGTATAGTTTTCAATTGATCTCGAGCCTGGTACGGCGCCGATTTCCAAATTCCCGTATCGGATGGATCCAGCTGAGATGCAAGAGTTGAAGAATCAACTTGAAGATCTTCTTGACAAAGGTTATGTCAGGCCGAGTGCATCGCCGTGGGGTGCTCCGGTATTATTCGTCAAAAAGAAGGACGGATCGTTCCGACTTTGTATCGACTACCGAGAGTTGAATAAGGTGACGATCAAGAACAAGTATCCTTTGCCTAGGATTGATGACTTGTTGGACCAATTGCAGGGAGCAAAGGTTTTCTCCAAGATCGACTTAAGACCTGGATATCATCAACTCAAGATTCGGGAGCAGGACATTCCTAGAACTGCGTTTAGGACCAGATATGGTCATTACGAGTTCGTAGTGATGCCTTTTGGGCTTACAAATGCTCCAGCTGTCTTTATGGATTTGATGAACCGATGTTTTCACCAGTACTTGGATAAGTTCGTGGTGGTTTTCATCGATGACATCTTGATCTATTCTCCGAATGAAGAAGTCCACGAGGAACATCTACGGATTTCCTTATCGATCCTTAGACAATATCAGCTTTATGCTAAATTGTCTAAGTGTGAATTCTGGATAAAGGAAGTGGCTTTCTTAGGCCACGTGATCAATAAAAATGGGGTTATGGTTGATCCCCAAAAGATTGAAGCGGTGGCTAAATGGACACAGCCCCAGAATGTGAAGGAGGTGTGCAGTTTTCTTGGACTTGCCGGGTATTATAGAAGGTTTGTAGAAGGATTTTCAAAGATCGCTCTACCGATGACCAATCTACTCCGCAAGGTCCACAAGAAGTTTGTCTGGAATGACAAGTGCGAGGTCAGTTTCCAGGAGTTGAAGCGACGGTTGACCTCGGCACCCGTGTTAGCACTCCCAGAGGGGAATGACGATTATGTGGTCTATAGTGATGCTTCCAAGTGTGGCCTTGGTTGTGTTTTGATGCAAAGGGGCAGAGTCATTGCTTACGCATCTAGACAACTCAAGACTTACGAAGAAAACTATCCGACCCATGATCTTGAGTTAGCAGCGGTTGTCTTTGCACCGAAGATTTGGAGGCATTACCTCTATGATATAAGATGCCAAGTCTTCACTGACCACAAAAGTCTCAAGTATATATTTACTCAGAAGGAGTTAAATATGAGACAATGCCGCTGGCTAGAATTGCTCAAGGACTACGACATGAAGTTGTTGTATCATCCGGGCAAGGCTAATGTAGTAGCTGATGCACTAAGCCGGAAGACAACGCACGAGACTGTAGTTGCTCTACTTACTGCTCAGACCAAGCTAAACCAAGAGTCATGCGACATTGAAGTCTTGTATGACCAGCGTAGAGGGTACCTGAGTATGATGGAGATTCAGGCTACACTGCTGGATCAAATCAAAGAAAAGCAAGTCGATGACATCATCTTGGTAAAGTTAAGCAGTGAAGTGATGGATGGGAAAGCTCCCAGTTTTGTGGTTCAGGATGATGGATCACTTTGGTTTCAGGATCGGATCTGTGTGCCTGACACAGAAGGTCTTCGTCAGTTGGTGATGAGAGAAGCTCATTCATCTGCTTATTCTGTGCATCCTGGCTCTAGCAAGATGTACAAGGATCTCAGGAAGAAGTTTTGGTGGCCAAACATGAAGTGGGACGTAGCAGACTTTGTGGCAAAGTGCTTAACTTGCCAAAAAGTCAAGATCGAACACCGCAGACCAGGTGGTGAGATGCTACCTCTCCCCGTGCCAGAATGGAAATGGGAGGACATTTCCATGGACTTCGTCACTGGGCTATCCAAGACTCGAAGTCAGAGAGATGCTATCTAGGTAATTGTGGATAGGCTTACGAAGAGTGCTCATTTCATAGCTATCAAGACCACATGGGAAACCCAGAAGCTAGCCGAAGTTAACCAGAAGGAGATTGTCCGCTTACATGGCATTCCTAAGACCATTGTATCGGACCGAGATGGCCGTTTCATGTCAAGATTCTGGAAGGAACTTCATAAGGCTATGGGAACCGAGTTGAGGTTCAGTACAGCGTTTCATCCTCAGATAGATGGCCAGTCTGAAAGGACCATCCAGACTCTGGAGGATATGCTTAGAGCTTGTGTGCTCGATCATCCGACTAGCTGGGAGGACAGCTTGAGTCTGATTGAGTTCACGTACAACAATAGCTGGCATGCTACAATCAAGATGGCTCCGTTTGAAGCTTTGTATGGTCGCAGATGCAGATCTCCGATTTGTTGGGACGATAATGCCGACAAAATTCTGCTTGGACCAGAGTTGGTCGAAAGGACGGCTTCAGACATTGCTTTGATCAGACAAAGAATGTTGACCGCTCAGAGTCGACAGAAGTCCTACGCAGATCGGAAGCGCAGGACTGTCGAGTTCGAGGTCGGTGACAAGGTTTTTGTCAAGGTATCGCCATCCAAAGGAGTTTTCAGATTCGGTAAGCGTGGGAAGCTTAACCCTCGCTACGTGGAACCATTCGAGATTTTGGATAGAGTGGGATCTCTAGCGTACCATTTGGCGTTGCCACCATCGGCTCACCCGGTGCATAATGTGTTCCACGTGTCTTTACTCAGAAAGTATGTGCCAGATGAGTCTCATGTGCTTAGTTATGAGGACATCGAGATTCAAGCTAATGGTACTTATGAAGAGTTGCCCGTGCGCATTTTGGAGCATCGGGAGAAGCAATTGCGCAACAAGATCGTGCCGTTGGTACGAGTGATGTGGTCCAAGTCAGGGACCGAAGAAGTTACTTGGGAGACGTGGGAAACCGAGTCAGATATGCTCAGGCATTTTCCCGAGTTATTCTCGACCTAAGTTTCGGGGTCGAAACTTCTTGTAAGGGGGAGGAGATGTGATACCCTGTATTTTTGTAAGGTTATTTTGGGAATTATGGAATTTTCCCGAGTACCCGTTGCGTACGTCGGATTTAATACAGAGAGTTTGAGACATTCTGTAATGTGCTCTATATCTGTAATATTTTTCTCAGTGACATAATATACAGACAAGGTGCCTTGAATTTTAAATTGTCGTTCGTGTACGATAAATTTTATCCCGGTTTATCGTCAAGCTCGTTCAAAGCCGAATGGGCGGGAAAAGGGGGAAACGGCGACCGCCGTGGTTGGGCCCGAGAAGTCAACGTGTCAGCTTCTAGCTGGCCGCGACAGGCCTAGCGACGGCGACCGCCGCATTTACGGCGACCGCCGCGTGCCCGCCGCAGGCAAAATTACGGCGACCGCCGTGATTGTCCAGTGGGCATTGCCCGCCGGTCGCCGGCGTCGTTCGAGGCGCGCCATTGCGTCGTTTTCCGCGTCTGAGGGTTTGCAGATCACTCCTTGGGGTTTGCCTATAAATAGACGAGCTTGGGCATGGGTTTTGGGTCATCTACAACCCCGAATCGCTGCCAAAACTCTCCCTCAAAGTGAGTTGTGTTTTCGTCGGTTTTCTTGTGCTCGCCGGAGGTGTCGTGGTGTGTTTCCAGAGTGCCTTTGTGAAGCTTTTGGTTAGCCTTGGAGGTTAGAAGCCAAAGCAAGTCGAAGGAGGCCGAACCGCTCGTGTTTTGGGGTGAGTTTTCTCTCGTTTCAGTCGGCCGTGTTCTTCACGGCGACCGCCGTGTTCTTCACGACGACCGCCGTGTTCTTCACGGCGACCGCCGCCAGTGCCCAGAATGCCTTCGTGGCTTTGGCTTGGTCGGTTGTCGTCGTGGCGTCTTTCCTTTCGTGTTCTTTCGCCGTGTTTAGATTCGTACTGTTTATGTCGGATCTAACTTAGGGTTCCTTTTATGGGTCGACTCGAAGGTTGTTGTGCTGTCGGAACTATACCGTGTCGAGCCCGGAATCCAGTTGACGTCTTTAGACTACTCTGCGGAGTAAGGCAAGTGGCGTTTCGCTCTTGCTCATTCATTCCATATTTACATTAATTATCAGTAGTTTATCTGAGTAATTAATTTGGAATGAATATTCTGTTTGTCTGGAAACGGTTTTGATAAACTGTTTTGAAAATCATATAATAGGTTGTATATCTGTTAGAACAACGCTATTATCTGTGATCGCCTTTCGGGCCTTTATGTGGATTTATCCTGTAAATGTTGTGGTGTTGTAACTGTTTAGTTAGCACTGTTAGATCGGAACGTTACTCGGACTCTGTCCAGTCGTTTCTTTATAATCTGGTATCGGGATGGCTCGTCCCCATCTGGTACTATTCTATGATCATGATCGGTCTCTTACACATGTGTGTAGAGACAGGACACTTAGCTGGTGTCACAAACCTTTCGGTATACATCACTCTCGACGAAACGTATACTAAGATGTGTCGTCCCATTGGTGGGGTACACATGTAAAAGTCTATAACGTGATGTGTGTTTTTGAAACATAAATCAGATAAGTGCTACCTTGACGCACATAATTAATACACCTTGGGCGAGTAGTACAGCTAAGTTCAGTGTTGCTAGGAAAACTCGTATTGACTCGAATGTAGTACGTTCTCTTTCCAATCTGGATTCGCTGTAGGCGATGAGGTTGGTCGTGAACCGAAGCATCTCAGTCAGTTTTAAATCATTGTTGTATGATTCTGTAATATTCCAGATTTGTCATTTCTTCCTTAAAGACTCATTTCAGTTGGAGTCTTCTTTCGAGTCGATTTCTGTGAAGATTCAGTCTTCCAGAATCTTCTCTTGTGCATACCTCTTGTTTATTCCAGTAGGAGTATGGTGGTTGACAAGCGTACTCGATTATTATTCGAGGGACGAAGAGTCTAACCTAATACAACTAATTCAAACCAGTCTGCTTTTTACCCTTGCTAGTCTATTCATTTAGACTAACCAACCAATATTTTCCCTTGCATGGTTGGCTGGTGTCATCCGTTCGATTCGGCACATTAGTTAAGAAGTAGCTCAGAAGATTAGAAGGACTATGGAGTCGGCGGTGGTTTTTGAATGTTTTAATTATTTCTTTAATCAGGTTATGATCCTTTGGACAATAACTCCGTTTGTAATGTACTTTCTTAGTCTTCCGTTGTGTTTGGTTTAAACTATGTTTTGACCTATTCGGGATTGGGTTGTAATCCCGTAACTGTTGTTTCCTTGACAATGTTATGTTTTGGAATTTAATGCTTGATCATTGTGTATCAATTGCATTTCATAAATTGTGTTTCATTGGTAAAGCCTTGGGTGATCTCGGTAAGGAATACTGGGGTCACTGGCGGTAATACATTTCCAAAAGGGTTAAGTTTTGGGGGTATTACAAGGAAAGACGTCACGACGACAACCAACCAAGCCAAAGCCACGAAGGCATTCTGGGCACTGGCGGCGGTCGCTGTTCTTGGCGGCGGTCGCCGCAGTTCATCACGGCGGGCACCGTGAAGAACACGGCGGTCACCGTGAAGAACTCAGACGACTGAAACGAGAGAAATCTCACCAAAACGATGCGCGTTTCGACCCCTTTCCGCCTTGCTTGGGTTCTGACCTCCAAAGGCAACCAAAAGGCTTAAAAAGGGCTGCTGGAAACACCACCAAACGACACCGACGAGAGCTTGCAAACTCCGACGAAACACAACTCCAACGACACGAGAATTTGGCAGAGGTTCGGTGTTTGGGATGGCTCAAATCTCTCCCCCAACACCTCCTTTTATAGCCAAAGCATCTGGAGCACGAAAAATGGGCCTACGAAGGCTAGTTCGGCGCTCGCCAGAACCACGCCGGCGACCATCGGGCAAGGACTGCCGGACAACGACGGTGGCAATTACGGCGGGCGCCGTAATTTACGGCGGTCGCCGCCATAGCCTGGCACGCCAGCTACCACCTCGAGCATTGGGACGGCAGGCGCCGTGACTGTACGGCGGTCGCCGTTTCGACGGCGGTCGCCGTGACCTGTACGGCGGTCGCCGTGATCAGCTCTTTCCCGCCCGTTCAGCTTTGAACGAACATGACATTAACCCGGGATAAAAATTATCGTACGCAATCGAATATTAAAATCCAAGGCATGTCGTCTGTATATTATTTCACTGAGAAAAATATTACAGATACAGAGTACATTACAGAATGTCTCAAACTCTCTGTATTAAATCCAACGTACACAACGGGTACTCGGGAAAATTCCAAAATTCCCAAAATAACCTTACAAAAATACGGGGTATCACATCTCCTCCCCCTTAAAAGAAGTTTCGACCCCGAAACTTAGGTAGAAAATAACTCGGGAAAACGCCTGAGCATATCTGACTCGGTTTCCCACGTCTCCCAAGTAACTTCTTCGGTCCCTGACTTGGACCACAGCACTCGTACCAACGGCACGATCTTGTTGCGCAAGCGCTTCTCCCAACGCTCCAAAATGCGCACGGGCAACTCTTCATAAGTACCATTAGCTTGAATCTCGATGTCCTCATAGCTAAGCACATGAGACTCATCTGGCACATACTTTCTGAGTAAAGATACTTGGAACACGTTATGCACCGGGTGAGCCGATGGCGGCAACGCCAAACGGTATGCTAGAGATCCTACTCTATCCAGAATCTCGAATGGTCCCACGTAGCGAGGGTTAAGCTTCCCACGCTTACCAAATCTGAAAACTCCTTTGGAAGGCGATACCTTGACAAAACCCTTGTCACCGACCTCGAACTCGACAGTCCTGCGCTTTCGATCTGCGTAGGACTTCTGTCGACTCTGAACGGTCAACATCCTTTGTCTGATCAAAGCAATGTCTGAAGCCGTCCTTTTGACCAATTCTGGTCCAAGCAGAATTTTGTCGGCATTATCATCCCAACAAATCGGAGATCTACATCTGCGACCATATAAAGCTTCAAACGGAGCCATCTTTATTGTAGCATGCCAGCTATTGTTGTACGTGAACTCAATCAGACTCAAGTTGTCCTCCCAGCTAGTCGGACGATCGAGTACACAAGCTCTAAGCATATCCTCCAGGGTCTGGATGGTCCTTTCAGACTGGCCATCTGTCTGAGGATGAAACGCGGTGCTGAACCTCAACTCGGTTCCCATAGCCTTATGAAGTTCCTGCCAAAACCTTGACATGAAACGGCCATCTCGGTCCGATACAATGGTCTTAGGAATGCCATATAAGCGGACAATCTCCTTCTGATATACTTCTGCTAACTTCTAGGTTTCCCATGTGGTCTTGATGGCTATGAAATGAGCACTCTTTGTAACCTTATCCACAATTACCCAGATAGCATCTCTCTGACTTCGAGTTTTGGGTAGCCCAGTGACGAAGTCCATGGCGATATCTTCCCATTTCCATTCTGGCACAGGGAGAGGTAGCAACTCACCACCTGGCCTGCGGTGTTTGATCTTGACCTTCTGGCAAGTTAAGCACCTTGTCACAAAGTCTGCTACGTCCCACTTCATGTTTGGCCACCAAAACTTTTTCATGAGATCCTTGTACATCTTGCTAGAGCCAGGATGCACAGAATAAGCAGATGAATGAGCTTCTCTCATCACCAACTGATGAAGACCTTCTGCGTCAGGCACACAGATCCGATCCTGAAACCAAAGTGATCCATCATCCTGAACCACAAAACTGGGAGCTTTCCCATCCATCACTTCACTGCTTAACTTCACCAAGATGATGTCATCGACTTGCTTTTCTTTGATCTGATCCAGTAGTGTAGCCTGAATTTCCATCATACTCAGGTACCCTCTACGCTGGTCATACAAGACTTCAATGTCGCATGACTCTTGGTTTAGCTTGGTTTGAGCAGTAAGTAGAGCAACTACAGTCTCGTGCGTTGTCTTCCGGCTTAGTGCATCAGCTACTATATTAGCCTTGCCCGGATGATACAGCAACTCCATGTCGTAGTCCTTGAGCAATTCTAGCCAGCGGTGTTGTCTCATATTTAGCTCCTTTTGAGTAAATATATACTTGAGACTTTTGTGGTCAGTGAAGACTTGGCATCTTATATCGTAGAGGTAATGCCTCCAAATCTTCAGCGCAAAGACAACCGCTGCTAGCTCAAGATTGTGTGTCGGATAGTTTTCTTTATACGTCTTGAGTTGCCTGGATGCATAAGCAATGACTCTGCCTCTCTGCATCAAAACACAACCAAGACCATACTTTGAAGCATCGCTATAGACCACATAATCGCCATTCCCTTCTGGGAGTGCTAACACGGGTGCCGAGGTCAGCCGTCGTTTCAACTCTTGGAAACTGGCCTCGCACTTGTCATTCCAAACAAACTTCTTGTGGACCTTGCGGAGTAGATTGGTCATAGGTAGAGCGATCTTTGAAAATCATTCTACGAACCTTCAATAATACCCGGCAAGTCCAAGAAAACTACGCACCTCTTTCACGTTCTGGGACTGTGTCCAATTAGCCACCGCTTCAATCTTTTGGGGATCAACCATAACCCCATCTTTATTGATCACGTGGCCTAAGAAAGCCACTTCCTTCATCCAGAATTCACATTTAGACAATTTAGCAAAAAGCTGATGGTGTCTAAGGATTGACAAGGCAATCCGCAGATGTTCCTCGTGGACTTCTTCATTCGGAGAATAGATCAGGATGTCGTCGATGAAGACCACCACGAACTTATCCAAGTACTGGTGAAAACATCGGTTCATCAAATCCATAAAGACAGCTGGAGAATTGGTAAGCCCAAAAGGCATCACTACGAACTCATAATGACCATATCTGGTCCTAAACGCAGTTCTAGGAATGTCCTGTTCACGAATCTTGAGTTGATGATATCCAGATCTCAGGTCGATCTTGGAGAAAACCTTTGCTCCCTACAATTGGTCCAACAAGTCATCAATCCTAGGCAAAGGATACTTGTTCTTGATCGTCACCTTGTTCAACTCTCGGTAGTCGATACAAAGTCGGAACGATCCGTCCTTCTTTTTGACGAATAATATCGGAGCACCCCACGGCGATGCACTCGGCCTGACATAATCTTTGTCAAGAAGATCTTCAAGTTGATTCTTCAATTCTTGCATCTCAGCTGGAGCCATCCGATACGGTGATTTGGAAATCGGCGCCGTACCAGGCTCGAGATCAATTGAAAACTCTACGTCACGGTTCGGGGGTAATCCAGGAATTTCTTCCGGAAAGACATCCGAAAACTCCCTAACTACAGGAATATCAAGAAGCTTAGGTCCATCCTTCTCGGGCGAATCCAAGTAGCAAAGGTACCCGACACATCCTTGTCGTAGTAGCTTAAATGCAGCCATCGCATTGATCAGCTTGCCGTTATCAGCGTCATTTCGACCTTTGAACTTGCACACGAACTGGCCCCCAGATGACACCATCACCGTTCTTGAACTGAAGTCAATCACCGCCTTGTGACGCGTCAGACAATCCATACCGAGGATAATGTCGTATGGAGCCATGGCTATGCAGATTAAATCTGCCTCGAATTCCTTACCCTGAATGGTAATCGGAAAGTCGGACAGATGCTTGGTTCCCACCAAACGTTCTCCATTAGGAAGATTAACGACGAAAGGGTCGCACGAATCGTTGCACACTAAATCTAACTTGCTAACACAGCTATCCAAAATAAAGGAATGCGTAGCACCAGAATCAAACAGAATGCACATTGAAGTAGAGTGAAGGTATAGAGTACCTTGAGCAATCGGAGCGTTGGGTCCATTTGCCTCACGCATCTCGTACAAGCTGATAACAGGTTCTTGTCGTGTAAAAACTGCTATGCAAAATATCCAAACAAACCCTAAACCGTAGTCCTAGATAAGTAAGGGTCGAATCCACAGGGAGGCGAATTCTATCTTAGTATGCAATTCGTATGTCAATCAGAAGTAACCAAAGGGGGGTTTTGTTTGTTTTAAGTTATCTAGCATGCAAAGGCAAAGTAGACTAAAGATGATGAATTCAGTAAATGGGGAAAGGCACTTAGTCAAAGAACATCCACTAATCGTATGATAAGTTGATCATAGATACTCATTCAAAATCTCATGCAATGGAAATTCCAATTCCTTTTCATATATAACTAATAGCACAACCAGATACTATTAGCACTAACTAATTAAACAACCCTGAAACTATCAAGATTCAGTTTAACAGCAGCGTTACGGATAGGAATATAGTTGGATACAATTCTAGCATAAAACAACCATCTTTTATCCTAGAATGTAAATCAATTCTCTTCTGCATAAGACTAGCACAACCAGATACTAGTACGATGCAGTTGCTACTCTGAAATAGATATGCTCAACCAGTAACAATCTAGATCTAGCAATCAATCAATAACAACAACCCCTAGATGCGTCCAAATAGAGATTATCAATATCAATCATAAACAACTTAAGCAAGAGAAAGATAAAAACCATGCAATAGATTAAGAACGAGAATCTCACAACTTTATCAAAACGAAAGCTTCAACGTCTGACTAAGCCAGGGAGGCTTAGTTCTTCATAGCAAATACGTGAAGAGAAATTAGGGTTCAAAGAAAAAGATGATAGATAGGCAAAAAGCCTTTTCTCTACCCTAATATACTAAAGGAAATAAAATCTAAATTAACCTAAAACGAATTAATAAAATAATAAACAAACAAAAGCAAGGAAATTAATCCCGTTCCCGCAATTCTCGCGAGCAGCCCGTCTGGCACGACTTTCGTTCAGCAGCTCGGCTGCCCACGCAGCAGCGGCCCACTCCAAGGCAAATCATCATTGCCTACATCAGCGTGACATCACGCTTCTGGCTTCAATTCTCCAGCTTCATGCGTCTTCAGCTTGTATGTGGGCTGGGCTCCTTCCAATTGGGCCTTTCTCATCATGCTTCTCATCCATGGGCCGAGCTCCACATCATTCCAGCAAATCATGCTCGCCCATGTCACCATGACGTCATCAATTCCATTTCTTCAGCTTCAAATTGACGCTGGCATCTTCACGTGGGCTCCAGCCGCCTTTTGGGCCCTTTTCCTCCTTCACGTGGGCTTCTCCCTCCAATTCGGCCCATCAATCACGTGGCTTTTAATTAATTACCAAACTTCGCCCCCACACGCCATGCACATGAATGTGTCTAAATCTACCCGAATGGCACCAATAAATCCTCTAATGACTCTTACTTAAGCCCTACAAAGTAGTGCTTATCACAAGCGTTGTCCCTGACTTCCAGAAACAGCTGGGGCCTTTCCCCTGTTCTGAGCAGTCGTCTGGACTGACGGGCTAGAAGTCTCGGCAGGCTTAAACCTAGGTCGGTTGCTCTGATAAACTGACCCTTACTGCGACTCTACTCCCTTCTGCTTCCCCTGCTTGCAGAACTTCTGCAGATGACCATCACGTCCACACCCAAAGCATGACCTCTTCTCCTTCTGACACTCATTGCTCTTGTGCCCAGCTGTACCACAGTTATAACACTGAACTGTACTCCTGGTCTGCCCTGACTGCTGAGTCGATCCTCCTTGCGTCATCTCCTTCTTAGTTCGGCCGGACTTGGCAAAGTTAGACGGTGGCGCAGGGCGCTTAAAACCACCTCCCTGGTTCTGGTTCTGCATCGACTTCTGTCGGTTACGCCTCTTGGTCGACTCCTCTAGAGTTACCTCCAGCTTATAGGCACAATCCACATACTACTCCAAGGTAGAGCATGTGTGGTGCACCATTAACGGCTTGATATCCGGGCTCATCCACTCGTGGAAGTACCAGATCTTTTGGGCCTCGCTGGTAATCTCGGCAATGGCATACTGTAGAAGATGATTGAACTTAGATGCCAACTCGGTCACTTTCAGACCATCCGTCTTTGGGTACAAGAACTCTTTATGTTTCTCCTCTCTCATAGCATGAGAGAAAAAGCGATCAACCATCTTGGTCTTGAACATCGACCAAGTCAACACTGGGCTCTCAGCCAAACCAGTGCTCTCCCACCACTCGCTAGCCTTCTCCTTCAGCTGAAGAGAAGCGATATGGACCTTCTCGGCCTCCGTACACTCCACGTTCCGAAACAGCCTCTCCATATAGGAGAACCAATGAGTCACTGCTACTGGCTCCCCTTTCTCGTTATAGCAATCGGGCCTCATGGAAGTGATGGTCTTAAGAGCGCGACCATAGTTGTCTCTAGCCCTGACGGCATTCTCCTGAACCACAGGGTTTTTGGGCTCCACAACATCAGGAACCACTGGGTGAGTAGGTACTTCTTGCGCTTGAGGCGCACTGGGTCTCAATACATCTACAATTGCCTGCATCACGATCCCACGAATCGCCTCAACAACTGCGGCATCAAACAGCATCGGCGCTTGGGTCTGATCCTGACCTTCACGCCTAAGCTGGACGCGAGACTCTGACTCGTGTTCATCCTGAACACCTCTTCCTGCTGGCCTGGGATCTTGGCTAGTCCCAGCATCGGCTCGAGTCGAGTTCCTCGTGCTTCTTGGGTTCACCATCTGTTTACCGATCCAATTCCAAGCATTCAATACATTAATATTATGCAATATTCTTATGCAATATATCAACGTAAATAAATTACTCAGAATAGATCAACTTGGCATTTTATAGATGAACCTTTGAACTGTTACACAAGTTACACATAAGTTTATCATCCGAGCACTAGGACAACATTGCTCGAAGATAAAAGTGTTTTCCAGAGTACTTGCCGCAATACTGAAATATTACACATAGTACAAACTTGGAATACTAAGAAACAAAACTACTGCGCTAGGCAACATCAATCCACACTAAGGCGCTCCAAAACGTCTCCTGTAAGACCGGCTATCCATGCAAGGTCTCTTCGGGCTTGCCTCACCATCGGAATCTGACGATGGACTACGCGCCCTGCTTGACCCTGAAGCACCTGGTCCTGTCTCAGTCATGGTAAAGTATGGGTTGTCCATGACTGGCCCTCCTATCCCAGCCCTCCTCTGAGTACTGGCGATCGGCTCATCCCTCTGATGCTGCTGTTCTGCAGAGATGACCTCGCTCTGGAGGAGGATCTCCTGCAGCTCGGATTCTGACCTCCTTCTTCTTGGAGTAGGGATAGGCTGAGATTCCCTGTCACATCTCCTAATACCGTACTCAATATACAGTGCCTCCCAATCAGTTTCTGACATGGGTGCGTATTCTGGCACTGGCGGCAACTCTTGCACAGGTGGTAACTCTGGACTATGGTGAATAAATTGCATCCCCGTTTCCTGACTATCCACCAGCAAGTGCCTCAAGTCATCGGACTCCAGGTTTTGACCGTTGAGGTCCATCTCGGTATCCTCCTCGGGATCATCCTCGATGGGGTCCTCTTCCTCTTCGGGGTCATCCTCTATGGGGTCCTCTTCTTCTTCTTCCTCTTCTTCCTCTTCTTCCTCTTCGCTTCCTTCAAGAATCATATCCATCTGGTAATCGTCATGGTAGTACCCTCTTGCGTACCTAGACGATTCCTCTTCTTGCATTAATGCTTCCTCCCTTGGTGGCTCTACTGGCGCTGTCACAGGAACTACAGCATTCCTTGACACCAGGACTACCGACTCAGGAAGCACATGCTTGATCTCCTCAGGTGGGCTGCTCGGGCCTCCAACCTCGAAGTACCTCTGGGGTATAGGGAAGTCTAGCCTCTCGGTAGACGGTGAATCCATCTCGGCATCTTCCGACCCTTTCTTCTGAGAGAGACATGCACTCATCTCCTATAGGATAACGATGAAGGAATTAGTCTTTCTAGACATAGAAGCAAGCTTACTATATCAGACTATCCAGAAGACATGACTATGAACGGTGTTTTTAACTTCTTTTTACTTTGAAAATTCAGAGCCCTTTTTAAAGCATTTTCGAAAACGGATAAATGGTTTATAAAAATCCCAAACCCGTTTTAAAACCTTTGGCTCTGATACCACAACTGTAACACCCCCAAAACTTAACCCTTTTGGAAAGGTATTACCGCCAGTGACCTCAGTGTTCCTTACCGAGATCACCCAAGGCTTTACCGTTTAAATACAATTTATGAAATACAAATGATACATAATGATCAAAGCATTCAACTCCAAAACATAACATTGTCAAGGAAACATGAGTTACGGGATTACAACCCAATCCCGAATAGGTCAATACAGAGTTTAAATCAAACACAGAGGAAGTCTTATAAAACACATTATAGCCAAAGTCATTGTCCAAAAGATCTCAACCTGATTAAAGAAATAATTAAAACATTCAAAAACCACCGTTGACTCCATAGTCCTTCTATTCTTCTGAACTACTTCTTATCTGATGTGTCGAATCAAACGGATGACACCAGCCAACCATGCAAGGAATAAATACGGTTGGTTAGTCTACTTGAATAGATTAGCAAGGGTACAAAGCAGACTGGTTCGAAGCAGTCATATTAGGTTAGACTCATCACTTCTCGGATAATAACCGATAACGGTAGTCAACCATCATATTCCTACTGGAATAGACAAGAGGTATGCACAGGAGAAGATTCTGGAAGACTGAATCTTCACAGAAATCGACTCAAAAAGAGACTCCAAGAGACTGAGTCTTTACGGAAATATGACAAATCTGGAATGTTTACAACATCATACAACAATGATTTAAAAGTTGACTGAGATGCTTCGGTTCACGACCAACCTCATCGCCTACAGCGAATCCAGATTGGAAAGAGAATGTACTATGATCAAAGTCAAGACGAGTTTTCCTAGCTGCACTATAACTTAGTTGCACTACTCGCCCAAGGTGTATTAATTATGTGCGTCGAGTAGCACTTATCTGATTTATGTTCCAAAAACACACATCACGTTATTAGACTTTTACATGTGTACCGCATCATTGGGACGACACATCTTAGTATACGTTTCGTCGAGAGTGACGTACACTGGAAGGTTTGTGACACCAGCTAAGTATTCTGTTACTACACACTTGTGAAAGAGACCGATCATGATCTTAGAATAGTACCAGATGGAGACGAGCCACCCCGATACCAGATTATAAAGAAACGATTGGACCGAGTCCGAGTAACGTTCCTATCTAATAGTGCTAACTAAACAGTTACAGCACAATAACAGTTACAAGATAAATCCACATAAAGGCCCGAAAGGCGATCACAGATAATAGCGTTGTTCTAACAGATATACAACCTATTATATGATTTTTAAAACAGTTTACCAAAACCATTTTCAGACAAACAGAGTATTCATTCCAAATTAATTACTCAGATAAACTACTGATAATTAATGTAAATATGGAACGAATGAGCAAGAGCGAACCGCCACTTGCCTTAATCCGCAGAATAGCCTAACGACGACAACTGGATTCCGGGCTCGACACGGGTATAGTTCCGACAGTACAACAACTTTCGAGTCGACCCATAAAGGAACCCTAAGTTAGATCCGACATAACCAAAGTACGAATCTAAAACGACGAAAGAAAACGAAAGGAAAGACGCCACGACGACAACCAACCAAGCCAAAGCCACGAAGGCATTCTGGGCACTGGCGGTGGTCGTTGTTCTTGGCGGCGGTCGCCGCAGTTCATCACGGCGGTCGCCGTGAAGAACTCAGACGACTGAAACGAGAGAAATCTCACCAAAACGATGCGCGTTTCGACCCCTTTCCGCCTTGCTTGGGTTCTGACCTCCAAAGGCAACCAAAAGGCTTAAAAAGGGCTGCTGGAAACACCACCAAACGACACCGACGAGAGCTTGCAAACTCCGGCGAAACACAACTCCGACGACACGAGAATTTGGCAGAGGTTCGGTGTTTGGGATGGCTCAAATCTCTCCCCCAACACCTCCTTTTATAGCCAAAGCATCTGGAGCACGAAAAATGGGCCTACGAAGGCTAGTTCGGCGCCCGCGGCAATGCACAATGTGATCAATAAGAATGAGGTTATGGTTATTCCCATGAAGAGTGAATCAGTAGTTGTTTGGAAGCGGCCTCAGGGTGTGAGCGAGGTGCGCAGTTTCCCAGAGCTTGCAGGACATTATAGAGGGTTCATGAAAGGATTTTTTTCTAAGATCTCTCCACCTATGACCAGTCTGTCCACAAGGTCAACCAGAAGTTGTCTAGGATGACAAGTGCAAGACCAGTTTTCAAGAAGTTGAAACAGTGTCTGACTTTTGCACCAGTTTTGGCGTTGTCAGAAAGAATGATGGCTATATGGTCTATAGTTAATGCTTTGAGAAATGGGTTGGGATGTGTCTTTGATACAGAAAGGCAAGGATATTGCATACGCATCTAGACAATTGAAAACCTATGAAGCAAACTAACCAACACATGACCTAGAACTAGCAGCAATAGTGTTTGCATTGGAAACTGAGGTTACTTGGGTAACCCAGAGGTCAGCAGAAGTTTCCACCAGGAGATTGTCCGTTACATGGCATTCCTAAGACCATTGTATCGGATCGAGATGGCCGATTTATGTCAAGTTTATAGCAAGAACTTCACAAGGCCATGGGAACTGAATTGAGATTCAGCAGTGTTTCATCCTCAAACAGATGGTCAGTCTGAAAGACCATCTAGACCCTGGAGGATATGCTAAGAAGTATACGTACTCGATCATCCGACTAAGCTGGGAAGACAGCCTAAGTCTGATTGAGCTCACGTACGATAATAGTTCGCATGCTACAATCAAGATGGCTCCGTTTGAAGCTTTGTATGGTCACAAATGTAGATCTCAGATTTGTTGGGTTGAGTACGCTGACAAGATTCTACTTGGACCAGAGTTGGTCGAAAGGACAACTTCGAACATTGCTTTGATTAGACAGAGGTTGTTGACCGCTCAGAGTCGACAAAAGTTTTACGCAGATCAGAAGTGTTAAAGTGTTGAGTTCAAGGTTGGTGTCAAGGTACTTGTCACAGTATCGCCACCCGAGGATGTTTTCAGGTTTGGTAAGCGTGGAAAGCTTAATCCTCGCTACATGGGACCATTCAAAATTCTGGATAGAGTAAGATCTCTAACGTACCATTTGGCATTGTCGTCATCGGCATACCCAGTGTATAATGTGTTCCACGTATCATTGCTAAGGATATTCGTGCCAAGATGAGTCTCGTAGGTTGAGCTATAAGGACGTCGAGATTCAGGCAAATGGTACTTGAGAGGAGATGCCAGTGTGCATTCTCGAACGCTGTGTGAAGCGACTGTGCAACGAGATCGTACTGTTGGTACGAGTTATGTGGTCCAGGTCTGGGACTGAGGAAGTTACTTGGGAAACCGAGGCAGAGATGCTCAGATACTTTCCCGAGTTGTTTTTTTGGCCAAGTTTCGGGGTCGAAACTTCTTTTAAGGGGGAGGTGATGTGATACCCCGTAATTTTGTAAGGTTATTTTGGGAATTATGGAATTTTCCCGAGTACCCGTTGTGTACGTCGGATTTAATTCAGGTAGCTTGAGACATTCTGTAATGTGCTCTGTATCTGTAATTTTTTTCTCAGTGAAATAATATACAGACAAGGTGCCTTAGATTTTAATTGTCGTTCGCGTACGATAATTTTTATCCTGGTTTATCGTCAAGCTCGTTCAAAGCCGAATGGGCAGGAAAAGGGGGAAACGGCGACTGCCGTTCAGAAACGGCGACCGCCGTGGTTGGGCCCGAGGAGTCAGCGTGTCAGCTTCTAGCTGGCCGCGACAGACCTGGCAACGGCGACCGCGCATTTACGGCGACCGCCGCGTGCCCGCCGTAGGCAAAATTACGGCGACCGCCGTGATTGTCCAGTGGGCATTGCCCGCCGGTCGCCGGCGTCGTTCGAGGCGCGCCGTTGCGTCGTTTGCCGCGTCTGAGGGTTTGCAGAACACTCCTTGGGGTTTTCCTATAAATAGACGAGCTTGGGCATGGGTTTTGGGTCATCTACAACCCCGAATCGCTGCCAAATTCGCCTCTCGCCGGAGTTGTGTTTTCGCCGGAATTCGAAGGTCTCGCCGGTGTTGCTTTGGTGTGGTTCCTGAGTGCCTTTGTGAAGCTTTTGGTTAGCCTTAGAGGTTAGAAGCCAAAGCAAGTCGAAGGAGGCCGAACCGCTCGTGTTTTGGGGTGAGTTTTCTCTCGTTTCAGTCGGCCGTGTTCTTCACGGCGACCGCCGTGATGAATACGGCGACCGCTGCCAGTGCCCAGAACGCCTTCGTGGCTTTGGCTTGGTCAGTTGTCGTCGTGGCGTCTTTCCTTTCGTGTTCTTTCGCCGTGTTTAGATTCGTACTGTTTATGTCGGATCTAACTTAGGGTTCCTTTTATGGGTCGACTCGAAGGTTGTTGTGCTGTCGGAACTATACCGTGTCGAGCCCGGAATCCAGTTGACGTCGTTAGACTATTCTGCGGATTAAGGCAAGTGGCGGTTCGCTCTTGCTCATTCGTTCCATATTTACATTAATTATCAGTAGTTTATCTGAGTAATTAATTTGGAATGAATATTCTGTTTGTCTGGAAACAGTTTTGTTAAATTGTTTTGAAAATCATATAATAGGTTGTATATCTGTTAGAACAACGCTATTATCTGTGATCGCCTTTCGGGCCTTTATGTGGATTTATCCAGTAACTGTTGTTGTGCTATACTATTTAGTTAGCACTAGTGGCTAGGAACGCTATGTATCTTGAGGGGGTTTAGCTGTTTCTTTATAACTGATACTTGGTGGTTCATCCTCAGTACTTTCTCTTTGGTCATGACCATACCCTTTCACAGGGTAGGCGCACTTCGCTAGTGCCAAATCTTCCAGGGTTCATCCCTTCGATATCTCTTGTGAGGAGATCTGATATCTCTTGTGAGGAGATCCGATATCTCTTGTGAGGAGATCCGATATCTCTTGTGTGGAGATGTAAAAGCTTATAACGTAATGCTCGTTTTGGAATTAAATAAGATAAGTGCCCGAGTGCACATGATTAATATACCTTGGGCGAGTAGTGCAGCTAAGCTTTAGTGCAGCTAGGAAAACTCGTCTTGACTTGAATGTAGTATGTTCTCTTTCCAATCTGGATTCGCTGTAGGCGATGAGGTTGGTCGTGAACCGAAGCATCTCCGTCAGTTTTAAATCATTGTTGTATGATCCTGTAATCATTCCAGATTTGTCATTTTTCCTTAAAGACTCAATCTCTTGGAGTCTCTTTTCGAGTCGATTTCTGTGAAGATGAAGTCTTCCAAAATCTTCTCTCATGCATACCTCTTGTTGTTATTCCGTGAAAGTGCCGGGTTATGTATCGTCCCTTCGGTTATTATTCGAGGGACAATGATAGTAAACGGTTACGATCACTCGAACCATTCTGCTTTTTACCCTTGCTAGTCTATTCAAGTAGACTAACCCACGAACTTTGTTCTCCGCATGTGGGCTGGTGTCATCCGTTCGATTCGGCACATCAGATAGAGTGAAGATTTGAGGAGACTAGATTGTCTATGAAGACGACGGTTGTTTTTGGATGTTTTAATAATTGCTTTTAATCAGGTTGAGATCCTTGGGCAGGTGATCATCACGATCACAACCCCATTTGTAAAATCTTTTATTTGTCTTCCGCTGTACTTTGTTTGAACTCTGTGTTTGGCCTATTCGGGATTGGGTTGTAATCCCGTAACTCTTGTTTCCTCGACAATGTTATGTTTTGGGAATTTATTGCTTGATCTGTGTGTATCAATTGCATTTCATAAATTGTATTTATTTGGTAAAGCCTTGGGTGATCTCGGTAAGGAACATTGGGGTCACTGGCGGTAATACCTTTCCAAAAGGGTTAAGATTTGGGGGTGTTACAGTTGTGGTATCAGAGCCAAAGGTTTTAAAACGGGTTTGGGATTTTATAAATCATTTATCCGTTTTTGAAAATGCTTCAAAAGGGCTCTGAATTTTCAAAGTGAAAAGAATTTCAAAACACCGTTCATAGTCATGTCTTATGTACAGTCTGATATAGTAAGCTTGCTTCTATGTCTAGAAAGACTAATTCCTTTCACGTTGCCCCGTTTGAAATGGGTGCATTCTGTTCTCTTCAGAGGAACCCGGGAGAAGCCGAGGTGGTTTCACCATCTCTAGCTAGGCTTGATTCCCAGTTCGCTCGTTGTGAGTTGAGGTTGTAGAACCTAGTAACTCGGTTCGAGTCCATCAATAGAAATTACCAAGTTGATCTATTCTAAGTTGATTTTATTACAATAATTATATCAAAATGATACTAAAGTGATAAAATCCTTGGAATTTGATCGGTAAACAGATGGTGAACACGAGGAATGATAACATTCATTTTATGCATATTTTAGGAGTCTAGTTGCATATTAGATTAGGTCATTTGCATGCATATTTTATATGTTTTATAGTTAATTTTGCATTATTTTGTATTCGGAATCTACACTCGTACTTTTATATATTTCAGGTATTTTTAAGGCGAATAAATACGAGACTTATGAGAAGATTGAACTGCTCGAATTTGGATCTTACACTAAGGAGAGTAACTTGGGCCAGCCTTGGTGGGCCGTGACATCATGTGGCCCAATAATGAATTATGAGGGAGTAGGCGTTGCTTTGGCTGAGAGGAGTTACGTAGCTTTGGGAGGGGGATCTTTGATTTTTCAACTGAGGGGAGTTACGTAGGAGAGTTTTTTTTTGGAGTTTTCAAGATTAGTTTTTAGTTTAGTTTTCTTAGTTTAGTTTTAGTCTTGTTCTGGGAGCTTGTTCCGACAGCCGTACGTACAAGGGAGAATTTCAAGAAGGAATTTCGAAGCTTTGTTTGATTTGAAGACGGTATTATTGTTCTAGCCTTGTTCAACTTGGATTATATTTTATCATTGAGATTAAGTTTCTTATCTCTTGTTTTTCTTGAATAATTCATATATGTTGATGGCTAGTTTAAATCTTTTGATTATATCTTCGATCATGCTTGGCTAAATTTCTAGTTCTAAGGTTGGGTGATCCCAATGGTGAATTAGGTAGGTTTGATTGCGGTATTTGATTGAATGAATATGTGAATGTGATTTGATTCTATCCTAGGATGCTTAATGACCTAATTGATTTGTAATTGGGATTTCTATTGGAATTTGAGACCGAAAGGAGAAAATGATAATAGGAGATTGATGCTAAGTAGATCCCTAGGATAGAACTTGAGGATTATTTGTGCGAAAGTGACTTAATCCTCTTGTGGTACCTGACTATCGAATAGATTCTTGGATGAGTAGATTCCGCTGAGCGCGAAAGCGAATGTTGTTTCCACTTGTCCATTGATCTATACATGACTTAATGGATCTTAATGAGATTAGTTTTGTGCGAAAGTGACTGCTAATCGAGTTTAGGTACATGCACTATTCGTCTGAAAAGAGGTAGTGTTGACATTAGATAGTGGGACCTTCAAATGACATTCATATTGAAATCTAATTAGATATTGTTTAGAATCTACCGAAACACCATTGTGGGGATCCTTAACCTTAGACACATTTATCCCATTGTTTATCTGTTTTCTTTATTATTATTTATTAGCTTAGTTATAGTTTTCCCCAATTTCATATCTTTCTGGCCTAGTTCACTGATAGTGTTTCAATTAATATTACATTGGTCTCTGTGGGATCGACACTTGACTACTACAACTGATCCCGTACACTTGCGGGTAGGTTTTAGCCACATCAAGTTTTTGGCGCCGTTGCCGGGGACCAATTTGTTAATATTAGTTGTTATCTCTTTTGGTGTTTCTAGGTCTCTATTTTTGCTTTGATTTTTTTTTCCTTCTTTTTCTTAGTTTCAGGCTATTTCAGAGAAAGTCGAATAAATGGATTCAGGTATGTATGAGGTAAATTCCTATCAATTTTCTTCATCCGAGCCTTATACAAGTACTCAGAGGTATGATTTTGAAAATTATAATTTGGGTTATGGCCAAAACCCAATGACTTCTAACCTCTTCTGTGAGTCTTGTGGAGCTGAAGATCATGACAAAACTAGCTGTCGCGCTACTCTGGGGGAAATAATCGCGTGGAACTCACAACCCTCAAATCAGAGTTGGGTGACAATGCCACACACACCGCTCCAGGTTAAGAGTCATCCGTTTATACAGGACAACAAGCTTGATGACTTTATTATGAGACATGATAGGGAAGTTGAGAAAATTCTTGCTCTTTTTCCATCTATCATGGACATTCTTAATCCCTTATTAACCCAATTTAATTCACTTTCAGGTCTGGTGAACTCTTTGAAGACACAAGTAGATGATTTAGCCACAGAAAATCAAAAATTGAAGGATCATATTGTTGAGTTGGCTATCTCAAGTTTGCCTACAGAGTCACCTGAAGTGCATTATTTTGAGCAATGCACTTCTATTATGATTGGGGTTAAGAATCAGTGGACTGAGCCACAGTTTGATAGGAAGGAAATTATTCAAAGGACCAAGGAGGACCCGATGCTTGATGAGCTCAACGTGTTAGAAAGCTCTACCCCGACCTCTAGCACCCTTACATGTTGTATGGTGCAAGAAGAGATTGTTAATTCTGAATTAGAGGTTCGGAGTAGACGAAAGAAGAGAAAAAGACGCTATGTTGGTCATGCTCTGACTGAATTCAAGGAAGGGAATCATGTGATTCTCTATCATCACAAATCGAGCATGTTTCCGGGAAGTAAGAGCACAAGATGGTCCGGTCCATATTACCTGAACCGAGTTCTACAAAATGATTCAGTGGAATTATGGCATAAGAACTCGGGGTACTTCAAGGTTCGGAAAATTCGACTCAGACCATATATAGAGCCTGATCCGATCAAGTTGGGTATCACCGACCCGCCTGATCCGAATACATGACATTGGTGAAGGTCAAGCTATGACCCTAAACTAAGCGCTGGATTGGAGGCAACCCATCAGGTAAATTTTCTTTTCCTACTTTCATGATAAAAATAAAAAATAAAAAATAAAAAAAAATATTTAAGCTCGTCCGAGCTTGAATTTACAGGGAGGAACTCGACCCAGAACTCGACCGAGTTTTGGGCCGAGTCGTCGTACCTGTTTGAAAAAAAAAATCATCCTCGATCGAGTTGATTTTACAGACAGAAACTCGGCCCAGAACTCGGTCGAGTTCTGGACCGAGTTTCGGTCGACATCTGATAAAAAAAAATTTACTGAAACTCGACCGAGTTTCTTTACCCTCCATTCCCCCATTTCTTTCCCATTCCTCCCGCCTCCACACACCCTCCTCACCGATCTCTCCCTCATCTCTCACCCTCACCGGCGAACCCACCACCCAAACCTCCATCGATCGTCTCCTCACCTCTCTTCGCACATCCTCGCCGCCACTCAGCCCCGTCGCCCCTGTTTTCCGCCTCGCCTGCGTCGCCGCTGCTCACCACCAACCGAGCCGCCACCGCCACCTCTTCTCTCTTTGACCCCCGCTACGAGCCCTACACCACACCCAGATCCGAACCCACCTTGCACCATGCCCAGACCCGAGCCGCCGCGAGCCACCATCAAGCCCACCACACCTCCGCCTGCTCGCGTGCCACCGCACCACTGCTCTTCCTCTTCATGAGCCCACACCACCGGCGAGCCACCAGCGAGGTCCGACCTCACCTTCCCTCACGCCTGTATTGGAGGTTAAATTGCTGAATTGGTGAACACTTATTAAATTGCTGAATTGGTGAACACTTAGTGGAAATTGGGTTGAATGAAAATTTGATTTTATAGGTTCCTTTGCATAGAAAATATTGTCAAGCATCCATGAGTTCTCTACTGAATGTGTATGAAATTACATTTGATTACTTGTCTTACACAGCAGAATTCATGAGTTCATTACTTTATATCTTTGATGGGAACTTATTTGAAAGTTGTGGTGCTTGTGAACCTCCTGATTTTGCTGCAATATGATGCTTGAATGAATAAGTATTGTTAGCTTGCTGATGTTGTGATGATTGGGTGTCTAGACTGATTCTTGCTCCTTCATGATCAAGTGTATAATTTATTTGAGCATGTAATTCTATTTATCTGCTTGTGTAGTCTTGTGTTTGGGGTTTGTTTTGTCTGTCTTATGTACAGTGCTATTGAAGGAGAAAATGTTGCTGAATTTCTTTTGCATTGGTACTGATTTTGAACAACCCTGGAGCATAGAGTGAAGATGCCTGAAATACCTGATTTATTTGGTGAGTTTCTTTTCCTTTTTCTTATGTTTCTACATTGAGGACAATGTAGAATTTAAGCTTGGGGAGGAATAATTCCATGTGTAGACTCTGTTTGCATTTTAGTGTAGTTTTTCATGTTTTTGTGTGTTTCTTTTTCATTTTTTTTTCATGCATTGCATAGCATATTTGCATTTAGATGTTGAATTTGTTCCCCTGTTTAATCCTTTGTGGGTTCTTATAACGGTACATGATTGTGAATCTCCTTAATATGCCTTGGTTGTTAATGTTGCAATTGCATTATGAGCATGATATGATTGATCAAACCTTTGACAATGACTTGAGCATGTGGACTTTGATTAAGATGTGTTAGGACCGATATTCTAGACAAAATGTTCGGGTGAGTTTGTTAGCCTTTCTTGGACTACAATTGCATAAGTCCTCTAATTTTTCTTGTGTGATCTCTCTTTGCTTGTTATCTCTAGAACTTGCTTCAATACCTCTTCAAGACTGCATATAGGACTAATGTGCATTACATTTTGATTGAGACATTATTTTTCATGAGCCTATATTATCCTTGACCACCCTAATATTTTTTCCCTCTTCTTGAAGCCCTTTGAGCTTTAAAGCCTATTCTTTGAAAGCTCCACAAGAGCATCCGAGCCTATTTATATATCCTTCCCATCCAGGGGATTGAACTTTTGTTTGCTTAACGTGGAATTGGACTAAGCTTGGGGGAGTTGCATAAAATGTTGGGTGATCATTAGAAATTGATTGTAAGGTTTTATACCATTCGGTTCATAAAAGTTTGCTTCCTTCTTCTTCATTCAAAAAAAAAAATGAAGAAGAAGAAAAGAAGCCCATAAAATAGAATGGTGAATCCTTAGTTTGGGTTGTAGTTGAGTTTATTGTAAAATCATTATATGATTGGTGTTATTTTTGTGAAGTTCTTTTCTCCGAATTTAGCACCACATGGCCAAAATTTATCCATGCCCTATCAAAATACCTTGGCCCCATTACAACCCTATTTATGTCTCATGATTGTGTTTTGTATTGTCTCTAGCAGTGGAGATCTAGATATTGTTGCAAGCTTATGGTAGTTAGCATTCAAAGTAGAGAATTGAGCGAAACACATATCCTAAACACATGAGTGTGAGTGACTTTATATTTATCTTGGTGAGGTCTAGAGTAGAAGAACTAATTTCATCTTGTCATTGATTGAGAAGCATGCTAGGAAGGAAGTTGTCATTTGTTTGGACTTTCATGGTCATCCTCACTTGTCTTTTGGATTGCAACAACCATTGTATATTTTGCGGACTCATTAGTTATGTACTTGCTTGGGACAAGCAAGGTTTAAGCTTGGGGGATTTGATAACATTCATTTTATGCATATTTTAGGAGTCTAGTTGCATATTAGATTAGGTCATTTGCATGCATATTTTATATGTTTTATAGTTAATTTTGCATTATTTTGTATTCGGAATCTACACTCGTACTTTTATATATTTCAGGTATTTTAAGGCGAATAAATACGAGACTTATGAGAAGATTGAACTGCTCGAATTTGGATCTTACACTAAGGAGAGTAACTTGGGCCAGCCTTGGTGGGCCGTGACATCATGTGGCCCAATAAGGAATTGTGAGGGAGTAGGCGTTGCTTTGGCTGAGAGGAGTTACGTAGCTTTGGGAGGGGGATCTTTGATTTTTCAACTGAGGGGAGTTACGTAGGAGAGTTTTTTTTTGGAGTTTTCAAGATTAGTTTTTAGTTTAGTTTTCTTAGTTTAGTTTTAGTCTTGTTCTGGGAGCTTGTTCCGACAGCCGTACGTACAAGGGAGAATTTCAAGAAGGAATTTTGAAGCTTTGTTTGATTTGAAGACGGAATTATTGTTCTAGCATTGTTCAACTTGGATTATATTTTATCATTGAGATTAAGTTTCTTATCTCTTGTTTTTCTTGAATAATTCATATATGTTGATGGCTAGTTTAAATCTTTTGATTATATCTTCGATCATGCTTGGCTAAATTTCTAGTTCTAAGGTTGGGTGATCCCAATGGTGAATTAGGTAGGTTTGATTGCGGTATTTGATTGAATGAATATGTGAATGTGATTTGATTCTATCCTAGGATGCTTAATGACCTAATTGATTTGTAATTGGGATTTCTATTGTAATTTGAGACCGAAAGGAGAAAATGATAATAGGAGATTGATGCTAAGTAGATCCCTAGGATAGAACTTGAGGATTATTTGTGCGAAAGTGACTTAATCCTCTTGTGGTACCTGACTATCGAATAGATTCTTGGATGAGTAGGTTCCGCTGAGCGCGAAAGCGAATGTTGTTTCCACTTGTCCATTGATCTATACAGGACTTAATGGATCTTAATGAGATTAGTTTTGTGCGAAAGTGACTGCTAATCGAGTTTAGGTACATGCACTATTCGTCTGAAAAGAGGTAGTGTTGACATTAGATAGTGGGACCTTCAAATGACATTCATATTGAAATCTAATTAGATATTGTTTAGAATCTACCGAAACACCATTGTGGGGATCCTTAACCTTAGACACATTTATCCCATTGTTTATCTATTTTCTTTATTATTACTTATTAGCTTAGTTATAGTTTTCCCCAATTTCATATCTTTCTAGCCTAGTTCACTGATAGTGTTTCAATTAATATTACATTGGTCTCTGTGGGATCGACACTTGACTACTACAACTGATCCTGTATACTTGCGGGTAGGTTTTAGCCACATCAAGGAACACTATCCGTACTGGTGCTGGGCCAAGCAATGACCCCAGACTAAATCCGAGGAATGTTACAGACCCATCAGAAGAGCATGAGTCTGTCTTCCATAATAATCCTGGAGGCAACGACCCAGCTAGGGACAACGCTCCAAGGATATTTGATAAAGCATCTGTTGCAGAAATTCGGGGAATCGTCATGCAAGCGATTGCCGATGCGTTACGCCCGAATGTGCATCAGGCACAAGGAGTGCCAGTATCTCGAGAAGTTCCGAGGTTTGAGGAACAAGAGAACCATGTGCTGTAGGGAGGGGTGATCAGGAATAGAGGGGAGTATGGCCGAGCCCTAAAGGCTGTTAACTCCATGAGGCCTGACAGCTTCGATGGGAAAGGAGAGCCAGTCAAGGTGGCTCATTGGTTTTCCCACATGGAACGGCTATTCCGTAATGTTGAGTGCACTGAAGCGGAGAGAGTGCATATAGCCTCTCTTCAGTTAAAGGAAGAAGCCAACGAGTGGTGGGAGAGTACCGGCTTAGCTGATAGCCCGGTTTTGACCTGGTCTATGTTTAAGACCAAGATGACTGATCGTTTCTTCTCTCGTGCTATGAGGGAGGAGAAACACAAGGAGTTTCTGTATCCGCAAACGGATGGATTGAAGGTGACCGAGCTTGCAACCAAATTCAATCATCTAATGCAGTACGCTGGACCTGAGATATCCAGTGAGGCACAGAAGATCTGGTATTTTCACGAATGGATGAGTCCAGACATCAAGCCGATGATGGTGCACCACACATTCTCTACTCTAGAGTAGTATATGGATACAGCCTACAAGCTGGAGGTGACTCTGGAGGAGTCGACCAAGAAGCGTAACAGCCAGAGGCAAGTGCAGTACCAGCCTCAGGCAAGTGGGTTCAAACGCCCCACGCCACCATCAGATTTTGCCAAATCTGGCCGAGCAAGAACGAATAAGACTCATGATGAGTCTATGCAACGTTCTGGCCAAGGCAATAATCCGATTCAGTGCTACAACTGCGGTACGCACGGACACAAGAGAAATGAATGTCTGAAGGACAAAAAGACATGCTTTGACTGCGGAAAGGAGGGTCATATGCAGGCGTTCTGTCAGCGGAGGAATGTGAAAGGAGCTGAGTCACGGCAAGGGTATGATGGCTATATGGTCTGACTTTTGCACCAGTTTTGGCGTTGTCAGAAAGAATGATGGCTATATGGTCTATAGTTAATGCTTCGAGAAATGGGTTGGGATGTGTCTTTGATGCAGAAAGGCAAGGATATTGCATACGCATCTAGACAATTGAAAACCTATGAAGCAAACTAACCAACACATGACCTAGAACTAGCAGCAATAGTGTTTGCATTGGAAACTGAGGTTACTTGGGTAACCCAGAGGTCAGCAGAAGTTTCCACCAGGAGATTGTCCGTTACATGGCATTCCTAAGACCATTGTATCGGATCGAGATGGCCGATTTATGTCAAGTTTATAGCAAGAACTTCAGAAGGCCATGGGAACTGAATTGAGATTCAGCAGCGTTTCATCCTCAAACAGATGGTCAGTCTGAAAGACCATCTAGACCCTGGAGGATATGCTAAGAAGTATACGTACTCGATCATCCGACTAAGCTGGGAAGACAGCCTAAGTCTGATTGAGCTCACGTACGATAATAGTTGGCATGCTACAATCAAGATGGCTCCGTTTGAAGCTTTGTATGGTCACAGATGTAGATCTCAGATTTGTTGGGTTGAGTACGCTGACAAGATTCTACTTGGACCAGAGTTGGTCGAAAGGACAACTTCGAACATTGCTTTGATTAGACAGAGGTTGTTGACTGCTCAGAGTCGACAAAAGTTTTACGCAGATCAGAAGTGTTAAAGTGTTGAGTTCAAGGTTGGTGTCAAGATACTTGTCACAGTATCGCCACCCAAGGATGTTTTCAGGTTTGGTAAGCGTGGGAAGCTTAACCCTCGCTACATGGGACCATTCAAAATTCTGGATAGAGTAAGATCTCTAACGTACCGTTTGGCATTGTCGTCATCGGCATACCCAGTGTATAATGTGTTCCACGTATCATTGCTAAGGATATTCGTGCCAAGATGAGTCTCGTAGACTGAGCTATAAGGACGTCGAGATTCAGGCAAATGGTACTTGAGAGGAGATGCCAGTGTGCATTCTCGAACGCTGTGTGAAGAGACTGTGCAATGAGATCGTACTGTTGGTACGAGTTATGTGGTCCAGGTCTGGGACTGAGGAAGTTACTTGGGAAACCGAGGCAAAGATGCTCAGATACTTTCCCGAGTTGTTTTTTTGGCCAAGTTTCGGGGTCGAAACTTCTTTTAAGGGAGAGGTGATGTGATACCCCGTAATTTTGTAAGGTTATTTTGGGAATTATGGAATTTTCCCGAGTACCCGTTGTGTACGTCGGATTTAATTCAGGTAGCTTGAGATATTCTGTAATGTTCTCTGTATCTGTAATTTTTTTCTCAGTGAAATAATATACAGACAAGGTGCCTTAGATTTTAATTATCGTTCGCGTACGATAATTTTTATCCCGGTTTATCGTCAAGCTCGTTCAAAGCCGAATGGGCGGGAAAGGGGGGAAACGGCGACCGCCGTTCAGAAATGGCGACCGCCGTGGTTGGGCCCGAGGAGTCAGCGTGTCAGCTTCTAGCTGGCCGCGACAGACCTGGCAACGGCGACCGCCGCATTTACGGTGACCGCCGCGTGCCCACCGCAGGCAAAATTACGGCGACCGCCGTGATTGTCCAGTGGGCATTGCCCGCCGGTCGCCGGCGTCGTTCGAGGCGCGCCGTTGCGTCGTTTGCCGTGTCTGAGGGTTTGCAGAACACTCCTTGGGGTTTGCCTATAAATAGACGAGCTTGGGCATGGGTTTTGGGTCATCTACAACCCCGAATCGCTGCCAAATTCGCCTCTCGCCGGAGTTGTGTTTTCGCCGGAATTCAAAGGTCTCGACGGTGTTGCTTTGGTGTGGTTCCTGAGTGCCTTTGTGAAGCTTTTGGTTAGCCTTGGAGGTTAGAAGCCAAAGCAAGTCGAAGGAGGCCGAACCGCTCGTGTTTTGGGGTGAGTTTTCTCTCGTTTCAGTCGGCCGTGTTCTTCACGGCGACCGCCGTGATGAATACGGCGACCGCTGCCAGTGCCCAGAACGCCTTCGTGGCTTTGGCTTGGTCGGTTGTCGTCGTGGCGTCTTTCCTTTCGTGTTCTTTCGCCGTGTTTAGATTCGTACTGTTTATGTCGGATCTAACTTAGGGTTCCTTTTATGGGTCGACTCGAAGGTTGTTGTGCTGTCGGAACTATACCGTGTCGAGCCCGGAATCCAGTTGACGTCATTAGACTATTCTGCGGATTAAGGCAAGTGGCGGTTCGCTCTTGCTCATTCGTTCCATATTTACATTAATTATCAGTAGTTTATCTGAGTAATTAATTTGGAATGAATATTTTGTTTGTCTGGAAACAGTTTTGTTAAACTGTTTTGAAAATCATATAATAGGTTGTATATCTGTTAGAACAACGCTATTATCTGTGATCGTCTTTCGGGCCTTTATGTGGATTTATCCAGTAACTGTTGTTGTGCTATACTGTTTAGTTAGCACTAGTGGCTAGGAACGCTATGTACCTTGAGGGGGTTTAGCTGTTTCTTTATAACTGGTACTTGGTGGTTCATCCCCAGTACTTTCTCTTTGGTCATGACCATACCCTTTCACAGGGTAGGCGCACTTCGCTAGTGCCAAATCTTCCAGGGTTCATCCCTTCGATATCTCTTGTGAGGAGATCTGATATCTCTTGTGAGGAGATCCGATATCTCTTGTGAGGAGATCCGATATCTCTTGTGTGGAGATGTAAAAGCTTATAACGTAATGCTCGTTTTGGAATTAAATAAGATAAGTGCCCGAGTGTACATGATTAATATACCTTGGGCGAGTAGTGCAGCTAAGCTTTAGTGCAGCTAGGAAAACTCGTCTTGACTTGAATGTAGTACGTTCTCTTTCCAATCTGGATTCGCTGTAGGCGATGAGGTTGGTCGTGAACCGAAGCATCTCCGTCAGTTTTAAATCATTGTTGTATGATCCTGTAATCATTCCAGATTTGTCATTTTTCCTTAAAGACTCAATCTCTTGGAGTCTCTTTTCGAGTCGATTTCTGTGAAGATGAAGTCTTCCAGAATCTTCTCTCATGCATACCTCTTGTTGTTATTCCGTGAAAGTGCCGGGTTATGTATCGTCCCTTCGGTTATTATTCGAGGGATAATGATAGTAAACGGTTACGATCACTCGAACCATTCTGCTTTTTACCCTTGCTAGTCTATTCAAGTAGACTAACCCATGAACTTTGTTCTCCGCATGTGGGCTGGTGTCATCCGTTCGATTCGGCACATCAGATAGAGTGAAGATTTGAGGAGACTAGATTGACTATGAAGATGACGGTTGTTTTTGGATGTTTTAATAATTGTTTTTAATCAGGTTGAGATCCTTGGGCAGGTGATCATCACGATCACAACCCCGTTTGTAAAATCTTATATTTGTATTCCGCTGTACTTTGTTTGAACTCTGTGTTTGGCCTATTCGGGATTGGGTTGTAATCCCGTAACTCTTGTTTCCTCGACAATGTTATGTTTTGGGAATTTATTGCTTGATCTTTGTGTATCAATTGCATTTCATAAATTGTATTTATTTGGTAAAGCCTTGGGTGATCTCGATAAGGAACACTGGGGTCACTGGCGGTAATACCTTTCCAAAAGGGTTAAGATTTGGGGGTGTTACATGATCTCAAGAGAATGTGCCAACCGCATTGTACTCACTGCCTTCTTCGGATTTTGCTCCATTCCTTCTAATTCATGGAGTCATGCTTCTCTTCCTCTAAAGCCCGATCAAGACCTTGCTATACCAAAATGTCTTGAATCGATTCTGCCACAACGTGAAGTTGATTTTCCCATGAAAAGAGTGGGATCTTGAACGTTCCTGACAAGACGACCTCCATCACGTCAACATGAGATCCTTCACATGTGAACTAAATTAGTATCACCTAACACCGGCAACCTCAGCTTTAATACCACTGTTATGGAATCAACCCTTCCTAGGACCGTTTTTATAGTATTAACATTATGCTTCATCTATATAACTATCTTTAATTAAATTATTTAACGCTGAGCTTTTCCACCTTATTTACCCCCTTCTATATCTAGTGTTATAATTACTGCTACCAAGACATTTGCTTTCTTGTATTTTTTCAACTCTCTTAGATTACGCCCCATATATCAATTTTATTCTCTTGATTTAGTCCATCTATCTCCCTTGCTATATATTCTTGTTCTTCATATTAACCCTTTCCTTTGCACAAGTACCTCCAACGGGAGATCCTGCCACAACGTGAAGTTGATTTTCCCTTAAAAGAGTGGGATCTTTGATGCGTTCCTGTTGACAGGCAGGTTTTAGTCGTATCACCTGGTCAAAATATCCTAACAAACCTAAACTAGTAGTTTGGGCAAGCAAGGGTCGAATCCCACAAGAAGGAGTTGTTAATCTTTATGTTGATTTGCATGCAAAGGTAATAATGGGGTGTAACACCCCCAAATTTCCTCTTGAAAGTATTACTGCCAGTGACCCCGAATTTCACATCCCGAAGTCACCCCAGGCTTTTCCAAATCATCCAACAATAGTTACAATACAAAATATCATAACTCCATTAAAACCAAAGTCTCGGAATTACAACATAATTCCAGATTCAACAAAATACATAATCAGAATTATTACAGCGGAAGTCTTGAAGTACAAAACATAAGTAACACAGCGGAAGTCTTTTAAACAAAGCAACAAAATAACTTGTCAAACACCGTTCATCCTCATAGTCATTCTAGCCTTCTCGGATCCGCAATTTATCTGATGTGCCGAATCGAATGGATGACACCAGCCAACCATGCAGAGAATAATTGCGGTTGGTTAGTCTACTAATTAGACTATGCAAGGCTACAAAGCAGAGTGGTTCGAAGTAGTCGTATTAGGTTAAACTCATCGCTTCGAATTAAAGCCGACAACGATAGTCAACCACCATACTCCTACTGAAATATATTAAAAGGCATGATTAAGAGAAGATTCTGGAGACTGAGTCTCACATCAATCAATCCCAAAAGAAGACTCCAATGAATTGAGTCTTTACGGAAATATGACAAATGTTGGGAAACTTAAATAATCACAGAATCACCGTATCGCATACGAGCGATTGAAAAGTTAAGACGAGTTTTCCTAGCTGTACTATCGCCTAGCTGCACTACTCGCCGAAGGTGTATTAATTATGTGCGTCAAGAGCACTTATCTGAATTAATTCCAAAATCCATGTTACGTTATAAGCTTTTAGATATATGTTTCGCCATGAGGGACATATATCGAAGGAATGGACCCCGCAGTTTCCAAACCTCAACATCCACATCACGATAATATCCACATCATGTTGGTGTCAGGGTCTCCGATGCCCTTTAACCAATAATTATCAAGAAACGACTGGACCACACATAGAGCCCAACGTTCCTACGAATACTCGTGCTAACTAAACAGTTTAACACAACAATAAATCATATCAAAGTCATCAAGGCCCACATCCTAAATATATATCTATAATAGCATTGATTCTAGCAGAAATACAACCTATTATAATATTATATTTAATCATATTAATTAACAAAAATGTTCCCAACATACACAATAAATCATTCCAAATTAATTAACAACTAAACAATTGATAATTAATGGAAGTATGGAATGATGAGCAAGAGCGAACCGCCACTTGCCTTAGATTAAACGAGCTCGAACAAAGCTTAGAACAACGGGTTCCTGCGTCTGAACTGGGACAGATCCTGAATAATAAATCCCCATGAAACGACCCATAACAAGACTCCAAGTTAGATTCAATATCTACATATATGAATCTAAAAGAATACAAAAGGAATCGAAGGAATCAAGCCTCGTCCGAAGCCAAACACTCAAGAACACACAACTCGGGTAAGCTCGCCGCAGGTGCGGTGGAGCCTCTGCCGCAGGGTGCGGTCAAGTGCCAAGACGAGAGCTCTTCGATAGCTTTCATGGAGAACTTACCCAAATCAATTCGTTCGACTTTGATTTGTTCTTGGTTTGATCTCCCACCTTCTTCTTCCTTAGAATACCACTTAGAAACACCTTTCTAACGTTCAAAAGAAATTCGAGTCTCTCACAACAAAGCTTGGACTTTGGAACAAAATGGAGTTTTTGAGGAAGAAGACGAAGTGCAGCTGATGTGTGCTCTTCTTCTCAGCCTTCTCCCTCCTTTTATAAGCCAGATACGTAGCTCACACAAAGGAGACAACAAATGGTGTGTTGGCCTGACAATCAGAACTAGCCTAGGTGACTCATCAAGGCTACGTTCTGCCATTTGATCAAGTTGTAGTGCAACTTGCAAAATAATCAAAGTCAACATGCTACACGTATACAACCTAGGGAATGGCTCAGGTGAGCTAGGCCTGCAAATCCCTGGCAAGTTGCACAATTCTTATCTTGATGACAATGGTGATGACATGGACAAAGCCAGTCAAACAAGCTCTTCAAACGAGCTCTTTGCATGCTTTGGACGGGCTCTTTGCATGGTTGATCGAGTTGTTCTCTTCCTTACAACAACTCGTTGGAGACCTCTTGTCAATAGCCCGCTAAAGTTCCCATGACAACAGTCCGCTGAAGACTCAATGACAATAGTCTGCTGGAGACTCAATGACAACAGCCCGCTGGAGTCTCAATGACAACAGTCCGCTGGAGTCTCAATGACAACATCCCGCTGAAGTCCCAATGACAACAGCCCGCTAAAGTCTCAATCACAACAGTATGCTGGGGTCTCAATGGCAACAGCCCGCTGAAGTCTCAATGACAACAGCCCGCTGGAGTCTGAATGACAACAGCCCGCTGGAGTCTCAATGACAACAGCCCGCTGGAGTCTCAATGACAACAACCCGCTGGAGTCTCAATGACAACAGCCCGCTGGAGTCTCAATGACAACAGCCCGTTGAAGTCTCAATGACAATAGCCCGCTGGAGTCACATGACAACAGCCCGCTGGAAGCTCCAAAAGTCTGCTGAAGAAGCATGCGAGCAAGGCATGGACCTTAATTTCCGTTTTCAATATATTCGTATATGAACGAATATTAGGAGCCCCAAAATACGTCAAATGTATTTTATTTTCCTTAAAAAAAAATATTACAGAGCTTGAGAACATTACAGAATGTCTTTCTGTCTCTGAAATAAATCCGACGTACAATACGGATGTTGGGAAATTTCCAAAATATCCTTATAAAATGAGGGATATTACATGGGGGTTTTGGTTGATTCAATTCAAATAAGTAAACAAAACAAACAAAGCAAAGATTTGTATTCAATTGGAGAAAAACACTTAGCCAAACAAATATCCACCATTCACATGATTGATTGGTCCTAGGTTATCTTTATTCTTTTCATTTGATTATTCTTGTCCCTATTCTTAATTAGTTATCAGTCCAACTAGTCCAGGCAACCCTTACTATTGAACGCACGAGAAACTATCAAGATTTAGAACAACAATAGCATAGAGTATAGGATCAAACCAGGATACATGCAACACCACAACTCGCAGTATTTAACATATAATCAATTCTCTTTCATAATAATCTAGTCCAACTAGTCCTAGAATATCATGTTTGCTACTCTAGATAAGGAATCTCAACTCGAAATATCCAAACCCTAGCAATAGATAATTACTAATATCAACTAGGTGATCAAGCTAGTCAAATCAATAATAATCAATATGAATATGCGCAAGAGAAAATATATAATCCAAAGGAATAAGAAATAGAGTTATAACCTCACAATCAAATCAAATGAAGGCTTCAATTGTCGGACTAAGCAAAAGGGTGCTTAGCTCCTCATAGTCTTGAAAACAATAAACTTCAAAGGGAAAAACAACGATGAATACTGAATGAATGATTCTCCTAGGGAAACTAGGTTAAATAACCTAACCCCAAAACTAAAGTGAAAAGACAACAAAACCAATCCCGAAAAGAGAAATAATATAAAGTAGGAAAATAATAAAAGGAAAGAAAAATCGAAAAGTAAAAGAAATAAAGAACTTCGGACGAGAACCCGCGAGCCCGATGCCGTGCCATTCCGCGATCGCGGATCAGATTCCACGGTGGCGGAAATTGGAAATTTTCTCTCGACTTTCGCTTCGCTAAAGGAATTTTCCGCGATCGTGGCACATTTTTTCGCGGTCGCGGAAAATGGAATCCCTGGCTTCGTCTTCTCGAATTGGCCGTAATCTCTTTCCTTCTTTACCCGCGGTCGCGGCTCCTCCCTTCTTCTCTCCTTTGTGTGGCTTCTTCTTCATTTCCTCGGTCTCCTCAAGTGGTCTACTCCTCGTCTTCTGGATTCCTTCATTTAAGCTTCTCCAAACCACTAAATCCACACTTCTTCTCCTGAACTCCATACTCCACAGTTGTGCTCTAAATCCATACAAATGGCACCCTAAACACCGGTAACAACTCGTAGATAAGCACTACAAAGTAGAGCTGATACCACCTCTGTAACACCCCCAAATCTCCGTGAAAGGTATTACTGCCAGTGACCTCGGATTCCACATCCCGAAGTCACCCCAGGCTTTTCCAGTTGATATAAATCTTCAAAACAACAGTTATAATACAACATATCATAACTTTCATTAAAACCATCGTCTCGGAATTATAACACAATTCCGAATACATAAAAATACATAATCAGAATCATTACAGCGGAAGTCTTAAAACATATTTAACACAGCGGAAGTCTTTGAAATAACAACAAAAGGGGGGGTCTTGATCACAATGATCACCCGCCAAGGATATCGACCTAAATAAACTTGTCAAAACACCGTTTGCCTTCATAGTCGTTCTAGCCTTCTCGGATCTGCAATTTACCTGATGTGCCGAATCGAACAGATGACACCAGCAAACCATGTAAGGGAATAATCGGTTGGTTAGTCTAATGAAAGACTATGCAAGGGTACAAAGCAGAGTGGTTCGAGTAGTCGTATTAGGTTAGACTCATCGCTTCTCGAATAACAACCGATGACGATAGTCAACCACCATACTTCTACAGAAATATACTAAAAGTATGATCAAGAGAAGACTCCAACGAAAGTGAGTCTTATCGGAAGCATGAAAAATGTTGGGGAACATTAAAGTTCATACAAGCGTTTAAAAACGACTTGATGTTTCGGTTCACAACCAACCTCACCGCCCAAGGCGAATCTAGATTGGAAAGAGAACGTTACTCTGATCAAAGTCAAGACGAGATTTCCTAGCTGCACTATTACCTAGCTGCACTACTCGCCCAAGGATATATTTAATTATGTGCGACAATGGCACTTATCTTATTTAATTCCAAAACGCGTATCACATTATAAGCTTTTAAATATATGTTTCGCCATGAGGGACATATATCGAAGGGAATAAAACCCAGGAGTTGTGACACTAGCTAAGTGCACCACCTCTATATTCGGATAGAGGTTGATCATGATATACAAACTGATGTTAGGGGTTTTGCCGCCCTCTCCACCATTAATTATCAAGAAACGACTGGACCTCACGGGCCCCAGTAACGTTCCTATGAATACTCATGCTAACTAAACAGTTCAACACAGTAATAGTCCACATCAAAGCCATCATGGCCAATAACAAATAAAATAACATTGATTCTAGCAGAATATACAACCTATTAATATCATCCCAAATTAATTAGCAACTAAACAATTGATAATTAATGGAAGTATGGAATGATGAGCAAGAGTGAACCGCCACTTGCCTTAGATTAGTCGAGCTTGAACAAAGCTTAGGAACGTATGGTTCCTGGGTCAGAAGCAGGGACAGATCTCGTATAATAAATCCCTAAGAAACGACCCATAACGAGACCCTAAGTTAGATTCAATATCCACATAAATGAATCTAAAAGAATACAAAAGGAATCGAAGGAAACAAGCCTCGCCCAAGACCACAACACCCAAGAACACACCACGAACCCTGCTTGCCGCGGGTGCGGTGGGGTCCTTGCCGCGGGTGCGGTGAACTGACAGAGGCAGAGCTTTAGACAGCAAAAAGGAAAGAACTCACACAAATCCGATTCGCTTGGCCTTGATTCGATTGTGGTTTGATCTTCAAACACCTTAAACCTTCAAACACCACTTGAGAGAACCTTTATCACTCAAAGGAAACTCCGATCAAACTCCGGCGAAAGCTTGGAACTCTAGCGTCAATGGAGAAAATTCAGAGGAGGAAGATGAAGTTTCAGATGTGCATCTTCCTCTACAACTCTCTCCCTTTTATAGGCCAACTAAGGAGGGGAACAAGCAGGGGACAAGCCCTCGACCAAGGGAGACAACCACTTGCTGACAACCGGCGCCACTTGTAGGAGCAGAGGGAAGAAGATAACGCTGAAGAAAATATCTCACTGCGGGGTGCGGCAGGATGCGGCAGGGTGCGGTGACCTCCTCTGACCGCCTCACCGATTTGGCCTTCACCGCGGGTGCGGCAGGGTGCGGCCAAGGTGCGGTCAAGGCCATTTTTACCCTTTTGACCGGTTTACTTTTGGGTTAATTATCTTAACCCCGGGTTAAATATATTCGTACACGAATGACTATTTAACCCCGAAAATATGTCAACAGTATTTTATATTACTCAGAAAAAATATTATAGAGATCAAACAATTACAAAATGTCCGAACTTCTCTGAAATTAATCCGACTAGTAGTACGAGAGTTGGAAAATTACCAAAATATCCTTATAAAATGAGGGATATTACATGTTCATCCTCGCGCCTACTTCTCCAAGCACTTAAACATGAAGCTCGTGCAAGAATCAACATCTGCATCATCTGCATGGTAGTCATCAACCAAGGTAATTCCAAACAAATATATACATATTCATCCATAGTCACAATCTTGTGATTTTTAGATACCCTTGCTATATTTTCCTAGGGATCTTCTCCATGATTCCCCCTTGATTAGGACTTAATGTTTTGCATAAATGTGAACTGTCAGGATAAACAAGCAGCGATTATGTGAAGCCATGTTGCAATCATCAGATTATATGATCTTATTACTTGATGGTGCTTGTTTAGGAGCAATTTCAAGCATTAGTGATGCAAGTTTTGGGGCATTTAGTTATTCATACACACTAATTGTTGTCTTTAAGTCTTCTTCTATCCATTTATTTGTTAAACACACAGATGAATTATAAATAGTATGGTCAATTACCGGAAACCACTCGTCCAATAGGTTACATTGCCTAAAACCACCCCTATAAATCGATATTACCGGAAATCACCTGAATAACGGACGCCGTTACCAAAACACCACCCATCCCCTGACTCCGTCTAAAATCTATTAAGTCATGTCTCACACGTCCTTTTTTTGGAAAATTACTATATTAATTTCGGGTTAAATAATATTAGAAACTTTAATTTATAAAATAAATAAGTTTGGGTAATTTTTTAGAAGTTTTTAGGGACATTTTTGCCCTAACTTGGAAAGTTGGGCAAAATATTGCAATTAAACCAAAAGTGGGGGGCGACCCCGGTTACTGTTCATCGTCTCCCCCAAAACAGCCCATCTCCTCGGCCGAGCTCTCCGGTGGCGGTTTTAGGCCGATTTCTTTCTCATTTTCGCCACAATCGGTTTGATTAAGGTATCCTTGTAGCTTGGATCCGAACGCATAAGACCTCCATGAAATTGGGAGAAATAAGTTGCAGAAAAGATCAAATTTCCTCGTTTAAGGCAATAATTTTACCAAAAACGAGTAATGGAAAATCGAAGAAATCAGGGCCAATTCCAGATCATTTCTATTGATATTTATACGATTTTAAAGATCTTTCCAAGCTCTTTTCAACCCCTATAAATAAGGTTGCAATCGTTGAAATTTGGTCATCCAATTTCGAGATCAAAGCCGCGAGCCCTAGAATTTTCAAAGCCTATGTTGTCGTCCAGTTTTCGGCCACCACCAAGTACCTCCACCTCAATTGCCGCCACCAATAGTCCCGCCGTCGGACCTCAACCGTCGAGGCTGAATTTTTGCGTTGAACTGCAGGTGCCGTTGCGAGTCATTTGGGAATCTCCGACTTGGTTCGATTTTTTACCTTTTTTTTCTTTATTTTTATTTGGCTTAATCATGATTAATTAGATTAATCTAGATTACTAATATTATTTAACCCAAAATTAATATAGTAATATTCAAAAAAAAGTACAGTTGCACCAAGTGAAACGGATTTTAGACGAAGTGAGAGAATGGGTGATGATTTTGTAACGACGTCCGTTATTCGGGTGGCTTCCGGTAATATCGATTTATAGGGGTGGTTTTGGACAATATGTTCTATTGGACGGGTGGTTTTCGGTAATTGCCCCTAAATAGTATGCAAATGCTACATTTTTATGTTGTTTTGCACAAGTCAAGTATTCTTTCTACTTTGTAATGAACTTTTTTTTTCTTGTTGCCAATATGTATCTCTTTGGTGGCAGCTCTTTTATGTCAAGTTGCATCATTAAGGACATTGTCTCTAGACAAATTACAGTACTAGAGAGAGTGCTTCCAGAATCAGTAACTTAGCAAGCTTCCTTGGAAAGGATACAGTTGACCTCTTCAATACATTGATCAATCCTATAGTGTATTTGTCAATGTTCTACTTCTTGATCTTCTGTATAGCATAATCAAACACTTTTTGGCTTGTACATATATATGATTTCTTAGAAATAGTTGTAAGTTAAGTTGAGACTTGAGAGAGAAAGTCAAATGTCCATGCGTATGATCTCTATTATATATCGTATTTTTGGTTAAATGGTTTCTTAGTATGATACAATTAAGAGAACATGCTTGTAACAAGGAACTAGGCTTTAATTACTGACCTTGTAATTAAGAATCCCAACACTAATTCAAGCCATGTGAAAATGTTCCAACTCAATTAGCTAACTTTCTCTTTGTTGTCTTGATTTGTATGGTGCATATGTTCATGCACGAATCAATTAATGTTTGTAAGTACAAATATCAAGTAAGATCTTGAGCTTAATCACAATTATTAGTATTTATTATATAAAAACACCTTTGGTAAAAAATTCAAAAACAATATAAGATAAGAAAATATGTGATTATTATTTAATTTTAAATAGTTATGGGAATAAACAATAAGATAACATAAATAGTTATGGTAAAAAATCAAAAACAATATAAGAAATGATATAATTATTATTTAGTTTTAAATAATTATAGAAATAAACAATAAGATAAGATATCGAATGACGTGGAAGATAATGAGAGGTAGGATAACTAATATTGTTATGATATTAGTGTTTATATGGAAAAAATAAACAATTATATAAATTTTTAAACCCTTATGATATTTTATAATGGAGATGTTAAAGTTCATTTGACATTATCTAATTAATTATATCTCCTAAAAGCTAATAATTTACTAACTAATAATGAAACTAATCAATTCGTTTTATTAATATTTATAATATCTTTTACGTGTTATACACATACTAACAAATAATAGTGTTATAAAAAGAAAGATTGTTCAAGTTATTATCCAGTGATAAAACGAATTATAATAGATAGTTTAGATATGCATATTAAAAACATCCAAATTTAGTAGTTAGAAGATAAAAAAGATGTACGTTTAGTTCGTGATGATACGATTTTATATAAAAGTATCTTTTCAAAAATTTACATAATATATTTCCAAAAATTTTGGAAGATTTTTTTAATAAAATAAATTTTATATATAATTAAATGAGACTCACTGTTATAACTTTTTTAAAATGATGGATGATGTGGCGGATTATGGTTGGATGAGTGACAACACATATATGAATTGAACGTGAGGCCGACACATATAAGCATCTTTTTTAGTATATATATACACACTGGCGGATCCAAGATATTTTTGAAGAGGGGTCACAAAACCGTTTATAAAAAAAATATAATGTTGTATAGTATTAATCACATATTCACATATTCTATTAGTGTAATTTTTTGACAAATCTTATATACTAGGTGGATTATTGTGTTTTAAAAAAATACTTTTTAATATACAATTTTTTTTTAAATATTGGACAAATAGTTAGGGAAACTACTTGAAAAATATTAGTTTCAAATATATTGTTAGAATTTTAAATAAGATTAATTGAAGTACCTTATACAAGTTTTAACTTATTTCATAATTATTATGTACCAAAAATGAAAAAACATTTGTATAAAAATAAAATAAAGAAAAAAATTAAAGACATAAATTATTGGTATATACGCACCGAATTTAGGGTTTATTTGGCCTGACACATTATAAAGAGATTTTTAGTTATAGTGTATCAATTTTTCTAACTTATACCCTTAAGATTACATATATAATTTTTTTTAATTATATATTAAAATTTTAAAATATTTTAATTTTTTAAAATAAATTTATCCTTTTTCTTTAAAATTTATATTCTTAAATAAGAGATGTTTTCCCTCCGTAGAGGTTGCGAAAGAAATTCAAAGTAGTGATTTTAAAATGTCTTGATCAATAATATTGCAGTGGACAAACAGACCCTTAAATATAGATTAGGGCTTTAGGGTTATTTATGTTGAGGCAGTCAGCCGCACCCGGTTGGAAGTTTGATACGAGAGCGAGAGAGTTGGAGAATTCATGAAATGGATTTGAGTGTAGAGGAATTTTATTCCATTGAAGAAGACGCTAAACGTCAGCATATTGAGCGCGGTTCCTCTATTACTTGCATCAGAGATAAGAATTTTAAGATTCCGGAGGATATCCATGTCCTGCCCCAAGAAGCTTTTCGTCATCCCTTTTCCGTACTCACCTCACCTCCTTTGATTTTTTATTTCAATCAAAATTGTTACCTAGCGTACTCATCAAATGTGTGCTTCGTTCCCTTAGATACAGCTATTGATCTTTTTATGGCATTGATTTAAATCATATGGAATAACTGGGACACTGTTTCACAAGTTTTTTGCCCAATCTTAAGCAAGTTGATCTCCCTTTAATCATCATACATAGTATGATAATCTGGCAACAACACAGATTTCATATCAATAAAAGTGGTTCATGAGTAGTACAGTTTTCAACTACCATTCAAGTCTTGGTTGCATATGGAACTGTTTTTGTTGATGTTCGACACTATCTGTGTTGCTATCTAATACAGTACATCAAAGATCTTGTTCCCTGCTATGATATAGTTTTAGTACTATGCTAAACTTGGCTTTTACTAAGATCATAACCTGTAGTAAAATTAAGTGTTAGAATATTACATATTGGACTGGAATTCAGGATTGGAACGCTAAGGGTTTTCTGGAGGGTTTAGAGCATATTTATATACATGTTAGTGGCATTTTGGTCGCACCAGGTTCTGTATATGAATGATTTTGTAGCCTACAATATTGATCAAAATATTGGGAAACATTATAATTGTACCAGTTCTTTTATTTATCTGATGAAATGGTTGTTTTGAGCTGATACTGGCTACAAGTTTGAAGTTTGAACTCTATACATGTAGTCTAATGCTGGAATGTTTCAGTTTGGGTATGTTTTGCTTAAATCAATATATTTGGCCTATGTAGATAATTGTATATGTTTTACTGACTTGTGACTTAGTGTCTTTCTCTGTCTCTAACGCTTCAATTCTCTCCCATTTCTCAACTCTCAGAAGGGATTGCCATACTATTTTCTGCTTGAATCAGCCTCTGGATATGCTATTTTTATGACCCGTGGCATCAATTTTGTTGGGAACAATTACAAAGCCATTATGGAGTACCTCAAGCACTTTGATGAAGTCGTTAAGCTCAAAGCTTTTTATTCCTTTGAATCTGCGGACATCGCTTTTGAAGAATTCCAAGCTGTATCAGAAGGTATGGTTTTTATGAGATAAAAGAAAAGATGGTGTTTACTTTGAATGTTCTTCGTTGCTATGTCATATATTTGGTAAATTAAAGGTGTATCTAAGTTGTTATGCTGTATTATGTTTGTAGGAAACTTGACTGATCGACTGGCAAAATTCCTAAACCGTACTTTTCCAAAACTGAAGGGCAAATCTCGTTTTGTGCTTGCGGTTAATTCATGTGTTTTGGCACGCAGCATAGGTGATCAACTCCGTATTGGTGTCGAATCTGGTGTCTTTGTTCATGAAGTTATCCGTGGTCTACGGTTGCACTGTGGCACTTTAATGAGGGAACTGAAGCTTGGAGACTTGGAAAAAGACCGTCTAGCTCTGGCACACAAATACCGCCAGCATATCTTAAGCTCAAGAAATGCACTAGAGAAGAAGGAATCTAAAAAGTTAAGCTCAAGCAAGAAAGGAGGGAGAAAGAGGAAGGAATGCCGGTAGTAACCAGTTGAACTCGTGTGGAGCACTATTTTGGAACATGTTAACATTAATTTTTGGCATATATCTCTTTAGAATTGGTATCTTGTTTGCATTATTAGTTATGGACAGTCTATGCTCTGTGTTTGAATGCAGATTTTGTCGTGTCTGGTGGTATATATGTCAACAACTCTCTATCTGTTTTACTCTTCCTTATGGTGTAAGGCCTTACAAGGCCATGATTTTGTCTGCTGTAACTCGTATGTTTTAGCTATGAAATGCACCACTTTGTGTTATCACTATTCTCAAGCTCACTGCTGCAATTCTATTATTATGGTTTATCAAGGAACTTACATCAGATTATGCTGGATCAGTACTTATTCCATTAGTTATATCTGTACTTGCCTTGAATTTTTCAATTCAATGCCTTCTGCATTTCTGAGAGCTTTATTGTGCTTAAACCTCACCATTTACTCTATAAAAATTCAAACAACTGGTTTACTTAATTCTGTTCTTATGACAGTGACCCTCAAAAGGAAAGACAGTTGCCAAAAATTAACTGGAAACCAAAATGCTGGCCATCCTGTGGTTATTCTTCATATCTGGCACTTTGCTAAGTAAGTTCACTAGCTGCTGTCTTTGCTCAAAACGTACATATATCTATCTACCCTAATACATTCTAGATTTGGAAAAAAAATTGTGGGATTTCAGTTTCGGGGGTTTAGGGTTCTTTGCTCCAGATTTGGGGATATTTCTTCAATTTTGCAAATAGGGTTGGTTTTCTGGGGAATTGAGTTGGAGGTAGGAATCAACCCTAATTTCTACAGTATACAACCGACACAACCATGTTTCCCTTCAAGTGGATGTCTCAAATGACTTTGGATCAATGACAAGAGTTGCTACTCCAGGGACAGGCTCTGAAGTATATGTTGGTTGCAATACGGAGGAGAAGCAGATGATGTTTTGAATCATGACTTGCAATCTCATCACGTTCCTCGTATGAGTAGCATATCACCATCTGCTGAGTCTGCCCTCAAGAGACCATACTATTTCCAGCATAATGCGGTAATCTTCACTGTCCTTCCATCCTCCTTCAGAAGTTGTTTTTTTGTGCTTCAGTAGCTGGTTTTGCAAGTTTTAGCCTTACGAATCTCTTTTTAGAGATCAATTTCATTGACCATTTGGAACTTGTGTTAGGCTGTATATTACCTGTTTGATTCTTGATCATCTAATTGCATCTTATACTGAACTACCCTTTAGGTGCAGTTTTATGTTTGTACTCTCATCTTCTTTTCCAATGCATAGTCTTATAATGTGTGTTGGTCACTTGCAGTTCACAACCAAGTGAAACACCTAGCAGAAGTGGCAGTTTTATGATAACAGTGGCAATCCTTTAGGTGCAGTTTTATGCTGTCATTGACGGGAGCATTCTAAATAATGATAATAGTGGCAATCCTGTAAGTACACTGTAATGTCATTATAGTAGTAGTGAAGTAAACTAGTGGTCATCCTTCCTTTTGGCATTCTGCAGATTGATGTAATTTTAGCAGGATATTGGACTCTTTTTCTTTTACTCCATTCTTTTTTAACTTACTATGTTGTTCTTTTTTCCCTGCTCGTGTGCAGGAAGTTAAAGGGTTAAAGAATGAAGGTAGTGCCCCAAAAAGAAAGAGGGGCAGACCATTTGGTAGCCTCTCAGCATGTATGTAGAGGATGAGCATCAGCTTGTGGACCCTGATTTTTGCATCCTAGAGTAACTATTATTTACTGATAAAACCCATCTCAACCCACAGGTAAAAGAAAAGTGAACGAGACTGGTGAAGCGCCTACTGCTCTTGGTAGTAGTGCACGAAGATCCATAAGAGAAAGGAAAGAAGTTTATAAATCAGCTATTGATACCCTCAAGCCCAGAGCAAAGAAACTGAAAAGAAGTAATGAGATTTTATCATCTACCCAAGTTAAGCAGTTTTGATTTCCCTTTTTATTGTATTGCATGTTCTTCCTGGATCTTAAAGCTAATTTACAGAGTGCAAGACTTCTGCATAAATCGTGTGAAAATATTGTTCATATATTCGGTTTCATAACTGTCACGTAGATTGGAGGCAACATGCAATATATTTTGTAATGTTTTTTACCTTTGTGGATTCACCTAATTTTGCCGAGTATAATAAACCTGCAAAGCATGCAATATATTTTGTATGACCTGAGCATTCAATTCTTAGTCTGTTGTATTAAAGAGGCTGTAAATCTGTTCTTTACGTAGATGTTTGAGCTCCCTTGCTTAACATTGCTCCTCCGTTGTTGTTGCTTATTTCTTCCATGATTGTTGCTGAATATTTGGCATTCATTTTTTACCCTGTCAGAGCTCTGATGCGTTTCCACACTATGAAAATGGAGGAATTTAATAAAATTATCCGGGAGCTTTGGCAGCAAACTTACAGAGGACAGGATATAGATTACAATTACATACATTCAGATTTCGAGGGTGTTGGAACAAGATCTTACAGTTACAAGGTACATGTATGTTATCATGTCGGGACTTCAATTTCTCACCTACTTGCTTTGTTCAGGATATTTTTGCAGGTCTTTCATGAATATTTGATCTTCAGTGCTCTCATGCAAATTGGAGATACTGAACTTGAGATGCGAGGAAGGTGTAGTGCTGGTCAAAAGGTGAGTTGTGACTGAAAGTTTGTTCTTTGCGATTCTAGAACAACATTGGATGAACTCAGTTTATGTGTGGAAAACTGAAGATATTTGCTTCTTATTTATTACTTTATACGAGCAGAATTCATACCAATATTAGGATTTAGGACGTACAAGTATTATATCAGCTTTGTCATTTTTGTAACAAAGTAATCTCAATCCATGGCATTTCCAGTTCATCTTCTCCTTCACATCTCAATTAGTTAGTACCGATTCAGTTTTCCTTGATTACTGAGGACATTAAGATGATATTGTTGTTTTTGAATAGCAAGTATATCATGCATTTGTTGTCTCCTCAGCTTTTTAATCTTTTCCTGGGGTGTCATTTTCTGAGGTTTTATGGGAGTATTTGTTGATTTGCATCATTGCATGTATAAGATTTGTCGCTAAGACCAGCTTCAACATTTAGGTGAACATGCTTATGTCTATCATCTGTTGCAGGCAACATAGACATGGCAGTGCACTGATCCGAGATATTCTCGTATGATTATGGAGCAAAATAAGGATTTGAAAATTGCTGATACGCCAAACACATTGACTGCTGATGCATCTTTTGGTGATCAAGGACAGAAGACATAACTCCTTGTTGCGTTTGGCACAAATTTTGCATCAAATTGCTGAACATTTATTGCAGGCGGTGCTCATGTGTTGTGTGCATCACGCAGTCGTCTATGATTGTTTATCTTCTGTGATTTTATCTCATGCTTCAACTGAGTTCTAGACCAGTTGTTCTATGCAAAAAATAGATACCATTTCAATCAATTATTTACTCCAAGTACATGCAGTAGATTATGGTTATAGAGCTAGAACAATGTATTCTAGGCAATATCTTAATCACAACTTAGAATTTTCTTTTGACTTCATACTCTTTATCATCCGATCAAGAAGGCCAACTAGCTAATTTTATGGATAGCAGTAGGGTTGTTCAAGATCGGCCCGGACCGGGGAAATTACGGTCCGGTCTCTGATCCGGATATTTTTTTTAATCTGGTCTGGTCCAAACCCGAAAAAAAAATGATCTGGACCGGTTGGATTGTTTTTTTTAAGGTAGAAAAAAATTTAAAAATTTAAAAAATAATAAGTTAGGAGTTTAAATGTTATTTTTTATAGATAAATTATTAAGTTAGGAGTATAAATATTTTTTAGATATATTTTTTTTTTTAGATATTAAATAAGAAATTATTTTTTTAAAAATAAATTTCGGTCTAAACCGGTCTCCGGCCCGGTCCACACTTTTGAAAAAACCCGGTCCGGTTTGGACCGGATGAACACTCCGAGATAGCAATATTATAACCGACATTGAAGTCTACTGGCCAACAGAGCATTTGAAGAATGCACTAGAGTGAGAACACACAAAAAAAATAGTTTAAGAACCTCCTCATTTGCTAGAATTTAACAGTCACGATATCTGTAAACAAGGCCATGAGACATTTGCTTTATATACAATATGAACCAAAAAGCCTCTTCAGAAGAAAAAAAAAACACTTGTGGAAAAGAGTGTAAGATAACAAGAAATAGTATTGTCACATTCCTTCAGTAAGGTTTCATTACTCTAATCCTATATTTATTTATATATCGAACCTTTACTTATATGAAATATATTTTTTGTGGTTAACTACCAGGAAAAATTATTTGATAATCACTTTGTGACAGCCTAAATTTTTATGTGTGTTTTTCCAATTGTTCGAAAACTATGTCGTATTAACCCGCGCATGGCGCGGGCGCTACACTAGTTATTGATTATATTAACAAGCTCCTCATTCACATGAATTATTTCTTTTATATACAGATCTCTTCCAGGCTAAAACAGCAAAAATATGACCAAGGATTACATCTATTGTATTTCAGAAAATATAACCTTCAGAAATCACTCAAAACTCTTAATTATGGATATCCAGTTATACTTTCCGATTACTGATATTTCCCTTACAGGGACTCATAAATGTATTATCCTCTTATTCCATTTTCATATGTGGGTCCCGTATGAACATTCACTTGTATGCTTAACAATAAATAAAAAATTGACACTAAGCATTCATATATATATTTATTTTTTGTAAAAAAATTATATAAATATATATTTCAATACAGAACCTTCCTATGACATCTTTATGTAATAATATAAGATTATTGTCTTATCATTACATTTAACTCATTATACATATTTCTTTTATTTATTTTTATTTTATATTATTATACTGATAATATATATTGACACGTACCTTATATAATATAATGATCATATATTAAGTTTAAGGATGTATATGAAATTTATATATAATTTTCTCGTTATTAAAAAATAAAAAATAAAAGTAAATTTTAAGTCTTCACACTAGTTTCCAAAGAGAAGGTAAGACAATTTATAATATTTATGCGCAACCCAAATTGAGCCCTAAGTTATATATAGCGTAGGACTTGAAATTTGAGGTGCGAATTCTCCAATTTGTATGAGCCCTAAGTGTCGTCTCCTCCCTCTCTCCAATTTCCCGCAGCGTATCTTCCTTCCCTCGCCTCCCTGTCTGAGTCCCGCAGTGTCTCCTCCTCATCCCCTCGCCATGATTTTGTAGGTTTGGTTTCCACTTCTGCAATCAGTTTGAACCTAAAATCTCTTTGCTGACTTTATATATTTCCTTGCTAATTGCTATGTTTGTAGCTCTACTATAGCACTAGTTTATGATACTTAAGTTTGATATGCAGGAAGGCTTGGTATATGTCGTTGAGAGAGATCATACAAGTGGGAAAGATCTTCTAATAAATACAACGAAGAGGATGAATGTTATACCGATTTTGAAATGTGCTATCAATCGAATAAAATACAACATGCTTTGTGGTATGGTGGATGTAATAATTTCTGATACAGTCCAGCCTTACATGGTTCGTTTGCTATCTTATAAAAGTTATCACTATATCGTGTTTTCAATTAGTAATGTGTTATGTTTATTGCTTTGCTGTTTAAATTAAAGTTCTATCAGTCATTGTAAAATCATGTGATGCATTGTTTCCTACTTTAAACTCTTATATTAATATAGCTGGTTTTACATTTACCAGGCCCGATATGTAGCAATGAATGCTGAAGCTTATCTTAAAGTTGGTGGACATTATTTAATCACCTTGAAGGTATGTTATCTTTGACATTCTAGTTGTTGTGAAAGGCAAAATTTCAAGTTTTCTAAGTTATATTCTAAACCTACGTGAAGACAGAGGCATCTGCGTTTCCAGCTTGCATAGAAAGAGGTCTGAGGGAGCAGTTTACTCCAATGGAACAAGTCACTCTGGAACAATTCAAGAAGGACCGTGTTTGTTACGTTGGGGGATTTCGTATGCCCGAGATGGAGTCTATTCCTAGAGTTATTTAATTGTTTCCACTAGATGATTATGGAGTTATATTTATTTTGTTGGGACCCCTCTCTGGTGACTTGCACTGGATTTCTTATCCTTGTATTATCGTCAGTTGATGACTGTTTTATATATTTGCTAGATCAGTATGTATGATTTTATATAAGTTGTTGTTTGATGCCAAAATCTTAACACCGTTTTCTGGATTTGTTGGTGCCTTCACATGCAGCCTTGTGATCTTCTGAATCAATATTCAACCTATGTTGCTTGATCTTGATAAAAATATACTTACCTTGGGATTTTAACTCTATATAAGTCCGCTAACGATGCTTGTACTTGTTAAATTTAGAGTTGCCATTTCAATGTTTCGTAGAGTTCATTGGAGATATTTTCTTGATAAATTCTTTTCATATCTGTTTGAAGTTTTGATTTGAGAATGGAGCAAGGGTTTGTCCTCTTTGCGTTTTGATTTTTAAGTTACTTCTAGACTATGATTGATAATGGGGCAAGGGTTTGTCACGTAATTTGATTGTCTTCTGTGCAATCTTCTATATATATATATATTAAAGCAAATGAATTTGAAGCCACCATATTGATTCCGGTCCCGTAGATTCTACGTGTCATTATGTGGTTAATTCACTTTTTTTTAATTAATAACATATTTATATTTATTTATATTAATATTAAAACAACCATATCAAATCTTAACAAAACAAATCTCAACAAAACCAAATTTCAAATTTAAAGGACAATTATTAATTAGCATATAAAAATATTTTAATTTTAATGTAAATGTTGCATACTAACGTTTTTTCCCCAAAATATGTCTTCAAAATCATTGTTAACACTTTCCAAAATTTTGTTTTTAAAATTACTGTTAAGACTTATTTAACTTTATGGTTCGAACTTATAAATTTAGAAAAATTAACAAGAAATACCCATTTTGGTGTCCAAAATTGCAAAGTGGGTATTCTTTTTTAGGATATGAATGCAATATCCATTTTTATACCCAAATAAGGGTATAATGGTAAAATTACCTATTTTTGGAATTTTGGAGAAAAGGTAAAATAAAATTTGAATTTATCTTTTCTTTTCACTCTCTTATACTTTAAAATATATAAATTTATTTCTGAAATTGTTAGGGTTTGAAGGTGGAAGGGGAGGCGGTGGGGGAGGCGGTTGACGGCGGGGGGAGCGAGGTTGAGATTTGGCCGATGAGATCTGGCCAGATCGAGGTCGAGATTTGGCCGACGAGAGTTCGATCGAGAGATCTAGGTCTGGAGAGCGGTGGGGATCGAGGCGGAGAGCGGTGGGGATCGAGGCGGTCTGGAGAGGCGGTGGTTGACGGCGGGGGGGGGGATCGAGGCGGTGGGGATCGAGGCGGAGAGCGAGTTGTGGGAGAGATCGAGAGATCTAGGTCTGGGGGGATCTAGGTTTGGAGAGATCGAGAGATCTGGCCGACGAGATCGAGGCGGAAGAGGCGGGGGGAGAGGGAGGTCGCCGGAGAGGGAGGTCGGGAGGGAGGTCGGAGAAGACGACCAATTTCAGAAATCAAATTCGTTGTTTCTTACCCCCAATTTCATATCTCCAACAACTGATTTCTATGGAATACGATCAATTTTAGAACTGGATCTGGAACTTGAGCTGTTGATTGAAAACCCCAATTTCAGAACTGGATCTGTGGAGTACTGATTTCTGTGAACTTGAGCTGTTGATTGAAAACCCTAACATTGAACTGGATCTGGATCTGGCCGGAAAAGGCGTTGGACTGGAAAGAGGATGGAGATGGAACCAGAACTCCATGAAATGATAAACGGAGCGAGGTCGGAGAAGACGACCGAGAGGGAGTCGAGAGGTCGGAGAAGACGACCGCGTATAGTTTAGGATATTTTTAATTTTATTTTATCTTTTTATTTATAGAAAATAAATTCATTTTCAGATTTTTTGATTTAAAAAAAAAGTTAAAGAAAATCCAAAAAAGTTACTTTAGGATATTGTTGCAATATCCAAAAAAAGAATACCCACTTTGCAAATTTCAATACAAAAGTGGTATACTTTTGCAAATTGGCCTATAAATTTATCATTTTATTAAATAAATATATTATAACAAATATATATATTTATAATCATGTAAACATATTTCATTTTTTAAATATCTAATTTGTTAAAAAATTAATATCTATATATATATATTAAAGCAAATGAATTTGAAGCCACCATATTGATTCCGGCCTCACAAATCCTAAGTATCATTATGTGGTTAATTCACTTTTTTTTAATTAATAACATATTTCAAATTATTTATATTAATATTAAAACAACTATATTAAATCTTAATAAAATAAATCTCAACAAAACCAAATTTCAAATTTAAAGGACAATTATTAATTAGCATATAAAAATATTTTAATTTTGATGCAAATGTTGCATACTAGAACGTTTTTTTCCCCAAAATATGTCTTCAAAATCATTGTTAACACTTTCCCAAATTTTGTTTTTAAAATTATTGTTAAGACTTATTTAACTTTATAGTTCGAACTTATAAATTTATCATTTTATTAAAAATAACAAATATATATTTATAATCATGTAAACATATTTCATATTTTAAATATCTAATTTGTTAAAAAAATAATATTACTACAAATCAGTTAAAACACTCTTTTAATATAAATTATTATGTTCTATAAAAATAAATTAATTAAGATTTTAGTTCTTCGATACTTGATTTAATTTATTTTTAAAAAAATATAGATTTTTAGTTATGAGAGTAACAAAATATTAAGTTTGATCATGTTTTAAAATCACACTTTAATATATATTAATACGCTAACAAATCGAATCAAATAATCATATACTATTTTTGAGAAACTTATCAATAATTTTTGTAACAAATCTATAATATTAACATTGAGCCAAAATCATAGATTTTTAAATTATAATTTCATAATTGAATGATTGTTCATGATCATATGATAATTAATATAATTTCAAGTAAGAGCATATGAAAATTATCTAAAAACGTTTTATGGGTTACATAAAATTGTTAAAAAAGTCAAAATTGAGTTATCTATTTTTGTCTTTTTTGTTTAATTTTTTAATTTTTATTTATTAGGTTTGTTTTCTAATAATTAATAATATCTTTTGTGATTAGTGAAAGAATGTATGTAAAATTCTTTCATTAATATGTTGCAGCTCAAAAACCATAGTATCTATAACTATCTATATATATATTAAAGCAAAAGAATTTAGAGCTACCATATTGATTTTGGCCCCACAAATCCCATGTGTCAATTTATGATTAATCCACTTTTTTATTAATAATTCTATTTAATTTAAATCACAATATCTAATCACAACTAACTTTAAATATATAAAAACTATATACAACTTTTATATAAAATTTGATTTCTACAAATTACACGTACTATAAGCTTATAATATATGTCAAAATAATATAAGATAGATTTCCTACTAAAATTATATATATACATCTTATATTCATTTATGTAATTAGTAATATTATTTTCATGAGTTTGCGTATATAATTTGACCTATATAAAATCATACAATATATACAATTTTCAATTCATAGAATCATAGTACATGTACTTTATAATCAAGCACACTATGTTATATTATATGACATACAAATTTTATGGCCCATTTAGAGTAAAAATGACCCAAATAAATTCTATGGTCCATCAATATATATTACAGTTATTGAATTTTGAGCCACTAGAATGATTTTGGCCCTACGAATCATACGTGTTATTTTGTTATCAATCCACTTTTTTAACATTATATTTCAATTTAAATCACAATATCTAATCACACCTAACTTCAAACATATAAAAAATATATACAACTTTGTTGAATGATTATATACGCTTTTATAAAATTGATTTTCACAAATTGTAAAAAAAAAAGAAGCTTATATATGTAAAACTAATATATGATAGATTTCTTACTAAACTTATATATAAAATACATCTTATATTCATTTATGTAATTAGTAATATTATTTTTATGACTTTGCATATATAATTTATTGACCAAAATCATATAATATATACAATTTTCAACTCACAATACATTGTTAATTTAATAGTTTTTGTTCAGGCAGATATGGTACAATAATAGGTTTTGTCTGAACCACACATTAATTATTTGTTTGAAATCTGTTAAATTGTTTTAAAGACCATCTATGTATATCCCACGTATAAATAATTTGTAAATCATGAATAATTTTATCGAGATTTTTAGATTAATAACATTATAGTATTTTTATATTAACAATTTTCTAAATGAGTCTACATAAATCCCTAAATATCATAGCATATTATTTCGAATGATCTAGCGAGAATTATATTTTTTATATAAAAACTTCAATATAATATTAATTTAATTCAATTATAAATATCTTTTTGATTTTGTCAATATACATTACCCGTACAAGGTACGTGTTCTACACTAGTTTTTTTAATATGCAAACAAGTTTGTTTGTCTTTCTTTCAGAGGGTAATGCAGCCAACATGTTTTCATATTTTGTTAGTTCAAAACCTTCCATTCGCAACTTCTGTCTTGCATTATAAACTTGCATCAATGTATTGCAGTTCTTAGGATCACAATTTTTTATATTCCGAAGAATATGTTTTGGCTTGCATCGAGCAAATGTGAGCTATTTTGTCAGCTCATACTCCTCCTGTGATAATCGACCAACAATTGAGTGTCCCTCTAAATATTTTCCAACAGGATGATTATGTGACCCATAGAAAACTTCTAATCTCCACACTCCAGGAACTACCTCAATGCAGTTGACTCGAAATGGACATCCACATCGCTTTGTTGACGTCTTCTTTTTTGGTACATCTCTTCCTCGAGTAAGAGTATATTTTTCATGTCTCTCACATTTAGGCTATGTTCGGTAAATAATGCTGATATTGATGCTTATGTTGATGCTGATGCTTATGATTATGCTGATGCTGAATCGAATTAGGGGTTGTCGACGGACTCGACTCCTACGGCGCCGTTATCGTCGGCAACGGCCACCTGGCCTGAGACATTTGGGGGTTGTCGACGTACTCGACTCCTATGACGCCGTTATCGTCGACAACGACCATCTAGCCGGAGACATCGGGGCGACCTCTTTCTAGGGTTTTGCTGCTGGGAAATCTCATAACCATTACAAAGCCCCCAATTCGATCGCACTTCCCATCGAAACCCTAAAGAGAGAGAGAGGATGAGATTGGTCTCTTCTCAAATACCATAGAAAATTTGGGCTTTTCGATTGGTTGGCTTCTTCAGTGATGGAGGATGAAATTGGGGCTATTCGAGGCGGCGACGAACTGGAGGTAGAAGAGCTCAAGGTTCCGCCGACGAGAGGAAGATGAATTTCGCCTATAGAAGAGCTCAAGGGGCGGAGAGGAAGATGAATTTCGCCTGTAGAAGACGAGCGATGGAGGAGGAAATTGGGGCTCTTCGAGGCAGCGATGAATTGGAGGTAGAAGAGGGTTCCGGTCGCCGGCGAGATTATAGGGGCAGAGAGGAAGATGAAATTCACATGTAGAAGATGAATTTCACATGTAGAAGACGAACGAGTGAAAGTTGAAGGTGATATGTCGGGGGCAGTTGATGGAAAATTCTCAAAAGTTGGATATGATAAGTATCCAAAAGTATGAAAACCCAACTTTTTTTTTGCCATTTTTTAGTAAGAAAAAGTATATGAAAGCATTTCATGGATGAAGTACCGAACAAGCCTAAATTATTTATTTTTGGAAAAAAAGTATGAGATAGAAAAAAAGTATATTTAAGCAAAAAAAAGTTCTGAACCGAACGGAGCCTTAAGTGATGCCTTTCCAAGCTTACCAATACAACTTTTAACAACACCATATATCACTATAATCGTATTGTGCTTTCTCCCGACACTTCGAACCCATTTCACAGCTTCATCCCGACTATAGAAAGTCTCATTTGTAGTAAACAACTTATAATAGTTCGGAAAGACATCTTCATCATCATTTGAGTCCAAGTCTTCACTTTCGTCAAAAGCAAAATTAATATCGTCCAAATTTATATCGTCATAATTATCATAATCCTGAACAAAAAATATAAATATAATACAAACATAGAGCCATAATCATAATTTACGGACAAAACACATAATCAGACATGCAAAAATAGGATGTGCAGAATACACACGACTAGAATTGACGTGCTTAGAATAGCTTAATGTGCAAAGTCAGAATGCATAGAAATGCGTGATGTGCAAACACCATATGCATCATATGCACGTCAAGCGTGTATGTGCAAAATCAAAATGCACAGAAAACGCTGATGTGCATAACAAACACGCACATCTTACATCTACGTGCATTACATTTATCCCTAGAATAAGCATACGAGGGTATTCCATTTGAGTTGAATAAACCGAAAAATACTTAACATTTATACTTTGATATCGAAACATACCATGTGATGAATACTACGTCGCTCATCCTCCGTGCTTCTATCACTATCATCTGACATTATTTCTAATGACACTTTGAAAATTTGAAGAGTGGGTAAAACCCAAATTCTAAGCTTTGTTGTGATATTAGGGTTGATGTGATTGATAAATAAAGGCATACATCACTTTTCTCGTTCGATCTATTATACGTGTAATTTCTATACGATATTAGGTTAAACAATAATAACGAACAACTTTTTACCCAACATTGTGATATTTTAACTGTTGTACGGATTTTTTACCCAACGTTATAAATCGATTAAACTCATGCATGTCAAATCCTCTTATGGATTGTATGTTTGCTTAGACAAGGTTGATGTGCATGTTGGCTTTGCTTAAAAAGGGTTGATGTGCATGTTGGTTTTGCTTAGAAAGGGTTAATGTGCATATTGGCTTTGCTCATATAATATTCACGTGTTTGTTTGAATTGTATATAAAAGGATGATGTGCGTGCGCTTATTGCATGTCAACATTTTCTAAGCGTTTCCTATTTACACATTCATGTTGTATATGCATTTAACTCTTTCTCAACAAATCGTTCTACGGTTTGTTGGTTTGCTTAGAAGATGTTGATGGGCAGGTTGAATTCGCTTAGAAGGGTTAGATGAGGATGTTAGATTTGCTCATTTGTAGTTTATGTGATTGTTTAAATTACTTATCAATAACTGATGTGCATGCATTTTTTTCGCATATCAACATTTCTATGCTTTCTTGATTAACACGTCTGATTCGTCTAAATATTTATGGTTTGCACATCCTACTCTTCCATGCACTTCGCGTTTGCCCATATAATATTAATGGGAGCCGTTTTTTGTAATTTTTAACATTTTAAAAACTGCTTACTAATTCCAAAAACCTGCATAGCACTTATGTAAAAAAAAGGATTTCTTCAAAAAAAAAAAAAAAAAAAGGGTTTAGGGTTACAGCGCCGCTCTCTCATTCCCTCATCCCTGTTATCTTTCTCGTGAGTCTCGTTCAATCGTTCTCCAAATCTCCATCTCTCTCGTTCTCAATCCGCTCAACCCGCCTCCTTCCGCTCGCGCCATCTCCGGTTAGTGTTTCTGTTCTCAATTACTTCCCGTGATTTTGTAGGTTTGGTTTCCACTTCTGCAATCAGTTTTAGCCTAAAATCTCTTTGCTGACTTTTAATCAGTGAATTCCATGGCGGCCCCTGGTAGAGGTAGTCCTTCTGATCCTCCTCCTCCGTCTACCTTTTATAATTTGTTGGTTTCACTTTCTAGCCATTTACCCAAGTTTGTGTTTTCTTAGGGTTTTTTTACTTTTTCTGTTTGGTGGTGGTATGAGGATAGGTGACCAAGTGGTCATCCTGCCACTTAAACATGAAGGTGTTTTCATGGCTAAGGGTAGGGAGAATGCCCTCTGCACTAAGAATTTGGTACCAGGTGAAGCTGTCTACAACGAGGAATTGATATCGGTTCAGAATGACGATGGAACTGAAGTTCAGTACAGAGTATGGAATCCGTCCACCTCAAACTTGGCTGCTGCAATTCTTTGTGGTGTTGGCAATATATGGATTGTAAGTATGATATCATACAGGAATGTCATGTCATTTATGGTAGTTAATTAATATATTGTAATACTGTTTGATCAAATGTATTATATGAATGAATGAATTTAATATATATCTTAATGTGTTTCAGAAACCTGGTTCTCATGTATTGTATCTCGGAGCTGCATCTGGCATCACAGTTTCGCATGTGTCTGATATTGTTGGCCCTGTGAGAAATCCAGTTTATACTTGATCATTTATATATTGCTATGTATGTAGCTCTACTATAGCACTAGTTTATGATACTTAAGTTTGATATGCAGGAAGGCTTGGTATATGCAGTTGAGAGAGATCATACAAGTGGGAAAGATCTTATAATAAATACAAAGAAGAGGATGAATGTTATACCGATTTTGGAATGTGCTATCAATAAAATAAAATACAACATGCTTTGTGGTATGGTGGATGTAATAATTTCTGATACAGTCCACCCTTACATGGTTCGTTTGATATCTTTACATTTTATAAAAGTTATCACTGAATCGTGTTTTTAGTTAGTAATGTGTTATGTTTATTGCTTTGCTGTTTAGATTAAAGTTCTATCAGTCATTGTAAAATCATGTGATGCATTATTTCCTACTTTCAACTCTTATATTAATATAGCTGGTTTTACATTTACCAGGCCCGATTTGTATCACTGAATGCTGTTCACTATCTTAAAGTTGGTGGACATTATCTAATCACCTTGAAGGTATGTTATCTTTGACATTCTAGTTGTTGTGAAAGGCAAAATTTCAAGTTTTCTAAGTTATATTCTAAACCTACGTGAAGACAGAGGCATCTGCGTTTCCAGCTTGCATAGAAAGAGGTCTGAGGGAGCAGTTTACTCCAATGGAACAAGTCACTCTGGAACAATTCAAGAAGGACCGTGTTTGTTACGTTGGGGGATTTCGTATGCCCGAGATGGAGTCTATTCCTAGAGTTATTTAATTGTTTCCACTAGATGATTATGGAGTTATATTTATTTTGTTGGGACCCCTCTCTGGTGATGACTGTTTTATATATTTGCTAGATCAGTATGTATGATTTTATATAAGCTGGTGTTTGATGCCAAAATCTTAACACCATTTTCTGCATTTGTGATCTTCTGAATCAATTTTCAACCTATGTTGCTTGATCCTTGATAAAAATATACTTACCTTGGGATCTTAACTTGCTAATGATGCTTGTACTTGTCAAATTTCAATGTTCCGTAGAGTTGAGATTATTGACTAGATAAGAGTTCAATGGAGATATCTGTTTGAAGTTTTGATTTGAGAATGGAGCAAGGGTTTGTCCTCTTTGCGTTTTGATTTTTAAGTTACTTCTAGACTATGATTGATAATGGGGCAAGGGTTTGTCACGTAATTTGATTGTCTTCTGTGCAATTTTTTTAATATGCAAACAAGTTTCTTTGTCTTTCTTTCAGAGGGTAATGCAGCCAACATGTTTTCATATCCAAGTTTGAAAACAATGCACATTCTATAATGTATAGATGTTTCTTGGAGTTAAAGATACTATATAGAAGCAGTTAAAATGTAGAGTATAATTGTTGTTGAAGAGTGAAGGAGCACTCCTACCTTGAGAAAAGAGTTCCTGACCAAATAATATTGGACATCAAGGTCTGTTTGGATTCCTTCGTAGAATGTATTAAATTATATTATTTTACATTAAATTATCTATTTAATACAAGATAATACATTTTTAATGCATTAAATTTTAGATCCAAATGCACCCTTAGGCGCACCATTTATGAATAAACGAGTTTAAATCCCTCGTGCATACGTGTGTAGTCTGTCTATATCTTTCACCGCCATGCATACAGTAATAGTCACTAAGTTATCCCTTTTAAGTGTCTCGGTGACATCAATCGTGATACAATTGGCATCTTTGGAGGGTTCCTAGAGGGCCAAATAGCAGACTGAGAAACAAATATCGTATGGCCTTTGATTAGGATCATATCATCAATTGAACATATGTGTTTCGAGCCCTTGTGCAAAGGGGCCAAAGAAGACAATCATGTTCTTCTCTGGAAAAAGATGCTTTGAGCCCAAAAAAAGGGAAAAAGAACTAGAATTAGATTGTGAAGCATGCATGCATTTGACTGTACATTAAGGTGTCATTGGCAATCCACAACCTGCACCTAGGATCTCATCTATGATGACTTTCATCAAAGTTAATTAAATAGTACGAATTCAGCTCTTAACACTACAAACAACATTCCTATGATATGACTAGCATTTCATGATTCCTAGCTAAATCAAACTGCAACAATTAGAATTTTTAGAAACTCACATGAGAGAAAAAATAGAATGAGACACAAGATTGAGAGCACAGAAACTCCAAATCTCAATTGGATTTCTTGATTGAACGAAGAAAAAGGATAACGACTTCATAATTAGAATCAAAATCACAAGAAAGAAACCCAGATGTCAAGCACAACAGTCACAAAATGCATGTTTCAAGCCACCGGCCAGACCAACAGAACACGACTAATGCCCTTTGATATTTCATATCAAATCAGCAACATTCATGGGCATTTCGTCGATTTGAGTACTGTAGTACTGCTCAAGATCTTGATGTCGTCGTTCTTTAATTTATAAAGTTTATGGCAACACCCTGCATCACCGCAATGAGAAAGAAAAATATAAGCAAGACATAAATAGTGGCATCATAGCAAGATTACAGAGTCACTAAGATAGCGAGCACAATCGATATAACGTTGAGCCGAGCGTACATGTATAGTGAGTAGGTGTGGAAGTGGGTCGGGTGATGGATGGGTGGAGCCATTTTATCACCCGATCCATGAATTAAATCTTCCACCCGACCTACCCGTCACCCGCGAAACCTTTCACCCACATCCGTCCATCCATCATCCAACGGGTGATTCGTGTCATCCGTATAATATTTTATAAATATTTTATAATTATTTAAATGTAATAAAATATATAATTAGTGTAAAAAAGTAATTAATTTTCTTCAATGTATGAAAATAGTTGTTTTAAATATAGGATTTGATGGATGTTCATAACTTTTAAACATATAAAAACTAATATTAACGTCATACATTTTATAAAAATAGAATTAGAACTATAATCGTCGACGGGTGAACGGATAGATGGATGAAGTGCGAGTGATAGATCGGGTGATGGGTGAGATTTATAGCACTCATCACCCATTCGTCATCCGTTTCACCCGACCTATTAACCATCCATCACCCGATTTACTTCGGGTAATCATCCATATATTCGGATCGGATTTTCAGATGGATCGATCACCCACGAGTTATTTTCAGTCCTAACAGTGAGACATGGATCATTCACCATTTAAAGAAACACAAGGGCCCACTAACCACATTACGAGAGTAGAAAACCGAAAATGGATAGAACAGACTCCCACAATGAATAGTAGGGCATTGTAGATCTACTTGATTCGACTATCTAAAAGCGAAAACTATAGACTAACAGAGTATATGCATTTGAATTGTGTTATCCGATCCTTGGTCAAAGAGATTGTCTCCGTCAAGTCACTAGCTATAACATACTCTTAAATGTTCTTCATAGCCAATGATATCTTTCATCTCCCATCTATGTAAAAGTCTTAATCCCGGATGAACGCGATAAAACGATATGAATATAAAATAGACGAACGCGATGTATCAAAGCAATAATACAAGAAGATAAACGTGATGATTTTTAACGATATTCGGACGAAGCCTACTCCTCGTGGCCCCAAGCGAGAGCCAAATCCACTAAATGCATCCAAGAATTGTACAAATACAAGTTTCAGACAAGGAACATACAACACGATCAATCAAGTAGTAGAAGACCAGCTTGAACAATGAACGCGATAAAAAGTAGTCGACGAACATGAAGCTTTTCACTCTTACAAATACTTGGGACTCATCACAGATCGAGAAAGATGTTAAAACGTGCTCATTGCACTGTTCTTCCTCCAATTCCCGACCCCAATTCTGAAGGGGTCTTGGGCTATTTATAGGCAATGGGTTCTGTAATATCCCTCATTTTGTAAGGGTATCTTTGAAAATTTCTAACCCCGTATTACAAGTCAAATTAAATTCAGAGAAGTTCAGACATTCTGTAAGATGTTTGATCTCTGTAATATTTTTCTGAGTAGTATAGAATACAGTTAATGTATTTTTGGGTTGAAAAGTCGTTCGTGTGCGAATATATTTAACCCGGGTTAAAAATATTTAAACTCAAGTAAGAAAAGACAAAGAGGAAAACGGACAAAGTGGCGAAGAGACAAAGAGGGCAAAAAGGGCATTGACCGCACCGTGGCCGCACCCCACCGCACCCAGTGGTGGAGGCCAATTCCTGAGGCGATCATTGGGGTGACAGCCGCACCCTGCCTCACCCCGCGGTGAGCCACGTCTCCTTGACAATTTGCCCTGCAACTCCGAACAGCTGTAGCCATAGCTTGCATGAGTCACCTAGGCTACTCCATCTGGTCGGGCCACCTCCTGCTAGTTGTCACCTGATTGTAAGCCACTTGATGGCCTATACAAGGGAGAGAAATTCATGGAGAAGAAGCCACAGCTGAAGCTTCATCTTCCTCCTCTGAAAATCTTTCCTCCATTGTTGTCTGAGCTTTTGAGCTTTGCTGGAAAGTGATCGGAATTCCTTTGAGTGGTAAAGGTGCTCTTGAGTGGTGATATAACAAGGTTAGATATTGAACCACAATCGAATCAAAGGCAAACGAATCGAATTGGGTGTCCGAATCGAATTGGGTGTCCGACATTAAAGTTGTCGAAGCTCTCGCCCTTGTCGCCGACTGCACCCGCGGTAAGAGCTCCACCGCACCCCGTGGTGGGCTGTGTTTGGGATGTGTGTGTTCTTGGGTGTGTGGTCTTGGGCGAGGCTTGGCTCCTTTGATTCTTTTCCTATTCTTTAGATTCATATATGTAGATATTGAATCTTACTTAGGGTCTCGTTATGGGTCGTTCCATAGGGATTTGTTATCCAGGATCTGTCCCAGTTCCAGACTCAGAAACCATCATCTCTAAGCTTGTTCAAGCTTTCGTCTGATCTAAGACAAGTGGCGGTTCACTCTTGCTTATCATTTCATATTTCCATTAATTATCAATTGTTTAATTATTAATTAATTTGGGATGATTTATTGTTTTTGTTGGGAACAGTTTTGATAAACTATATGTGGAAAGAAATATGATATTATAATAGGTTGTATATCTGCTAGAGCAACGCTATTATAAATATATATTATGATGATTGCTTGGAGGGCATTGATGTGAATTATTATGTGCGTGAACTGTTTAGTTAGCACGAGTATTTGTATGAACGTTTGGACTCTGCGAGGTCTAGTCGTTTCTTGATAATTAATGGTGGAGAGGGTGACAAAATCCCTAATACCATTTTGTGGGTCATGACTGTCCTCTATACTCTGGTATAGAGGTGGTGTGCACTTAGCTAGTGCCATACAAATCTCGGGAGTTGCTCCCAAAAGATCTCTCGTCTCGGGACGAGACGATCATAAAAGCTTATAACTTGATACGCGTTTTGAAATTAAATGAGATAAGTGTCGTTGGTGCACATAATTAACATACCCTCAGACGAGTAGTGTAGCTAGAGAATAGTACAGTTAGGAAAACTCATATTGACTTTGATTAGAGCAAGGTTCTCTTTCCAATTTGGATTCACTTTGAGCGGTGAGGTTGGTCGTGAACCAAAACATCAAGTTGTTTTTGAACGCTTGTATGAGATTATATGTTCCCCAACATTTGTCATGCTTCCGATAAGACTCAATTCATTGGAGTCTTCTTTTGGGTTGATTGTTGTAAGACTTGGTCTTTCAGAATCTTCTCTTGATCATTCTGTTTGATATATTCCAATAGGAGTATGATGGTTGACTATCGTTATCGGTTTTGATTCGAAGAGCGATGAGTCTAACATAATACGACTACTCGAACCACTCTGCTTTTACCCCTTGCATAGTCTTTCGCGAGACTAACCAACCGAAATTGTTCTCTGCATGGTTGTCTGGTGTCATCCGTTCGATTCGACACGTCTGATAAATATCCGAGATATGAAGGCTAGAAACAACAACGAATGCAATTGGGTTTTTGATGGATTTATCAAGGTTGAGATCCTTTGCGGGTGATCATTGTGATCAAGACCCTTGTGTTTATGTTTTACAAAGACTTCCGTTGTACTTCTGATGTATTTGGAATTATGTTGTGATTCCAAAACAATGGTTTAAACGAAAGTTATGATATTTGTATCATAATTGTTATTTTTTATGAATGGTATGAATTGGTAAAGCCTAGGGTGACTTCATATTTGAGTCTGAGGTTACTGGCGGTAATATCTTTCCAAGGTTAAGTATTTGGGGGTGTTACATGTTCTGCTCGAAGTTGGCCAGCACACCGAGACACGTGTCAAAACATGATTCGTCTAGTGACAGACGACAGCGAGTAGGTGTAGGGCTGAGATCGAGCCAACAAGACGAGAGGACACGTGTTGACCTGGAGAGATGCACTGCTAGCGTGCTCGGATTGGTCAAAATGGATTCGAGGCGGCTCTGATATTCTTTGCGGTAATTCAGAATGGACGCGTTCTTCCTTACACTTTGCTTATTCTTCATGACAACTTCTTTCGTTGGGTGATGCGTTCTTTCTTGTTGACGCATGAGTGGAATGAAAGTGGTCGTCCAACGCGTTAAATGTTACAGAAATAACGCGATCCAACACAGCCCTACACAAATGTAGCTATATACAACTTATGATTCGAGGCGACTCTGATATTCTTCGCGGTAAGTCAGAATGGACGCGTTCTTCCTTACACTTTGCTTATTCTTCATGACAACTTCTTTCGTTGGTGATGTGATATCCCGTAATTTTATAAGGTTATTTTGGGAATTATAGAATTTTCCCGAGTACCCGTTGTGTACGTCGGATTTAATTCAGGTAGCGTGAGACATTCTGTAATGTGCTCTGTATCTGTAGTATTTTTCTCAGTGAAATAATATACAGACAAGGTGCCTTGAATTTTAAATTGTCGTTCGCGTACGATAATTTTTATCCCGGATTATCGTCAAGCTCGTTCAAAGCCGAATGGGCGGGAAAAGGGAGAAACGGCGACCGCCGTGGTTGGGCCCGAAGAGTCAACGTGTCAGCTTCTAGCTGGCCGCGACAGGCCTAGCGACGGCGACCGCCGCATTTACGGCGACCGCCGCGTGCCCGCCGCAGGCAAAATTACGGCGACCGCCGTGATTGTCCAGTGGGCATTGCCCGCCGGTCGCCGGCGTCGTTCGAGGCGCGCCGTTGCGTCGTTTGCCGCGTCTGAGGGTTTGCAGAACACTCCTTGGGGTTTGCCTATAAATAGACGAGCTTGGGCATGGGTTTTGGGTCATCTACAACCCCGAATCGCTGCCAAATTCGCCTCTCGCCGGAGTTGTATTTTCGCCGAAATTCGAAGGTCTCGCCGGTGTTGCTTTGGTGTGTTTCCAGAGTGCCTTTGTGAAGCTTTTGGTTAGCCTTGGAGGTTAGAAGCCAAAGCAAGTCGAAGGAGGCCGAACCACTCGTGTTTTGGGGTGAGTTTTCTCTCGTTTCAGTCGGCCGTGTTCTTCACGGCGATCGTCGTGTTCTTCACGGTGACCGCCGCCAGAGCCCAGAACGCCTCCGTGGCTTTGGCTTGGTTGGTTGTCGTTGTGGCGTCTTTCCTTTCGTATTCTTTCGCCGTGTTTAGATTCATACTGTTTATGTCGGATCTAACTTAGGGTTCCTTTTATGGGTCGACTCGAAGGTTGTTGTGCTGTCGGAACTATACCGTGTCGAGCCCGGAATCCAGTTGACGTCGTTAGACTATTCTGCGGATTAAGGCAAGTGGCGGTTCGCTCTTGCTCATTCGTTCCATATTTACATTAATTATCAGTAGTTATCTGAGTAATTAATTTGGAATGAATATTCTGTTTGTCTGGAAACGGTTTTGTTAAACTGTTTTGAAAATCATATAATAGGTTGTATATCTGTTAGAACAACGCTATTATCTGTGATCGCCTTTCGGGCCTTTATGTGGATTTATCCAGTAACTGTTGTTGTGTTATACTGTTTAGTTAGCACTAGTGGCTAGGAACGCTATGTACCTTGAGGGGGTTTAGCTGTTTCTTTATAACTGGTACTTGGTGGTTCATCCCCAGTACTTTCTCTTTGGTCATGACCATACCCTTTCACAGGGTAGGCACACTTCGCTAGTGCCAAATCTTCCAGGGTTCATCCCTTCGATATCTCTTATGAGGAGATCTGATATCTCTTGTGAGGAGATCCGATATCTCTTGTGAGGAGATCCGATATCTCTTGTGTGGAGATGTAAAAGCTTATAACGTAATGCTCGTTTTGGAATTAAATAAGATAAGTGCCCGAGTGCACATGATTAATATACCTTGGGCGAGTAGTGCAGCTAAGCTTTAGTGCAGCTAGGAAAGCTCGTCTTGACTTTTGATCAGAGTACGTTCTCTTTCCAATCTGGATTCGTGGTAAGCGATGAGGTTGGTCGTGAACCGAAACATCTTAGTCAGTTTTTAAATCGTTATGTGGTTCTATAAGATCTAGACTTGAATGTAGTACGTTCTCTTTCCAATCTGGATTCACTGTAGGCGATGAGGTTGGTCGTGAACCGAAGCATCTCAGTCAACTTTTAAATCATCGTTGTATGATCTTGTAATCATTCCAGATTTGTCATTTTTTTCTTAAAGACTCAATCTCTTGGAGTCTCTTTTCGAGTCGATTTCTGTGAAGATGAAGTCTTCCAGAATCTTCTCTCATGCATACCTCTTGTTGTTATTCCGTGAAAGTGTCGGGTTATGTATCGTCCCTTCGGTTATTATTCGAGGGACAATGATAGTAAACGGTTACGATCACTCGAACCATTCTGCTTTTTACCCTTGCTAGTCTATTCAAGTAGACTAACCCACGAACTTTGTTCTCCGCATGTGGGATGGTGTCATCCGTTCGATTCGGCACATCAGATAGAGTGAAGATTTGAGGAGACTAGATTGACTATGAAGACGACGGTTGTTTTTGGATGTTTTAATAATTGCTTTTAATCAGGTTGAGATCCTTGGGCAGGTGATCATCACGATCACAACCCCGTTTGTAAAATCTTTTATTTGTCTTCCGCTGTACTTTGTTTGAACTCTGTGTTTTGACCTATTCGGGATTGGGTTGTAATCCTGTAACTCTTGTTTCCTCAATAATGTTATGTTTTGGAATTTATTGCTTGATCTTTGTGTATCAATTGCATTTCATAAATTGTATTTATTTGGTAAAGCCTTGGGTGATCTCGGTAAGGAACACTGGGGTCACTGGCGGTAATACCTTTCCAAAAGGGTTAAGTTTTGGGGGTGTTACAGTTGTGGTATCAGAGCCAAAGGTTTTAAAACGGGTTTGGGATTTTATAAATCATTTATCCGTTTTTGAAAATGCTTCAAAAGGGCTCTGAATTTTCAAAGTGAAAAGAATTTCAAAACACCGTTCATAGTCATATCTTCTGTATAGTCTGATATAGTAAGTTTGCTTCTATGTCTAGAAAGACTAATTCCTTTTCCGTTGCCCCGTTTGATATGGGTGCATTCTGTTCTCTTCAGAGGAACCCGGGAGAAGCCGAGGTGGTTTCACCATCTCTAGCTAGGCTTGATTCTCAGTTCGCTCGTTGTGAGTTGAGGTTGTAGAACCTAGTAACTCGGTTCGAGTCCATCAATAGAAATTACCAAGTTGATCTATTCTAAGTTGATTTTATTACAATAATTATATCAAAATGATACTAAAGTGATAAAATCCTTGGAATTTGATCGGTAAACAGATGGTGAACACGAGGAACACTATCCGTACTGGTGCTGGGCCAAGCAATAACCCCAGACTAAATCCGAGGAATGTTGTAGACCCATCAGAAGAGCGAGAGTCTGTCTTCCATAATAATCCTGGAGGCAACGACACAGCTAGGGACAACGCTCCAAGAATATTTGATAAAGCAGTTGTTGCAGAAATTCGGGGAATCGTCATGCAAGCGATTGCCGACGCGTTACGCCCGAATGTGCATCAGGCACAAGGAGTGCAGTATCTCGAGAAGTTCCGAGGTTTGAGGAACAAGAGAACCATGTGTTGCATGGAGGGGTGATCAGGAATAGAGGGGAGTATGGCCGAGCCCTGAAGGCTGTTAACTCCATGAGGCCTGACAGCTTTGATGGGAAAGGAGAGCCAGTCAAGGTGGCTCATTGGTTTTCCCACATGGAGCGGCTATTCCGTAATGTTGAGTGCACTGAAGCGGAGAGAGTGCATATAGCCTCTCTTCAGTTAAAGGAAGAAGCCAATGAATGGTGGGAGAGTACCGGCTTAGCTGATAGCCCGGTTTTGACCTGGTCTATGTTTAAGACAAAGATGACTGATCGTTTCTTCTCTCGTGCTATGAGGGAGGAGAAACACAAGGAGTTTCTGTATCCGCAAACGGATGGATTGAAGGTGACCGAGCTTGCAACCAAATTCAATCATCTAATGCAGTACGCTGGACCTGAGATATCCAGTGAGGCACAGAAGATCTGGTATTTCCACGAATGGATGAGTCCAGACATCAAGCCGATGATGGTACACCACACATGCTCTACTCTGGAGCAGTATGTGGATACATCCTACAAGCTAGAGGTGACTCTGGAGGAGTCGACCAAGAAGCGTAACAGCCAGAGGCAAGTGCAGTACCAGCCTCAGGCAAGTGGGTTCAAACGCCCCGCGCCACCATCAGATTTTGCCAAATCTGGCCGAGCAAGAACGAATAAGACTCATGATGAGTCTACGCAACGTTCTGGCCAAGGCAATAACCTGATTCAGTGCTACAACTGCGGTACGCACGGGCACAAGAGCAATGAATGTCTGAAGGACAAAAAGACATGCTTTGACTGCAGAAAGGAGGGTCATATGCAGGCGTTCTGTCAGCGGAGGAATGTGAAAGGAGCTGAGTCACGGCAAGGGTCTGTTAATCAGAACAACCGACCCAAGTTCAGTCCAGTGGAAGCTCCTAGCCCTTCAATGCAGACGACTGCGCAAAACAAAGGGAAAGCCCCGAAAGCCCCGATGGCTTCAGGAAGCCAAGGTCAACGCCTATACGTGATACGTGAGGCGGATGGACCCTATGCTCCTAATGTTTAGAGTACTTTGTATCTGCATTACACTTTTGTTAATGTGCTGTTGATGTGGGTGCTACCCAGACTTTCATTTTGGATGGTTATAGTTAAGTTGCGTGTGCAACGAGGTTGCGAACCTTTCGTTGTAACTCTTCTTATACATAAACCTTTGGTTTATACCAAGTTATGTTTCGTTGCTTGTTGATGGGGTAAGGTCTCGTGTTCGAGACTCACCAACAACATCTGAGGAGATGGCTGCCTATTAATTAGGTGGAGCAACCAAGGATGGGTTGAGATGTATGGACAACGGCTCATGGCAACAGAGGACGGTGGTAATGGTTGGGCCTGGACTCGGAGCCACTAGTGAGTCGTCTGTGAACCATGTAGTGGGCTGGTCTAAGATGGTGACCATTTAGTGGGAACCAATCGTCTGTCGGATTGTCAATTACCATCAAGGGTAAGAAATTCAAAGCGATTTGACCTAAATAACCATGGCCCATACGATAATTATTCTCGGTATGGATTGACAGAAGCGTCACAAGGCAGTGATCGACTTCAGTTTTTGATATTTCTGTGGTTAGAGGATTTCCGGGTGTCTTTCCAAAAGATATTCCTGGATACCCTGAATCGTGTTGTGGAGTTTGCAATTGATCTCGAGCCGTGTACCACGCCGATCTCTGAGGCACCGTACCGGATGGCTCCTATTGAGACGCAAGAATTGAAGAAGCAACTCAAGGATCTTCTTGACAAAAGTTATATAAAGCTGAGTGCATCACCTTGATTAGGAGTGCCCTAGTTTTATGTGTCAAAAAGAAAGATGGACCGTTTCGACTTTATTTTTGACTTTCGAGAGTTGAATAAAGTCACGATCAAGAGCAAGTATTTGTTACCAAGGAATGATGATCTGTTGGATCAACTACAGAGAGCAAAAGTTTTCTCCAAGATCGACCTGAGATCTGGTTTTCATCAGCTCAGGATTCGTGAGGATGATATTCCGAGGATTGCGTTTCGGACAAGAGATGGTTACTACGAGTTTGTAGTCATGCCATCTGAGCTTACGAATGCTCTAGGAGTTTTCATGAACCTAGTGTATCGATGTTTTAGACCAGTACTTGAATAAGTTCATAGTGGTCTTCATCAATGGCATTTTGATTTTTCCCGAGCAAGGAAGCTCACAGGGAACGTCTGCGGATTGCTTTATCGGTCCTTAGACCAAGTCGGTTGTACGCAAAGTGGGCTAAGTGTGATTGTTGGATCTAGAAGTGGCTTTCTTAGGCCATGTGATCAATAAGAATGAGGTTATGGTTATTCCCCAGAAAAGTGAATCAGTAGTTGTTTGGAAGCGACCTCAGGGTGTGAGCGAGGTGCGCAGTTTCCCAGAGCTTGCAGGACATTATAGACGGTTCATGAAAGGATTTTTTCTAAGATCTCTCCACCTATGACCAGTCTGTCCACAAGGTCAACCAGAAGTTGTCTGGGATGACAAGTGCAAGACCAGTTTTCAAGAAGTTGAAACAGTGTCTGACTTTTGCACCAGTTTTGGCGTTGTCAGAAAGAATGATGGCTATATGGTCTATAGTTAATGCTTCGAGAAATGGGTTGGGATGTGTCTTTGATGCAGAAAGGCAAGGATATTGCATACGCATCTAGACAATTGAAAACCTATGAAGCAAACTAACCAACACATGACCTAGAACTAGCAGCAATAGTGTTTGCATTGGAAACTGAGGTTACTTGGGTAACCCAGAGGTCAGCAGAAGTTTCCACCAGGAGATTGTCCATTACATGGCATTCCTAAGACCATTGTATCCGATCGAGATGGCCGATTTATGTCAAGTTTATAGCAAGAACTTCACAAGGCCATGGGAACTGAATTGAGATTCAGCAGCGTTTCATCCTCAGACAGATGGTCAGTCTGAAAGACCATCTAGACCCTGGAGGATATGCTAAGAAGTATACGTACTCGATCATCCGACTAAGCTGGGAAGACAGCCTAAGTCTGATTGAGCTCACGTACGATAATAGTTGGCATGCTACAATCAAGATGGCTCCGTTTGAAGCTTTGTATGGTCACAAATGTAGATCTCAGATTTGTTGGGTTGAGTACGCCGACAAGATTCTACTTGGACCAGAGTTGGTCGAAAGGACAACTTCGAACATTGCTCTGAGTAGACAGAGGTTGTTGACCGCTCAGAGTCGACAAAAGTTTTACGCAGATCAGAAGTGTTAAAGTGTTGAGTTCGAGGTTGGTGTCAAGGTACTTGTCACAGTATCGCCACCCAAGGATGTTTTCAGGTTTGGTAAGCGTGGAAAGCTTAACCCTCGCTACATGGGACCATTCAAAATTCTGGATAGAGTAAGATCTCTAACGTACCGTTTGGCATTGTCGCCATCGGCATACCCAGTGTATAATGTGTTCCACGTATCATTGCTAAGGATATTCATGCCAAGATGAGTCTCGTAGGCTGAGCTATAAGGACGTCGAGATTCAGGCAAATGGTACTTGAGGGGAGATGCCAGTGTGCATTCTCGAACGTCGTGTGAAGCGACTGTGCAACGAGATCGTACTGTTGGTACGAGTTATGTGGTCCAGGTCTAGGACTGAGGAAGTTACTTGGGAAACCGATGCAGAGATGCTCAGATACTTTCCCGAGTTTTTTTTTTTTTTCGGCCAAGTTTCGGGGTCGAAACTTCTTTTAAGGGGGAGGTGATGTGATACCCCGTAATTTTGTAAGGTTATTTTGGGAATTATGGAATTTTCCCGAGTACCCGTTGTGTACGTCGGATTTAATTCAGGTAGCGTGAGACATTCTGTAATGTGCTCTGTATCTGTAGTATTTTTCTCAGTGAAATAATATACAGACAAGGTGCCTTGAATTTTAAATTGTCGTTCGCGTACGATAATTTTTATCCCGGTTTATCGTCAAGCTCGTTCAAAGCCGAATGGGCGGGAAAAGGGAGAAACAGCGACCGCCGTTCAGAAACGGCGACCGCCGTGGTTGGGCCCGAAAAGTCAACGTGTCAGCTTCTAGCTGGCCGCGACAGGCCTAGCGACGGCGACCGCCACATTTACGGCGACCACTGCGTGCCCGCCGCAAGCAAAATTACGGCGACCGTCGTGATTGTCCAGTGGGCATTGCCCGCCGGTCGCCGGCGTCGTTCGAGGCGCGCCGTTGCGTCGTTTGCCGCGTCTGAGGGTTTACAGAACACTCCTTGGGGTTTGCCTATAAATAGACGAGCTTGGGCATGGGTTTTGGGTCATCTACAACCCCGAATCGCTGCCAAATTCGCCTCTCGCCGGAGTTGTGTTTTCGCCGGAATTCGAAGGTCTCGCCGGTGTTGCTTTGGTGTGTTTCCAGAGTGCCTTTGTGAAGCTTTTGGTTAGCCTTGGAGGTTAGAAGCCAAAGCAAGTCGAAGGAGGCCGAACCACTCATGTTTTGGGGTGAGTTTTCTCTCGTTTCAGTCGGCCGTGTTCTTCACGGCGACCGCCGCCAGAGCCCAGAACGCCTTCGTGGCTTTGGCTTGGTTGGTTGTCGTCGTGGCGTCTTTCCTTTCGTATTCTTTCGCCGTGTTTAGATTCGTACTGTTTATGTCGGATCTAACTTAGGGTTCCTTTTATGGGTCGACTCGAAGGTTGTTGTGCTGTCGGAACTATACCGTGTCGAGTTCGGAATCCAGTTGACGTCGTTAGACTATTCTGCGGATTAAGGTAAGTGGCGGTTCGCTCTTGCTCATTCGTTCCATATTTACATTAATTATCAGTAGTTATCTGAGTAATTAATTTGGAATGAATATTCTGTTTGTTTGGAAACGGTTTTGTTAAACTGTTTTGAAAATCATATAATAGGTTGTATATCTGTTAGAACAACGCTATTATCTGTGATCGCCTTTCGGGCCTTTATGTGGATTTATCCAGTAACTGTTGTTGTGCTATACTGTTTAGTTAGCACTAGTGGCTAGGAATGCTATGTACCTTGAGGGGGTTTAGCTGTTTCTTTATAACTGGTACTTGGTGGTTCATCCCCAATACTTTCTCTTTGGTCATGACCATACCCTTTCACAGGGTAGGTGCACTTCGCTAGTGCCAAATCTTTCAGGGTTCATCCCTTCGATATCTCTTGTGAGGAGATCTGATATCTCTTGTGAGGAGATCCGATATCTCTTGTGAGGAGATCCGATATCTCTTGTGTGGAGATGTAAAAGCTTATAACGTAATGCTCGTTTTGGAATTAAATAAGATAAGTGCCCGAGTGCACATGATTAATATACCTTGGGCGAGTAGTGCAGCTAGGAAAGCTCGTCTTGACTTTTGATCAGAGTACGTTCTCTTTCCAATCTGGATTCGTGGTAAGCGATGAGGTTGGTCGTGAACCGAAACATCTTAGTCAGTTTTTAAATCGTTATGTGGTTCTGTAAGATCTAGACTTGAATGTAGTACGTTCTCTTTCCAATCTGGATTCGCTGTAGGCGATGAGGTTGGTCGTGAACCGAAGCATCTCAGTCAACTTTTAAATCATCGTTGTATGATCCTGTAATCATTCCAGATTTGTCATTTTTTCCTTAAAGACTCAATCTCTTGGAGTCTCTTTTCGAGTCGATTTCTATGAAGATGAAGTCTTCCAGAATCTTCTCTCATGCATACCTCTTGTTGTTATTCCGTGAAAGTGTCGGGTTATGTATCGTCCCTTCGGTTATTATTCGAGGGACAATGATAGTAAACGGTTACGATCACTCGAACCATTCTGCTTTTTACCCTTGCTAGTCTATTCAAGTAGACTAACCCACGAACTTTGTTCTCCGCATGTGGGCTGGTGTCATCCGTTCGATTCGGCACATCAGATAGAGTGAAGATTTGAGGAGACTAGATTGACTATGAAGACGACGGTTGTTTTTGGATGTTTTAATAATTGCTTTTAATCAGGTTGAGATCCTTGGGCAGGTGATCATCACGATCACAACCCCGTTTGTAAAATCTTTTATTTGTCTTCCGCTGTACTTTGTTTGAACTCTGTGTTTTGACCTATTCGGGATTGGGTTGTAATCCCGTAACTCTTGTTTCCTCAACAATGTTATGTTTTGGAATTTATTGCTTGATCTTTGTGTATCAATTGCATTTCATAAATTGTATTTATTTGGTAAAGCCTTGGGTGATCTCGGTAAGGAACACTGGGGTCACTGGCGGTAATACCTTTCCAAAAGGGTTAAGTTTTGGGGGTGTTATAGGTGATGCGTTCTTTCTTGTTGACGCGTGAGTGGAATGAAAGTGGTCGTCCAACGCGTTAAATGTTATAGAAATAACGCGATCCAACACAGCCCTACACAAATGTAGCTATATACAACTTATGATTAATATTGTACTCCATTTTCATAACACAATTGGCAGAGGGTTTTAAGCTTGAGTCTAAGGATTTTAAGCTGAGCAGGACTAAAACAGAGTATGTGGAGTTCACTTTTGGCAGAGGCGAGGTGACGGGAGCAGAGGTGCAGCTTGGTGGGAAAACCGTCCCGCAAAAAGAGACTTTCAAGTATTTGGGGTCCTTTGTACAGAGCGATGGTGGTATAGATGCAAACATAAAGCACAGAATACAGATGGGCTGGCATAAGTGGAGAGGCACATCGGGAGTTTTATGTGACAAAAAAGTTCCGCTCAGGCTAAAGGGCAAGTTCTACAAGGTGGTGGTTCGGCCGGCGTTGTTGTACGGTGCGGAGTGTTGGCCGACGAGAAAAGATCAAGAACATAAGTTGATGGTTGCAGAGATGAGGATGTTACGCTGGATGTGCGGTCACACCAGGTTGGACAGAACCCGGAATGAGGCTATTAGAGAGAGGATTGGAGTGGCTGACGTCAGATTCAACTTGCGCGAAGCGAGACTCCGTTGGTTTGGGCATGTGCAGAGGAGACAGCCCGATGCGCAGATGTAAAGGGTTAGTTTTCAGCGAATTTCGTCGAGGTAGAGGGCGACCAAAAAAGAAATGGCAAGAGGTAATTCAGCACGATCTGGCTCTTCTGGAACTGACAGAGGACTTGACCCAGAACAGGAAACTTTGGAGGGAAATGATTAGGGTAGCGGAATGACTTGAACAGGGAGTATTTCCTTTGTTTTTATGCCTTTTGTATGCCTACCTTTTTTTTATATACTTTTTTATGCCTGTGTGCCTGTCTCCTTCCGGGTCTCTCAGGAAACATCCTCTCGAATTATCTCGAGGTATGGATGCGTACATCTAGACCCCCTAGACCCCGCCGTTGGCGGGATTTTACTGGGTAGATTGTTGTTGTTGTTGTTGTTGTATTTTCATAACACAATTAAATTATTCATTTTTTAATTCATCTTAATCATAATAAACTTTTTTGATATGTAAAATTATAGTTTACCCTTCATGCCTTATACATTAGTCACTTCTTTTAGCAAATTTTTAACAAATTAATCTTAATAGATTTTTATAGTATTTCGGGTATTTTTTATTATAGACATCAAAAAAAGTTTTAAATTTAAATATTATTTACTTGATGTGAGAAATGTGTTTATTGTTCATGATATCAATTGATTTATTCGTATTTGTAAGTTGTTTATATTTCCCTGAATAATAATTCTTCTAAAGCATTGAGCAAATTTAACCAACATTAACATTGAGAAACTCATTTCTCAGCAAAGATCACTCAAAGCTAAAGTGAAAGGCAATGATATTTTACATTTATTGTTGGTCTCTGGTTGTTGGAAGGCAGGTTGGGAGACGTGCATTAGATGAGGGATATGATGTTCGTTGTCTTGTACGCCTGCTGACTTCATGCGTTGTGTGACTGTACATTGTAAATGTTGACCTTAGCAAACCAGAGACACTTCAATTCCTGCAACCCTAGTTGGTGCAAAAGCAATGGTGATCCAGGAATTTGTCTTATTTTCCATTCACAATTATGACAAGCTAATGGAGATTAAATATTGCACTCAGAAATTTTTTCACGACACTGGCCTGCCACATATTACAATTCGGGGTTTGTTTGGCTCATAAATTATAGTCATTATTACAAATAAACTCTTTATTTTCACATTTCACAATAGCCTATACCTCATAAATTTAAAATTTTAAAAATTAAAAAGATATTATTACAAATAATGCCCTTATAATACCCTTCACCAAACAAACTCTCGATTATGTGGTTTTATGCAGGTAATGAATGGGACATCATTTCTTTGCTTTATTTCCATCCTTGCTACTTCGCTAGTGGAATTATCCATTTACTAATGTTCAGTTAGGGATCGTGAATTTCTTGTTTTATAAATTAGAAAAAAAAAATTATAGGAAATTTGTCAGAAAAATCAGATAAATAATGATTGGTTTTAGACTGGCTTATTCTTCAAAAAAACTCATACACTAAAATAAGAGAGAAAATTGGGCGCGCGAGATCCTTTTAGGGGAAACATAGCATGTTTAGGCCCATTTTTTTCCAAAATTATAAGTATAATCCCGTATTACTACACATATGACCCAAATGAGGTGAACGTGTTTTTTTTCAGGATTTATGAGTTTTTAAAGGCTTAGGAGATCAAATAACTAATTTATTAAATTAGGAGTCCAAACTAAATATTTGACCCCCTTAAAGTAACAAAAATCCTAAGGACGGAAAATAAGAAACTCACTCTTACAAAATTCTAACACAATTATTATTTTCTTTTATTTATTTATGAGGAAATAAACTCACAATTTCTCTTGTGGATGCCCTTAGCTACTTCCCTAATATAATTACGGACACGCTAAATGAACGCGAGAATGTGGCTAATTGGACATGATAAGCACTACTTTGTAGGGCTTAAGTAAGAGTCATTACATGTTTTATTGGTGTCATTCGGATAGATTTAAACACATTCATGTACATGGCGTTTGGGGGTGAAGTTTGGTAATTAATTAATTAAAAGCCACGTGATTGATGGGCCGAATTAAATAAAGGCCCAAGTGAATAAGTGGCCCACGTGAAATGCCGCGTGTTGTAGTTGAAGAAACGGAGCATGACGTCAGCGGGCATGATTGCTGGAGAAGAAGATGGGCCGTGATAAGGAGAGGCCCAATTGAAGGCGTGGCCCGCGTGAAGTGAAGCCGAGAAGCAGCGTGAAATTGAAGCTGGAAATGAATTGGAGGATGATGATGCAGCGTGACATCGGCGAGCATTTGAATTGGAAATTATTGAAGGTTGCCACGTACAAGCTGAAGCCCACGTCCAGGAGAAGCCCACGTGAAGCAGCTGGTGCTTTGTTGAATTGGGCCGTGTTGGGCCGTTGCTTCTCCCACGAAATGGAGGTCGAGAACGGCTGCTGAACGAGAATTGCGAGATTCAAGGCCGAAAACGGGCTTAATTTCCTTGCTTTATTTTGTTTAATTATTATTATTATTTTATTAATTCGTTTTAGGTTAATTTAGAATTTATTTCCCTTTAGTATTTTAGGGTTGAGAAAAAAGGCTTGCTAGCCTATCTTGGATCATCATCTTTTTCTCTTGAACCCTAATTCCCTTTTCTACGTTATGAAGAACTAAGCCTCCCTGGCTTAGTCAGACGCTGAAGCTTTCGTTTGGATTAAGTTGTGAGATTCTTGTTCTTAATCTATTGCATGGTTTTTATCTTTCTCTTGCTTAAGTTGTTTATGATTGATATTGATAATCTCTAATTGGACGCAACTAGGGTTTGTCGTTATTTATCTATTGCTAGATCTAGATTGTTACTGGTTGAGCATATCTATTTCAGAGTAGCAACTGCATCGTACTAGTAACTGGTTGTGCTAGTCTTATGCAGAAGAGAACTGATTTACATTCTAGGATAATATCTGGTTGTTTTATGCTAGAATTGTATCCAACTATATTCCTATCCGTAAAGCTGCTGTTAAACTGAATCTTGATAGTTTCAGGGTTGTTTAATTAGTTAGTGCTAATAGTATCTGGTTGTGCTATTAGTTATATCTAAAAATGAATTGGAATCACCATTGCATAAGATTTTGAGTGAGTATCTATGATCAACTTGTCATACGAATAGTGAATGTTGTTTGACTAAGTGTTTTTCCCCATTACTAAATCCATCACATCTAGTTGTTTACTTTTGCATGCTTAGATTAATTAAAACTCACAAAACCCCCCTTTGGTTACTTTAAATTGACATACATATTGCATACTGCGATAGAATTCGCCTCCCTGTGGATTCGACCTGTACTTACCTAGGACTACGGTTTAAGGTTTGTTTGGATATTTTGCATAGCCGTTTTTCACACGACAAAAGCATGTTATCAAATTGGCGCCGTTGCCGGGGAGGCAATAATCTATTTTGTGTGTGATTTGTGTGTCAACTATTGTGTGGACCTATCTTACGGTCCACACCCGTGCTATTGATTTTTGTTTTTCCTTTTTTATTTTGTTACAGAGATGGATAGATTTCCCCAATTCCAGCAGGAGCCGCGATATGACCCATACTCCTACGCATATACTCCAGGGTGGGGATATCACCCCAATTCGAGTTATGGGAACCTGCAATACCCTTCATATGATCATGACTACCAGGAGTTCTACCCAGAACCAAACCAACAACAGGGTAATCCTTCACCTTCTATGGATGACATGACGAATATGCTGATGCAGAACATTGCTAAGTTGAGTAAGAGTTCATTGCAATTCCAAGAAACTACAATAGCTAGCATTCAGAACTTGGAAAGGCAGGTTGGTCAGATCTCTCAAGTGGTGAGTAAACTTGAAGCAAAGGAGTCGACAACTCCGAGACCGCATGAGGAATTCAGCGACCAAGAGGAGGAGAGCCACGATCGCGAAAATGATCCTGTGACGCTCGTTCCTCTCGAAAATGCCCCGGCAGCCCCCGACCCTCTCGAGGCTGCCTATGATAAGTATGTGCATCTCAACTCCTTTCCACTTGTCTCGCTGCACCCCGTCACGCCCCTCCATGCGGTATTCCAAGATACTCGAAGGCTGAAGGACGACAAAGAGCTATATGAAACCTTCAGTATCTGCGAGGTAACCATTCCCTTGATCGAACTGGCAAGTTGCATCCCTAGCTACACAGAGTTTTTAAGGGCGCTGGGCAATATAAAGAAGAAACCAAAGGGGAAGCACAAGAAGGAGGCCTTAATTCAGGACATACATGCAGCCCTTGAGATGTTGGGTAGACCGTTCCTGAAGATGGCAAGTGCATTCATAGATATGAACAGCGGTCCATCCATCAGCAAGTGCACAAGCAAGGGGGAAAGGCTCAACATGGAGCACACAAAGCGGCATCCCCTGATATAGACCTCAGGAGTTCAAGTGATAGGACAAACCCGAGTTGAAGAGGATTGAGTAGTATGTCGAGCCAACGACATTAACCAAGGCGCTGCTCGGGAGGCAACCCGAGATTTGGTAGTTTATTTTCTTTCCCTTAGTCTTTATTCAGTTGTTTTCCTTTTAGTTTTTCCTTTCTGTGTCGAACTAACCTGTAGGAAGCGTGAAAAAACGGAGAAGGTGTTCACGGCGCCCGCCGCGAACCTTAAGGCGCCCGCCGTAATTGCTTCGCCAAGAAGGATAGATGCGACATGAAAACGGCGACCGCCGTTTAATTACGGCGCCCGCCGCAATTACGGCGACCGACGCACCCTTCACGGCGACCGCCGCACCCTTCTCAAAAAAAAAAAACAAAAAAAAAAACAAAAAAACAAATCGAAAAAAATGAGCCCCGAAAAAACCTTAAACGGGGAGCAAAAGACGAAAATAAGATACCCCGAAAAGACCTTAAACGGGGAGAAAAGTCAAAAAAAAATTTTAAAAAAATTAAAAATTAAAAGTTTTACCCAGCTGTCCAGAGTTCCTCACGGAGAGGTGTGCATCATGTTGCTAAACGGAGGAATACATTCACCCTATATTTATTTGGCAACGATGATGGCCCTGCAGTCGACAGTTGGAGAGAAGGTACACCAGGGCCCGATCACGATGACATCTGGGCCCATTTTTGAAGGCCATGCAGCCCTGATTTTCTACATCACCACCACACCCTACAGTGGTTTCTTATGGTTGCACGGTAGATAAAGATAATGGCGTTGATGCCAGACATCCAGGACATGAGCTTTTATGACTACACCGCCAGCAACAAGGAAGTGTCCAAGTCAACTCGGCAACGTTGTGAGTTATTTTTTTGCTTTTCCCTGTGCTTTATTCTTTTGTCTTTCATTACATTGAGGACAATGCAATGTTTAAGCATGGGGTGGGGTTTTATACTTGCTACGTTGCTGAGGAGAAAAATGAATATAAAGAAAAAGCCAAAAATCTGAAAAAAGGCATACATAAAAAATCCTGGGATAGGTCGAAAACCTGAAAGGGCGGCCTAGGTAATAAGCAGGTGGCTTGGACCAGCATTAGGCTGGGGTAATATGAGGTCAAGAGTGACGTGAGCTTATGTGAGCACATCTATTGAAAAATGAAATGAGTGGCTTGGTGAAAACCCGAAAGGGCGCCTTGGCAAAATGAGCGAAAAGAAGAAGAGTGATTTTAGGATTTCTCACTATTCTTGACGAGGCGTCATAAGAAGAGGAGTCAAAGAAGGATTGTCGGGTAGGTCACTCTGGGAGACATAAGGAGCAATAGATGGAGGCTAGGATTAGAGGTTACTCACACTATTGGATGTCCGGGTTTAGTTTGGGGGAAGTACACTGCTTGCCCTTAAGCTTGTTGAGTTGTGGATGTGTTGTAAATGAGATTGGTGCTAGGAGCTTGGCATGGGTTAGGTGACTCTTAGTTGGAGGATATGTTTCCTGAGACCTTGGATGCTATATTGAAGGAGTAGACTCTTTATTAGTTTACTCGAGGACGAGCAAAGGTCTAAGCATGGGGTGATTTGATAAGCACTACTTTGTAGGGCTTAAGTAAGAGTCATTAAAGGTTTTATTGGTGTCATTCGAGTAGATTTAAACACATTCATATACATGGCGTTTGGGGGCGAAGTTTGGTAATTAATTAATTAAAAGCCACGTGATTGATGGGCCGAATTAAATAAAGGCCCAAGTGAATAAGTGGCCCACGTGAAATGCCGCGTGTTGTAGCTGAAGAAACGGAGCATGACGTCAGCGGGCATGATTGCTGGAGAAGAAGATGGGCCGTGATAAGGAGAGGCCCAATTGAAGGCGTGGCCCGCGTGAAGTGAAGCCGAGAAGCAGCGTGAAATTGAAGCTGGAAATGAATTGGAGGATGATGATGCAGCGTGACATCGGCGAGCATTTGAATTGGAAATTGTTGAAGGTTGCCCACGTACAAGCTGAAGCCCACGTCCAGGAGAAGCCCACGTGAAGCAGCTGGTGCTTTGTTGAATTGGGCCGTGTTGGGCCGTTGCTGCTCCCACGAAATGGAGGCCGAGAACGGCTGCTGAACGAGAATTGCGAGATTCAAGGCCGAAAACGGGCTTAATTTCCTTGCTTTATTTTGTTTAATTATTATTATTATTTTATTAATTCGTTTTCGGTTAATTTAGAATTTATTTCCCTTTAGTATTTTAGGGTTGAGAAAAAAGGCTTGCTAGCCTATCTTGGATCATCATCTTTTTCTCTTGAACCCTAATTCCCTTTTCTACGTTATGAAGAACTAAGCCTCCCTGGCTTAGTCAGACGCTGAAGCTTTCGTTTGGATTAAGTTGTGAGATTCTTGTTCTTAATCTATTGCATGGTTTTTATCTTTCTCTTGCTTAAGTTGTTTATGATTGATATTGATAATCTCTAATTGGACGCAACTAGGGTTTGTCGTTATTTATCTATTGCTAGATCTAGATTGTTACTGGTTGAGCATATCTATTTCAGAGTAGCAACTGCATCGTACTAGTAACTGGTTGTGCTAGTCTTATGCAGAAGAGAACTGATTTACATTCTAGGATAATATCTGGTTGTTTTATGCTAGAATTGTATCCAACTATATTCATATCCGTAAAGCTGCTGTTAAACTGAATCTTGATAGTTTCAGGGTTGTTTAATTAGTTAGTGCTAATAGTATCTGGTTGTGCTATTAGTTATATCTGAAAATGAATTGGAATCACCATTGCATAAGATTTTGAGTGAGTATCTATGATCAACTTGTCATACGAATAGTGAATGTTGTTTGACTAAGTGCTTTTCCCCATTACTGAATCCATCACATCTAGTTGTTTACTTTTGCATGCTTAGATTAATTAAAACTCACAAAACCCCTCTTTGGTTACTTTAAATTGACATACATATTGCATACTGCGATAGAATTCGCCTCCCTGTGGATTCGACCTGTACTTACCTAGGACTACGGTTTAAGGTTTGTTTGGATATTTTGCATAGCCGTTTTTCACACGACAAAAGCCTGTTATCAGGACACGATTTTACACGCTTAAGGTAAGCGTCCGATATTACACGCTTAAGGTAAGCGTGAAGGGGTATTCTTGCCATTTTCGGAAAGCATGTATGTATTACACGCCTAAGCTAAGCGTGTGGGTATACGCCTAAGCTAAGCGTGTAACACATAACTAGTAGTTTGGGCCGGCCCAAACAACTAGTTCATGCCCAAGCCAAACCAAACGCCTAGCTTAGGCGTATAGTACTAATGTTTTTTTTTCAAAATTGATTTTTTTCCATAATCATGTAGTTAATTTCAATACGAGTCCGTACATATAAAATTCGTCTAAAACGGACATCGTTTGCCCCTCCAAAAGCCCAAAAAATGAAGTCTTCAACCCGTGCACGTAAGCCTTCAATCCGTAAGCTTTTATAAGCTTCAATGGAGGATTTGGCAAATATCTTGGATCCGATTGAAGCCATTAACTATTGGGAATTTAAGAGGACCTTATAATACACGTAATTCCACATTTAATTGGATTGAATGTCGATTAAAATCGTAGAATTTTATCCCCAAAGCCATCGTGTCGTCCAAGGGGACGATTTGAAAAAATCCAAAATTATATCAAATCGTCTTCAATTGGAGGGCATGAACCATAAGGCCTTGTTGAGGGTATCCTGAGATTCAAAATGCCTATAAAATCTCCTTCAATCGTTGTCCCAATGCATCCAATTTTGAAGTCAAAACTCATGAACCCTAAATCCTGTTACCGGTTGTTCTTGACCGAAATTCGAGCACATGCAAGCTTTATTCCTGCAATTGTTGGTACTACTAGTCTTGAAAATTAGTCCTCTTTCAAAGCCATCTCTTTACATCACCGGAAAAAGACCACTTTCATTCAATTTGGAGTTTTTCCGACGAGGTGTTAAGAAGGTATTCCGACGGGATTGAATTTGTGCCCATTTTGCGATTTTGAGGTATTTTTTATTTATTTTGTCTTAATCTTGGTTAAATTATATAATCTAGATTAGTGAATAATATTTTAGGATCAATTTGGTGAAATACTATAGTACATTAGTGTAACTATATGGAATTTAATGAAATAATATAGTATATAAGTCTAAGTATACTAGATTTAATGAAATACTATAGTATATAAGTGTAACTATATGAAATATAATAATCTACTATAATATATAAGTTTAAGTATACTAGATTTAATGAAATACTATAATATATAAGTGTAACTATATGAAATACTATAGTATATAAGTGTAACTATATGAAATTTAACGAAATACTATAGTACATAAGTGTAACTATATGAAATATAATGAATTACAATAGTACATAAGTGTAACTATATGAAATATAATGAAATACTATAGTATATACGTGTAACTATATGAATTATAATGAAATACTATAGTATATAAGTCTAAGTATACTAAACTTAATGAAATACTATAGTACATAAGTGTAACTATATGAAATTTAATGAAATACTATAGTATATAAGTCGAAATATATACTAGATTTAATGAAATACTATAGTATATAAGTGTAATAATATGAAATATAATAAAATACTATAATATATAAGTTTAAGTATATTAGATTTAATGAAATACTATACTATATAAGTGTAACTGTATGAAATATAATAAACTACTATAATATATAAGTTTAAGTATACTAGATTTAATGAAATACTATAGTATATAAGTTTAACTATATGAAATACTATAGTATATAAGTTTCACTATAAGAAATTTAATGAAATACTATAGTACATAAGTGTAACTATATGAAATATAATGAATTACAATAGTACATAAGTGTAACTATATGAAATATAATGAAATACTATAGTATAGACGTGTAACTATATGAAATACTATAGTATATAAGTCTAAATATACTAGACTTAATGAAATACTATAGTACATAAGTGTAACTATATGAAATTTAATGAAATACTATAGTATATAAGTCGAAATATACTAGATTTAATGAAATACTATAGCATATAAGTGTAACAATATGAAATATAATAAAATAATATAATATATAAGTTTAAGTATACTAGATTTAATGAAATACTATACTACATAAGTGTAACTATATGAAATATTATAAACTACTATAATATATAAGTTTAAGTATACTAGATTTAATGAAATACTATATTATAAGTGTAACTATATGAAATATAGTTATACTTATGTACTATAGTATTTCATTAAAATCTAGTATACTTAGACTTATATACTATAGTATTTTATTATATTTCATATAGTATATACTATAGTATTTCATTATATTCATATAGTTACACTTATGTACTATAGTATTTCATTAAGTCTAGTATACTTACTTATATATTATAGTATTTCATTATATTTCATATAGTTTCATGTATATACTATAGTATTTCATTATATTTCATATAGTTACACTTATGTACTATTGTAAATTGTAATTCATTAAATTTCATATAGTTACACTTATGTATTATAGTATTTCATTAAATCTAGTATACTTAGAATATAGTATAGTATTTTATGAAATTTCATATAGTTACACGTAATTACTATAGTATTTCATTATAATTAAGTATTATGAACTTATTACTTATATACTATAGTTAGTTAGTTACACATTATGATTAAGTATTATGAACTTATTACTTATATACTATAGTTATGTATTATAGTTAAGTATTACAAAATATATTAGTTATATAGTTATACATTATAATTAAGTATTACATACTTATTACTTATATACTATAATTAAACATTATGGTTAAGTATTTATGAATTTATTACTTATATACTATGTATTATAGTTAAATATTATGATCTTATTACTTACATATTATATGTCGGGCACCAAATTGATCCTAAAATACTATTCACTAATCTAGATTAATTAATTTAACTAAGATTAAGACAAAACAAATCAAAAATACCCCAAAAAATCACAAATTGGGCACAAATTCAATACCGCCGGAATACCTTATTGACACCTCGTCGGAAAAACTCCAAATTGAATGGAAGTGGTCTTTTTCCGGCGATGTAAATAGAGAGATTTGAAAGAGGACCAATTTTCAAGGCTAGTAGTACCAACAATTGTAAGAATAAAGCTTGCATGTGCTCGAATTTCGGTCAAGAACAACCGGTAACGGGATTTAGGGTTTATGAGTTTTGACTTCGAAATTGGATGCATTGGGCAACGATTGAAGGGGATTTTATGGGCATCTAAATCTTAAGATACCCTCAACAAGGCCCTATGGTTCATGCCCTCCAATTGAAGACGATTTGATCCAATTTTGGATTTTTTCAAATCGACCCCTTGGACGACACGATGACTTTGGGGATAAAATTCTACGATTTTAATCGACATTTAATCCGATTAAATATGGAATTACGTGTATTATAAGGTCTTCTTAAATTCCCAATAGTTAATGGCTTCAATCGGATCCAATAAATTTGTCAAATCCTCCATTGAAGCTTATAAAAGCTTACGGATTGAAGGCTTACGTGCACATGTTGAAGACTTCGTTTTTTGGGCTTTTGGATGGGCAAACGATGTCCGTTTTGGACGAATTTTATATGTACGGACTCGTATTAAAATTCTTTACATGATTATGAAAAAAAAACGCAATTTTGGATTTTTTTAATACTGTACGCCTAAGGTAAGCGTGTAGGCACACGCTTACCTTAGGCGTGTAGGCACAAGCTTATAAAAATTTTAGGGCTTTTAAACTTGCAAAAAAAAACTACATGCTTAACTTAAGCGTGTAAGAACCGTGAGCTGTATTTTCAAAATACCCACAATACCCCTGCACGCTTATCTTACACGTGTAAAATCACACGCTTAAGCTAAACGTGTAAAATAGCGTCGATATAGACAATATTTCGCGTGCATTTAGCCATTGTCAAGCTATGTTTGTCTGTTAAGTTATAAATGCATTATTACAAATAAAATTTTTAATTTATCTTTTACAAAATTCTTATATCTCATAAGTTTCAATTTTTTTTTTTTAAAAAAAACATTATTATAAATAATGCCTTCACCAAACAAATCCTTGACGTTTATAGTTTAATATTCTTATGGCTTATACATATGTGGCTAGGAGATACTGTGTAATCGTGCGATTCAAATGTCAATTCTACTCATCTGTCATCCATCACCCTCCTCCTATCACATCAGCTGAATAATTAATATTTCAACCAATTAAAAAGGACCTGAGTACTTTTACACTAAGTGTAAAAAAAGAAATCTTCTACACTTTTACACGTGTACCTATTAAAATAAAAAATAATTGTACTCCGAGTATAAATTCTTATAAATTAGCGGTTTGTCTAATCTATATCTTTAGGGCATAAGTTAAGAATTCCTATTAGGGAATATAAATCCTAAAAAGAAAAAGGTAAACCCCTACAAAAAATTAAAACTTACTAAAAAATTAATACATGATTAAAAATTACTATACATAGGATCTTAAACTATGCAAAAAGTACTGTGTCAGGGTGCAAAAAGCTTAGCCTTTGTTTTTTGGTCCAACTTGTTAAAAAGACAAGAAAGAGATTGATGTGTTGCTGGTTTACAGGGTGAGAAAAATATTAAGATGTGTCAGAGGTAGACCTGTCAACTGGGTCAGGTTGGTTGGGTTTGGATCATGTCGGATTCATGTCAAATCGGGTTCGGGTCGATCGGGTTGATAACGTTTTTGGGTCGGTCGGGTTTGGGTTGACCCAGCGGGTCGAACATGTCTTTTTTTATGATTATTATTATGATTTTAAACTTTAATAAAAATAATTATAATAATATAATTAATATTATATTACTGCCTCCGTCCCATAATGTTTGTCCTGTTTCGTTTTTGTACACTATTCATAGTTGAATAGAATCTTTAAGATTTCTTCCAATATATAAGAAAAAACATAGTCATGTGGGGTCTTGTTTGATTCGTCTCAACGAGTACTTTAATAATATCAAAAAATTATAGTTTTTAGAATTATATAATTAGATATATTAACGATATAAAATCCGCATCGATAAGTGTGTCCGGTCAAAACATGACAAACATTATGGGATGGAGGGAGTATTATTTAATAAAATATATTAAAATATTTAATATAAATGAGATAAAATATACAAAATAAAGGGAATCCGCGAACTCAAATTTGCGTTCGGGTCGAGTTATGTTCGGGTCCTTCGAATTCGAGTTCTTCGTGTTGGGTGTTCGGGTTGAGTCGATTTTTAAGAGGTCTAGTCAAAGGTATAAAAAGGAAATATTTGGTGATGTGGGTAATTGGATGGAACAGTGATAAGAAAAAAGAAAAAGAAAAAAAAGGAAAGTTACATGTCGTTTTCACTCATTTAAATGCTACTCCCTGTCGTTTGCATCAAAATATTTGGTGATGTGGGTAATTGGATGGAACAGTGATCAGTATCATCAATTGCATCAAAATTAAATGCTACTCCCTGTCGTTTTCACTCATTTAAATGTTTGAAAGTGAAAGACGTAAATGAAGGGGAAAGATGGTTGCTGAGAATAAAGGTGTAGGAGATTGTAAACAAGTTCTTGTCCAATTAGAAAATGTCAAAATAAAATCTATCACAATAAAATATAGAAAAATGTGGAAATCAACCTGAGGAAAACCATTGAAGCACGCTGTATACATTTGCGGTTTGCAGAGTGGGACTGGGCGCCAGCTCACATTATTACTCGTACGGAGTAATAAGGATCAATGTCGTAATCGGTGAGAGCAGTTTGCAGACTGGGACTGGGCGCCAGGTCACATTATTACTCGTACTAGACTAGGAATAAGTAACTCGTACTAGACTAGGAATAAGTATCAATGTCATAATCGGTGGGATCAAGTGTGCAAATCAACTTTTTCATAATGAGTAAGGGTTTGTTTGTTGTACTCATTTATAATAGTGTTTTTGTGTATAAAAGCTTTATTAGTATAATGTTATTTGATAAAATAAATTTATAAGCCCATTTTTATACTCCCTCCGTCCCATAATATAAGCCTCATTTGTCAAAAGTGTCGTCCCAAAATATTTGCCCCATTTACTTTTCGACCCAATTATTAAATTTGTTTTATTCTCATTAATTTACCTACCCACATTTACTTTTATTACTCTTCCCCATAAAATCAACTTACCTATCCACATTACCCATCTCCCCCCATATCTCTCTCTCTCTCTCACACCCTCATTTCTCAGATACTCTCTCGAACCCTCTATTTGCTTTTGCTGCTCTCTCTCTCACACTCAACCCTAATCTTTCTCTCTCGAATTCTCACTCTCGAACTCTCTAATCTCTCTCTGCTTCTCTGTTCTCGCTCTATCTCACACTCAAACCCTAATTTGTCTCTCACACTCAAATGCCGCTCGGACCCTAATCTCTCCCTCTCACACTCTCGATTCACTGGATCTTGGTTTCTGGATCTCGTCCCCTCTTCGATCTCATCTCTGGATCTTGCTTTGTGGGTTAGGGTTTCTGGATCTCGTCCCCTCTTCGATCTCATCTCTGGATCTTGCTTTGTGGGTTAGGGTTTCTGGATCTCGTCCCCTCTTCGATCTCATCTCTGGATCTTGCTTTCTGGGTTAGGGTTTCTGGATTCAGAGCCGCTTCTTCATCATCTCTGGATCTCATCATCTCTGGGTTAGGGTTTCTGGATCTCATCTCTGGGTTAGGGTTTCTGGATCTGGTCTCGTGTCCTCTAGATCTGCTTTTTGAGAATCCAGAGATGAGCTTCCATTGGACTAGCTGCTCTGATGATGGCAAGGCGGCCCCGAAGCAGAAGAAGAAGAAGAAATCTTCTTCTCACTGCTCTCAATACCCTAAGTGTGAATGGGGAAACCAGTGCCAAGGAGTTCACAGCTTCAGTCCCCATTACTCTGAAGATACTGTTGAGTGCTCCTGGAAACCTGAGGCCAAGGTGAATGAAGAAGTTGTCGATCAGCTCTCCAAGTCCCCGGAGAAGGAAGCAGGACCCTCCAGAAAAAAATCTCTGCAAAGGTTGAGATTATTATAATCTCTGATGATGAAACCGATGGTTGACTTCTAAACTTTGTCCTCTGTTGATTCCATGTTCAATTCGTCCCCTCTTTTGCTGTTGATTTGATTGCATGTTCATTCTCTGTAATGTCCTCTGTTGATTGCATGTTAAATTTCGGGATTCTAGGGACAACTGATTTTGCTTGCATGTTCAATTTCATTGCATGTTGTTGATTTATACTCTGTTGTTCAATTAGATGGATTACATTTTACTCTGTTGTTGTGTATCAACTTATTTGCTGCTGTTGATTTTGATTGCATGTTCATTGATCTGCAAATGCTCTTTATGATGAAATGTTCTGCATGATCATTGATCTGATGTGTTGTGAAAATGTATACATGTCTGCAAATGGTTTAGGGTGTTCTGTCTTGTTCATTGATCTGCAAATGCTCTTGTTATTACCTGATTTTTGTTGTTGTTGTTATGTTGTGTATTGATAAACAATGATGAAGTCTTTGAATACTGAGCAACTTGTACTTGATCTGCACATTGAGTTGTGATGTTCTGAAAATATATGTTCTGAAAATGCTCTTGTTATTACCTGGTTTCTGTTATTGTTATGTTCTGAAAATGATAAACAATGATTAAGTTGTTATGTTCTGAAAATATAGTTGTTATGTAAACTGAATGTGGTTTCTGTTGTTGTTATGTTGTGTATTGATAATCAATGATGAAGTCTTTGAAAACTGAGATGCATAAGTTGCCATAAGAAACCCGTTTATATTAACTGAATGCGGCTCTGTGTGTATGTTAGTGCTGTGAAAATGTAGTTGTGTCAGTGATGATTGGGGACAACTGAGATTATAAGTCTATAATCAAGGATGAAGTCTTCTTAAAATGAGATGCAACTTCATGTAATTCACTGCATTAATGTCCCATGAGAAACCGGTTGATATAACTGAATGAGGCTTATGGTATTCTTAGTGGGCTTGTGTCTGTGATGATTGGGGACATCTGAGATTAAATTGTTAAATGTTTCTTAGGTTTTTAAAAAGATGCAACTTCATTGTTTGACTTTTACTTCTTCTATGTTCCTGCATGACTATAAAATATCAACCATGTTCCTGCATGACTACAAAATATAGTTCTTGCATGCTTACTTACAAAATATCAACCATGTGCAAATGAAAACTATGTTCTTGCATGCTTACTTACAAAATATAGTGAGATGCAACTTATTTGCTATGTGCATGCTTACAAAATGTATTGATGTGCAAAATACCAGGCTAGTCTAGATAATAATATCCTGTTCTTCTTCTTGAGTTTCTTCTTCTCTGTGTTGCTGTGTATTTGATGGACCTGCTTCTGCTTGCATTCCTTGTGCACCCCCATGAACAATGCCCCATGCTTCCATAACTGCCCACATTGGTGCATGAACTTCTCTTGGCATAATTCCTTGAGCTTCCAATCTCTTTTTATTATTATGTGGAACATCATAATCATTGCCCCCTTTTCTTTTGAGTATTTCATTCATAACATATTGTAATGTCATCCACACATTACCTAATGTTTTAGAGTCTAGTTCATAAAATGCTTCATGAACTGCATCTAACATGTGATCAACATCCTTAGGCATCTTTTTGTGCATCAGTGATTGAATGCTCCTAAAAAACCCTAGATCTAATATGTTTAAATCAGGGCTATTAGGTGGTTGTTGAGTCAAAATAAATGTAAATCCTTCCTCTTGATATACCTGCTGCCATTCTGCATCTGCTTGAGTTATATGAGCTTTTGCATTGTCCTGTTGTATAAATATCACCTTGTGATGTCCATCTTCTGGCCACTTTGCCTTGATTGCTGGAACTATTTGGTTGATTAACATGCTCCTTGTCACCTTCTTGTTTATTGATTCAACTAGCTTGGTCACCAATGTCCCCTTTCTTCTGTTTTTTAATGATCTCTTTGCTGGCTCTGTGTATGTGAATGGAAAAATACCAATTTTTCCATCAAAGGTACATTGCCCTTCTGAATTGAACCTTAGTCTTGCTACTGCAGCAATGAACATTACTTTTGGAATGAACTTGCTTGAACTAGCTGCTCTGTATTTGCCTTTCTCATGTTGTGCTAGATAGACCCTGTGTGACTTCTTGCTCAAATAAAACCATTTCTCATCCAAATGAACAAAGTCATACATTGGAATGTATTCTCTCTTTGTTTCTGCTGTATCACCTTGTAGTAGCCTTAACACCCAATCCAGTCTTGTCACTTTGTTGTTGTCATTCAATCCTGGATGGAGTGAATTTGTGTGTGGCTTGATTTCTCCCTTCTTGATCATTCTATGAGCTGTGCTCTTTGATATGTTAAGGTTGCCTGCTAAATCTCTGATGCATGATCTCTCCCCCATATTCAGATTTGTAATAGACTCAATTGATACTTGAACTCTCTTTCTACCTGAGTTGTGATATTTTGGTGTGAGATTGTACATTTGGTTTGCATCCATCTGTCTCTTGCTTATGCTCCATATGTTTTGTATGCACCATCTTGATACATTAAATTGTGATACTGTAGCATTTATTGCACCATATTGTAGCTTTTCATTTACTGATCTCTCTACAAGCCACACCAAAATGTTCATTCTCTGTAATGTGCTGAGCCTGCTTCTGTTTGTCTGATGATGACTTGTTGCTTCACTGTGATGCTCTGTTTCTGCATGAATTATTGCCTCTGTTTCTGGTTCTTGGTTGAGATCAAATAGAACTTCATCTTGTTCCATGTCCCCATATGGCTGGTTGAGATCAAAGAGAACTTCATCTTGTTCCATGTCCCCATATGGCTGGTTGAGATCAAAGAGAACTTTATCTTCTTTCATGTCCCCAACTGACTGGTTGAGATCAAACAGAACTTCGTCTTCTTCCATGTCTTCATCATCAGTCAGAAAATCATGTACCTGGTCTACATCATCATGTGGAAACAGAGCTGGAATATTAAGATTAAAGTCTGAAGACATTCTGGAGCAGGCAGTGATGCTGTTAAATGCAGTTCTCAGAGATGAAATGGTGTTAAATGCTTCAACAAAGATTCAATGGTGTTTTTTGGAGTATTTTAGAGTTGCAGTGATGTAAATGGCTGGCTTTACAGGAATTTGTAATGTTTAGACTGGATCTTGGCAATCCGTGTGACCCTAATCCTGTGTTTCTATTGGTTGAAAAATATCAACCATGGATTTGCAGGTTTACTTAGTATTTGTCCCCATTTGTCAATAATTTTCCCTGCAAATTTTTTGTACTTACTGAGCAACTTGTACTTGATTTTCAATGTAAAATTTCTCCTTAATAAATGTGTCCATTCTCAAATGGGGGTTATATTACGGGACAGAGGGAGTAGTAAATTGTGAAGTATAAATAACACAAATTCCAAAGCATCACAATCATTTATTTTAGATAAATCCCTTTATATATGGTAAAGCCATTATAAAGGGCTTTACCAAACAAACCCTAAATTTTATATTGGGGATTTCCTCACACATAAATAAAAGTATTACATTTTCTTTGCTTAAATAAATTTTAATCTTCTAGTTAATGTACTTTAAAAAAATGATTAAAAAATAAATATAAAATATATGGATTTTCATATTTTTACATTTTAACTTGAAAAAAATACATACTATGACACTAACGACATAAAAAAGTAAATATAAAATATAAAATACAAATAAAAGTCATTAATAATCCATATGGATTCAATATTCCATATATAATAAAATAACATAATTCAAAAACTTGATGAACAACTTGACAAAATACAGTTCCGACTACAGAAACTTGAGAGAGAGGTAGAGAGTGGTCGGTGTTCAAATAAGGAAATCTTGGTTAGTAGATAGAAAATTAATAAATTAATAAATATATATTACTAATTTACTATTAAAATAAATTAAAATATATATATATTATTTTAATATTAATAAATTATACTGATTAATCGGGTCGGGTGGTCGGGTGGGTGATGGATCGGGTGGTGGATTGGATGAACCTTCATCCGTATCCGATCCGTCAATCATCCGTTAATCCATTCACCCGGTTATCATCCACTTAACTTCGAGTTTTCGTCCACAAATCTAGGGCGGATGATCGGATAGATCAGGCATCCGCGATCCATTTCCATCCCTAGGCTGGACCCACAACTTTTTGTATGTAATGCAAATTCAGACACAAGAGATTATAATACAACACTAGTTACTAGATATGACTAATTAAGCAACCCAAGCTAGATTAATCTTCATAAGAAAAATAAAATTGGATAGGCCAACTGCAAGTTGTATGCAGAGGTTAAAATCAGTATATTTGGTAAATGTGTCTTCGAATATGAAGAGGTTGTAAAGTTAATGGGATTCAAATTTTTAACTCTTTTTAAAGTGGATAATTATTAGGGGTGAGCAAACGGATCGATCCGATCGGATCCGTTATACCGGATATCCGATTCAAAAAATTTACAAAATCTCGATCCGTATCCGGTCCGTTTTGAAACAGATATCCGGAAAAAAGACCCGGATCGGATCGGATATATGAGCCGGATATCCGAATTATCCGATTACTACAAATATATTAAAAATGAATCAATATATTCATTTTTTTAATTCAAAAGTAATAAATTGTAAATTAAGAAATAAAATTTATAGGTTGTTTCTTAATTTGTTCGTACGATTTAAATTATATACACACTTATTATTCATATGAAAACGTATTTACAATATTTTACTTGGACAACAATATAAATATGTGATTAAAATATAAATATGTGATTAAAAATGTAAAATTTATTAATATATTACTCAATATATTAGTTATAATAAACAAACTTATGATTATAAATATTATATGAATAGTACCGGATATTTTCAGTGATCCGATAAGCTAAATATCTCGATCCGTATCCGGTTCAAGTATCCGGCAAAATCACCCGAATCGGATCGGATACGGATAAAAACTTAAATGATATTTTCGGATACGAATTTTTAGAATACGGATTGACGGATTTTCGGATCGGATCAGCCGAATCGGATATATTTGCTCACTCCTAGTAATTATTCACAACTACCAACTCTAAATAAATACTCAGTAAAATTTAGGGTGATGTTAGATACGCTCAAATTTAGGGTGATGTTACACGTGAACAAAAAAGCGGGAACAGGATTAAATGTACTCAGCGAAACAGACCGAATGGATATCTGATCAAAATCACAAATGCCACTAACCAAAAAAAAAAAAAAACGAACAGTCTTCGTTCTATTTATTCCCCTGCGCCTTCTCCTCCTTTTCCCCTGTCTGCTCTAATCACGAACAGCAGTCGTGCCCCCATATTCGTCTCTCTCCCTTCACTCCATCTTCGTCTCTCACCACCCCTCTCCTCCCTTGCCCAGACCACCGGCGACCACCATTCTCCGGTCCGACTCCACCCGCCACTCACAGCCCCCAACCCCAGCCGCTCACCGCTGCGAGCCCTGCACTCGCTCGCGACCCGCCTGCCACTCGAGGTCCGCGCCCAGATCCAGGCTGAGCCGCACCAGTCCTGGCTCAAACCATCGCACCACTGCTGCTGAACTGTCCCTGCTCCACCGGCTCAAACCATCGCACCGAGCCAATTGGTAATTCTCCTGGGACCCTACCCCGTGTCCTAATTCTTATATTCCATGACAGCACCACAAAAAAACCAGCAAGTTTCATCACAAAAAAGTATGTTTTCAAAAGGATAGCGAAAAATAATGATAAATTACATTGCACTATTGGCTAGTTATGGGTTAAGCGAGTTGGTGACCTTAATTAGTTATATATCTTACATTAATATTATATAAAAATATGACTTACATTTAAAGCTGACTAAGTCTTTTTTGGTCAACAACATACGTACGTTTGGCTTAAGGGCATTAAAATCTTTCATTGTGGACATCCCGCTGTATAAGTACACTTTCAGGGTTTGTTTAGTTTACCAAACAAACTCTAAAATATACAACTATTTAATAAAAAATCACCTATTTATGCAAAAAATGATACTAAATTTTGAACTATGCCAATATACATTCACAAGCGGCTAAATGAACATACATACATAAGCAAGGTTTTTGACATTTTGTAGCTTCACATGAGAACTAATTCATTTTCCATTGTTTTGTCTGACATCATAGCCCATCAACTGTTTGATATAATACATGATAAATGATAACAAATGTCCTTCACATGTTATACTTTTATGTGATTCATATCTTTTCGTTTCCTCTAGGCTAGTTAAGCTTAATATGCATATTAGGGACCGGATGTTGCATCATTGAAAAGCAAACTATGGAACCAAATTAGAGAGCTAGAGTTATAGTTAGGCCAATTCTAGTTCTTGTTAACAAAGATGAGATAAAAATCAACTACTTGCAACATGTTTGTCCTTGTAAGAAAATTAGTAGACAGAGATATTCAACTGAACCACATTCATTACAATTGCCAAAAATTTAAAGTTAGTGACTTTGAGATGTCCATATGCGGAGGGTAAAGCAGAAAAGGCACAAGTATGTATAGGTGAACACTAAACATACTTTTTCCTTTTCTGATTAAGCAAAACTATCATGGCATAAGTCACGACTGTAGAAGTAAATAATGATTAGATTATTAAATTCAATGCTAGAAGAAAAATACATGGAACCTCTTTGTAACAACTCAAAATATAAAACAATGAAAGCCACTGCTTCACTTCAATATTATGGAATCAAGAAGTCCATTTCCTTAGTTTTAATTGTCTTATATTTTGAGTTGTTACCAAATCATCAGGATAGTTTACTCCCTATAAATAAGTTAAAATTTAAGACAATGAAAGCCACGACCTCTTGTTTGACCAACACGAGAAGATCGAAAACGTCAACTAGTGAAAGGCGGGTAGTAGGTCGATCGATTTGAGAAGAGAGAGCAACGAGGTGAGGCGTAAGAATTTAGTAGCAAAAGGAGAGGAGTGAGGGATTGTGGTTTGGTTGACAAACCTCTCAATAACATGGCCCACTTCTTCATTTTCAACCATTACAATGGAGTTTATACACGTTACATATACTAAAATATATATTGTTACAATGCATGTGTTACCCTTGTTGGTTTTGTTACATCCTACATTTGTAATCATATCTGTAGCAATAGCTTATTTATTAATGTAACACATGGATCAACCTTTACCATTGCCTATCTATTGTAATGCATAACAAAAACCATTACAATTATAATGTTACAGTAGCCCCGATATTAAGTAGTAATTATATATGGAATGACCATTTTTTATGTTGAAAAGCTAGATTAATTTCATTTCAACTTACATGCTGAAAATTTAATCTTTTGCTTTGGGCAATGCATGAGTGTTATGGAATGACCAATTTTGTAGATTTTTTATTTGACTGAAGGTTGTGTTTGCTATGTAGCTCCTCTTACTGATCAATGGATGACGCACAACTTGTTCAGGAGATTTTAGACATGTTCCGTCAAATTCACCAACAGAATGGCGGTGATGTTTGGGATGCCTACCGACAGGTGAGACAACATAGGCAAGCGGATCTAGCTGTGATTATGCCTCGGGCCGTTTTGTCCGGGGCAATTCCTGGGGTAGAGTTTAACGCTAGTTTTCAATATAGGGCCGAACTCATGCTAGTAGGTATGCATGATAACGCTGTAAGGGGAATTTGTGTGGGAATTACGGATGGATATAATGTGCCTCGTGTATCGTGGCCCATTATGAGACACACAACTTTCAGTTGGATGATAACACCATTTTATACGGAGGGGAAGGGGGGCAAATTGTTGCGGCTTATAGGCAAAATATGAGAGTTTTGGAAGATCATCATCGTACTCGTGGAAATATAGCCATGGAAACAGTATCAAACTTTGATTTTCCAGTACGTGTAGTTTGGAGAAGGTAAGTAGAGGTTGAACTATACCGATATTTTTATATTGGCTTGTTCAACGTGGTGCAGTTCGGAGAAGAACAAACGAATGAAGGGTTTAGGGTGTACGAATATCGTTTACATAGGCAGTTGTAGAATTACAAAAAAATGTATTATTCTCCTTTTCTTATTTTATTTGTTTAAATTTCTAAATGATGTTTTTTAACTATATATTTTTGTTAATTTAGATGTGTGATTGTTATAGTGGGTTATGTGTGATTGTTATTCAAGTTATGCACTTAATTAAATTTTTAATTGGATAATGTTTCTCGGGACATCTGAACTTATTTATATAATTTTCAATTTTATCGTTTTTAATTATCGTTTGTAATAGAGAAATAACAAATAACAAATCATCTGGATAGTTACTCGGGTTATGTGTGATAGTTACTCCCTATATAATTTCCTTTGGAGATCTCCGGTGTCATGGTTGTCGGTATCAGGGGGTCTATAGCGTGAGAGTTCTACAACTGCTTTTGCTGCTTCTGCAGCATTAGCGGCTGACTGAAAAGCCGCTAATGGAGGATCGACAGGCCCATAATTAACTTTTGTTTCCATAATCCTTTAGCTGAATGAGTAACAGGATTCTTCAACTCAGACTCCTCAACCCCATCTGGAAGGCTAGGAAGATCCTCCTGATGAGAGGAGTAAGGTAAGGGACTTCCTCTCCCTTCCAAGTATTCTTCTTGAGCAGCTGAGCTAATCACATCATCTTCCAGGGCTTCTTTTGTGTGAGAGAGTGTCTTAGCACCAAGTACGTCCAATTCACGTGCTTTCAATGACAAAGCATTGATTTCTTTGTTCTTCCAATCTTCTTTCCTTTGGAGATCTCCGGTGTCATGGTTGTCAGTATCAGGGGGTCTATAGCGTGAGAGTTCTACAGCTGCCTTTGCTGCTGCAGCAGCATTTGCAGCTGACTGAAAAGCCGCCTGGGCAGCATCAGCAACATCTTTATACTTTCTTTTTACATCTCCAGCTGAACCATTCAATTCCTCTTCAACATCATCTGAAATTTGCTTCTCTAGCTGGCTCTTCATCTGTACAACATTCCATCTCAATTAAGCCTCATTTTGTTGGTACTTGATAAGGATCAGTTTCTGGAGAGAATTGTAGAATCATATATTATGTAAGAGAGATTTAGAGGCTTCAATTCAAACCTCTGTTGTATCCTCCAAGTTAGAATCAATGCCATTCTCAGCTGCAATCTCCCGCAGTGCCTTCATTCTGGTCTGCAAGCTTGGCTGCCTAGTAGACAGCTTCTGTATCATCTGCACAAAAGAAACCAATCCAAATTCAAACTTTCATCATTGAAAAAACCCTAGTGTGTTTGTTTATAGCACACACCTTAATGTTAACCCCACAATTGTTGCGCAATTCAACAGATCGAGCTACAAACTCTCTGCCAAAACAAGAGGCGAAAACCGCACGCATCTCCTGAAGCTCCGGGAATTCCCCAGTCCTTGAAGACGCAAAAACCAGGCTCGAAACTGCCTCCTTGAGCTCCTCTGGGCACTCTCTGGATCAAGAACAACAGATTTAGTAATAGCAAAAGGCATATTCTTCACAAAAGTCAAAACCCAGGATCAAAAAAGATGATCAGAGCAGCTAACTTCTCTTGGATGAGGTCGATCCTCTCAATCACAACACTGCAGTAGCTCTCTATCATAGCCAACGCGTCGATCATGTTCTGCTCCTTGATCACTTGCTCCACCTGGACAAAACAAAGATCACATTATAGCCCACAAAAACAATCTATATATACACTTAAACCTGCAAGATCGATAAATAGGAGTTAGTTACCCTTAAGAGAGCACGGTCGTGTTGGGCAAGGCCGAGGAGGTGAACAACATCGGACCTAGCGAGGGACCCGCGAGCTTGTCGCTGGCTCTTCAAGACGGCGAGGCGAGAGAGGGCGAGGTTGAGGAGGGGCCGAAGCCTGGTGGGTCTGAACCTTCTCCCTAGCAGCGCATCTAGCTTCTTTCCCATTTGATATAAATAGGCTTAGTCAAATAATTCCGAATGATAAAGTTCGAGGCCAGTTCATACATCGTTTTTTTATTTGTTAAAATTAATCTTAAATGTGTTTAGTTGTGATCTGGTTTGGTGAATAACTTTTGTTTCTTGCTTATGTGGTAGTTCTACCTGGTCATTGACTCATTGCGTATTATCATTGTCCGACGAGGAACGGGGCTCCGACGGGGACGGGGGAGGGGGGGAGATTTTGATCCCTATTCGGGGACGGGGACAAAAACAGGGACGGGAACGGGGAGAGTACTCCCCACCCCGAACCCGTCCCATTGCCATCCCTATCTAAAACACACACCATTTACCTCAAATCTACTATTTCATTTTATATTATTTGTAAAAGATGAATTTATATAAAAAGGAGTTAGAGCGCCGAACATGAAATAATAAATACGCCGTATAAACTTTATGACCATGACAGAAAAATAACAATGTCGTATTATGTTATATAAAAAAATGCATTATAAATATGGTATTATGTGTACATAAATTTTATGTTGTGTGTACATCAATTTTTTTTAAAGCGCGTATTTATAAATTTTATTGTGTATGCATTAATTTATTGGAAAATGTCGCATGTGTATAAATTTTGTAGATGCAAAGCACATGTGTATAATTTTGTACTATATATATGTCTGTATTTTTTTTTCGTGTTCATAAACTTGTACTATGCATGCATCGTTTCTCACTTTTATATATATATATATATATATATATATATATATATATATATATATATTAGGTTGTCGGTCCATGCTTCGCACTGGGAAAATACAATTTTAAAATAGTAATATTTCTTATAGTTGACATTTTTTTTGGTCTATAGGAGGCATTTAGGTCATTACAACGGAGGAAGGGGGATTCGAACTCATGACCTCATGATCACGGGGTGTCATGCTTGCCAGCTAAGTTGGGAAGACTTGACTTATACTCCATCCGTCCCTAAATGATCTTCCCGATTTGACCGGGCACACAAGCCGATGCGAATTTTGTATCGTTAATATCTCTAATTACATAACCCTAAAAGTTATAATTTTTTGATATGATCAAAGTACTCGTTGAGACGAATCAAACAAGATCCCACATGACTATGTTTTTTCTTATATATTGGAATAAATCTTAAAAATTTTCTTCAACGGTGAACAGTGCCCAAAAGTCAAATGAGAACATCAATACGGGACGGAGGGAGTAGTTGACATGTTAAATGTATTGATAATGCGCTAAGTAAGTTGATAACATGTTAAATAGGCTCGTTAATTATCATACTTGTTGTGCCGCTTAAATAATAAATAAGACGTTCTTAAACAATGTCTTCTATATATATATTTAAATGATATTATAAATTATTTAGCAAATATTACGTAGGACCATGCATGTGAAGGAGGAGCAAGTGCTTTCTTTGTAGCATAAGTTATTTAAGAAATGTTTATACTAAAAAAACGTAAAGGCTAAGTTGAAAATCATGACAATAGATTTACTAATAATGTTTAAATTTAACATGCACTACTTCTGAATGATCTTTTTTATTAATTTACATGAACTTTAACTACTTACATGAGAAAGTAATCTAATGCTACACGAAAAACACATATGCGACATTAATCTCTGGGACATTATTAATGACAAACTTGCCTTCGTATCAAATAAAAGCACCGAACTCTCTACACAGTACTTTGTTGAAGAATGAGGGAAGTTAAATCTTAATCTATTAATATCAAAGTGAATATATCAAAGCACCTACTTCTACGACTTTGAACTGCCTGTGTACAATGGAGCGTGAACGGAAAGTTTGTGAGTTCGGTACTTTATTTGATGTGAACGGCTGCGGTGGAGCAATGGAGCGCGAACATCGATGGAGATTGAAAACGATCGTGTAACAAATATAATTAGGTTAATTAAATTAATGATAGTTAATTCATTAAAAAAAAATAGAAAATATTAAAAAAGGATATATTTTTAAAAAGGGGTATGAAAAGGGATTATTTTTAAATAAAATAAAATAAGAAGTTAAATAGGTTATTTTAGGGGATACAAGTCAAAAGCCACACTCGATTATGTGAGAGGAGCAAAACAGAAAGTCGGCTGTTTCTCAAGCACAAAGACATCCAACGTTTTTACAATAACAATCGATCCAATGAAGTCTCACCAACAATGAGATCTAGATCGAAGTAGTTTGAGAGAGTGTTTTCTTAGAGCATCATTAATGGAAGGCTTATTGAAGGCTTTTTGCCAATAAGCCTCATTCATTTTTTTATTTTAGTGGAGAGCTTATTAGATGAGTTTATTGGAGTATATTAAATTATAATTATATTATTTTATTTATATTAAATTATCAATATATTTTTTAGATTAAATATTTAATATACTCTTTATATTAAATTATTAAATTTTAAAAATTAAAAATTAATTTTTTTATTAAATATATTTATTTCAAGTATTTTGTATATTTAGTATATATTTATATTAAATTAGTGTATATTTATATTTTAAACCATCATAAATAATATTAAAATAATTTGTTTTTAATTAATAATATACAAATTATAATAAAAAAAATAAAAAATATTTGAAACATAATCATAATGGATGTCTATGGATAGAGAAAAATATAATTAGAATTATAGTAATTTTTATTTTTATTTTTAATGTAAGAAAATAAAAATAAAATATTTTTTAAAAAAAATAATGGATGACCAATAATTTTTCCTGGCCGTCCGATCGGCGCCATGTGTCGCGCACTGAGTGCACAAACACAAACCCAGTAATAAAGCGTCATGCTGGGCTTTACAATAAGCCCTAAGTGAAGGGCTTATTTTTTGGTCAATTTTTAAGTCCCAAATAAGAGGCGGCTTATTGAGAACTTTTCATTTTTTAATCAAAAAAATTCAATAAATCTCTTCAATAAATCCCTCTTAAAATGCTCTTATAAAAAAAAAAAAAAAAAAAAAAAGGACTCACACACATGCACAAAACTAAGAAAGAAAACAGGAAACTTCCTGTGCACATCAGTCCTCAACTTGATCTTTGCCATCTGTTTTGACTTTGAGCCATATCCCCTCCAAAGCACAACAGGAAACTTCAAGGTTTTTAAAAGGGTTTATTATACGCGGCCATCCTCCCTCTCTCTCGTGCTTCCACTCCTATCTCATGAGAATTTTCGATTTTGTTAGTTCATCCATATCATTGATCAATTCCCCCTTTCCCAATCCAAACATACTTGCTCCAATTTCATTTCTACCACCGTCTAAGCAATTCTACTACCACCAAGTTCATGTCCAGCAGCACAACCCCATTATCAACTTCAGCTGTGCCCAGCACCTTTCTTGATCCATCCATTCCTCTCCTCAAGCCCCCCAATCAGAATTTCCTCCCGTACCCAACCTCTAATTCCACTGATATGTGGAGAAATTTGGCCAAACAAGCCATTTCAAGGACCTCGAACAAGGGTTCTTCTTCCACTTCGCTCTACCTCTCCCGCCCCTTGTGTTTTCTGGGCTTCTCCCAGAACTCTACACTGCCGGAAATATACAAACTCCGGCCAATTGAGTTGAGTTCCTGTAAGAAGTTGAAGTTCGCCGAGCTGGGTCTTTGCCAGAGCAGTGAGTTGTTGGTGAAAGAGGACAGTTTGGCCGGCTCCGGATGGACCCATATAGGCAACCTGGCGAGTGGTAATGGGTTGTCCCCAAAAGGGTTTGTAAGTTTAGATGAGCCGGAGGCGGTCTTATCCACAGATGTCGACGAGGAGGTTGGTCTGGTGGATGAAATCAATGAATGCTGGAGAAGATGAGAAAAGAAGAAGAGCAGAAGAAGGCGATGGCTATGAAGATTAATGGTGTGAAGGGGACAAACGGGTTATATAAGTCAGAGAAGTTCGGTGGAATAAGTGAGAGGAAGTACTTTGCACTGAAGAGGAGGCAGGTGAAGATAGAAATTGAGACATGGGAACAGGCTGCAAAAGAGTACTGGGAGCTGTTGATGGACATGTGTGAGCACAAGTTGGCCCCTAATTTGCCCTATATCAAGACTACGTTTCTTGGCTGGTTCGAGCCCCTGAAGAGTAAGATTGATGAGGTGCAGGAGCTGATTAGGAAAGGGAAGTGCAAGGCTTCTTATGCACCATATTTCGATCAGTTGCCATCGGATAAGATGGCAGTAATAACCATGCATAAGTTGGTTGGCTTGTTGTTAACTGGGGGTGAACATGGCTATGTTTGTGTTTCAGGTTGGGGGTCATTTAATCAATTTGTTTATGCAAACAGCATATGTACAGTTTCCAACTGATCAAATAGCAGAAGGTCCACCTGATGTCCGGCCTGCTTTCATGCACACATTTACAACTGTTACATATGAGAACAAGTAATGGTGTCAATTCTGATTTCATCATATTCTTGGCTCCTGGGCTTGTTTTTCCTATGTTGTAATATTATATAATCCTTGTTGGATTTGAACTAACAGGAAAGGTAGCAGAAAATTCGGAGTTATTCAATGATTCTTCAAGGCCTAGAGAAAACGGTCAGTTCTGAATATTGGAAAATGGTTCATATTATTTTTGTTTCCAAGCCGCTATTCTGGAAAAGAGACGTAGTAACTTTTTTTTATGGGAATGACCGAATGAGGATCTTAGTCATGTGTTATATATTATTGTGCTCTCGTATTTTTATTATAAACATCATTTCTGCACTCTTGGTATTCTGAAGATTATGATATGTCCAAAATACAGGCAAGGCATGTGGTGATTCCTTATATGCCAATGCTGGTTCCACCGGTTAAATGGACAGGGTATTGAAGCATCCTTGATTTAAGCAATTTCTTTTTCTTTTATTTAGTTATCTAAAGTGAGATTTTTTTTTTTTTTTTTTTTTTTTTTTGCCATTCATGGTTTCAGACCTCCCCCAAAGCACTCCCAAGGCCACCCTTCACTGATACAGGTCAGGCCCATTAGATCAGCTCCGGACCCACCGAGCCAGGCCAGACCCATGGCGACCGCTCTCAACTTCGCTGAGCCAGGCCATACCAAGTGAGATTATTTTTTACTTATTATTTTTTACTTGTGAGTGAAAATTTGTTTTTATCAATTGTGGTCCATGAAAACTTCAATTGTGAGTCCAAAATTGTAATGTTATTAAATATATAAATTAAAGAAATATCCAATAGGATCAAAACAGATATTAAACTTAGGGGCAGGGAAAAAATGCTCAGATTCATGAGATAAATAGTTAGAATCTATCTTGTTTTCTCTTAGAGAAGTAAATGGAGCATCTACAATCTCTTCTTTCTACTTCCATTTTTTACTGGCATGTTGGAGAGGTTAAATTGTCTGTATCCTTTCTATGTACCTTTTGTGTACCTTTAAGCTAAATTTGCTTATTTTATACCCTAAACCTTAAAATATAAAATCTAAACTCTAATACATAAATATAAACCCTATACCCTAAATCCTAAACCCTAGATCCTAAGCCCAAAACTATATATCATAAATCCTAAAACTATATACCCTAAGCTCTAAACCCTAAACTTTTAACCATAAATCCTAAATCTTAATCTATAAACCCTAAACCTTACTTATTAATAGTAATCTATAATTTAAAATATAAAATAAATAAGTAAAACTTAACGAAAACATGAAAGGGGTACATAAATAGGGTACAGGAAATTTGAGTTGTTATTTCTCTCCTTTTTTTCCCTCTTTTGCGCAGCTAATAGTGCTATTACACCATACAAAAATAGAAAAGATGATCTGGATCCAGAAGAAGAAGAAGCTTAAGGCCCAAACTGTCGTTAGATAGGAAATGGGCGTAGGCTTGGATCCAGTTCTTCCTTTTACTCCTATTTTCTTGTTAGATATAGATTAGGGCTTTAGGGTTATTTATGTTGAGGCAGTCAGCAGCAGCCGGTTGGAAATTCTCTCTCCCAAACAAAGTTTGATACGAGAGCGAGAGAGTTGGATAATTCATCAAATGAATTTGAGTGTAGAGGAATTTTATTCCATTGAAGAAGACGCTAAACGTCAGCATATTGAGCGCGGTTCCTCTATTACTTGCATCAGAGATAAGAATTTTAAGATTCCGGAGGATATCCATGTCCTGCCCCAAGAAGCTTTTCGTCATCCCTTTTCCGTACTCACCTCACCTCCTTTGATTTTTTATTTCAATCAAAATTGTTACCTAGCGTACTCATCAAATGTGTGCTTCGTTCCCTTAGATACAGCTATTGATCTTTTTATGGCATTGATTTAAATCATATGGAATAACTGGGACACTGTTTCACAAGTTTTTTGCCCAATCTTAAGCAAGTTGATCTCCCTTTAATCATCATACATAGTATGATAATCTGGCAACAACACAGATTTCATATCAATAAAAGTGGTTCATGAGTAGTACAGTTTTCAACTACCATTCAAGTCTTGGTTGCATATGGAACTGTTTTTGTTGATGTTCGACACTATCTGTGTTGCTATCTAATACAGTACATCAAAGATCTTGTTCCCTGCTATGATATAGTTTTAGTACTATGCTAAACTTGGCTTTTACTAAGATCATAACCTGTAGTAAAATTAAGTGTTAGAATATTACATATTGGACTGGAATTCAGGATTGGAACGCTAAGGGTTTTCTGGAGGGTTAGAGCATATTTATATACATGTTAGTGGCATTTTGGTCGCACCAGGTTCTGTATATGAATATTGATCAAAATATTGTTAACCTTGGGAAACATTATAATTGTACCAGTTCTTTTATTTATCTGATGAAATGGTTGTTTTGAGCTGATACTGGCTACAAGTTTGAACTCTATACATGTAGTCTAATGCTGGAATGTTTCAGTTTGGGTATGTTTTGCTTAAATCAATATATTTGGCCTATGTTTTACTGACTTGTGACTTAGTGTCTTTCTCTGTCTCTAACGCTTCGATTCTCTCCCATTTCTCAACTCTCAGAAGGGATTGCCATACTATTTTCTGCTTGAATCAGCCTCTGGATATGCTATTTTTACGGCCCATGGCATCAATTTTGTTGGGAGCAATTACAAAGCCGTTGTGGAGTACCTCAATCACTTTGATGAAGTCGTTAAGCTCAAAGCTTTTTATCACTTTGAATCTGCGGACATCGCTTTTGAGGAATTCCAAGCTATATCAGTAGGTATGTTTTTTTATGAGATAAAAGAAAAGATGGTGTTTTCTTTGAATGTTCTTCGTTGCTATGTCATATGTTTGGTAAATTAAAGGTGTATCTAAGTTGTTATGCTGTATTATGTTTGTAGGAAACTTGGCTGATCGACTGGCGAAATTCCTGAACCGTACTTTTCCAAAACTGAAGGGCAAATCTCGTTTTTCGCTTGGGGTTAATTCTTGTGTTTTGGCTGGCAGCATATGTGATCAACTCGGTATTGGTGTCGAATCTGGTGTCTTTATTCGTGAAGTTATCCGTGGTCTACGGTTGCACTGTGGCACTTTAATGAGGGAACTGAAGCTTGGAGACTTGGTAAAAGACCGTCTAGCTCTGGCACACAAATACAGCCAGCATGCACTAGAGAAGAAGGAATCTAAAAAGTTAAGCTCAAGCAATAAAGGAGGGAGAAAGAGGAAGGAATGTCAGTAGTAACCGGTTGAACTCGTGTGGAGCACTATTTTGGAACATGTTAAACATTAATTTTTGGCATATATCTCCTTAGAATGCAGATTTTGTCGTGTCTGGTGGTATATATGTCAGCAACTCTCTATCTGTTTTACTTTTCCTTATGATGTAAGGCCTTACAAGGCCATGATTTTGTCTGCTGTAACTCTATGTTTTAGCTATGAAATGCACCACTTTGTGTCAATACTATTCTCAAGCTCACTGCTGCAATTCTATTATTATGGTTTATCAAGGAACTTACGTCAGATTATGCTGGATCAGTACTTATTCCATTAGTTCTATCTGTACTTGCCTTGAATTTTTTAATTCAATGCCTTCTGCATTTCTGAGAGCTTTATTGTGCTTAAACCTCACCATTTACTCTATAAAATTTCAAACAACTGGTTTACTTATTTCTGTTCTTATGACAGTGACCCTCAAAAGGAAAGACAGTTGCCAAAAATTAACTGGAAACCAAAATGCTGGCCATCCTGTGGTTATTCTTCATATCTGGCACTTATAAAGCTAAGTAAGTTCACTAGCTGCTGTCTTTGCTCAAAACGTACATATATCTGTTATTGATTATATTAACAAGCTCCTCATTCACATGAATTTTTTCTTTTATATACAGATCCCTTCCAGGCTAAAACAGCAAAAATATGGAATTTTTTTCCAAACTGTGCATTTTTTTAAAACTTATACTGAATATACGTTCGGATTCAAACTTATTACGAGAATAGGCTGGCTCATGGAGGTTTGGGGTAAGTCGCTGTACGGACAAACGACTTACCAAAATAAAGTCGCTGTACGGACAAGCGATTCTATCCGAAGCACAACTTTAATTTTTTTTTTTTAAAAAAGGAGAGTCGCTGGCCAGGCCAGCGACTTTGATTTTTTTTTACTCTCTGATATTGAAAAGTATATAAAAAAAAAATTAAAGCAAAGTCGCTGTCTAGCCCAGCGACTTTGCAATTTTAATTTATTTTTTTTACTCTGATATTGAAAAGTAAAAAAAAAAAAATTAAAGCAAAGTCGCTGGCTAGGCCAGCGACTTTGCAATTTTTTTTTTTTCAATATCAGAGTAAAAAAAAAAAAATTAAAAGATTTTTTTTTTTAACTCTCTAATATCCAAAAGTAAAAAAAAAATTAAAACAAAGTCGCTGGCCAGGCCAGCGACTCTACCTTTTTTTTAAAAAAAAATTAAAGTTGTGGTTCGGATATAATCGCTTGTCCGTACAGCGACTTTATTTAGTTAAGTCGCTTGTCCGTACAGCGACTTTATTTAGTTAAGTCGCTTGTCCGTACAGCGACTTACCCCAAACCTCATGAGCCAGCCTATTCTCGTAATAAGTTTGAATCCGAGCGTATATTCGGTATAAGTTTTAAAAAAGTGCACAGTTTGGAAAAAAAATTCAAAAATATGACCAAGGATTACATCTATTCATTCTATTGTATTTCAGAAAATTTCCCCTGCCTACGGCTATAACCTTCAGAAATCACTCAAAACTCTTAATCACGGATATCCAGTTATACTTTCCGATTACTGATATTTCCCTTACAGGGTCTCAGAAATGTATTATCCTCTTATTCCATTTTCATATGTGGGTCCCGTATGAACATTCACTTGTATGCTTAACAATAAATAAAATATTGACACTAAGCATTCATATATTTATTTATTTTTTGTAAATTTTTTTATATAAATACATGTTTCAATACAGAACCTTCCTACGACATCTTATGTAATAATATAAGATTATTGTCCTATCATTACATTTAACTCATTATACTTAATATAATCATCATATCTTAAGTTTAAGGATGTATATGAAATTTATATATAATTTTATCGTTATTAAAATAATAAAAAATAAAAATAAAAGTAAATTTTAAGTCTTCACACTAGTTTCCAAAGAGAGGATAAGACAATTTATAATTTTTATGCTCAGCCAAATTGAGCCCTAAGTTATATATAGCGTAGGACTTGAAATTTGAGGTGCGAATTCTCCAACTTGTCTTTCTTGGGATCGTCTCCATCCATGCCTACTCCCTAACCTAAGTGTCGTCTCCTCCCTCTCTCCAATTTCTCGCAGCATATCTTCCATCCCTCGCCTCCGCTGGGCGTTGTCGGCTCGCCCCTTTCTGAGTCCCCGCAGCGCCTCCGTTGGGCGTCTCCACTTCTGCAATCAGTTGGAGACGCACTTTGCTGACTTTTTAATTAGTGAAATTCCATGGCGGCCCCTGGTAGAGGTAGTCCTTCTGATCCTCCTCCTCCTCCATCTACCTTTTATAAGTCTGGCTCTGTGAATTGATAAAGATGCTTAGTTTGTGTTTTCTTAGGTTTTTTTACTGTTTCTGTTTGGTGGTGGTATGAGGATAGGTGACCAAGTGGTCATCCTACCACTTAGACATGAAGGTGTTTTCATGGCGAAGGGTAGGGAGAATGCCCTCTGCACTAAGAATTTGGTACCAGGTGAAGCTGTCTACAATGAGGACTTGATATCGGTTCAGAATGACCATGGAACTGAAGTTCAGTACAGAGTATGGAATCCGTCCACCTCAAACTTGGCTGTCGCAATTCTTTGTGGTGTTGACAATATAAGGATTGTAAGTATGATATCATATAGGAATGTCATTTCAATTATTAATATATTATAATACTGTTTGATCAAATGCTATTATATGAATGAATGAATTAATTTAATATATATCTTAATGTATTTCAGAAACCTGGTTCTCATGTATTGTATCTGGGAGCTGCATCTGGAATCACAGTTTCGCATGTGTCTGATATTGTTGGCCCTGTGAGAAATCCAGTTTATACTTGATCATTTATATATTTCCTTGCTAATTGCTATGTTTGTAGCTCTACTATAGCACTAGTTTATGATACTTAAGTTTGATATGCAGGAAGGCTTGGTATATGCAGTTGAGAGAGATCATACAAGTGGGAAAGATCTTCTAATAAATACAACGAAGAGGATGAATGTTATACCGATTTTGAAATGTGCTATCAATCGAATAAAATACAACATGCTTTGTGGTATGGTGGATGTAATAATTTCTGATACAGTCCAGCCTTACATGGTTCGTTTGCTATCTTATAAAAGTTATCACTATATCGTGTTTTCAATTAGTAATGTGTTATGTTTATTGCTTTGCTGTTTAAATTAAAGTTCTATCAGTCATTGTAAAATCATGTGATGCATTGTTTCCTACTTTAAACTCTTGTATTAATATAGCTGGTTTTACATTTACCAGGCCCGATATGTAGCAATGAATGCTGAAGCTTATCTTAAAGTTGGTGGACATTATTTAATCACCTTGAAGGTATGTTATCTTTGACATTCTAGTTGTTGTGAAAGGCAAAATTTCAAGTTTTCTAAGTTATATTCTAAACCTACGTGAAGACAGAGGCATCTGCGTTTCCAGCTTGCATAGAAAGAGGTCTGAGGGAGCAGTTTACTCCAATGGAACAAGTCACTCTGGAACAATTCAAGAAGGACCGTGTTTGTTACGTTGGGGGATTTCGTATGCCCGAGATGGAGTCTATTCCTAGAGTTATTTAATTGTTTCCACTAGATGATTATGGAGTTATATTTATTTTGTTGGGACCCCTCTCTGGTGACTTGCACTGGATTTCTTATCCTTGTTTTATCGTCAGTTGATGACTGTTTTATATATTTGCTAGATCAGTATGTATGAATTTTATATAACCTGTTGTTTGATGCCAAAATCTTAACACTGTTTTCTGCATTTGTTGGTGCCTTCACATGCAGCCATATGATCTTCTGAATCAATTTTCAACCTATGTTGCTTGATCCTTGATAAAAAAAAATATACTTACCTTGGGATTTTAACTCGCTAATGATGCTTGTACTTGTTAAATTTCAATGTTTCGTAGAGTTGATATTATTGACTAGATAAGAGTTCATTGGAGATATTTTCTTGATAAATTGAGTTCTTTGCTTCTTTTCATATCTGTTCATAGGGTTTGTCCTCTTTGCGTTTTGATTTTAAGTTACTTCTAGATAATGATTGATAATGGGGCAAGGGTTTGTCACGTAATTTTCTCTAAATTTGATTGTCTTCTGTGCAATTTTTTTAATATGCAAACGAGATTTGTTTGTCTTTCTTTCAGAGGGTAATGCAGCTAACATGTTATCATATCCAAGTTTGAAAACAATGCACATTCTATATTGTATAGATGTTTCTTGGAGTTAAAGATACTATATGAAAGCAGTTAAAATGTAGAGTATAATTCATGCATGCATTTGACTGTACATTAAGGTGTCATCAAAAAGAAAGGGAAGAAGCACTAGAATTAGATTGTGAAGCATGACTGTACATTAAGGTGTCATCAAAGTTAATTAAATAGTACGGATTCAGCTTTTAACACCACAAACAACATTCCTAGGACATGGCTCACATTTCATGATTCCTAGCTAAATCAAACTGCAACAATAAAAAAATTTAGAAACTCATATGAGAGAAAAAATAGAATGAGACACAAGATTGAGAACACAGAAACTCCAAATTTTCAATTGGGTTTCTTGATTGAACAAAGAAAAAGGACAACGACTTCAGAATTAGAATCAAAATCACAAGAAAGAAACCCAGATGTCAAATGTGAAACCAAGTTTGCTTCGACAAGTCCGCCTCAGGATAAATGAGCTCAACAGCGTTTCAGTTGATGTGATTATATATTCCCAGGCTATCCGAAACAAGGAAGAGTGTTTCTGACGCATTATCTGGATTTTTGCGGTACATAGACTTATAGATTTCCCAAGATACCAAGTTCTCAATGCAACTTTCATTCATGGGCATTTCGTCGATTTGAGTACTGTCGTCGTTCTTTAATTTATAAAGTTTATGGTAACACCTTGCATCACCGCAATGAGAAAGAAAAATATAAGCAAGACATAAATAGTGGCATCATAGCAAGATTACGGAGTCACTCAGATAGCGAGCACAATCATTATAACGTTGAGCCGAGCGTACATGTAAAGTGAGACTAACAGGAGTACATGCATTTGAATTGTGTTATCCGATCCTTGGTCAAAGACATTGTCTCCGCCAAGTCACTAGCTATAACATACTCTTAAATGTTCTTCATAGCCAATGATACTTTTCATCTCCCATCCCTACGCAAGTGTTGGGCTCCCTCAAATTTGAAAGTGGGCTAATGAAAGTAAAGGTCAAACTTGAAGAGAAGTTTATGAAGGAATAGTGTACTTTAATCAATGCGCAATAATCAAATATGGAATAGGACAATTAATGGAGATTTACAATCCGGAAATTTTAGGGGTCGTAGTACTTTGTTAGAAGTCAACTACGATCAATGAGCTTAATCGGGTTAGGCCCATGACTATAATAACCGGGTCCTATGAGGTCACACACATAGAGTTATCGGGCTGAATCAAATCGAACCGGAAGCCCATGTGGGACATGAATTTCGGCCCATTGGCTTTAATTGAGATATTGGCTTTTATTATTAATGAGTAAAAGTTACCATTCATAATTACTTGATAAGGAGATATCTTATTAGAAGATATATGGAAACAATATAAAGATATTGTATCCATAACTAAAGATAATATATATATATGATATTATGTAATATCTTAAATAGTTAAATATGATCACACGTACAGCATATAGAAGATATATATATTGAAAGATTTTTTCTAGTGTGTGCTCATGGGCACACTCTAAAAACTCATTTTTTGACAATTATTTGGTTAACCACTAGTTTAATTTTGTTTGTTAAGGGTTTATCAATTCTCTATTAGAGAATATTTTGAAGATAAATTTCCTATTTAAGCTTGTTAGCATGTGCCCATGGGCACACACTAGAAAAACCGATATTGAAATTGTGTTTTGGAAACACAAGTGAACATTACTCCTCCTCCAAGTAAGGTGCACTGCCGAACATACCCAATTAGTGAAGTCACCTTGTTCTTCTTGCGTTCGTCGTTCTAGCAGACGAGATCAAAGACGATCCAGATTCCAGACTCGTGTGGACTAATTAGAGAAGCCACACTTAGGGCTTTCGATCTCCGCTGAAATCCTGCAAGAACGTTTCAGACTCGCATCAAACGGTATGTAACTCTAACTATACTAGATTCATATTAATTCATGCATGAGATCCTTGTTAGATGTTAGGAAATAGTTTCCTGAAATTCCGCTTTAAGCATCTAAATTCCCTTCAGTTTAGAATGTTCTAAGGAGAAAAAACTAGAAATAAGTTCTAGAATTCTAGAGAAATGTTCAATCCAATCCACCTAGAACAAGTATAAATAAGGTTGTTAAGTGCTCATTCGGAGCATCAAGCAAGCAAGAAACAAATCCAATATTAGTGAGTGTGAGATCGAGCTATTAAGCTCAATGGAGAGTTCGAGTCCTCGAGTGAGTGTAGCATGTAAGTTAGAGTTCGGGTGAGTGTTCTACAAATAAATTACTTATTCTTGTATTTATATATTTCCTTCTATACAAAAATTAGTTTATATTTCTAATTGTCTTATTTTTTCCATCTTAATCATACGAAAGAGAGAAAAAGGTTAGTTTTCACAACAAAGCTAAAATTCTTTATTATTTGTTCCTCCATAGCGCACAATTTTTTGTCAGGGAATGAAATGGAAAAGACGGGGATCTATGAACTGCATGCAAGTCTAAATAATTATGTATCAATTGTTTTCTATCATTTGTTTATCCATAGTACAAGGTGTACAACAAATAGAAAGCATAAAGCATATATGAATGGCATAGAAAATTATTTGTATGAGTTCAATGGTTGTGAATTATATCTCATAATTTTCACCCATTACACAACAAAATAGTCTCAGCAGCAGATCTTCAAGATAGAAGGCAGAATGAGAAGAAGATGAAATGAAGGCATCTCTGGGTGCTAATGAGTTTTGCTATAAAGAGAAGAGGTGAAGAACACAGATCGATGCAATGAAGGCTTCTCTTTGGGAGGTAATGAATTTTGCTATCATGAGAAGAAGATAACATAAGATCTTGAGACAGATGGTGGCATGAGACAAGAGAAAAATGAAATCAAACCTAGAAATCATATGCATGTTAGGGAATTGTAGATTCAAGTGTGTTAGTACAAGGAACGGTAAGTCTGTTCTTTGGCTAGCGGAATATTCATAACAGAAAGTAAGGTAATAGTGGACACATTCCTTAGAGAGGAAACCTTAATCAACCAAGTAGTTGACTAAGTAAAACCTCTACCTCTAGGTTTGCCTAGTGGGATTTCAAATGTCTACTTTTTTATTACTTCTGGAATTACAATCAAGCAAGTTGTATCTCAATCTAATTCACTCCTAGATATATAGACTTCTTATTGTAACGCTCCTAATAAAACAAAAGACACCCAAAACCCTATCAAGTACTCAACTCACCAAAGCTTTATACTTGGAAGTGTTTCTTCTCTTCTTCCTTGTTCACCGCATGCTCAAGCTCTTGTGGAAATGATGTAGACGTGTAACCCTAATGAAGTGGACGACTTCACTTTATATACTCTAGATAATCCTATTGATTTACCCTAATTTTACTTAAGGAAAATAAATAAGATAATCTAATACAATCTTTTTTAATCTTTTCCAACTATAAAATCTTCAACAACTTTATCTCTTACGGCCTAAGTTGTATCATGAAGATCTCTTTCCAAATATAGAGATTCGACAAATCACAAGGGCAACAGCGCGCGCGTCTCATCGTTCCTTGCCGCTGTTCCCTTTCTTTTTCTTCTTCACAACAGCGCGTCTCATGATTGCGTTTGTTCCAGCGCGTTGTTCCTTTGTTGACTTCTATGTTCCTTTGTGCTCTCTGTTTTGATTCTTCACTTGGTTTTCATCATTTCTTTTCTATCACGTTGTTCCTGAAACTCATAGTCACAATAAAACCATCAAGTGCATTTTGAGTTTATCATCATCAAAACTAGAGGGAACATCATTGTTCCAACAAATTCCCCTTTTTTGGTGATGACAAACTCCTTCAAAATGTGCCCATTCAAAACAGTCAAGTAAGAAGTCAATCATACATAGTCAATCAAGTTCAGAGATCAAATTATTGACAATGTTCCCCCTCAGAAGGTTCATAGAAAGATTTACATTCAAGCAGCCTCAATCTTTTTCCTTGGCACTAGCCTCTATCATCAACTCTGCATTGGGTTTTCACATTTTTCATACTTCCCCCTTTTGGCATCATCAAAAGATCACATAATATCACAAAGACTTAACTAGCATGCAAGACGGGACCAAAATATTTCAATCATAATGTGGAAAGAAGTACAAAGCATAGGAGCCTAGGCAAGCATCATCAAAAGATCAGAAACAACTACGAGAAAGACATAAAAACATTAAAAATCAAGAATAAAGGGCAGGCATGCTAGACAGTGACAGAGAACACTCATTCCTCGGGGTCTTGAACAACTTATTCGTCTTTGCTCAAGAAATAATCCAAGAGCAGCTTCATTGGAATGTTGAGTTGTTTCATTTCAGCCAAAATCTGATGCTGAACAGAAGTCCCTTTAGACGTTCCCTCGCCAGCAGCTTTCTTTGCAAACACAGTGTCTGTTCCCTTCGAGTCACCCTTAAACTTCATCTTCTCCACAACAGAGGAATCCAACTCGCTACCCAAGGAAACTTCATTCTCCTCGCGATAAGACTTATCGTTAAGAGCATTTTCACCAGCCCTGGATACGCTAGTGAGTGAGACTTGGCCTTGCACCGTTCCATATGGCATAGAATCACACGTGGGAGATCTATCTTCTCCTTTCTAAAAAATCTGTCAAGCAAAAACAGATCACACAAAGTGATGGTGTTTTGCTTCTCTTGTCTAGGTGCTACAGCCCTGGAGATGATGTGGAACGCAATTCGCTGAGCCAAAGTCAGCCTCTATGTGTGCAACTCACCAGAAGTGGAACCAAACAGCCGTTCCATGCAAGCAAACTTCTCCTCATTCACTTCACCAGCGGGAACTTTATAAAAACCTCCTAAGGGAACGAAAAGCAGAGATGCAATTACCTTTGGATTGCAAGACATATCCTCACCACTGATCTTGGATGACCCACACATGGCGTCAGCTTTGGAGAGGTGGAAATAGTGGTAGAACTCACGCATCTGCACTTTATTCATAGTAGCCCTGTTGGCACAGAGTCGTTCCCACCCTTGGAACTTCAGAAGATCCATCACTTCTTCCACCTTGTGCTCAACGAAGAAGCTCTCTCGAATCAAAAGCGGGGGCAAGATCTTCTTACCCTCAGTGAAGTCAGGAGCAGTGGTCGAAAGAGAGACTTCAAGCTTGGCCTTTCCCTTCTCAGTCTTAGCCTTTTTCTTTTCTATTTGGATGGCGGAACGAAGTCGTGCCTTTAGAGGGCGAGGAGAGGTTTCGTCACCATCGGACTTCGATGGCGTCGACTGGGTGGTAGGGGCTTTACGATGCTCCATGAACTGAACATCATCGTCTTCTTCTTCCTCCTCATCAGAAGCAGAGGGTTGAGCCAATTTTTGCTTATGGGAAGACGATGGTGCCAAAGCAGGAGCCTTTACTCCGAGATCCTCCCCAATGGACTTCATTGCCTATTCCTCCTCATCAAGTTTGTCTTTGGCAGGAGAGGAAACTTCGTCTTCCTCCTGAGGTTGTTCCTAGACCTTTAGGGGAACCATCTCAAGCATAGGGTTGAGATCCTGGGCTCGAAGAGGGGACGAAGCGGAGAGAGGAGTAGTCGGTGTCGTGGTGGAGGCGGACGGATCAACCACCTACTGAGCGGCGGCCGCAACGATGTCAAGGACTGTCGCCGACACCCCAGAGTCGGACGGTATGACGCAAGTAGCCCTTGCCCTTTGCAGTTTTTGAATGACAGCCTCCATCTCGGCATCGGTCGTCTGGTCAGTGGGGATCAACTTGCTTGGAGAATCCATTGAAGTGTTTGAAGGTTTGGGAGAATAGGGTAATGAGAGAGAGAGAGAGAGAGAGAGAGAGAGAGAGAGAGAGAGAGAGAGAGAAACTTGAGGAATTTGAAGTTTAAAGAGAGAATGGCGGTGGATTTCCTTGTGGAGGAGGGTGGTATTTAAAGGAAAGATAAGATTTTGGCAAATAAAATCTTTCCAAAAAAAAATCCCAACCGACTTCCCAAAAAGTCATCATGATGTCTTTTTCTCTCTCCACAGATAATAGCCACTTTACCTCGTTTACCGTGGCGCCGTTCCTGCAACTGGGCTGTCAAATTTCAAAATTAGTCGTTCCAACGTCCACCTGCAACCAAATTAAATGCCCTTCACCGACACAGTATCAACGTTCCAGTACTCTGTTCCCCCTTAATTTGAGCAACAATCTTCGTTCCCCCTGAGGCAATGAGTGTTTGCAAGGCTTGTCTGGATATTTCACATGGGGTTCACTCAAAAATAGTATATCCAAACAAAAGGTAGGGAGAAATGCAACTCAAATAATTATTCCCAATAAAAATGTAAGAAAGAAGGATCATAGGGAACGTTTACCTGAATCAAGGCTTGAGAGGTTGTACAACCGATTATCATTTGGGCTTAGAATGAGAGTTCAATTCATCAAATCGGTTGTTTTGGGTTTGAATTAAGATGTTAGCATGTAATCAAGTATTTGAACACAAATCAAAAGACAAGGAACCTAGACCCTACAACTTTAGCAATTCAAGCATACAAAAGTCATGAAATATTAGAAGTCAAGACAAGCAAGAAGTAAAGATGATGTGTTGAATTCCTTAGGTTTTGATGGTAATAAATATTCAACTAATATGGTAACTAAGTATTTCAGGAACAAAGACAGTTGTCACAGGGATCTATTGCAGCAAAGGATTGCAGAGGGAACAAAGCTCTGTTCATGTGCTTTGTTACCTCTCAAGGAACATCATTGACGAACAAGATCAAGCTGCGAATGGAAAGAGGAATATACAGTGTGAAGATTATGGAAACGATCTCAAAAGATCATGCGGTCAAGGATAGGAGAATTTGGCTGGAAGTAGACCTTATCAAACGCAGGCCGGGCCAAAGCCAAAATACGGGCCCGTTTTTGCGGGCCCGAGCCGGCCCGAGCCCGTTTATCGGGCCCAAGGGGATAACCGTGCCCGCCCAGAAGAGCGGGTCTGTAATACCCGAGATATTTTTGATTATTATATATATATATATATATATATTCATATATTAGTATTTTATGAATATTTTGGGTTTGTTATTTTGGGAAATAAAGGAAATTGGTTATTTCGGGGATTATGATTTCCATTAGGATTATCTCGTATTATCAATGGGTATACATAAATAGGTTTTAATATTTTTGAAATATCATTTTTAGGTATGTATTAATATTTTATTTTGGGCTTAGAAATTTAAATTAGTTCCTACTACAAGTTATAATATGAAGTTGACGAGTGGTACAGGTTAGTATTGATATTGGAATTTTTCAAGTAATCAATGTAATATTTTAATTTAATACCTATATGAATTATAATTAAAATAATATGGGCACAAAAAGACAAAATAGATTTTAGATAAATATCTAACTAATGTATATTTATCCTAAAAAGGCCTAGAAATTTGTTCTAATTTCTATGGCACTCCTCCCTCCTATTATATACTCCCTCCACCGACCTTCCTTGGCTGCTATTTCACGCTGGGAGTATCAAGCCATGGCAGCCCACCCATGGAAGAGGATCACCTTTCTCCTTCTTGTCTTCTTCATGCTCATGGCTCTTCATGGCTAACTTCCCCTCTCCTTTGTTGGTTTTAGAGAGCCAGACATCTTCTCCTCTCTAAGCTCCTCACGGCTGCCACCAACCACCTTCCTCCATGCCCACCCTCCTCTGTAAAGCAGAACCACGCAGCCAATCTGTACAGAAGCCAGCAGCTGACCACCAAAAACACCAGCTCCGATCAACACCACCTCCCCTCCTTCTCTGTACTGCAGCCAGCAGCCAGCCCATCCTCTTCTTCCTTTTTCTCCTTCCTTGATTGTTGTTTCACGCCATTAACAGCTCCTATGTCACCTTCACCTTCATCTTCATTTCCTCTTGTTCTGCTGATGATTAGCCACTGTTTTTCTCTGCTGTCCGCCTTCTCTGTTTTTCCTCTTGTACAACTGATGTTCAGCTGCTGTTTTCCTCTGCTGTCCTCCTCCTCTGCTGGCCACCATAAGAGCTTCCATCTCCTCTTCAAGGTCTTGTGCATCCATCCTTGATGTGTAAAACTTATAATTAATATCCTAGGAAGAAGCCTTCCTAGGATATTAATTATAAGTTTTATAAATTGGAGTTCCTGTGTAGAAGAGATATTTAGGGTACAATTGATGATAATAAGAGGTTGATTAATGTTGCAATATAGCCTAGGATGATTGAGATTAGAGTTTGGGAGTGAAAATATTGATTTTAGGTAAAACTGAACACTTCTGGAAAATTCTGGGAAAGTTTCGTAAATACTGGAAAGTTGGGGTTGATATCATAATTTAGAGAATTTCGTCACGAGTACGAGTACGAGGAATCTGACGGATCTCAATTCCGATATGTAGCGAAAGTTATGGCTGAATCTGTAAGGTGATGCTGATTCAGGGAATCGCTGCAAAGTTGAAAATATCGGAATACCAGGCCATAGCATGGATGGGACAACAAGGAATGTTGTCACGTGACGTCTTACAAGCAAGTCATATGTGAATGTTTATGTGCTTTGCATAAATATTGATTATCTGTATATGCAGTATACCATAATTAGTATATGTATGTGTGTGTGATGTTGGCAGGGCCGGGCATGAGCCCGTTACAAATGGTTGACTGAACAGGGCCCCCAAAATTTTGGGGCCCCATATTTTTATATTTAAGCCCAGTCCATTTAGATATATTTTCCTTATCAATCAAACCCTAGAAACAACAGCCTCCAAGAATTGATTTCAACAGCCTCCAACACCGAATTTCTCTTTCTTTTCCCAACACGTTCATTACTCCATTCCTTTTTCTTTTCCCACTTCATCTCTTTGTCTCTTCAATTCTCACTCTTCCAGTCTTCCATTTTGTCCCAACTTCCCAAATTACTAAATTAGACTTCAATTTCGCCGAATTCCTCTTAATTAATCGTCTATTCCCGATTCAAACCTAGACATTTGATCTCTCCAAAGCACAATTACAATGAAAATTCATGTATCTTGGTCGATTTTTGGTGTTTATAAATTAGGGTTTTCTCTCTTGCTCGTTCATCAACAATTCGATCAAATCAATTTCAATCATACCTACCTTGGTCGAAGACTCGAATCTGGATTTTCTGGGTTCATTGGCGGTCTGCACAATCTGGATTTTGGTTGAAGACTCACATCTGGATTTTGGTCGATTTGGGTTCAAGTCGTCGCCGAACTCAACATTGGCGCAGCTGGTGGCCAACTTCGAGCATTGACGAAGCCAACAGTCAGGCTGAGGCACGTTCAGGTATCGTTTCATTCGTTTGGTTTGATTGTCGTTCGACTTCCCTCTGGATTTTGTTTGAACTTTGAACCGCGATTTAGATGGTAAATTGGTAATTAGTTGATAGCTTCAATTGTTCGACTTCGTTCGACTGCCTCTCAGCCCTCTTCACTTCGATTTTTCGTTCGAAACTTGAATAGTTGAATTCATTGTCGTTCGACTTCGTTCGACTTCCCCTCTTTATTTGTTAAAATGTGCATGACTGTTTGTTGGATGTCGATTTAGAATTTTATATGGTAATTAGTTTGATAGTTTCATTGTTTCAATTGTTGCCTTGTAGTTGTTGGATGTGATTTGAGGAGGTTCTGACTTCTGAGTAATTTTATTTTTGTTTCAATTACAGTGTAATTAAAAAGCTTCAGGATAATTGGAGAAAGAAGAATCCTGGCTAGTGTGCAGTAAACAACATTACAACAGTAATGCCATCGCTCAAAGGCCAAGTTATTTTGTTCCTAATTATATGTTGATATTTTGTTTTTGAGATAATATTCAACTTTTTATCATGTCTTCTAGGATAAGAAAATATGAACCTGGATGTCAAAAACGTAAAAAGAAAAGGATAAGTGATGCGATAATTCAATCTCAAAAAGGAGCTCTTGATAAGTTTTTCATAAGAGAATCACAAGCTTCCCTTGATAATCATGTTGATGTTGGTGTTAATTCGGATGATATTCATGTTGATGTTGATACTTCTAATGAAAATCCTGATTTGGTGAATTTAGTTGACCCTCAAAATGAATTGAATGAGGATAATGATGTTGTTGATGTCGATGCTAATATTAGTTTGGATGACATTCATGTTAATGTTAATGCTTCCGGAGGGAATCCTAATTCAGCTAGTTCTTTTGATACTCAAAATGTTATTGATGTTGATGACGCTACTGATATTGATCATGAAACTAATGATGATGATTTATATAGTATTGATATATTTGATCCAAGAAATTGGGATGCTTTGGATTCTAAAATGATTGATGTTCTTGCTGTAAAAGGTCCTAAAAGAGATTTGTCCATTGAAAAAGGTCCCAAAGATAGGTTTTCTAAACGATTTTCTGCCACATGGTATACTAGAATTTTATCAAATGGAGAGAAATGTGATAGAGATTGGCTTGTGTATTCAAAAGAGCTTGATAAGGTATTCTGTTTTTGTTGTAAATTCTTTAAAAAAATGCATGTAAAAGGTGGATTAACAACAAATGGGTTTGGGGACTGGTCACACCTTAGCACTAGACTTAAGGAGCATGAAACAAGTGCAGACCATGTTACAAATATGAAAACTTGGTATGATTTGCGTCTTAGACTTCAAAAGAATCAAATTATTGATAAAGTGGCTCAGGAGCAAATAGAGAAAGAAAAAAGTCATTGGAAAAAAGTATTGGTAAGAATTATATCTATTGTGAAGTTTCTTGCAAAACATAATCTTGCATTTCGTGGGACTGACGAAAAACTGTATGAAAAGAGTAATGGAAACTTTTTAGGCTTGGTTGAAATGTTGGCTGAATTTGATCCATGTATTCAAGAGCATGTGAAACGGATTACAGATGATGATCTTACTGGTCATTATCTTGGTAATAAAATCCAAAATGAGTTAATTGCTTTGCTTGCTAAGAAAATCAAATATGAAATTATTAACAAAGTAAAAGAGGCTAAGTATTTTTCTGTTATTCTTGATTGTACTCCTGATATTAGCCATCAAGAACAAATGACCTTAATATTAAGATATGTAGATGTCTCTTCTAAAAATGCGATTATTGAGGAATCTTTTCTAGGATTTTTAGAGGTAAATGAGACCACTGGACAAGCTTTGTTTGATGTTTTAAAATCTGAATTAGAGTGTCTTGGTCTTGATATAGATAATGTGCGAGGACAAGGTTATGATAATGGTTCTAATATGAAGGGTAAACATCAAGGAGTGCAGAAAAGACTTTTAGATATTAATCCTAGAGCCTTTTATTCTTCTTGTGCTGCTCATAGTCTTAATTTGACTTTATGTGACATAGCCAACACTTGTGGTAAAGCTAGAGATTTTTTTGGAATAATTCAGCGTATTTATACAATGTTTTCTAATTCTACTAAGAGATGGCAGGTGCTTAAAGATAATTTAAAAGGCTGGACACTCAAATCATTGTCAGGGACTCGTTGGGAGAGTCGTATTGAAAGTGTTAAATCAGTAAGATTTCAAGTCTCAGATATAAGAGAAGCTTTACTTCAAGTAGCTGAAATTGATAATGATTCAAAAATCAGAAGTGAAGCAAAGTCTTTAGCACATAATGAGCTTGGTGATTTTGAGTTTCTACTGTCAATGGTTATTTGGTATGAAATTTTAAGTGTTGTTAATGAGGTTAGTAAACATTTACAATCAGAAAGTATGCTAATTGATGTAGCTATTGAACAAGTTGAAGGGTTGATTTCTTTTTTTAGGGGATATAGAGAATCAGGATTATCAAAGGCCTTAGAATCAGCAAAGATAATTTGTACTGAACTAGATATTGAACCACTGTTTCCTCAAAGACGTCAAATTCGAAGGAAAAGACATTTTGATAAAAATCCAATTGATAAATCTGAAGTTACTTCACAATCTGCTGAAGAATCATTTAGACAAAATTATTTCTTGTGTGTTGTTGATCATGCAATTGTTTCTCTAGAAATCAGATTTGAACAATACCAAGAATATGAAAGAGTTTTTGGATTTTTATTTACTGCTGACAAGTTATGTTCTCTAGATGATGCATGTTTACAATCTGCTTGTACTAATTTTGAAATTGCACTTCAAAACCAAGACCAATCTGATGTTGATGGTAATGATTTATATGTGGAATTGAAGTTACTTCAAGGTTTTTTACCGAAAAATGAGAAAGGAATGGGACCTCTTGAAATTTTTAGGTATTTAAAACGTGTAGATTGCTTTCCTAATGCGATTATTGCTTATAGAATTTTGTTGACTATTCCTGTAACTGTTGCTTCTGCAGAAAGAAGTTTCTCAAAGTTAAAGCTATTGAAGACCTACTTGCGCTCCACAATGACACAGGATAGACTCAACAACCTTGCTTTGATAGCAATTGAGAATGATTTTTTGAAGAAAGTTGATCATGAAGAACTAATTGAAGATTTTGTTTCAAAGAACGTTAGAAGGATTGTTCGTTTTAAGTGAATTACTGAATTTCATATGTTATTTTGCACTGTAAGACAATTTGCTATCTTATTTGTAAAACTTTTATTATAATATATTATGGTTTTTGAGATTTGCATTTTATTTCGGTTATAAATATTATATGTTAGAAATGTAAAAGGGGCCTCTAAAATATATTGTAACAGGGTCTCCAAATAGTCAGGAACGGCCCTGAATGCTGGTTATATATCTTGGGTGAATTATGATATATTGAAGATTGATATGATATATATTGGGATTAGACATGAGCTATGTCGAGGTTTATGATGAGATATTAGACTCAAATGTGTGATATTATATGGGATTATGCTGTTAAGGAGTATAGGTTAAGATATATGATTGATGAGAAAGATATGATCATATATTGAGGTTTGATAATATACCTAGGTTCATAGATTAGATGTTATGATATATATATGACCGAGTGTCAGGATTTATAATAATTATATGTGGAGAATTGATATGATGATAGTAATTGAGGTTAAAGGATATGATGATATGTGGTGGTATGTGTGGCTTATGAGTAGAACGAAGAATTATATGGAATAAGTTAGGCCTGAGTGGCAATTGATGAGAGTAAGTGGTTTTTAGGCTTGTGTGGCTAGTGATAGGTTAATGAGTTGTGAATCATCGGGAATGATTTTCATATTGTTTTCTAAATGCGTTTTGAAAATGGTTTTGCCTGTGTGGCACTTGCGTACATTAATTTTGAGGCCTGTGTGGCCATGTGTTGATGTTTTGCCTGTGTGGCGTATGTTGATTTTGGCATGTGTGGCTATGTGTTTTGTTTTGAAAGCCTGTGTGGTAGTTCATCTCTCGATTAGGGCTCATCTTGGGTTTGGTCGCCCGGATGAGTGGGTCGTGGGAGGTGCTTTGCCTGTGGCATGGGGAGGGTCGCTCGTCTGGCTAACGGTGTTGTACCCTCCGGCAGGTGAAGGAGATACCCGTTGTCTGTGGCATGAGGAGGGTGTTCGTTTAGCCAACGAAATTCTACCCTCCGGCAGAGATGGGTATGCCCATTGTATGGGACCACAGTGGGTTATGTGTAAGAAGGTACCTTCGTGCCCAAAAGTTCTTGGGCATGTTTTCGATATTATCGTATATGTTTTTTATGAAAATGGTTTATTGGTATGATTATTCTTTCATTATAAAAATATACCCGGGTATAGTATGGTTTTCTAAATGATAATTTATGGTCCCGATGATTTATAATTCAATTAGTATTATGGTGATAGCTAGAAACGTTATAAGGTATATGGATAGTTGGATATAAGCTAAGTGTTATATAAGAGTTCTGAGGATTGAGTGAATAGTAAGATATCTTGGAAATTTAGTATCCATAAAGTGTAAGGTTAAGTATAAGTGATGATGATGGTTATGAATATAGATTAGTTAGATATTATGATGAGTCTATGTCTATGGATGTTAAGGTGATAATGGTGATTGAGGTTTATGGATGTCAAAGGAGTTATAAGATATATATATGTATATACACCTGTTGTATAAGGTGGAATAGTTGTTTAAGGAGACATAAAGAGATATTTGATATTATAGCGATATAAGGTTTATAAAATGTAATTATGAGTTAAGGAAACTAAGATTATGTGTAAGGTTATATGACTTATTTGGATATGTGGATTTGTTGATATTGAGGTATAGCTAGGCATTTGATCTTATTGGTATTTGAGGCATAGTTAGGTATTTGGATCCACTAGGTTACTTGAGGTATAGTTAAGTACTTATGTGACTATTTGGAATGTGATTGAGAAAAAGGAGGAATGAGTTATAAAGTGAATGATTAGGAGAACAGTTAAGTATTGGATAATATGTTTTGGGTATCTAGTAATGTATTGATAAGCATATTGAGGTATTAGACTAAGAGTTCAAGGATTGTTGATGACATTACATTGAGGTATTAAGAAGAATGGTTGTTCGAGGCTTAGTGATAATATCCTTGGGATTTAGGATATTATGGTGTAATCATATACATGTTCTTTATTTATGCTATTGCATGTATTTTTTTCGCTTATGACTTACTTAGTCCGAATAAGGACTAATCCCGTGGTTGGGGGTTCAGATATATGACTGCAGGCCCAGATATCAGAGTAGCGCAGTAGAAGCATGGAGGAGAAAGAGAGACATGCGACATGATGCTAATTTAGAAAAGAGCAATATCAAGGATTATGTTACTTGGGATTTAAGAAAAAATTTGAGGTACGTATTCTTAAAAGCCTGGAGGAATTTCTGCAAAGAAATTCTTGGCGCTGTAGCGTTCCAAGGTTAATTTTTGGGGCGTTACAGGGCCGGCCCGCATGTCATATACTATATTTTAAAATTATTTTTAGTATATTTGTTTGGTATTTAACGGGCCGGCCCGTTAAATTATTATTTTTAATGTATTTTTAGGTTATATTTATTTTTTAATGTATTTTTAAATATTTTTATATAATTAAAATTTTATACGGGTTGAGCGGCCCGTACGGGTCTGGCCCTGTTACCGGCCCCGGCCCGTCAGCCCGAATGGGCCGGGCCAACCGGCCCGTTCGAGCTTAAACCCTTGTCCAAGCCCGTATTGCTTGGCGGGCGGGCCGGCGCGCGTTTGCTCAGGTCTAGCTGAAAGGATCTCGCCGAAGAGAAGATGTGGAGAGAGAAATCCGGATACCTTATCTTAGGAAATCTTTCCTAAGATAAGATATTTGGAGAGAGAAGATTAATATCCTTAGCCGATTTTATTATCTTTGGATTTCTTTCCTTAGATAATGAAAGCGGTTAAGATATTATTCTTCCAACAATATTAGACTTCTTGTTACCTTGTTTAGAAAGATTCTTCCTTAGATAATGAAATTTACGGACCATTAACATACATATTATATTATGGACTCTAAATAAGTATGATAATAATGTTTGGAAAAAGATAAGGTGAGGATGGAGGCTTAAGAAAAGAGTGAGGACACCCTAGGACCGTCAGATCAAGAAAAATACCGTTCAGATCAGCCAAGGAAAGAATTCAAAAATAATTCGGCACGGCCAAATTTTTCGCGAAAAAAACGCATTCCTTGTGCACACGCATTTTGGTCCGTATTCACACATACATTGTTTCGCATGCACACACGTTGTTTTCATGTATACACACATGTCATTCCGTAAGCACACGTAGGCTATTTTTGTTGGTTTTTATCATATGAACACATGTTATTTCGTAAGCACTTTGAGTCATTTCGCATGCACACATATGTTATTTTTATGTGTACACATGCACACCTATGTTGTTTCACATGCACACATGTTCAGAGGCGGATCCAGTGGGGGTCATGGGAGGTCCGATGACCCCCCTTCCTCTGGATCAAGCCATATACTAAAAAAAATAAAAAATATATATATATTAATGTATTGTGTATGTAAACAAAAAAGAGCTATTAGCTCAATTGGTCATGGAACATGAGCTTAATCCAAAGGTTTGGGGTTTAAGTCTCCCATCTTTCATCTTTTGTATTTTTTCTTTTTAGATAAATAACAATGTGTGTCCTTTATTATCTCTTTTTCACAAATGTTTATATTTTCTATTTTTGTCCATCATGATTATGAAATAAGCTAAAAAATTTGTAAGGTAATTGAATTAATCTTATTTAAAATTATCACAATATATTTGATACTAACATTTTCTAGGTAGTTCTCCTTACTATTTGTCCAAAAATATTTTCAAAATTGTAAATTAATTAAAAATGTTTTTTCAAAACATAATAATCCACCTAGTATATAAGATTTGTAAAAAAAATTATACAAATAGTAATGTGATTAATGCTAAATAATATTATATAATTTTTCATAGACGATTTTGTGATCCCCTTCGAAGAATTCCTGGATCTGCCACTGCATGTCTATTTCTCATACACAAATAGCACATAGTGCATCTCGTATTCACAAATAGGCCATTTTCACATGCACACAGTAGTATACTTCGCATGCACTCGATAGTATACTCGCATGCACACAGTCGTGTTTTCATGTGTACACATTTTGTTCATTCCATATGAACGCATGCATTTTATGCATGCACACAAAAATAAATTTCATGTGCACACCATAGTGTATTTGGAATGCACACAACAATGTATTTGGCATGCACACAAATCTGCATTTCGGATGCACGCGAATCTGTCTTTTTCGCGAATAATTCGGTCGTGTCGATTTTTTGCCGAATTTTCCCAAATTTTTGAAAAGCAATCTGGGCACTCCGTTTACTTCCCACCCAATGGCTCTTATGCATCCTCATTTCTCTCCTCCCTTCCCATCCTCACCGGATCTCATTATTGGTAGGTGCAAAATTAATTGTAAATAGAATAAGGGTGAATAGGTAAATGTACATAATTATTTGATGACGTGACATACTTAGATGAACTACTCGTATGAGATATAATTGTGGATTTAGTAGTAGTATATAGATAATGTATTGTTTAAATTTTTGTACAATAATCCCTGTTTTAAAACTAAAATGCTACAGATAAAGAAATTAAAATTTAAAAGCAATATTTGTTCAAATACGACAGGTGATATTTTAGCTTTATTGTAGAGTAGTATGGTAATAGATATGAATATAAAAATAATCTATTATATAATTACTAAAGTATAATATCAACTGCGCCATATGGCGCTCCGAAAATGAACCAAACCCCTCTGCTGCCACATGACATCACGGTATTGAATTTGCCACGTGTCAAACTCTCATTTTTTCGATTGTTTTTTCGAAAATCTAATAAAATCAAAGAAAATAAAATCACTACTCATATTAGTCGGATATGCATACAATATGAATATTAATATACTCTAATCTTTCCAAAAATGTAGCAGATATTATTCCCAACTATATATTTTTTGTACGTAATCTACATCTATATACTATTACTAAAAATCTCATTTACTTAATAGGTCTCATTTTTTATTGTAAATGGAAATTTTGAAAATGATATCCATATAGAAAATATCCTCCTTACAAATTAGCAAAATATATTTTCATCATAAACTTCCATTTATAACTCTTTATTTCAACTAATATATCAATACGATAAGCATATCTTTGAACTATATTACTTGAAATCCATCAAATCACTTTTTTAAATTATTAACCTAATAAATTTGCACCAATATGGCAATATCATGATAAATGGGTCAAAATATTTTGATTAGAAAATTACTCCGTATTACTTAATACTATGGATAAATATGTAATAAGTTCGTGTAAACTTTGATATAATGATATGAGTTGCTAAATCCTCTCATCTTTCATTTTGAAATCCCTAGCCACAATCTACTATATATCTACTAAAGCAGAATACCTATTACGCCACGTGACGCCCCCAAAATGAATCATACCTTTCTACTACCACATGGCATCACACCATTGATTTTGCTATGTGACAAGCTCTTATTTTTTCGTTGTTTTTTTAAAATAAAATAAAATAAAATCTATGTCCATATTGCATACAATATGAATATTTTTTAATTAATTCTTTCCAAAACGTAGCAAACAACATGATCAGTCATATATTTATTTTGTACATAAATATATCAGAAATCATAAATTATCGGCCATATATTTATTTTGTAATCTATTATATCCAAAATGCTCCCAAAAATCTACTACATATCTACTAAACTAGAACCTAATTACGCCACATGACACTCCCTCATTAAAACCGCCACATGGCACTCTCTCTTTAAAACCGGCACAAATAATTTTTGTTTTTTTAAAATAAATCTAATTATAAATCAAATATTATTATCCTAAACCTATCACTCATATTCTTATAATTTAAATACAAATCAAGTACAAAGATTAGAAGTTAATCATAAAGATTACAAATCCAAAATTTTCTAATTATATACAAATCCAAAATTTTCTAATTATATACAAATCCAAAATTTCATAATCTACTAAACAAGAACCTAATTACGTCACATGACACTCCCTTATTAAAATCGTCACATGGCGCTCTCTCATTAAAACTTCCACATGTCAATTTTCTATTTTTTTTCAATTTTTTAAAACAAATCTAAATTTAAATCAAATATTATTATCCTAAACCTATGACTCATTTTTTCCTAATTTAAATACAAATCAAGCATAAAGATTACAAGTTCATCACAAACATTAAAAATCCAAAATTTCTTAATTATATACAAATCCAAAAATTTCTAATCATATACAAATCCAAAATTTCCTAATCTACTATATATCTACTAAACTATAGCCTAATTACGCCATATGGCACTCCCTCATTAAAACTGCCACGTGTCATTTTCTGCTTTTTAAAATTTTTAAAATAAATCTAATTATAAATCAAAGATTATTATCCTAAATTTATCACTCAATTTTTTTCTAATTTAAATACAAATCAAGCACACAGATTATAAGTTAATCACAATGATTACAAATCCAAAATTTCTAATTATATACAAAATCCAAAATTTTCTAATTATATACAAATCCAAAATTTCTAAATTATATACAAATACAAAATTTCCTAATTATGTGGATGATTGAGATACGAAATTATCGACCCAAAATTAATTTTAATATCAATATTATCTAATTCTATTTTTTAATATATTGATTGATTTTAATAATCTATATACTATTATCAAAGCCATAACTATCTCTCCTAAGTGTTAACATTCTAACTATGTCAAGTCATCAACTTAATTAACTCATTTACATATTTGCCCTTACATTATTCTACAAATTATATCGCAATTATCAACCTAAATTAGCTATATATTTCTAACCATATAAATTAGTAATAGCTTATATAATATATCTAGGTGATGTCATTGTAGATGAATAAGAAAAACTATATTATATCTATTTACTATTTTACACTTATTATTATATATTTAATAATTAATTTATATCATTAATTACCAAAATATATAATTAGAACATGGAATTTACGTAGCTTTTTTGGTGACTAAATATATATAAATTAGATATTGTATCAAACTGGTAGGCTTTTATACAAATTAGGCAAAATATATGAAATTCTTATCTTGCATTATTTTATATCAATACAAAGTCATATTGTTTAGGAATATATTATCTAATTTTTATAAAAAATACAATTAAATATATTGTTTAGTCTTATTAACTTTAATCATTTATAGAAATCAAGGTTTGTAAATTGTTTATTCCTCTACATTTAAGTAATCAATTTTAGAAAACAACATAAAAATTCTCCCATGCGCTAGATCATTTGAAAACTTTTATTTACATTACTTTGAAAATTTTAAGATACAAAAAGTATTTTGGAAATGGTTTTACATCTATAAAAATAATACTGATACTAATAATTATGCAATTAAGATTGAAAAGAAATAATACTTATTTTCTTGATAACAATTGTAAAGATAGTTATTTATTATAAACCCCAAATTATATTTTTTTTATAAAATCTTACAAAAATTATTATTTATCTATTCTAATTTTAATATAATTATAATGACAATCTTATAAAAAATCATTCTTTATCTCTAATGATTGATTTATGTATTCCTACAATTTATATAACCTAGATAGTTAAATACTTTTAATACAACCCATCATATATAATTCATAACACCATATTTTTAAATATACACATCTTTATGATAAGATTTGTATTATAATAACGAGATAGTGTAAAAGTAAAATTATAATGGTCTTGACCTTTTCTTGATTGTAAATATCAAGTCGAAAATAAATTTGATATAATTATAATGCAACGATCTTTACTTAATTCTAGATAGTTGTTTGTCTTAGTTTGATTAAGAAGGAGATATATTTATCCAAACTAAGTGAATTATGTTACTTTATATCTTTAAAAATTAAAATAAATTATCAAAACTTTATGGATTTGTTTCAGTTTTTGAATAATTTTGCTCTCAAACTATAAACAAAGCTTTTAAGAAGGAAATTAAAAATTATTAATTTTTTATAAAAAAAGTTTGACGTGTCAAAAGGAGATGAAGACACATAATATATAGTAAAAGATGCGTATTATCAAGTTATAAACCCATAGAAATTGTCACTTGAAAAATTAAATAATTTTATAATTTTATATTTCAGTATACTTAGACACATAATATATAGTAAAGTTCACAACATTACTTCATTGAAATTGTCACTTGAAAAATTAAATAATTTTATATTTCAGTATATATATATATAAATAGATAGATACAATATTAAATGTATTTTTCTAACATCAATGAATTAAAATCAAATTTATATTTTAAATTTATATTTCAGTATATATATACATAGATAGATACAACCTATAATTTGACAACTAATATACAATATATGAAGTTCATATTATTTTTTTGTTGATATACAATTATTTATATTATTTACAGATATTTTTTTAATATCAATGAATTAAAATAGATAATTAACTTATACTTAAAAATAAAACAAATTTAATAAAAAAAGCCTCGTATAAGGCACAGATAAATAAACTAATTATTCATATTTTTAATTTAATATATATGACGTAAAAATTTATACTTAACATAAGATATACGCTAATTAATGAAGTATTATGTTTGTTGGTCTTTAGTTTTTTGTAGTGATAAAAGTAAAATATATACCGTATTGAAAGTCATGAGAAGATAAAGATATTTTACTTTGAAAAATTCCTTATATTTTCAAGATAACAGTACACTTTTTTGACATTTGACATGTTTTACAGCGGCGTAAAATCCGAAAATTTTATACTGATATAAATGAGTATTTGTCCATATTTTCCTCGCTTATAAATATGTGGCTAGGAATTCCTTTAGGCAATGGCTAAATACACACGAAAATATATTTAAATGGACGCGAAACTACACGTTTAAGCTAAGCGTTCGGTTTTACACGCTTAGTTTAAGCGTGTAGGGGTATTGTTGGTATTTTAAAAAACTAGTTCATGGTTTTTACACGCTTAAGCTAAGCGTGTGCCTACACGCTTAGCTTAAGCGTCCATTTTTTTTACAAGTTTAAAAGCACACGCTTATCTTAGGCTTTCAGTACAATTTTTTCCCCCATAATCATGTAGAGAATTTCAATACGAGTCCGTACATATAAAATTCGTCCAAAACGGACATCGTTTGCCCCTCCAAAAGCCCAAAAAATGAAACCTTCAACTCGCGCGCGTAGCTTCTTCGAGCAGCCCATCCGTAAGCTTTTATAAGCTTCAATGGAGGATTTGGCAAATTTCTTGGATCATATTGAAGCCATTAACTATTGGGCATTTAAGAGGACCTTATCATACACGTAATTCCACATTTAATCGGATTGAATGTCGATTAAAATCATAGAATTTTATCCCCAAAGACACTGTGTCGTCCAAGGGGCCGATTTGAACAAATCCAAAATTGGATCAAATCCTCTTCAATTGGAGGGCATGAACCATAGAGCCTTGTTGAGGGTGTCCTAAGATTCAAAATGCCTATAAAATCTCCTTCAATCGTTGCCACAATGCATTCAATTTCGAAGTCAAAACTCATGAATCCTAAATCCCGTTATCGGTTGTTCTTGACCGAAATTTGAGCACATGAAAGCTTTATTCTTGCAATTGTTGGTACTACTAGCCTTGAAAATTGATCCTCTTTCAAAACCCTCTCTTTACATCGCCGGAAAAAGACCACTTCCATTCAATTTGGAGTTTTTTCAACGAGGTGTCAAGAAGGTATTCTGGCGGGATTGAATTTGTGCCCATTTTGCGGTTTTTGGGGTATTTTTCATTTGTTTTGTCTTAATCTTGGTTAAATTAATTAATCTAGATTAGTGAAAAATATTTTAGGATCAATTTGGTGCCCGACATATAATATATAAGTAATAAGTTTATAATATTTAACCATAATGTTTAACTATAGTATACAAGTAATAAGTACGTAATACTTAATTATAATGCATAATTATACTTTATAACTAATATATTTTGTAACACTTAACTATAATACATAACTATAGTATATACGTAATAAGTTCATAATACTTAACCATAATGTGTAACTATAGTATATAAGTAATAAGTTCATAATACTTAATTATAATGAAATACTATAGTAAATAAGTATAACTATATAAAATTTCATGAAGTACTATAGTAAATAAGTCTAAGTATACTAGATTTAATGAAATATTATAGTACATAAGTGTAACTATATTAAATTTAATGAAATACTATAGTAAATAAGTCTAAGTATACTAGTTTAATGAAATACTATAGTATATAAGTCTAAGTATACTAGATTTAATGAAATACTATAGTATATAAGTCTAAGTATACTGGATTTAATGAAATACTATAGTATATAAGTGTAACTATATGAAATTTCATGAAATACTATAGTATATAAGTTTAAGCATATTAGATTTAATGAAATACTATACTATATAAGTGTAACTATATGAAATATAATAAAAACTATAATATATAAGTTTAAGTGTAACTATATGAAATATAATGAATTACAATAGTATATAAGTGTAACTATATGATATATAATGAAATACTATAGTATATAAGTATAACTATATGAAATTTCATGAAATACTATAGTATATAAGTGTAACTATATGAAATATAATAAAATATTATAGTATATAAGTCTAAGTATACTAGATTTAATGAAATACTATAGTATATAAGTCTAAGTATACTAGATTTAATGAAATACTATAGTATTTCATTAAATCTAGTACACTTAGACTTATATACTATAGTATTTTATTAAATTCCATATAGTTACACTTATATACTATAGTATGTAATATCCCTCATTTTATAAGAATATTTTGGAATTTTTCTAACTCCCGAATTACTAGTCGGATTAATTTTAGAAGAGTTTCGGACATTCTGTAATGGGTTTGAACTCTGTAAAATTTTCTGAGTAATATAAAATACAGTTAAAGTGTATTCGGGGTTAATTTGTCGTTAATGTACGAATATATTTAACCCGGAGTTAAGAAATTTAACCCAAAGTGAATTCGGATAAGACGAAGCATTTTTGGCCTTCACCGCACCCAGCGGCAGACGCCACCGCACCCGCGGCGAGGACCAAAAACAGAGCATCGTCTTCGCGATAACCTTCAGCTGTAAGTGCCACTGTGGCAGTCCGTTTGAGCAGTCAAGTGGACGTCCAAATGGCTCTTTGCCTTGTCCCCTTGTCCCCTAGCTTGTTCCCTTTGAGGAAGCTCAATTTGGAGCTATAAAAGGGGGTCGAATCAGAAGGCCAAGCTCGATCGTCTTCTTCCTCCCCTGCTTCCTCTGTTTTCTCTCTGAAAATCACCATTTTCGAGCTGCTTCGAGCTCTATTCGAGAGGTTTCTTGAGTTGTGAAGGTTACCTCAAGTGTTGTTTGAAGGTTTAAGGAGTTGTGAGATCAAACCATAAGCAAATCGAAGCATACAAACGATTTGGGTAAGATTTTTCTCCATGGAAGCTGTCGCGAGAGCTCGCCACTGTCTGTCCACCGCACCCCGCGGTAAGGCTCCCACCGCACCCGCGGCGAGCCTTGTCTGAGTGTGTGTTTTTGGATTTTGGCTTTGGGCGAGGCTCGATTCCTTTGATTTCTTTTCGTATTCTTTTAGATTCATATATAAGTGTATTGAATCTAACTTAGGGTCTCGTTTTGGATCGTTCCATCGGGATTTTTATCCAGGATTCGTTCCAGTTTCAAGATTCAGGACCCGTTTCTAAGCGTTGTCGTAGTACTCGTCTAATCTAAGGCAAGTGACGGTTCACTCTTGCTCATCATTCCATACTTCAATTATTTATCAATAGTTTAGTTGTTAAATAATTTGGGATGATTCTTAATTATGTTGGGAACTGTTGTGTTAATTAATATAATTAAAATCGGATATTATATTAGGTTGTATATTCTGCTAGAACCGACGTTATTATAGATATATTGTGCAGGTATTGGGCCGTGATGGCTCTGTGTGATTTGTTGTGTGTTTGACTGTTTAGTTAGCATGAGTATTCGTAGGGGCGATGGGCTCTAGATTGAGGCTCAGTCGTTTCTTTATAACAAATTGGTGAAAGGGCAGGTTGTAAGTCCCCGACATCAAATGGTGTGGTTGTTGTGGATATGGGCGTTGGGCACTATATGAGGCCCCGTCTCTCTTGATCGTGTTGTGGATAATTAAAAGCTTATAACGTGTTGTGTTTTGTTGTGGAATTAAATCAGATATAGTGCCTTGCGCACATAATTAATATACCTTGGCGAGTAGTGCAGCTAGGCGCTAGTGCAGCTAGGAAAAAACTCGTCTTAGTTTAGATCGCTTGTATGCGATGCTATGTTTGTGTGTTTGCTTGAGTTACCCAACATTTGTCATTATTTCCGTTAAGGCTAATTTCTTTGGAGTCTCTTTTGTGTTCGATTGCTGTGAGACTTGGTCTCTAGAATCTTTCTTCTCATGTCTGTTGTTGTTTTCCAGTAGAGTATGGTGGTTGACTGTCGTACTCGGTTATTATTCGAGGGACGATGAGTCTAACCTAATATGTCTACTTAGAACCATCTGCTTTGTACCCTTGCATGGTCTTTCATTAGACTGACCCACGTAAATGGTTCTCCGCATGTGGGCTGGTGTCATCCGTTTGATTCGGCACATCAGATAAATTAAGGATCCGAGAAGGCTAGAGCGACTATAAGAATGGACGGTGTTTTGATAAACTATTTTGTTTTAAGACTTCCGCTGTGTTATATTGTAATATGTTTAAGACTTCCGCTGTAATCATTTTGATCTTGTATTTTGTTGTATTTGGAAATGGTTGTGTTTCCGAAACATTGACTTTATTAAGAGTTGTAATATATGGTATTATAACTGTGGTTTGATTTTATATCAATTGGAAAAAGCCTGGGGTGACTTCGTGATGTGGAATCCGAGGTCATCGGCAAGAATACTTTCAAGTGGTTTTGGGGGTGTTACAGTTATGGAATCAGAGCCGGATTTTTTTCTTTCTTACGGGTCGGGTTTAAAATGTTTTTCTAGAACAAGACTTTTTGTAAACCGATCACTCGTTTGAAATATTTTCGAAGGCTCTGAATTTTCCTTGAGAATTTTAACCGTTCATAGTCGCGTCGTTTCTAAAAGTCTGATATGGAAGTTTACTTCTGTGTCTAGAAGGACTAATTCTTTTCTTATTGTCCCATAGGATGGGAGCTTGTTTATCGCTGATTAGAGAGCTGGATGAGGTCGAGATGGCTTCGCCGTCTCCAGTGAGGCCGAACTTCCCGACTCCCCCGAGATGTTTCGAGGTCGGAGAGTCCAGCAATCCACCAGAGGAACTGAAGCATGTACTTCCTGAGTCAGTGGTGCTGAGATCCAATGCTGTGATAGCACCGGTTGTAGCGCCAGTTGAGCCGTCGAGGTACGCTCTAGGCCACTACATCAATGATTATTCGATGGGAGTGATCCCTGAAGAGGGAGAAGGTGATGAAGATGAGGAATCACCTGACCGTTATATCGATTTCAACCTCGAAGTTGAGTCAGTTCCGGGGATGGATTCTAAGGAAGATCCCGAGGAGGATCCAGAAGAGGATCCCGAAGAAGATCATGTGGAGGATGAGGAACAGGAACAAGAGCCCGACAATTTGAGGCACTTGTTGGTGGATAGTGAGGACCCGGGAATGCAATTTCTCTACCCTAGTCCGCCACCTAGACCAGTATACCCGTTGATGACGGAAGCTGATTGGGAAGCACTCTCTGTTGAGTACGGCATCAGAGAGAGAGGCGACCCTCAGCCTGATCTTGTTCAGAGAAGGCGCTAGTGCAGCTAGGAAAAACTCGTCTTAGTTTAGATCGCTTGTATGCGATGCTATCTTTGTGTGTTTGCTTGAGTTACCCAACATTTGTCATTATTTCCGTTAAGGCTCATTTCTTTGGAGTCTCTTTTGTGTTCGATTGCTGTGAGACTTGGTCTCCAGAATCTTTCTTCTCATGTCTGTTGTTGTTTTCCAGTAGAGTATGGTGGTTGACTGTCGTACTCGGTTATTATTCGAGGGACGATGAGTCTAACCTAATATGTCTACTTAGAACCATCTGCTTTGTACCCTTGCATGGTCTTTCATTAGACTGACCCATGTAAATTGTTCTCCGCATGTGGGCTGGTGTCATCCGTTTGATTTGGCACATCAGATAAATTAAGGATCCGAGAAGGCTAGAGCGACTATAAGAATGGACAGTGTTTTGATAAACTATTTTGTTTTAAGACTTCCGTTGTGTTATATTGTAATATGTTTAAGACTTTCGCTGTAATCATTTTGATCTTGTATTTTGTTGTATTTGGAAATGGTTGTGTTTCCGAAACATTGACTTTATTAAGAGTTGTAATATATGGTATTATAACTGTGGTTTGATTTTATATCAATTGGAAAAAGCCTGGGGTGACTTCGTGATGTGGAATCCGAGGTCATCGGCAATAATACTTTCAAGTGGTTTTGGGGGTGTTACAGTTATGGAATCAGAGCCAAATTTTTTTTTCTTACGGGTCGGGTTTAAAATGTTTTTCTAGAACAAGACTTTTTGTAAACCGATCACTCGTTTGAAATATTTTCGAAGGCTCTGAATTTTCCTTGAGAATTTTAACCGTTCATAGTCGCGTCTTTTCTAAAAGTCTGATATGGAAGTTTACTTCTGTGTCTAGAAGGACTAATTCTTTTCTTATTGTCCCATAGGATGGGAGCTTGTTTGTCGCTGATTAGAGAGCTGGATGAGGTCGAGATGGCTTCGCCGTCTCCAGTGAGGCCGAACTTCCCGACTCCCCTGAGATGTTTCGAGGTCGGAGAGTCCAGCAATCCACCAGAGGAACTGAAGCATGTACTTCCTGAGTCAGTGGTGCTGAGATCCAATGATGTGATAGCACCGGTTGTAGCGCCAGTTGAGCCGTCGAGGTACGCTCTAGGCCACTACAGCAATGATTATTCGATGGGAGTGATCCCTGAAGAGGGAGAAGGTGATGAAGATGAGGAATCACCTGACCGTTATATCGATTTCAACCTCGAAGTTGAGTCAGTTCCGGGGATGGATTTTGAGGAAGATCCCGAGGAGGATCCAGAAGAGGATCCCGAAGAAGATCCTGTGGAGGATGAGGAACAGGAACAAGAGCCCGACAGTTTGAGGCACTTGTTGGTGGATAGTGAGGACCCGGAAATGCAATTTCTCTACCCTAGTCCGCCACCTAGACCAGTATACCCGTTGATGACGGAAGCTGATTGGGAAGCACTCTCTGTTGAGTACGGCATCAGAGAGAGGCGACCCTCAGCCTGATCTTGTTCAGAGAAGGAGGAGGTCGAGCCCAGAGTTATCCGAGATCTTTCGTCAGGGCCAAGAAGTCTCTTTTGAAGAGCACCGGCTGATGAACGAGATTACAGATCATGCTCAGAGGAGGGCAAGGCCAAGAACTCCTGAGCCAAGGGACGAACAGTGCGTTCCAGGGCCGAGTAGGGTTAGGAGTCCGTCACCGGATTCCGACGACAAACCCCGCTCGAAGAAACAGTGTCTAGGAAGTTTGCCCTACAAGAAGCATTTTCAAGACGCCATGTAGAGGGCCGACGTCGACAATAGTAGTTTCTTTCTTTTTGTGTATGTTTTGTTGTATATACGGCACAGTGCAGAAATCTCCGGGCAATTTTGTTAGAAAGCTCGGGAGATCCTTCTTGTATAGTATGTAGTTCTGTTAGAAGTTCACCCTTATATATAAAAATTACCCAATTGATCTATTCTGAGTGACTTTTATCATATTAAGTATTTTGAAGAGATATTAATGTATAAAATACTTGGGATTTGGTCGGTAAACAGATGGTGAATACAAGAAATACTATTCGCGCTGGTGCTGGGCCAAGCAATGATCTGAGGCCAATCATAAGGGACGATCTGGACCGTGTAGAGGAACACGAGTCTATGTCTCAGACCAACCCTGGAGGCAATGACCACGCTGAGGTCCAAGCTCCAATGGTTTTCGATGCTGCGGCTGTTGCAGCTATTCGAGGAATTTTTATGCAAGCATTCGCTGATGTGATGCGACCTGTCGCACCGCAGGCACCAGAAGTGCCAGTTCCGCCAGTAGCTCATAGGGTTGAAGAACCTAATGTTCATGTGCACCGTGATGAAGCGGTCAGGAATAGGGATAATTATGGTCGAGCTTTGAAGACCATTAACTCCATGAGGCCGGATAGTTATGACGGTAAAGGAGAGCCGGTCAGGGTGGCTCATTGGTTTTCCCATATGGAACGGTTGTTCCGTAACATTGAATGCACTGAGGCTGAGAAGGTGCACATAGCTTCTCTACAGTTGAAAGGAGATGCTAGTGAATGGTGGGAGAACACGGGGCTGGCTGATCGGGCTGATCTGAATTGGGGAATGTTCAAGACGAAGATGAATGATCGTTTCTTTTCCCAAGCTATGCGGAATGAGAAGCATAAGGAATTTCTTTATCCCAAGAATGATGGATTAAATGTGACTGAGCTGACAGCCAAGTTCAATCACTTATTGCAGTACGCTGGGTCTGTGGTGTCCAGCGAGGAGCAGAAGATTTGGCACTTCCATGAGTGGATGAGCCCAGACATCAAACCGATGATGTTGCGTCACGGATGCTCTACCTTGGAGCAATACGTTGATACAACATACAAGTTATAGGTGACTTTGGAGGAGTCGACCAAGCGACGGAATCGCCAGAGGTCGATGCAGAATCAATCTCAGGCTAGTGGTTTTAAACGTCTTGTGCCGCCATCCAACTTTGACAAGTCTGGTAAGGCGAGGACAGAGATGACTCGAGGAGGGTCAACACAACAATCGGGTCAGAGCAAAAGTCGGATCCAGTGTTTCAATTGTGGTGCCTCTGGGCATAAAAACACTGATTGTCTGAAGGAAAAGAAGCTATGTTTTAGCTGTGGAAGAGAAGGGCATATGCAGAAGTTCTGTCGTTAGGGAAAGAAGATAGGGACAGAGTCGCAACAGGGGTCGGTTAATTAGAACAACCGACCTAGGTTCAAACCGGCAGAGACTCCCAGTCCTTCAATGCAGACTACTGCACAGAACAAAGGCAAAGCCCCAGCTGCTTCAGGAGGTCAGGGTCAACGCCTGTACGAGATGCGTGAGGCTGATGGACCTAACGCTCCAGTTGCTCAAGGTACTCTATACCTTCATTCTACTTCAGTGTGCATTCTGTTTGATTCGGATGCTACCCATTCATTTATTTCAGAGAACTGTGTTAGTAAGTTAGGATTAGTTTGCAACGAGGTTTGTGAACCCTTCGTTGTTAATCTTCCTAATGGTGACCATTTGGTGGGTACCAAGCGTCTGTCAGAGTTTCCAGTTACCATTCAAGGTAAGAAGTTTGAAGCATATTTGATATGTATTGCTATGGCTCCATACGATATTATTCTCGGTATGGATTGGTTGACACGTCATGGGGCAGTGATCGACTTTAGCTCAAGGACGGTAACGGTGTCATCTGGGGGCCAGCGCGTATGCAAGTTCAAGGGTCGGAATGACGCTGATAACGACAAGCTTATCAATGTGATGACTACGTTTAAGCTACTTCGGCAAGGTTGTGTCGGGTACCTTTGCTACCTGGATTCGCCCAAGAAAGATGGACCTACGATTCTTGATATTCCTGTGATTAATGAGTTTCCTAATGTTTTCCCGGAAGAAATTCCCGGTTTACCCCCGAAGCGTGACGTGGAATTTTCTATTGATCTCGAGCCTGGTACTGCGCCAATTTTAAAGGCTCCGTATCGGATGGCTCCTGCTGAGATGCAAGAATTGAAGAAGCAACGTGAAGATCTTCTTGACAAGGGATACATAAGACCGAGTGCATCGCCCTGGGTGCTCCGGTATTGTTCGTCAAAAAGAAAGATGGGTCGTTTCGACTTTGTATCGACTACCGCGAGTTGAATAGAGTTATGATCAAGAACAAATACCCTTTGCCAATGATAGATGATTTGTTGGATCAGCTGCAAGGAGCAAAAGCCTTTTCCAAAATCGATCTGAGATCTATTTATCATCAGCTCAGGATTCGTGAAGAAGATATTTCGAGGACTACATTCCGGACGAGATATGGTCACTACGAGTTCGTAGTCATGCCATTTGGACTTACGAATGCTCCAGCTGTTTTCATGGACCTGATGAATCGATGTTTTCACCAGTACTTGGACAAGTTCGTGGTGGTCTTCATCGATGACATTTTGATTTATTCTCCGAGCATGGAAGCTCATGAGGAACATCTGTAGATTATTTTGTCAGTCCTTAGACAGAATCAGCTTTATGCAAAGTTGTCTAAGTGTGACTTTTGGATCAAGGAAATGGCTTTCTTAGGCCACATAATCAATGAGAATGGGGTGATGGTTGATCCCCAGAAGATTGAAGCAGTAGCTAATTGGAAGCGGCCTCAGAATATGAAAGAGGTGCGCAGTTTCCTAGGACTTGCTGGATACTACAGACGGTTTGTGGAGGGATTTTTGAAGATCGCTCTACCGATGACCAGTTTGCTCTGCAAGGTCCACAAGAAGTTTGTCTGGAGTGACAAGTGCGAGGCCAGTTTTCAGAAGCTGAAGCAATGTCTGACCTCATCACCAGTTTTGACACTACCGAAAGGAATGACGATTATACGGTCTACAGTGATGCTTCGAAAAATGGGTTGGGATGTGTGTTGATGCAAAGAGGCAAGGTGATTGCTTATGCATCAAGACAGCTGAAGACCTATGAAGAAAATTATCCGACGTATGATCTGGAATTGGCAGTAGTGGTATTTGCGCTGAAGATTTGGAGGCACTATCTCTATGGTGTGAGATGTCAAGTCTTCACAGATCACAAGAGTCTCAAGTACATATTTACTCAGAAGGAGCTGAATATGAGACAACATCGTTGGTTAGAGCTACTCAAAGACTACGACATCGAATTGTTGTATCATTCGGGCAAGGCTAATGTGGTAGCAGATGCATTGAGCCGGAAGACGCCGCACGAGACCGTAGTAGCTTTGCTTGTTGCTCAGACCAAGCTGAACCAAGAACTGTGCGAGATCGAAGTCTTGTACGATCAACGTCGTGGATGCCTGAGTATGCTTGAGATACAAGCTACGCTTCTTGATCAGATTAGGGAGAAGCAGGTCGATGATGTGATCTTGGTGAAGCTAAGCAACGAAGTGATGAACGGGAAGGCTCCCGGCTTCGTGATTCAGGATGATGGATCACTTTGGTTTCGAGACCGGATTTGTGTGCCTGACGTAGATGGTCTTCGCCTGTTAGTGATGAGGGAGGCCCATTCGTCAGCCTATTCTGTACATCCAGGCTCTAGCAAGATGTACAAGGACCTCAGAATGAAGTTCTGTGGCCCAACATGAAGTGGGATGTGGCAGAGTTTGTGGCAAAATGCTTGACTTGTCAGAAGGTCAAGATAGAACACCGAAGACCCGGTGGAGAACTGCTACCTCTTCCAGTTCCCGAATGGAAGTGGAAAGACATTGCCATGGATTTCGTCACAAGGCTACCCAAGACTCGAAGTCAGAAAGATGTTATATGGGTTATCATTGATAGGCTCACAAAGAATGCTCATTTCGTGGCTATCAAGATAACATGGGGAACCCAAAAGCTGTCGGAAGTATTTTTACACGAGATTATCCGTTTGCATGGTACTCCAAAAATCATTGTGTCACATCGTGATGGCAGATTTATGTCCAGATTCTGGAAGGAATTGCACAAGGCAATGGGAACCGAGTTAAGGTTCAGTACTGCATTTCATCCTCAAACTGATGGACAGTCTGAGAGGACCATCCAGACCCTAGAGGATATGTTGAGAGCATGTGTGCTCGATCGTCCGACTAGCTGGGAAGACAGCTTGAGTCTGATTGAGTTCACGTACAACAATAGCTGGCATGCTACTATCAAGATGGCTCCATTCGAGCCTTTATATGGTCGCAAGTGCAGATCTCCGATTTGTTGGGATGAGAATGCCGACAAGATTCTGATCGGACCAGAGCTAGTCGAACGGACTGCCTCAGACATTGCGCTGATAAGACAAAGGATGTTGACAGCTCAGAGTCGACAAAAGTCTTACGCTGATCCGAAACGTAGGAATCTGGAGTTTGAGGTTGGTGATAAAGTGTTTGTCAAAGTATCGCCGACCAAGGGTGTGTTCAGATTTGATAAGCGTGGGAAGCTTAACCCTCGCTACGTGAGACCTTTTGAGATTCTTGATAGAGTGGGATCTCTAGCGTACTGTTTGGCATTGCCGCCATCAGCACATCCAGTGCACAACGTGTTCCACGTATCCTTGTTAAGAAAGTATGTGCCAGATGAATCTCATGTGCTGAGCTATGAAGACATCGAGATCCAGGCAAATGGTACATACGAGGAAATACTTGTGCGTGTTCTTGAGCGCCGTGAGAATCAATTGCGCAACAAGGTGGTACCTTTGGTACGGATTTTGTGGTCCAAGTCAGGAACCGAAGAGGTTACTTGGGAGACTGAAGAGGATATGCTTAGACTTGGGAGACTGAAGAGGATATGCTTAGACTTGGGAGACTGAAGAGGATATGCCAAGTTTCGGGGTCGAAACTTCTTTTAAGGGGGAGGTAATGTAATATCCCTCATTTTATAAGAATATTTTGGAATTTTTCTAACTCCCGAATTACTAGTCGGATTAATTTTAGAAGAGTTTCGGACATTCTGTAATGGGTTTGAACTCTGTAAATTTTTCTGAGTAATATAAAATACAATTGAAGTGTATTCGGGGTTAATTTGTCGTTAATGTACGAATATATTTAACCCGGCGTTAAGAAATTTAACCCAAAGTGAATTCGGATAAGACGAAGCGTTTTTGGCCTTCACCGCACCCAGCGGCAGACGCCACCGCACCCGCGGCGAGGACCAAAAACAGAGCATCGTCTTCGCGATAACCTTCAGCTGCAAGTGGCACTGTGGCAGTCCGTTTGAGCAGTCAAGTGGACGTCCAAGTGGCTCTTTGCCTTGTCCCCTTGTCCCCTAGCTTGTTCCCTTTGAGGAAGCTCAATTTGGAGCTATAAAAGGGGGTCGAATCAGAAGGCCAAGCTCGATCGTCTTCTTCCTCCCTTGCTTCCTCTGTTTTCTCTCTGAAAATCACCATTTTCGAGCTGCTTCGGGCTCTATTCGAGAGGTTTCTTGAGTTGTGAAGGTTACCTCAAGTGTTGTTTGAAGGTTTAAGGAGTTGTGAGATCAAACCATAAGCAAATCGAAGTATACAAACGATTTGGGTAAGATTTTTCTCCATGGAAGCTGTCGCGAGAGCTCGCCACTGTCTGTCCACCGCACCCCGCGGTAAGGCTCCCACCGCACCCGCGGCGATCCTTGTCCAAGTGTGTGTTTTTGGATTTTGGCTTTGGGCGAGGCTCGATTCCTTTGATTTCTTTTCGTACTCTTTTAGATTCATATATAAGTGTATTGAATCTAACTTAGGGTCTCGTTTTGGATCGTTCCATCGGGATTTTTATCCAGGATTCGTTCCAGTTTCAAGATTCAGGACCCGTTTCTAAGCGTTATCGTAGTACTCGTCTAATCTAAGGCAAGTGGCGGTTCGCTCTTGCTCATCATTCCATACTTCAATTATTTATCAATAGTTTAGTTGTTAAATAATTTGGGATGATTCTTAATTATGTTGGGAACTGTTGTGTTAATTAATATAATTAAAATCAGATATTATATTAGGTTGTATATTCTGCTAGAACCGACGTTATTATAGATATATTGTGCAGGTATTGGGCCGTGATGGCTCTGTGTGATTTGTTGTGTGCTTGACTGTTTAGTTAGAACGAGTATTCATAGGGGCGATGGGCTCTAGATTGAGGCTCAGTCGTTTCTTTATAACAAATTGGTGAAAGGGCAGGTTGTAAGTCCCCGACATCAAATGTTGTGGTTGTTGTGGATATGGGCGTTGGGCACTATATGAGGCCCCGTCTCTCTTGATCGTGTTGTGGATAATTAAAAGCTTATAACGTGTTGTGGTTTGTTGTGGAATTAAATCAGATATAGTGCCTTGCGCACATAATTAATATACATTGGCGAGTAGTGCAGCTAGGCGCTAGCGCAGCTAGGAAAAACTCGTCTTAGTTTAGATCACTTGTATGCGATGCTATGTTTGTGTGTTTGCTTGAGTTACCCAACATTTGTCATTATTTCCGTTAAGGCTCATTTCTTTGGAGTCTCTTTTGTGTTCGATTGCTGTGAGACTTGGTCTCCAGAATCTTTCTTCTCGTGTCTGTTATTGTTTTCCAGTAGAGTATGGTGGTTGACTGTCGTACTCGGTTATTATTCGAGGGACGATGAGTCTAACCTAATATGTCTACTTAGAACCATCTGCTTTGTACCCTTGCATGGTCTTTCATTAGACTGACCCACGTAAATTGTTCTCCGCATGTGGGCTGGTGTCATCCGTTTGATTGGGCACATCAGATAAATTAAGGATCCGAGAAGGCTAGAGCGACTATAAGAATGGACGGTGTTTTGATAAACTATTTTGTTTTAAGACTTCCGCTGTTTTATATTGTAATATGTTTAAGACTTCCGTTGTAATCATTTTGATCTTGTATTTTGTTGTATTTGGAAATGGTTGTGTTTCCGAAACATTGACTTTATTAAGAGTTGTAATATATGGTATTATAACTGTGGTTTGATTTTATATCAATTGGAAAAGCCTGGGGTGACTTCGTGATGTGGAATCCGAGGTCATCGGCAGTAATACTTTCAAGTGGTTTTGGGGGTGTTACATAGTATTTCATTATATTTCATATAGTTACACTTATATACTATAGTATTTCATTAAATCTAGTATACTTAGACTTATATTCTATAGTATTTCATTATATTTCCTATAGTTACACTTATATACTATAGTATATAACTCTAAGTATACTAGATTTAATGAAATACTATAGTATATAAGTTTAAGTATACTAGATTTAATGAAATACTATATACTATATAAGTGCAACTATATGAAATTTAATAAAATACTATAATATATAAGTGTAAGTATACTATATTTAATGAAATACTATACTATATAAGTGTAACTATGTGAAATGTAATGAAATACTATAGTACATAAGTGTAACTATATGAAATATAATAAAATACTATAGTATATAAGTCTAAGTATACTAGATTTAATGAAATACTATAGTATATAAGTGTAACTATATGAAATTTCATGAAATACTATAGTATATAAGTGTAACTATATGAAATATAATAAAATACTATAGTATATATATGTAACTATATGAAATATAATGAAATACTATAGTATATAAGTCTAAGTATACTAGATTTAATGAAATTATAGTATTTTATATAGTTACACTTATGTACTATAGTATTTTATTATATTTCATATAGTTACACTTATATAGTATAGTATTTCATTAAATCTAGTATACTTAGACTTATATACTATAGTATTTCATTAAATCTAGTATACTTACACTTATTTACTATAGTACTTCATGAAATTTCATATAGTTACACTTATTTACTATAATATTTCATTAAATATAGTATACTTAGACTTATTTACTATAGTACTTCATGAAATTTCATATAGTTACACTTATTTACTATAGTATTTCATTATAATTAAGTATTACGAACTTATTACTTATATACTATAGTTACACATTGTGGTTAAGTATTATGAACTTATTACTTATATACTATAGTTATGTATTATAGTAAGTATTACAAAATATATTAGTTATAAAGTATAGTTATGCATTATAATTAAGTATTATATACTTATTACTTATATACTATAGTTAAACATTATGGTTAAATATTTATGAATTTATTACTTATATACTATGTATTATAGTTAAATATTATGAACTTATTACTTACATACTATAGTTACACATTATGGTTAAATATTATAAACTTATTACTTACATATTATATGTCGGGCACTAAATTGATCCTAAAATATTTGTCACTAATCTAGATTAATTAACTTAACCAAGATTAAGACAAAACAAATGAAAAATTCTCCAAAAATCGCAAAATGGGCACAAATTCAATCCCGCCGGAATACCTTCTTGACACCTCGTCGGAAAAACTTCAAATTGAATGGAAGTGGTCTTTTTCCGGCGATGTAAAGAGAGGGCTTTGAAAGAGGACCAATTTTCAAGGCTAGTAGTACCAAAAATTGCAAGAATAAAGCTTTCATGTGCTCGAATTTCGGTCAAGAATAACCGGTAATGGGATTTAGGATTCATGAGTTTTGACTTCGAAATTGGATGCATTGGGGCAACGATTGAAGGGTATTTTATAGGCATTTTGAATCTTAGGACACCCCCAACAAGGCCCTATGGTTCATGCCCTCCAATTGAAGATGATTTGGTCCAATTTTGAATTTGTTCAAATCGGCCCCTTGGACGACACGGTGGCTTAGGGGATAAAATTCTACGATTTTAATCGACATTCAATCCGATTAAATGTGGAATTACGTGTATGATAAGATCCTCTTAAATGCCCAATAGTTAATGGCTTCAATCTGATCCAAGAAATTTGCCAAATCCTCAATTGAAGCTTACGGATGGGCTGCTTGAAGAAGCTACGCGCGCGGGTTGAAGGCTTCGTTTTTGGGCTTTTGGCGGGGCAAACGATGTCTGTTTTGGACGAATTTTATATGTACGGACTCGTATTGAAATTCTCTACATGATTATGGGAAAAAAATGCAATTTTGGGAAGAAAAAAAATTTGTACTGTACGCCTAAGGTAAGCGTGTGCTTTTAAACTTGCAAAATAAAATATTGGACGCTTAAACTAAGCGTGTGGGCACACGCTTAAGCTAAGCGTGTAAGAATCGTGGGCTATTTTTTTAAAATACCAATAATACCCCTACATGCTTAAGCTAAGCGTGTAAAACCGGACGCTTAGCTTAAGCGTGTAGTTTCGCGTCCATTTAGACATATTTTCGCGTGTATTTAGCTTGTCCGTTTCTTTATGATTATTGTCAAATTCTGAAAACACTACTCTCAGGCTTTTGTACTATGTAATCCTGCGATTTAAATGTCAATTCTACCATCTGTCATCCATCACCCTCCTCCTATCACATAAGTTGAATAATTAATATTTCAACCGATTAAAAAACGAAATCGCTTGATAAGCTCTTTTTTTTCTCCTGTTTACGTTTAAAAGACTCACGTTCACGAAAAACGAGAGCGAGATCAAACTCATGTACACGAAAAATGGAACCATATTAAAGTTGAGGGTATCTGAAGCGGGTGCGGGACTTTGTTTTGATTAAATACATAATGTCACGCTACGTGACCTTGTGTTGTTTTGGAGTCACGCAATACGATGCCTTTCTGATAAATATGCTGGGGTTGGTGTAAGCAATGCGATGCCTTTCTGATTAAACCATTATTACTAGCTAGCAGACCTGTAAAAAATCGATCCAATTCGAAAACCGAACCCGACCCGAAAGGACCAGAATCCGAACCCGACCCGAATGTCACTGGGTCAAGAAGGACCCAAACCCGACTCGACCCGAACGCAAATTCGAGCTCATGGATCCCCTTTATGTTGTATATTTTATTTTATTTATATTAAATATTTTAATATATTTTATTAAATAATAATATAATATTAATTATATTATTATAATTATTTTATTAAAGTTAAATATCATAATAATAATCATAAAAAATGACATGTTCGATCCGCCGGGTCAACCCGAACCCGTCAGACCCAAAAATTTTACCAACCCGATCGATCCGAACCCGACATGATCCGAACCCGACCAACCCGACCCAATTGACACGTCTACTAGCTAGTGACAATTTTCAATATCTCAATTTTTGCATGTCATTAAACATATACTTAATATGAAAATCTCTCAATTTGGCTTCTTTAGTTTAGATGTTACCAGTTTAACTGTGTTTAGTCAAACATATATTCGGATGACGAAAAAAATAATCACACATTCTTACTTCTGATATATATATCATTTTTTTGAAACCTTATATATATCAAGTTTATATCAGTTCTTGTAGTCAAAATTTTTATGCATATATATAGAGAGAGTTGGAATCATGTGAGAAGGGGTCTTAGGGTGTGAAATATGAAGTGATCTCAGCCGTTCGTTTTTTTTTCCCGGTCAACAAGTTTTTTTTTTCTTTTTCGTTTTCTGATCATTCTGGAATAGCCTATATAGATGGTTCACAAATAAGCACTAAATGTTCATTTATTTGTGTATTGAAGTTCACAAATAAGCACTGAATGTTCAAATACATGTGTTTGCACATGAATATGTTATATATGAACTTGACGGCATAGAATAATGAACATGTAGTACTTATATGTGAACGTCAATAATTGTCTATTCCAGAACGATCAGAGACAATAAATAAATAAAATAAAATAAAAATTGTTGACCGAAAAAAGGAAGAAAAAAAAAGTTCATCATATTTACAGTTATGCCACCGTATTACTATTCACTCTTCCCCTTGTTTTTTTTAATAGTACAGTCCCTTGAATATTACCCCTCAAATAATGAACACTACCGCCCAGATAATGAACATTTGGTGTCAATTTATGAACGCGAATGAACGTGACCGCTTCGCACTTCGTACCGTAAGAATAATTCGTACCCGAACCCCTCTATATATATATATATCAAAATTTAATAAAAAATTAAATTGGCTAAATACTCGATTTCAAAAGTATGCAAATAAAAGGATATTTAATGAAGTTTTTTTCACGTGTTAGTTATGTACTTATGTTATGGCTAGACCTGAGCATATACGGGCTCGGGCCGGGCCGAGCCCGTTTTTCGGGCCCAATGTGTTACCCGTACCCGCCCGGAAGAGTGGGCCGGTCCGTATGACATATAATATATTTTAAAATTATTTTTTACTATTTTTTTTTAATTTTTTTGGTATTTAACGGGCCGGGCCGGCCCGTTAAATTATTTTTTTAAATATATGTTTTAAGTTATATTTATTTTTTTAATATATTTTAAAAAAATATTTTTATATAATTAAATTTTTATACGGGCCGGACCCTGTTATCGGGCCCGGCCCGCCAGCCCGAACGGGCCGGGCCAATTGGCCCGTTCGGGCTTAAGTCCTTGTCCAAGCCCGGTTCATTGGCGGGCCGGGCGGGCCGGCCCGCGTTTGCTCAGGTCTAGTTATGGCACACAATTATTAATTACGATAATGACATACGTACAAAGTCCGAATAATGAATCCTCTTTTTGCCATTATTTTTAATATTTGTTGTCAGGTATCAAGTACTCCCTCCATCCCTGAAAATTTGTCACATCTCAAATATTGACACTGTTCACAGTTAAAAGAGAATCTTTAAGATTTCTTCCATTATATAAGAAAAAACATAGTCATGTGAGATCTTGTTTGACTCGTCTTAACGAGTACTTTGATAATATCAAAAAATTATAATTTTTAGGGTTATGTAATTGGAGATATTAACGATACAAAACTCGCCTCGATATTTATACCCCTCTCCCATGGGACAAACTTAACGGGACAGAGAGAGTATGAGGTCCGTTTGGATATCAGTTTATAAATTATAAACTGTTTATTTTTCGAAAAATACGATCCTCATATCTAAAATGATGTGTAAAAAAAAGTTTATAAATAAAAAATTATTTTATAAATAAACATCCAAACGGACCCATGGTATTAGCATATCATATACTCCCTCAGTCCCAGATACTTCTTCCCATTTGGAACGGGCACGTTTGTCGAGCGGTGTTTTGTACCGTTAATATCTCTAATTACATAATCCTAAAAATTATAATTTTTTGATATTATTAAAATACTCGTTAAGACGAATCAAACAAGACCCCACATGTATGTTTTTTCTTATATATTGGGAGAAATATCAAAGATTCTCTTCAACTATGAATAGTGTAAGAAAAAAAAAGGGAAGAACTTAATGGGACGGAGGGAGTAGTATAAACGTACCAATGAATAGTCATATTGTAGGGTGATTTGTTAACGACACGAACAACAAGGGTCTCCCCCTCATGAACGTGGATCAATGGGCCCGAGCTCTTGTCGTTCATCGCTGTGATTACCCTTGTCTCGCACGGCTTTGTTACCGTGTTCAAATTGTGACCATGTAAGTTTCTACTTTCAAACTCATGCGCGCAGTTGAATTCTTCAAATGTGACAAAGAGTCATTTGTGACAAAGAGTCCCGCTCCCGCATTGTGGATGCGTGACTCTTTGTCACTTTTGATACGGATACCTGTTCATTGGGTCTCGCTCCTATTTCGCGTTGTCGAGCCTCAGATTCCGCTCTAGCTTTCTATACGCGTGAACAATTGAGCTTATTTAGTAAAAAAAATTGAGCGTAGCTAGCACCTCCCTTAAAAAATACCAAAATAAAATCATCACAATAAATTACAGAGAAAGGAGGAAATCAAAAAAAAAGGAAAGGTTGCAAGACGCCTGCAGAGACGGTGAGGATCATCTAGTACAACATAATAGTCCACTCTTTTTTATTGGTCCACCTGACATGTAATAGCAAAATTAAATTGATATTATCCTCTACTTTCTGCTCGACTGGAACTCCTTATCCCTCTTATGTTTCAACTTTCACACACCAACATCAATGAGACCTGCAACTTTATCTATCATCCAATTAATTTATTTTGTAATTTATTGTATTGTATTCTGCCTCAATTTTAAAATGCATGATTATTCAAACATAGACTACATCTTGAGAAAGCAACATCACATCACAAAGCCCATTTGCAACAATATTGAATAGATCGGACAAGCTTGGGTATACATGTTTTTTATTCTTTCGGATATTGAACGAGTTCGGTTTCGAACGGATCACGTAGATTATTCGAATCGGGTCAAATTTTGACAACCCTAAGAAAAACCGTGTCCATGGACGGTACGTACATAATTCACATTGCTCACGTGAACAACAGAAAAAGGCATTTTGGCTTTTTAAATAAACGGATATCTTTGAATTAAAGGCAAAATTCATGAGATATCCTAAAATTCTATCTATTGGTACAATATTTTCGAGGTTTTTTTTTCCGGTCAAATGCCTATTTATAAATTTTGTAATTAAAAATTCCAAAAAAATTCTTGCAACTCTGGATCAATTTGATCGTAATACATACAAACTAGACCTGTCAACTGGGTCGAGTGGGTCGGATTCAGGTCAAATCAGATTCGGGTCAATCGGGTTGATAAAATTTTTGGGTTGGGCAGGTCGGGTTCAGATTGACCCAACGGGTCGAACATCTTTTTATTATGATTATTATTATGCTTTTTAACCTTAATAAAATAATTATAATAATATAATTAATATTATATTATTATTTAATAAAATATATTAAAATATTTCATATAAATAAAATATACAAAATAAATGAGACCCACGAACTCAGATTTGCGTTCGGATCAGATCGAGTTTATGTTCGGATCCTTCTTGACTCAATGACATCTAAGTCAGGTTTGGATCCTTTCAAATCAGATCGGATCGACCCAGCAAATTGGATCAGTTTTTGACGAGTCTAATACAAACTAATACTCGTTCATAACTGGATTCCTGAAAGTGCGAATAAAAAAGTAAAGCTTAATGTTTCAGGCCAATTTCAGAAGCATTAATAATTGAAGCGGGGGTTTACATAAATGTAAACACTAATGGAAAACTCTAACCTAAAACTCTCTCTCCTCCTTCGCCCTTTTTCCCGGCGCCGCTCCACTCTCAACCAAAACTCCACCAACTTCGATCTCCATTCCTTCTCCATAAGAGGCCTTACTACCAATTGGAAGAAACAAACAAAGCCATATGGCTTCCTCCTCAACCTTGTTCCAGATCTGAAGCTTGAAAAATGGCTTACTTTAAAAAGCCCCTTGATTGCGACACCGGAGTCTCTCTCTCCGGCGATTTCCGATCTCCAACCCCCTCTTGCGACGCCGGCCGAGCCTTCTCTACCTCGCTCTGAAACATGGCGGATCTCTTCGCTCTTTCATCGGATCTCCGCCAACAACACTCTGTCAACACAAATTCTTCAAGGAGTCCGCCATCTCTGGAAGGGGAATCAAGATCTGCTCATCCCGCAGACAATCAACTGGCTTCAAAATAGCCCTAGGCCTCGAGATCTGTCTCCTCGAGGTGCTTGTACCGTATTTCATTTGGGGGCTCCTCGGGCTTCTCTGATCTTTTCCCCCCTGAAGACGTCCTCTCTAAAGGATCCAGGACTCAGCTCTCGAAATTGGATTCCTGAAGCGGTCGAGGAAGCTGGGGTCACGACTCGGTTCCAGATTGCTGCTCCCTTATGCCGACAAATCCACCTAAATCCAAGGTGTATTAACCCCATTCTTGAACTCTTCCTTTTACTTTACCAATTACTCTACCCATTGTGGACAACTCTGCTTGCACATTTAGCTTCTGATATGCTATGTGTGTTTGTACGGCAAACTAATTTCAACTTGTTTCATCTTGCTGAACTGGGAGAAAAATATTATCTTCTAACGAATGTCTGGCACTTTAAGGCTTCACAAGCCTCATATACTACCAAACCCCTTCAGAATAACAACATTATTAACAAAGTGATTGGGCAATTCACCTTATGGTGTGTCTTCTTAGTTGAGCTTTCCTTGTGCTCTCTCTATCTGTCCACTATGATCAGTGATGACAAGCTGCCTTATAGCTTCTCTGCTATGAATACCAACCTGCATTTTATTAAGCTTTACAAGTGCTCTAATTGGGCTGTGCTGATGCATTAAACCCCCTTATCTCTAGCAATAACATGTATCTGACTACTTTTGATATGAAATTCCACCCTCCATACTACTCTATCCAGAATTTGCTTTATCGAAGATGTTTCCCTTATATATCGACTATTGATAGTCCCCTTAACTGGGTTAATGATCAAGCTTTTACAATTCAAATCACTACCAAAATTAACCTCCAACTGATATATTCACTCTCCATATGCGGGTTGCTAGTTTGCAAAGATGCTACTCATCACCATGTTATCATGGACTGGAAATTATGGCCCAAGCATGCCCCGCTGCTGACAGTAGATAAAAGAACTCAATCTCCAGGATGTGCTTACAAACCCTTGGGAAATAAATGGCCTGTTATCAGGATCATAAGGGACAACTCCATCAAAGACCAATCAAGGAAACAACTCCCTAGTACACAGATTAATCATCTTTTTTATTATTATAACATCCTTTGTAGTATCATTAATTTGGCATCCTTCGTTACTAGAAGGACTCAATCTCCAACATCTGTTTACAAAATCTTGGGAAACAACTATGCCCTTAAAGGCTTGTATACACAAAATACACCCTTTGCCCTTAACGACATGATTATTAGCATGATATATCCCATCTACAAAACAGTATATCCCATCTATAAAAATTCGACATATGATCAGGGATAGATTAAGAATAACTAACAACAAACATTGCTACAAACACATGCAAGAAAAGGGTATCAATGGCTGCTTTGAGAAAATCATAATTAACCCAAACAACGTGACAACCAACCAGAATCAACTCCCAAAAATTAAAGCAACTGGAACCAAAGATTACTATCACAAGCCACACCGAAATACCATAAGATTACAAAAAATAAACCAAACTCGGGCAAGACCCAATATACTTGCCAAAAAAAAACCAAGGTCTCTATGAAGATAAGCCTATGGAATTGCCGTGGTATCGGACGAAAAAACCTTTGGTCCGATATTGACACTTTTTGTAAAATCGAAAAGATACAAATAATGGCCCTTGTGGAAACAAGAACCAACCAAGAACCTGAAAAGAATCTATGGACTAATGTCGGTTTTGACAACTTTCACTTCGCACCTGCCAACGGATTCTCGGGTGGTATATGCGTCATGTGGAAATCCTACCAATTACAAAATGAAATATGTGAACTAGCACATACTGACAAAAGATTCATAGCTATCAAATACAAAATCATCGACAAAAACTATTGTCTGATGCTCATATTTACATATGTACCACCAAAAGAAAGCGAGAAAAATGAGTTTTGGAACTTCCTCACAAACTTTATCCACCAAACACAAATACCATGTATCATCATTGATGATCTTAATGAAATTGAATCACCTACGAAAAAGGTGGGTGGTTGCCCAAACCACCCATCTAGATTCCAAAGGCTAATGGAGTTTAGGAACAAATGCGACCTGATCAATATACCAACACAAGGTGGAGAATTTACTTGGCGGAAAAACAGGACGGGGCTAAATAACATTCACGAAAAACTTGATCGGACCCTTGTCCATGACCAAATCCTTCAATGGTTTTCGGGATTTTTTACCAAAAATCATGCGTTCACAACTTCAAACCACTGCTCTATTTCTGTAGAGCTAAAAAACCCTAACCCTATCAAGGCACAACCATTTAAATTTGAGAAAATGTGGACAACAAGAAAAGATTTTGAAAATCTGGTCAAACAAGCATGGCGATCTGATAACCAAGGCTCACACATGTATAACCTGGTTAAAAAAACTCTTGCTCTCAAGATCAGCACTAAAAACTGGAACAAAAAAACATTTGGAAATATCTGTAACCAAATCAGAGAAATAGAAGCAGAACTTATTAACATCCAAAAAGACTTCATTCTCAACCAGAGCCAAGACTTAATCAGTAAACAAAACAGACTCATTAACAAAAAGGAATGCCTATTATCTTTCCGGAAAAAATATTGGAGTCAAAGAGCAAAGACCAAACATATCAATCAATTGATACCAACACAAACTACTTCCATCGCATCGCTAATGGAAGAAGGAGCCGAAAGATTATCCGGGAGATCAGAACCCAGGAAGGAACAATCATTATTGGTCTCGAAAACATACGGAACGAAATCAGAACAGATTTTGAAAAAAGATTCAAACAAGGCACGATTAACAATAACAATCTGCAAAACATGCTGAGAAACATTACAAACGAGGTAACAGACCAGGATAACACCAACTTAACCAAAACTGTAACCAATGACGAAGTAAAACGAGCTGTCTTCAACATTGGCAGCGACAAATCACCTGGCCCTGACGGGATGTCCGCCATTTTTTACCAAAAATATTGGCACATTGTCGGACCACTTGTAACCAAAGCAGTGAAAAGCTTCTTCCATTCCGGCAAAATTCTCAAACAAATCAACCACACCTTCATTACCCTAATATCAAAATGTGATAACCCAAATTCTACAAACCACTATCGACCAATAAGCCTCTGTTCAACAATATATAAGGTCATATCAAAAATCTTAACAGAAAGACTTAAACCAATCCTAAACAAACTCATCCACCCGCTACAAGGTGCTTTCGTTGCCGACCGGGCAATCCAAGATAACATCCTTATTGCACACGAAATATTCCACTCCTTCCGCGCCAAAAAGGGCAAAGAAGGATGGATAGCAATCAAACTTGACATGGAAAAAGCATACGATAAAATAGAATGAGTTTTCATCATTGAAGTCCTGAAAAAATTTGGTTTCTCTCCAAAATTCATTGCATGGATCAAAGAATGCATTGGAACAATCACCTTCTCAGTTCTGGTCAATAACGGACCCACAAAGATCTTCAACCCAAAAAGGGGACTTCGACAGGGGATCCTCTATCACCCTTCCTATTCATTCTAGGTGCTGAAGTCCTCGCCAGGAAAATCCAATACGAAGCAAACATTGATAACAATCAACTAGGGTTCAAAATGACCCGACTGGGAACAAACATCCCATTTTTAGCATTTGCAGACGACATCCTTATTTTCGCCAAAGCAAACCAAACAGCATGTCAAAATGTCAAAAGAATTATCGAAGAATATTGCTCCATATCAGGACAATGTGTTAATTACCATAAATCTGCCTTCCAAGCAACACCAAACACAACAAACAACACAAAAAACCTATTCAATCTATTCTCAATATCCCGAGCTCGGTCTCCTTTGAAAAATACCTTGGTTGCCCCATTATAAACGGGAAGGTAAATCAAGACACGTTCCAAAACACATTGCAGACTACCACTACACAATTATCAAAATGGAAAGCTAGTTTCCTATCCCTTGAAGGCCGCGCAACCCTTATTAAGGCGAATCTGGCAGCCAAACCAAATTTTATCATGCAATGCTTTATGCTACCTTCAGGGGTACATAATACACTAGATAAAATCAATAGAAGGTTCTTATGGAACAAAGAACAAACGTACAAACCCTTAATAGGATGGGACAAAATTTGTAGGAATAAGAACAATGGAGGGATCGGAATCAGAAAAACAGAAGATATGAACAAAGCGCTCCAAATGAAACTCATTTGGAAAATCTTTGCAGAATCAAACAATATCTGGGTTAAGATCATCAATGAAAAATACCTAAGGAATGTTAATATTCTCAACTACACAAGAAAGACCAATCACTCCTGGCAATGGGGGAAACTTCTCAAACTCCGAAATGAGTTCAAGACTGGCCTACACTGGCTAATTGGAGATGGACGCTCCATAAATTTTTGGGAAGACCCTTGGACGACCAACCTAAAACTCACAAACTATACCCACCCACATACCACCATCGACCCATAAACAAAGGTAAGCAATTTCATTACAAACAAAAAATGGAACAAAACCGAACTTTCAAAAGTAATTAACGATGCAGCTGTTGAAATCATCACCAACATCCAACTACCCCAAAATGACATTCCTGATCGCCTTTACTGGGCTCCCAATAGAAATGATTGGTTTTCTACCAAAACCGCCTTCGAACTCATAACCAAACAGACCAGCCAAACTAACAACAAATTTTCTTGGCTTTGGGATCTTGACACATACCCCAAAGTAAAAAACTTCCTATGAAAAATTTGCCACGACAGCTTACCTACGAAGGCTAGATTAGCCCAAAAACATGTGACGGTACCACTCGCATGTGACTCATGCAATAACCCATATGAAGACCTAAATCATTTCTTATTTGAATGTCACAACACCCTAAAAAACATTAGAAACCAAAACATTTACATCGAAAGCCAAATTAAAAGACTTAACACCGACGGAAAAAAACCAATTGATCTTCTATGTGATCTTCAATCGGTTCTAACCAAACAAGAATGGGTCTGCCTAGCAACAACCTGGTGGGGCGTATGGATCCACAAAAACCAAAAAATCTTCCAAACTACAGGGCCAAATAACATAAAGGATCTAACCATGTACATAAAAACTCTTATACTCAACTAGAACAAAACAAAGAAACTTGAAACAGACGAACCAACGCACCAAAAACCCAACCCGGCTCAACGACGAAAAACCAGAAACATTAAATGGGAAAAACCCCGACAGAGATTCTACAAAATAAACTTTGATGGCTCCAAACTACCAAACGGACCAATAGGAACTGGACATATCATCAGGAATGATCATGCGGAAATTATCCATATGTCCAACCAAAAATATGATTGCCAATCAACACTCATGGCTGAAACCATAACACTAAGAAATAGCATTAAAAAAGCTATATCACTCAATCTTAACAAGATAGAAATTGAAAGAGACAACTTGTGCCTAATTAACTCTCTTCTAGGCATCTGGACTTGCCATTGGGAAATTGAAATGGTAATCGCTGATATCCTCATCGATCTCCGTTCTTTTCAGGAAGTCCTGATAAGGCATATTTTTCGAGAAGTTAACAAGTCCGCTGACTTCATTGCCAAACCCAGCTTCTCTTCCTCGAGAATTGCCTTAGAATCCAATCAAAAACTGAGAGTTCTCATCCTTCGGAATGCTCTAGGCCGACCTTGCATCATAGCTAGGTTCCGTCTAATCCTTTCCTCATAAAAATAAAATAAATTGAAGCGGGGGTTTTATTTTTCTTTCAATTTGACTTTGATGAATAAGTTAATGTAGTTAATTCGCTAATTGTTAAATCCCATCACGGTCGCTTTCATCGTGGACAACTCGATGTATAAGTAATTACACTTTCAATGTTCATTTCTCAAGGCAGAACCTATTTCCACCGGGGTCCCATCAGCCTGTAGGCCTGCGGCAGTGGGTGCCGCGCGGCACCCACTTCCGTGCGTGCTTTCGGCGGTGTTTCCGGTGGCCAGTGTTCGTCGGCGGTGGGTATTTTCGGTGTCCCGACTCAATCCGAATCCTAAAAAAATTAAATTAGTGGTTAAAAAAATTAAACTAGTGGCTAAAAAAATTAAATTAGTGGTTAAAAAAATTAAACTAGTGGCTAAAAAAATTAAACGAGTGGCTAAAAAATTAAACTAGTGGGTATCCCAACAAAATACTCCCTAATAGCAAATAGACAAACCCTTTAAAAAAAGATTAAACGAGTGACTAAAAAAATCAAACTCGTACCTAAAAACCCAACAAAATACTCCCTAATAGCAAATGGACAAACCCTTTAAAAAAAGATTAAACGAGTGACTAAAAAGATCAAACTCGTACCTAAAAATACCGAGTCCATAAAAATTCATCGCGATCCTCACCTGCCGCCAAAACACCCACCGAAAACACAACGGCGGCCATCGGAGTCACGCCGGCGCCGGCCGGAAGTCACTGCCGCACGGCAGTGACTCCCGTGCAGCTCTCCCACATCCCATCACGGTGGGAATAGGGAGTCTGCAGGGGGCAAATAGCCTCACCCTTTCTCATTAAGCTAAACAAGTTTGATTTTAGAAGGACGAAAAACAAAGACTAATTTAAAAAAAAATCTGCCTAATTTTCTTCTTTTGACATCTACAATTATGTCTACGAGTACAGGTCTAACCTTTGAATGATTTGGCTGGACCCACAACTTCTTGTATGTAATGCAAATTCAGACACAAGAGGTTATAATACAACACTAGTCACCAGGGACGAACGTAAGATTTTAGTTCAGTGGGGGCTAAAATCCTGAAGAGAAAAAATATATCGTTTATCTTAAATAAATGCTTAATTTCAAAGTTTATCATCTTTAAATTTAACGTTTACCTTACAAAGATAAATTTAATTTCAAATAACAAACACTATATTCGAATATCAAATAAAATTTTATTTAAAATTGAAAAATAATAATATACAAATCTAAAACAAATTTCATCATTACTTACTACTTTTACTGTGTAATTTCAACAAATTTGAATAAAAATTGAATTTAAAATTACAAATCTATAAACCCTAAATTTTAAAAAATTTATCAAATAAGACTAGATATAATAAAAGTATTACATTTTTATCGAATAATTTGTGCATAAACTTGTTTCCATGTATGCACATGACTTGAGACCATATGCACACACGATAGTATAATGGATGTGCACACGACAAGTTATTTGGTATGCACACACATGTGTGCATACCAACACTTGTTTTCAGGTATGCAAACGACCCGAGACCATATGAACACACGGAGTATTCACACATCAATATAATTGATGTGCACACACAGGTTATTTTATGTGCACACAAGTTCTCTAGACATAAACACTATGTTAAAGACATTCACAATTTCAGAAACCATATGCACACACACATAGTAACATATGCACACAACAATGCATCTGATATGTACACACACGTTATATGATATGCACACAAAATCAATTTTTCTGAGAAAATTTTTGACTTGTAAAAAATTTTGGCCGAATTATTCGCGAAAAATTCGCAAAAAAATCGGCAATTGTACTGCAAGGCCGAATTGAAGTTTTTCCCTATAAGGGCGCGCGCCTCCGTCACTGTTTACTCCGTTTTTTTTTTTCCCTCCAATTTTTTTCTCTTCTCTCATACATCTTTAATCCTATCATAAAACATCATCCTCACCGAAACCGAACCCTTTAATATGGTGGTTCCATGCATTTATATTTTCATCCCCTCCTCACCAACCTTCAATTAAGGCTCCGTTTGGTTGGATTGAAATGGAGATTGAAGGAGGGATTGAAATTGAAGTTGGGGTTAAAGTTAAAGAAAATGGGTAATGTGGGGGAGACATTAGACAAAAATCATGTTTAAATAGTGGTTGAAGTTGAAGCAAAAATTAAACTTCAACTCCGTCCTCACCGAACGAGCCCTAAATCTCTCCTTCCTATCCTCAATTAATCTCTCTTCCTCTCTCCTCCGTTAGACCTCTTCTTCCTTCCTCTCTTTATAAGCCTTTCATACAGCGTGCACTTCCTTTCCTCAGTCAAACCCGCCCCCTTCTATTTATCTCCTTCATCCTCTAGTCTCCACGGGAGCACGAGACCACGACGGCTCGAGTGCTCGACCAGATCCACGACGGCTGGACACCAGACCACCGGCGGGACCGCCACTAGTCGACCACGAAGGCACGATCTCCACTTGCTGGTAATTATTTATTCATTTCTAAATTCCAGATCTAAGATCTAGCCCGGACGACTACATGGTTTCTGTCGTGAATTTATAAAAAATATTTGGAAGAGGGGGTAATTGGCTAACGAAAGGCTTGACATCAAATATGAAGAGGGCTTAATTGTCTGACCTAAAATTTATTAGTCTCCCCTTCTAATTTCATATGAAGAAGCAGGCTTGACAAATTAAATTATTACCATTAGCTTTATGGAGGTTTAATCTTCTTCTTGTGAGGTCTTGTTTTCTTTTAGACCCTCAACCTCCATTTTAATTTTTGAGTATATTTACACTAAAGGTAGTAGTAGATGGACATACGGGTAAGATATTAATGTTTTGTTTTTTTGTTTCGTTTCCTTTAATCCGGATTTTTGGCTAATTAATCGGCAAGTTGACATATGGTTCTTCAATATTGAACTAAAAAGAAGCGTGTTGTTCAGATTTTAAGTCACTCTGCAAATTCAATGGATATAATTTAACAGCTATACAAGTACCCTAAATGACGCCATTGTAGTCATATTTTCCCAATTCGTTTTCTATCACGAATGATATACTATAATTAAAATCATCCCCCCTAAATGAATCATTTTTAGATAGTACTTAAAAAATTTTGTTCTCAAGGATTGTTCTGTTGGGCTAATCTCCTTTAATCAGCAGCAACTAATAGGCACTTGTGCTTTCTTGTTGTTGTTTCTTCTCATGAGCAAGGAAATCCGAAATCCTTTTCCTAAACGACGCCTTTTTCACTTACTTTTGCATCCAGCGATTATATACAAGACCTCGATTCTTCATCTCCACCCATAGATATGAAATTTCTCTTTCTTTCTTTTTGAGAAACCATTGATGTGTTTTGGTGAGAGTTGCGACCAATATATACCAAATTGTCATATCGTTTTGTTTTAAGCTTTCCGAATTTCAATTAATCTATTGGGCATGAAACCTTAAAATATGTGATGTTATTTTACTAAACACTAAATATCATATCTACCCTAATATAGAAATTGGGTGTGGTGTGTGTCAAATGGCCTACAACAAGAGAGAGAGGTGAAGGTTTGGACAAAACGGGCCACAAATGAACACTGCGGAATACAAGGTGAAAAGTTAGTTTGTTGTCAACGGAAAATCATTGTGGTGGAAATTTCTGCTAGGGCAAGATCATTATCAAATCTGTAGAAGACTGGGAATCGGAAACTACAAGTTCTCTCTCCTAGGGTTCGATTGTCTCGAAGATGGCTGCGATCAGATTCATGGCTGCAATCCTCTTTAAGGAAACACTACAATCGCCTCACTGCGCGCCACGACGGATTCTCTTCGCCGCGCTGTCGAGCTTCGGCGTTTTTGGTCGCCGGAGTATCAGTTACAGTCCGGTACGCTGTGCATCGACAGAGTACGGGGATTCTGCGAAGAAGGCGTCCGCGCGACTTTCGCAGGTTCAGCAGCTCCTGACTGAAGCGGAGGAGCGGGCCAATGTTGCCGACAAAGAGCCTCCCCCTAAAATCACTCTAGGTACTAAATGCTATTCTATTTCAAGCTGTGATCTCAGAATATGAACTGTAAATTTGCTATTCTCTGAATATGTTACCATTTCATTTCTGAGTGTATATTATGTTATTGGCAATTTGAAGTGAAATGCGATAGAAAAGAGGAATTTAGCATATGCAAAATTGCATCATAGTCTTAGTAGATTTTGACTTCTGATCAATGCAATTAAGTTTTATATAATCATGAGCTGACTTGTATCATATGTGATTGCTAAATGTGGAGTTGTGGACTTCATTTGTAGTCTTGTTGCACTACAGTCCGGTAAATCTTCAGTTGGAAAAGAATTGTATGAGCATTATTATTTGCTGGATTTTTTTCACCTCTATGAAAGACAGCAATACACAAACACATGTAACAAGTCCTCCAATGAGCCAGTGTCACTGGGAGCACTAAGAACACCTTGAAACCAATGGACAGGTTCACCTTCTGTAAAATTCTATATGCATATAAGGATAATCCTCAAATGGAGGGAGTACTCTTGTAAATAAATAAGAACTGGAATACTGGATGCTTTTGGAGATCCAGTAGGAATAATATATCTGGAGTCCTATTATTTCAAGCCCAATTACCTAATATTGCTGTGTTGTGTTGTTTACCAAGTGCCAATTAGATGGCACTATCAAGAGATGTCTTCATAAACAGGTTGACAATAACCTTGTGTGAGTTAAACACTTATTTGTTACTGTTTGTGCTTTTCCCCTCCTCCAGATCATGTTAATGTGAGCTTTGCTAGAAGTGGTGGTCCTGGTGGTCAAAACGTCAACAAAGGTGTGTAACTTTATTTATGAGCTTCAGACTAGTGCTTACTTGTTCATTGACATTAATCATGAAATTTACCCAGTGAACACCAAGGTTGATATGCGATTTAATGTGAGGAAAGCTACATGGCTAAGTGAAAGGGTCAGAGAAAGGATACTGCTGATGGTATGCTTTTCCAGCTCTAATTATGGACCATTGCACCGTTTGTTATATCACCACTAGCTTTGTACGAGAATGCATCATTTTCTATTACCCGGATTTCTTTAGTGTGTGGAGTGTCTCAAGCCTTGTTTTTATATGCAATTGACACATCAACTGCTTCTGTATGGCAGGAGAAGAATAGAATCAACAAAGATGGGGAAATTGTGATTTCTTCTACAAAGACTAGAACACAACAGTACGTATTCCAACTCATGTGAACTTTCATCGTGTTATAATGTATGCTTTCATATATTGCACAATGCTCTCTTGTAATTCTACACTTCTTCAGGGGTAACATTGAAGATGCTTTGTCAAAGCTGCAGGTATTGTGCACATTTTGTACACTTCTCCATATCTAAAGCATTGGCTAGTGAAGTTAGTTCCTACATTTGTCTTTAGCTGGTCTAAACAAACTAATTCTTTTAATGCTCCATTTCTTTTCCATTACAAAAGTTTATTTATTTATATGTTTAGCAGATATGCTTCTTTAGGTAATATGTGGGTTATTGCTTTCTAAATATTACATGCAAATACAGACAATTATTGATGCTGCAGCCTATGTCCCACCTCCACCCTCAGAAGAGCAGAAGAAGAAAATTGCCAAGTTGTAAGAACTGCTAGTTCCTATCTCTACTGTTCGTTCATTAGTATACAAATTGTCAAATTCCATTGAATGAACCAGTGATTGCTCTGCTTTTGTATTGCTACAGAGCTGCTATATCTGAGCAAAAACGATTGCATAGCAAGAAGGCCCTTTCAGATAAGAAGGCGTTCAGAAGAACTCGAGATAGCTGGGACTAATGTGCAGAGTGAATTAAGCTATATTCTATATGCTTATGCTCCATCTCATCTTGGTTGATATGATCTCTAATAGTTGATAACAGGCTGAACGTGCGCTTCTTTGAAAATAGCATGGAAAATCAATGATCATTTGCTTGAATGATGTCTTTATGGGAACAAGCTGGATAGTTGACAAAGGAGTCTAGATGCATCAATGTGGTTTTTTTGCTAATGACCACTTGTACAGTTATACCTCTACATCAATAATATTTATGTTCTATAAAAATGGTGGACTTTGCATTAGTATTTTAGGGCTCGTTTGGTACGATTCCAAGAGAATGAGAAATCGGTACGAGAATGGTTGATTTCCGTATTTATGTTTGATAGAGCTTGGAAAGAGAATTAAATTGATTCATTGGAATCACTCATTCCAACACTTATAAACAAATTGATTTCCTATTTAAAATCATGGAATGAACCATTTCTAAAAAAAAGAGCTTATTCTTTCTCCTCAATATTATCCCATCATCTTATGTCTTGTAAATTTGCTATAAAATTAAAAAATATCTATATTAATATTAAATGAGATTTGATTCTCACACTTATCCAAAAAATAAATTTTTAAATTGGTTGATTCCGAAAGCATACCAAACACATAAATAATTTATTTTAATTTCTGATTTCAATTCAATTCCTGATTCCAATCCGATTCTAAATGTTATGGGTTTGTTTGTTTCACCCATTTATAATGACATTTTTGTGACTAATGGTTTTTTTAATATAATGGTGTTTGTTAAAATGTACTTATAAACCCTTTTTTATAGTAAATTATGAATATTATCTTCACAAATTCCAAAGCATCGGTTTTTTTCTTCTTGTTGTTTCTTCTCAACATTAAAATGTACTTATAAACCCTTTTTTATAGTCATATTTTCCCAATTCGTTTTCTATCACGTATGATATACTATAATTAAAATCGGTTTTTTTCTTGTTTTTTTTCCTAAATGAATCATAATGTTACAATAGTCCTGATATTTATATATGAAATGACCAATTTTAATGTTGAAAAGCTAGATTAATTTAATTTCATTTTACATGCTGAAAATTTAATCTTTTGCTTTGGACAATGCATCAGTGTTATGAAATGACCAATTTTTGTAGATTTTTTATTTGACAAAAAGTTGTATTTGCTATGTAGCTCCTCTCATTGTATTAATGACTGATGCACAACTCATCCAAAATTTTTTAGATATGTTTCATCAATTTCGCCAACAGAATGATGAGAATCTTTTTACTGTCTATCAATAGGTGAGAGGACTTATACAAGCAGATTTAGATGTGATTATGTCTTGGGCCGTTTTGACCGGATCAATTCTTAGAGTAGAGTGAAACGATAATTTTCAATATAGGATTGAGCTCATGTTAGTAGGTATGCATAATCACACCAGAATGAGAATTTGTATGAGATTTATCGATGGAGAAAATGTGCTTACGTGTATCGTGACAGATTATGATCACACAATTTTCAGTGACTTCCCCCTCCGTATAGAATGGTGCTATCACCCAACTGAAAATTGTGTGTATCATAATGTGTCATGATACACGTATATACATTTTCTTTATCCATAAATCTCATACAAATTCTCATTCTGGTGTGATTATGCATACCTACTAACATGAGTTCAACCCTATATTGAAAATTACTGTTGAACACTACCCCAAGAATTGGCCCGGTCAAAACGGCCCGATGCATAATCACATCTAAATCTGCTTGTTTAAGTTCTCTCACTTGTTGGTAGGCAGCAAAAAGATTTCCGCCATTCTGTTGGCGAAGTTGATGGAACGTATCTAAATTGCCCGTGCTTATAGGCAAAACATGAGAGTTTTGAAAGATCAACATTGCACTCATGGAAATAAAGGCATGGAAAGAGCATCAAACGTAGATAATCCAATACGTGTAATTTGGAGAAGACGAGTAGAAGATGGACGATATCAGTATTTTTATATCGGCTTATTCAACATGTTGAGTTCGGACAACTAGAAACGAATGAAGGGTTTAGGGTATTCCAATATCCTTTGGAAAGGATAAATCCGCTGTAACAGAATTACAAAAAAAGTATTATTTTCCTTTTCTTATTTTATTTGTTTAAATTCCTAAATGGTGTTTTTTAACTATATATTTTTGTTAATTTCAGATGTGTGATTGTTTAAGTGGGTTATGCTGACAAGACCCTCAAACCAGTGCAAGTTATGCTCTTAATTAAATTAGAAGTTGATTTATTTGATTTGTGGTTTATCTATATTTTTAGACATTGTTTTATGTAATTTGATAACGTTTCTCGGGACATCTGAACTTATTTATATAATTTTTAATTTTATTGTTTGTATTAGAGAAACACCAAATCATCTGAATAGTTTACTCCCTGATGTTTATTTCACTGTTTTAGCTTTGTCGAAACATACATATGCAAGGAACTGATAGTTTACAATTATTAGTTACTTCTAGATATTATTAATTACTTTGATCGAAGTATTCTTATTATATATATGTAAAGAACCGAGATAGGTGTTGGGAAATGATAGATGGAAAGAGAGATTCAGAGAGAGGGATAGGAAGATAGAGGAAGAAGATGATACATTCTGTTATTCGATAATCGTTCTCACATACGAGCTCGGCTCATATAGACGTTACATATCTTACTACACATATGGCCCAAAGGCCCAATTCACAATCACAACCCAACTATCTTAAACCGGTACATGACAATATATTAGGACGGTGTTCACTGTTCACACAATCACAGCCCAACTATTAATGGTCTTCAATATAAGCATGCTTGTTCTTGTTATTTTGATAATTTATCCAAATATGAAATATGCTTTTAAAGGCAAGTGATTTATAGGTCTTATAACAAAATATATGGATTCTCTTTAGAAATGACAACATCTGCCTATAGCTTTTCCATTTCTAGTATCAAATTTGCACAACAACCGTGAGTGGCCTCTTCTTGGGACATGTACATGATAATACATTTCCTGTTTTGCCTAGCGTGGAAGCACAAAGTTAACTCAGTTGTAAGGTTCATTTCTCTTGTTCATCCCTTTGGATTTAGTATTGATTTCCTTGAGCATATTTCAGATTTCTATATTGTTGACTAGATTGATCTCCTGGTTTAATTCTATAGTTATCTAATTGCTAGATTTGGGATAGATGGTGGAATCCTTAATCATAGGTAGCAATCACAATTGCATGAAATTGATAAATTGAGTTCAATTGTGAAAAGGAAATTGATTACCCTCCAACCACCACTTGGGTGGTTTATTCTCCAAAATAAATTATTCTGTTTTTTATGTTATAAATTTATTATTCAAACAAATTCTTATAATCTAACCAATTAGATTGTCATGATCACGGTGTAGAAAACTTGATAATATTTGTTGATTTGTCGTTAAAGGGTTCAGTTTGAATAGAATTGAAAAAAATAAGAGAGATAGAGTTGAATAAATCTTGAATTCTTGATTGTTAAATATGAATTTTTTAATCATCATTATCTTTTTATATATCTATTTATATTTTTAATTTAACTTTTATCGACATATAATTTTTTTGTTATATATTTTTTGAATTCTACCAAAGACTTTCCTTAAAAAATACCATAATATGACCAATAAATTTTAAACTTCATAGTTGAATTTTTAAATCAATATAACATTGAGGATTCAATTGATCATTTACAATTTATGGACATTTTTTCGTATTTTTCTATAGGGCACTCATTGTTTAGTTTAAAATATTTTATAGAATGGGGGCATGTTTTATGATAAAGAAATTTTAAATTTTGTTATTAATCTAATAAGTATTTAAAGAATTCATACAAAAAAACTTTGCTAAATAAAGGTGACTTTTGCCATTGTTTTTTCCTACTTATCTACTTAAAAGCTAACACTGAATGCCAATAAAGCCAACTTTTAAATAGATATAGATAGATACTACGTACATTATACTCTTATTTATTGATGAATTTAAAGTACCATGCATTATCAATTATTTGAACTACAACCGATTTTGTCATACGCCGATTTATTGGCCTCTCGATCTCATATACCCGATGTTGTTATATTGTATACTTTGTAGCAATAACTCGTACTACCTTAGAGATTAGAAAGAGAACGATAGAACTTCCCCAAAAAACTTTCAAAAACTGTAACCGGTCTTCTCGTTAGATATGAGAACAAAGAAAATATAAGAGATGGGGTGAAATCCAGATGGAATCCCCTAATTCACCTCCGACGCTCAAGTCAATCAAAAACACCAAAAAAAAAAAATAGAAAATTAGGACTTATTCTCTTTTACCTCTTAATTACCTTTTTTCTCTTATTTGATATTGAAATATTGGATCCGGTTCTGGTGAAAACCAAATTCTAGGAGAGAACTGAGAACGTACGTATCAACAACGTTTCTTCCCTCGCGCGCGTGTCTGTTCCCAGTTAACACGGATGTTCACTGTTTTGTTCGTATATGTTCATCGTAGTATACAACGATGTTCACCACTTTACACTAAAAAATATTGAATTTTCTAGTGTTTTTATTCTTCTTTTTTTCCTTTCTAAACTCTCAAATCTTTATAAAAATAATTATTTAATGTTCACTGCATGTTTATATGATGCAATATTAGTAATCTTTAATATAAAATCAAGTTTAAAGTAAGTAAAATGTACTTTTTTCTTGTATGTATTTTGTGATGCACATGTAGGCATAGTTGTTCACATGTTTGTGTAAAACAAATGATGGACATCAAAAAAATATTTACAACCCCTCAATGAGCACAAATGTTCGTTATTTTATTCGTAAATGTTCATCACAATATAGTGAGCATCTAGAATGAAAGTGGTGAAAAATTATGGACAAAGTGATGAACAAAAATTTGTTCACAACCCTTCAGTGAACATAGATGTTCACTGTTTTGCTCGTAGATGTTCATCACAGTATACTAGTATAAAACATCTGGATTAAAAGTGGTGAACATTTATGGATAAAGTGACGAATATCAAAAATATGTTCACAACGAATGAAAGCGTTTTTCCAAAAAAAATGCGCTTAATAAAAATTTGGGTAAAATTGGGGGAAAATACGGGTAAAATTCGACTGAAACAGTGAACATATTGTATGAAAGTGGTGAACATTTATGGAAAAAGTGATGAACATCGAAAATATGTGCACAACGAGTGAAAAATATTTCCCCCCCAAAACGCGTATAATACGGAAAAACTTCGGTCAAAATTGGGGGGAAATACGGGTAAAATTCGGCTAGAATATTGAACATCTTGTATGAAAGTGATGAACATTTATGAGAACAGCAATGAACATCAAAAATATGTTCAAGGCGTTGTTCAATGACAGCGAACAAAAAAAGTGCCCAACAAAAAAATAAGCAAAATCACAAGTGTTCAAGGCTTGAAACATCAGTGTTCATGGTCCTGGATGCAAGTGTTCAAGGCGTTGAACATAATTGTTCAATGCCTGCGAACAAAAAAAGTACCCAACAAAAAGAAGAAGCCAAAATCCGTATTATTCGCCAATAAAACGCGAATAATACGGCCGGAAAATTCGGCACGCCCGAATTATACGGCTTTTAATGAAAGTCTAATCTGAAGCGTTGATTCCACTCCGATCCGACGACCTCCTTTTATTCTCATTTCTCTCCTATTTTACTATTCTCATTTCATGATTCTCCTTGAAATATTAACTATCTTTACTTGGAGGATAATTGGGGTCTCTCTCCTTCTCCGGGATTGTCCTTAGGTCTCTCTCCTTCTCTGATAAAACCAATTCATGGCATAGCAGAACCTTGGTCGAGTAGAGCGTCGCCGTCGGTATCCGGTTCCTCTACACCCCCCTTCCTGCATCACACCTTCTCTATTCTCGCACCCGAAACGCTAATAAAGTTATAAAGGGTCTCTCTCTCTCTCTCTCTCTCTCTCTCTCTCTCTCTCTCTCTCTCTCTCTCTCTCTCTCTCTCTCTCTCTCTCTCTCTCTCATAGGATTTTGTTAATTGAAGCTGCAAATTTTGGTTTCAGTGCGTTCAATTTGAGTAAGTTCTATGGCGGAATAGGAGTGCTACCGAAGAAGCTGACCTATCGCACACATTTCTCAATTTCCAATGTTGCCACCGAAAAAATTTGTTCTTAGAAGGTAGAAAATCAGGGTGTCAAGTTCCTGTCATGCAAATCCGTCAAAGGAGAGTGGAGATTTAAGGTCAGCTGCTTGCACAACTACCTCCTCGTGTAAATTTGCAGATGCAACTTCTTGCACAGTGATCCCAATTTCTGGCTTTATTTGTTTCGGCTGAAGAAATGCAGGCTAAAACCAAGGGGTCAAAAAAACTTAACTAGGAGCTTGCTGCATCTAAAAAATGATGGCCATGTATCTCAAATTTTCGTAAGGTATGTTGACACCATTAATTGGTTTATGTTGTTAAGTTCCACGTATCATGCTCTAGGAGCTAAATCTTGATTTGAAGAAATGGCATATAAATGGGATTTTTCTCTAGATCATGCTTTAACTACTATGTTTGAATTTAGCCAACACATTTCTCTTTATCGTCTATGCAGACTCTGAAAACATTTATTGGTTCAGCCAGACGGAGGTGGGATATGTGATGAATTTGTACTCTATAGAGGTACTTTCACTCTACCCTTTCCTTTGTTTAATCACTACAATCAAGTTTATGCATCTCGTGTTGTACTGTCTTAACAATCTGCAATAGAAGGTAAACATGCAGATGCACTTTGATTTCGGCGAAGATCTAACTCGAAGTTCTTCTGGGCAAGGTAAGTTACTAGAATGTAACAAATTTGACTGCAACATTTTAAAAGAAATGTGGTCAGGTTTAAGTTTTAGACAACTCTTGGCTAAGCTATATACATAATTAGTAAGTAGTACATCTACAATCTACATTCTTGTGTTACTCCTTTCCGATTTTAAAATCCAAAAAAGCTTGTGTGAAAATTACAAACATCATGTGGCTCACATGATGAGTTTGACATTAATTTGACTCTTTTTTATGCAAACTCTCCTCAATTTCTATTTCGGGTTAAACTCTAGCAAAATTGGCGACCAAACCACATTCGCAGCGAGTAGTACTTGATGATTTTTTTGAGCTCTTCAGTACTGTCTCCCACAACTTCATCTCCCCTAATTTCCCTCAAACTTGCTTCTTCGTTCAGTAAATTTTGCCTCCTTTCATGTATAATACAAGTTTTAAGAGGTTTTACTGAAACTGATCTGATTTGGTTTCTTTGTTTGTTTTAGGGATTTTCCCAGCCATTGGCCATGACTGTGCTGTCTGAGATTGTTGAAATAACCGCCTTTCTGTTGGGGTGAGTTCTTATACACTTCCATTCTTTCTGATTATGTTCTTGAGTTTAGATTGCGCGCTGGGCTTTGTTGTATATTACGTGCGTTGAAGCAACTATTTGACTATAAATCATTAAAAATTTCAATCGGGAAAAACTAGGGATCTATGGGTTGTGCCTGCAATCCAGTATAAATTTACTGTAATTATTTACTCTTTTTTCCTCAATATTTTCTTGCAACAACAATTATTTTGTAGGAGTTCAGTACATATTTTTCATGCAAGGGGTCATTATTGGATGCTTCGTTCCTTTAATTGTTTAGATGTTTGAATTAAGTTCTTGCACTGAAAATTTCTTAGGTAGTGATTGCTTTTTCTATGTTTGGACATAGAAACCGATCCTAATTACAAAGTGCTTTTTCATATTACATGGAGAGTAATGAAGAAATTGTGTTTGAATCTCTATTTTTAGTGGTATTAGTGCTTTTGATCACAAATGAGTAAATATATGTTCTGGTTTCTTTGTTTTGAATCTTGAACATTTGTGCATGTGATATGTATTGACTTTGGTTTTAATATAGTCTTAACTAACACGTAGATGGAAAGTTAAAGTGGTTCACAAATGTCGCTTTTGCACACAGCTGTTCTTTTGATAGTGAAATTGTTAAAGTGATTTTCTTAAGTTTGGGTATTCTTATGCTTTTTAGTGTTTCGAGTAATAAAAACCCAACCCAAGGGTACTAGTGCTTTGGCAGTGGATCAAATATGTTTGGACAAAATCCTTGACAAGTGTTCGTTTTTATTGATTTTGAACACATGCTCTCTTTTTAATGAATGTTGGCATTGTGGATTGGTACCAGCTTTTCATGTCTGTTTCAATAAGCACCATTTAATCTATATTAAGCATCTCATTTAGATGGGTTGTTGCCCTGTGGTTGTCTTTCTAAGCAAAATTTATGTTTCTTTATCGTTTATACTAAACATTACAATTGTTGTTTTTGAATTCATGTAATCTGCTTATATACAGGTCTGTCACTTAGAGTTTTTTCGTTGTGGTACAATATGTACAAAATCCATTTGGAGTTCTTCCTCCAGTGCCTTAGATGTCTACTGGTCATGCTCGCTTATCACCATCAATCCTATTTTGACCTAGGCATGCCACTTTCTTCATATGACTTAATTTGTTGATTATGTTGTTTTGTGGTTTACAGGTTTCTTCCACCCACTTCAGAAAAAGCTTCTGTTACACAAACAAGCATTAACTGTGATATTGCATGTTCCAATATGATATGTAGACTTTAATGTCAATCAGCAAGCTATAAGGCCTTTAGCAAAGTTGCATCCTTATCATCAGTTTGAATAGGAAACAATGCATGTTCAATAAATAAATGGATAGTTTTATTTTAAGCTTTTTCCACTTTGTGTTTTCATCTTTTGTCAAGTCTTTGAGTTACATAAGGTGCCAAATGAAAGAACTTTTAATATGAATATAACAGACAACTGCTAGAATAGAATTCAAAGTTGGACATTGAAGTGATGATTTCCAAGTGAACTTGATATGTATATAAACTCACAGTATATAGAACAACAAATAACCCCGATTATGTCAGACTCTAGCCAGTTGAATCATTGGTCATTAACATTGCTGATATCATCATAACTATAAGCATAACACCAAAAAAGTGTGAATGCGTAGGCATTGACTTGTGGTGTATAATTGTTCCTTTTACCACTTTCTTGAGTGTTACCTTACATATTTTTGTATTGGATTGTGATCATTTGGTCTCCGCTTTTGTTAGATTTACAATTACAGGGTGATGTTTCCATTCCATTTCATGGATTTGTTTTACCAAGATTCTGAATTAGAAAGGAACAGTGTAACCTTCCGAAGTTGGGGGTTTCTTTTAGAGGATAAATTTGTGATTCAATTTTCTTTATAAGAATTTCCAGCTCCCCGTCTCGCAATCGGGCCGGGTTGAGGTGACAGTGGTGACTCTGGTGATGAGGGAGAGATCATGAATTGTCCTCAACGATGTTAGACAATGCATGGAGAGTTCGAGCATAGGTAAATATGGGTCTGAGTGGTACTACCGGGTCGAATTTGGCAGTGGTCTTAGTCGGGCGGCGGAGGAATGTTGAACATTCTAGTTGAAATTTGATCCTGGAAGTACAATGTGCATTTATATAGCATTAGCATGTTGATTTTTGTATGGGAATTAGCTGTTGCTCTAGGCTATATGAATGTACTGAATATTTCAAAGTAGCCTATAATGATTGAAATGTATGCTAGCATAACTTGTAGTGGTGAAAGATAGATTTGTCTTACGCATTCCTCTTCACTGCTAATTTATGGATAATCAGGTTTTGAAACTGATGTAAAGTGGCAAGGTCCTTAGTGGTGGTAAACTTTAGATGTGAATGTGAGTAGCTTTTTTTGTGTTCCAATTTAGTGGGTGATGGGTATTGTTGTGGCCAACTTTGATGGAGATTGGATGGTTGGTTGGAGGATTAGTGCTAATTTAACAAAATCATTTTTGGGATGTTGTAAACCAAAAAATCATCTTCGAATTTTTAGGTGGATTTTATCGGTTTATTTTTTCCTCTTATATTCTGTTGGATTTTTACTTAATCATGGACTTAATGTGATTAATTGAGCATATTATTTCAACCTAAACCTTGATGTCGGAGAATCCTTCATCTTCAACTTTGCTACGGAGAATTTTCTTTGATATTTCTCTACACATGTTAACAAGCTTCACTATCTCTATTTTTTTATTTATAGAAATTGTAATCTCTATTTTTTTTTGGCTAAAGAGGGGTTGTATATATCCTTTTTATAATACAATTCGTAAGTATAGAAAAACTATTTTAAGTTAAACTTGTACGCAACATAGACTAATTTGTGGGTTTATGAAAAGGTACAAGATTAATTATCACTTAGCTTGGTACAAAATTGTTGTTTTCGTCTATTTTTGTCAATTTTAATTTGTTATTTGATAATGTCATTGTTCATTAGTTATTTCCAATCTTCCTAAACGGCTAACTCATTTTTAGGTTGAATAAAATTATGTTGTTGGGGTCAATTCGAATTTCGTATTTATTATTGTCGTTGCTCATGAGTTGTATTAAAATTTTTAAATTGGTAAAGTCATTTTTTGGCTAAACCAAATTATATAACAACTAACTTACTTACTAACTCATTAGTTGTATTAACCTGTGCATGGCACGGGTGCTACACTAGTTAATTATTAATACATTAATATTTAAGTAGCTTTTTTTATACGATTACAATTTCACGATCTTTATCAAGTTATATGTTGAGCTTCAACTAACACTATGGAAATTAAATTTTGTGTTCAAGAAAATTTAAACAAAGCTAACTATAAAATAACTTATACTGATAATGTAACACATCAAATACCTTTTTTTCTATTTATAATTGATTATATATTTTTGTTTTTACGATCTCATTAATTCCATACGATGACAGAGAAAGTGAATAAAATGAGTTGGGTCGGAAATCATGCATCCAAAATCCCGTATATATAAATACACTCACAAATTTAGCTATATACAACTTATGATTAATATTGTACTTTATTTTAATAATACAATCAAATTATTCATTTCTCAATTCATCTTAATCATAATAATCTTTTTTGACATGTAAAATTGTAGTTTTCCCTTCATTCTTTATACATTAGTCACTTCTTTTAGCAAATTTTCAACAAATTAATCTTAATAAAAATTTTATAGTGTTTTGGATATTATTTTTATTATAGACATCAAACAAAAGTTTTAAATTTAACCAACATTAACATTCAGAAGCTCATTTCTTAGCAAAGATAACTCAAAGCTAATATAAATGTACATTGAAATAAATTGATGAATTTGATAATTTTTAAAATAATTTACATTTATTAAAAGCTTAATTATTAATTGTTATATAACATTTTATAATTTTTTATATTAATTGATAAAACATGATTTGTAATCAAAAAGATCATTCTTACCAAAAAAAAAGTGTACCCATATGTTCATCTTCTAGTATTATATGCTCGTGTGAATATATCACTTCGGCATAACATTTCTCTTTTAGTTTCTACATATTTATTATAATATAGGTGAACTGCATTATTTTGAAGGCCCGTAAAACTTCATGTTAGACCTCCTTTCCAAACACCTTTTATTGTTCAAATAAGATAGTGATATTCATTTATTGTTGGTCTCTGGTTGTTGGAACTCTTGGAAGGCAGGTTGTGATACGTGCATTAGATGAGGGATATGATGTCCGTTGTCTTGTACGCCTGCTGACTTCTGGCGTTGCGTGACTGTATGTTGTAAATTCAGACCTTAATGGCCAACCAAAGACAATTCAATTCCTGCAACCCCGGTTAGTGTTCACTCACACTGTAATTGATTATAAGTTGCTCTTATACAATGTGCAAAACAATGGGGATCCAGAAATTTGTCTTCTTTTCCAAATGTGACAAGCTAAGCATCCAGAAGTACCACTAATGGAGATTAAATATTGCAATGAGAAATTTCTTCAGGACACTGGCCTACAATTCGATTATGTGGTTTTATGCAGGTAATTATAATGAATGGGACATCATTTCTTTGATTTATTTCCATCCTTGCTACGGAGTACTTCGCTAGTAGTTTTAGCCGTTTACTAATGTTCAGTTAGCTACTTCGCTAGTAGAATTAACCTTTGTAGTTTAATATTTTTCTGGCTTATAAATACTAATACTTCAACCAATTAAAAAATACTAAACTAAAATCATCACAATAAAATACAGAGAAATGAGGAAATCAACCAAATGCAGGACGCCTGCAGAGAAAGGAGGAAATCCATTGAAGCACGAAAAGCTCACTATCAAACATGCATACACATGTAGTTTGCAGAGTGGGCACCAACTCACATTTTCTTATTCTTAGTCTAGTAATCTAGACTAGGAATAAGGATCAATGCCATTGATTTAAAAATGGGTGGGATCAACTCAGTGCAAATCAACTTTATGATGCATAGAGTTTATATTAGGGATTAGAACGTTCCCTTACAGATAAATAAAAGTATTACATTTTCCTTGCTAAGTTTTAATCCTCTGGTTAATGTACTTTAAAAAAGTGACTAATTGATCTTGAGGATGATGGTGTACGTCCACTAGAAATTAACTTCTACCCGTCTATAATTAGCTAATGGAATGAAACCAAATTAATTAGCTTGAAATTGGGGGTAATTGTTCTTGTTGAATTTGGAAAGATTATCTCTTAGCTAGTAAAATATTAAACATATACTCAATAAAGAAATTGCGGAATTGGGTTTTTTGGACACCGTAATAGGAAAAAGAGAAACCAGTAGAGGGGACCGTACGTACGTAATCCACATTGTTCACGTGAACAGAAAAAAGGCATGTGAAAGTTACAGGTCTCATTGATGGTGGATAGATAAAGCTGCATGTCTCATTGATGGTGGCGTGTGAAAGTTGAAACATAGAGGGTAAGGAGTTTCAGTCTAGGAAGTAGAGAATGAAGAGAATATTAATTTAATTTTGTTATTATATGTCAAGTGGACCAATAAAAAAGAAGTAGAATATTAAATGGACTATTATGTTGAACTAGAGGATCCGCACCGCTGTATAAGTAGCTACACTCGGTTTACTGACAAACCCGGTTTACTGACAAACCGGGTTTGATTAAAAAAGTTAAAAAACTACTATCAAAAATTTTGAAAAATAAACATTAAAAACATTAAAAATTTTGAATTTTTGGACGCATCGTGGTTACGACCAAGAAGTTACCGTTGATAACATCTTGGACGCAACCACGATGCGTCCAAGAAGTTACCGTTGTAAATCGGTAACTTCTTTGTGGTTTATCCATCTTGTTGCTATATATATGCAACTATTGTTTGGGGTTTATCCATTGTTGGGGTTTATCAATTCAAGATTATGTCTTTGTCAAGGATGGATGCTGCACTTAGGCTAGTTGAGCACTTGGATGACGCACTCGGTCTTGATGATTTAGGAGTAAGTATATATTTACTTCAAAGTTAATTTACTTGTTGTAGTTTATAAGTTTATTTGAAATGTAGTAATTAACAGTAGTTTTATAAGTTTATTTGAAATGTAGTAATTTACAGTAGTGTGTTGTAGTTTAGAACTTTGATTAAAATGTTTATGATAATTTATAATCTGAAATATTTACAGTAGTTTTATTTATTTATCATAAATAGAAGGACTCTAGTGATAGCGAATTTTTGCCAGTGGATTATTCTACTCATTTTACTACGGATAAAGAATGGAGTGATAGAGATAGTATGATCAGTTGGGATAAGAACGTAGGTTTGGAGTTGCATATGGTGATTGTAATAAGTAAGTCATGGCCTAACCGAAAGGTCATACAGTCGTGTGAGAAGTCTGGGCCATATAGAGCGGCGAAGAAGAAGGCGGGTGACGGTACCGAGGCAACCCCTAAACGGAAATACAATGCGAGGACAAAGATGTAACACCCCCAAATCCACTTGAAAGTATTACTGTCGAAGACCTCGGATTCCACATCACGAAGTCACCCCAGGCTTTTCCAATTGATATAAAATCAAACCACAATTATAATACCATATATTACAACTCTTAATAAGTCAATGTTTTGGAAACACAACCATTCCCAAATACAACAAAATACAAGATAACAATGATTACAGCGGAAGTCTTAACAAAATACAAAATAACACAGCGGAAGTCTTAAAACAAAATAGTTTATCAAAACATCGTTCATCCTTCTAGTCGCTCTAGCCTTCTCGGATCCTTAATTTATCTGATGTGCCGAATCAAACGGATGACACCAGCCCACATGCGGAGAACAATATATGTGGGTCAGTCTAATGAAAGACCATGCAAGGGTACAAAGCAGATGGTTCTAAGTAGACATATTAGGTTAGACTCATCGTCACTCGAATAAAAGCCGAGTACGATAGTCAACCACCATACTCTACTGGAAAACAACAACATGCATGAGAAGGAAGATTCTGGAGACCAAGTCTCACAGTAATCGAACACAAAAGAGACTCCAAATAAATGAGCCTTAACGGAAATAATGACAAATGTTGGGTAACTCAAGCAAACACACAAACATAGCATCGCGTACAAGCGATCTAAACTAAGACGAGTTTTTCCTAGCTGCACTAGCGCCTAGCTGCACTACTCGCCAAGGTATATTAATTATGTGCGCAAGGCACTATATCTGTTTTAATTCCACAACAAACCACAACACGTTATAAGTTTTTAATTATCCACAACACGATCAAAAGAGACGGGGCCTCATATAGTGCCCAACGCCCTTATCCACAACAACCACAACATAAGGTGTCGGGGACTTACAACCTGCCCCTTCACCAATTGTTATAAAGAAACGACTGAGTCTCAATCTAGAGCCCATCGCCCCTACGAATACTCGTGCTAACTATTCAGTCAAACACACAAACAAATCACACAAAGCCATCACGGCCCAACCTGCACAATATATCTCTATACTAGCGTCGATTCTAGCAGAATATACAACCTAATATAATATCAGATTTCAATTATATTAATTAACACAACAGTTCCCAACATAATTCAGAATCATCCCAAATTATTTAACAACTAAACTATTGATAAATAATTGAAGTATGGAATGATGAGCAAGAGCGAACCGCCACTTGCCTTAGATTAGACGAGTACTACGACAACGCTTAGAAACGGGTCCTGAATCTTGAAACTGGAACGAATCCTGGATAAAAATCCCGATGGAACGATCCAAAACGAGACCCTAAGTTAGATTCAATACACTTATATATGAATCTAAAAGAATACGAAAAGAAATCAAAGGAATTGAGCCTCGCCCAAAGCCAAAATCCAAAAACACACACTCGGACAAGGCTCGCCGCGGGTGCGGTGAGAGCCTTACCGCGGGGTGCGGTGGACAGACAGTGGCGAGCTTCGAGACAACTTCCATGGAGAAAGAAAATTACCCAAATCGTTTGTATGCTTCGATTTGCTTCTGGTTTGATCTCCAAACTCCTCAAAGCTTCACACAACACTTGAGGCAACCTTCACAACTCAAGAAACCTCTCGATTGGAGCTTGGAACAGCTCGAAAATGGCGATTTCAGAGAGAAAAAAAACAGAGGAAACAGGGGAGGAAGAATACGAGCTGCTTGGCATCTGATTTCGACCCCTTTTATAGCTAAAAAATGAGCCTCCTCAAAGGGAACCAACTGGGGGACAAGGGGACAAGGCAAAAGGGCCACTTGGACGTCCACTTGACTGCTCAAACGGACCGCCACAATGTCACTTGCAATCGGAGTCTATCGCGAAGACGATGCTCTGTTTTTGGTCCTCGCCGCGGGTGCGGTGGCATCTGCCGCTGGGTGCGGTGAAGGCCAAAACGCTTCGTCTTATCCGAAATCACTCTGGGTTAAATTTCTTAACTCCGGGTTAAATATGTTCGTACATTAATGACAAATTAACCCCGAATACATTTCAACTGTATTATATATTACTCAGAAAAATTTACAGAGTTCAAACCCTTTACAGAAAGTCCAAAACTCTTCTAAAATTAATCCGACTAGTAATTCGAGAGTTAGAAAAATTCCAAAATATTCTTATAAATTGAGGGATATTACATTACCTCCCCCTTAAAAGAAGTTTTGACCCCGAAACTTGGCTATTCTAGGTCAAAAACAACTCGGGAAAGCGTCTAAGCATATCCTCCTCAGTCTCCCAATAACCTCTTCGGTTCCTGACTTGGACCACAAAATCCGTACAAAAGGTACAACCTTGTTGCGCAATTGCTTCTCACGGCGCTCAAGAATACGCACAGGTATTTCCTCATACGTACCATTTGCCTGGATCTCGATGTCTTCATAACTCAGCACATGAGATTCATCTGACACATACTTTCTTAACAAGGATACGTGGAACACGTTGTGCACTGGATGTGCCGATGGCGACAATGCCAAACGGTACGCTAGAGATCCCACTCTATCAAGAATCTCAAAAGGTCCAACGTAGTGAGGGTTAAGCTTCCCACGCTTACCAAATCTGAACACACCCTTGGTCGGCGATACTTTGACAAACACTTTATCACCAACCTCAAACTCCACATTCCTACGCTTTGGATCATCATAAGACTTTTGTCGACTCTGAGCTGTCAACATCCTTTGTCTTATCAGCGCAATGTCCGATGCAGTCCTTTCGACTAGCTCTGGTCCGATCAGAATCTTGTCGGCATTCTCATCCCAACAAATCGAAGATCTGCACTTGCGACCATATAAAGCCTCGAATGGAGCCATCTTGATAGTAGCATACCAGCTATTGTTGTACGTGAACTCAATCAGACTCAAGCTGTCTTCCCAGCTAGTCGGACGATCGAGCACACATGCTCTTAGCATATCCTCTAGGGTCTGGATGGTCCTCTCAGACTGTCCATCAGTTTGAGGATGAAATGCAGTACTGAACCTTAACTCGGTTCCCATTGCCTTGTGCAATTCCTTCTAGAATCTGGACATAAATCTGCCATCACGATCTGACACAATGGTTTTTGGAGTACCATGCAAATGGATAATCTCGTGTAAAAACACTTCCGACAACTTCTGGGTTCCCCATGTTATCTTGATAGCCACGAAATGAGCACTCTTTGTGAGCCTATCAATGATAATCCATATAACATCTTTCTGACTTCGAGTCTTGGGTAGCCCTGTGACGAAATCCATGGCAATATCTTCCCACTTCCATTCGGGAACTGGAAGAGGTAGCAGTTCTCCACCGGGTCTTCGGTGTTCTATCTTGACCTTCTGACAAGTCAAGCATTTCGCCACAAACTCTGCCACATCCCACTTCATGTTGGGCCACCAGAACTTCATTCTGAGGTCCTTGTACATCTTGCTAGAGCCTGGATGTACAGAATAGGCTGACGAATGGGCCTCCCTCATCACCAACTGGCGAAGACCATCTACGTCAGGCACACAAATCCGGTCTTGAAACCAAAGTGATCCATCATCCTGAATCATGAAGCCGGGAGCCTTCCCGTTCATCACTTCGCTGCTTAGCTTCACCAAGATCACATCATCGACCTGCTTCTCCCTAATCTGATCAAGAAGCGTAGCTTGTATCTCAAGCATACTCAGGCATCTACGACGTTGATCGTACAAGACTTCAATCTCGCACAATTCTTGGTTCAGCTTGGTCTGAGCAACAAGCAAAGCCACTACGGTCTCGTGCGGCGTCTTCCGGCTCAATGCATCTGTTACCACATTAGCCTTGCCCGGATGATACAGCAATTCGATGTCGTAGTCTTTGAGTAGCTCTAACCAACGACGTTGTCTCATATTCAGCTCCTTCTGAGTAAATATGTACTTGAGACTCTTGTGATCCGTGAAGACTTGACATCTCACACCATAGAGATAGTGCCTCCAAATCTTCAGCGCAAACACTACTGCTAATTCCATATCATGCTTCGGATAATTTTCTTCATAGGTCTTCAGCTGTCTTGATGCATAAGCAATCACCTTGCCTCTTTGCATCAACACACATCCCAACCCATTTTTCGAAGCATCACTGTAGACCGCATAATCGTCATTTCCTTCCGGTAGTGTCAAAACTGGTGCTGAGGTCAGACATTGCTTCAGCTTCTGAAAACTGGCCTCGCACTTGTCACTCCAGACAAACTTCTTGTGGACCTTGCGGAGCAAACCGGTCATCGGTAGAGCGATCTTCGAAAATTCCTCCACAAACCGTCTGTAGTATCCATCAAGTCCTAGGAAACTACGCACCTCTTTCACATTCTGAGGCTGTTTCCAATTAGCTACAGCTTCAATCTTCTGGGGATCAACCATCACCCCATTCTCATTGATTATGTGGCCTAAGAAAACCACTTCCTTGATCCAAAAGTCACACTTAGACAACTTTGCATAAAGTTGATTCTGTCTAAGGACTGACAAAATAATCTGCAGGTGTTCCTCATGAGCTTCCATGCTCAGAGAATAAATCAAAATGTCGTCGATGAAGACCACCACGAACTTGTCCAAGTACTGGCGAAAACATCGGTTCATCAGGTCCATGAAAACAGCTGGAGCATTCGTAAGCCCAAATGGCATGACTACGAACTCGTAGTGACCATATCTCGTCCGGAATGCAGTCCTCGGAATATCTTCCTCACGAATCCTGAGCTGATGATAACCAGATCTCATATCGATTTTGGAAAAGACTTTTGCTCCTTGCAGATGATCCAACAGATCATCTATCCTTGGCAAAGGGTATTTGTTTTTTATCATAACTCTATTCAACTCGCGGTAGTCGATACAAAGTCGAAACGACCCGTCTTTCTTTTTGACGAACAATACCAGAGCACCCCAGGGCGATGCACTCGGTCTTATGTATCCCTTGTCAAGAAGATCTTCAAGTTGCTTCTTCAATTCTTGCATCTCAGCAGGAGCCATCCGATACAGAGCTTTTGAAATCGGCGCAGTACCAGGCTCGAGATCAATAGAAAATTCCACGTCACGCTTCGGGGGTAAACCAGGAATTTCTTCCGGGAAAACATCAGGAAACTCTCTGACCACAGGAATATCAAGAACCGTAGGTCCACCTTTCTCGGGCGAATCCAGGTAGCAAAGGTACCCGACACAACCTTGCCGAAGTAGCTTAAACGTAGCCATCGCATTGATAAGTTTGCCGTTATCAGCGTCATTCCGACCCTTGAACTTGCACATGCACTGGCCCCCAGATGACACCGTTACCGTCCTTGAGCTAAAATCGATCACTGTCCCATGACGTGTCAACCAATCCATACCGAGAATAATGTCGTATGGAGCCATAGCAATACAGATCAAATCTGCTTCAAACTTCTTACCCTGAATGGTAACTGGAAACTCTGACAGACGCTTGGTGCCCACCAAATGGTCACCATTAGGAAGATTAACAACGAAAGGTTCACAAACCTCGTTGCAAACTACTCCTAACTTACTAACACAATTCTCTGAAATAAATGAATGGGTAGCACCCGAATCAAATAGAATGCACACTGAAGTAGAATGAAGGTATAGAGTACCTTGAGCAACTGGAGTGTTAGGTCCATCAGCCTCACGCATCTCGTACAGGCGTTGACCCTAACCTCCTGAAGCAGCTGGGGCTTTGCCTTTGTTCTGTGCGGTAGTCTGCATTGAAGGACTAGGAGTCTCTTCCGGTTTGAACCTAGGTCGGTTGTTCTGATTAACTGACCCTTGTTGCGACTCTGTCCCTGTCTGCTTTCCCTAATGACAGAACTTCAGCATATGCCCTTCTCTTCCACAGCTAAAACATAGCTTCTTTTCCTTCAGACAATCAGTGTTCTTGTGCCCATAGGCACCACAATTGAAACACTGGATCCGACTTTTGATCTGTCCCGATTGCTGTGTTGACCCTCCTCGAGTCATCTATGTCCTCGCCTTACCAGACTTGTCAAAGTTGGATGGCGGCGCAGGACGCTTAAAACCACTGGCCTGAGATTGATTCTGCATCGACCTCTGGCGATTTCGTCGCTTGGTCGACTCCTCCAAAGTCACCTCTAACGTGTATGCTGCATCAACGTATTGCTCCAAGGTAGAGCATCTGTGACGCAACATCATCGGTTTGATGTCTGGGCTCATCCACTCATGGAAGTGCCAAATCTTCTGCTCCTCGCTGGACACTACAGACCCAGCGTACTGCAATAAGTGATTGAACTTGGCTGCCAGCTCAGTCACCTTTAATCCATCATTCTTGGGGTAAAGAAATTCCTTAAGCTTCTCATCCCACATAGCTTGGGAAAAGAAACGATCATTCATCTTCGTCTTGAACATCCCCCAAGTTAGATCAGCCCTATCGCCAGCCCCGTGTTCTCCCACCATTCACTAGCATCTCCTTTCAATTGTAGAGAAGCTATGTGCACCTTCTCAGCCTCAGTGCATTCAATGTTACGGAACAATCGTTCCATATGGGAAAACCATTTCTGTGAAATCTTCGATGTTTGGGGCATTGACTTCATGGGACCGTTTCCAACCTCTTGTGGTAATATATATATTTTGCTTGCGGTGGACTACGTTTCCAAGTGGGTGGAAGCGAAGGCCACCAGAACTGATGATGCCAAAGTTGTTGCAGAATTCTTGAACACCAATATATTTACCAGGTTTGGGATCCCGAAAGCTCTTATTAGTGATAGAGGAACTCACTTCTGCAATAGGATAATCACTGCGCTGTTGAAGAAATACCATGTCACGCAGAGAGTTTCCACCGCCTATCACCCTCAAACAAATGGGCAAGCTGAAGTGTCCAACCGGGAGATAAAGTCCATCTTGGAAAAGACGGTGTCTTCCAATAGAAAAGACTGGAGTTTGAGGCTTGATGATGCACTTTGGGCATATAGGACAGCTTACAAGACACCAATTGGTATGTCACCCTTCCGGTTGGTGTTTGGTAAGGCTTGTCACCTTCCAGTGGAGCTAGAGCACAAGGCATATTGGGCTATTAAGAATTGCAACATGAAAATGGATGAGGCTGGTGAGCTTCGTAAGCTCCAACTGCAAGAGCTGGAGGAAGCCAGGCTCGAGGCTTATGACAATGCCATCCACTACAAGGAACGGACTAAGGCTTGGCATGACAAGAACATATTGAGGAAGGACTTCAAGGTTGGAGAAAAAGTCCTCTTATTTCAGTCACGCCTTAGACTTTTCCCAGGCAAGCTGAGATCGCGCTGGGCAAGACCCTATTATGTTGCCAAGGTTTTCCCATATGGTGCCGTAGAGCTATTTGATTCAGCATCACAGACTTTGTTCAAGGTGAATGGGCAAAGAGTGAAGAATTACCATGAGGGCTTCACCAAAGACACCGTTGAAGAGGCGTTCCTGAAGGAACCCGAGGCTGAAACGTGATGAGCCAGCATGAGGTCGAGCCACGACGTTAACTACGGCGCTTCTCGGGAGGCAACCCGATGTTAGGTAGTTTCTTTCCCTTCCCTTAGTTTATTTTCTTTTGATTTTGTTTAGTTTTGTAGTTTTTGTAGTTCTGTGTCGAACTAACCTGCAGAAAGTGTTTCGAGTGAAGAAGGAGTTCACGACGCCCGCCGTAAATACCCCGCCAAGCTAGTTGGCTACGACCTAAAAAACGGCGACCGCCGTTTCATCACGGCGCCCGCCGCAATTACGGCGGCCACCGCCCTTCTTACGGCGCCCGCCGTGATTTCCCTCATCCAGCACTTTGCTTGCGGCAAATGACAGCGACCGCCGTTTTATTACGGCGACCGTCGCCACTCTCAGGTTCGACCCCTATCCCTGTTTTTAAATTTGAAAAAAAAAATGGGCCCCGAAAAAACCTTAAATGGGGCGCAAAAGACAAAAATAAAATACCCCGAAAAGACCTTAAACGGGGAGAAAAAGTCAAAAATCAAATAAAAATGGACCCTGAGAAAACCTTAAACGGGGTGCAAAAGGCATAAAAAGAAACCCCGTTAAAACCCAAAATGGGGGTAAAAGCCAATATATATATATATATATATATATATATATAAAACCCTTTTACCAGATCCTTTTTACAGCCCACCCTTCCCTTTACCTCACTTTCCCTTTTACCCTTCCCAACCCTCTATCTCTCCTTCCCAACTCTCTCCCAAGACCTAACCCCAGATCTGGCGCCCGCCGCACCCCCCTGCCTCGCCCACCGGCGCCCGCTACAGGCCAAGGTTCTCTCCGGCGCTCGCCGCTGTGCAGATCTCCCGATTCGGCGAAAAGTTCTTCGCGGCGCCCGCCGTCTTCAACGCAGCGCCCGCCGCTTGCCGCATCGCCCGCCGCCGCCCTCTGTTTCGGTGATTTATGATATTCTTGTGTTTTTTTATTGTTGTTGCTGCATTAATTCATTACAATTCAACATGTTGAAACACACATTTTCATCCCGTAAGAAATCGTCTGGGGTTGAGGTCACCCGTAGTAAGGTTGAGGATGCCCGTAAGAAAATTATTCAGAAAAAGGATATGATGACCACTCTATTCTTTGATCCCGACACGATGAGGGCTCTTAATCTGTATGATTGCACGCAGCAGTTGTTTGTTCACTGTGGTCTGGGCGGTTTCTACCATCTTTTGGCCCCCACTTTTCGCTCCTGGACAGAGGAATTCCTGATTAGTTTTGAGCATCTGTGTGATGAGGGCAGAATTACTTTCAGTTTGGATGGCAGTAGGCACTCTATGTCATATGAGGACATCGACGCGGTGCTTGGGATCACCAAGCGACCCTCTTCCGCGAAGGAGTGGGAGGAGGCAAATGGGTATTTCAACTTCTGGTACCACTCCACAGGGACCGATGTTTTTAATCCTCAGGCAGTCGAATATAACTACAAGTGGTCGCATCCGTGTTTGAAACTAGCCCATAAGGTGGTGCGGATGGCCTTCCATGGCCAGTCCGAGTTGAACAAGGTCCCGTACCCCGCCTTGTATGCGGTGTGGAGCATGACCCCTGAGTGTCCGTTGGTGTGGGATTGGCGCTCCTAGTTTATTGCATGTTGCAGGAAATTTCAGCAGGACAAGCCCCACAGGATCATTATTGGGGGGATGGTTTCTCTGCTGGGTATGCACCTGGGCCTTGATTTGCCTGACCCCTCTCAGCAGCTCACTCCTGGCTACACATATGACTGGAAGCAGCTTAGGACCTCAAGTGTTTTGTCTGGGTCTGGACCTCGGATGTTATGGCTATTTGGATCGAAGGGCTGCCACCGGATCCCCATTCCCTTCACTTTTGAGATGCCTTATGGGCCACGTTACAAAGATTTTGATGTGAGCCGCTACCGTCTGGGAGCTGGTGGTGGTCAGGCTGCGGGCAACTCTGTTACTGGAGTTTCAGCTGCCCCTGTGGCCCAGCTTGTGGTGGAGGTTGAGATGCTTGAGGCGCAGGCTGTTGCTGAGCCACACCCAGATTATCAGAGGCTGATGTGGGAGACGATCCAGCAGATGGACACTCGCCAGAGGTCCATATAGGCGGACTTTGCTGACCACCGCCAGGACTTCGTAGATTACCGCCAGGAGGCGAGAGGATATCATCAACAGTTCATTGATTTTCGCGAGGAAGCGCGTGGTTACCACCAGGAGTTCATAGACTATCGTCAGGAGGAGCGTGACTACCACGCAACATAGACTAGTCGGAGCCAGCAGCAGTCCGACGACATTCGGGCCATGGAGGAACAAATGAGACAGTGGAACCTCTTCATGGGTTCCCAGTATCTTGGCTATCCACCACCTTAGCAGTAGTGGTACATTCTTAACTTCCCCTATTTTATTTATGTCTTACTTCATTGAGGACAATGTGTATTTTAAGTGTGGGGGAGTTATTATGTATTTACTATTGCTAGTATTCTGAAAAAAAAAGAGCCACAAAAAAAAGGCAAATAAAAATTCTGAGATGGACTGAAAACCCGAAAGGGCAGTCTAGGTAAGAAGCAGGTAATCCGACATGCATTAGGCCTGGGCAAAAATGGATTCAGAGTGATGTGCGGTGGTGAGTCCAACTTAGAAAAATGAAATGAGAGTATTAGGTGAAAACATGCAAAGGCGCCTAAGCAAAAAGAGTGAAAAAAAAATTGAGTGTTTTAGGACTTCAATTTACCGGCGCAGGCGACATAAGTGGTGGAGTATAGGAGTGTTTCGGGTAGGTTTTCACATGGAGGAATAAGTTGTAGTCATGGTGGTATCTTCTTCACTCTCTTTGATGATTATTGTTGATGGTTGGACTTGGATGTGTGTTTTGTTTGCTGTTGAGGAGTAGGTGTAGTTATTGCGTGCTTTGGTTGGTGCTACATTGATTGGTGTGTGCTGATTGGATGATAGTTTTCTTGTGGTTGGTTAGGGGATGGTGAGCTTTCACGTTGGTGCTTTTACTCTTAATTGTGAGCTTCTTTGCATGTTGATGATCTAGGACTTTATTGATGATGGGTGGTAGTTCTCTATCCACTCGAGATGAGTAGAGATTCAAGTGTGGGGGAGTTTGATACACACGATTATGTTGTGTGTATTGACGGAGTTTTAGCATGGTTTTAGTGGTGTTTTAGGGTGCTTTAGAGGAGATTTGGAGTTTTGGCGAGGAGGTATGGAAGACACATTTTGGAGGCTTCTGGAGCTGCAGAGACGAAGGTCGAAGGAAAGGAGTCTACGGCGCCCGCCGCAGATGAGGCGGCGCCCTCCGCCAATTCCCATCCAGGAACCTTTGCTACGACTTAATTACAGCGCCCGCCGTGGAATTGCGGCGCCCGCCGCGGAGTATGCCAGCCCGCCGTCCGTGTCTGAAGCCCGCCGAGTCACAATTTCCTTTTATGTTATTTTGGATTATTTTATTACGTTTTTATTATTTTCGTTTTAGGTTAATTTCAGACTTTATTTCCTTTAGTATTTAAGGGTAGAGAGAGAGACTTGTTGGGATCTCTTGGAACCCTAATTTTCATTCTACGTATTTGCTATGAAGAACTAAGTCTCTCTTGCTTAGTCAGACGCTGAAGCTTTCGTTTTGATTCAGTTGTGAGACTCTTATTCTTAATCTATTGCATGGTTTTTATCTCTTCTCTTGCTTGATTGCTTATGATTGATATTGATAATTTCTAGTCTGATCAATTAGGGTTTGTCGTTATTTATCTATTGCTAGATCTAGATTGTTACTAGTTGAGCATATCTATTTCAGAGTAGCAACTGCATTGTACTAGTATCTGGTTGTGCTAGTCTTATGCAGAAGAGAATTGATTTACATTCTAGGATAAAATCTGGTTGTTTTATGCTAGAATTGTATCCTACTATATTCCTATCCGTAAAGCGGCTGTTAAACTGAATCTTGATAGTTTCAGGGTTGTTTAATTAGTTAGTGCTAATAGTACCTGGTTGTGCTATTAGTTATATCTGAAAAGGAATTGGAATTTCCATTGCATGTGATTTTGAATGAGTATCTATGATCAACTTGTCATACGAATAGTGGATGTTGTTTGACTAAGTGTTTTTCCCCATTACTGAATTCATCATCTTTAGTTTATTTTGCCTTTGCATGCTTAGATTACTTAAACAAACAACCCCCCCCCCTTGGTTACTTTGGATTGACATACAAATTGCATATTAAGATAGACTCTGTCTCCCTGTGGACTCGACCTTTACTTACCTAGGACTACGGTTTAGGATCTTTTTGGATATTTTGCATAGCAGTTTTTACACGATAAAAACCTGTTATCAGAATACCATCAATATCAGGCACACAAATTCGGTTTTGAAACCAAAGTGATCCATCCTCCTGAATCACGAAACCGGGAGCTTTCCCGTTCATTACTTCACTACACAGCTTCACCAAGATCACGTCATCAACTTGTTTCTCCTTGATCCGATCAAGAAGTGTAGCCTGAATCTCGAGCATACTCAGGTATCCTCGACGTTGATCATACAAGACTTCATTCTCGCATGACTCTTGGTTCAGCTTGGTTTGAGCAATAAGCAAAGCCACTACGGTCTCATATGGCGTATTTCGGCTCAATGCATCGGCTACTACATTAGCCTTGCTCGGATGATACAGTAGTTCGAGATCATAGTCCTTGAGTAGCTCTAACCAACGACGTTGTCTCATGTTTAACTCTTTCTGAGTGAACACATACTTGAGACTCTTGTGGTCAGTGAAGACTTGGCATCTCACACCATAGAGATAATGCCTCCAAATCTTTAGGGCAAATACTACTGCTTCTAACTCCAGATCATGCGTCAGATAGTTTTCCTCATAGGTCTTCGGTTGCCTTGACGCATAAGCAATAACTTTGCCTCTTTGCATCAACACACAACCTAAACCATTCTTCGAAGCATCACTATAGACCGCATAATCATCAGTTTTGTCTGGTAGCGTTAATACCGGTGCCGAGGTCAGGCGTTGTTTCAATTTCCGAAAACTGGCATCGCACTTGTCATCCCAGACAAACTTCTTGTGGACCTTACGAAGCAGACCGGTCATAGGTAGAGCGATCTTAGAAAATCCTTCTATGAATCGTCTGTAATATCCAGCAAGTCCAAGGAAATTGCGTACCTCTTTCGCATTCTGAGGTCGCTTCTAGTTAGCTACTGCTTCAATCTTCTGTGGATCAACCATTACCCCATTTTCATTGATCACATGGCCTAAGAAAGCCACTTCCTTGATCCAGAAATCGCACTTGAATAATTTAGCATATAGCTCATTTTGTCTAAGGATTGACAACACAATCCGAAGGTGTTCCTCGTGAACTTCTTCGTTCGGAGAATAAATCCAAATGTCATGGATGAAAACTCCCACAAACTTATCCAAGTACTGGTGAAAACATCGATTCATTAGGTCCATAAAGACCGCTGGAGCGTTGGTAAGTCCAAAGGGTATGACTACAAACTCATAGTGGCCATACCTTGTCCGGAATACAGTCCTCAGAATATCTTCCTCACGAATTCTGAGCTGATGATAACCAGATCTCAGATCAATCTTGGAAAAGACTTTAGCTCCTTGCAGTTGATCCAACAGATCATCAATCCTTGGCAAAGGATATTTATTCTTGATTGTGACTTTGTTTAACTCTCGGTAGTCGATACAAAGTCGAAATGATCCATCTTTCTTCTTGACAAACAAGATTGGAGCACCCAAGGCGATGCATTTGGCCTGATATAATCCTTGTCGAGAAGATCCTCTAGTTGTTTCTTCAATTCTTGCATTTTAGCAGGAGCCATGCGGTATGGTGCCTTTGAAATCGGTGCAGTACCCGGTTCAAGATCAATAGAAAATTCCACAGCACGATGTGGAGGCAATCCAGGAATCTCCTCTGGAAAGACATCCGGGAATTCACAAATCACATGAATATTAAGAACTGATGGTTCATCTTTCGTGGGTTCGTCCAGATAGTAAAGGTACCCGACACAACCCTGTCGAAGTAACTTAAACGCAACCATCGCATTGATAAGCCTACCGTTATCATTGTCATTCCGACCCTTGAATTTGCATACATTCTGGCCCCCAGATGATACTGTCACCGTTCTTGAACTAAAGTCGATTACCACCCCATGACGTGTCAGCCAATCCATACCGAGGATAATGTCATATGGAGCCATGGCAATACAGATCAAATTTGCCTCGAATTTCTTACCCTGGATGGTAATCAGAAATTCAGATAGACACTTAGTCCCCACTAAGCGTTCACTATTAGGAAGATTCACAACGAAAGACTCACAAACCTCGTTGCAAACTAACCCTAACTTACTAACACAACTTTCTGAAATAAAGGAGTGGATAGCACTCCAATCAAACAGTATGCACACTGAAGTAGAGTGAATGTATAAAGTACCTTGGGCAATTGGAGTGTTAGGTTCATCAGCCTCACGCATCTCGTACAGGCGTTGACACTGACCTCCAGAAGCAGTTGGGGATTTCCCCTTGTTCTGGGCAATTGTCTGTACCGAAGGACTAGGAGCCGTTACCGGTTTGAACCTGGGTCGGTTACTCTGATTAACAGACCCCTGTTGTGACTCCGCTCCTTTCTGCTTTCCCTGCCAATAGAACTTCTGCAAATGCCCCTCATTCCCATAGCCAAAGCATGTCTTGCTCTCCTTTGGACATGCAGTACTCTTGTGCCCAGCAGTACCACATTTGTAACATTGAATCGGACTCTTGCCCTGGCCCGATCGTTGTGTCGACTCTCCTTGAGTCCCACCCATTTTCACCTTGTTAGATTTAGCAAGGTTAGACGGTGGCGCAGGACATTTGAATCCACTTGCCTGAGATTGATTTTGCATCGACCTCTGGCGATTCTTTTTCTTGGTCGACTCTTCTAGAGTCACCTCTAACTTGTAAGCCGCATCCATATATTGCTCTAAGGTAGAGCAGTTGTTGCTCAACATCATTGGCTTAATCTCTGGGCTCATCCACTCATGGAAATGCCAGATTTTCTATTCTTCACTGGATACCTCTGATCCAGCATACCGCAACAAGTGATTAACCTTGTTGCTAGCTCCGTCACCTTCAACCCTTCAGTATTAGGGTAGAGAAATTCCTTGAGCTTTTCCTCCCTCATTGCCTGAGAGAAGAACCGGTCAGTCATTTTGGTCTTGAACATTGCCCAATTCAAATCAGGGCTATCAACAAGACCAGTGTTTTCCCACCACTCACTAGCATCTCCCTTCAGTTGAAGAAAAGCTATGTGCACTCCACACTGCGGAACAACCGCGACATATGGGAAAACCAATGAGTCACTTCAACTGGTTCACCCTTCCCATCAAAACTGTCAGGCCTCATAGAATTTATGGCATTTAGTGCTCGACCATAATATTCCTATTCCTGACCACGTTCTCCTGATGCAAAGGTACATGGGTCTCCTGTTCCTCAACTCTCGGGGTCGCTGAGGATGCCGGCACATCTTGTGCCTGAGGCACATTCGGGTGTAGCATATCTGCCATCGCTTGCATAACAATTCCTTGAATTGCTGCAACGGCTGCTTCATCAAACATCATTGGGGCGTTGGCCGGAACTAGGCCATTGCCTCTGGGATTATTTTTGGGAACTAGACTCAGGCACATTCTCAGGATTTCCAGCAATTCTCTCGTTATGTCTGGGATTGTTACTCGGCCCAACACCAGAACGAGCATTGTTCCTTATGTTCACCATCTGTTTACCAATCAATTTCCAAGGATTTCATACATTAATATCTTCTAATATACTTAATGTAGCAAAATCAACTCGGAAGAGATTAAACTAGGTAAACTTTATTGGATAAACTTCAACTTATATATAAGGTCTTACAAAAGGGAAAATCTCATGAGCTTAGGACAAAATTGCTTAGAGAATTCACTAATTTACCACATGTGCACTAGAGTATTACACAAAAGGAATTACTATAGCTACATTGGTCCCTTCTCAAAGTCCCCTGAATCGCTTCCTATACGGCAGGCTGCCCATACAGGTTTTCTTCGGATGGGGTTCATCATCAGGTTCTGGTGATAAACTTCTCACCCTACTTGGCCCCGGTAAACACGATTCATCTACTGATCCTGGTGTTCTCGGCCTCACATTAGGCATGAGAATATTTTGGTCATCCTGATCCATCTCTCGTGATCTTACCCTTCTCTGGGCACGTTCACTTATCTCGTCTAACTGACGCTACCCTTCAGCAGAGATCAGCTGACTCTGATGGAGTATCTCTTGTAATTCGAAACTCGTCATCCGCCTTCTTCGGACTTGAAGGGGCTGTGAGTCCTCTGATGCATAGCGTGAATCGTTCCTCTCTCTGATGCCATACTCCACATAAAGGTTTTCCCAGTCCGCCTCAGTCATCGGCGAGTACGTCAGTTCAACTGGCGGACTAGGGTAGATGAATTGCATTCCTGAGTCCTCATGATTCACCAATAAGTGCCTCAACTCATCGAGTTCTTGGACTGGTTCCTCGAGGTCTTCTTCAGGATCCTCGTCAGAATCCACCTCAGGGAGACTCAATCTCAAGGTCACTCTCGAGATACCATGCTGAGTATTCTGATGGTTCTTCTTCTTTGAGATTCACTTCAAGGATTTCCTCATCTTCTTCTTCTTCCCCTTCTTCACCTTCTGGGATGGTCTCAATTATATAGTCGTTGTTGTAATACCCTTGGGCATACCTTGACAACTCAGCCTCATTCCTCGCATTCTCCCTTGGCGTCACTACCGGCTCAGCCACTGGAACCATAGTCTGGTCGGATACTAACACCACTGATTCTGGAAGTACATGCTTTACTTCCTCAGGTGGGTCACTCGATGCTCCGACCTCAAAACAACGAACTGGAACTGGGAAGTCAAGCTCCATAGGGGAGGGTGGAGTCACCTCTTCTTCCTCCTTATCCTTTGAAAGAGAAAAGCAGGCACCCATATCCTTCGGACAACGAAACGGGAGTTAGTCTTTCTAAATATAGAAATCGCTTCCATATTAGACTAAAGAGAAGGCACGATTATAAATGGTAATCAATAATTCCCTTTTTAAAAATTCAGAGCCTTTTGAAAGCATTTTCAATTTAAAACGAGTAAACGGTTCATGAATTCACAAACCCATTTTAAATCCTTTGGCTCTGATACCAGATCTGTAACACCCCCAAATCATAACCCACTTGGAAATGTATTACCGCCAGTGACCTCAGTTTCCGCACCAAAGTCACCCCAGGCTTTACCATTTAAATACAAACCATAAACATCAATTATGATTTAAATACCAAAAATCTTTGGTTAAAACATATGTCTGGGGATTATATCCCAATCCCCATAGGACAAAACAGAGTAATCAGCAGAAGTCTTTTCAAAGTATAAATACAAGGGTCTTGATCATAATGATCACCGCCAAGGATCGCAACCTGATAAATTCGTTAAAACACTGTTTGCTTATATAGTCGTTCTAGCCCTCCTTTCTCGGATGTATATCTGATGTGCCGAATCGAACGGATGACACCAGCCAACCATGCAGAGAACAATTACGGTTGGTTAGTCTAATGAAATACTATGCAAGGGTACAAGCAGATGGTTCGAGTAGTCGTATTAGGTTAGACTCATCACTCCTCGAATAATAACCGACGACGATAGTCAACCTTCATACTTCTACTGGAATAGAACAAACTGAATGATCAAGAGAAGATTCTGGAAGACCAAGTCTTACAGCAATCAACCAAAAGAAGACTCCAACGAATTGAGTCTTATCAGAAGCATGACAAAGTTGGGGAACATAATAATCTCATACAAGCGTTCAAAAACGACTTGATGTTTCGGTTCACGACCAACCTCACCGCTTAACGCGAATCCAGATTGGAAAGAGAACGGTACTCTGATTAAAGTCAAGATGAGTTTTCCTAGCTGCACTATTCCCTAGCTGTACTACTCGTCGGAGGTATATTAATCATGTGCGCTAAAGCACTTATCTTATTTAATTCCAAAACGCGCATCACGTTATAGGCTTGTAATTATATGTTCCTCCATGAGGGAAATACATCTAAAGGGATCGAATCCCAAGATTTGTAGCACTAGCTAAGTGCCACCATCTCTACACCCAAGTATAGAGATCGGTCATGACCCACCAAATGGTTTTTGGGTTTATTACCCTTTGCACCATAAAATTATCAAGAAACGACTGGACCTCGAAGAGTCTATCGCTCCTACAAATACTCATGCTAACTAAACAGTTCAAACACGCAATAATTCACATCAAGGCCCTCCGGGCAATCATAATAAATATATATCTCTATAATAGCGTTGTTCTAACAAATATACAACCTATTATAATATCATATTCTTTTCATATCATTTATTAAACTATTCCCAACAAAACAGTAAATCATTCCAAATTAATTAACAATCAAACAATTGATAATTAATGGAAATATGGAATGATGAGCAAGAGCGAACCGCCACTTGCCTTAGATCAGACGAAGCTCTAACAAGCTTAGGAATAAGAGGTTTCCGGGTCCGAAACTGGGACAGATCCTGGACAGTAAATCCCTCTGGAACGACCCATAATGAGACTCTAAGTTAGATTCAATATCCACATATATGAATCTAAAAGAATACAAAAGGAATCGAAGAAACCAAGCCTTGCTCGAAGCCAAACACCCAAGAACACACACACGAACCCAGCCCACCGCGGGTGCGGTCGGCTCTCACCGCGGGGTGCGGTGGGGTGGTGCCTTGCCGCGGGTGCGGCGAGATAACAGAGGCGAGAGTTCTTTGATAGATTTTCAGGGAGAAACTCACCCAAATCGATTCGTTCGACTTCGATTCGTTGTGGTTTTGATTTCTCAACACCTTAGACCTTTGAATACCATTTATGAGTATCTTTACCACTCAAGAAAACTCCGGCGACAACTCCGACGAAGCTCCAAATCCGGTGACAATGGAGGAAATTTCAGAGGAAGAAGAGAGAGTTCAGATCGTGGTCTTCTCCTTCACGATTCTCCTCTATTTATAGTCCAAGCTAGCAGCTTACCCTCACATGACACCAAGGAGGAGGTGGCCCGACCAAAGAACATGCTAGGAAGCCAGCTAAGGCGGGCTACAACCTGCAACTCCGGCGATGACGACAAGGGTGACGACGACCGCGGGGTACGGCATGTTGCGGTAGGGTGCGGTGGCCGACTCGTGACCGCCACTGGCATTGGCCTTCGCCGCAGGTGCGGTAGGGTGCGGTCAAGGCCATTTTTTCCCCCTTTCGTCCGTTTTGTCTTTTCTTACCAAGTGGTTAAATATTTTTAACCCCGGGTTAAATATATTCGTACACGAACGACCTTTTAACCCAAAAATACATTAACTGTATTTTATATTACTCAGAAAAATATTACAGAGATTAAACATCTTACAGAATTGTTCGAACTTCCTTGAATTTAATCCGACTTGTAATATGGCTTAAGAAAATTTCAAAATTACCCTTACAAAATGAGGGATATTACAGTTATGTATTTTTGTTTTTATATAATATAGTACTTTATGATAATGTCGCGTAATTTCAACCCGTATTAAAGACGACATGACAAGTTAGTGAGTATGATAGGATTGGTTATGTATTTTCTTTCTATTTTAATTATTCTCTTCTTCTTCTTCCTGTGTGATCTAGATTGTCACTCATGTTGGTCGGTAGGATTATTTCAAACCATATTAAACATGTCATGATATATATGGAATCATGAAAGTATTGTGTCATATCAATTTAACCCAAACTAGTCCATATTGAACAAGTCAGGATATATATGGAATCATGACAAGATTCTGTTAAATTCTATGAATGCACGAAAATGAATATGCGAAATATCATTAACGAAGAAAACTATATTAACTACTTTTGACTAAATATCACTTAAACAAATTCCAACAACACAAATTACATTAACTGCTTTGAAACCATATCGACCATGATTTGCTTCTGTCTTCAAAGAAAAAATAATGTTCACAAGAAAAAGTCATAAGCAAATTACATTAAACTTTATGATAATATGTGTAATATCTAGTACTTTATTAAGCATGTTATTTATTTTTGTTTTATATAATATAGTACTTTATGATAATGTTGTGTAATTTCAAACCATATTAAAGATGACAAGATGTGTCAGTGTGTATGACAGGATTGGTTATGTATTTTCTTCCTATTTTAATTATTCTCTTCTTCTTCCCGTGTGATATGGATTGTCACTCATGTTGGTCAGTAGGATTATTTCAAACTATTTTGAACCTGTCATAATATATATGGAATCATGACACGATAATGTCATATCAATTTAACCCAAACTAGTCCATATTGAACCCGTCAGGATATATATGGAATCATGACAGGATTGTGTTAAATTATATGAATGCGCAAAACGAATATGCGAAATATCATTAACGAAGAAAATTATATTAACTACTCTCGACTAAATATCAATTCAACTAATTCCAACAACACAAATTACATTAAATACTTTAAAATCATATCGAGTGGTAATAGATCTTTCAAGAGTTTGGATATCTTACTACACATTTTAACAAAAAAGATCTTTCAAGAGTATAGATCTCTCACTACACATATTAACAAGATGCGTTCAACATCAAACAAGAAGAAGCATCAACACCAAAAGTATCCGTGATTCAAAAAACCATCAAAAGAGTTAATCTAACCAATAAATTGAAACCTGATCATGGGGCGGCTCAAAGGACTCTCTTCAATAGGAGTAGAAGTAGTGAATGATGAATCATCTGTAGTGACTGATCATGGGGCGGCTCAAAAGAGTTAATCTAATATACATATTTGTGATTCACCCAAGCCTCCACAGAGATGACGCCGTCCCTGAGGTACAACTGCCCTTGGTAGAGCAAAACCCTACTCTCCTTCACAAGAAGTTCCACCATGAACTTGACGCTCTTTATCACATCAGAGTGAAGCGCATCCTCCACGGTGTTGTTGCAACCTCCCAAAACAAAAGAGGGGTCCACCCCCAGGGGCGGACGCAGGTGAGGCCTAGTGGGGGTTGTAGCCGCCACTTGAATTTTGAAAGAAAAAAATATACGAGATTTATTTTTCCTCACCTAAAGTTTTTTTTAAAAAAAATCCAAAAAAATTCTTCATCAATTTCAAACTAATTTATAGGTTTCCAATTTTAAAAATATTTTTTACATAGGATTTATTATGCATAATTCTCAAAAATACTAAAAATTGATCCAAAAGTACACACATTTTTTCAATAAGATATGTAATATTTTCACTATATTTATTCTTATTTGTGTTAAAACTTTCAAATTTTAGGGTTTAAGGATTTGTAAATTTTATAATTTAATTTTTATACAAATTTGTTGAGATTACGCAGTAAAAGTAGTCTGTAATGATGAATTTTGTTTAATTTGTGTAATTTTTGGTCAATTTTAAGTAAAATTTCATTTAAAGTTTGGATATAGAGTTTGTTGTTTGAAATTGAGATTGTAAGGTTTAATAATAGATGGTAGAATTAAAAATTACGGTTTAGGGTTTTGTGTAAGGTAGACGGTAATATTTTACTCTTCAAGATTTTAGCCTCCACTAGACAACAATCCTGCGTCCGTCCCTGTCCACCCCTAAAGCCAATTTAGCATCTTCATGGCCCAAAAGCACTTTCACCAGCTGAGTTTGGTAAGGTGTTTTCCTCCTCATGTTGTACAAAGTGGTCAGCCCTGTCATGTTACTCAGATTGTTCAGCACAAGGTTTTTTGCATCTGTTGCTTCACTTCACTTCTTGAGATTCACCAGTTTTACTACTTCCATTTGCAGTCCTTCCAAATGGGTCTTCTGATTTGCATTGATCAAGCCTGTGAAGTAAGTATTAGAAGCATGGATTTCGACTTGCTCAACTAGGTCTGCCAAGCCATTCCCAATTGCAACACCAGCTAGGTTAACCCTCTCTGACTCAGGCAAAAGGGGGTGTTTCTTGAGTATATAGTACCCAATTGCAGGGATATACTTTCCAACATAGCTCTCACTAGTGATGTAAATTGGGCGAGATTTGAAAGAAGGGTTTACTCTTATGATTGACTTGATTGCAACAAATAAGTGATATGCAACTCTATTCTGATCTCTGGGTATCTCATCAGGGGAAGAAGCAATGCTGAAACCGGTACCGGTGGGATTATCAAGAAAAACAAGGCAAAAAATGTGATTCCAGGCACCTGGGTTTGGCTCAAGATTGATTGTTTGCTTGTCCGGGTTGACTCTCTACGGTCCCAACTCGTAGAAATTGCCAGTCATGGAGGAGCATTTGGGGCCACCTTGAAGCCATATGAGAAGAGGGGTTTTGGTTGTAGTTGCAAGTACATTTTACATGGATGAAAACCTTCATTAATTTTTGCAATTGTGTTTGACACCACAAACTCAAGTCTCGTAGTTAATTACTTGGTTTTATTTTGGTGTCGTCGCTAGGGTTGAGCACGGGCCGACCGAACTGAACCCGACCCGAAAAACCCAAACCGAACCCACATTACTTTGGTTCGGGTTTCGGTCTAACCTTTTTGGTATTTCGGATTTCAGGTCGGTTCGGGTTTTAGTCTAGTTTTGCCCTTTTCTTCTTCGGGGCTGTTTAGCCCGAACTCGACCCGAACCGAACCCGAAGACTTCGATTCGGTCTTCGATCCCGTGTTTTTTGGGATTTTGGGCTTTTTGGGTCGGGTTCTGGTCCGTGTTCACCCCTAGTCGTCGCTCTGTGACATAATCGAAATTTAACCCTCCCCTTGCCAATCGAGGTCGATTCATCATCTCATCCACCTTGAGTTCGTTTGAAAATTGATACTGATGTCGATCGGCGATTGAATTTGGGTACTAAGTATTAGTAATTCTAGAAAACCTAGATTGATACATGGAATTTTTGGGGAGGATAATTCTGTCATAAAATTAATAAATGGTGATAAAGTGGCTAGATATTGGTGATGTATATTACGTTTTTTTTAGTTATATATATGGCTTTGAGTTAATTTGCGGTGAATCTTGGAAAATCTAGAAAAGTAACTGAATATGAGTCAATTTGGGTTTCATTTCAAGATCAAAAATTCAACAGATGAAATTTGGAAAAGGAAAGTGGAAATTGATGAAAATAATTGGGTTGTATTTTAGGAGGGAAAAGTTGTGTACTTTGGAGGAAATTTTGGGAGGAAACTTTGGGAGGTAAATTTGGGAGGGAATTTGAGAAAGAAATAATAATTAATGATATTTGTGTACTTTTTGTTTTTCGTGTCCCTTTTTTTTTCCTCCAATTTTATTGATTTAATTTACTTTTGGAATTTAAAAAAGATTTATTATTTTGCAAAAATAAACCAAATGGTGCATACATGCAAAAAAATACAAGCAATTATAATTGCAAATGCCTTTTCCAAATGGTGTACTTATGCAAATCCGTGTAGAAAGAAACTAGCACATTGTCGTGCCATGCACGAGTTAGTATAATAAACTTTTCTAAAATAATTTTATTAATTATTACAAAATTTTTTCGGACACTAGTAATCTTATTGTTGTGAATATATTCTATATGATAAAGCAAAATTTTATATATGTTATCAATATAGTAAGTTTTAATTATTATTTTATATATTTAATATCATCTTATACTATAAATTTTACTTTTAAATATAGGCTACAATCACTCCCTATATTTTTTTGGATATTTTTCTTCCATAAAGATATGAACCTCCTTTATATATATAGTATTAGAGCTCCTTTATTCTGGAGATAATTTGACTCTTTTGTCAAAAGTAATTATAGATAATTTGGATCCCTAGTACAAATATTCCTAATAAAGTAATATGGGATCGTTCACCAGATAGCGAGTTTAGTATTAAATTTGCCACTCGATTAAAAAGGAATAAGATATACTTATTATTATTAGATATATATATAGATTATCTTCATTTTTTCAAAAAGAAAGATATACTAAATTATCAAAATTATTATTATTAGATATTATATTCTTATTTAATATAAAAATAATTAACGATTTATTATTAAAATATTGTTTTGGGTGGGCTTGGTGAGGTGACATAACTCAGATACCGAAATAAGATAAGAAAATAAGATAAGAATTCATTATTTTTAAAGTGAAATAATAGGATAAAGTTTTAATATTGTCAATATTATTTATTTTTAAATAGTTATGATAAAAATTCGGAAATTAGATAAGAAACGGTTTAATTATTATTTAGTTTTAAATTAGTATATATATAGATAGTTAAGGATTTATTAGTTTTTATATCATCAATAATTTTTATTAGTTTTTATTTAAAAAAAGGCAAAATTGGTTTAAACAATCCATTATATACGCGATTTTGCATGGAACCATCCGTTCTATTTGAAATTATTTTAAACCATCCATAACTTTCCTTCCGTTAGCGATCAACCACCAAGACCCTTCAGTCGTCAAAAATCCCATTGAAACGCTAAAATGACCATTTTGCCCCTATTAAATTTTACATATTACCGAATATTGCCCTTATTTCATGACCCAATTCTCCCTTCTTTTAAATTAATTTGAACTCCGGCAGTGAATTATCATGTCTAATATCTTCCTCTTATTTTCAGTAGCCCTTGATTGCCTTTTTGTAGCTTATTTTCAACTAACAAGCAGTAAATTAACACCATTTTGTTGGTATAATGCTATATATTACTACATTATCTTGTAGTCAGGTGCGGAGCCAGAATTTTACCTCAGAGGGGGCTAAAATCCTGTGCAATTTTATTTTTTTGACTTAAATCCAACGTGACTTAAATCATATTTCACAAAAAAACAATTTTTTTTTTGAAGCTTAAGGTAATTTTCACATGAGATGAGGGAAACAAAACTTAAGTAATTTTATTTTTTTGACTTAAATCTGTTCGAATTGACTGAGATTGCATTTTCAGATGAGATGAGGGGGAAAATTTAAGATAATTTCATTTTCATGACTTAAATTTATTAGAGTCGATTGAAATTACATTTTCAGATACAATAAGGATAAAAATAGCTTAAAATTTTTAATTTTTTTCCCAGAAGGAGCTACCTCTTGGGCCCAACGTAGCTCCATCCCTGCTTGTAGTATCTACAGTATATGCATATATGAACAAACATGTAGATAAATATTGAGCCATATACCTATATAGTCTAAAGAATGTGGTCAATCTAAACTTTTGTAAAAAACGGATAATATATTAGGGTATCCAGTATAAATTGCGGTAAAAATAAATTAAAAACACAAACTAATGAACGCTAAAATTTCAGCTTATTCCAAAATTTTGGGGTGAGTGAATGTTGCCCTGAATAAAGTGGGGTCTTTTCAGACAATCCTCCCAATTCATCCATTTTTAGACGTCAAAGTTGAACCCTGAACTATTGTTTAATGGGGCTAGGTACTTGTTCTGCTAGACCAACTGAATTGTAAATTTTAGAAAATTTTGCGGTGAATTGTAAATTTTAGAAATGGTTGTATTGCTCATTTGCTCCTTTGGCATTTCATAGACTTGTACAAGTCCGGGCTAGTCCGATCGGCCCGGATCGCCTGTCCGGTTAAAAAACCAGGCCCGAACAATAATATTGGACGGGCCAGCCCGGAACAGTAACGGGCCGGGCATGGACAACCCTTTAGGCCCGATCGGGCCTAAAAGCCCGGCCGGTACCCGTTACTGTTCATATATATACTTTAAAAAACTAACCCTAATCCCTAATTCTATTCCTCTCCCTTCATTTTAACATCACAACGCTGTCTCCCGGGCCCGGGCCCGGGCCCGAGTCCGGACTTGTACAGGTCTAGCATTTCACCATAACTACAGTCCTCTATTTCTCTCCTTTTTTCCCCTCTTTTGCGCAGCTAATAGTGCTATTACACCATACAAAAATAGAAAAGATGAACTGGATCCGGAAGAAGAAGCTTAAGGTCCAAACTGTCGTTAGATAGGAAATGGGCGTAGGCCCAACTCTTCCTTTTACTCCTTTTTTCTTTTTAGATATAGATTAGGGCTTTAGGGTTATTTATGTTGAGGCAGTCAGCAGTAGCCGGTTGGAAATTCTCTCTCCCAAACAAAGTTTGATACGAGAGCGAGAGAGTTGGATAACTCATCAAATGAATTTGAGTGTAGAGGAGTTTTATTCCATTGAAGTAGACGCTAAACGTCAGCATATTGAGCGCGGTTCCTCTATTACTTGCATCAGAGATAAGAATTTTAAGATTCCGGAGGATATCCATGTCCTGCCCCATGAAGCTTTTCGTCATCCCCTTGCCGTACTCACTTCCTTTGATTTTTTATTTCAATCAAAATTGTTACCTAGCGTACTCATCAAGTGTGTGCTTCGTTCCCTTAGATACAGCTATTGATCTTTTTATGGCATTGATTTAAATCATATGGAATAACTGGGACACTGTTTCACAAGTTTTTTGCCCAATCTTAAGCAAGTTGATCTCCCTTTAATCAGTATGATAATCTGGCAACAACACAGATTAGTACAGTTTTCAACTACCATTCAAGTCGTGGTTGCATATGGAACTGTTTTTGTTGATGTTTGACACTATCTATGCAACTGTTTTTGTTGATGTTTGACACTATCTGTGTTGCTATCTAATACAGTACATCAAAGATGTTGTTCCCTGCTATGATCTAGTTTTAGTGTTATGCTAAACTTGGCTTTTACTAAGATCTTAACCTGTAGTAAAATTAAGTGTTAGAATATTACGTATTGGACTGGAATTCAGGATTGGAACGCTAATGGTTTTCTGGAGGGTTTAGAGCATATTTATATACATGTTAGTGGCATTTTGGTCGCACCAGGTTCTGTATATGAATATTGATCAAAATATTGTTAACCTTGGGAAACATTATAATTGTACCAGTTCTTTTATTTATCTGATGAAATGGTTGTTTTGAGCTGATACTGGCTAGAAGTTTGAATCTCTATACATGTAGTCTAATGCTGGAATGTTTCAGTTTGGGTATGTTTTGCTTAAATCAATATATTTGGCCTATGTTTTACTGAATTGTGACTTAGTGTCTTTCTCTGTCTCTAACGCTTCGATCCTCTCCCATTTCTCAACTCTCAGAAGGGATTGCCATACTATTTTCTGCTTGAATCAGCCTCTGGATATGCTATTTTTACGGCCCATGGCATCAATTTTGTTGGGAGCAATTATAAAGCTGTTATAGAGTATCTCAATCACTTTGATGAAGTCGTTAAGCTCAAAGCTTTTTATCACTTTGAATCTGCGGACAACGCTTTTGAGGAATTCCAAGCTATATCAGTAGGTATGTTTTTTATGAGATAAAAGAAAAGATGGTGTTTTCTTTGAATGTTCTTCGTTGCTATGTCATATATTTGGTAAATTAAAGGTGTATCTAAGTTGTTATGTTGTATTATGTTTGTAGGAAACTTGACTGATCGACTGGCGAAATTCCTAAACCATACTTTTCCAAAACTGAAGGGCAAATCTCGTTTTTCGCTTGGGGTTAATTGTTGTATTTTGGCTCGCCGCATAGGTGATCAACTCGGTATTGGTGTTGAATCTGGTGTCTTTATTCGTGAAGTTATCCGTGGTCTACGGTTGCACTGTGGCACTTTAATGAGGGAACTGAAGCTTGGAGACTTGGTAAAAGACCGTCTAGCTCTGGCACACAAATACAGCCAGCATGCACTAGAGAAGAAGGAATCTAAAAAGTTAAGCTCAAGCAAGAAAGGAGGGAGAAAGAGGAAGGAATGCCAGTAGTAACCAGTTGAACTCGTGTGGAGCACTATTTTGGAACATGTTAACATTGATTTTTGGCATATATCTCTTTAGAATTGTTATCTTGTTTGCATTATTAGTTATGGACAGTCTATGCTCTGTGTTTGAATGCAGATTTTGTCGTGTCTGGTGGTATATATGTCAACAACTCTCTTTAGAATTGTGGGTCCCGTATGAACATTCACTTGTATGCTTAATAATAAATAAAAAATTGACACTAAGCATTCATATATTTATTAATTTTTTGTAAAAAAATTATATAAATACATGTTTCAATACAGAACCTTCCTACGACATCTTATGTAATAATATAAGATTATTGTCCTATTATTATATTTAACTCATTATACATGTTTCTCTTATCTATTTTTATTTTTATTTTAATTATTATACTCATAATATATATCGACACGTACCTTATATAATATAATCATCATATCTTAAGTTTAAGGATGTATATGAAATTTATATATAATTTTCTCGTTATTAAAAAAAAAAGAGTAAATTTTAAGTCTTCACACTAGTTTCCAAAGAGAGGGTAAGACAATTTATAATTTTTATGCGCAACCAAATTGAGCCCTAAGTTATATATAGCGTAGGACTTGAAATTTGAGGTGCGAATTCTCCAATTTGTAAGGGAATACTACTTACACCCTATTAGAAATCGTACAAATCTGTGCATTTGAACGGTTTCAGAAACAATTTGTATTTTTTTATTTTTTTTATTGCAACGGCTTCTAAAGCTGTTTTTTTTTTAGTTTAGGGTGTTTTTTTTTTGGGTTTATTTGGTTTGAAAAGAGTGTAAAGTTTAAATCCTACAAAATATTCCCTAATAGAGAATGGATAAACCCTTAAAAAAGATTAAATTAGTGGCTAAAATTTTAAATTATGAAACCTACAAAATATTTCCTAATAGAGAATGGATAAACCCTTAAAAAAAATTAAACTAGTGGCTAAAAAGATTAAACTAATGGCTAAAATTTTAAATTATGAAGCCCTACAAAATATTCCCTAATAGAGAATGAATAAACCCTTACAAAAATTAAACGGAAATTTCGTGTGGTGCCCCTGTGTTTTTGGCTTTTTCGCGAAATGCCCAGAGGTTTTGACATTTTCGTGTGGTGCCCCTCTGTTTTTGACAAATTTTGTCTTGTGCCCTTCTGTTAAGTTCCGTTACAAAGGGCTGTTAACTTAAAAAAAAAAAAAAAAAAAAGAAAGGGCAAAAGAAGCAGATTGTCTTCCTCGATCGAGAACGAGGGCTTCTTCGATCGTCAAAATCAGATCCAGAAGACGCCGGAGGGGTGGGTACGAATTGGACCTAGGCGAGGGCGAAGTTCCTCAGACCGTCTTCCTCAGCGCGAGGGTATGAATTGGACCTAGGCGAGGGCGAAGTTCCTCAGATCGTCTTCATCAGCGCGAGGGCGAAGGTGCTCGATCCCGACGAGAACCAGACGACGCCGACGAGGGGCTGGGTGTGAGGTCTTCCTCGGATCTTCTCCCTCAGTGAACTAGACGACGCCGACGAGGGGCTGGGGCTACGTCTTCCTCAGCGCAAGTTTCTCAATAACCCTAATTTCCACGCCAATTCGCCATTGTTGCCCGTGATTTCAATCTTGTCTCAGGTGATACTCTAATTTTATAATTTGGCCATTGGATGAAATTGTTTGATTCAATTCAACTGAGATTGTGATTGCGTTGTGAATTCGGATTGGACCACTCGCATGTTTCTCAACAACCCTAATTGTTTGATTCAATTGTTTGATTCAATTATTCTAAGAGAAGTACTTATCTCTGGAATACTGACATAATTGCCCTGTAACAGACATTGATTCTATGCTCAAATCTCAGTATTTATCTCTGGAACACTGAAAATTTTAGAACACTGAAAATTTATCTATGCTCAAATCTCAGTATTCCAGAGATAAGTATTCCAGAGATAAGTACTCACTGACATTACTTGTGCTAATTTATTCTGAAAAAATGTTATCTATGCTTAAAATGTGTGCAAAATTAGGAATACTTATCTCTGGAATACTGAGATTTGAGCATAGATAAGTATTCCAGAGATAAGGACTGTGCAGGAATGTGTGCAAAATACTGAGATTTATCTATGCTTAAAATGTGTGCAAAATTAGCACATGAATACTCACTGACAAATTTCAGAGATAAGTATTCCAGAGAGTACTTATCTCTAAAATTAGCACAAGACTGTGCAGGAATGCTCAAATATCAGAGATAAGTATTCCAGAGAGTACTTATCTCTGGAATACTTATCTCTGGAAATTAGCACATGAATACTCACTGACAAATTTCTTGTGTGCAAAATTTATCTATGCTTAAAATGTTATGTTTTGTTTGTAGAATGAGTGACCAATCATCAAAAAGTTCTGGAATATTTGGAAAGAAATGTACAAGGGTGCTTTGCTCTCATCAATTGCCCACTGTGATCTTGAAGGTTTCGAAACCAAATAAAAATTTTGGGAAACAATTTTATAGGTGCTCTAAGTGGCAGGTACTCATGTGATCTTTTGTTAAATGTTGAGCGGGTTCCATTTGTTAATATTGAACATTTGACTTAGTTGAATTGTTTTTTTGTAGGGGAGTGATGATTGTAATTTTTTTAAATGGTACGAGAATGAGGATATTTCTTCAACGAGTGTACCAATTGCGGATAATGCGTACGAAGACTTGAAAACAGAAGTGAAGACACTAAAGGAGAAGGTTGCTAAGGTAAAGGAGAAGAACAAGATCTTACATATGGAAGTGAAGACACTAGTTGCTGAAAATGCTACTTTGAAGGCTGAAAACATTGTAGTTGTTGCAAGGGAAAAAATTGTCTCAAGACTTCTTCTTCTTTCTTGGGTTTTTGTTGTTGTTTTAGATTTTCTTTATGTTGTAATTGCTAAGCTTAACTAGCTTGTCAAAGTGTTTTATTAGTTGTAATGTGCAACAGTCAACATGTTGCACATTACAACATGTTGACTGTTGTTTTAGGATGAGTTTGAACTATTTAACCTGAGTATTTGGCCTTGATTGAAGTTGGCTCCTGCTTTATGAAAAGGTATGGATTGTCAAGCTTCAGACAAAGGAGCTGTACAACTGGAGTTGGATTTTGCACACAAGAAATTTGTGCAGGAAATTTGTGCAGAATGGACTGTGCAGGAAAACTCATCAGTCATGCTTCTAAAATCTCAGCAATACCAAAAGGGTCAAGCATACATATGTAGGAAATTTGTGGTCAACCCAAACTAGAAAATCTCAGCAATTAATGCTTCTAAAATCTCAGCAATTCATGCCTATATCAAAAGTGCTAATATTAATCTACATTACCCAAGCTTGCTACCACAATAGCAAAGTTCAAAAGTGCCAACACTTAACATTAGTGAACTAACACAAACTTCCTACCATATTAGCAAAGTTCAAAAGTGCTAATATTAATCTACATTAGCCAAGCTTGATACCACATTAGCAAAGTTCAAAAGTGCCAACGCTAAGTTATAAAACGACTACTAACTACTGACTTCCAGGAATCCAAGGAGCTGAACTCATCACTTCATCCACATTATGTGGTAGGTCTTCATTGGTCTTTGCCTTTCTTATCCTCTTATGCGTCTTCACAACTATGCCTTGTTGTTTCTTCTCCTTGGCTGTCAATCCACCTTTACATGTTTTTGCATTATGTCCAAATGCCTTTTATTACCCAAAAAAGATCCATAAATTAGTTTGAGGTTGATATAGTTAAAGCGGTAATGCCTAAAAAATGAGATATGACCTTGCACTTTCCACACTGTACAGTACGAGATCTCTTTCCCTTTTGTTTTTCACCCTCTGCTCTTCTCCTATTTCTTGATGGTCTTCCAACTCCTCTTTTCATAGTTGGGGGGATGAGTTTTGGTAGGTCAGCTTCATGCCATTGTTCTTCATCAGGAACATCCCTATAGTTCACTGAATATGTTCTCTTAAACATCTCTGTGGAAAACCAATAAGAAACGTAATCTTCTGGATGCGCCCTCTTTTCAATAATAGCCCTCACAGCATGTCGGCATGGGATCCCAGAAATCTGCCATTCCCCACACGAACAAGATCTGTTTGCGATGTTCACAGAAAAGGATGAACAACCCTCATTTATCTCATATTCATCAGAAGATGCCCTGAATACCTAAACAAATAGAAAAGCTTCCCATTACACATTGTAAAAAATTGCCCAACAATCATTTAACTTACACCAACAATCATTTAACTTACACATTATAGAAATCAACTAGCTTACCTTGCACCAGCGAGATCCGCGTATTGCAATCTTCAAAGTATCTTTGGCATATGTAGTTAAGCCATTAATAGGGAGATTTTGAGCAACTTCTTGATTAAGAGAATGTCTAACCATAATTGTGCGTCTAGTCCCTACAAGCAAACAAGAATAAGTAAGAATTGAAAATAATAATAATAGAAGTATACAATATAATTACCTTCAAGAAATGTGAGCACCGGAAGACCCCTTTCTGTTCCTAACGTAGAATTGAAGGACTCCGCCCAATTGCTTGTTGTCTCAGGAGAATGCAACTCTGGGTTGTACTTGAATCTTGCCCAACATTTCATTTCCCCAACCCTTTGAAGCCAATTGACAGGGCCTTTTCCACCAACTTTTTCCAACTTCTCCATTGCCTTTCTGAAAGCGGGCTCAGAGTACGCTTTGCAACATTCCCAAAACAAGTCATGCATTATCTTTCCTGGATAATGTTTCTTGAAATTGGCATAAAGGTGGTTGCAACAAAATCTTCTTGAAACTGTGGGCCAAACATCCGCAAGAGCTGGTTCAACACCCTACATAAAATAGAAACAATTTATGTTATTTATACAAAACAGAAAATATACAAAGTTTGCCAACAATATAATTAGTTACATATACATACCTTTTGTCTGTCTGAAACAATAACCCAATTGTCCCTTTCAGCATCTTTTAAAAGCTCTCTCATGTGATAGAAGAAAGAAGACCAAGTAGCCTTACTTTCATTCTCGTAAACACCATATGCTATAGGAAATATCTCATTTTCTCCTGTAATAGCAATTGCAGCCAACATTACTCCGCCATATTTGGCACTTAGATGAGCTCCGTCTACAACAATAAGCCCTCTACAACCCTGAATGAAACCCTCCATCATTGGCTTCAGAGAAATGAAAATGTTCTTGAACTGAATCGGCTTTTCGGGGTTATCTTCAACAGTTTTCCATACACAATGTGCCCTGGACCCGGGGTTAGTAATCTTCAATACCTCACAGTAAATAGGAAGATTTGTATACGACGTGTCCTCATCTCCTCTAATCTTCGCCAAAGCAAGTGTCCTTGACTTGTACAACGACGTTGACTTCAGTTTAATTCCAAAATCCTTCCACAACTTGTCGTTAAGCTTTTTCCCAGTGATATTTTCATTATCTCTCACATCTTCTAGAATCTTTGTTGCAGCCCATTCTGGAGTTGCCATGGGATTATACAAATTCAGTCTCAAGCAAGTGTGGATGCCTTTCAAAGTTTTTATGCCCCATGTAACACCATCTGCCAATATAGATGAATGAATTCTCCATTCACAATTTGAATCCCCACACTCAGCGGTATATCTTTGCTGATCACTTTTCATCACAACAATGGAGAATCCTTCTTGTATACAATAATCTCTCAGAACATCCATCATGTGCTCTTTGTTCATAAAGATCATCCATTCTTTAATTTCAGTTTTTCGACCGTCACTTTCTCTTTCTTCATAAAACTCCCCATTATCGTAGAGATCATCAAAGTATAATTGCTCTCTTTCATCTTCAGAAGCATGAGAAGACACTTCAACATCAGAAGGCACTTGGGCATCACAAGGCAACTCATCATTACACGACACTATGGTATTAGCTACACTGATATTGCCACAATTGGGTTCATTATCTGGGTTCATCCCTCCCAAAACTACACTGAGATTGCCAGAAGTGGGTTGAGTATCTGATGTTCCAGAAATACTTCCATCTTTAGGAACATATAAACCTTTTCTTCGTGCAGTTGTTGCTGTGACTTTCCTATCTGAAGGATGTGATTGCAAGCTAATAGATGCATGACTTGATCTCAGTGGTATTGGATTATGAGCATCCTGAGCTGCAACACTTGTGGAATGATCACGCTTCTTTGATTCAATTAGTAATCGTGCTAGTTCAAGATTCTTGCACGGTGCCTCATCAGAACCAATTGACAAATGAATGAGCTTCTTGTCGTGCAATAAACCGAACATCTTCATAACATCCACATCATTCTCCACCTTGATATTTTGAGAGTTATGTACATATCAAAATGTCGGTTCTTCAGGAAGCAACATCCCCTTTTATTCAGCGCCCTCAAGCAGATCAATATATATGTCCAAAATATTACACCTATCCGGATCATCCACTTGTATGTCCACATACTCACGATGAATGTAACGAAGTCTCAATATTATTTTCTCTTCCATTCTGCAAACAAAAAATTAAAACAACATTTATGTATTTCAGTAATGCATAGAAAATCATAACTCAATATCCAAACTAAGACATAACTCAATATCTTCAAATCAGCCCCTAAACATCAAAAAGAAAATTTTCTTTTTGATGCTGATTTCCCTCAGTCTCAATGAACGGATTTGCACAGCCCTATGTCTCAGTGTTTGAAGACATAACTCAATATCTCAGGGAAAGACATAAATTTCATGCACAAGAAAGACATAGTTTGGATATTGAGTTATGTGCAAGAAGACATAAATTTCATGCACAGGGAAAGACATAAATTTCAGTCTCAGTCTTTGGATATTTAGTTATCTCAGGGAAAGACATAAATGGTTAGCTGATGTAAGCAAATGACATTTGCTTTACCAAAATCAAGAGAAAGACATACTCACGATGTATCATGATGTAAGCAAATAAATGGATATTGAGTTATCTCAGAGTTTGGTAAATACATAAATTTCATGTATATGCTGTATTTGGTAAAGACATAAATTTATGCCTAAATCATATCAGCAAATTTGATCATTCAGTTTTCTTTCCTAAATTTGTGTTGATCATACCAGCAAACTCAGCAACTAGAAGCATGTCAACCTATTTTATGGTATGTAGGTGTTTAACTAAGCAACTAGAAGCATGAAAGTGTACCTCACACCCAGCCCCTCGTCGGCATCGTCTGGTTCTCGTCGGGATCGAGCACCTTCGCCCTCGCGCTGATGAAGACGATCTGAGGAACTTCGCCCTCGCCTAGGTCCAATTCGTACCCTCGCGCTGAGGAAGACGATCTGAGGAACTTCGCCCTCGCCTAGGTCCAATTCGTACCCACCCCGCCGGCGTCTTCTGGATCTGATTTTGACGATCGAAGAAGCCCTCGTTCTCGATCGAGGAAGACGATCGAGGAAGACAATCTGCTTCTTTTGCCCTTTTTTTTTCTTTTTTTTTTTAAGTTAACAGCCCTTTGTAACGGAATTTAACAGAAGGGCACAAGACAAAATTTGTCAAAAACAGAGGAGCACCACACGAAAATGTCAAAACCTCTGGGCATTTCGCGAAAAAGCCAAAAACACAGGGGCACCACACGAAATTTCCAAAAATTAAACTAATAGCTTAAAAAATACAATTATATAAAATAAAAAGTTTGGAACGGTGATAATGACAGCAGTGGTGTCTGCGGCACCACTGCAGGTGCAAATAGTTGGCACCAATTTGTATGACCCAACTGTTCTTTCTTCGGATCGTTTCCATCTGTGCCTACTTCCTAACCTAAGTGTCGTCTCGTCTCGTCTCGTCTCCAATTTATGGCAGCGTATCTTCCTTCCCTCGCCTCCGTTGGGCGTTGTCGGCTTGCCCCTTTCTGAGTGCCCGCAGCGCCTCCGTTGGGCGTCTCCACTTCTGCAATCAGTTTGAGCCTAAAATCTCTTTGCTGACTTTGTAACTAGTGAAATTCCATGGCGGCCCCTGGTAGAGGTAGTCCTTCTGATCCTCCTCCTCCATCTATCTTTTATAATTTGTTGGTTTCACTTTCTAGCCATGCTAAGTCTGGTTCTTTGATTTCTTTGGGGTGAGAGTTGGTTCTTTGAATTGATAAAGATGCTTAGTTTGTGTTTTCTTAGGGTTTTTTGACTGTTTCTGTTTGGTGGTGGTATGAGGATAGGTGACCAAGTGGTCATCCTGCCACTTAGACATGAAGGTGTTTTCATGGCGAAGGGTAGGGAGAATGCCCTCTGCACTAAGAATTTGGTACCAGGTGAAGTTGTCTACAATGAGGAATTGATATCGGTTCAGAATGACGATGGAACTGAAGTTCAGTACAGAGTATGGAATCCGTCCACGTCAAACTTGGCTGCCGCAATTCTTTGTGGTGTTGACAATATATGGATTGTAAGTATGATATCATATAGGAATGTCATTTCATTTATGCTAGTTAATTAATATATTATAATATTGTTTCATCAAATGCTATTATATAAATTTAATATATATCTTAGGCCCCGTTTGTTTTAAATTGCGGAAACGGAAAGGAAACGAATCTAGTCCAATTTAGTATCATTATTCATTGATCAAAATGATAAAATTGTTTCATTTTCCCCTTCACTTGGCACTATGATGGAGGTATTTGTATCCCCAATGCAAGGGTGGGTTATAAAATGATGAAATCATTTCCCCTCTCCCTTCTCTTGACACACAAATTTTAGAGCCCCCAAGTAAAGATAAATTTTTTGATCAATGCATCATGATGTCAAAATAGACTAGATTCATTTCCTTTCCGTTATCGTTTCCATAAGTTAAAACCAAACGGGCCCTTAATGTATTTCAGAAACCTGGTTCTCATGTATTGTATCTGGGAGCTGCATCTGGAATCACAGTTTCGCATGTGTCTGATATTGTTGGCCCTGTGAGATATCCAGTTTATACTTGATCCTTTATATATTGCCTTGCCATGTATGTAGCTCGATCTACTATAGCACTAGTTTATGATACTTAAGTTTGATATGCAGGAAGGCTTGGTATATGTTGTTGAGAGAGATCATACAAGTGGGAAAGATCTTATAATAAATACAAAGAAGAGGATGAATGTTATACCGATTTTGGAATGTGCTATCAATAAAATAAAATACAACATGCTTTGTGGTATGGTGGATGTAATAATTTTTGATACAGTCCGCCCTTACATGGTTCGTTTGCTATCTTTTCATTTTATAAAAGTTATCACTGAATCGTGTTTTCAATTAGTAATGTGTTATGTTTATTGCTTTGTTGTTTAAATTAAAGTTCTATCACTCATTGTAAAATCATGTGATGCATTATTTCCTACTTTCAACTCTTATATTAATATAGCTGGTTTTACATTTACCAGGCCCGATATGTATCACTGAATGTTGTAGCTTATCTTAAAGTTGGTGGACATTATCTAATCACCTTGAAGGTATGTTATCTTTGACATTGTAGTTGTTGTGAAAGGCAAATTTCAAGTTTGCTAAGTTATATTCTAAACCTACGTGAAGACAGAGGCATCTGCGTTTCCAGCTTGCATAGAAAGAGGTCTGAGGGAGCAGTTTACTCCAATGAAACAAGTCACTCTGGAACAATTCAAGAAGGACCGTGTTTGTTACGTTGGGGGATTTCGTATGCCCGAGATGGAGTCTATTCCTAGAGTTATTTAATTGTTTCCACTAGATGATTATGGAGTTATATTTATTTTGTTGGGACCCCTCTCTGGTGACTTGCACTGGATTTCTTATCCTTGTATTATCGTCAGTTGATGACTGTTTTATATATTTGCTAGATCAGTATGTATGATTTTATATAAGTTGTTGTTTGATGCCAAAATCTTAACACCGTTTTCTGCATTTGTTGGTGCCTTCACATGCAGCCTTGTGATCTTCTGAATCAATATTCAACCTATGTTGCTTGATCTTGATAAAAATATACTTACCTTGGGATTTTAACTCTATATAAGTCCGCTAACGATGCTTGTATTTGTTAAATTTAGAGTTGCCATTTCAATGTTTCGTAGAGTTCATTGGAGATATTTTCTTGATAAATTCTTTTCATATCTGTTTGAAGTTTTGATTTGAGAATGGAGCAAGGGTTTGTCCTCTTTGCGTTTTGATTTTCTCTAAATTTGATTCTCTTCTGTGCATTTTTTTTAATATGCAAACAAGATTTGTTTGTCTTTCTTTCTGAGGGTAATGCAGCCAACATGATTAAGCATATATTTGTTTAGTCTTTGCGCATGCAACGGTGTCTGGTATTCCCATTGGATTTTGACCAGATTCGTCCCATGCAGAATTAAATTAAATGCGAATAGGGTTGTGAAGTGCTCATTTTGGTTGTGAAGTGCTCATTTGGAGCATCAAGCAAGCTCTAGAATTCTAGAGACATGTTCAATCCAACCCACCTAGAACAAGTATAAATAGGGTTGTGAAGTGTTTATTTGAAGCATCAAGCAAGCAAGAAATAAATCTAGTGTTAGTGAGTGTGAGATCGAGCTATTAAGCTCAAGTGATAGTTCGAGTCCTCGAGTGGGTGAAGCATGTAAGTTAGAGTTCGGGTGAATGTCCCATAAATAAATTACTTATTCTCGTATTTATCTATTTCCTTTTATACAAAAATTAGTTTGCATTTCTAGTTGTCCTATTTTTTCCATCTTAATCACACGAAGGAGAGAAAAAGGCTAATTTTCACAACAAAGCTAAAATTCTTTATTGTTTGTTCCTCCATAGCGCCAAAATTTTTGTCAGGGAATGAAATGGAAAAGATGGGGATCTATGAACTACATGCAAGACTAAATAATTATGTATCAATTGTTTTATATCATTTGTTTATCCATAGTACAAGGGACTACAAGGTGTATAACAAATAGCAAGCATAAAGTATATATGAATGGCACATAAAATTATTTGTATGAGTTCAACGGCTGTGATCAATTGTATCACATAATTTTCACCCATTACACAACCAGATAGTCTCAGCAGCAGATCTCCAAGATAGAACGTAGCATGAGAAGAAGATGAAATGAAGGCTTCTCTTTGGGTGGTATTGAGTTTTGCTATAAAGAAAAGAAGTGAAGAACAAACATCGATGCAATGAAGGCTTTTCTTTGAGAGGTAATGAATTTTGCTATCATGAGAAGAAGAGAACACAAGATCTTTGAGACAGATGGTGGCATGAGACATGAGACAAGACCCTTATACACTCATCGACTCCCATTGAAACAAAAAAATAATATACAAAAACGACTTTATATTATATAGTGGAAATGTATAAGAGATATTTCACGAACAACTCACTATACTCTTTATTATGTGAAACATTCCTATACAATTTCATTCGCACACGCTCGAGTACACCACTCAGACTAACTGTCTTTTGCTCGATTCCTATACTTGTGGTTGTGGTATGTCGGTGCTTCTCCCAATTGTAACTTCAAAAGTTTTCTAGAAAGGGACCCACATCCATCTCAGTCAATCGTCTTAAGATCGTAAAAATTCTAGATTAATGAAGGAGGAATTATCCCACTAGGCCCATTTACTTAAATGAGGTCTATTAAGACATAAAGAAGAAGGTATTTAAGAGTCTAAACCTATCCTAAACCCTAGATGAATGAATGGAGGAAGAGACAGCCTCCTTCTCTAGAAAAAAACACATGTTTGATTGTAATGGTGATAGATATCATATTGAGGGATCCTGACTTGGTAGCCTCCGGATGTAGTCATTTACGACGAACTGGGTCAACAAATCTCGTGTCCTTTTTATCGTTTTTCGCCCGCATTGTTCATTCATACGGAGATCAATCGTTTCCTTTTACAAATCTATTATGGTACAAGTTCATGCTACCATAACTAAGTTCTTCTTAATCTCTCGTGGCATCTAGATTCTTCTTTTACTTGCTCCATTTCATTTAATCTCTTATGGACCGCTCATGCATTTCTCTAATTTGGCCCATATCATTTTTGTCCATTAATCAGTATTTGAAATATATATTATACTCCAACAATTCATCCCTTAATTAATATTTCCAAATACCTCTAGAATATCCGCAAATCTTACCTTCATGTGTTTCTCAATCACATCGCCCCTGTATCTTCTCTGTGCAACTCGTTCATCCATAACAGAAACATTCTTCTCGTTCTTCCGGCCTCGTATGATCAAGCGTCTCCCCTTGAACACTTTGCACCACTTATACATACCGACAAACCTACACCCTTCTGACATCATAGCTCCCAACAAAATGATGTTAACTTTTCTTGAAGGCACGTACCTCACATTATGAAGAGTATGGCTAGTACATTTATGAAGCCTCATTGTCACGCTTCCGATAACTTCGACCTTCAACTTCTCTCCACCGACTAAGTTGATGTGACCAAACTCTCCATCTCTCTTCAATGTGTCAAATAATGCTTGTTCCCCACACACATGCATCGAGGCAACACTGTCCATCACCCACTCGGATTTGACAACCTCCTCACTTGTTGTCAAGTAGACATCCTCATCTTCAACATCACTGACCACATTAGTATGGGAGTCACCACTACACGTCCGCAAGGACGTCTCTCTCAACTTCATCAAGTCCTCTCTCATCCGAGGATATCTCGCTTGCATGTGACCTTTCTCCCTGCAGTAGTAACACTCGACATCACTCAAATTCCGACGCTGACGTGAGTTTACTCTCCATCTTGGGTTACCTTGCCCCTCGTTTGACTCCTCCCCCGCTCACGCTCCCCCGCAATTAGTATGTTATCCCCTCCAGTGTTGATAGTGTCATTCTTCATCATCCTCTTACTCTCTCGCAAAGCGGTCATCACCTCATCTAGAGTGAGACTCGACCTTCCTACAAGTAAGGTATGCACCAAGGACTTGTAGGACGTCGGCAATGACACTAACAACAACAATGCATGCTCATCATTTTTTATATTGTCACCTGCATTCATCAATTGACATACTAGTTGATTAAATGAGTTTATGTGGTCGTAAAGATTACCTCCTTCCTACATCTTTAGTGAGTACAACTCCATCTTCAAACACAACTGGTTCGTCAGCGACTTCGACGCGTAAATGCTCTCAAGCTTGTCCCACAATGCCTTCGGTGTGGTCTCCTTCAACACATTGAACTTGATCTCGGGAGCATGTGCCAACCACATTGTACTCACCACCTTTTTCGGATTTTGCTCTATTCCTTCTCATTCATGGAGTCAGGCTTCTCCTCCTCTAAAGCCCGATCAAGACCTTGCTACACCAAAATGTCTTGAATTGACTCTGTCGCAATGTGGAGTTGATTTTCCCATGAAAGAGTGGGATCTTGAACGTCCCCGACAAGCCGACCTCCATCACGTCAACAAGAGATCCTTCCACATGTGAACTAAATCGGTATCACCTAACACCAACAACCTCAAATTTAATACCACTGTTATGGAATCAACCCTTCCCATTAGAAGTATGGTGGTTAGAACGAGTATTCGTAGGAACGTTACGCGGTATCTCCTTGTGAGTGCTAGTCGTTTCTTTATAACCAAGTGGATGGGATATCCAGGCCCCAACACTTTTCTTTGGTCATGACCATCCCCTGTCCGTGTACAGGGGAGGTGCACAACAGCTGGTGCCACTCTCTAGGATTTAGTCCCAACCTTATATCTCAATATCCTGCGAGGATGAGATTCTAAAAGCTTGAAACGTGAATGAGCGTTTTGGAATTAAATAAGATAAGTGCCCGAGTGCACATGATTAATATACCATTGGCGAGTAGTGTAACTAGGCAATAGTGCAGCTAGGAAAACTCGCCCTGACTTTGATCAGAGTACGTTCTCTTTCCAATCTGGATTCTCTTTAAGCGGTGAGGTTGGTCGTGAACCGAAACATCTAGTCAGTTTTTAAACGTTTGTATGTGAAGCTATAATGTTCCAGACATTTGTCATGCTTTCGATAAGACTCACTCTTTTGGAGTCTTCTCTTGGATATTTCCCATAGACTCAATTCCATTGGAGTCTTCTCTTGATCATGTCTTTTGATATATTCCAGTAGAAGTATGGTGATTGACTATCATTATCGGTTATTATTCAAGAAACGATGAGTCTAACCTAATACGACTACTTCGAACCATCTGCTTTGTACCCTTGCATAGTCTTTCATTAGACTAACCAACCGTAATTGTTCTATGCATGGTTGGCTGGTGTCATCCGTTTGATTCGGCACATCAGATAAGCTGCCACCTTGCAAAGGCTAAGAACGACTATAACATGAGGTGTTTTTGACAAGTTTATTCAGGTTGAGATCCTTGGCGTTGATCGCTGTGATCAAGACTTGTATTTTTCTTTGAAAGACTTCTGCCATGCTTTGTTTACTTTGATAACAATGTTTATATAATTCCTTAAATTCGTCCAGTCAAATTAATTGATAGATAAATTAATTTGCCAGTTAGACCGTGATCTGCTGGATCGCGTGTGGACTCGTACTCTGCTAGGAATATTCTGAAGCTTAAGCCATATCCTTGGAAATGATATTTTCGGTAGTCGTCTCGTCCAGATTCATCGCCGAATCTATTTCAGACAAGTGGCGGTTCACTCTTACTCATCATTCCATATTTCCATTAATTATCAATTGCTTAATTGATTAATTAATTTGGGATGATTGTTGTTTTCGTCTGGAAATAGTTTTGATAACTGTTTGTGAATTAAAAGATGACATTATAATAGGTTGTATATCTGCTAGATCGACGCTATTATATATGTGTATGTAGATTGAGATATATCTATGATGATAGTTATGATGGCTTTGATATGAATTATTACTGTTCTGAACTGTTTAGTTAGAACGAGTATTCGTAGGAACGCTACTATGTATCTCATTGCGAGTGCTAGTCGTTTCTTTATAACCTGGTGGTTAGGATTTAGTTCCTACCATCCTTTTTAGGGTTTGTGCACACAGTTGGTGCCGCTTCTAGGGATTTAGTTCCCGACTTCCTTATGAGGGATTTAGTTCCCGAGGGATTTAGTTCCCGACCCGACTTTAGGGATTTAGTTCCCGAGTCAACTTCATTCTAGGGATTTAGTTCCCGACTTCATCTCAATACCCTGTAAGGATGAGATTTTAAAAGCTTGAAACGTGGATGCGCGTTTTGGAATTTAATGAGATAAGTGCTTTAGTGCACATAATTAATATACCCTTGGGCGAATAGTACAGCTAGGAAATAGTGCAGCTAGGAAAACTCGTCTTGACTTTGATCAGAGTACCGTTCTCTTTTCAATCTGGATTCGCCTTGGGCGGTGAGGTTGGTCGTGAACCGAAACATCAAGTCGTTTTGAACGCTTGTGTGTGAGATTGTGATGTTTTGCATCATTATTATGATTTATATAACTGATAAAGCCTTGGGTGACTTCGGATGTGAAATCTGAGGTCACTGACGGTAATACCTTTTCAAGGAAATATTTGGGGGTGTTACAGATTTGGTATCATAACATTATGCTTCATCTATATAATTATATTTAATTATATTATTTAACACTGAGCTTTTCCACCTTATTTACACCCCTTCTATATCTAGTGTTACAATTACTGCTACCAAAACCTTTACTTTCTTGTATTTTTTCAACTCTCTTAGATTATGCCCCATATATCAATTTCATTCTCTTGATTTATATAATTTTTTACAAATTTTATATACTAGGTGTATTATTATATTAAAAAAAACATTTTAAACTAATTTATAATTTTGAAAATATTTTTGGACAAATAGTAAAGAGAACTACCTATAAAATGTTAGTATCAAATATATTGTGAGAATTTTAAATAAGATTAATTCAACTACCTTACAAAAATTTTAACTTAATTTCATAATCATTGTGGATAAAAATAGGAAATGCAAACATTTATGTAAAAAATAAAATATAGAGAAAACAAGAGGCATAATTGTTATTTTCTAAAAAGGAAAAAAATACAAAAAAATGGGAGATGAGAGACTTTTAGGATAAACTTTTATTCCACAACCAATTGAGCTAATAGCTCTTTTTGTGTTTGTACTTTATACACAATATATTAATATATATTTATTTAAAATATTATTTTTATAATATATAACTTGATCCAGAGAAGGGGGTCACCGGACCCCAAGACCCTCCATGGATCCGCCTCTGCATGTATTGTATTCCTCTCTTGCTTTACACATGTTTTTTCATCCCTTTTCTTTTTGTTTCTTTTGCATGCTCAAATTGCCTCAAGGACAGATAAATAATATTAGATATCCTACCTTACTAATGTATTTGCAATAGTATCCTATCCTTTTTATTTTTTACAAGACTACCCCATTGACTTTTTTTTTTATTTTTTACAAAATATCCCCAAATAAAAGATAAAATAAAATTAGAATTTTCTTTTTCTTTTGAAAAAAAAAAAATGGTATGGCAATAAAATTTTAAAAGGAAAAGTTTTAATTTTGAAAAAATTTCAAATGAAAATTTCAAAATTCAAAAAAAATGGAAATTTTAAAATTCAAAAACTGACTTTTTTGGGGTTATACTATGCAGTTTTTTTTAATTAGTATGCAACTTTATTTTATTAAAAATTATAAAACTGGCCCGAAACTTATTCTCTCTCTTTAGAGCTCTCTCGTCTCCACGCTCTCGCACATACAGGTTTGATGTGCATGTTGAACATGCACAGACGGGCTTGATGTGCAAAACCAACATACACGGACACACGTGATGTGCAAAACTAACATGCACATACACGCTTGATGTGCAAAACCAAAATGCACAACACATGTGAACGTGCTTTTCAAATACCCTTAGATCAAGCGTACGAGCTTTTTACCGCTTCATTCGAAGTGATTAAACCAATAAATACTTGACATTCATACTTTCATATCGAAACATACCATGTGATGTATAATACGCAGCTCATTCACCATGTTTCTATCACTATCGCTTGACATTGTTTCTCATGACACTTTAATAACGTAAAAATTTGAAGAGTGAGTTAAAACCCGATTTCTAAGTTTTGTTGTGATATTAGGATTTATGTGATTGAGAATAAATAAAGGCATACATCACTTTTATCGTTCGGTCTATTATAACCTATAATCTTCATACGATATTGGGATAAATAATGACTATCATTATTTACCCAACCTGATAATTTTGTAATTGTTGTATGAACAATAATGGATAAATAACTTACTTGAATGTATTTAAAATAAACTGATTTAACCCATGCACATCAAAACCTACTATGGGTTGTTGGTTTGCTTAGACATGGTTGATGATCATGCTGGCTTTGCTCAAGTACATTGTCTATACTTTTATGATTTGTGCATCTGTGTCTATGCATTTATAGCTTGCACATCCAACATGTATGTGCATTTATGTATTGCACATATAATACTGATATGGACCGTTTTTTGTAATTTTTAACATTTGAAAAGCTACATGCTAATTATAAAAATCTGCATAGTGCACATGCTTTTTTTTCTTTAGAATCTCTCAAATTGATTTAGAACCCTAAAATCTTTATTGTTCCTCTGGTTTGTGAAGTTCTTTCATTGTTGGTGAAATTCTTCCAAAATCGAAGGCTTTACTTCCATTGTTCCTCTGATTCTCGCATTTCTTCCTCTGGTTCGAAATCGGTTCGGAGTTGCGTGTGACAAGATTCCTATGCAATGGTTTTCTTAAACCGGTTTAACAGTTTATTTGATCCTGATTCTGTTTTAACAGCCGATTTGCATTTACTTTATTTTGAAAATCGGTTTGAACAGTATATGTAATCGTTAGGATGCTTTGGCTTGCGTAACAATCAACAAATTCAGTTTCCAAACCCTCATCTCTCTTTGATCCTTCTATCTTTAGATCTCTTCGGATTGATCCCTCTCATTCGTGATCAATTCCTAGACCTGAGATATTCAATTTCGAGCTCAAATAGGGCTTCTAGTTGGGAATTCTGGTTTCCCGACTTCATTGGTATCAAAGCTTGAACGGTACTGAGGATGAAATCCATGGCGGCAACACGGTAACACAGTCTGATGGAGCTAAGAGGTCAGGATGAACTCGTTGCGACAAGCGGAGGATACAACAAAGCAGTTCGAGGAGCAGAAACTCCATAGCCAAAACCTGGAAAAGCAGATGTTGGAGATGAAAGAGATTCTAGTCTCAATAGTTGCAAGGGATCGAGCTCAAGCTTCTTCGTCGAAGGATCCAGTACAGAACAATCCATTGGCTCCAGTTTTGCAGTTTCACCCGACGCCGAACCCGCAGCTCACCGATCCACCAGATCCTCTCTGATCGGGGCAGTGGACAGCCAATCGGAACCAACAGGTTGCCGCTGGTGGTAATCAGTTCCTTCCTGGCCCTCTATCGGCCCGATTGACTAAAATTGAGTTCCCTAAGTTCGATGGAACCATGATCCGAGAGTGGATCTATAGGTGCGAGCAATTTTTCCTCCTGGACAACACCACACCTGAGTTGAAAGTTCGCCTGGCTTCTCTGCGTCTTGAGGGTAAAGCACTTCAATGGCACCACAACTTTATTCGAAATCAGTATGACCAATTCCCTACTTGGCCTGAGTATATAATAGATATTGCTGCTCGATTTGGTAAACTATTTGATGATCCTTTGGCTGAGTTGGTTTGCTTGAAACAATCTGAGGCTATGGATGACTATCTAGACAAGTTTGAGTGTGCCCTTACTAGATTAAGCTTACCCACCGCTCATGCTTTAAGCATATGTTTAGCTAATATCTATCCTCACTTACAGATGCATGTTCGTCAGTTTAATCCTTCAACTCTAGTTGAAGTTGCTAGACTAGCCAAGTTGTATGAATCCTCTTTGTCTCTAGCTCCACAAAAGTACCAAAGATCCTCTCAAAATACCTTCCAATCTTACAATCGACCTACTACCACACCCCCTCATAAACCCATGCCTCTTTTGCCCACACCTGACGTCCCTAAAACTCCACGAAATCGATTCCCTTATACACCCCCTAAGCTGTTAACTGAAAGGCCTACACGAAAGTACTCTTATGAAGAGATGCAGGAACGCAGAAATAAGGGACTGTGTATGTTTTGTGATGAACAGTACACCCCTAGTGATGTGATCGATCCCCGTGGAGCAAGACCGATCTAGATCCGGACCGTTTGTTCTTCCCAAGCAAGCACTCGTTCTTCGCGTTCTTCGTGTTCTTAGCTTTCTTCAAGAACTCCTTCAAGGGAAACAACGTTATGTTCCCCTTTCTTGGGTTTTGCGGATCAAACCCTGGCGGCGAATGAAAGGAGGGGTTCAACGTTATGAACACGCGAGGTGGTGGAAGGAGGCCAACGTTATGGCTCCTTAGAGAACTTTGAGAAAAGGCTAGGAGAGCCTTCAAAGAGAGAGAGAGAGAGAGAGAGAGAGAGATTGAAGCCAAGGGACAACTAGGAGGGACTCTCAACTAGATTCTCTTAAACTTAACTTGAGAAATAATGAGAGTTCTACCCTATTTATAGAAAAACAAAGGGAAAACTAGGGTTGAAGAGGAAGCCCTAATGGGCTTGGGCCCAAGATACAAGGCCTAATCCATTACATCATTCTAAAAAGAAAATGCAAAACATGTCAATCAAAGCTATAAATAGAAAGTGGGCCCGGGGTAGAATCGCAAGATAACCCCCTAAAAATCAAGGGTCGAAAGGGAGACCCACGAACAACTTGGCTCGGACCCGAAGCTCGCATACATGCGGGTGACTAGAGATTGAGTAGCTCTGGCGACGCTTCTAGCACGGGCTCTAGTCATCGGTCCATCGAAACGCACCCTAAGGAGGTCCTCTTCGTCTCTCGCCGTCATGGGGGTAAGCATGGAGTCATCACCTGGACACCATTTGAAACACAAGAGAGGACATATATATGTCATGGAATGCGAGGAGGATATAGACGAAGATTCTGTGGCCCTACCTGATCCAGTGATTGATGAATCTTCAGTGGAGGAGCTTGACTCGCCCCACATATCTGTGAATGCCTTGAGTGGTTCGGCTACTTTCAATTGTATGCGAGTTGTTAAGAAGTACAATAAAAGGAAAATTTACATCCTTATCGATCCTGGCAGTACCCACAACTTCCTGGATCTAGAGATTGCCAAGGCTTTGGGTTGCAAGTTGGAAGTCGTAAAGTCGATGCTTGTTGCATCAGCAAATGGAAACAAGACGTGTTCATCTTTTTCCTGTGACAATTTTACCTGGTTGATGTAGGGGTATGAATTCAGCACTGATGTCAAGACTCTCCCTCTCGAATGCTGTGATCTTGTCTTGGGAATTCAGTGGTTAACAGTAGTGGGACCAGTTTGGTGGGACTTTGTTAAGCTAAGAATGGAATTTACTTACAAAGGGCTCAAGCATGTGATCAGGGGTGTTAACAATCCTAGCACTAAGGTTGTTAAGGGCAACAGTTTGAACAAGATTATGTTGCAAGGACCACAAGTGGCTTTGCTTCAGGCATGCACTCCTTATACTGATGTGCAACTCTGCCATATTTCAGCCTCTGGTGGTGAGCACAATGATGCACGGCTGCAACATTTATTGTCTTCTTTCTCTGGCTTATTTTTTGAACCCCAATCTTTACCTCCCTTCCGAGAAGGTTTCAATCACCAGATTCCTTTGCAGGATGACGCTAGCCCCATCAGTAAGAGGCCCTACAGGTATTCATCTATGCAGAAAGATGTCATAGAGAAACTGGTTCAAGACATGTTGGATCAAAGAATAATACAATATAGTAGCAGCCCTTATGCCTCTCCTGTGGTGCTGGTGAAGAAGAAAGATGGTTCCTGGCGTTTATGTGTGGACTATAGGAGCTTTAACCAGCAAACTGTGAAGGATAAATACCCAATTCCTCTACTGGAGGATTTACTTGATGAGCTTGGTGGTTCCAAGTACTTCTCCAAGCTTGACTTAAGGGTTGGCTTTCATCAGCTCTGCATGGAACCTAGTGATGTCTACAAGACTGCTTTCAAGACTCACTCTGGTCATTACGAATATTTAGTCATGCCTTTTGGCCTAACAAATGCACCCTGTACATTCCAAGGCTTGATGAATCATGTGTTCAAAGCCATTGCAAGGAAATTCGTGTTAGTATTTTTTGATGATATCTTGGTGTATAACAATTCCTGGAGTGATCACCTTCATCATCTTCAAGCAGTTTTCCTAATTCTCAGACAACATCAATTTATTTCTGAAGGCCTCCAAGTGTACATTCGGAGCTACCACGGTTGAATATCTCAGCTACTTTATCTCAGCTGCAGGGGTGAGCACAAATCCTGCTAAGATCAAAGCTGTGACAGATTGGCCTACACCGACCACACAGAAGCAACTCAGAAGTTTTCTAGGTTTGGCAAACTACTACAGACGTTTTATTCATGGCTATAGCTTGATTGCCAGACCCCTTTCTCTCTTACTCAAGAAGGATGGTTTCTCCTGGAACGAAAATGCCTCTACTGCATTCTCTACTTTGAAAGCTGCTTTGTCATCTGCTCTTGTCTTAGCTCTACCAGATTTTGCTAAAACATTCATAGTCGAAACTGATGCTTCAAACCAGGGCATTGGGGCCGTACTCATGCAGGATCAGCACCCTATTAGCTTCATCAGTCGCGCTTTGGGGCCTCGTCATCAAGCTTTATCAGTGTATGAGAAGGAACTGATGGTTGTGGTCCACGTTGTCCAGAGTTGGAGCTCCTATCTTACTCACCGGCCTTTTATTATCAGAATAGATCAGAAAAACTTGAAGTACCTCCTCGAACAGCGAGTTACCACCCCATTCCAGCATATATGGCTCTCTAAGTTGATGGGGGTACTCTTATGAAATCCAATATAAGCAGGGTAAATAGAATGTCGCTGCCGATGCTTTATCCAGGGTCACAGGTTCGCAACTATTGCACATCACCCTCTCTCAAGCTCACCACAATTTTTATGACTCGCTGCAATCCTTGTGGAACTCTGATCCTATCTTGCATCAAATCATCACTGAGATGCAAGCTAATCCTCATGCGCACCCCAAATTTACTTTTATTAATGGGGAGTTGCGGCGCCGAGGGAAGCTTGTTGTGGGGAATGACCCTACAGTTAAACTTCACATCTTGCGTTGGCTACATGATTCCGCTATCGATGGCCATTCAGGAAGAGATGCTACTCTCCATCGTGTGAAATCACTTTTTTATTGGCTTGGGATGAGTAAGGAAGTCCACCAATATATTCGCAACTGTGATACTTGTCAGCGAAACAAGTATGATGTGTCTGCAAAACCTAGTCTGCTCCAACCTCTCCCTACCCTTGAGAGAATTTGGCAATCCATCTCCATGGACTTCATTAAAGGTCTTCCTCCTTCATCTAAGAAGCATATTATATTGGTGGTGGTCGATCGCTTTAGCAAGAATGCTCATTTCTTGCCCCTCTCTCATCCATATATTGCCATGGATGTAGCCCAGCTCTTCCTTGATCATGTGTTCAAACTGCATGGACCATCGTGAGTGATCGAGACCCCATTTTTCTCAGTGATGTGTGGCGTGAACTCTTCCGAATTCATGGTGTTGATCTTGCCTTCTCTACAGCCTATCACCCACAAACAAACGGGCAAACTGAAGTCACTAATAAAACTCTTAAAACATACCTCTGGTGCATGACATCCGGTGCACCTCATACTTGGAGCAAGTGGTTACCACTTGTTGAATGGTGGTATAACACCACCTACCATTCCGCTATAAAAGCCACCCCCTATGAGATACTTTATGGCCAGCCAGCCAGCCCCTATCCACCTTCCATACCTGCCAGGTGAGAACAAATCTATGCTAGTCGATCGCAGCCTTCAGAAAAGGGAGGAGGTAGTAAATATGCTAAAATTCCACCTCTTACGAGCTCAAAATCGTATGAAGCAAACTGCAGATTCTCATAGATCTCCTCGCTCTTTCAACATTGGCGACTTTGTGTATCTTAAATTGCAACCTTATCGCCAACACTCCCTCAAGACACGGGCTCCTCACAAGCTTACACCTCGTTTTTATGGCCCCTTCCCAGTGGTGGATAAAATTGGGGAGGTTGCTTATAAACTGCAATTGCCATCATCTGCAGCCATCCACGACGTCTTTCATGTCAGTCAACTCAAGATCTGCATTAATCCTGCTACCCTCAGCTCTAATCTTCCCCAGTACACGCTCGATCTTGGCCAACTCAAGGAACCCGAACCATTCTTGAGAGAAAAATGGTCAAGCGTGGTGCTAGTGTCGCCACTAAAGTCCTTATCCAGTGGAAAGGATACCCATCCAAGTAGCAAGTTTTCTGAATTTGATCCTTGAGGACAAGGATCCTGTTAACGAGGGAGTATTGTGACATGATTTAATGGTTTTCTTAAATTGGTTTAACAGTTTATTTGATCCCGATTCTGTTTTAACAGCCGGTTTGCATTTACTTTATTTTGAAAATCGGTTTCAACAATATATGTAATCGTTAGGATGCTTTGGCTTGAGTAACAATCAACAAATTCAGTTTCCAAACCCTCATCTCTCTTTTGATCCTTCTATTTTCAGATCTCTTCGGATTGATCCCTCTCATTCGTGATCAATTACCTGAAATACTCAATTTCGAGCTCAAACAGGCTTCTAGTTGGGAATTCTGGTTTCCCGCCTTCATTGCGACTTAGGGTTCCATCCAAGAGCCAAGCCGCAAGGAAGGTTTAAAGGAACAAAAATGGCGAAGAAGAAGAAGCTCCAAGCCGCAAGGAAGGTTTACAGGAATGGAAATGACGACGAAGAAGAAGCTCCAAGTAGAATCCCTAGAAGAAGTAGCTAAATAGGACGAGATGGAGATCGTCAATGGAGAGGGTTCTCAGAGTGCGAGTGACAAGCACAAGAAGAAAAAGAAGAGGAGAATTAGGCTTTTCTACAGTGTCGACCCGACCATCGGCTTCACTGCCGATGAACTTTCTTTCCTTTCTTCTTCCTTTTCTGCGCTCAATTTTGTGACGTTAATTGGAGAGGAGAATTAGGGCTTTTCTGTTTACGCTTCAGTATGCGACTCCGGTGAACTAATTGCTTTTGAGATTGAACTGAAATTCCCTCTTTCATTCTTGTGCACACATTACTGGTTCGATCGTCACCTAGGGTTTTTTTTATTTCCATGAATATCAATGATGAGAATAAGTTTAATTCTTTCTTTCTTTTTTCTTGCCTTTACCAGTGGAAGATAAGCTTAAGGCCCAAACTGTCGCTAGATAGGAAATGGGTGTAGGCTTGGTAAACAGCCCAAACTCTTCCTTTTTTCTTTTTAGATATAGATTAGGGCTTTAGGGTTATTTATGTTGACGCAGTCAGCCGCACCCGGTTGGAAGTTTGATACGAGAGCGAGAGAATTGGAGAATTCATGAAATGGATTTGAGTATAGAGGAATTGTATTCCATTGAGGAAGACGCTAAACGTCAGTATATTGAGCACGGTCCCTCTATTCCTTGCATCAGAGATAAGAATTTTAAGATTCCGGAGGATATCTGATAAGAACTACTTTGTAGGGCTTAACTAAGAGTTATTAGAGGGTTTTATTGGTGCCATTCGGGTAGATTTAGACACATTCATGTGTATGGCGTTTGGGGGCGAAGTTTGGTGTTTTTGGAAGTGTTTGAGCTATCTTGGATATCATAGGAGACACTGAGGAAGGAAACCACCAAGAGAAGACGCCAAGGAAGTGAAGAGGAGAGGTTAGGAGGCGAAGCCAAGGAGTAAAGGCCGACCATTAACCGCGACCGCGGGCAAGGGTGCCGTGATCACGGTTCCTCGGGGCGAGTCAAGAATTATCTGCAGGCGCGGAGAAGTGTGAAGAGCGCGGAGCCACAAGGGGCCGCGATCGCGGTCCATGGGCCGCGATCGCGGGTCATCAACGCAGGAAGTTCAGACTTTTCCCGAATCTATATTTTCTGTTTTCTTTTCTTATTTTCTCATTTTATTCCATTTCTTTTCTTATTGGGCTAGGTCATTTGTTAGAAGCCCTATATATACTCTCTTTAGCATTAGGTTTGAGAGTTTGCCATTCTAGAGTTTTATTTGATCGTTTCCACTTTTCACACTTTTGAAGTTCATCATGTTCATGAGGAGCTAAGCCTCTTTTTCTTAGTCCGGTAATGGAAGCATAAGTTTATTCATCTAGTTGTGAGGTTTTGTTCCTATCTATCTTATCCTATTGAGTTATATCTTTTCTCTTGCGCAAATTCTTATTTGGATGTTTGTTGGTTTATCTAGATTGATCACCTAGGTTTATTGCTTTCATTCATATTGCTAATACTAGGGAACTGTTGGGCTAACGCTCTAGTTCGAGTAGCGAGCATAGATTATATCTGCCACTGTGGAATTTATCTATGTAAAGAGTTGATTACATGTTGAATGCTTCTGGTTGAAGTGTTATGTGTATCCTAGTTAATTCTTATATGCATTGCTGCCTTTGGATTGAATCACTAGTGGTTCTAGGGTTATTCATCGGTAAGGGTTCTTAGGTTTGGTTGATCTTTGAATCTACCCAAGATCAGGACAGGAATAACCGAATAGGAAGATAGGACATAATCAAGGAACAACCGTTGGATGACTTATGTGGACATTACTTGGCTAAGTGTTTTCTCTCTTTGATATTTCATTCATCTACTTTGCTGTGTTTGATTTGATTGTGACCAACCAACTTACAAACCCCCCCTTTTAGTGACTTGCATGCAACCACCATTAGTTTCGCTCCTTCCCTGTGGGATCGACCCTTACTTATTGACTATACTAGTTTATTTGTGAGGTTTTATATTTGACAGCTACGAACGACAGTACATCAAAAATTTGGCGCCGTTGCCGGGGAAGGCAAGTTTTGAGCTTTTGGTGTTTTTTGTGTGCTTTGTGTGTGTTTCGAAATTTTTGTGTGATTTTTGTGTGTTTGCTTGTGTGTGTGGACCTATCTTATGGTCCACACCCGTACTGCTGACTCTCAACCTTTAGCTATTGATTCAGAGATTGAGCGGACATTGAGGGAGAATCGGAGGACAACAACGATTTTGGCCAATCCACCTAGAGCGATATTGCAGGAAGAGATCGACGAAGAAGAAGTGATGGCTGACAATTCACCCACGTTGAGGCAGCTGACTGCTCCTAACTTGGAGCAGCATCCATTGGCGGTAGAGTTCCCTGAGCTCCCAGCGGGAGTGAACTTTGAGCTCAAGTCTGGGCTTATCCATCTTTTGCCCAGTTCCATGGGCTAAGTGGAGAGGACCCAAACAAGCATCTCTCGGAGTTTCACGCCGTGTGTACCTCCATGAAGCCACGCAACGTAACGGAGGACCAAATCAAGTTGAGGGCTTTTCCTTTATCGCTTAAGGATTCAGCCAACGAATGGTTTTACTACCTCACCCCAGGTAGCATCAATACCTGGGGAAAGATGAAGAAGGCGTTTCTGGAGAAGTAATTTCCAGCAACAAAGCTGAACAGTCTCAAGCGCAACCTGAGCAACATAGAGCATCATGGGACGGAGACGCTCTACGAGTATTATGAGCGTTTCAAGAGGTTGTGCTCTAGCTGTCCTTACCACGGGTATTCAGACCAAGATTTGGTCTTATACCTATATGGGGGATTGCTGGATGAAGAGCGACGAATGGTGAATGCGGCATGTGGAGGCAACATACTGAACAAGACACCTGCCGGAGCATTTGAGATATTCAGCGAGTTGTCGGAAGTCTCAAGGCAATTCAGTAAGAGGGCGAGCGCCCGAGCAGTGAAAGCCACTACAAGTGATCATGCTCCCCCATCTATGGTGAAAGACATGAGCGAAATGAAGGAGATGATCAAGGTTTTGATGAGGAAGGAAGGACCGCAGAGGGTCAAGGAGTGCGAATTTTGCTATGCTACTTCGCATGCAACTGACGCATGTCCTACACTCCACGAGTAGTCCACTGAGCAAGTCAACGTTGTTGGGGGGTACCAACAAAGACCACGGTACGACCCCTATTCCAGTACCTACAATCCCGGGTGGAGAGATCACCCGAATTTAAGGTACGGGAACACGCAGAACATGGAGAACCCCCCTGAGTTCCGACCAAGACCCCCTCAGCAATACCAGCAGCAGTAGCAGTACCGCCAGAGGCAGTTTCAAAGAGGCCAGCAGTTCAGAGGCCAAACAGATCAAAGACCGCAAGGGCAGGGAGCTCCCCGCCCCACCAATCTTGAGGACCAGGTCAACACACTGGCGCAGCATATGACTACGCTGACGCAGACCGTGGGAACCATGCAGCAAAACATGGTTCAGTTTCAACACGAGACCAAGTCCAGCATACAGAACTTAGAGAAGCAGGTGGGGCAGATCTCCCAAGCGGTTAGCAAGCTTGAAGCTAGAGAGTCACGAGCACTCCCATCTCAAACTGAGATAAGTCCAAGGCAAAACGTCAACTCCATGACGTCAAGGCCCAGATGGGAGAATGAAGAAGAAAAACCGCCAGCCGAGAAGTACGAGGACGAACCGTGACCGCGGGAAAATTGCCGCGATCGCGGGTCTGTTGAGCAAGAGAATGGGCAAGATGCACCGATTAAGCGCGATCGCGGGCAGGATAGCCGCGACCGCGGGGCCCCAGTGCAAGAACCGCGATCGCTGGGTGAAAACCGCGATCAAACTTCGAAAAACGGGCCGTCTCCACTTACATTTATGACGCGGTATGTCTACCCGGAGGGATATTTTGACATCCCAGTGCCCTTCCCTGCTGCGCTAGAAGATGACGAACCCATTGAGGGACTGAAGGGAATGTACGAGACATTCAGGAACTACAAGGTGACTCCCCAATTGAGCAAAACGATGCCTCGCTTTGCAAACTTCTTGAGGGAGCTATGCAAGCTCAAGAAGGAGCAAAAGGAGCGGTCGAAGAAAAAGGAGAAAGTCAAGAGGGATGTCTCGGCTGTGATGCAAAAGAAGATCCCGAAAAAGTGTGAAGATCCCGGGATGTTTAGCGTACCCTGCAAGATTGGGGAAACCGAGTTCAGCGAGACATTGCTGGATTTGGGGGCCTCAATCAATGTCCTACTGTTGTCCGTCTACAACACCCTCAATGTCGGACCACTAGAAAGCACGGAAATTGTCATCCAACTGGCTGACAACTCCGTCATCATTCCAGAAGGCGTTGTGAAGGAAGTTTTGGTGAGCGTCGACACCCTCGTCTTCCCTGCAGACTTCTTCGTCATGAACACAGGGAAACAGGGAGGACGAGTAATGCTAGGGAGGCCTTTCATGAAGACCTCCAACACAAAGATCGACGTGGGCATAGGTACGATAAGCATGGAATTTGACCGGAGGAAGGTAAAGCACAGGCTGGAGTCCATTCAGGAGCATCCCCCAGATTCAAGAGTGTAAAGTACAGTTGCAGGAGGCAACCCAGGTTGAGAAGGTATAGCAGGACGTCATGCCGCGACAATAACTATGGCGCTGCTCGGGAGGCAACCCGAGGTATGAGTTGCTGAACTCATCTTTGTCTTTTGTTTTCGTTAGGATTTGTTACTGTTTTTAATTTTGTTGCATTAACTGTTATTTTCTTTTTCTTTCTTCTGTAGGCCACTAGAACTAACCTTGCAGCGGAGCCCCGACCCCAGCAACCCGCGATCGATGTTCCACCACGGTGTTCCACGGAGTTTAGTTCTACAAAAAAAAGCCCACATAATTTATTTCCGGCACGTTTTCCGAGGCGGTCAAACCCTCGTAACTCGCGCCGACTGTTACGCTGCAGGGCATTAACCCCGCGATCGCGGGCCCTCAACCCCGCGATCGCGGTATCTCGTCGCCGAGCTTATAAGAGTGAGGCGTGGCGGAGGCATTTTACAACACCTCCACCGCACTCTCCCACTCTCCAAACACTCGGATCTCCGACTCTGACCACCACGACGACACCGTGCAGCCCCGCGACCATTGTCCCGCCACCGCGACGTCGTTTGGGTGAGATCTCCATTTTTCCCTCGGATTTCTCATTGCCTCACGAGCCGCGATCGCCGGACCATCGCCTGAAGCCCCCGCGACCACCGTAGCGCCACCGAGGACCACCAGAGCCATTTTTATTTGAAGTTTTCTGCAGCCCAGAAACCGCGATCGCCGCTGTCAAGCACCGCGATCGCGGCCCTTCTTCTCCAGAGGATTTCATTCGAGCATAAACCGTGACCGCGGCCCACACCCCACGATCGCAGGCCCCTCCGGTATTCCTTTCGTGCTTCTAGCTCCTTATTCCCACCATGTCTGCTTTCGTAGCCAACATGAGGAGCCCGAGGCATCGGCGCTATTTCGAGACGTTCAGCCAGCGGAAGATCGTCCAGACAAAATTCTACGATCGACCGACGCTGACACAACTCGGTTTAGAGGATTGCACTCATCAGTTGCTGAGCCACGGAGGGCTCGGTAACTTCATTGACTTGTCCGCCCCGACGTCCGATGAACTGACCCTAGAGTTCATGGCCACGCTGGAACGCCACGACGACGGGATCACATTCAACCTGTTAGGGCGGCAAAGAAGGATGTCCTACCAAGGTCTGCGGGACCTTTTTGGCGTTACTGAGGAGCCCATCGAGGATTGGGAAGCTATAGGCGCCTTGCCAGAGTTCTTCTGGCACGGTGCGACCCGGGATGTGATCAACCCCAGCGCCGGCGAGTACAACTACAAGCTGACGTACCCTTGTTTGAGGCTGGCGCACAAGGTGCTAGCCATGACCTTCCTGGGACAGGGGGAGGTGAACAAGGTCTCCAGGCAGGATCTTACTATGCTCTGGTGTTTGACACCAGAGAGCCATACCATCCCCGATTGGGTCGAGCTGTTTCTCTCCAGCTGCCTACGACTGAGAGAGAAGAAGGGCGGCAAGATCTCCATGGGAGGCATGGTGATGCTTATCGCCCGACAGTACGAGATCCTCGCGGACCATTGGGAATTCCCCGACGAGAGCTACACATACAATATCAGGCTCATGCGGAGGTCCCATCTGCTGGAGGCCCGCGATGGAGAGTACACTTGGCTCTCCCTGGCCGACAACATACACCGCATGAGGTTGCCTCGTCCGATGCCTTTTGGGCCCCAAGCGAGGAATTTCTACCTTTATGCCGACGGGGAGCAGGGATCGTCGTCCGATGAGGAAGGGGACGACGATGATGACGAGGAAGAGACTATGGCGGAGGACATGGAGAGAGATGTGCCATCACCGCCGGGTTCCAGGGGGCCTCTTGTATATCCTGACTACACTCACCAGGCATCTGGATCTTGTAGTGCTTCTGGAGGGGCTCCCTGGGACCAGCTCCTGGACAGAATGACGAACCTGCAGCTGAGGCAGGATGAACAGATACGGAGAAGCGTCGAGTGGGAACGCGGCATCTCCCAGAGGCTAGAGGAGCATGAGAGGAGAAGCGCTGAGTGGGAGTGCCAAATCTCCACCCGCCTGGAGGAGCACGAGAGGCGGAGCGCTGAGTGGCAGCGCAACATGGAGGTCAACCTTGCCTACCACGCCAACCGCCTGGACAACCACCTCACTACCGTTGAGGACCAGGTAGTTCATCTGTAGAGGAGAGTTGAGGCTTTCTTCAACGCCTATGGATATTGGCCTCCACCCCAGTGAGTACTTCTATTTTTCCCCTTATCTTTTTATTTGTCCTTCATACATTGAGGACAATGCATGATTTAAGCATGGGGGAGTAGAAGTATTCACTACCTATCTTGTACATATTTCTCTTCCAGCATTGTACTTTGAATTTCAGCATTTTCAATTTAAAAAAATAAAATAAAAATAAAAATAAATCCTGGGACAAGTCGAAAACCCGAAAGGGCGGCTTGGGTAAAAAGCAGGTGACCGGACCAGCGCTAGGCTAGGGTAAGAAGGTGTCTGAGTGACGTAAGCTTATGTGAGCACATCTATGAAAACAAAATGAGTGGCTAGGATGAAAACCCGAAAGGGCTCCTAGGCAAAATGAGTGAAAAGAAAATGAGAGTTTTCTAGGATCTCATTTTACCGACGGGGCGGCATAAGAAGAGGAGTCGAAGAAGGATTGTCGGGTAGGTCACTCTGGGAGGCATAAGAAGTCATAGATGGAGGCTAGGATTAGAGGTTACTCACACCCTTGGATGTCCGGGTTAAGCTTGGGGGAAGTACTCTACTTGCCCTTTAAGCTGGTTGAGTTGTGGATGTGTTGTGAATGAGATTGGTGCCAGGAGCTTGGCATGGGTTAGGTGACTCTTAGTTGGAGGACATGCTTCCTGAGACCTTGGGTGCTGTATTGGAGGAGTAGACTCTTTATTAGTTTACTCGAGGACGAGCAAAGGTCTAAGCATGGGGGAGTTTGATAAGCACTACTTTGTAGGGCTTAACTAAGAGTTATTAGAGGGTTTTATTGGTGCCATTCGGGTAGATTTAGACACATTCATGTGTATGGCGTTTGGGGGCGAAGTTTGGTGTTTTTGGAAGTGTTTGAGCTATCTTGGATATCATAGGAGACACTGAGGAAGGAAGCCACCAAGAGAAGACGCCATAAAAGTGAAGAGGAGAGGTTAGGAGGCGAAGCCAAGGAGTAAAGGCCGACCATTAACCGCGACCGCGGACAAGGGTGCCGCGATCACGGTTCCTCAGGGCGAGTCAAGAATTATCTACAGGCGCGGAGAAGTGTGAAGAGCGCGGAGCCACAAGGGGCCGCGATCGCGGGTCATCAACGCAGGAAGTTCAGACTTTTCCCGAATCTATATTTTCTGTTTTCTTTTCTTATTTTCTCATTTTATTCTGTTTCTTTTCTTATTGGGCTAGGTCATTTGTTAGAAGCCCTATATATACTCTCTTTAGCATTAGGTTTGAGAGTTCGCCATTCTAGAGTTTTATTTGATCGTTGCCACTTTTCACACTTTTGAAGTTCATCATGTTCATGAGGAGCTAAGCCTCTTTTGCTTAGTCCGGTAATGGAAGCATAAGTTTATTCATCTGGTTGTGAGGTTTTGTTCCTATCTATCTTATCCTATTGAGTTATATCTTTTCTCTTGCGCAAATTCTTATTTGGATGTTTGTTGGTTTATCTAGATTGATCACCTAGGTTTATTGCTTTCATTCATATTGCTAATACTAGGGAACTGTTGGGCTAACGCTCTAGTTCGAGTAGCGAGCATAGATTATATCTGCCACTGTGGAATTTATCTATGTAGAGAGTTGATTACATGTTGAATGCTTCTGGTTGAGGTGTTATGTGTATCCTGGTTAATTCTTATATGCATTGCTGCCTTTGGATTGAATCACTAGTGGTGCTAGGGTTATTCATCGATAAGGGTTCTTAGGTTTGGTTGATCTTTGAATCTACCCAAGATCAGGATAGGAATAACCGAATAGGAAGATAGGACATAATCAAGGAACAACCGTTGGATGACTTATTTGGACATTACTTGGCTAAGTGTTTTCTCTCTTTGATATTTCATTCATCTACTTTGATGTGTTTGATTTGATTATGACCAACCAACTTACAAACCCCCCCTTTTAGTGACTTGCATGCAACCACCATTAGTTTCGCTCCTTCCCTGTGGGATCGACCCTTACTTATTGACTATACTAGTTTATTTGTGAGGTTTTATATTTGACAGCTACGAACGACAGCACGTCAGCGGCCTTGCCCCAACAGTTGAAAACTCGTATAGTAGGCCGAATTTTCCTCCACTCGGCTCCCAAAAGCCAGTTCCGCCATTCCCTGGGGGACTGAAAGACACACGGAGGCTGGAGAACGACAAAGAGATTTTCGAGACCTTCAGTAAATATGAGGTAAATATTCCCTTGCTCAAATTGTTTAAAAGTGTTCCTCCCTATGCAAAGTTTCTTAAGGAATTGTGTACAATTAAAAGAACCAAAAATTGAAAGGGGAACAAAAGGTTAAGGTGAGTGAACACGTGCCTGCTGTGTTTCAAAGGCGAATGCCTAAGAAGTGTGGCGATCCTGGCATGTTTAGCATTCCTTGTGTGATAGGTGACACAAAGTTTGAAAGAGCCATGTTAGATTTAGGTGCATCTATTATTGTGTTGCCTTACTCTTTATATTAATCTTTAGGGCTTGGACCATTGCATGAAACTAGGGTAGTGATTCAATTAGCTGATCGTTCCAATGCTTATCCGAAAGGAAGAGTAGAGGACGTTCTTGTGATGGTTGACAAGCTAAGTTTTCCTGCTGATTTCTTTGTGTTGGATATGGAACATGACAAGCATGCAACCCCTATTTTGTTAGGTAGGTTATTCCTTAAAACCTCCAACACAAAAATTGATGTGAGTAGTGGTGCACCTACTATGGAATTTGATGGTGAAAGGGTAGAGTATAATATTTATGATGCCATGAAATACCCTACTGATGATCATTCTTTGTGCTCTATCGATGTGATTGACCCATTTGTGCAAGATGTCTTTGATGTGAGTTGTTTGGAAGATGTACAAGTTGTCTTGGAAAATGCTATAGTAGATAGAGATTTGGAATTTGCATTATCTACTATCCTGCATGAAGTTGTCGCTGACTTGGATGCTTATTTGAAGCGTCCTCTTATTTCATCGGGCTCTCAGCCCATGCCACTAACCTTGCCCAGCGAGAAGCTTTTGCCCTCTATAGTGCAGGCACCCATGGTCGAATTGAATCAACTTCCAACCCACCTTAAATATGCCTTCCCTGGAGAGGATGATACATTATCGGTGATCATCTCGAACAAGCTCACCATGAGTCAAGAAGAGCGGATGATGGACGTGCTCAAGGAGCATAAGGCGGCTATAGGATGGACTATTGCGGACATCAAGGGGATTAGTCCCACGATGTGTATGCACAGCATCCTATTGGAAGGAGAATCCAAACCTTCCAGGCAGCTACAGAGAAGGTTGAATCCGCCTATGATGGAGGTAGTGAAGAAAGAAGTTCTGAAGCTTCTGCAGGCTGGTATGATATATCCTATCTCTGACATCAAGTGGGTAAGTCCTACACAGGTTATCCCTAAGAAGTGGGGCATTACAGTTGTCGGAAATCAGCAAGGTGAGTTGGTCCCAACCCGAGTGCAAACCGGGTGGCGACTCTGCATTGATTACCGTAAGCTGAATGCGGTAACTAGGAAGGATCATTTCCCTCTACCTTTTGTTGATCAGATGCTTGCGCGACTTGTTGGTCGTTCATACTACTGTTTTCTAGATGGATACTCAGATTATTTTCAGGTATCCATTGCGCCAGAAGACCAAGAGAAGACGACATTTACATGTGGCACGTTTACATATCGTAGAATTCCATTCGGGTTGTGTAATGTGCCTGCGACATTCCAAAGGTGTATGGTAAGCATTTTTTTTAGTATGTTGAGCACTTCATTGAGGTTTTTATGGATGATTTCACAGTTCATGGAGATAGTTTTGATGCATGCCTAGACCATTTGTCACTTGTTCTTAAAAGATGTGTAGAGACTAACTTGGTTTCGAATTCTGAAAAATGTCATTTCATGGTCGAACAGGGCATAGTGCTAGGAAATATAGTGTCGTCTAAGGGTATTGAGGTCGATAAGGCGAAGATTGATGTCATTCAGTCTTTGCCTTATCCTACTAATGTTCGTGAAGTGGGTTCTTTTCTAGGCCATGCAAGTTTCTATCGCAGGTTTATTAAAGACTTTTCCAAGACTTCATCACCCTTATGCGAGTTGATGAAGAAAGATGTGTCCTTTGAGCTTAATGACGAGTGCCAGAAGGCGTTTGATGAGTTGAAGGCACGCCTCACAAGTGCCCCGATTATTCAAGCTCTGGAGTGGTCTCTTCCTTTTGAGATTATGTGTAATGCCAACGACTATGCTGTAGGCACAATCCTTGGTCAGAAGGAGGCACGAGCTTCCCATGTGTTACACTACGCATCTATGACTCTGAATGATGCGCATAGAAATTACTCCACAACCGAGAAGGAGCTGTTGGCCGTAGTTTTTGCTCTGGAGAAGTTCCGATCTTATCTGCTCGGCACAAAGGTGTTCGTTTATACAGACCATGCAGCACTTCGTTATTTATTGACGAAGAAAGAGGCCAAGCCGAGACTGATTAGATGGATCCTGCTGCTGAGTGAGTTTGACATTGAGATAAGAGACAAGAAATGGGCTGAAAATTTGGTAGCTGACCACCTTAGTAGGCTCGTTCATGATGAAGACAAATCATAAGCTCAGTTGCAGATCCAAGGGACGTTTCCTGATGATACGTTGTTTGGAATTCAGTCTCTTAAGCCGTGGTATGCACACTTGGTGAATTTTCTGGTTTCTGGTTAGTTTCCTCCAAACTTTAGAGAGGCCTAGAGAGACAAGCTGTGCAGTGATGCGAGATTCTATGTGTGGGATGACCCTTATGTTTGGAAGCATTGCTCTGATTAGGTAATCCGTAGATGTCTTACAGACAATGAGGTAACTTCTATCTTAGCTTTTTGTCATTCTCATGCGTGTGGTGGTCACTTTGGGGCAAAAAAGACAGATAAGAAGGTGTTAGATACATGATTTTATTGGCCTCACATCTTTAGGGATGCATTGGTTTTTGTAAATCCTGTGATCGATGTTAGAGAGTTGGGAAATGTCCCAAAAGGAATGAAATGCCTCAATCACCTTTAATCTTTTGTGAGATATTTGATGTTTGGGGTATAGACTTTATGGGACCATTTCCTAATTCTTTTAGGAATATTTATATCTTGCTTGTGGTGGACTACGTTTCCAAGTGGGTGAAAGAGAAGGCCACCAGGACTGATGATTCTAAAGTTGTGGCAGGTTTCTTGAAGGAAAATATTTTTCCTAGGTTCGGCATTCCTAGAGCTCTAATCAGTGACAAAGGAACTCACTTCTGCAATAAGACAGTGAGTGCGTTATTGAAGAAATATCATATCACGCAGAGAGTTTCCACTACATACCATCCGCAGACAAATGGACAAGCTGAGGTGTCCAATAGAGAGATCAAAACCATTCTTGAGAAGACCGTAGCTCCGAACAGGAAGGATTGGAGTCTGAGATTAGATGATACAATATGAGCTTATCGTACAGCTTACAAGACGCCCATCGATATGTCGCGTTACAGATTGGTGTTTGGGGAAGCTTGTCACCTTCCAGTGGAGCTCGAGCACAAGGCTTTCTGGGCTGTGAAGAATTGCAACATGCAAATTGATGAGGTTGGAGAGTTCTGCGACTTACAGCTACAAGAATTGGAGGAAATGCGAAGAGAAGCTTATGACAACGCAGTCAACTACAAGGAAAAGACAGTCTTGGCATGACAAGAACATTTTTAGGAAGGACTTGAAAGTTGGAGACAAAGTCTTACTATTTCAGTCTCGCCTACGTCTTTTCCCGGGTAAACTCCGATCCCGTTGGGCAGGCCCATATGTTATTGCTCGCGTTTTTCCACATGGTGTTGTGGAATTGTATGAGACTGTGACTCATAAGGTTTTCAAGGTGAATGGTCAAAGGTTGAAACCATATCATGAAGGGTTCAACAAGGAAGCCATAGAGGAGATAGTTCTTGAAGAACCAGATGTTGAACATTGATCTACAAGGCACTATGTCGAGCCCACGACATTAACCAAGGTGCTTCTTGGGAGGCAACCCGAAGTATGAAGTTTTCCTTGTCATTTTCTCATCTTCTTCTGTCATTATTTTCCCTTGTTTTGTTTTCTAGACTAACTTGTGGGTATAGAGTACAGACGCTTTCGAAGTGAAAGCCGTAATCGCTGTTTGTCAACCGCGATCCCGGCCTTGCCCTATACGTGAAGAATGCAATTCAATTGAAAAAAATTGCCGTAAGTCTTCTCTGCCTTGCAAAAAAAAGCCGGATGTGTGAAACACTCGTCTTTTGTCCTTTGTTTTGGAGTTCTCTTTGCTTCAAGTCACGGCCGCCCCCTCTCTATCCCTCAGGCCGTGACTGTCGCCCATCCATTTTTCTCATTCCACCTTCAGATCTGTGTCATTCTCCTCGCTGCTTCTTCTCATCTAAGACCCGCGACCGATGTGTTTAAGTCGCGATTGCTGCACATACATCAGCAACGACTTCTTTCGAATCTTGCGGTGAGTTTGCTCAATCTCCTCTTGTGTTGAATTCGAAAGTTAAGGTTGGAGATGTCTGGTCGAGGGTTGAAATGGTTGAACAGAGTGCAAATGAAGCATTGGGATGCACTTTGTCATCATGAAATTGTGCAAACTTGCTTCCTTGATGTGCCTATTTTGCGTACTTTGGATTTATTTGATTGCACAAGGATTTGTTTGAGAAAGGTGGTTTGGGTGCTTTTGTGAATAAGGGAGCTCCTACGGTCCTACCTATCCTCTTTCCGTGATGGAATTCTTGGCTACATTGGAAAGAGATGGGGATAGGATTACGTTTCACTTGAATGATGTGGATCGAACTTTGTCATTTGATGAGCTTAGACAGACTTTTGGAGTTTCTGTTCCACCAACTGAGAGGTGGACAGCTGTGGGCACCCAACACTATGAATTTTGGCAGGCAACTATTGGTCATATTTTCAATCGTAAGAGAGGAGAGTACAATTACAAGATTATGCATCCATGCCTGAGATTATCCCATAAGGTGATAGCAATGAAATTCTTGAGGCATGGAGAGATAAACAAGGTTTTTGCCGCTGATCTGTCAGTTCTTTGGTGCATGACTCTAGAGAGTGAGTCTGTTCCAAACTGGGTTGCTTTGTTTGTAGCGAGTTGTTTCCAGGTTCGCGACAAAGAGTCCGATAAGATAGCTTTGGGTGGGATGATCACCCTAATTGCTAGAATTTAGGGATCGGAAGCGCTAGAGAATTATAAGTCATTGCTTGACGCATATGTCTATGATGCACACTCTCTAAAGAAGGCGTGGTTGTTGGATTCTACACAGTGAAAATATTTCTGGAAGGCATGATAGGGTGGCATCCATCGTCTTACCCTACCTTGCTTCATCCCCTTTGGACCTAGAACTCGAGATTTTTGTATGGTTGTTGATGATGAAGATAGAGTAGTTGTTGAGGAGGAGATTCCAGGGGCACCTACATATATGATGATTGATATGGAGCGACATGATGAGGCAGCTGACACGAATAGGCAGTATGAGACAGGCACTTCGAGTGGTCATGTAGGTAATTCAGTTGAGCCTAGTTCTTGGCAGGAGCAGATATTGGATGCTATGTCCGACATTTCTGCTCGGCAGGAGGAGATGGCTTATCGCCAAGCTGAGATGGACATGACAATTAGAGAGATGGTTGCAAACCAACGTCATATTATGGATGAGCAGCATCGGTTTGCCACTAGCTTAATCGTATGACTGCCGATCTAGCTGATGTCAAGAGAACCCAGATTCAACATGGTGAGTGGATAGCTGAGCTAGATGAGGATGTTAGGATGCTCCATGATCAATAACTGGTGGCGTGCGCTTACAGCCAACACTGGAACAAGTTTGCTAGTGATGAGTGGCCGAGGTATAGGGGACCGACGGACGATCGGCTAGAATTCATTGTCTCCCGCCATCGCACCCGAGACTCTTGTTTCAATGATTTTCCACCGCCACACCAATCCCGACGTCCGAGACAAGGACCACCTCGGCGAAAATAGTGAGTATTTTTCTTTCTTCCCCAGATTTTCATTTTCGTCTTTCATTACATTGAGGACAATGCAATGTTTAAGCATGGGGGATGGATTTGTACTTGTTGTTTGTAAAAAAAAAAACTAAAAAAAACAAAGAGTAAAAAATCCTAGCTAAGTTGAAAACCCGAAAGGGCGGCTTAGGCAAAATTCAGGGGCCCGGACCGACGTTAGGCTGGGGTAATAAGAGGCTAAAGAGTGATGTGAGGATTGGTGAGCTCATCTATGAAAAATGAAATGAGTGGATAGGTGAAAACCCGAAAGGGCGCTTATGCATAATGAGTGGAAAAAAAGAGTGATTAACAAGATTCATTCATTCTTCTAGCATGGTGACATAAGTGGTGGAGCTATAAGGAGGTTTCGGGTAGGTCACTCTGGAGTTATAAGGAGATAGATTGGAGCTAGGATTAGAAATTCTCATTCACATAATGGAGTTCGGGTTAAGCTTGGGAGAAGTACTCTACTTTCCTTAATGCTGGTGAGCTGCGTTTTTGTTGTTGGAGTGTTGGTCGTAGTGGATTGCGATTTCTGGGTGTTGAACTTTTGTTATGCTTCTTGTGGACCTTTGGGTATTACTTTAGAGGAGTAGGTTTTTATCAGCTTACTCGAAGACGAGCAAGGTCTAAGCATGAGGGAGTTTGATATGCTCTACTTTGTAGTGCGTAACTAGGGATTGTTAGTACACTATTAGGGATGTTTGTACTAGTTTATGAGCTAATTTATGATTGAAGAGTTGGGAAGATTAGTACAGAAAAAGATAGATTTTAGTGATTTTGGAGCGTTAGAGTGCTGAGAAGAACAAGCTGCGAGCACGGAAAGGAAGCAATGGGCACGACCAAAGAAGATCTCGCTGAGTGTCAGAAAGGAAAGCCGCGGGCTCGGGTCAAGGGCAGCGGTCGCGGCCAAGTCATCAGACACGAATTCTGTTTATTTTTCTCTTTATTTTATTTTATTTAGGATTTTATTATTATTTCCTTAAGGATATTTTTCTGTTAAGTTGTTCTTAGCTTTATTTAGGACGGGGGACGTATGTTATTTTGGGGTTTGAAGAACTTTTCTACGTTTTTGGTTGTCTTATAAACCATGAGAAGAAACTAAACTCTTGCGCTTTGCCTGACAATTGAAGCCTTCGTTTGATTCGGTTGTAAGATTATCACTCTTGTTCTACATCTTTGAATGTTATTGATTCTCTTGAACTTAATCTCTGTAATTTTTGCTGATTAAACTAGTTTGTGCAACTAGTAGCCATTGGTATTATTCTTCTGCTAGAGTTAGATCGTTTCTGGTTGAAATATCTGATTCAGAGTAGCAACTGCGATATTCTAGAACTAGTGTGATAGTTTATTGTAGAAGAGAATTGATTTGCATGCTAAATAAAACTGGATGTTTTATGTTAGATGTACCTGCTGAAATTCCGGGAACTTATTGCTGCTATTGAATTGAATCTCGATTGTTTCCTGATTGTTTGATAGTTAATATTATTAGGGTCTATCTGTCCTGTTAATAAACTTAAGAAAAGGAATTTGAATATTCATTGGTTTAAAGAACTAGAGATAATCGATGATCAATGATTAATGAATCAAACTAAAGTGTGGATATTTGTCTGGCTGAGCTCTTTTGTTAAAAGTTGTCTGCATATTTGTTACGTCTTTGTTACTCCTGTTAGTTAATTTTGTAGCTTTAGAACTAAATCAAACTCCCCTTGTTACTGTTGATGATTGGTAAACGATTCTTGCAAACAAGATAGATAGCTTGATTCCCTGTGGGTTCGACTCTTACTTGCCAGACTACATTAGTTGGGTTATTGAGGTCTATTTGATAGGTACATACGACATCAGCCTTGTCATCCTTCCACAAATGTGCCTTGATATGTAGTAATTAACTTAAGCAAGAGTAGTTTTAATCCGTTAGCCATAATTTTGGTAATAATTTCATAAATCATATTGCATAAACTAATCAGATCGATTGTAATGGTTGATAGTTAGCGGGTTGTCGGTTTTGGGGATAAGACTTATGACCGAATGAGCACATTCTGTTAACATTTGACCAAAATAAAAAATGCGTGGACGATAGGAGTCAGGGATCTACCAACAATGGGCCAGTAGATTTGATAAAACTCAGCAGGATAGTCGTCAGGACCAGGCGTTTTGTTGGATGGTAAGGCGAAAACTACCCTTTTTTATTTCCTCATAAGTTGGCGGGGCTAGCAACTGAAGATTATCTTGATGGTTGATGATAGTAGGAATGAGGTGGAGGTATTGATTTGAAAGCAAATGATTGGTCGAAGGTGTAAAACATTGTTGCAATTCTGAAGATATGATTTGTTGAATTAGGTGGTGATCTAGAAATATACATCCATCTTGTGTTTTGAAGGTGGATATTTTTTTGTCGATACATGCATATTTTAGCTAAGGATTGATAATATTTCGTATTTATCCACGTTTAGGAGGTGAGTATATTTTGCTCGTTGTTTCCAGAACATGTGTTGACATTCTAAGAGTTTATTATATTTTAGTAGATGACGTTGGTATTGAGTCTTGAGAGAAGGAGAGGAATTACATTGCAAAAGGGCTTCTTACAGTTCTTGTAATTTAGTTGTTGTTGCTTTGAGTTGTTCAAAATTGTTTTTATGTTTAACTCTAGACTATGATTTAGAGTAGCGTTTCAAGAGTGTTTGTTTCATATGTAATTTAAACATTTAAGAACCTATTTTGTTGTATTTCTATACTTTCTGGACTAGAGATTTAAAACGGCGCAAAACCGCACAATCGCTTTTTTTAGCCGCGCACTTCCCCATGGGCGGCTCGACATGCCGCCGAGAAAACCCGAGTTCCATGGGCGGCTCTACGAGCCGCCCATGATGGGTTCAGTTTAGGGATTTTTTTTTGAAATAAATAAAAATGTGTTTTTAAAAACCGGTTCATTGAAACTGGGATTGTGGGCGGCACTAAATGCCGCCCAAGAAACTGGGTCAGTGAACCGGGTTTTTTGGGGGGACAGGGTTCATAGGCGGCACTTCCTACCGCCCAGGGTTCATGGACGGCACGTGGTGCCGCCCAGTGAGTATACGTTTCACTCCAACGGTCGATGTGGGCTGCACGTAGGGCCGCCCAGTATAGGTGTAGCCGGCTATATAAATTAGGGATTGTGGTATTGTATTGTATCCAAATCTAGAAACTCATTTTCATAATAAATGTCGTAGTCAAGCGGTTCTGGTTGGAGGGGATTGTCGGAGTCCTCTTCGAGCGCTAACACATATGTAGATGATGAGGGTGATTTGCAGGCGCCAATTTCTCCCGAGTACTTCAAGGTATGTAATATTGTAATTTTTACTGTATAAAATAATTAGATCTTAAATGTACTTAGTCTTTGAAATATTAAACTGTTTTGAAATAATATTTAATTTGTTGATATTAGTTTTTAGAAATTTAATTATTAATTAGTCTCTAATGTGGTAATTTTTGTATATAAATAGGGTGATTCTAGTGATGATGGATTTATAGCTATCGACTTCTCATCCCATTTTACTACTATTGAGATATTTCCTAGTAAGGAAGGATTGAGAGATTGGGTGCAAAGGGTAGGTTTTAGTCTTTTTATGATGATCACTACTAAATCATCAAATCCTAAAAAGATTATACTTCACTGTGAGAGATCCGGGTTACCTAGGTCCGACAAGAAGAAGGTGTTAGTCGATGTTATAAAGGTCAGCCCGATACGAGTGAATAAAACTAGGTCAAAAAAGAAGGATTGTCCCTTTTTGTTGCATGGTACTTTTAGGGAAGGAAATGTTATTAGAGATCCTGGGTGGACCTTATCCGTTGTTAGTGGATCCCATAACCATATGCTTTCTACCACCTTGACCGGCCATGCATTTGCTACCCGACTTACGAAGGAGCAGCGTAGGAAAGTGATGATTGATACTGCGGCGGGTGCAAGACCCAAGGTTATTTCTACACAGCTTAGGAATGAATATTCGAGTGCAACGAGTTCGAGGAATCAGGTGTACACTGTTAGGGCTAAGGAGAGGTTGAAATCCCTGGGCAATCTGAATGTGACACAATGGTCATTGGGATTTTTGAATGAGAAAGGCTATTTGTTGGACACTGCTACTAAGACGAGGGAAGATGGGAAGGAGGTTTTGGCGTGCTTGTTTATTTCTCATCCAAACGCTCGACATTTTTTGTGCATGTTTCCTAATGTCGTCATTATGGATTCGACCTACAAAACCAACAGGTAAACCTTAGTCTTTTTTGTATTATGTGTAGATAATGGTATTTTCTGCGGGTTTTAATTTTTTTTTGTGTTGCATTTATAGGTACGGTATGCCTTTGTTCCAGATTGTTGGGTTTACTTGCACCAACTACACATATTGCATTGCTCTTGTGTTCATGGAAAGGGAGACGATAAACCACTATGCATGGGCGCTGAGACGATTGAAGTGGTTGTACGGGGAGAAAAATCCCGTATGCATCATGTCTGATCGAGAGCTAGGACTGATCAAGGCTGCCAAACTGGTGTTTCCGAAGGTTCGTCATCACTTGTGTCAGGTCCATGTAGACCGTAATGTGAAGGCATATGCTAAGACGATGAAGATTGACGAGAAGAAATTCTCGGGAAGTGTTCGTCGGGTGATGAGGTCTCACACAAAGGAGGAGTACAGAGAGCGGCTTGCTCACTTTAAGGGGATATGGAGTGAAGGCTTGGTGCGATATGTGGAGCAAACTTGGTTTAATGAGCATAAGAAGAAGCTGGTTGCGGCATGGTGTGATGATGTTCTCCATTTTGCCACAAGAACATCAAACAGGTAACTTTCATACAAACATTTGCAATCAAATTGGGTTATAAATTTTATTTAGTTAATTGTATACGAATATATTATTTTCAGGGTTGAGGGTCAGCACTCTATGCTTAAGGACATGATTGAGACATCCGTCGGAGGGTTCGACACACTTGTGCAGCACATCGACAACATGTTTGTTGATCAGCATCGGAAGATCCGATATGAGATGACCAAGAACTGCACTGCCTTTCCCATGGAGATAGTGAAAGGCCCTGAGTGGGTTAAGGTGTTCTTCAAGCGCATCCTTGAAAAGTGCTCTGAAAAATGCCTGAGGATGTTGTATGCCCAAGCTGTGTTAGCAAAGGAGGGGAAAATTGGGAACAAATGTGCTGATTTTTGGTGGAGGTCCACACTGGGGCTGCCTTGCCCACACACAATTAAGGTCTATGTGGAGATGGGTTATCCGTTAGTGCCTGAAGAGGTTGATATTTTCTGGAAGCAGATCCGATGGGAAGGGGTGGATGCTAAGGATCTTGATGTCGATGATGGTGTTTCACTGACAGCGGACAATGTCATGGTGGATGACTTCGTTGAAGAGTACTTATGTGGGACAGTTGAGGGATTTGATTTGAAGAAGATGGCGGAAAAGTGGTGTGAGTCAAAGGACCCTACATCGTGCGATATTCAAGACCCGCCACGTGGTGAGACCAAGAAGGGGAGGCCTAGGATGAATGCGAGAAAGACCGGTACGAAGAGGAAAATGTGTTGGGACGAGCATGTGGATGCAAACATGAAAAAGGAGAAGCAGAAGATGAAGATGGAGGATGAGGAGCTGGGAGTGGATGAGGAGGATGAGCCTGCAGAGAAAGAGATGACCAATGTGAAATTGTCCGTTGGATCCCCGGGATCGAAAGGATGCCCTTCTAGCGGACGACCTCACAGTGGAGTTTCAACAGCAAAGGGGAGTGCCACTAAACCTGCAAAGCCGAAATCTGCTTCAACCAAGTCCAAGTCGGGTTCAAACAAGCCGGTCAAGTATCTCGGCTTCAACTGGGGGCACGAGAATATTAATCATTTCATGCTCGCCTACATTTCTGGAGTTCAAAATGTCAAAGGTGATGGTCATTGTGGGTTCCGTTCTCTTGCCGTTTTGCTGTGTCGCCAAGAAGACGAGTACATTGATGTCCGGTTAGGGCTTTCGAAGCACGTCCAGGCACATGGAGCGAACTACGTAGCGATTCTTGCGGAGGAAGCGTTGACGTTGGAAGAATTTGTTAGGAAATTGAATTATATTCCTTCACCGTGCACGGCAAACTTCTGGTGTATAATGCCTATTACTAGGTTGGCGTTTGCAACGGAACACCAAGTGGCTGTTGTTATCTTATCATGGTTCGGACCGCACACATGTCTTCCATTGTGGGCCCCCCCGGGTGCCGAGCCTCCGACAAAGGTTTATGCGATAGCACATGTAGGTAGGAGAGACCATTACGTACCGGTACGTGGAGTCCTACTCTCTCGTATTTACTTATTCTTTCATAATTTTTTTAGTAACTGTATTGTTTACGTGTACAGATTTGGCTTGTTAATGACCATTGTCCCATTCCACCGCCTCCAAGACAGTGGCGCATTTACAAGGATCCAAGTGTTGATGGATGGGATAGTCATGAGCGCTTCAAGGATAGGTTCAAGAATTATGTAGAGGAGCGAGCATATCATGGGCGACCTGACATACTTACCTAGGTTTTTTGGATTGTAATCGACTTTATATATGATATTGTATTTCCTTTTGTGTGAAAGTTTGATTGAGATTGATCGTATATTGTGTTTTTAATCATTTGTTTTTGAGAATTGAAAAAAATCGGGAAATGCTATACGAGACAACAATATTACTAATCATTAACAAAAACACGTTCACAAAAACATTAAAGCGTACACTAGTTTAACATGAAACATAAAAAAGCTATCTAATCCCCGTCCGAATCGGCCTCCCCGCCATCATCATAGCTGCCGTTGTCCACCACAGATTCCAGATCTTCTAAAAGACCGGGGATATGGTGTCTCGGGTGTGCAGACTCTGTGTAAATGGGAACTAGAACACCAGGTCTGTAAAGAGCCATAATTTTAGCTATCTAATCCTCGTGTACCACCTCACAGAGTCATGGAGGATCCACGCCTGCTGGAAAGTAAAAAATCCGACCAGGGGGAACCCCGTCTCCAGGCTCGAGATGGTAAAATAACGCCAAGTACAAGAAGAAACCTAATGACAACCCCCCCTCTCCAGGCTTGAGATCCCCCATCCGCAACGTGCGGACCTCGCCACCTTCGTAGCCATGGAAAAACATGTCCATTCCACTTCGTTGGCGTATCATTCGATTGTAGGTGATTCGCCCATTTTCGTAAACTTCGAGAACCAAAGGCGCCATTACCTTAAATAGAACCGAAGAAAAGTTTGTGAGGAGTGGAAATTGTGTGTATTTCGAGGGGTTTTGGGGCCGTATTTATAGGCTAAAATAGGACCGTTGTGGGCGGCCCATAGAGCAGCCCATGAGGGTACTGGGCGGCACACAGTGCCGCCCATAGGCATCTTGGGCGGCACACAGTGCCGCCCATATCATTTCATCACCACAACTCCGCTGTACAGCCCATGGGCGGCACAGTGTGCAGCCCATGGGCTGTACAGTGTGCCGCCCAAGATGCCTATAAATAGGCCATACGGGGTCCCCTTTCTACCAAGCTTGTCTCACCCAAAGAGGCAAGCTTTCACATCCAAGAGGAAGGGATGTGTTTGATCGCGGTAAGAAAAATAAATATATGTATTTTATTGATTATTTACGCTATTAGGTTGTAGTATTCGTTGGAATCTAATTAAATAATATTTTATTTCAGATACAAGAATTCAATATCGTGGGTTTCGTCGTCTAGCATTTTCAGAACTTCGGTCCCGGAGGAACACAGTCAACCGCCTTTTCCACCTTCACTTGTGAGCTTAAACCGAACTGTCTTGTATTCATTGTAGACTCACGTCATGTTGTGGTCATTTCCAACAGTGCGTTAAGATGGATGCGATTGCCTTGTGGTCATTATCCTCTTGACCGAGTCAAGAGTCCTAGGACGAACCTCCTTCGGCCATGTCGTGCATGCTGAGCTGCTCTTTTTTCCTCGCTGCAGCACAGAAAAACATGGGATCTTCAAATTTCGGTATTTGTAGGATTTCAAGTTTTTCTGTGATGTAGCAAGAAAAAAAGAGCAGATTAGCATGAACGACATGGCCCAAGGAGGTTCGTCCTAGGACTCTTGACTCGGTCAAGAGGATAATGTCCACAAGGCAATCGCATCCATCTTAACGCACTGTTGAAAATGACCACAACATGACGTGAGTCTACAATGAATACAAGACAGTTCGGTTTAAGCTCACTTGTGAAGGTGGAAAAGGCTGTTGTTTGTGTTCCTCTTGACCAAGTCAAGAGTCCTAGGATGAACCTCCTTGGGCCATGGCGTACATGTTGATCTGCTCTTTTTTCCTGGCTGCAGCACAGAAAAACATGGGATCTCCATATTTCAGTATTTGTAGGATTTCAAGTTTTTCTGTGATGCAGCTAGGAGAAGGAGCATATCAGCATGAACGTCGTGGTCCTAGGAGGTTCATCCTGGGCTCTTGAGTGAATGTATATGTATAGTGCAAGAGTTGTGTATGTCATTTGTTCCAGTGTGTATGTATTTTTTTTAAGTGTGTAAGTCATCAGTGAATGTATATGTGTTTTTAGAATTTGTACGTGTTTTTAGTATGTGTATGTAATTTAAGCCATCGGTGAATGTATATGTGTTTTTAGAATTTGTACGTGTTTTTAGTATGTGTATGTAATTTAAGAATATACATGTGTTTTTTAGAAATAACGCACGAAAATCCAACAAACCAATAAGCAAAGAACTAAAACTAGAAACGACGGAACAAATTAGAAACGACGGAACAAATATCTAAATATGAAACCAATAAAGCCAAAAGTCATACTTAATTTACTGGAATTTCAATCCCCAAAAAACGTACAAACACAAAAGTCAAAAGTCATACTACGAACTCTCCGTCTCACTATCAGATGAGTCATCTAGATGTGGAGTGGAAGCACTAGCTAAGGACACACCCGAACCCACGCCCGGTGCCCATACTGGAGGAACAGAAGAGGTCGGCTGAGACGATGCATGCTGAGCTGTTGCACGCTCTTCCGCCATCTTAGATGATTCGGCTCTCTCAAATATAGTAGCGTCTGCACTATATGCATGGGAAGGCATCTGTGAAGCCCGTACAAGCGGTGGAGCTACAGGAATGACGTCACTGAAAAGGATGTCATGCAAATGCTGAAAGTGCTCCCTACACCCTAAATAACCTCCTCCAGACATAAGCTCCTGAAGATAGGCATGGCTCATCGCATGACGCTGCAAATGAAAATAAACATTTTAAAAACATAGACTTTCATAAAATAATTTAAAAGAATAAAATGGGAAAAAATCGTACCCTTTGCAAGTTGATAGCCGGAGGTGGTCCTCTACTGATACGAGGCTGGACTGGCGCATGCGGACTCACGTAAGGATGCGACACCTGTAGATACCAGTCCAGGTACGCATCGTGGACATCCCAAGCCATCGTCACAGGAGGACTCGCCAAGATGTGGGGGCAAAGATGATGCTCACGCTGGTCTCACCTGTGCCAACGCGGGTCAAAGTGCAACTGGTATCGCCTCGTCCCCTTGAAATCAGGAGGACGAACTGCAACCAGAGGCTCAATGATATCCATCGGCCTGCTCTGTCGATAACCGAACTGGCGTGTAAGCCGATCTGACATGTATGGCTCCTCTACACCGAGAAAACGAATAATCCCTCGATAAGTGGAGGACCTGTGACGACCTCGAAAATCAAGACCCTCGTACGGTATCCACCGTATCTGTAATTAACAAAACACAATGGACCATAAATTAATTCATTAAGCTATCTTACTATAAATTAAAATTGAAAAACAATACGTACATCCTCTGGCCTATACTCGTCCAGAATTCGTCTGTAGTGTGACTGGTCACGGGAGGACCGAAGAGGTGTCCGGCCAATGCAGTATCGTCCAGCGCGTCGGAGGTCGTCGTCCGCACCTTCCTTGAGGTTAGGGTTGCCCGGAAAGTATACAAAGTACGTCCAAATCCAAACCTGCGTACAGAGAAAGAAAACCATTAGTTATAAATAATTCAATAATGTATATTAATAATCTAAATTATAATTTAACTATATTAAAGGACTACCTCCAAAAGACGTGCGCAGCCGGCGAACTGTGCAGCTCCGCGCCGAGAACCCTCTCCGAGGTTCCTATAAAGGAGAGCTAGAACCCCGGTACCCCAAGCAGTATGAACAAAATGCTCCCAGTCCACAAAAAGAGGTAGTAGTGTGGTCTTCAGCTCGTTCGTTGACTTGTCAACGAAGATGCTAGCCGACATGGCGTGCCATAAGAAACCGGCTGCTATATCCTCTGGGTAGGCACCCTCCTCAATCATCCGCATCACATGCCTCCCAAGCTGGAATTGCTTGACCCAACCCTTCCTAAGGTCGCGGACCATGTCAGCATCATCCTCACCATAGCTGTAGTCCGAATCTATCCCAAAAAAATAGCCGAACAAAGCCTCACACTCCGCCATCTCCCTATCATGACCGGTCCATGGTGATGTCACCTCAAATCTCTCGATCGGCAGCCCTAAAATCATCAGCACGTCATGTAGAGTAGGAGCTATCTTGCCCCAAGGAAAGTGAAAGGTGTTCGTCTCTGGATGCCATCTCTCAACGAATGCTGAAATGAGGTTGTGATCAACATTGCCGAACTGCAAATCAAGTAAACCTGTCAACCCCGTCTGCTGCGCAATCCAAAACCATGAATCCTCCATAGGGACCCCTCTAGGAATACAATCCCTCCAAAATGCAAACTGCATAGGGCGTGTCTGAACCCTCAAACTCCTAACAACGTCCTCGGGTGGGTCCAACGACGCCTTCGTCCATATCAGCTCTGCAATGTGCGTATCAAAGTTCCTCAACAAAGATACAAGCTGCTCAGCTGGCTCATGCGGAGATGGGGCCTGTGTGGCTGGCTCAGACTGAGACGGGACATGCTGAGATGGCTCATGATGTGGAGATGGGGCATGCTGAGATGGACATGGGCCATACTGAGTCTCCTGTGTGGCTGGCTCAGGCTGAGACGGGGCCTGCTGAGATGCCTCACACGGAGATGGGACATGCTGCTCATGTGACTCCTCCAGAGATAGCCGATGCTGAGGTGAGTCATCAAGATGTGGGTCCTCTTGATGTGACTGCTGAGGTGGGTCCTCCATAATCACGTCCTCAACTGAGCGGACGGGACCAACATCGTCCTCACTAGCGCCCTCACTATCGGCCTCACTATGGCCCTGCAATACACCGCCAACCCTCCTCTTGCGAGCAGATGCAGTAGTAGGGCGACTATCTCGATCGGACCGTGCGATCTTACCCAAAACTTCCTATTTTCGCATAAAAAATATAGAAAATTGTTTTCTTACAAACAAAATCAATATATTAAAATTTTCATAACAATGACATATTTAATATTACAGTATAATTATCACGATTTACCTATACCATTTTGTATAATGATTAAATACAATAAAAACCAAATTTACAAATATAACTATATTCATTTTACCCACTATATCCAAATATTATTTTCTTACAAACAAAATAATATATTAAATTTTCATTACAATGATATATTTAATATTATTTAACACTATAATTGAGTCTATTACCTATACTATTTTTTATCAGATAATGATTTAATAATCTAAAATCCAAGTATATATAAATCTACAAGTGTAGTAACAATTTAATTAAATAAATTAGATTTAACGATTACAAATTTAAAAAACACCATACCTTTTCAGTTGGCCTCCGTTCATATTTTCGCTTTTGGCGAACGGGAATTTCACCCAAGTCTGACATAGCTTGATGAGCAACCGCGCACGCGACGTCAAAGGCATTCTCCGCCGTAATATCGCCCTCCTCGCCCAAAAACCCCCCAATATCGCCCTCCTCGACATCGGTTATGGGTGGCACCACGAGCGGCCCAGATTCCTCCATAGTGGGCGGCACGCTGTGCAGCCCAGCCTCGCCTCCCTCCTCGGCCCCCGCTTCGCCTCCTTCCTCCGCCAGCCTCGCTTCCTCCACCGCGTCCCTTGCTTCAGCCGCCTCCTCCGCCGCGTCGCCACCCCTCTCCCCCAGCCTCGCCTCCTCCAATGCCTCGTCGTTGCTGCCCCCCGTCAAACAGAGATTGGCCGCCGACGCCGCCGCCGCCAACGTCGAATCGGCCGTCGATTCTGGTACATCGCCGCCGTCTCCGCCAAGAACTCCTGCCGCAGCCATCTGATTTTCCGTCCGTTCTTCCTCCGCCAAGAACTCCCATATGTCGTCAACCGAAAATTCGCCACCGGGATCCATTTTCGCTCTCGAACTCTGGAAATCGCGATCGGAGAAGACGACCCTGGGCGGCTTTTAATAACGCCGAGAAGACGACCCTGGGCGGCAAGCTGTGCCGCCCACGTTTCAATTTCAAATTTGCCCTTTGGCGGGAAGCTGTGCCGCCCACAATTACACGCCTTCATTGGTAGGCACAAGCAATGACCATCCCAGGATAAGAAACATAACGCAACTTGATACGCCGTGGCAAACACCAAACCAATTAGAGGCATGTCGAGCCAATATTGCGAGGAGCAAGGACTTATGACATAGTTCACCCAGAATATAAGATCTTCGTAACTCGTTCCCGGTGCTAGTCTGGGCAGTATTTTCATGTACACACTGTTGTCCAACAACTCTGTCGCTAGATGCATTCGAACCATAGGGTAATAATGCTCTTCGTACCCCAACAATACAGCTAGTGACCGATACCCACAATGCCCGTCCGGAATTACATCTTTCGCCTCCTTAATGTATGGGAACCAGAAGTAATCCACATTCCTAACCCCAAAGTTCACCCCCATATAAGTAATGGGTTGGTCAGGAAACTGTGATCCAAACGCTTCACTTTTATCCTTTCTAGGACGGCCACGACCCCTACCTTGGGTACCTTGGCTACCTTGGGTCTCATTCTCATTCTCCATCTCCTTCTCCTTTTTTATCTTTTTTTCCTTATCAAACTCCTCTAACTCGGCTCTTCTATGCTCAAACAAGCTCGGGTCCCTCTTGGTGGAATACTTTGTGGAACCCTTCGGCCTTCCTTTGGAAATGATACCCGTTGACTCCAACAATGAGGATTCATGCGGATGCTCCAAGTCATGGTACAGGTCAGTGACTTGCACTAACGTGGATTTTTCAAGGATCCCCTCTTTCTCCTTCTTGTATAGTTCCTCAAGTCTCAGCTGTGGAATAGACATTGTTGCATCCTCCTCAATGGTGTCAGAACAATAACCCTTATCCCATTCCAGCTGCCTCCAGAAGCGGTGGATCTCACTCGGCATGATCTGCCTCTTATCAACAATAGCCAGTGCAATCTCATGGATGTACGGCATGCCTTGGCATTCTCTCATCCAGTAATCGTCGTACTCCTCGTTGAAATCATCCATCTCTAACTGCTTATACATATCGAACAACTTCTTCAAGCCCCTTTCCGACACTTTATAGAACAACTTCGTAAACACCCTTCTCATTTCTATTGGCACCTGGTTCTCATTTCTATTGGCACCTGGTTAAAATAAAGTGGTTTTTTGACCCGTGACATCTCCATGCTCGCCCTCACCTGCCCAATTTGACCTTCGATTGCATGGTGGATCCTCAATGCCATCCTGTTAAAACCTCCAACACTAGAATCCACAATATTCTTCAACACCCTATGCATACCCTCAACCCTATCAAAACAAAACAATGCATAGTCTTAGTAAGAAAGTATGACACCGACACCTAGGCCCAATAAACATCCCATAAAATTGTAAAGTGTTACTTACCTGTTTGAAGTTCTCGTGAAAAAGTGAAGATGATGATTTGTCCACGCACTGACTATGTTTTCCTTGTAAGGATTCAACCACTGTTTCTCAAGGTATCCAACAAGGCCGCTCTTCCACGATTTCCTAAGTTGTTGGAGCTTCTCTTCATAGCTTTCCTCCGTGGTCGAACACCAAAGTCCCCAGCATTGGCCGCAAAAGTTACTGACTCTTTTCGAATCCTTCAAGATTGGACTAGCATATGCCTCGATGTTGTGTTTGATATGCACCCAACACAAAAGGTGTTTAACCTGATCCTTGAAAACTATCCGAATTGCATTGATGAGGGCTTTCTCTCGATCAGTCATTATGGCCGTCGGCATTACTCCCGCCTCTTGAAACAAATACAGAAGCTTTCGCATTATGAATCCGTAATGCAAACCATCTTCCTCTCGCGTAAATGCATAGGCAATGTTGAACGTCTTGTTAGTGCATGTAAAACCGACAATCTCCACAAGAGGCATGCTATACCCAAGGATGAATGTAAGAAAACAAAACAGTATAAGTAGTTTTACATCATGTCATAACAACTATATTAAATTAAATTAAACATAAGGCCATTATATACCTATTTGTCTTGTATGTGGCATCGATGACTACCACGTGCGGGAATAACTTCAATAGATGCAGCGAGTCAGGGTGAGCAAAAAATAGGATATCAATCTCAGACGTAGACCGCTTCCTCAGAGGATGCACTTCGTACCGGTTTTCTTTATAGAAATTTAGGGTCCATTGGGTGACCGTCATTTCCCCACGATCCTCGTATTGCATCTTTCGTAAATAGTTGGAAACTTGTTTCCTTGATGTTACATTTTCGGGGTTGCACCTTCTCAACTCCGCAAGAATAACACTCGGCGGATTGAACTTCTCGCCGAACGTCCTCGTAATGCACTGCTCCTCAGGGGTCATTCGACCTATGTAAGGATGCCCAAGGAAGGTAGTCGGAAGCTTATGGTTGTGTTGTCCGCTCAACACATTCAATATCCATTTCCGAGTCTCTACTCCCACCTGCTTTTTCATTCTAATACCGTACAACTCAAATGTGCACCTAGACTTCTTCGAATGTCCTTCACGAATTACCACAGCCTCATTCGGATCATCTTCACTAAGTTTTTTCTTTCCCGATCTATATTCACCAAAGTTCTCGCACGTCAAACTAACATGTCGTTCATTACTCCGTCGAGTGACTAGAACCATCATCAACTCTTTGCCCCTATTCTGAGCCCAATCAACTAACTCCTTTCGGCTATCCCACTTCTTATTCGTACGAAATTCAGATCCATAATCTTTACCCTATTAATGTAAATACTAATGTTAAAAAACTATTATTTCTAACTACACATGAAATAATTAAATAGCACATACAATATTACATAACTATATATTCTTTTACGCCTCTATATACATGATCTAATTCACAATCGCATGCAATATTACTATAACTTATTCATCTATATAATGCGAATAGACAAGCCTTACGAAGTAAAAAATACTAACCACGAAATTGTTCGGGTTGAATTCTTCATCACTGCTGAAATATTCTTGATCGGTACTTCAATCATCATTTTCGGATATTGACATTTTGATAAGATTGTATTCGAAAGTGTGTAAAACATGGAGAATGTAGTTAGAATATATAAAGAGGGGTAATTCGACCGTTGAAATTATAATCGTTGGCCACGCAAACATTTGGCGTACGCAATATGTTGACGAGGAAACCTAAAATTCGAAACACCAACGGCTATATTCCAACGGACATTTTTTAGCCTCTACGCAAGGATCTGGCGTACGTCAAATCCTTGCGTAAAGGCTAAATACTTTTTTTTTCCTATGTATTTATACTTAAGCCTATGTTTTTGGCCTACCACGCAAGTATTTAGCGTACACCAAATACTTACGTAGTAAACCGTAGTGTGAAAGTGCAAAATGTATAGTACATATAGCCTAGGCCAAAATATATCCTTAGTATCCTTAGTACCTAAAAAGCGGGAGTTGTACTTCCAGTGATAATCCTTAGTACCTAAAAAGCGGGAGTTGTACTTCCAGTGATAAATGCATGAAAAATTTGTCCAGGTGATGATGTGCCAAGTTGAGAGGTGGCCACCACTTCACTTACTCGTACGTGCTCTTTAACAATTGGCTGATGTAATTATACATTTTAGTTTTTTCCTAATTTAATTTTCTTTTTTCCTTCTTTTACTTTTGCTGTTTGTAATAACACTTGGTTTTTCGTGAGAATTACGTTGCTTCCACAAACATGCGAGATCCTCTTTCCTTTCCCTTGCTTCACCTCCATGCCTCCACGGCACCACCGCCTCGTCTCACTTTTATCTCTTTTGGCGATTCCAACTCCATATTTGATTTCGATTCTTACTCAGAAACCTTGATCTCCGTCGCAAATAGCCTATGGCTCAATATCCAGCGTGTTATCGGTCACTTTCGGCCATTCTCAAGCTTCGCTCCATTTTTTTCTGTGTTTGATAAGTTTTGGATCCCCACCGAGAAGGTTCCCCTGTCTCTCTAACTGTTTCCTTTGTTGCTTTAATTTAGGGTTTTAATTGGTTTGGTCGTTATTTGTGTGAATGAAACAATGTGGGGGTTATTTGGGCGATTTAGGGTTTCATTTTCTATGCACTTTATTCGCAAATAGGTGATTGTGTTGTTTATTTGCTTATTGTGTTTGCTTTCTTGTTTTGTGTATTAAAGCAGTAGCGGTGACCGGAAATGGAGGAGATGGTCGATTACCTGGCGGATATGTCGCTTCTGATCAATTGCATGTCGGCGCTTCTGGAGCACGTGGTGGAGGTGCACTACGCGGGCCGACGGTGGCAGCTACGGCCTGGAAACTGTGCCAATTTCGATTGGAAGCTACCCGGAGAGGACCTTCCAATACGCCAATTGCACAATTTGCGCTTCTTCATCTTCCCGATTCAGAGAAGGTATGCTTTTGCTCGATGCGCTTACCAGCTAGATATGTTCTCGTGATTCATTTTGCTGCTTCTTGTTTGAAATTTGATTTGCGGTGTGAAATTTGGAAATGAATAGAGATTAGTCAAGATTTCGGTAACTCACGATCACATCTAATTTGGTGTTTTTTATGCTTTTTTGCTATGTCATATGACTTAGGAACGACCTGATTTTCTGTTTTCTGTTCCGGATTGTGCTTAGATTGTTAGAAAGATAGACTCTTTCAATGCTTGATGATTGGATCTGCTGAAATTGAATGACGTTTCATTGCCTTCTGCTGGCAAGCAACATGAGTTTTTGCCTTCTGACATGTGCACTTACGTGCATGAAGCTGTGAAAGGAGAGTACTGTCGCCTGTGTGATCGACAAGGGAAGCCTCCAGGTGTAATGGGAAGGTAGCCTTCAAGGGCAATAACATTTTTAGATAATCATGATACGGGCTCAACACAAGTAAGGAGCAAAATTAACCTTGGTCAAGGTTGTTACTTGTTTTAATTATTGCCACGTTCAACTTTTTTTGGTGTGGCACTAGACAATACACTTTGAATCTGCTTAATCAGCCCATTCAATTTGCTTTTTTGTACCTTTTTTTTGTGTTGTGACAGCATATGTAAACAATTTGAGTTTTTAATTCTTTGGGGATAACCGACCTTGCTTTCGTATATATACGTAGCTCGTACTTACTGTTTTTTGTAATGAATGTTGTTTACAATTATTCTGGATTTGGAATTTGTGGTTGAGTTTGAACTGTTTTATGATTCGTTTGATCAACGATAGGTTCAATTCAAATTTGAGTTCATTAAGATTTGTGCCGGCCTTTTCCATTTGAATTTTGATGTGTTCCTTTTTTGTGCAGTTTGGCTTTTTGTTCTTAAGTGGTATATGGAGTTGAACTTTTTGACAAAGTGATGGATCTATCACAAATGTACTGAGATTGAATGAAATTTCTCGTGTCTCATCTCCTCAATTGGGACTCGGAAGAATCTTTCAATGCAGAAAGTTGAAGGGGAATGAATTTTAGGATATTCCGCATATGGTCCATTGCCATGAAATTTTTCTTTGTTTTTTTTTTTTTTTCCAGAAAGCAATTATTAGCACATATCTTCCTTTCAACTTTAAAGAAAACTCTGCACATGAGTTCATGAGCTCTGTCGTTGACATCTTACATCGTCGTGTTGAATAGGAAGACAAGATCCAATATTCTAAGGGTTCTACCCTCTCGCATTCCCCTTTTCCCATTATGCACCGGAATAAGTCCTGATGTTTATTGTTTTTGATGCAAAATTCAGGGGGTCAAATATAGGGCGTTCTGGTGCTTACTGATGATTTCCTTTTTTGAAGGAGGAAATTCATTCAAAATCACAATTAAGATATATATTGTTTTGGGCAAAAAGATATCAAACCTTAATTGTCTTCGATGTGGTGCTATTAGTCGAACGAATCAGATTATAACTTCAGATAAATCAGAGAATCAAAATGATGAAACGAAATAATAATAATAAAGTTTAGCTACAAAGGATTGCAGTGGGTCGAATGAGATTGACTAATGTTGAATGGACGCTTAGAGTGGTCGAATGCAGCCTTGCTTAGAAGGATCGTGCTTCGGATTACAATGAGAGCTCCAAATGTTAGTAAAATGCAGTAGTAAGTGGTGTCCTTAGAGGTGTCCTTACAAGTAGAAGGCAAGACTTATACTCCCTCCGATTTAATTTAAGTGTCGTTTTAGCACTTGAAATTTGATCAACTTTATATGTCGTTTTAAGATTTCTAGGCAATTAATTAAGAGAGAGTTATGAGAATTGTTATTGTAATTTGTTTTTGTTGACTTTTCTTGTCCATTCATTGGCTCAAGAGTATATTGATTATTTATTATGATGAAAGATTGAGAAAAAATGTAAGATTCTAGGTGTATTTAATACTTTTCTTAAATATCGTGTCCAAGGCTAAAAAGACACTTATTTTTGATCGGATGGAGTATATAGCTAAAAAGTATCATAGGAATATTCCCTTTCTTGATGCCCGAGTTGTTGAAGACAAATCCCTTGATCTTCTCTCGGAAGTTAATGCTCCCTTGATTTCATCCATTGGTTTAATGTTCCATCATTCATTTTGTTTAATGCTCCATGATTTTCTTTATGACTGAGATCCTGGTGAGAGATGACCGTTAGAAGATCCGTTCTTTCCCTTGATTTCCGGAAGGCGTTACAACAAGCCTGTTGGACGTTGGACATTGGACGGAGTCTTCGAGCAAGTCAGGTCTGATCCTCACTCCGCCATGGGCCTTCTTGTCTGATCGTTTGTGGGCCGGCCCAGTCCGAATAATTCACGGTCCAACAATTGCCCCAAAATTAAACTGGGCTAGAGCGTCAAGTGATGTGACGGTTTGATTTTATAACTTTTCTCGACTTCGTTGCAGGCGTTCTGGCGACAGGGCCGACATATGTATTGCTCAAACTGAGAGTCAGCTTAATACATCCAATAATCGTGTGAAGACGACTGATGGAGTTTTTTGTGATGACGAAGGGTCAGGAGACTGCTCCTTGTTTGTCGTTTGTTTTGTTTTGTTTTGCAGGTGGACTCGTCAGTCGCTTTTTGGTTAAGTCATGTGACGTTGGTCATGTAGACCTGTATTTGTGTGCGACGTTGGTCGTGTAGACATGTCGTTGGTCGTGTAGACCTATAGTTGTGTGCGACGTTGGTCGTGTAGACATGTGGTTGGTCGTGTAGACCTGTGGCTGGTCGTGTAGACCTGTGGCTGGTCGTGTAGACCTATAATGTAGCATGCTTTGTATGTCCGGGGAGGAGTTGTATGTATTATAGGAAAAGACGAGTGCCTTGGGCAAGACAAGTCTTGTAAGTAGTTTGTAGTATGTCATTTCTCTACTCCCCGTGTACCGATCGATCGTGTAATGTGTATTGTAAGTGTTGTTTTGTATGTGATAAGGATATCCGTTGTGTATGTTGATCAACTTGATTTTGTCTTGAGGCCTCTTGTCGTGTTCCTATCCAACACACTTGTAAAGTATAGAAAAGATCAAGGGATGACCGTTGGGTATGAGCCCAACGGCCCTCCGATGCTTAAGTTAGTAAACAATTGGATAAGTATAATCGGCTGAATCTAATGAATTACAACGTATAAGTTTTCAAAAGTGAGACGACTCCCAATGGGTCGCGTTCCAGTTTGGTTGGTCGTCTGTTATGGACTCTTTGTCTTCTTCTAGTCTGACATGGGACATCGCCTTGGCTTGGACATCTTCGAAGCTTTGGCAGGGATATCTCGTCAATTCCCGATGCAACTCGTTGCCCTAGACCAAACCTCGTCGGAAGGCTTCATATGCTTGTTGATAGCCTGTTAGATGAGCGTCTGAATGCTTGGCGTCGTCGTAACCTGCGGATTGGTTACTCGAGTCCTTTCGGAACCGGTCGATGTGACAAAAGAAACATTGTTAGTCATAATAGGGTTGACACGAGAGGTTTCAGGAATACCGGTCGCATGGATTTGGTTTCGCTCGTTCGCTGGCGTTACGACTGCACCCTCCATGTCCAATCGAGATCAGATCCCTTCGAGGTCGATTGGTCGCCTGCTTCCAGCCGATGCGGATGCGACGGACTGTACCTGCACTTTAAGAAGCTCATTTTCGTTAGTCAAATGATTAATTACAGCAACAGAAGTATTACGGATCGATTCGTTAGTCCGACGCTGGTCGGCTAGTTCTTCCCGGAGAGATGACAGGGTTTGCCCCATTTGACGAATCTGTTCTTGGGTGAAAACCTCCGCTGCACTGACGTAGTTCACCATTTTGGATGATTTTTTATGAAGTTTCTTAACTTCTGCTTTATCCCTTGATTGCCTAGTGATCTCTGGTAATCATCTTAGGTCTTTGCCATTCTGAGAATACAAAGGAAGGAAAAAACGACTAACTGCAAAATGCATTTCCTACATGAAGTTATTTATTTAAATGCCAATTGTTGTAGATGAACTTTGGCCTTGACAAGTAAAACAATCAAATAAGGTCCTCCACAGCGGCTTGATTACGTCTCTTTCATATGCCTCTTTTATTGGATCTTATTTCGTAAATAAACAACTTGAAGTGACCACTTGTTTTGGGATATTATTGGGTTTGGTTGCTTTTGATGCTGCAGCTCTGAAGTCTGGAGGCTTTCCTGCATCACTTGATGAAAGTCTAATATTGAAGGTAACTAATAGCATGCCTTTTGGTCTCTTTAATTATGCCTTATTCTTGAAATAGTTGAGATACTCTTCTTTAGTCCTTTGTTTTCGAATCAAGCCTAGCTTGTAACAAAAACTACTGTGCCTCTTAGTTTGTAAGATGTTTTAGCAAAGCACAAATTTTCTGGGAGGGTTATGAGTTGGTGCGTTACCTCAGAGTATTTACTTGTTAACTTATTAGACTTACTATTTCTATTGCAGAATAAGTCTGAGGAAATTGGCCGGTATCTAAACGGACGTTGTATGTATCTTGTTGGTCAGTCACTAATCTATACTTTGTAGTAAGCTTATCAATTTTACATCATTAATCCATTTTAGTATTCGATGTGCAGGTATGATGGGATCTGGAAAATAACTATTGGCAGAATATTGGCCAATGTGCTTGGTTATTTCTTTTTTGACATGTTAGCTTCTTGGTATTGCCCCTCAATTGGAGATATCAGCTATTTTGATGTTACGCACACGTATTCCTCTGTAGTGGAGCCCATCCTATTCATTTGGGTTTCTTTGTGAAACTGAGCCTGGTTTTGAGACCATTCCTTTTGTCTGGGTTTCCTTGTTGAAGCTAGACCTGGTTTTCATGCTTATTAGCTTTGGCTGTCAATGCATGATGTAGTTTCTCATTTTTGGTTTTTACTAATCCAGTGACGTGTTACTGGAGCATGCTGTTGGTGGACCTTCTGTTGCTGAAATCTTCAAGTTGCATGGTGAAGGCTTTTTTAGAGATAGTGAGGTTGGTAATCTTTTTTTACCTACCAATCTGTACAAAAACTATCTTTTTTTTACGTCATGGTGATAGTTATAATTTGAAACTCTCTATACTGGATGAATGGATGATTAAGGGGAATGCAGGGGCAGAGTCATGTAGTCATATTAGAGCCAAATATACCATAAAGACGATGTGAACGGTTAACCTACATAACTATTATATAGAACTGTCAGCGAGTACTATAATATTGTATAGCAAGATCATTTTGCATTCCTGGAAGAGAAAATGTTTCAAAATCTCTCTTCTTAGTTTTAATTTCACTTTAAACAAAATGTTCGACAGCTAAGCAGCTTTTCTCGCTTCATAGCTGACAGAACAATCTTTCTTTTTGTTTACACATCAAGTCATTTAAGAAAAAAGTATGGCTATAAAAGTTTCATTTTTCATACTTAGTGATAGCTAACACACTCGAATTGGGTAATACAGGCTTTGTTTTTCTATTTATCATAGGGCTTTTAGCAATATTCAGTTTAGATGATTAGTTAGTTTATCAGTACTTATCAACTTATTAGCACCATTTACATTATCAATGTGTGATACTATTATTTTTAGATGTTCTTTAAATCCGCTTGAGGAAGTAGGCAGTGCTTTTTTTTTTTTTGCAAAGGGCAGCGTATGACCACTAATGTTATGTTAGTCACCAAGCATTTTAGACTGCAGGTTGGGGAAAAGGTTATAAATCATATATCATAAACTTCCGAATGCAGAAGGGACTGTAAAATCATTCCTTTCTACTTGTCATTTTTGGCCTTCTATCTTTAATATTACTACTTATTCCTGGCTTGAATTTCTCTGTCTAAAACCAAAGGTACATTAAATTAAAGATGAAGGCAGACTGTGAACCTATCTATAATTTACATACGTAGTGACCCATACAATGCATCCTTGAGTGAAAACAGCTTACACCCAGACAAAATGAACCTGGCATACTTTTCTGATGCTTTCCCTAAAGGATGCTCTGTCAGTTTGTTCGTGTCGCTGGGCTATTTGCGCACTTTGTCGTTTTGACACGGGACACAACACTCTTCAGAGGTGTCCTTCCTTTGTTCTTATGGATCGCATGGGTCTTTGTTCTGTTATGAACTGTACACTATATATGAAAGACCCTAAGAGTTTTGTTTAAAATCTTAATTCAACTTTTTTATTATCCCTTTTACGTCTTTTGTTTTCTCACCTATATTCTCTGATGACATTATGGACATGAGTCAAAAGATTGCATACAGAATGACTCTTTCAATTTTTTCCCATTTGATTTTTCATTATGTAGGTTTACAATGGAAGTCAATAAGTCACAGGTTGGCTCCGTGGTTTAGCATGATATAACACATTTTAGGGACATTATATCAGGAATCTCTGTATAGTTTTATTTATCTCCTTTTTAACAATTTCCTATTCTGGGAAGGTTTTGGATGATTGCCCTGGTGATCTGAGCTATTGATATCGCCACGTACATATCTAAAGGTGCTTGGCCCTTCTCAACTGCTGATCATGGTTGGCCCATCTCTGATTGCACCAGAAGGATTAAAAGTAAATGGTTTAACTGTTTGTATTCATTATCATTAATGTGCTACTGAACAGTTCTAATCTATTTCCTTGTACATCAGATCAGGCTGCCCTTTTATTATCAAAGCTTCCATCAGAAATGGTTGGCGAACCAAAGAGGTTGTATGATGCTGTCAATGTTATTCTTTCTTCACAGGTAATTTATCATATTAGTTACTAATGTGTCCCAAATTTATTACAACGTACAGTTAGTCCTTCATGACATGTAGGCTACTGTTTATAAAGTTGTGCCCTTTTGCTTTTTGGTGATTGAGATAACAAATAGATAAACTAATGTTATTGATGTGCACTTGGGGTAGTTTGTTATCTATACAATCCTACAGTTAATGTGACTCTTTTATCTTATAATTGTTGCAGAATGAGGGTGTGGAGGCTTTGCTACATATGAAATCACACGATCCTATCCCTGGCTCGAGGTAGATCTCCATTCAATATTTGAATAAGATATTATATGCTTGTTTTGCTCCGTAACTGTTCTGTGACAAGTATGTAAATGATGCTACTTGCTTTATTGCAGTTAATCAACCCAACAGAAACTTTTGGTCAAGGGCGGATGTAGGATTTTTGCCCAGTGGGGCACAAATCTTACGTGATTAAAAATCAATTTTAAAATATAATTTTTTTAAAAAAAATTGAGTTAATATGACGAAAATAATCCGATGTAATTATTATTAATAACAAATTAAAAGAGTTTCTCATGAGGGATACATGATTACAAAACAATGATTCAACAATGCATGGAAGATGTGTAAAAAAAAATCAACAAAAAACAAGAATTAATCGAGACTGAGTGAACATAACATATGCATAATAAAAATTCTCTTCATACCAATGGGGACAAAAATGATAAGCTGAGATTAGTTGAATAATCAGTGATTTAAGCAACTAAACATTACTTAGGAGTGCTCTCTTTTTATTGTCGAATTACATGACATGGTTAAATTTGCTTTATATTTGATAAACATAAACTTTATATGTTCTATCCTATTCCTATATCAATTCAATTTAACCTTATCGAAAAATAAAAATTGAAAATGATATCATCTAGTACTCTGATTGTTGGATTAGTTCACTTTCGATATTAGGATGTTTCTCTAAGCATCCAATCTACTTCATTTCATATATAGAGAAACAAAAATCATAGGTAAACTACTAAACTGTATAATCTCAACCCCTTATTTATATCGCATACACTATAGATTTAATTGAACATAACATTACATTGAATAGGGAGAAACAATGGATGAAGGTAGGCTCAGATAAGAAGTGATGCAAAGTAAAAAAAAAAAAAAAAAATTAGTGGGGGCCCGTGCCCCCACTCGTCCCTACGTAGGTCCGCCCCTGCTTTTGGTGACATTGTTATTGATTATCCGTAAGTCTATTGCATCTTGGTTGAATAATCTGAGGGCATGTTTAATGGGGGGCTTTTAGGTGGGACTTTTAGGAGGATTTGAATGTATTTATTTGTTAAAAGCCCTGTGGTATATTAGTGGCTTTTAGTGGAGGCTTTTAGATAAGTTTTATGTACAATTATATCCTTGGTTTGGATTGAAATTACAAAAATGCCATTTATTAAATTATCCGCATAAAATCATACATTAAACTTAATATTTATATTTTATTTTAATTATATAATTATAATATTTATTTAAATTAAGGGAAAAAACATACATTGATGGAAAATCAACAAAAGGGGATGCATACATTCAAGAAAACAAAACAACATGCGAAAGTAACATGAACTAAACCAAATATTTTATAAAAAAAGCATGCATAAAATATATTAAAACTATCCTAAATAATAATAACATGGTTTATTTGAACTTAATTATATTAAAATTCGTAAAAAAAACATTAAATTTCTAAAATTTATTTACAATGTAATTTTCATATAAAGAAATTAAATTGGTATTTATTTTAATTTAAACCATCAATAATAATAATAATAAAATTATTTATTTTCACTTAATGATACCTATAATACAAAAAAAATATTAAAATCTATCAAATATATCCAAAATGGATGTCTATGGATAGAGAAAAATGTAATTAGAATTATAGTATTTTTTTATTTTTTTTAGACCATCCAATTTTTAAATAAAACAATTTTAAAAAAAAATAACGGACGGCCAGGAATAAATCATGGTCGTCCGTGCTTGTGCCATGTGGCGTCCATCAGACGCGCTAACGCGCGCCAATGAAACAGCGACGCGTGGCACTACCATTCCAGCAAAAGTTTAGGCCGCGTTTGGAGGAGCGAGTGAAACGGCATCGTTGTGATCCAACAAAGGCAAAAAAAAAATTGAATAGCCAAACAGTCCCTAATTTCTCCAACATGGAACGATTCCAAGATATGGACATATTTCGGGACTGGGCTTGGAGCTTTTAGCCCACTAATAATATTTTAACAATTCCCCCTCAAAAGCCCCGTTATTCATGCTCTGATTCATGCTCTGATTCCTCACCGTAACTTGCTTTTGTTGCAAATAATAGTTTCCTCGATTTTCGTGCTCTAATTTCTACATCGAAGTTGCCAACAAAATTTGTTGACTTGATGTTTTTGTCACAGTTATGTCGAATGTACATCAGCTGCAAGCCTGCAATACAGGGTTTGGTATCTTTCGAAAAGTTATATCCTGGACATCGGAGGGAGGAGATAGATAACTGTATCAAGAAAGCTGCCAGATTTATCGAAAAAGTTCAGAGAAAGGATGGGTCATGGTATGCTTTTGCTTTCCTTTCCAATTGTCTTACGTCCAAATAAACTCAGTATAATATTACTTTGCTTGCATAATCCTGTAATTGCTTTTTTTTTACCAAACCTATGGTATGGCCGAACAAGTTTTGTACCTTAAGAATAATATATTGTGTATCATGTAGGTATGGCTCTTGGGCAGTTTGCTTTACCTATGGTATTTGGTTTGGGATCAAAGGCCTACTAGCTGCTGGAAAGAACTATGACAATTGTATTAGCATTCGTAAGGCATGTGATTTTCTATTGTCTAAACAACTTCCCTGCGGTGGTTGGGGAGAGAGCTATCTTTCATGTCAGGCACAGTCCCGTCTGCACCTCCGTATATTTCTCATCTTAACCAACACAAATTGTTTTAAAAAAGTGTCACGCTTTGCATGATTATAGGGATTCTACAACATTAACTTACAACGTATCCATCTCATAACTAAGATCCACCAACGATTTTAGTGTCCACAAACATACTACGATATTCCCGTGCGAAGCACGGGTACTAACCCTAGTATGAAAAAAAGTGAAAGTTGTAGTAAAGGACATGTAACAGACATCTGATAAAATATGCGGAATAGTTCTTTCTTTCCATCGAGAACAGATCTCTTCAACTTTTATACTCTGTTGTGAGGCTTTGGCAGCTCTTTCAGATATTCAATTTGATGCTAGCTTCAATATCAAATATCTAATTATCAAAGGCGATAATTTTTTGGTCATTAATTCGATCCGAGGCATTTGGAAAAATCCTTGGTAAATCCATTCCATTATCATGGACATTTCCTCTTTGCTTTCGTCCTTTACGCCTTTTCAGGTCTTTCATTGCTTCCGGGAGGCCAATCGCGCAACTAATTTTTTGGCAACACACTTCATCTCGTCTTCCGCACTCCAACAGTTCCGAGATCTTCTTTCTCCCTCTACTAATCATCATGGCACTCATCCGATTCTTAGTGATAGATATGTGTTCTTACAGTTGAACTCTATCTTTAATTCTTTTAAAACTCAATTTGTAAAGATCATCTATTCGGATTATTTAAGATAGCCATCGTGTTAGATGACCCTAACATTTGCCTTCTATAGAAAAATATGCAGAATAGTTAACTAATGCAATCAACGGTGGAATTTGGATATTGATAACAGCAATTTGTCGTGCTAATTACTGCTATGTAAAATATCCAAACAAACCTTAAACCGTAGTCCTAGGTAAGTAAAGGTCGAGTCCACAAGGAGACAGAGTCTATCGTTATATGCAATTTATATGTCAATCCAAAGTAACCAAATGGGGGGTTTTGTATGTTTCAGTAAATCTAAGCATGCAAAGGCAAACAAACTAAAAGTTGTGAAATCAGTGATGGGGAAAATAGCTCAGTCAAACAACATCCACTATTCGTATGACAAGTTGATCTTAGAAAATCATTCAATATCTCATGCAATGGAAATTCCAATTCCTTTTCAGATATAACTAATAGCACAACCAGATACTATTAACACTAACTAATTAAACAACCCTGAAACTATCAAGATTCAGTTTAACAGCAGCGTTACGGATAGGAATATAGTTGGATACAATTCTAGCATAAAACAACCAGCTTTTATCCTAGAATGTAAATCAGTTCTCTTCTGCATAAGACTAGCACAACCAGATACTAGTACGATGCAGTTGCTACTCTGAAATAGATATGCTCAACCAGTAACAATCTAGATCTAGCAATCAATCAATAGAAACAAACCCTAGTTGCGCAGGCTAGAGATTATCAATATTAATCATAAGCAATCAAGCAAGAGAATAGATAAAATCCATACAATAGATAAGGAACGAGAATCTCACAACTGAATCAAAACGAAAGCTTCAGCGTCTGACTAAGCCAGGGAGTCTTAGTTCTTCATAACAAAGTACGTAGAAAGGAAAAGATGAAATTAGGGTTTGAGAGATAAGGGAGGCCAAGCTCCCTTCTAACCCTAAATACTAGAAAATAATAAGGTTTTCCAAAAAGGTCAAAAATGAAATAATAAAAAATACTAATAATAATCCAAAATAACAAAGTAAGGAAAAGTGGTTCGGTTCCGCATCCGACACGGCGGCGGTCGCCGCCAAATTTCTTCGGTTCAGCTCCTGCGACACTTACGTAAAAATGCCATAATTTTTGATTCCCAACTCGGATTGCGCTCATAGTTTTAGGACTTGTAGTAGACTTCAAGATCTAACTCCTCGAATTGGAATCACTCCATTTGGACATCTGAGTAGAGAGAATGAATCAATTGAATTCAGCACATTGTTCTTCTACTCTCGTGTGGATTCTCTCCTTGGTTCTTCTTCGTCTCCTCAGTGGTCAACTCCTCTTCCTCTGGATATCTTCAATTTGCTTCTCCAGACCACCAAATCCACACTTCTCCTCTCTAACTCCATAATCCACAGTTGTGCACTAAATCCATCCAAATAGCACCTCAAACCTGGTAACAACCCCTAGAAATGTACTACAAAATAGTGCCGATCAAATCCTCCATGCTTAAACCTTGCTCGACCTCGAGTAAGCTAAAGTAAACCTACTCCTCCAATCAATCTCCAAGGTCTCAGGAAGCATAGAAAAATCAATCCCTCTACGAATCACACCTAACAATAAACTTCAGGCACCAATACAATAATCACAGCACAACATAACACAACGCCAATCAACACCACACACAATCAAGCTAAAAGGAAAGCAGAGTACTTCCCCCAAGCTTATCCCAAACACCATAGAGTGAATCAAATCTAATCCTATCTCCCATCTAACTTCTTATCGCTCCAGAGTGCCCTACCCGAATCCTCCTTATATCACCTCTTCTTATGTCGCCACGCCAGCAAAAATGATGATTCCTATAAATCACTCTTCTTCTTTTCACTCATTTTGCCAAGGCGCCCTTTCGGGTTTTCACCAAGCCACTCATTTCATTTTTTAATAGATGGGCTCACAATATACTCACATCACTCTTGACCAATTATTACCCCAGCCTAATGCTGATCCAAGCCACCTGCTTATTACCTAGGCTGCCTTTTCAGGTTTTCGACCTATCCCAGGATTTCAATTTAGCCTTTTTTCAAATTTTTGGCTCTTTTTCATTTTTTTTCTTTTCCTCAACGACGCAACAAGTATAGAATCCTCCCCCATGCTTAAACATTGCATTGTCCTCAATGTAATGAAAGACAAAAAGAATAAAGAACATGGAAGACAAATAATAGACTCACAAACGTCGCCAAGCTGCTTGGACACTGAAGGTGTCGCTGGCGGTCTTCACAATATATGCCCAAGTCTCTAGTGTTGGGCGGGTGTCTTCATCTCAACTCTACCGTGCAACCATAGGGAACCACTGTAAGGTGTGGTGGTCATTAAGGAAATCAGGGCTGTACGGCCTTCAACTCCATCAACTCCTACCATGCAACCAAAAGGAACCACTCTGGTGAATAGTGGTATAACAAGTATGGCGGGGTTGCATGGCCTTCAACGAATACAAAAATGGGGCCCAAATGTAATCGTGGTGTGGGCCCTAGTGTTCCTCCTCCTCAACTGCCAATTGTAAGGCCATCATCGTTGTCAATTAAAAGTGTAGGTCTAATGTCTCCTCCTTGACAACATGATGCGCACCATCTCTCCATGGGAAACTCGGACAGCTAGCCTCCGATGGAACTTTTTTTTTTTGGCTCCCCGTTTAAGGTTTTTTTCGGAAAGTTTTTTTTTTGGGGAAGTTTTTTTTTTTACCTGAGAAATGGCGGCGGTCGCCGTAAGGAGGGCAGCGGTCGCCGCCATTAAACGGCGGTCGCCGTAATTAAACGGCGGTCGCTGCCATTTGTCGTAGCGAAGCATTCGAAAGTGGGATTGGCGGCGGTCGCCGCCTCTCCTTTTTTTTCACACTTCCTGCAGGTTAGTTCGACACAGAACTACAAAAACTACCAAAGTAAAAAAAAAATCAAAAGAAAATAAACTAAGGGAAGGAAAAGAAAGTACCTAACATCGGGTTGCCTCCCGAGAAGCGCCTTGTTTACTGTCGTGGCTCGACATCCTACTCAATCCTCCTCAACTCGGGTTTGTCCTAGCACTTGAACTCCTGAGATCTATATTAGGGGGATGTCTCTTTGTATACTCCCTGTAGAGCTTTTCCCCCATGCTTGTGTACTTCATGATGGTTGGACCGCTGTTCATATCTATGAATGCACTTGACATCTTCAGAAATGGCCTACCCAACATCTCAGGGCCTGCATGTTTGTTCTGTCCCGCATCCAGCATGTAAAAATTCGCCACCTGAATCAAGTCCTCCTTCTTGTGCTTCCCCTTTGTTTTCTTCTTTATATTGTCCAACGCCCTTAAAAACTCTGTGTAGTGAGGGATGCAATTTGCCAGTTCGATCAAGGGAATGGTTGCCTCGCAGATACTGAAGGTTTCATATAGCTCTTTGTCGTTCTTCAGCCTTCGAGTATCTTGTACTGCCTCAGGGAGGGGCGTGACGGGGTGCAGCGAGACAGGTGGAGAGGAGTTGAGATGTACATACTTATCATAGGCAGCCTCGAGAGGGTCGGGGGCTGCCAGGGCGTTTTCGAGAGGAACGAGCGTCGCAGGATCGTTTCCGCGATCGCGGAACTCCTCCTCTTGGTCGCTAAATTCCTCCAGTCCCAAAAAATAATCTTCTTCAGAAAGCACAACGCGATCCAAAATATCGTCTGGAATACCCATCTTCTCAGTGGGTGAACCGAGGTCGAGGTATACCTCCCGCGGTCTCGGGTTCTCTTCTGCAGATATCTCGTTGTATTCTGCACCCGTCTCACAAATTTGTTCTTCCCTTTGAGCTAAGGGGGCGACATGCAGCTGCTCAGTACTTTATAGGGTCATCGAGAAGACATTCTCTTCCTGGTGTACCACTGGGTGAGATAGTGGTTCTGCCGACGTCATGGCCTCCATTCTGCTCACTGCTTGCACCATTTGCCCCATCTGCCTCTCAGAGTTCTGGATATAGGACTTCATTTATTGTTCAAATTGGATCGTGCTCTGATTGAGAGATTGAAACATGTCCTCCAATGACATGGAGGGACTTGGATTGTGCCCCATCTGATTCTCCAAGGTCCGGAATAAATCCGCAGTAGACTGTGAGACATAGTAATCTGGATTGGACACTGATGGGCTATGCTCGTAGGCTGGGTAGTACTGCAGTGGAGTACCCTGCTGATAGAACGACTGTGGTCCCGGGTAAAACTCCTGGTAATCATGACCATAAGGGGGATAATGTTGGTGCCCATAACTCGAATTGGGGTGATCTCCCCACCCTGGAGTGTATGCGTATGAGTATGGGTCATATTGCGGCTCCTGATGGGAGTGGGGAAATCTATCCATCTCTGTAACAAAAGCAAAAAGGAAAAACAATAATCAATAGCACGGGTGTGGACCGTAAGATAGGTCCACACAATAGTTGACACACAAATCGCACACAAAATAGATTATTGCCTCACAGGCAACGACGCCAATTTGATAACATCAATTTGTCGTGCTAATTACTGCTATGCAAAATATCCAAACAAACCTTAAACCGTAGTCCTAGGTATGTAAAGGTCGAATCAATTGAATTCAGAACATTGTTCTTCTACTCTCGTGTGGACTCTCTCCTTAGTTCTTCTTCGTCTCCTCAGTGGTCAACTCCTCTTCCTCTGGATATCTTCAATTTGCTTCTCCAGACCACCAAATCCACACTTCTCCTCTCTAACTCCATAATCCACAGTTGTGCACTAAATCCATCCAAATAGCACCTCAAACCTGGTAACAACCCCTAGAAATGCACTACAAAATAGTGCCGATCAGATATCATAATGTGAATGCCCATTTGGAAGAAGATAAAGCAAAAGAGTTAATAATGCAAGTTGGCATTAAAGAGATCTCCTTAAGTTTGCCTCCCGAAATTACCCCTCAGATTCCATTTCGATCTCATATAATAACTCCATGATCTGATCACACTCAAACCCTTCCGTTAACTTTGCAACTCCCGCTGGCCACCACTGATGATAATGCCACCTTCATATGAGCGACCAAGGTCGAACAACAAAAACCTAATAAATAAACGGCGAAAAATCGCACACTCATTTTTTTTACTTCGTACTCCTCACTGGGCGGCACCACGTGCCGCCCAGAAGACCCTTCCAAAAATCTGGTTTGCCACTGGGCGACAATAGGTGCAGCCCATCCAAATCGGCTTTTTGTAAAACCCGGTTTGGATCTGGGCTGCACCTATTGCCCCCCAGTTTTTTTTTGGAGAACCCGGTTTAGTTTATTATTTTAAATAAAAATATTTTGGTTTTGGAAAATCGGGTTTACTAGTAGGCGGCATTTGGTGCCGCCCACAGAACCCTCTAAAATTTGGGCGGCAATATTTGATTTCAAAATTCAAACATGGGCGGCAATAGGTGCCGCCCACCTTTAACCCCAAAAAAAATGGCAAACTCGGCGGTATTTAGGGCCGCCGAGGGGTCGTCTTCTCCGATCATCCAAAAAACGTTTCCAAGAGCAAAAGATGAATTCCGGCGAGTATTCCATAGAAGACATATGGGCAGAGGTTGACTTGATCGACCATCGGATGGCGGCGACGGGAGATCTCAGCGGCGATCCACTATTGTCGACGGTTGAATCGAGGGCGGCGATGAATTTATGTTTCATTGGCGGCAACAGAGGCGACGCGGCGGAGAAGGGAGGCGACGCGATGGAGGAGGGAGGTGACGCAACGGAGGAGGGAGGCAACGCGACGGAGGAGGGAGGCGACGCGGCGGAGGAAGGCGAGGCGACGGAGGGAGGCGAGGCGGCGGAGGGAGCTGGGCTGCACGCGGAGCCGCCCAGGACCAGGGAAGAAGGGTTGTCTAGGCTGCACATGCTGCCGCCCAGGACCGGGGAGGCGGATGTTTCTGGGCTGCACCTGGGGCCGCCCAGTTTGCCGGCGAGCATGGGGGTTGTCGGCGACCATGGAGATTTGGGCGAGGAGGAGAGATTGGAGGCTAGGACCGAGGAGGGGGATATCGGAGGACCCACCTCAGGACGACTTTACTACCGGCCCTTCTACTATCCCTGAGGATCCGGAGTTGATTATCGACCCACCAGAGCAGCAGTCACCTCAGGAGGAACCACCTCAGCAGCAGCCATCTCCGCCTAGGCCACCTCAGCAGGCCCCACCTTCACCTGAGCCAGGTCAGCAGGCCCCGTCTCCGCCTGAGCCAGCCACACAGGCCCCACCTCCGCCTGAGCCAGCTCAACAGTTTCCTTCTTTGTTGAGGAACTTTGATACGCACATTACAGAGCTGATATGGAGGAAGGCGTCATTGGACCCTCCAGAGGACGTTGTTAGGACTTTGAGGGTTCAGACACGCCCTACACAGTTTGCATTTTAGAGGGATCGTATTCCTAGAGGGGTCCCTAAGGAGGGTTCTTGGTTTTGGATTGCGCAGTAGACGGGGTTGACCGATTTACTTGATTTGCAGTTCGGCAATGCTGATCACATCCTCATTTCAGCGTTCGTTGAGAGATGGCATCCAGAGATGAACACCTTCCACTTTTCCTGGGTCGAGATAGGTCCTACACTACATGACGTTATGATGATTTTAGGGCTGCCGATTGAGGGATTTGAGGTGACGTCATCATGGACCGGTCAGGATAGCGAGCAGGCGGAGTGTGAGGCCTTGTTTGGGTATTTGTTTGGGATAGATTCGGAGTACAGCTTTGATGAGGATGATGCTGACATGGTCTGTGACCTTAGGAAGGGTTGAGTCAAGCAATTCCAACTAGGGAGGCATGTGTTGAGGATGATTGAGGAGGGTGCCTACCCAGAGGATATAGCAACCGGTTTCTTATGGCACGCCATGTCGGCTAGCATATTCGTTGACAAGTCAACGAATGAGCTGAAGACCACATTGCTACCTCTTTTTGTGGACTGGGAGCGTGTCGTTCATACTGCTTGGGGTACCGGGGTTCTGGCTCTCATTTTTAGGAACCTCGGAGAGGCTTCTCGACGTGGAGCTGCACAGTTCGTCGGCTGCGCATGTCTCTTAGAGGTAGACCTTTATTATAGTTAGATTATAATTTAAATCATTAATATATATATTATTGAATTGTTTGTAACTAATGGCTTTCTTCTTTCATACGCAGTTTGGATTTGGACGTACTTTGTATACTTCCCGGGCAACCCTAACCTCAAGGAAGGTGCGGACGAAAACCTTTGACGCGCTGGACAATACTCCATTGGCAGGACCCCTCTCCATTTTAGTCGCAACCAGTCACACTACAGACGGATTCTGGACGAGTATAGGCCATAGGATGTACGTATTCTTATTCCATTTTAATATACTATAAGATAGGCTTAACCCTTATAATTTATGTTTTCTCTTTTGGGGTTAATTGCAGATACGGTGGATGCCGTATGAGGGTCTTGATTTTTGAGGTGCTCACAAGGCCTCCACGTATCGAGGAACTATTCGTTTTCTCGGTGTAGAGGAGACGTACATGCTGGATCGACTTACCCGATAGTTTGGTTATCGAAAGAGCAGGCCCATAGATATCATAGATCCTCTGGTTGCAGTGCGTCCTCATGATTTTAGGGGGACGGGGCGATACCAGTTGCACTTTGACCCACGTTGGCACAGGTGGGACCAGCGTGAGCATCATCTTTGTCCCCACATCTTGACGAGTCCTCCTGCCACGATGGCTTGGGATGTCCACGATGCGTACCTGGACTGGTATCTACAGGTGTCGCATCCTTACATGAGTCTGAGTGCACCAGTCCAGCCTCGTATTAGTAGAGGACCACCTCCGGCTATCAACTTGCAAAGGGTATGTTTTTTGTCCCATTTTATTCTTATTAATTATTTTAGGAAAGTCTATGTATTTAAAATGTTTGTTTTCATTTGCAGCGTGTGTCGATGAGCAAGGCCCGTCTTCTGAAGCTTATAGAGGGGGGTTGTCCACGGTGTGTGGAGAAGTATCAACATATATATGACCTCCTTTCCGGTGACGACATCCCTGTGGCTCCACCGCTTGTACGGGCTTCACAGATTCCTTCCCAATCATATAGTGCAGGCGATACTATATTTGATATATCCGAATCATCTAGGATGGCGGAAGAGCATGCAGCAGCTCAGCATGCATCAACTCGACAGATAGCGTCTCAACCGACGCCGGTGGTTCCTCCAGATTGGGCACCGGGCGTGGATTCGGGTGTAGGTGTGTCATTGGCTAGTGATTCTCCACATTTAGCTGAGTCCTTGGATAGTGAGACGGAGAGTTTGTAATCACCATTTATTTCTAGTTTGACTACTTTGTTTATTGGTTTTGGGGGATTTTCGTTCTGTTATTTCTAGTTTGACTTCTTTGTTTATATGTTTTTTTAGATATTCATTCCGTTATTTCTACTTTGACTTCTTTATTTATTGGTTTTTTAGATTTTTGTTCCGTTATTTCTAGAACAAATCGATGCTCAATTAGGTAAAAGAATACAATCCAACTTTTCGAAAAAAAAAATAACACATGGAAATTCTAAAAACACACACGTACATGGATGACATACACATTCTAAAAAACACATACATACTCTAAACATTCTACATGCGAAAGAAAATGTCGCCGACTACGTACAAAGAAACCTCCTCACGATTGGTAAGGTAATTTATCGCTGCTATGTCTTCGGCCCCTACAACTTGCTTCAACACACGAGGTCGGGTGGCAAAGTACGGGTAATAAAAGACCCTTCTCACAACAGGCCACTCATCTCCAACAATTAACTTCACGAACTCCAAGGGCTCTAACCCAGCGGTAATGATGTCTTCTATCACCTCTACGGTCCCCCCTTCATAACGGTGTGAATATCCCACCGCTTAGGCCCCGTCAAGCTAGACCAATTGTCCGCCTCGATAGATTTTTATAGGCATAGCGTGGCGGTAAGTAATATAACGACTTGGGGTTGGTGATGACATAAAGGGTAATACGAGGTTTCTTTTTATAGTATGAAGGATGACAGTAAGTAATAATGGACTGTTTCTATTTATAGTCATTCCATATGGCATTCTATTTGACTATTATGGGGCGACACATGGTGCAACCCAGAAGGTATGTTTTATGGGCTACATGGGCGGCACATGGTACAGCCCAAAGAAGGTTTATTACAAATTCACTACAAATTCAATAATAGAATATTTCATTAAAACCATGAAATTTAATATATCATTACAAATTTCACATGATTACATCCTAATAACTACAGTATTGAGTTGGTGTCATTGCGTTGTGCAGATTATCCCATTGACGACCTGAAAAATCCTAAAGGAGAGTGAGCCTACAATGACCAAGGAATGGCCCTCACTCAATGTTGTAACAATAACATTATTCATACAACATTGAGTTTTTCTTCTTGCCTTGTGGACATTATCCTCTTGACCAAATCAAGAGCCCAGGATGAACCTCCCAATTACCAAGTCGATCATGCTGATATGCTCCTTCTCCGAGCTGCATCACAGAAAAACTTGAAATCCTACAAATTCCAAAATTTGAAGATCCCATGTTTTTCTGTGCTACAGCCCGGAAAAAAGAGCAGATCAACATGTTCGACTTGGTAATAGGAGGTTCATCCTAGGACTCTTGACTCGGTCAAGAGGATAATGGCCACAAGGCAATCACATCCTTCTATATAACTTATTTTCTACAGCCTAGAATCCCCGATGATATATCTTCCTCTTCAACTTCCAATTTGATTCTGAAAGCGCCTCGCACAGCTTCTGAAGCTTATCTCTTTCCCGCACCAAAGTTTTGTTGGAAATGTTAGACGACGAAGCCATTCCACCCCACGATATTGATTTCTTGTATCTGAAATAATTTTTTTCTTTTAATCACAAAGAACACAACCCGATAGCGTAAATAAAGCAGAAAATACATAAATCGATTTTTTTTACCGAAATAAAGTTGGATGATGTTCTTGAGCATATTTCTTCTCCACCAAAGTTGTATGGCACCTTGGATGTGGAAGAGATGAAGTTGGATGTGGTTTTTATAGGCATGCTGGGCGGCACGAGGTGCAGTCCAAATAACCATACTGGGCGGCACATGGTGTAGCCCATAGATATGGTGCTGACATGGTCTGGGCGGCAACTGGTGCAGCCCAGCCACACTTGGGCGGCACGAGGTGCAGCCCATGCCTATGTTCATTTTTTTTAGTGTTAACATAACATATGATTGTGTCCTATAGTGATATAACATAACATATTATTAGTATATTTATATAACATAACATATTATTAGTATTTTTATATAACATATTATTAGTATATTTATATAAAATATTATTAGTATAGTTGTATAACATATGATTAGTATAGTTATATAACATATGATTAGTATAGTTATATAACATATGATTAGTATAGTTATATATTATAGTGTTATAACATAACATAACATATGATTGTATCATATTTATATATTATTGTCTATTCTTAGTATTTATTTGTTTATCTAATATTAATAAAAAAAAACAATACAAAATGTTATAACCTATAACATAAAAACAAATTGTTCATTACGCTGGATGACTACAACCACAGTTCTTGATTTTGCTTAGAAACCCTAAGACAAAATAAATGACATCGCCTAGTTGCGTTTGAAGAAATTAGGATAGTCTCTGGCAAAAGTTCGCTTCATATCATATCTCTGCTTTGATAATATTGCTTGCTCCCTACAAAGGTTGATAGTACGTAAACAATATTACACAAAAGATACGACATCAAGGCAGTATACGATGTACATCATTATATAGATTGAGGTTATACCTACGCATCTTATCCATACCTGGTAAAAGTTCTTGATTTTGCTTAACAAGATCTTGATTCTCCTTAACAAGATCTTGTTTTTCCCGCCATTGTTGTCGAATAACCGTGTGTGCCCTGTCCTCGTACATAGGATCAATCCACTCCTTGAAAAAACACCCCAGTTTTGGGCATCCCAAATACCTTCTTCCGTAGTTCCACTGCAAATCCCAAGTACGGACAACGACTTTCAAATTACACTCGCAAAGCCTATCTGGATTTGTTGATGATTCGGATGAAGATGCAATTATTTGCTATAGTGTTTGGTTTCCTACAGATATCATGAATCCATTAACATAAAAACTTAGGGTTAATAAATTGGTAGAAACTGAAAGAAGAAACTTACCCAAAAATGTTTTTTCAAGCGCCGCTTGTGTTGGACTTGTTGTAGTGAACAAACAACCCTAAGTTCTTCTTATACAGTAAAAAAGCTTCATGGGCAGCTCGTAGTGCCGCCCAAAGGGTACAAAAATCTCACAAGTACCCTAGTGGGCAGCACGTAGTGTAGCCCAATACCCTCCTGGGCTGCACTGTATGCCGCCCAAGTGAACCCTCCTGGGCTGCACTGTGTGCCGCCCACAACGGTCATATTTTGCCTGCAATAAACCCTTATAAATACGCAATGAAAACATCTCCAAATCCACACAATTCTCACTCTATAACTTCTCACAAACTTTTCTTGTGTTCTATTTAGGGTAATGGCGCCTTTGGTTCTCAAAGTTTACGAAAATGGGCGAATCACCTACAATCGAATGATACGCCAACAAAGTGGGATGGACATGTTTTTCCATGGCTACAAGGGTGGCGAGATCCGCACGTTGCGGATGGGGGATGTCTCGCCTGGAGAGGGGGGGTTGTCATTAGGTTACTTGTTCATGGCGTTATTTTACCATCCAAACGGGGTTCGCCCTGGTCGGATTTTTTACTTTCCACCGGGTGTGGATCCTCACGACTCCGTGAGGTGGTACACGAGGAACATGTGGCTAAAATTATAGCTTTTTACAGACCTGGTGTTCCAGTCACCATTTACACAGAGTCTGCACACCCGAAACGTCATATCCCGGGTCTTTTAGAAGATCTGAAATCTGAGGTGGACAACGGCAGCTCTGATGATGGCGGGGAGACCGGTTCTGATGAGGACTAGATAGCTTTTTATGATTCATGTTCAACTAGTGTACGCTTTAATGTTTACGTGTACGTGTTTTTGTTAATGATTTCCAAGTAATATTATTGTCTCGTATCGCATTTTCCCGAATCAATAATAATTCGAAAAAAACAAATGATTATAAACACAATATACGGTCAATCTCAATCAAACTTTCACACAAAAGGAAATACAATATCATATATAAAGTCAATTACAATCCAAAATACTTAGGTAAGTATGTTAGGTCGCCTTTGAAATGATCGCTCCTCTACATAATTCTTGAACCTATCCTTAAAGCGCTCATGACTATCTCATCCATCAACACTTGGATCCTTGTAAATGCGCCACTGTCTTGGAGGCGGTGGAATTGGACAAAGATCATCAACAAGCCAAATCTGTTAACATAAACAATACAATTATAACAATTTATGAAAGAATAAGTAAATACGGGAGAGTAAGGCTCCACGTATCGGTACGTAATGGTCTCTCCTGCCTACATGTGCTATCGCATAAACCTTTGTCGGAGGCTCAGCACCCATGGGGCCCACAATGGAAGACATGTGTGCGGTCCGAACCATGATAACACAACAATCGCCACTTGGTGTTCCGTGGCAAACGCCAAACCAGTAATAGGCATTATACACCAGAAGTTCGTTGTGCACGGTGAAGCAATATAATTCAATCTCCTAACAAATGCTTCCACCGTCAACTCTTCCTCCCCAAGCATCGCTACGTAGTTGGCTCCATGTGCCTGGACGTGCTTCGAAAGCTCTAACCGAACATCAACGTACTCGTCTTCTCGGCGACCTAGCAAAACGACAAGGGAACGAAACCCGCAATGACCATCGCCTTTGACATTTTGTACTCTATAAATGTATGCGAGCATGAAATGATCAATATTCTCGTGTCCCCAATTGAAGCCGATATACTTGAACGACTTGTTTGAAGCCGATTTGGACTTGTTTGAAGCAGATTTGGGATTTGCAGGTTTAGTGGCACTTCCCTTTGCTGTTGAAACTCCACTATGAGGTCGTCCGCTAGAAGGACATCCTTTAGATCCCACAGACGCTTTTGATCCCACGAACGATTTCACATTGGTCGTCTCTTTCTCTGCAGGCGCATCCTCCTCTTCCACTCCCAGCTCCTCATCCTCCTTCTTCATATTCTGCTTCTCCTTCATCTTCTTCATTTTTGCATCCACATGCTCGTCCCAACCCATATTCCTCTTGGTGTCAGTCTTTCTCGCATTCATCCTAGGCCTCCCCTTCTTGGTCTCACCACGTGGAGGGTCTTGAATATTGCACGATGTAGGGTCCTTTGACTCACGCCACTTTTCCGCCATCTTCTTTAACGTAAATCCTCAAACTGTCCCACAAAAGAACTCTTCAACGAAGTCCTACACCATGACATTGTCCACTATGATTGCAACACCATCATCGACATCAAGATCCTTAGCATCCACCCCTTCCCATCGGATTTGCTTCCAGAAAATATCAACCTCTTCAGGCACTAACGAGTAACCCGTCTCCACGTAGACCTTAATTGTGTGTGGGCAAGGCAGTCCTAGTGTGGACCTCCACCATAAATCACCACATTTGTCCCCAATTTTCCCCTCCTTTGCTAACACAGCTTGGGCATACAACATTCTCAAGCATTTCTCAGAGCACTTTTTAAGGATGCGCTTGAAGAGCACCTTAACCCACTCAGGGCCATTTACTATCTCCATGGGAAAGGAAGTACAGTTCTTGGTCATCTCAAATCGGATCTTCCAATGCTGATCAACAAATATGTTGTCGATGTGTTGCACAATTGTGTCGAACCCTCCAACGGATGTCTCAATCATGTCATTAAGCATAGAGTGATGACCCTCAATCCTGAAAATAATATAATCGTTTATAATTTACTAAATGAATTTTATAATCCAATTTGATTGCAAATGTTTATATGAAAGTTACCTATTTGATGTTCTTGTGGCAAAATGGAGAACATCATCACACCATGCCGCAACTAGCTTTTTCTTATGTTCTTTAAACCAAGTTTCCTCTATATATTTCACAAGGCCTTCATTCCATGTCTCCTTAAAGTGAGCAAGTCTCTCTTTATACTGCTCCTTTGTGTGAGACCTCATCACCCGACGAACACTTCCCGAGAATTTCTTCTCGTCAATCTTCATCAACTTAGCATATTCCTTCACATTACGGTCTACATGGACCTGACACAATAGATGCCGAACCTTCGGAAACACCAATTTGGCAGCCTTGATCAGTCCTAGCTCTCAATCAGACATGATACATACGGGACTTTTTCCCTCGTACAACCACTTTAATCGTGTCAATGCCCATGCATAGTGGCTTGTCGTCTCCCTTTTCATGAACACAAGAGCAATGCAATATGTGTAGTTGGTGCAAGTAAACCCAACAATCTGGAATAGAGGCATATCGTACCTATAAATGCAACACAAAAAATACTTTAAACCCGCCAAAAATACCATTATCTACACATAATACAAAAAAAAGAGTAAGGTTTACCTGTTGGTTTTGTACGTCGAATCCATGATGACGACATTAGGGAACATGCACAACAAATGTCGAGCGTCTGGATGAGAAATAAACAAGCACGCCAATACCTCCTTCCCATCTTCCCGTGTCTTAGTAGCAGTGTCCAACAAATAGCCTTTCTCCTTCAAAAACCCCAATGACCATTGTGTCACATTCAGATTGCCCAGGGATTTCAACATCTCCTTAGCCCTAATAGTGTACACCTGCCTCCTCGAAATCGTTGAACCCGTATATTCATTCCTAATCTGTGTAGAAATAACCTTGGGTCTTGCACCCGCCGCAGTATCAATCATCACTTTTCTACGCTGCTCCTTCGTAAGTCGGGAAGCAAATGCATGGCCAATCAATGTGGTCGAAAGCATATGGTTATGACATCCTCTAACAACCGATATGGTCCACCCATGATCTCTAATAGCATTTACTTCCCTAAAAGTATCATGCAACAAAAAGGGACAACCCTTCTTCTTTGACCTAGCTTTATTCACTCGTATCGGGCTGACCTTTTTACCATCGACTAACTTCTTTTTTTGCCAGACCTAGGTAACCCTGATCTCTCACAATGAAATATAATCTTTTTAGGCTTTGATGATTTAGTTGTGATCACCATAAAAAGACTAAAACCGACCTTTTGCACCCAATCCATCAATCCCTCCATACTCGGAAATATCTCATTAGTAGTAAAATGGGATGAGAATCGATTGCTACAAATTCATCATCACTAGAATCACCCTATTTATATACAAAAATTAGTACATTAGAGACTAATTAATAATTAAATTTATACAAATTAATATCAAAAAATTATACATTATTTCTAAACAGTCTACATTTCAAAGACTAAGTACATTTAAGATCTAATCATTTTATACAATAAAAATTAAAAATATTACGTAACGTTAAGTACTCAGGAGAAATCGGCGACTGAAAATCACCATCATCATCTAGAGACGTGTGCGCGCTCGAAGACGACTCCGACAACCCCCTCCAACCAGGATCGCTCGACGACGACATTTTTTAAGTAGAATCGGGTTTGAAGTTTTGGGTTTCCGTTGAATTTCAACCACTACTATTACATCTCCCATATATATAGTCGGCCACATGACCGTTGGGAGTGAAATGGAGTATTTCTGGGCGGCACTATGTGCAACCCAAATTGACTGTTGTCAATCGTACACTCCCTGGGCTGCACATAGTGCCGCCCAGAAATCCGGTTTTCGTGAACTGGTTTACTGGGCAGCACATAGTGTCGTTCATAAACCCTTTTCCCCCAACAAACCCGATCAGTGAACCGATTGACTGGGCGACACATATTGCCGCCGACTAAATCGATTTCACTGAACCAATTTTTTAAAATACATTTTAAATCATTTTTATAAAAAAAAAAATTGAACCCATCCTGAACGACACGTAGTACAGCCCAAGAAAATCCGGGCTGCACCACGTACCGCTCAGGATGAGTGCGAAGTGAAAAAAAAAAGATGCGCGGTTTTACGGCCTAAATAAGTTCACTTTATTATCATGAACTTTTCATCAAGAAATCACAATACGAAACTAGAAATGCAAGAAATCAACATCGACACCAAACAAATAAACATCGAAGTTGGTGGTGAAAAATCACAACACTGCAAATTGCTCTACTGATTCACATTAATGAAGACAAAACAAAACTCATAGTTGCAGTTGCCCATCCCACTATAATGTCCTTTTGTCCATTTATGATTTGATATTTTTTCCATGTCCACATCTTCCGAAAAAATTGCTATTCCCTACTACTTTGTTCTTCATTATTTGTGAAAAATACAAATTCTTTAAAAATGAAAAGCACAAACAAAACAAAAATAAAGGTCCTATATTTACCAAATCTGCCTACTTTGGAAAACTACTGAAGCAGTTCCTTGTTTGTAGACGCATCTTACCAAGGGATTTGAGAATCCAGATTCCAGACTACAAAACGCAAGTGTCGAATCATGGTGAATTCCTACCGAGCTTTCTGAGCGATCTACGATTTGATTTCTGAATTGCTTCTCGGTTTCATGATTTTGGATTGCAACCTGTCGTAGAAATGGCCACCAAATCTCAAGCGCAGGGCTTCTCCGACGAGGTCAAGGTGAGGATGCTCTCTGCTAACGGCTACGCGCCGCTGGGGCTAGGTGGCTCCGATGGCGATATTAGGGGCGGCGTCGAAGCTGGTGCCGGTGGCCGCAGGTGCGGCTGCTTTCAATGGATTTCGGATTGGATCACTGATGTTAAGAAGAACGCTGCCAAGGTCGTCAAGATGGGGCGCTCAGATCCGCGGAAAATCTTCTTCGCTGCGAAGATGGGGTTCTGTTTGGCGCTTGTGTCGCTTCTCATCTTCTTGAAAGAGCCGCTCAAGGACGCCAGCAAATACTCTGTGTGGGCCATTCTAACAGTTGTCGTCGTCTTCGAATTCAGCGTAGGTATTGATTTCAAAATTCCTTGTGCTTTCTTCACAGTGTTTGAGGGGGGGAATTGTTATATTATTCATTAAAAAAAACGACGTTACTGAATTCAGATTTTTGGTTTTTTAATAGGAGCAACACTTAGCAAAGGATTCAATCGTTCAATTGGAACTCTTTCTGCTGGAGGGCTGGCTCTGGGCATAGCTGATGTAGCTGTCCGATGTGGAGAATTTGATGAAGTCGTCATTGTTGTGTGCATCTTTATTGCAGGTGAGCCTTTCTCCTTAATTTATTATGTAAGGCTTTAATAGATTGCTGATTAGATTTTATATCTGTGATTTTTTATGTTAGTATCATTCTTTACTGTCCTGAGATGTGAAATTGTTGCAACATTTTGGAACTCAAATCCTGTTGTTTTTTGCTCACCAACAGGGTTTCTCATGAGCTATATCAAATTATATCCACCTATGAAGCCATATGAATATGGATTCCGGGTATTCCTGCTGACGTTTACATTAGTGTTGGTCACTGGAAATAAGACTACAGAGTTCTTCCAGACGGCATTCTATCGACTGTTGCTAATTGCGTTCGGTGCTTCCATTGCTTTTTCTGTAAACATATTTGTGCTCCCCATTTGGGCTGGTGAAGACCTTCACAAGTTGGTGGTGAAAAACTTCAAGGGTGTGGCTAAATCTTTGGAAGGTTGGATGCAGTAGCTGACTCACCTATAAATTTCTCTCCTAAGTGGTTTGTAGGATATATTCCTTACTGAAATGAGCTTCTCTTTTCCAGGCTGTGTTAATGGGTACCTGCAATGTGTGGAGTATGAGAGGATCCCTTCCAAAATTCTTACATATCAGGCGCATGATGACCCGTTGTATCTTGGCTACAGAGCCGCTGTCCAGTCTTCTAGCCAGGAGGAGTCTCTGGTAATTTCAGACTTGTTAGTGCTATTTGTTCACCCAGTTCAATTTCTGCTGTTGGGGGATTGTTTTCCTGATTTATAACTTTTTCCCTTTGCAGTTAGATTTCGCAAAATGGGAGCCACCTCATGGCCCTTATAGGATGTTTAAATATCCTTGGCAAAACTATGTCAAAGTGGGTGGCGCATTGAGGCATTGTGCTTTTATGGTCATGGCAATGCATGGATGCATTCTTTCTGAAATACAGGTGAAGAATCTGATTTACAGTTATTTTCTGGTTCTAGTATTAACTGTTAAGAATCTTATTGTTCGTTGGAAACACTCCTCCCCTCTCTCAAAAGTTGAAAGATAAAAGAGCAAGAACAGGGTAACAAAAAAGACGAAAGAGAGAGTGAGTTTGAATGAAACAACGTGAGATAGTTTGCCATATGTTCAGGACTAACTACAAAGTTACCTGAAATCCAGCTATATTCAGGAAAAACTGTTACTCTAAAGTTTATTTAGATCTAGTTGGAACTGAGTCTAAAAATGCAGACTGGAGTTTTGTCTCATTTATTGCTTTTATATCCTAGTCTTGAATTCTAAGACAGATATTGGTGCTTTAGCTTTAAGGCATTTGATGTTGTACATTTAATTGAATAAGAAGTGGAAGAAAGTATGCTTGTATTGCTCATGCAAACAAAAAAGTCAACAAGTACTGAAGTATAGCAGATATCTGGAATCACAGGATACAGAAACATGCACAAGAGTAAGTCGGATATAGTTTGATGATTTATGTATGTTCTCCCTCAACTTTGACTAGGCTAGTGATTAGTGATGCCACATCTGACATGGACCTGAGTTTGTAGTACTTGTGTAGTATACAATTCCTAATGGCCATGTGAAGTTCCATTCTAAGAAGGTGCTTTTAAATCTAGGCTGCCTTGACTCTTAATCTCTTATCTATGATTCTGTTGCAAGATTTGGCTTACTTGGATTTGTTGACGTTGGCTGCTTGTTATTATATGGTTTGCTTATATATTAAGATGCATCATGTCTTGGACAATTTTACTTGTATGGAAGTTGTTCTAGTTTCTTCTTCCAAGGGACCTTTCCAAAGAATTAGAGAAAATATATGCCTAAGATAGATGCAGGAGATCAAGTAAACGATTCGCACTCCGCAGTCCACATACATGAAATAAAACAATTCTATTGTAAATCAACATTGGAGCTCTACGGCAAACTATTCTGCTAATTCTAATCTCAAATAACTTCGCTTGCATTAGAAAAAGAAAAATAGAAGAGAACATTCTTCATTGACACCTTCTATAGTTCTCTGATAATACTTTTTTCTTTTCCTGAACTAGCTCCTTTTGATGTCTAAGGTTTTTGCAATATGAACAGGCACCACCAGAGAAGAGACAGGTGTTTGCAACTGAGCTTCAGAGAGTATGCAATGCTGGGGCAAAGGTTTTGCTTGAACTTGGTCGCAAGCTCGAAAAAATGGAGAAACTAAACCCAGGAAATATACTGGCAGAGGCCCATCAGGCAGCTGAAGAGCTGCAGATGAAGGTGGATGAAAAAGCATACCTCCTTATCCAAATTGGCAATTGGGAAGAAGGTAAGCGTCTCAAGGAAGACGAGGATCTTGAAAAGGAAAACAGCAATGCAGTAATAAGTTCTCTTAGTGAGATAGGCTTTGACACTCTACCGTCAGAACCCACGTCCACCAGGCATGAGCCAAGGGACTCAAAAGTTTCTTTCATTGACTTCAGCCCTTCATTTATCGGTATGGGTTCAACCACCAAGCTGGGCTCCACCGACAACATGATGAACAGGATGCGATGGCCATCTCGTTATCTCACAGCTGCTGAAATGCCAATCAGTGAACGGGAAGCCAGAACAATCGAAAGCGCAAGCTCCCTGCAACTAGCCACATTTGCTTCCCATTTGATAGAATTTGTTGCCAGGCTTCAGAATCTTGTTGATGCTTATAATGAGCTCGGTGAGTTGGCAGATTTTAAGGACCCAACAGACCTACCGGCTAAGGAAGACGCCAATGGCTTTTGGAGAAGGCTTTTTGTATGCTTTCAGTTCAAGAATTGACACGAATTTTGACTGGTCTAGCACCCAAAAGCCTTTCTCCCCCTTCTGAAAAGGAGATGGCCAATCCAATAGCAGTTGAATCCATTTCTCTGCTGTCAAGGAAAATGTTAAAACCCCTTATCCCTGACCTCTGAACTGAACCATATTTAGTGTAAATGTAAGAAAGAAATAAGTTATTGTTACATATTGCATCATCAATGTGCCCTTTTCTATTTACTTTCTTAATTATGTTAGTCACCATAGAACAATATAAGGTTTGAAGGGAGGTTTTGTAATTTCATCCCCCAATATCATCCAACTTATCCTGTTTTCTCATTCTTCCTAAATATAAGCTGTGTTTTGCTTTACTTTTTATGTTGTCTTTTGCTTCTCTTTCATAGTGTGACTCCATTAATGCATCAATTGAGCAAGGAATTGTGGTCCTCTGTCCTCCCCCAATGGATTGCTATGGATTTTCAGAGTGTTGGCTTGAAGTTGAACATCTAGATTACAGCAATCATGTTACAGCCAGATGAGATTCATGCTAATGAACTTTGTCCTTTTAGAATTTGTCTTGGAAGTACCATAACAAGATTGATCCATTTAGTGCACAACCTGATTATATTCATGTTTGGAAGTGAGACTTGGAGAGGTTTTTTAGCACATTAGATTAAACCACATCCACTAATCCTTAAAGGGAAAAAGAAATTACCTTATACAATCCATTTATACAGTACAAGAGTACCAAGAGTAGCTCACATAACTCTTCTTAGTCATCTAAATTCTATACATGAAGGCCTTAATACGAGAAACCATCTCTTGGGTTCTAACCTTTGAGATTGTAGACCTATCAAGCACCTGAAAAGCATGCCCAACACCATTATAAACCACATACTCCACCTTATTCCCAACACCAGCCAAGGCCTCACAGAACTCCAAATCCCTATCCTTCAACATGTCCAATTCTGCTATGCACACCATGGTACTAGGAAAAGCCCTTGTCAGAGCCCCTAACTCGATGGGCGAGCCTCGTCCAATCGGGTTGCACCACGGATGGTCACGGGTTGACCCACTTGGCAATGCCAGCCGCCAATAAGCATCAGATATAGACGAGTTCAACACCGACGACGATGACGACTTCGTAGGGTACTTTTCAGAGCTTGTCCTAGCTTCCCCTCCGAAAAATGGTTGTAACAAAATAATGCCTTTTATGCTCAAGGGCCTAATAAGTTTAGAATTTATAAGCCTTATGGCCACATTATAGGCTATATTGGCCCCTGCACTATCTCCTCCTAGGAACAAATTTCCCATATCTAGACACTTTGACCATAAATTATTAGCATGTTCATGACCATATTGTGATTGCTTTTGCTTCAACAACCACATGACAACCTTGACGCCGTCTTCATAGGCGGTTGGGAGACGGTTTTCGGGGGCCAACCGGTAGTCAACCGACAAGACGAGGCACCGGGCTTCGTCCGACAACCGGCCTAGGAACTCGTGGTAGCACATCCAAGCTGCAGACCCAACACAAAAGCCACCTCCATGAAAGTACACTAGTATAGGAACACTAACATTATTGTAACCAAAACAAGATTTTGGGACATAGAGACGTGCCCAAATTCTAGTGGCCTTGTCAATGACTATGTCTTGAGCCACCACGCGAGGGTCGGAAGCCAATGAGGGCGCGACACATGGCACGATATCGGGCCGCTCCACTCGCCCGTCTTTGAAGACCCTGATGAGCCCTTCAATCTCCTCAGCTACAGCTCCATACTCTCTGTTGGTGTTGCTAAGTTGAGTGGGTAAATTGGTGTGGAGGTCAAGTTTGAAGTTAGTGACACCCATTTTTGTTTTCTAACAAGCCAATTGTGTGGGTGTTTTGTGAGATGTAGGAGGGCATATATAAAGGATAAATTTTTAGGTTGCTTTTAATAAAGGTAGTCAAAATTGGAGATCCCAAAATGTGAAGGAGTTTGTGATAATGATCCTATCTTTGGATGCCAAGTGGGGCAAATTGGATAGATTGCTGCTGCCGAAATCTTGGGTTATTCTGCCTTTTGTGTGTGAAATCTTGTAGGATTAACTTTTTGACACGATTTCAACGCTGCAGGCCAATTTGAGTGCATGGTGTTTATATGTAAAATGTTTTGATCAGTGTTTCTGTCTTCTTTTGACTAATTTGCATAAGTGGGTAGTTCAAATGGCCGACCCCCATAAACCATATCCTACTTAATTTGTCTCAACTCATGGGGTAAGGGTTTTTTAATGTAAAAAATATTGCAAATGCTGCATGTTAATCAAGCTTAAATAAGTTCTGTGCTCCTTAAATTATGTTATGACACGTTAAATGTGAGTGAATCAGGCAAATTGTGTCCAATTTGTCAATATGACAAGGAAATAGGATCGGAACCATTACATTCTCGATTCAGTTGCGTGAATTGAGACTACGATTGTTCAGTCACGTTGAAAATAATAGGCAAATCAACTCCGGTATGTAGGTGTAAGGATTTGTATTTGTTGAATTCTATTGTGGAAGAGATCAATCCAAGAAGAGCTGAAATGAAGTAATTAGATAAGACTTCAACCTCTTGTCTCTCATAGAAGATATGACTCGAATATCGGATGTTATTAGGTTGTATATTTTTAGGGATCAGTTTAGGCTCTTGGTATAGTATAAGGGCATATTTTGAGGTCGATTGGGTTTTACTATTTCATGTGTGCCACTCTGATATTCACTCTCTCCGTTGACTTTATTTGCCCCGGGTCTTTTGAAGACATCATCTCGATTCACTTGCGATATGGATGAATACATATTGACTCTTAGAACTTACTTGTATGGAATACACTAGGTCGATGTTGTTCTTATTGTTGTTTTTTCACCACTTACCCCACTTTTCCCATCTCTCTAGAAAACTTATTTTCATTTGAGTAATTTATTTTCATCAATGTTATTTTTTTGGATAAAATTCAGAAAATAAGAAATAGAAAATTAAATTGATTTTATAATTTTAATCAAAATAGGCTTTAGTCTTCATGTATAAAGTCTTATCAATGTATATTCATATCAAATTTATAATTTTAATCAATTTATTCTTAATAAAAATATATTTCAATATAAATATTGAAGATTATATGCTTCAATGCTCCAGTATCCTGTTTTTTAACAAGAAAAAGTTGTATGTTCTATTATAAAATTGCATGTTTTATACTCTAAATTTGATCATTTTAATAATTTTTTATTTTTTTTATTAAACTCTTACTAGATATGAGAAATTAAATTAGTTTATTCAATAATTAACATTTTTAAGATGCATCTAAATTTACTTGTCTTAATATTTTCCAAAAGTAAACCAAATTATAGAAATTAGTATTGTTTGACGTATCATGCACCAATGGTTTAGAACGTATTGAAACTTCACAAGTTGGGTACGCTAAAAGATTAAACGTCGCCTGGTAATCCTGAATTTTTGATTTTTTTCGCGAAATTCTCTTAAGTTTTGACAATTTTGTGTGGTAATTCTGAGTTTTTTATTTTTTCGTCGGATACCCCTTCATCCATTTCACTTAAAAAAATATTAACTTTAATTCTTTTCGCGAAATACCCAAATCGTTAAATACAAACAGTTTCATTTTAAAAAAATAAACCCTAAAAAAGTCTTTAGAGTCAAGGGCTTAGGGTTTGGGTGTAGGAAATCATATTTGTGATTGTGAGAGTCCCTTGTATCGCTAATTTCCTCTAGTTGGTGACCTTTTTCGTGACTTGGAAAACCGATTTATAAAAAATTACTTTTTGTCCTTATATTTTGCAGTATTCGTCTACAATGTCATTTATTTCCTTGCAGTTTTCTTGTTTAGCTTTTGAGAAGATAACAATGTCATCCGCAAAAGCCAGAAAAGGCATTATTGATCCTCGTTGAGTGATTTTGAAACCTAGGGGGTTTCGAGGTCTTTCAGAAGCTTGTTGTAGTTTTCTTGCGAGGATTTCATATCCTATAATAAATAGGAAAGGGGATCACCCTGTCTGAGTCCTCTTGAGGGTTTAAATATTTTTGTTGGCCCGTTGTTAACAAGAACTGAGAAAGATACCGTTGTAATGCATTCTTTGATCCAGTTGATAAATTTTTCATGAAATCCAAATTTTTCCATGGTTTTAAGAATGAAATTCCATTCAATTCTATCATAAGCTTTTTCCATGTCTAATTTTAGGGCAATAAACCCTTCAGTTCCTTTTTTCGATTTGAAAGAGTGAAAGATTTCATGAGCAATCAAGATATTATCTTGAATGGCTCTATTTGCAACGAAAGCTCCCTGAAGTGGGTGGATTAATTTTTCCATAGTCTGTTTAAGTCTAGTCGTTAAGATTTTTGATATGATCTTATAAATTGTGGAACACAGACTGATAGGTCTGTAGTGATTAGTAGAGTTTGGATTGTCACATTTTAGGATTAAAGAGATAAATGTGTGGTTTATTTGTTTGAGCAACTTCCCTGAGAGGATGAAACTTTTAACTTCTTGAATAACAGAGAGGCCTACAATGTCCCAATATTTTTGGTAGAATTCTGCTATCATTCCATCAGGGCCCGATGATTTATCAGAGCCTATGTTAAAAACAGCCTTTTTAATTTCTTCATTGGATACGTTCCTTGTTAATTCTAAGTTGTCCTCTGTAGAGATTTTCGAGTGGATTAACTCAAGATTATCTTAGAGTAGTCTCTGATTCAGATCTTCACTTTTAAACCTTTTAATGAAATCATTCATGATCTCGTTTCTAATGTTTTCTTCTCCAGTAATACTTGTTCCCTCTTGGGTTTTGATTTCTTTTATGATTTTTTTGTTTCTTCTTCCACTTGCTACTTTGTGAAAATAGCTAGCTTTCGTATTAGTTAATTTGATGTGTTTAACTTTAGCTCTTTGGTTCCAGAAAACTTTTTGAAAACAAAGGAGTTTTTCTTTTTTTTTCCTACTATCCTTATCTGTTTTTTAATGAGATCATTAGTAGGGTGAGTACAGATCTCAGTTTGGATTTCAGAAAGCTGTTTTTCTATATTTTGTAATTGAGTAAATACATTACCAGAGGTATTTTTATTCAAGATCTTGGCATATTTTTTGAGTAATTTTGTTTTGGATACCAGATTCTACAATCTGGATCCATGATAATTTTTTCTCCAAGCTTGTTTAACCACATTTCTAAAGTCTTTTCTAGTCATCCAGATTTTTTCAAATTTAAAAGGTTGATTGTTAAAGGATATTGTTGTTTCAAGCTCAATAGAGATGGGGCAGTGGTCTGAGGTTGTAAAAGCAAAGTGTTTAGTACAGATATCAGGGTACCATTGAAGGATCTGGTGATGAATAAGTGCCCTATCTAGTTTTTCATATATACTGTCTATTTATGTTGTGTTTTTTCGCCAGGTAAAGGTATTTCCTTGGAAAGGGGTGTCCAAAAGTTCACATTTATTCTTAAAATGTCGAAGTCTTGTAAATTTTGTCAAGGGTGGTATTACACCACCTAATTTTTCAGTAGGATCTTGTATTTCATTGAGGTCTCCCATAACAATGCACGGTAGAGAACAATTTTTAATAAACAAGATTAGTCTGTCCCATAACGCATTTTTTCCAGATTCATTTGGTGGAGCATATGTGAGGATTAACATAAGTTTTATGTTTGTGAGCAGGTTTGTGTACTTGATACTTATGAATCTTGTATCAATTTGGTCTATTTCTAGGATGTCATTTGTAAGTTGGTAGGTCTTCCAAATAACACAAAAGTCGCCCGAAAAACATGTAGTCGGGACACAGAAGAATTGGTCAAATCCCGCTTTTCTCCATACTTTTTCACTTGGTTCTGTATTTGTTCTTGTTTCAAAGAGTGCAATTAATTGAATACGTTCAATTTTACAGAAAGATTCAACATCCATCTAGAATGTTTTCTTTCCAATTCCACGGCAGTTTCATGTTGTGATCTTCATAAAAAAACACTTTTAATTTTGCCCCATATCATAAGACATTTAGGGGACTCATTTTTATTTCTCATTTGAGTGATGATTCTAATAGATGTAAAAGTTAATGGAGGTTTAAGGTCCTCTATTTTAGTTGAATCATTTAGGTGTATCCAAAAAGGACTCCAGATGCGAAAGACCATTATATTGCAAGTTTTTTTGCTAGTGTATCTACAAAGGACTCCAGATGTAAATTCGATAATTTCGAATTGTTGGCGTATCCTAAAAGGACCCCAGATGTAAAAGGCCAGTATATGGAAAAAATTGTTCCAAAAAACATCATACATAGATACAGATTTGTATACAACACACATAGGGTTCATAAATTGATTTTTCGTGGAATTAAAACTCCAAAAAGGCTTGTAAGCAGGATAATGAAAGTCTTCATTGTCTGAATTCTTGGTTTGTAAGGTGAAGTAGCACAGGAAAACCTGGAAGCAGATCAAGGAAATCAAATATTTATGAGCAAATTTATGAAGATTAGAGTTCAGAGAGGGGTAGAAAATCGCCTCAATAAGGCTGGTAAGCCAAATGTGGGTTTTAAAAACCAAATGCCTGCTAGTTATCTGTAGTACCACCACAGATAGGACCAGACAGACAAAAGGTTTCCAAAAGTCAAGGTAGTACCCAAACCAGAACAAATGGTCTGTAAAACTTATCAAAGCATACAAGCAAGGTTCAAAATGGTAATGGATAGCAATACCCAAGGAGAGTATAAACTCAAACAATTCAAAATAGTATATCCAAACACCATTAATCAAAACAGAGCCAACCAAATAAGCAGTATGCTGGCTAATAATTTCAGAGATAAAAATAGGAACACCCGGAGGTTCAGACATGAATCTAAGAAGCTGCACATATTTAATCTAAACAAAACAGCACTTTTGGTCAAGCAATTGTAAGGATCCAGGGGAACATAAATTGTAAATTTAAGTCTCCCAGTCAAATTGTTCAGATGGTCAGGGATCAAGATATTGTTAAGATTTAACAGAGGAGGATGAACTTCAAACTGTTGGCTGTGAAAACCTTCAGTAAAAGTCCAAACAAGAATCCTCTCAGTGACTAAGGAATCAATACGCAACAAATGACTACTGGAGGAGACAAATTTGTGCATAAGAAACAAATAGTTCAAAGATTCAAAGTTCATAGATTCAAAGATCGAGATTAAAGAAAGCATGAAACAAGACAGAAAGGACTAGCGCAGGGGAAAACGATGAGCTAGAACAAAGTCAAGTACCAGCAAGCACAAAAGGCAGAATAAACCAGGGGAAAGAAAGGAGGTTAAGGGGAGGTTTTGAGAACCTCTAGATCTGAGTTTAGACAAGTACCTGAGATCCAAAACCAGAGAGCTAGAAGACAAACCTCGAACCGGATCGGGGAGCTCAAACCGCGAGTGGAGAGAGGAAGACGATGACTCCAAAGCGGGGGAGACTGCACCCCCAACGGACAGAAACACCGCTCTATCGCCATCACCGTCGCCTCGCACCTCGGTGGAAGACGGCGAGTAGTGCCATGGCCGGCGAGGTTCCACCTCCACCCAGTCTCCCAGGCCCAGAAGCAGAATAGCGACCATCTATTTAGCAAAGCTTCTGGAAGAGAGACCCCCCAGCGAGCCAGATAACTCAGCAAAACGAGGAGATTCCTCGCGTATAGAAGCATTTCGTCTGTATGTGTTCCTTCTCGGAGGAGATTCACCGCCAATGTGAGTATTTGTGTTGGGGATAGGGTTTGGATATGTCTGATGGAGAGAGTGGTTATCAGTCGGGAGGAGAGTGAGGCCCGGGTGCAGCGGCGGCGGCGGCGTTTTCATTCTTGTATATATTTTAATTTTCCTTTATATAGCTAGATGTTTTCTATATTGGTTTATTCGATTAACAAACCATTTTATAGTTAGATGTTTCTATATGCATGTCAAATTTTATGTCTCATATTAGCATATATTTTTTGGGTGGATGATTTGAAAACACCGTAATTCTATTATATTTCGCAAATACAACTATTAACGAGCTTTTATAATGTCTTATTTGGCCATTCTTCAATATCAGGGATGGAGAGCGGCAACTATGACATCTCTGAAACACACATCATTTAAAATTAAACGACTTATTTACAAAAAATAAAATTGAAAATAGAACCATCCCCACAATTGATAAAACTTTATTTTGATGGATCAAAAAGAATTGGCCAATCTTCTCATATTGGCTTTATTCTTCGAAACCACCAAGGTGAGGTCCTCTATTTAGATAGAAAACAAATCACTAATATGTACATTCTACATACTGAAGCTCACGCAACTTTAGTAAGTGTTCGCAAAGCAATTTCTTTACACATTGATAAACTTATAATTGAATGTGAAAATTTAACAATCATCAATACAATAAAAGAGTTTGGAAAATATCATGAGAAATTCGTACAATTATCTTAGACATTCGGTCATTATTAAATTCCTTCGATTTTCCATTACCACAAGGACTCCAATAAAACAACAAACCACCTTAGACACGTGATATTAGTCCTACACTCCTACTACAACAAGGAATTTTATTTGCACAACTACGAAGTCGACTGCCTCATCATTGGCTATGTACATTGTTATGTAATATCCCTCATTTTGTAAGGGCATTTTTGAAATTTTCTAACTCCTGTACTACAAGTCAGATTAAATTCAGAGAAGTTCGGACATTCTGTAAAATGTTTGATCTCTGTAATAATTTTCGGAGTAGTATAAAATACAGTTGACGTATTTTTGGGGTTAAATAGTCGTTCATGTACGAATATATTTAACCCGGGGTTAAAAATATTTAACCACATGTAAAAAGGACAAAAGGTCAAAACCGGACAAATGGCGAAGAGGACAAAAGGCCCAGAAATGGCCTTGACCGCACCCGCGGTCAGTCCACCGCACCCCGCGGTGGAGGCCATTTCCTGAGGCGGTCACCGCACCCGCAGTGCCATGATGATTTCTACAAACGCCGAGTTCAGTCGCTGCAACTCTATCCCTTCGTTTGAGCTGCTTGTCCCGTCTTGTCTGTAGGCGCCTACCTTGATCCACTTGCGTGTGTGCTGCTTGCTTGGACTATAAAATGGAAAGAAATCTGAGGAGGAGATTGCCCATCTGATCTCTTTCTTCCTCCTCTGAAATTTCTCCTTCCTCCATTGTTGTCTGAGTGTTGAAGCTTAGCCTGAGTGTTGCCGGAGTTTCCTTTGAGTGGTGAAGGTCCTCCTAAGTGGTGTTTGAAGGTACAAGGAGTTTGGAGATCGAAACCCAATCAAATCGAGGCCAAACGAATCGATTACGGTGAGTTTCCATCGTCGTCATTGTCATTCCCTCTCGCCACTGTAACACCACCGCACCCGCGGCAAGGCCACCGCACCCGCGGTGGGCTGGGTTCGTGGTGTGTTCTTGGGTGTTGTGGTCTCGAGCGAGGCTTGGTTCCTTCGATTCCTTTCATCTCTTCTTAGATTCGTATATTTGGTTATCGAATCTAACTTAGGGTCTCGTTATGGGCCGTTTTATAGGGATTTGTTATCCGAGATTTGTCCCTGTTTCAGACCTAGGAACCCGTCGTCTCTAAGCTTTGTTTAAGCTTTCGTCTGATCTAAGGCAAGTGGCGGTTCGCTCTTGCTTATCATTCCATATTTTTATTAATTATTAATTATTTAATTGTTAATTACTTTGGGATGAATTACTGTTTTCGTTAGGAACAGTTTTGATAAATTATATGTGGAAAATAATATGATATTATAATAGGTTGTATATCTGCTAGAACAACGCTATTATAGATATATATTTATGATGATTGCCTGGAGGGCATTGATATAGACTATTGAGTGCTTGAACTGTTTAGTTAGCACGAGTATTCGTAGGAATGCTACTGGGGCCCTGCGAGGTCGACTCGTTTCTTTATAACCTGGTGGAGAGGGCGACCAAACCCCTAATACCATTTTGTTGGTCATGACCTTCCTCTATACTCGGGTATAGAGGTGGTGCACTTAGCAAGTGTCACAAATCTCGGGAGTTGCTCCCAAAATATCTCTCGTCTCGGGACGAGATGATCATGATAAAAGCTTATAACGTGATGCGCATTTTGGAATTAAACGAGATAAGTGCCGTTGGTGCACATAATTAATATACCCTCAGGCGAGTAGTGCAGCTAGGAAATAGTGCAGCTAGGAAAACTCGTCTTGACTTTGATTAGAGTAAAGTTCTCTTTCCAATCTGGATTCGCATTGTGCGGTGAGGTTGGTCGTGAACCGAAACATCAAGTTTGAACGCTTGTGTGCAATTATATGTTCTCCAACATTTGTCATGCTTCCGATAAGACTCAATTCATTGGAGTCTTCTTTTGGGTTGATTGTTGTAAGACTTGATCTTTCAGAATCTTCTCTTGATCATGCCTTTTCGTATATTCCAGTAGGAGTATGATGGTTGACTATCGTCATCGGTTGTTATTCAAGAAGCGATGAGTCTAACCTAATACGACTACTTAGAACCACTCTGCTTTTAACCCTTGCATAGTCTTTCATTAGACTAACCAACCGATTATTCCCTTGCATGGTTGGCTGGTGTCATCCGTTCGATTCGGCACATCAGATAGATTACAGTTCCGTGAAGGCTAGAACGACTATGAAGGCAAATTGTGTTTTTGACAAGTTTATCCAGGTTGAGATTCTTGGCGGTGATCGCTGTGATCAAGACCTTATGTCATTTACTTTTTAAAGACTTCCGCTGTAATTCTGATGTATTTGGAATTGTGTTGAAATTCTGAAACTATGGTTTAAATGAAAGTTATGATATTTGTATTATAACTGTTGTTTTATGATTTGTATCAACTGGTTAAGCCTTGGGTGACATCGGACAGAACGTCTGAGGTCACTGGCGGTAATACCTTTCAAGGATACAATTGGGGGGTGTTACAGATCTGGTATCAGAGCCAAAAGTTTTTAAAACGGGTTGGGAATTTATAAACCATTTACTCGTTTTAAACTGAGAAATATTTTCGAAGGCTATGAATTTCCAAAGAAAATTTTTGCCGTTCTAGTCGTGCCTTCTCTTTAGTCTGATATGGAAGTTCACTTCTATATTTAGAAATACTAACTCTCTTCTTGTTGCCCCATAGGAGATGGGTGCATGCCTTTCTCTCAAGAGGGATTTAGAAGATGTCGAGATGGCTCCGTCATCTCCAGTAAGGCTAGATTTCACTGTTCCCCTGAGACGCTTCAAGGTCGGTGAGCCTAGCAGTCCACCCGAGAAAGTGAAGTATGTACTTCCGGAGTCAGTGGTATCAGTGTCCGACAAGACCATGGTTCATGTGGCAGAGCCCATAAAGGAGCAGATGGAGGACACCGAGGACGAAGGTTACCCTTCAGATTATGATATAGGATACTTCGGTGATGACCTCATGATGGAGTCAATCCCCGAAGAAGAAGAAGAAGAGACATCAGAGTATACAGGAGGGTACCTTGACGATGATTTGGAGATTGAGTTGGTTCCCGAGATGGATTCCGAGGAGGATCCTGAGGAAGAAGAGGATCCATAGGAAGACCCTGAGGAGAACCACGAGGAGCAGGGCCAAGAATCCGATGGCTTGAGACACTTGTTGGTGGACAGTGAGGACACGGGGATGTAGTTTATCTACCCAAGTCCGCCACCTGAACGAGCGTACTCGCCATTTTCTCCTGCTGATTGGGAAGCACTCTATGTTGAGTATGACATCAGAGGAAGTGGACCACAAGAGATACCTGAGAACTCCCAGCCTAATCCTGTTCGGAGAAGGCTGAGGTCGAGTTCTGAATTGCGAGAAATACTTCACCAAAGTCAGATGATCTCTTTTGAAGAGCACCGTCTGATGAACGAGATGGCTGATCGTGCTCAAAGATGGGCAAGGCCAGGAGAGCCAGATGAGGATGATCAGGGTATTACCGTGTCTAGTATAAGGCCAAGGACACCAGGGTCAAGGGATGAACCATGTGTTCCCAGACCGAGCAGGGTCAGAAGTCCATCGTTTAATTCCGATGAAGAACCCCGCTCGAAGAAACCTTGTATGGGCAGTCTGCCTTACAAGAAACGTTTTTAGGGTGCCTTGATATGGGCCGACGTTGACTGTAGTAGTTTCTTTTTCTAGTATTCCGATGTATATGCGGTAAAATACAAAAATCTCTGAGTAATTTTGTCCAGAAACTCGGGAGATTCCTTTTGTAAAACCTTATGACTCAGTTGGAAGTTCATCTATATAAATTACACAGTTTGATCTATTCTATGTAATTTTATTGCGTTAAGTATATTTGAAAGATATTAATGTATAAAATACTTGGCAATGACCAAGCTCAGGCCGACGCTCCAGCGGTGCTGAGCCAAGTAATGACCCCAGACCAATTGAAAGGAACACTACGAACCCTATGGAGGAACATGAGTCTGCTTCCAACAATAACCCAGGGGGCAATGACCAGGCTCAGGCCGATGCTCCAGTGGTGTTTGATGCAGCGACAGTTGTAGCTATTCGGGGAATTGTTATGCAAGCATTCACCGACATTATGCGACCTGTCGCACCCCAGGCACAAGACGTGCCAGTTCCCCCAGTGGTTCCTAGAGTTGAGGAGCCAAATGTCCATGTACACCGAGAAGAGGCGGTCAGGAATAGAGGTGATTATGGCCGAGCACTAAAGGCCATTAACTCTATGAGACCTGCCAGTTATGATGGAAAAGGATAGCCAATCAGAGTGGCTCATTGGTTTTCCCACATGGAGCGGTTATTCCGCAATGTTGAGTGTACGGAAGCTGAGAAAGTGTACATTGCTTCCCTTCAGTTGAAGGAAGTAGCTAGTGAATGGTGGGAAAGTACTGGCTTAGCTGATCATGTCGATCTGAACTGGGGCATGTTCAAGGCTAAGATGATGGACCGTTTCTTTTCTCGGGCTATGAGGGAAGAGAAGCACAAGGAGTTTCTTTACCCAAATACTGATGGATTGAAAGTGACCGAGCTTGCGGCCAAGTTCAATCACTTATTGCAATACGCTGGGTCGGATGTGTCCAGCGAGGATCAGAAAATCTGGCACTTCCATGAATGGATGAGCCCAGATATTAAGCCATGGATGGTGCGTCACAGATGCTCTACCTTGGAACAGTACGTGGATGCAACCTATAAGCTGGAGGTGACTCTGGAGGAATCGACCAAGAGACGTAATCGCCAGAGGTCGATGAAAAATCAACCTCGGGCAAGTGGATTTAAATGTCATGCGCCATCGTCTAACTTTGCCAAGTCTAGCAAGGCAAAGACGGATATGACTCAAGGAGGGTCAACACAACAATCGGGTCAGGGCAAGAGTCTGATCCAGTGCTATAATTGTGGTGCAACTGGGCACAAGAGCAATGCATGTCAGAAGGAAAGAAAGACATGTTTTGGCTATGGAAATGAAGGGCACGTGCAGAAGTTCTGTCGGCAGGGAAAGCAGAAAGGAGTGGAGTCACAACAGGGGTCTGTTAATCAGAACAACCGACCCAGATTTAAACTGGTGGAGGCTCCTAGTCCTTCGATGCAGACAACTGCACAGAACAAGGGGAAAGCCCTAGCTGCTTCTGGAGGTCAAGGTCAACGCCTTTACGAGATGCGTGAGGCGGATGGACCAAATACACCAATTGCTCAAGGTACTCTATACCTTCATTATGTGCCTGTGTGTATATTATTTGATTCGGGTGCTACCCATTCTTTTATTTTGGAAAGTTGTGTTAGTAAGTTAGGCTTAGTATGCAACGAAGCTTGTGAGCCTTTTGTTGTGAATCTTCCCAATGGTGACCATTTAGTAGGAACCAAGCGTCTGTCAGAATTTCCGATTACCATTCAGGGTAAGAAATTCAAAACAGATATGGTTTGTATTGCCATGGCTCCATACGACATTATTCTCGGTATGGATTGGCTGACGCATCATGGGGCGGTAATCGACTTTAGTTCAAGAACTGTGACGGTGTCATCTGGGGGCCAGTGTGTATGCAAATTTAAGGGTCGGAATGACGCTGATAACGGCAGGGTTATCAATGCGATGGCTGCGTTTAAGCTACTTCGACAAGGTTGTGTCGGGTACATTTGCTATCTGGATCCGCCCATGAAAGATGAACCATCAATTCTTGATATTCCTGTGATTAGTGAATTTCCGGATGTCTTTCCGAAAGAGATTCCTGGATTACCCTCGAATCGTGACGTGGAATTTTCTATTGATTTCGAGCCTGGTACCGCGCCGATCTCTAAAGCACCGTACCGGATGGCTCCTGCAGAGATGCAAGAGTTGAAGAAGCAACTCGAGGATCTTCTTGACAAGGGTTATGTAAGGCCGAGTGCATCGCCTTGGGGTGCTCCGATTTTGTTTGTCAAGAAGAAAGATGAATCGTTTCGACTTTGTATCGACTATCGAGAGTTGAATAAAGTCACGATCAAGAACAAGTACCAATTGCCAAGAATTGATGATCTGTTCGATCAGATGCAGGGAGCCAAAGTCTTTTCCAAAATCTGAGATCTGGTTATCATCAGCTCAGGATTCGTGAGGAAGATATTCCGAGGACTGCATTCTGGACGAGATATGGTCACTACGAGTTCATAGTTATGCCATTTGGACTTACCAATGCTCCAGCAGTGTTCATGGATCTGATGCATTGATGTTTTCACCGGTACTTGGATAAGTTTGTGGTGGTCTTCATCGACGACATTTTGATCTATTCCCTGAGCATGAAAGCTCGTGAGGAACATCTTCGGATTATTGTCAGTCCTTAGACAAAATCAGCTGTATGCGAAGTTGTCTAAATGTGACTTTTGGATCAAGGAAGTGGCTTTCTTAGGCCATGTGATCAATGAGGATGGGGTTATGGTTGATCCCCAGAAGATTGAAGCGGTAGCTAATTGGAAGCGGCCTCAGAATGTGAAAGAGGTGCGCAGTTTCCTTGGACTTGTTGGATATTACAGATGGTTCGTGGAGGGGTTTTCTAAGATCGCTCTACCTATGACCGGTTTACTCCGCAAGGTCCATAAGAAATTTGTCTGGGATGACAAGTGCGAGGCCAGTTTTCAGAAGCTGAAACAATGTCTAACCTCCGCACCAGTGCTAACGCTACCGGAAGGAACTGATGGTTATGCGGTCTATAGTGATGCTTCAAAGAGTGGTTTAGGATGTGTGTTGATGCAAAGGGGCAAGGTTATTGCTTACGCATCTAGACAACTGAAAACCTATGAAGAAAACTATCTGATGCATGAACTGGAACTAGCAGTTGTAGTTTTTGCACTGAAGATTTGGAGGCACTATCTCTATGGTGTGAGATGTCAAGTCTTCACTGATCACAAGAGTCTCAAGTATATATTCACTCAGAAGGAGCTTAATATGAGACAACGTCGCTGGACTCGCTGGTTAGAGCTACTCAAAGACTACGACATCGAACTGTTATATCATTCGGGCAAGGCTAATGTAGTAGCTGATGCATTGAGTCGGAAGACACCGCACGAGACTGCAGTGGCTCTACTTACTGCTCAAACCAAGCTGAACCAAGGGTTGTACGAGATTGAAGTCTTGTACGATCAACGTCGAGGATACCTGAGTATGCTTGAGATTCAAGCTACGCTTCTTGATCAGATCAGGGAGAAGCAGGTTGATGATGTGATCTTGGTGAAGCTAAGAAGTGAAGTAATGGACGGGAAAGCTCCCAGTTTCGTGATTCAGGAAGATGGATCACTTTGGTTTCAGGACCGGATTTGTGTGCCTGACGTTGACGGTCTTCGCCAGTTGGTGATGAGGGAAGCCCATTCGTCAGCTTATTCTATACATCCAGGCTCTAGCAAGATGTACAAGGACCTCAGAAGAAAGTTTTGGTGGCCCAACATGAAATGAGATGTAGCAGAGTTTGTGGCGAAATGCTTGTCTTGTCAGAAGATCAAGATAGAACACCGCAGACCCGGCGGTGAATTGCTACCTCTTCTAGTTCTAGAATGGAAATGGGAGGACATTGCAATGGATTTCGTCACAGGGTTGTCAACGACTCAAAGTCAAAAGGATGCTATATGGGTTATCATTGACAGGATCACAAAGAGTGCTCACTTCGTGGCTATCAAGTCAACATGGGAAACCCAGAAGCTATCAGAAGTGTTCTTACACGAGGTTATCCGTTTGCATGGTACTCCAAAGACCATTGTATCGGATCGTGATGGCCGATTCATGTCAAGATTCTGGAAAGAATTGCACAAGGCCATGGGAACCGAGTTAAGGTTCAGTACTGCGTTTCATCGTCAGACGGATGGACAGTCTGAGAGGACCATCCAGACCTTGGAGGATATGCTGAGAGCATGTGTACTCGATCATCCGACTAGCTGGGAGAACAGCCTGAGTCTGATTGAGTTCACATACAATAATAGCTGGCATGCTACTATCAAGATGGCTCCATTCGAGGCTTTGTATGGTCGAAGGTGCAGATCTCCGATTTGTTGGGATGAGAATGCCGATAAGATTCTGCTCAGACCAGAGCTAGTCGAAAGGACTGCCTCGGACATTGCCTTGATAAGACAAAGGATGTTGACAGCTCAGAGTCGACAAAAGTCTTACGCTGATCCGAAGCTTTGTATGGTCGAAGGTGCAGATCTCCGATTTGTTGGGATGAGAATGCCGATAAGATTCTGCTCAGACCAGAGCTAGTCGAAAGGACTGCCTCGGACATTGCCTTGATAAGACAAAGGATGTTGACAGCTCAGAGTCGACAAAAGTCTTACGCTGATCCGAAGCGTAGGAATGTTGAGTTTGAGGTTGGTGACAAAGTCTTTGTCAAAGTACCGCCATCCAAGGGTGTATTCAGATTTGGTAAGCGTGGGAAACTTAACCCTCGCTACGTGGGACCATTTGAGACCCTTGATAGAGTGGGGTCTCTAGCGTACCGTTTGGCATTGCCGCCATCGGCACATCCAGCGCATGACGTGTTCCATGTATCTTTGCTGAGGAAATACGTGCCAGATGAGTCTCATGTGCTGAGTTATGAAGACATCGAGATTCAAGCAAATGGTACCTACGAGGAAATACCTGTACGTATTCTCAAACGCCGTGAGAAGCACTTGCGCAACAAGGTGGTACCGTTAGTACGGATTTTGTGTTCCAAGTCAGGAACCGAAGAGGTTACTTGGGAAACTTGGGAGACTGAGGAGGATATGCTTAGACGCTTTTCCGAGTTGTTTTCGGCCTAAGTTTCGGGGTCGAAACTTCTTTTAAGGGGGAGGTGATGTAATATCCCTCATTTTGTAAGGGAATTTTTGAAATTTTCTAACTCCCGTACTACAAGTCAGATTAAATTCAGAGAAGTTTGGACATTCTATAAAATGTTTGATCTCTGTAATATTTTTCTGAGTAGTATAAAATACAGTTGATGTATTTTCGGGGTTAAATAGTCGTTCGTGTACGAATATATTCAACCCGGGGTTAAAAATATTTAACCACATGTAAAAAGGATAAAAGGTCAAAATCGGACAAATGGCGAAGAGGACAAAAGGCCCAGAAATGGCCTTGACCGCACTCGCGGTCAGTCCACCGCACCCCGCGATGGAGGCCATTTCCTGAGGCGGTCACCGCACCCGCGGTGAGACCACCGCACCCGCGGTGCCATGATGATTTCTGCAAACGCCGAGTTCAGTCGCTGCAACTCTATCCCTTCGCCTGAGCTGCTTGTCCCGTCTTGTCTGTAGGCGCCTACCTTGATCCACTTGCGTGTGTGCTGCTTGCTTGGACTATAAAATGGAGAGAAATCTGAGGAGGAGATTGCCCATCTGATCTCTTTCTTCCTCCTCTGAAATTTCTCCTTCCTCCATTGTTGTCTGAGTGTTGAAGCTTCGCCGGAGTGTTGCCGGAGTTTTCTTTGAGTGGTGAAGGTCCTCCTAAGTGGTGTTTGAAGGTACAAGGAGTTTGGAGATCGAAACCCAATCAAATCGAGGCCAAACGAATCGATTACGGTGAGTTTCCATCGTTGTCGATGTCATTCCCTCTCGCCACTGTAACACCACCGCACCCGCGGTGGGCTGGGTTCGTGGTGTGTTCTTGGGTGTTGTGGTCTCGAGAGAGGCTTGGTTCCTTCGATTCCTTTCATCTCTTCTTAGATTCGTATATTTGGTTATCGAATCTAACTTAGGGTCTCGTTATGGGCCGTTTTATAGGGATTTGTTATCCGAGATCTGTCCCTGTTTCAGACCCAGGAACCCGTCGTCTCTAAGCTTTGTTTAAGCTTTCGTTTGATCTAAGGCAAGTGGCGGTTCACTCTTGCTTATTATTCCATATTTTCATTAATTATCAATTGTTTAATTGTTAATTAATTTGGGATGAATTATTGTTTTCGTTGGGAATAGTTTTGATAAATTATATGTGGAAAATAATATGTTATTATAATAGGTTGTATATCTGCTAGAACAACGCTATTATAGATATATATTTATGATGATTGCCTGGAGGGCATTGATATGGACTATTGAGTGCTTGAACTGTTTAGTTAGCACGAGTATTCGTAGGAATGCTACTGGGGCCCTGCGAGGTCCAGTCGTTTCTTTATAACCTGGTGGAGAGGGCGACCAAACCCCTAACACCATTTTGTTGGTCATGACCTTCCTCTATACTCGGGTATAGAGGTGGTGCACTTAGCCAGTGTCATAAATCTCGGGAGTTGCTCCCAAAAGATCTCTCGTCTCGGGACGAGATGATCATGATAAAAGCTTATAATGTGATGCGCGTTTTGGAATTAAACGAGATAAGTGCCGTTGGTGCACATAATTAATATACCCTCAGGCGAGTAGTGCAGCTAGGAAATAGTACAGTTAGGAAAATTCGTCTTGACTTTGATCAGAGTAAAGTTCTCTTTCCAATCTGGATTCGCATTGTGCGGTGAGGTTGGTCGTGAACCGAAACATCAAGTCGTTTTGAACGCTTGTGTGCAATTATATGTTCTCCAACATTTGTCATGCTTCCGATAAGACTCAATTCATTAGAGTCTTCTTTTGGGTTGATTGATGTAAGACTCGGTCTTTCAGAATCTTCTCTTGATCATGCCTTTTCGTATATTCCAGTAGGAGTATGATGGTTGACTATCGTCATCGGTTGTTATTCGAGAAGCGATGAGTCTAACCTAATACGACTACTTAGAACCACTCTGCTTTTAACCCTTGTATAGTCTTTCATTAGACTAACCAACTGATTATTCCCTTGCATGGTTGGCTGGTGTCATCCGTTCGATTCGGCACATCAGATATATTGCAGTTCCGTGAAGGCTAGAACGAATATGAAGGCAAATGGTGTTTTTGACAAGTTTATCCAGGTTGAGATCCTTGGCGGTGATCGATGTGATCAAGACCTTATGTCGTTTACTTTTTAAAGACTTCCGTTGTAATTCTGATGTATTTGGAATTATGTTAAAATTCAAAAACTATGGTTTAAATGAAAGTTATGATATTTGTATTATAACTGTTGTTTTATGATTTGTATCAACTGGTTAAGCCTTGAGTGACATCGGACAGAACGTTTGAGGTCACTGACGGTAATACCTTTTAAGGATACAATTGGAGGGTGTTATATGTTAGACAAAAGTTCTTAAAATTGAACTCGAGATCTCAAGTTTCTTGTAAAACTCTTATAAAAATCATTTGTTGTCATGATTTAGGCATGCCATTTACCTTAACGGGAGCCTACCTTGTAACAATAAATAAATAAATTATGTCCCATATTGAAAATTGAAAAAAAATATATATATATATATAGGAAAATATTCATGTGAGGAGCACCCTTGGTGTGAAACGTGATAAACATTCTAATCAAATCATTTTAATATTATCATACACCCCATCACACTCAATCTCGATCAACAATCAATGTTGACCGGTGTCACCGGTCAGTTTCTTTTCTTCTTCTTTTTTCGGGCCAAATTTTTTCTTGACTCTTAGTTTCCTAAATGTTTGTATCATAACAATTTTTTTAAAAAAATGAACAATTATCTCTTAAAATTGAACAATTGTATCTTAAATTTTAAAAATTATATAAGTTGAACAATTGTACCTTAAAGATGACAATTTACAATTTTATTTTTATAGTTAGAAAACTAGTTTTCACTATGTATATAAACTTGAACAATTGTATCTTAATAATGAACAATTTCAATTTGTTTTATTTTTTAGGGGCTAGTGATTTTTTTTGGTTTTACTATTCTTGTTTTCCTACATGTTTAGGATTTAAGATTTTAGGGTTTAGGTTTGGATTTTGGGTTTAGGGTTTATGTTTTGAACATTTTGAGATGTATTCAGTTTATATTACCTTATAAACAAAAGTTCAAGTTTATTGCACAATTGTTCAAATTTTAATGAAGTGTTGCTCAACTCTATCTTTGTTATAAGTTTGAACTTTCATGCAATAAATTTGAAAACTTTTCTGATATATTTGAACAAATCAAATTGTTCAAAAATTGATGCACTTTATTCAGTTCTTTTAGAATATTATTCAACCTTTAAAATGTGTTTTCATCAAGTAAAAAAAGGGGGAAATAGTTTAAAGAACAAAAAAACTTGTTTGGAGGGAGAGTGAAAGTGGTTCGAAAAAATATTGAAATTGTTCAATATTACGATATAATTGTTCAAATTAATATACATTATGAAAACATTTGTCTAACTATAAAAATGAAATTGTTCAAATTTTATATACAATTGTTCAACTTTAAAGGTACAATTGTTTAACTTATATAATTACTCAATTATATTTGTTTAACTTTAAGATACAATTGTTCAATTTTATTAAAAAAAACAATTATTATGAAAATGTGTAGGAAATCAAGAATAAAAAGTTGGAAAACAAAATTAGCCAGAAGAAAAAACTGATCGTTGACAGGTGACCAGTCAATGGTCAGACATTGACCATGAAATTGGTTGGATGTTGGAGGGTGTATGTATGCTCAACAGTTAGTGGTCAATGATCAAACCTTGACCATGGAAGTTATTGGATGTTGGAGGGTGTATATATATGTTATTATAGACCCTCTACCATAACCTTCAATCTACTATATATATATATATATATATATATATATATTAAAGCTGAATCCCTTTTACACCACGTGACCCCCAAAATAAACCAACCATGTCTAATCCCATGTGGCAAGCTATCCTTTTTTTTTATTTTATGTTAAAAATTAAAATAAATCAAATCAAATCTCTCCCTAATTAAGAGGTTATGCATACCATATCAATATTTTTATAATCCATTCTTTCCAAAACGTAGCACAAAATATTCTATGTCATATATTGTATGCACTTAAATAAATCTGTAATATTGTTAACACAAATTCTTGCCAAAATGGACCAAAGAATATTCAATAAATTTGCATTGCAATAACAAATGCGTTGGAAACAAATGATATGTTTCCAAAAACTGAAACTACAAATCTACTATATATCTACTAAAGTAGAACCCCAACTAAATCACTTGACACCTCCACAATAAACCCACCCTTCCCTACAGCCACGTGGCATCATGCCATTAATTTTGTCGGGTGGCAATCTATCCTTTTTTCGATTTAAATTTGAAAATCAAATATCTTCAATAATTTACAGCCTATGCATACTATACAAAAATAAATTTGTAATATTTTTATAATCAATTATTTCCAAAATTTACCACAAACTATTACATTCTATGCAGATTTGATTTCTCTGCAATATATATCTTATGCACTATACAAAAATAAATCTGTAATATTTTCAACATCAAGTCTTTCCAATATGGACCACAAAATATCCAATAAACCTGCAATGCAATAACAAATTTGTACCAAACAAATGATTTGTTCCAAAAACGGAACCTGTAGATTTGCTTACATATTACTAATTAGTGACATAAGAATATGGAGGAGGACTCCAAGGATTATATAGTGCACGTGTTTATAATTGGTTTTTGTATTACTATACTACTGGATAATTAGATAGCAATTTAATTATGTAATGTTTTATCTACTTTAATTGAGTAAACATACACCTCTGATTACATGCAAATATGCATCAGTGGCGATTCTAATGGTAGTTTGTAAATTTATTATTTAACTATTGAAATTCTCGTACCAGACACGGGTTTTTATGCATTAAAAAATATTAATAATTATTAAAATTAATCTATGTATTAAAAAAATATATCTAGATAATATTGATATCAAAATCATATTCGGATCATAATTTCGTATATCAATCATTCATATAATTAAGAAATTTTGGATTTGTATATAATTAGGAAATTTTGAATTTGTATATAATTAGAAAATATTTGAATTTGTATTATATGTGTGCTTGATTTGTATTTAAATTAGGAAGAGGGATAAACAGATCCAAAATTTCCTATACCACATGTCACCCTAAGAATAAACCATGCCATTTTATTCCACTTGTCATCATCTCAATTTTTCAAGTAATAAAATTTTATTTTAAAAATCAATATATATCTTAATTCTTTCCAATTATATTTGTAATCTCTAAGATTACTAAAACAAAATTTAATATCAATAAGGAAATTTGTAATCTTAATAATAATCCACCTAATCTTTTACATCTTTTCCATCATAAGCTAATCTTATATAAACAAATACACTTGGACCAAAAAACAAATTCCATAATTATATAACATTTTTTTTCCTTTTTAATAATTTATATCTCGATCTTATTAGGACCTTAATTTGTACATTCGTTTTCTAAACGTTCATAAATATGTAATGAGTAAGTGATTAATTAGTATCTTATAATAGGTCAAGTATGTGCACTTTTTATTTGCATTGTAAAATGTAAATATTTGCAATAAAAAAATATTATACATAATCTTATAAATAAGTGTTTTGTAAAGACATATTATTACATACTCTATACTTAAATGAAATAAGATATATTACTTAGTTATACAAAATCTTAGAAATAAATGTTTTGTAAAGATACATTATTACATACCCTATTCTTTTTGTCACATGGAATTTTCTCAATTTTTTAAATTTAATATAATAAATATATATCAGATTCTCCTATATCCTAAACTAAACATGTCAATCATAATAACGATCTTCAACTTTTTTAAAATTTAATATAATAATAATTATATATAAGATTATTCTAATTCCAAAACTAAACATGTCAATCAAAATCATATAGCTTATATATTATCATATTTCCATAATTAAAAATACTAAACAATAAAGGCAAAAGTCAAATTCTAAGCACCACCAATAAGTAGTTTAATGAGGGATTATCAACTACATTTGAAAATATACAATGTATAATGTTTTAAGTTAGTTACCATAAATTTATGTTTCTATGAATGTATTCTAACATTCCGAAAAGATAAGACTAAGACCCAAAAGTTACACTCGATAAAAGTAAACTTTATACAAAACAAAGGTGAAAATTCGCTATAAGTATAATGGTTTATGACCATGTCAATATATTTTATGAAACATATAATTAGTATGCATAATTTTTGTTTTGAAGTCGTTCAAAGCGCAGAGTGTAATCTACTATATATCTACTAAACCAAAACCTTATGTGTCATTACCACATTTGATTTGTCTACGTGTCATCACTCATCTAACCATCATCCACTACATCATCCAACTATTAGAAATAAAATAAAAGAATTATCAACTACAAGAGCTGCCAAAAGTTATGAAAAGATATGAAAAAAATAATAATATTTTTTCCATGTATAGAATAAGATAAGTTTTGATTATAGTAAGTAATCACAATCAATAAGATAAGTTTTTATTATAGAATCTCAATTTGTATGCATATGGATTTTTTAACCATTTATTTTCCTAACTAATCTTAAACGGATAAAAAAAAATTATTTTTCATATATCTTATTTGATGGTGTAAGTAAATTTATATCAACTAATCTTGTCATATCATCTTAAAACATTTATTGTTTTTACAACTCTTCCCTATAACCTTTCTACACATTGAAGCTACACAATATTTTTTTATTAATATAAATTTATCAATTTTGTTAAATCCAATGTTTATGATGTAGTAGTCTACGATCAAGTCCACAAATTGCTTGAAACTGTAGATTCATATCAAGAATATGTAAAATATTATTGAAGAGATTATCTCAAATTCGATTAAGATAAATCCAGTGTTTATAAAGCTGTCAAAAAGTGATCGAACCTGTTTTATTGACCTCATCGAAATTTTTGGTAACCCGAAGTTACCGAACCCGAATTTACCGAGACTGAACCCGACCTGATTAACGAATAAATGTGGTGTATTAATAAAATATAACATAAAATATATATGATAAATGACATATAAATAATGGTAATATGCTCAATTATTCTAGAAAAAAAAAGAACATTATTGTATTTTTATAATTTTTATAATTCAGATATTTATAATTTTGGTCTACTAATATCAATTACATTAAAATAATGAATAGTATTTATTTTTTTAATTCATTTCAACTTATTTTTGACAAATTTAAATTACTTTTTATCTATTTAATAATATTTAAAAAGTGAACAAAATATTTAAAAATGACGCTTTTGACCCGTTGGTCAACCCGAATCGTCCGTTGACCGGCCTATAATGACCCGACCCAGCTTTAAGTCAAAAAAATAAAATTACTTAAGTTTTTTTTCTCGTCTCATGTGAAAATTACCTTAAGCTTTATAAAAAAATTAAAATTAATATTTACAAAATAGGATTCAAGTCACATTGGATTTAAGGCATATAATATTTTTATGCGCATGATTTTAGCCTCGTATGAAGTAAAATCTTGGCTCCGCACCTGCCTATATATATATAGTATATTACATAAGATTGATGGAATATTTCCTTCATTATCTATTGATTTGGATTAAAAGCTCACGGAACTTACGTACAGACTATCACCGACATATATATACAGCATCATTAAACGACCCACCGTACTTTTAACATTAATGCACCATGCATGTCTAAGGGATCGAATAACTTCCATCAAAGATAATCTAGAATATAGAGTGAGTTTCTCATACATTTGATTTTATGGTATAATATGTGAAATATTATGGGTCATTGGATTAAGGAGATGGAGGAATGAGATTAAAATGGGTGAAAAAGTGTGAATAATGACGCGGTGATATAACCGTAAATACGACGATTTTTTTTTTCTTCGGCCAACAATTTTTTTATTTTTCGTCTCTGATCGTTTTGGAATAGACAATTATTGACGTTCACATATAAGTATTACATGTTCATTGTTTTATACCGTAATGTTCATATATAATATGATCATGTTCAAACACATGTCTTTGCACATTTAGTGCTTATTTGTGAACTTCAGTGCACAAATAAGTGAACGTTAAGAGCTTATTTGTGAACCTTCTATATAGGTTATTTCATAATGATCAGGGAACGTTAAAAGCTTTTTATTTTTATTTTTCAGGAATAGACAATTATTGACGTTCACATATTAGTACTGAATGTTCATTATTTTATGATGTCAAGTTCACATATAACATGTCCATGTTCAAACACATATATTTGCACATTTAGAACTTATTTGTGAACTTCAGTGTACAAATAAATGAACGATAAGAGCTTATTGGTGAACATTTTATATAGGTTATTCCAGAATGATAAGATAACGGAAAAAAAAAATGTTGACAAAAAAAAATGTATGGTCGAGATCGCTTCTCATTTCGCACGGAAACCCAAATCCTAGAGTATATCTAAGTACATAACTAGGATACCAATAATAATATTTAAAATAACGTATAGATAATTGCTAGCAATCTTAGGCAGATTTCCTTTCATGACTATTGCGGTCTTGATTCTGGTCCATTGCTAATGCTCTTCCCCACAGCGCAAAGGCGGCTTGTTGTGTGTAAGGAATCAATGTCAACTTCTGTGCACTTGGTTTGTGGATGGTGGATATGACTAGATCAAGTGCATTTCAGTACCAATTGCTTGTGGGAGGTATAATTCCTTTCCTTCAGAACCTCCATGGAACATGCCCAACCACAAATGCTTTTTTTCTTCTCTTTTTTGGTGAGAATTCAATTTGGTGAGATTTTTATCCGCTCAAAAATTGTTAGGCACATAACCACCTACTGACCTAGGCTAGGGATGAAAATTAGGTCACTCTAGGAAAGTATTTGCATGAGAATTATCAACATGAATCTCATCATGAGACCGTGATATAAGAATTGAAGTTTATTATTATAACGATGTTTCTGCCGTTAAACACCTCATTTTAGAAAGTTTTGATTAGGTGTTATAATTTTAAAGATTTTACTATATTTTTAAAAGGGTTGAAGCTTTCCCTTTTAACGAATAGCTATTAAAACAATAAGCTTTAACATATGTCCTTATGACATGGTTAAAAAAACCGTTATTACAATATGTGATTTTGACGTCTTGTTCTTGATACCCTTCATAAAAGAAGTTGTGCTACGCTTTGTTAAGATTTTACTCACCCCACCCATGATTTTTTTAACTCATTCTTGTTTGTTTTCTCATATCGGTCGGTCTCACTAACAATTTATTCAATTTTTCAATATGATTAGATCTGTTTTATATATGGAATCACTTATCCTTATAAAAAAAATAATAAAATAGCTCTATTTTGAGGCAAATTTATTTTTCCCCCACGGGCGTAGTCGAGTGGAAATCCCAGGGGAGTAGAAACATGGGGTGGGCAATCCCTCCCGTGTTCGAAACGGAGGGATGGAAGCGGAGATGCACGCGCCCGCGAATTTAACGTCCCTGAGTTGGGGGGGCACCTACGGTTGGGCTCCAACGTGGGCCTGACAGAGGGGGGACGGGATTAGTGGGCTCACTTCGGTGGCCCGACACCCGGCTCCGGCAAAAATAAAAATAAATAAATAAATAAATAAAATAGCTCTATTTTGATGCAAATTTAAATTTTACATTTCGGATTTTAACTATCAAACTTTAGAAAGCTTTGATTAGGTGTTATAATTTACAAGATTTTACTATATTTTTAAAAGGGTTAAATCTTTCCCTTTTAACGAATAGTTATCAAAACAATAAGCTTTAACATATGTCCTTATGATATGATTAGAACAACCGTTATTACAATATGTGGTTTTGACATCTTGTTTTGAAGGGAGCAATTTCAGGAATTTTGATGCCCTTCATAACAGAATCGGTGCTACGCTTTGTTAAGATTGTACTCACCCCACCCATGATTCTTTTTAACTCATTCGTTAGTATGTTTTTTGTGTTGTTTGTCATATCTTGTTTGTTTTCTTATATCGGTCTATCCCACTAACAATTTATTCGATTTTTCAATATGATTAGATCTGTTTTGTATATCGAATCACTTATCCTTATAAAAAATAATAAAATAGCACTATTTTGATGCCATTTTAAATTTTACATTATGCGAGTTGGATTTTAACTATCAAACTTTGGGAATTCAATACATAAAAGTAGATTATATCACAAAAGTAAAATCAGAATTCATACATCATGTCACCAGCATGAAAATTCTCAACAAAATTATACCATATAAATAAAATGATTTTTTCATCCCATTCCCTTAGAACATAAGATAAGTATTCAAATTTAAGACAGGATATGTTTACCAAAAAAGACAGAATATATATTCAGATTTACGTCAAATCTGATGCTTACCAAAATGGGCTAAATGTGACAGATTTGAATCCTTCATTTCTTCGATAATTATGTGTGCTATGTAGTGGATTACCTGTGGGCCACTCCACCATTTCATTAATTGGGCTGCTCAAACACGTCTCAAAATGGGCTTTCAGACTCTGGGTAGGCCCAATTCGTCTTCAAAATCGGAGTCCGAGGAGAGGGTTTTGGACCCATTGGCCCTTTAAGGATTTTCAATTAATAAAATTATCCCTTATTAGTTTTTATAAATTTTTCCTACAGCTTATTTTATTTTATTTTTTTCTCTCTTCTTTGTTTTTTCTCTCTCTAAAATATTGTTTTTTAAGGTTTAGGGGGTAGGATTTAGGGGGAGGGAGAGGGGGTTAATTTCCTAGGGGGTTAGTTTCTTAATAAAAGCGTCACACATATGTCATTTACCCAACTCATTCGTCGGAGGAAGGTTGTTCTCATAGATGCAAGTAGACCTGTCAACTGGATCGGGTTGGTCGGGTTCGGATCATGTCGGGTTCAGGTTAAATCGGGTTCGGGTCGATCGGGTTGGTAAAATTTTCGGGTCGGGCGGGTTCGGGTTGACCCAGCGGGTCGAATATGTTCTTTTTTTATGATTATTATTATGATTTTTAACTTTAATAAAATAATTGTAATAATATAATTAATATTATATTATTATTTAATATAAATAAAATAAAATATACAAAATAAAAGAGATCCGCGAGCTCAAATTTGCGTTCGAGTCGAGTTCAGGTTCGGATCCTTCTTGACCCAGTGACGTTCAATTCAAATTCGAGTCCTTTCGGATCGGATCGGGTTTTCGGGTTGGTCCGATTTTTGACAGGTTTAGAGGCAAGAGTGCAAGCCAAAGTAAAACAAAGGCGCCATTAAAATTTGCCACTATTGTAGCTAAATTTACTGTACTGCCATTTGTACTTCCTGAAGGCAATACTATATTATTATACCACTTTTGACCCATCATATATCCGTTGGAAGAGCAAAACTTAAAATGTGAATATCAGAGGACCCAAGTATGAAATAAATAAATTTATAACATTTGGCATGCAAATAGCTAGAAATTTACACATTCCATTTGGCACCCACAACTTCTTGAAATCCACCTCAATCCTTGTCAAAGTTCACTTCTAAATTATCACCCACTTGTACATTTGACATTATTTGTTTTTAGCATAGACCCCCGCAGGCAAAAGACCATTTCTCTAGTCTTTACTTCCTGCACAGCCATAAAAGCAAAACACCCAAGAAATAAAACTAAATCATGAGATACAATAATACAGTAAAACCTTGCATTTATAAAGGTGACATGACACACAACAGCAGAACTCAGAACCCAGAAATAACAGTATAAAAGAACATTTAATGTAAGCAAAGCACTGCTCTACTTCACAGCAAAGGAAGACACACTTATAGCTTCTTGAGACTTTAAATTACAACAACAAAAAACATCACAAACACAAAAAACAAGAGGTAAGAAAAAATTAAAGAAACACTAACCCTCTTTCTAATTCCTACCCAACTTGATCATTAGCCTAAAAAAACAACAACAGGAGGAGAAATCCTCCAAAAAACAAGTCTTTTCATCAGTGAATCTAACATCAGTTCTTAGGACGAGCGACCCAGAGAGAGCTGAGAGCACGGAGACGAGTGGTATAGTCGTAAATAACGAGGAGAGCACGAGCTGCTTGGCGAGTCGTCAGGATCCTGTGCAGCTGCTGTAGTGTCTGCTGCCTCAACAGATCAGCCTAATAATATAAAACAGAAACCAAAGGGATCAAACTATTGGATCTTCATAATTGAGGCATGTAATGAACAATAGTAGTACTAGATTTCTTTTGCTTTTCCCACAAGAGTATTCAATGCAATGCATATTGTGACTTTTAGAACATGTTTGATCATAAGTGAATGGGCATTTTAAATTAAATCCCACCTTTAAAGTATTGTAAAAAGTACATGAACAATATTAAATCAATGACATACAACAGGACAAAGGTAATGAAGATTTTGAAGCATGAGTTGAATCTATATATATATTTCTGATAGCTGCAAGCAATCCAAATACCAAAACACAAGAGGCAAAGAATGTGGTCCTCCTAAGGCTTAATATTGAATGTGATGAAGTCAGGGTGCAGTAAGAAAGATGTTGAAATTTAATGCAGGAATCAGCAAAGCTATTCTCACAACTCGGATCACGTAGGGTCAACAGACTCAACACTCAACAGCAAAAGGGAGAGCACACATTAAGTCAGCGAATCGTATTCATTGCGAAAGATTTCGATTCAGATTTTACTCTCTTTTTTCCGTACCTGGTGAACGAAGTTTTCGAGTGTCGCAAGCTTGCTCATGGCTATAGCCATTTGGCCCATGTAGTCGGCTACGTTGCCGGATCCCGAAGGACCCAAGCACGTTGAAGAGAGCGTCTCCACAAGCGACTGCTGCAACGCTTCCATTCCTTGCGACAAAGCGTCCTCGGCTTGCTGTGAAGACTGTTGGAGGTTGCAAAACCCGATCAGTTGCTGGTCAGTCAAAGGCTCGAGATGGCTCACTAGGATCTACAAAATGCACAACAACCAAAATCATCAATTTAATGCATTAAAATGCATTATTATAGGAGTCCAAACGGAGTGTCTTAAGACCTTGAGGAGTTCAGAAGTGCGAAACCCGCCTAGCCACATGAAGAACCGCTCAGCCGGTGTCTTCCACATGCCAGAGAGCATGTGGAAGACGTCGGACTTCACTCCCAAGCCCTTCAACCTATAGAGATCAGAATAATTCAGCATTACACCGTCTACAAGAACGCGAAGATCTTCATCGGGGAGATGGGTATTAATGGCTGATCTGAGCTCGTTGATCAACCGCTGGTGATCGTCCATCCACCGAGCATAGCTCACATCAAAGGCTAACGCTCCTGTAAGGAGAGAAATAGTTAATAAACTTAACAGATCAATAATGTTTAGTACAGAAAAGGCAAATATCTAATGATGAGTCTTTGTTTTGGTACCACCAGAAGAGTGCCCCTGCTCCCCTGAGAGTCCAGCGGCAATAAATATACCCTGCATACGAGCATTAAGTATACGGATCACGCAATAATATGTAAACAAGCATGCCCTAGCACATTACAGGTGAATTAATTAGCAGTTGCCAAGTATAGAATGAATCAACAAGAGAACAATGTTTCTTCGTTCGATATACCTGCTGGCGTGCTTTTTCGAGCTCTTGCTCAAGCTGTGTAAGCTTTAGACGACTGCTCTCTAGTTGCTGAACATATGCCTAATGAGAACGAATTAAAACAAGCAACTTTTATATGATATCAAAAATATAATGTAGGTCTGAAGATCATCAAAACAGCAATCGAATAAGAAGAGAAAGTTGTAAACCTTCTTCCTTAGCCTACTCTTACGAGCGGCTTCTCGATTCTGTGCTAGCCTCCTAAGAGTCTGGAAAATGTAGTGAACAAACTAACTCTTTAAGTATAATTGAACCCTTTATAACCAACATACATTTAATCAAGGAATCAAAAAGCAATAAAAATGACCTTTTGTTCTTCATTCTTGCCCTTAGACTGCCCTGTTGATTCAAACACAACTGGTCCAAGCTGAACCCCACCAAGCTGTAGAAAAATATCATTAAACAGGAAGGGATGAAGATACCAAAAAGACAATAAACATCATAGTATAAGTTGAATAAATAGTAATATGCAACTTCTCATTATAGAAGACTAGCAAGTTTTATAACAGCTTTAAATGGCCACCAAAACACCTATGATTATAAGACAGCGACAGACAGAAAAGAATCTAGGATATGCAGGTTGAGCCCTCTTTCTAACAAATCAAACTAAAGTAGCAAAAACCATACAAACAAGGAAGGAAATCCATCCTTGCACTTCATGCATTTTTACATGCAATTGACTAGCAAAAGATTCTTTTTTTCAAAAAAAAAGAACTGCAAAAGTTATAAAAACAAAGAACCTGATTTCTGTCATCAGTATCAACATCAGTGGAGGAATCAGTTTGCTGGCTAGTGTCACCCATGCCAGAATCCCCCCAATTCTCAAAGTGGCCGTTGTTTCCCAACCCACCGCCGCCAGCACAGGCCACCGTCACCAGCGGCGCCGCCGCAGCGGGCCTCTTCTCTATCAGCACCTCCCCTGTATCCACAACCGTCGCCGGCACTGAAGGTGTTGCACCCAACAAGCCCTGAAAGAAACCCCCAATACCCAACAAACCAGAAATCAACACAAATTTCTAAAATTTATGAGCACGACTTGAGATTATGTTTGTGTATTTACCGGATTTAAGGGTCCGAAATGTAGACTTGAAGGGACGGTTACGTTGGCGGATTTGAGTGGGCTGTAAACAGAGCCTGTTACTCAAAAAAATAGAAAATTAATAAAACAGAGGAAGTAGTTAGAAAGTTTATAACTTTTATAAAAAAATCTTTTCTTTTGTGAGTCAGGAGTTTACTTCGGCTTAAATCAACGGCATTGTGTTGGTGGAAAACAATGGGATGTTGATCAAGCTCTCCTACTTCATATCTCCCGCCGTTATTTCGGCTGCTTTCTTCTCCTCCTCCTTCTCTGCTTAGAAAACAGGTTAAAGAAAAAAAACAGAGAGAGAGATCAGGATAATCTTTCATGGTAAACCCATTTCATGTGAGTTGAAAAAACCGAGGAGAGTGAGACCTGAGGAAGAAAGAGGAACGGTAGTACGGCTGAGGAGTATGATGATGGTGGTGGTGGGTAGAAATCGCCTTGAAACTCTGCATTTTGGTTTTCTGGGTTGTAAATAAAATGTCGCTCTCGAAAGCACACACACTCAATAAAGAGGGAGATGGTGGAGTTTTCAGTCAGAAACCCATGGAAGGGGAAGAAGAAGGAGAATAAAGAATCGTTACAAGACAAAAAGAAGAGAAAGAGGAGAAGAAATCATGACATTTTTTCACTTTGGGTTGTATCTCTGTCTAAATCATGAAAAGAAACAAAGGAGGGAGGGGAGTAGAGGACGAAAACCAGAGCAAAATAGAAGAACAGAGGGGGGAAGAAAAGCATTAAAATCCGAAGGAGGAAAACAGAGAGATAGCGTATCAGTACGGCACTCCGCCCATTTTTAATTTTCCAAGGGGATTTGATGTTTGAAACAGAGTAGGCTCTGGGCTACTGCACTGCACCCTTTAATTTGCTTTTTAAATCTAAAATCAATTTCTATTACCGTGCTCTGATCTTACCTACGGAACCCCTTTTCCCTCTACTTACTAAAATCATCCGCATACTCAATCAATATAAACATTGATTATATAAATTTAGGATATTTTGAATCATGAGATAACACATTAAAGACAAATTCCGCGCGATAGCCATTAAGGGAGTGTTCGGTTGAGTTGAAATAAGGATTGAAGGAAGGGTTGAAGTTGCAGGGATTGAAGTTGAAAATTTTGCTTAATGTGAGGGGGGACATTATGCAAAATTTGGGTTGAAGTGAGGGTTGAAGTTGAAGCAAATGTGCTCCTTCAACTCCAATTTCACCGAACGAGCCCTAAATATCGCGAATGGCGTGGAGTGTCAAAAAAAAATATCAATAGAATATTGGTCAAGAAGTTTAGTCTTTTAAGCATTCTATCCAGAAGTTTCGGTCAAGAAGACAAATTCCGCGCGGTAGAATATTGGTCAAGAAGACAAATTCCGCGCGATAGCCATTAAATATCGCGAATGTCTAGTCTTTTAAGTGTTCTATCCAGAAGTTTCGAGTTCGATTCATGTTGGAGTCGTGTATAGAGACAGTGTTGTTGGGAGGAGTCTACCACTTCGTGTGTCAACAATACTCTGGTCTGAACGTAGAGCGACTCTGACCGATCGAACCAGGCGATTAAGACCCAAAAAAAATATGTGTCGTAATCATGAAGTTTTACAAATTCCATATGATACACTCAAACCTTATAAAAAGTAAAAATTATTACAATGTATCTATATATTAAATATAATTTAATAAAATTATAATATTTTTATGGCAATTAAAAAAATACATCATCTTTATTTTTTTTATGAGACCGCCAAGTTTTATATTTTTTGCAAGGAAATATTAAAAAGCTACTCTTATTTACATATTCTTCATTAAACCATAAGTTTTTCTTACAGAATTAATATAATTTATTTAGTTGTATAAAAATTAAAAATACACCCGTATTTAAATATCTTTTTCAATAATATCTTTTTTTAACGATCAAAAGTAGATGGTATTTTGATAAAATCTTTTTTCTTTCAAAACAATATTTGAAACTTGGGATTTTTGTAAAAGTTACTCGATAACGTTTTAAGGGAGAAAAAAAAATCATAAAAGTAGTACATGTTGGGTGAATTTTAAATAATAATAATTATGATGTCATAAAATGTGTAAATAAGAGAAGATTTTTATAATTTTGCTTAAAAAATCATAAAATTTTGTGGTTTTATAAAAGATAAAGATTAGGTGTTTACTTAAATACCACAAGATATGATATTTTTATTAAATTAAGTTAAAAAATGGGTAATTTGTAATGTTTTTTTTCGCTTTGTATAATGTTTGAGGACACCGGACGAAATTTACGAAATCTCAAGATTATCACGCGGACTTTTTAAAAACTTTGATATCACGCGAAATTCGCAATACCTCGTGGCTATCATGCGGAATTTTCCCACATTAAATTACATTATTTTATATTAAAATAATAATTTAATGCTATTTAACGTAATGTATTATTCTCGAAAATCCAGGCGGACTTTTAGACTACGTTTATTTTGGGGGTTTATGATAGTCGATTGTAGTTTATGGAGCGTATGTATGTTATATTCATTCAATAAGCTCTTAATATGTTGTTCGATAAAAACAATTGATTATAATTATGATACATTGTACAAGCTTATTAAAATACTGATATTTAATTTATGCTAGCTTATACAAGTTTATGTTTTTTACTGTAATTATTATTCTTTTCAAGTTATTATATTAAAATATTTATTATATTTTTTTTAGATATATGTGTATTTTGTTGAAAATTGTTGGAAAAACTATTTTTTTAAATATTTTGATACTGTATTTTTTATAAAAAAGTAATTATAATTAATAAAGTTTTTTTATTCAAAAATCCACAAGTTAAAAACCGAAAAAATAACAAAGTTTAGATATGGACTTCACTCGACTAATTGAAAACAATATAAATATGGGACGGATGAGATACGATACGAGTGGTAACAAATGAAATGATTAGTGTAAGTGCATAACTCACTCCTGGGAACTTAGAGAGAAGGTAAATGCCTTTTCTCTAAAAACCCTCAAATCTATCAAACTCCACCCTCTCTTCCAAACCCTAAGGGTTATCGCCACCAAGCCCTCAACCCCCTACTCCGATCAATCTTGGCCTAGGAGATACAATCGGAATTTACCTACATATGGGTTATCCCTATCTGTAAACACTACCTTGTAACCCTTAACCCTCTCCAATTTCGTTTTCTACCATCGAACCGCCGCCATCTACATCTTCATCCTTATCCCAAAAGTGATTCCCGATCAGGTTCCTCCCTTAGTGGTTTCACCGCCCACCGGCGTCGGTTTTGTTCTTCTTCCCCTCGCTTCTCAAACTAATATATATCAGATCCACCATCCCCACCTAATAAACAACACTAGATCTGTTGCTTCTCAAAATGAAAACCTTTTTCTAGATCAGTAATGGTGTATTCCCTCTACATTTAGCCTCATTTGTAACACTTGGCTCCTCTCGATCTACTCTTTGTCGCTCCTTTTCGAAGATCTGCAGGGGAAGAACTCAAAAATCATCTGTATTCACAGGGATAACCTTCCTTGGCAAATACAAAAGTTGGGGACGCTTGGTGGTTTTTGCTTCCATACCGACCCAATCTCGATTCCCCCATCAAGCTTGGTGGTTTCGACGACTTTTTGGTGGTGGTATCTGCCTTTTGTATTTTAGTTGTACTGGGATGCCTCCATGATTCGGCTATGGTGCTCTATCGGGTTTCCTCTCTTCGTAGTTGTCTACAAGAATAGATCTGCACTACCAGGTGTGTTCTAGTAATTTGCCTGATTTACCATCTCTCCTTTATCCGCTTAAATAACTACTAGTATAACTGCTGCTTAATAGAGATGTTTCCATGCACTTTCAACCTTCCACTAAAAATTTGTTGGTTTGTTCGGATGGAATTTTGGTGGTCTGCAATAATTATTTCTATCTGCCTCATCTCTACTCGATGTCATATGATATGAATTTTGGGTACTAAACCTGATGCGCCCCTGCCCACCATGACTGCTGTAACACCCCCAAATATTCTCTTGGAAGTATTACTGCCAGTGACCTCGGATATTACATCCTGAAGTCATCCCAGGCTTTTCCAGTTGATATAAACCATCAAACCACAGTTATAATACCAAATATCATAACTTTTATTAAAACCAAAGTCTTGGAATTACAACATGATTCCAAGTACTTTTAAAATACAATATCAGAATTATTACAGCGGAAGTCTTTAAGCAAAACATAATTAACACAGCGGAAGTCTTTTAAATAAAGCGACAAAATAACTTGTCAAAATACCGTTCATCTTCATAGTCGTTCTAGCCTTCACGGAACGGCAACTCACCTGATGTGTCGAATCGAACGGATGACACCAGCCAACCATGCAAGGGAATAATCGGTTGGTTAGTCTAATGAAAGACCATGCAAGGGTACAAAGCAGAGTGGTTCGAAGCATTCGTATTAGGTTAGACTCATCGCTTCTCGAATAACAACCGATAACGATAGTCAACCACCATACTCCTACTGGAATATATGAAAAGGTATGATCAAGAGAAGATTCTGGAGACCGAGTCTCACAGCAATCAATCCCAAAAGAAGACTCCAACGAAAGTGAGCCTTATAGGAAGCATGACAAATATTGGGAAACTTAATTAATAATATCATACAAGCGTTCAAAAACGACTTGATGTTTCAGCTCACGACCAACCTCACCGCTCACGGCGAATCCAGATTGGAAAGAGAACGTTACTCTGATCAAAGTCAAGATGAGATTTCCTAGTTGTACTATTGCCTAGCTGCACTACTCGTCTGAGGGTATATTAATTATGTGCGTCAACAGTACTTATCTTATTTAATTCCAAAACCACATCACGTTATAAGCTTTTAAATATATGTTTCGCCGTGAGGGACATATATTGACGGGAATCCTTCCCAACGTTTGTGTCACTGGCTAAGTGCACCACCTCTATACTCGGATAGAGGACGATCATGATCCTTTGTTTGGCTTGAGGCTTTCCGCCACCCCCTCCACCATAATTATCAAGAAACGACTGGACCACAACGAGTCCAATGTTCCTAACTACCAGTGCTAACATAACAGTTCAACACAGTCAACAATCATAATCAAATCAAAGCCATCAATGCCAACATCATAGATCTATCAATCTATATATATATATATCAAAATAGCGTTGCTACTAACAGTATATGCAACCTATTATAATCTTTCATATGAAATTCACATTTAAAATCCACACAAAACCATTACGAACATAATAGCGCTGTATCTAGCATTATACAACCTATTATAACATCACTTCTTTTCATCAAATTATTTATCAAAACTGTTCCCAACATAAACAATAAATAAAAGCAGTAATCATTCCAAATTAATTAACAACTAAGCAATTAATAATTAATGGGAAATATGGAATGATGAGCAAGAGCGAACCGCCACTTGCCTTAGATCCGACAAAAGCTTTAGCAAAGCTTAGAGACAACGGGCTCCTAGGTCTGAAACTGGGACAGATCTTGGATAATAAATCCCTAAGAAACACCCCATAACGAGACCCTAAGTTAGACTCAATATCCACATAATTGAATCCAAAAGAATAGGAAAAGAATCGAAGGAACCGAGCCTCACCCGAAGCCAAACATCCAAGAACACACAACCCGGACAGCTCACCGCGGGTGCGGTGGAGCTCGTACCGCGGGTGCGGTGGACAGACAGAGGCAAGAGTTCAACAACTTCCATGGAGAAAACTTACCCAAATCAATTCGTTCGACTTTAAATCGTTCTTGGTTTGATCTCCAACCTTCATATGCCTTAGAATACCACTTAGGAGCACCTTTCTAACACTCAAAAGGGATTCGGATCTCTCACAAACAAAGCTCAAAAGCTTGCACAACAATGGAGAAAAATAGAGGAAGAGGAAGATGAAGCCTTTGACTTCTGATTTCAACTCCTTTTATAGGCCCAAGCGAGTAGCTCACCAGCAGGAGACAAGCCGGAGACAAGGAGACAACAAGTGGGACAACTTGCTCGGCCAAGGATAAGATTTTCAGAAATCTTATCGCGATGTCAACGCTGTCGACTTCCACCGCGGGGTGCGGAAGGGTGCGGTGGCGACTCTGTTGCCGCCTCCAAATTTGGCCTTTGCCGCGGGTGCTGCCACTTGACCGCGGGGTGCGGTCAAGGCCATTTTTCACCTTTTTTGTCCTTTTCAAACTTGGGTTAATTATCTTAACTCCGGGTTAAATATATTCATACACGAACGACTAATTAACCCCAAAAATACGTCCACTGTATTTTATATTACTCAAAAAAAATATTACAGAGATCAAACATATTACCGAATGTCTGAACTTCTCTGAAATTAATCCGATTTGTAATATTGGAGTTGGAAAAATTCCAAAATATTCTTGAAATATCTGGGATATTACATTACTACCCCCTTAAGAAAAGTTTTGACCCCGAAACTTGCATTAAACTAATGAGGAACTTGCCTCAACATCAACTTTACTATTTGAACTTAATATCCTTAATCATAACCGGCCTTATGCCATCTCTAACTTAAATCCTTTAAGATTCCTTAATTTCCTTCAAGAACAATCATAACATCTCATTCCTACGTTCCTCGAAATGAATCACATACGATACTACTCTTATTTCCTCAAAGAGAGTGATACCATAAGCCTTATAGATGACATACTCACAAGATGTCAATCCTTGACAATTCCCAAGAGACCTAACTCTTCATCCTCTGGAAATTCCACTTATCGAGTCCAATGACTCGTACTGTCTTAAATAACTTATTTCTAACTTAAAATCCTTATATTCCTCAAAGATACTCATAAATGAACACTTTAGGCATCAGACTCTTCAAGCCTTGCCTTACGAGGTCTTCCTCCGGGTCCTCATCGGAAGTTCCCTCTGGATCTTCCCTCGGATCTTCCCCCTCTCGAGGATCTTCCTCAGGGTTTTCCTCTGGATCTTCCTCTTCCTAAGGATCTTCCGCAGGATCTTCCTCCGGATCTTCCTTCTTCTGAGGATAATCCTCGGGATCTCCCCTAGGATTTTCCTCTCCTTGAGGATCTTCCTTAGGATTTTCCTTAGAGTTCCCTTGGAAATCACTTCCATTTAAACGTCGTTATTAGAATTTCTCGTTGGCCTACCTTAACGGCTCAGCGAGCTCTACCCTAGGTTCATCCCACGAATTCTCATACAGAGGCAAATCTCGACTGCATCGAGCATTAATCCTTCGTATTCGTTTTCTCAACAATGAATGTCAACGACTATGACATCATACTTAGACCTCAAAACTCCTAAGAGTGATTCCTTAATTATCCCATATATCAATGTAATAAAATCACTTAGAATAGATCAACTCGGTGATTCTATAGATGAACTCAAACCGAGTTACTAGGTTCTACAACCTTAAATCATAACGAGGAAGTTGGAAATTCAAGCCTTACTGGAGATGATAGAATCATCTCGGCACCTTCCGAGTCCTTTCAAAAGAATAGACAAACACCTATGTCTTACAACAACAAGAAGAAATCAGCCTTTCTAGATATAGAGGTAACTCTCATACCTCTCATATCAGACTAAAGAAGGCACGACTATGAACGGTGATATTTCAAATTCTTTTCATTTTGAAAATTCAGAGCCTTTGAAAATATTTTTCAATTTAAAATGAGTAAATGGTTTAGGAAATCCCAAACCCGTTTTCAAAACTTCCGGCTCTGATACCACTTCTGTAACACCCCCAAATATTCCCTTGGAAGTATTACTGCCAGTGACCTCGGATATTACATCCCGAAGTCACCCCAGGCTTTTCCAGTTGATATAAACCATCAAACCACAGTTATAATACCAAGTATCATAACTTTTATTAAAACCAAAGTCTTGGAATTACAACATGATTCCAAGTACTTTTAAAATACAATATCAGAATTATTACAACGGAAGTCTAGAAGCAAAACATAATTAACACAGCGGAAGTCTTTTAAACAAAGCGATAAAATAACTTGTCAAAATACCGTTCATCTTCATAGTCGTTCTAGCCTTCACGGAACGGCAACTCACCTGATGTGCTGAATCGAACAGATGACACCAACCAACCATGCAAGGGAATAATCGGTTGGTTAGTCTAATGAAAGACCATGCAAGGGTACAAAGCAGAGTGGTTCGAAGCAGTCGTATTAGGTTAGACTCATCGCTTCTCGAATAACAACCGATAACGATAGTCAACCACCATACTCCTACTGGAATATATGAAAATGTATGATCAAGAGAAGATTCTGGAGACCGAGTCTCACAACAATCAATCCCAAAAGAAGACTCTAACGAAAGTGAGCCTTATAGGAAGCATGACAAATGTTGGGAAACTTAATTAATAATATCATACAAGCGTTCAAAAATGACTTGATGTTTCGGCTCACGACCAACCTCACCGCTCACGGCGAATCTAGATTGGAAAGAGAACGTTACTCTGATCAAAGTCAAGACGAGATTTCCTAGTTGCACTATTGCCTAGTTGTACTACTCGTGTGAGGGTATATTAATTGTGTGCGTCAACAACACTTATCTTATTTAATTCCAAAACCACATCATGTTATAAGCTTTTAAATATATGTTTCGCCGTGAGGGACATATATTGACGGGAATCCTTCCCAACGTTTGTGTCACTGGCTAAGTGCACCACCTCTATACTCGGATAGAGGACGATCATGATCCTTTGTTTGGCTTGAGGGTTTCCGCCACCTCCTCCACCATAATTATCAAGAAACGACTGGACCACAACGAGTCCAATATTCCTAACTACCAGTGCTAACATAACAGTTCAACACAGTCAACAATCATAATCAAATCAAAGCCATCAAGGCCAACATCATAGATCTATCAATCTATATATATATCAAAATAGCGTTGCTACTAACAGTATATGCAACCTATTATAATCTTTCATATGAAATTCACATTTAAAATCCATACAAAACCATTACGAACATAATAGCGTTGTATCTAGCAATATACAACCTATTATAACAACACTTTTTTTCATCAAATTATTTATCAAAACTGTTCCCAACATAAACAATAAATAAAAGCAGTAATCATTCCAAATTAATTAACAACTAAGCAATTGATAATTAATGGGAAATATGGAATGATGAGCAAGAGCGAACCGCCACTTGCCTTAGATCCGACGAAAGCTTTAGCAAAGCTTAGAGACAACGGGCTCCTGGGTCTGAAACTGGGACAGATCTTGGATAATAAATCCCTGAGAAACGCCCCATAACGAGACCCTAAGTTAGACTCAATATCCACATAATTGAATCTAAAAGAATAGGAAAAGAATCGAAGGAACCGAGCCTCGCCCGAAGCCAAACATCCAAGAACACACAACCCGGACAGCTCACCGCGGGTGCGGTGGAGCTCGTACCGCGGGTGCGGTGGACAGACAGAGGCAAGAGTTCGACAACTTCCATGGAGAAAACTTACCCAAATCAATTCGTTCGACTTTGATTCGTTCTTGGTTTGATCTCCAACCTTCTTATGCATTAGAATACCACTTAGGAGCACCATTCTAACACTCAAAAGGGATTCAGATCTCTCACAAACAAAGCTCAAAAGCTTGCACAACAATGGAGAAAAAGAGAGGAAGAGGAAGATGAAGCCTTTGACTTCTGATTTCAACTCCTTTTATAGGCCCAAGCAAGTAGCTCACCAGCAGGAGACAAGCCGGGGACAAGGGGACAATGAGACAACAAGTGGGTCAACTTGCTCGGCCAAGGATAAGATTTTCAGAAATCTGATCGCGATGTCAACGTTGTCGACTTCCACCGCGGGGTGCGATAGGGTGCGGTGGCGACTCTGTTGCCGCCTCCAAATTTGGCCTTTGCCGCGGGTGCGGCCACTTGACCGTGGGGTGCAGTCAAGGCCATTTTTTCACCCTTTTTGTCCTTTTCAAACATGGGTTAATTATCTTAACTCCAGGTTAAATATATTCGTACACGAACGACTAATTAACCCCAAAAATACGTCCATTGTATTTTATATTACTCAGAAAAAATATTACAGAGATCAAACATATTACCGAATGTCTGAACTTCTCTGAAATTAATCCGATTTGTAATATTGGAGTTGGAAAAATTCCAAAATATTCTTGAAATATCTGGGATATTATAACTGCCACAAAGGAAGAGGAAGCTATGAGCATTCGCTCAGAAGGACCAATAACGCGTTCGCGTGCCAAAGCAATCGCCAACGCAACACAATTCATGGTTGTTCGCGTCGTCGCAAGCCAAGGAACGCAATAGCACACGTTCTCCCTCAAGCGCCTTCAGCCCAGTCCAAAGAACACGTTCTCTGTTAACATCCTGTCAACCCTAAGTTGAACGCGTTCTTTTTATTATTTAGAATTTCATAACATTAGTATTTTAGTTATTTTGGGGCGTGTGTTCCACACATGTCACGTGGGCCGGCCCATTAAGCGAGACTCGGCCCATCCGAGTCCCGCGATCTAGTATAAAAGGACAACTCAACCTTTTGTATTAGGTTACGTCATAATTTAATCTAAGCTTTTGTCGAGAACCATTTGCCTCCATCCTTAGATCTGACGTCAAACACCTCTCTGACTTCTCATCTCCATTTCTCCGTTGCCGACACTACGGCCTCCACCCGATCTTCATCGAGATTATCCAACCCCGCCGCCGACGCTACAGCCAAGCACTCGATCTCTTTCGAGTCGATCTCCTCCGCTGACGACGCTACGGTCAAGTACTCGATCTCTTTCGAGTTGATCCGTCTTCTAGACACCGCGTTCCACCTTATCTCCCTCCGATACAACGCGTGCGACTTCCCACCAAGATCAGAGATCCAGCATCACAAGCAGGAACGCATCAACTGTCATCAGAGCCTTTGATCTTGTAAGTCGCTTGTCAAGTCTCACTTGTTCACGATTTTTTTTCCTTCCCCATCATACTTGCTTCTGCCATCGTTACTCAATTTTTTTTTCTTTCTTCCTTGCAAGTCCTATCGGTTTCTACAAGAGAATCTCTTGGCCGAGTAATTGCTTGATCCACGCGCGAAAATTGTGTGATTTGTTTTGCATGAAATCTGTGTAATTGATTGATTGATTTGCTTAATTAATTCCTAAATCTCACGTGCATATCTTGCCATATTTGCTCGTGTTGACCGTTACAAATCTAAATCAAATTTTCTCTCTCCTATCGCGCAAAGCTCGCGATTTCTTTAATTAAGTTACTTAGCCGTTTATTTTTATTTTATTTCATTTAATTCTTATCCGATCTTCAATCAAAAGTCAAAGATCTCGGATTTGAATTTCAAAATCAAAAGTCAAAGTCGCATTTCAAAAAAAAACGCGACATTCAAAAAAAAAAAAGTAAAGTCAAAATAAGGCAACCTTCTTCCCTCAACGGCTAGGCTCATCCTCTTAATCCCTCCACTGTCTAGTGTCACGCTTGTAAGTGTGTCTTGTATGTATGCGTTGTTTACGTAAGAGGGTAGGACTTTTTTCTTTTGGTTTCTTTGCTTTTGTGCTTGCATATCACACTTGCTTTGCTTGCCTTTAGCCGCCCTCACGGCCAAAAGAACGCGCCCTCCTACGTGAACACTTGTTGCTTGTTGAGTGCTTACTTGTTCTTTGGTTGTATATTGTCTTTTGTGCGTTTTTACTCACGATGGATGGACATATTGTGATAGGTAGCCTCACGGCACCCACAGGTGGGAACATCCAAGGAGAAGGCAACAACAACCCACAACAGCAACAACTCGCGCAACATGAAGTGGTGCCCCTCGCCAACCCTCCCCAACAAGATCCAATTCTAGAGCTCTCAACGGAACAACGCGAGATCCAAAAACTTCGGCGCCAAGTTGCCAAATTCCAGGCCATGCAATATGTTGCGACGACACAACCAACACCAACTATGCAAATACCAATGGATCCTCTGGCCGCACCGCGTCAAACTGAAACTGGGCCAAGTAAACAGCGCATTGACAAGGGAAAAGGAGTGATGCCCTCAACCTCTAACTTGCAACCGCGTCTTCAAAGGATCCAATCAGTGATCGAAAGCAGACAAGGTTATGTGTCGCATCATGACCGCTATGCACCACGGCCTACTCCAGCTGACTCCGACAGCTACTCCGACCGTGACGAGGTTTCCCATGGTGAATATTCTGAACCTTATGACTTTAATGACAGGTACCAAGCCAGAGGAACACGACGCCAACACGAGCTTGCTTTTACACCGCTTGCCGGCAGAGCTAGATGAGAAGGACGCGCCTCCGGTCTATCGCGACGATATAATCGCACCCCAGACGCAGTGCCACGTCAACATCGCCATGCCCCCACCCCAGTCCCATTCAACGTGGAGGACAACCTGGGCCACCAAAGTGAGAGGACGTCTCGCTATGGCTCGGATGGCTACTTTTCCCACACTCCTCTCCACCAAGACGAGTTCAAGGAGTTTGATGATGAAGAGATGGAGGACTCGGGGATGATCAATCCAGGAAATTTTCACCCCCCACTCGGCGACCCCATGGAGTTGCAAGATCGCCCCGCCGATTGGATCCCTCCACCTAGGCTTCACCAAGGCGCAAACATGGACAACGCGCCTTACGACAGGCGCGATGAAATGGAGAGGAGGCATGACATGCCTCGTGATGTTTGCCGCGACGCGCCCCACCAAGGACACCAGCGCCGTAGACGCGCCCATGGGATAGACCAATAGGCCCCGTTTGTCAATGATCGCGACAACGATGGCGCGCAAAGGCATCAGCTAGGGCATGCCTAGTTTCCACAAGCCCAAGGCCAAGCATATGTCCCCTTGGACATCCCAGCGCCGCGCTTACAACGAAGGCCTCAAGCCAATGCTCCCATGCTCAATCGCCACAAAATCAAGGTAAAAGTTGAATTCTTTTTTGGTGAATACAACCCTGCAGTTTTTCTTGAATGGTTGCAGGCCACGGAGTATACCTTGATCTATTGCCAAATTCCAGAAGAGGACCACGTGGCCGCCGCCACAGTCCACTTCTATGACGCCACGAGGGTTTGGTGGCACCGCTTTGTGGATGATCGGATAAGGAGAAACTTGGTGCCACTCACTGAATGGCACCAGCTCAAGTATGTGATGACACTCAAGTACGTGCCTCAAGATTACAAGAACCAAATGCGCCTGGACATTGCCATGGCAAAACAAGGATCGAAGACACCACTTGAGTTCTTCTCTCAATTTGAGGATATGTACTACAAGGCGTCCATTAGCGTGGCTCCTTCCACGATGAGGACGAAATTTTTGAGTGGTCTCAACACTAACATCCGAGACCAATTGGAGATCCTTCCAATTAAGGACCTGAACACGCTCACGCACACTGCGATGCAACTCCCTAACCAAATCGTGCGAAAGCGTCAAGGACCCTACCAACCCTATGGCCAACGAAGGTATGACTCAAACTCTAGTCATGTTCCTTCCACTAATGTGCACGGTCCTCCCACATGATCCACCGTGTCAAATCCCAACAGACAAGGGAACATCGCAACAACACCCAGAAATGTTCCACGCGCGCCTCCACCAAAGGGCACATCACCACCTCAGGAACGCGCGCGTGACTTGGAATGTTACAAGTGTGGAGGCAGAGGGCATATCATGAGAAACTGCCCAAACAACAAGAAAGTCATCTTCTCCACCATCTCAGCGGGGTATGAATCTTATGAGGAGGAGGACACACCCCTTGAGACCATCGATGAAGGGTTAGAAGATGACGAGGAGGCTTACACCTGTGAAGCCACCGCGCTGCATGAAGGCACAGCTCTGAGCCTTGTCACGCGCCATCTCCTCACTGTCAAGGAAGCCACTCTCGGAGATCAACGCGAGAATATATTCCATACGTGTTGATTGGTCAAGACCGCGTCCTTGAGCGTCATCATTGATGGAGGCAGCTGTTGTAACATCATTAATGAAAAGGTGGTCACTCATTTCAACATGCCAACCACTCACCCACAACCATATGGACTACAATAGATTTCATCGAGTTCTGGTAACACTGTAACTCGTCAATGTCTCATTTCATTTTCCATTGGTCAATATACAGATTCTGTCCTATGTGATGTCATTACCATGGACGCCACACATCTTTTGTTGGGGCGCCCATGGCAATTTGACAAGCGCGTTCTTCACGATGACTATTTAAATACTTATGTGTTTACTTACCACGAGAAACGCGTCACGCTCTTACCTATGTCGCCTCATGAGATTTTACAGGACCAGGTTGAGCGTGATAGACAAAAGGCATTTAAAGCGTCAAAGAACCAGACTCCCAGTAGCACGCGTTCTTCATCTGGGAACAAAGACGCTACCCCCGACAACGCGTCAAGTGATCGAACGCGTTCCAAAGAATGGTAAAAAAACCGCGCCAAAAAACAACACCTTGAAAGGCACCTGTGAGCACAGGTTGCTCCTGGCGCGGCCAAGCGACCTCACTGCCCCCTTGAGTGGCAAGGCACCCTGTTTCCTTTTAGTGCTCACGCCTTGCACCCAAGAGGCCCCCATAATGGAAGCTTTGCCGAGCGCGATCTCTGAGTTGCTTGAAGAGTTCAACGACTTATTCCCAGAGGAGCTTCCCCAAGGCCCGCCACCTTTGCGAGGCATTGAGCACCAAATTGACTTGGTGCCTCCCTCCCCAATCGCGCTGCCTATCGCGCTGGCCTAGATGAAACAAATGAGCTATATCTCTAGGTATAAGAACTTCTGGATCGTGGCTACGTGAGGGAATCCCTAAGCCCTTGCACGGTACCAGTGATCCTGGTTCCAAAGAAAGATGGCTCGTGGCGAATGTGTGTCGACTGCCGCGCCATCAATCAGATCACAGTCAAATACAGGCACCCCATATCGCGCCTTGATGACATGCTCGATGAGTTGCATGGCGCGACCCATTTCACCAAGATTGACCTGAAGAGCGGATATCACCAGATTCGCATGAAAGAGGGTGATAAATGGAAGACCGCGTTCAAAACCAAATATGGGCTGTATGAATGGCTAGTCATGCCCTTTGGTCTCACCAACGCGCCGAGCACCTTTATGAGGCTCATGAACCATATGTTGAGGGAATTTCTGGGGAAATTTGTTGTAGTTTACTTTGATGATATTTTGGTGTATTCTCGTAGTCTAGAAACACATGTATAACACCTTAGGCTTGTGTTAGAGTGCTTGAGACGCGAACAATTGTATGCCAACCTTGTCAAGTGTCGATTTGCATCCGACACTACAAACTTTCTGGGCTACGTGGTCTCTAAGGAGGGACTCTGCGTCGATGAGGAAAAAGTGAAGGCCATCCGAGATTGGCCAATACCAACAATGGTTAGAAGCTTCCTTGGCTTGGCAGGCTTCTACATAAGATTTGTTCTCAACTTCAGTTCAATCGCCGTGCCATTACATGAACTCACAAAGAAAGGCGCCGTAGTGATTTGGAAGGAGACGCACGATAACGCGTTCAATGCGTTAAAAGAGGCCTTGTGCAACGCGCCACTGCTACAACTCCCCGACTTCAACAAGCACTTTGAAGTGGAATATGACGCGTCCAATGTGGGGATTGGAGGAGTTCTCCACCAAGAGAAGAGGCCCATCGCGTTCTTCAGCGAGAAGCTCACTGGGGCCACTTTAAATTACCCCACATACGACAAGGAGCTATACGCATTGGTTCGCGTCCTCAAGACATGGCAGCACTACCTGTGGCCACGCGAGTTCGTTATCCATTTGGACCACGCGACCATCAGCTATCTGAAGAGTCAAGCCCATCTAATCCGCCGCCATGCTCGTTGGGTGGAATTTATGGAGACATTTCCTTACGTCATCGTGCATAAAAAAGGTAAGGAGAATGTGGTAGCCGACGCCCTTTCTCGCAGGTATGTTCTCCTTACTCATCTTCAGTCTAAACTTCTTGGATTCGCGTTGATTAAAGATTTCTATCTGCTTGATCCCTTTTTTAAGCCTATTGTATAACAATGCCTTAGGGACCGCGAGTTCGAAACTTACTTCTTCCATGAGGGTTACCTTTACAAAGCCGGCCGCTTGTGCATTCCTAACTCACCAATTAGAAAACTCCTCATCCAAGAAGCCCATGAAGGACGTGGTCATTTTGGGGTTACCGAGACTCTTGCCGCTCTTCGCGAGCATTTCTTTTGGTCGCGCATGACAACTCAAGTGACGCGCTATTACACCAGTTGTTTCACATGTCAACGCGCAAAATCTACATCCCATCCCTATGGTCTCTACACGCCTCTGCCCATCCCCTTAGGCCCTTGGGAAGATTTTTCCATGGACTTCATCACATGTTTTCCTATCTCTCGTAAGGGTAAAGATTCAATTTTTGTGGTTGTGGATAGGTTTTCAAAAATGGCCCATTTTATTGCGTGTAAGACCACACACACTGCCAGTGAGATCGTCGCGTTGTTCTTTGACAACGTGGTCCGTTTACATGGAATACCTAGGTCTGTCGTGAGTGATCGCGATACCAAATTTGTAGGTCTTTTTTGGAGAACACTTTGGGGAAGTTGGGCACTAAACTTTTGTATTCCACTAGCTACCACCCCCAAACTGATGGTCAAACTGAGGTGACCAATCGAACCCTAGGAGCCCTACTTAGGACCATGCTCAAAACCAACCCAAAACGTTGGGAGGACTTACTTGCCATTGTTGAGTTTTCTTACAATAGGTCCAGACACTCCGCGACAAAGCTCACTCCATTCGAAGTGGTTTATGGCAGAAACCCACTAACTCTGCTAGACATGATACCGCATCCTCTGAATAATAATGAGCATCCTAGCGCGGCCAACCGCGATGATCCAGGAACTATATCAGAGAACGCGAGAGCAGTTGGAACGCCGCGCTGATCAATATGCCACACAACACAATCGTGGGCACCGTCGCATTATATTTGTAACACCCCCAAATCTGAATCCAAATGGAAAGGTATTACCGCCAGTGACTCCGATATTCCTCACCAAAGTCACCCCAGGCTTTACCGTTTGAATACAACCATGAAATACAATGATACAAAATGATAACTTTATTCATATAAAACATGAGTCTCGGGATTACATCCCAATCCCGAATAGGACAAACACAGAGTTTTAAACAAAGTACAACGGAAGTCTTTCTTGAAATATTACAAAAAGGGTTGTGATCGTAATGATCACCTGCCCAAGGATCTCAACCTGATTAAAAGATAATTATTAAAACATTCAAAAATCACCGTCGTCTTCATAGTCAATCTAGTCTCTTCATATCTTCGCTCTATCTGATGTGCCGAATCGAACGGATGACACCAGCCAACCATGCAGAGAACAATTTCGGTTGGTTAGTATACTGAATAGACTATGCAAGGGTACAAAGCAGAAGGTTCGAGTAGTCGTTTTAAGTTAGACTCATCGTTTCTCGAATAATAACCGATAACGATAATCAACCTTCATACTTCCACTGAATAACAACAAGAGGTATGCATAAGAGAAGATTCTGGAAGACTGAATCTTCACAGAAATCGACCCGAAAGAAGACTCCAACGGAAGTGAGTCTTAAGGAAATATGACAAATCTGGAACGTTTAAAGAATCCGACATCAGCGATTAAAGAAAAAAAACTGACTAGATATTTCGGTTCACGACCAACCTCACCGCATAATGCGAATACAGATTGGAAAGAGAACGTACTCTGATCAAAGTCAGGGCGAGTGTTCCTAGATGCACTATAGCCTAGCTGCACTACTCACCAAATGTATATTAATTATGTGCACTCGTGCACTTTATCTGATTTAATTCCAAAACGAGCATTACGTTATAAGCTTTTAAACCTCCTCGCAAGAGATATCGGATCTCCACACAAGAGATAGCAGATCTCCTCAAAAGAGATATAGAAGGGATGAACCCTGAAAGATTTGGCACTAGCGAAGTGCGCCAACCCTGTGTAAGGGTATGGTCATGACCAAAGAGAAAGTACTGGGGAAAATCCACCAAGTACCAGTTATAAAGAAACAGCTAAACCCCCACAAGGTACATAGCGTTCCTAACCACTAGTGCTAACTAAACAGTTCTAGCACAACAATAGTTCGGGATAAATCCACATAAATGCCCTCAAGGCGATCATAAATATATATTCATAATAGCGTTGTTCTAACATATATACAACCTATTATAATATCATTATTACAGTTTCCAAAATAGTTTATAAAACCAATTCCAGAGAAATACAATAATCATTCCAAATTAATTACTCAGATAAACAACTGATAATTAATGTAAATATGGAACGATGAGCAAGAGCGAACCGCCACTTGCCTTAATCCACAGAGTTTGACGAAGCCTAACGACGGGATTCCGGGCTCGATATAGGGACAATTCTGGTAACACAGATTCCTTCGGATCGACCCATACAGAAACCCTTAGTTAGATTCGACATAAACGGACAGAATAACGAAAGAAATCAAAAGGAACGACGTCCGAACGAAGGCTACATAAGCCAAAGCCAACACATGGCAACAACTGAAGGGCGGCGGGCGCCGCCAGCACCACGGCGGTCGCCGGTGTTCGTGGCGGCGGTCGCCGCCGGCCTTACGGCGGGCGCCGCTACGAACATCGGGAAATTTTACGAGAACTGAAATCTTACCGACGTCGATCGCTTTGGTTCGTCTTTGCCTTGCTTTGGATTCTAAGCTTCTAAGGGCCTCCAAATCTTCACTTGGCAACTGGAAACAACACCAAAAAGGATCTCCGATGATCGGTGGCAAAACTCCAGCGAGAGCTTGATTTTCCGGCGAGATGATTTTGAGAGATTTGAGCTTGTTTCTGTGCTCAATCTAATCCCCAATCATCTCTATTTATAGCCCCGCTTCAAAGGGGATAAGATTGGCCAATAAAACCACGTGGAGGGCCAAGATTGAAGCGCCGACCGATCGCCGACAGCTGGCAAGCCTATGCCTGCACAGGGGCGGCGGTCGCCGCCTGGTCGCCGTCGTGAATTCCTGAAGTGGCGGTCGCCGCTTTTGGGCAGCGGTCGCCGTTTCCTAGGGACATCTGTCCAACGCGAAGCTGCGAGGAAGGCGCCGATGAGTTGACTTGCGGCGGTCGCCGCCACGGGGCAGCGGTCGCCGCCAAGTCAACTCTTATCCGTTTGGTCTTTGGATAAGCTTGGCTTAGCTCGGGATAAAAATAATCGTACACGAACGAGTATTAAGTCTCAAAGTACGTCGACTGTATATTATTTCGCTGAGAAAAATATTACAGAGATTGAGCACATTACAGAATGTCTTAAACTCTCTGAATTAAATCCGACGTACTAAACGGGTGTTCGGGAAAATTCCCAAAATATCCTTACAGAAATACGGGGTATCACAATATTTGCCCCCGGGGATTTAGTCTGGGTGCATCTTCGCAAAGGCCGTTTTCCAGCAAAGCGCAAGTCAAAGCTGGCTCAACGCGGTGATGGCCCTTTTCTTGTTGTGAAGGCCATGGGAGACAACGCATACGAGATTGCGCTTCCTCCAGACTACGGTGTCCACGCAACCTTCAACGTCGCCGACTTGGAACCTTATGTGGAGCCCGAATTCGATGAGGGTGAAGCGGGGACGCTTCACAGCCAAGTGGGGGAGGGTGATGCGCCCATATTCACCATGACTGCCATAGAGGATGAGGAAGCTATGAGCATTCGCTCAGAAGGACCAATAACGCGTTCGCGTGCCAAAGCAATCGCCAACGCAACACAATCCATGGTTGTTCGCGTCGTCGCAAGCCAAGGGACGCAAGAGCACGCGTTCTCTCTCAAGCGCCTTCAGCCCAGTCCTATCAACCCTAAGTTGAACGCGTTCTTTGTATCATTTAGAATTTCATAACATTAGTATTTTAGTTATTTTGGGGCATGTGTTCCACGCATGTCGCGTGGGCCGGCCCATTAAGCGAGACTCGGCCCATCCGAGTCCCGCGATCTAGTATAAAAGGACAACTCAACCTTCTGTATTAGGTTACGTCATAATTTAATCTAAGCTTTTGTCGAGAGCCATTTGCCTCCATCCTTAGATCTGACGTCAAACACCTCTCTGACTTCTCATCTCCATTCCTCCGCTGCCGACGCTACGGCCTCCACTTGATCTTCATTGAGATTATCCAACCCCGCCGCCGACGCTACGGCCAAGCACTCGATCTCTTTCGAGTCGATCTCTTCCGCTGTCGACGCTATGGTCAAGTACTCGATCTCTTTCGAGTCGATCCGTCTTCTAGACACCACGTTCCACCTTATCTCCCTCCGATACGACGCGTGTGACTTCCCACCAAGATTAGAGATCCAGCATCACAAGCAAGAACGCATCAAAACCTTACCCCAATGCCCTATGATATGAAATTATATTGATGACTGCTTCACAAGCATACACATCTACTACCCCTATTGTTGCTATCAACAAAACAAGTCTCACCTCATCCCTGGATGATGTTGTTGAAAACAAAGTATCTTAGGGATCTAACCCCATAATTGATGACTCTGATTTCCTGCTTGATAAGGAAAGGTTAAATTATTTTGCCTTGTATGGTTTTGACAGAACTAAGACTGACCATATATATTACTAGTTTGACTTGTCTCTCCTTGCAACTTGCAAGTATCATACCCAACCAAAAGCGGACAATCATCCAACCAAAACATTATCTATAATCATCTCGGGTGAATCCCCTATCATTATAACCTTATATGAAATCCAAACTTATTATCTATTTGTTGGAATATTAGTATCCAAGGCTTTACAAATCTATTCAGGACATATTATCATTGATGTAAACCTACACCACAAGGCTTCACCAGCCCTCTTCTATCAAATACAAGGCTCTTACAAAGAACCTATGGGCATAAATTTGATATCTCTTCTATCAAATTGATGGATCACATGTTGCTACTTCATGTGGTGTTCAATCCATCAATTGAAATGGTTTTGCTCCTTTTGACTGGATTCATTATCAATGAAGAGCTCTTAACAACTAATCCTCATACAATTTGATTTATTATCATTATGAAATCTTTCCTTATCATGGTTGACTCTAATTTATGGTTTAACTGCCTGTTATACTTGTTATTCCCTTTTTCAGGTACCATGTGCAAGAAAGGACTTTCTCTATAAAACCTGACATAGCTTGCTCTTCTGGATCCATACTGCATCTACTTAGTACTTTGGAAATTATAGACTGCATTATCTGTAACAATTCTTCATGTTACTAGGACAAGGATGATAACTCCTATTACCTACCACAAAACAATCAATAATCTCACTATTTTTATTTGTGTTAATCTTTATCCTTTCATATATGATGCGTGCCATTTTTTTTTTCACACATAACCATATTGAGTATAATGACACTACTAAAACCTTGAACTCATTTGCTTCAACAAGACTTACCCCCATATGTGCTTTTGGTGTTTTGATCTTTAGTATACTCCTAAAAGATACTTTCATTACCTTATTAAAATCACAAAAAAGACAATGCTTATAGCATGCCACACCATAGTAAATAAACCCAAAATCAGTACAACAACAGAATGAGTTGACTACTCAAAAAATTCAGAAAAAGCAAAAATATAGACGTGTTGCAATACTCAATGTTTTTTTGGGTATTTCAACTTGCTTAAAGTCTTTATCAAGAAAAACAAGTCACAAGCAATAACGGTCCACCATCAATTTATGTTTATGGGCTATATATTTTGGACCCATAAACGGGCCACCATCAATATTTTATCCTTCTTTGAGTATAAAAAATAATTAACAAACTGTTAAACGAGTTCACTTAATACTACCAAACGACAAGACTAATTGATATTCTCTTCTCACATCAAGTTTCACCCTTGCTTATCTATTGCGGTTTCGTTTGACTCAAGTATGGGTGACAAATTCATCGTTGTATTTGTGGAGCTGATCTAGGGTGTTGTCTGAGTATCCGGCCGTGGTCGTGGTCGTGTCTGTGGCTCAATGAAAATCCCTCTTGTACGAGGGCAACGTCATGGTTGAAGCTCCTGAAGATCCCTCTTTGAAGAGAGGGCAACGTCATGGTAGTCCGTTTAGCACTTCCGCAAGAGTTCTCCTGTCTGACTCGTCTACCAGTGGCACTTTCGTGTGATCGTGCTTGTTCGCCACTCATTTTAGGTCTTTTTAGCTCTATTTTTGTTTTGTTGTAATTTTCATACTTGGTGTATTGTTTTTTCTGTCCGATTTTGACCAGCGCCGATTTATCGGCCTCCCGATTTATCCGACGTTGTTATGTCGGATACTTCGAATTCTTTCCTCGTAAACAAAAAAAATAAAAATAAAATGAAAGGATTAGTGTGAAGTACAAGGCGGGCGATGGTAGGAAGGAGTCGATAATGAAAAATGATTGTAAGAGGATAAAGTGGAGGTTTTAGGAGAAAGAATTAAAGTGAGTAATTTTGGAGCATTTATTTGGGAAATTTAGGGGTGATAAAAGCCCTAGCTAGCTTCTAAGCTAATACTACTCCAGTATAGAGTGTAGTTTGGGAATCTCTGGCTGTGCTACCGGTGGCTACTAGGTTCTGCAGGAAATCACCCTTCCCGGCGCATCATCTGTATCTAATAATCTGACACTCTTTTATGCTATGGAGTTACTCGTTTTTCTTTTTCTTTTTCTTTCTCTTTCTCTGCGTGTATATGTGTGTATCTGTCTGTGAGTGTGGAATTTATATGGAATATGTGGGAGTAGCAGTCGAGATGGATGCCTGCCGAAGATGAAGTGATGGTGATGAGATGTGATTTCAATTCCGGTCACCATTTCTATTAGGGGTGTTCATCCGGATCGGACCGGATTTTTGGGAGATGGTGGACCGGAGATCGAATCGGACCGGATTGAATCAGATTTAATTTAAAAAAATAAAAAAATTAAATTCTTATTTAAAATCTATAACAAAATATCTAAAAAAATATTCATAAAACATATATACTCCTAACTTATTAAATTTAAAAAAATATCTATAAAAAAATACATATAAATTATAAAAAAAATATTTTTTTTTTAAAATTCCGGTCTTCCGATCCGGACCGGATTTTTTCCGGATTTAGACCGGACAGGACCGCAACTGAATTAAGGGGAAATGGTGGACCGGAGACCAGACCGGATTTTTACCGGTCCGATCCGAAAATCCAATCCGGTCCGAAATTGAACAACCCTAATTTCCATCTTCTTCTTATTACGCTTTTGAAAATCTTGCTCCCCATTATCATTTCCCTATATTATGTTTAATCAAAAAAGCTATAGGCTATAAATTATACTCCCTCAGTCCCCGTGGCCGATCCTATTTGCACCGGGCAAATAGTGCCCTGACACTGCAGTGGGTGCCGCGCGGCGGTGGGTTTCGACAATGGGTGCTGGCGGTGGCCGGTGGTGGGTGTCGACGGTGAATGTCAGAGGTGACGGCGGTGGATCGATCGAGTCGTACAATTTGAGTTGAGTTCGGGTCGGATTTAGATCGAGTCGGGTTCTTCTTCGATATTTAAAAAATATTGAATTTTAAAATTATATCGAGTATTAAAAAATATCGAGTCAGGATCGGGTCGAGTTCTTACAATTCACCAAAAAATTGTGATTGAAATCCACCGAAAATAATTCATTCACGGACGCAACAATAATTCTGATTGAAATCCACCGAATATTCTACCCTAAACCATAAACCTTAGACCCTAAACCATAAACCTTGCACCCTAAATCCTAAACCCATCACCGACGTCCATTAACAGGAAGATCATCCATCACCGGCGAGATTGAACTCCCGGTACCACCACCGCACGGCGCCAGATCGAACGCCCTCCACCCGGCGCCCAGGGGACCCGTCGCCGGACCCACCGCCGGATCCACCGCCGGCCAACACCCACCACCGGATCCACCGCCGGACCCACCGCCGGCACCCACTGCCGGTCGGCACTGGGTGTCGTGCGACACTCACTGCCGCGCAACAGTGAGTTCCGCGCGCCTGACACGGTGCAAATAGCACCGTGTCAGGGTGAAAGTAGCCTTCCCGGTCCCAATATGTTCTTCTCATTTGGGTATGACACATTTGCCGAGGCGGGTTTTGTATCGTTAATTTATCTAATTACATAACCCTAAAAATTATAATTTTGTGATATTATTAAAGTACTCGTTGAGACGAATCAAACAAGACCCCACATGACTATGTTTTTTCTTATATATTGGAAGAAATCTTGAAGATTCTCTTTCACTATGAATAGTATACAAAACCGAAACAGGAAGAACATTATGGGACGTAGGGAGTAATGGATAGAAGTGAGTGAAAGTGAAAGGAGCATTTTTACTCCCACTTTGGGTCCGTTCGGTAAATAATGAGTAAAACCGAGTAAAAGTGTAAGAAAGTGGAAGTAGTAGTTGAAGTGAAAGTACGGGTTGAAGTGCAAGTACGAGTTGAAGTTAGAAAATAACGTTTTCGGTAAGTAGTAATTTAAACGAGTTAAAATTAGGTATTTATGGTGTGTAATTACCAAAAAGGGTATTATTATTAAAGAACTAGTGGAGATCAGCAAGGGCAAAATGAAGATTGTCTTCCACTTCCACGTGAACAGTAACTTACCATGAGGAGAGGGGGGTAGGGTAAGGAAATTGGCAATAAGGGAGTTGAAGTTGCAATTTCCTCCACTCCCTTCCACTACCATCAACTAGCTTCCACTTCATGCCAACCACTTACCGAACGAGCCACCTTGTGCGATAAGAGAGATGAAGGAGGAACTTCAACTAGCTTCCAACTCCACTTCCATCCAGCTGAACGAGCCCTTTATCTTCGTTTTTCTTAAGACTCGTTCAGTAAGTAGTGAGTAAAATTGAGTGGATGTGGAAGAAAGTACAAGTAGGAGTTGAAGTGGAAATTGGAGTTGAAGTTATAAATGATATGTTCGGTAAACAAAAGTTATAAAAAGTTATAAAAGTGTGGTGTAAAATGACGAAAATGGGTATGGATATAATTTTACAAATATGGGGTGTTACAATCGTCTCCACTTAAACCCTCGACGTCCTCGTCAAGATCCAAAGACCGTCCTCTAGGTTGAGTGACTGCTATACAGGCCAAGTCCACTCATAAGTCGTATCCAGAGTCAGCTCTGATACCATTTGTAAAGCTCAATGTCTTAGAAGTGTCATCCCATGTCAACCTGAGGACTTCCTAAGAGATCACCTATCCTGGTACTAGTCCTGTCTAGCATGCTTAACTTTAGAGTTTTTTGTCCTCACTTGAACCTTGAAAAGGAAAAACTCTTGTTGACATATGTAGCACTCTAATCCTTATAAAGGATTACAAATCTAGGGTGTTACACTTGCCAGTAGGACATGTGACACTCCTTTAATCAATTTTTTATAACTATTTAATGGATAAGTTTTCTCTATAAATAGAATAATCGATCATTGATTCTCATTTATCTTCCTCCACATGTCTATCTTTTTCTCTCCCTTTTTCAAGTACTCCTCTTTTTTATGATTTATTGTTGGGGCTCTGCCTCGGGGCCTCATCCTCAAACTATAATGAAATACGTTGTTAGTCGAAGATATAACTGATAATAATCATGAAAATACTAAATTATAAGTTGATACTGCCATAATTCAAAAAAATGTTCATGTGTAGTAAGCCTATCATATTTTTTTTTGATAAGGTAAAAATTTGAGCAAAAACTACAAAAGAGTCGGTTTCTCAGTCTATAGCATCTTTACGGATAAGAACTAAAAGCTCTTGATTGGCTTGAATGTCTTCCAAGGAATTCCGCTCGCCCATCTTCACAATGCAATCAGCTATAACGTTAGTTTCCCGAAAGACATGACAGATCTACACTGTGGAAAAAAGTTATAAAAGACAAAGGATATCACAAATTAAAATATCCCAAGGACAGTGCCAGATCTTTTTCAGAATGTTAATAATAGTGAGGTTATCACATTCCAATTCAATGTTGTTTAGTCCTAGTTCATAGGCTTTAACGAAAGCATTTCGAACCGCTAAAATTTTTGTTCTCAAGGGGGTTGAAACTCCACATTTGTCCCCAAACAAATATACAGGTTCACCATTATTGTTTCGAAAGATATATCCGTAACTAGAGTCGTCATTATTCATGGTTGATCCATCCGTGTTAATTTTAATTACGCTATCCGGCGGCTTTTTCCATTTTTTTTTGGTTGTCTCCCTTTGTTCTTATCACATGTTCTTTGTTTGATTTCAACAAGAGGGTCTAAGTTCCAGGTCTTAGTTTTTTTTTCCAATAATTGATTTGATTTTTGATGTAGAGTGGTACGTCCTTAATAGTGTCATTATAAGTATTCTTTCTTCCAAAACTTTGTTGGTTTCTATAAAACCAAATTCCCCACCAAGAGACCGCCAATTCCACAAATTGCGCTCGATCTGTTTCATTGCGAATTTCTTCTATTATTTCTTTGGTTTTTTTATTCCCTATAGTTAATGATCTAATAATTCTGTGTGTTTGGGTATTAATCTTATCCATTGTTTTCTTAGTATGGCTACACTCGAATAATAGGTGGTTCGAGTCTTCAGTTTGTGCATTACAGCGCACACACCCTTGCGAGAGCGCAACTCCTTTTTCCGCTAGTCTTGCCTTTGTGGGAAGCCAATTTTTTATAATTTTCCAAAGAAAATTTTTGACCTTTGGGTATGTGTCCAACTTCCAAATCCAAGACGAGTCATATGTTGTGTATCTTTTGTTTGTGATGATCATATCCATGGCAAATTTAGTGAAAAACCAGCCACTTTTATTGGTTTCCTAGTACATTTTGTCATGTATAATATGAAAGGGTATGGGTATTGACATTATTTTTGTGGATAGGTCAGGTGGTAAAACTTGTTCAATCATAACCTTATTCCAAGTATTGTTTTGTTGGATAAAATGCGCAACTGTTGCGTCTTTATTTTGAATTGGTTGCATGTTAATTATGTCACATAAGGGAACATTTGATATCCATTTATCAGTCCATAATTTGATTGTTCTACCATTTCTCACTTGCCAAATAAGACCTTTCTTAAATTCATCCAATATTTCAATCATCCTTGACCACTGCCAGAAGCAGTTGCCTTCCTTCACATAATGAAGGATATGTTGTATTTTGAGATATTTTTCAGTTATAATTTTCACCCAGGAGTTATCGGGTTCAGCCAAAATTTTCCATAGAAGTTTAAACTGTATGGCTTTATTCATATCTTTGGATTTTCTCAATCCGAGACCTCCTTGTTGTGTTGGTTTGCATATTTTGTCCCATCCTATCAGTGGTTTGTTGATTGGTCTTTATTCCATAAAAAACTATATGTTGATCTTATCCAGTTCAGTGGGATTTTGTGTTGGTAACATGAAACTTTGCATCAAAAAGTTTGGTCTAGATGCAAGGTTCACTTTTATTAGTGTCGTTCTTCCTGCTTGTGATAACGAATTCACTTTCCATTTGGTTAATTGTTGTTGAGTGCTAACTAAGAGGTCCGCAAAAGTATTTATATTAACCCTACCATTAATAATAGGGCATCCTGTATATTTTTCCAGCGATATCATGTTTGTGATGGTAAGGATACCTTGTATATTCACTTTTTGTGCATTCGGTACTTTTTCATTACATGAAATGCTGACTTATGATAGTTTACCTTTTGTCCAGAAATTTTGCAGTACTCATCAGCAATTTCCTTTATTTCTTTACAAATATCTCATTTTGCTTTCGAGAAGATCATAATATCATCTGCGAAGGCCAAGAAAGGGATTTGGGTTCCATTTTTTGCTAGTTGAAACCCAATCGGGTTTCGTGGTCTGTCAGATGCTCTTTGTAGTTTTCTAGCTAGGATTTCAGATCCGAGTATAAACAAAAAAGGTGACAAAGGATCGCCCTGTCGGAGTCCTCTAGTCGGTTTGAATATTTCTGGGGGTCCATTGTTAACTTATACTGAAAATGATGATGTAGTAATGCATTCTTTAATCCAAGAGATAAATTTATCATGAAACCCAAATTTTTCCATAATTTGAATGATGAAATTCCATTCAATTCTGTTATACTCTTTTTCCATGTCTAGTTTTAAAGTTATAAATCCTCAAGTTTCTTTTTTTGATTTAAAGGAATGAAATATTTCATTAGCTATTAATATATTATCTTGAATAGCTTGGTTAGCAACAAATGCACCCTACAAAGGGTGGATTAATTTTTCCATAGTTTTTTTTAGCCTATTTGTTAGAATTTTTTATATAATTTTATAAATCATGGAGCACAGACTAATATGTCTGTAGTGGTTTGTTGAACTAGGATTGTCGCATTTTGGTATTAAGGATATAAATGTATGATTTATTTGTTTGAGTAATTTGCTTGATAGAACTAAACTTTTGACTGCTTGGATAATAGAGGGGCCTACAATATCCCATTATCTTTGATAGAATTCTGATGTCATGCCATCGGGACCAGGAGATTTATCCAAGCTGATATCGAACACCGCCTTTTTGATCTCTTCGTTGGATACATTTTTTTGTTAATTCCACATTGTCCTCGGTTGATACTTCAGATTGAATTAAATCAAGGTCATCCCAAAAATTTGACTACTCGTTTCTTCACTTTTAAATCTTTTTATGAAGTCATTTATGATTTCATTTCTAATGTTTTCTTCTCCTATTATACTTGTACCTTCTTGGGTTTTATTTCTTTTATAATTTTCCCGTTTCTTCTTCCACTAGCTATTTTATGGAAATATCCAGCATTTGTGTCATAAGTTTGATATGTTTAACTTTAGCTCTCTTGTTCCAAAACGTCTTATGAAAATTTAGGAGTTGTTCTTTCTTTCCAATGAGTCTATTTTGTTTCTGGATAAGGGTGTTATTAGAGCTGATACAAATCTCAGTTTGAATCTCATATAATTGTTTTTCTATGTTTTGAAGCTGGGTGAAAACATTCCTAAAAGTGCTTTTATTCCATATTTTTTCTTGTTTTCTTAGTAGTTTTGTTTTGGATACCATATCGTATAATCTAGATCCATGGAAATTTGTTCGCCAAGCTTGCTTGACTATATTTCGGAAGTCCTTTCTGGCCATTCAATTTTTTTCAAATTTGAAAGGTTGATTTTTGATAGTTGTTGAAGGAATTAGATTAATGGATATTGGACAATGATCTGAACTCGTAAAAGCATAATTTTTGGTAAAGATATATGGATACCATTGTAGAATCTGGTGATGAACCAGGACCCTATCCAATTTTTCATAAATATAATCAATTTTTGTTTTGTTTTTCCTCCATATAAAGGTATTTCCTTGTATTGGTATATCCAATAATTCACATTCATTTTTAAAGTGTCTTAATCTGGTGAACTTTGTAATTGGTGGGATTGAACCACCCAATTTTTCACTTGGATCTTGTATTTCATTCAGATCGTCCATGACAATACATGAATATGCACTGTTTTTGACAAATAACATAATACCCTCCCAAAAATCTTGTTTTCCAGATTCATAAGGTGTCGCGTAAGCTAGGATCAGCATAATTTTATTATGCGTACAAAGATTTGTATACTTGATACTGACAAATCTAGGGTTGATATTGTCTATTTCTAATATTTCATTTATTAGTTGATACGTCTTTCACATGACGCAGATACCTCATGAGAATCGAGTAACCGGCACAAAATGGATTTGGTCAAATCCTGCCTTTTTCCATAATTTTTTGTTCGGTTCTTTGTTTGTTCATGTTTCAAATAAAGCTAATAGTTGAATTCGTTCAATTTTGCAGAAGGATTCAATATCCATCCAAAGAGTTTTTCTCCCAATGCCCCTACAATTTCCAGGTTGTAATCTTCATAAAAATTATTTGACTTTGTAACCATTTGTCTAAGACAGTTAGTGGTCTTGCTCCTCGGTTCATTGTATTGAAATACATAACATGATATACATAGCATTATATATAATGTTATGTTTCCTGCAATCAACCCTGTTGATCCTTAATTCCAGTCGGTTTTTGTTCCAAATTGTATGGGCGCGATTGAAAGTCATACCTAACAACAACATATGAAAGCTTTACCTGGTAAAGGTAATATGTTCATTTATCCATACTTCTAAAGCCATAGCCAAGTTCCAAACATGTTCAGTTATATTGTTTACAAAAAGGTGTTTATAAATTAAAAGTTCTTGATCTGGATATCCAGTAACAATGAGTATAGAAATTTCTAGCCTATAGTTCAAAATATTATTCCAAATGATCTGGTGTCGCGAATGAGTGCAGTCAAGGATAAGGAGACCAAGCAGTTTGGTAGCTGCTAGGCCGTGAGTTAGCCTCATGTGTTGGTTCATGACATTTGTCTTTTTATAGTGGTAGCTTGGAAAAAGATTATTAGAGATATCTTTTAAACCAAGAACATACCACAAAGTCAAGCTATTAAAGAGCATACAACAAGTGATAATGTTCTGGTGACATTGAGGATCCAAACGTTTCAGAGACCATGAATCCAGAGATGATAAAAGTTCAATTGTAGAGATCATGATGACAGAAATAAAGCCAAGATAATTGATCAAGAGTTTGCAGTCAATGAATAACAAACAACTAAACTCAAGAGAGTTCCAGAGTTCGAGATTGCGATAAAGCTTACCATCGAATTCCTTCGATAGAAGAAAAGCAATAGTACAACTGACAGGTTCAAGGGTACCAATACAAGTAATGAAGAAACCTGACAGCATCAAGAGAAAGCAAATGCCAAGAGACAAACATACAACACTAGGAAAAAACAAAGGAAAGAAAGAAACAGAGCAATTCAAGACAAATTACCAAAAGAAAAGAGAACAAGTGAATAAGAAGGCAAGACAAAGAAACCAGTGAAGAGATATAGTTCCAATTCTGGTCCTTGTTAAGTTTCATAGTTAAATGTTCAATTAGGAAGTTAATTTCAGAATGAGTGCTCCAAATACCTGAAGGACACCACATATAGTTCAACTGATCACATTCATATTCCATCATAAAGATTACAACATAGCTCCTTACTGGCCATTCATAGGACCAAGGAGAGACTGCAGAAAGATAAAGCTTCATAAAAGTAATACATATCAAGGCTTCATAACCGATGTGGTAACCTATGATAAAAAAGGGGGATAGATTAGTTAACCATTTGAGCATTTCTGGTCAAGTAGAAACTAAAACCTTGATAATAGCAACTACACATCATTACAGCTTCATTTTTTTGCACCCTTCAGGCCAGAAGAGGCAGTGTCATCCTCCAGGTCCTTGCGCTTGCTGGACTCAGACTCAGAAGGAGTGGTCTCAATGGTGTCACCACCCTCATCATTCTGCAGCATAAGAGGATCTGAGCTGACAGTGGTAGTGCTCTCAATAGAGAGCAGGGGCTCAGCCTGAGAGTTTTAAGGGGGTGTTTGGTAAGAAGGGTTAGGGAATGAGGTTTAGGGTTGAGGTGGGTTGAGGAATTCCAACCCCATACATTTTGTTTGGTTAAAGAAATTCGGGTATGGTATCCATTCCCCAACCCTTCAAGGTATGGGTTTCCCAACCCCTCTAATTTTTATGGGTTTGAGTGGGCATGAAAATTGAAGAAAGATTTGTGGGTTAAGTGTCATTTTCATATGTAAAAGCAAACACTCACCTAAAATCTATCATTCTCAAACCTATACCTCTCCAACCCGATTCCTTATCCTAACTCGATACCCAATTTCTACCAAACATGCCCTACGTTATGATAGAGTCAATGGTAGTATCAGTGATGAGAGGAGACATCATGGCCCCAACACCACTGTCCTCCAGTAGGTCATCTGTATCCAGCATGTTTTGGAGTTCCTGAGCTGTCAGCTTAGGAATATCTCCATTGTCAGGAGCAAGCACTGGAGGGGAGGAAGTCACCAAGCCAATATCTGGTTTGTCATCATTAGGGTGTGGTAGAATAAAGGGAGGAGTAAAGCTGGTGGAAAGAGTTTGAGTAGTGTTAGGAGAGGTGTTGGTGGTTAGGTCAGGGGTTGTTTTTTGATAGGAGCAATGGGGGCATCCATGTAGGAGATAGAGAAGCCATTATTTCTTTTTGAGGAGCAGTAATCAATAGGAGCTTTAGAGGTTTTGGGACTCTTATTCTTCTTGTGGCTAGCAACCTCAACCCATGGAGAGGAATTCTCAGGGTCAGCAGAGGTAGTAGCCTCAGAGTCAGAACCGACTCTAAGCCTTTGAAAGTTCATTTGAATGGATTGTGGTTTGACATGCCTCAAGGGACAATTATCAAATTTGTGCTCAACAGCACCACAGTTACAGCAGCCCTCAGGGCATTCCTCAAACCATATTTTATACACTTGGGGTACTTCATCTTCATCTGGTATTACAATGGTTTTGTGTCTCACAGTAGACACATCCACATTAATACAAAGACGGGCATAGTTCACCCTATGTTTTTTTCTCAATAAAGGGGTCGAGCTTGAGCAAAGTGCCCAATTTGTTCATTTCCACAATTGTACTGAGTAGATCAAAACTAATATACTCAACTAGCAATTGAGGAATACGGATCCACATATCAACAGTAGTAATAGGTTCAGAAAATGGATCAAAATTAGGAGACCAAGGTTTAAGAAGAAGAAGTTTCCCAAATATATGGTAAGGCCTCCCATCCCAAGCTCTCTTTTGATCAATAGGATTAGCAAATCGTAATTCAAACCAAAGGTTCGGCTTTTCTAGGATATCAAAACTACCCTTAATGATTTTCCAGACATTTTTCAGTCTTCCCTTGAGCTTAGAAAACTCAACTGGATCACCAATGACATAACCCAGTAGGGACGTTTCTTTGAGTTTGGTAATGTTCTTCCTAACTCCAGAGAGTTTAGAAAGGAAAAGGGTCATATAAATAGGGGTCTTTGTCAGGTTTGGGGAAATTTCAGTGGTGGTAGTAGTGGTATTATTGGGTTCAGTGGTGGGTTTTTTTTCTGAGAGTTTTGAGCGGTTGCTAGGGTGGGGATCATAACAAGGTTAAGAGGAGTAGTGTTAGGGTTTGAAATAGGGTTACCAAGAGAAGCAGAGGATCCTGGAGTAGAACAAACCACATCCTTCATAGTGCATTTTCCTTTCTCCATAGAAATGGAGAAACAAGGTTCGTTCCAAAGCTTACTAGCAGAGTCAGACTAAAAAAAACACCAGTAAGAGAGCACTTAGAGCAATTTTATCAGGGTCCAATGGAAGGGTCTTATAGAATTTTTTGAATATAATAAGCCAATTGGGTTATAAGACCCAACAAAAGTCCCGTATTTGAGCTGCTGCTTGGGACCGTCCCATACATATAATACATAAGGGTTGTTTGGTGAGAATTTTTTTTTTGCCTCCGTTAAGAGCCAAAACAACGCCGTTTCAAGCGGGAAGCAAACGGAGCCTCAGCAAAGGCTGGGGGGATAGTGCCACGCGTCGGCGTCGCCATTTCATTGGCGCGCGCTAGCGCGCCCGATGGGCGCCACGTGGCACGTTATGGACGGCCAGGATTTGTTCATGGCCGTCCTTTATTTATTTTTTAAAATTGATTTATTTAAAAATTGGTGCGTTAAAAAAACAAAAAAGACACCATAATTCTAATTACATTTTTCTCTATCCACAGACATCCATTTTGAATATATTTGGTAGAATTTAATATTTTTTTTTTGTATTATAGGTTTAAGGAAGTGAAAATAAATCATTTTATTATTATTATTAGGGGTTTAAATAAAATAAATAGCAATTTAATTTATTTAATATGAAAATTACATTGTAAATAAATTTTAGAAATTTTATGCATCACTTTTGTTGATTTGCCTATCAATGTATGTTTGTCTGTCTTAATTTTAAATAAATAATATAATTAAATAATTAAAATAAGATAGCATTAATAAATTTAATGTATGATTTTTTTTTAAAAAATTTACATTAATATATAATAAAGGGTATAAATAATATAATAAATGGTATATTGGTAATTTAATATAAATAAAAGGATATAATTGTAATTTAAACTAAACCTAAAAGACCCCAATAAAAGCCCCTAATACACCATGGGTCTTATAGCAAATAATTCTCTCAAAAACCCCCTATAAGACCCATCCTATGGGACTCCAATAAAATTGCCCTTAGTATTGAGAGAGTGAAATTTCAGAGGGAGTAGATGTAAAAGATGGAGTTTAAGATGTTCATATATAAGTCACAAACTCATAATCGTCATAATAACGAAAATAAAATAAAAGAAGGGTCAGAATCCACCTGATTTTTCGTTGCCCTTGATTGGAAGGCGGAGAGATCTTTGTTGGAAGAAGGGACAACGTAATAGTACTCCTCCAGAGCTTGGATCGTCAGACGAGTTTGCAAAGCTTCCTCCAGGGAGGCCCTATACCATCAACAGTGTCAAACCTGCAATAAGGATCGAGGTTGGTGGACTAGACACTGACACTGCACCACCATACCACCTCCAAGCCGAAACGCAAAATCCGGAAACACAACAAGAATTTCATCCGAAAAGCCTTAAAACTCGGGGAGCAGATTAACCAAGAGGCCAAACAGAGAGCCACCAAGATCTGGAGCAGGTAAGAGATCGCCCAGAAAGGAAAATCTCCCAAAAACACCCCGGAAAAAGAGGCCATGAATAGGAATGAGTTGGTGGGGGTAGAGATCTGCATCATGGAAAGCGAAAGAGTGGGTTTTAGGAGCTTGATTTGGTGAATCGAAGCTAGATTTGGTCAAGGGATGATCGGTGAGGGTAAGCGGCGACCAACACACTAGGGTTTGGAGAGGCATACAAAGGGGCATTTTTGGGAGCGTTTTGGAGAGCGAATTCAGAGTCATTATTTTCTTAGTTACTTTTTCCCTCTAAGGCTATCATAATTTGATAATGTCTGATAGGTGTTATTTCATACACCTTTTCTAGCATCTATTAGCATGATTTGGAGGAGTTTTGGATGTGTTTTGGTGCTAAGTCTGCAATCCAGATGTTATGGAGAGAAGTGAAGAAATCCAAGGATTTGCAGCTTAGATAGAGTTTAGAGATGAAGATGGAGCTGTTGGAGTATTTATGGAAAAGGCTACCAACACTTGGTAGTATTTGGAGAGCAGCAGAAGAAGAGAAGAAGACGAGAGCTGAAGTCTGGAGTTCACCGCCCCGCGTCAGCAATGCCGCGGCCCGGCGATGACTCCCAGTGAAGGATGGAGCCTGCGTGAGAGGAAGCCACCGCCCAACGGTGGAGAGTTCGACGCCCCGCGGTGGATCTTCACCGCCCCGCGGTGGCTGCGCTTAATGACCTCGCGGCCATAGTTATTTTATTTTACTTTATTTCCTTTTATGCATTAGTCAGATTTCCTTTATTTTATTATTTTATTTCCTTGTAAGATATGGTTTGTGATCTTGGGGATTTAGGTTAACTCTATTTAACCTCTTTTCCCACAGCCTCCAAATCATCATCATCAGACGCACTATTGTTTCAGACGTAGTTTTCTAATTAGAGTTTTTCATCCCCTTTGATGGAGAACTAACATCCATTTGTTCTGTTAGACGATTGAAGCAGTACAATTGATGTGTTTGTGAGATTTATATTCCTTGTTCTTATCCTTATAAGTGTTGGATTGATTCTCTTGATTTTATCGAACTTGATTTCTTGTTGCTCTTCTTAGCCTGATCACCTAGGTTGAATGCTTGTTATCAATTGCTAGGATTGCATATAGGGGTTCCGAGTGCATATCTAGTGGCAAACGCAATTGTGCGTATAGGGGTTCCGAGCGTACAATTGTGTGTGAGAATCAATTGCATGTTAAGTAGGGGAGTGAGTACTTGTACGTCTTTCTACTTGCATGTATCCTATATCCTTGTGTGCATTGCTATTGCTGTGTTGGTGGTAAAGTACGCTGACAACTGTGAGAATCAGTTGTGCTTCATCATTGGCATAGTAATAAGTCTATTGACAACTGTGAGAATCAATAGTACTTACGAGCAGGATGGGAACGACTATAAGGATAAATAAACGAACTTGGACAAAATAGATTTCAGTGATCAAACTCTATCTTTGTATTGTGGATTTCGGTCTAGTAGAACTACTTCCCCTCATCATACTTTCTTCCTACATAAACCAAATTTGTTTACTTTGCTTGTTTGCTCTCTTGATTACAAACCCCCCCCCCCCAGTTACTTATTACTTGTCATTCACATTTGCATACTACATCATACCTTCTCTGTGGGATTCGACCCTTACTTGTCTGCTATACTCTGTTTAGTAGGTTGGTTAGGATAATTACTTTGATAGGGCTAGTCAACGACATTTGCTTGTGCATCTTTAGCCTCCGTCAAATTTGGCGCCGTTGCCGGGGAAGGTTTTTGTTTGTTGTGTGTTTTCGTGATTGATTGTTGGTGGAGACCTATCTTATGGTCGACACCCGTAGTACTGACTCTCCCCTTCTAGCTTTGGATCCAGAGATTGAAAGATCTTTTCTTGGAAGCCTGTGCAATCAAAGAGGAGAGGAAGAAGAGGTCGAAACCGCTGCGACCGAGACCGTTGAGACTGCTACTACCCCAGCTGTTGCAATGGCTGGAACTGGAACTCTGAGAGAGCTTACTGAGCCGAATATTGGGGCTCAACCCCTAGCTGTCATCATCCCTGCACTAGGAGAAGGGGTGAACTTTGAATTGAAGTCGAGAGTTGTTGCTTATCTCCCTAAATTCCACGGTCTGAGTGGAGAAGATCCGATTTCTCACCTGGGCAAGTTCCACAATGTCTGCATGACTATGAAGCCTAGGAACGTGACCGAAGACCAAATCAAGATGAGAGCTTTTGGTTTTTCTCTACTCGACTCTGCGAGTGATTGGTATTATCACCTGCCGCCAGGAACCATAGATACATGGACGAAGCTGCACAAAGCGTTCCTGGATAAATATTTTCCCACGAAGAAGGCGAATGCTTTGAAAAAGGCAATTGCCAACATCGAGCAGGCTGGTGATGAAACACTTTATGATTATTTGAAGAGGTACAAGAGGCTTTGTTCCAGCTGCCCATTCCACGGGTATGCCAAGCAAGATCTTGTTCTCTATTTGCACAATGGTCTGCTGGATCAAGAAAGAAGAATGATTGATGCTGCATGCGGTAGAAGTATTCTGAACCTGACACCGGATGACGCCATGAATAGACTCCAGGAAATGAGTGAGAGTACCCGGAATTTCGGGAAGACATACCAGAGGAAGGCGGTCAATGCTGTGACCCCTACAGGACCAAGCCCGGTGTTGACTGAGTTGGCCGAGTTGAAGGAGATAGTTATGAAGATAGCAAATCAGAATGCCCCTCAACACGCCAGAGCATGCGGTCTTTGCTCTAATTAGGCCCACCACACCGAGGCTTGTCCTCAGCTGTAAGAGGACGGTGTTGCCGAAGTCAATGTTGTAGGAGGCTACGGCGCTCCTAGACAACAATATGGTGGACAGCCGAATTACAACCAGAGAGGCCGTGATCACCCAGGATTCAGATGGAGTGACCCTCAGGGTGGTCAGTAGCCGGCACAACAACAATATCAGCCGGCTCAGCAACAACAGTACCAACAACGAGCTCAGTACCAACAGAGGCCTCAGGGCCAAACTTCTGGAGCCTCTACTGAGGATATGCTAAAGACTTTGACTCAGTACTTTGCTACACATGTGCAGGCTACTGAGTCGAGTATCAAGAACATGGAGAGGCAGATTGGCCAATTAGCTGATGAGGTGACCAAAATCAACCAGAGGGCCTCAAACTCCCTGCCATCCCAGACCACTGTGAATCCCAGAGAAAACGTGAGTGCTATCACGCTGAGAAGTGGTAAGAAGGCTATTTCTCCCATTGCTGAAGAGGAGAACGAAATTCCCGAGAAAAAGGAAATCACCGACACGCCCCGTGTCGATATCACCGTGACCCCACCGCCCCGCGGCGACCCTCGCCGCGACCCGGTGTCTGTGCTCACGAAAGACACCGCGACCTCACCGCCCCGCGGCGATCACTTACGCCCCGCGGTGGGCTCGCCGCGACCTGATCCTCGAAAATGTGTTCCCACTGACGACACCTATGTTGATAACTACATTCGTCTAGTGTTCCCTCCTCTAGGTTCAGAGAAGCCCCCAATACCTTTTCCTGAGGCGCTAAAGGCTAGAAGAGTTGTCGACGACAAAGACTTGTTCGAGACATTCCAAAACTATGAGGTGAACATCCCCCTGCTGAAGCTTATTAAGGCTATCCCGCGATATGCCAAGTTCTTAAAGGAGCTATGCACGGTGAAGAAGGCCCAAAGGCAAAAGACTCAGAAGAAGAGTCCAGTGGGTGAACAAGTGTCAGCGGTAGTTCAGAAGCGTCTACCTGTAAAGTGCAAGGATCCAGGTACATTTACTATTCCTATCACTATAGGTGAGCATGTTTTTGAGAAGGCCCTGCTTGATTTGGGTGCCTCAATTAATGTCTTACCTTATTCTTTACTTGAGAAATTGGATTTAGGACCCTTGCGTGAGTCTAATATTGTTATACAACTTGCTGATGGTTCTTGTGTAACCCCTAAGGGTATTATAGAAGATGTCCTTGTTAGGATAGATCCTCTGATATTCCCTGCTGATTTCTTTGTTATGGATATGGATTATGATGAACAAGTTGCCCCTATTATGCTAGGGCGACCTTTTATGAAAACTTCCATGACTAAGATTGATGTCGATAGTGGTACCCTGACTATGGAATTTGATGGAATAATTTTCCGACATGATATTCATAATGCCAATTCCATTGAATTACCCGCTCCTCTCTGCATTAATGATATTGATAATTCTGTGCATGGAAATGTTAAAATTGATGCCGTAGAGACCGTAGTTGAGTGTCCCACTCCTGATGGACCTATTGAGTTGCATGATTTGCATGAATTGCATATTGATAATGTCTTGCTAGATGATATAGGAGACCCCATTTCCTCTACTTTGGGCACTTGCCCCCCCTGCACTAACCATACAAGGCTATAAGCCTTCATCTAGTGACGTGCAGCATATTCAGACTGAGCCGTATCGGCCCCCGCATCGTTCTAAGTATGGGGGCGACACTCCAAAGAGAATGAACATGGAGTGGGTGGCGAAGAAGGAACATGATCTAAGGTTCAAACCTTTCCATGAGAGGTCTCCACAGGAAGAGACGAGTTGGAGGATTCCGAAAGGATCCTATTCGAGATGGTAGTTGATCTGCAGTACGTCGAGCCAACGACGATAACCAAGGCGCTGTCCGGGAGGCAACCCGTGTTAGTTTTTCTTTGATTTTTCTTTTTATTAGATTATTTTCGTAGTTTATTTTGCTTTGTTTCGTTCGCCTGTTACTCACATTTCAGGTACGAAAGTAAACCGAGAAGAGATGAGGTGCCCAACCATTCTCACCGCCCCGCGGTGCCTTCCTACCGCCTCGCGGTGGAGCTCACCGCCCCGCGGTGAAGGTCAGGTATCGATTCTCAACTTTTTTAAAAAAGAAAAGAAAAAAAAAGCAAGAATTATGGGCCCCGAAAAAACCTTAAACGGGTGAGTAAAAGCTTTATTCTTAAGAGGTCACTAAGGTTTTGACGGATTGGGCTTCTTTATGGGCCAAGATTTCTCTTAGGGGCCATGGTACATGACCGGCCCATCATCCCTTTCTATTCACCTTACCCTTCCTTGACCTAACCCCACTTCACCCCACACTTATAATTCCCAGCGCCCCCTCAAACTCCTATTCTACTTTCCCCTCTCGACCTTGAGCATACTCTAGCCCCAAATCCCCCATTTGGAGTCTAGCCTCACAACCAAGCCCAAACACAACCCCACCGCGCTGCTGTAGTCCCGCCTCGCTTTAGCTCCGCCTCGCGCTGCCACCGCTTCACGTTCCTGTTGCTACCGCCCCGCGCCGACCTCGCCGCGACCCGGTGCCTGTTCTCAGTTTCTCACCGCGACGCTGCCGCCCCGCGCTGAGTCTCTCCAGAACATTGTGTTTGCTTGATTGTGAGTATTCTTTGCTGCCTTTTGATTTGAGCATTCCCATTCTTCACTTATGGATTCGAAAGGCAAGAAGAAAGCGTCAACGAGTAGGGATGAGAGTGAGCTGTACGACATTATGAAGGAGAGGAGGGTGGTGGCTTCCAAATTTTTCCACAAGCAGACTCTGGAGCAGATGGGATTGCTCGCTTGTGTGACGCTGTGTTTGACACAGTGTGGGCTGGGGGATTTCATGAACAAGGCAGCCCCCGCGTATCCTGAGCTGTGCTTCCAATTCATTGCCTCGTTCAGGTGGTTCATCCGCGAGGAGTCTGATGACAAAATTCTGCGCAAGATCACGTTCACCTACAATGGGCGTGATTATTCTTTGTCGCGGAAGGTGATCCACGAGGCCCTAGGCATTACAAAGAACCCCACCGCTGGGTGGGCGAATGGGCTTAATGAGGCCGAGATGATGGATTTCTGGCGGGCTGCCACAAGGAGGACATTCAAGAAGGGTCATGAGGTGAACTCCAAGTTGGTGAATCCGTGTCTGCGGTTGATCCACAAGGTGATGATGAGGGATTTCTTTGGCCATGCTGATGATGGGAAGGTGCCCATGAAGGACTTCCAGTGGTTTATGAGCATCCTGGGGACGGTAGAGCTTACGCCGTGTTGGGCAACTCTTTTCTTGAGTTCCCTGCGGATGATTCGTGATGGCGAGCCGAGAGATATTTGTGGGGGTGGTCTTATTACACTCCTCTGTGACAGCGTGATTGATTGCGATCAGATTCCTCGGCCGGTCCCCTGCGCCGTATATGATTTAGCACACATAAGGGTGTGCTCCATGATGAAGCCACTTGGGCAGGATGGTGATTTGGTTTGGGCGTCTTATGAGGGCCATATTTTGGTTGTTCCGCGAGAGTTCGCATACTCGCCTTCATATGCGGGTTGGTGGATTGATAGCAATAGCCGGATGCCGACCGATGATGCCCCTGTCGTTACTCCTTCGGGTCCGTATGGAGAGGGCCCTAGTGGTGGTTTTGCTGTTGATCCTGTAGAGGGGGACGACCCCGGTTCTTCACAATTCGAGGAGCATTCGTCTATGTACGGACCTGTCGCACCATGGCAGGAGATGTATGCTAGATGGGACGCTTTCTCCATGCGTCAGGATCGGTGGACGTCCAGAGTAGAGACCAGTCTGCAGACTTGGCAAACCCAGCTCCACGCAGAGATAGATGAGCGCCTGGACACTATAGACGCTCATATGAGGGACTACTTTGGGTTGTACCCACCACCACCTTCCGGTCCATAGTGAGTTTATTTCTTCTTTCCCCTATCATTTGATGTTCTCTTTTCTATATTGAGGACAATGTTCAGTTTAAGTATGGGGGAGGGATATAGACTTGCTTTCTTGCTAGCTAGTGTACATAGTTTATTTCTGCATTCATTTTCTGCATTGTTGTTTCCATTTCTGTTTTCAGATTTAAAAAAAAATAAAAATCGAAAACGCCAAAAAGAAGTAAAAAGGCAATCAAAATCCTGGGATGGACTGAAAACCCGAAATGGCGGTCCAGGTAAAAAGCAGGTAGTCCGGCTGGTATAGACCAGGGCAAAAGTGGACTGGAGTGATGTGAGTATTGGTGAGATATCTAGCAAAATGAAATGAGTGGCTAGGTGAAAACCTGAAAGGGCGCATAGGCAAGATGAGCGTAAAAGAATAAGAGTGATTCTAGGATTTCTCTTTATATCTTGGTGGAGGCATCATAAGAAGGGAGTCATAGAAGGACTGTCGGGTAGGCCACTCATGGAGCGATAAGGAGCTAGATTGGAGTTAGGTTAGATTATTTTTTTGCATCACTTGTTTTGGTTGTCTTGGGCGTATTGTTGATATGTTGTAGTTTGCTGGTGTCACGTTTTCTTGTACTTCCTGAGACCTTGGTGTTGATTGAGAGGGTGAGCTTTTCTTTAGTTTACTCGGGACGAGTAAAGGTCTAAGTATGGGGGAATTTGATAGGTGTTATTTCATACACCTTTTCTAGCATCTATTAGCATGATTTGGAGGAGTTTTGGATGTGTTTTGGTGCTAAGTCTGCAATCCAGATGTTATGGAGAGAAGTGAAGAAATCCAAGGATTTGCAGCTTAGATGGAGTTTAGAGATGAAGATGGAGCTGCTGGAGTATTTATGGAAAAGGCTACCAATACTTGGTAGTATTTGGAGAGCAGCAGAAGAAGAGAAGAAGACGAGAGCTGAAGTCTGGAGTTCACCGCCCCGCGTCAGCAATGCTGCGGCCCGGCGATGACTCCCAGTGAAGGATGGAGCCCGCGTGAGAGGAAGCCACCGCCCAGCGGTGGAGAGTTCAACGCCCCGCGGTGGATCTTCACCGCCCCGCGGTGGCTGCGCTTAATGACCTCGCGGCCAGAGTTATTTTATTTTACTTTATTTCCTTTTATCCATTAGTCAGATTTCCTTTATTTTATTATTTTATTTCCTTGTAAGATATGGTTTGTGATCTTGGGGATTTAGGTTAACTCTATTTAACCTCTTTTCCCACAGCCTCCAAATCAACATCATCAGACGCACTATTGTTTCAGACGTAGTTTTCTAATTAGAGTTTTTCATCCCCTTTGATGGAGAACTAACTTCCCTTTGTTCTGTTAGACGATTGAAGCAGTACAGTTGATGTGTTTGTGAGATTTCTATTCCTTGTTCTTATCCTTATAAGTGTTGGATTGATTCTCTTGATTTTATCAAACTTGATTTCTTGTTGTTCTTCTTAGCCTGATCGCCTAGGTTGAATGCTTGTTATCAATTGCTAGGATTGCATATAGGGGTTCCGAGTGCATATCTAGTGGCAAACGCAATTGTGCGTATAGGGGTTCCGAGCGTACAATTGTGTGTGAGAATCAATTGCATGTTAAGTAGGGGAGTGAGTACTTGTACGTCTTTCTACTTGCATGTATCCTATATCCTTGTGTGCATTGCTATTGCTGTGTTGGTGGTAAAGTACGCTGACAACTGTGAGAATCAGTTGTGCTTCATCATTGGCATAGTAATAAGTCTATTGACAACTGTGAGAATCAATAGTACTTACGAGCAAGGTGAGAACGACTATAAGGATAAATAAACGAACTTGGACAAAATAGATTTCAGTGATCAAACTCTATCTCTGTATTGTGGATTTCGGTCTAGTAGAACTACTTCCCCTCATCATACTTTCTTCCTACATAAACCAAATTTGTTTACTTTGCTTGTTTGCTCTCTTGATTACAACCCCCCCCCCCCCCCCAGTTACTTGTTACTTGTCATTCACGTTTGCATACTACATCATACCTTCTCTGTGGGATTCGACCCTTGTCTGCTATACTCTGTTTAGTAGGTTGGTTAGGATAATTACTTTGATAGGGCTAGTCAACGACATTTGCTTGTGCATCTTTAGCCTCCGTCAATGTCATAATAAAAAATCAAATAAATGCTGGGAGGAATCCATCTTTGATGTGCGCTATGTTAGGCAAGTATAGCAATCTTCATCTGACAGTCCTTATAAATGGTAAACTTCAGCGTCTTACCCATCAAAGCTAGGGATGGACATGGTCGGTTAACCAATGTTTCGATTAACCGAGAATTCGGTTAGTGCATTTATCATACCGTTAACCCTGGTTAACCATCAATTTTGATACGGTTATTCGATTTACCAAAAAAAAACGTAATGTTAAAAAATAAATGTATTTTAGTGCTCTAGTACTGAAGCTTACTACTACTAGTTTTTTTCCAACTTTCTTAATATTGCAACTTGTTGTACAATGCATAAAAGTAATATAAAAAACATCAATCATAAAATAAAAATCGAGTTATTTAGTTTACCACCCCTATAATTGTGACACGAAACAAAATAATATAATACTAAAGTCGAAGAACGAATAGACTTGTTCAACCCATTGACCCTTTCAACATCCTCTTTCTTACTTTCATCTCTTATATGAGTTATCTCCACTAGGTTGGTCTTCGACATTTATACAATTAAAACAAGATTAACATCATTCAATATTAATTAGTACTCTAGCCTAAATCTCCATCAATTTCAATATCTTGTGCTGATAAACTTTGTTATTTCTCTTATTCCTAAACTTTTAAATCCAAATATATCCATTATATTATATATTTTACTAATATATTAAATATGCTAACAAATAAGTAAAATAAATGGATGGAAAACTCAGCCCTTTGAATATGAAATTAATCAGTAGTATATTGTTCTGAGTTTTGTCCCTTCCACTTAACAAAATTACTTGTTCCCCTTTCAATATTAATTAGTACTCTAAATCACACTCAATTTCATTGCGGTTGTGCCTATGAGTCACACTTACTATTTCATTTATACATAACAAAAAAGGAAATCGGTGGTTGCGTCTAGAGAGATTCAAACCAAGACAAAACACCCCATTTCATTGTAGAATGTGTCCACTACTAGTAGGCCACACTAGTTATCTTGTTATAATTCTAAAAATATATTTTTTATAATATCGGTTAACCGAGACCAAAAAAATCGCTAACCATTACCATACCAAATAACCAAAAGTTACTTCGGTCGATTAACCGAAACCGAAAGTCGGTTTTTATTTGGTAAGGTTAACCGAAACCGAAAGTCGGTTTTTCTTTGCTAATTTACCTGGATGTAAGATTCATTATGAATCTTACATCCAGATAAATTAGCACCCAATAGTACATCTTAGAATTGTCCATTTACTTGCCTCTTTAAGGTAAAGATCATCTAAAACAAGTACTCCCTCTCTTCAAATATATTTGTCATTCTAGTCATGTATTTTTCTTTAGATATACTTGTCACCAATGTTCTAAAAGTCGTTAGGCGGGAGCTAGGCGGTGAGGAGGACCTAGCGCCTAGGCGGGTTAAAAATTAATGCGTGATTCATGTGATTATTTGACTATGTTTTCTCAAATCCATTAATGTTTATAAAACTATATTAGGATGAGGTTTGATATTTAATTATGGGTCTTATTTTACAAAATCTGACCCAAAACTAAATTTTATGCATCCACCATCTCCTAAGATATTGATGCTTCCACAACATCTGAGACTTCTTCTCGCCTAGGTGGCCCTAGGCAGGGTCCTAGGCGGTGGATGATCGCCTAGCGCCCAGGCGGGGCCTGGGCGGAGATTTTTTTAACACTGCTTGTCACTTTAGATATTTTTACAGAACTTTCCAACATTACCCTTACTAATTTTGGATTTAAAAACAGCTTTTTTAACAGACCAAATAATATGTCTAAGTATTAGACAAATGATAATATGAGAAATGAAGAAGACCAAGCGTCGGATGAACTACAACCTCCAATACATGGTTAATGGGAATAGGGGATATAAGGGTAATTTTGTACAATTAGTAAGTATATTAAAAATTGTGTCAAATCTTTACAATACTACATCCCTAGACCGACGTTGACTGATCGATTTTTTTTAATGTTTTTTTTATTCCAACTGATGACACTTTTCTATCATCTGTCATCAAGGCTTGATGTCACTTTTCTGTCGTCAAGCTTGATTTTCTCAATCAATAACAAATCCGGTCATCACAACTAGTTGATGCCGGATCCCATCATCACTACTAGTCGAAGACGGATCCTGTCATCACCACTAGTTGACGACGGTTTATCATACTAAGTGAGTTGATCAAATACTGCATAAACATATATCAATAACGTAATGTTGACATTATTTTGGGGCGAAAAGATCGAACCGACTTGAATTGCCTTAAGAATGGCAACTAGATAATAATAATATCGATTATATCTTAATGATCCAAATCAAACAAAGATCTAGATGAAATAAGAATAAATAGATGCAAAGACAAGCTTATCTCCTTCGAATAAGAGACTGGTCGAATCAAATGATCTAATCGTCGGTTGCTTCAATACTGAAATGAAGAACTGAGCTAGAGAACAATGGTGAGAGTAAGCAAGAGAGTAGTAGGTTGTAGTTTTTATTCAATAAGGATCGTTCTTTTTTTTTTTACAATGATGCTAAATCATCTAATATATACACACTTAATTTCCAAAGATCAGCTAGACTAGCCGTTTATCGTCTGTGATCTTCAGAGTTCGTCGGGTTTAATTATCGGATGGCCACGATCTTACAATATTTATGATCTATCAAGTTGGTTGTAACTGCCGTGTGGGCCGGCGTGTTAGTCCATACAATCCGGGGCTCAATAACTCCTCATATCCGTTGAGGTCGAGATCTTCGTTTGTCGCCCAATCAAACGATCCTTCTAGAAGGAAATGCTTCTTCGTCTAATGGGCCGCCCTGGTGGATATCCGTTAAGAATGAGGCCAAACAATAGCCCCAAAAAATCGAACTGGGCCGGAAGCAGTTGTTGAGGGACGGTTGGATTTTTTCTAAAGCCTCATCTGATCGTGATCTCCCTCTTGCTGATTCTGCTATAATGGATCGATGACGTGGTGCTTTCCCATTGGTCGACATGTTTGACTGCGGGCGGGCAATTTTCCCCATAAATGGCAGTCACTTACCTTTCTTTTCACCATCCTCTTTTTGCTCACAAAGGGTTTCTGGTTCAAAGGTAAAAGCTTTTTTGAATTTCTTACCGTTTCTTCTTGAACAATGTCGTTTCCGAGATCAAAGAAGTCCAAAGCTTCATCCTCTGGCGTCGGCGAGAAAGATAGCGATTTCCCCCCTCAAATTTTCTTAGCCCGGAGGATTCTCTAGCCGGGACCTTGACCCAGTCGGAGTTGGATACGATTCTAGAAGTAGGCCAATTCCTTCTTGAGACGGTTGCTCGCCTCCCTTTGCCCCAAGAACGTGCCGATTGGTGTCGCAACGGATGGGTTTGCTTCTTTGAGTATCCCTTCAGAATAGGTCACTCTTTCCCCTTTTCGAGCTTAGTGAGAAACTTCGTATCTGTTCTTAATCTTGCCCCATGTCAGGTGATGCCACATGCATGGCGTCTCCTTAGGGTAGTCGATCTTTTGGTATCCAGTGTCGAGGTCGATTTCGACTTCGATGCTCTCTGGTATTCGTATTACTTAAGTAGTCGAGGTTCTTCCCGCTTTCAATTGCGCCTTAGGCCAGACAGAGAACCAATCGCTCTGAATCTCAACGTTAATGATCGCGAATGGATGTCGTAATTTTTCTTTGTTGAGAGGAAGTCGCTTGAGGGGGGATTCGACTGCTCTTTCTTGCGCGGCGTCTGGAGGACATTAGGTACCGTATTTAGCCTTTGAAGCTTTGTGTTTTGATGTCTTGTTAACTTTTGCTCACGTGTGTCTATTTTCAATGCCGAGTCCAGAGGAGAAGACAGATTCCAATTTCGCCGCTGTTACTGAAGTTTTACTTGCTTTTTCGGAGGCCGACATGTCGTTCAAGAACGTGAATTGTCTAACCCTTAGCCCTCCAAGCATGGCGACTCCGTCCACTTCCGTCACCAAAGGCACTTGTTCGTTCCTTCAGGTATGTGTGTGGGTGGTCTTTGGAGTGACCATATGTTTATATGTTTGTGCTTGCCTGACAGTGTTGGGGTCGGAAAATTGACTACTCGTCCAATGGGCATCAACTGTCTGACGCAACCGTCGGACACATCAGACCTGTCGGATGTGAGCCATGCGACCGTCGCCTGATTCCTGGACGCAACGGACCAGCGAGATTTTCTCCTTTATTATAACAACTCCGAGATCTCCAACGGCTATATGCATTATTTCAGCCATCAAGGAAGGAATCAACCATCTTTAAGAGAGGATCAAGGCTTATTAAGAGGAGATCAAGCGTAATTGATACGGGGTTAGCCGTGTAGGAGATGGATCTAGGCAACGGATCTCAAACCAAAGAAAACACGAGAGATTAGAGAATGGCGGAAGTGAAATAAATGAAGGATAATTCGAAAGAACCAATAGAAACGACGAGAAAACCCGCTTGCTTGATAGCAAGGAACCTTGTCGAACGATCTACCAACCCGATCTCTACAACGCCACACAACCAAGAATCGCTGATGAACTTGGAGCACGGAGAGGATTGCTTATGATGTACCAAATCACCAACTCCAGAGGGACTTGACAAAGACGAAAACAACTAAGCAGGAAAGAACAATCGATTGAGACTCTCACGGGGAACCGAGTTTTCAAATCAAAAACCAAGCTCTGTTTTTATGTTTTAACAATATGAGAAATCTGCCTAAGGAAGAAGACAAGTGAGCCTTAAATAACCCTAAGAGTGGCCGGCCCTATGCTCTCCCAAAAGCTACAAATATTTCCGAAATATCCGAAAATAGAAAGCTTAAAACAATTAAATAATAATCCTAAAAATAACCAATGAAGAAATTAATAAGATTATTAAACATAGGTAACGTTGACCATTAAAGTCAACGCCTTGACTTTGGACTTGTCCTCTTCGTCATGTGATAGTGCATGTGCCATAAACGTCTCCAGCTCTTGACGCATTTCCTTCAACCTTGACCTAGTGATCGGTCAATCAAAGGTTGGCACTAATGGTGGGGATGATTCCTCATCAGTAATTAATGCAGAATCAAAGAGAAGATCAAGAGCATTTAAGGAGAGATCAATAGCATTTAGGGAAGGATCAAGCAAGTATAAATAAGGCTCTAGGAGAAGCCTCAAAGGACACTCTATGACATTCTACAACACTCCATTCTACTACAACGACTTGTACTCTCATCGTCAAAACTCTCATTTTTACATATTCTATCTTGTCCAACGTTGTTTAGTCCGACCGACGCTTGTAGTCTGGTCCGACCATCTCGTCTTCTTCGACTATCCATACTGTAACCTTCTTCTTCCTCTCTTGCATCACAAAAACTACCATTTGTAATCACTTATTCTCATCAAACGGAGTAGATTTATCACCCTAACTATTGTTACCCCTCAAATCAATGGAAATAGATCGATTGGTCATTTTCCGTCCAAAACAGACAGTATCTCGGGGCACGAGGTTGAGCGTTCACTTGTCCGAAAAGAGTCTCTTGGACCAAAAGTTGTTGGCGGCAAAAGCCTCTTCGTCGGCGAAGGTTAAAGCTAAATCCCTTTCATCAGTTAGGGTCATCGCCTTAGATTCGCCGTCGTCTAAAACTTCAGGGGCGAAAAGGAAAGCGATTGGTGCCCCAGGTCTTCCAGTGGGCATGATGAAGGGTAGAGATTTGGAAGAGTTGCTCCATACTTTGGACCCGAAGGCCAAGAAGGAGATTGGTGACTTGCACCCTATTGATTGTATCGACGAGGCCGGAGCGACCGCTTGGCGAGTAAGTAAAGAGAGATCTTGTATGAAGTTTTCTGCTAATACACGCATTTTTGTTTTATTACTTATGTCTTTGTACATGGTTTGTTGTTTACAGGCTCTCTAATACTCAATCGTCGCGTTTTCCAACATGTAATACTTGAGCGACCGAGCCGATATGCGGGTAGCCGAGATTGAGGGTCAACTAAAGGTTACCAGTGGGCGCATCAGGGCCGCCGAGAGCAAGCAAGCATTGGCCGAGAAGAAGTTGTCAGAGGCGCAGGCCTAGCTCGTGGAGCTCGAGGGTAGTGTTAAAGAGGCCCGTGTAAAGGATGCCCATGTTGCCACTGATGTCGGGACGTATTTCTACTTCAAGTCTCGCATTTAAATGATGGAGGAGTATGCCGCGGGGGCTCATTCGACTTGGAAAATTGAGGACGCAAGGGCAAATATGGATTTTTTGTACCCCTGCGGTAATCCTAGCAATGAGCTGTTCAAGTTGATGGGCCTTGGAGAAGGCAAACATAGGGAAGAGGCCGATCCTGAGGTGGTTGAAGGAGACATCGGGGATGTATCTGTTATGCCCAAAATACTCTGATGGGCCGTGCATAGCAAACTGGGCCGCCTTACATTGGAAATGGGCCAAGGAGCTTGAAGAGGAGCGTCGGATGCTTGTCATTGCATAAACCCGACCGATCCCGGAAATCTCGCCCAAGCCATAACGACCCGATCTTCAGCAATGACGGCCGATTTAAGTGCGATTTAGAAGCCTCCTTAATGACAAAGATCCCAAGGATTATGCTCAAGAATTAAGGACAAAGATCCCAAGGATTACACTAAAGAATTAAGGGAAAGATCCCATTCAAACAGTAACAAGAACGACGAAGAAGAGGGTCCGATAAATAGGTCACGAAGAGGCTCAAAGAAGGACTCAAGTCACAATGATATTCGTTATCTCAGCTCTAAAAGGCTTACTGGCATATTTGTTCTCGTTTAGCTCTTTTGGCAATAATACTCGACCACCAATGATCGAACACTAGATTAGCCGGTAAGACAAGACTCGATCCTTTGCATCTAGAGGAGTAAAGTTGTACTTTGTCTCATTCTTATCATCACATAATCTTGTCCCTATTTCATACTTATTTGATTGTTCATTTAATTTGGATTTATTTTGTTATCATTATTCTATCTGATTGACTCGTTATCCCGTCTAAGGCAATTTAGGTCAATTGATCTTTTCACCCCAAAAACAATTTGGCGCCCACCGTGGGGAAACTAGCCGATCACCATCTCAAAAATCCTTCAACCATGACTATCAATCTACCTACCGACGTCGAGGGATCACACCCCGGAGACAACTCCCAAGCTCAAGGAAACACAACCGAAAATCCAACTCTGAACCAACTCCAAGAGCTTGCCCAAAAAATGACCACCTTCCAAGATGACCTCGCCCAACAACGTCAAAAGACCGAAGCTTTGGCTGCACTGTCCATCCAATCTGAAACCGAGATCGCACGACTAACTCGTGAAAATGAGTCTCTGAGATCCCAGGCACAATCGATGGCCTCCAGATCCAGACAGGTGCCCGTCCATAGCAGCGTCCAGACACGCCTCAACATGGATAGCGTCGAGCTGACTCCCCCAAGCGTCCGACATCCCATACATGTTGCTGGTACGTCTCAGGTTCCCTTGGTCAATTTATTTTCGACTAACAATGTTACTTTCTCTACACCGATCGGGTCAGCAGGAATCCGAATCGATGAATCACAGGTTACCAATCCCCCCGATATCCTGACTCTCATCCAACAAACTCTTAGTCAGCATATGAAGACACTCGACGATCACATCGCTAGAATTCCCGGAGTTCCTCAGCCGATCGAGAAAGAAGCGTCGGACGGATACAAAGAGTCTCCATTCATCAAAGAAATTGCCAGAGTCGAGATCCCTAAGAAGTTCAGCCTTCCTAACATGACGACTTTCAACGGCACCAACGATCCAGACGATCATATCTCTCTCTATAAACAAAAATTAATGAATGTATATGTTCCAAGGGAGGGCCGCGAGGCTATCATGTGCAAAAGCTTTGGCAATACTCTCACGGATCCTGCACTATCTTGGTTTATGTGTTTACCTCGGGGTACGATCACCTCGTTAGCGGATCTGGTCAATTCCTTTAAGGTCCAATTTGCTAGCATTTAGAGACTCGAAAGGCAGTCAAGCGATCTCTACCGAATCACCCAAAGGAATAACGAACCTCTCCGAAGTTATCTTAACATGTATAACAAGGAAAAGGTCGTGATCCCACATTGCGATGTCACCACCTCCATCGAAGCCTTCAGACAAGGTTTGATCAAAGATGGCAATCTCTATAATGGGATCACCAAGTACCCGTGCAGAAGCTTCGAAGATGTCCAAGCCAAAACCATGGCTGAGGTGCGCTTGGAAGAAGATCGCGAATCGCGAAAGGCGTCCCATGGCCCGACCACTCTGATCGCAAATCCTCTATCGACAACTGCCGAGACAGACGTCATCATCCGTACCCTCGTGGTCGGAACAAGCAAAGTCAGGTGAACTTCTTTCAAGACAGGTCTCAAGATTGGAAAGACGGTCCGACGTTGCCTCTAAGGGTTCAATCTTACAACTTCAATGTTTTCATGGCGGAACTCATCAAAAGTTTTGACAAATATGGAAAAGAAGTAAGATGGCCCCGAAAGAGCGACATGTCGGACGTCAAGAAGGACATGAACAGGTGGTGTGAGTTTCATGGCGACCACGGTCACTCGACGGATGAATGCATCACGCTGCGCAAAGAGGTCGCTAGGTTACTCGTGCAAGGTCTCTTGCGCGATGTGATCTCAGAGCGAGCCAAAGCCACCGTGAAAAGACGAGATCAAGTAAAACATGACAAACCCCATCTCCTATCCATACAAAGGTCATCAATACTATTTCAGGAGGCTCGGACGTATGTGGAAACACGTACTCCGCAGCAAAAAGGCATGCAAGAGAAAGCAGAGGGAACAAACCCGAGGTACTAGAGTTCAGACGATCCAAGGTCTCTAACCTCCCAACGGTCACCTTTGACGAATCTGACGCTGACGAGTCGGGAGATCATCATGACGGTCTGTTAATCTCTTTATCTATTGGAAACTGCTTGATACGTAGAGTACTAATCGACACAGGAAGTTCGACCAACCTCTTGACCTTAGACACCCTCAAAGGGATGGGTCTGGGCGAAGGTGATCTTCTCAAGAAATCAACTCCCTTAGTCGGGTTCAGCGGCGAAGTCAAGCACACTATCGGCGAAATCGTCCTTTTGACATACGCTGGAGGAGTAAACCAGCAGGTAAAATTCCTAGTCCTAGACTGTCCATCTCCATACAACTACATTCTTGACATGCCTTGGATACACGCAATGAAGGCGATACCTTCAAAGTACCATCATACCATCAAGTTCCCTACCAAGTGGGGAGTTCAAGAGATCAAGGACGACCAAAGGATGGCCAGAGAGTGCTACGTCGCCTCCATGAAAAGCGCGGTCGAACCAAAGATCGTGTAGCAATCACAATTCAGCGAAGGACCTAGTCGATACATCGAACTAGAGATGGAAAAACTCGATGAGATTGCACTAGATCCTTCAAAGCCAAACTAAACGGTAAGGGTCGGGTCGGATCTAGATGACTCGACTAGACGACAAATATTGGATTTCATCCGGTCTAATGCTGACTGCTTTGCGTGGCCGCATGAAGACATGGTCGGAATATCTCCAAGCGTCATTACTCATAAATTAAATGTAGATCCATCTTACCCTCCTGTGAAGCAAAAGCGCAGGAAATTCGCCCCCGAGCGGAACAAGATCGTCCACGACGAAGTCAGAAGCTTGCTAGAAACAGAAAAAATAAGAGAAGTTGATTACCCCGATTAGCTAGCCAACGTGGTTGTAGTCCAAAAGAAGAACGACAAGTGGAGAGTCTGCATCGACTTCACTGACCTTAACAAAGCATGTCCCAAGGATTCCTTCCCACTTCCTCACATTGACGCTATGGTCGACGCGACAGCAGGACACGAAATGCTATCCTTTATGGATGCGTTTAGTGGTTACAATCAGATCCTCATGGAACCAGATAACCAAGAGAAAACGGCATTCGTCACAAATCAAGGTATTTATTGTTATAAAGTGATGCCCTTCGGACTGAAGAATGCAGGGGCTACGTATCAACGGCTAGTTAACAAGATGTTCAAGGATCAGATTGGGGACACAATGGAAGTCTACATAGATGACATGTTGATCAAGTAAAAAAAAAAAAAGACCACATCGATCACCTCCGCGACGGCTTTGAGGTACTGAAAATATATAACATGCAACTAAATCCTATGAAATGCTCTTTTGGAGTGTCGTCAGGAAAATTCTTGGGGTACATGGTAACCCAAAGAGGAATAGAGGCCAACCCAGAACAAGTCAAGGCCATCATCAACCTTTGGTCTCCTTGACGCGGCTAAAAGATACACAAGCAAATATCGTTAATTAGCCTTATCAAAGTAAATTATCCTAACAAACCCACTAAACAGAAGTATAGTAGACAAGTAAGGGTCGATCCCACAACCGTGAATGACAAGTGACACAAACGGGGGTTTAATTATCAAGAAAGTAAACAAGTAAAGCAAACAAGTCTGATTTATGTAGGAAGAAAATATAATGAGGGAAAGTAGTTCCACTAGAGCGAAATCCACAATACAAAGATAGAGTTTGATCACTGAAATCTATTTCGTCCAAGTTTTTTTAATTATCCTGATAGTCGTTCCCACCCTGATCTTGAGTACTATTGATTCTCACAGTTGTCAATATACTTATTACTATGCCAATGATAAAGTACCACTGATTCTCACAGTTGTCAGCGTACTTTAGCACCAACACAACAATAGCAATGCACACAAAGATATAGGATACATGCAAGTAGAAAGACGTACAAGTACTCACTCCCCTACTTAACATGCAATCGATTCTCACTCACAATTGTACGCTCGGAACCCCTATACGCATAATTGTGTTTGCCACTAGATATGCACTCGGAACCCCTATATGCAATCCTAGCAATTGATAAAACGTATTCAACCTAGTTGATTAGGCTAAGAAGAATAACAAGAAATCAAGATCAATATAACCAAGAGAATCAATCCGATACAAATAAGGATAAGAGCAAGGAATAGAAATCTCACAAACACATCAACTGTACTGCTTCAATCATCTAGCAGAACAAAGGTGAAGTTAGTTCTCCATCAAAGGGGATGAAAAACTAAGAAAAGTAAAAACGATGATAACAAAATAGTCCAAGTCTCCGTAATAGTGTGTCTGTCGTACTGTGTCCTCCTCTTCTTAGAAAGAGGGCTTAAATAGTCTTAACAAACTAGGTTAAACTAAAGCGGAAATTAAACGAACAGAATAATAATAAAATAAAGTCTCAAACATAAAAGGAAAGAAAAATCGTCTCTGGCGCGAGGTCATTAAGCACATCCACCGCGGGGCGGCGAATTCCACCGCGAGGCGTCGAACTTCCACCGCGGGGTGGTGGCATCCTCTGGCGCGGGCTCCATCTTCACTGAGAGTCACCGCCGGGCCGCGGTACTTCTGACGCGGGGCGGTCAGCTCAATTCTCCAGCTCTCTTCTTCTCTGCTCCTGCTGCCCTTCAATCCTACCAAGTGTTGGTAGTCTTCTCCATGAATGCTCCAGCAGCTCCATCCATCCTCATGCTTCATCTAAGCTGCAAATCCTGGAATTTCTTCACTTCTCTCCATAACATCTGGATTGCAGACTTAGCACCAAAACTCATCTAAAACCTCTCCAAATCATGCTAATAATTGCTAGTAAAGGTGTATGAAATAACACCTATCAAATTCCCTCATACTTAGACCTTTACTTGTCCCGAGTAAACTAAAGAAAAGCTCACTCTCTAAATCAACACCAAGGCCTCAGGAAGTATAAGACAATATGACACAAGCAATTACAGCATATCAACAATAAGCTCCAGACAACCAAAACAGGTGATGCAAAGATAAACTAATCCTAACTCCAATCTAGCTCCTTATCGCTCCAAAGTGGCCTACCCGAGTCCTCCTTATGGCTCCCCTTCTTATGACGCCTCGCCAAGAAATATAGAGAAATCCTAGAATCACTCTTCTTCTTTTACGCTCATCTTGCCTAGGCGCCCTTTCGGGTTTTCACCTAGCCACTCATTTCATTTTGCTAGATATCTCACATATACTTGCATCACTCCAGTCCAATTTTGCCCTGGTCTATATCAGCTGGACTACCTGCTTTTTACCTGGACCGCCCTTTCGGGTTTTCAGTCCATCCCAGGATTTTGGTTGCCTTTTTACCTCTTTTTGGCTTTTTTTTTTTTTTTGCAATGCAGAAACAAACAACGACAAATGCAGAAACAAAATTATTTACACTAGCTAGATGGAAAGCAAGATAGCAAGTCTATATCCCTCCCCCATACTTAAACCGAACATTATCCTCAATGTAGAAAAGAGAACATCAAATGAAATAGGGGAAGAAAAGATAAACTCACTGTAGACCTGAGGGTGGTGGTGGATACATCCCAAAATAGTCTCTCATATTGGTGTCCATGGTGTCCAGACGCCTATCTACATCAGCACGGAATTGGGTCTGCCAAGTGTGCAGACCGGTCTCTATCTGGGAGTTCCACTGATCCTGGCGCATTGAGAACGCATCCCATCTAGAATACAACTCCTGCCAGGGTGCGACAGGACCGTATGAAGATGAAGGCGCCTCAAACTGGGTAGACATGGGGTCTTCCCCACCCACGGAATCAGTGGCAACAACATCACAACCACCACTAGGGCCCTCCCCAAACGGACCTAAAGGAGCGACAGCAGGGGCATCATCGGTCGGCAACCGGCTATCACTGGGAATCCACCAACCCGCGTATGAAGGCGAGTAGGCAAAATCCCGTGGAATAATCAAAATGTGGCCCTCATAGGACAACCAGACCAAATCGCCATCTTGTCCCAGTGGTTTCATCATGGAGCACACCTTCATGTGCGCTAAATCATACACCGCGTAGGCAACAAGCCGAGAAATCCGATCGCAAGCAATCACGTTAGCACAAAGGAGTGTAATCAGACCACCCCCACAAATATCACGTGGCTCGCCATCACGAATCCTCTTCAAGGAACCCAAGAAAAGGGTAGCCCAACACGGCGTATACTTGACAGTCCCCAAGATGCTCATAAACCACTGGAAGTCCTTCAGAGGGACCTTCCCATCGTCTGCATGGCCAAAGAAATCTCTCATCATCACCTTGTGGATCAACCGCAGACACGGGTTCACCAACTTGGAATTCACTTCCCGACCCTTCCTGAAACTTCTGCCCGTAGCAGCCCGCCAGAACTCCATCATCTCGGACTCGTGAATACCACCAGACCACCCATCAGTTGGGTTCTTCGTGATACCCAAGGCTTCATGCACCAACTTCAGAGATAAGGAGTAATCACGCCCATTGTAGGTGAACATGATCTTGCGCGGATGCCTATCGTCCGAGTCATTGGTGAGCCTCCTGAAAGAGGCAATAAACTGGTAGCACATCTCTGGATACGCAGGGGCAGCCTTGTCCAGTAAATTTCCTAACCCACATTGTGTCAAGCACATGGACACACATGCCAACAGTCCCAATTGCTCCAAAGTCGGCTTATGGAAAAACTTCGAAGCCAACACCTTCCTCTCCTTCACCACATTATAAACCTCACTCCCATCCCTAGTCGACACTTTCTTCTTGCCTCTGGAAGCCAGAAGTAGGAAATTGAGGTGCTCAAAGCAAGGCAAACTAGAGAACTTACAAACAAACAAACACGCAGCCTGGAGAGTCTCAGCGCGGGGCGGTAGGGTCGCGGTGGAAAACTGTGAGCTGTGGCCGGATCGCGGCGAAGTCGGCGCAGGGCGGTAGCAGCAGCGATGCGAAGTGGGGGCAGCACGAGGCGGAGCGACGGCGAGGCGGGATTAACGCGATGCGATGGGGTTGTGTTTGGGCTTGTTTGTGAGGCTAGACTCCAAATTGGGGACTTGGGGCTAGATTTGGCTCAAGGTCGACAGGGATTTGGGGGAGATAGAGGGGAATAGATGTGGGAGCTTGAGGGAGGCGTTGGAATGGGGGAGGTTAGATAGTGGGGTTAGGTCAGGGAAAGAGAAAGGAAAAAGGGATGATGGGCCGGTCATACACCATGGCCCAAAAGAGAAATCTTGGCCCACCAGAGGGAACTCAATCCGTCAAAACCTTAGTTACCACTTAAGAAATAAGCTTTTACTCACCCGTTTAAGGTTTTTTCGGGGCCCATTATTCTTGCTTTTTTTTTAAAAAAAAAAAGTCGAGAGGTTATACCTGACCTCCACCGCGGGGCGGTAGGGGATGCCGCAGAACGGTGAGACTGGATGGGTACCACATCTCTTCTCGGGTTTACTTTCGCACCTGTAATGTGAGTAACAAGCGAACGAAACAAAGGAAAATAAACTATGAAAATAATCTAATTAAAGGAAAAAAATCAAAGAAGGACTAACACGGGTTGCCTCCCGGACAACGCCTTGGTTATCGTCGTTGGCTCGACGTAGTGCAGATCCTTCACCATTTAGAATAGGGTCCCCTTGGAATCCTCCTACTCGTCTCTTCTTGTGGAGACCTCTCATGGAAAGGTTTAAACCTTAGACCATGTTCCCTCTTTGCCATTGACTCCATATGTGCTTCCTTTGGAGTGTCTCCCCCATACTTAGAACGATGTGGGGGCTGATATGGCTTGACCTGAATATGCTGCATGTCACTAGATAGAGGCTTACAGCCTTGTATAGTTAGTGCAGGGGGGCTAGCGCCCAAAGTAGAGGGAATAGAACTTCCTACATCTTCTAGCAGGACATCACCAACACGCACTTCGTACAACTCAATAGGTCCTTTATTAGTGGAACACTCAACTACGGTCTCAACTGCATTAGTTTTAACATTTTCATGCACAGAATTATCAATATCACTAATGCAGAGAGGGGTGGACACTTCAATGGAATTGGCTGTGTGAATATTATGTTCAAATATAATTCCATCAAATTCCATAGTCAAAGTTCCATTATCTACATCAATCTTTGTCATGGAAGTCTTCATAAAAGGTTGTTCGAGCATAACAGGGGCAACTTGTTCATCATAATCCATGTCCATAACAAAGAAATCAGCAGAAAAAATCAAAGAACCTATCCTGACAAGAACATCTTCCACTATACCCTTAGGGGGCATACATGATCCATCAACAAGTTGTATGACAATATTAGAATCATGCAAGGGTCCTAATTCCAATTTTTCAATCAATGAATAGGGTAGAACGTTAATTGAGGCACCCAAGTCTAGCAGTGCTTTCTCAAAAAGATGCCCACCTATGGTGATAGGAATCGTAAAAGTACCTGGATCCTTGCATTTTGTGGGCAGACGCTTCTGAGCTACCGCTGAAACTTGTGCACCCACTGGACTCTTCTTCTAGGTCTTCTGCTTTTGAGTTCTCTTCACCGTGCATAGCTCCTTTAAGACCTTGGCATATCTCGGGATAGCCTTTATAAGCTTGAGCAGGGGAATGTTCACCTCATAGTTCTGAAATGTCTCAAACAGGTCACTGTCGTTGACAACTCTCTTTGCTTTCAGCGCCTCGGGAAAAGGTACTGGGGGTTTCTCCGAACCGAGAGGCGAGAACGCGGGGCAAATGTAATCATCATAGGTCTCTTCAGCGAAGACAAAATTTTGTGGGCCAGGTTGTGGCGAGCCCACCGCGGGGCATGAGTCAACGCTGTGGGGCGGTGGGGTCGCGGTGGCTTTACTGGGTTCAGGCGCCGGGTCGCGGTGGAGTATGCCGCGGGGCAGTGTCAATGGCATTCCTTTACTGGCTCCTTCCCTCATTTCTGGCCGGGTCGCGGTGGAGTCTGCCGCGGGGCGGTCGGTGATTTCTTCTTTCTCGAACTCGTTCTCCACTTCAGCATTGGGAGCAACGATCAACTTCTTACCACTTCTGAGCGTGATAGCACTCACGTTCTCTTTGGGGTTCACCGTGGTCTGGGATGGTAGGGAATTTGATGCCCTTTGGTTAATCTTGGTCATCTCATCGGCTAACTGACCAATCTGCCTCTCCATGTTCTTGATACTCGACTCAGTAGCCTGCACATGTGTGGCAAAGTGCTGAGTCAGAGTCTTTAGCATGTCCTCAGTAGAAGCTCTAGATGTTTGGCCCTGGGGCCTCTGTTGATAAGGGGCTCTCTGCTGGTGTTGTTGTTGCGCCGGCTGGTACTGCTGTTGCTGCACTGGATGTTGACCACCTTGAGGGTCACTCCATCTAAAGCATGGGTGGTCACGCCCTCTCTGATTGTAATTGGGCTGTCCACCGTATTATGGTCCAGGGGGTCTGTAACCTCCTATAGCGTTTACTTTAGCAACACTTTCCTCTTGCAGCTGGGGACAAGTGTCGGTATGGTGGGACTGGTTAGAGCAAAGTCCACACGCTTTAACTTGTTGAGGGGCATTCTGATTCGCCATCCTCAACACCAACTCTTTCAGCTCGGCCAACTCGGTCAAGACCAGGCTTGGTCCTACAGGGGTCACAGCATTGACCGCTTTTCTCTGGTACGTCTTCCCAAAGCTCCTGGTACTCTCACTCATCTCCTGGAATCTCTCCATGACTGCATCTGGTGTCAGTTTAGAATACTTCCACCGCATGCGGCATCAACCATTCTCCTCTCTTGGTCCAGCAGACCGTTGTGCAGATAAAGAACAAGATCCTTCTTGGCATACCCGTGGAATGGGCAGCTGGAACAGAGCCTCTTGTACCTCTCCAGATAATCATACAACGTCTCATCACCAGCCTGCTCAATGTTGGCAATTGCTTTTTTCAAAGCATTCGCCTTCTTCGTGGGAAAATACTTGTCCAGGAATGCTTTATGCAGTTTAGTCCATGTATCTATGGTCCCTGGTGGCAGATGGTAATACCAGTCGCTCGCAGAGTCGAGTAGGGAAAAACCAAAAGCTCTCATCTTGATCTGGTCTTCCGTCACATTCTTGGGCTTCATCGTCATACAGACATTGTGGAACTTGCCCAGGTGAGAGATCGGATCCTCGCCACTCAGCCCGTGGAATTTAGGGAGATAAGCAACAACTCCCGACTTCAATTCAAAGTTCACCTCTTCTCCTAGCACAGGGATGACGACAGCTAGGGGCTGCGCCCCTATATTCGGCTCAGTAAGCTCTCTCAGGGTTCCAGTTCCAGCCATTGCAACGGCTGGGGTGTTGGCAGTCTCAACGGTCTCAACTGTCTCTATTCCTTCTTCTCCGTCTTCCCTTTGATTGCACAGGTCCCTAAGGAAAGATCTGTCAACCTCTGGATCAAAAGGAGCTAGAATAGGGTCAGTACTACGGGTGTCGACCATAATATAGGTCTCCACCAAAAGTCAATCACGAAAACACACAACAGACAAAAACCTTCCCCGACAACGACGCCAAATTTGACGCGGCTAAAAGATGCACAAGCAAATGTCGTTAATTAGCCTTATCAAAGTAAATTATCCTAACAAACCCACTAAACAGAAGTATAGTAGACAAGTAAGGGTCGATCCCACAGAGAAGGTTTGATGTAGTATGCAGTCGTGAATGACAAGTGACACAAACGGGGGTTCAATTATCAAGAAAGTAAACAAGTAAAGCAAACAAGTCTAATTTATGTAGGAAGAAAATATAATGAGGGAAAGTAGTTCCACTAGAGCGAAATCCACAATACAGAGATAGAGTTTGATCACTGAAATCTATTTCGTCCAAGTTCTTTTAATTATCCTGATAGTCGTTCCCACCCTGATCTTGAGTACTATTGATTCTCACAGTTGTCAATAGACTTATTACTATGCCAATGATAAAGTACCACTGATTCTCACAGTTGTCAGCGTACTTTAGCACCAACACAGCAATAGCAATGCACACAAAGATATAGGATACATGCAAGTAGAAAGACGTACAAGTACTCACTCCCCTACTTAACATGCAATCGATTCTCACTCACAATTGTACGCTCGGAACCCCTATACGCACAATTGTGTTTGCCACTAGATATGCACTCGGAACCCCTATATGCAATCCTAGCAATTGATAAAACGTATTCAACCTAGTTGATCAGGCTAAGAAGAATAACAAGAAATCAAGATCAATACAACCAAGAGAATCAATCCGATACAAATAAGGATAAGAGCAAGGAATAGATATCTCACAAACACATCAACTGTACTGCTTCAATCGTCTAGCAGAACAAAGGTGAAGTTAGTTCTCCATCAAAGGGGATGAAAAACTAAGAAAAGTAAAAACGATGATAACAAAATAGTCCAAGTCTCCGTAATAGTGTGTCTGTCGTACTATGTCCTCCTATTCTTAGAAAGAGGGCTTAAATAGTCTTAACAAACTAGGTTAAACTAAAGCGGAAATTAAAGGAAACAGAATAATAATAAAATAAAGTCTCAAACATAAAAGGAAAGAAAAATCGTCTCTGGCGCGAGGTCATTAAGCACAGCCACCGTGGGGCGGCGAATTCCACCGCGAGGCGTCGAACTTCCACCGCGGGGCGGTGGCATCCTCTGGCGCGGGCTCCATCTTCATTGAGAGTCACCGCCGGGCCGCGGTACTTCTGACGTGGGGCGGTGAGCTCAATTCTCCAGCTCTCTTCTTCTCTGCTCTTGCTGCCCTTCAATCCTACCAAGTGTTGGTAGTCTTCTCCATGAATGCTCCAGCAGCTCCATCCATCCTCATGCTTCATCTAAGTTGCAAATCCTGGAATTTCTTCACTTCTCTCCATAACATCTGGATTGCAGACTTAGCACCAAAACTCATCTAAAACCTCTCCAAATCATGCTAATAATTGCTAGTAAAGGTGTATGAAATAACACCTATCACTCCTCGATGCATCAAGGACATACAGAAGCTGACAGGTCGGATAGCAGCTTTAAACAGGTTCATTTCGAAGTCGTCGGACAAGTGCAAACCTTTCCACGACGCTCTCAGAAAGAACAAGTCCTTCCAATGGACAGAAGAACACGAGGCGGCATTTCAAGATCTGAAAGAAATACCTGGCCAGCCCCCTACTGCTAGCAAAACCTAAAGACGACAAGCCGCTACCATTATACCTGGCGGTGTCGGAGTCTGCAGTGAGTGCAGTGCTAGCCAGAGAAGAAGACGACAAACAATCACCAATCTACTACATCAGTCGAACATTACTCCCGGCAGAAACAAGGTACTCGTCACTGGAAAAAACTCATCCTAGCATTGGTAACAGCGTCAAATAAACTTAAACCCTATTTTGAATCAATACTATAATTGTTCACACTAATCATCCCATGAGAGCAATCATGAGTAAACCAGAATTCACAGGACGAATGGCCAAGTGGGCCATACACCTCAATGGTTACGAGATAGAGTATGAGCCTAGGACGGCGATCAAGTCTCAGGCATTGGCTGACTTTGTGGCAGATTTTAGCCCGACCCTAGAACAGGAAGCAACACAATTGCTCGCAACAGAAGAAACAAGTAAATGGGAGCTCCACAGAGACGGAGCATCGAACGCTAGAGGATCAGGACTGGGGGTCGTGCTAAAACTACCACAAGGGGACAAGATAGCCCAAGCCGTAAGATGCGAATGGGATGCGACTAACAATGAAGCTGAATATGAAGCACTCGTATTTGGACTCATCTTGGCGCGTGACTTAGGAGTCCAAGAAATCGAAGTCATTTGCGATTCCCTCCTAGTCGTAAATCAAATTCAAGGGTCATGCGCTACCAAAGACGATAGAATGATATCCTATTTAGACGTAGTCAATAAACTAATCAACCAATTCCAAAAGTTTGACATCAGACAAGTCCCCAGATATCTCAACGCTCAGGCCGACGCACTAGCTAATCTAGGGTCCGCCCTAGATCCGAAGGAATTCCCCAACATTCCATTGGCACACATCACGACACCAGCTGTCCCAAAAACACCCAAGGAACAGAGCACAACGTTGGAAGAACTTGTCGCAATGGAGATAGGCGACCGACCAGAAGAAGACGTTGTCAACAATCACGACGATTGGACACTACCTTACGTCATATGGCTAAAAGATGACATCTTGCCCGATGACAAAACAGAAGCAAAAAGGCTAAAGGTACAAGCTCTCTCCTTTGACATTATAAGTGATGTCTTGTTCAAAAGATATGCCACATGGATACTTCTACGATGCTTCAAGACTCCCGAGGTCGAACGCATCTTACAATCATTACATGAAAGAGAGTGTGGCAATCACACTGGAGGATGAAGCCTCTCATGAAAAGCCCTGCGAACGGGATACTACTGGCCCACGATGAACAAAGACGCAATGGAATACACCAAGAAATGCGACGCCTGTCAACGACACGCACCAGTTCCGCACCAGCCCTCAGAGCTCCTTGATCAGCACTATTTTATAGTGCCTATCTAGTAGTTGTTATCGGTGTTTAGGGTGCCATTTGAACAGATTTAGAGCACAACTATGGAGTAGGGAGTTGGAGAGATGAAGTGTGGATATGGTGGTCTGGAGGAGCTATTTGAAGACGTCTAGAAGTTGAAGAGTAGACCACCTGATGAGACGAGGAAGAGTAGAGGACAAAGCCACACAAATGAAGGAGAGAAGGGTGTCCGCGAGCCAACCACGACCAGAGAAGGAGCACAAGGCGTCTGCGGCGAGAAGCAAAGACGCGGAGCAACAAAGGTCACGACCGCGATCGCGGATTCTCCACCGCGCCCGCGGAAAAATAGGAGTTGAAAGTCGAGAGCGAGGAATCAATTCCCGCGATCGCGGAAGCGGTGCCGCGCCCGTGGATGGACACGGAGGCGGGCAAAAAGATTTTCGAAACTTTCTTTATTTTTCCTTTTTCTTTATTTTCTTTTATTTCTGAACTTATATTATTATTTCCTTTTAGACTATTTTCGTTATCTTTTTCCTTTCGTTTTAGGGTTAGGTTATTTAACGTAGTTTCCCATTCATTGTTCATTGTCAAGTTTTACATTTCGCATTGTTTTTCCTTTGAAGTTATGAAGAACTAAGCACCTTTGCTTAGTCCGACGATTGAAGCCTTCAATTGATATACAGTTGTGAGATTCTAATTCTATTTCTTTTCCTTTGAATATATTGATTCTCTTGTTCTTCATCCCATTGATTATTATTGATTTTGCTTATTGGACGCAACTAGTTGTTATTGATAATTGTCTATTGCTAGGGTTTGGTAATTACTGTTTGAGTTACCTAATTCATGAGTAGCAACTGCAATATTCTAAGAACTGTTTAGGACTAGTTTATTGTAGGGAGAATTAATTGCATGCAATAGTATGACTGTTTGCTACTCTTGCATGTATCTATCTAAATTCATGTGCTCATTGCTGCTATTGAATTGACGCGTGAGGTTTTCATAGTTATTTAATAGTTAGTGTTCTCAGGGTCTGTTTGTCCTGTTTATAACTCACGCAAAGGAATAAGAACATTCATAGGAAGAAATTAGAGAGAATCTAGGATCAACCTATCAAATGAATGGTGGATATTTGTCTGGCTAAGTGTTTTTCCCCAATTGATTACAATCTTTGTTTTACTTTGTTTTGTTTAATTGCAACCAATCAACCAAAACCCCCTTTGTTACCTTTGACATACAATTGTGCACTTAGAAAGATTACTTCCTCCCTGTCGGATTCGACCCTTGCATGCCTATACTACTTGTTTAGGTTTGTTAGAATTACTTTGATTAGGCGATACGACTTTAGCCTCGACCAAATTGGCGTCGTTGCCGGGGAGGCAAGTTTTGTTTTTCTTTGTGTGTGTTTGTGTGCTAGTTTTTGGTGTGGACCTATCTTACGATCCACACCCGTGCTACTATTTTTGTTTTTCCTTTTTGATTTTGTTACAGAGATGGATAGATTTCCCCAATTTCGACAAGAGCCGCGATATGAACCTTACTCATACACATTTACTCCAGAGAGGGGATACCACCCCAATTCGAGTGCAGTAAGGCCAGTTAAACCCTGCAGAATCTATCATGATCCGCTGCACCCCACTGACGAGTGCCCAGGATTTCATGAATTTGCAGCCGCAGTAAATGCTGCAAGAGGTTTTGATTCGCTGAGGCCGAGAGATGAACCATATTCAAGCACCTACAACTCAGGGTGGAGGGATCACAGCAATCCGAGATATGAAAATCAGCAATATCCTCCCCATGGCCATGATGACCAAGAATTCAATCCCTACCAACAACAGTTCAATCCGTATAGTAATCAGCCACAGTACGGACAACCATATGCGCATGGATTCCAAGGCCAAAACGCAAGCTTTCCCACGCCTGGTGATGACAAGCTCAACATTATCATGCAGAGTATGGCGACCTTGACTAATCATGTGACCTTGATAGGGTCACAACTTGACGCAGTAGTCCAACAACAGCACGAGATGAAGTCTAATGTTCAGCACCTGGAGAATCAGTTAGGACAAGTCGCTCAGATGTTGAGTAAATTTGAGGACATGGAGTCCAGGCAAATACCATCTCAAACGGTAATGAACCAGAAGGAGAGCGTCTGTTCCATGACGCTAAGGAGCGGAGCTGAGGTGGAGGCTAGTCGAGCACGAGAAAGAGAAATCCGCAACTGCGGAGACGACGGCCGCGACCGCGGGTGCATTACGGAGAAGAAGGAAGAAATCGACGCTAATCCGCAACCGCGGCAAGAGTTCTGCGACCGCGGAAAAAGCACAGAGGAAAAGGAGCAGATCGAGAATATTCCATGACCGTGGCACAAAATCCGCGACCGCGGAAAAATCATGGAAGACGGCGACCTGTTCGACAATATTCCGCGACCGCGGTCACCAATCCACGACTGCGGAACTGCTCTGAACGCGTCTATTCCCCTCGACGATGGCCATGATGACTACGTGCGCCCCTATTTCCCTCCGCTCGGATCAGTAATGTAATATCCCACATTTTGTATGGGTAAATTTCGAACTTTCTTAAGCCATTGTTGCTAGTCAGATTAAATTCAGAGGTGTATGAACATTCTGTGTAATATTTGACCTCTATAATATTTTTTGAGCAATATAAAATACAGTTAAGGTATTTACGGGCTAAAGGATCGTTCATGTACGAATATATTTAACCCAGAGTTAAAAACATTTTACCACTTAAGGTAAAAACGACAAAGGAGTCGGAGGGGGACAGATCTGGCCTTGACCGCACCCTGCGGTGAAGGGCGTGCCGCACCCCGCGGCAAAGGCCATCAGCGAAGACGAAGCAGCTTCATCACCGCACCCATGCCGCACCCCCACCGTACCCCACGGTGGCCTATGTCACTCCACAGTTGCAGGGCAACTTGGCAAGGCTACTTCGTAGCCTTGGTGACTTGCCTTGGCTATGTTTCTGAGGCCGGGACACCTCCTCCTTGCCTCCTCCAGCTCGTGTGCAGCATGTTTGGGGTATTTATAGAGGAGAAGCGGGTGAGAATCGAGCCACAAGAGAGCTCCTCCATCATCTTCTATCTCAGACAACCTCCATTGAAGCAAGTTTGAAGCTTCGTTTGAGAGCTAATCCGAACCCTTTTGAGAGCGATAAGAGGTGATCCTTAGAGGTGGTATAAGGCTTAAGAAGGTGGGAAGACAAACCAAGAACAAATCGAAGTTGAATCGATCGATTTGGAAGGATTTGATATCCAAAATTTGTCCCTGATCAGACCCGGGAATCGTCATCTTTAAGAGCTCGTTAAGCTTTCTGTAATCTAAGGCAAGTGGCGGTTCGCTCTTGCTCATCATTCCATATTTCCATTAATTATCAATGGTTTGATTGTTAATTAATTTGGAATGATTTACTGTTTTGTTGGGCACGGTTTTGATAAATGATATGGATTAAAATATGATACTATAATAGGTTGTATATCTGTTAGAACAACGCTATTATAGATATATATTTTATGAGGATTGCCGGGAGGGCAACAATATGAAAAGAATATGATATTATAATAGGTTGTATATCTGCTAGAACAACGCTATTATAGATATATATTTATGATATTAGCCTGAAGGGCTTTGATATGATTATTACTGTATTGAACTGTTTAGTTAGCACGAGTATTCGTAGGAGCGATGGACTATTCGAGGTCCAGTCGTTTCTTAATAATGATTAATGGTGCAAAGGGTGATAAACCCAAAAACCATTTGGTGGGTCATGACCGATCTCTATACTCGGGTATAGAGATGGTGGCACTTAGCTGGTGCTACAAATCTTGGGATACGTCCCTTTAGGAGTATGTCCCTCATGGCGAAACATATGTCCTATATGTCCCTCATGGCGAAACATATACTCAATATATGTCCCTCATGGCGAAACATATATTTAAAAGCCTATAACATGGTGTGCGTTTTGGAATTAAATAAGATAAGTGCCCGAGCGCACATGATTAATAAACCTCAGACGAGTAGTGTAGCTAGGGAATAGTGCAACTAGGAAAACTCGTCTTGACTTGATCAGAGTACGTTCTCTTTCCAATCTGGATTTGCATTATTGCGGTGAGGTTGGTCGTGAACCGAAACATCTAGTCGTTTTTGAACGCTTGTATGAAATTATTATGTTCCCCAACATTGTCATGCTTCCGATAAGACTCAATTCATTGGAGTCTTCTTTTGGGTTGATTGCTGTAAGACTCGGTCTTTCAGAATATTCTCTTGATCATGCTGCTTGATATATTCCAGTAGGAGTATGGTGGTCGACTATCGTCATCGGTTATAATTCGAGAAACGATGCGTCTAACCTAATACGACTACTTCGAACCACTCTGCTTTGTACCCTTGCATAGTCTTTCATTAGACTAACCAACCGTAATTATTTTATGCATGGTTGGCTGGTGTCATTCGTTCGATTCGGCACATCAGATTAGCATCCAAGGAATGAAGGCTAGAATGACTATAAAAGTAAACGGTGTTTTAATGGTTTATCAGGCTACGATCCTTGGCGGGTGATCTTTATGATCAAGACCCATGTATTTATATTTATAAAGACTTCCGCTAAATACTCTGTTTTGTCCTATGGGGATTGGGATGTAATCCCCAGACATATGTTTTAATTAAAGGTGTTGATGTTTATATCTTACCCGTTGCTTATGAATTGTGTTTAAACCGGTAAAGCCTGGGGTGGCTTCGGTGTGGAAACCGAGGTCACTGGCGGTAATACATTTCCAAACGGATTGAAATTTGGGGGTGTTACAGATCTGGTATCAGAGCCTAAAGTTTTAAAACGGGTTTGGAAATTTATGAACCATTTACTCGTTTTTGAAAATGTTTTAAAGGCTCTGAATTTTCAAAAGATAAAATTAGTTAATTACCGTTTATAGTCGTGCCTTTTCTGTAGTCTGATATGGAAACGAACTTCCATATTTAGAAAGACTAATTCTCTGTTCGTCACTCGTAGATTCTGAGTGTTTTTGTTTCTCTTCAGAAGGACTCGGAAGAAGCCGAGGTGGTTTCACCATCTCCAGTAAGGCTTGAATTCCCAGTTCGCTCGTTATGATTTGAGGTTGTAGAACCTAGTAACTCGGTTTGAAGTTCATCTAATAAAGTTTACCTAGTTTGATCCTTTCCGAGTTGATTATTACATTAAGTATACTGCAAGGTATTAATGTATAAAATCCTTGGAAATTTATCGGTAAACAGATGATGAACACAAGGAACAACACTCGTTCTGATGCTGGTAACCATCCCAGACACAACGAGAGGAGCGGTGGAACTCCTGAGAATGTACGTGAGTCCAATTCTCAACATGATCCCAGGGGCAATGCTCCGAGGATATTTGACGAGGCGGCCGTTGCTGAAATTCGGGAAATTTTCATGCAAGCAATGACTGATGTCTTACACCCGAGTGTGTCTCAGGCACAGGATGTGCCGGCATCCTCAGCAGCCCCGGAAGTTGAGGAACAAGAAACTCATGTACCCCGGCATCAGGAGACTGTAGTCAGAAGCAAGAATGATTGTGGCCGAGCACTGAAGGCCATAAATTCTATGAGACCCGACAGCTTCAACGGGAAGGGTGAACCAGTTGAGGTGGTGCATTGGTTTTCCCACATGGAGCGGTTATTCCACAGTGTGGAGTGCACGGAAGCCGAGAAGGTGCACATAGCTTCTCTGCAATTAAAAGGAGATGCTAGCGAGTGGTGGGAAAACACTGGTCTTGTGGATAGCCCTGATTTGAGTTGGGCAATGTTTAAGACCAAGATGACTGACCGATTCTTCTCTCGGGTAATGAGGGAGGAAAAGCGCAAGGAATTTCTTTATCCTAAGACTGAAGGGTTAAAGGTGAATGAGTTGGCAACCAAGTTCAATCACTTGTTGCGGTACGCTGGATCGGAAGTATCCAGTGAAGAACAGAAAATCTGGCATTTCCACGAGTGGATGAGCCCAAAGATTAAGCCAATGATGTTGAACCACAATTGCTCTACCTTGGAGCAATATATGGATACGGCTTACAAGTTGGAGGTGACTCTGGATGAGTCAACCAAGAGAAAGAATCGCCAGAGGTCAACGCAAAATCAACCTCAGGCGAGTGGATTCAAACGTCCTGCGCCACCGTCTAACTTTGCTAAATCTAGCAAGGTAAAAACGGGTGGGGCTCAAGGAGAGTCGACACAGCAATCGGATCAGGGCAAGAGTCTGATCCTATGTTATAATTGTGGTACTGTTGGGCACAAGAGTACTGCGTGTCCTAAGGAAAGAAAGACATGCTTTGGTTGTGGGAATGAAGGGCATTTGCAGAAGTTCTGTTGGCAGGGAAAGCAGAAAGGAGCGGAGTCACAACAGGGGTCTGTTAATCAGAGTAACCGACCCAGGTTCAAACCGACAGAGACTCCTAGTCCTTCGATGCATACAGCTGCACGGAACAAGGGGAAAGCCCCAGTGGCTTCTGGGAGTCAAGGTCAATGCCTTTATGAGATACGTAAGGCGGATGGACCCGATGCTCCATATGCTTAAAGTGCTTATTACCTTTTGTTGGTATGTTGTTGATTTGGGTGTTACCCAGTCTTTCGTTTTGGATAGTTGTGTAGTAAGCTAAGTTGTGTGTGCAACGAGGTTGTGGACCTTTTGTTGTAACTCTTCTTATATATGAACCTTTGGTTTATACCAAGTTAGTGTTTCGTTGCTTGGTATGGGGTGAGGTCTCGTGTTCGAGACTCACCAACAACCTCTTAGGAGATGGCTGCCTATTAATTAGGTGGAGCTACCAAGGATGGGTGAGATGTATGGACAGTGGCTCATGGCAACAGTGGACGTTGGTAATGGCTGGGCCTGGGCTCGGAGCCACTAGTGGGCCGTCTTTGTGAACCATGTAATGGGCTGGTCCAAAATGGTGACCATTTAGTTGGAACTAAGTGTCTGTCTGAATTTCCGATTATCATCCAGGGTAAGAAATTCGAGGCAGATTTGATCTGTATTGCTATGGCTCCATACGACATTATTCTCGATATGGATTGGCTGACACGTCATGGGGCGGTAATCGACTTCAGTGCAAGAACTGTGACGGTGTCATCTGGGGGCCAGAGTGTGTGCAAATTTAAGGGTCAGAATAACGCTGATAACGGCAGGCTTATCAATGCGATAGCTGCGTTTAAGCTACTTCGACAGGGTTATGTCGGGTACCTTTGCTATCTGGATGCGCCCATGAAAGATGAACCATCAGTTCTTGATATTCATGTGATTCATGAATTTCCTGATGTTTTCTTGAAGAGATTCCTGGATTACCCCCGCATCGTGTCGTGGAATTTTCTATTAATCTTGAACCAGGTACTGCGCCGATCTCTAAGGCACTGTACCGGATGGCTCCTGCGGAGATGCAAGAGTTGAAGAAGCAACTCGAGGATCTTCTTGAGAAGGGCTACATAAGGCCGAGTGCATCACCTTGGGGCGCTCCGGTCTTGTTTGTCAAGAAGAAAGATGGATCGTTTCGACTTTGTATCGACTATCGAGAGTTGAATAAAGTCACGATCAAGAACAAATATCCTTTGAAAAGGATTGATGATCTGTTGGATCAGTTACAGGGAGCCAAACTCTTTTCCAAAATCGATCTGAGGTCTGGTTATCATCAGCTCAGAACTCGTGAGGAAGATATTCCGAGGATTGCTTTCCGGACGAGATATGATCACTACGAGTTCGTAGTTATGCCATTTGGACTTACCAATGCTCCAGCAGTTTTCATGGATCTAATACACCAATGTTTTCACCAGTACTTGGATAAGTTTGTGGTGGTCTTCATTGACGACATTTTGATCTATTCCCTGAGCGAGGAAGCTCATGAGGAACATCTTTGGATTATTCTGTCAGTCCTTAGACAAAATCAGCTTTATGCTAAATTGTCTAAGTGTGACTTCTGGATCAAGGAAGTGGATTTCTTAGGCCATGTGATCAACGAGAATGGGGTGATGGTTGATCCCCAGAAGATTGAGGCGGTAGCCAACTGGAAGCGGCCTCAGAATGTGAAAGAGGTACGCAGTTTCCTTGGACTTGTTGAATACTACAGACGGTTCATGGAAGGATTTTCTAAGATCGCTCTACCTATGACCGGTCTTCTCCATAAGGTCCACAAGAAGTTTGTCTGGACTGACAAGTACGAGCCAGTTTTCAAGAATTGAAACGACGATTGACCTCGGCACCAGTGTTAGCATTACCAGAAGGAAATGACGGATATGTAGTCTATAGTGATGCTTCTAAGAATGGTTTAGGATGAGTGTTGATGCAGAAAGGCAAGGTGATTGCTTATGCATCAAGGCAACTGAAAACCTACGAAGGAAACTATCCGACGCATGATCTGGAGCTAGCAGTAGTAGTTTTTGCGTTGAAGATTTGGAGACATTATCTCTATGGTGTCAGATGCCAAGTCTTCACCGATCACAAGAGTCTCAAGTATATATTCACTCAGAAAGAGCTGAGTATGAGACAACGTCGTTGGTTAGAGCTACTCAAAGACTATGACATCGAGTTGCTGTATCATCCGGGCAAGGCTAATATGGTAGCTGATGCATTGAGCCGGAAGACGCCGCACGAGACTATAGTTGCTCTACTTACTGCTCAAACCAAGCTGAACCAAGAGTTGTGCGAGATTGAAGTCTTGTACGATCAACGTCGAGGATACCTGAGTATGCTTAAGATTCAAGCTACGCTTCTTGATCAGATCAGGGAGAAGCAGGTTGATGATGTGATCTTGGTGAAGCTAAGTAGTGAAGTGATGGATGGGAAAGCTCCCGGTTTCGTGATTCAAGAAGATGGATCACTCTGGTTTCAGGATCGGATTTGTGTGCCTGACGTTGATGGTCTTCGCCAATTGGTGATGAGGGAAGCCCACTCATCAGCATACTCTGTACATCCAGGCTCTAGTAAAATGTACAAGGACCTCAGAATGAAGTTCTGGTGGCCCAACATGAAGTGGGATGTGGCAGAATTCGTGGCGAAATGCTTGACTTGTCAGAAGGTCAAGATAGAGCACCGCAGACCAGGTGGTGAATTGCTACCTCTTCCAGTTCCAGAATGGAAATGGGAAGATATCGCAATGGATTTCGTCACAGGATTACCCAAGACTAAGAGTCAGAAAGATGCTATTTGTGTTATCATTGACAGGCTCACGAAGAGTGCTCACTTCGTGGCTATTAAGTCAACGTGGGGAACCCATAAGTTATCAGAAGTGTTTTTACATGAGGTTATCCGTTTACATGGTACTCCGAAGACCATTGTATCGGATCGTGATGGCCGATTCATGTCGAGGTTCTGGAAGGAACTCCACAAGGCCATGGAAACTGAATTGAGATTCAACACTGCGTTTCATCCTCAAATGGATGGACAGTCTGAGAGGACTATCCAGACCCTGGAGGATATGTTAAGAGCATGTGTACTCGATCGTCCAACTAGCTGGGAGGACAGCCTGAGTCTAATCGAGTTCACATATAGCAATAGATGGCATGCTACTATCAAGATGGCTCCATTCGAAGCTTTGTATGGTCGCAGATGCAGATCTCCGATTTGTTGGGATGAGAACGCCGACAAGATTTTACTCGGACCAGAGTTGGTCGAGAGAACTGCTTCAGATATTGCTTTGATCAGACAAAGAATGTTGACCGCTCAAAATCGACAGAAGTCTTACGCCGATCCAAGACATAGGAATGTTGAATTTGAAGTTGACGACAAGGTCTTTGTCAGAGTCTCGCCATCCAAAGGCGTGTTCAGATTTGGTAAGTGTGGGAAGCTTAACCCTCACTACGTGGGACCATTTGAAATCCTCGATAGAGTGGGATCCCTTGCGTACCGTTTGGCATTGCCGCCATCGGCGCATCCAGTGCATAATGTGTTCCACGTATCCTTGTTGAGGAAGTACGTACCAGATGAGTCTCATGTGCTGAGCTATGAAGACATTGAGATTCAAGCAAATGGTACTTATGAAAAGATACTTGTGTGTATTCTCGAGCGCCGTGAGAAGCACTTGCGCAACAAGATCGTACCATTGGTACGAATTATGTGGTCCAAGTCATGAACCGAGGAAGTTACCTAGGAGACTTGGGAGACTGAAGAGGATATGCGTAGACGCTTTCCCGATATGTTTACGACCTAAGTTTCGGGGTCGAAACTTCTTTTAAGGGGGAGGTAATGTAATATCCCATATATTGTACGGGTAAATTTCGAACTTTCTTAAGCCCATGTTGCGAGTCAGATTAAATTCAGAGGTGTATGAACATTCTGTGTAATGTTTGACCTCTGTAATATTTTTCTGAGCAATATAAAATACAGTTAAGGTATTTACGGGCTAAAGGATCGTTCGTGTACGAATATATTTAACCCGGAGTTAAAAATATTTTACCACTTAAGGTAAAAACGACAAAGGAGTCGGAGGGGGACAGATCTGGCCTTGACCGCACCCCGCGGTGAAGGGCGTGCCGCACCCCGCGGCAAAGGCCAGCAGCGAAGACGAAGCAGCTTCGTCACCGCACCCCTGCCGCACCCCCACCGCACCCCGCGGTGGCCTATGTCACTCGACAGTTGCAGGGCAACTTGGCAAGGCTACTTCGTAGCCTTGGTGACTTGCCTTGGCTACGTTTCTGAGGCCGGGACATCTCCTCCTTGCCTCCTCCAGCTCGTGTGCAGCATGTTTGGGGTATTTATAGAGGAGAGGCGGGTGAGAATCGAGCCACAAGAGAGCTCCTCCATCATCTTCTATCTCAGACAACCTCCATTGAAGCAAGTTTGAAGCTTCGTTTGAGAGCTAATCCGAACCCTTTTGAGAGCGATAAGAGGTGATCCTTAGAGGTGGTATAAGGCTTAAGAAGGTGGGAAGACAAACCAAGAACAAATCTGTTGGGGTCGGAAAATCGACCATTCGTCCAATGGGCATCGACTGTTTGACGCAATCGGTCGGACGCATCAGACCTGTCGGACGCATCAGACCCGTCAGACGTGAGCCATGCGACCGTCGCCTGATTCCTAGACGCAACGGACCAGCGAGATTTTCTCCTTTATTACTCTGAGATCTCCAACGGTTGTATGCATTATTTCAGCCATCAAGGAGGGAATCAACCATCTTTAAGAGAGGATCAAGGCTTATTAAGAGGAGATCAAGCGTAATTAATGCAAAATCAAGGAGAGATTAAGAGCATTTAAGGAGAATTCAAGTGCCATTAAGAAGGAGATCAAATCCTATTCAAGGGAGATTAATGCGGGAGATTCCTTCTCCTTAGCTATATATACAAAGCTCCTTATCTATTCTAAAGGGATACAATCCCACCCAAAAAGCCTTGTAATACATCTACTTTTCTCCATTTCGCGTAATTGGAAGAACTTGTAAGCATCCTCATACGATCGGAAGCTCTCACGCTTCGAACAGTGTTCTTATCTATCTAATGAAGATAAGTCTTTCTTATCTCGATTTACATTATATTCTACTACATTTTATGCTATTTTACTCTTTAAGTTTCATATATTCAATCTTGTCATTATCGTCGCCTTGACTCAACAAACTAGTCGTCGTTACTATTTTTATTCGATTCTCATGTCTAACGTTTGATCGATATGGATTTTTGCTATTTTACCCCATCTAAGGCGATTTAGGTTATCCGATCTTTTCGCCCCAAAACAAAATCGAAGTCGAATCATTCGATTTGGAAGGATTTGAGATCCGAAATATGTCCCTGATCAGACCCGGGAATCGTCGTCTTTAAGAGCTCGTTAAGCTTTCTGCAATCTAAGGCAAGTGGCGGTTCGCTCTTGCTCATCATTCCATATTTCCATTAATTATCAATGGTTTGATGGTTAATTAATTTGGAATGATTTACTATTTTGTTGGGCACAATTTTGATAAATGATATGGATTAAAATATGATACTATAATAGGTTATATATCTGTTAGAACAACGCTATTATAGATATATATTTTATGAGGATTGCCGGGAGGGCAACAATTTGAAAAGAATATGATATTATAATTGGTTGTATATCTCCTAGAACAACGCTATTATAGATATATATTTATGATATTAGCCTGGAGGGCTTTGATATGATTATTACTGTATTGAACTGTTTAGTTAGCACGAGTATTCGTAGGAGTGATGGACTATTCGAGGTCCAGTCGTTTCTTAATAATGATTAATGGTGCAAAGGGTGATAAACCCAAAAACCATTTGGTGGGTCATGACCGATCTCTATACTCGGGTATAGAGATGGTGGCACTTAGTTGGTACTACAAATCTTGGGATACGTCCCTTTAGGAGTATGTCCCCCATGGCAAAACATATGTCCTATATGTCCCTCATGACGAAACATATACTCAATATATGTCCCTCATGGCGAAACATATATTTAAAAGCCTATAACATGGTGTGCGTTTTGGAATTAAATAAGATAAGTGCCCGAGCGCACATGATTAATAAACCTCAGACGAGTAGTGCAGCTAGGGAATAATGCAGCTAGGAAAACTCGTCTTGACTTGATCAAAGTACGTTCTCTTTCCAATCTGGATTCGCATTATTGCGGTGAGGTTGGTCGTGAACCGAAACATCTAGTCGTTTTTGAACGCTTGTATGAAATTATTATGTTCCCCAACATTGTCATGCTTCCGATAAGACTCAATTCATTGGAGTCTTCTTTTGGGTTGATTGTTGTAAGACTCGGTCTTTCAGAATCTTCTCTTGATCATGTTGCTTGATATATTCTAGTAGGAGTATGGTGGTCGACTATCGTCATCGGTTATAATTCAAGAAACGATGAGTCTAACCTAATACGACTACTTCGAACCACTCTACTTTGTACCCTTGTATAGTCTTTCATTAGACTAACCAACCGTAATTATTCTCTGCATGGTTGGCTGGTGTCATCCGTTCGATTCGGCACATCAGATTAGCATCCAAGGAATGAAGGCTAGAACGACTATAAAAGTAAACGGTGTTTTAATGGTTTATCAGGCTACGATCCTTGGCGGGTGATCTTTATGATCAAGACCCATGTATTTATATTTATAAAGACCTCCGCTAAATACTCTGTTTTGTCCTATGGGGATTGGGATGTAATCCCCAGACATATGTTTTAATTAAAGGTGTTGATGTTTATATCTTAACCATTGTTTATGAATTGTGTTTAAACCGGTAAAGCCTGGGGTGGCTTCGGTGTGGAAACCGAGGTCACTGGCGGTAATACATTTCCAAATGGATTGAAATTTGGGGGTGTTACAAGTAAAGCCTCTCGATCCCTTCCTTGAGGCTCTGAAAGACACCGGAAAGGTGAAGAACGACAAAGATTTATTTGAAACCTTCAGTTACTGCGAGGCAAACATTCATTTGCTCAAACTGGCAAATAGCATCCCTCGCTGCAAGGAATTTTTAAAAGCGCTGCACAAGATCAAGAAAAAGCAAAAGGGGAAGCACAAGAAGGAAATTGGGATTCAAAGGTAAATTTCTTTACGCTGGTCACGGGGCAGGACAAGCATACAGCCCCTGAGATGTTGGGTAGGCCATTTTTGAAGATGGCGAGTGCACTCATTGATTTGAACAACGTTCTACCCACCATGAAGCACCAAGGAATGGGGGGAAAGCTCAACGTAGAGCATACAAAGAGGCATCCCCCTGATATTGATCCCAGGAGTTCAGTTGCGGTGAGCAACCCAAGTTGAGGAGGTCGAGTAGTATGTCGAGTCATGACAATAACTAAGGCGCTGTCCGGGAGGCAACCCGAGGTATGTACTTCTTTTTCTTGTCTTTTCATTCCTTGTTTTTGCATTTGTTTTAGTGTATTTTGCTTTTGTTTTTGTTTCAAACTAACCTGCAGGGAGGAGACCCGATGTTAATTGAATACGGTGTTGCCCACACCAATGTAAGTCTCCTATTGCCCTGTACCCAAAAAAAAACTGGAAAAAAACCTTAAACGGAAAAAAAAAAGCTCTACCGAAGGCTAGCTGTCCAAGTTACCCATGGAGAAGGTATGCATCATGTTGCCACGGAGGAAACATTAGCCCCACACATTATTTTGGTAACGATGATTGATCAGTGCTATTTTGTAGCACATTTCTAGGGATTATTACCAGGTTTGAGGCGCCATTTGGTTAGATTTTATGCACAATTGTGGAATAGGGAGTTGGAGAGAAGAAGTGTGGATTTGGTGGTCTGGAGAAGCAAATTGAAGATATCCAGAGGAAGAGGAGTTGACCCCTGAGGAGACGAAGAAGAACCAAGGAGAGAGTCCACACGAGAGTAGAAGAACAAGATGCTGAATTCAATTGATTCGTTCTCTTTACTCAGATGTCCAAATGGAGTGATTCCAATTCGAGGAGTTAGATCTTGAAGTCTACTGTAAGTCCTCAAAATATGAGTGCGATCCGAATTGAGAATCAAAAGTTATAGCATTTTTACGGAAGTGTCGCGACGCTGAAGAGAGAAGGGGCCGCGCCCGCGGCCGAATTATCGGAAATTAATTATGCACTTCGAGAGCAAACCGCGACTGCGGCCATCAGCGGAAGTCAGCCCGAGAGTTTTCCGAACTTTGTTTTCTTTTTCCCTTTTTCCCTTTTTCTTTATTTTATTTAATTTCGAATATTAGTTATTTCCTTGTAGGATAATGTTTGTGATCTTGGAGGTTTAGGTTAACTTATTTAACCTAACCTTCACAGCCTCCATTCGGTGTAGATTATTATTCCGGATTATCGTATGTTCAGTATTCAGAGTTTTTCCCTTTCAACAATTATGTCTTTCAGTACTATGAGTAGCTAAGCACCCTTTGCTTAGCCCGGCAATTGAAGCTTTTTCTATGATTTGATTGTGAGGTTAATTCCCTATTCCTATTTTCTTTGGATTTATATCTTTCTTCTTGAGCTTCATTCCATTGAGTTATATTGATTTCTCTAGATTAGCTACCTAGTGTTATTGATATTATTCATACTGCAGGATTAGGTTCTTGAATAGTATTGGTTGGATCTAACTCATCAGTTGTGGTAATTATCATTATTAATATTAGTTTCCCTAGCCTGACAATCTAGTTGAGATTAATATTATCTATAGTGTTAATTATTACTTTCTGGTCAACTTGTTGAGATCAATATTATTCATCCCTAATTCAGAAGTAGCATCCATGATTATCTAAGACTGGTAGGACTAGATTGTTATGAAAGAAGAATTGAATGCATGTTAATTATTGCGGGTTGTGATTATTGACATGTATCCTGGTTGATCCTATGCTCTATGCTGTTATTGTTCGGTTGTTCAATAGTAAGTGTTGCTAGAACTGGTAGGGCTAGTAACTATATAAGATTAGGGACAAGAATAACTAAAGGAAAGGAATAGAGATGACCTAGGACCAATCTATCATAGGAAAAGTGGATCTTGCTTGGCTAAGTGTTTTTCCCATATTTGATTACATCCTTTGATTTGTTTATTTGCTTTGTTTGCTTGTTTGACACCAACCAACCAAAACCCCCTTGTTACTTGCATGCTAAGAAACACATAGATTGATTACTTCCTCCCTATGGGATTCGACCATTTCTTGCCTCTACTACTTGTTTAGGTTTGTTAGGTTTTATTTTGACCGGGTTAAGGACGACTGAAAACCCGTCCGTCAAATTGGCGCTGTTGCCGGAGAGGCAAGTTTTGATTTTTCTTTGTGTTTGTTTGTGTGCGTGTTACTTTGGTGTGGACCTATCTTACGGTCCACACCAGTGCTACTGATTTATGTCTTCTTTTTTTGATTTTGATTCAGATACGGAATTATGGGGAGAGCCATGCGAAAACCCCCCAATTCGAGTGCAGAAAGACCCAGTCAGACCCTGTAGAATCTGTCACGAAACGTTACACACCACTGATGATTGTCCAAGACTTCCCGAATTCGCAGCGGCAGTAAACTCGCAGAGACTGAGACATGAGCCATATTTCAATACCTACAACTCTGGGTGGAGAGATAACAACAATCAAAGGTTTGGGAATCAACAATTTCCTCCCTATGGCCATGAGAACCAAGAATCTAGTTCCTACCATCCACAATTCAGTCCGTATGGAGTTTAAGGACAAAACGCAAACTTGCCTGCACCCAATGCTGATGTACTCAACACTCTGATTCAAAGCATAGCAACCTTGGCCTAGAACGTGTCCTCTATTCAAACAACCATAGCTCAGAGGGACCAACAACAGCAAGAGGCGATTTTCAGTCTCCAAAGCCAGGTTACCCAATTGAGTCAAAAGTTGATTGAGTCGAAATCTGCACAACCACGAGTCTCTGCAGCAGAAAATACACAAGAGACTGTCTATGCTATGACGCTGAGGTGCGGGGAAGAGATTGAGGCTGAAAGAGTCAAGGAGAAGGAGGTCCAGGAAACCAAGGAAGAGAACCACGAGGAAAATTTGGTCGAGAGCGAGAATGGCGAGGGCGAACAGGAACCGCGACCGCGGCCCTATTTGATCAGTGCTATTTTGTAGCACATTTCTAGGGATTATTACCAGGTTTGAGGCGCCATTTGGTGGGATTTTATGCACAATTGGAGATTATGGAGTTAGAGCAGAGAAGTGTGGTTTTGGTGGTCTGGATGAGCTTATTGGAGACATCCAGAAGAAGAGAAGTTGACCACCTGAGAAGACAAGCAAGATCCATGAAGAAACCACGTGAGAAGGCGGTGAAGTGAAGAGCTGCGACCAAACCGCGGGGAGCCGAAGGCCGTGGCAAGATTTCTGAAGGAGATGGGCGATAGCGAAGGGGCCGCGCCCGCGGCCAATTTCGGGGATTTAATTGTGCAATTCGAGAGCAAACCGCGACCGCGGCCAAAAGGCCGCGACCGCGGCCATCAGCGGGAGTCAGCCCGACACGCTCCGAACTTCTGTTTTCTTTTTCTATTTTTCCTTTTTCGTTGTTTTATTTAATTCCGAATATTAGTTATTTCCTTGTAGGATAATGTTTGTGATCTTGGAGGTTTAGGTTAACTTATTTAACCTAACCTTCACAGCCTCCATTCAGGTCGACGATTATTCCAGATTATCGTATGTTCAGTATTCAGAGTTTTTCCCTTTCAACAATTATGTCTTTCAGTACTATAAGTAGCTAATCACCCATTGCTTAGCCCGACATGTGAAGCTTTTTCTATGGTTTGATTGCGAGGTTAATTCTCTATTCTCTAATTCCTTTGGGTTTATATCTTTCTTCTTGCACTTATTCATATGGATTGTTATTGGTTTGACTAGACTGATCACCTAGTTAGGTTTAGTAATTATCTATTGCTAAGGTTTGGAATTGACCGGTCGGTGATTCTTTATCTAGAGTAGTATCCATAATTATCTAGGACTGGTAGGACTAGATTATTATGAAAGAAGATTGATTGCATGTTGAATTATTGCGGGTTGTGATTATTTGACATGTATCCTGGTTTGATCCTATGCCCAATGCTATTATTGTTTTAAATCTTGATTATTTCTTATGCGTTCAATAATAAGAGTTGCTAGGACTGGTAGGACTAGTAACTATACAAGAATAGGGACAGGAATAAACAAAGGAAAGGAATAGAGAGAACCTAGGACCAATCTACCATAGGAAAAGTGGATCTTGCTTGGCTAAGTGTTTTTCCCATATTTGATTACACTCTTTGCTTATTTGCTTTGTTTACTTCCTTGATTGCAAAACCAACCAAAAACTCTCCCCTCTTGTTACTGTTGCATGCGTACAACACATAGATTAACTCCTTCCTCCATGTGGATTTGATCCTTACTTGTCCTAACTACTTGTTTAGGTTTGTCTAGGTTTATTTTGATTTAGTGGTATACGACAATCGCTTGTCAAAATTGGCGCCGTTGCCGGGGAGGCAAGTGTTGATTTTTATGTGTGTTTGTGTGTGTGTGTTCCTTTGGTGTGGATCTATCTTATGGTCCACACCCATGCTACTAACTCCCCTCTACTTGGTATTGATTCAGAGATTGAGAGGACTCTTTCCCACGGTCGCAGAATAAATCGTGCTTTGGTTTTTGATAATCCTGCGTTCGAGATGGCTGAAGAAGAACAGACATTGAGGCAGTTGATTGCGCCCAAACTGCAGCAGCAACCGCTGGCTGTGCGGTTTCCTGAGTTAGCTGAGGGCGTAAATTTCGAGTTGAAGTCTGGGTTAATCCACTTACTCCCCCACTTCCATGGGATGAGTGGTGAAGACCCCAATAAGCATCTTGTTGGGTTTCATTCGGTGTGTAGCAGTATGAAGCCGAAAATTGTGACTGAGGACCAGATTAAGCTGAGGGCCTTTCCTTTTTCACTGAAAGATGCGGCCAATGACTGGTTCTACTATCTCACTCCAGGGAGCATTGAGACATGGGTCAAGATGAAGAAAGCCTTCCTGGAGAAGTACTTTCCGGCTACAAAACTGAACAGCCTGAAGCGAGCTATCAGCAACATCGAGCAGCAGTCTGGTGAATCGCTCTACGAGTATTACGAGTGGTTCAAGACGATGATATCCAGCTGCCCATTCCACGGCTATTCTGAGCAGGACCTCATACTTTATTTGTACGGTGGTCTTCTGGATGAAGAGAGAAGGATGGTGAATGCTGCTTGTAGAGGGAACATCCTCAACAAGACTCCTGCTGCAGCTTTTGAGACATTCTTTGAGCTATCTGAGTCTCAGCCCAATCCGTGAAAGCTGCAGAGTCTCAGCCCAATTCTACTCTTCTTGCTGAAGTGGCTGAGATGAAGGAGATGATGAAAAGATGCATGATGAGAGGTGGCTTACAGCAAGTCAAATCATGTGGGATATGCTATTAGAATACACATCCAACTGATGCATGTCCTACCCTGCAAGAACCAACTGCTGAGGTGAACGCTATTGGCGGATATGGCCCTCAAAGGCCAAAATATGACCCGTACTCCAGCACCTACAATCCCGGGTGGAGAGATCACCCAAATTTGAGGTACGGGAACCAGCAGAACACTCATCAGGGACAAGAGACCCAGGACTATCAGTAGAGGCCCCCACAGTTTCTCCAGCGCCCGCAGCAGTACCAGCAGCCTGGGGGTCAGCAACAATTTTGAGCTCCTTATGAACAAAGACCCCAGGGCCAGAGTTCCAGTGTCTCTACATCCGTCGACGACCAGATAAAAGCTCTCAACCAAGGCATACTATTAATGTCAAATGCTATAGTCCAAACAAATAAAGAGATGGGAGCACATATCCAAGCGCTAGCAAATACGGTGGCCCAGAATCAGCAGGAACATAAATCCAGTATTCAAAACCTGGAGAAGCAGATGGTTCAATTGTCTATGGCGGTGAGCAGGCTAGAGGCTCGTGAGTCGGGGAAACTACCCTCTCAAACGGTAGTCAACCCGAAAGAGAATGTGTGCGCCATGATGTTGAGAAGTGGTGCCGAGATAGAGGCCAGGAAGGCTGCTGAGAAGGAGGTCCAGGTGACCAGGGAGGAAGGCCACCAAGAAAACGAGGTCGGAGGCGAGTTCGGCGAGGGAGAGAAGGAGCCGCGACCGCGGCACGAAGGCCGCGACCGCGGCCTGTTCGCTGAGAAGATCTCTGAATTTCTAAAGCAACCGCGACCGCGGCCAGGCCCCTGTGTACGTGGACAACTACGTACGACCTGATTTTCCTCCCCTCTTCTCCGAGAAGCCTCCCGCGCCATTCCCAGAAGCTTTAGCAGACACCAGGAAGCATGCCAGGGATAAGGATATGTTCGACTGGGTGAGCAACTGCGAGGTAAATGTCCCTTTGCTTAAACTTATGACTAGTATCCCTCGTTATGCTAAATTTTTGAAGGAGATCTGCACACAAAAGAGGAAGCGCTCGTTGAAGGAGAAGAAGAAGGTGGTGGTGAGTGAGAACGTGTCCGCTATACTGCAAAAGCGGATACCCAAGAAGGCAGATGATCCAGGGATGTTCACCATTCCCTGCAAGATTGGAGGTACCCTGTTCGACATGGCATTACTTGACTTGGGTGCCAACATCAATGTGATGTCGCTCGCACACTACGAGTCCTTAGACGTGGGCCCACTTGAGAAGACGGGGATTGTCATCCAACTGGCGGACAATTCAATTGTCAATCCAAAGGGAATTCTGCAGGATGTGCTGGTACAGGTGGACCACTTAGTGTTCCCTGCAGACTTCTTCGTCATGGACACTGGGCATGACAAGGATTCACCTGTGATGCTGGGAAGGCCGTTTATGAACACGGTCAGCACAAAGATTGATGTGAGTAGCGGTTTGCTCACAATGGAGTTTGATGGGGAGACGGGCAGGTTCAGCATAGACGACCAGAAGAGACACCCTCCTGATGGGGACCCCGAGCGCTCATTGGAGGTGAGCGAACCAAGTTGAGGACGAGGAAGCGGTATGTCATGCCATGACAATAACTAAGGCGCTGTCCGGGAGGCAACCCGAGGTATGTATTATTTTCGTTTCTTTTCTTTCTTTATTTTCGCATTAGTTTTGTTTGTTTTTGCCTTGTTTTTGTTTTTGTTTTCGACTAACCTGCAGGAAAGAGACCCATGCTTATTGAAGAAGGTGTTTCCACACCAATGTAAGTCTTCTTTCCCTGCACTAGTCAACCCCCCGAAAAAACCTTAAACGGGGGGCAAAAAAAAAAAAGTTATACGAGTACGAGCTATCCAGTATTACCATGGAGAGGGGTGCACATGTTGCCAACGGAGTAAATTTTCGCTACACAATTTATTGGCAACGATGGCGGCCCCACAGTCGACAGCCGCGAAGGAAGACCACTCATGGCCCACACCACGATCATATCTGGGCCCATTTTGTTGTGGTATTTGAAGGCCGTGCAACCCCGACATCATTGTTTTACCACTACTCACCAAGTGGTTCCCTATTGGTTGCACGGTAATGAAGATGCTGGAGTTGATGAAGACACCCACCCAACACCAGAGACCTGTGCATATAGTGAGGACCGCCAGCAACAACGGAAGTGTCCAAGCCAGCTCGACGACATTTGTGAGCTTATTCCTTCTTTTCCCTATGCTTCTATTCTTTTGTCTTTCATTACATTGAGGACAATGCAATGTTTAAGCATGGGGGAGGGTTTTATATTTCTAAGTCGCTGAGGAGAAAAAAAAAGAAGAAAAGAGCCACAAAATTTGAAAAAGGCTAAAATTAAAATCCCGGGATAGGTCGAAAACCCGAAAGGGCGGCCTAGGTAATAAGCATGTGGCTTGGACCAGCATTAGGCTGGGGTAATAAGAAGTCAAGAGTGATGTGAGCATATTATGAGCCCATCTATGAAAAATGAAATGAGTGGCTTGGTGAAAACCCGAAAGGGCGCCTTGGCAAAATGAGTGAAAAGAAGAAGAGCGATTTCTAGGAATCCCTATTTTACTTGGCGAGGCGTCATAAGAAGAGGAGTCATAAGGAGGTTTCGGGTAGGTCACTCTGAAGGAATAAGAAGATAGATGGGAGATAGGATTAGTTTTGATTTCACTCTATGGTGTTTGGGATAAGCTTGGGGGAAGTACTCTGCTTTCCTTTTAGCTAGACTGTGTGGGGTGTTGATTTGATGTTGTAGTTATTGTGCTGATCTTATGTTGTATGGTTGTCTGGAGTTTATTGTTTGGTGTAATTCTTGGATGTTGAGTTTTCTATGCTTCCTGAAGCCTTGGGGATTTGATTGGAGGAGTAGGTTTACTTTAGGTTACTCGAGGACGAGCAAGGTTTAAGCATGGGGGGTTTGATCAGTGCTATTTTGTAGCACATTTTTAGGGATTATTACCAGGTTTGAGGCGCCATTTGGTGGGATTTTATGCACAATTAGAGATTATGGAGTTGGAGCAGAGAAGTGTGGTTTTGGTGGTCTGGAGGAGCTTATTGGAGACATCCAGAAGAAGAGAAGTTGACCACCTGAGGAGACAAGCAAGATCCATGAAGAAACCACGTGAGAAGGCGGTGAAGTGAAGAGCCGCGACCAAACCGCGGGGAGCCGAAGGCCGCGGCAAGATTTCCGAAGGAGATGGGCGATAGCGAAGGGGCCGCGCCCGCGGCCAATTTCGGGGATTTAATTGTGCAATTCGAGAGCAAACCGCGACCGCGGCCAAAAGGCCGCGACCGCGGCCATCAGCAGGAGTCAGCCCGACACGCTCCGAACTTCTGTTTTCTTTTTCTATTTTTCCTTTTTCGTTGTTTTATTTAATTCCGAATATTAGTTATTTCCTTGTAGGATAATGTTTGTGATCTTGGAGGTTTAGGTTAACTTATTTAACCTAACCTTCACAGCCTCCATTCAGGTCGACGATTATTCCAGATTATAGTATGTTCAGTATTAAGAGTTTTTCCCTTTCAACAATTATGTCTTTCAGTACTATGAGTAGCTAAGCACCCATTGCTTAGCCCGGCATGTGAAGCTTTTTCTATGGTTTAATTGCGAGGTTAATTCTCTATTCTCTAATTCCTTTGGGTTTATATCTTTCTTCTTGCACTTATTCATATGGATTGTTATTGGTTTGACTAGACTGATCACCTAGTTAGGTTTAGTAATTATCTATTGCTAAGGTTTGGAATTGACCAGTCGGTGATTCTTTATCTAGAGTAGCATCCATAATTATCTAAGACTGGTAGGACTAGATTATTATGAAAGAAGATTGATTGCATGTTGAATTATTGCGGGTTGTGATTATTTGACATGTATCCTGGTTTGATCCTATGCCCAATGCTATTATTGTTCTAAATCTTGATTGTTTCTTGTGCGTTCAATAATAAGAGTTGCTAGGACTGGTAGGACTAGTAACTATACAAGAATAGGGACAGGAATAAACAAAGGAAAGGAATAGAGAGAACCTAGGACCAATCTACCATAGGAAAAGTGGATCTTGCTTGGCTAAGTGTTTTTCCCATATTTGATTACACTCTTTGCTTATTTGCTTTGTTTACTTCCTTGATTGCAAAACCAACCAAAAACTCCCCCATCTTGTTACTGTTGCATGCGTACAACACATAGATTAACTCCTTCCTCCATGTGGATTTGATCCTTACTTGCCCTAACTACTTGTTTAGGTTTGTCTAGGTTTATTTTGATTTAGTGGTATACGACAATCGCTTGTCAAAATTGGCGCCGTTGCCGGGGAGGCAAGTGTTGATTTGTATGTGTGTTTGTGTGTGTTCCTTTGGTGTGGATCTATCTTATGGTCCACACCCGTGCTACTAACTCCCCTCTACTTGGTATTGATTCAGAGATTGAGAGGACTATTTCCCAGGGTCGCAGAATAAATCGTGCTTTGGTTTTTGATAATCCTGCGTTCGAGATGGCTGAAGAAGAACAGACATTGAGGCAGTTGACTGCGCCCAACCTGCAGCAGCAACCGCTGGCTGTGCGGTTTCCTGAGTTAGCTGAGGGCGTAAATTTCGAGTTGAAGTCTGGGTTAATCCACTTACTCCCCCACTTCCATGGGATGAGTGGTGAAGACCCCAATAAGCATCTTGCTGAGTTTCATTCGGTGTGTAGCAGTATGAAGCCGAAAATTGTGACTGAGGACCAGATTGAGCTGAGGGCCTTTCCTTTTTCACTGAAGGATGTGGCCAATGACTGGTTCTACTATCTCACTCCAGGGAGCATTGACACATGGGTCAAGATGAAGAAAGCCTTCCTGGAGAAGTACTTTTCGGCTACAAAACTGAACAGCCTGAAGTGAGCTATCAGCAACATCGAGCAACAGTCTGGTGAATCGCTCTACGAGTATTACGAGCGGTTCAAGAAGATGATATACAGCTGCCCCTTCCACGGCTATTCTGAGCAGGACCTCGTACTTTATTTGTACGGTGGTCTTCTGGATGAAGAGAGAAGGATGGTGAATGCTGCTTGTGGAGGGAACATCCTCAACAAGACTCCTGCTGTAGCTTTTGAGACATTCTTTGAGCTATCTGAGGGCTCAAGACAGTTCAGTAAAAGGGCGGGCGCCCAATCCGTGAAAGCTGCAGAATCTCAGCCCAATTCTACTCTTCTTGCTAAAGTGGCTGAGATGAAGGAGATGATGAAAAGATGCATGATGAGAGGTGGCTTGCAGCAAGTCAAATCATGTGGGATATGCTATGAGAATACACATCCAACTGATGCATGTCCTACCCTGCAAGAACCAACTGTTGAGGTGAACGCTATTGGCGGATATGGCCCTCAAAGGCCAAAATATGACCCGTACTCCAGCACCTACAATCCCGGGTGGAGAGATCACCCAAATTTGAGGTACGGGAACCAGCAGAACACTCATCAGGGACAAGAGACCTAGGACTATCAACAGAGGCCCCCACAGTTTCTCTAGCGCCCGCAACAGTACCAGCAGCCTGGGGGTCAGCAACATTTTCGAGCTCCTTATGAACAAAGACCCTAGGGCCAGAGTTCCAGTGTCTCTACATCCGTCGATGAACAGATAAAAGCTCTTAACCAAGGCATACTATTAATGTCAAATGCCATGGTCCAAACAAATAAAGAGATGGGAGCACATATCCAAGCGCTAGCAAATACGGTGGCCCAGAATCAGCAGGGACATAAATCCAGTATTCAAAACCTGGAGAAGCAGATGGGTCAATTGTCTATGGCGGTGAGCGGGCTAGAGGCTCATGAGTCGGGAAAACTACCCTCTCAAACGGTAGTCAACCCGAAAGAGAATGTGTGTGCCATGATGCTGAGAAGTGGTGCTGAGATAGAGGCCAGGAAGGCTGCTGAGAAGGAGGTCCAGGTGACCAGGGAGGAAGGCCACCAAGAAAACGAGGTCGAAGGCGAGTTCGGCGAGGGAGAGAAGGAATCGCGACCGCAGCACGAAGGCCGCGACCGCGGCACGTTCGCTGATGAAAATGCTGATTTATTCCCCCCCGAGGTCGAGAGCAAGCCGCGACCGCGGCACGAAGGCCGCGACCTCAGCACGAAGGCCACGACCGCGGCCTGTTCGCTGAGAAGATGTCTGAAGTTCTGAAGCAATCGCGACCGCGGCCCCCAAACCGCAACCGCGGCCAGGCCCCTGTGTACGTGGACAACTACGTACAACCTGATTTTCCTCCCCTCTTCTCCGAGAAGCCTCCCGCGCCATTCCCAGAAGCTTTAGCGGACACTAGGAAGCCTGCCAGGGATAAGGATATGTTCAACTGGGTGAGCAACTGCGAGGTAAATGTCTCTTTGCTTAAACTTATGACTAGTATCCCTCGTTATGCTAAATTTTTGAAGGAGATCTGCACACAAAAGAGGAAGCGCTCAGTGAAGGAGAAGAAGAAGGTGGTGGTGAGTGAGAACGTGTCCGCTATACTACAAAAGCGGATACCCAAGAAGGCAGATGATCCAGGGATGTTCACCATTCCCTGCAAGATTGGAGGTACCATGTTCGATAGGGCATTACTTGACTTGGGTGCCTCCATCAATGTGCTGCCGCTCGCGCACTACGAGTCCTTAGACATGGGCCCACTCGAGAAGACGGGGATTGTCATCCAGCTGGCAGACAATTCAATTGTCAATCCAAAGGGAAATCTGCAGGATGTGCTGGTACAGGTGGACCACTTAGTGTTCCCTGCAGATTTCTTCGTCATGGACACTGGGCAGGACAAGGATTCACATGTGATGTTGGGAAGGCCGTTTATGAACACGTCCAGCACAAAGATTGATGTGAGTAGCGGTTCACTCACAATGGAGTTTGATGGGGAGACGGTCGGGTTCAACATAGACGACCAGAAGAGACACCCTCCTGATGGGGACCCCGAGCGCTCATTGGAGGTGAGCGAACCAAGTTGAGGACGAGGAAGCGGTATGTCATGCCATGACAATAACTAAGGCGCTGTCCGGGAGGCAACCCGAGGTATGTATTATTTTCTTTGCCTTTCTTTCTTTATTTTTGCATTAGTTTTGTTTGTTTTTGCCTTGTTTTTGTTTTTGTTTCCGACTAACCTACAGGGAAGAGACCCATGCTTATTGAAGAAGGTAATCACCACCACTGTAAGTCTCTCATGTCCCTGCACTTGTCAACCCCCCGAAAAAACCTTAAACGGGGGGCAAAAAAAATCCAAAAAAAAAAAAGTTGTACGAGTACGAGTTGTCCAGTATTCCATGGAGAGGGGTGCGCATGTTGCCAACGGAGTCAATTTTCGCTACACAATTTATTGGCAACGATGGCGGTCCCACAGTCAACAGCCGTGAAGGAAGACCACTCATGGCCCACACCACGATCATATCTGGGCCCATTTTTTTTGTGGTATTTGAAGGTCGTGCAACCCCGGCATCATTGTTTTACCACTACTCACCCAGTGGTACATTTTGGTTGCACGGTAGGAGAAGATGATGGAGTTGATGTAGACACCCACCCAACACCAGCGACCTGTGCATATAGTGAGGACCGCCAGCAACAACGGAAGTGTCCAAGCCAGCTTGACGACATTTGTGAGCTTATTCCTTCTTTTCCATATGCTTCTATTCTTTTGTCTTTCATTACATTGAGGACAATGCAATGTTTAAGCATGGGGGAGGGTTTTATATTTCTATGTCGTTGAGGAGAAAAAAAAAAGAGCCACAAAATTTCAAAAAAAAGGCTAAAATTAAAATCCTGGGATAGGTCAACTCCCGAAAGGGCGGCCTAGGTAATAAGCAGGTGGCTTGGACCAGCATTAGGATGGGGTAATAAGAAGTCAAGGGTGATTTGAGCATACTGTGAGCCCATCTATGAAAAATGAAATGAGTGGCTTGGTGAAAACCCGAAAGGGCGCCTTGGCAAAATGAGTGAAAAGAAGAAGAGCGATTTCTAGGAATCCCTATTTTACTTGGCGAGGCGTCATAAGAAGAGGAGTCATAAGGAGGTTTCGGGTAGGTCACTCTGGAGGAATAAGAAGATAGATGGGAGATAGGATTAGAATTTTTTTTCCACTCTATGGTGTTTGGGATAAGCTTGGGGAAGTACTCTCCTTTCCTTTTGGCTTGACTGTGTGGGGTGTTGATTTGATGTTGTAGTTATTGTGCTGTGCTTATTTGTATGGTTGCCCGGAGTTTATTGTTTGGTGAAATTCTTGGAGGTTGAGTTTTCTATGCTTCCTGAAGCCTTGGGGATTTGATTGGAGGAGTAGGTTTACTTTAGCTTACTCGAGGACGAGCAAGGTTTAAGCATGAGGGATTTGATCAGTGTTATTTTGTAGCACATTTCTAGGGATTATTACCAGGTTTGAGGCGCCATTTGGTGGGATTTTATGCACAATTGGAGATTATGGAGTTGGAGCAGAGAAGTGTGGTTTTGGTGGTCTGGAGGAGCTTATTGGAGACATCCAGAAGAAGAGAAGTTGACCACCTGAGGAGACAAGCAAGATCCATGAAGAAACCACGTGAGAAGGCGGTGAAGTGAAGAGCCGCGACCAAGACACGGGGAGCCTAAGGCCGCGGCAAGATTTCCGAAGGAGATGGGCGATAGCGAAGGGGCCGCGGCCGAATTATCGAAAATTAATTATGCACTTCGAGAGCAAACCGCGACCGCGGCCAAAAATACGCGACCGCGGCCATCAGCGGAAGTCAACCCGAGAGTTTTCCGAACTTTGTTTTCTTTTTCCATTTTTCTTTATTTTATTTAATTTCGAATATTAGTTATTTCCTTGTAGGATAATGTTTGTGATCTTGGAGGTTTAGGTTAACTTATTTAACCTAACCTTCACAGCCTCCATTCTGTGTAGATTATTATTCCGGATTATCGTATGTTCAGTATTCAGAGTTTTTCCCTTTCAACAATTATGTCTTTCAGTACTATGAGTAGCTAAGCACCCTTTGCTTAGCCCGGCAATTGAAGCTTTTTCTATGATTTGATTGTGAGGTTAATTCCCTATTCCTATTTTCTTTGGATTTATATCTTTCTTCTTAAGCTTCATTCCATTGAGTTATATTGATTTCTCTAGATTAGCTACCTAGTGTTATTGATATTATTCATACTACAGGATTAGGTTCTTGAATAGTATTAGTTGGATCTAACTCATCAGTTGTGATAATTATCATTATTAATATTAGTTTCCCTAGCCTGACAACCTAGTTGAGATTAATATTATCTATAGTGTTAATTATTACTTTCTGGTCAACTTGTTGAGATCAATATTATTCATCCCTAATTCAGAAGTAGCATCCATGATTATCTAGGACTGGTAGGACTAGATTGTTATGAAAGAAGAATTGAATGCATGTTAATTATTGTGGGTTGTGATTATTGACATGTATCCTGGTTGATCCTATGCTCTATGTTGTTATTGTTCGGTTGTTCAATAGTAAGTGTTGCTAGAACCGGTAGGGCTAGTAACTATATAAGATTAGGGACAAGAATAACTAAAGGAAAGGAATAGAGATGACCTAGGACCAATCTATCATAGGAAAAGTGGATCTTGTTTGGCTAAGTGTTTTTCCCATATTTGATTACATCCTTTGATTTGTTTATTTGCTTTGTTTGCTTGTTTGACACCAACCAACCAAAACCCCCTTGTTACTTGCATGCTAAGAGACACATAGATTGATTACTTCCTCCCTGTGGGATTCGACCATTTCTTGCCTCTACTACTTGTTTAGGTTTGTTAGGTTTTATTTTGACCGGGTTAAGGGCGACTGAAAACTCGTCCGTCCATGATAGCCCTACAATTGACAGTTGAGGAAGAGGAACACGAGCCCCACCACGATTACATTTGGGCTCCACCATGTGTTCATTGAAGGCCGTGCAGCCCCGACATCTTTGCTATTCCACTACTCACCACAGTGGATTCCTTTTGGTTGCACGATATGAGAAGATTATTGCGTTGAAGACACCCGCACAACACCAGAGACATGTGTATATATTGTTTACCGCCAGCAACAATGTTCTTGTCCAAGCCGGCTCGGCGACGTTTGTGAGTTCATTCTTTGTTTTCCCTGTGTTTCATTCTTTTTGTCTTTCATTACATTGAGGACAATGCAATGTTTAAGCATGGGGGAGGGTTCTATACTTGCTATGTCGTTGAGCAGAAAAGAAAAGAAAAAAAAAAAGAAGAGAAAAAGCCAAAAAATTAAAAAAAAAGGCAAAAATAAACAATCCTAGGATAAGTCGAAAACCCGAAAGGGAGGCTTAGGTAATAAGCAGGTAGCTTGGACCAGCATTAGGTTGGGGTAATAATTGGTCAAGAGTGATGTGAGCTTTATGTGAGCCCATCTATTGAAAAATGAAATGAGTGGCTTGGTGAAAACCCGAAAGAGCGCCTTGGCAAAATGAGTGAAAAGAAGAAGAGTGATTATTAGGATCTATCATTTTACCTGGCGTGGTGATATAAGAAGAGGTGATATAAGGAGAATTCGGGTAGGTCACTCTGGGAGGTATAAGAAGATAGATGGGAGACTAGGATTAGATTTTTTATTCACTCTATGGTGTTCGGGATAAGCTTGGGGGAAGTACTCTGCTTTCCTTTTAGCTTGATTTTGTGTGGTATTGATTGGTGTTATTGTATGTTGTGCTGTGTTTATTGGGTTGGTGCCTGGAGTTCATTGTTAGGTGCGATTCTTACAGGAGATGATTTTTTCTATGCTTCCTGAGACCTTGGGGATTGATTGGAGGAGTAGGTTTATTTTAGCTTACTCGAGGATGAGCAAGGTTTAAGCATAGGAGATTTGATCAGCACTAATTTTAGTGCCTATCTAGGAGTTGTTACCGGTGTTTAGGGTGTCATTTGGATGGATTTAGAGCACAATTGTGGAGTAGGGAGTTGGAGAGATGAAGTGTGGATATGGTGGTCTGGATGGATTTAGAGCACAATTGTGGAGTAGCGAGCCAACCGCGACCAGAGAAGGAGCACAAGGCGTCCGTGATAAGCACTACTTTGTAGGGCTTAAGTAAGAGTCATTAGAGGTTTTATTGGTACCATTCAGGTAGATTTAGACACATTCATGCGTATGGTGTTTGGAGGCGAAGTTGGTGTATTTGGAGGTGTTTGAGCTATTTTGGAGATCATAGGAGACACTGAGGAGAAGTCACCAGTAGTAGACGCCAAGGAGTTATGAAGTATTGGCGAGGAGGTGCTGAAGACACGCTTTCGAGAGCTGAAGAGACAAAGGAGGAAGAAACGAGTTCACGGCGCCCGCCGTGCAACTTACGGCGACCGCCGCCAATTCCTGCCCAGAGAAGTTGGCTACGACTTGTGCACGGCGCCCGCCGTGGAATTGCGGCGCCCGCCGTGATTTGAAAAAAGGCTATCATAAAAATCCTGGGATAGGTCGAAAACCCGAAAGGGCGACCTAGGTAAAAAGCAGGTGGCTTGGACCAGCATTAGGCTGGGGTAATATGTGGTCAAGAGTGACGTGAGCTTATGTGAGCACATCTATTGGAAAATGAAATGAGTGGCTTGGTGAAAACCCGAAAGGGCGCCTTGGCAAAATGAGCGAAAAAGAAGAAGAGCGATTCTAGGATTTCTCACTATTCTTGGCGAGGCGTCATAAGAAGAGGAGTCAAAGAAGGATTGTCGGGTAGGTCACTCTGGGAGACATAAGGAGCAATAGATGGAGGCTAGGATTAGAGGTTACTCACACTTTTGGATGCCCGGGTTAGCTTTGGGGAAGTACTCTGCTTGCCCCTTAAGCTTGTTGAGTTGTGGATGTGTTGTGAATGAGATTGGTGCCAGGAGCTTGGCATAGGTTAGGTGACTCTTAGTTGGAGGATATGCTTCCTGAGACCTTGGATGCTACTTTGGAGGAGTAGACTCTTTATTAGTTTACTCGAGGACGAGCAAAGGTCTAAGCATGGGGTGGTTTGATAAGCACTACTTTGTAGGGCTTAAGTAAGAGTCATTAGAGGTTTTATTGGTGCCATTCGGGTAGATTTAGACACATTCATGTGTATGACGTTTGGAGGCAAAGTTGGTGTATTTGGAGGTGTTTGAGCTATTTTGGAGATCATAGGAGACACTGAGGAGAAGTCACCAGTAGTAGATGCCAAGGAGTTATGAAGTATTGGCGAGGAGGTGCTGAAGACACGCTTTCGGGAGCTGAAGAGACAAAGGAGGAAGAAACGAGTTCACGGCGCCCGCCGTGCAACTTACGGCGACCGCCGCCAATTCCTGCCCAGAGAAGCTGGCTACGACTTGTGCACGACGCCCGCCGTGGAATTGCGGCGCCCGTCGTCGCTGTTGGAAGTACCGTCGAGCCGATTTTCCTTATATGTTATTTCGAATTATTTTATTACGTTTTTATTATTTCGTTTTAGGTTAACTTAACTTTATTTCTTTTAGTATTTAAGGGTTGAGAAAAGGCTTGTTTTGCCTATCTTCGTTTCTCTCTCGAACCCTAATTAGTTTTTACGTATTTGCTATGAAGCACTAAGTCCCCTTGGCTTAGTCAGACGCTGAAGCTTTCGTTTGGATTTAGTTGTGAGATTCTTGTTCTTAATCTATTGCATGGTTTTTATCAAAAAAAAAAAATGGCGCCGTTGCCGGGGAGGCAATAGTCTATTTTTGTGTGTGATTTGTGTGCCAATCTTGGTGTGAACCTATCTTATGGTTCACACCCGTGTTACTAATAATCTACCTCTAGTTTTTGATCCAGAAATCGAAAGAACTTTTCTTCAAGCTCGCAGGATGGCAGCTCATGTTACACTTGAGTCTTTGACAGCTCCTAACTTGGAGCAACCTACTCGTGCTGTGCAATTCCCTGCTCTGGGTAAAGGGGTTAAATTTGAGCTCAAGACAGGAGTAGTCCATTTACTCCCGAAATTCAGTGGAACCCCGCTTGAGGATCCTATTCAGCACCTGGATGAGTTCCTTGAGGTCTGCACCAGTATGAGGTCATCTGATATTACTGAAGATCAGATGAGGTTGAGAGTCTTTTCCTTTTTCTCTGAAGGACTCAGTGAAGGACTGGTATCATTCTTTACCGCCAGGAAGCATCACTACTTGGGTGAATTTGAAGAAGGTGTTTCTTGACAAACACTTTCCAGCGATCAAATCTAATCAGCTCAAGAAAAAGATCTGCAATGTGGAGCAACTGTCTAATGAGTCTCTCTATGACTATTATGAGTGCTTCAAGAAACTGGTGAAGAGTTGTCCCTACCATGGTTACGAAAAACATGATCTGATTCTCTATCTACATGGAGGACTCCGTGAAGATGATCGTCGGATGGTGAATTCTTCATGTGGTGGACATATTCTGAAGAGGACTTATGAAGAGGCTCTAGAGATATTTGCTACTATGGCTGATGACTCGAGGCAGTACAGTGGGAGAGGTTCACAAAGCTTGACAGTGGCTAGCTCTCAATCAAAAATTGATCAGGCTGATTTTGATGTGCTGAGAGAGGAGGCGAGGCGTCTGAAGCTGAAAGGTACGCCCCAGCAGGCTAAGGCCTGTGAGATTTGTCATGACGACTTGCATCCCACTGATTCATGTCCTACTCTACAAGAGGAAGTGAATGCAGTAGGAGGATATCAGCAGAGGCCCAGGCATGATCCCTACTCCAATACCTACAATCCAGGTTGGAGGGATCATCCCAACTTCAGGTGGAGAGACCCGGAACAAAATCAACAACAGGGTCATCCTCAACAACTTAGGCCACCATTTGTGCCCAATCCTCAAGGGCAGAGTTCGAACCCTTCGTCGTCTATGGAGGATATGATGAAGATGCTGATGCAGAGTCACGTGAACCTCAATGAGAATGTTGCTAAGCTGTCTAAGAACAAATTGCAATTCCAAGAGACTACACAATCCAGAATTCAGAACTTGGAAAGGCAATTTGGCCAGATCTCTCATGTGGTGAGCAAGCTTGACGCGAAGATCTCTGGTAAACTTCCATCTCAAACGAAAGTGAACCCGAACATTAGGAACGTCAATGCTATAACTCTGAGGAGCTGACGGGACTAAAGATGCACAAGCAAATGTCGTTGATTAGCCTTATCAAAATTAATTATCCTAACAGACCTACTAAACAAAGTATAGCAGACAAGTAAGGGTCGAATTCCACAGAGAAGGTATGATGTAATATGCAATCGTGAATGACAAGTAACAAGCAACTGGGGGTTTTGTAGTCAAGAGAACGAAGCAAACAAGCATGCAGATTAAGCAAAGTCGAGAGAATAATATGAGGGAAAGTAGTCCTATTAGAGCGAAATCCACAGTACAAAGATAGAGTTTGATCCCTGAAATATATTCAATCCAAGTTCAATTATTTATCCTTATAGTCGTTCCCACCTTAATCGTAAGTACTATTGATTCTCACAGTTGTCAATAGACTTATCACTATACCAATGATAAAGTACAACTGATTCTCACAGTTGTCAGCGTACTTTAGCACCAACACAGCAATAGCGATACACACAAGGATTTAGGATACATGCAAGTAGAAAGACGTACAAGTACTCACTCCCCTACTTAACATGCAATTGATTCTCACACACAAGTGTATGCTCGGAACCCCTATACGCACAAACGTGTTTGCCACTAGATATGCACTCGGAACCCCTATATGCAATCCTAGCAATTGATAACAAGCATTCAACCTAGGTGATCAGGCTAAGAAGAACAACTAGAAATCGTAGACGTGGTAAGCAAGAGAATCAATCCAACAATTATAAGGATAAGAACAAGGAATAAAAATCTCACAAACACATCAAAGTACTGCTTCAATCGTCTAACAGAACAAGGGAAAGTTAGTTCTCCATCAAAGGGGATGAAAAACTATAATATGAAATAACGATCAAAATAGTTCGATACAAGATGTGTCTAAGTGTGTTTTTAGACTGGCTTGGAGGCTGTGGAACATTAGGTTAAATAGAGTTAACCTAAAGCCCAAGATCACAAAACCAATCCAAAAGGAAGCAAATAAAATAACAAAGTCTAAAATAGAAATAAAAGGAAATAAATATAATGTGACGCGAGGCAATAAACACGTCCACCGTGGGGCGGTAGAGATCCACCGCGGGGCTTCTGCTCTCCACCGCTGGGCGGTGGCCTCCTCTCACGCGGGGCTTCTTTCATCACTGGGAGCCATCACCGCGGGGCGTCACTGCTAACGCGAGGCGGTGAACTCCAGACTTCAACTTCTCATCTTCTTCTCTTCTCCAGCTGCTCTCCAAATACTACCAAGTGTTGGTAGCCTTCTCCATAGATGTTCCAGCAGCTCCATCTCCATCTCTGAGCTCCAACTAAGCTGCCAATCCTTGGATTTCTTCACTTCTCTCCATAATATCTGGATCGCAGACTTAACACTAAAACAACTCCAAAACTCCTTCAAATCATGCTAATAGATGCTAGAAAAGGTGTATGAAATAACACCTATCAAATTCCCCCATACTTAGACCTTTACTCGTCCCGAGTAAGCTAAAGAAAAGCTCACCCTCTCAATCAATACCAAGGACTCAGGAAGTACAAGAAAACGTGACTCCAACAACTACAACGCATCAACAATACGCCCAAGACAACCAAAACAAGTGATGCAAGAACAATTTAACCTAACTCTCGTCTATCTCCTTATCGCTCCATGAGTGGCCTACCCGACAATCCTTCTATGTCACCCTTCTTATGATGCCTCGCCGAAAGATAAGAGAAATCCTAAAATCACTCTTCTTCTTTTTCACTCATTTTGCCAAGGCGCCCTTTCGGGTTTTCACCAAGCACTCATTTCATTTTCCAATAGACGTTCTCACATAAGCTCGCATCACTCTAGTCCAATTTTGCCCTGGTCTAATACCAGCCGGACTACCTGCTTTTTACCTGAACCGCCCTTTCGGGTTTTCAGTCCATCCCAGGATTTTGATTGCCTTTTTACTTCTTTTTGGCTTTTTTTTTTTTTTTGAAAGTTATAAAACGGAATCAACACTGCAGAAAACGAATGCAGAAATAAAGCTATGTACACTAGCTAGCAAGAATAGCAAGTCTATATCCCTCCCCCATACTTAAACCGAACATTGTCCTCAATGTGAAAAGAGAACGTCAAATGATAGGGGAAGAGAGAAATAAACTCACTGTGGACCGGAAGGTGGTGGTGGGTACATCCCAAAGTAGTCCTGCAGATGAGTGTCTATAGTTTCCAGACGCTCATCTATCTCATTGTGAAGCTGGGTCTGCCAAGTTTGCAGACCGGTCTCTACTCTGGAAGTCCATTGATCATGGCGCATAGAGAAGTTGTCCCATCTAGCGTACATCTCCTGCCATGGTGCGATAGGTCCGTACAAAGATGAGGACTCCTCAAACTGTGAAGCATTGGGGTCGTCCCCCTCCTCGCGATCAGCAGCAGCATATCCACCACTAGGGCCCTCTCCATATGGACCCGAAGGAACAACGGCAGCGGCAGCAGCAGCAGGCGTCTAGCCATCGCTATCAATCCACCAGCCCGCGTATGAAGGCGAGTAAGTGAACTCTCGCGGAACACTCAAAATATGGCCCTTGTAAGCTGTCCAAGCCACACCACAATCCTGCCCCAGCGGCTTCACCATAGAGCACACCCTCATATGGGCGGCATCATATAAAACGCAGGGAACCGGCCGAGCAATCCGATCGCAAGCAATCACATCAGCGCAGAGGAGAGTAATCAAGCTACCCCCACAAATATCTCTAGGCTCGCCCTCACGAATCCTCCGCAGGGAACTCAGGAAAAGAGTTGCCCAACACGGAGTAAGCTCAACCGTTCCCAGGATGCTCAAAAACCACTGGAAGTCCTTCATGTGCACCTTCCCATCGTCAGCATGGCCAAAGAAGTCTCTCATCAAAACCTTGTGGATCAACCACAGACACGGATTCACCAACTTCGAATTCACCTCATGCCCCATCTTGAAAGTCCTCCTAGTAGCAGCCCGCCAGAAAGCAAACATCTCGTCCTCCTGAAGCCCATTCGACCATCCAGGGGTCGGTTTCTTCGTAATGCCCAGGGCCTCGTGGATCGCCCTCCTCGACAGAGAATGCTCACGTCCATTGTAGGAGAACGCGATCTTGCGCAGGAAGCTATCATCACCCTCCTCGCGGTAGAACCACCGGAACGAAGAAATGAACTAGAAGCATAGCTCAGGATACGCGGGGGCTGCCTTGCCCAGAAATCCTCCCAGCCCACACTGCGTTAGGCACATCGTCACACACGCGAGCATTCCCATCTGCTCCAGAGTCGGCGTGTGGAAAAATTTTGAAGGCACCACCTTTCTCCCCTTCACAATATCGTACAGCTCACTCTCATCCCTACTCGTCGACGCCTTCTTCTGGCCTTTGGGAGCCATAAGTGAAGAATTGAAATGCTCAAATCAGAAGACAGCAAAGAATACTCACAATCAAGCAAACACAGGTTCTGTAGAGACTCGACGCGGGGCGGTAGCATCGCGGCGAGAAACTGACAACAGGGCACCGGGTCGCGGTGAGGTCGGCACAGGGCGGTAACAACAGAGACGCGAAGCGGTGGCAACGCGAGGTGGAGCTAAAGCGAAGCGAGACAACAGCGGCGCGGTGGGGGTTGTGTTTGGGCTGGGCTGTGAGGCTAGACTCCAAATGGGGGTATGGGGGCTAGGAAATGCTCAAGGTCGAGAGGGGATTCATGGAGAGTGAATGGGAAATAGGAGAAGGAGAATTGAGGGGGGGCGGTGGAAATTTTATGTGGGGCTAGGTCAAGGTAGGGTAAGGTGAAAAGAAAGGTTTGATGGGCCGGTCATGTACCATGGCCCATATGAGAAATCTTGGCCCAAAACTGAAGCCCAATCCGTCAAAACCTTAGTAACCACTTAAGAAATAAGCTTTTACTCACCCGTTTAAGGTTTTTTCGGGGCCCATTATTCTTGCTTTTTTTATAAAAAAAAAAGTTGAGAATCGATACCTGACCGTCACCGCGGGGCGGCAGCTCCACCGCGAGGCGGTAGGAAAGTGCCGCGGTACTTCATCTCTTCTCGGGTTTACTTTCGTACCGGAAATGTGAGTAACAGGCGAACGAAACAAAGCAAAATGAACTACGAAAATAATCTAATAAAAAGAAAAAGAGATCAAAGAAATACAAACACGGGTTGCCTCCCGGACAGCGCCTTGGTTATCGTCGTCGGCTCGACGTATTGCAGATCAACTACCATTTTGGGTAGGATTCTTTCGGAATCCTCCAACTTGTCTCTTCCTGGTGAGACCTCTCATGGAAAGGTTTGAACCTTAGACCATGGTCTTTCCTCGCCACCCACTCCATGTATATTCTCTTCGGAGTGTCGCCCCCATACTTAGAACGATACGGGGGCCGATATGGCTCAATCTGAACATGCTGCACATCACTAGATAAAGGCTTGCAGCCTTGTGCGGTTAGTGCAGGGGGCAAGTGCCCAAAGTAGAGGAATCTCTTATATCAGCTAATAAGACATTATCCACAGGCAAATCATGAAAATCATGCAACTCAATGGGTCTATCCCTAGTGGAACACTCAACTACGGTCTCTACTGCATCAACCTTAACATTATCATGCACAGAATCATCAAAGTCATTAATGCAGAGAGGAGGAGGAGACTTAATGGGATTTGCTTTATGAATATCATGCTGAAAAATTATTCCATCAAACTCCATAGTCAGGGTACCACTATCGACATCTATCTTAGTCATGGAAGTCTTCATAAAAGGTCGCCCTAACATAACCGATGCAACTTGCTCATCATAATCCATATCCATAACAAAGAAATCAGCAAGAAATATCAAAAGACCTATCCTAACAAGGACATCTTCTACAACACCCTTAGGGGGTACACACGATCCATCAATAAGTTGTATCACAATACTAGACTCACGCAGGGGTCCTAATTCCAATTTCTCAAGTAAAGAATAGGGTAAAACATTAATTGAGGCACCCAAATCAAGTAGGGCCTTCTCAAAAACATGCTTACCTATAGTAATAGGAATAGTAAACGTACCTGGATCCTTGCACTTCGTAGGTAGACGCTTCTGAACCACAGCTGACACTTGTTCGCCCACTGGACTCTTCTTCTGAGTCTTCTGCCTTTGAGCTTTCTTCACCGTGCAGAGCTCCTTTAAGAACTTGGCATATCGCGGGATAGCCTTGATAAGCTTCAGCAGGGGAATGTTCACCTCACAGTTCTGGAACGTGTCGAACAGGTCTCTATCATCGACAACTCTTTTAGCCTTTAGCGCCTCTGGAAAAGGTGTTGGGGGCTTCTCTGAACGTAGGGGAGGAAACACTGGACGAACATAGGTATCAACATAGACATCGTCAGTAGGAACAGATTTCTGAGGAGCAGCTTGCGGCGAGCCCACCGCAGGGCGTAAATCGTCACCGCGGGGCGATGGGGTCGCGTTGACATTACTGGGCATAGGTACCGGGTCGCGGCGGGAATTGCCGTGGGGCGGTGCCGTGAGTTCCTTTTTCTCAGAAATTTCTTTCTCCTCTTCAGCAATAGGAGACATAACTTCTTTACCACTTCTCAGCATGATAGCACTCACGTTCTCTCTGGGATTCATAGTGGTCTGGGACGGCAGGGAGTTTGAGGTCCTCTGGTTGATTTTAGCCACCTCGTCGGCTAACTGGCCAATCTGCCTCTCTATATTCTTGATACTCGACTCAGTAGCCTGCACATGCGTAGCAAAGTGCTGAGTCAAGGTCTTCAGCATATCCTCAGTAGAGGCTCCAGAAGTTTGGCCTTGGGGCCTCTGTTTGTACTGAACTCGTTGATGGTACTGTTGTTGCTGAGCCGGCTGATATTGCTGTTGTGCCGGCTGCTGACCACCTTGAGGGTCACTCCATCTAAATCCTGGATGGTCACGCCCTCTCTGGTTGTAATTGGGCTGGCCACCATACTGTTGTCTAGAGGCTCCATAGCCTCCTACAGCATTAACTTCAGCAACACCATCCTCTTGCAGTTGAGGACAGGTATCTGTGTGGTGGGCCTGGCTAGGACAAAGGCCACACGATCTGGCTTGTTGAGGAGCATTCTGATTTTCCATCTTTATGACTATCTCCTTCAACTCGGCTAACTCAGATAATACCGGACTTGGTCCTGCAGGGGTCACAGCATTGACCGCCTTTCTTTGGTAAGTTTTTCCGAAGTTCCGGGTGCTTTCACTCATCTCTTGGATTCGGTCCATGGCTTCCTTCGGTGTCAGATTCAGAATACTGCCACCGCATGCAGCATCGACCATTCTTCTCTCTTGGTCCTGTAGACCGTTGTGCAAATAAAGGACAAGATCCTGCTGGGCGTATCCATGGAATGGACAGCTGGAGCAGAGCCTCTTGAACCTCTCCAAATAATCATACAGTGTCTCATCACAAGCCTGCTCAATGTTGGCAATTGCCTTCTTCAAAGCATTCGCCTTCTTCGTCGGAAAATACTTATCCAGGAATGCCTTGTGCAATTTCGCCCATGTATCTATGGTTCCTGGTGGCAAGTGATAGTACCAGTCGCTCGCATTGTCGAGTAAAGAAAAGCCAAAAGCTCTCATCTTGAATTGCTCTTCAGTCACGTTCCCGGGCTTCATCGTCATACAGACATTGTGGAACTTGCCCAGGTGAGAAATCGGATCCTCTCCACTCAGACCGTGGAACTTAGGCAGGTAATTAACAATTCCAGTCTTCAATTCGAAGTTCACCCCTTGATCCAGCGCAGGGATGATCACAGCTAGGGGTTCATCCCTAATATTCGGTGCCGTAAGCTCTCGTAACGTTCCGTTTCTATCCATAGCAGCAGCTGGGGTAGTAGCAACTTCAGCGGTTTCAGTCTCAACGTTTTCGGTCGTGCCAGTCTCAGCGGCCGACACAGTCTCAATCTCGGCTTCTTCCCTTCGATCGCGCAGACGTCCAATGAACGATCTTTCAATCTCTGGATCAAAAGCTAAGAGTGGGGAGTCAGTAGCACGGGTATCGACCATAAGATAGGTCCCCACCCAAAAGTCAAACACAAAAACACACAACAAACAAAAACCTTCCCCGGCAACGGCGCCAAATTTTGACGGGACTAAAGATGCACAAGCAAATGTCGTTGATTAGCCTTATCAAAATTAATTATCCTAACAGACCTACTAAACAAAGTATAGCAGACAAGTAAGGGTTGAATCCCACAGAGAAGGTATGATGTAATATGCAATCGTGAATGCCAAGTAACAAGCAACTGGGGGTTTTGTAGTCAAGAGAACGAAGCAAACAAGCATGCAGATTAAGCAAAGTCGAGAGAATAATATGAGGGAAAGTAGTCCTATTAGAGCGAAATCCACAGTACAAAGATAGAGTTTGATCCCTGAAATATATTCAATCCAAGTTCAATTATTTATCCTTATAGTCGTTCCCACCTTAATCGTAAGTACTATTGATTCTCACAGTTGTCAATAGACTTATCACTATACCAATGATAAAGTACAACTGATTCTCACAGTTGTCAGCGTACTTTAGCACCAACACAGCAATAGCGATGCACACAAGGATTTAGGATACATGCAAGTAGAAAGACGTACAAGTACTCACTCCCCTACTTAACATGCAATTGATTCTCACACACAAGTGTACGCTCGGAACCCCTATACGCACAAACGTGTTTGCCACTAGATATGCACTCGGAACCCCTATATGCAATCCTAGCAATTGATAACAAGCATTCAACCTAGGTGATCAGGCTAAGAAGAACAACTAGAAATCGTAGACGTGGTAAGCAAGAGAATCAATCCAACAATTATAAGGATAAGAACAAGGAATAGAAATCTCACAAACACATCAAAGTACTGCTTCAATCGTCTAACAGAACAAGGGAAAGTTAGTTCTCCATCAAAGGGGATGAAAAACTATAATATGAAATAACGATCAAAATAGTTCGATACAAGATGTGTCTAAGTGTGTTTTTAGACTGGCTTGGAGGCTGTGGAACATTAGGTTAAATAGAGTTAACCTAAAGCCCAAGATCACAAAACCAATCCAAAAGGAAGCAAATAAAATAACAAAGTCTGAAATAGTAATAAAAGGAAATAAATATAATCTGACGCGAGGCAATAAACACGTCCACCGTGGGGCGGTAGAGATCCACCGCGGGGCTTCTGCTCTCCACCGCTGGGCGGTGGCCTCCTCTCACGCGGGGCTTCTTTCATCACTGGGAGCCATCACCGCGGGGCGTCACTGCTAACGCGAGGCGGTGAACTCCAGACTTCAACTTCTCATCTTCTTCTCTTCTCCAGCTGCTCTCCAAATACTACCAAGTGTTGGTAGCCTTCTCCATAGATGTTCCAGCAGCTCCATCTCCATCTCTGAGCTCCAACTAAGCTGCCAATCCTTGGATTTCTTCACTTCTCTCCATAATATCTGGATCGCAAACTTAGTACTAAAACATCTCCAAAACTCCTCCAAATCATGCTAATAGATGCTAGAAAAGGTGTATGAAATAACACCTATCAGGAGCGGGAAGAGACTCGAAGAGGATGATTCTGAGGTCGACAAGGAAGCGGATCAGGAGTTGGAACAGAACAGCGACAGCGACCGCTGTGCAACTTACGGCGCCCACCGTGACATCGACGGCGACTGCCGTGAAGACCACGGCGCCCGCCGTGAAGATGACTCAACTCTCGAAGTCTCTGATGAAAATTGCGGCGCCCGCCGTGACGGTGAGCCAAACTTCAAACTTTATGATGATGTTCACGGCGCCCGCCGCACTTCTTACAGCGCCCGCCGCCCCTCTGAAGCCGATGCTGAGGCTGAGAAGGAGTATGTACCTCCAATTTTTCCTGAGTGGAAGCCCATTGCACCATTCCCATCTGCATTGAAGTGTACCAAGCCACTTGCGCAGGACAAGGACATGTTTGAGATGTTCAGAAACGTTGAGGTCAACATGCCTCTCCTAAATTTGATCAAGTCTGTCCCTCGTTATGTGAAGTTCTTGAAGCAGATGTGCACCACAAAGAGGAATCAGGATAGGAACAACAAGAAGAAGGTGAAGGTAAGCCAACATGTCTCTGCTATTTTTCAGAAGCGCTTACCCAAGAAGTGTGGCGACCCAGGTATGTTCACCATTCCCGTCACTATTGGAGGTACCAAGTTCAATAAAGTTATGTTAGATTTGGGTGCTTCCATAAATGTTTTACCTTCATCTCTTTGTGAATCCTTAGGAATAGGACTCATGCATGCGACCAAAATTTCCATTCAGCTAGCGGATAGATCTAGTGTGCTTCCTATAGGGATAGTGGAGGATGTTTTGGTTAGGGTTGGTGATCTTAATTTTCCTGCTGACTTCTATGTGCTTGATATGGAACATGATATGCATACAGCCCCCTATTCTGTTAGGGAGACCCTTCTTGAAAACTGCCAACACTAAGATCAACGTGAGTACTGGTTCCTTGACTATGACAAGTTGATGTAGCCAGCTTCTCTGGGCAGGAATTGGCGGCGGTCGCCGTAAGTTGCACGGCGGGTGCCGTGAACTCGTTTCTTCCTCCTTTGTCTCTTCAGCTCCCGAAAGCGTGTCTTTAGTACCTCCTCGCCAATACTTTATAACTCCTTGGCGTCTACTACTGGTGACTTCTCCTCAGTGTCTCCTATGATCTCCAAAATAGCTCAAACACCTCCAAATACACCAACTTCGCCTCCAAACGCCATACACATGAATGTGTCTAAATCTACCCGAATGGCACCAATAAAACCTCTAATGACTCTTACTTAAGCCCTACAAAGTAGTGCTTATCAGTCCACGGCGAGAAGCGAAGACGCGGAGCAACAAAGGTCACGACCGCGATCGCGGATTCTCCACCGCGCCCGAGGAAAAATAGGAGCTGAAATTCGAGAGCGAGGAATCATTTTCCGCGATCACGGAAGCGGTGCCGCGCCCGTGGATGGACACGGAGGCGGGCAAAAAGATTTCCGAAACTTTCTTTATTTTTCCTTTTTTCCGAATTTCTTTATTTTCTTTTATTTCCGAACTTATATTATTATTTCCTTTTCGACTATTTTCGTTATCTTTTTCCTTTCGTTTTAGGGTTAGGTTATTTAACTTAGTTTCCCATTCATTGTCCATTGTCAAGTTTTACATTACGCATTGTTTTTCCTTTGAAGTTATGAAGAACTAAGCACATTTGCTTAGTCCGACGATTGAAGCCTTCAATTGATATACGGTTGTGAGATTCTAATTCTATTTCTTTTCCTTTGAATATATTGATTCTCTTGTTCTTCATCCCATTGATTATTATTGATTTTGCTTGTTGGACGCAACTAGTTGTTATTGATAATTGTCTATTGCTAGGGTTTGGTAATTACTGTTTGAGTTACCTAATTCATGAGTAGCAACTGCAATATTCTAAGAACTGTTTAGGACTAGTTTATTGTAGGGAGAATTAATTGCATGCAATAGTATGACTGTTTGCTACTCTTGCATGTATCTATCTAAATTCCTGTGCTCATTGCTGGTATTGAATTGACGCGTGGGGTTTTCATAGTTATTTAATAGTTAGTATTCTCAGGGTCTGTTTGTCCTGTTTATAACTCACGAAAAGGAATTGGAACATTCATAGGAAGGAATTAGAGAGAATCTAGGATCAATCTATCAAATGAATGGTGGATATTTGTCTGGCTAAGTGTTTTTCCCCAATTGATTACAATCTTTGTTTTACTTTGTTTTGTTTAATTGCAACCAATCAACCAAAACCCCCTTTGTTACCTTTGACATACAATTGTGCACTTAGAAAGATTACTTCCTTTCTGTGGGATTCGACCCTTGCTTGCCTATACTACTTGTTTAGGTTTGTTAGGATTACTTTGATTAGGTGATACGACTTTAGCCTCGACCACTCCTCCATCCGATTCTAGCCCCATGGTCCTTCATGAGATGGGGAATGGACATCGTCGGAAAGCTACCACCTGCATCGGGCCAACGGGTCTTCTTCCTCACCATGACGGACTATTTTTCCAAATGGGTCGAAGCGGAAGCAAATCGAGAGGTAAAGGATCAACATGTCATTTCATTCATAAAACGCAATATCATGTGCAGATTTGGCATCCCATCAGAAATCGTGTGCGACAATGGCTCCCAATTCACCAGTCATAAGACTCGAGCCTTTTGCAACCGGTGGAACATCAAGCTGGTCACGTCCACACCTCGATATCCACAATCTAACGGATAAGCCGAATCTAGCAATAAAACCATCATCAACAATCTCAAGAAATGCCTCACAGGGGCTAAGGGAAAATGGGCAGACAAACTCCCCTTCATCCTCTGGTCCGACAAGACCACTCTGAAGAACGCAATTGGACAATCACCGTTTTCACTCGTCTATGGAAGTGAAGCGGTCATTCCCACCGAACTACTAGTCTTGACGGCCCGCTATGGACTCCAGATGCATGAACAAAACGACGTCGAGCTGGCACACAACTTAGACACAGTCGACAAAACTAGGGAAAAAGCCAGAATTAGGATGGTCAGGTTCCAACAACAAGTCGCAAAAAGTTACAACAAGAACGTCTGGGCCAAAGTCTTCAAAGTTGGTGATTGGGTCCTCAGGAAGACATTCTAGAACACCAGAGATCCGGCCGATGGCAAACTCGCACCCAAGTGGGAAGATCCTTACCTCATCAAAGAAGTAGTCGGACATGGAGCATATCGACTAGAAGACAAAGACGGACAAGCGATCCCGATGAGCGGGAACGCTACACATCTACAGCTATATCACTTCTAACCTCGTCTGGTAAGACACAAGAACCCCATCATTTTTTACATATTATTTGTCATTACGACTCGACTCTATTTCATGAACCTAACGCTTACGTCTAGCAAAGACATGTTCTTATGACCATGAGTATAGATAAACACAAAGACAAGCTGGATCCAGTCACACATAAAAAAGCACTTACACTACATTTACACGATCGATCGGAACACGAGGAGATGAGTACCAGAGGCACGTCGGCACATCGTCTGCCTTATACAATACATAAGGTCAACACCTTATTACATTTACGCAATAAGACATATTGCTCCCCTCCTCGGCATAATACAAGTCATGACTAAACAAAAAAAACATACACATTTGTAGGCCTCCCTTTTCTTATATGACACGGAAAGCCCTACTCGACGGAGCACACAAGCAAATCCAAACAAGTCAAGACATCGCGACCATCTTTCTCAAAAAGGGTCCGACAAGCAATTAGACGAAGAACAGAGTCAATCTTTTGTAAAACGGAGTACGCCAAAAACATTGGCCCCCTTTCACTAATATAAAAAACGGGAGTCTAATTCTTTTTACATTCATGTGACCCGCGATTATGGATGGGTCGCCAAAACATATTGTCTGCCTACACACAGGTAGGACTTCAAACATTCCTAGTAACATTTTATGCGACCCGCGATGATGGACGGGTCACCAAACCAAGAGCATTTTACCCACACACAGGTGGGGCCACAAGTCATTTACAAAAGATTCATAAAAAAGAAGGATGAAGAACTAGGAGTCAGTCGCATCATTACCTTCGGTAGGAGTCGGGTCGGACAAAGGCTGGGGCTCGGACGGTACGATGGGAGTGGCATCGCTGGAGCAAACTTCATCTTCGCCGGCGCTCTCGTCAGGAGACTCCTCTTCGATACCGGCGAGTCGAAACAACTCCACCCCTGGATTCCCCTTAGGAAACAAGGTATCCATGTTTCCTTTCTCCGTCTTCAAGTCTCAGGCCTCATGCTTTCCCTCTTCGAACTCCTCGACCATTTCGACGCGCGACTTCAATGCATAGAAGGCGCCAACGTCACATGCAATTCGACCAGCATCGATCCTAGCTTGCTTGACTTTCTCCTCGACGTCGACCCGAATTTCATTGAGCTCTTTCCGACAGCCCTCTAACTCGTCTTGACAAGCCTTCATCTCCCTCGCGAAGCGACGTTCGGCATCCTTCAGTCGATTCTCAGCTCCATTCACCTTAGTCTTCAATGCCGCCAAGTCGGACTCTGATTTGGCAGCCCTTTCCTCAGCCTTGGAGACCATCTCCTTCACACCAGAGTAGGCACCCAAGAGGAACTGGAAGGTCTAAAAGACGTAAAGCAAAGAAAAGATATGAGAAACACCATGTGGTAGAAAAAGCAAAACTACAACACTTGACAGAAGGCTTACCTTCCAAGCAGAACAACCAGCCTCGCCAATACAGTCCAGAGGTGAGACTCCATCGAATTCAGATTTCAGGGCCGGGTCCTGGGCGTAGAACAGATCAGCGATGGACCGTTTGACCAGGTCAATCCTCTCGATGCCAGAAGGGATAGCCGATTTCTTCTTCGACGTGTCCAGAGCGATCTTCTCGACATCGGGAGAAACGACCGTCTTTCTCTTGGCACCAACCTTTGCTGGGGGAGGGGATTCGATAGGCGTCGATTTATTCGACGAAGCTCTGTCCGCCGCCAGTTTTTGTTCAATTAAACATTTCCCAGACACGCCCTTCAAATGAGCGCTCGACCGGCCAACACGAGATGCTATCACACCAGACAGAACACAAATTACGAATATGGCACATAAACATATGTGATCCAAACAGAAGACTTACACTTGACATGAGAAGATGAAGGGGTCGACATGACGTCTTGAGTCGTTGGACTAGTAGACAGTAAGTTGACGTTCACGAATTTGCGCTCCGACAATGGAATCCCAAGCAAAATGTTGGTTAGACCCTCCGACTTAGCGTCGACTTCCAGATCCTCAGGCTCAAGAACTACATAAAAAGATAGGTAAGCAAGAAGCTAAAGCATATCTGATAAAATGAAAACTAGAAAAAGGTGCATACTTTAGACCCGCCACTCTGTCAGCAAGAATGAGAAATCACCCCCCCTTTTCCAAAGACGTCCGCTCGACGAAGAAGAATTTTGACCCTCATCCACGGTCGTTCACATCCATATTCGACACCAGCGGCTTCCGACCCTGACGCCTATACAACTGAACCCGGGAAGAGCTCTTCGACCCTAAGGCATAGTTGTACCACAAGGCGTCGAAGTCAAAGCCATCCCCCGACTTCGAGTTCAAAACATCCAAAACCCTAAGAATCCGCCACGCCTGCGGCATGACTTGACATGGTGCAAGCGCCAAAGTCGCCAAGAAGTCACGTACGAGGGGAGTGAACAAAAATTTGTGCCCGATCCAAAACGGATAAGCATAAAAACAGATCCACCCCTCGTATCTGGCGTCCACCCTTTCGTCCGGATACGGAAGCCTCGTGACCGTCTCTGGTGGAAAACCGCCAACTTGGAGAATTTTCTCCAGATCCGCCTTCGTTAGTGTCCCCGTCATGGCGTCAGCCTCCTTCAACAAGAAAAGGGGGGAATTGTCATTTTTGCTCGAGCGAGTGGCGGACAATTCGGCAGAGCTGCTTGAAACCATATCTAATATGGAAAGAAGAGGGAATCGGAAAGCAATCTTGAAAGATTCTGAAAACCTACTAAAGCAAGAAACAGAGAGAATCAAGAGAAAGAAGATGAAAGAAAACCACCGATTTACTTCAAATTTATGGAGGGAAGGCTAGAAGCCTAGGCTGTCCCATCATGCCATGCGATCGTCTCCATGTCAACCCTCGCATGTCACGCCAAAACGGATGGTGGAGATCGTGCAGACTAGAAAGTCGTCTTGACTCCCGCCCACAGTTGCCTTGAGTCCAAACGACTTGGGGCTATTGTTAGGCCCAAAATACTCTGATGGGCTGTGCATAGCAAACTGGGCCGCCTTACATTGGAAATGGGCCAAGGAGCGTCGGATGCTTGTCAGCGCATAAACCCAATCGATCCCGGAAATCTCGCCCAAGCCGTAACGGCCCGATCTTCAGCAACGGCGGCCGATTTAAGTGCGATTTAGAAGCCTCCTTAATGACAAATATCCCAATGATTATGCTCAAGAATTAAGGACAAAGATCTCAAGGATTACGCTCAAGAATTAAGGGGAAGATCTCATTCAAACGGTAACAAGACCGACGAAGAAGAGGGTCCGATAAATAGGTCACGAAGAGGCTCAAAGAAGGACTCAAGTCACAGTGATATTCATTATCTCAGCTCTAAAAGGCTTACTGGCATATTTGTTCTCATTTAGCTCTTTTGGCAATAATACTCGACTCCCAATGATCGGACGCTAGATTAGCCGGTCAGACAAGACTCGATCCTTTGCATCTAGAGGAGTCAAGCTGTACTTTGTCTCATTCTTATCATCACATAATCAGTATATCATCACATAATCTTGTCCCTATTTCATACTTATTTGATTGTTCATTTGGTTTGGATTTATTTTGTTATCATTATTCTATCCGATCGACTCGTTACCCCGTCTAAGGAGATTTAGGTCAATTGATCTTTTCGCCCCAAAATAGCATCTAAGGAGCTTCCTGAGGCGACCGAGGGTCAAGATGCTTCCTCTTGCGGAAGTTAATGAGAGGTCAGGCGAGTCCTAGCTTTGTTCGATAAGTGACAATGTTTCTTTTGGTGTCGTGAACCTTTTGCTTCAAATGTTTAGACAGTGTGTTGTGCCCCATCGTGGTTATGGGATGTATAATGTTTTGGCGACCCGTCCACCAACTCGGGTCGTGTATTTTGTAAACATCTTAGTATTTGTTGCGTACCTTGTGTTTTTCTTGTGTGTTTTTTTTTACAGGTGGGCTTTATCAATCGCGCCTTGGCTGTGATGCGAAATGTTTGGTCGTAACGACCTGTAATCATAAACGTTAATGTGGCATGCTCTGTTTGTCCAGGGAAGAGTAGTCTGTAATATATAGTAAAGACGAGTACCTTGGATAGGGCAAGTCTTGTAAAATAGAACGTTTTGTAGTGTTTTGTTTCCTCCATTCCCTATGTGTCGATCGATTTGTGTGTTGTAAGCGATGTTTTGTATATAGTAAGGATATCCTTTTGAGTTTGAATGTCATGTTTATCTTCGAGGCCTCTCGTTCCTGTTCAAATTGTGTTAAGAGTACAAAAAGGTAAGGTCTTGGGGCGACCATTGGGGGGTGACCCAACGGCCCTCCGATGCTTAAGTCAGTGATGTAATTCAAACAAGTGTAATCAAATAGATGTATAGAAAATGTGAAGGAAAGAAAGGTTTAGAAATGATACAACTTTAAGGGGGTCGCATTCCAACTTCTAGGAATTGGCTGTCCGTCTTTGGTTTCTAGTCGGTATGCTCCTTGTCTGACGACTTCTTTGATGAGGTAAGGCCCTTCCCATTGAGGTGCCAGCTTCCCGTCGGTTGGATCTCTGGTGTTTTGGAACGTTTTCCTTAGGACCCAATCTTCTAACTTGAAGACTTTAGCTCAGATGTTTTTGTTATAGCTCTGGGCGACTTGTTGCTGGTATTGGACCATTCGAATTTTGGCTTTCTCTCTGGTCTCGTTTATGGTGTCGAGATTGTGAGCTAATTCGATGTCGTTTTGTTCTGGGGTTTGAACTCCATATCTGGCAGTTGGGACGAGTAGTTCGGTGGGGATGACCGCCTCGCTGCCGTAGACTAGTGAGAAGGGGTGATAGGCGTTGTCGTGACACCTAAACAAAATAATCTTAAACAAACCTAACTAATGTAGTCTGGTAAGCAAGGGTCGAATCCCACAGAGAATCAAGTAATATTTCCTGTTTGCAAAATCATTCACCAATTGCTAACAAAGACAAAAGGGGGGGGGGGGGTTGTATGAAACTAATTAAGAAAACGATAAGCAAAACATAGAAAGCTTGGCTAGACAAATATCCACCTTTAGTTTGGTTGATCAATCATTGATTACTCCTAGTCATCAATACTCATGAATGTCCTAATCCCTGTTCTGATATAGTTATCAGTTCAACCAGTCCTGATAGCCCTAACTATCAAACTAATCCCTACTAACCTTCAAGATTAATCTAACAGCAGCAATGAATTCAGGAATAGATAGATACATGCAAGTGTAGCAAACAGTTATACAATTGCATGCAATTAATTCTCTACACAAACTAAGGGATTAAGATTCTCAACCAGTATCCTCCAATCCTTAGTAGTGTGATCAATAACAATCTCAACAGGTTGTATAGAAAAGGGGAACCAATAGCGTAATACTAATTTCTCTAGGTTGTCAGACTAGAGGGAACTACTATTAACAATCTAATTGATGTCTTAATTAACAAATCAAGGGGAATCGATATATGATCAATAAGATTAAGCACGAGAAAGAATTAAAACATTCATAGAAAGAGTAAAGGAATAACCTCAATATCAAATTCAAACCAAGGTTTCAATTGTCTAGCCAAAATCAAAACAAAACAAAGAACTAAACTAAGAAAGGGAAAAACAATACTGAATGGAAAACTAGGTCTAACGTTATCCGAAGATGATGAATGGAGGCTGTGGGAATTAGGTTAAATAAAGTTAACCTAAAGCCCAAGATCACAAACCTCATCTACAAGGAAATAAAATATAACCGCGATCGCGGTTTTCAAACCGCAGTCGCGGTTAATTCGCAGATGCTCCCGACCTGTTTCTCTATTTAACCGCGGGCGCGGCCTTCAAACCGCGGTCGCGGCCGTCACTTGCTTCTGCGACACTTTCGTAAAAACGCCATAACTTTTGATTCCCAACTCGGATTGCGCTCAAACTTTGAGGACTTGCAGTAGACTTCAAGATCTAACTCCTAGAATTAGAATCACTCCATTTGGACATCTGAGTAAAGAGAACGAACCAATTGAATTCAGCACACTGTTCTTCTACTCTATATATACAGTGAGAGAGGGAGTGAGGGAGAAATAGAGAGATAGACTTCTTACATTTACGTGCTTTTGATATCATCCTAACCTCTATCATGGATGTTAAACCATGTGTCTATTTGCATGTAATTAAAGAAGGACACAAGTGATTAGTACCAGGTATGTAACTAATAGTAGATAGTTATCGAACACGGTCACTGACCTATATGATTTGCTGTTGGTATTGTTAATATTGGACATAAATATCCGCATCATCGGCGTTGCTGTTGTTTCAAGATAAATACAAAGACAATGTCAGTTTGCTGGATAATGTTGGTAAGTTATGTTTTCGGATATAGATATGTAAATGTGAAAGAGATATATTCTGACAAAGAATAAGAGAAAGATGTAGAAGTTAAAGTTTTTGTTCTGGATGAGAGAGAGATAGAGAGAGAGATAGAGATAGATAGAGAGAGAGAGAGAGAGAGAGAGAGAGAGAGAGAGAGAGAGAGAGAGAGAGAGAGAGAGAGAGAGAGAGAGAGAGAGAGAGAGAGAGAGAGAGAGAGACATGGTCGCATACAGATAACTAGATCCTCTTCTTCAAAGTACACTCCACAACATTGTTCTATGACAATCAATGATCTGTTCCCAGCCTTCAGACATCCTCATGAAGGGAAAAAAATTAAACAAAAAAGGATGGTTCTAAAGAGACAGAGTAGATAAAAAGAGAGAGAGGGAACTTACATGGTCGCAGGCGGATAATTAGATCCCATTATAACAAATATAATGTATAGATTCAACGAGAAGATTCTAGATATTGCAAAATGAACATTGAAACACAGTATTCTAATCAATGCAGACATGAAAAAAAATCCAAACACGGTATTGAAACAGATCTTTAATGATTCATGGAAGAGGTTGATGTTGAGTTTTTTTCGAAGCAAGGTAACATAGCATTTCAAACTAATCGAGAGTAGATGATGAACAAGCATGAAAAATATTTAAACAAAGCATTGAAACAAAATTCTTGATGGTTTTTAAATCGAAAGGGAAATCAAGAGAATAAAAAAAAGACAGACATACTGAGAGAGAGAGAGAGATAGAGAGAGAGAGAGAGAGAGAGAGAGAGAGAGAGAGAGAGAGAGAGAGAGAGAGAGAGAGAGAGAGAGAGAGAGGGGGGGGAGGGGAGGGGAGGGGGGGGGGGGGGACAACTTTCGTTATATCAAAGATAAAAATATAGAGTATATAAATATAAACTTGCATGTCTAAGCCGATCTAAAAATGGTTACACATTTAGGGCCGGCGTTAATGAAGCCCATAAAAAACTTGGGCCGATGTAAAAATGGTTACACATTTTAGTTTAATCCATTAAACTAAAAACATATATATATTTTTTTACGAAGAACAGTGAACGAAGAAATGTATAGATTAATAAAACAAATTCATACTCGAAGAGTGTAGTTTAATCATTGTTTGCAGATAATAACATTCTTCATTTACCTAAAATGATATTAATAACTAAAGTACTAACAGTATGCAACAAGAAGAAAACGAATAATACTACAGCTTTTTTTGCACTTCATTCAATCCAAAGGTTTTATGGTTTCAAACATTACGAATCTCGAGAAATTGAGAGAAAGAGATAAGGAAATTGGGTAGATACATCGAGATACAGAGAATGAGAGACAGAGATGTACAGATCTACAGATTTATGGATTTCTAGAAAACAAGAGAAATTTTAAGAGAGAGAGAGAGGGAACTTACATGGTCGCGGGCGGATAATTAGATCCTCTTCTTCAAAGTACACTCCACAGGCAATGATCTCCTCATATCCTCATAATCAAATACTGATATAAGTATTTCAGAAAGTAACTATAGAAGAACCATAGATTTAGATAAACAGCGCAATAGAGAGAGCGATTAAGAGCAACTACAATCTCGATATTGTTTTTGGTGAATTATTAAAAGAGGAAGATAAATTTGAAAGGTAGAGATTTTGTTGATTGGAGACGAAAATGGTGAAGTTAGGGGTTTGAAGAACAGGTATAGAGAGAGGAAATGAAAGCAGCGCAATAGGAAATTTCTTAATGTGGTAGGGTTTCCCAAAATGTGAACCGATTAAACTTATTTATCAGGCCTACATTCTAGAAGAATCCAATGACAAAATAACGATACCCAAATTAAATGGGCCTATAAGCCCATTGACTTCTAGGCTCATCTGTTATTTTTTTAATGCCATTAATTGTTGCCGTTATTTAAAGATTGGACCACTAAGCCGATCTAATTTAAACTTGGGCCAAAATTTGTTACACATGTTGGGCCGGCGTTAATCAAGCCCATTAAAAAATTGGGCCACTAAGCCATTATATCAAAGATATAAATTATGTTATTAATGACTGGGCCTAAAGTCATCATTTAATCAAGCTCATTAAGAACTTGGGCCACTAACCCGTTATAGCAAAGCAATTTTTTTATCTGAATCCAATTCAATTCGTATCAAATATAAATTATTAGTTATTGTATTGTTGAACCCGGTTTATATATTATTATTATTGAACCCATTATAACAAATATAATGTATAGATTCAACGAGAAGATTCTAGATATTGTAGAATGAACATCGAAACACAGTATTCTAATCAATGCAGACATGAAAAAAAAATCCAAACACAGTATTGAAACAGATCTTTAATGATTCATGGAAGAGGTTGATGTTATGTTTTTTTCGAAGCAAGGTAACATAGCATTTCAAACTAATCGAGAGTAGATGATGAACAAGCATGAAAAATATTTAAACAAAGCATTGAAACAAATTCTTGATGATTTTTAAATCGAAAGGGAAATCAAGAGAATCAAAAAAAAAAGACAGACATACTGAGAGAGAGAGAGAGAGAGAGAGAGAGAGAGAGAGAGAGAGAGAGAGAGAGAGAGAGAGAGAGAGAGAGAGAGAGAGAGAGAGAGAGAGAGAGAGAGAGAGAGAGAGAGATCTTACGTTTCTACAAACTATTGAGCTCTCCAGAACCTTCGACTTCCGGATATCTAGCAAAATCGAAAGAGACATGTAGAGAATAAAAAAAAAGACAAAGATACTGAGAGAGAGAGAGAGAGAGAGAGAGAGAGAGAGAGAGAGAGAGAGAGAGAGAGAGAGAGAGAGAGAGAGAGAGAGAGAGAGAGAGATCTTACGTTATTGGAGTTATGTAGCTCTCCAGAACCTCCGACTTCCAGATATGCTCTTCCTTGCGATTATCTTTTCATAAACACTGGGTTGTCAGCTTTGTATGTAAATTTTGGAGAAGAAATTGCTATGGATATGAAACATAACGAATCTGGGTGGTATAGATCTAAACTAGATCTGGAAAGAAATATTGTTACTTCTCATATTTTGGAAAAAGAATGAAAGAATTTGGTCTGGATTAAGTGAGAAAGGAAGTAGATTGACGAATCTTCAAGGAGTATATCAAAAAACGCCATAGATCTGGAAAAAAGAGAGAAATAGAGATGGAGGTTTTCTGAGACAGAGAGATAGAGAGAGAGAGAGAGAGAGAGAGAGAGAGAGAGAGAGAGAGAGAGAGAGAGAGAGAGAGAGAGAGAGAGAGAGAGAGAGAGAGAGAGAGAGAGAGAGAGAGAGCGGCGAAATGATTTCCCAAAGTGGAAAGACGTAGGGTTAGGGAAGCCGAAATGAATCTGTAGTTGTTTGTGGGCTGGCCCAAATTGCCTCAGTCGGCCCAAATCACATAAACAAATCATAATGCTTCCGATGTGTTATATAGTATGAATTAAATTAAATTAATTTATTCTTATTGTAATTTTCTGAATTTATTAGGAATATATAAAATTCTACATTGATTGTTTTAGTTTTGTTGTAACCCAACATAATATAATGTTGAGATTAGTTGTTAATGTAGATAAATGACAACAAACAAATTCAATTTATTATAATTAATATATTGTTAAATAAATTGAGCTTTTGAAATTGGCCCTCTATTTCACTTTCTCATTTTTTATACTTGAGCCTATATGGCGATAAATGTGTTTAATGTTGCATGCAAAAAGTTACAACCTATACAAAAACAATTTGTGCCTATATCTCCATTTATTATTGCTTATTTTAATTATAATTTAATAATACAGAGAAATAAAATTTTTTTTATAAGTACATAAACTCTATTTTGGTATGTAGTAGGCCTATAATCCAAAACCATGCCAATGATCTTTGTTTTGGGCGTATAAGCCCATGTAACAACAGAATATACACATGTCCTTAAGTTTTTTACATTTATTTTTTAAAAACATTCATAAATATGTTTTATTCAATCTCTGTATTAAATCTGATTATACTAAATAAATATAAAAGTTTTAATTTGAATATATTTATGATTTTGCAGGTTAATATTTTTTATGGACGAATTAACTCGACATAATAGAGCGTTGAGATTGGCTGTTATTAGAGATAAACGACAACGGACAAATTCAAATCGATCAGGTGAAAAGATATGTTCAATTCTTTCAATTTTTTTCCAATAAATTCAAATCTTACTGTTGAATATAAATATTGATTATGCGGGAAATATTTCTGGAGTTAGTGACAATTCTTTTGTTAGTGGTCGTATCCCCATGTCCGATATTTCAAATGGTTAGTAATTGTTAATCGATAAAGTCGTTATTTAATTTGATTTGACCAGCTATATTGTAATAAGTGCTTGATCTTCTATATTACAATATATCTTTAATTTCATGATTGTAAAAAAACTATTTTAAAATAATTATTTTATAACTATGAATTCATATACTTATTGTTTCATTTTTCTTCTTCAAGTTCATTCACTTTCGAACTCATGTCCATGTATTTATGCAGTGCAACAAAATATTACAGCATCGGCTTTGCATTTATCCCGAAGTGATCAAAATGGTCATAATTCTTTTCTTTCTATAAGTGTTCCAGATCAAGAGAACTACGATATAATTTGTTTTGGTCTTACTTTTCGTTTTATTCCGTATTAATGTTTTGTTGGTTTAGTAGATATAATAAGTACATTATCATATAAATATTTGATAATGTATTATTATTTATTACAGTTTATGTTCTTAAGTTTGAGGTTATTAATAATCTATTATTATTTAATACTTTAATTTCCAAGTTCAAGAAATTCATCTGCATTGACAGGATGTTCAAATACTCTACCACATATAAGTGATGGTAATAATCAGTTTATCCAATATCAAAATTTATTTTGGGTCATACTCAAAAGTTGATTATAATATTATACGATTATGTTAACAGTTGAATTGCACAATTCAATGTTGACAAAACAAATGCATTTGCAAACTATTGAACAAGGTATGTTATTCGTAAAATTTATATGAAATGAGTTATATTGTTATAATATAAATATTGGTATTTATTTTAATGCACAATATAGCTCGACATAGGAGGAAGTTGATAATGAATGTCATACGACATAAGCGACATGGAACATCACTAAACGCATCAGGTAAGCAAAACAAAATTGTTATGATTTTGAATTAATAAATAATGTATATTTTGCTTTACCAAACTTTGTGCAGGCAATGTACTTGGAAATATTACCAACTTTGTACTTACTCAATGTACACCATTATCTATTACGTGTAATGGTTAGTTATTAATGAAATATATTATGTAATATACTTTTATGTATGCACTGTCTTAAGTTATATGTTTTGAAAACAAATAATCATTTAATACTTAAATGTGAAGGTATAAGGAATTCATCTATATTGCCAGGATGTTCATCTTCTCTACCACAAATAAGTAATGGTACTATTCGAATATAGTTATAATTGTACAAAGCATAGTTGTTATTTTATAATCTTTTATTATGTGTATTTGTATAATAAAAATTAATATATGTGTATTTATGTATTGTCCGCTAATGTTATGTCGACGGATTTATATTTATCAATAGCGGATCAAATCGCTACTAACTCAGTTATACCTAGAAGGCTAAATGACAAGGAAAACTATGGTACGCAATTATTGTTTTATTCAGCCATGTTATTAAGTATTAGATATTTTTTGTATTTCATCACTATATGTAGTATGATATATGTATTTATTTGCAGCTCCGTTACAGAATGCAATTCTTAGTAATGAAGTTGACATAACAAATGTTGAACAAGGTACAATAGTAATCAGTAAATATTAATTGAGTGATTTATTGCATTTCAATATTTGTAATTTATTTCTATTGACAAATTAGCTCGACGTAAGAGGATGTTGAGAATGAATGTGATTAGGCATAAGAGGCATGGAACACCACTAATTGAATCAGGTTAGCAAAAACTGCTTTATTTTATGATAAATCCTTAATGCAATTTACGCTCTCATTTAATTGGGTATGCATATATGGTATACATTCCGACATTGTTCGAAATATATGATGACTTACATATTTAAATTTCAGGAACTACAAATTCAACTGTGTTGCCAGGTCGTTCATCTACATTACCAAATAGTGGTAATGTTATAATAGTATCATGTTTTCCATTACATTTAGATTGTTTAACATGTTGTAATGTCCATAATATATGTTAAACTATGCACCTTTTACCATACTTAATATTTGTTACAATTTATTTGTTTGACCTTTAATTTGTTTATAACAATATTGTACTGTATAGATCCTAGCGCAGAAATGAATAGAACAACAAGAAATCATACTGGTAAACCATGTAAGTCTATTGTACTATTTACTACAATTGTATCATATGTTTGTTTATTGTTTAACGCTCATTAATATGTTATAGTGAAATACCTCGATCACGGTGAACCAGTGTATGAATGTCTGCATTGTGGAGCATTGCTATGGCATGCTGAAAGAATAAACACACAAGACCCTTCAAGAGAAGATATATGTCATATATCTTCCTTATGTTGCATGAAAGGAAAAATTGAGCTCCCATTGCTACAAGAGTCACTGCCGTTGTTGAATAATCTTTTGACAAATAAGCATTCAAAAAGCAAACAATTTTGTGAGAACATTATAGCTTACAATATGATGTTTGTTTTCCCCTCTTTGGGAGGAAGGGTCTCACCCATCACAAAAGGTCGTGGAAGTTATTGTTACCGAATGCATGGACAAAATTTTCACAAAATAGGGAGTTTGTTACCAGTGTCGAGGACAACTCCAAAGTTTTCACAACTCTATATATATGATACTGAAAACGAGGATTCAAACAAAATCAATGCGATAAGGTATGTCAATTACATATATATATTTTTGTTACCACTTATAGTTATATAACATTATTCTTTAATATTATGATTTTACTTTGATCTTTATTTATGCCAGCTCTAGAGTCAAAAAAGTTGATGAATCGCTTGTGATTGAGTTGAGAAAGATGATAGATCAACACAACCCTCATGCAAAAGCATTTAGAATGGCTAGAGATCGATTTAAGGATGCATGTGTTACATATATGAAGTTGTGATTGCTTAGCAATAGAAACACTGATGGTCGGAGATATAATCTCCCAACGAGTTTAGAGGTTGTTGTTATTATTCTTGGTGATATTGATACAAATCTTGAGCCCATGGACATTATACTTCATACAAGGTCTGGTCAGTTACAACGGATTCACGAATTACATCCTTTGTACCTTGCGCTTCAATATCCGTTGGCATTCCCTTATGGTGAGGATGGGTATCGGCCTGACATTGATTTAAGTGAAAGGTGCAACACTTCTGCAAGGAAGAGGTCAAGGGTTACGTTAAAAGATTTCTGTTAGTTTCGAATTCACGAGCGTCGTGGTGAAGCCGGAATTCTAAGGTCATCTAGAAAGTTGTTTCAACAATTTTTGGTTGATGTTTATACAATGATTGAATCAGAAAGGTTGAACTACCATCGAACTCATCAAAAGAACATACGTGCTGATTTATATACAAATCTTGCTTCAGCAACGAGCAAGGGTCATACAACACCGGCATCATCTGGAAAGTGAATAGTGTTGCCATCTTTATTTATAGGTGGTCCTAGATATATGCAGCAGAACTATCAAGATGCAATGGCAATATGCAAACACCATGATTATCCAGATTTATTCATAACATTCACATGCAATTCAAAATGGCCTGAAATTGTCAAGTTTTGTGAAGAAAGGGGTCTACAACCAGAGGATCGCCCAGATATTATATGTAGAGTATTCCACATGAAATTGGAGTCCATGATCAAAGATTTCAAAGTAAACAAAATATTTGGCAAGGTTAATTCCGGTAATGTCTCTTTTATTGTCCTCACTTTAGTTATTGTTTACATGTTTATAAAAACATATTATTTTCCTGACATGTTTATAGTCTATTAAATGTATTATTTTTTGCTTTTTTTAAATGTATTAATTAAGTTGAACATATAACTTTGACTTATGGATCTTTTGCAGTTATTTACACAATCGAATTCCAAAAGCGTGGTCTGCCTCATGCACATATTTTATTATTTCTGGATAAAGAATCTAAGTTGCCAACTACTACAGATATCGATACGGTCATTTCTGCTGAAATTCCACACCCAACTGAGGATGCTGATTTATTCAATATTGTGAGACATTTCATGATGCATGGTCCATGCGGAGCTTCTAAACCATCGTCTCCTTGTATGGCTGATGGAAAGTGTAGAAAGTACTTTCCAAAAAAAATTGTTGAGGAGACTTTTGTTGATGACGATGGGTACCATGTGTACAGAAGACGTGACGATGGTAGAACGATAGAAAAAAGTGGAGTTCCCCTTGATAATCGGTATGTGGTTCCTTACAATGCATTTCTTCTTCTAAAATACAATGCATATATAAATGTTGAATGGTGCAACCGATCGGGCTCTATCAAGTATTTGTTCAAGTACATAAACAAAGGCAATGATCGCGTCACTGTTGCAATTACAAACTCCGATGCAAACAATGTCAGTGATAATTGCATGGACGAAATAAAAAACTACTACACCGCCCGGTATGTATCTGCATGTGAAGCGGCTTGGAGGATTTTTGCCTTTGATATTCATTACAAGACTCCTGTTGTTCAACGTTTGAATTTGCACCTTCCCGGTGAGGAAAACGTTTTATTTAATGATGATGATCCTATTGATGCTGTCTAAAATGATCATGAAAGTGATAAATCAATGTTTCTGCAATGGATGGAGTCTAACAAAAAGTTTCCAAAAGCTAAAGATTTGACGTATTCTGAATTTCCAGAGAAATTTGTTTGGGTAGCATCATCTAAGCATTGGAAAAAACGTGATAGGCGTGGTTCTGTTGGAAGGATTTATCACGTAGCTCCTGGTAGTGGCGAAAAGTACTATCTTAGAATTTTGTTGAATCATATAAAAGGACCAACATGCTATGAAGATTTAAGGACAATTGAGGGTGTAGTTTATAGTACATTTAAAGAAGCTTGCTATGCTTTGGGTTTGTTAGATGATGACAGAGAATATGTTGACGGAATAACTTAAGCAAGTTTTTGGGGATCAGCAAACTACATTAGGAGTCTATTTGTATTTCTTTTGGTGTCTGATTGCATGGAAAAACCAGAGTTTGTTTGGGAACAAACATGGAGGCTTCTAGCAGATGACATTGTTGATAAACAGAGAAGAATTCTACGAATTAAGGGTATATATTTCATTAATGTTGTTTACTTGATCATAATCATAATTGTATTTGATGTACTTTTAGGCGTAATATATTGTACTCATTTAATTGTAGTGACATGTGAATTTTATTTATATGCAGATTTGCATGTTACAGATGACCAATTACAAAACTACGATCTTGCTGAACTTGACAAGTTATTACGATGAAATGGTAGTAGTTTGAGTCACTATAAAACCATGCCTTCTGTAGATTCAAGCCTCATATCTGAAGGTTTCAACAAGCTTATACAAGATGAACTTAGATATGATAAATCATGTCTAGACGAGGAACATTCACAATTACTTTCTAGATTTACAATGGAGCAAAAATGGGTGTATGATGAGATCATGAATGTTGTTTTATCAAATAACGGGGGTGTCTTCTTTTTATATGGTTATGGTGGTACAGGCAAAACTTATATATGGAGGGCACTTTCGGCGGCTATAAGGTCAAAGGGTGAAATCGTCCTTACTGTTGCTTCAAGTGGAAATGCAGCTCTCTTAATACCTGGTGGCAAAACTGCTCATTCGAGGTTTAAAATACCTTTGCAAGTTAATGAGGATTCGACGTGTCATATATGTACAGGTACTGAACTTTCAGAGTTGATATGTGCTGCCAAAATTATTATCTGTGATGAAGTTGTCATGACGAATAGGTTCTGTTTTAAAGCTTTAGACAGGACGTTAAGAGATATTTTACGCCCTACAAATCCTCTTAGTTTAGAGCAACCTTTTGGAGGAAAAGTTGTAGTATTTGGTGGAGACTTTAGGCAAATTCTTTCCGTTATCTCAAAAAGGAGCAGGAAAGATGTTATTGTTGCCACCATTAATTCCTCTTATTTGTGGCATCATTGCAAAGTTCTTACGCTGACAAGGAACATGAGGATTCAACAAGGTACATCTGAATCTGAGATCCAAGAGGCAAAAGAATTTTCGGAATGGATATTAAGCATCGGAGATGGGACTGCATGTGTTGACAATGATGGAGAAGCGCAAATAGAAATCCCCGATGAACTATTGGTCAAGGATTATGATTTAGATCCGATTCCAGCAGTTGTTAAATCTGTCTATCCCTCTCTAATGGAAGATCAGTTGTCTCCTGTATACTTTGAAGAACGGGCAATTCTTGCTCCAATACACGAAGAGGTAGATAAAGTTAATGAGTATATATTTGCTTCTTTGCCTGGTGATGAAAAAATATATCTCAGCTCGAATAGTCTGTGCAAGGCAGGTTCTGTTAAAGACAATGATGCGAGTATTTATACGTCTGATTATTTGAACAGTATTAGATGTTCTGGTCTGCCAAATCATGTACTCAAACTAAAGGTTGGTGTGCCTATTATGCTGTTCCGAAATATTGATCAATCTTTCGGTTTATGCAATGGGACGAGATTGATAACCACGCAACTTGGCAGTCATGTTATACAAGGTAGAATTATTTCAGGCAACAATATCGGACATACGGTGTTGATTCCTCGCATGATAATGTCACCATCAGACACTTCATTCCCTTTCAAGTTTCAACGAAGACAATTTCCCTTGAGTGTATGTTTTGCTATGACAATAAACAAAAGTCAGGGCCAATCTCTTACAAATGTCGGTTTGTATCTTCCACGTCCTGTTTTCAGTCATGGTCAGTTTTATGTTGCATCATCAAGGGTGACTAACAAGAAAGGTTTGGAGATATTAATTTGCGACAAAGATAAGAAGAGGTATAATACTACAACCAATGTAGTATACAAGGAAGTTTTTAATAATTTGTAGCAATTTCAACAGCGTTCCACATGTAATGTTTTTCGTTTCATTTCATGTATTATATCATCATTTTTATTATATTTGATGGTTTTAGTAGTATTGATGTAAGTGGTGTGGCTATACCTGTTTGAAATACTACTTAGTCAATTTTTATTATTAATAAAGTTATGGAGAGTGCCGTCTCTCTTTATATAATTTAGTTTTTGGTATATCTTGAATATTTTTGTTCGATTAGTCATATTTTATTTAAATAACTAATCAAATAAATATTGAATCAATGACTCATCGATAATTTTTTTTAAAAAAAAACTATTTGTACAAATGTAAAAAAAATATAGACAAATCTCGTACAAGGCACGGGTATTACACTAGTATATAATATAAAGGAGAGTCCATGTCTTTACAAAATATTGTTCCAAGTTTTATTTTTTGCACACTAATTATCCCACTACCTCCACCCAAAAATTTATTATTATTAAAAAATATTCAAAATTTTGTGAAACACGTAACAGTTTTTCTTACTATTTTTTATTTTATCATCTTTTCTAACCACCCAAAGTATCACTTAAAATTAAACTCACTAACTTTATAAAAAAATATTTGACCTATAAAAAATTGCATTATAAAATGAAAGAATAAATGAATATTAGGGTAAAGTTGTACCAGACAATCCAAATTTGATATATGTCACATATTATATATTAATATTTTATTATTCAATATATAATATAAACGTAAAAATAGTATATTGAATTATCATAATAAATTTATTGAAATAAAAATTAAAATAACATATTAAAAGTTCTCATTAATTTCATATTTTATAAAATATTAACTTTCTTTTCATACACAATCATTTATAAACTTTAATTTATCTATCAATCTTATATATACAAATGAACAAATATTGCATGTAAAAACATATATCATATTGTTCATTTCTATATTTTTCTACGATTATTTTTATTTATTAATTTTCTTTTCATAAATAATTATTTATGAACTTTAATTTATTACTATCAATCTTATATATACAAATGAACAAATATTGCATCTAAAAACATATATCATATTGTTCATTTCTTTATTTTTCTATGACTATTGTTTCATTACATAATTCATGGATTCATTTTACTTAGGTACATCATTTCATTTGTAATCTTCATAGATTTTTCAACCTATTATTTTCTCTAACTCATCATCAAAACAATTTTGCACGTGGTTTTAGAACTTCAAATTTAACTGTAATTTTTTTTTATCATCACAACAAAACGATTTTGTATGCGGTTATGTATTTTGTTAAATTCAAATAAAAACTAGGAAAACGTGGAATCTATCTAATCAAGGTATTAATATTTTCTATTATATTGTTTATCGGGAAATTTTAACCTAATAATGTAAATCATATAAATTATTTCTAAAACCAAATTATATAAACTATAAAAAAATTGGTAGATTGAACAAGATTTTTATCATCTAAAAGACATCTTCATTAACTAGAATATAATTTTACAAAAATGATTTTTATTTTAGAAAGATAGTAGGAATCTTATTTTAGAAAAAGGTTATGTTGGGTATTTCTATATTAAATTTTAGTTTCTTAGGGGTTAAAGCATTTTTTAGGGTAACACTTTTCTTAAATAAATTCTTTAACCTATGAGGCTATGGCATTATGACATAGGTTAGAAAGACCGTTTAATAGATAGTTCACTTTAATTATGTTTATGTATAGATCTGATAATGAAAAAAACATCATCATTTGTGGGTTAGATGTTTGAACTAATTATAGTTGATAATGTTTTTTCATATTCTTTTTTATTTGATTTAGCCTCATTTCATAGCTCTTTATCATTTATAGGTGAAAGTTACCTCTTCACCTCTTTATTCAAATTTTATTTATATGTCATTTTTCTTGATAAAAGGTGCATCAAGTATAAGAACTATAACATGAATGATTTATAATTTATTTTATAATATCAAATTTCTCATTGGAAATTTTATTAATCTAATCTCACTTCCTTCTACTTGGGAAGGACTTAGACATATTGTTTTACGTTTATTAACTTTTTTATTTTCTTAATACCGGTCAAAGTACTTTATTGTCAAGTTAGACCACAAAAAAGATTGAATAGCACAAGTTGTACGTCTATGAAATATACTACACTTGAAAAAATGGTATTAACATGTTCAATCATGATTTATTTGTATATTTAGAGTGCAACCTTTTTTTCTCTACAATGCTTATATTTATCAATTCATCCACCTCATTTCAATTGATTTGTCCATATTTGGAAATAATCTAACATATATAGCTTCATGTCAATCTCTTGATCTCTTGTTCACATATGATCTAATATACTTGAAGTTCTGTAATCACATAACTATTGATTTGTAATCATGTAACGTTCATTCATGTACAAAATTTATATTTCATTCGATGCTTAACTAATGTAGACCCGGTGTCATGCACCAGTTGTTTGAAATAAGAATTGTTGATTCAATATCTCTCCAACACGGAAATATACAATGCTTAGTGATTTTATGCAAATTGAATATTATATTTATAATCTAGCAATGAAAATCATGAAAAGTAACTAATATAAAAATAAGTTGTCATATCTTTATGAAATTCGTCTCATATTCGACGTATTTCAGTGAATATATAGTTCAAAAAATCCACTAATTACATTAACAATGAGATTGATTTTAATTTGTACAGATAATTTGTGATGTTCATATAAACTATCATATATACATAGTGGTGAAATTTTAAAAGGTATTGGTAAAAAGTATATTACGTTTTAGTGGATAATTTCAATGAGATTGAATACTTATTAACTACTATAGTTAAATTTGATTATTAAGGTCACATCATTTAAATTATAATACTAAACAAAGTGGGAAAAGGGTGGAAAAAAATAAATGTGTAAAAATAGCAATATGACACATGCGGCATGCCCATTAAAGAATAGAACAAATATCAAAATGTTAAATTCACCGGTACAATCTTTAACAAAAACTTAAAATACTCGGTTGTGCATAGTATGTGGTTTAAACTAGTTTATAAGAGCATGTTTATTGGTGAGACCAAAGAGACTCATAGAGTCACTTTTTCATAACTTTTTCATTTTCTTACCCCTTAAGGAGCTCAATCTATTTCTATCATTTTATTAGTGAGACCTAAGAGGGACTCATAAATTTACTATACCTTTATATTAAATTATAATTATACTCTTATATTAAATTACCAATATATCCTTTTATATTAAATTACTAATATATCATTTATATTAAATTACTAATATATCATTTATATTAAATTACAAAATATAATCATTTTAATTAAAACTCATACATAAAATTTCTTAAATATATTTTAATTCAAGTGTTTTGTTATATTAATAATTGAAATTTAAGAATGAATATTAAAACTTGAAGAAAATTAACGATAAATATATATATTAAAAATAACAAATGAAGGATGCATAAATTGAGGGGGTGGAGGAAAATTACATTAAAACAACATAAATTAAAATAAAAATATGATTTATTTTCACTTAATGATATATAAAGACATAAAAAATTAAAATGTATTAAATATACCAAAAATGGGTGTCTATGGATAGAGAAAAATGAAACTAAAATTATGTTATTTTTTTTAACATCCCGATTTTACAGAAATTATTTTTGTAAAAATAAATTCGGACAATCATGAATAAATCTTGACCTTCTGAACATGCCACGTGTCGCACAAGGGCTTTGGAGCTCTTCATGAGACCCAATTTCAGGGGATCTTCATTTGTGCATTTCTTGTGTCCTTTGGAGAGACCCATGAAACTTTTACAATACTAGTTGAAGGCACGGGGAAATAGAAATCTAATTTTTTTAGTATTAATGGTTATACTCATTTGTAATCTGCATGATTCAAACGTCTATTATGATCCTAATTAGAATTTTTTTTATCAATTTCTGCTTTATCATTACTGTCTTCTTTTCATTTCTAGTTTTCTATGTTTGCAACTCATATGCAAAGGTGTTCTATTTATGAAGCTGAACCTAATGCAAATCTTAACAGTTGTAACTCCCAATTAACATTGAATTTCAAACCCCACCCAATACCAAAGTGCATTATTTCTACAAGAGATATGTTGCATACTGATCACTTTAAGATTGATAGAACTTGGATTCAAAATTATGCATCATGCAAAGTGCAATAAAAAATGAAACATGCCTCAAAAAGAGCAAGCATACTGATTCTGCACTTTTGGCTTCTCATATGAATGTTTGCAAGAAATTGTGACTTGATCACTTTGAAAGTCTACTCTTTGGGCATGGTCTCCCTCTGAAGAAATTAGGGCTGGTTTTGACTGTCTTTGATCTTGCACATTCTGCAGTTTTGATTCTTCATGTAAAACATTGCAAGTTTTGTTCTCTACTTGACTTTTGTCATTATTTTCTCCCCCTGAAGATGTTTTGGAAGAATCACTTTCTGGGAGCAAATCAAGCTCACCCCAAGCCAATCTCTTGAATCACTTCATGAAAGTATATAACCCATTTCAATTGAGCAACAAATCATTTTAATACAGTTTTAGAACTGAAGCTATGAAAAAGATGATGTTATTTCAGAATTAAAATGTCAGGCCGTAGAATCAAACAACCAAAAAAAAGAAACAAAGAAAGATCAAGGCTCTTACTTGAATCGGCCTCTGACAGCACTTTGCAACTGCAATTCTCAATCAGAATCCACAACTCTGAAATTGAAATGTCAACAAAAGAGCTAAAAGAATCAATCCAATTCAGAAACCATAAACACAGATGACCACAGAGACCATTAGGATTAGATAGAGAACAACTACCAAAGAAAATGAGAAGAGGAGTCTCTGAATCTGAAATCTGAAGCGAGGGCCACAACAAATATGGAATCAAGAAGAGGACAAACAGAGAAGAAGTGGTTAAGGATTGAGATACAACTGTTGCTCCTAGAGAATATTCATATCTTTCTGTTGCTATCATCCTGAATACTCAATGTTGAGAAATTTTGAAATTCTGGATTTTGTGTTCAACCACTACAAATGCATGGAAAATTCAAATCTCTAGCACAACAAAATACAAATTCTTATAAGAGGCATAAATTGCTAAATAAAGGATAAAGATTCCCAAGAATAAACGAATACAAGCAATTGAAAGGCAAGAACTTTACCATCATCATTTAGCAGAAAATTTGTCCAACACGCCGGTCACTCAGAAATCTCCGCCACAAAATCAACAACACTATCAGTAATCCAACACCTTGTTCCTCCTCCGCTTCCTCTTCTCCTTCTCCTTCATCCAGTTGAAATCTAATCCACAACCTTGTTGCTCGAAAGTAGCGACAAAGAAGATTTACAGCTACCGCTGAGGACTACTTGTTCAGATTGTACTATTCAGCAAAAGAGCATAGTTTGTGCATACCCATCAACAAACACAGACAGTAAACAAGCATGCAAGGACATACAAATGACCCTGAACACATACACTTCGGCCAAATGTGTAATTTTACACATCATATTTGGAACCAACATACCTAGTCAATTTGATCTGGATTTGTAACTGCCCATCCCTTCTTTCTATAAGCTTCACGAACATCTTCACAAGTGTTGCAACAGTGGTCATCAGACTGCACTTCCAATAACAAGGGGGCAAATTAGCGGCTTATTTCTTTCATTCTTTTTTCTCTTCCACATCGAAGGATATATGTACACAAACGCGCCGACACACAATTTTTTTCGATGGGATGTCTCCACTCCATGAAAAGACAGTTTTCTTAGTTAATGATATATGACATAGCCTACCCACTTTCATGTTTTGCAAAGCATAGTGGCATCTCAAATCAATCAATTATAGAATTGGTAACTTCTCAACACAGAACAAGCAGAATATACACGTAATGGCAGATTTGATTTCATGTTTTGCAAAGCATAGTGGCATCGTTCCGAATTCCGGCCAGACTCGATGACCGAGCATTGCTGGAGTCATCATCGACCACGAGAACGGAAGACGATGGAGTAGGCAGGGGTGTCAAAAAAGTCGCGACACCGCGCAATTTGCAGCCAATTGTTTCACCAATTATCGATATGTCATCACGCATCCACCGCCGGCAACACCCCCGCCGTCGGAGGCAGAATCTTCTTCGTCGGGTGGTTGAAGGGATTTAAAACGATTTGGTGGCCAAGACAACGTTTTACTGCTCGGATTATCGGAGAGGAGATGTGGTAGTTGAGGATTTAAGCTTGAGATTTTTTTCTTGGTGGTTCCTCAATTCTCACTCCTGATTCGGAGAATCACCCGAGAAGGGGAGGGAGAAGTAGTCGGCGACGACATTGAGGGTAAGTTGGAGATGACGGATTGGATTACCATCAATTGCTAGAAATAGAGGGCATGGAAGAGAAGAGGCGGTGACTCCAGTGAGGCGGTGTGCAGTGCAGGTGGGGTGGCCACGCGTAAATAAAATAGAGAATAGATAACACGTGGAATGAAATAAGGTGTGAGTGGCCATTAAGGATAAAAGCGTAATAATTGAGCAAAATCAAGGGCTATAAACGTACTGTTCATTTATTCAACTTCCACTTTCAGTATAGTAAGGATGTTATTGAAATAAAATTCATGAACTCTTTTAGAAGCCCCCGATTAATATGCTCTAAGTAAGTTGGAAATGGTGAGACTATTCGATTTTGGAAGATAAATGGATCACTGATAACTCATTAATAAAAACAAGGGAAATTTCTGTTGGTACCCCTGAGTTTAAGGTTATTTCTGTTGGTGTCTCATGATTAAGTTTTTTTCTGTTGGTATCACTAAGGTTTTGGTATGTTCGTTTTGTAACCGAAATTTTTCATATCCGTATCATTTCGGTTCAAATTGATCAAATAGAAGTTCATCACTATGTTTATTGACCTCAACTTAGTAGGATTCGACTCCTAAAACACTCAAATCCATACTCGAACCATTCCGATTTGAATTCTTAAGGTCGAAATGGGTTGTTGCTTCGGAATTCAAATCGACATGGTTCGGACAGGGATTTGGTTATTTTAGGAGTCAAATCTTACTAATTTGAGGGCGAGGAACACAATGGTAAACTTGGATTTAATCAATTTGAACTAGAATGGTACAAACATGAAAAAATTTGGTTACGAAGCAAACAAACTCAAACCTTAGGGGCACCAACAGGAAAAAACTTAATCGTGGGACACCAACAGGAATAACCCTAAACACAGGGACACCAACAGGAATTTCCCTAAAAACAATCACAACAATACAAGATATTGATGAAAAAGTAGAGAACCATATAAATCCAAATAATACTTGGAACATAGACAAACTTAGCTGAACTCTTCCACCACATCTAGTTTCGACTATTGCTGGTATTCCCATTCCAATTCGGAACATCCCCGATAGGATGTAGTGACAATCTAGTAGAAATAGATGGTTCACAACTAAATCTGCAATGAATCTTATTAATAAGAAAAAGAATTATACGGCTTACAAATGCTCTTGGATTTGGAAAATCGACACATACCCTAAGATAAATAAAATTTCTTTGGAAAATTATAAAACATTAATTACCGACAAAAGAACGATTAAAAGAAAAAAGAATCTCTATACCTGGGGGATGCATCAATTGTACCTCATAAATTGAAGATACGACGCATTTACTACTACAATGTCTCCATACTACACATACAATAAGATCAATCCTAGCATTGTCATTATAATAGACCATTTGGATTGTATAGACAAAAGGATTGAAACTATTATGGATGAGATCCGGAAAAATGATTAGAAATTAGAACCTCAGTAAGACTTGGGATCCAGACTGTCTAGCACAACACAATAAGTACAATGTACAAATGAACAAACCAATTAATAGAAAGAATAGGAAATGGAAACTTCCTAAAATTAGTGTTATTAAAATTAATGTGGATGGCTCAACCAAAATGACAGGTGAATTAACTATTGGAATCATAATTCGAAAATTAAAAAGGTGAACCATTGATTATCCATGTTGAACAGTGTGGAAAATCGACACCACTTCGATCTGAAGCGTTAGCTGTTCGAAATGCACTTCGGATTGCAAAAGAAATGAAACTAAACAACATAGAACTTGAAAGTGATAACTTAACAATTGTAAATGTTTGTAAGGGTATTTGGGTTTGTCCTTGGAATATTGAGATTCTTATCTCCGATATCCTTTTGCTGATGAAATCTTTTGAGATAGTCCAGATCAATCATATGTTTCGTGAAATTAACACTCTGACGGATAACATTGCTAAACTTTGCCACAATTATTCACTGGAAGATATCAGAAACAACCATGAATTTTTAGTTCTCATCCGCAATGATGTCTTGGGTAGTGCCTTTAGTTTATCTTAAGGCCATCCAAATCTATCTATATACTACAATAAAACCCTAAGTATCTCTCTTTTACTTGTCTGCCCATGAGCTATGTCACGTAGTCAAATCTCAATGTATAATTACAATTTTATCATTTTCTAATTTTGATATTTACATATTATATTTCTTATCAATTTTATTACCTAAAATAACTTACCTTAATTATACAGATATTATAATCTCAAAGATTAATTATATCTTTTTACCTTATTAGTTTCTTCTTATTTGCAAATAAAGTTATTTATAATATATACTTTACCTTATTAGTTACATTACTTCTTATTTGTAATTAAGATTATTTATAATATACACGTGTATAAAAAAATCTAAAACTATGTTAAAATTAGTTATACATTAATATATAAAGCAAAAATTAAAATCTACATTTTAACCATGTCAAAGGTACATTTTTTCAAAATTATATACTTAAAAATGTAATGTTATTACAGTTTAATACTTAAATTAATATAATTGATAACATGAAATTGAAAATATAATTGGTAACATATGATTCATGATGCAAAAGTGGTAACATATATTTTAAATATTTGAAAAAAACATGTGATGCAATTTAACCATTTTTCCTTTTTAATTAATTATTTAGTAATTCTCATTACTTAAATTCAATTTATATGTTTTCTTATTCAATTATTTGTATAAAATTTCTAATTTATTTTCCTTTTTTATACAAATCGCGTATTTAGTTTAAATTTTAATCATACAAAAACCTTATCATCATTTGTTCAAGATATTAAATTTATAATTATTAAATTAGTTTTTGTAAATATTTAATAATATTTTAATTTCGTATTTTATTAACCTGACCCGTGCAAAGCATGGTAGCATATGTTAATCTATATTCTATATACTATTACTAAAGCCCTAATTATCTCTCCTACGTGTCGTTCATCTAAGTATGTCACATCATCAAATAATTATGTACATTTACCTATTCACCCTTATTCTATTCACAATTTATTTTACCTTTTATTTATATAAATTTCCTAATTTACCACCCCAAAAATATTTTCCATTTACATGATTATATATTATTTTTTCTTACACATATTTCAACTTCAAAATATTTTAATTTACTTAATTGTTCCACGAATTAATATATTTTTACCTGTATAGTATTTTTACTATAAAGAATATGAAATATATTACTTTTCTTTTACTAATTCTATGTGTCACATACTTAATTAGTATTCATAATAGAATATGTATATAGATATGTATATAGAATATAGATGGTCCAACGACGTAATTAAAGTAGCAATACCATGCATACTGTCAAACTATTTAATTTGGATCTACGTATTAAACAAGTTAGATCATGTTTGCTATTTTTTTAATCAAAATTAATTTATTATATGTATAGATACCAAATCGAATTAGTATATAGTTACCAAAATTATTTTAATGTATCCTTAATATATAGATTAATGTAGGCTGCTTGCTTTTTGCATTAATTCGATCAATCACAACTTTCAAGCCAAAACAAGTTCTATGGGAGTTGAAAACGACATCATAAAACGGAAACATCTGATGCTAAGATACATATATATACACGGTTATTTTTTGGCGCATAGGCATTTTTGCCTTTTAGCGCATAGGGTTCACACGTAACGTGTGACTGTAATCCACACGTTACGTGTGACTCACTTCTACACGTAACGTGTGAGATGTTTTCACACGTTACGTGTGGATTACAGTCACACGTTACGTGTGATTTTCATATAATATAATTGTATTTGTAGTATTTAGGGTTTAGGGTATTTGTGTAGGTCATATTATTGTATATTTGTAGTATTTATTTATGGTTTAATGTTAAGGTTTAGGGATTTTATATATATTACAATGTTACGTGTATGAACATTACATTATATTATTATGTAGTTGTTTATTTAAAATTAATAAAAAGAATGCCCCAAAATAATCAACATAAAAGATAGAATAGACTTGTTCATTACGTTGGATGACTACAACAACATTTAACTCACAATGCAAGAAATAATACAATTTTTTCATAAACTTAGAAAGCCTAGCACAAAATAAAAGATATCGCCTAGTTGCGTTTGAAGAAATTAGGATAGTCTCTGGTAAAACTTTGCGGCATATCATGTCTCCCTACAAAGGGTAGTACGTAAACAACATTACACAAAAGATACGACATCAAGGCAGTTTACGATGTACATCATTATATAGATTGCGGTTATACCTACGCATCTTATCCAGATCTTGTAAAAGTTCTTGATTTTGCCTAACAAGATCTTGATTTTGCTTAACAAGATCTTGTTCTCTTTTAGGTCTATGAGTCTTCTCTTTTCTAGCTCTGGAGGGGGCTTGGATCTTTTCCATGCCAAAGGCTTCACAGAAGTTTCCCATTTCTCTTCTGGATTTACCCTTTTCTCCCCCGTATTTTGCTTGAATTTTTAATTCAGTGCATAATGCTAATCCTTCTTTCTTGCAGGTTTCTAAGAGTTCTTTGTTCATTTGAATAGGCCTAGCTTTGGTTGGGATATCTCTCTCATGAAAGTCTTTTTCATAGGGGAGATAAACATGATGCTTCTTTCTGTCCCAGAAGGCATTGGGGATATCCGCACAGACTTGCTCTTTGAAGAGATTCTCGAAGTCTAGGGCCTTGGTTTGCCAAAGAGGGCCTTGCAGCCTTTCTTCAATCTTTAAAAACCCAATTTCATTAGTTAAATCTCTAATGAGGGTTTTCTTATGCTGAATGCTGTTAAGCTGTCTTTTGATAGAAGCATTTTGAAGGAGATCAAGATCTCTGCTCTTAATTGGGGAAAGGAAGGGGAAGTCTAGGTTTTTTCCTAGAACCTTGGCATGAATGCTGTCTTTATCAACTGAGAAGGGATAAAGCTGGGTTAGGAATGGGGATCCTAGGATGACTTCTTGTTGAAGATCTTTGACAAGGATAAAAGAGTTTAGGAGACACCATCCATTGCTGCAGACGGAGGCTTCAGGAATTTTGTAGTTTAACTGCATTTTAATGCCGCTGGCATTAAGAAGTCTTTCATTGGTCTTGACAAAATACTTGGAATTGACAAGGCCTTCTCTGATACAGTTGAGATCAGCTCCGCTGTCAATGAGGGCGACAATTTTGAAGGTGGAATCTTCAATCTTAATCTTAACAGGACAATACCATTTTTGGCATTCTACTTTGTTAAGAGCTGAAAGAAAGAGATTGTCTTGCTGAAAAGAGGGGTTAAATGATTCATTTTGCGAGATGAGGGGTTTTTTGCTGGTAGAGGAAGAGGTTCTAATTTTAACAGAGCCTTGGCTGGATCTGTTAGATGATCTTATCTCAGAACTACAGCTAGATTCATTTTTAGATTCTAGCTTGTTAATTCTGATTTCTATGAGATCATCCATAGAGTCTCTTAGTCTAACATACTCTTGAAGTCCTTTAACTTCTTTCTTGAGAGTATTGACTTCTGATTGAAGGTCTTTGATGGTGACTTTGGAACCTAGAATATTATTACTAGGTTGATTTTCAAAGAGTTTTGAGATGCTGAAGGGTCTATTGAGGGCTGGTCTTTGCTCGTTGAAGATAAGATCCTTAAGTTTCATGAAATAATCATGCTTAGTTTGAGGATCTGGGATCTGATTGATGAGGTCAAAAAGAGCTTCTTCTCTTTCTGCTTTGGTAATAACATTGCAGTAATGCTGAGGTTGATCTTGGTCAGAGCTTGAAGAGTCATAGTTGATCTCATATAATCCTTCATTGTCAGAGGAGGATTCAGTGTCTAGGCAGAGAAGTTCACCAATCTTTTCTTTAAGATCTGGTTCATCTTTGAGAAGCTCGTTGATCTTCTGCTTCATTGGACAGCTGTTGGCCTTGTGACCTGGCTTACGACACTTGTAGCAGATAATCTTTTTGCCGTAGCTGGGTCTATTAGGCTTGCTATCTCTGGTGTGGACAGGTTTATCATACCTGTTAGATCTCTGTTTAGAGCGCCTAAAGAATTCTCTTTTAGGTCTATGAGTCTTCTCTTTTCTAGCTCTGGAGGGGGCTTGGATCTTTTCCATGCCAAAGGCTTCACAGAAGTTTCCCATTTCTCTTCTGGATTTACCCTTTTCTCCCCCGTATTTTGTTTGAATTTTTAATTCAGTGCATAATGCTAATCCTTCTTTCTTGATGAATGCTCCAAGCTGCCCATAGGTGATATCCTTCCAAGGGATTTCTTCCTTACCTATGTTTTCTTTAAGCTTGGTAACGATTCTTTTTGCGAAGAGGGATGGTAATCCTGAAACAAATCTTTCTTTCCAAAAAGATTCGTTACAGTCTGGTCTTTTAAGGACATAGGTGATGAAGACGTCCTTGTACCACCTATAATCACTTAGAGTTGGGCATCTAAGTTCTGTTAGGGTGATCTTGTTGGCTTGAAGTTCTTCATGCGGGTTGCCAACGAAATACATACTTATAGCATATATAAGTTGGTTGGTTGCATTTTGATCTGTAGAGATCCTTCCCTGATCGTCTTCTGTAGAGACGGTGGCGTTTAGGATATCTAATTGTTGTTGTAAGTTCAAGGCATTATCCCACCAGTATTTAAGCTGACCAGTGAAGCCTTGAATTATAAGACATGCTGCTGTCTTATCCGTTTGATCATGGGTTCTATAGGCTGCTTTAGCCATTCCCATTTCTTGGAGAGTATTCATGATTTCTCCTTCTGATTTGCCATCTATGTTCCATTCATAGATGGATGTTCCATTGTAATCCGTGGTCCTGAATTTAGCTCTTTCTTCATACTGAAGATCAGGAGGAGTTGGACGATTGTAGTAATTTCTAGTATCAGTATGTGCTCCAAATCTTTTGGAGTAATGCTGAGATCCGTTTCCCCTTCTCCAAATTGCTTTAAAACCTCTTCATAGAAAAGGAATTGATTCTCCTGTCTTCCTAGCCCTTAGGGATGACCGGTTTCTCTCTTACAAAGACTCGATTCTGGCTTTAGTACAATCCAACATCTGCAATGGACCTTTGTTCTTCAATTGTTCTCCAAACTTCTCAGTCGACTTGACTGACCCTAGGATTTGTCAAACCGTCATCCTAGACATCAAAATGCTAAATAACAACTGCAAACAGTTCACTAAGAACTTTGCTGTTATTTATAGACTGCATTTCAAACTCATGAGTTCTTTAACAGATCCAAAGTGCACCATTACCCCTCTAGCTCATGGAGAGACTGTTCTTCTTCAATTAGAAGCAGAAAAGTCTTGCACTTTTACTCCCAAGACCATCAAGTGGAAAGACATTACTATTCCTGAATCCCCACAATACTGGACTATTGTGCTTGATAAATTGCAAAAGAAAGAAAATGTACAAAACTTACAGGTAGCCGAAGAGCAGCAAAGCAAGAAACTAAAAATATAAAGGAGAGAGAGGGAGAGAGATTTTTAGCGTGCCTCTAACAAGTGAGGGCTTACCAGCTTAAATAGAGAAAGGAAAAATTGCTATTTGAAGGCACTATTAAGGCTCCGTACAACTGTTCATATGAATAGTGCCTAAATAAGTGCGTTGATACTGTTCAGAGTGGACTTCTGCTTTTGCTGTAGAAGTTGTTTGTCATTTGCTGATGAGATTTGTCTGATTGTATTTTGTCTGATTGTGTTGCCGACATCTTTTGTCTGAAAGATTTTTGATGGGCTTTTGCGAACGGCCTTATGGACTTGCAACCTTACTGGGCGTAAGGGTCTTGTGCGAACTGATCATATGGGTCATAATCAGTTTGCTGGGCTAAATTGGTCGAGCTGGCTTGGTCTTCTTCTTCTTGGACTTTATCAGCCCAAGACTTGGGCTTCTCGTCCGAGATGTCAACAATTGTTACTGAGTTTTGCTTAGTTTTGAGATTCTTGTATTTCTTCCATTCTTGGTAGTCAAGCCAGTCTTGGTCTTGGATTTGTGAGGGTGACGCAGTTGCCACCGGGACTCCTGACGGGTGAATGACAATCTCCTTTGAGGGGGCAGGAGAAGCTTGTGTTCCTTTTGCTTTGAAAATTGCATGGATGTTGTTGAGTGAGTAGGATTCTGGATCAATCTTTTCCCACCAACGAACTTTGAACTTGCGACAGAGAGAAAGGGGACACGGACAGGGTAATGCTTGCTGGAGTTCATAGATCCAGCAGAGTATCCAAGATACACCAGTGCACCTATGGAATTGTATTGGTTTTATGTAGTTTTGGACCGGACAATGTTTGATAAAGAAGTCATAGGATTGCCTAGCTTCTTCTGGGTAGATTTCAGGAGTAGGTCCAAAGTAGTTCCACCAGTCAAAGAACCAGACTGGTAAATTGTTGTTGCATGTTTTTGCGAAGAAAAAGAACCAGGAATGGTTGAATGCTCGGATAAGAAAGGCCTTGGTCCAAGCATCTCTATAGTCATAATAGGAATAGCCTTTCGGCCAGAAAGGGATTGAGAATGCCTTTTGTGTGCTAGGTTCTCCCCAAGATTCTCTGGAGATGACCTTCAGAATTTTGCATTTTGAGAAGACAATGAGGTTGGGGTCATTGTCGTCTCTGGTATGCGAGATTTCGGCAGATTCAGAATCTACCAAAACGAACTCATAGAACTTTTGGGTTTTTGTCGGGTCAGAAGGAAACCATTGGAAGTCTTTGGAGAAGAGATTTTTTATGAATGGTCCAAAGTCCTTTTGGTCAGGGGGATTGAATTCTTTTGTGAGGCAGATATTTTGTAGGGATGATTGCTTGAGGATGTATCTGTGGAAATGCTTGGTGGATTTCTGTTTGTCAGTTTTTTGTGGAGTCCTCGGGTTTAGAGGACTGTTTGTGAGAGCTGGGAATTGGGATAAGGATTGAAATTGGTTTTGCGTTTGGACAACGCTTTTTGCTGGGGACGAGCTTGCTGAAGCATAATCCTGTGGGGTTTGCTTGCGAGGGTTTCCCCTCCCCGCCATTCTTGAGAACCTGTTTTAAACAAGATTAAAAAGGTACATTAGAAAGAATGCAATCCCTAATGATCCTGTCAGCAGTTTGTTGGCGAATGTTGAGGATCCTGATTTCACTGGAGAGAATGATATGTTTAATCTTCTCGGAGTGAAATGATTCTTGAGCAGTTTTGCGAACGGTCTTTTGGGCTTCAAAGACTCGAAAATAGGAGTAGTAGGCCTTTTGTTTGTCTTGGAGGGTTTTGAAATAAGGAAAGGGGGCCATGTGTTTTAAGGTTTTCCCTGCAGAAATTCTCTTGTCAGAAAATCTGGTAAAGAATTGCTTTCTCCTTTGATAAATTCAATTTCAAAATCAAAGACAGATAAAATGGCTTGCCATCGAGCAAAAATTTGTTTTGAGACAATGTTCTGGACATCTTTTTGAAGTATATCTTTTGCGGATTTGCAATCAACTCTAAGAAGAAAAGACTTGTTGTATAAATCATCTTGAAATTTGGAAATGCAAGCGACGATGGAAAGGATTTCCTTTTTAATCGTGCTATAGTTTAACTGAGGCCCAGCCCAGCAACCAGAGTAGAATCTAACCAGTTGCTCTTTGCTTTCTGGATTGATCCTTTGTTTAAGAATGCCACCAAAACCAATGTTGGAGGCATCAGTTTCAACGATCATAAAAGCATTGGGCTGAGGAAGGCCTAGGCAAGGAAGAGATTTAATCTTGCTTTTGATGATTTGGACGGCTTTGGTTTGATCAGAACCCCAAGGAGCAGGATTCTTTTTGATGACATGCAGAAAGGTATTGAGATGCTTAGAGTGTTCTTCTAAGGTTAGGGAATAAATGAGGATATCGTCGATGTAGACGATGAGGAAGTCAGAGAAGGGATTCAGAATATCATTCATAATCCTTTGATATTCTGAAGGGGCATTTTTGAGACCAAAGGGCATGACATTCCATTCGTAATGCCCAAATGGTACAGTGAAGGCGGTTTTGTATCTGTCTTCTTCGACAATCTAGATTTGCCAGTAACCGCTCTTCATGTCAAACTTAGAGAAGACTTTTGCTTCGAAAAGTCTGTTGAGGAGGTCTCTCTTATTGGGGATAGGATACCTGATCCATTGTAAGGCTTTGTTGAGGGGTTTGTAGTTGATAACCAGCCTAGGAACGCCTCTTTCCTTTTCGGCTGCGTTCATGACATAGAAAGCCGCGCAACTCCAGGGAGATTGAGATTTTCTAATTAGTTTCTTAACTAACAAGGTCTCAATTTCTTTCTTGCAGGTTTCTAAGAGTTCTTTGTTCATTTGAATATGCCTAGCTTTGGTTGGGATATCTCTCTCATGAAAGTCTTTTTCATAGGGGAGATAAACATGATGCTTCTTTCTGTCCCAGAAGGCATTGGGGATATCCGCACAGACTTGCTCTTTGAAGAGATTCTCGAAGTCTAGGGCCTTGGTTTGCCAAAGAGGGCCTTGCAGCCTTTCTTCAATCTTTAAAAACCCAATTTCATTAGTTAAATCTCTAATGAGGGTTTTCTTATGCTGAATGCTGTTAAGCTGTCTTTTGATAGAAGCATTTTGAAGGAGATCAAGATCTCTGCTCTTAATTGGGGAAAGGAAGGGGAAGTCTAGGTTTTTTCCTAGAACCTTGGCATGAATGCCGTCTTTATCAACTGAGAAGGGATAAAGCTGGGTTAGGAATGGGGATCCTAGGATGACTTCTTGTTGAAGATCTTTGACAAGGACAAAAGAGTTTAGGAGACACCATCCATTGCTGCAGACGGAGGCTTCAGGAATTTTGTAGTTTAACTGCATTTTAATGCCGCTGGCATTAAGAAGTCTTTCATTGGTCTTGACAAAATACTTGGAATTGACAAGGCCTTCTCTGATACAGTTGAGATCAGCTCCGCTGTCAATGAGGGCGACAATTTTGAAGGTGGAATCTTCAATCTTAATCTTAACAGGACAATACCATTTTTGGCATTCTACTTTGTTAAGAGCTGAAAGAAAGAGATTGTCTTGCTGAAAAGAGGGGTTAAATGATTCATTTTGCGAGATGAGGGGTTTTTTGCTGGTAGAGGAAGAGGTTCTAATTTTAACAGAGCCTTGGCTGGATCTGTTAGATGATCTTATCTCAGAACTACAGCTAGATTCATTTTTAGATTCTAGCTTATTAATTCTGATTTCTATGAGATCATCCATAGAGTCTCTTAGTCTAACATACTCTTGAAGTCCTTTAACTTCTTTCTTGAGAGTATTGACTTCTGATTGAAGGTCTTTGATGGTGACTTTGGAACCTAGAATATTATTACTAGGTTGATTTTCAAAGAGTTTTGAGATGCTGAAGGGTCTATTGAGGGCTGGTCTTTGCTCGTTGAAGATAAGATCCTTAAGTTTCATGAAATAATCATGCTTAGTTTGAGGATCTGGGATCTGATTGATGAGGTCAAAAAGAGCTTCTTCTCTTTCTGCTTTGGTAATAACATTGCAGTAATGCTGAGGTTGATCTTGGTCAGAGCTTGAAGAGTCATAGTTGATCTCATATAATCCTTCATTGTCAGAGGAGGATTCAGTGTCTAGGCAGAGAAGTTCACCAATCTTTTCTTTAAGATCTGGTTCATCTTTGAGAAGCTCGTTGATCTTCTGCTTCATTGGACAGCTGTTGGCCTTGTGACCTGGCTTACGACACTTGTAGCAGATAATCTTTTTGCCGTAGCTGGGTCTATTAGGCTTGCTATCTCTGGTGTGGACAGGTTTATCATACCTGTTAGATCTCTGTTTAGAGCGCCTAAAGAATTCTCTTTTAGGTCTATGAGTCTTCTCTTTTCTAGCTCTGGAGGGGGCTTGGATCTTTTCCATGCCAAAGGCTTCACAGAAGTTTCCCATTTCTCTTCTGGATTTACCCTTTTCTCCCCCGTATTTTGCTTGAATTTTTAATTCAGTGCATAATGCTAATCCTTCTTTCTTGATGAATGCTCCAAGCTGCCCATAGGTGATATCCTTCCAAGGGATTTCTTCCTTACCTATGTTTTCTTTAAGCTTGGTAACGATTCTTTTTGCGAAGAGGGATGGTAATCCTGAAACAAATCTTTCTTTCCAAAAAGATTCGTTACAGTCTGGTCTTTTAAGGACATAGGTGATGAAGACGTCCTTGTACCACCTATAATCACTTAGAGTTGGGCATCTAAGTTCTGTTAGGGTGATCTTGTTGGCTTGAAGTTCTTCATGCGGGTTGCCAACGAAATACATACTTATAGCATATATAAGTTGGTTGGTTGCATTTTGATCTGTAGAGATCCTTCCCTGATCGTCTTCTGTAGAGACGGTGGCGTTTAGGATATCTAATTGTTGTTGTAAGTTCAAGGCATTATCCCATCAGTATTTAAGATGACCAGTGAAGCCTTGAATTATAAGACATGCTGCTGTCTTATCCGTTTGATCATGGGTTCTATAGGCTGCTTTAGCCATTCCCATTTCTTGGAGAGTATTCATGATTTCTCCTTCTGATTTGCCATCTATGTTCCATTCATAGATGGATGTTCCATTGTAATCCGTGGTCCTGAATTTAGCTCTTTCTTCATACTGAAGATCAGGAGGAGTTGGACGATTGTAGTAATTTCTAGTATCAGTATGTGCTCCAAATCTTTTGGAGTAATGCTGAGATCCGTTTCCCCTTCTCCTGAGTTTATTAACCTCTGGGGATTCAGATCCTAGAAAAGCGATTTTACTGATGGAGTGGCTCGTCTTGCTAGAGCTACTTATAGAGTCTCCAGAATCCTTCTTAGACTTACTGCTACAGTTGCCTTTATTCTTTAGGCAGTTGATATTTGCAGCTGGAGAGGTGACGCGTTTTGAGGAGGAAGCCTGGATATTATCCATCCTTTGGTTAATGGCTAGGTGGAAGGAATCCATCCTTTGATTGATTCTATCAAGGATAGAAGGAGGGCTAAGGCTGATGTTGCTTAAGAGATTGTTAGGAATACTTTCAGCTTGAAAGTGAGGCCTACTAATATCTCTAGGAAACTTAGGGGAACTCAATCCTTTATCCATACCAAGATGAATCTGATCTATTTGTTCAGAGATGGTATGAAGGATTTGATTGCTGTAGTTGTTTTGGGAGTAGATCTTCTTGATATCTCCCAAATTAGTCTGACTATGATCCTGCTCAGGTCTCCCTTTTTTAAAGGGATCAGCACGAATATCTTCATTGTCATGTTTAACAATGATACTCTTGAGCGGAGGATGAACAGAGGTACTGGTTCCTGAGGGAAAAAGATTCCAGGTTCTAGAAATCCTATTTTGCACTTCTAAGGATGGAAGATGGAATGGGTCATCAATGTCTTTTTTAGACAGATAAATAGAGAACCATCTAAAGAAAAGAATATTAGTTTGGAGATTGTTCATCTCTTCATAATATTCTTCTTGGATTCTATCTCTGCAATCTTTGTCTAGTTGCATGAACCATTTTCTCCTTTTGTTGTTGCTGGTACCATAGAAATCTTTTCTAAGATACTCTTTATCAATGGTAAAACCTTCTTTGGTTAAGACATTGATAGTAGAATAGTTATGCATGTTGGTAGAGGTAGGAGAATGGTCACCAACAGACTCTTCCTCATTCTGGGGAATGATTCTAGGAAGAGGATGGGCAAAGTCTATATGATCTCTTCTTAGAGAACTATTTCTGGAGAACTCACTGGTCATGGAGTAGAAGGGGTCACTAATAGAATTCCGAGCAGGGGCAAAGCTAGGTCGGTTGGTTGAGTTTTCTCTGACCGAATTGAACCTGATGACCGAGCATTGCTGGAGTCATCATCGACCACGAGAACGGAAGACGATGGAGTAGGCAGGGGTGTCAAAAAAGTCGCGACACCGCGCAATTTGCAGCCAATTGTTTCACCAATTATCGATATGTCATCACGCATCCACCGCCGGCAACACCCCCGCCGTCGGAGGCAGAATCTTCTTCGTCGGGTGGTTGAAGGGATTTAAAACGATTTGGTGGCCAAGACAACGTTTTACTGCTCGGATTATCGGAGAGGAGATGTGGTAGTTGAGGATTTAAGCTTGAGATTTTTTTCTTGGTGGTTCCTCAATTCTCACTCCTGATTCGGAGAATCACCCGAGAAGGGGAGGGAGAAGTAGTCGGCGACGACATTGAGGGTAAGTTGGAGATGACGGATTGGATTACCATCAATTGCTAGAAATAGAGGGCATGGAAGAGAAGAGGCGGTGACTCCAGTGAGGCGGTGTGCAGTGCAGGTGGGGTGGCCACGCGTAAATAAAATAGAGAATAGATAACACGTGGAATGAAATAAGGTGTGAGTGGCCATTAAGGATAAAAGCGTAATAATTGAGCAAAATCAAGGGCTATAAACGTACTGTTCATTTATTCAACTTCCACTTTCAGTATAGTAAGGATGTTATTGAAATAAAATTCATGAACTCTTTTAGAAGCCCCCGATTAATATGCTCTAAGTAAGTTGGAAATGGTGAGACTATTCGATTTTGGAAGATAAATGGATCACTGATAACTCATTAATAAAAACAAGGGAAATTTCTGTTGGTACCCCTGAGTTTAAGGTTATTTCTGTTGGTGTCTCATGATTAAGTTTTTTTCTGTTGGTATCACTAAGGTTTTGGTATGTTCGTTTTGTAACCGAAATTTTTCATATCCGTATCATTTCGGTTCAAATTGATCAAATAGAAGTTCATCACTATGTTTATTGACCTCAACTTAGTAGGATTCGACTCCTAAAACACTCAAATCCATACTCGAACCATTCCGATTTGAATTCTTAAGGTCGAAATGGGTTGTTGCTTCGGAATTCAAATCGACATGGTTCGGACAGGGATTTGGTTATTTTAGGAGTCAAATCTTACTAATTTGAGGGCGAGGAACACAATGGTAAACTTGGATTTAATCAATTTGAACTAGAATGGTACAAACATGAAAAAATTTGGTTACGAAGCAAACAAACTCAAACCTTAGGGGCACCAATAGGAAAAAACTTAATCGTGGGACACCAACAGGAATAACCCTAAACACAGGGACACCAACAGGAATTTCCCTAAAAACAATCACAACAATACAAGATATTGATGAAAAAGTAGAGAACCATATAAATCCAAATAATACTTGGAACATAGACAAACTTAGCTGAACTCTTCCACCACATCTAGTTTCGACTATTGCTGGTATTCCCATTCCAATTCGGAACATCCCCGATAGGATGTAGTGACAATCTAGTAGAAATAGATGGTTCACAACTAAATCTGCAATGAATCTTATTAATAAGAAAAAGAATTATACGGCTTACAAATGCTCTTGGATTTGGAAAATCGACACATACCCTAAGACAAATAAAATTTCTTTGGAAAATTATAAAACATTAATTACCGACAAAAGAACGATTAAAAGAAAAAAGAATCTCTATACCTGGGGGATGCATCAATTGTACCTCATAAATTGAAGATACGACGCATTTACTACTACAATGTCTCCATACTACACATACAATAAGATCAATCCTAGCATTGTCATTATAATAGACCATTTGGATTGTATAGACAAAAGGATTGAAACTATTATGGATGAGATCCGGAAAAATGATTAGAAATTAGAACCTCAGTAAGACTTGGGATCCAGACTGTCTAGCACAACACAATAAGTACAATGTACAAATGAACAAACCAATTAATAGAAAGAATAGGAAATGGAAACTTCCTAAAATTAGTGTTATTAAAATTAATGTGGATGGCTCAACCAAAATGACAGGTGAATTAACTATTGGAATCATAATTCGAAAATTAAAAAGGTGAACCATTGATTATCCATGTTGAACAGTGTGGAAAATCGACACCACTTCGATCTGAAGCGTTAGCTGTTCGAAATGCACTTCGGATTGCAAAAGAAATGAAACTAAACAACATAGAACTTGAAAGTGATAACTTAACAATTGTAAATGTTTGTAAGGGTATTTGGGTTTGTCCTTGGAATATTGAGATTCTTATCTCCGATATCCTTTTGCTGATGAAATCTTTTGAGATAGTCCAGATCAATCATATGTTTCGTGAAATTAACACTCTGACGGATAACATTGCTAAACTTTGCCACAATTATTCACTGGAAGATATCAGAAACAACCATGAATTTTTAGTTCTCATCCGCAATGATGTCTTGGGTAGTGCCTTTAGTTTATCTTAAGGCCATCCAAATCTATCTATATACTACAATAAAACCCTAAGTATCTCTCTTTTACTTGTCTGCCCATGAGCTATGTCACGTAGTCAAATCTCAATGTATAATTACAATTTTATCATTTTCTAATTTTGATATTTACATATTATATTTCTTATCAATTTTATTACCTAAAATAACTTACCTTAATTATACAGATATTATAATCTCAAAGATTAATTATATCTTTTTACCTTATTAGTTTCTTCTTATTTGCAAATAAAGTTATTTATAATATATACTTTACCTTATTAGTTACATTACTTCTTATTTGTAATTAAGATTATTTATAATATACACGTGTATAAAAAAATCTAAAACTATGTTAAAATTAGTTATACATTAATATATAAAGCAAAAATTAAAATCTACATTTTAACCATGTCAAAGGTACATTTTTTCAAAATTATATACTTAAAAATGTAATGTTATTACAGTTTAATACTTAAATTAATATAATTGATAACATGAAATTGAAAATATAATTGGTAACATATGATTCATGATGCAAAAGTGGTAACATATATTTTAAATATTTGAAAAAAACATGTGATGCAATTTAACCATTTTTCCTTTTTAATTAATTATTTAGTAATTCTCATTACTTAAATTCAATTTATATGTTTTCTTATTCAATTATTTGTATAAAATTTCTAATTTATTTTCCTTTTTTATACAAATCGCGTATTTAGTTTAAATTTTAATCATACAAAAACCTTATCATCATTTGTTCAAGATATTAAATTTATAATTATTAAATTAGTTTTTGTAAATATTTAATAATATTTTAATTTCGTATTTTATTAACCTGACCCGTGCAAAGCATGGTAGCATATGTTAATCTATATTCTATATACTATTACTAAAGCCCTAATTATCTCTCCTACGTGTCGTTCATCTAAGTATGTCACATCATCAAATAATTATGTACATTTATCTATTCACCCTTATTCTATTCACAATTTATTTTACCTTTTATTTATATAAATTTCCTAATTTACCACCCCAAAAATATTTTCCATTTACATGATTATATATTATTTTTTCTTACACATATTTCAACTTCAAAATATTTTAATTTACTTAATTGTTCCACGAATTAATATATTTTTACCTGTATAGTATTTTTACTATAAAGAATATGAAATATATTACTTTTCTTTTACTAATTCTATGTGTCACATACTTAATTAGTATTCATAATAGAATATGTATATAGATATGTATATAGAATATAGATGGTCCAACGACGTAATTAAAGTAGCAATACCATGCATACTGTCAAACTATTTAATTTGGATCTACGTATTAAACAAGTTAGATCATGTTTGCTATTTTTTTAATCAAAATTAATTTATTATATGTATAGATACCAAATCGAATTAGTATATAGTTACCAAAATTATTTTAATGTATCCTTAATATATAGATTAATGTAGGCTGCTTGCTTTTTGCATTAATTCGATCAATCACAACTTTCAAGCCAAAACAAGTTCTATGGGAGTTGAAAACGACATCATAAAACGGAAACATCTGATGCTAAGATACATATATATACACGATTATTTTTTGGTGCATAGGCATTTTTGCCTTTTAGCGCATAGGGTGCACACGTAACGTGTGACTGTAATCCACACGTTACGTGTGACTCACTTCTACACGTAACGTGTGAGATGTTTTCACACGTTACGTGTGGATTACAGTCACACGTTACGTGTGATTTTCATATAATATAATTGTATTTGTAGTATTTAGGGTTTAGGGTATTTGTGTAGGTCATATTATTGTATATTTGTAGTATTTATTTATGGTTTAATGTTAAGGTTTAGGGATTTTATATATATTACAATGTTACGTGTATGAACATTACATTATATTATTATGTAGTTGTTTATTTAAAATTAATAAAAAGAATGCCCCAAAATAATCAACATAAAAGATAGAATAGACTTGTTCATTACGTTGGATGACTACAACAACATTTAACTCACAATGCAAGAAATAATACAATTTTTTCATAAACTTAGAAAGCCTAGCACAAAATAAAAGATATCGCCTAGTTGCGTTTGAAGAAATTAGGATAGTCTCTGGTAAAACTTTGCGGCATATCATGTCTCCCTACAAAGGGTAGTACGTAAACAACATTACACAAAAGATACGACATCAAGGCAGTTTACGATGTACATCATTATATAGATTGCGGTTATACCTACGCATCTTATCCAGATCTTGTAAAAGTTCTTGATTTTGCCTAACAAGATCTTGATTTTGCTTAACAAGATCTTGATTCTCCTTAACAAGATCTTGTTTTCCCTCCATTGTTGTCGAATAACCGCGTGTGCCCTGTCCTCGTACATTGAATCAATATACTTCATGTATAAACACCCCAGTCTTGGACATCCTCAATAACTCATTCCGTAGTTCCACTGCAAATCCCAAGTACGGATAATGGCTTTCAAATTACACTCGCATTGTGGAGCACTCATTTGTTGATGGTGCCTATTTGGGTTTGATGATGATTCGGATGAAGATGCCATTATTTGTGGTGCTTGATTTCCTACAAACCATTAATATGAAAAGGCAAATCACAGTTACTAAATCGAAAGAAACTGGAAGAAGAAGCTTACCCATAAATGAATCTTCAATCCCGCTTGTATTGGACTTGTTGCAACCCTAATGCCTCTTATATAGTGAAAATGAATGTGTTTGACAAGTAATATACAGCTGTATACAACTGTAGTATAAAATGACCCCAACCACTATCATTAAAGACCTCAACCACTAGCATTAATAACTTTTCAGCAATGTAACCCTAAACCCTAATTGTAAGTTCATCTCCTCAATCTCAGAAATAATGTAACTCGCATACCCAAATTCAACCTTATTAATTAAAGATAAATAGTAAACCCTAAACCCTAAACTGCAGTTTAGTTAAAGATAAATAGTAACCCTAAACCGTACCCTATATACGCTAAACCCTAAACCCTAGTAAGCACACGTTACGTGTGAAACACGAGCACACGTAACGTGCCAAGCAACTCCAGACGTTACGTGTGGACAGGTTTGCCACGTAACGCGTGGTTCAGTCTGTTGCAAAACGCATTCAATAACCGTCTTGTCCCCACCTAACTGTAATAATGGCCCCATCTTCTTCCCCGGCTAACAACCCATTCGAACCCATTTCGAGCCTAAACCCTTATTTCAAACACTAACAAAATCTTATTTTGTACTCTCAATCTTTCTACAAAAAATGGACAATCTGAACAACAACGAGTATTGGAGCAACAATGGGGAAGATATTCCACTTTGGAACGAGGTAATTTCTATTAAGTAATCCTAAAGTTCTATTTTTTTCTTGTTTTGAAAATGTTTAAAGTTCTAAGCTTGATGGTTAGGGTTTAGTGAAGCTATTTTTGGGGTGATAATATATTTGTTGTTTAGGGTTTAGGGAAGCTATTTATGATATTTGTTGTTTGATCTTAAAATCTCATTTTATTGTTTTAGGTATTAGAAACAAAGATTGATCGTTGTTTAGGGTTTAGGGCTGTTACATTGAAGAACAGTTTCACACGTTATGTGTGAAGATTGTCCACACGTAACGTGTGAAACTGTTCAACACGTTACGTGTGGGTGTATTTCACACATAACGTGTGAAGCCATCACACACATAACATGTGAAATCAATTCCAGAAATTAAGTTTCATTATGTAATATTGCACAGTTTGATAGTGCACTAGTTGATGACATGATTTCGTGTATGTAGACGAACTATCATTTATACGAAGGGTTAAACAATATCTCCCTCAATGATTGGAGCACTCCACAGAAGACATTTTCGGTTTGGGAAACGCCCCAAAAGACATTTCCGGTTTGGAACACTCCAGAAGCATCTTCATCTCACGCTACTCCACAACTGTGCTTTCCATCCCTACATACACAGCCTCAGTTCAGTGTACCACCTGAGGAGGATGTGTACGTCTCTGCCGATTATTCAAGGTTTTTCACAACTGATAAAATCTGGGAGTCTAGAGAAGAAGTCTTTTCGTGGGCGCAAGAGATGGCTAAGTCTAAAAACTTCTGCATCAAAAAGTGGAGGAATAAACCTTCCACCCCTCGGGCCCTTGGGGGGACTTGGTTACCGTGTGATAGGCATGGACAAAACGTGCCTAAAGGAGCTGACCAAGTGAGAGACATCACAAGGTCGAAGAAATGTGGGTGTCCCTTCATGTTGAGGCTGAAAGAAGGGCCGAAGGGATTGTGGAGGATCATTGTACAACATGGAACTCACAACCATGTCATTGCAGACAATTTGTATGGTAGTGCATTAGCTGGGCGACCAACCGCTGAAGAGAAGGAGATTATAAGGGTGATGACGGTCAATCATTGCAAGCCTCTGAAGATTCATACTACAATCCATTCGTCCCCTGGAAATGTAACCAAGATGAAGCAAGTGTACAACCTCATGCATGAGATACGAAAGAAGGGCATGGAAGGACCAACAGATGGACGGAACACCTCCGAAAAAGCAAAAAGGAAGACCACCGAAGACGGGCCTACCCTTACCATGTGGTGCCACATCATTGATCAAGAACCCGTGGCGATATCGTGGCCAGATCCCCAAGTGTATGTTCCCACACGTTGGAGGATGGTATGAGATAGAGCCTGATGGAAACTGCGGGTACAGAGCAATTGCGCATGGTCTGGGCTTAGGGGAAGATCAATGGGCTTTTGTTCGACGTACCATGATCGCTACGTTGAGAAAAGAGTATGAGCTACTCGCGCCACTTTGGGTGTCTACGATGACACTTGAGGAAATGGAGGCGAAGCTTGATTGGTTTCCCTCGCCGAATAGGCCGGCCCTACCGGAGACGTGGTTGGAGCTCTCGGATATGGGATGTTTGGTGGCAACGACATTCACATGTGTGTTCGTTACCGTCGGGGGTGGCGTGGGGACGACATACCTGCCTATGAAGGGGGCGACAAACGAAGCATTGACTGGCGAGTTTCTGAAGATGGTATGCATTTGTCATGTCGCGAAAGAGCAACATTTTATTACGGTACGTTAATACAATCACATTTGTTTATACTATCTTGTGTTAAAGCATATGTATGATGCATTGATTTTGATGCAGATTGGGCTGGCCAAAACTTCGCCCTTGCCTCCTATTTACTCGGGGTGGCTGTATCATCATGACCCATGTGCGGGTGATTACGTAGATCAATGGCTATTAGACCGTTCGATGGAGTACGAACCAGACAAGGCCAAACCGAAGACAAAACGAAAGAAGAAGGTCGAAACAGTCGATTTATGTAATGAATGATATGTATGTATTATGATGCAATGAGTTTGACATTTCTATTCGAACATTTATTTGGGTTTCCTTCGTCGTTGTTTTAGTGTGTATTCACAAACAATCCATAAAAAACATTCAAATAGAAGTGATAGCAATCATTGTTGGCATAATCCAAACAACTTCAACAAAACATTCAAACTCAAGTCATAACATTCAAACTTCAACAAAAAAACACTCAAACTTCAACAAAACATTATCATCCAAAGTCTAATGCTCAAATGACAAAGCAGCCAAGTTCAATGGTTCGAAAGGAAGGGATACATTTGCTCCAATGATTGCCGTAACGCCTCGGCTAGGTCTTCGCATTGGTCATCTCCATGGTGGTGATCGCGATATGGATCCAGCCGTCCGTAGCAACTATCGAGGCACTGCACGCAAGATAAGTGGATACAATTAATAAACAGATTGTACCAAAAAATAAACAAGATATAATTACATGATTACTTACCTGCTGCTGAGTGTAACGATCCTCTTGAGGGAGGATGAATGGATGTGTATGCTGCAGGTACCACTGCATGTAATCATCGCTACACTCGTGGGATTGGCGGACTGGAGGACCCATGGCTTGTAGGCTAATGGAATGTTCATTGCGGGCATTCCATGCATGTAAGGATCTATCGTATTCCACCGTGTAACTGTTGATCTTCGTGCCCCTCCATGCCTTAATTGGAACAATCGGTGGTCTTGGACATTGTTGTGCACGCCCAAACTGCCTAGCTACTCGATCCGGCATGTAAGGCTTAGTGACCCACAAACAGGATATGACTCCATGGAATCGCGATGAAGCAAACATCCCATTGTTGAAGTCAATTGAGCCGTATGGCATCCACTCAACGTAAACAAAATTGAATTTCAAACAACTTATCATGCATATATATTTTAACATACTAGATAAGGACCGTATATGTACTTACACTCTCAGCACGCATCTCATCCAGCTCCTACCTATAATTTCTGGTCCGATTGGGTTCATGAGACATGTCCCATTTTCTGGCGTATGAGATCGGATGTTGGGGGTCCCAGTAAACACTCTGTGCAGGTCTAAACATGGGAAAATATTGATATATCCATGCCTACAAAACAATTACATATAAGTCATTTCCCAAATAACAAACATATAATATATCTATAACAAAAATTCATATATTTTTATTCAAGCCATTTCATACCTGAATCAGAGTGAAGCATGTGGACATGACCCGCGCATCCTTCCTTGTGCACTCGCCCAAGCTGCGGTACACGTGTGTAAGAACACCGATACCCCATGCATAGTTCGTGACTTTTGTGAGATCAGTCACGAACGGAGTGTAATACACGGGCAACCGATGTTGAGACTTGTCAGGAAAGAGGGCAGACCCCACCAAGTACAGCAAGAACCCAGCCGCCTGCTTCTTGTTAGTCAACACCTGGCAATGAGTCTTAAAATCTCCCGCATGCACGTTACCGGCGACGATAGCATCATCCTCCAGCTCAAAAAACTCATGCGCCTGCTCCATCAACGCCTTCTTCAAATCATTGCATGAGAGCTGCTCGTGCCATTTCTTCGGGGGACCCATGTCTTGCCCTTGTATTTGCAGCCCAAGGATCATCCACACATCATGGAGAGTTATAGTCATCTCTCCCCATGGCATGTGGAATGAGTTCGTTTCCGGTTGCCAACGCTCGACGAAGGCACCGATCAGCGTCTCATCCACATGCTCATGCATGATGTCTGATAGATGACATAGCCCGGATGCAGACGCCATGCTACCCCACGCATCTTCCAACGTGCAACGCCATGAGCGTAACTGCTTCCCTCGCTGCTGGAACCTCAAGGGTGGCACCGTCTGTATATGAACATAATTAAGTAATCCTTCGGACTTATTCAAATCAAGATTAATAATTAAAAAAAATACAGTTACATGTAACTTACAACGCGCTGGTAGAGGAGGTACACCACGTGGTTCACAAAACTCTTTAGGAGTTCAGGGCTCTCCGGACCTCCAGGAATGCTCACCACCAGTTCAGGATCGTATCTCACATTCTTCTTTGATCGAGGTGGTTTTGCCCGCGAAGAAGAGGCTTCCTGAGGCTCTTCGTCCCCGCCCGGAGCGTCATCTCTTGGGATCCAGGCATTGCTGGACTGGTCCTGAGTCCCCTGGTCCTGAGTCCCCCATGTATTTGCCTGATCCTACATTTATTAAATTGATCATATGCAATAAGAATTTGTAAACAAATGCATGTTATACTAAATGTACTTACCATCGGCTGATGATAGGGAGCGTTCAGGTACAATGCCGGGTTCTCCCACGGGTTGTCCTGCTCATCAACCCCCTGATAATAATCCATCGGGATACGATGAGGGCTCACGTGCGGCGGGAGTACCGGAGGACTAAAATTCCGCCCGTAGTAGTTATTCTGATCTATTGTATCAGAATAACCATGCAGCGGACTCCCCTGGTAGTCCCGGTAGTTGTGAAGAGGCTCAGACTATGCCCTACCTCCATGAGAAGAAGGAACCGCCATCAAGCTCTGAACTCCTATCATTCCAGCGACCCCACTACTGCTACCGGCTCCAGTCTGGTATGCGCCACTACTGCTACCGGCTCCAGTCTGGTATGCACCGGTCTCATCATATCGGTAGCAGACATTCCTCCGTTGCCTCCTAAACCTGTCGACCTCTTCACCAGTCCTATAGGACTGTTCACGTACAAGGTTGCGGCGTATCCGACGTTCAGTTCTGTCCCCATGCTCCATCTGCGGTTACATATCAAGACATTTTATTACCCAAAAAATTTACAGCCAACAACTCGGTCAACAACTCGGCCGAGTTTTCGACCGAGTTGTTCACGGTGAACCAGAAGCCCAGATGCAGAGAATTCACACGTTACGTGTAAACTAACGTCACACGTAACTTGTGGTGCACATTCACACGTTACATGTGAATGTGCACATTTCAATTTGCCGGGGAGTCGCCAGCGGCACTCCGGCGACTCTCCGGCCGTCTTCTCCGACGAGCATTCACAATTCCGGCGAGTTTTTTCCATCAAAATATACATGCAATTCATCCAAAATTCCACAATTTTTACAAATCTATCAATACTATCACTTCCACTTCCATATTTTCACACAAAATTCAACATAAATCCTCATGCAAACAATAACTTCAAAATTACCCAAAAAATCAAAAACAACCACAAAACCTTCCCCAAAGCATAGATCTACCACCCTAAACATCAAAATAACATAGATCTACAATATGGATCTATAATTCCTAACCAATAACTTCAAATCTAACAAAACAAATCAAACAACGACGAGTAATAACTAACCTTTCAAATATCTCGAACGTAACGCGCGGAGTCGATCGATTCGTTACGAGGAGAGCAAAGAGACGCGTAACGAGGAGAGCAACACGAATTGCGGCTTCAAATGAATGAAGGAGGAGAGCAAGATCTGGCTTTTAAAGCCAGATCCATGCCACACGTTACGTGTGGCATGTACCCACACGTAACGTGTGGATGTGTCCCACGCGTAACGTGTGGGACAGTCTCCCACGTTACGTGTGGGGCTTGAACAGGTGCCTTCCCGAGCGTAACGCGGGAAGCCTATTCCCACGTTACGCGCGAGCCCTATGCGCCAAAAGGCAAAAATGCCTATGCGCCGAATAGTATGGCCCTATATATATGTATGTATGTGATGGTTAATGTTTGCCCACAAAAATGATTAATGGAGTAGGTTTTATGTGTCGTGCGTATTCGTACGTTCACACCTAAGCGTTCATTCTTATCTAATTCGTTTTATAAAAATAAATCAATTTTTTTAAAAAAAATTATAATTCTATTTAATATTTGTCACAATTACAAATTAAATTACCCAATTACAAATCTTAGAAAATATAAACGATAATCTCTTATAAAACCAAAAAACAAACATATATTAGTGTAAACTTATTAGAATATTTATATATTAAAAAATTAAATAGTAATATATTTTGTTCCATAACTTTACTAATCAAGCTCTTTTTTGGTTAAAATTTATTAATCAAGCTCTGTTATGTGAAAACTTGAACCCTACCTTCTAGAAAATATCAAAGTATAAGTACACCTATATACATGTTTGTTCATTTTCTTTTCTTTTTTATTATTTTTAATCATTTAAATTAAAAAAAGAGTTGTTATATGTATTTTCTTAGATCTATACAAGTTGGTCAATGCACACGATGGTGGAACTCAGATCAATATACTTACCTTACTTTTTTTTAATTCTATTACAATTATTTTCCAATGTACATGAAATGAATGATAGCAGCATGCTTGAAGAAATTAAAGTGTTCATTGTGAAGATATTTTTATTCAGAATTGATATTGATGAGTTCAAGTTGTATAAACATAGTTGTGGATTCGTTGTTTCCAATATGTCTAACGATCCAACTTTAATTGTTGAACTCAAAAAGTTGATTTCAGATACTCAGATATTTACTATATTGTTCCTATATAACATATATAACACAATATTATATGTTTCATTAACTAATTACTTATACACTTAGATTTAATATTTCATAACAATGTCGAACCTCTGTCGTCTGAGCCCGAACACTCCACTGTGCCGTCTAATGAAATGCTCACTCCTTCCAAGCGCTCTAATGACAGCCTATTGCTAGAAGATGAGAATGAAGAAGATGGTGCACAAGACCAACTTTCTACTTCACGTACCGAAAAATTGGTGAAGAAAGAGGAGGACTAAGTGTGTTGCACATGACATTCAAGTTATTAATTCTTACATAAGACTTATTATATGGTTTTCACTTTATCAACATTATTATCATACAATGTTTTTTTTATTTTGGGAGATTTATTTGATATTCATCGTTATTATTATATGACATTATTGGTGTTAAATTTTGTTGGTTTTATTTTATAATAATTAATTACCATTATTTATTTAATATTATTACATACACTTCTTTATTACAAGAATCCGTGCAAGGCACGGGTCATTCTACTAGTTGCTACCTAATTCAAATAAAAAAAATTGGTGTGAGTAATAAGTGAAAATTGTTTTAAGGTGCTCACGTGCGTATATCCAAAATGAGGGTTACATCCGGATAATAAAAACAAACAAGAATAACAACAATAGACGACTAAAAAAATGGAAAAAACCTCTGGATAATATTATTAAAATTAATACAGATGGATCTACCAAGACTAATGGCGAATCCAGCTATGGATTCATATTACGAAATAGCAAAGGCGAACCCATTCAAATCTTTGGAGAAAAGTGTGGAATATCAAACCTGCTAAAAACAGAAACACTTACAGTGAGAAATGCTATGGTTAAAGCCTATGAATTAGGTTTTAACAACATTCACCTTGAATGCGACAACCTTACTATTGTAAATGTCCTGAATAAGATCTGACACTGTCCTTGGGATATTGAAATGTTAATTTCGGATATCCTTTGTATATTACAACTGTTTTCTTCAGTGTAGATCTTTCATGTCTTTCGAGAAACTAACGTTGTTGGTGACTGTATTGCGAAGCTGGGGTAGCAGAGGTCTTCGGAAGATATTCAAACCAATCTAGAGCTTTTAGTTCTCATCCGCAAGGATGCTATAAAATGAGAATCCGTATCGTCTGTGATTTTCAGTCTAATTTTTACCTTATAAAAAAAAGGGAAATTCCTGTTAGTGCCCCTGAGTTTAGGGTTATTTCTGTTGGTGTCCCACGATTAAGTTTTTTCCTATTGGTATCCCTAAGGTTTTGGTTTGTTCGCTTTGTAACCGAAATTTTTCATATCCGTATCATTTATGTTCGAATTGATCAAATAGAAGCTCATCATTATGTTTATTGACCTCAACTTAGTAGGATTCGACTCCTAAAACACTCAAATCCATACTCGAACCATTCCGATTTGAATTCTTAAGGTCGAAACGGGTTGTTGCTTCGGAATTCAAATCAACATGGTTCGGACATGAATTTGTGTATTTTAGGAGTCAAATCTTACTAATTTGAGGGCGATGAACACAATGGTAGACTTGGATTTAATCAATTTGAACTAGAATGATACAAACATAAAAAAAAATTGATTATAAAACAAACAAATTCAAACCTTAAAAACACTAACAGAAAAAAAAACTTAATCTTGAGACACCAATAAAAAACACCCTAAATACAAAATGAGGGTTACATCCGGATAATAAAAACAAACAAGAATAACAACAATAGACGACTAAAAAAATGGAAAAAACCTCTGGATAATATTATTAAAATTAATACAGATGGATCTACCAAGACTAATGGCGAATCCAGCTATGGATTCATATTACGAAATAGCAAAGGCGAACCCATTCAAATCTTTGGAGAAAAGTGTGGAATTTCAAACCTGCTAAAAACAGAAACACTTATAGTGAGAAATGCTATGGTTAAAGCCTATGAATTGGGTTTTAACAACATTCACCTTGAATGCGACAACCTTACTATTGTAAATGTCCTGAATAAGATCTGACACTGTCCTTGGGATATTGAAATGTTAATTTTGGATATCCTTTGTATATTACAACTGTTTTCTTCAGTGTAGATCTTTCATGTCTTTCGAGAAACTAACGTTGTTGGTGACTGTATTACGAAGCTGGGGTAGCAGAGGTCTTCGGAAGATATTCAAACCAATCTAGAGCTTTTAGTTCTCATCCGCAAGGATGCTATAAAATGAGAATCCGTATCGTCTGTGATTTTCAGTCTAATTTTTACCTTATAAAAAAAAGGGAAATTCCTGTTAGTGCCCCTGAGTTTAGGGTTATTTCTGTTGGTGTCCCACGATTAAGTTTTTTCCTGTTGGTATCCCTAAGGTTTTGGTTTGTTCGCTTTGTAACCGAAATTTTTCATATCCGTATCATTTATGTTCGAATTGATCAAATAGAAGCTCATCATTATGTTTATTGACCTCAACTTAGTAGGATTCGACTCCTAAAACACTCAAATCCATACTCGAACCATTCCGATTTGAATTCTTAAGGTCGAAACGGGTTGTTGCTTCGGAATTCAAATCAACATGATTCGGACATGAATTTGTGTATTTTAGGAGTCAAATCTTACTAATTTGAGGGCGATGAACACAATGGTAGACTTGGATTTAATCAATTTGAACTAGAATGGTACAAACATAAAAAAAAAATTGATTATAAAACAAACAAATTCAAACCTTAAAAACACTAACAGAAAAAAAAACTTAATCTTGAGACACCAATAAAAAACACCCTAAATACAAAATGAGGGTTACATCCGGATAATAAAAACAAACAAGAATAACAACAATAGACGACTAAAAAAATGGAAAAAACCTCTGGATAATATTATTAAAATTAATACAGATAGATCTACCAAGACTAATGGGGAATCCAGCTATGGATTCATATTACGAAATAGCAAAGGCGAACCCATTCAAATCTTTGGAGAAAAGTGTGGAATTTCAAACCTGCTAAAAACAGAAACACTTACAGTGAGAAATGCTATGGTTAAAGCCTATGAATTAGGTTTTAACAACATTCACCTTGAATGCGACAACCTTACTATTGTAAATGTCCTGAATAAGATCTGACACTGTCCTTGGGATATTGAAATGTTAATTTCGGATATCCTTTATATATTACAACTGTTTTCTTCAGTGTAGATCTTTCATGTCTTTCGAGAAACTAACGTTGTTGGTGACTGTATTGCGAAGCTGGGGTAGCAGAGGTCTTCGGAAGATATTCAAACCAATCTAGAGCTTTTAGTTCTCATCCGCAAGGATGCTATAAAATGAGAATCCGTATCGTCTGTGATTTTCAGTCTAATTTTTACCTTATAAAAAAAAGGGAAATTCCTGTTAGTGCCCCTGAGTTTAGGGTTATTTCTGTTGGTGTCCCACGATTAAGTTTTTTCCTATTGGTATCCCTAAGGTTTTGGTTTGTTCGCTTTGTAACCGAAATTTTTCATATCCGTTTCATTTATGTTCGAATTGATCAAATAGAAGCTCATCATTATGTTTATTGACCTCAACTTAGTAGGATTCGACTCCTAAAACACTCAAATCCATACTCGAACCATTTCGATTTGAATTCTTAAGGTCGAAACGGGTTGTTGCTTCGGAATTCAAATCAACATGGTTCGGACATGAATTTGTGTATTTTAGGAGTCAAATCTTACTAATTTGAGGGCGATGAACACAATGGTAGACTTGGATTTAATCAATTTGAACTAGAATGGTACAAACATAAAAAAAAATTGATTATAAAACAAACAAATTCAAACCTTAAAAACACTAACAGAAAAAAAAACTTAATCTTGAGAGACCAATAAAAAACACCCTAAATACAAAATGAGGGTTACATCCGGATAATAAAAACAAACAAGAATAACAACATTAGACGACTAAAAAAATGGAAAAAACCTCTGGATAATATTATTAAAATTAATACAAATGGATCTACCAAGACTAATGGCGAATCCAGCTATGGATTCATATTACGAAATAGCAAAGGCGAACCCATTCAAATCTTTGGAGAAAAGTGTGGAATTTCAAACCTGCTAAAAACAGAAACACTTACAGTGAGAAATGCTATGGTTAAAGCCTATGAATTAGGTTTTAACAACATTCACCTTGAATGCGACAACCTTACTATTGTAAATGTCCTGAATAAGATCTGACACGGTCCTTGGGATATTGAAATGTTAATTTCGGATATCCTTTGTATATTACAACTGTTTTCTTCAGTGTAGATCTTTCATGTCTTTCGAGAAACTAACGTTGTTGGTGACTGTATTACGAAGCTGGGGTAGCAGAGGTCTTCGGAAGATATTCAAACCAATCTAGAGCTTTTAGTTCTCATCCGCAAGGATGCAATAAAATGAGAATCCGTATCGTCTGTGATTTTCAGTCTAATTTTTACCTTATAAAAAAAAGTGAAATTCCTGTTAGTGCCCCTGAGTTTAGGGTTATTTCTGTTGGTGTCCCACGATTAAGTTTTTTCCTGTTGGTATCCCTAAGGTTTTGGTTTGTTCGCTTTGTAACCGAAATTTTTCATATCCGTATCATTTATGTTCGAATTGATCAAATAGAAGCTCATCATTATGTTTATTGACCTCAACTTAGTAGGATTCGACTCCTAAAACACTCAAATCCATACTCGAACCATTCCGATTTGAATTCTTAAGGTCGAAACGGGTTGTTGCTTCGGAATTCAAATCAACATGATTCGGACATGAATTTGTGTATTTTAGGAGTCAAATCTTACTAATTTGAGGGCGATGAACACAATGATAGACTTGGATTTAATCAATTTGAACTAGAATGGTACAAACATAAAAAAAAATTGATTATAAAACAAACAAATTCAAACCTTAAAAACACTAACAGAAAAAAAAACTTAATCTTGAGACACCAATAAAAAACACCCTAAATACAAAATGAGGGTTACATCCGGATAATAAAAACAAACAAGAATAACAACAATAGACGACTAAAAAAATGGAAAAAACCTCTGGATAATATTATTAAAATTAATACAGATGGATCTACCAAGACTAATGGCGAATCCAGATATGGATTCATATTACGAAATAGCAAAGGCGAACCCATTCAAATCTTTGGAGAAAAGTGTGGAATTTCAAACCTGCTAAAAACAGAAACACTTACAGTGAGAAATGCTATGTTAAAGCCTATGAATTAGGTTTTAACAACATTCACCTTGAATGCGACAACCTTACTATTGTAAATGTCCTGAATAAGATCTGACACTGTCCTTGGGATATTGAAATGTTAATTTCGGATATCCTTTGTATATTACAACTGTTTTCTTCAGTGTAGATCTTTCATGTCTTTCGAGAAACTAACGTTGTTGGTGACTGTATTGCGAAGCTGGGGTAGCAGAGGTCTTCGGAAGATATTCAAACCAATCTAGAGCTTTTAGTTCTCATCCGCAAGGATGCTATAAAATGAGAATCCGTATCGTCTGTGATTTTCAGTCTAATTTTTACCTTATAAAAAAAAGGGAAATTCCTGTTAGTGCCCCTGAGTTTAGGGTTATTTCTGTTGGTGTCCCACGATTAAGTTTTTTCCTATTGGTATCCCTAAGGTTTTGGTTTGTTCGCTTTGTAACCGAAATTTTTCATATCCGTATCATTTATGTTCGAATTGATCAAATAGAAGCTCATCATTATGTTTATTGACCTCAACTTAGTAGGATTCGACTCCTAAAACACTCAAATCCATACTCGAACCATTCCGATTTGAATTCTTAAGGTCGAAACGGGTTGTTGCTTCGGAATTCAAATCAACATGATTCGGACATGAATTTGTGTATTTTAGGAGTCAAATCTTACTAATTTGAGGGCGATGAACACAATGGTAGACTTGGATTTAATCAATTTGAACTAGAATGGTACAAACATAAAAAAAAAATTGATTATAAAACAAACAAATTCAAACCTTAAAAACACTAACAGAAAAAAAAACTTAATCTTGAGACACCAATAAAAAACACCCTAAATACAAAATGAGGGTTACATCCGGATAATAAAAACAAACAAGAATAACAACAATAGACGACTAAAAAAATGGAAAAAACCTCTGGATAATATTATTAAAATTAATACAGATGGATCTACCAAGACTAATGGCGAATCCAGCTATGGATTCATATTACGAAATAGCAAAGGCGAACCCATTCAAATCTTTGGAGAAAAGTGTGGAATTTCAAACCTGCTAAAAACAGAAACACTTACAGTGAGAAATGCTATGGTTAAAGCCTATGAATTAGGTTTTAACAACATTCACCTTGAATGCGACAACCTTACTATTGTAAATGTCCTGAATAAGATCTGACACTGTCCTTGGGATATTGAAATGTTAATTTCGGATATCCTTTGTATATTACAACTGTTTTCTTCAGTGTAGATCTTTTATGTCTTTCGAGAAACTAACGTTGTTGGTGACTGTATTGCGAAGCTGGGGTAGCAGAGGTCTTCGGAAGATATTCAAACCAATCTAGAGCTTTTAGTTCTCATCCGCAAGGATGCTATAAAATGAGAATCCGTATCGTCTGTGATTTTCAGTCTAATTTTTACCTTATAAAAAAAAGGGAAATTCCTGTTAGTGCCCCTGAGTTTAGGGTTATTTCTGTTGGTGTCCCACGATTAAGTTTTTTCCTATTGGTATCCCTAAGGTTTTGGTTTATTCGCTTTGTAACCGAAATTTTTCATATCCGTATCATTTATGTTCGAATTGATCAAATAGAAGCTCATCATTATGTTTATTGACCTCAACTTAGTAGGATTCGACTCCTAAAACACTCAAATCCATACTCGAACCATTCCGATTTGAATTCTTAAGGTCGAAACGGGTTGTTGCTTCGGAATTCAAATCAACATGGTTCGGACATGAATTTGTGTATTTTAGGAGTCAAATCTTACTAATTTGAGGGCGATGAACACAATGGTAGACTTGGATTTAATCAATTTGAACTAGAATGATACAAACATAAAAAAAAAAAATTATAAAACAAACAAATTCAAACCTTAAAAACACTAATAGAAAAAAAAACTTAATCTTGAGACACCAATAAAAAAACACCCTAAATACAGGCACCAACCTGAATTCCCCCCCCCCCCCCCCCCCACCAACCTCAAATCCATACTCGAACCATTCCGATTTGAATTCTTAAGGTCGAAACGGGTTGTTGCTTCGGAATTCAAATCAACATGGTTCGGACATGAATTTGTGTATTTTAGGAGTCAAATCTTACTAATTTGAGGGCGATGAACACAATGGTAGACTTGGATTTAATCAATTTGAACTAGAATGATACAAACATAAAAAAAAAAAAATTATAAAACAAACAAATTCAAACCTTAAAAACACTAATAGAAAAAAAAACTTAATCTTGAGACACCAATAAAAAAACACCCTAAATACAGGCACCAACCTGAATTCCCCCCCCCCCCCCCCCCACCAACCTCAAATCCATACTCGAACCATTCCGATTTGAATTCTTAAGGTCGAAACGGGTTGTTGCTTCGTAATTCAAATCAACATGGTTCGGACATGAATTTGTGTATTTTAGGAGTCAAATCTTACTAATTTGAGGGCGATGAACACAATGGTAGACTTGGATTTAATCAATTTGAACTAGAATGATACAAACATAAAAAAAAAAAATTATAAAACAAACAAATTCAAACCTTAAAAACACTAATAGAAAAAAAAACTTAATCTTGAGACACCAATAAAAAAACACCCTAAATACAGGCACCAAACTTAATCTTAAGGTCGAAACGGGTTGTTGCTTCGGAATTCAAATCAACATGGTTCGGACATGAATTTGTGTATTTTAGGAGTCAAATCTTACTAATTTGAGGGCGATGAACACAATGGTAGACTTGGATTTAATCAATTTGAACTAGAATGATACAAACATAAAAAAAAAAAAATTATAAAACAAACAAATTCAAACCTTAAAAACACTAATAGAAAAAAAAACTTAATCTTGAGACACCAATAAAAAAACACCCTAAATACAGGCACCAACCTGAATTCCCCCCCCCCCCCCCCCCCACCAACCTCAAATCCATACTCGAACCATTCCGATTTGAATTCTTAAGGTCGAAACGGGTTGTTGCTTCGGAATTCAAATCAACATGGTTCGGACATGAATTTGTGTATTTTAGGAGTCAAATCTTACTAATTTGAGGGCGATGAACACAATGGTAGACTTGGATTTAATCAATTTGAACTAGAATGATACAAACATAAAAAAAAAAAATTATAAAACAAACAAATTCAAACCTTAAAAACACTAATAGAAAAAAAAACTTAATCTTGAGACACCAATAAAAAAACACCCTAAATACAGGCACCAACCTGAATCCCCCCCCCCCCCCCCACCAACCTCAAATCCATACTCGAACCATTCCGATTTGAATTCTTAAGGTCGAAACGGGTTGTTGCTTCGGAATTCAAATCAACATGGTTCGGACATGAATTTGTGTATTTTAGGAGTCAAATCTTACTAATTTGAGGGCGATGAACACAATGGTAGACTTGGATTTAATCAATTTGAACTAGAATGATACAAACATAAAAAAAAAAAAATTATAAAACAAACAAATTCAAACCTTAAAAACACTAATAGAAAAAAAAACTTAATCTTGAGACACCAATAAAAAAACACCCTAAATACAGGCACCAACCTGAATCCCCCCCCCCCCCCCAAAAACTGCCAGTTGCCATTAGCAACATTTCCTTCGTCTCCCAAGTTCAACGAGTCGTCACAATCTTCGTGAGAACGGACAAAGTTCCAATTTACAGGTACACTTCATCCCTCCGGTGCTTCTTATCCATGATGTTTAAAGTCTTTTTCAGTGATTTATTTTGATCGATTTACTTCTCAACTGCTTGAGTTGGATACCTATTACTGAAGTTTATGCGTATTTTCTTTTAAGAACCGAAATCTGCTGGAAATCTAGGTATTGATGTTCGATTAGGTTGGCTACTGCCGACTGGGCTATGGAATCGAGATTGTTTTGGGGGATTTCTCTCTCTTCATATTTCTGGATCAGATATTGGCAATACGTATTTGGTTTGTCTTTTTTTTATCATTCTAATTACGAAATTTCTAGAGGAGAACTACATTGTAACGTTGGCGTCCATTTGATATATTCTGATCTTGTATTCCTCCAATGGCTGAAAGTACCACCTGTTGCTGTCTTATAAGATGGCTAGGTCTAGATCTGAATCAGTGAATAACTGAATATGATACTTGACTTAATAGGATTAAAATGCCTGACTTCGAGGGTTCAAGGGAAGAAAATGTATATCTGGCCAAATTAGCTGAGCAGGCTGAAAGGTACGAGGAGATGGTTGAGTTCATGGAAAAGGTTGTTGAGGCGGCTGATGTTGAGGAATTGACTGTTGAGGAAAGGAACCTTCTCTCTGTTGCTTACAAGAATGTGATTGGAGCAAGGAGGGCGTCTTGGAGAATTATCTCATCAATTGAACAGAAAGAAGAGAGCCGTGGAAATGAAGATCATGTGGTTTCCATTAGAGATTATAGGACAAAGATTGAATCTGAGCTTAACAAGATCTGTGATGGGATATTGAAGCTTCTTGATTCTCACCTCGTCCCAGCAGCCGGATCTGCAGAATCAAAAGTTTTTTATCTGAAGATGAAAGGTGATTATCACCGGTATTTAGCCGAGTTCAAGGCTGGAGCTGAGAGGAAGGAGGCTGCTGAAAGCACAATGGCGGCTTATAAGTCTGCTCAGGTGGGTCATCTGAACTCTCTTATTCGTCTGTTTATGATTTTCTTTTGGAGGTAACTTGTTTATGTTTGTTATTGCAGGATGTTTCTCTCACTGAGTTAGCTTCTACTCATCCGATAAGATTGGGGTTAGCTCTTAATTTTTCAGTGTTCTACTACGAAATTTTAAACTCACCTGATCGTGCTTGCGCTCTTGCTAAGCAGGTTAGTGATTCTGTGGTCTCATATGCTTTGTTATTGCTGCTGTTGGAAAGAAAATGGTTTTTGGTTGCTATATTATCATGTTTTCTTTCTTATAACTATTCCACCTTGATGGCTACTTAGCATGAGACATGCAATCCTTCTTCGAAAGCTCTTGCAGCCTTTTGTTCACTGTTATTGATTCATGTCACTTGCAGCTTCAAGGTCAAAATGACAACATAAGATACACGGGTTAACATCTATCCCCTTCCTCCCCCCAACCCTTCTGTGAATACTGAATAGTCTTATCATAATCAAACATCCCTCATCTTTCTCTTTCTAAAATTAACTTTGGGCTATGGAGGCATTTACTGAGGTTTTATATTGCCTATAGAAATAGTTCTCCCCACCCACTTTACATGTAGTCTGTTAGGGGTTAGGCAGGCATAAGATATCGCATACAAGTGCTAGGTTTTTCTGACATTGTTCGATGCTTTTGATTTATTAGGATTGGAATTACAAAATTCCTTGTAACTGGGTGATGGCATTTTGTTAATGAACATTCATGGTTTATGAAATTGATGTATTTTCAAGTCCTAGTTGCTTTGGGGATGGTTTAAGGTATTCTATAATGGTACTGCATTGGTTATCTTGTCCTCTTATATATATGAAGAAAATCGCTTGTAGAAGGCGTTGTTGCAGTGTATTGCCATCTTGCAGTTGTGCTAGAGTAAGTTGTTGTTCTTGCACTCTTCATCTAGTGCATCCTCAATAAAATCCCTAGTAGATCCATCTTGTTGCTGTTTGGGGCTCGGCGAGAATGATTATTTGTATACATGATTGGTGAATACATGGAACTTTTTATATTAGTGGAGATTTTCACCAAGGTTGGCCTTTTTCTTTCCGAATTAAGTAGAATTGGCCATTCATTTTTATAAGACATGTGTCTTCTGTCTGAACTTTACTGCTTGGGAGCAATTATGGAATCTGGAATTGTTTGCTAAGTAGACAGTGGAGTGAATTATCGTCAATACTTCAGGGCTGTATAAATGGTCTCTGGGCATTTGTTGGTCCAGATGCTCATAGAGCTAACCTTTCTGAACCTGAACAGGCAATTGTGTGTATGAAAAATATAGTATAATATTTTGAATTATAGTCTAGAGAAACATTTGAACCCTAGAGTTTTTTGCAATATGCTGCTAAATTTTAAGCATTCTGCCACTGCTTTTCCTGGATTTCAAGTTGGTCAAATTGGAGAAATTTGCGTTCTGGGTTGCTGCAGTTGATTGATGTATGGTTTTGCACTATAATGAAGGTTTATAAAGTTGTAGGATAGCTAGTTACTCGTTATGTTTTCTTTGGTTTCATCATAGTGGTGGGTAGGTAGTGTGACGATTGACGATTGAACAGCTTGGTTGTCGCTTTCTGTTTATCACTTGAGATTTAGCATAGTTTTTGTACCAATCAAATTTATCATCAAGTGCATGCATTGCTTTGATTGCACGGTCCTCTACTCTCATCAAGTGCATGCATTGCTTTGATTGCACGGTCCTCTACTCTGTAGTGTCTCTAGAATTTGTCTCTTATATTGTGTTTCCTTGGCAGGAATCTCAATTTAATTTCAAACATGTGAACCGCTTTAATTGTGGACATGTCTACTAGATATTGCTAAAGAATCTCAGTCTGATCTACTCAGCTCACATGTTACTCTCTTACCCATTTGAGACAGTCCAATTTTTATTTTCCCTGTTTGCTCATTTACACCTGTTGGTACTGCTGCTATAGTCTCCAAACATTGGCAGGGCTTCCCTCTTTATCCTAAAAATGCAATGCACCAAGTGAATTCAATTCAATTGGCCAGTAAATCCAATTTGGACCCTCTAACATATTGATTCTGTGTTTAATTTTGGACTTAGGCTTTTGACGAGGCCATATCTGAGCTCGATACTTTGGGAGAGGAATCTTACAAGGACAGCACATTGATCATGCAACTTCTCCGGGACAACTTGACATTGTGGACATCTGAAATCGCGGTAACTCTCCCTTCCTATTTACTCACATTGGAAATTAGAGGAATTGATATTAACCTTGTTTTCTTCGTCCTGGGATTTTTGGTTGTGGAGCAGGAGGAAGCAGGTGAAGATGCTGTTAAGGAAGAAACTGATGGGAAATGATTGAATTGAAAGGGAAACACAAGCCATTCATATTCTCTGTCTTGTTTCAGCCTTCCTGGGTTTTTAGCTTAATTGATTGCATTGTTGAGTAATTGAACAACTGGTTTAACTTCTCATTGCAACGGTTAAAAGAAATTTTACTTCTGCAGCTCTAAATTTACTGTCAACAAAATACATAAATGTTCCCTCAGAAGAAGTCAGACACTATAATTTTACACTAGTTGCTAGGGGCCCAACTTTCAACTTTTCTCACCCGGTAAAATTCAGCCGTAGAACCATTTTTTACCCCCAAGTTACCATTCTTTAAGCTCAGCACTTGCTAGGGGCGAATCCAACCAGCGAGTTGGCGAGGTCGAAAGTAACACGCGTCCCCTGCTGTTGAACGTTCCCTATGATGGACAAAGACGACGTCGTAGGGGCAAACGCCAAGCAAAACGTCCCTTCGTCGTCCACCGGTATCATGTAGTTCTTCGCCGGCAAGGGCATCGCCTTATCGCCAGGAAAGTGCAGCGCCACCGACGGAACATCCACCGTGCTCATGGCCGATAGGTTGTAGCAAGTGTCGAACAGCGCCACCGCTTCCGCCTTAGGGAGATGCCGTGTCCCGTTCACGAACGCGTTTCTCAGATCGTCGTATACTTCAGTTTGTAGCCTCGTGATTGCCGTTCCGGAGTCGATTATCACGCCGCCGCTACCGGTCTTGTCCATCTGGAATGATGCTGCCGGAAGGGGGAGTAGCTTTCCGCCGACGCTGATTCCTGTCAATTGCAGGTAGTAGAACGTGTCGAGCTCACTGTTTCGGAGCAACGGCACGGTCACTGCGTCCGGCGTCACGTTCGAGTTGAACTCGAGAGTCGACGCGGAGTCGGAGTCGCGATCGACGAGGCAATAGGAGAACGACGTCGTGTTGATCTGAGCAGGAAAAGAGAGTCCTCCTCCACCGAGGCCGAGTAGGCCAGCGGCGCCGACGAAGAGTCCCTCATTACTGTGGCCGCAGCCGATGGCTACGTTGTCGACGGAGGCTCCGTCGAGAGTTACGGTTTCTGTGGCGAAGTCGCCGACTGTGTAGGATCCGTCGCCGTAGGAGACTTCGTAGAGGCACCGGTGGGATTGACATTGGGAGACGTCGAGCGCTTCGCACTGCGACGAATCGCAGGTTAGAGGTGCGTACGAAGAAGACGACGTCGGGTCGAAGATCGGATCGGTCTGACGGTAACAGTCCGCACAAGGCTGGCACTGAATCCAGCTGACGTCACTGCCGGTGTCAAGCACGACGTAGACCTGCTTCGCCGGCCGGCCGATTCCGACGCGGCTGAAGTACTCGCCGCTTCCCTGGCTTGTCCCGGACACCACGGGGCCTTCTAGAGCCTCCGCCTCGAGATTCGCGCTCAACGGCTTCAAATCCGACTTTTGTATTCCATTAACGGCGAGATCTAACCGCGTCTGGAGCGATTTAACTCGGAGTGTGTCTCGTTGCAGTCGGGATTGAGTTAGGGATTTGTAGTCCTTGTGGCGGTGGTGTTGGATTGAGCTGTGAATTGAAGCTCTGTTATGAAGCGGCAAAACGAGAGAGCTACTACTAGCTGAGGATTGAGATTGAGCGCTCTTCTGCATCTTCTCCTCCCATTGGCGTTGGAGAATTTGGGAGGACTTTGGCTTGGGAGAGAGATGATTGAGAGATTCTTTGATGGAAGCCGCTACGTCGAGCGTGGATGTAGTCGAGGCTGTGCTGACGATTCCACTGAGCGAGCTTCTAGAGAAAGCCATGGGAAGCTGAGAAAGAGCCAAGACGAAGATGATAATGGCAATAAAGGTAGTACAACAGAGCAGCCATTTCTGCGCCATTGATCAACAACAAAGAGAAGATGAAGAAGAAGAAGAAGAATAGGTTAATGCAGGCGTTGACAGAGTGGGAGACAAGATGTAGTTTTGAAGGGGGCAGGGAGAGAAACACTGAAGCAGAAGAAGGGGATTCTTTGGATGACAAAATTGATAACTATATAAAAGTTAGGGTTAGATGTTCAGTAGCCTTTGCAAAGCACATTCTTTCATGGCAGAAGTAATAAACAAAGGAAAAATCTTCAGCTGCTGATCTTGATTAAGCAGGGGGTTGATGATGAATTTTAAAAGCCTAAAAAAGGTATTATTTGGTGTTTAATGCTCACTTGCTTGACTGGTGGGGCCGCCTTTGTAAAGTCGAGGAGAGGTGGGGCCCACCGCACACTATGCCGTTGCAAGGAATCCCAAGCCCAAGGGAAGGGACTGGTGGGTCAGAAGAAAGAGGAGAAATCTTGGCCGTTTGATTGTAGTAAGAGATGGGAGTAAAGTTTAAAGTTCGTACGTCCTTTGACTCCTTTATTACCTTTTTTTGTTCCTTAGTGTGGTTGATAATTTCATAAAACCCGAAGAATGGTTTTGACTATCATGCTTACTTGTTCGTTAGTCTCTTCGTACACGTCTACATGAATCAAATTTGAGATCTATCGCTAAAGAAAGTCTAGTATTAAATTATTAAATTATTAAATTAATTAAATGTTGGTTTTAAGAGGTTTTTTTACGCGAGCGTTAGATACACTCATTTGAACATCATGGCGGGTACGGATTCAACACATTCGGCGCAAGCACAATGAGGTGGCTAATGGGCTTGTACAATTATCGTTTGATCTTTCTGATAATTTTGTTAATTTCTCTGAACTTCCTGCTAGTACTTTTGCTTTGTATTTGAAGGACTTGAACACCTACTCTGTTAGGGAGGTGGCAGTCACCAGCTAATAAAATTTCCATTACGGGCTCAGCCCGATTTTAGACCAAAAAAAAAAAAAAGATCACGCACCCAGAAACCGTGAGCGTGAAATGGGTCACGTATACGAAAAGTGTGGGCGTTACATGCTATAGGATATCCGATTTCGGTTTAGGGTAAACAGTACACGCCGACGCTAAGCGTGGGCGTGAGACAGTGTGACAACAAAATGTCATGCTCACGCTTTACTCTGTGTGTTTTTAAAACACACAGTTTTACGTGAGCGTGATTCTGTGTTATTTTTTTAGTAATATGAAAAATAATATTAAACTTAAAATATTTAAAGTTAACATAAATTCTTTTTAAAAATAAAATTAATGTTAAATTCTTTTTGATATTGTTTAATTGATTATTGTATATTATTATGTTAGTTGTAAAAAATATTAACACAATAAAGTTCGAATTATGTATAACTTTGAAAATATCAAAAATAAGGTTAAATTGATTATTTTATAAAAATAAAATTAATGTTAAATTAATTATTTTATAAACATAAATTTAAAATGATTTTATGTATAACTTTATAATATTTCATTCCTTAAGTTGTAATTTGATGGTAACTAGTTTTCAAACAGAAGTTAGAATTAAACATTACATAAATTCTTTTTAAAACACAAGCCCTCAATTTAACAACGTTGGTAGGTAGCACAAAAAAAAACAAATGTTAGTAGGAAGGGTCATATACTCAATGAATTCTTTATAAAACACAAGCCTTTACGAATTTGGTCATATAGCACACTCATTTCCTTACAGATATATAATTATTTGATTCTTTGATTGTCTTTGGTAAGAAATAATAAATGTAGACAATCAATATACTTTTGAAGGTAGGAAAATAAAGCAGAGAATCAAATTCGTAGTTCCAAAATAGATCCCAATAGGTAAATTATATACAAAATAATTGTATCAGATCCAATACTAAAACAAACTCTAAATAAAACTAATCATGTACAAATTCTAAATAAAACTAATCATGTGCAGGGGCGGGTCCATCCTCTCCCTCATCGCCCCAACACCGCTACTCTGACCGTGGTCATACTGTGAGTCCCTAAAAATGTGTGATGCACGCTGAGGTGGTGTCCTGGGGTTGACTCCCACTCTCGGTCGACACTCCCTTACTTGACTTGCTACCTCGGGGGCGTCCTCGTGGTCGAGAAGGCTTCTTGCCCTTGAGCGAATCCGAGTACTCGTCCTTGCAATGCTCAACCCTGCTCGGTTCCCTCTTTGTGGAGTATTTGCTGCTGGTGGCTCCCTTCGGCCTACCTTTTGAAACGCATTCTTTAGGCTCCTTCAACGTAGATTTCCGCGGGTATTTCAAGTCATAGAACAACGATGAGACTTGTTTTACGTGATTATCAGACATTACTTCGTCTTTGTAATCCCCAAACATCTCCCTAAAAATCACATGATGCACCGCGACGGGTACCGTGCCACCATCTCTCCTTTGTAGCGACCGAATCTCCTTCCCACTTCACTTGTTTCCAAAAGCGGTGAATCTCACACGGCATGATCAGAGTGTTTGTAATCATGACTATTCTGATTCTGTGGATGCCCGGAAGCCCATAGCATGTTGTCCACCAATGATCTTTGCAAACTTCCCGGATCTTTCCATCCAGTATAAAATAATACATATCCAAAAGTATCTTCAAGCACTTCTCCGTCACTTTGTAGAATAAAGGGGAAAATAAGGCATGGATGTGGGTTGGCAGGTCATGCACCTCCGTTGGAACTTTTGTACGTGACATTTCCATTGTTTCTCTAACCCTCTCACACTGGAACTCCAAGGCATAGTGGATCCTCTCAATAAATGAGTTGAAACCGTATTGAGAAGATTTCAAAACCTCTTTCAAGTTTTTGTGTATACCCTCAACCCTATAAAAAAAGAAAACGTTATAAACTATCTTGTACAATAATATCAAACATACAGATTAGAGTATAAGGTTACCTATTTGTGGTTCGGGTGAAGAAATGAAGATGAAAGTCGGTCCAAGCTCTGACTATATTCTCCTTGTATGGATTGAGCCACGTCCTTTCCACGTATCCAACAAGGCCATTGTGCCATGATTTTCCCAACTGTTGGAGTCTCATTTCGTACGTTTCCTCCGTGCTTGACAAAAACAACCCCCAACATTTATCTGTAAAAGCGTCGGCGCTATCCTTGGCCTTGAGGACGGTGATAGCATATGATTCAATATTGTGCTTAATGTGCACCCAACACAAAAGGTGTTTCACCGTATCTCCGAAAACTTCACCAATTGCAGTGATGGGAGTGATTTCTCGGTCGGTTACTATGACCGTTGGCTTTTCTCCCACATACGTATATATTTTCTCCAGACTTTCCATGATAAAAACGTAATGAGGTATGTCCTCCCCTTTAGTAAATGCATATGCAATGTTGAACGTCTTGCCGGTGGAGGAAAAACCAACAATCTCAACCAAAACCATGTCATACCTATACATATAACAAGTCTTAATATGATTGTATAAATAACAAAAATATTAAATATTAAAATTCATTAAACACGCACCTATTAGTCTTGTATGTGTTGTCAACAACAACGACATATGGAAATAGCTTCAACAAATGCAGTGACTTTGGATTGGCAAATAATAAGATATCCACTTCATCAATTTGCTTATCCCTACTATGATACACTTTGTACCCTTGTTTTTTTCAAGAATTTAGCGTCCATTGGGTTACCGTCAAATCTCCACGCTCCTCGAATTGAATCTTCTACCGAAAGTTGTTGATTTGTTTGACGGATGTCACATTTTCGGGGAATTGATTCCGAAGCTCATGAATAATGCACCTTGGCATCAATTTCATATTTCTCCATCTCCTAACCATGCTCTCCTGGTCTGAGTTCATTCGACCCATATATGCATGCCCAAGGAAACTAGTAGGAAGGTCGTGGTGTCCGTTCATTGGGTATCGCTCTCGCTTCGTGTAGGCGTGACTGAGCTTGCGCTCACGCTTTCTGTCCACGTGAGTAGTTGAGTTTATTTAGTAAAAAAATGAGCATAGCTAACACCTCCATTTTTTTAAGGACATGATAAATTTTTTATGTTGTGTGTCTCTTGTTGTTTTAAGATAATTTTGTCAGTGGAGAATTGAACATATGACTTTTTTATTAAATAGAACGTTTCTTTCGTGTGAACCAAAGTTATTAAAATCCGGATTTTAGGATTGGATCACGAGGGATTCTCTGAATTATATCCTAAAATCGGATCGTGCCGATTTTACAAACAAGTAAAAATTATTATAATAATAAAATATGAAAGTCGTATAAAATAAATACAGATAGATATTTGAATATATATATATATATAGGGGGGCGCTCTGGTAAAACGACAATTATGGTAAAACGGAAATACAATTATAGAGCGTTGGATTGAAGATTTTGAATGACTGGATTTGATGGAACAAAGAAGCCACATGGGGATGCAAGGCACCAGATTTGAATATCCTACCTTATTTATTGAATTACCGAAAATATGTTCCTACAAAATAGGAAGTTGTTCCTACAAAATATGGTAAATCTGCAGATTGGAGAGAGAATGAGATTCTTCAAATATTTAAAATTTAAATGGGAAGATTATTTTAAATTCGTTTAGATTTAAATGTCGTTATGCTCGTTTAATGATTTTCCAGCGTTCGTGAATATCGTTAATGTGTTCACGAATATCGATCATTTGTTAATGAATATCGTTCATGTTTGTTTGAATATCGATTTCTATTTAATAAGTGAATATTTAATATCTTAAAAATGTGAATATCATCACTTAAATCATGAATTTCACCACTTGATAATATGAATATCACACTAAATTACATGAATATCTCAATTAATCACATGAATATCAAATTCACTTATACGAATATCAGCACTCAATTTGTGAATATCACTACCCATTTTATGAATATCGCCCACCACCCAATTACATTAATATAGTCACCCAAGTACATGAATATCATCACCTAACTACACGAATATCACCACCCAATATCTTCGAAGCTTTGATTCATGGCGGTAAGGTTTAACAATGACATTGTCGCGTCGATTTTGGGTCGCACAGTCGCACGGTCAACCTGAATATCAACATTATTATAATGAATATCAACAACATTATTATAATGAATATCAACAATAATATATTGAATATCACATCATAAATTTTGAATATCACATCATAAATTTTGAATATCAATTATTCAATGCATGAAACCTCCTGAATATGAACAACATTATAGTGAATATCACATTAAACAATTTGAATATCAATTACAAACAGTACAAACAACACCATCAACAAGCAATTTGAATACTATAATAGCGATATTCATTCCATATGTGATGATATTCACGTATTTTGTATACATAGTCATACAAATAAGTAGTCGATATTCATAAAAATAGTGTCGATATTAAGAGTTTAATTCGCACATTATGATTATTCAAAGTTTAGGTGAATATCACATCATAAATATAAAATATTCAACGCATGAGAGTTATCAAGTCAATTGAGTAATCAAATTTAGACACATGTGCAGAAAGTTATCAAGTCAATTGAATCAACAATTCAACAAACAAGCAATTATTTTAATAACACCAGAATTCTGCAGCATCCTCGTCAAATTAAAGCAGAAGTACGCACCTTTGCTGAACTGGACATGGCTCGAATAAAGCACGATCTCGATGTCTTCGCCAGAAGATTTGGGTGCAGACGGGGACAACCATGGTGTTGGCCGGTGCTGGCTTGGGTCGGGGTCGATCAACAGCAGTGGCTCGAGCCGGTGGGTCGCGAGTATAGGTTCGAACATCGGCGGGTGGATCTGGACTGGGAGTTGCAGGCTCGGCTTGGATCTGGGTGCGGACAATGAGTTTCAGGCGGGTCGTGGTCGACGATATTGGTCGCCGGTGGTCTGGGTTGAGGTAAATTCGGGGCTGGTGCGGCTCGGCAGCGAAGGTGGTCGAGGTCGATGAGCAGCAACGTCGGGACTGGTTCTTCACGCCTCTGCTTCGTCTTCAACCTCTGCATACGTGCCCAGATCTCACCATCCCCGCGTGCCCAGATCCGAGATGCCCAGATCTCACCATCCCCGCGTGCCCAGATCCACTGCCATCGGAACGAGGATGGCGAGCAGTCGGATCTTCGCAGCCACCGATGGCGATTGGAGGCCGTCGATGCAGATCTTGACCGTCGACTGAAGATCTTCGGGCGAAATACTCTCGATAATCTCCGTCGAGAAGCCATCTCGCAGCAAGAACCCCGCGCAAGGCTCGTGTATGAGGGAGGCGATGCAGATCCAAATTGGAGAGACGAGGTCGAAACTGGGAGATGAACGAGTCGATAGGTAGAAGAGGAAGAGAGAATGGAAACTGAAAAGATAATGGAAACTAAAAGATCGGTCTTGGTTAATAGAATCCCAAAAAATCCGTTATTTGATTTTAATCTGGTGTATGCTTTCTATAGTAAAATATGTGTACCCTCCAAAATCAAATCCGGGCCATTAATTTGATTCTAATCTAAAAGCCCTTAATTGTACTTCCGTTTTATCCTAAGAGACCGTTTCACCTGATCTTATATATATATATTAAAGTAAATGAATTTAAGACCATCATATTGATTTTGGCCCCACAAATTCTATGTGTCAATTTGTAATTAATTCACTTTTTTTTATTAACAATTCTATTCAATTTAAATCATTTACATATAATATAATTTTTGTGTTATTTACATATAATATTTTTTTTTCTTCTTCTTATCTACATGAAAGATATTGTCAGTCGTTCAAAATTTTATTTACAATTAATTACATGTTACATTTGTTTTATTTTACGCTAAATAATATCAAATCATTTCATTGGTTTTAAAATAAATTTGTTCAATCGATCTGTTTACTATTAAAAATCGTAACAAATTAAAATCATGTCTAACGTTATCTAAATTTTATATGAAATAGGAATTATTATTTTTTATGCTATATACTTTTAATATAATCTAAATTATTTGTTAAACAATATGATAAATATACCTACATAATTAATATTATGAAATGATATTTGCTTTGCCGCTATTTATATATGTACTATCTTCTAATATGATATTTATATAAAATAGGAGTGTAATTTATATTATAAAATATAAACACTAGAAATTGATATACTTATTATATCTATATATATTAAAGCTAAAGCTATTGAATTTCGAGCCACCAGAATGCTACTAGCCCCACAAATCTTACGTGTGATTTTGTTATTAATCCATTTTTTTCTTAACATTATATGTCAATTTATTTATATTAATATTAAAACAATCATATCAAATCTTAACAAAACAAATTTCTATAATTAGCATATAGAAATAATTTGATTTAGATGCAAATGTTGCACTACATATGAACGTTTTTGTTTTCAAAATTATTGTTTAGACTTTCCCAAATTTTGTTTTCAAAATTATTGTTAAGACTTATTTGATTTTGTAGTTCGAACTTATAAATTTATCAATTTTATTAAAAAAATATATATTTGTAAGCATGTACGTAATATATAATTTATTTAAAAAAATACCAACTAATTTAATATATTTCATATATATATATATTTGTAAGCATGTAATATATAATTTATTTAAAAAAATTCCAATTAATTTAATATATTTCATATTTTATATATATAATTTGTTAAAAAAATAATATTGCTACAAATCAGTTAAAACACCACTCTTTTAATATAAATTATTATGTTCTTTTATAAAAAACAATTAATTTATACAGAGCGACGGTGGTATAGATGCAAATATTAAGCACAGAACACAGATGGGCTGACAAAAATGGAGAGGTGTGTCAGGCGTTTTATGCGACAAGAAAGTGCCACTCAAACTAAAGGGTAAGTTCTACAAGGTAGTAGTTAGGCCAACGTTATTGTACGGTGCAGAGTGTTGGCCAATGAGAAAAGATCAAGAGCAAAAGCTGATGGTGGCAGAGATGAGGATGCTACGCTGGATGTGCAGTCATATCCGGTTGGACAAGGTCCAAAATGAATCAATTAGAGAAAAGGTTGGAGTGACAAACGTTAGAGACAAGTTGTGTGAATCTAGACTTCGTTGGTTTGAGCATGTGCAGAGGAGACAACCTGATACATCAGTGCGTAGATGTGAAGAGTTAGTTCTCGAAGAGTTTCGTCGAGGTAGAGGTCGACCGAAAAAGAGTTGAAAAGAGAAGATTAAGAATGATATGACTCTCTTGACACTGATAGAGGACATGGCTCAGAACAGAAAGCTTTGGAGGGAAAATATTAGGATAGAGGAATGATTTGACAAGAGGGTGGGCCTTTTGGCAGTTATCTTGTTTCCTGGTTCCCGCTTTGCCTTTTGCTTTCCCCGGGATTGTTTCTCTGGATTGTTTGGTTTTTGTTCTGCTTTTGTGTCAGCCTCTTTTGAGTCTATCGGAAAACATCCTCTCGAATTGCTTTGAGGTAAGGATGCGTACATCTGAACCCCCCAAGACTCTGTCGTCGATGGAATTATACTGGGTTGATTGTTGTTGTTGTTGTATAAACATCAATTAATTAAAATTCTAGTTCTTCAATTACTTGATTTGATTTATTTTTTATAGAAGATGAACTTTTGGTTATGAGAGTAACAAAATGTTGAGTTTGATCATGTTTTAAAATCACACTCTAATATTTATTAAAAAACCTAACAAATTGAACCAGATAATCATACACTCTTTTTTGGAACTGGTCAATAATATCCGTAACAAATCTCTAATATTAACATTAAGCCAAAATCATATATTTTTTAATTATAATTTGATCATTCAATGATCAGATAATAAATAATATATTTTCAAGTATGAGCATGAAAATTATCTAGAAAAGTTTTATGGGTTACATGAAATTGTTAAAAAGGTCAAAATTGAAAGAATGTATGTAAAATTCCATTACATCGATATGTATGTAAAATTCCAAGTGTGCCAAGTCAAAAGAAAAACTATATTTTGAGACAGAGGGAGTAGTTATCTATTTTTATCTTTTTTAATTTTTATGTATTAGGTTTGTTTTCCACTAATCAATACTATCTTTTGTGTTTAGTGAAAGAATGTATGTAAAATTTCATTACATCGATATGTTACAACTCAAGAACCATAGTACTAAGTATGAAATTTGAGTTGGTGCTACGGATGTGATTTAAGTATTTACCATTTGTTAGAATTTTTATATAAGAATCTTTTCATAATTAAAAATGAGATATGGTATTGCTAAATTTTTTATTTTTATAATTGTATTTTCTTTTCTATTTATAGTTTGGTAGTGTAAGCTGTCGGAGTTTGCATTCTTTTTATATTTACTATTACAAATCTTATCTTAGCATGTTTATTTCATTCGATCACTGATGTGCATCAGGTGCATAGAAACATAGATGACAAGTCCTAGCTCATATATATGTGTGGTATCTTGTCATAAATTATATTGTAATATATATACGTACAAGAAGTTATACATCGGTTAGAAATGAGTTTCAAGGTAACCATTATAATGTATATGTATAAGAGAAGCGGTACATGTTTGGAATGAGTCTAATTACACTTGACAATTAGCTTTTTATTATTATGACATTCTTACATAAATTTTACTATAACCATTATATACAATTATTATCAATCGATTGACAATTAGCTTTTTATTATTATGACATTCTTACATAAATTTTACTATAACCATTATATACAATTATTATCAATCGATTAACCATATTGTTAGATTCTTAAAAAATTGTATTGAAATTTACTATAAATGTCAATTTTTTATATAAAAATCTAACAAATGGTAAACACTTAGAATGCTTTTTGAAAAATGAATTTTGAACATAATATAAATAAAGATATTGATATTTTTTATTTTGGTTGTTAAGGAATCTTTTGTAACAGATTATTTAGTTATATATTTTTGTATTTTTATTTTGAAAATTGCAACAGATTGAAATTGTGGTAGCATTTTACAGAGAACTTTTCCATATTAACTTCTAATGAGTTATAAATCATCCTTGAAAAACAAAGTACTCAATTAACATCTGTAGTAGCAATAATTCGTACTATCTCAGAGATCGGAAATAGAACGATAGAACTTCCTCAAAAAGCTTCTAGAAACAGAAATCGGTCTTCTCGTTGGATCTGAGAACAAAGAAAACGTAAGGGGTAGGGGGGGGGGGGGGTGGTGGAATCCCCTGATTCACCTCCGACGCTCAAGTCAGTCAAGAACACCAAAAATCTCCTATGGAGGCAGAGAAGATGATGAACGATTGAAAAGAATGAGAATGAGAGAGAAAATTAGGGCTTCTTCCATTTTACCTCTTAATTACCTTTTTTTCTTTCTTTTAGATATCAGGATAATCCTCACCTCTTATTTGGTAACTAATTAATGATCTCTTATCAATTAATTGCTCCTTGAAGATATTCTTTATTTCTTATTCTAGGGATAATTAATTATTCATAATTATCCCTCTCAATTTGCCCCTCGGATACTTTGGGCTCAACCGAGACTGGTGGATCCGAAAATTCCGGCCTGACACGGTTTGAGACATGCCGCACGGTTTTCACCAAACCGTGTGGGCTTGCAGAGACTCATCCCGTGTCTTCTAGAGAGGCGCACGGTTTGCGACGTGTTTGGCACGGTTTGTGACAAACCGTGCCAGATTACAGAAGCTCCACCTCTCAAAATCCCAAGAATTGCGCACGGTTTGTGACATCGTCCGCACAGTTTGTCACAAACCGTGCCTCTTTACAGATACTGATCATTTCTGGTTCCGAGTATTCATGCACGGTTTGTGACACCATCCGCACGGTTTGTCACAAACCGTGCCTCTTTACAGAGGCCGACTCTGGCGCTTCCGAGACTAGCACACGGTTTGTGACACCGTCCGCACGGTTTGTCACAAACCGTGCCTCTTTACAGGGGCCGATTCTGGCACTTTCGTATGCCGGCACGATCTGAAGCATACCTGGCACGGTTTGTTACAAACCATGCCGATCCTCAAAGGCTCTTTCTGGCTGTTTTCATGCCCTTGCGGGGATCCCGTTAGGCTTAACCGTTCTACGAAACCGTTTGGGGGTTTGTTTTGCTCTGTTTCTTATCGTGAGGACGATATATGCGCACTTGTTGGAAGCGAAACATGAAGATGCTTGCTCGCCTTTCACCTAATGCTCTGAGCATTCTTTGTTGATTCGTTGGGAGCGCAGCACAAGAATGCTAGCTCGCCTTTTGACAATCTATGCCAATTCGTTGGGAGCGCATCATGAGGATGCCATCCCGCCTTTTGACAACCTGCGCCAATTTGTTGGGAGTGCAACATGAGAATGCCGGCTCACCTTTTGACAACCTGTGCCAATTCATTGGGAGCGCAACATGAGAATGCCAGCTCCCCTTTTGACAACCTGTGCCAATTCGTTGGGATCGCAACATGAGAATGCCAGCTTGCCTTTTGACAACCTGTACCACCAATAGAGCCAAAAACTGCAATGCATTGATGAACGAAAGTCTTTGCAAAATCCAATGTCAAATAACACAAAGTTCAAAGAACGGAGGTGCGAACCCCTCGGGGGCCTCGTTAAAACCTCTCCGCAGGAAAACCTCATGGGAAAAAACCATACGGAGAGGAAAAAGAGTACCCCCTACCTATAGTGCTCACATGTAGTACTTCTTCAAATTCGAGGCGTTCCAAGTGCGCGGGACTGCCTTGCCACTCAGATCCTCTAACTTGTACGAGCCATTACCCGGACTGGACACGACCCGATATGGGCCCTCCCAATTGGCGCCCAGCTTGCCTTCGATCGGATCCTTCGTGTTGCTGAGGACCTTACGAAGCACGAAGTCGCCGTCTTGAAAGCTACGAGGCTTGAGACTCTTGTTGTGTAGCCTGCTCAGCTCCCGCTGATAGGCCAATAAGTGTGTAACACCCCCGACTTACGTCGGTAGTGCCACACGCCAGTGACCTCAGACATTCTGTCCAATGTCACCCTAGGCTTTAATCGGAACAATTAATCCTAAATAGACATATTAAATAACGAAAGATTAAACAACGGAAGACATATTTAAATAAAACTCAACCTTTTATTAACAGACTTCTCATAAAAGGAGAAGTGGCGATTTTACAACAGAGTGAAACTTCAGCGGAAGACTTTTGAATTACACAGCGGAAGACTTCAAGAATAACCTATTACATGACTAGGTTATAAAAATATATTAAAGTAATACTTGACAACTTAAAAATATTGACACTTAAATCTTCGACTACAAGCCTCCTCTTCGACTGATTACTTCAAGACTTCGGGAACCAACCACTGATGTGCCGTATAGGACGGATGACACCAGCCAACCATGCAAGGAATAAAACCCGGTTGGTTAGTCTAATTAAAGACTATGCAAGGGTGAAAACAGAATGGTTCTAGTGATCGTAACCGTTTACTATCATTGTCCCTCGAATAAAAACCGAAGGAACGATACATAACCCGGAACTTTCATGGAATGATTAAAGTTTAGACATGCTCTGAAAAAGGAGACTCCAAAGAGATTGAGTCTTATGGGAAAGTATGACAAATGTTTGGGAATGTTATATTTTTCACACAAGCGTTTAAAAACGACTTGATCATTTGGGTAAACGACCAACCTCACCGCACAATGCGAATCCAGATTGGAAAGGAGACTTACTTTAACCGAAGTCCGGGCGGATTTCCAAGTTATAATCCTTGCCCGAGGGTGTATTAATTATGTGCATAACCGTACTTATCTTAGTTAATTACAAAACGTATATTCATGTTAAAGCTTTTAATACGATCTCGAGTAACTACGAAAGTTTAACACATGGTGACATTACGCCCACCCAAATGGCACTAGCAAGGTGCTTAACACTTCATATCCTTACAGATGGATAAGAAGCAATGGGTCATGACCTGAAGAGAATTATAAAGAAACGACTACTCCTCATAAGGAATTAGAGTTCCTACGAATACTCGTGCTAATCTAGCATTAAAGTTTACATTTAAATCCACAACAAACCATTACGGTAATTAACAAGTACAATAGCGTTGTTTCTAGCAATATATACAACCTATTATAATATCATATTTTAATCACATCATTTATAAAATCTGTTCCCAAACGAAAACAAAATTTCACTCCAATTTAATTAACAATCAAAATATTTGATAACTAAAGGAAACATGAAATGATTAAGCAAGAGCGAACCACCACTTGCCTTAATCTAGACGAACGAACGATGCCGGGTTTCGGGATCTGGCGACTCGAATCTGAGTACGGATTCCTACGACGACGGAATATAAGACGGAACCCTAAGTTAGATACGATACGAACGAATAGGCGAAACGAACGGATACGAAACGAATCGGCATAACCAAGACGAACAAGAGAGAGAAGGGAATGAACATAATCTACGGTCGCGGAATTCATCTCCGCGGTCGCGGTTACCCTTCCGACGACGGCTCCGAAGCTTACCCTCGACGACGACGGCCACTTCCTGGCTCGGACGAGAGCTACCTTCAACCACCACTGCAGCACATCTCCAGGGCACCTTCGGCGACGCTCCAACGAACTCGAAAACTCCGGCGAACTCGAGGGATTCCGGTGAACTTGAAAAACGAAAGGAAGAATGGATTCGAAGTTGTGGATGAGGAATCCGGTGCTGGGAGCCCCCTATTTATAGGGTGAGGAGAAGCCAACGCCCGACATCCAAATGCCTGATCTCCCTTCACCGGCGAAGCAACGAAGCGGCGGAATCCAAACAACGAAAACGCGAAGACGACGCTGAGGAGTTTTCCGCGGTCGCGGAAATGCCACGTTCGCGTCGTTTGATCAGGGAAAGGTTTTACACGTGTCTAAAAAACCCGAAATTGAATATCTTGTACCCCAAACAAATATTCTAAGCCTCGGAAATACATTGAATGTATTTTATAATGCTTAGGGAATTATTACAGAGATTATACGAGTTACAGAAATTCCAAACTTCGCCAAACGCAACACGATTACTGAACGAGGGTTGGGAAAATTACCCAAATACCCTTACTAAAATTGAGGGGTATTACATCACTACCCCCTTAAGAAAAGTTTCGACCCCGAAACTTGGCCGATAACAGCTCAAGGAAGCGACCTTATACTATGTTACCCAACCGTATATGTTTAACCATGCTTAACCCATTTCACACTTTGTAAATTGGTTTAGACATTTCTAAGTTAAAATTTATAAGTTGGTTCAAATTACAGTTAACGTAAGGTTAACCACAATTTAGACCCTTCACAACCCAAGAGACTTCTATAACTCGCTCACACAACATACATTCCATCATATTACCCCTATGGTAAAATGAGGATTATTACATTATAACCCCCTTAAAATAGTTTCGACCCCGAAACTAGCATTGTTAAACTTAGAGGGACCGGTCTCACCATAATCTTACTACCTGAACTTAATACTCTTAGTCATTTCATCCCTGCACTTGCTCCTAGGAAAACGATCTGTTTCCTCAACCATACCATTATCTTGCATATCTTATCTCCATATGTTACACCTGTAGCAACTCGTGACTACATCCCCCAATGTCATAATTATCCTAAGACAATAGTCTCCAAAAATCATCGTGGTAGCCTTGCTATACCTTAAGCATGAGAATACATATTTCTCTTTATAATCTAATTTAAAGTTCGTACCTTATCTCCCTATAATCCATTATCAGGTCTCAGTGGTCCTTGAGCCATCTCATTTCCTAATTCCTTTAAAGGTACACCCCACAATTCCATTACTCATCCTAATCGAGTTTTGGCCCTTATGCCATCTCTAGCTTGGAATCCTTCCAGTAGTGATTTAAAATATTCCTTTAATCGTTCTCCAACTTAACCCTTTAAGATTCCTTAACTTTCTCCAAAAATAATCACAACGCCTTTATTCCTATGTTCCTCAAAATGAATCACATGAGATATTACTCCTATTTCCTTAAAGTATCATTCTGATAAATGATTCATTACCAAACTCAGTCACTTCTATCATAATCCTTTAATAGATTTATACGAGTAACGTTTGTTACCTTACTCCTTAGGGGCACATAGACAATTCTCCCCACTAAATCCTTTAATTTATCGGAATCATCAACATAACTTATCCTTAAACTGTAATCTTTACATTTAAGTGGCCCTCTTCCCAATACCATAGCTTCACAACTTAATTTTCCCCAAAAAGAGTTGTACCATAAGCCTTATAGATGACATATACACATAAAATCCAAATATCAAACCTTGTAAATTCCCAAATATCATAACTCATTATTCCCTGAAAGTACAACTTACCAATTTCAATCATTTGGCCCAATTAGGTTTGGCCCATACGTCAATTTCCTAACTCAAATCCCAAAGGTTTATTTAACTGTCTCAAATAACTTATCTCTACTTAAGATCCTTATTTTCCTCACACAATCTACTATCCCAATTAAAGCAACCCCTTTGCATTACTGATATTTACTATCCATCCAAGACTTAATCATATCATTTCCTTATGAAACCTCAAAACGAAACCTCGATCTTCCAAAATAATACATATGATTTCGCACACTTGGCTTTTCCAAAAGCTTTAACCATTGGTCCTACACTGGCCATACTCACTTATAAGTCCCATAACCATAACTCTTGGTTCCATAGTCTTACTCAAGATCGTAATAGAGAACACGAGTTCTCTATGAACTATCCCTCTTATACATTTATTCTCTTCTCAACAATATATCCACATCAATGCCTACATCATGACCTTCCTACTAGGCATTCTGAACTTCGTATTAGTCCACCCCTAGAACAAATGTTTACGGTACACATATGAGAGATAACTCCTAATCTCATAGAGCATTAACCACAGACATTTGTTTTCTTCACACTAAGAAATTTTGGTAAAACTCAGCTTACGAGACAACGCTCGCCAACACAGCTAAGGAAGCAATTAATGTCATATTGATGTGACATTACTCCAAAAATGAAGAAAGATTCTTAGGAATGGATCTAGAATTTAAGTAATAGAGTCGACCCTGGGGTTAACCATGCAGGGAACGAACATCTAGGCTATAGACGTTACCCCTCCTTTATGAGTCCTGACAGCCCTTATCCATACATGACATATACTGTTTCTGGCACTCACGGGGTTTCGTATGAACGATTTGCAACAGGTGCGAATTTAGTAATTTCTGAAACAAGGAAACACTTCTTTATTTATTCGAAACATTACATTACAACCACTGACAGAAATTCGAACAGCCAGGTTATGAAACTATGGAGACTTATCGACACAAGTCGTCGCTCCTTATTCTTAAGAAAAAGGCTTAACAACAATGCAACTACTCGATCAGGGTTCCTTCCCGTCGGTTTGACGCAACACGAAGAGTCGTTGCCCCTGACCTGAAGACTCCATAGGCGCTTTGCCTTTATTACGAGCAATAGATTGCTCAGGAGCGGATACCTCTGGCTTTGGGTTCTGCCCATTACCAACATTTGAGGCTTGGTAAGACTGCGTTGGTCCTTGACCCTTCTTTCTACAGTATGTTTTCATGTGGCCTTCCCTCCCACAATAGTAGCATACCCTCTTATCCTTTTGGCAGTTAAAACTTGTATGCCCAACTTCACCACAGTTGTGGAATTGAATCACCTCGCTACTCCAGCCGGAGCTTCTGGCGGAGTCTGACTGAGTCATCTCGGTCTTAGTACGACCAGACTTCTTAAATTTGGTGGGCGATGCCGGTCGCTTGAATGCACCAACCTGGCGATCCTGTTGCCCACCCTTTCCTTTAACCTGCTTCTCCCGCTTTTGGGCGGATTCTTCCAGTGTGACCTCTATTTTGTAGGCCGCATCCACATATTGCTCTAATGTAGAAGAACCGTGATGCACCATCAGAGGTTTGATTTCTGGATTCATCCATTCATGGAAGTACCAGATCTTTTGTTCTTCGCTCGACACTTCTGGCCCATCATATTATAACAGATGATTGAACTTAGATGCAAGTTCAGTCACCTTCATCCCCTCGATCTTAGGGTAAAGAAATTCCTTGTGCTTCTCCTCCCTCATAGCACGGGAAAAGAAACGGTCAGTCATCTTTGATTTGAACATACCCCAATTCAACTCGGGGTGGTCAGCTAGACCAGTGCTCTCCCGCCATTCGCTAGCCACATCCTTGAGTTGAAGGGAGACGATGTGCACTTTCTCAGCCTCAGTGCAATCCACGTTCTTGAACAACCGTTCCATATGCGAGAACCAATACGCCACTTTGACCGGTTCTCCAGTACCGTCATAGATGTCAGGCCTCATTGAGATCACGGCCTTCAAGGCTCGACCGTAAGTTCCCCTATTCTTGACGACATCGACCTGAGGTACGTGGTCCACTGGCTCCTCAATTTCAGGAACAACCTGAGGAACTGGACCACTGACAGGCCTAAAGTCGTATGCCTAATCAAAGAAATCCTAATGTACCTACTAAAGAGTATAACAAACAAGTCAGGGTCGAACCCAAGGGAATCATGTTATCAATTCTTGTGCTTTTCAAGTCACCAACTAGGAACTAGGGGGGGGGGGGGTTGTATGAATTTCGAACCAAGTAATTAAAATAAAGCAAGTAAACAAATTCACAGGCAAAGGTTGTGAATATGGTTGGGAAAAGCGCCACACCTAACAAAGATCCACACAACAAGAGATATGGTTGATCACCGAATTCTATTAGTCTCAAGTTCTTATCTTTCCTTTAGTTGTTCTTATCCCGATCATAAATAACTATTAGTTCTACCAGCCCTAATAGTACTTATTACTAAATCAAATCCGAAAACCTTCTAGACTCAACAAAGCAATAGCATTCAAACAAGGATTTAACAAGATACATGCAATAGAAACAACCCGTTACCATAAGCATGCAATTAACTCTCTCTCACGATGAACACTCGCAATCCGCTTATGTAAATCGTGTTTGCTACTAGATATGCAACCTGAACCCGGAATCACAAGTTCTGGCTATATGGATAATATCAATAAACCTAGGTGATCAGTCTAGATAAATCAATAAGATTCAATAAACATTCAAGCGCAAGAGAATTAATACAACTAGATAGGAAATCGAACAAGAGTAGAAAACTCACAACCAATCAATTGAAGGCTTCAAAACGTCAAGTGCAACAATGGAGGTTTAGTTCTCCATAGGGTTTGTGAGAGAAAAACGATGAAAGGTGGCAACTAGGTTTGGATGATAACCTAAACAAAGTCTTCAAAAGAACCTTAAATACTAGGGCAAATAATCCAGAAATAAATAAAATAAAATAACAAACTTGGAAACAAAGTTTTAGAATTAAAATAAAGGGAAATAAAAATCTCGGAAAAGTCTTCTGCGTACAGGTCACCGTGGGGTGCGGTGGTCTCCCAGACTCCAGACGCCAACTTCTGCTTTTCTCGCCGCGGGTGCGGCCGTTCCACCGCGGGGTGCGGTGACGGTGTCTTCTTCAACTTCTGCGACACTTTCGTAAAAATGCCATAACTTTTGATTCTCAACTCGGATTACGCTCATATTTTGAGGACTTGCAGTAGACTTCAAGATCTAACTCCTCAAATTGGAATCACTCCATTTGGACATCTGAGTAAAGAGAACGAACCAATTGAATTCAGCCCACTGTTCTTTTACTCTTCAATGCACTTCAAACCCCTGTAAATCTCATGATTTCTTCACTTCTAGTCTCTAACTCTCAACTCCACAATTATGCTCTAAATCCATCCAAATGACACCCTAAACACCAGTAAAACTCCTAGATATGCACTATAAAATAGTGTCGATCAACCACCCTGTGCTTGCGGTGTAATTGACCGAATTACATCGGTGACCGTCTACATAACAAACCCACGAATGACCTCTTTGGTTGCGGCATCCAATACTACCGTAGGATTAGCCTGAACTTGGCCAACGCTTGCGGGGTGATTGTGAGAGATAGACTCGCTCCCCTCCCCTTGATTAGCGGCGCTCCTCAGATTCAGCCTTGGGTTGTTACTCGGTCCCGCACCAGCACGGACTGTGTTTCTTGTGTTCACCATCTGTTGATGAACCATAACATTAATTTGGGACTTTTCTAACTTGAACATGACACCTTAGTCAAATACGTTATGATACAGATTATAAGGGTCCAAACTAATAACTTTATATCAGTCTGACTAACCCTCCACTGTTAACCGCAGAAACGATCTTTCTTCTCCTTACTTGAGAATGGGTACTCTAGGAGAAATGTCAACCTTTAAATGACATTAAACCTAAGAAGAGACACTATCCCTAAGAATGGATCTAAGGAATAAGTAACAACTCGAAGCTTGCAGAAGTTTGAAAACCACTCATTATTAAACCTTATACTTTCAAACTTTCTACTTTATACTTTTAAATCTTATATATTTAATAAAATAATTATATACGAAGTTACTTTCTCAAACTAGTGATATGATTATCACAAAACTCTTACTAAGATAAAAAATCACACTTTTAAAGTTACAATGATAAACTCAATTTAATTGCTCATTCACACCTTTTATAAACCGACTGTAAATAGCTTTTTAAGCTCAAATAGCTAAATCATTATTTTAAATTAAATTCCAAGTAATAATTAAAACATTTAAATTCTTGAAATTCCTTTTTAATAGAAAACAAGTTAAAAATAGTTTCGAAATTAATTTTCGAAAATTCTCAAACCTAACAATAGGCCAAGAATTTTAAAACCATTGCTCTGATACTATAATTGTAACACCCCCGACTTACGTCGGTAGTGCCACACGCCAGTGACCTCAGATGTTCTGTCCAATGTCACCCTAGGCTTTAATCGGAACAATTAATCCTAAATAGACATATTAAATAACGAAAGTTTAAACAGCGGAAGACATATTTAAATAAAACTCAACCTTTTATTAACAGACTTCTCATAAAAGGAGAAGTGACGATTTTACAACATAGTGAAACTTCAGCGAAAGACTTTTGAATTACACAACGGAAGACTTCAAGAATAACCTATTACATGACTAGGTTATAAAAATATATTAAAGTAATACTTAACAACTTAAAAATACTGACACTTAAATCATCGACTGCAAGCCTCCTCTTCGACTGGTTACTTCAAGACTTCGGGAACCAACCACTGATGTGCCGTATAGGACGGATGACACCAGCCAACCATGCAAGGAATAAAACCCGGTTGGTTAGTCTAATAAAAGACTATGCAAGGGTGAAAACAGAATGATTCTAGTGATCGTAACCGTTTACTATCATTGTTCCTCGAATAAAAACCAAAGGAACGATACATAACCCGAAACTTTCACGGAATGATTAAAGTTTAGACATGCTATGAAAAAGGAGACTCCAAAGAGATTGAGTCTTATGGGAAAGTATGACAAATGTTTGAGAACGTTATATTTTTCACACAAGCGTTCAAAAATGACTTGATCATTTGGGTCAATGACCAACCTCACCGCACAATGCGAATCCAAATTGGAAAGGAGACTTACTTTAACCGAAGTCCGGGCGGGTTTCCAAGTTGTACTCCTCGCCCGAGGGTGTATTAATTATGTTCATAACCGCACTTATCTTAGTTAATTACAAAATGTATATTCATGTTAAAGCTTTTAATATGATCTCGAGTAACTACGAAAGTTTAACACAGGGTGACATTACGCCCACCTAAATGGCACTAGCAAGGTGCTTAACACTTCATATCCTTACAGATGGATAAGAAGCAATGGGTCATGACCTGAAGAGAATTATAAAGAAACGACTACTCGTCATAAGGAATTAGCGTTCCTACGAATACTCGTGCTAATCTAGCATTAAAGTTTACATTTAAATCCACAACAAACCATTACGGTAATTAACAAGTACAATAGCGTTGTTTCTAGCAATATATACAACCTATTATAATATCATATTTTAATCACATCATTTATAAAATCTGTTCCCAAACGAAAACAACATTTCACTCCAATTTAATTAACAATCAAAATAATTGATAACTAAAGGAAACATGGAATGATTAAGCAAGAGCGAACCGCCACTTGCCTTAATCTAGACGAACGAACGATGCCGGGTTCCGGGATCTGGCGACTCGAATCTGAGTACGGATTCCTACGACAACGGAATATAAGACGGAACCCTAAGTTAGATACGATACGAACGAATAGGCAAAACGAACGGATACGAAACGAATCGGCATAACCGAGACGAACAAGAGAGCGAAGGGAATGAACATAATCTGCAGTCACGGAAGTTCATGTCCGCGATCGCGGTTGCCCTTCCGACGACGGCTCCGAAGCTTACCCTCGACGACGACGGCCACTTCCTGGCTCGGACGAGAGCTACCTTCAACCACCACTGCAGCACATCTCCAGGGCACCTCCGGCGACGCTCCAACGAACTCGAAAACTCCGACAAACTCGAGGGATTCTGGTGAACTTGAAAAATGAGAGAAAGAATGGATTCGAAGTTGTGGACGAGGAATCCGGTGCTGGGAGCCCCCCTATTTATAGGGTGAGGAGAAGCCAACGCCCGACACCCAAACGCCTGATCTCCCTTCACCGGCGAAGCGACGGAATCCAAACGGCGAAAACGCAAAGACGACGGTGAGGAGTTTTCCGCGATCGCGGAAATCCTTCCGCGGTCGCGGAAATGCCACATTCGCGTCGTTTGATCAGGGAAAGGTTTTACACGTGTCTAAAAACCCCGAAATTGAATATCTTGTACCCCAAACAAATATTCTAAGCCTCGGAAATACATTGAATGTATTTTATAATGCTCAGGGAATTATTACAGAGATTATACGAGTTACAGAAATTCCGAACTTCGCCAAATGCAACACGATTACTGAACGAGGGTTGGGATAATTACCCAAATACCCTTACTAAAATTGAGGGGTATTACAAAGCGCATTGTCGCCGCTTCTCTCTTTTCCGGCAGCAAGTCAAGGTTGATTTTGAGATCTTGATCATTCTCTCCCTGCTCGAAAACCGTGGTTCGTATGGTTGGAAGTCTTATTTCTAGCGGTATGACAGCTTCCGTCCCGTAGGCCAGGGCAAAAGGGGACTCTCCAGTCGAACTTCACGGGGTCGTGCTATGTGCCCAGAGTACAACGGGTAGCTCCTCCGCCCATTGACCTTTAGCTTGGTCCAATCTTTTCTTGATTACATCCAGAATAGCCTTGTTGGTGCCCTCAGCCTGGCCATTTGCATGCGGGTATGCTACAGATGAGTAGAAGTTTTTGATGCCATAACCTGCACAAAAAGCTTTAAACGAGGCACTGCTAAATTGAGTTCCGTTGTCAGATATCAAAGAATATGGAATGCCAAATCGGGTTATGATGGACTCCCATATGAAATTCTTGACGTCGATGTCCCTTATGCTGGATAATGGTTTCGCTTCCACCCACTTGGTGAAATAATCTGTAGCTGTCACCAGAAAACGCTTGTTCCCTAGGGCCTTCGGAAACGGGCCTACCAAGTCCAGGCCCTACTGCGCGAACGGCCATGGGCTGGTCAAGGGGTGCAAATCAACTGCAGGCTGATGTGATAACTTGGCGAACTTCTGGCATTTTTCACACCTCTTTACATAGCATTCCGCATCTTTTTGCATATAAGGCCACCTATATCCCTGTGTGTGGGCCCTAAAGATGAGGCTTCTCATAGCTGCATGTATGCCACAACACCCTTCATGTATCTCGAATAATAAATCCTACACCTTGGAAGGTGGCACACACTTCAAATAAGCACCCGTGAAGGATTTCCTGTAGAGAAAACCCAAGGACGACACCCAGAAATGTGCAGCTTGAAGTCTGACTTTCCGAGCTTCTTTCTTGTCCGCTATAAGGATACCCTGTGTCAAATAGTCAAAGATCGGGTTCATCCAGCTAGGCTCCACATCAACTTGCATAACCTCATCTGTCTCGATACTCGGGTTTTCCAATAGGTCGATGTGTACCCATGCCCCTGCCTCTCCCGAACTCGAAGAAGCCAGAGTGGCGAGGGCATCCGCCACTTCATTATGCTCTCGAGGAATCTGCTGCATCTGGTACTCCTTGAACCCTGCCAGCATACTCCTAGCTTTCTCTAAATATGCTAGCATACGTGCTGCCTTTTCCCCATACTCTCTTGAGACCTGATTGACTACCAACTGTGAATCAGAATAGATGATGAGCTCGCTTGCCCATTGACTATGAGCTGTAGCTAATCCCAAAATCAATGCTTCATACGCAGCCTCGTTGTTCGTCGCCTCGAACCCGAGCCTCACCGCGGAACAGATTATCTCCCCTGAAGGAGACGTTAAAACCAGCCCGACTCCCGCTCCTTTTCTATTCCGCAAACCATCAATATGCAACTCCCACGTGCTCTGCTTTCCTATTTTCACCTGCCAGACAGAGCGTTCCTGATCAAGGTCACCACCCACGAATTCTGTTACAAAGTCATCCAAAATTTGACCCTTGATTGCAATCCTAGGAACGAATCGGAGCTCGTACTCCCCCAGTTCCACGACCCATCTTGCCAATCGCCCAGACAGACCCGAACTAGCCAGCAACGCTTTAAGCGGGAATGCTGTCATCACCGCAAACAAATGAGCCTGGAAGTAATGATTCAACTTTTTGGACGCCACAACCAATGCGAGTAACAACTTTTCCATCGGGGTGTATCTGCTCTCAGCACCAAGAAGAGTCTTGCTCACGTAGTAAACTGGTCGCTGGACCCGATCCACCTCCCTGATGAGAACCGCGCTCACGGCCCTATCTGACACTGCTAAGTAGAGGACCAACTCCTCCTCTGACTCAGGAATCGGCAAAATCGGGGGTTGCTGCAGATACACCTTCAGCTCGGCGAGGGACTGCTCACATTCATCATCCCACTGAAAAATCCGGTCACCCTTTAACAATTAAAAGAAAGAGCCATACCTATCTGACGACCTGCTAATAAATCTGTTAAGTGCTGCAGCCATGTAACACCCCCGATTTATACCGGTAGTGCCACACGCCAGTGACCTCAGACGTTACCGTCCAAAATCACCCCAGGCTTTAATCGGAACAATTAAACTTAAAGACATAAATACATTAAATGAAAGATTAAACAACGGAAGACTTATGTGTATGAAATTCAATCCTTTTATTAGAGACCTCTCATCAAACGAGGGTATAGTTTATACAATAGAATAAAATTCAGCGGAAGACTTATAAATTACACAGCGGAAGACTTTTAAGAATCAACCTTTAACATGGCTAGGTTATAAAGATATATTAAAGTAATACTTAACAACTTAAAACACTGACACTTAAATCTTCGTCTGCAAGCCTCTTCTCCTTCAACTGGTTACTTTGACTTCAGGAACCAACCACTGATGTGCCGTATAGAACGGATGACATCAGCCAACCATGCAAGGAATAAAACCCGGTTGGTTAGTCTAATGAAAGACTATGCAAGGGTACAAACAGAATGGTTCTAGTGATCGTAACTGTTTACTATCATTGTTCCTCGAATAATAACCGAAGTAACGATATATAACCCGACACTTTCACGGAATCATTTAATATTTAGATATGCACTGAAGAGAAGACTCCAAATGAATTGAGTCTTACGGGAAAATATGATGAATGTTTGGGAACGTTAATAATTTCTCATAAGCGTTAAAAACGACTTGATGTTTCGGTTCACGACCAACCTCACCGCACAATGCGAATCCAGATTGGAAAGAGAACTTTACTCAGATCAAAGTCTAGACGAGTTTTCCCAGCTGCACTACTTCTTAGTTGCACTACTCGCCTGAGGGTATATTAATTGTGTGCATCGCAGCACTTATCTTATTTAATTCCAAAACGTATATTACTGTTAAGGCTTTTAATATTATCTCGAGTAACTACGACGCTTTAAGATTTCGAGTAACTACGACGCTTTAAGATTTCGAGTAACTACGACGCTTTAAGATTTTGAGTAACTACGACGCTTTAAGATTTCGAGTAACTACGACGTTTTAAGATTTCGAGTAACTACGACGCTTTAAGATTCATGCTACTATAGCATTAAAGTTCACAGTTAAATCCACAATAAAACCATTATGGTCATTAATAAGTATAATAGCGTTGTTTCTAGCAATATATACAACCTATTATAATATCACTATTTAATTATATTCTTTATAAAATCTGTTCCCAAACAAAAACAATATTCATTCCAAATTAATTAATAATTAAACAATTGATAATCAATGGAAATATGGAATGATTAAGCAAGAGCGAACCGCCACTTGCCTTAGATCAGACGAAGCTTAACAAAGCTCAAAGCCAACGGGCTTCCGGGTCCGAAACGAGGACAAATCTCAGATTATGGATTCCTATGAAGCGACCCATAACGGAACCCTAAGTTAGATTCGATAAACAAATATACGAATCTAAGGAAAGGCGAACCAAAGCAAAGGAAAGAAGCCTTGACCGAGACCACAAAACCCAAGGCCACACCACAAGCCCAGCCACACCGCGGGTGCGGTGGCTTCCGGCCGCGGATGCGGTAGAGCTACAGAGGCGAGGTGACTACGACGACGATGACGAAAACTCACCGTAATCGACGCGTTTGGCTTCGATTTAGATGGGCTTTGGCTTCCTAACACCTTGCACTTCCAAACACCACTTGGGGAGTACCTTCTCATCCTATGGTAGCTCCGGCAACAATTCCGACGAGAGCTTCAACCTCCGGTAACAATGGAGGCAAGAAATTTTGGGAGGGAGAGAGTGGAATCTGATGTGCTTCTTCTCCACTCCAGATCTCATCTATTTATAGTCCAAGCAAGGAGGTGCATCACCTCCGACAAGATGGGACAGTTCCGGGCGACATGGCAACGTGGTTGCATTTAGGCGACACCCATGGGCGGCATGGCAACGTGTTCGAATTCCGGCCATGCAGAAACTGATGACGACACCGCGGGGTGCGGTGGGCTCACCGCGGGTGCGGTGGAGCCACCCTTGGCACCGATGGGTATGGCCACCCGACCGCGGGTGCGGTTTAGGCCAATTATGGGCCTTTTGCCCGGGAAACGTACGGGCACAAGTTTTTAACCCCAGGTTAAATATATTCGTACCCGGTTGATATATTCGCACCCAAACGAATATTCTAAGCCCCGAAAATACGTTGAATGTATTTTATTCCACTTAGGAAAATATTACCGAGTTCAAGCACATTACAGAATGTCTGAACTTCTCTGAAATAAATTCGACTACAATACGAGAGTTTAGGAAAATTTCTAGAATGCCCTTACTAAAAATGAGGGGTATTACATCACTACCCCCTTAAGAAAAGTTTCGACCCCGAAACTTGGCTAAACTAATGAGGAATCCATCTCACTACCAATCTTACTATCTGAACTTAATATCCTTAATCATTTCATCCTCAAAATTACTTCTAGAGAAGTCAATCCGCTTCCTTAATCATGACATCATCTCACAAACCTTATCTCCATATATTGTACTATGTAGTAACTTTTACTATATCCATCAGATCATGACTATCTTAGAATAATGGTTTCCCAAAATCATTACGACATTAATGCACCTTAAATAGGAGAACACACATTTCTCTTCCAGTCTCCTTATAAACAATCCCAAGGTTCACACATTAACTTCTTACAATCCAGATATCAAATCTTAGTAACCTCGAATCATAACTTCTTCAATTTCCTTAATGGTACCTTCCGCAATTTCATCCTTTATCTTAGAGTAAGTTTGACCTTATGCCGTCTCTAACTTAAAATCCTTACAAGAATAATTAGCGCATTCCTTTAAGCAATTTCTAACTTAAATCCTGTAAGATTCCTTTACTTTCTCCAAAAATAATTACAACACCTTTATTCTTATGTTCCTCAAAGCGAATCGCAAGAGATACTACTCCTAATTCCTTAAGGTATCATAACTCTTTATGCTCTGAAAGTTTCATTTAACGATCCCAAAGGATTGTACTGCTCAAATGACTTATTTCTAACTTAAGATCCTTATATTCTCTCATAATCTACTATCCATCCAGGACTTATTCATATCCTTTCTTATAAAACCTCAAAACAAACCTCGAATAGATCTTCCAAAGTAATACGTATGATATCGTACACTTGGCTTCTCTAAAAGCTTTAACCATTGGTCCTACATAACTAGGCATTCTAGGCTTTGCATCAATCCACCTCTATACATCTTAATGGAACAATATTCTAAGTACACAAGTGAGATCTAATTCTTAAATCTTGTAGAGTGTTAACCACACCCATCTGTTTCCTTCATACTAAGGAATTTCGGAAAACTCGGCTTACAAGACAACACTCTATAATTCAGTCTATGGAACAATTAATGTCATGCCAATGTGACATTACTCCAGAAATGAAGAAGGATCTTAGGAATGGATCTAGAGTTAAGCGATAGAGTTGATCCTGGGGTTAACCATGTAGGGAACGAACATCTAGGCTACATATATTACCTCTCCTCTGTAAGTCCGACAGCCTTTGTCCATACATGACATATACTGTTTCCGGCACTTACGGGGTTTCGTATGAACGATTGATTTGTAACGAATTCAGTAATTTCCGAAACAAGGAAATACTTCTTTATTTATCTGAAACATTACATTAAGGCAACTGGCTGAAAGTCGAACATACGGTCTACAAAACTATGGAGGCTATCGACACACGTCGTTTCCCCATACCCTTAAGGAAAGGCTTAACAAAAGTACAATTACTTGATCAAGGTTCCTCCCCGTCGGCTTGACTCATTACGAAGAGTCGTTGCCCTTGACTTGAGGATTCCATAGACGCTTTGCCTTTATTCCGGGCCATAGATTGCTCAGGAGAAGATACCTCTGGCTTTGGGTTCTGCCTATTGCCAACATTTGAGGCTTGATAAGACTGCGTTGGTCCTCGACCCTTCCTTCTACAGTATGTTTTCATGTGGCCTTCCTTCCCACAATAATAGCATACTCGCTTCTCCTTTTGGCAATTAAGACTTTTATGCCCAACTTCACCACAATTGTGGCACTAAATCACCCCGCTACTCCAACCTGAGCCTCTAGTGGAGTCGGACTGAGTCATCTCGGTCTTAGCATGACCAGACTTTTCAAATTTGGTAGGCGATGCCGGTCGTTTGAATGAACCAACCTGGCGATCATGTTGCCCACCCTTTCCTTTAACCTGCTTCTCCCGTTTTTGGGCGGATTCTTCCAACGTGACCTCTATTTTGTAGGCTACATCCACATATTGCTCTAAAGTAGAACAACTGTGATGCATCATTAGAGGTTTGATTTCTGGATTCATCCATCCATGGAAGTACCAGATCTTTTGTTCCTCGCTCGACACTTCTGACCCAACGTATTGCAACAAGTGATTGAACTTAGCTACAAGCTCAGTCACCTTTAACCCATCAGTCTTAGGGTATAGAAATTCCTTGTGCTTTTCCTCCCTCATAGCACGGGAAAAGAAACGGTCAGTCATCTTTGCTTTAAACATCTCCCAATTCAACTTGGGATGATCAGCTAGATCAGTGCTCTCCCACCATTCACTAGCCACATTCTTAAGTTGAAGGGAGGCGATATGCACTTTCTCAGCCTCAGTGCAATCCACATTCCTGAACAGACGTTCCATATGCGAGAACCAATACGCCACTTTGACCGGTTCTCCAGTACCGTCGTAGCTGTCATGCCTCATTGAACTCACAACCTTCAAGGCTTGACCGTAAGTTCCTCTGTTCCTGACGACATCATCCTGAGGTACGTGATTTACTGGCTCCTCAACTTCAGAAATAACCTGAGGAATTAGAACACCTTGTGCTTGCGTTGTAATTGACCGAATTACATCGGTGACCGTTTCTACAATAAACCCACGAGTGGCCTCCTTAATCGCGGCATCCCATACTACCGGAGGATTAGCCTGTGCTTGGCCGACGCTTGCGGGGTTATTGTGAGAGACAAACTCTTGCTCCTCCCCTTGATTAGCGGCGCTCCTCAGATTCAGCATTGGGTTATTACTCTGTTCTGCACCAGCACATGATGTGTTTCTTGTGTTCACCATCTGTTGGTGAATCAAATTGTTAATTTAGAACTTTTCCAACTTGATCATGACACTTTAGTCAAATACGTTATGATACAGATTATAAGGGTCCAAACTAATAACTTTATATTAGTCTGACTAACCCTCCACTATTAACCACAGAAACGATCTTCTTCTCTTTACTCGGGAAGGGGTATTCTAGGAGAAATGTCAACCATTAAATGACATTAATCCTAAGAAGAGATAATATTTCTAAGAATGGATCTATGGAATAAGTAACACTCGAAGCTTGCAAAAGTTTGAAAACCATTTATTATGAAGCCTTATACTTTCAAACTTTATACTTTATATTATTAACCCTTTTATACAAAGTTAGTTTCTAGTGATACTGATAAGTGCTATTTTGTAGCACATATCTAAGGGTTATTACCAGGTTTGAGGCGCCATTTGGTTGGATTTTATGCACAATTGGAGATTATGGAGTTAGAGCGGAGAAGTGTGGTTTTGGTGGTCTGGAGAAGCTAATTGGAGACATCCAGAGGAATAGGAGTTGACCACCTGAGGAGACGAAGAAAAATACATGAAGGAACCACAATAAAGAGCAGAAGAAAAGGAGAAGGCGGGCAAAAATCACCGCCCCGCGCTAGAGCCACCGCGACCCGGCGATGGGTCTCAGATAAGGATGCCGCCCCGCGGCCATCTGCTGGGCGAAGCAAATAAATTGAACAAGGCCCGCGTGCTGATGCTGGAATTAAAGAGATGGTGGGCCACGATTGGAGGAAGAAAGGCCCACGAAGGGGAATTCTTCACGCGTGGAGGAAAAAGGAGAATTTAAGTCCGTGAATTGAAATTGAAGCTGGAAAGCGGAAGCATGATGCAGCGAGACGTCAGTGTGCTGCTAGCATGGAATGGGCCGAGAGCGGCTGCCTTGGAATTGGGCCAAATTGTGGAGGCTTTGCTGTTCGTTTGCCGACTGAGAGGAGAAGCCGAGCGAGATCCGAGATTAATTTCCCTGTTCGATTCATTTGTTTACTTTCCTATTTTTATTTTATTATATTATTATTTCCTTTCATTATTTTTATCACCTTTTAGAATTAGGTTAAATACCCTTTAGTTAACCTAGTTGACAACATACAATATTCTATTATTCAGTTTTACAAGTTCGTTTCTATTCTGCCTCCAGGGTTTTAACCCATGGAGAGCTAAACACCTTTGTTCTGCTAGACGTTTGAAGCAATACAGTTGATTCGGTTGTGATATTTCTATTCCTTGCTCTTATTCTTATGTGTGTTGGTTTGATTCTCTTGGTTATATTGATTATTGATTTATCATTGTTCTTCATAGTCTGGCCAGCTAGGTTGAGTAATATTTATCAATTGCTAGGATTGCATATAGGGGTTCCGAGTGCATATCTAGTAGCAAACACAATTGTGCGTATAGGGGTTCCGAGCGTACAATTGTGAGTGAGAATCAGTTGCATGCGAGTATTAATACGTCTTTCTATTTTCATGTATCCTATATCCTTGTGTGCATTACTATTGCTTTGTTGGTGGTAAAGTATACCGACAACTGTGAGAATCAGAGGTATTTTACCATTGGCATAGTAATAAGTCTATCGACAACTGTGAGAATCGATAGTACTTAAGATCAGGGTGGGAACAACCATAAGAATAGTAAAAGAACTTGGATTGAATAGATTTCAGTGATCAACTTATATCTCTGTATTGTGGATCTCGTTCTAGTGGAACTACTTTCCCCATCATACTTATTCTTTCTCTAAAGCCTGCATACTTGTTACTTTGCTTGATAATCAAAAACCCCCTTGTTACTTTGCATGCTTAAAAACACATAGATTGATTACTTCCTCCATGTGGGATCGACCCTTGCTTGCCTCTACTACTTATTTAGGTTTGTTAGGATTATTTTGTTAAGGTATCACGACAACGCCTTATCAGATACAATTATCACAAACTCTTTCCAAGATAAAAAATCACACTTTAAGAGTTACACCATAAACCAATTATAAATAGCCTTTGAAGTTCAAATAGTTAAATCATTATTTTAAATTCCGAGGAGTAAATAACACTTTTAAATCTAGGAGTTAAATCCTCAAAGTTCTTTTTAATAGAAAATAGTTGAAAATAGTTTCGAAATTAATTTTCCGCAAATTCTCAAACCTAACAATAGGCCAAGAATTTTAAAACCATTGCTCTGATACCATATCTGTAACACCCCTGATTTATACTGGCAGTGCCACACGTCAGTGACCTCAGACGTTACCGTCCAAAATCACCCCAGGCTTTAATCGAAACAATTAAACTTAAAGACATAAATACATTAAATGAAAGATAAAACAACGGAAGACTTATGTGTATGAAATTCAATCCTTTTATTAGAGACCTCTCATCAAACGAGATTATAGTTTATACAACAGAATAAAATTCAGCGGAAGACTTATAAATTACACAGCGGAAGACTTTTAAGAATCAACCTTTAACATGGCTAGGTTATAAAGATATATTAAAGTAATACTTAACAACTTAAAACACTGACACTTAAATCTTCGTCTGCAAGCCTCTTCTCCTTCAACTGGTTACTTTGACTTTGGGAACCAACCACTGATGTGCCGTATAGGACGGATGACACCAGCCAACCATGCAAGGAATAAAACTCGGTTAATTAGTCTAATGAAAGACTATGCAAGGGTACAAACAGAATGGTTCTAGTGATCGTAACCGTTTACTATCATTGTTCCTCGAATAATAACCGAAGGAACGATATATAACCTGACACTTTCACAGAATGATTTAATATTTAGATATGCACTGAAGAGAACACTCCAAAGGAATTGAGTCTTATGGGAAAATATGATGAATGTTTGGGAACGTTAATAATTTCTCATAAGCGTTAAAAACGACTTGATGTTTCGGTTCACGACCAACCTCACCGCACAATGCGAATCCAGATTGGAAAGAGAACTTTACTCTGATCAAAGTCTAGACAAGTTTTCCTAGCTGCACTACTTCTTAGCTGCACTACTCGCCTGAGGGTATATTAATTGTGTGCATCGCATCACTTATCTTATTTAATTCCAAAACGTATATTACTGTTAAGGCTTTTAATATTATCTCGAGTAACTACGACGCTTTAAGATTTCGAGTAACTACGACGCTTTAAGATTTCGAGTAACTACGACACTTTAAGATTTCGAGTAACTACGACATTTTAAGATTTCGAGTAACTACGACGCTTTAAGATTCGTGCTACTCTAGCATTTAAGTTCACAGTTAAATCCACAATAAAACCATTATGGTCATTAATAAGTATAATAGCGTTGTTTCTAGCAATATATACAACCTATTATAATATCACTATTTAATTATATTCTTTATAAAATCTGTTCCCAAACAAAAACAATATTCATTCCAAATTAATTAATAATTAAACAATTGATAATCAATGGAAATATGGAATGATTAAGCAAGAGCGAACCACCACTTGCCTTAGATCAGACGAAGCTTAACAAAGCTCAAAGACAACGGGCTTCCGGGTCCGAAACGAGGACAAATCTCAGATTATGGATTCCTACGAAGTGACCCATAACGGAACCCTAAGTTAGATTCGATAACCAAATATACGAATCGAAGGAAAGACGAACCGAAGCAAAGGAAAGAAGCCTCGATCGAGACCACAAAACCCAAGGCCACACCACGAGCCCAGCCACACCGCGGGTTCGCCGACCCTGCCGCGGGTGCGGTGGCTTCTGGCCGTGGGTGCGGTGGAGCTACAGAGGCGAGGTGACTACGACGACGATGACGAAAACTCACCGTAATCGACACGTTTGGCTTCGATTTGGATGGGCTTTGGCTTCCCAACACCTTGCACTTCCAAACACCACTTGGGGATTACCTTCTCCTCCTATGGTAGCTCCGGTAACAATTCTGGCGAGAGCTTCAACCTTCGGTAACAATGGAGGCAATAAATTTTGGGAGGGAGAGAGTGGAATCTGATGTGCTTCTTCTCCACTCCAGATCTCATCTATTTATAGTCCAAGCAATGAGGTGCATCACTCCCGACAAGATGGGATAGTTCCGTGCGGCATGGCAACGTGGTTGCATTCAGGCGACACCCATGGGCGGCATGGCGACGTGTTCGAATTCCGGCCACGCAGAAACTGATGACGACACCGCGGGGTGCGGTGGGCTCACCGCGGGTGCGGTGGAGCCACCCTTGGCACCGCTGGGTGCGGCCACCCGACCGCGGGTGCGGTTTAGGCCAATTATGGGCCTTTTGCCCGAGAAACGTACGGGCACGAGTTTTTAACCCCGGGTTAAATATATTCGTACCCGGTTGATATATTCGCACCCAAACGAATATTCTAAGCCCCGAAAATACATTGAATGTATTTTATTCCACTTAGGAAAATATTACAGAGTTCAAGCACATTACAGAATGTCTGAACTTCTCTGAAATAAATTCGACTACAGTACGAGAGTTTAGGAAAATTTCTAGAATGCCCTTACTAAAAATGAGGGGTATTACATCCCTATGAGCATCTGCACTTCTTTTACATTGCTTGGACTCTAAATGGACTGAATTGCCTGGATCTGATCTGGACTCGCCTCTATGCCTCGTTTGGTGACTAGATGCCCCAGAAACTTGCCTGAGCTAACCCCGAACGCGCACTTTGAAGCGTTCAACTTCATCTCGGCCTTCCTTAGAATATCAAAAATGAACTACAAGTCTTCTAAATGCGATTCCTTCACCTTACTCTTGACCACCATGTCGTCAATGTAGACCTCATCCTTCTTGCCAATCAGCTCTGCAAATATCAACATCACTGCCCTTTGGAAAGTTGCCCCTGTATTCTTTAACCCGAAAGGCATAACCTTGTAGCAAAAGATTCCTCTTGAGGTGACAAATGAAGTTTTCTTTTGATCGCTTTCCAACAAGGGGATTTGATGATAGCCCATATAAGCATCAAGAAAGCTCATTCTAGCGTGCCCTGCAGTTGCATCCATCGGCTGATCTATCTTCGGGAGTGGAAACCAATCCTTTGGACACACCTTGTTGAGATCCGTGTAATCAACGCATACTCTCCACTCATTGTTCTTCTTTTTCACCACAATAGTATTAGCAACCCATGTAAGATACTGGACCTCCCTAATTGCCCTTGCTTCCATCAATTTCTCGAGCTCTTTAATCACTGCCTCCGTATGCTGGACAGACGACCTCCTCGCTCGCTGAACCACAGGCTTGGAGTTGGCGTCAACATTGAGGCGATGATAAGCAATTTCAGGACTCAGGCCCGACATCTCATACGGGCTCCAAGCAAAGACATCCTTATTCCTTCTCAAGAGTCCTGACAAGGACTCTAGCTCATCCCCTGAAATGTTAGCACCAATCAAAAAATACTTATCAGGCTCAGAAGGACTTACCGAGATTTTGTGCAGCGCTTCCACAGACTTCTCAGCTAGAGAAATACCCACGTCATCCAGCACTTGCGGGGCCGCATGCACCACACTGACTTCAGCTTTGGACGCCTCAATCCCGAAACAATGTCGTGCAACTCCCTGGTCACCTCTGACTCGGACAAATCCGCCATCGAATGGAAACACAATGAGCTGATGCAGAGTGGAATGCACTGCCTCCATCAAATGCAGCCATGGCCGGACCAACATGGCGTTGTAGTGTGACTACTCATTAATCACCAAGAACTCGGTGATCACTGTCTTCCCTCCTAGGCTGACCGATTCCCTGAGCATCCCTAGGGGCCATACATGAAGCGCCCCGAGGCCTTGCAATTGCGTAGAGACGGGAACCAGATCCTCCTACTTCTTTCCCAGCTTCTTGAACATATTATAGAACATCAAATCAACTGAGCTGCCTGAATCAATAAGAATCCGGCGTACCTCAAAATACCTAATGTCAATTGTGAGAACCAGCGGGTCATTATGTGGACATTGTATCCCTACAAGGTCTTGGCTTGAAAAGGATAGGAGTTGAGGCTCCTCAATCCATGGCTTCTTTGAAGGCACCACCTGCGCCTTCATCACCTCTAGGGCATGACAGCGACGCCTATAATCATGTCGACTAGAGTCTATTTGCTTAGTTGTAGACTCTATAACATGGATCACTTGTTTCTGAACACCTTTTTCTTTCTCAACCTGAGCATCTGAGACTCTTCTCTCGACCTGATCTCTGCTTTAACCCGCCCCAGACTCAACAAACTGCTTCAGATGCCCCTGCGACACCCACTTTTCCAACTGCTGCTTAAGCACTATGCAATCCTCAGTCATATGCCCTTTTCCTTATGGAAAGAGCAAAACTTGTTGTAGTCTCTACTCTTAGGATCACCTTTCATCTTAGGAGGCCAACTGAAAAAGGGCTCCTCCTTTATCCGATTCAGAATCCGGTAAATCGACTCTTTGAACACCGTGTGAACCGCTTGCATGGTTGAGAGCGGAGGAAGCCCCCTTTCTCGCCCCTCTCCCCTGCATGGTGACTAGAGACAGAGATCTCTTGTCTCGGTTGTGCTTTGTATCATCCTCCAGCTTCATGTACTGCCTGGCCTACCTGATTCGCTCTTGCAATTCCGGGACCCCGACTGGAGCCCTCAAAGTAAGACTCTCCCTGAGCTTGCTCTCCCTGGGGAGAGCCAACCTGAAAGCTGTGACCGCAACCTTCTCATCACAGTCGTCCATGTTAGCATAACATTCCATAAACATGGGGGCAAAATGCCTTAAAGTTTCTCCCCTGCACATTTTCAAATAAAATAAGGCATCCATCGAAGCAGGCTCTCTACTATTGGCAATAGGGCTGAGCATGGGCCGAACGAACCGAAAACCCGAACTGACCCGACCCAAAAAACCCGAACCGAACCCGAACCCACATGACTTCGGTTCGGGTTTCGGTTTGACCTTTTCAGTGTTTCGGGTTTCGGTTCGGGTTTCGGGTCTTAGCCCAGTTCAGTCTGATTTTTTATTTATGAGTGTTGTTTAACCCGAACCGACCCACTTCGGTTCGGTCTTCGGTCCCGTTTTTTTGGGTTTTCGGGTTTCAGGCTTTTCGGGTTCGGGTCGGGTTCTGGCCCATGCTCAGCCCTAATTGGCAATGAAATGCGACACAAACTTCCTAGCCAATTGACTCCAAGAATAAATAGAATCTGATTCTAAAGTATGAAACCACTTAGCAACAACTTTTCCTAGACTAGCAAAAAACATCCTACACATTAATGAGTCATTCAGAACCCACAAAACCATCTTATGAGTGTACCCAACAACATGAACAATAGGATCTGACTTCCCGTCATACAAATCGAAAGATGGTGTGGAGAACTTAGCTGGTGGTTGTTGTTCACGAATGATGCGTGCAATCAGAGTGGATGTCATACGAGCAAGCTTCAATTCCGCTTGCTCCTGTGCATTGATCAATGACTCTCCTTGGTTGTCAAGCAGACGAAGAAGTCGCTGCTCAACCCTTGTGACTCGCTCAGCCCGGTTCCTGCGCGGATGGCGCGAATCTGAGCTCTCTGAACCCTCCCGAAAGTTCCGGCCCTGCGGATCAGAAATGCGGTCCCCTTCCTCCCTAAATCCGGACCTGTGCGATGAGCGGCTTCACTCTCTAGACGGCTGCCTGCTCGGACGAGATGCAGAGGATGAAGTCCTCGCGTCCCTGCGGCGGTATGGGCTGCGATCCCCATGACCCGAGCGTTCTCGACGTGAGACGCCCGCTTCCTTTGGTGTGCGACGGGAACGGGCCGTGTGGTGGCGTGGTGGAATCCCGCTCCTCCGATCGCGGTTTGCCCCTAGCACGACGACACTGGCCAGCCTTCTGGACCGATCCGGATCGACAGTCAAATCATCGCATACATGGCGCTTACCCTGAACCCGATCGATTACCCTCCTGGCTGCACCCAGTTCGTCCCTCAATCGCTGGAGCTCAGCGTCCTTGTCGACAATAGCGGAAGTCAAGTCAGCATTCCAGTGTTCAGACTCGGCAACGATCGATTCCAATTCGAGCTGATGGCGCTCCGCCTCCGCGGCTGCGTCCACGTCCTCCTGGCGGACATTGTCGTTGTTACTGGCAGCTCTTTGTGGTGCCATCGTCTCCTTCCCACAGACGACGCCAAATGTAGTAGCAATAATTCGTATTACCTCAGAGATCGGAAAGAGAACGATAGAACTTCCTCAAAAAGCTTCCAGAAACAGAAATCAGACTTCTCGTTGGATCTGAGAACAAAGAAAACGTAAGGGGTGGAGGGTGGAATCCCCTGATTCACCTCCGACGCTCAAGTCAGTCAAGAACACCAAAAATCTCCTATAGAGGCAGAGAAGATGATGAACGATTGAAAATAATGAGAATGAGAGAGAAAATTAGAGCTTCTTCCCTTTTACCTCTTAATTACTTTTTTCTTTTTTTTTTTCTTTTAGATATCAGGATAATCCCCACCTCTTATTTAGTAACTAATTAATGATCTCTTATCAATTAATTGCTCCTTGAAGATATTCTTTATTTATTTCTTTTCGTATTTTATGGATAATTAATTATTCATAATTATCCCTCTCAACATCATTTTTTGATAGTCATTCATACATAAGTTCATTAAGAAATTAAAAAAAAATGTATGAAATAATAACTTTTTTTTTTATTTATGTGTCACTTTTGAATAATGTCATAACAATAAACTTGATTTTTTTTTCCAAAAGGTTAGGTCTCAAATTAACTATAAATTTAACTTCTAATTTTTTTTAATGAAATACGTTGACGAGGTTAGGATTTTTGCGCTTCGTGTTTACAAATCTAACACATATACTAATGAATTACTTGATGTAAATTGTCAAATTTGAAAAGATTTATTCAATAACATCACAAATTCAATTATATTTCTCAAAAAATTATATAATAGTATCATAATTTTTATGCTTTATCAAACCAAATCATCAAATCAATGATATCCTAATGCCTCTACAAAATAACTATACCAATTAATATGATTATTTAATATTATATTGTAAATCCAGTTTGAATAATATAGTTAAATATGTTATGATTTCCTACCTTTCAAAATTTTAGAAATAAAAGAGAAAAACATCTACCTAACAAACTTAATATTTATCAATAAGTTAAATATTTAAATGAGCCATATGTTGTTATGTTTTCATTTTTTGATATTTGATATCATCCAAAAAAATGATATTAATATCTCACTTTATATTTTATTATAATAAAATTAATTAATACTTTTTATGTTATGATAATAATTATCATAAGCTAAGGAATATCTTAAGTAATTTGATTAATTTCTTTTAGTACTGTATTTATTCATGACCGATTTTATGTTTCACAATTTATTTCATTTTTCTTGGAATCTATAATTTATACAAAATTAAGTATATGTTATTATTTTTTTCAAGAATTACAAATAGAGACTATTTGATAATTTTATTTAGTGAGAAAATATAATTTATATAACATAATATTTTTTATACATAAATATAAATATTTGAATATATGAATTTCAAACATATGTGCATGGCACGTGTATTACACTAGTTTAAATATAAAACTTTAGAACATTGATTCAAGAGGCTAAGGACTCACTGAAACTCAAGCCATGTACACTTAGTTGTCAAAACTAGTCGAATTTAGGACATCCGAGACATGAAGATTTTGAACAATCGTTATTAGGGATACTTTGGTTTTTTCACGAATGAGTGAAATTTTGGATTTCAAGCGTGATTACATGAGAGAGACGCATATAGGGAGAGCGTAAGTTTGAGAGAGATGGAAATTTGGATAAATTGACCTTTCAAACGGGGTGTTAGTAGCTCATAAAAGTTCAACGTTAGGATCTCACTCAGATCTTAGAATCGTAAGATTCTACCGGTCCCTATGAGATCATGTAAGATCCAGAGATAGATTTTGACATGAATAGATTTTAGTAACCTTTACATTTAAGTGGGCCTCTTCCTAATACCATAACTTTACAACTTAATCTTTCTCGGAAGAGTGGTACCATAAGCCTTATAGATGACACACTCACATAAAATCCAACTACTTCGAGCACTTTAAAACACTAACACTTAAATCTTCAACTGCAAGCTTCCTCTTCGACTGGTTACTTTAAAACTTCGGGAATCGACCACTGATGTGCCGTAAAGGACGGATGACACCAGCCAACCATGCAAGGAATAAAACCCGGTTGGTTAGTCTAATGAAAGACTATGCAAGGGTGAAAACAGAATGGTTCTAGTGATCGTAACCGATTACTATCATTATCCTTCGAATAATAACCGAAGGAACGATATATAACCCGGAACTTTTCACGGAATGATTAGAATTGAGACATGCACTGAAAAGAAGACTCTAAAGGAATGGAGTCTTATGGGAAAGTATGACAATTGTTTGGGAACGTTATAGTTTTCATACAGCGTTTAAAAACGACTTGATCATTTGGGTCCACGACCAACCTCACTGCATAATGCGAATTCAGACTGGAAAGAGAACTTACTCTAACTGAAGTCCGGGCGGATTTCCAAGTTGTACTCCTCGCCCGAGGGTATATTAATTATGTGCATAACCGCACTTATCTTATTTACTTACAAAACGCATATTCATGTTAAAGGTTTTAATATGATCTCGAGTAACTACGAAAGTTTAAGATCTCGAATGACTACGAAAGTTTATGACCTCGAATGACTACGAAAGTTTATGATCTCGAATGACTACGAAAGTTTATGATCTCGAGTGACTACGAAAGTTTATGATCTCGAATGACTACGAAAGTTTATAATCTGGAAAGTATTAGAGGATTATTCCACTAATACTGAGTTATAAAGAAATGACTAATCCTCATAAGGAATTAGCGTTCCTACGAATACTCGTGCTAATCTAGCGTTAGTGTTCACATTTAAATCCACAGCAAAACCATTACGGTAATTAACAAGTATAACAGCGTTGTTTTTAGCAATATATACAACCTATTATAATATCGTATTTTAATCACATCATTTATAAAATTTGTTCCCAAACGAAAACGACAGTCACTCCAATTAAATTAACAATTAGAATTAATTGATAATCAACGGAACATGGAATGATTAAGCAAGAGCGAACGCCACTTGCCTTAGCTTAGACGAATGATTGATCGATGACGGGTTTCTGGGTCCGAAACGGGAACGGAAATCGGATTACAGATTCCTACGACAACGACCCATAACGAAACCCTAGGTTAGGTTCGACAATAAAATATACGAATCTAAGGAAAAATGAACGAAATCGAAAGAATGAGAGTCCCGTCCGAGACCGGATCGTCCAAGGCCACAATCACGATTGCTAAGGCAATCCGCGGTCGCGGCTTGGATTCCGCGGTCGCGGCTTGGATTCCGCGGTCGCGGGCGTCGAGGACATTGTCCGCGTTCGACTGGACAGTGTCTGCGGCAGTCATGTCCGCGGTCGCGGCCTGTCTGTTCATCGCCGCGGTCGCGGCAATTCATGTCCGCGGCCGCGGTCGAGAACTTCGGTGACCCAAAATGGAGAAAACCTCACCGGCGATGACACTAGGGGGCTCTAAAGGCGAGGCTTCGACTCCTTGTTCCCCTGCGCTCCCAATGCACCACCACTTCGAGCACCACGACCACCGGCGAGAGCTCCGATGACACAACACCTCCGGCGATGACGAACACGAGAGAGAGAGAGAGAGAGAGAGAGAGAGAGAGAGAGAGAGAGAGAGAGAGAGAGAGAGAGAGAGAGAGAGAGAGAGAGAGAGAGAGAGAGAGAGAGAGAGAGAGAGAGAGAGAGAGAGAGGGATGGAGATGTGATTTCGGGTGCCCAAACACCTCTAATCCGGCCTCCTTATATAGCCAAAGGAGGAGCAGCCCCCCCCGACCAGATCGACGGCAACTCAGAAGATCGACGGTGGCACAAACGACGAGGCGCGCAGGGAGGCAGTCGAGGCTCGCATGCCTTTTCCGCGGTCGCGGCAGAACTTCCGCGGTCGCGGCAAAACCCATTCCCCAACGCCTCTGTGTGCTATTTTTCCACGGTCGCAGAAATGCTTCCGCGGTCGCGGAAATGTCCTTTCCGCGTCTGTTTTCCCAGGGAAGGATTTAGCACTGGTTTGAATTTCGCAGATTAATTATTTGTACCCAAACAAATATTCTAAGCCTCGAAAATACATCGAAGTATATCATAATGCTCAGGGAATTATTATAGAGATTATACGAGTTACAGAAATTCTGTATTTTGCCTAACGCGTCCCGAATAATTGACGAGGGTTTGGAAAATTACCCAAATACCCTTACTAAAATTGAGGGGTATTGCAGTTATGTTATAATGTGCATCATATTTCATGTGTTTGTGCATCACATTTTTCCATACTTGTGCACCACATTTCCATGTGTTTGTGCATAGCAGTTACGTTATTGTGTGCACATATTTCATGTTTTTGTGCATCATATTTCATGTGTTTGTGCATAACATTTATGTTATTAATTGCACCATGCTTATGTTATTATGTGCACTACATGCCATGTATTTGTGCACCAAATACTCTTACATATTTGGTGCATATTTTAAATTACAATGACTCTTGTGTTTTTTCGGTGCTTCGTATGAAATGTATGTTGCTTAAACTACCAAGTATTTTGTTTCAATTTGTATGTTAATCATGTAGCTAAACTAGTTGATGAATTATATGTTTATGTATATTAATTTATATATAGGTTGGATATTTAGGATATTCGAGATGGATATCCGATCCGAGGTTTTCTGATCGGATAACAGAAAACATTCAGATTGGATCGATACAAATCTCAATATCATGATATTTTTTAGGATATCTGGTCCGATAAGTCGGATTGGATATCCAAATATGAACACCCCTAGCTAATATGACGTTGAGCTTCTTGCAAACTACTTTAAAAACTCATGTGTTGAGAAAAAAAATGGTTCAATGGCATTACTGAAAGTCAATACAAATGAAAATAAAGGAGAGTGAACGTCCATGGGGCTCGTTAAAACCTCTTTGCAGGAAAACCGCGTGGGAGAAAACCATACGAAGAGAAAAAAGAGTACCCACATGCATGAAGTCTGCTCAAATGTAGAACTTTATGAGGTTGGGGGCGTTCCAAGTGTGATGAACCTCCTTCTCGTTCATTTCTTCCAGTTTGTAAGAGTCGCTGCCTGGACTAGTTGTTACTCTGTATGGGCCTTCCCAGCTGGGCCTAACTTCCCATCTGTCGAGTCCTTGGTGTTGGTGAGGACCTTGTGCATGACGTAGTCTCCAACTCCAAAGTTGCAAGATTTGTTGTGCTTCCCATGGGCGTTGATCATCTCATGTTGGTAGGCTGCCATGTGTACTGAGGAGGCCTATCTGTTTTCCAGCAGAAGGTCTAGGCTGGTCTTAAGCGCTTGCTCATTTCCTCCCTGCTCGAAGGTTGCGGTTCGGATGGTTGACAACCCAACCTTACTAATTGATATTTTCTGGGAGTATTAACTTTTACTTTAATTCTTATGTAGTAATTCACATTTATGCCCTTTTATAAGTAAAAGAGTAAAAACAAATTCTTACACTTATTATAAGTATAGATTTGTCCGATAAAAAGGTTGTTGAAGACTCCCTAGCCTCGTCACTCGTTAAGGTCCTCCGCAAATGTTTGACCTCTACATGGAGTTGTAGTTGTTTCCTTTTGTCGGGAAAATCACACCACTTACGCAAGACTAGGGCTTGTCTTATTCTTGTCCACACGAACACCATTGTTTTCCATCCCTATATCAACTTCAATTTGTACCGGACTAGGGTTTCATTTACTAGTTTTAGTTTGTAAATCCGTTACAAGACCATATGTCAGTTTATTCTTGGCAATATGAGGCCCATTGCCCCATTGTTTAGATGATAATAGATGTTTACCCCCTTAACTAGTTACTTTGTCATTTAACCCCCTTTATAAACTCCCTTTTTCATAATTTCTCTCTCCTCACTTTAAAACTCCCTCCCCCGTAAACCTTTCGTTTTCATCTCTCTCTCGCTCGACCTCTCTCTGCCATCACTCGCTCCATCGCCTGTCGTCGCTCTCTCCGCCGCCGTCGTTGCTCTCTCCGCCGTCGTCGTCGCTCTCTCTGCCCGTCTTCATCGTCGTCTCTCTCTCTCTCCGTCGTCTCACTATGTCCGTCGTCGTAAGTGCTTCTCTGGGTCTTTTCGCCGTTTTTGGTAATTTCTAGGGTTGTCACAAATGCTTCTTTGTTTACTCGATTCGTTTTTAGTTGTTTGTGTATGTTGTTATAAATTTTGTGATTTTCGTAATTGTTTTTGTTTGCCCGCTCGATTTTCCTGATTGTCATCAACGTTTTTTATTCGATTATATGTAACTGTATTCAAACTGTCGACAAATTATGTTTTTATGAGATTTATCTGTTACAGTAGTAATATTGTGTTGAGATTGTAACCTGCATGTGTCATTATAATACTATTCGTGTGATGACATTGTTTTACATGTTTTTATTCATGTGTGCTTACAATGTTTTTGATTGATGACAATGTTTCTGAGTAGTGTTTCTGAGGTTTGATTACTCATTATGTTGTGTGATGACAGTATTAGTAGCGTGGTGACAATGTTTCTGAGGTTTGACTACTCATTATGTTGTGTGATGACAGTTTTAGTAGTGGTGACAATATTTCTGAGGTTTGACTACTCATTATGTTGTGTGATGTCAGTATTAGTAGTGTGGTGACAATGTTTCTGAGGTTTGACTACTCATTATGTTGTTTGATGACATTATTAGTATTGTGGTGACAATATTTCTGAGGTTTGACTACTCATTATGTTGTTTGATGACAGTATTAGTAGTGTGGTGACAATATTTCTGAGGTTTGACTACTCATTATGTTGTTTGATGACAATATTAGTATTGTGGTGACAATATTTCTGAGGTTTGACTACTCATTATGTTGTTTGATGACAGTATTAGTAGTGTGGTGACAATGTTATTCAAGTGTGATTACACACTAGTTTGTCTGATGACAGTAGTAGTTAAATGGTTACAGTGTTTCTTAAGTGTTTAAACTTTAGTATGTATGTTTTGTAGTAGAAATAATGTGTTGAGAGTGTGTTGAAAGTGTTTATGTTCTTGTTTACTTGTAAATTGTTTGATGACAATATTTGTGTGATGACAACTAGTAGTATGGTGACAATGTTATTCAAGTGTGATTACATGCTAGTTTGTCCGATGACAGTAGCAGTTAAATGGTTAGAGTATTTGCACTTTATTGTGTGCGATTTGTAGTAGTTAAATGGTTTTACTGTTTCTTAACTTTTATTTTCTTTTTATTTACTAACAGGCCATGGATGCAAGTAATTTCATTGTTCCAGAAGAACTTCGTTGTGCATGCAAATGCAACTATTATACACGAATGGAAATCATTACAAAAATTGAGGAAATTATGCCCTCCAAATTTTTTATGGATCTCTCTAATGGCCCTCTTGGCCCTATCTTTTTGATGGGAGATAGTCTCAAGTTATGTGCTCGGTTGGTGCATTATTTCCTTTTACATGAACTAGAGACTCAGAAGAAGCATGAGATGTGGTTTAATGTTGGCGGTAACGTATGCCGCTTCTCCATTGCTGAATTTGCTGCAGTTACCGGGTTGAACTGTGGGGAACTCTCGGATTATGAGCTTCCTGACGTTGACATGGAGGAGTACCTTGGCTCAAATCCATGTTCAATAAATGGTCTGATTGCTCAGTTTGCTGTTGAGACTGATCGTGAGAAGAAGAAGAACATGTCGCATTTGCTTGTTCTTGAGACTATTTTGTTGCCTCAACGCCATACTATTGTTTCAAATGAGTACTTCAAAATGTCAACTGATTTGGAGCTATTTTCTAGTTATCCTTGGGGTAGGGTAGCATATTCGCTGACCTTGGAGTACCTTAGGAAGGTGAGTAGGACAGTTCGTGAACAAAAAAGCTTAGCAAAGTATGATGAGAGAATTGGTTATAACTTGTATGGGTTTCCTATTGCTTTCCAGGTACAGTATTATGTTATTTTTATGTGGTATCTGTCTTGTTTATATTTAATGTTATATGAATTGTGTATATTTCCTTTGATGACAGATATGGATTTTAGAGTTATTCCCCCAATTTTGCCATGTTGCGGGTTGTGCGAGTTCGGGCGATAAAAAAGTTCCGTACTGTACAATGTGGTTTAGTGCAAACAATAAGAATGTGTGGTATATCACTATTAGCAACTTCGCCAAGGAAAATTCATTGGTATGGTTTTTTCTTCTATTTCTGAATTAAGATATGATTGATGACAAATATGGATTTTAGAGTTTTTTTTCCTATTTCTCAACAAATATTGTTTAAGTTGTCATCAAAAATAATTGATGACAACTGAGAAGCATATAGAAGTTATTGGTGACAAGTTTCTTTCTTTTTTATTGTTATTGTCATCAAATATTTGTAATTATGAAGAAGTTATGAATTGTCATCAAAATGTTCTGTAGCTATTTGTTATTATAGTTTTATTTTCTATATATAAGTGTCATCAATATTTGTCATTGATGACAGTTTCCATCATGTTTTTATTGATGACAGTTTGTAAATGTCATTGATATTTATCAGTTGTCATCAATTATAAATGATGACAACTGATAAATATGTACAAGATATTGGTGACAGTTTATTACTCTTTTTATTGTTATTGTCATCAAGTTTTTCTAATTATGAAGAAGTTATAAATTGTCATCAAAATGTTTTGTATCTATTTTTTATTATAGTTTTCTTTTCTAGATGTAACTGTTATCAGTATTTGTCATTGATGATAGTTTCCATCATGTTTTTATTGATGACAGTATGTAAATGTCATTAATATTTATATGTTGTCATCAATAATAATTGATGACAACTGATAAGTATGTACAAGATATTGGTGACAGTTTCTTACTTTTTTAGTCTTATTGTCATCAAAGTTTTCCTAATGAAGAAGAAGTTATAAATTGTCATCAAAATGTTCTGTAGATATTTTTTATTATAGTTTTGTTTTCTTAATGTTATTGTCATCAATATTTGGTCGATGAGAGTTGTCACGTGTCTCAAAGATAAAATTGATGATATTTTTATTCTTATTGTTTTCATATTTGATGTGTTTGCAGATTTGTAAACAGCCTCCATATGCAGAGCACGAAATGTTTTGCAGTTTGTGTTTCAAAGATGAAATTGAAGATGTCTTTTATGATAATTTGTCTGAACGCATGCTTTGTCTTGCAAAGGAGCAGCATGGGAAAGCAGATGGTGATTGTCTTGATATTGTTGTGGCTCCAAGAAAAAAAGAGCAACAAGTTGGTTATAAGAGGAAGAAAGATGTTGTTGCTGAGATTAAGTGTTCACCAAGAACAAGGGCTCGGAAGGGTGAGGTCAAGAGGGTTGTGCAGGAGAAGAAAAAGAAGGTGTACCAACGGCGGGCATCTGCTAAGGTCGTTGTGCAACGTGTATCAAAAGACAAAGAAGGCACAAAGGTTGTGGAGGATGTCACCAGGAATGATAAGACGCTGGTCATGTACAATAAAAAGGATGATGTTTCATCAATGGTTGATAAAGTAATTGAGGATTTGCATCAGTCTTTTGAGTCTGAAAAATAGGAGGAGGTTGTTACTGAGAAGGTTGATCTGTTTGATTCTGACAGTGAAAAAACCTTCAGTTGTGATATAGATATCCCTACAATAGGCAATGACGGTGGAGGTGAGTCTGAAGTTGGGAACGAGGATTTGAATAATATGCTAGATCTGTCCAAGGTAGCAAACGACGAGCCCCAGTGGGCAAAAGAGATAAAGGAACAGTTAGTTGCTATATTTGACGTTGTTAAAGAGCTCGAGTGTAAAGTTGATAATAGTTGTGTACAAATGTGTGGTTTGTCCAAGAGGCTTTATGACATTGAGAGTGTCATCAAAGCCAGAAATTCATATCCATTGAATGATGACAGTAAAGATGAGGAGTTGGATGAAGGTTTAGATGGTGGTGGCATTAGTGATTATCAAACAGACATTGGAAATGAGATGAATGATGCTGATGAACCATTTGTTTGCAATTTGAATGTTTTAGAGAAGGCCTGTGTGTTGATGTCTATCATCGAGAAGGAAGTTGTGGAGAGTATAGAGGACAAGTCTCTTATGGATGAAATCCCTGAGGCAGCTGACACTGGTGTCCTGGATGGCAAAGATGCACAAGAATTAAGGGTAGAGGCAAATGAGGCAGGTGGTGGTAATGCCAATTTGAAGGAAGGTATAGAAGGAGTAATTGATGGCAGTTTGATTCCTGAAGTTAATGATACTTCAATTGATGACAATATTGTTCAAGTTGATTTAGGAGATGAAGCAATTAAGCATATTATTTTGAGTGGTGACACTGTTGACTCCCAAGGAGAAAGAGTTGTGGGAGGATTGAACGAAAATGAAGAAGCATATGATGACAATGGAAAGCTAAGGAAGTCCTCAAGGGCGTCAACAATTAGTGCTCATTTGACATCACCATTTACTGATGGGAAGAAGAAACAAGCATTGCCTCCAAGACCTGCTTATTCCTTCTACGAGCAGGATGACCGTAGAGAGTTCTATGATTGGTTTCGTAGCAGGTATGTTGATTTTGTATTTTTCTTTGCCACTGAAGTGCTTGTTGACAGTTTTTTATTTGTTGATAGTGTTACATTCTTTGCTTTATTTGTAGCTTTGTTTTGGTATCGTATTAATAGTGGGTGACAATTTGAACTTTCATAACTTACTTTGTTACCTGGGATTTTTTTTTGTATGATATTGTAAACTGATGACAATTTGTTAGAAGACTGTTTAGATGTTGTTGACAATTTTTAGATGCTGCTGACAATTTTCTATTGTTTTAGTGATACCAAGGCTTCCATCCTAGGGTATGATATTCCTCTAACCAAGGACTTCTTCAACAAACTTGTGTACAAGAATCATTGGCTGGATGACGTCGTAAGTATCTTTTTTTTGCTACCTTCTTTTGTTTTGGTGTTAGTAGTGTAATGTGATGACAATTTTTGACAAGTGTGATGATAGTTTTATATCTTGTTGAAAGTGTTATATCTTGTCCACAGATGTAAACTATCATCAATCAATGTTGATGTCAGTTTATATCTGTCATCAACCAATTAATTAATTAATGACAGTTTTCATCTGTCATCAATCAATGAATTGCTTCAACTGCCATCAACCAATGAATTGATTGATGGCAGATTACATCTGTCATCAACCAATGAATTGATTCAACTGCTATCAACCAATGAGTTGATATATGACAGTCTGGAAGTTTACATTTGTCATCAACTAATGAATTGGTTGATGACAAATACTCACAACAATATTCACAAACTGCCATCAACTAATGAATTAATTGATTACCGTTTACATATACCACAACCAATGAATTGGTCTAAATGTCATCAAACAATGAATTGATTGATGACAGTTTACATTTGTCATCAACCAATGAATTGGTTCAACTTCCATCAATCAATTCATTAATCCCATTTTACATCTGTCATCAACCAATGAATTGGTTGATTGCAGTTTAAAATTGTGATCAACTAATGCAAGTATGTTGACAGCATATCAACTAATGCATTTTTTTATTATGTAAACCGACATATAGCAGAAGCTTTATATCATATGAGGAAGCGTGTTGCCGAAGAAGCTGAAGCTTTCAAGGGAATAGTCATTTTGGATTGGGTCTGGTTTACTAAATTCAATAATTCCATGCTACAACACTTAAAAGATCGTTTTGATGAGTGTTCAGGCTACCTTGAGTATTTTGCTGCTATATATCCTACTAATTACGGGAAGTCATGGTTTGATGGCGTTACCAAGGTTTACAGCCCGTTTAACTTTATGGACAAGCATTGGGTTGGTTTAGAGATTGATTTGGCTAAACATCATGTGAGGGTGCTGGACTCAAACATCAATCTATTCACTGATGTCAATGTTGTAGAATTTTTACGACCTTTATGTGTCATGCTCCCTATTTCGATGAAGAAATCAAATCAATTTTCACACTTTGGGTCAATTGATGAAGACTTTACCGTGAGTAGAGATGGAACTCTTCCCCAAGATACTCCAGGGTAAAGTTTTTTTTTTATCTTTTCATTTTGTATTACATGTTTTCTGATTTTTTATTTATGGTTTGTAATGATATGAATTGTGGATGCAAATGACAGAGGCAATTTGTCCTTATATTTTCTCTTGTTTATTTTGACAGAGGCAATTGTGGAGTTTATACCATCAAATATATTGAAGCCTTTGCATTTGGTGGTAATCTGGATGATTTGGATGATTAGCGTATCAAGGCACATAGAGAAAAAATGTGCATTGAATTGTTCAAGCAGACTTGGATTTTCAAGCCGTTGCCTCCTACAAAGAAGAAGGAATAGTTTGTAACGGTTATTGTGTTTTTGGATCAATTTGAGCATGTTATGTAAATCAGTTAGTCGATTACCTTTGTGTGTTGATGTTACTGTTATTATGTTGATTACAGTTTAGCTGCTTTTCAGGTGAATATAATCTTTTAAGTTTTTTAATCGCAATAATGTAACTGTGTTTTTATAATGCTGATGACACTTTGTTCAATTTGATGACAGTACATCACTCTAATAACACTAATACATGAATATTCTAAACTGTCATCAAAACATTTGTCTTATGGACGACAGTTTGCTTGATGGAAGTTTGCTTTCTGTCATCAACATTCAGTTTCGTTCTTTTCATGTGATGACAGTTGTCCTTTGTGTAATGTTATGGGAGTTCTTACTATGTTGAATTTGATGACATTATATTCCTTTAATAACAGTTGTACATGAAACATTCAAAGTTGTCATCAAAACATTTGTCTTATGGATGACATTTTGCTTGATGGAAGCAAGTTTCAGTTTTGTTCTTTTCATGTTTTTATAACAGTCAATAAAATTCAATTTCTTTTTGGTTAGTGTGATCATTTTCTTTTTTAAATTCATTACTTTCTAGCCTCTCTTGTTTTTTGTCCTTAGTGTAATGTGATGTGAGTTTTTGGCAAGTGTGATGTCAATTTTATTTTTTGTCGACAACATGTGTGATCATTTTCTTTTTGTCATCAACCAATGAATTTGTCGATGCCAGTTAAACCTGTCATCAACAAATCAATTGGTTCATGACATTTTCATATGTCATCAACCAATCAATTGGTTCATGGCAGTTTACACCTGTCATCAAGCAAATAATGAATATGTTGATGCCAGTTTACATCTGTCATCAACCAATCAATTGGTTCATGAAAGTTTACACCTGTCATCAAGCAAATAATGAATATATTGATGCCAGTTTACATCTGTCATCAACCAATCAATTGGTTCATGACAGTTTACATCTATCATCAACAAAATAATAAATCTGTTGATTCCAGTTACATCTGTCCTCAACCAATGAATTGGTTGATGACAGCCACATCTTTCATCAAAAAATGTATTGGTCGATGACAGTCACATTTGTCATCAACCAACGAATTGGTTGATGACAGTTACATCTGTCATCAACCAATCAATTGGTTCATTGCAGTTTACACCTGTCATCAACCAAATAATCAATATATTGATTCATGTTACATCTGTCATCAACCAATGAATTGGTTGATGCCAGTTTACATTTGTCATCAGCAAAATTATGAATATGTTGATTCCAGTTACATATGTCATCAACCAATGAATTGGTTGATGCCAGTTACATCTGTCATCAACCAATGAGCCACCTGTTGATGACATCAAATTAATATATATGAAACCATATCAAAAGTGATCCAAGCATTTTGTCCATTGTAAAGTTAGATGAAACATGAAAAGTAAACTATATTTGTTGTCTGTAAAAAGCATATGGAAATACTTTAATAAGTATGTTGTATTGGTTTACTCTACTAAGTTGAAAGTTATTCCACTTGCAATACATCACAGCTTGTGCTTGCTGAGTTGTGTTTGCATGAAGTCTTGTTGTGTCCAGTTTGTCCACAATTACTGCACTTGATTGGCTTCCTAAATGTTTTCTTGCGCGCAGTATTTGTGAATTCACCTATGGAAGGGAACCTCCTTTTTCTTGGCCTTCCAGTCTTCCTCCTCACAAATGGTGGACAACATTCTATGGCAAGTACATCCTCAGGGATAATGTAGTCTGATTCTCTAGGCACCGGATATATGGTTTCTTTGTATGCTGTATACCAAGACTGATATTGGTAGTACTTGCTAACAAAATCAGTTATGTTCCAATTTTTCTTTTGAATTGCAGCAATTGCATGTGCACATGGCATGTGATCCAGATCAAACACTTTGCAGCTACATTTTTTTGTCTGGAAATCAACGACGCCATAAAAGTTTCCACCAAGTACCTGAAACTGAATTGGGTTCAGGTTTTTCACCTCATATCTCTTTGATAACGTATATATCTCGTCTAGTATTTTTGCCACATTTGGTGGTAATCTGTTCACACCTTTTTCTGTCTTTTCCCGTCGCTGATTAAACCATTTGGTTAGCAAATCCCTGATGTACTCGAGGAGGGAAATAATCTGGTACGACCGAGCCTCTTTGAGTACTGCGTTTAAAGTTTCTGAATTGTTCGTAGTCATAATATTGTATCTGTCTCCCTTGCAATGAGCTCTAGACCATTTTTCAAAATTTGTTTCACGCAGGTACCTTCCCATCTCTGCATTGATATCGTAAATTTTTTGAAAATTTTCCTCAAATTCCCTCATGGTGTAACTGTCAGCAGCCTTTGTAAACAACATGTGTACGCCACGCTCCTTGAATCTTGCTTTCAAATTCTGCTTTAGGTGTCATGTGCATATCACATGTTTTGCAGTAGGGTACACAAACTCCATAGCTTTGCCGATGCTCAAGTGTCTATCAGACACAAATATCAACTCTGTTGAAGAAGGGATGACATTGTGTAATTGCTGGAAAAACCATGTCCAAGAGTTGTCATTCTCAGAGTCCACCACAGCATAAGCAATAGGGTAAATCTGTTGGTTCCCGTCTTGTGTAGTTGCAATCAAGAGATGTCCCCCATACTTACCATGTAAGTGTGTTCCATCTACCATGATGACCTTCAAAATTAAGTGAAATGGAATTCAGTTTATTCATGTGATGTTGTCATATAATCAATTGTCTGTGACGCAATATTTTATTTGATGACATTTATTTACTGCGATAACCGAATCATTGTCATCAACCAATAATGAATATGTTCATGGAAGTTTAAAACTCTCATCAATCAATGAATTGCTTGATGCCAGTTAAAACTGTCATCAACAAATCAGTTGGTTCATGACATTTTCATCTGTCATCAACCAATCAATTGGTTCATGGCAGTTTACACCTGTCATCAAGCAAATAATGAATATATTGATGCCAGTTTACATCTGTCATCAACCAATCAATTGGTTCATGACAGTTTACATATGTCATCAACAAAATAATAAATCTGTTGATTCCAGTTACATCTGTCCTCAACTAATGAATTGGTTGATGACAACCACATCTTTCATCAAAAAATGTATTGGTTGATGACAGTCACATTAGTCATCAACCAACGAATTGGTTGATGACAGTTACATCTGTCATCAACCAATCAATTGGTTCATGGCAGTTTACACCTGTCATCAACCAAATAATCAATATATTGATTCCTGTTACATCTGTCATCAACCAATAAATTGGTTGATGCCAATTACATCTGTCATCAACCAATTAATTGGTTCATGCCAGTTTGCACCTGTCATCAACCAAATAATTAATATGTTGATTCATGTTACATCTGTCATCAATTGATTCCAGTTTCATCTGTCATCAACCAATCAATTGGTTGATGCCAGTGACATTTGTCATCAACCAATCAATTGGTTGATGACAGAAGTAACTGGCATATCATCTGTCATTGATTGATGACAGATGTGACTGTCATCAACCAATTCATTGCTTGATGACAGTCTCGGTTTATCTACTGCTATTACTATTGATTTGAAATTGCCATCAACCAATGCAGTTGTTGTGACAGTTTCTCACTGTGATTGTTGAATTTTTGGTTTGTACCTTTCGCATTACTTGAAATCCTCTAATCGATGCTCCAATTGAAATAAACACATACTTGAAACGATTATTACTTCCAATCACAAGTCCATTGTTGACCTATTTTATCATGTGACAGTATACGGGAAGCATTCCGTAATTCTGTTCTGGTGTTCCTCTTATCAAGTTTTGTGCCCATTCTTGTGCTTTCCAAGCCTTCCAGTAGCTTACATCTTGATAGAACTCACATCTCATATCATTGCGAATCATCTTAGGATTTGGTCCCTTTTTGACACCTTCATACCTATGTTCAAGACATGAGATGTATATTTAGAATTTATTTTACAGAATATGCATGATATAATATGCTTCAAGTTTTTAATGTTACCTTGTCTTTATCTTCTCTCCCACCATCTTGTAAGTAGGTTTACATTAGTTTGCACATCTAACGTCAAAGGAGCAAGTATGTTCTTCTCTGAATTTTCTTATCTCAAAGAATTCAGTTCCCTTTAATACAGTAGCTCGTATTCTCCACTTGCACTCAACATCTACACATAGGACTTTATATAGATGAGGTGTTGATTTCCTTACCCTGAATCCAAAGTTGTCACGCATTGCCATGTTCTTCACCGCATCCTTTAGCTCTTGTTTTGACCCAAAAATCTGCCCTACGTGAAGAAAATCAGTAGCTACTTCAGTATGACTTATTTCATCTTCTTCTGATCTTTCCATAATTTCCAGCTTGCTTCTGTCATGATTTTCAACACTGTCACTGTTTCCTTGAAAATTATAATCAGATTGCAGAGAGAGTAGACTGTTGTGTGCACTATCACGAGTGTGTTGACTCCCACTCCTTGTCTTAGTTGATGACACGTACAACGGTAAAGTCCATGAAACTTGAGGTGCCTCCTTGATATCTAAGAAAGATCTGAAATCATCCTCTGTGTCAACCATGTATGGATGTTTGATTTTCTGGAATGGATTCAAATGTGTGAGTGCAATCTCAGCTGGTGTTGAATTGATCTGAAATCTCTCAATAATCAGCTGCTTGACATCTTGCAACTCCATACTGTCATCAAATAAGATTGCCTTTGAGATCATGTTTCCAACATATGAATAAAATTCATCTTTGATCTTCCACTCCCCTCCATAGCATACAGTAAGAATTTTGAGTTCCATCTGCACAACACCAAAAACTTGTAATCATTTATATATTGTTCGTTTAATATTTGTCATCACAATGATTTTAGTATTTTACAACTCACATTAAGCAATTTTCATGTTCAGAAAGTTGTCATCACAACTTAATAACTATCATGAACTTATTAATTATGTAATTATTGTTTTCAATTGAAGTACCAAATAAGATTTTATTCATCATACTACCAACTTATTGGCTAATGTGATGTATAGACGCATTGGTTGATTCAATTTGAAATTGTCATCAACAAATACAGTGTTTGTAACAGTTTATCATTGTCCCCAACAGTTTATTTGTTGATGACAGATGTAAACTGTCATCAACCAATGCATCTTGAAAGTAAGAAACTCTCACTATAGATGTATTCGTTGATGACAGTTTACGACTGCCATCAACCAATGAATTGGTTGATGATAGTTTACATATGTCATCACCAATGTATTGTTTGTGACAATTTCTCATGGTCACCATAGATGCATTGGTTAATGACAGTTTACATCTGTCATCAACCAATGAATTGGTTGATGATACTTACATCTCTCATCAACCAATGAATCTGTTCATGCCAGTTTTCACCTGTCATGAACCAAATAATTAATATGTTGTCATCAAACAATGAATGGATTAAGCATTTTCCGTCGTCTATATTGAACAGCGCAATATATGAGTTGTCATCAATATTGAAACATAAAAATTAATGTTTGTTCTCTGATTTCTACTTGAAATGACTCGAAGTTGTCATCATTCACTTTGAATTCCATAGTCGCATACGTATTTGCAGCAGATAAGCTTTAAAAATTGTTATTTCCCAGTTTTAGATAAATACCTTGATCGGTGTTTTCTACGGTGAAAGTTGTGGAAGAGTGTGGTTTTGATTTCGATCGATTGTCTTGTAAGAATATCCGTGTTGTTTACTGCCGTCTTCCTTCGTTAATTTCTGTCTCTTAGGCGAATCCAGACGCCTTCGCCATTGAAGGAGTTGGGATGAAGCTTCTATCAGCGATGAGAGGTTCTATCAGCGTGCGCCGCGCGGGAGGAGGTATTAGGGTTAGGGGGTCATGCGGCCAAATTTAGCTAATTTGGGTGTAGTAGCTTGGTTTCAGTTATGTTAAGAGGTCATTTAACCTGAACATCGTTTATTCTTCTACAAGTTGAACTAATATTTCATTATTGTCATATATGCATAAACGCGCGCTACAAACCAAATAAAGGTTAAATTCTCGTTCTAATTCTCATAAGTAGACCTTTTAAAAACGATCCAACTAAAAAATCTAACCCGAAAGTTACTAGGTCAAGAAGGACTCGAACTCGAAAGATCTTAATCCGACCTGAACGCAAATCTGGTTTCGACAAACCCCACTATTTCATATATTTTAATTTACTTATTTAAAAAAAATTAATATACTTTATTAATAATTAAATAATATTAATTATTTTATTAAATTTAGAAATAATCATCACAAAAAACCGGCACTCCTAACTCGTTGGGGTCATTCCAAACCCGAGCTAAATCCGTTATAACCCAACCCGATTAATCCAAAATTTTCAGCGATCTGATCAAATTAAACCCGACTTGACCCAATTACCCAAACTGCTTGACCCAGTTGTAATATCTAATCATAAGCACAAAATCTTTGACACGTTTATTGATGATTCATATGAAGTTTTGTGGCGGATTATTCAATAACAAAAAGGTTTGGGGATATGTTAAAAGTTTTCGTTTTTACCCTAAAAAATATATGCTTAAACCATTTTAAAAGAACTCATAATATCCTAAATTAATAAAATCTAAAAAATCTTTCTATGATAAGGTGGTCATCCTATGCCAAAAAACTGGAAAAGTATAAGAGGAATTCTAGAGTTATTTAATGTATTCTACCTAGAGCTGTTAAAAAATTACCGAACCCGTTTTACCGACCTGACCGACCCGCTTTTGGACCCGACCTGACCGAAATTTTTGATAACCCGAAGTTATCGAATTCGAATTTACCGAGACCGAACCCGATCAACCCGAACCCGACCCGATTAACGAATAAATGTTGAGTATTAATAAAATATAATATAAAATAATATGATAAATGACATATAAATAATGATAATATGCTTAATATCCTAAAAAAAACATTGTTGTATTTATATAATTTTTCATAATGTAGAAATTTATAAATTAATAAATAAATAAAATATGATTTTGGTCTACTAATATCAATTACATTAAAATAATTAATAATAATATTATTATTTTAATCCATTTTAACTTATTTTGACATATTTAAATTAGTTTTTAACTATTTAATAATATTTAAATAGTGAACAAAATATTTAAAAAATGACGCTCTTGACCCGTTGGTTAACCCGAACCGCCCGCTGACTTGTATTGACCCGACCGATTTGACATGTTATCCGAAATGACCCGACCCGTTCTCAACCCGAACCGAAAATAACCGAACCGAACCCGACTTGACCGACCCGATTGACAGCTCTACTACCTAATTTATAATGGGTCCGGTTCCGGTGAGGACGGTGCTTCATGATAGGATTGAGGATGTATGAGAGAAGAGGGAAAAATTAGAGGGAAAAACAAAAAAAACGGAGTGAACAGTGGCGGAGGCGCGCGCCCTTATAGTGAAAAGCTTCAATTCGGCCTTGCAGTACAATTGCCGAATTTTTCGCGTATAATTCGCGAATAATTCGGCAAAAAAAAATCCAAGTCAAAAATTTTCCCAGAAAAATCGATTTTGTGTGCATATCATATAACTTGTGTGTGCATATCAGATGCACTGTTGTGTGCATATGTTACTATGTGTGTGCATATGGTTTCTGAAATTGTGAATGCCTTTAATATAGTGTTTATGCTTAGAGGACTTGTGTGCACATCAAATAACATGTGTGTGCACATCAATTATACTGCTGTGTGCATACTCCGTGTGTTCATATGGTCTTGGGTCGTGTGCATACCCGAAAACAAGTGTTGGTATGCACACATGTGTGTGCATACCAAATAACTTATCGTGTGCACATCCATTATACTATCGTGTGCAGACCCCGTGTGTGCATATGGTCTCAAGTCATGTGCATACATGGAAACAAGTGTTGATGCACACAAACCATGTGTGCATACCAAATAACATGTCGTGTGCACATCCATTACACTATCGTGTGCATACCTCGTGTGTGCATATGGTCTCAAGTGTTGATGCACACAAACCATGTGTGCATACCTCGTGTGTGCATATGGTCTCAAGTGTTGATGCACACAAACCATGTGTGCATATCAAATAGACTATTGTGTGCATATCATCCACCTTGTTGTGTGCATATCCACTACGTGCGTGTGCGTATCAAATATAAGCCCAGAAATCATGTGTTCATACCGCGGAAATCATGTGTTCATACCCAGGAAATCATCCACCTTGTTGGTTATATGTGCACACACACTTTTTCGCGTATGCACACAAATGTGTATTTGATATGCACACATGTCTCTAGCATTAACAATTGTTCCCAAACATGCACACATTCTGAAAACCACATGCACACACCGAGCCTAACATATGCACACATACGTTCTGACATATGCACACAACAGTGTATTTCATATACACACAAAATCGATTTTTTTTGCAAAAATTCAAAATTTTGAAAAATATTTTCTGAAAAATTCGCGAATAATTCAACCGGGCCGAATTTTTGGACGCGCTTGGTGTATCCTGAGTCCTGACACGGGGAGCTGTCCTCATTTGAACTTTTCCCATTTATAATGCACGGTAAGTTAGTAACGCCATAGTTGTACACGCTTTTTCTTTGTTTGTTTTTTGTTTCAAAAGTACAAGCTTATTATTTGTGCTATAATTATTGTACTTGCATGTATCCATATCCATTCACTATATATTATCTTGGACGATTTTTTTTATATGATATTTGAGAGATGTTGTTATCAATGTAACGTCATTGATGCTTATCATAGATTAATAATAATAGAGATATTCACAAGCGATAAGCATTGTAAATAAATTACTTGAAGTCAAAACTTGATTTTGTATTTATCTTAAATGAAAATTGAAGTTAATTAAAATAAATACTTTCAGTTATTAAATTTCATGTAATATTTTTTCATGAAGAAATCATTGTTCACAAATACATGAAATAAACAAATAATGGGTTTGTTTGGAAAATTATAAAGACTTTTTATTTATATTTTTTTTAGAAGTAGTTTTTAAATTTGTAAATTTGGATGATATGTAAAAAAGTGGAAAAAAGAAAATATTTATAAATAAAATGTTCAAAAATCCAAAATGAGAATTGTATTTGGATGGACAAATCCAAAGGTTAGAAATCCATGGAAGGTGATTTGGCGACTAATTAACAACACAACCCACTAAAGCCGCTTCATAGCCACAATAGCATCTCGTGGTGGTGATTGTAGACCCATATGTCGTTCTTTTATACTGAGAAAGAATAACTCTTTGTCCAAGATATGTTTTGTATTAACTAAATTTAATACCATTATATAATATGAGTTGAGATTTGGTGTGAACGATCGTTTGTACGTGGAATGAGAATGTACATAGATAATTGATTTATGGGCGTTGGACGATCCATATTTTGTGATTGAAAAAATAAAAATGAAGAAAGTTGAAATGCGCTCTTCTTTTGATGCTGCTAATACGCGCTTATCTCTTCTCTTTTCTCATTTCAAACTAGAGAACGTGTTCCTCCACTCTAGCTTGACAATGATTTCCAACAATTTTTATGGGCAATTTTGAGAGCGATTCAAGCGATTTCTCATACGATCTGTTCGACTCAACCCAAATCATCGATCTTCTCCTATATCACTCAACTTGAACAACTTGAACATGAAAACTGATGTGTCCCTTAGACGATGAAGGTCACGAGTGTCGTGAGAGGAGGATCCCGTCTTGTAGTAGGTCGCTGAAGGTAGCGTTTCAAGGGACTTGACAGCGGAGGAAGCGAAGTAGCGCGTTGATGTAGCGCGTTGATGGTGATGGTGGTGGTGGTATCTGCCGTAGCGTCGGCTGCGGATGGGCTCGAGAGGACTCGAGGAGTGATGGACTCGAAGAGATCGAGTAAAAGCCAAGTGATGGCTGTGTGTTTTGGGACTCGAAAGAGATCGAGTGAAGGCCAAATAGATGGCTAAGGATATGATCAACGATGGAGTCGATCTAGGTTTGCCGTAGCGTCGGTACGGAGGAGAAATGGGAGAAAGAGGAGTAGGATTCCGGTGACGCAAACCCTAAGAGGAGGCGCGTAGCTCTCAACAACGTTTAGGATTAAATTATGCGTAACCTAATTACATAGGTTAAGAGCGTCTTAAATAGACAAGCAATCGGCCCATAGATGGGTCGATGAAGCCCTAATGGACTAGCCCATAATGCAATTATGGGCACGCGTCCAAAAATAGAAAGAATGCTATAAAAGGAAAGTACTGAAATAAGAAAGTGCTATAAATGTCTCAAAATAATAGAAAGAACGCGTTGATGGGTTGTCCTCTTGAGCTCAGTCTTGGAGAACGCGTTCTTCATTGGTGAGGAGAATCATGAGGCTTTGCGCGTTCTCTGGAGCGCCTTGGCTTGCGATCATCCTCGCGATGATTGATTGTGTTGCCTTTGCGATAGCCTTGGCGCGAGCCCTGGTGACAGGCCCTTCACTTCTAACAGACATGGCCTCTTCCTCCTCAGTGGCCGTCATCTCTGGTAGGGTCACATCACCCTCCCCCACTTGAGTGTGAAGCGTTCCCGCTTCACCATCGTCGAACTCTGGAGCCATGTAGGGAGAGAGGTCAGCAACGTTGAATGTAGCATGTACTCCATAATCTGGGGGAAGTTCCAACTCATAGGCGTTGTCACCAATAACCTTGATAACCTTGAAAGGGCCATCGCTGCGTGGGGACAACTTGCTTTTGCGAAGAGCAGGGAATCTCTCCTTGCGTAAGTGCAACCAAACGAGATCACCCGGAGCATATGTGATTCGGTGCCGTCCTTTGTTGTACTGGGCCTCATACTGCTTAGACAGCCTTTCCAACTGCTCGCGCGTCCGCTGGTGTAGTTTCTGAATCTGATCAGCGCGCTGAGTCGCGCCAATGTGTTCACCATCGCGAAGAGGCTTGGGCAGCATGTCCAAAGGTGTTAAGGGATTCCTTCCATACACGACCTCAAAGGGAGTGAGGCGTGTAGCACTGTGGCACGGCATGTTATATGCAAACTCAACAAACGGGATTAGATCCTCCCAACGCCTGGGATTGGCCTTGAGCATGGTTCGGAGGAGGGAACCTAGTGTCCTATTTGTGACCTCCGTCTGGCCATCGGTTTGTGGGTGGTAAGAGGTGGAGAACAACAGCTTGGTCCCTAACTTGCCCCAAAGAGTCCTCTAGAAATGTCCCACGAACTTAGTATCGCGATCACTCACAATTGATCACGGCACACCATGAAATCTAACCACATGCTCAAAAAACAACTCGGCTATCTCACTAGCATTGTTTGTGGTCCTACAGGGTATGAAATGGGCCATTTTGGAAAACCTATCTACAACCACAAATATCGAATCATGGCCTTTCCGAGACCTAGGCAATCCTGTGATAAAATCCATAGATAAGGCTTCCCAAGGGCCATCAGGTATGGGTAAGGGTGTGTATAAACCTTGGGGGCTAGCCCTCGCTTTCCCTTTCTGACAACTCACACAACCCTCACAATATTTCCTAACTTGGCGCGCCATTTGTGGCCAAAAGAAATGTTCTCTTAACGCGGCCAAGGTCCTCGCGATCCCAAAGTGGCCTCGGCCATCATGTGCCTCTTGAATGAGGAGGTGCCTAAGGGAAGAACTAGGGATACACAACCTTCCCGCCTTGTATAAATACCCCTCATCCACAAAGTAAGTATCACACTCACGACTCTCTAAACATCGCGCATAGATAGGCTGGAAGAACGCGTCACTCAAATACAAGTCTTTAATTAATGAAAAACCAAGAACTTTAGTCTGTAAATGAGTGATAAGAGAGTACCTACGCGAGAGGGCATCGGCCACAACGTTCTCCTTGCCTTTCTTGTGCACTACTACATAAGGAAACGTCTCCATGAACTCTACCCATCGCGCGTGGCGCCTGTTGAGGGTAGTTTGGCTCTTGAGGAAGCTGAGCGCGGCGTGATCGGAGTGTATGACAAACTCGCGCGGCCATAGATAGTGCTGCCACGTCTTGAGTACTCTAACCAACGCATACAACTCCTTGTCATAAGTTGGGTAATTCAGTGTTGCACCTGTGAGCTTCTCACTGAAGAAAGCTATGGGCCGCTTCTCCTGGTGAAGGACTCCTCCAATTCCAACATCGGACGCGTCACATTCGACTTCGAAGTGTTTGGAGAAGTCGGGAAGTTGTAGCAAAGGCGCATTGCAAAGCGCCGTCTTCAACGCGGTGAATGCGGACTCCTGCTTTGGAAGCCAAGTCACAATGGTCCCCTTCTTGGTCAACTCGTGCAGCGGCGCGGCCAGGGTGGAGAAGTCGCAAACAAAACGGCGGTAGAAGCCGGCGAGGCCAAGGAAAGATCGCACCATCGTGGCTGTTGTTGGTGTTGGCCACTGCTTTATCGCGATGATCTTGTCGTCATCCACGCAAAGACCTTCTCTGGAGACTACGAAGCCCAAAAAGTTTGTGGACTCCGAGACGAAGCTACACTTTTTCAGGTTTGCATAGAGCTTCTCCTCTCGTAGCTTGGTGAACACTTGTCTCAAATGTCCCACATGATCCTGCAAGCTATTAGAGAACACAAGAATGTCATCAAAATAAACGACAACAAACGTACCTAGAAACTCCCGCAAGACATGGTTCATGAGTCGCATGAAGGTGCTAGGCGCGTTGGTGAGGCCGAATGGCATCACTAGCCACTCGTACAGACCATACTTGGTTTTAAACGCAGTCTTCCACTCGTCCCCTTCCTTCATTCTGATCTGATGGTACCCGCTACGCAAGTCGATCTTGGAGAAGACACAAGTGCCATGGAGTTCATCCAACATGTCGTCCAATCTGGGGATCGGGTGGCGATACTTCACCGTGATCTGGTTTATCGCGCGACAGTCCACGCACATTCGCCAGGAGCCATCTTTCTTGGGCACCAAGATCACGGGTATTGCACAGGGACTCAGGCTTTCTCTGACGTAGCCCTTGTCAAGCAAATCCTGCACTTGGCGCTGGAGCTCTTTTGTCTCCTCTAGACCTGCCTTGTACGCGGCCCTGTTTGGCAAGGAGGCGCCAGGTACGAGATCAATCTGATGCTCGATGCCACGCACTGGGGGTAATCCTTGTGGCAATTCTTCCGGCATGACATCAGCGAATTCAAGCAACAACGCGGTAATTGATGGAGGTAAGCTCTTCGCCGCATTGTCCTCCACTGCAATGGTGGGTACCAGGAGGAAACATGGTTTGTTTCCCTTCAGTGCCGGTGTCAAATCACTAGGCCTGGCCAGAAGCAAACGCGGTTCGCAACGTCCTTGCAACGTCGTAGCATTAGGGGAACGCGTTGATTTGGGCGCGTCACTTGGTGTGTTGCTAGCCTTCTTGAACACTGCACTTGGGGTGAAAGCAGAATCTCCAGGGTTTGGATCAACGCGTTGTTGCGTTGTTTTCCTCTATGCTTGAGCTTGTGCCGCGGCCAATTCAATGGCTTTCTGCCTATCGCTCTCAACCTGATCCTGCAAAATCTCATGAGGAGACATGGGTAAGAGGGTCACGCGCTTCCCGTTGTAAGTAAACACATAAGTGTTTAGGTACCCGTCGTGAAGCACGCGACGATCGAATTGCCAAGGACGCCCAAGTAAGAGATGGGTGGCGTCCATAGCAATCACATCACATAAAATCGTGTCACTATAAGCTCCAATTGAAAACGAGATGAGACACTGTTACCTGAAGTGGAGCTAATCCACTGGAGACCGTAGGGCTGCGGGTGTGGTGTCGTCTCCAAGTTGAAATGCTTGACGACCTTCTCATTTATGATGTTGCAGCAGCTCCCACCGTCGATGATGACACTAAGGGAGGCAGTTTTGACGAGACACCTTGTGTGGAAAAGGTTCTCTCGTTGATCTTCAAGTGTGGCCTCCTTAACGGTCAGTATTCGCCTTGTGACAAGGCTTAAAGGGGTTCCAGCATGGAGGCCAGTTGCCTCGCAAGTGTATTCTTCCTCTTCAGCTTCATCGCGTTCCTCGATGGTGGCTAACGCGGTCTCCTCATCGTCGTCCACCGTCTCGTAGCCAGTGGTCATTGCGGAGAAAAGAACGCGTTTGGCGTTGGGGCAATCCCTTTGATAATGGCCTCGGCTACCACACTTGTAACACTCCATCTGGGAGGCACGCGCAGGTCCTTCTGAAGCAGGTTTCTGCACTGGGTGGCTCTTGGTAGAAGAATTAGGCGCCGTAGCCTTTGGTTGATGGCCCTGGTTCTGCGCGTTGTTCCCTGCAGCACTGGAACGCACATTAGAGTAAGGAGAAGCACTAGGGTTTTGAGAGTACCTTTGTTGGCCATAAGTAGAGTATGACCCTTGCCGCTTGCGGAGGTGTTGTTTGTGCAACTGCATGGCCGCGTGCTGCAATTGGGTCAAGTTGGTGATGGGGAGCACCTCGAGCTGGTCGCGGAGGCCCACGTGTAGACCACTTAGAAACTTGGTCCGCAACGATGCTGGGGTGACGGAGATGGAGGCCTTGTGATACATGTCTTCCAGACGGGAAAAATAATCCAAGGGACTCTCGTTGCCTTGTTGTCTGGCCATCGCGATATCCAACCTCATCTGGTTTCTGTAGTCAGTGGGCATGTACTTTTGTGTCATGATAAACTTGAGCTGGTGCCACTCGGTGATTGGAATGAAATTCCTGCGAACGCGATCATCGACCAGACGCTGCCACCATGTACGCGCTGATCCCCGGAAATTAATCATCGCGGCAGCTACCCACTCATGCATCGGGATTTGACAGGACCTCAAGGTGTACTCAGTTGCCTGTAACCATTCAAGAAAAAGAGCTGGGTTGTATTCACCAAGAAAAAATTCAATTTTTACCTTGAACTCGTGGCGAAAAGTCCTTTGAGGTGCTGCTGGGGCAGCCTGCGCGGCGCGTTGGGGCCGCTCATCATTGTGACCATAGGCATGGCCGTGTCCAGGGTATGGCGCTTGGTGTCCAAGATGGCGGCGACGCCCTTCTGGGTGGCCAGGGTTGGCCATGTGGGCTAGAGGATCTCGGAACTGGGCATCTTGCTGGCGCTGGCCCTGAGCCTGCGCGTTCTGGCGGTAGTCGTGAGGCATGTCGTGCCTCGTGTAGCCAACAGTGCGCTGTGGAGGTAGCATTGGGGCCGGAATGTAGCCGTCGGGGTGATCCTGGAGTTCAACGGGGTCACCCAGTGGAGGATGGAAATTGCCTGGGTTAATCATGCCAGAGTCTTCCATGTCCTCGTCGTCAAACTCGTCGTATTCATCTTGGTTGAGGGGAGTGGAGGAATAGTAACCGTCTGAACCATAGTGCGGTGTCCGTGCGCTCTGGTGCCCCAAGAAATCTTCCACCTGGAAAGGGATGGGAGTCGCGTGGACTGCTTTGTGGCCTTTGCCATATCCTCGCTGGCTACGATGAGATTGACGCGCTAACTTGTCCTTCTTCACAAGGGTCCCATGTAAGTGTTGCTTACCACGCGCTGATTTGTCCGCGACAAACCTGTCATCAAAAACATACTGGTCATTAAAATTACCTCTTTCATCGCGTTCCTCCTCGTCCTCGGCATAATAGCCATGTGGGGCTGTCTCATCAGCGCGTTGGTCTCGAGGGGACGCGTAACCCTGGCGACTCTCAATCACAGATTGGATGCGATTGAGTTTGGGTTATTGCTGCGAGGTTGAGGGCATGATGCCCTTGCCTTTGTCGAGGCGAGCCGTGCTTGGGCCTGCAAATGTAGGGTTAGGTGCCTGGTGTTGCATGAGCTCTACTGGTCTAGTCTGGTTGGCGACGCGGTCGCTTTCCAACTCGGCAACGCGGCAAAGCAGTTCCTGGATTTGTCGCTGCTCAGTCGTGAGTTCCAAGGGGGGATGTGCTTGTTGGTTAGGATCTTGTTGTTGTTGAAGGTCCGCGTTGGATGGGTTGTATAGCGCGCCGTCTCCATTTCCAGATCCATCGGTTGGCGCGATCATGGTTCCTATCACAATGTGACCAGTCATCAAAGTAAAGGAGCACAAGAAACAAACAACACAACCAAGGACAAGCAAGCACAACTAAACAACAAAGTTCACGAAGAAGGTAAGGCTATGTAGCCGGGAGGGCGATTCAGGTCAAGCGAGATAAGAGAGAGAAGCAAGCAAGAAATAAGCAGAAACAACGCGTCAGATTTCTTGATTACAACGCGATCAATCACTCGACACACAAGACAAGACCTTCTAGCATGAATCTAGACACGGAGGGATAAAGAAATGAGCCTAGCCGAAGTGAGGGAAGACGATTACCTTATTTTGGCTTTGCGTCTTAAAATTTTTTTTTTTTTTTGAAGTCGATGTCTTTTTTTTTTTTTTTTTTAATTCGACTTGACTTTTGAAATTTGAATTTGGATTTCCGAAATCTTTGTGATTTGATTCGGATTTGTTTTCAAATTAGGAAATAAAATTAAATCGGCTAAGTGACTTAATGTGAGAAAGAAATCACCGAAGATCGCGATGATAGGAGAGAGAGAAGATTCGTTGAGATTTGGTGGTTAGGAAAGAAGATCAAGCAAGATATGCAAGCAATCAAATCACACGATAAGCAACAAATTTGGCAAGTAAATCTCAGCAAATCTCGAGCATGCAATCTCTAAAATCTCGCGAGGGTATTTATGTAAAATCGGCAAGAGCGTATCTTGAGGAACCGATTAGGACATGCAAATTTGCGCAATTTTTTTATTATTATTATTATGGCGGAAGCGTTATGATGGGGAGGAAAGAAAAAAAAATCGTGAACTAAGAGGCAAGAAGCGACTTACAAGACCTTTGGCTCTGATGCCAGTTGATGTGTCCCTTAGACGATGAAGGTCACGAGTGTCATGAGAGGAGGATCCCGTCTTGTAGTAGGTCGCTGAAGGTAGCGTTTCAAGGGACTTGACAGCGGAGGAAGCGGAGTAGCGCATTGATGTAGCGCGTTGATGGTGATGGTGGTGGTGGTATCTGCCGTAGCGTCGGCTGCGGATGGGCTCGAGAGGACTCGAGGAGTGATGGACTCGAAGAGATCGAGTAAAAGCCAAGTGATGGCTGTGTGTTTTGGGACTCGAAAGAGATCGAGTGAAGGCCAAAGAGATGGCTAAGGATATGATCGACGATGGAGTCGATCTAGGTTTGCCGTAGCGTCGGCGCGGAGGAGAAATGGGAGAAAGAGGAGTAGGATTCCGGTGACGCAAACCCTAAGAGGAGGCGCGTAGCTCTCAACAACGTTTAGGATTAAATTATGGGTAACCTAATTACATAGGTTAAGAGCGTCTTAAATAGACAAGCAATCGGCCCCTAGATGGGCCGAGGAAGCCCTAATGGACTAGCCCATAATGCAATTATGGGCACGCGTCCAAAAATAGAAAGAACGCTATAAAAGGAAAGTACTGAAATAAGAAAGTGCTATAAATGTCTCAAAATAATAGAAAGAAGGCGTTGATGGGTTGTCCTCTTGAGCTCAGTCTTGGAGAACGCGTTCTTCATTGGTGAGGAGAATCATGAGGCTTTGCGCGTTCTCTGGAGCGCCTTGGCTTGCGATCATCCTCGCGATGATTGATTGTGTTGCCTTTGCGATAGCCTTGGCGCGAGCCCTGGTGACAGGCCCTTCACTTCTAACAGACATGGCCTCTTCCTCCTCAGTGGCCGTCATCTCTGGTAGGGTCACATCAAAAACCCTAACTTTTTCATCCGATATTTGCTACCAAATATTTAATTCCATTCAAATTGGGAACCTCTTCTAGATATTGGCCTATAAAGCCCTAGCTTTTTTGTTGTGTGCATTTAAACCATCAATTTTATACATTAATTATTGTGTGCATGTTTTAGGATATACAAATGCATAAGAAATGAACTTCATGTACATTGAAATAATCGATTTGTCCATTAATATCATGAGAACATCAAATTGGGGCTATATGTGCATAAAAAAAGCGCAAATTGTAATAAATTAGGCTTTTTAAAAGGTTGCAAACATAAGTTAGAATAAATGAACACTGAGACAAATAAATATGAGCACATGACACAATACTATGTACACAAGGTTTACAATAACAAACACTTGCATTGATGTACATTGTTCTAAAAACAAATGCACATATATAATATAATAAATAATCACATAGGCAAAAATATACCCACACATTCCTCAAAACTTATAAATAAATGTCTTAATAAGCACAAACTATAATGACTCAGAGTATTATAAAATGAACGCACACATAAATGTACACTCATGCATATATATATATGAACACATAACACAGACCTAATGAACATGAATTATAGTAGCACAAATTTGTATTGATGCACGTTATTGTGAACACATATGCACAAATAGGTTATGACAAATGAACACACGAACAATTGTATATGCACACATCGCTCAAAATTGGTGAGCACATAGCTAAATACATTATTCAAAACAAATGAATGTGTTCATATCAATTTGCCTATGTGTTCATATTAGTTTGCTTATGTGTTCATATATTTGACATAAATATGCATGTAATACATCATAGAAATGTTTTGTTTATGTGTACATATATGTTTATCAATGTATTCATATTATTTGCTTACTACTTTCCAACTTTCACGGCCTTTCAACTTCCATTTTGGTAAAAATTATCGCCTCTCTCCATTGTCGTCTGGAACCGCCGCTTCTCATCAGCTTTCTCTCTCTCGCATGTGCACTCATCTTCATCGCCTCCTTCATCTTCTCCTCCCTTGTGTCTCTCTCTTTCTTCGGTTTCCCATCATCTCTTCCCTCGCGTCTCTCTCCATTGTCGATTGAGCATGAGATTATCGTCGTCGTGTTCGCGCCTCTCTCTCGCTCGCATTTACCGTCGTCTCCGCCCCACTGTAGAACACCGTCTTCATCGTCGTCTTCGGTTTGACATTAAAGGTAACCCTAAAATCACCTTCCCATTGATATTCATTTTACATCGCCTTCAATCTTCTCCTTCGTCTTCAATTTCGGTTCAATTTTGCAAATGCGTTCTTCAATTTAGAGTTCTAATTTAGTATTTTCGTTCAATTTTGCTTATGTAATCACCATCGTCGCGGATTGTCACCGTCCTCCATTACCGTCGGCTTATTTCATTGTTTTTGTGCCCTATTTCGTTCTCAGGTATTTCGCCCCATTTCATCATCATTGTCTTCTTAACCGTTACATTCATCTTCAACATGTGTATTGGGTTTTGAAACCTTCAAGGTGATTCATTTGTTGTTGGATTTAGAGGTTGCTTTTTCATTTTACTCATCCTCATGTATGATGAGTATGCCAAAATAGTTGTTCAGGTATGCCAAATAGGTTGTTTAGGGTTTTTCAGTGTTGTTGTATTATTCACGTCTTTATTCGGTGATATTCATGTTTAGGTTTAACGCTCTTAGTTTTTGATATTCACTTTTCATGTTATGATATTCACGATTACCATATTGAAATTCACATTATTGCAGTATGTGTTTTGATGGTGTTGATTGTATTTTTATATTGGATGTTTTATTGGTGTTGTTTAAGCTTTTGGTAATTGATATTCAAATTTTATGATGTGATATTCATTATAATGCTTTTGATATTCATGTTGGATGCATGTTTCATGCTTTGAGTAGTTGATATTCAAATTATATGATGTGATATTCACTATAATACTGTTGATATTCATATTGGATCAATTTTGGTGTTTTGTTGGTGTTGTTTTTACTGTTTGCAATTGATATTCAAATTATTTGATGTGATACTCATACAAATGCTTTTGATATTCTTGTTGGATGTATGTTTAAAGCTTTGAGTATTTGATATTCAAATTTTATGTTGTGATATTCAGTATAATGTTGTTGATATTCATGTTGGATCGATTTTGTTGTTTTGTTAGTGTTGTTTTTACTGTTTGTAATTGATATTCAAATTATTTGATGTGATATTCAAATAATTGGTTTTGATATTCATGTTCGATCAATTTTGTAGTTTGCGTTTATGGTTTAGTGTGCATGGATTTAGGGTTTATGGTGTAGATGTTTAGGGTTTAGAGTTTATTTGTTTAGGGTATAGGGTTTACTAGTTTAGGGTTTAGGGTTCATTAGTTTAGGGTGTAGGGTTTATTAGTTTAGGGTTTATTGGTTTATGGTTTAGGGTTTATTGGCTTAGGGTTTATGGTTTAGTGTTTATTGGCTTAGGGTTTTGTGTCGATATGCATAATCTTCACTTTCAACTTATTAAATATATTGCTATGCACGAACTTCCACTGAATATGCGTATGAACTAAAAACATTGTGGCTTGCATATGCCGTTATAGTTCCCGAATATCGTAACCAATTGTATTCACAATTGTCGTGTCGATATGCATAATATTAACTTTCAACTCATTGTATATATAACGATATTCACAATTGTCGTGTCGATATTCACAATTGTCGTGTCGATATACATTCTTGAATCATGCCTAATTGATATGCACGAACTTCCACTGAATATGCGTATTAACTAAAGACAATAGCATAAAAATATCGTAACCAATTGAATGCATATGAATGCAAAAACAAAGTCATTTCAAAGGAGACGAGCATGATGAAGGCGGCGATGGAAACCCTAAATCCCCTAAATCATATATCGGTGTGCAATTAAAGGAGACGAGCACGATTCCTTAAAAATCGCATATCAATGAACTAACATGAGTATTTAGATTATAACAAACGATATTAAAAAAGCGCATATCAATTAACTAACCTTCTTCCTTATTCAAGAGCGGCGATGGAGAATTATAATTCTCGCGTTTGGTGATGGTAGAAGGTGATGGAGTTGAAGCTGGGGAAGAAGATGAAGAAGACCACAATGGGGAAGATTGGCGCCGTTCAAGCCAACAGACTGGATATTCTCTCTCCTTATTTGGATTTTGTTTTTTTACTAACCGTTTTTTAGGAAACTGCATATTGTGGCTCTTGTTTTATGGTAACACACCCACCATAATATCTCTACAATCTATACATCCATCCATCCATCCATCCATCTCCTTCAATCCAACGCTCCTTATATATCCACTCGTTTCACCATAAAAGTCGTTTTACCTGAGCGTCCCTCCATTCAAATATATATATATATATATATTAGGGTTGAGCACCGATCCAAACCCGGACCGGACCGGACCGACCCGGACCGAAACTCCAAAAATGACGGACCGGAACCCGGACCGGATTTGCACCGGTTTATATTCTTAAATATAATTTGGACACTCAAATCTAAATATAATTTACTCTTAAATATAATTTATCCTAAACCCTAAAATGTTAAAAAAAAATTCAAACCGGATTATATCCTTAAATATAATTTAGGGTTTTTTAAAAAAAAAGGTCAGACCGGACCGGTATTAGCCCGGACCGGACCCGGAAATTCGGAAATCTCTGGACCGGAGACCGGACCGGTTAGAATCGGTCCGGTCCAAATTTCCGGTTATATATATATTCAATTATGTGTTCACGGGTTTGCAACTATATGTTCATACAGTTTTAAACAAACCAAAATGCTCCAAAATGCTTTACTTATATGTTCTAATGTTCATATATGTTTGTCAACGTGTTCATACTTGTTTACCTTGTGTTCATAATTCTTTGCTTATGTGTTCTTTTGTCTTAATGATAGTTATTATAACAATGTAACGTACACATAACAAATTAATTGTTTGCTTATGTGTTCATATGTGTTCGTCTATGTATTCAAATCAGTTTATTATATATTACAACACCTTCGATGAGTTTCAAACAATTCAAAAACCATGCCATTACACCATATACATTCCTCACAATACAAAATAATTTCAGATATGGGTTTGACATAGATTAATATCGAAAAACCTTAAGAAAAATATGTGCATCATGTTATTCAAATGATCTTTGTGGAAAATTGGAAACCCTCACAATCAATTGACATATGTATAAGCTTTTTAAATATGAAATTCCAAGAGCGTTTCGACAAGAATATACAAAATTGAAAAATAAGGACCAATTACATAATCTAGAAACAGGTAGATCTTCAACGAAATCAAACCACAATCAAACACTATTAATCAAAAATGAAGAAACAACCTAAAAATGTCAGTTTTCATCTTCAAGAGCAAAAATAGTGAAAGATTGTATAAATCGAACAGATGAACTATGAAAAATCGATAAAACAGAACCAAAACACGAATCTGATTTGCGCTCTCTGTCAAAACTGAAAAATAATCGGTACACGTGTTGAAGAAGTGTAAATTAAACTAAAAATACGCACTTATGTGTGCTTGTTAAATGAAAGCTAGCCAAATCGACGATACGACATATCTCATTTCTCATGGGGCGACCGTTCTTATACGATGCTTTCTCATATAATATCATTATAATAATCTACTATATATCTACTAACCTATAACCTAATTACGCCACATGACACTCCCTCATTAAAATCGTCACATGACACTCTTTTATTAAAATTGTCACATGTCCTTTTTTCTTCATTTTAAAAAATAAATCAAATTATAAATCAAAGATTTTTATCCTAAATCTATCACTAATCTCTTTCTAATTTAAATACAAATTAAGAATAAGATTACAAGTTAATCACAAATTCAAAATTTCCTAATTATATACAAATTCAAAATTTCATAATTGTATGAATGATTCGGATACAAGATTATGATTTGAATATGATTTTGATATTAATATTATCTAGATTTATTTTTAAAATATATAAATTATTATTAATATATTTTATTTAATATATATGACGTAAAAATTAATGTCTGATACGGGAGTTACATAGTCTATATAGTAAGATATCTTTTCTCTACGATGATAAGGAGAATACTTTAGCTTAGGGTTTTTATAAGCTTGATCGAATCGCATTGCGATTGCTTAGCGAATTTTAGGTCATTTAATTAATTCTTTAATCTCTTACTTAACAAATCACGCCTTGTGACCAACAGAGAGTTTATTATGCCTTTAAAGCAAAGAGATTATAAAATCCAAGTGACAGAATCTTTGCATTTCTCTCTCCTTGCAACGATTAATTAAGGAGAGAGCTCTTGGGTGAAATTAATCGCCTCTCTCCGCTAGTGTTGACTCCTCCCATCTTCTACCTTCAGAGCCGGCGAGAGAGTGCGTTAGAGAGAGATCCTCTCTCGAAGATTCTTCGCTTCAGCGCTTAAAAATGACTTCTTCAATTGTTCAGGTGATTCATTTTTTGCTTACTGTTCGTGATCTGACTCTTCTTTCCTTCCCTTTGCTGTGCTGAAATCCATTCGATTTGATTCTCCGTTTGTTTTAGGGATTTTCCAAGTCGTTGGCCATGACTGTGCTGTCTGAGATTGGTGACAAGACCTTCTTTGCTGCTGCTGTGAGTTCTTATACACTTCGATTCTTTCTGATTCTGTTTTTAGTTCAGATTGCGGGGTTTTGTTGAGTATTACATGTGTTGAAGCAACTTTCTGATTCAAAATCCTTAATTTTTAAATTGGGAAAAATTGGGGATTTATGGGCTGCGCCTGCAAGCAATCTGGGATCATTTGACTGTTATTAATTAATTATACGTTTTTATCTAGCAATTATTCTGTAGGAGTTCAGTAGATTTTATTCAAGCTAGGGGTAATTGTATGAGTATTTGATGCTTTGATTCTTTAATTGTTTAGATGTTTAAATTAAGCTCCTGCACTCAAAATTTCTTAGGTAGTGATTTTGCTTTAAGCTATACTCTGGAAGAATATGCTTGTATATATGTAAGCAAGAATAATATTCCTGGAACTATAGCTCTATACAAAAGAATACGCCTTGTCCATTTCAGCCTGTTTTGAACATCTTACTATGGAATAATAAGCAAGAATAATATTCCTGGAATTTTAGGAAGTCATTAACTTTAATACTAGAATATTGCTCTCTGATAACCTCCAATAACTGATAAAGATCAAAAGTTGATTCCAATGAAAAGCAGCTTTATATACCTACTTTTTTGCAATTTCTTTGTTTAAATATTTCTGTACTAGGAAAAGAGGCAACTTCTCCACCAGTAGCTTTGTCTTGTTCTGGGTGTTTCTTGTTCATAACAAATTAGTGTACTTGTATGTTCTAGCTATTTGTATGCAGTGCTTTCTTGAAAGTGATTTTTATCCTTCCATTTGCTCCACAAAATTCAATTCTCATTTTGCCTTCATTTTTGTTGATAACAAAACTGGCCGTCAAATCAACACTTGAATATATCCAGATCTTGGCTATGCGCCATCCAAGGAGACTTGTTCTCACAGGATGCCTATCAGCTCTTATTGTGAGTGAAGCTTTTCTCTGAACTACACCATTCATATAATTACTTGTTAATGTGTTTTATCAAGGGCTCAGTTCCATTGAAACTTTATATTTTTGTAGGTGATGACTATACTTTCTGCTGTTGTTGGTTGGGCTGCTCCAAATTTGGTTAGAACTGCATTTTTTGGGCACTTCGTTTATTGAATATAATGTCAGTCTGCCACTTGATCTGAATAATATTTTCACGACATGCTTTATTGATGAAGTTTGATTGTAAAATGATCAGATTTCTCGCAAGTTAACACATCACGTGACAACATTATTATTTCTTGGGTTTGGAGTATGGTCATTATGGGATGCTTTCCGTAATGGAGGGTAATGATCTCGTTCTTTGTGCCTTCAATAATTTCTCTTCAACTTTGTTCTTTATGCTTCCTTTTACATATGAAGATGACTAATTTAGCGCCTATAATCCTCTATGATCAAACTTCATCTCTTCTGACAGGGATTCTGAAGAACTGGCAGAAGTTGAAAAACAATTGGTTTGTATATCTTACCGATTCCCTAACTTGTTCAATTTTCATTTCACTTGAAATTGCACTTTTGACTTCTTTGTTATGAACTAGGATGAAGATTGGAAGACTAATGCTGCAGGTCCAAAAGATAAGAGCAAGGTGATGCGTTTATTTACATTCTTGTAAATCTAAAATTCACATTTAAATGTGATGCATTTATTTACATTATTGTAAATCTGAAATTTGTACCAACCCTCCTTATTTTCCTTTTCGTTCAAATTATCTTACTTTGTTATTTCCTCTTCTTTCAGATTTATCCTGTGCATTTTTCTGAATTTGTATTCATTGTGGTTTGGTTTACAGTTTTTTTTTTGCAGTATTATCCTAGAGTCTTATTTTTTAATTTTCAATAATTTCTCAGAGCATTTGACAAAGAAATAAAAAAATTCTCAGAGCACACTACTCTTCACTGATTGTTTTTTGGTGTTTTACCAGTTATCTTCTTATAATGAAACAAGTAGATGAACTCTTTCAATTTGGTTGATCTCATCTTTCTAAAGGATACACCTTACTTTTGCATATTGCAGGATGATGATACATTGAAGAAGGAAAGGAGATCCTTTCTTGCACAGTTTTTTTCTCCCATCCTGCTGAAGGTTGCTATATTTATATTTTCTTATTGCTTTATGTATTGCACATGTGTCGCCTTGTATTTGACTTGCCATTTTCTACTGTGTTGGATCATATTTTATCTGCAGGCATTTTCCATTACTTTTTTTGGTGAATGGGGTGACAAGAGCCAGGTAATCTGCTTAAAACTTCTTTATTTGTGCATGTACTATTTGCAAAATTCCGTTGTTCAATTCAGTTCATGCATTGATCTTGAAGCACTTTTATTCAACCATATTAGTTTCCCTTTTCTTCTGATTTCTCAAACTTAGATTAAATTTTGGTTTCAGTTGGCTACCATTGGTCTAGCGGCAGATGAAAACCCATTTGGTGTTGTTCTTGGTGGAATTCTGTAAGCATATTTACTTGAGAGCCTTCTTATGTTATGTGCTTGATTATCTTGTACCTCTCATTTGAGTTTTTTAATTGTATGATTAGTCAATTGGTAGAAATGTTAAAGGTAGTGCTTATAAGTTATGCATCTTTGAAAAGTCTATAATGATGTTTTAAAAGAAAGAAATGCCTGTAGTTATACTGATTTATGAAATTGTAATTCTGATCGCATGCCTGTTTATTTGGAAAAGATCTTAATTTGATCCTATTTTCTGAATTTTTTTTTATTTAAGAGGGCAAGCTCTCTGTACAACTGCTGCTGTCTTGGGCGGGAAGAGCTTGGCATCCCAAATATCTGAGAAGATGGTAAGCTTTTAGATTCTATCTATTACAGTTATTGTGTTTGTTAGAGTTTTTTTTTTTGTAATAGTTGCTGTGTTAATCCTTAATGTCGATGTTTCTTCTGCAGGTTGCACTTTCCGGTGGGGTTCTCTTCATTATTTTTGGCATCCAGTCCATGCTTTCAACTGTAGGCTGATGATACTGGTACTGCTCCAGCAGGTATGAAGAGATGCACACAGTACACTGCATTTACGTCACGATTTCAGCACATTGTATCAAAACTGTAGACAAACAAATCCTATGAAATCTTAAGAAAGAAGGAGATGAAAAAAGTTTGAAGATTAACTCAAATCTTTTCAACCTCTATTATTTACATGCCTTGAGATTTGAAGTGTGTTGTGTGGTATTTGTCTCATCTCCTCTTGCTTTGTTCCTTTTTATGCAAACATGGCAGATTCTGTTTGGCATTTCTCCTCTTAAGTCTTATCCCTCTTTGCTTCTTGCCTACTCAAAAGGCATATTTTGACAAACTTAACATCTCCCTTGGCATTGCTTTGAGATACTCATTTGAAGGAGACAATATACTGTCTTCTGCTTTAGAGCTCTACACTTGAGAGGATGCTCCAATTATGCTATGCTATTGGCTGTCTGAAGTAGCATGAATTACGGAGATAACTGTCTCTCATCTTACTTTCCTCCTATCCAACCGATCAACAACTGTTTTTCATCCTTCACCATCTATTTTCTGTTGTCCTCCCAAATTGTGTTCCAAACAAAGTCTAAAAGGCGTAAACTAAGAGAGTGGTGATAGGATTATATTAGGTATGCTGTCTATAGTCTGCTTTAACTGTAGTGGTCTTTGTTTCGTGCAGGATCTCTCCAATTGCCCTTTGGAGCTCCATTCCTAGACATTGTTCTCGATCTGCTGAATCGAACGCATACTAACAAGTGAAGAATGGTAGGCTGTTGGAATTATATGTTAAAGGATCATGATTAACGTAGTTTGGTTTCCGTGGCCGTAATTGGCATTGGATTATTCTTTCCTGTAGTAACTTGTTATTCGGTCAGCTATACACTTCAGTGTTGGGAGCCCAAAGGAGGAAATGTTATATCCAATTTATGATTATTCTCAATGTTTCTTTAGCCCTAGCACAAAGGGGCACCTAAATCTGGAATAAAATGAATAAAATGGCATAGCAATATTGGTATACATTCAGATGATTTTTGGTGTATTTCAAGCTCGGAAGTTTTGATAGGTTTAACAATGAAACTGCAAACCAAAAGCCACATTTTATTGCAGGCTCAGTTTGAGTAATTCCTGCAAACTGACAACATAAATCATCACATGCTGAGCCCCCGGGGCATAACAGTTTCTTTGATCTTACTCTATACATCTATCTTCCCTGGTGATCTAACTATGGAATATAGACAGCAAATAGCACATGTGATAAGAAGATCTTTCCTCATACAAGGGAAAGGATTTTCAGCATCCACCACCACCAACAGCACTTGCAGGTTCAATGCTGCTCAAGAGCCCGTTGCCTCGTAGATGCGTACAGTGGTCCTCAGCGTCTGCCTGAGCACAAATAATCACCACCGAGAGACCGTTGTGGTGTGCTTCTTGCATAATGTTGACTGCATTGTCTATGCTCATCCCGGGTATCACCTTCATTAGCACCTGCACGACGTATTCGCTTCTGTTGAAGTTGTCGTTGTGCAATATGACCCGATATGGTGGAGACATTTTCCGGGATTTTCTGAACACAAGAATTACTACTTTCAAATTGACTACATGGTATCAGAGTTAGAATTGATAATTTTGATCATGACTAGAAATTTGGTAGGGGTTAATGTGCCATGGAAAAATCATGGCACCCATCTTTGGCTTGCCAAATATTTACTAATGAATGTCTTCAGAAGGGAACAATTTGATCTAAATGATTTGCAAGCAACTGAATGAATGAACCAAGTAATAGAATGTGCAACACCATTTTTTATATAGCATAGTTTTTTGTGTGTGTGTTATAGAAACTAATGTCATTCTTCCATGGAATAAGTAAACAGGATTAGCATCAATTTAGTCACCTGAGATCAAACTCAGATTCCCGGCCCGGAGTCGTTTTCTCTGTAGCAGGCTTTTCCAGCACCCCACCTCGGCCAGGTACAGCGGTGGTTACAGCCACAATCATGCTCCGATAGTTGGCGGGTTCTCGACAAAGACTCTGCTTCTCCCCTGACATACAAACCAGAGTTTAAAGAAGCAGCATTGTATAGAATTAAGTGAATACAAAACACTAAAAAATCGATCATAGCAAAATTAGCATGTAGGTTGGTGTCCCATGTGCAACTGAACTAAAGACATGAACAACAAATTTAGCATGTAAGTTGGTGTTTCAATCCTCTCAACCAAGGGAAAGCTCAAATTATCAAAATTTTCATCAAGTTCTTTCCAAGCAGGATAATAAGTCAAAAATAAGAAGAAAAAAACTCAAACATTATAACAATATAATTCCCAAACAATCCTTAAGACCTATCTAATTAGAAACCACCTGCATTTCATCTATTAAAATCTCTACACTATCCACCCCTCATACCAAAACACACCCTAACTTCAAGTGCAGATTAGCCTGATACAGACAAGGAACTGTTCGAGGTAGTTTTCCAAACTTTTCTCCAGGAAAACAAATCAAAGGTAACAGAAGAAGGATGCCGATGAACTTTACAGATTTCCAACAAAACAATCTAAATGCTTTTGGATGAACTTCCGGAGAAGTAAATCAAGGGGGAAAAAAGGACTGGAAAAAGGAAAGTGAAACGCATGAATGGTAGAACAACAGCAATCAAACCACAAAGCCCAAATTCAGATCAAAGTAGAAGCAGATCACTCCATTTAACCAAGCAATTGCAAAAATCGCAGCAAGAATTAACCCAGAAACACTCGCTTTTCTCTCAATCGGATTAAGGGATTATTCAATAATCGATAAACGAAACAAAAAACTGAGAGGTATTGAGAATAGAAAGGAGGAACCTGGTTTAGGGTTGAAGACATAGCTGGGTGAGAGGGGCAATCTCCCAACCGCGGCAGTCTCCATTGCTATCGATTTCTCTCTATTGTGTTTGTATGCGTGTAGGATTCAGTATTTTTTTTTCTTGAAGTGGTGGATTCAGTTTCGTTGAGCAACTCGCAAACCCAAAACCCCTTAAAACACAAGATGTTATTTTTACACCAAAATTTATGATTGGTAGGCCCCTAAATGCCATGATTTTTTTGGTCACAAAAGAAAAATATTGCTTGCATTATTATAAGGGTTGCAATTTTGCATATTATATTTTGGAAAAGTATCAAGTACGAAAGATTATTAATGTGCAAAATACGAAAGAATCATAATCGTTCGATCTATGTAAATCGGACGCATCAGCTTTTTGCATTGTTTTATATGGATTTAAGAGCGTTTTATACACGCGCTTTCTAATTCTTTCTTTTCTTCGCTCCAACTTTTCACTACAACCTTCTTCTTCTCCAAATCTTATTTTTCTGGTTCACATCTTCTTCTCCAAAATCTTAGTATTGAACATGGATCCAGGTATACGATTATTACTTTCGATTGCTATTTTCAATTCCATTACTATTTTCGATTTCGTTTTTGATGATCGATTAAACGTAGATCTAGTTTTTGATGATCGAGTTGTTTGTTTGTTTGATGAATTTCACACACTGTAATTTGATTATTGTTTCATCCCTTGCACTTTTTTTTATTCATTTACACTTTCTCTTTAACCACTTGCACTTCTGTTTAACAGCTTGCACTTGCGTTCTATTCGCTTGCACTTTCGTCTATTCGCTTGCACTTATTCATTATTCTGATGCACTTTATGTTCGCTTACTTGCACTTTTTGTTCACTTGCTTGCACTTTACTCCGTATTCTCATGCACTTTCTTCCTATTGGTTTGCACTTTCCGTTGTTTAATCCCTTGAACCTATCATTTTTTGTTTGATATAGGTAAAAGTGAAAAAGATACTACTATGTTGGTTGAGGTTTCTCCTGGGAGTTTCAGATATTACATACCAATTTGCAAAGAAGATACAAAGCCCTTTGTTGGCCAACATTTTAAAACACTTGAAGAAGCTATTAAATTCTATTTCAGATATGCACATCATTGTGGTTTTGATGTACGGAAGGGGACAGTTATTAAATGTACTGATGGATCAAATGTACCTATGTGGAGATATTTGACTTGTAGTAGGCAAGGATGTGAACCTTCTCGTGCTCAAAGTTCAGAACAAAAAAGGAGGAGGATTACAAACAGATGTGGGTGCTTGGATAAAATTGCTTTTAAATATGAAAGTCGCAAGGGTTATGTTGTGAAGATATTTGTGGAGCGGCATACACACGCCATGGTTTCTGAACCACAAAAACATTTTTTGAAGAATAATAGGAAACTTACTCCTTTCCACCAGGATTTCATAATCAATTGTTTGAAATCAAACATTGGTACAAGTAAGGCGTACAAGTTGTACAAATATCATATTCTGATGTTGGTGCTACTATAGTTGATTTCAAGAATTTTAGCAGGGATTTGAATACATATATGCTTGGATATGATGGTCAGATGGTAATCGATAGTCTGTTTCGTAAAAAGGAAAGATGTGAGGCATTTCATTTTGACTATCACGTAGACGATGTTAATCGTTTAGTTCAGTTGTTTTGGGCTGATCCTATTTGCCGCAAGAGCTTCTCCTTTTTTGGCGATGTTGTTTCAGTAGATGCAACATACAAATCTAATAGGTATTTATGCTTAACTTGCACTTTTAGCATTATTCACATGTGACATGCATTTTTAAAGTGTTGAGAATTTGCACAACATTTTACATGCACTTTTAAGTGTATATAGTATTTGACATGCACTCTGAGTTATACTCACTTGCACATATACATAATTTATCATGCACTTTTTGTTTTTTAATTTGCACCTTTTGGCTTTTTAGTTTGGTACTAAAGGTGCACACAGATTAGTATTTTATATGCACTTTTAGCATTATTCACTTGCACTTTTCTTCATTTGACATGCATTTTTTTTGTTTTCATTTGCACTACTAGGTTTATTCACTTGCACTTTTATTTTATTCAATTGCACAACTTCTGACATGCATTTTTGTTATGTATTTCTTTATGGTGTAGTATGATATGGTTTTTGTTCCTTTCACTGGTATTGATAACAACAAGAGTTCAATTACCTTTGCATTTGGCTTATTGTTGAAAGAAGATATTCCTTCTTATGAATGGTTGTTTGAGAATTTCAAGAAATCAATGGGTAACGAGCCTTTTATTATTCTAACTGATCAAGATCCTTCTGTGAAGTCTGCAGTTGAAACTGTCTTTACTACTGTTGTTCATCGCTTTTTGTTGACCCCCTTCATCAGTTGGCTTCTCTTTTCATGAGCTTCTTGTTCTTGTCATTTTTTTTATAATTTCCTTCGTATGACCCCTTTAGTATGTGTAAGCAAATAAACATAAAATGCATTCGAATATACACAATGTGCAAGAAGAAAAACATTGTTGGCAAGCATATAAGAATAAAATGCAAGCAAACAAACATAAGGTGCATGCGAATATACACAATGTGCAACCAGATAAACAAAAGTGCAAGCAAGAAAACATAAAGTGTAAACATATAAGAAAAAGTGCAAGCAAAAAAACATAAAGTGCAAGCAAATAAATACAAAGTGCAAGCGAACAAAAATAAAGTACAAGCAAATAAACGTAAAATGCAAACATATAAACATAAGGTACATTCGAATGTATACAATGTGCAAGCAGATAAATAAAAGTGCAATCAGAAAATATAAAGTGCAAGCAAAAAAACACAAAGTGCAAGCAAATAAACACAAAGTGTAAACAAACATAAAGTGCAAGCAAATAAACGTAAAATGCAAGCATATAAAACACAAAGTGCAAGCATATAAACATAAGGTGCATTCGAATATACACAATGTGCAAGCATATAAATAAAAGTGCAATCAGAAAACATAAAGTGTAAGCATATAAAAAAAAAAGTGCAAGTAAAAAAACACCAAGTGTAAGCAAATAAACACAAAGTGCAAACAAACATAAAGTCCAAGCAAATAAACGTAAAATGCAAGCATATAAAACACAAAGTAAAATATATGCAAGCAAAGTAAAATAAACACTTCTGTTAACAACTTGCACTTTCGTTCTATTCGCTTGCACTTATGTATTTAGTGTAAAAAGATTAATTTGAAGGCGAGCGAATAACACAGTGTACAAGCAAAAAAAAAAGTGCAAGCAAATAAGAAGAAAAATGGAACAAGCATCTACATACCTGAATTCTTCTCTCGCTGTCGCTCGACTTCTAGGGTTTCGATTACTCTCTCGCTGTCGCTCTCGCTTTTCGTTCTCTGAATTCTTCTCGCGCTTTAAGGATGACAGTTCGCTTGCCTTTTTTTTGAAACTAATAAAGCGCGTGTGGATAACTCACTCCATAGCTCGTATATCTTTAATTGAATAAATAAAGCTTCTTTTTCCTATTCTCCCCAGCCGTAGATCTGGCCACCGTGGACGACTAGAATTCTTTCGTATTTTGTATTATAAGCAGCTTTCGCACCCGAATTGCGTCCTTATATTTTTTGGTCTATATGAAACACCATGCCACCTTTTGGCGGGCACATACTGCACAAGCTAATGTTCTGCCCCACATCAGTCTCCATTAGACCTCATCAAACACGGGTCCGGACCAGACCCATTTTCGCGACCCGTTTAAGCGGGTCGGGTCCGGGCCCGGTCCGTTATTCGGGCCAGAATCCTTAACCGGATCCGTCCGTAATTTTGGGCCGGACCGGCCCGCGGGCAGTCCGGTTGGTCATTCTCAAGTATATTTTTTATTTTCTAAACTAATTATTTAATACTATTAATAAGAAAAAGGGTAAGTAATTTTAGGTTATGATTTTTTTATTATATATTTTTATATTAATTAAAAATAATATGTGGGTCGGGCCTGAACCTGTAACCGGGTCCGATCCGCTTACCCGTCCGGGCCGGGCCAAACGGTCCGTTCGGACTAGAATCCTTGTACAGGCCCGTATTATTTGTCGGGCGGATGGGCCAACCCGCGTTTGCTCAGGTCTAGCCTTCATCACCCCTCGTCCAGCTCATCCTTGTCAATGGTTGCCACCTCCGGCTTCTAGGCTGAAGTTAAACACCGATAGGGTGTTTAAGGGTAACCCGGGGCTCGCGGATGGTGGTGGAACTCTCCGGGATGACAATGATAAATTTGTTCGAGGCTTTGCTTTCACATGTGGTCATTGCACAGCGTTGCATGCTGAGCTTTGGGTTGTTCTTCATGGCTTACAGCTTGCCATTCGTCTTGGTGTCGCTCACCTAGTACTTGAATGCGATTCCACTCATGTTTGTTCCTTACTTCATTGTTCTGTTCTTGCTACTCACTCAGACTATCACCTGGTTGATCAGTGCCTCCATCTGCTCCGGAGATCAAATTGGGACTACGTTATTAGTCACATTAATAGGGAGCGAAATTCACTTGTTGATGCCATTGCCAACTGGGCTATTTGTGTTGATGTTGCCTATGTTGAATTATTTCATTTTCTTAGAATTTTTCAGTTTTTTTTCTCCTGATCTCCACCATGTAATTCCTAAGATATAACTCTTCTTCTATTATGATATAATATTAGTATGGGCTTAGCCCTTTTTATGGACAAAAAAAAAAAAAATAGAGAAATTTGAACTGGTGTAATAATTTCCAGATAACTCAAAATATTTGACAATGGTGTTAAGTTGAAAGGTAACTTGTACAAATGTTTTATATTATCTATATTCTTAAAAATATATTAAGATTGAAGTTCTTTTAATTATTTATGCAAATAAGTTTTTATAAACAAAAAAGTGGAAGCATATGAGAAGTTTATATTAGATCCCGTTTGAAGTTCGAAATAGTTGTAAAAATTATAAAAAAAAATCCGACAAAGTAAAAACATTCGACTATTTGACAAGAAAATGATTTGTCTGTATGAGTGTATGACCAAAAAAGATTGGTGAATACCGAGATTGACAGGAAACTTCTTGGTTGGATAGGAGTAGATAATTGAAGAATTCCCGTTTTCCTCGTCCGTTTTTGTTCCCGACTCAGGCGTGCGCTGAGTGAAGATGATGCTTCAATTCAAAGAGCTGACGAAGCTCAAAACTAGAAGGGTACTTTCTCTCAATCATTCCTTTCTTAGACATCATGTAATCATAATCGGTCAGATTGTATTGTTCGGAGTTGAAAAGGCGATACATGTGTTTGATTATTTTCTCGGCAAATTGGATCTAGAATCGGAATCGGAGATGATCATTTGTGTGGTAGTCACTCCAATTATAACCCTACAAATCCCTCTTTGAGCTCCTGCTCACGCATAAATTGGCTTTCTTTGGTTCTTGATTGATTGAAAACCTTCCATCTCTTTTCTAAGTAATCACAAAGGCGTATTGGAATCTGTAATTGTAAGAAGAATTAGCAAGATTTTCTCATTGATTTAAGAATTTGGCAAGGTTTTGCTCATTCTCTATTTGGATGTCATGTAGTTAATTGAACGCCTTGCTGTAGATTGTGCTTGTTCTAGACTTCTATTGCAAGTATTCAGGAGAGGTGTTTGGAGAGGGGGATATATATTTGTTGAGGGACTAAACATTCAGTGTTTTCATGCACAGATTGTGTTTGAAGATGTATTTAAAGCAGGTGATTGTGCCACTCTGGAGCTGTTAAAGGAACTGAGTGCCAAGCGTAGGCCAATCGAAGAATCGATTAATCAGACTAGCGCAATTACGGAAGCAATTGCAAGAGAAATGTCTGGTGGTCTGACTTCTCGACATGAGCAGGTGTGTCGAATCTTGATATCGATTATCTCTAGTCAATAATGCACTTCTATAAAATGGTTGCCGCTCATTTATGAATGTTACAAATCTTGTGGAACTTTGGCTACTGGGTGAATCTAAGTGTTGTTAATGATTTTATGCTTTTGCTTAAGCTGTGACAGCTTTGCTAGGTTTTTAAGCTCTCTACGCTTAGCACCTTCCAAATATTTGTATGTTAGGTTTGATGTAATATGATTATGGTGAATGTGATCCATGCTTATTCAAATCCAGAAAGGTTGAAGTGTATTTGTGTACTGCCATTGTCTAATGTTTTTATAGAATTTTAGGACTACTTAGGAAGAAGAAACATGAAGATGAAAAGCGCTCTTTCTCTTATTCTCTCTGAATCACTCATAATTCATTCATATTCATTCTCTTTAATCTTTTGTCTAGCTCAGGAGATGCATATGCTATTTAATGGATAAGTACTTCATGCATTTCAACATAAAACTTCCTAGATCTTAGAGAAACTTAACCTCTTAAATTTGAGTACATGTATTAAACAAATTTAATGTTAGAAACTTAAAAACATCTAGAAACTCCTATGCCTTCATATTTGGGAAAATTGCATAAATAAATTAGTTAACATTATATTTGACGGTTTAGTATATAAGAAGCCACAACACTGAAATGAAAGCGCTTGAATTTGCTGGGACTATCGATTAAGAAAAGAACATGTAGTTTGGCAATGGGGATTATATATAATGGAAGTGTTGATTCGGGTCATTTCTTGTCAAATTTGTTCTGTTTTGATATTCAGGACCTTCATAAGTTGGATCAGTATCTTCCGTTGTTGGGAATCTTCATTCAACATGTTGATTCAGCTAGCAACAAACTACGCATGAACGAGTGGATCTCCCAGTTGAAGATACAGTGGACAAGTGCCCTCAACTCTTCATCTTTCCTCAGACCAAGAAGTACAACATTTTACCAGATTAATAGCCTGCAGTTTGAATGTGGAATGTGTCTTTTCGTTTATGGTGGTATTCTTCGTGAGTGGGCTCTTGAAGTACTTTCTGAAGGTAAGGGTTATCAGGTTACTTCTTCCATGGGTTTTATCCTAACCCCTCGTATTTACTTGCAAATTACTATGCTAGATTTGGTGCAGGCAGTTACCCTCTTAAGAAAGGCAGCTGGAGTTTACAATTACCTGGCTTCACAGGTTCTTCCATCTCTACTGCCTATATTATCGTCAGAAAGGCCAATAGAAGTTACTCCCGAGATATGCTCTACTCTTAGTCTTGTTTGTTTGGCTGAGGCTCAGGTGAGTTGCTGATTATTTCTCCACACTTCACATAAGATCAAGTTCATAGTTTGTAGTGCTTCACTCGTATTTTAAAGATTCTGACGTTAGAAGTTTGTGCCTCGTGGTTTCATTTTGATTAAGATCCTCTGACGAAGAATTGATTTGAACATTGGATTAGGTGGTGGCCATAAAAAGGGCGGAAGGTAGAGGAATCGCCCCTGGTCTTTTAGCCAAACTGCATTTTGGTGTCTCACAGTTTCTCGAAGAAGCACATGTTGCTTTGCAATTAGGATGTAGAGACTCAAAACAAATGTCACCCCAGTTTGTGGTAAGTCCAAATTTTACATATTCCTTGATCCCCGATCAACCCCTTTTGTTAGTTTAAGCTTGTAATTCCAGTAAACCTTGCTCATAGTGATGTAACAAACGGGTGTCGCTCTTCATCTCACTAATATGCCTTCTCAATAACCTAAAAACTGGGTGTAATTTTCAGCATCCATACCCATAACCCCTGGAAGAGATCTAATCAGAATATTGGGTTCCATTTCTTTCGTCGTATATAATGAACCAAAAGAGAAGAAAAAAGGGAACTCCTGACTTGTGTTAAGCCAATGTTTTGTTGATTAAGCCTGAGTGAGCATGCTCATAGATCCTGTTATGTTCTGTGTTTTGTAGGATTTCTTATCCTCTTGCAAAGCTCTACATGAGCTGAGTGGCTACAGATACCTCGCCAATAGTTACAGGCTAGCGGGTCAACTTGGGGTTGCAATTGGCCTTCTCATTCACGGGTTGAGCACAGCTCAAAACAAGCTGCCTGAGGAGCAAGCTTGGAAACTTGTCTTTATTGAGGAAGTCAATTTAGTCTCTGAGTTGCAGAAGAAGTATGAGAACGAGAATAACTTTCTTGCAAGGGAGAAGGTTCCTTTGGAACACGAGTTGCCTCCATTGGAGCGTAAGAAGATAGTTGATTTTGCGCCTTATCAACCTCGGATATTGGAGATGGGAGGAGAACTCTGCTTCAATGTATGAAATCTGTAAAGTCTTTTGTATAGTTAAACAATGTCCGGGTGCATTTCTTGCAGTTAAGTGTTGTGAAGTTGTTTGATTGCTTGCTAGAAATAAGACATTTTGGTGTTGAAATTGGATATGAACATCATAAATTTCATTGGGTTGAGTCAGTTGACAATTGTGTTTACTTTCAAGCTATTGTAGGTGAAAAAGAGGGAGAATTGCAAGCACTAATACTTTACTTAAAACAAACCTGAGACAAAAGAAGCATTCAGAGTACAGTCTACATTTCATACCAGCCACCAAATTTGGCAGTCCGAATCAGAAAACCGAATCCACAAACACAAAAAAGCTCATGCTGTGCTGTTAGTTGAAGAAGATAAATTGATCAGTGTAGAGGAAAAGTTGAACTAATGTGACCAAAGCTGGGATAGTGATTTTCCATTTTGACATTCTGTGACACACTCAAGTGCCAGATTTCTTATCTCATCATGGACTTCATCTGCTGACAAGCAAGCATCTATGACCTGGTATGAGTAGTAGAGCGCGTCAGTTGCCAAAAAAAAACTTGGCTTGTCGGGATAAGTGGCAAATGAGAAGAAAGAGCACTGAATCAACAGATGAGGAAAACTATGTATGACGTACAGCAGGCTAAAAATATGGGGACTAACAAATTGTCAAAAGAAATGGCTCATACTGATAATGCATTGCATATCAAGACTAGGAACAACGCAGTTAGCACCTGATTAATAGAGCAGTGAGAAAGATGAATAAAAAGAAGCAACAGACGAAGTCATTCAAAGAGAGAGATGAAAGCATGTACCTTCCATGTGGGATCACGGAGGAGCTTATATTTCTCTGCAACATTCCTCTGAAAATCAAGGTGCTCATATCTCTCGCCTCCATAGCCTCCTCTTTCTGCAGCTTTCTGTACTCCAGAGTAAACACTATACCAGTTGGTAATCAAAGATACAAAATGTATGATGCCACACTTTGTGTTAAGATTCTTGTTGTTTGATACTAAGTCCATGCGTTACAATTACAAAGAATTAACCAGTAGTTAACTGAATGAAATATAAGCATTGTTTTTGCTACATTTATAACTAGAGTGATTAATTCATTTCCATCAAACCAAGATGTTTTTTTTTAATACTCAAGACAATATGCTTCTTTTAGGTAAAGAGCCTAAGGTTGATTTTTTAAGCTGTCTGTTTTCCTCCTACCTTAGAGAGTAGGATCATGAATTAAAAGTATTGAGGACAAACCTCTGGTGCTATGTCAAGGTACAAAACCAGATCTGGAGCAAGAAGTCCTATTTCTGGTGCCTGTACAGAAAGAAAAAACTGTTTCGTTACTGCTATGATGTTACTAATTATCGAGGAAATTCCAGTTGACTTCGGTTATAAAGCTCAGCTTTTCAGGGAAACTGTTTTTACATAAAAATAAATAAACATACTTGCATGCATTGTCATTCATATGAGCAGAAGGAAATGGTCAAAGACAACGAAAATAATTAATAGAAACCAAAATCACATAATATGGCCAACAAAAGATCCGCCTTTCTAACTTCTTACATTACAGAGGTCAAGCTTTACCTCCTACATCTGATGAGGATCCTATGATACATAGAGTCAGCAGAAATAAAAGAAGTGTTACCTTACACCAGTCATGACTAAGCCCTTTAGCAGATGAAAACGCCACCCCAGAATAAGAATAACGATCAACTATAAGAGTTGTTCCACCTTTCAACTTCTCTTCCATTAATGATCTGCCTAAGGCAAAATTATTAGTAACTCTAAAAATTGCCATAATGAACAACTGCAATATCGTCTGAACAAGGAATACTTTCCTATAACAACAGAGTCTACCGCATCTAACCATATCCTAATACCAACTCTCCATAGAAGGGTTATTCAAAGCTCCTAAAAAATTCAGTATAAAGGAAAAGTAACAATAACAACAGGAATATATCACACAGTATGCAATGTGCTTACAAAACCATGGAGATAAAAGTCGTACTTGACAAATAACTTTCAAGTAAATCATCATTACTATAGCCTAGATATTTCATGATCTATCATACAAGAGAAGAAGCCAACTGCTTGATGTAAGTAATCAATTCCTAGGAGAAAACACAAGTCTATTATAAAATAATTAAAGACTCTCGACTTTCTGCTTAGAAACTTGTGAATAATGAACCAGGTATATATCCACATATATACTAGTTTAAACCTGAAAAGCTTTTGGCTCACATGTCACAAATATAATTTTGGCTTGTCAATGGAACACACACACGAAGAAAAAATAATAATAATAAGATTAAGACCAGCAAACCTCTTCTCCCAACGATTGGCACTAAACAGCAGATGAATGGTGTGATCATCAAGTTGTGAGTTGTTGGTAAGGTACGAAGAAATCATTGAGCCGACACTCGTACTTCTATCTGGAAACCTCCATAGCTCAGAAGAAACTCCAAGCCCTTCCAAATAAGAAACCAGTTTACTGGCTTGCGAAGTCTTCCCACTCCTATCTAACCCTTCTAAGACAACCAGAGCACCTCTTTGCTGTTTTACCTTGTCATTCTCCATCTTAATTGAGCAAGGCCTCAAAGGTTCCATGTTCCAGTTTGATATTTTTCTCACACTAGATGATACCACGCAAAATCTGCAAGAGAAATCAAGCTCAATGTCAACTTGAAGTATGAGAGCAATAAGCTGTTCACTTTTCAGGACACCATAAAAGGCACAAAAAGGAAGGAATAGGGAAAATTAGTTTAAGGAAGAGAAAGGAGGAGCTAACATTGTTTTGGAGGGTGCTAAAGTGCGGGTTTGGAGCATGTTTCTTCCCTCGCAAAAAAAGAATAAGAAGAATTTGTAAAACTGTGAGGATATTTTTCTTTTGAAAGAAACTATGTTAGCATAGTTTTAGTTTATTTATTTTTTCTAAGCTAGAGCCATGCTAAGATAGTTTTAATTTCCCAAAGTCACACCACAATATCTATCAAACTCGCACTTCAAATTTTTTGTGATATTCCACTGTACCCTTACTCTTGCAAAATCTGCGTGGTGGAAAAAGTATTTTCAAAATCCACATTGTACCCTATGTATATACTTGCATCCATATCGTTGAGAAAACATTAACTAGATCTTAAATAATTCATATTGTCCCAATTTAAACCCTGCCTAAACTATTATTTGTCAACTCCTCTTAAATCAGAAAAATCCCCCTCTGCATTCATCTGTTAGTGGGTTTCTTTTCATGATGTGGTGGTGGCAGCTATCATCTCTCATAGTAATCTTCCATGGGAAATATAAAAAAACTTGCTGCTCAGAATTACCACCATTTGCTGGGAACAATACAAGGTTTAGCTAGCTTGTATGAAATCGGTAAAAACTCACAATTGAAATTAACACAACCTATTTAAATAGGGGGTAACAAGTTGTTTATCAATCACAAGACAGGAAGCTTAGCGGCAAACTACACTAGAAAAATCAGCACCAATAATCACAATGTGACAAATCTAATCACCTATTTTACCTCGACCCTGGAATAAAACCAATCAAACTCCTGAGAAGTAGGCAACTAAGCTAATTATCAACAAATACACACAAATCGCAAATCAAATAGATATGAACTTTCAGAGTTCACACAAGGGAACGGATATTTAAGTCTGAGTAACCACGCGATTCGCTGCGGTTCGAAGTAGTTTGCTAACCCTAATTCAAATTCCAAAGGAAACAGCCCACATCAACTTACCGGCAGGTGGCGTCAGGTGTGGGAAGACGACGGAAGGGAGGACGGGGGAACGGAGGTAACTGTGTGGGTCGACACCACCGATTCACAATAACGCACGAACAAGTGAACGACTCACGCGGGGAGGAAGAAGGGTTTAAGGGAGTTTGATCGAGGGTAAAATGGGAATGTTTGCACTAATGTGATGTTCGGTTAAGAAGTGTATTTCCTTGTTAAGAAATATGTGTTATTTTTATAATTTTTTTATTAAAATATATTTGTTATTTTATGATTTTATGTCATATGAGGTATGTTATTAGGACTTGTACATATTAAATGTTTCTATGCAAATTTCTTTATTCATTAGATATAATTATATAAATGATGTGAGTAATTATTAAATAATAGATTTTAAAAAAAAATTATAGTGTTTTAACTTATTGCATTACTTAATAATTGGGTCAAAAACTAAAATAACAAGTATTATTTAAAAGAGAGTGTGTCGTTCGTGGTTCATTTTAAACTTCTAGTCTAGTTGAATAAAATTGTACTCTAGTAGGTAAAGAATTACCTAATTTCCATGTCATGCACATGTGATTTAATTTGGGGATTACTACTTTCACCGGGTTGGAAAATGTGCAGGTTGTTGATTTCAACGGTGATATATAGTCACCGTTACTTAATTATTATTTTTAATTAAACAACGGTGAATATCACCGTTACACTTTTTTTTTCATTTTTTAAATGAACAACGATGACTATCACCGTTACACTTTTTTTTTTAAATTAGTAACGACTTTAAAAGCCGTTAAAAATATTTTTAAAAAAAGCAACGACTTGAAAAGTTAAATTTTAAAAAAATGAAAAAATGTTAAATTAGTATTATTCTTTTGGGGTATTATTTTTATGAGTGTTTATGCGAATATTTGAAAAATATAAGAAAATTCATACATTTGAATAAACGTTTTTTTAAATATAAATTATATCGTTAAAAAAATTAACGGTTTTATGTGAGGGTTAGAGTTAAATTATGGGAATATATACTACATAGAAAGGAAAATGAAAATACTAATTGAAATAAAGTACATAAAATTTGGATTTAGGGTTATACAAAATATATTCAATTGTTCCCCTCATTCCCTCTCCCATACGGCCTCTCATACACTTGCCCAAAACCTGTCTCGTACGTTGGAGGATACCTTTCCCGTACTGCTCGTGCCCTTGGCCAGATGCAAGTAAATCCATGAATCCACTCGTTCCCCCGTATTGCCCCCGAACCCTGTCGGCACTCCGAACGGTGGGCCTTGGTATCCTTGCCTATAGCTTGGACCTCCTGTCGCCGATGCGAACGGTGGGCCTTGGAATGCTTGCCCAAATCCTTGGCCGAAGTATGGAGCCTGATACCCTCCACCTGTACTTGGACCTGTGGTTGGCCCATACTGTGTCCCATGTTCCTCATATTGTGTTTCGGGAACTGGGACATATCATTCTGGTTCAACAGCCTCTTCAACCGAAGCTTCAACCGGTTGGACATTCACAAGCGCTTGGATCCGCTTAAGCGCCGCTACTGCGATATTCATGTCTGGCATTATATCCAACTAGCGTAGGGTCTCGTTAACTATCCCCTGTATATTGTTAATTTTGATAACAAATTCTATGTATGCGGGCACAGGACGTTTGTTTTCCATCACATTCTTGGAATCCGCATACATGTAAGGATTGGAAAAAGGTTTGAACCACGAAAGGTAGCCATCCACTGTTTGCGTGCTTATGGTACAATTGGGTAGCGCTAGAATCGGGGATCGGTAGTTGGACAAGTCATCCCAATGGTCGTATGTGGGATAGAACTCTGCCTTGTAACTCTTGAGGTTCATTTTTCTGATTCTACTCTTGGGGCGAATCGGGTCAATTGGAATCGGTTGAACCTTACCGAATTGACGAGTCACTCGATCAGGCATGTAAGGTTCACTGAAATTCATGCACCTCAAGGTTCCTCTATACAACGATGTGCGAAAGTGATGTTGTTCGACATTGTCCCACGGAATCCATACGACCTGTACACATAAGAGTTGGAGCTTGTGTCGTATAAATTTAAATGAAAACCGATGTGTGAAAGTGATGTTGTTCAAAATTGTAGTACCTCGTCAGGTCGTAATAAGTCCAATGCAAGCCTCATTTCCTTGACCCTGATGCTACATTCTTCTCTTGGCGATCGAGGATCGATGTGGGCCGCCAATGGACCTTCATTTCTCGGGTCGTCCTGAGACAGATTCAAGTGACCCCTAAACTTTGGAAAATAGCTCCAAATCCAGTCCTACATGAAAATAAGCAAACTTTAGGCAAGTAAACTTGGGAAAATAATTATTTGAGATGACAATAAACGAAAGAGTTTTGGATCCTTACATGAAGAAGCAAAAGACAACCAGATATTTGAGCAACATTTGCACGGCTTGTCATACCGAGCTCTCTGTACAAGTACACAAGCGTAGCTGCACCCCAAGCATATTGCCCTGTGGCATTGTGATCCCATAGCAGCTGAAATAATCGGAGCTTGATTTTGTTCCCCGACTTGTTGGGAAACAAAGTGCTGCCAAGCAAAACGGCCAAAAACCCAGAGGCTATAACACTGTCGGATTGCCCAGTGGTCGTCAAAATCGTATTCAGATCATGCCACTTAAAACCAGATTCCGATGAGGCGATTTTTACCACTTCTATTGGAATGTTCATCCTTGAGCTGATATCTACAATTATTTGGATTCTATCCAATGGTGCATTTACAGCACGACCCTGGATTGGCATTTTCAGGATCTTAAAGACATCGTGGAGTGTAATGGTAATTTCACCCCACGGAAAGTGGAAACTGTTTATCTCCGGGTACCATCGCTCCACGAAAGCCGATATGAGGGCACAATCCATCCCCTTGTACTTCAGATTCAAAAGTCCAAGGAGGCCGCTGCGAGCTGCCATCCTATTCCACTTTGCATCGTTATCCTCCGCGATTCGGTCATTCTAGAAATATAGGGCCCTTGACCGTGTCAGCGTCCTTAACCATTTATTTTCCTATAACATAAAGGTTTAAATAAAATAGTAAGACAAGTATTAAAAAAATGGATATGGTAAGCACTAAAGTCGACACTTACGTAAGGTCCCTCATCGTCGTCCCCGTACACAAATCCTGCTACGTGCGTGTCGTAATCCCATAGCAGATGAAGGTCCTCAGGCCCTCTGTATGGAATCTCACCCTCTGTATGTTCTCCCATTATTGGTAGTTCCATGGGAGGCAGTTGCATGAGAGGAGGATGCACCAGATGACTCTTGGTCGTGTCTGGTGCTGGCAGAGCGGCGTAACCTTGAGGACGAAGGTCCGCTGGTTTCCATGCTAGAAAAGCTCTGCATGGATGGTGTCATCAACCTGCTACTGTCGGAGGCAGCTGTACGCATCGAGGGAACAACACTTGTGCTGGCTCGAGGGGCAGTCCATGATTGTTGGGTAGGTAGGGGCGGTGATGCGCTTTGGGCATGATCATGCCCAAACACGTGAGGGAGGTCCGTCTGCTCCTCCTGTTGCCTCTCTTGATTCCTTCGCACTTCGTTCCGAGCACGAGCCAATTGTGTAACTCCGCGGTCGGAGACGTGTCTAGAACCCCCAAAGCCAATCCCCCTTGAGAATGTTCTCTAGCAACATTTAAATTAATTTAAACAAAATATTATTAGGATAATGCTATATATATAATCTATATAGTAAATACAATCCGATAGTGCAAAAATTCTATATAATAAGTACAATCCGATATCAATTTATGGCGAGCCTAAGTAAAAAATATTTTAAATAATTTTTTCCTAAGTATTAACCAAATTTAGTTTATTATGATACTATGCTAAATGACGAGTCCTAAAATTAAATAATATTGATTTATGTCGAGCCTAAGTCCAAAGTATTTCTAGTTATTTTTAAAATTTAGTTTGTTATGCTACTATACTAAATGACGAGTACTAAAATTATAACGGAAATTTAGGGAAAAAAATTAAAAGTTAACAAAATAATATCAATTTATGGCGAGCCTAAGTAAAAAATATTTCTAATCAATTTTTTCTAAGTATTAACCAAATTTAGTTTATTATGATACTATGCTAAATGACGAGTACTAAAACTAAATAATATTGATTTATGTCGAGCCTAAGTCCAAAGTATTTCTAGTTATTTTTAAAATTTAGTTTGTTATGCTACTATGCTAAATGACGAGTACTAAAATTATAACGGAAATTTAGGGAAAAAAATATTAGTTAACAAAATAATATCAATTTATGACGAGCCTAAGTAAAAAATATTTTCTAATCATTTTTTTCTAAGTATTAACCAAATTTAGTTTATTATGATACTATGCTAAATGACGAGTACTAAAACTAAATAATATTGATTTATGTCGAGTATAAGTCCAAAGTATTTCTCGTTATTTTTTGAATTTAGTTTGTTATGCTACTATGCTAAATGACGAGTACTAAAATTATAACGGAAATTATGGAACAAAAATTATAAGTTAACAAAATAATATCTATTATTGACGAGCCTAAGTCCACAATAGATGTCTAAAATATATATTATTTAGAGTATATTATTTATAATAAAACATACCCATAATGATGATGAGTGTCTTCCCTCTTGATTGACGTCTTTTGGAGGCATCTTGTATTAGTAGAAAGAGCGTGAAACTAAGTAAGAGCGTGAAAAAGGTTTAAAATGAGAGTGTGAAATAGATTAGAAAATGAGAGTGTTAAAGAGAGAGTAGAAAATGATAGTTGAATTGTGAGTTTGAGAGTTGAATGAATTGGGTATTTATAGAGAAAAATGAGGGAAAGATGCGGTGTAAATGTGGCAATCCGAGGAGTAAATATCGGACGGCCCAGCATAAGCCACGAAAATCAGTGGGAGCCGCTGGATGTGCCATGCTGGCGATCCGAGCCGCGGCTCCTATTACCGCAAAAAGCAACGCGTTCTGACCTCGTTGCTTTCTGAGGGGTCAGACGCCACAGTCTGTTGCGGTTTCTGACACCGCAGCAGCTGCCCCCTTAGCACTGCGGTTGGGATCATATTATGATCCATTTCCATTTGTCCTCTCACTAAACTAACCTGGTCTACCGTGAGTTGATGAATCTTCAGTGCTAGTGTGTTGAAACCTAATACGGTTTTTCTTTCAATCCAATCTTTAAGCACAGAGTGTGCCCCCTCAACCCTACAGACACATGACGAATATTAAACAAAAGCACATTGATGCACGATAAAACAATAACCATAAATATACACAATAAGCTTAAAACGATTTACCTATTCGTGGTCCTTGTGAGTAAATGAAGGATAGTATCAGTCCAGGCTCTGACGATACGTTCTCTTTAAGGCCCAAGCCACGTAGTCATAAGGTAACCCATAAAACCAGCGTAGCCTCCTTGTTGCATCTCATTGAGGCGCACGTAATAGGTATACTCGGATTTTGAGTTGAACAGTAGACGACACACTCCCATGAACGCATTTGCTAGACTGGCATTATGCGTCAAGATGAGGACATAAGCCTTGCAATTGTGTAGTATATGTACCCAACACAGTAGATGTTGGGCATCGGGGAATACATGACCTATAGCTATGACCTCAGCTAAATCTCAATCCGTGACTATCGTGTTTGGCCTCTTGCCGACGAGAATAAACAAGTGTGCCAACTGTCTGAGTGTCCATTCGTAGTGGTCAACGTTCTCCTGTGCCATGAAAGAATAGGCAACGTTGAAGGTATGTCCCGTGCACGTAAAGCCGACGATCTCAACTAGGGGCAACTTGTACCTATAATCATTTTATAAGAAAGTATTAACAACGATTCTTACCACATTACAGTCATGAGTAAAATTGCTCAAAATTTGTAATATCGAAACTACTAACTTGTTTGTCTTGTATGTCGAATCCATGATGACATTGTAAGGGAACAACTTCAGCAGATGAATGGAATGGGGGTGAGTCCAGAACAAGTCTTGAACCACATCGTCATGCCCATGAACCCTTCGGGGATGGACGTAGTAACCAAAGCTCCCTAAATATGAGAGGGTGTACTGAGTTACCGTCATACCATCCATCTCTTCTGCGTGAAACTGCTGCCGAACATTGTAGATTTGCTTCCTCGACGTAAAGACCATGTCATACGTCTGTCGTAAGAAGGCCATAATCATCTTTGGCTTTGCGAACGCTTTCGTCAACGCCTGGACATGCTTCTTTTGTTCCTCAGTTAGGCGCCCGACATAGGCATGGCCCTCCAAGCTCTTCGCAAGATCATGTGTACTGCAGACCACCGACAACATCCACGACCCGTCCTTCTGCATCACCCCGTTCAGCACAAATGGACAATTGCTCTTCTTTGTACGCGTCTTTTGTACCAATATGTCCTTGAACGTCCGATAGCTTCCCGACTTCTCGCACGCCAGTATGACTTTTCGCTCCCATGATTTCTGGATAGTCAACACTATGTTCAGTCTAGTTCCTTGTTCACTTGCCCAGTCTAACATGGACTGACGATCTGGCCACCTGTAATCCGTCTTGAAGTAGGCAGTAAAATCCTGTCGCTATTTTCAAATATTTTAAATTAATATGAGATAACGCAAAATATATAATGATGCAACACGTTCTAACATGTCTAATGTTAGAAAATTAACTCTAATTATATCAAGTAGTAAAAATAAATGCTAATATATTTACAGTGACACCAAATTAATTTCAAACCACCGCTAAGATATATTTGAACAATTTAATCATTATGATGAACAACTTATTTCAAATAATCATTTACTCAAATACACTTAATATCACAAACATCCTTCCAATAAAACGTAATAACCAAAAAATATATGAAGGGTTTTATAAACTTTGAAGACAATTAGACAATTAATATGGTATTGTCATGTTAAAGTTGTGATTGAATAAAATGGTTAAAGTTTTCATACTTTGGTCATTTGGGTCTTGTTTGGGTGTGTGACAAATTGTTGGTCATTTGTGTAGTTTTATGTGCATAGGTATTGACAGGAGCTAAAGTCGTGATGCCCAATCAAAGTAAATCTGACAGGCCTAAAGTCGTCGTGCCTAATCAAAGAAATCCTAATGTACCTACTAAACAGAGTATAACAAGCAAGTCAGGGTCGAACCCAAGAGAATCAGTTTATCAGTTCTTGTAATTCGCAAGTCACCAACTAGGAACTAGGGGGGAGGGGGGGGGGGGGTTGTAGTATTTCGAACCAAGTAAATAAAGCAAGAAAACAAAGTAAAGGATGCGAATATGATATGAGGAAGGCGCACACTTGACAAAGATCCACACAACAAGAGATATGGTTGATTACTGAATTCTATTATTCTCAAGTTCTTATCTTTCCTTTGGTTGTTCTTATCCCGATCATATGTAACTATTAGTTCTACCAGCCCTAATAGTACTTATTACTGAATCAAATCCGAAAACCTTCAAGACTCAACAAAGCAATAGCATTCAAACAAGGATTCAACAAGATACATGCAATAGAAACAACCCGTTACTATAAGCATGCAATTAACTCTCTCTCACGATGAACACTCGCAACCCGCTTATGTAAATCGTGTTTGCTACTAGATATGCAACCCGAACCCGGAATTGACAAGTCCTAGCAATTAGGAAGATATCAATAGATCTAGTTAGCTACTCTAGATAAATCAACATAAACCAATAAACATTCAAGCACAAGAGAATCAATACAACACAGATAGGAAACGAACAAGAGTAGAAAACTCACAACCAATCAATTGCTGGCTTCAAAACGTCAAGTGCAACAATGGAAGTTTAGTTCTCCATAGGGTTTGTGAGAGAAAACTAAGAAAGGTGGCAACGAGGTTAACCTAAACAAAGTCTAGGTTAAACCTTAAATAATAGGAAAACAAATAGTTTAGAAATAAAGAAAAGGAAAATAAGATAAAACATGGAAATAAGATCTCGAACTAAAAGATACCGAAATAAAGAAATAAAAGAAAAAGGAAATTAATAAAATAAAGTAAACTTCGGAAACTCCTCGCCACGCTGATGAATGAGATTTCCACGACTGCGGCAAAAGCTTCCGCGATCGCGGAAAATTCAATGTTTTACTCGCTGCTCTCGACTTTTCCGCGACCGCGGCAAATGGTTTCCGCGACCGCGGATCTTCGCGTTGTTGGCTCCTTCGCTTCGTCTCTTCTCCGCGACCGCAGCGGTGAGTTCCGCGACCGTGGAAAACTTCATGTAAAGGCCTTTCAGCTCTTTCTTCATCTCTTCCTTCGTCTTCTTAAGTGGCTTCCCTCTTCATCTTCTAAATCTTCATTTAAGCTTCTCCAAACCACCATATCTGCACTTCTACTTCTCAACTCAAATCTCTACAATACGCTCTAAACATCTCCAAATGGTACCCAAAACACCGGTAACAACTCCTAGATAAACACTACAAAGTAGCACTGATCAAATTCCCCCATGCTTAAACCTTGCTCGTCCTCGAGTAAGCTAATATAAACCTACTCCTCCAATCAAATCCCCAAGGTCTCAGGAAGCACAAAAAAACCATCCCCACTAAGAACTGCACCTAAACATGAATCTCCAAGGCACCAACACATCAACATATAAGCTTAAAGGAAAGCAGAGTACTTCCCCCAAGCTTAACCCGAACACCATGGCGTGAATAAACATCTAATCCTAGCATCCATCTATCTTCTTATACCTCCCAGAGTGACCTACCCGAATCCTCCTTATATCACCTCTTCTTATGTCACCACACCAGGAAAAATGAGAAATCCTAATAATCACTCTTCTTATTTTCACTCATTTTGTCAAGGCGCCCTTTCGGGTTTTCACCAAGCCACTCATTTCATTTTTCAATAGATGGGCTCACATAAACTCACATCACTCTTGACCAATTATTACCCCAGCCTAATGTTGGTCCAAGCCACTTGCTTATTACCTAAGCCGCCCTTTCGGATTTTTGACTTATTCCATGATTTTTTTTTTGTCTTTTTTCAATTTTTTTTGACTTTTTCATTTTTTTTTTCTTTTCCTCCTCAGACGACTAGCAAGTATAGAACACTCCCCCATGCTTAAACATTGCATTGTCCTTAATGTAATAAAAGACAAAAAAATGAAGCACAGGGAAGAGCAGAAAAGTACTCACAACCGTCGCCGAGATAGCCTGGACTTGGAAGTTGGTGCTGGCGGTATATCAATAAGAGCACATGTCACTGGTGTTGCGGCGGTCTTCAAACTCAAACTCTATCGTGCAACCAAATAAATCCACTGTAAGGTGTAGTGGTACATCAAATGAATCGGAGTTGCACGACCTTCAATGAACACGTAATGGAGCCCAGATGTAATTGTGTGGTGGGCTCTGGTGTTCCTCCTCGTCAGTTGTCGAATGTCGGGCCATCATCGGTGCCAAATAAAAATGTGGGGTGAATGTCTCCTCCTTGGCATCATGATGCGCACCGTCTCTCAAAATAAAATGCAGACAGCTGGGCCGCGATCGCGGAAAATTGCCGAACTCTTCTTTTTTTTTTCAGGTTGAGGAGACTTACAGTGTTTTTTCCACAACCGCGGAAAATTTTCCGCGCCCGCGAAAAAGATTCTGGTGCGAGGATTACACCGTCTTTGATTTTTTCTTCGGGTCTCCTACCTGCATGTTAGTCTAAAGAAAAAACGAAACAAAACAAAATAAACAAACAAAACAAAACGAAAACAATAATAAAGACTAGAAAGGAAAAGACCAGGAAATAATTTCATACCTCGGGTTGCCTCCCGAGCAGTGCCTTAGTTATTGTCGTGGCTCGACTTGGTGCTCGCCCACTCAACTTGGGTTAATCACGTCAATTGAACACTTGGGGTCTCCATCAGGAGGGTGTCGCTTTGCATCATCTATGCTGAATCCGACCCTTACCCCGTCAAATTCCATTATGAGCGAACCGCTGCTCACATCAATCTTTGTCTCTGCCGTGTTCATAAACGGCCTTCCTAGCATCATTGGGGCTGCATTTTTGTCTTGCCCCGTATCCATCACAAATAAGTGATGAGGAATCATCCCCGCCATTAGTGCCAACCTTTGATGGACCGATTACTAGGTCAAGATTGAAGGAACTACGTCAAGAGCTGGAGACGTTTATGGCACATGATGTATCACATGACGAAGAGGACAAGTCCAAAGTCAAGGCGTTGACTTTATTGGTCAACGTTACATATGTTTAATCTTATTAATTTCTGCATTGGATATTTTTAGGATTATTATTTATTTATTTTCAGCTTTCTATTTTCGGATATTTCGGGATTAAGTGTAACCCGTTTTTGGGAAGCTAGGGCCGGCCCTCCTAGGGTATTTAAGGCCTCCCTTGTCTTCTTCATTAGTTAGACTTCTCATATTGTTAAAACACAAAAACAGAGCTTGGTTTTTGCTTTGAAAACTCGGCTCCCCGTGAGAGTCTCAATCGATTGTTCTTTCCTGCTTAGTTGTTTTCGTCTTTGTCAAGTCCCTCTGGAGTTGGTGATTTCGTACATCATAAGCAATCCTCTCCGTGCTCCAAGTTCGTCAGCGATTCTTGGTTGTGTGGCGTTGTAGAGATCGGGTTGGTAGATCGTTCGACAAGGTTCCTTGCTATCAAGCAAGCGGGTTTTCTCGTCATTTCTATTGGTTCTATCTATTATCCTATCCATTAGTTTCACTTCCGCCATTGTTCTAATATTGTGTTTTCTTTTGTTTTGAGATCCGTTGCCTGACCCCACCCGACCCCAACCCGACCGGGTCCCACCCCGAGTTGCGCTCAGTCAGCAGCCCACACGGCCCGCCCCTGCAGTTACACGAGGTAACCCTGCTGACCCTCCTCCTAGAGCTAGAGATATCACTTGCTTTAAATGTCAAGGAAAGGGTCATTACATGAAGGATTGTCCTAATACTCGTGTTTTGATGATTAATCATTTGGGTGAGTTAGAGTCTGAGTCTGACACTGAGCATGAAAATTTAGTTGCTAGCCATGATATGAATGAGCATGCCAATGATGATGATTTGGATTTTATTGAATATGAGCATGGTGATTCATTGATTGTTAGGAGGACTTTGCATGTTAATCAGGCTCCTTGTGATGATAATCAGCGTGAGAATTTGTTTCATACAAGATGTCTTGTTAAAGGGAAAGTTTGCAACATGATTATTGATGGTAGTAGTTGTTGTAATATTGCTAGTGTTGAATTAGTTAATAAACTGCAACTCCCTACTGCCTCCACACGGACCGACCTCACCCTCGCCTCTACCCCTAGCCGAGTGCTCTTAGCATCCAGCAGAGACCACCTGGTAGATTACCTTCCCCCGGACGTCGCCCTCATGTCCCTTTGTCAGGCCTATACCCTGTTAGGTGACGACGACCGAGCTACACTCCCAGCTGCTGTCCAGACCCTTTTAGCTGAGTTCCTTGATGTTTTCCCGGATGAGATACCCCCTGGCCTACCCCCTATTAGAGGCATTGAGCACCAAATAGACCTGATTCCCGGTGCTACCCTACCCAACCGGCCTGCCTATAGGATGAACCCTACTGAGACCCAGGAAATCCAGAACCAAGTCCAGGACCTTCTAGATAAAGGGTATGTTAGAGAGAGCCGATCCCAGTGTGCTGTGCCTGTCTTACTCGTCCCCAAAAAGGACAATACTTGGCGTATGTGTGTTGATTGCAGGGCTATTAATAACATCACGATCAAGTACAGGCACCCGATCCCCAGGCTCGATGACATGTTGGATGAGCTCCATGGCGCCTCCACCTTTTCCAAGATCGATCTTCGTAGTGGATACCATCAAATCCGGATGAAGGAAGGAGACGAATGGAAGACAGCATTCAAGACGAAGTTTGGTTTGTATGAGTGGCTTGTTATGCCTTTCGGTTTGACTAATGCCCCCTCTACTTTTATGCGTCTTATGAATCATGTCTTGAGATCTTTTATTGGTAGATTTGTTGTAGTTTACTTTGATGATATTCTGATCTACAGTAAATCTTTGGAAGCACATGCAGAGCACCTCAGGGAAGTTTTATCCACTCTCAGAGCTGTACAGTTGTATGGAAATCTGAAGAAGTATGATTTTTGCACTGACAGAGTTGTGTTTCTTGGTTTTGTAGTGAATGCTCATGGACTGCAAGTGGATCAAGAGAAGGTGCAAGCCATCCGTGACTGGCCGACCCCGAAGAACCTAGGTGACGTGCGCAGTTTCCACGGCCTGGCTGGCTTTTACAGGAGGTTCGTTCGAGATTTTAGCACCATTGCAGCCCCGCTGACAGAGATCACAAAGAAGAATACTCCGTTCCGTTGGGGTGAAGCTCAAGAAAAGGCGTTCCAGACTCTCAAGGATCGTTTGACACACGCGTCATTGCTGGTTCTGCCTGACTTCACTCGCCCCTTTGAAGTAGAGTGTGACGCCTCTGGCATTGGTATTGGAGGAGTCCTCATGCAGGAAGGTAAGCCTATTGCCTTCTTTTCTGAAAAGTTGAAAGGTGCATGCTTGAATTATTCTACTTATGATAGGGAATTATATGCCTTGTTTAGAGTGCTGAAAACTTGGCAACACTACCTTTGGCCTAGAGAATTTGTGCTTAAAACTGATCATGAGTCCTTAAAGCATTTTAGGAGTCAAGATAAGTTGGATAGGAGGCATGGTAGGTGGATGGAATTCATAGAAACATTTCCCTATGTGATTAAGTATAAGAAAGGAAAAGATAATGTTGTAGCTGATGCCCTTTCCAGGAGACATACACTCTTGACTACTTTGGATGCTCGGGTCCTTGGATTCGTTTATATTACGGAGTTGTATGATATGGATGCTGATTTTGGAGTGATTTATAAGCATTGTGTGGAAAAGGGTTCATTTGATAAGTTTTTCTTGTTTGATGGATTCTTGTTTCGAGTTGATAAGGTGTGCATTCTTGTTTGTTCTCTACGGTTGTTACTTGTTGATGAGTCCCATAGAGGTGGATTGATGGGTCATTTTGGTAGAGATAAGACTTATACCATGTTGCATACTCATTTCTATTGGCCACACATGCTTAGGGATGTAGAGAATTTTATCAAACGCTGTGTTGAGTGCTTACAGGCTAAATCTAAGGCAAAACCGCATGGTCTTTATACTCCCTTGCCTATTCCTTGCTTTCCTTGGGTTGATATTAGTATGGATTTTATTGTTGGATTGCCTAGGACTAAGAAGGAGAGAAATTCTATATTTGTGGTTGTTGATAGGTTCTCTAAGATGGCTCACTTTATTGCATGCCATAAAACTGATGATGCTAGGAATGTTGCTGATTTGTTCTTTAGAGAGATTGTTCGGTTGCATGGTATACCTTGTACTATTGTGAGTGATAGGGATGTCAAATTTCTGAGTTACTTTTGGAAGACTTTGTGGGGTAAACTTGGTACTAAGTTGTTGTTCTCTACTGCTAGTCACCCCCAGACAGATGGACAAACTGAGGTCACTAACCGTACATTGGGTACTATCCTTAGGGCTGTTATTAAATCTAATCTGAAAAGTTGGAAAGATGCCTTACCACATGTTGAGTTTGCTTATAATAGGACTATTCATTCTTCTACCAATATGTCCCCTTTTGAATGTGTGTATGGTTTGAATCCCCTAACCCCTTTGGATCTTAAGCCGTTGCCTTTACCGGAACGAGCAGACTTTGATGCTGATAGACAGGTTGAGTTCATGAAGGAGCTGCACGAGCGGACTAAGGCTCGTTTGGAAGCTACTGCAGCGAAGAACGCAGCCCGAGCTAATAACGGCCGGCGTCAAGTGTTGTTCGAGCCCGGCGACTTGGTGTGGCTACACCTGCGCAAGGAGCGGTTCCCGGAGCAGAGGAAGTCGAAGCTGTCTCCCAGAGGTGATGGACCGTTCAAGGTGCTGAAGAGAGTAGGCGATAATGCCTATGTGTTGGAGCTGCCCGATGACTATGGCGTGAGCCCGATATTCAATGTCGGTGATCTTACCCCTTATGCAGCCGCTGATGTTGATGACTCGAGGACGAGTCCTTTTCAAGAAGGGGAGAATGATGAGGAATCATCCCCGCCATTAGTGCCAACCTTTGATGGACCGATTACTAGGTCAAGATTGAAGGAACTACGTCAAGAGCTGGAGACGTTTATGGCACATGATGTATCACATGACGAAGAGGACAAGTCCAAAGTCAAGGCGTTGACTTTATTGGTCAACGTTACATATGTTTAATCTTATTAATTTCTGCATTGGATATTTTTAGGATTATTATTTATTTATTTTCAGCTTTCTATTTTCGGATATTTCGGGATTAAGTGTAACCCGTTTTTGGGAAGCTAGGGCCGGCCCTCCTAGGGTATTTAAGGCCTCCCTTGTCTTCTTCATTAGTTAGACTTCTCATATTGTTAAAACACAAAAACAGAGCTTGGTTTTTGCTTTGAAAACTCGGCTCCCCGTGAGAGTCTCAATCGATTGTTCTTTCCTGCTTAGTTGTTTTCGTCTTTGTCAAGTCCCTCTGGAGTTGGTGATTTCGTACATCATAAGCAATCCTCTCCGTGCTCCAAGTTCGTCAGCGATTCTTGGTTGTGTGGCATTGTAGAGATCGGGTTGGTAGATCGTTCGACAAGGTTCCTTACTATCAAGCAAGCGGGTTTTCTCGTCGTTTCTATTGGTTCTATCTATTATCCTATCCATTAGTTTCCCTTCCGCCATTGTTCTAATCTTGTGTTTTCTTTTGTTTTGAGATCCGTTGCCTAGATCCATCTTCTACACGGCTAACCCCGTATCAATAAGTCCGCAGAGAAAATCAACTCGTCAATTTCTACCAGCACATCCTGCACCACCCCCTTGGGATACACAAAAGAATTATCCGCCAGTTGGATCACAATCCTTGTCTTCTCTAATGGCCCGACCTCTATAGACTCGTACAGCGAGAGATGCAACACATTGATGGAGGCACCCAAATCTAGCATAGCGTTTTCAAACATGGTGCCACCTATCTTACATGGAATAGTGAACATGCCTGGATCACTGCACTTCTTTGGTAACCGCTTTTGCAGCATAGCGGATACATTCTCATTGACGTGGACCTTCTTTTTCTCCTTCATCGCTTTCTTCCTCTTTATTGTGCACAGCTCCTTCAAGAATTTTGCATAGCGAGGAATACTGTTGACAAGCTTGAGCAAATGAATGTTTACCTCACAGTTGCTGAAGGTCTCAAATAAATCCTTGTCGTTCTCCACCTTTCTGGTGTCCTTCAGTGCCTCGAGAAAGGGTGCGGGAGGCTTTAATGTACTGAGCGGAGGGAAATCGGGGCGCACATAAGCATCATGGATGACTTCGAGGGGATCTGGGGCTCCAGGAGATTTTCCGCGGTCGCGGAAATCTTCGATCATGTCCTCTTCAGCAGAGACTTTTCCGCGATCGCGGAAATCTCTCCGCAGTCGCGGAAAAGCGTCGATTTTTCCCTCTTCGTCAGTAGCAAATCCGCGATCGCGACCTTCTTCTCTGCGGTCGCGGAAATCTTTCTGCTGAGCTCGACTGGCTTCTACTTGTGCTCCACTCCTTAGCGTCATGGCGCAAACGTTCTCCCTCGGGTTTACTACCGTTTGAGATGGTAGTTGTCCCGAGTCCCGGGCTTCCAGCTTGCTCACTGCGATGGAGATTTGCCCCACTTGCTTCTCCAAGTTCTAAATACTTGACCGCATTTCTTGATTTTGTTGGACCATGGTATTTCCCAACGTTGATACGCTCTGTGCGATGGACTGAATTTGTTGGGCTGTATTGCTTGTCAACGCTGATACGTTCTGGGTGAGGGTCTGGATCATGTCATCAACGGACATGGGTGAACTGGAGCTCTAGCCTTGAGGTCTTTGGTCATATGGAGCTCTATATTGTTGTTGTTGACCCCCAGGCTGCTGATATTGTTGTGGGCGCGATAGGAATTGTGGAGGCCTCTGTTATTACTCTTGATTTTCCTGGCCTTGAGGAGTACTCTGCTGATTCCCGTATCTTAGATTGGGGTGATCTCTCCACCCTGGATTGTACGTGTTGGAGTACGGATCATATCTTGGTCTTGAAGGGCCGTATCCTCCAATGGCGTTCACCTCAGCAGTAGGCTCCTGCAGCGTGGGACACGCATCAGTTGGATGCATCGTGTCATAGCATATCCCACATGATTTGACTTGCTGCTGGCCACCCTTCATCATGCATCTCCTCATCATCTCCTTCATCTCAGCCATCTCAGACAGTATTGAAGCATTGGGCTGAGAGTCTGCAACTTTGACTGATTGGGCGCCCACCCTCTTATTGAACTGTCTTGAGCCCTCAGATAGCTCAAAGAAAACCTCATACGCTTTAGCTGGCATCTTGTTCAAGATGTTTCCTCCACAGGCTGCGTTCACCATTCGACGCTCCTCGTCAAGAAGTCCACCGTACAAATAAAGTACGAGGTCTTGGTCTGAATATCCATGGTAGGGGCAGCTAGAAGTCAGCCTCTTGAACCTCTCGTAGTACTCGTACAATGACTCAGCAACATGCTGTTCAATGTTGCTTATGCTCCTCTTCAGGCTGTTGAGCTTTGTCGCAGGAAAGTATTTCTCCAGGAAGGCTTTTGTCATCTTAGCCCATGTGTCTATGCTTCTTGGAGGCAAATAGTAGAACCAATCATTGGCCACATCATTTAGAGAGAAAGGAAAGGCCCTCAGCTTGATCTGGTCCTCAGTCACGCCTTTTGGCTTCATGCTGGTGCAGACGGCATGGAACTCCGAAAGATGTTTGTTGGGGGTTTTCTCCACTCATCCCATGGAAGTGGGGGAGTAAGTGGATTAACCCGGACTTCAGCTCGAAATTTACTCCATCCGTCAGCTCAGAGAATTGCACAGCCAGTGGTTGCTATTGCAGATTAGGGGCAGTCAACTGCCTCAACGTGGGTGATGCGTCAGCCATCTCAAAGCATAGGTTATCAAAACACAAAACTCTGTTTATCTTACGGTTCCTAGAAAGGGTTCTCTCAATTTCTGTATCACAAGCAAGAAGAGGAGAGTCAGTAGCACGGGTGTGGACCATAAGATAGGTCCACACAAAAATTGACACACAAACACACACAAAGAGAAAAACAAAACTTGCCTCCCCGGCAACGACGCCAATTTGACAGGAGCTAAAGTCGTGATGCCCAATCAAAGTAAATCCTTAAAAACCTAACTTAGTAGAATAGGCAAGCAATGGTCGAATCCCACAGGGAGGGGTTATCTTTCTTAGTGCAGATTAGTATGTCAAAGTAACAAAGGGGGTTTTGTTGGTTGGTTGATTGCAAGTAAATAAAGTAAGTAAAACAAAAGTTGTAATCAATTGGGAAAAAATACTTAGCCAGACAAATATCCACCATTCATTTAATTGATTGATCCTAGATTATCTATATTCCTGCCTATGATTATTCTTGTCCCTATTCTGAAATAGTTACCAGTCCAACTAGTCCTGACAACCCTTACTATTGAACGCACGAGAAACTATCAAGATTTAGAACAATAGCAGCAGGAAGCATAAGAATTAACTAGGATACATGCAGCATCACAACTCGCAGCATTTAACACATAATCAATTCTCTTTCATAATAAACTAGTCCAACTAGTCCTAGAATATCATGGTTGCTACACAAGATAAGGGATTTCAACTCGAAATATCCAAACCCTAGCAATAGACAATTACTAATATCAACTAGGTGATCAATCCAGTCAAATCAATAAGAATCAATAGGAATAAGCTCAAGAGAAAAGATATAATCCAAAGGAATATGAATAGAATTATAACCTCACAATCATATATCAAATGAAGGCTTCAATCGTCGGACTAAGCAAAGGGTGCTTAGTTCTTCATAGTCTTGAAACAAAAACTCAAAGGGAAAACAATACTGAATAATAGTCTTAATGCCTCAATGGAGGCTATTGGAACTAGGTTTAAATAATCTAGCTAAACCTAAAAACCAAAGATCACAAACATAATCTAAAAGGAAACTAAAGTAAAGTAACCGGAATAAAGAAATAAAAGAAAAAGAAAATTAATAAAATAAAGTAAACTTCGAAAACTCCTCGCCGCGCTGATGAATGGGATTTCCACGATCGCGGAAAATTCAATGTTTTACTCACTGCTCTCGACTTTTCTGCGACCGCGGAAAATGGTTTCCGCGACCGCGGATCTTCGCGTTATTGGCTCCTTCGCTCCGTCTCTTCTCCGCGACCGCGGCGGTGTGTTCCGCGACCGCGGAAAACTTCCTGTAAAGGCCTTCCAGCTCCTTCTTCATCTCTTCATTCGTCTTCTTAAGTGGCTTCCCTCTTCATCTTCTAAATCTTCATTTAAGCTTCTCCAAACCACCATATCTACACTTCTACTTCTCAACTCCAATCTCTACAATACGCTATAAACATCTCCAAATGGTACACAAAACACCGGTAACAACTCCTAGATAAACACTACAAAGTAGCACTCATCAGGTATATGGGAAATTCAAATATGTATTTATATATTGTGCCATTTTTTATTGTCTAGTATGGAAGATTCTACTATATAATATGGAATTAGGATAACCAGAAACATGTACAACTAATAAAAAACAGTATTTTTAAAATATTTATTGGTGTGTTATCAATATACAATTTACTTGTTTGACCCTTGGTATAATTACTTAATGCATCAAATAAGTAGAATAAATAAGACAAATATTAGGATAACTAAAAATCGAAGCTCGTGCTTCGCACGGGCCATTTGTGTATATGTAGTGTCACAATATATAAAATAAGTTTGTAATACATGGATCGTTGTTCTGTTTTTTTATGTTAGACATATATTATTTGATATTTATTTAAATGTAAGTATGTTAGGTATAAAATGTTATGATTGTACATAAGAAGCGAGTTATTTTATTTTTTATAATTTTGGTTAGAAGTATAATTTTAATTTTGAATTAAAGTGGAAGTTTGTTTTTATAGGGATGTGTTTATATTTTGATGAAAGTTTTTGTGAATGTTTTAGAAATCTTCTATATCTAATATAAAGTTTGCATTTTTGTACATTAAGTGTGTTCATTCAATACCATACAAATTTGAAAGTATTAAATCGACTCTGGCTCTAGTGGGTGGAGCAACCATGAATGTTTCCCCATCGAGCTGTTTGATCTTCTACGATCCAATGAACAAAAAGTCTACGGAGGAAATGATATGAACCCTAAAAAGGTAACAGTTGACGGAAAAGACAGGAGATATATATATCAAAGAAGAACTCCCAAAATGAGAAAAAATCTATACCGAATTATTTTTAAAATGAAATTAAAAATAATAACATTATCTAAATTGTGTTCTAGTTTTTTGTTCTTTGTTTTGAGAAAGTAAGGAATTCAAAATTTTGTTGTTTTTTATTTTGAAAATTTGAGGAGTTCACAAAGGTATTTCTTAAGAAAAAATATTTTCAGCGTTTTAAAAGTTGTGTAAAAGTAAAATTTTCTACACATTTCTCTTAATTGTACTACATATTTTTTCTATTGATAAATACATTTTATCCAAGCAACTTTTAATAAGAAAATACATATTTCTATAAAAGTCTTTATAAATAGTCACATCAAACAAATCCTTCTAATCTAACCTATTAGATTGTCATTATCACGATGTAGAGAACTTGATAATATTTGTTGATTTGTCGTTAAAGGGTTCAATTTGAATAGAATTGAAAAAAATAAGAGAGGTAGAGTTGAATAAATCTTGAATTCTTGATTGTTAAATAAGAATTTTTTAATGATGATTATCTTTTTTATATATCTATTTATATTTTTTAATTTTAACTTTTATTGACATATAACTTTTTTGCTATATAGTTTTTGAATTCTACCAAAGAGTTTCCTTAAAAAAATACCATAATATGACCAATAATGTTTAAACTTCATAGTTGAATTTTTACATCAATATAACATTGAGGATTCAATCGATCATTTAAAATTTTATGGACATTTTTCTATAGGGCACTCATTGCTTAGTTTAAAACATTTTATAGAGTGAGGACATGTTTTATGATAAAGAAATTTAAAATTTTGTTTTTAATCTGATAAGTATTTTGAAAAGGGTCAATTACCGAAAACCATCCGTTGAATGGGCCATATTGCCCAAAACCACCCCTTTAAATCGATATTACCGGAAATCACCCGTGTTTCACATGCTGTTAAACAATCGCCACCCTACCCTTGACTCCGTTTGAATTCCGTTAAGTCTGATCCCACAAATCATTTTTCTGAATATATTATGTGAAATAAAATTTCAAAGAAATTAAAAAACCTAAAATTTAGGTCTTCTTTTCCAATTCATCGTTCCATCGCATATCACAAAAAATCAACTCAAATTATTGGGCTACAAAATTCATTGAAATGAAAATCCTCTAAGATTTAGCCAATCAGTAGCAGAAAGTAACAAAAATTCAAACACATTGAACACTAATTCCTCCCTAAGCTTCATCAATGGAGAAAATAACAAAATTCATCTAGTTCAAGCTTCATCAATGGCATAAACTAACAAAATTCGAACCACTGGCACCAATTCGCACAAAAGTAACAAAATTAGAACCACTAAACATCAATTTGACCTAATTTATCAAACGAGTTGATTTGACTGAACTACAAATTTAGGTCTTAGATTTGGAAATTCAATTGGGGCTTTTCACAAACGCACCTAATACACTCAGTAGCTCAGCGAGAGAGGAGACGAGATGGGCTCTCGGTGAGCGACGTCGTAGCAGTTGAGGAGGAGGCGTGTCGTAGCAGTGGAGGAGGAGGAGCTTGGGAAGCGGACGTAGGACGAGGAGACGAGGGTGACTTGCGCAAAAATGGGAACAACGACTCCAAGGACAGAAAAGGCGGCAACGCGATGTCTAAGATGCTTGTTCGATGGTGTGGGTTGGTGGATTGTGGAGTACTGGAGTGGGTTCATTGTGAGATCGGCTGGGGAAGAAGACGGGCAACTGTATAATTTTTTATTTTGTTTACTTTTTATCCTTTTATTTGAATTTAGAATAAGATATAAAAGTATAAAACACCTTAAATAGCGCGTGCACGACCATTCTAACGGAGTCAGGGGTAGGGTGGAGATTGATTAACGACATGTGAAACATGGGTGGTTTCCGGTAATATCGATTTAAAGGGGTGGTTTTGGACAATATGGCCTATTCAACAGGTGGTTTCCGGTAATTGACCCTTTTGAAAATCCTTACAATTTTTTGTTGCTAAACAAAGGTGACTTTTGCCATTGTTTTGTCCTACTTATCTACTTAAAAGCTAGCATTGAATAGCAAGAAAGCCAACTTTTAAGTAGATATAGATATGTTGAAAATTTTAGTACTTTACATTTTGAAATGAAGGGTGTGTTCCAAAATGATTTCTTCATTTCTTTTGAAGTAAAGGATACTGTAAATAATAAAATGCTACAAATCTACAATGATTAAGTAATCACATGGCATATATGTGCATATTTTGATCAGGGTGGAGGAACAACACAAAGTGGAAATCAGCACTTTATATGAAAATGATATTAATACAGGAGATACACCCTACTATTATATGTCTTAAGTAAACATATTAGGACATTAAGCAATGACATTAAACAACTAACATAGTTAAATTAACTAATAATTGCATATATAATCAATACAATTTAATTTACATATCTCTTGAGCTGATTATCTGACATCTTCACTGGACCACGACATAATATAACAATTGAAATAACTTAATTTTACTAAATTCTAACTTGATTAGGCTAATATCCCCTAATCTTCTCGTATTTTTTTTTGCATCAAAGAAAAATATGAAACCTCTAACTAATTTTTTCACCGAGCCCTATAGCTCCATTTTATAGCAATTTTTTTTTACTATTACCCGGAATCATACCCCTATCTGGCCCCAACCATACTCCTCTACTGCTATCTGCCCCTAACCCATACCCGTAGCCTGTTTTAACTTTATTTTGTTTTTTTGGAACGGTGCACAACACCGTTTTTTTTTTTTTTAAATATAAAAAATTTCCGGAATGGTGATAATCACCGTTCCTTTTAAAAATTGAAAGAAAAAAAAACGAATGGTGATAATCTCCGTTCCTAATTCTACACATTTTTAAATAAAAAATACGGCTTCACTCACTGTTGAAAGCAACGGTGAGTGAAACCGCTCTAATGAGCAGCACCTGCGGTGGTGTCTGCAGCACCACTACAGGTGCAAGTAGCAGCAACTTTTAATTTCCATTCCCTATTTTGGAATATAATTTGTATATTAATATCATATCCCAAATTTATATATTTCATCTGGTGGATGATATGGAAACATCGAAATTCCATTATCTATCACAAATTCAATTGTAAAAAGGATTTGACACCTTCATACCTTGTAATTTTACAAGTCCATGATTCGAAACTATCGACTTCTACTTCTCCCAAGTGCAGATCTACAAAAACTAAAAGGCCTATTCTCAAAAACATGACTTGGAAAAAACCACCTTCATGTTGGGTTCAGGTCAATTTTGACAGATCAAAGCAAACTAATAACTATTCTCACATTGGGTTAATCTTTCGAGACCATATAGGAGATATAATTTATTTAGATAGAAAACAAATTCTCTAAACTTCATACTTAAAAATAGAGGCCCATGCAATTTTAAAAGGTGTTCATAAGGCAATATCTTTACGCTTTAAAAAATTGATAATTGAGAGTTATAACCTATCCATTTAAATTCTATTAGAAGAATTTCGAAAATTCGAACAATCTATTATTATATATTAAAGCTCTCCCCTTTTGAGCTCTTAGAACGATTCTGACCCCACAAATCTTACGTGTCATTTTATGATATTTTTTCTTTTTTTAATCTTTTATACTTCTATAATTTAGCTAACTTAATTTTAATTTATTACCAAATATCTAAACAAATTATCTTAACAACCTCTAACAAACATATAATAAAGCAATTAATAATTAATTATGGATTTTTTAAAAAATTGTATCAACCCATTTTATTCAACTTACAACCCCGATTAAATTGTATCAACTCATTTCTTTAAAATCTTATTAGTTATGCATCAATATCTTAATATCAAATCTTTTTTTTGTTTGCAAATCCAAAATATTTAAATGAACCATTACGAGATTAACAAAACTAAGGTGCCGATACACATTAAAACAAATATTCACATTTAAGAGGTTGTTATAACTTTGTATTAATATCAATATAAGCAAATACAATTAACATTCACATATATATATATATATATATACACACACGTTGATTGCAGTTTAGAATTAGTAACGTTATATGTATGTTTAAAATTGGTGTCAAGGCAAGCCTGATATGTATATAAATTATAAGTCGTTTTTTTGTAAATGAAACATATATAATATCTACCTCTATATTTATTGTTATCACTAGGCCAATTCTTTTGTTGAGTAGTTATAATCATATATGTTATCGGTAAATGAAAAAACAAATCTATCTATATCTATCTATATACTAAAGGGAAGACATATCTCCACATTCAATTCTTCTACGTATCGTCACCATATTCAATTCTTCATATTGTTGGACATGAATCAGATTCTAAGTTTTAGCGTTTAGTCTTTTCATATAAAAATTTATCTATTTCATATGTAATTTAACGATTTAATTTGGGGGTAATAGATCAATTTCTTTTTACAAATAATCTTAAAACTTGATTAATATATATTAGTTATATTATCAAAATATTATGACTCTATGTGATTTTAATTTTATTTATAAATAAAAATTTGTTCAAGTTTGCTTTCAGCTTATTTACTTTCAAAATAAAATTAGATTCTTGATAAAGAGGTGGACTAAATCGTAACAATTAATTTTATTTTTTTGATATTCTCTAAACAAAGTAGTTGGATCAGTAGGCTTGAATACACGATTACTTTTCGACGCATACCCAAAATTGCTTTTCAGCGCATAGGGTCCACACGTTACGTGTGGAGTGTCTCCCCACGTTACGTGTGAGAGCAGACCCTTTCAAACTTTCACACGTTACGTGTGTTGTGTCTCCACACGTTACGTGTGGGTGTGTATCACACGTAACATGTGGTGTTTTTAGGGTATTATAATGTTGAGTTATATAGTATAATTTAGTATAATAGAAGAAATACCCCAAAATATACAACCTAGAAGACGAAATAGAATTGTTCATTACGCTGGATGACTACAACCACATTTAGCTCACAATACAAGAAATAATACAAGTTCTTCATAAACTTAGAAACCCTAACACAAAATAAATGACATCGTCTAGTTGCGTTTGAAGAAATTAGGATAGTCTCTGGTAAAAGTTCACTTCCTATCATATCTCTGCTTTGATAAAATTGCTTGCTCTCTACAAAGGTTGATAGTACGTAAACAACATTACACAAAAGATACGACATCAAGGCAGTATACGATATACATCATTATATAGTTTGAGATTATACCTACGCATATTATCCACATCTTGTAAAAGTTTTTGATTTTTCTTAACAAGATCTTGATTTTCCTTAACAAGATCTTGTTTTCCCGCCATTGTTGTCGAATAATCGCGTGTACCATGTCCTCGTATATAGGATCAATCCACTTCCTGTAAAAACACCCCAGTCTTGGGCATCCCCAATACCTTCTTCCGTAGTTCCACTGCAAATCCCAAGTACGGACAATGGCTTTCAAATTACAAGCGCATAGTTGGTTTGTTGATGATTCGGATGAAGATGCCATTATTTGTTGTAGTGCTTGGTTTCCTACAAATATCATGAATCCATTAATATAAAAAGTTGGGGATAATAAATCAAAAGAAACTGGAAGAAGAAGTTTACCCACAATTGAATCTTCAAGCGTTGCTTGTGTTGGACTTGTTGTAGAGAACAAACAACCCTAATGCCTCTTATATAGTGAAAAGCAATGTGTTTGACAGCCAATATACAGCCGTATATAACTGTAGTATATAATGATCTCAACCACTAGCATTAATGAACTCAACCACTGGCATTAATAACTTCTCAACAATCATTTACCACCCTAAACCCTAATTAAAAGTTCATCTCCTCAATCTCACAAACATGGTAACTAAAATACCCGATTCACCCTTATTAATTAAAGATAAATAGTTAACCCTAACTTTAACCTTAACCCTAAGCCCTAAACCCTAATCCCTAAGCCATATTACCCTAAACCCTACTCTAATACCATATCCCTAATCCCTAAACCCTAAACCCTAACCCTACCCCTACCCCTACCCCAAACCCTAACAAAAAAACCTCATACGCCTAAACCTTGATCCACACGTAACGTGTGGAATTAGCCCACACGTTACGTGTGGATGAGGCTCACACGTAACGTGTGGTTAAGTCTGTGGCAAAACACATTGAATTAACCGTCTTGTCCCCCACCTAACTATAATAATGACCCGTCTTCTTCCCCGGCTAACGATCCATTTCGACCCTAAACCCTCATTTGAAACACTCACAAATGCTTGTTTTGCACTCTAAATTTTTGTTAAGAAAATGGACAATCCGAACAACAACGAGTATTGGAGCAATAGTGGGGAAGATATTCCACTTTCGAACGAGGTAATTTCTATTATATAACCCTAAAGTTCTCTTTTTTTTTGTTTTGAACTTGTTTAAAGTTTGTAGCTTGATGGTTAGGGTTTTGAAAGGTATGATATTTGTTATTTAGGGTTTAACCAAGCTAGACATGATATTTATTGTTTAATATTAAAGATCTCATTTTATTGTTTAGGGGATTAGAAACAGAGATTTAGAATTGTTTTGTGTTTATGGCTGCGAAATGGCCGTTACATTGAAGAACAGTTCCACACGTTATGTGGTAAGATAGTGAACACGTAACGTGTGGAACGCTTCTACACGTAACGTGTGGGAGCGTTACCCACGTTTCGTGTAAAACGCTCCCACACATTACGTGTGGAATCACCACCAGAAACCGGTTGTAGGTTCATTCTGTAAAATGGCACGGTTTGTTACTAACCGTGCCATTTTACAGAATCTGCTCTTTCAAAGAAAATTTTGAGTTTAGGTTTATAATTTGTGCACTACTTGATGAGATGATTTCATGTGTATGTAGACGAACTATTATTTATACGAGGGGTTAAACAATATCTCCCTCAATGACTGGAGCACCCCACAGAAGACATTTGCGGTTTGGGAAACGCCTCAAAAGTTGCAGGATTGGAACACGCCTCAACCAGATATTGAGATACCATCCTTCTCACTTGGGATACCGTTTCCTCCAGAAGCATCTTCATCTCATGCTACCCCACAGTTTTTCTTTCCATCCCTACACACACAACCTCAGTTTAGTGTACCACCGGAGGAGGATGTTTACGTCTCTGTTGATTACTCAAGGTTCTTTACAACTGATCAAAGCTGGGAGTCTAGAGAAGAAGCATTTTTGTAGGTGCGGGAGATGGCTAAGTGTAAACACTTCTGCATCAAAAAGTGGAGGAATAAACCTTCCACCCCTTCGACCCTTGGGGGGACTTGGTTACCGTGTGATAGGCATGGACAAAACGTGCCTAAACAAGCTGACCAAGTGAGATACATCACAAGGTCGAAGAAGTGTGGGTGTCCCTTCATGTTGAGGCTGAAAGAAGGGTCGAAGGGATTGTGGAGGATCATTGTACAACATGGAACTCACAATCATGTCATAGCAGATTATTTGTATGGTAGTGCATTAGCTGGGCAGCCAAGCGCTTAAGAGAAGGAGATTATTAGGGTGATGACAGTCAATCATTGCAAGCCTCAAAAGATTCATACTACAATCCATTCATCCCCTGGCAATTTGACCAAGATGAAGCAAGTGTACAACATCATGCATGAGATACGAAAGAAGGGCATGGAAGGAAGAACAGTTGTGCAACAGTTCTTCTATGAGTGCAATGAGAAGACCACCGAAGACGCTTGCAGCAAAGCCTTCATGTGACACATCTTTGATCAAGAACCCGTGGCGATATCGTACCCAGTTTCACATGTGTATGAGACTACACGTAGGAGGATGGTATGAGATAGTGGGTGATGGAAACTGTGGGTACAGAGCAATTGCGCATGGTCTGGGTTTAGGGCAAGATCAGTGGGCTTTTGTTCGACGTACCATGATCGCTACGTTGAGAAAAGAGTATGAGCTACTCGCGCCACTTTGGGTGTCTACGATGACACTTGAGGCAATGGAGGCGAAGCTAGCATGGTTTCCTTCCCCGAACAGGCCGGCCCCACCAGAGACGTGGTTGGACCTCCCGGATATGGGATGTTTGGTGGCAACGGCATTCACATGTGTGTTCGTTACCGTCGGTGGTGGTGTGGGAATGACATACCTGCCTATGAGGGGGAAGCCAAACGAAGCATCAGTTGGCGAGAAGCTGAAGACGATATGCATTTGCCATGTCCAGGAAGAGCAACATTTTATTGCGGTACGTTAATACAATCACATCTGTTCATACTATCTTGTGCTAAAACATATGTATGATGCATTGACTTTGTGTAGATTGGCCTTGCCGAGACATCGCCCTTGCCTACTCTTTACCCGGCGTGGGTGGTATATCATGACCCGTCTGCGGGTGATTATGTAGATCAAAGGACGTGTGATCGGTTGTTGGAGTACGAAGCAGCCACGGCCGAAAAGAAGACAAAACGAAAGAAGAAGGTTGAAACAGTCGATTTATGTAATGAATGATATGTATGAATTATGATGCAATGAGTTCGGCGTTTCTATTCCAAACATCCCTAAATCCAAACAACTCATAAAAAACATTCAAATAGAAGTCATAACATTCATTGTTGTCATAATCCAAACAAGTCATAAAAAACATTCAAATAGCAGTCATAACATTCATTGTTGCAATACTCAAAGGTTCAATGAAATACATAAAATAAAACAAGCTTAATCCCGAAACAAGTCTTCACGGCTTCCTCAATAATTGGGAAGGAAGGGATACATATGCTCAAATGACTGGCATAAAGACTCTGCTACATCTTCACATTCATGGTTGCGATGTTGCTCAAGCTCATTGTAGCATTGTTCGAATGCCTGCACACAACACAAAAATGTTGATATGTATGAAAAAACATAGATAAGAGTTAACCGAACATTAAACAATCTACAAATCAGTCAAATTCATACTTGTGTCGCGTCTTCAATGGTAGGGGGGTTGACGAATGGATGTGTACGTGGGAGGTACCATTCCATGTAATCATCGCTGCAGTCATGGCCTTGCTGGATTGGAGGGGCCATCGCAGCCAGGGTCATGGAATGTACAGTCTGTGCATCCCATGCAAATTGAGCTCTATCATACTCAACCTTGTAGCTGCTGATCTTTACTCTTCTCCAAGCCCTTAGAGGCTCTATAGGAGCTCGTGGAATCTCCTGAACACGGCAAAACTATCTCGCCACACGGTCTGGCATGTATGGCTCGGTTATCCAAAGACACGATATAACTCCATGGAAGCGAGTAGGAGCGAATCTCGCATCGCTAAAGTCAATCGTACCGTACGGACTCCAATCAACCTAAACATACTTATCAGTTAACCCGAACGATATCCAATCAACATAAACATAAATATATGTACATACCATGTCCGCAGTCATCGTATCGAGCTCCACTATGTAGTTTCTCATCAGGTTGGGTTTCGTTGTCAGGTCCCATCGACTAGCGTAGGCAACCGCATCATCAGAGTTCCAATCTCTACTCACTGCAGGTCTGAACATGGGGAAATATTGATATATCCACGTCTGAAAGAGAATTTACGTAAGCAATCCTTGTTATTGAATAAATACAGATACAACAATAAAATAAGGTGAAACCAATGGTTTTTATAATTTACAAAAATACCTGAATCAGAGTATAGCACGTGGACATCAGTCTCGCTTCCTTTCTTGTGCACTCGCCCAAGCTGCGGTACACGTGAGCAAGAACGGCAGCACCCCATGCATATTCATTAGTGCACGAGTGATCCTCCACAAACACGTGATAGTAGAGTGGCAATCTGTGTTGGGACTTGTCCGGAAATAGGCAAGAGCCCAACAAGTACATCAAGTACCCAGAAGCACGCTTCTCGTCATTCAGCCCATTGCAATGCCTCTTCAACATATCAGCAACTACAGTACCAGATGTCACATCCTTAGCAGCCAACTCAAAGAATCCTGTTGTCTCAGCCACCACCGCCTTCTTCAAATCAGTCACAGTCAAAGAACCTCGTGGAGGTGCTAAGTCTCTTCCATTGATGTTTAGTCCAAGGATCAACAATACGTCATGGAGAGTTATGGTCATCTCTCCCCATGGCATATGGAACGAGCTGGTCTCAGGTTGCCAGCGCTCAACAAACGCACCTATCAGCGTCTCGTGCACATGGTCATGTATCACATGCGGAATATGACACAAGCCTGAACTAGCAGCTAGATTACCCCATGGCGTTGACAACTCCAGACGCCATGCGCGTGTCTGCTTGCCTCATTGCTGAAACTTCAACGGTGGAACAGGCTATAAACATTTGCATTTTTAAAACAGTGTAAGCAATCGATTTGACATATTTATATAAAAACGTGAAATGACAAGAATAAGGTTTTTCATGCAACTTACAATGCGCTGATAAAGGGTGTACGCCACGTGATTGGCAAAATCCTTCAGTAGCTCGGGATTCTCCGGACCTCCATAGACTCTGACCTGCAATTCCGGTACATATCTCCCTTTTTTTTGCTTCGGGGTGGTCTTGCCTGCGAAGAGGTGCCTTCTTGTTGCTCCTCGTCCGCATCATCATCATCATGTTGAGCTCTTGGAGCCCAGGCCTGACTGTCTTCGTCCTACATGTTTTTAAACAAATGATAAGTAATTACATTTTTATCATACAATCATATTTTCACATATTAGGGCTACTTACCATATGCACCGGTGCATTCGGGTTGACCCCCAAGCTCTCCCACGGATTGTAACCCATCTCATCATTTGCGCCGCCTTCATAATATAAGGGGTTGTGATAGGACGTGGACCCGTGAGGGCTCTGATGGCCAACTGGGCTCTCATGACGGTAAGGGCTTTGGGTCAGCCTCTGCTGCGGTGGCGGACTCAATGCAGGACCATAATAGTTATTCTGATCGATCGTATCAGAATAACAATGGAGTGGACTCACGTTGTACTGTGGGTACAACTGCGGGTCCGAATCTGCAGGGCCACCCGCCACATAAGATGGTGCAAATGGGAACACATGGGGGTCAGCATTGCCCGCCTGCCCGTGGCCCGCCTGACCGTGCCCTCCCGCATCTTGTGCAGCACCTGCAAACCTACGGGATAGCTCACCCTCAGTCCGATACGAAGCAGCCCGGACGAGGTCTCGTCTGGTTCTACGCCTCGTTCTCTCACCAGGTTCCATCTACCACAATAAATCATTTTGCTAAGCGAAAATACAAATCCGATAAAGTTATTAAACATATCCATCAAACTCTAATCCCTTTCATACAAATCCATCAAAATTCCTAAATATCCAAATTTCATACAAATGTCCAAATCTCATACAAATCCATCAAAATTCCTAAATATCCAAATTTCTTTCAAATGTCCAAATTTCATACAAATCCATCAAAATTCCTAAATATCCAAATTTCTTTCAAATGTCCAAATTTCATACAAATCCATCAAAATTCCTAAATATCCAAATTTCATACAAATCCATCAAAATTCCATACAAATGTCCAAATTTCATACAAATGTCCAAATTCCTAAATATCTAAAATCCATTAACTAAATATCCAAATTAAACATACATGCAAATTCCAGGGCCGGAGACTCGTCGCCGGAGAGTCGTCGCTGGCGGAAAATGGCTAGGGCACAACACGTAACGCGTGAACGCTGACGACTCTTTACGTGCAGAGGCCCATATCGCGTTACGTGGGAAAGCGCTGAGGACGTTACACGCAGTGCCCTCGCCAATTCGCCGGCGACGACTGCACATTCCGACGACTGCAGATTCCTATTACCCTTTAAAAAAATCTTACAAATGCAAATCTAACTACAAAATTCAAATCTAACTACAAAAAAACCCTAAAACACCACTATTTCATACAAATCTAACTACAAAACCTTGTGGATCTAATATACAAAAAAAAAACTTCATAATTTTTAAAAACAAACGATGGAATACTAACCTTCTTGATTCGTGGATCTACGTAACGCGCAAAGTTTTTTGATTCGTAAAGGGGCGTCGTCGGAGGTGCGTAACGCGCGAGGTTTGAGGGTATGTGTGCAGCGGCGGAATGAGGAAGGAATGAGGAGATGAAAGTATTTAAACCTGGTCGGCTCAACACGTTACGGGTGAAGACAGAGCCGGCGTTACGTGTGGAGGGTGAAGCCGCGTTACGTGTGGAGCAACTCCCTGTGTAACGTGGAATGCCTATGCGCTGAATGGCAATTTTGGGCATGCGCCGAATAGTACGACCCCTTGAATATGGTGATATTCAATTCTCTAAACAAAGTAACAATTACTTTTATTTATTGATATTCTTGATCGAGTATTTGTTATCCGGTTATGATATTTTTAAGTAATTTACGTATTTGAGACAATCTACAATATATCTACTAAATTAGAATCTAATTACGCCACATGACACTCTATCATTAAAACCGCCACATGGCACTCCATCATTAAAACCGTCACATGTCATTTTCTGCTTTTTTCAATTTTTTTAAAATAAATATAATTATAAATCAAAGATTATTATCCTAAACTTATCACTCATTTTTTCCTAATTTAAATACAAATCAAGCACAATGATTACAAATCCAAAATTTCCTAATTATATACAAATCCAAAATTTTCTAATCTACTATATACCTACTAAACTAAAACTTAATTACACCACATGACACCCCTTCATTAAAATCGCCACATGGCACTCCCTCATAAAAACCGTAACATTTTATTTTCTGATTTTTTCAAATTTTTAAATAAATCTAATTATAAATTAAAGATTATTATCCTAAACTTTTCACTCATTTTTTTCCTAATTTAAATACAATTCAAACACAAAAATTACAAGTTAATCACAAAGATTACAAATCCAAAATTTCCTAATTATACAAATCCCAAATTTCCTAATTATATACAAATCCAAAATTTTCTAATTTTATACAAATTCTAAATTTTCTAATTATCTACAAATCCAAAATTTTCCAATTATATGGATGATTGATATACGAAATTACTGATCCAAAATTGATTTTAATATCAATATTATATAGATCTATTTTTTAATAATTATCTATATTTTTATTCAATATATATGACATAAAAATCCGTGCTTGGGACGAGAATTACACTAGTTATATTAGATATAGCTTCCTTAATAAATTACTTTGATTTTGTCTCAAATTTTTATTATTACAAACTTTCTTGCGACACATAATAGTCCTTTAACAATCAAAACTTTTATGCGAAGTCACATGCTGCTTCTTCTTCTTCTTTCATATACTCCTACGTACACTAGACTAGAATTTCTAAAACACAATTCTAGATTTAATCTCTTCCGTAAAACTCTTCTCTTGTAAAAATAAACCGCGCGCAATAAAGATTTAGGTATATCTTATACTTAAGGCTATTTACATTCATGATTTTATATGATGGGTTTCATAATAATTTTTTATAATTAAATTCTTATTGAAAATGTGCTAAAAGCCCATAAAGATGATTTTCTTTGGATCTTAAGCAAATCAATGGTTGTTATTCCTCCTTACTTTTATGGGTTTTATAGGATGTAACTTTCTCTCATATTTTATTCCATATTTATTACTATAGCTATGAAACTTAATATTAAAAATAGGTATGAAACTCCTACTCCCTCCGTCTCTTAATTATGTTCCCGTTTTGTTTTTATACATTATTCATAGTTGAAGAAAATCTTTGAATTTTTTTTTTCAATATATAAGCAAAAATATAGTCATGTGGGGTCTTGTTTGATTCGTCTTAGTGAGTACTTTGATAATATCAAAAAATTATATTTTTTATTAATATGTAATTAGAGATATTAACGATACAAAACTCGTCTCGACAAATTTGTTATGTCAAATCGGAAAGAAAAAAAAAAGAGGGAGGGAGTATTATAAATGGTCTAAAAGAATCTAGTGTTTTATCTTATAAAAAAAAGTTATTGATTGGCTCCTTCTGCAGAGAGTGTGCGTAGAGGCTAGAAGGTTGCATTACATATTATAAAACTCAATGATCCTAGATTACAGACTATGCAGTTAATATATATTATAAATTAATTATTGGGTTAGGTTTTTGATTAAGCAAAGGGCATTCTAAATTGTCCTAAGAGCATCTTTACCAATAGGCTCTTAGAGAGACTTTTAAATTATTTTGATTAAAATAATATAAGAAGTGCTAAAAGCCCATAGGAGAGTCTCTTAAAATGGGGAAATAAGGGACCAATTTTGATGAGGCTTTTAGAGTAGAGATAAGGCCGCGTTTGGCTGGTTAATTTTTTTTTGCCCCAACGCGGTATAGAACGAAGTCGTTTCGCTCCTATATCCAAACACGACGTTAATTTTTTTTTTATTCAGCGCCACGCGTCGCGCTGCGATTGGCGAGCGCGCCCGATGCGCGACGCGTGACGCTTTAACCGACGGCCAAGATTAATTCCTGGTCGTTCGGTATTTTTTTTTAAAATTTAATTTATGAAAAAAATACAAGTTAAAAAAAAAAACCATAATTCTAGTTATAATTTTCTCTATCTATAGACATCCATTTTGGATATATTTGGTAGATTTTTTTTTTTTATGAATTTTGGATATGATTAAGTGAAAATAAATTATTTTATTATTACTTTTGGTGGTTTAAAATGAAATAAGTATCAATTAAATTTCTTCATATAAAAATGACATCATAAAGAAATTTTTATAGATTTTTCATATGAATTTTGATTCTTTTTTATATAATTTAGTCCAAATAAACCAGATTATGAACAATTTAATCACGAGGAGGGCTCGACTTCGGGATAGAACTATACATCACCAGCTTAAGGAAGATTTGAAGGAACACATTTGGTGTAACACCCCCAAATATATAACCTTGAAGGCATTACCGCTAGTGACCTCAGACGTTCTGTCCGATGTCACCCAAGGCTTTACCAGTTGATTTAAATCATCAAACAACAATTATGATACAAAATATCATAACCTTCGATTAAAATCATTATTTCGGCATTACATCTGTAATCCGAAATACAACCAAAATACAAAATCAGGTTCATTACAGCGGAAGTCTTTACACAAAACATATTTAACACAGCGGAAGTCTTTTAAATGATTAACAAAGGGTCTTGATCGCAATGATCACCCGCCAAGGATCTCAACCTGGATAAACTTGTCAAAAACACCGTTTGCCTTCATAGTCGTTCTAGCCTTCACAGAACTGCGACTTATCTGATGTGCCGAATCGAATGGATGACACCAGCCAACCATGCACAGAACAATTACGGTTGGTTAGTCTAATGAAATACTATGCAAGGTACAAAGCAGAGTGGTTCGAGTAGTCGTATTAGGTTAGACTCATCGCTTCTCGAATAACAACCGATGACGATAGTCAACCACCATACTTTTACTGAAATCTATGACAAGACATGATCAAGAGAAGATTCTGGAGATCGAGTCTCACAGCAATCAATCCCAAAAGAAGACTCCAACGAGTTGAGTCTTATCGGAAACATGACAAATGTTGGGGAACATAAATATGACACACAAGCGTTCAAAACGACTTGATGTTTCGGTTCACGACCAACCTCACCGCTCAAAGCGAATCCAGATTGGAAAGAGAACGTTACTATGATCAAAGTCAAGACGAGATTTCCTAGCTGCACTATTGCCTAGCTGCACTACTCACCCAAGGGTATATTAATTATGTGCGACAACGGCACTTATCTCATTTAATTCCAAAACGATAATCACGTTATAAGCTTTTAAATCTCCTCGCAAGAGATATCGGATCTCCTCACAAGAGATATCAGATCTCCTCACAAGAGATATCAGAGGGAATAAATCCCAAAAGATTTGGCACTAGCAAAGGGCACCAACCCTGAGTAAGGGCATGGTCATGACCAAAGAGAGTACTGGGGAAAAAATCCACCAAGTACTAGTTATAAAAAAATAGCTAAACCCCCACAAGGTACATAGCGTTCCTACGAATACTCGTTCTAACTAAACAGTTACAAACGCAGTAATAATTCACATCAACGTTAAGAATACTTGTGCTAACTAAACAGTTAACGCACAGTAATAATCCATTTTAATGTTAAGGATACTCGTGCTAACTAAACAGTTAAAGCACAGTAATAATCACATCAAAGCTATTAAGGCCAATAACAGATATAATAGCGTTGTTCTAGCAGATATACAACCTATTATAATATCTTTTAAAATCACAAACAGTTATCAAAACTGTTCCCAACGAAAACAGTAAATCATCCCAAATTAATTAACAACTAAACAATTGATAATTAATTGAAATATGGAATGATGAGCAAGAGCGAACCGCCACTTGCCTTAGATCCGACGAAAGATTGAACAAAGCTTAGAGATGACGGGTTCCTGGGTCCGAAACAAGGACAGATCCTGGATAACAAATCCTTATGGAACGACCCATAACGAGACCCTAAGTTAGATTCGATATCCCCATATATGAATCTAAAAGAATACAAAAAGAATCGAAGGAACCAAGCCTCGCCCAAGACCACAACACCCAAGAACACAAAACACGGACACAGCTCACCGCGGGTGCGGTGGGGCTCTTGCCGCGGGTGTGGTGGGATCACAGAGGCAGAGGAGCTTCAGCGACAACGGGGGGAAAACTTACCACTTTCGAGTCGTCGTACCCCTAATCAAAAGTAAATCCTAAAATCCTCACTAAACAGAGTATATTAAGCAAGTCAGGGTCGATCCCACAGAGAAGGAAGGAATTCAATGGTGGTAGCATGCAATGTCACAAAGGGGGGTTTTATGGTTGGTTACAAACAAAACAAAGTAGAATGGATGAAATATCAAGAAAGAAATGCACTTAGCCAAGTAATGTCCACACAAGTCATTCAAAGGTTGTTCATAGATTAAGTCCTATCTTCCTATTCGGTTATTCATGTCCCAATCTTATGTAAATTCAGAGGGAAATCTTCCACAAAGAACCCTTACCAATGAATAACCCTAGTACCACTAAAGGTTCAATCCAAAGGCAGCAATGCTTATAAGAATTAACCAGGATACACAGAACGCTCGCTCAGATGCATTTACCATGTAATCAATTCCCACATAGATATAATCCACAGATGCAGATAACAATCAATGCTTGCTACTTATACTAGAGCGTTAGCCCAACAGTTCCCTAGTATTAGCAATAAGAATGAAAGCAATAAACCTAGGTGATCAGTCTAGATAAACCAACAACCATTCAAATATGAATTTGCTTAGAGAAAAGATATAACTCAATATGATAGATAGATAGGAACAAAACCTCACAACCAGATGAACGAACTCATGCTTCCATTACCGGACTAAGCCAAAGAGGCTTAGCTCCTCATAGTCATGGTAGAAACTTCAAAAGAAATAAACAACGATGAATTGAAATTGCAACTAAAGTGTGATAGGAGTCTCTAACCCTAATGCATAAGGAGAGTATTTATAGGGCCTTAACAAATGACCTAGCCCATTAAGAAAAATAACTGAAATAGAAATAAGAAAAAGGGAAAAGAAAACTAAAAAGATAATTCGGAATAAGTCCGAGCCTCTGCCGTGTCAGACCCGCGATCGCGGGTGGTGGACCTTGATCGCGGCCCATGTGGCTCCGCGCCCTTCAATCTCTCCGCGCCCGCAGAAAACTCTCGACATGCTCCGAGTCCCGCGATCGCGGCATCCATGCCCGCGATCGTGGTTAATGCTCGGCACTCTTGTCCTTTGCCTTGCACCAACCTGTCTCCTCTTCACTCCTTGGCGTCTTCTCTTGATGGCTTCCTTCCTCAGTGTCTTCATGATCTCCAAAATAGCTCAAACACCTCCAAAAACACCAACTTTGCCTCCAAACGCCATACACAAGAATGTGTCTAAATCTACCCGAATGGCACCAATAAAACCTCTAATAACTCTTAGTTAAGCCCTACAAAGTAGTGCTTATCAAACTCCCCCATGCTTAGACCTTTGCTCGTCCTCGAGTAAACTAAAAGAAAGTCTACTCCTCCAATGTAGCACCCAAGGTCTCAGAAAGCATATCCTCCAACTAAGAGTTACCTAACCCATGCCAAAGCTCCTGGCACCAATCTCATCTACAACACATCCACAACTCAATAAACTTGAGGGCAAGCAGAGTACTTCCCCCAAGCTCAACCCGGACATCCAATAGTGTAAAGTGACCTCTAATCCTAGCCTCCATCTATGACTCCTTATGCCTCCCAGAGTGACCTACCCGACAATCCTTCTTCAACTCCTCTACTTATGTCGCCCCGTCGGTAAAATGAGATCCTAGAAACACTCATTTTCTTTTCACTCATTTTGCCTAGGAGCCCTTTCGGGTTTTCATCCTAGCCACTCATATTTTTTTCATAGATGTGCTCACATAAGCTCACGTCACTCAGACACCTTTTTACCCCAGCCTAGCATTGGTCCGGGCCACCTGCTTATTACCCAAGCCGCCCTTTCGGGTTTTCAGCTTGTCCCAGGATTTTCAATTTATTTATTTATATTTTTTTTTTGAAAAGAAATGCTGAAATTCGAAATGCTAAAAATCAAAGTACAATGCTGGAAAAGAAATATGTACAAGATAGATAGTGAATACTCTACTCCCCCATGCTTAAATCATGCATTGTCCTCAATGTATGGAAGACAAGAAAAAGATAAGAGGAAAATCGAAATACTCACTGGGGTGGAGGCCAATACCCATAAGCGTTGAAGAAAGCCTCAGCTCTCCTCTGCATCTGAACCACCTGGTCCTCAACAATGGTGAGGTGACTATCCAGGCGGTTAGCATGGTATGCAAGGTTGACCTCCATGTTGCGCTGCCACTCAGCGCTCCGCCGCTCCTGCTCATCCAGGCGGGTGGAGACTTGGCGTTCCCACTGAACACTTCTCCTCTCATGCTCCTCTAGCCTCTGGGAGATGCCGCTTTCCCACTCGGCACTCCTTCGTATATGCTCGGCCTGCCTCAGCTGTAGGTTGGCCATTCTGTCCAAGAGCTGGTCCTAGGGCGCCCCTCCAGATCCACTACCAGACCCAGATGCCTGGTAGGTATAGTCAGGGTAAACAGGTGGGCCCCTGGAATGCAGCGGGGATGGCACATCGCTCTCCATGTTCACCGCTGCAGTCGCTTCCTCCTCCTCATCGTTGTCGTCGTCGTCCCCTTCATCTTCGGACGATGACCCCTGCTCTCCATCGGCATAGAGGTAAAAATCCCTCGCCCGGGGCCCATAAGGCATCGGACGAGGCAGCCTCATTCGGTGGGTCCTTTCCTTCTTGGAGAGCCAGTTGTACTCTCCACCATGGACTTCCAGCAGATGGGATCTCCGCAGTAGTGTGATGTTGTAGGTGTAGATGTCGGCGGGGAAATCCCAATGGTCCGCGATGTTCTCATACTGCTGAGCGATAAGCGTCACCATGCCCCCCATGGAGATCTTGCCGCCCGTCTTCTCCCTCAGCCCGAGACAGCTGGAGAGGAACAAATCGACCCAGTCGGGGGTGTTGTGGCTCTCCGGTGTCAAACACCAGAGCACTGTAAGGTCCAGCATCAGAACCTTGTTCACCTCCCCCTGTCCCAGGAAGGACATGGCGAGCACCTTGTGCGCCAGCCTCAGACAGGGGTGCGTCAGCTTGTAGTTATACTCGCCGGCGCTGGGGTTGAGTACCTCCCGGGTCGCATCCTGCCAGAAGAGCTCTGGCAAGGTGCCTGCGGCCTCCCAATCCTCGGCGGGAGCCTCAGTAACGCCAAACAGGTCCCGCAGACCTTGGTAGGACATCATCCTCTGCCGCCCCAGCAGGTTGAATGTGATCCCGTCGTCGTGGCGCTCCAGCGTGGCCAAAAACTCCAGGGTCAGCTCGTGCGAGGATGGGGCGGCTAGATCAATGAAGTTGCCGAGCCCTCCGTGGCTCAGCAACTATTGTGTGCAGTCCTCCAGTCCGAGTCGTTGCAGCGTCGGCCGATCGAAGAACTTCGTCTGGACGAACTTCCGCACGCTGAACGTCTCGTAGTAGCGCATGTGCCTCTGGCTCCTCATGTTGCCTATGAAGGCTGCCATGGTGGGAAAAAGGAGCGAGAAAGCACAACAGAAAGAGTACCGGAGGGACCCGCGATCGCGGGGTATGGGGCGCGATCGTGGTTTATGCTCGACTCGAAGCCCGCTGGAGAAGATGTGCCGCGATTGCGGGGTTGATGCCGGCGATTGCGGTTTCTGGGTTGGCAGCGAACTTCGAGAAAAAATGGCTCCGGTGCTTTGCGGTGGCGCTGCGGTGGTCGCGGGGTTTGGCGTGGGTCCGGTGATCGCGGCTCGTGAGGCTATGAGAAATCCAAGAGTTTGGAAAATGGAGATCTCACCCAAACGACGTCGCGGAGTCGGAACGATAGTCGCGGGGCTGTAGGGGGGTGTCGCGGTGGTCGGGGTCGGAGATCCGATCTTGTGAGAGTGAAAGGTGGTGGTGGAGGTGTTGTAAAATGCCTCCACCGCCTCTCGCCTTTATAATTGCCGCGATGAACACCCGCGATCGCGGGGTTAATGCCCCTGCATCCGTAACAGTCGGCGCGAGTTACGAGGCGCTGACTGCCTCGAAAAACGCACCGATTTTATTAAACCGTGGGTTTTTTTTTGATTTTTTTTGATAGAACTCGCCATGGATCGCCGAGGGGAAACCGCAATCGCGGGTGTGAGACCGCGATCGCGGGTGCTGGATTCTGGCCTCCGCTACAAGGTTAGTTCTAGTGCCCACAGAAAAAGAAAAACAAGTGCAAAGAAGAAGAAAGAAAAAATAAAATCTAAGTCCTAAGAAAGGTAAAAACATAAATGAGTTCAACGACTCTTACCTCGGGTTGCCTCCCGAGCAGCGCCATAGTTATCGTCGCGGCACGACGTCCTGCTGTACTTCTCATCCGGGGTTGCCTCCTGCAACCGTACTCCTTGCTCTTGTATCTGGAGGATGCTCCGGAATGTTCTCCAGCTTATACTCTGTCTTCCTCTTGTCGAACTCCATGCTGATTGTGCCTCTGCCCACGTCGATCTTTGTGTTGGAGGTCTTCATGAAAGGCCTCCCTAGCATTACTCGTCCTCCTCGTTCCCCTGTGTTCATGACAAAGAAGTCTACAGGAAAAACAAGGATATCGACGCTTACCAGTACGTCCTTCACAACGCCTTCAGGAGTGATGACGGAGTTGTCAGCCAGTTGGATGACGATTTCCGTGCTCTCTAATGGTCCAACGTCGAGGTTGTTGTAGACGGATAGTGGCAAGACATTGATTGAAGCTCCCAAATCCAGCAATGTCTCGCTGAATTCAGTCTCCCCAATCTAGCAGGGCACGCTGAACATTCCAGGATCCTCACACTTCTTGGGAATCCTCTTCTGCACCACAGCAGAGACATCCTTCTTGACCTTTGGCTTCTTCTTAGATCGCTCCTTTTGCTCCGCTATGGTCTTGCGTAGCTCTCTCAAGAAGGGGCTATCCGGGTAGTCCTGGTATATCTCGCAGTATATTTTCGTATTCCCTTCATCTACTAATGCTGCAGGGAATGGCACCGGGATGTCAAAATATCCCTCCGGATAGTCATACTTGTTCATAAATGTCTTGCGAGGCGGAGCGCTTTCCGAGAGCTGATCGCGGGTGTCAACCCGCGATCGCGGTTCTCGCACTGGTTCCCCGCGATCGCGGCTGTCATGCCCGCGGTTAATGCTCGAATTTATGCTCGAGTTTTTCTCGGCTTTTGGCTCCGTAAACCCGCGATCGCGGCTGTCGCCCCGCGATCGCGGTTTTGCCTCGTACTTCTCTTTTAATTCCAGCTTCTCTTCTTCATTCTCCCATCTTGGCCTTGACGTCATGCAATTGACGTTTTGCCTTAGATTAATCTCAGTTTGAGATGGGAGTGCTCGTGACTCTCTAGCTTCGAGCTTGCTGACCGCTTGGGAGATCTGCCCTACCTGCTTCTCCAGATTCTGGATACTGGACTTGGTCTCATGTTGGAACTGAACCATGTTTTGCTGCATGGTTCCTACTGTCTGCGTCAGCGTGGTCATGTGTTGCGCCTGTGTATTGACCTGGTCCTCTAGATTCATAGCGCGGGGAGCTCCTTGTCCTTGCGGTCTCTGCTCTGCTGGGCCTCTGAACTGCTGGCCTCCTTGGAATGGTCGTTGGGGGTACTGCTGCTGCTGCTGGTATTGCTGAGGGGGTCTTGGTCGGAACTCAGGGGGGTTCTCCACATTGTGCGTGTTCCCGTACCTCAAGTTAGGATGGTCTCTCCACCCCGGATTGTAGGTACTGGAGTAGGGGTCATACCGTTGTCTTTGTTGGTACCCCCCAACAGCGTTGACTTGCTCAGTGGGCTCCTCATGGAGTGTAGGGCATGCGTCAGTTGCATGCGTGGTGGCATAGCAAAATTCGCACTCCTTGACCCTCTGGGGTCCTTCCTTCCTCATCAAAACCTTGATCATCTCCTTCATTTCGCTCACTTCCCTCGCCATAGATGGGGGAACATTCTCACTTGAAGTGGCTTTCACAGCCTGGGCGCTCGCCCTCTTGCTGAATTGCCTTGAGCCTTCCGACAACTCGCTGAATATCTCAAATGCAGCGGTAGGGGTTTTGTTCAGTATGTTTCCCCCACACGCTGCGTTCACCATTCGTCGCTCTTTATCCAGCAATCCCCCGTATAGATATAAGACCAAATCCTGATCTGAATACCCGTGATAGGGACAGCTAGAGCACAACCTCTTGAAACGCTCATAGTACTCGTAGAGCGTCTCCGTCCCATGCTGCTCTATGTTGCTCAGGTTGCGCTTGAAACTGTTCAGCTTCGTTGCTGGAAAGTACTTTTTCAGGAACGCCTTCTTCATTTTCTCCCAGGTGTTGATGCTTCCTAGGGTGAGGTAGTAAAACCAGTCGTTGGCTGAATCCTTAAGTGAAAAAGGAAAAGCCCTCAACGTGATTTGATCCTCAGTGACATTCCGTGGCTTCATGGAACTGCACACTGTGATACCCCATATTTTTGTAAGGTTATTTTGGGAATTTTGGAATTTTCCCGAGTACCCGTTGTGTACGTCGGATTTAATTCAGGTAGCTTGAGACATTCTGTAATGTGCTCTGTATCTGTAATATTTTTCTCAGTGAAATAATATACAGATAACATGCCTTGGATTTTAATTGTCGTTCGCGTACGATAATTTTTATCCCGGCTTAATGTCATGTTCGTTCAAAGCTGAACGGGCGGGAAAAAGGTGTCACGGCGACCGCCGTAAAGTCGCGGCGACCGCCGTAGTGAGACCCAAGCACGGCGACCGCCGTAAAGTCACGGCGCCCACCGTCCCAATGCTCGAGGAGGCAGCTGGTGTGTCAGGCCGCGGCGACCGCCGTAAATTACGGCGCCCGCCGTAATTGCCACCTTCGTTGTCCGGCGGTCCTTGCCTGTTGGTCGCCGGCGCGACTTCTGGCGAGCGCCGAACTAGCTCTAGGCCCTCTTGTTTTGAACTCCAAATGTTTTGGCTATAAAAGAAGGTGTTGGGGGAGAGGTTTTGAGCCATCCCAGCACCAAACCTCTGCCAAATTTGCCTCTCGCCGGAGTTGTGCCTTCGTCGGAAATTTTGAAGCTTTCGTCGGTGTTGTTTGGTGGTGTTTCCAACAGCCCTTTTGAAGCCTGTGGTTGCCTTTGAAAGTCAGAAACCAAGCCAGGCTGAAAGGGGTCGAAACGCGCTTTGTTTTGGTGAGATTTCTCTCGTCTTTGTCGACCGTGTTCTTCACGGCGACCGCCGTGATGAATGCGGCGATCGCCGCCAAGAACAGCGACCGCCGCCAGTGCCCAGAATGCCTTCGTGGCTTTGGCTTGGTTGGTTGTCGTCATGGCGTCTTTCCTTTCGTGTTCTTTCGCCGTGTTTAGATTCGTACTGTTTATGTCGGATCTAACTTAGGGTTCCTTTTATGGGTCGACTCGAAGGTTGTTGTGCTATCGGAACTATACCGTGTCGAGCCCGGAATCCAGTTGACGTCGTTAGACTATTCTGCGGATTAAGGCAAGTGGCGGTTTGCTCTTGCTCATTCGTTCCATATTTACATTAATTATCAGTAGTTTATCTGAGTAATTAATTTGGAATGAATATTCTGTTTGTCTGGAAACGGTTTTGTTAAACTATTAGAACAACGCTATTATCTGTGATAGCCTTTCGGGCCTTTATGTGGATTTATCCTGTAACTTTTGTGGTGCTGTAACTGTTTAGTTAGCACTGTTAAATAGGAACGTTACTCGGACTCTGTCCAGTCGTTTCTTTATAATCTGGTATCGTGGTGGCTCGTCTCCATCTGGTACTATTCTATGATCATGATCGGTCTCTTTCACAAGTGTGTAGAGACAGGACACTTAGCTGGTGTCACAAACCTTTCGGTGTACGTCACTCTCGACGAAACGTATACTAAGATGTGTCGTCCCATTGGTGGGGTACACATGTAAAAGTCTATAATGTGATGTGTGTTTTTGAAACATAATCAGATAAGTGCTACCTTGACGCACATAATTAATGAACGCTCAGTGAGTAGGGTAGCTAGGTAATAGTGCCGCTAGGAAGACTCGTGTTGACTTGAATGTAGTATGTCTTCTTTCCGATCTGGATTCGCTGAAAGGCGGTGAGGTTGGTCGTTGACTGAAGCATCTCAGTCAGTTTTAAATCATTGTTGTGTGATTCTATAACTTTCCAGAATTGTCATACTTCCTTAAAGACTCATTTCCGTTGGAGTCTTCTTTCGAGTCGATTTCTGTGAAGATTCAGTCTTCCAGAATCCTCTCTTGTGCATACCTCTTGTTTATTCCAGTAGGAGTATGGTGGTTGACAAGCGTACTCGATTATTATTCGAGGGACGAGGAGTCTAACCTAATACGACTGCTTCGAACCATTCTGCTTTGTACCCTTGCTAGTCTATTCATTTAGAATAACCAACCAATATTTTCCCTTGCATGGTTGGCTGGTGCCATCCGTTCGATTCGGCACATCAGATAAGAAGTAGTTCAGAAGACCAGAAGGACTATGGAGTCAACGATGGTTTTTCAATATTTTAATTATTTCTTTAATCAGGTTGAGATATTTGGACAATAACTTTGATTGTAATATACTTTCTTAGACTTCCGCTGTGTTTGGTTTAAACTTTGTATTATCCTATTCGGGATTGGGTTGTAATCCCGTAACTCTTGTTCCTTGAAAACTTTATGTTTTGGATTGAATGCTTTGATCATTATGCATCAATTGTATTTCATAAATTGTATTTAAACGGTAAAGCCTTGGGTGATCTCGGTAAGGAACATTGGGGTCACTGGCGGTAATACCTTTCCAAAAGGGTTAAGTTTTGGGGGTGTTACAGTTGTGGTATCAGAGCCAAAGGTTTTAAAACGGGTTTGGAATTTTTATAAACCATTTATCCGTTTTCAAAAATGCTTTAAAAAGGGCTCTGAATTTTCATACTGAAAAGAATTTAAAAACACCGTTCATAGTCGTGTCTTCTTTATAGTCTGATATAGTAAGCTTGCTTCTATGTCTAGAAAGACTAATTCCTTCCTTATTGTTCGATAGGATGGGTGTCTGCTTTTCTATTGGTAGGGGGTCGGAAGACGCCAAGTCAGACCAGCCGAGGCTAGATTTTCTGTTACCTCAGCGATGTTTCGAGGTTGGAGGCCCGAGTAGCCCGCCCGAAGACGTCAAGCACGTTCTCCCCGAGTCGGTTGTCCTTGTAGCTAGGGATGCTATGGTCCCTGAGGCTGTACCTGTGCCGCCACCAAGGGTGGAGGAAGTACAGGAATGGGAGCAGGAAGATGAGTTATCAAGGTATGAACAAGGGGTTTACCAAGACGACTTTCTGCTGGGACCAATTCCCGAGGAGATCGAGTACGAGGAGGAGGAAGAGGAGATGCTTGAGCAAGATCCTGTCGAGGACGAGGATATGATCGAGGATGATCCCGAGGATGAGGATCCCATAGAGGATGATCCAGAAGAGGACCCGGAGTTGGACCTTGGAGGGCAGAATCAGGAGCCCGGTACAGAATTACCACCAGTGCCAGAGTACACACCCATGTCAGAAGCTGATTGGGAGGCACTGTATACCGAGTACGGTATTAGGAGAAGTGATATGAAATCTCAGCCTATCCCTACTCCAAGAAGATGGAGGTCGGAATCCGAGCTGCAGGAGATCCTCCGCCAGAGCGAGGTAATCTCTGCAGAACAACAGAGTCAGTGGGATGAGTTGATTGCCAGTACTCAGAGGAGGGCTGGAATAGGAGGACCAGTCATGGACGACCCATACCTTACGATGACTGTGATAGGACCATGTGCTTCAGGGTCAAGCAGGGTGCGAAACCCATCGCCAGAGCTCGATGGTGAGCCTAGCCCGAAGAGACCATGCACGAGTAGCCAGTCTTATGGGAGACATTTTAGAACGCCTTGAGGAGGATTGGCGTTGCCTATCGCAGTAGTTTCATTTATTAGTATTCCAAGTTTGTACTTTGTGTAATATTTCAGTATTGCGGCAAGTACTCTGTGAAACACTTATATCTTCGAGCAATGTTGTCCTAATGCTCGAATGATAGACTTATGTGTAGCTTGTGTAACAGTTCGAAGGTTCATCTATAAAATGCCAAGTTGATCTATTCTGAGTAATTTATTTACGTTGGTATATTGCATAAGTATATTGCATAATATTAATGTATTGAATGCTTGGAATTTGATCGGTAAATAGATGGTGAACCCAAGAAGCACGAGGAACTCGACTCGAGCCGGTGCTGGGACTAGTCAAAATCCTAGGCCAGCAGGAAGAGGTGTTCAGGATGAACACGAGTCTGAGTCTCGCATCCAGCAGAGGCGTGAAGGTCAGGATCAGACCCAAACGCTAGCGTTGTTTGATGCCGCAGCTGTTGAAGCGATTCGCGGGATTGTGATGCAGGCAATTGCGGATGTATTGAGACCCAGTGCGCCTCAAGCGCAAGAAGTGCCTACCCACCCAGTGGTTCCTGATGTTGTGGAACCCAGAAACCCTGTGATTCAGGAGGCTGCCGACAGGGCAAGAGACAGCTATGGTCGCGCTCTAAAGACCATCACTTCCATGAGGCCCGATTGCTATAACGGAAAAGGGGAGCCAGTGGCAGTGACTCATTGGTTCTCCCATATGGAGAGGCTGTTTCGGAATGTGGAGTGTACGGAGGCCGAGAAGGTCCATATCGCTTCTCTTCAGCTGAAGGAGGAGGCTAGCGAGTGGTGGGAGGGCACAGGTCTGGCTGAGAGCCCAGTGTTGACTTGGTCGATGTTCAAGACCAAGATGGTTGATCGCTTTTTCTCTCGTGCTATGAGAGAGGAGAAGCATAAAGAGTTCTTGTACCCACAGACAGATGGTCTGAGAGTGACCGAGTTGGCATCTAAGTTCAATCATCTCTTGCAATACGCCACTGCCGAGATTACCAGCGAGGCCCAAAAGATCTGGTACTTCCACGAGTGGATGAGTCCGGATATCAAGCCATTAATGGTGCATCACACATGCTCTACCTTGGAGCAGTATGTTGATTGTGCCTATAAGCTGGAGGTAACTCTTGAGGAGTCGACCAAGAGGCGCAACCGACAGCAGTCGATGCAGAACCAGAACCAGAACCAGGGAGGTGGTTTTAAGTGCCCTGCGCCACCGTCTAACTTTACCAAGTCTGGCCGAGCTAAGACGGAGATGACGCAAGGAGGATCGACTCAGCAGTCGGGGCAGACCAGGGGTTCAGTTAAGTGTTATAACTGTGGTACGGCTGGGCACAAGAGCAATGAGTGTCAGAAAGAGAAGAGGTCGTGCTTTGGGTGTGGACGTGACGGTCATCTACAGAAGTTCTGCAAGCAAGGGAAGCAGAAGGGAGTAGAGTCGCAGCAAGGGTCAGTTCATCAGAGCAACCGACCTAGGTTTAAGCCTGCCGAGACTCCTAGCCCTTCGGTCCAGACGACTGCTCAGAACTGGGGAAAGGCCCCAGCTGTTTCTGGAAGTCAGGGACAACGCTTGTATGAGATGCGTGAAGCAGATGGACCCAATGCTCCAATTGCTCAAGGTACTTTATACCTTCACTCTACTTCAGTGTGCATTCTATTTGATTCTGGTGCTACGCATTCCTTTATTTCGGATAGCTGTGTTAGCAAGTTAGATTTAGTGTGCAACGATTCGTGCGACCCTTTTGTCGTTAATCTTCCTAATGGAGAACGTTTGGTGGGAACCAAGCATCTATCCGACTTTCCGATTACCATTTAGGGTAAGAAATTTGAGGCAGATTTAATCTATATAGCCATGGCTCCATACGACATTATCCTCGGTATGGATTGGCTAACGCGTCACAAGGCGGTGATCGACTTCAGTTCAATAACGGTGACGGTGTCTTCTGGGGGCCAGTTCGTGTGCAAGTTCAAAGGTCGAAATGACGCTGATAACGACAAGTTGATCAATGCGATGGCTGCGTTTAAGCTACTACGACAAGGATGTGTCGGGTACCTTTGCTACTTGGATTCGCCTGTGAAGGATGGACCTGAGGTTCTTGATATTCCTATAGTTAGGGAGTTTTCGGATGTCTTTCTGGAAGAAATTCTAGGATTACCCCCAAACCGTGACGTAGAGTTTTCAATTGATCTCGAGCCTGGTACGGCGCCGATTTCCAAATCACCGTATCGGATGGATCCAGCTGAGATGCAAGAATTGAAGAATCAACTTGAAGATCTTCTTGACAAAGGTTATGTCAGGCCGAGTGCATCGCTGTGGGGTGCTCCGGTATTGTTCGTCAAAAAGAAGGACAGATCGTTCCGACTTTGTATCGACTACCGAGAGTTGAACAAGGTGACGATCAAGAACAAGTATCCTTTGCCTAGGATTGATGACTTGTTGGACCAGTTGCAGGGAGCAAAGGTTTTCTCCAAGATCGACTTGAGATCTGGATATCACCAACTCAGGATTCGTGAGCAGGACATTCCTAGAACTACGTTTAGGACCAGATATGGTCATTACGAGTTCGTAGTGATGCCTTTTGGGCTTACAAATGCTCCAGCTGTCTTTATGGATTTGATGAACTGATGTTTTCACCGGTACTTGGATAAGTTCGTGGTGGTCTTCATCGATGACATTCTGATCTATTCTCCGAATGAAGAAGTCCACGAGGAACATCTACGGATTGCCTTGTCAATCCTTAGACAACATCAGCTTTATGCAAAACTGTCCAAGTGTGAATTCTGGATAAAGGAAGTGGCTTTCTTAGGCCACGTGATCGATAAAAATGGGGTTATGGTTAATCCCTAAAAGATTGAAGCGGTGGCTAAATGGACACAGCCCCATAATGTGAAGGAGGTGCGCAGCTTTCTTGGACTTGCCGGGTATTATAGAAGGTTCGTAGAAGGATTTTCAAAGATCGCTCTACCTATGACCAATCTACTCCGCAAGGTCCACAAGAAGTTTGTCTGGAATGACAAGTGCGAGGCCAGTTTCCAAGAGTTGAAACGACGGTTGACCTCGGCACCCGTGCTAGCACTCCCAGAAGGGAACGACGATTATGTGGTCTATAGTGATGCTTCCAAGTGTGGTCTGGGTTGTGTTTTGATGCAAAGGGGCAGAGTCATTGCTTACGCATCTAGACAACTCAAGACTTACGAAGAAAACTATTCTACCCATGATCTTGAGTTAGCAGCGGTTGTCTTTGCGCTGAAGATTTGGAGGCATTACCTCTACGGTATAAGATGCCAAGTCTTCACCGACCACAAAAGTCTCAAGTATATATTTACTCAGAAGGAGTTAAATATGAGACAACGCCGCTGGATAGAGTTGCTCAAGGACTACGACATGGAGTTGTTGTATCATCCGGGCAAGGCTAATGTAGTAGCTGATGCACTAAGCCGGAAGACAACGCACGAGACTGTAGTTGCTCTACTTACTGCTCAGACCAAGCTAAACCAAGCGTCATGCGACATTGAAGTCTTATATGACCAGCGTAGAGGGTACCTGAGTATGATGGAAATTCAGGCTACACTGCTGGATCAGATCAAAGAAAAGCAAGTCGATGACATCATCTTGGTAAAGTTAAGCAGTGAAGTGATGGATGGGAAAGCTCCCAGTTTTGTGGTTCAGGATGATGGATCACTTTGGTTTCAGGATCGGATCTGTGTGCCTGACACAGAAGGTCTTCGTCAGTTGGTGATGAGAGAAGCTCATTCATCTGCTTACTCTGTACATCCTGGCTCTAGCAAGATGTACAAGGATCTCAGGAAGAAGTTTTGGTGGCCAAACATGAAGTGGGACGTAGTAGACTTTGTGGCAAAGTGCTTAACTTGCCAAAAAGTCAAGATCGAACACCGCAGGCCAGGTGGTGAGATGCTACCTCTCCCCGTACCAGAATGGAAATGGGAGGACATTTCCATGGACTTCGTCACTGGGCTACCCAAGACTCGAAGTCAGAGAGATGCTATATGGGTAATTGTGGATAGGCTTACGAAGAGTGCTCATTTCATAGCCATCAAGACCACATGGGAAACCCATAAGTTAGCAGAAGTTTACCAAAAGGAGATTGTCCGCTTACATGACATTCCTAAGACCATTGTATCGGACCGAGATCGCCGTTTCATGTCATGGTTCTAGAAGGAACTTCATAAGGCGATGAGAATCGAGTTGAGGTTCAGTACAGCGTTTCATCCTCAGACAGATGGCCAGTCTGAAAGGACCATCCAGACTCTGGAGGATATGCTTAGAGCTTGTGTGCTCGATCGTCCGACTAGCTGGGAGGACAGCTTGAGTCTGATTGAGTTCACGTATAATAATAGCTGGCATGCTACAATCAAGATGGCTCTGTTTGAAGCTTTGTATGGTCGCAGATGCAGATCTCCGATTTGTTGGGATGATAATGCCGACAAAATTCTGCTTGGACCAGAATTGGTCGAAAGAACAACTTCAGACATTGCTTTGATCAGACAAAGGATGTTGACCGCTCAGAGTCGACAGAAGTCCTACGCAGATCGGAAGCGCAGGACTGTCGAGTTCGAGGTCGGTGACAAGGTTTTTGTCAAGGTATCGCCATCCAAAGGAGTTTTCAGATTTGGTAAGCGTGGGAAGCTTAACCCTCGCTACGTGGGACCATTCGAGATTCTGGATAAAGTAGGATCTCTAGCGTACCGCTTGGCATTGCCGCCATCGGCTCACCCGGTGCATAACGTGTTCCACGTATCTTTACTCAGAAAGTATGTACCAGATGAGTCTCATGTGCTTAGTTATGAAGACATCGAGATTCAAGCTAATGGTACTTATGAAGAGTTGCCCGTGCGTATTTTGGAGCGTCGGGAGAAGCATTTGCGCAACAAGATCGTGCCGTTGGTACGAGTGTTGTGGTCCAAGTCAAGGACCGAAGAAGTTACTTGGGAGACGTGGGAAACCGAGTCAGATATGCTCAGGCGTTTTCCTGAGTTATTCTCGACCTAAGTTTCGGGGTTGAAACTTCTTGTAAGGGGGAGGAGATGTGATACCCTGTATTTTTGTAAGGTTATTTTGGGAATTTTGGAATTTTCCCGAGTACCCATTGTGTACGTCGGATTTAATTCAGGTAGCTTGAGACATTCTGTCATGTGCTCTATATCTGTAATATTTTTCTCAGTGAAATAATATACATATAACATGCCTTGGATTTTAATTGTCGTTCGCGTACGATAATTTTTATCTCGGCTTAATGTCATGTTCGTTCAAAGCTGAACGGGCGGGAAAAAGGTGTCACGGCGACCGCCGTAAAGTCGCGGCGACCGCCGTAGTGAGACCCAAGCACGGCGACCGCCGTAAAGTCATGACGCCCGCCGTCCCAATGCTCGAGGAGGCAACTGGTATGCCAGGCCGCGGCGACCGCCGTAAATTACGGCGCCCGCCATAATTGCCACCTTCGTTGTCCGGCGGTCCTTGCTTGTTGGTCGCCGATGCGATTTCTGGCGAGCGCCGAACTAGCTCTAGGCCCTCTTGTTTTGAACTCCAGATGTTTTGGCTATAAAAGGAGGTGTTGGGGGAGAGGTTTTGAGCCATCCCAGCACCAAACCTCTGCCAAATTTGCCTCTCGCCGGAGTTGTGCCTTCGCCGGAAATTTCGAAGCTTTCGTCGGTGTTGTTTGGTGGTGTTTCCAGCAGCCCTTTTGAAGCCTTGTGGTTGCCTTTGAAGGTCAGAAACCAAGTCAGGCTGAAAGGGGTCGAAACGCGCTTTGTTTTGGTGAGATTTCTCTCGTCTATGTCGACCGTGTTCTTCACGGCGACCGCCGTGATGAATGCGGCGATCGCCGCCAAGAACAGCGACCGCCGCCAGTGCCCAGAATGCCTTCGTGGCTTTGGCTTGGTTGGTTGTCGTCATGGCGTCTTTCCTTTCGTGTTCTTTTGCCGTGTTTAGATTCGTACTGTTTATGTCGGATCTAACTTAGGGTTCCTTTTATGGGTCGACTCGAAGGTTGTTGTGTTGTCGGAACTATACCGTGTCGAGCCCGGAATCCAGTTGACGTCGTTAGACTATTCTGCGGATTAAGGCAAGTGGCGGTTCGCTCTTGCTCATTCGTTCCATATTTACATTAATTATCAGTAGTTTATCCGAGTAATTAATTTGGAATGAATATTCTGTTTGTCTGGAAACGGTTTTGTTAAACTGTTTTGAAAATCATATAATAGGTTGTATATCTGTTAGAACAACGCTATTATCTGTGATCGCCTTTCGGGCCTTTATGTGGATTTATCCTATAACTGTTGTGGTGCTGTAACTGTTTAGTTAGCACTGTTAAATAGGAACGTTACTCGGACTCTGATAAGCACTACTTTGTAGGGCTTAAGTAAGAGTCATTAGAGGTTTTATTGGTGCCATTCGGGTAGATTTAGACACATTCATGTGCATGGCGTATGGGGGCGAAGTTTAGTGATTAACAAGCCACGTGATGCTAATTTTGGTGATGGGCCAATTTGGATGAAGAAAGGCCCATAAAATCTCGGCCCACGTGAAGATACTCGCGTGAAGAATTTGGAAAATGAAGGTTGGAGCCCACATGAAGAATTGAAGCCGCGTCAAATTGAAGCTGAAGAAATGAGAGGATGGCATCATCGTGACCTCGCCATGACGTCGGCGTGCTGAAGCTGCTGCTTGGAGTGGGCCGCTTTTGCTGGGCCGCTTTTGCTGCTGATTTGGGCCGTGTCTGCTGCCTTGGACGAGCTGCTGAATGAGTATTGGAAGGTGGGCCGCATTTGCTTGCACTATTCGGCCGAGACGAGAGGCTTTGCCGAGAATGCTTACGGGATTAATTTCCTTGGTTGTTTAATTATTATTATTTTACTATTTCGTTTTAGGTTAATTTAGATTTTATTTCCTTTAGTATATTAGGGTTGAGAAAAAGCTTGTTTGCCTATCTTGGATAATCTTCGTTTTTCTCTTGAACCCTAATTCCCTTTTCTACGTTATGAAGAACTAAGCCTCCCTGGCTTAGTCAGATGCTGAAGCTTTCATTTTGATTCAGTTGTAAGATTCTCGTTCTTAATCTATTGCATGGTTTTTATCTTTCTCTTGCTTAAGTTGCTTATGATTTATATTGATAATCTCTATTTGGACGCAACTAGGGTTTATTGGTATTGATTGATTGCTAGATTTAGATTGTTACTGGTTGAGCATATCTATTTCAGAGTAGCAACTGCATCGTACTAGTATCTGGTTGTGCTAGTCTTATGCAGAAGAGAATTGATTTACATTCTAGGATAAAAGCTGGTTGTTTTATGCTAGAATTGTATCCAACTATATTCCTATCCGTAAGGCTGCTGTTAGACTGAATCTTGATAGTTTCAGGGTTGTTTAATTAGTTAGTGCTAATAGTATCTGGTTGTGCTATTAGTTACATCTGAAAAGGAAATGGAATCACCATTGCATGAGATTTTGAATGAGTATCTATGATCAACTTGTCATACGAATAGTGGATGTTGTTTGACTAAGTGCTTTTCCCATTACTGATTTCACAACTCTTTCGCTTGTTTACTTTTGCATGTTTAGATTACTAAAACAAACAAAACCCCCCTTTGGTTACTTTGATTGACATACAAATTGCATATTTAGATAGAATTCGCCTCCCTGTGGATTCGACCTTTACTTACCTAGGACTACAGTTTAAGGTTTGTTTGGATATTTTGCATAGCAGTTTTTAGAACGACAAATTCCTGTTATCAAATTGGCGCCGTTGCCGGGGAGGCAATAATCTATTTTGTGTGTGATTTGTGTGTCAACTATTGTGTGGACCTATCTTACGGTCCACACCCGTGCTATTGATTTTTGTTTTTCCTTTTTGATCTTGTTACAGAGATGGATAGATTTCCCCAATTCCAGCAGGAGCCGCGATATGACCCATACTCCTACGCATATACTCCAGGATGGAGATATCACCCCAATTCGAGTTATGGGAACCTGCAATACCCTTCATATGATCATGACTACCAGGAGTTCTACCCAGAACCAAACCAACAACATGGTAATCCTTCACCTTCTATGGAGGATATGATGAAGATGCTGATGCAGAGCAACGTGAACCTTAATGAGAGTGTTACCAACGTGAACCTTAATGTTGCTAAGTTGACCAAGAGCCACATACAGTTCCAGGAAAGTACACAAGCTAGCATTCAGAACTTGGAAAGGCAGGTTGGTCAGCTCTCTCAAGTGGTGAGTAAACTTGAAGCAAAGGAGTCGACAACTCCGAGACCGCATGATGAATTCAGCGACCAAGAGGAGGAGAGCCACGATCGCGAAAATGATCCTGTGACGCTCGTTCCTCTCGAAAATGCCCCGGCAGCCCCCGACCCTCTCGAGGCTGCCCATGATAAGTATGTGCATCTCAACTCCTTTCCACTTGTCTCGTTGCACCCCGTCACGCCCCTCCATGCGGTATTCCAAGATACTCGAAGGCTAAAGGACGACAAAGAGCTATATGAAACCTTCAGTATCTGCGAGGCAACCATTCCCTTGATCGAACTGGCAAGTTGCATCCCTCGCTACACAGAGTTTTTAAGGGTGCTGGGCAATATAAAGAAGAAACCAAAGGGGAAGCACAAGAAGGAGGCCTTAATTCAGGATATACATGCAGCCCTTGAGATGTTGGGTAGACCGTTCCTGAAGATGGCAAGTGCATTCATAGATATAAACAGCGGTCCACCCATCAGCAAGTGCACAAGCAAGGGGGAAAGGCTCAACATGGAGCACACAAAGCGGTACCCCCCTGATATAGACCTCAGGAGTTCAAGTGCTAGGACAAACCCGAGTTGAAGAGGATTGAGTAGGATGTCGAGCCACGACAGTAAACAAGGCGCTGCTCGGGAGGCAACCCGATGTTAGGTAGTCTATTTTCTTTCCCTTAGTCTTTATTCAATTGTTTTTCTTTTTGTTTTTCCTTTCTGTGTCGAACTAACCTGCAGGAAGTGCAAAAAAAAAACCAAAAAAAAAAAAAAATGGAGATGGTGTTCACGGCGCCCGCCGCAAACCTTACGGCGACCGCCGCAATTGCCTCGCCAAGCAAGTTGGCTACGACCTAAAAACGGCGACCGCCGTTTAATTACGGCGACCGCCGCAATTACGGCGACGGCCGCACCCTTCACGGCGACCGCCACACTTTTCGCAAGTAAAAAAATAAAAAATAAAAAATAAAATCGAAAACGAAAAAACCTTAAACGGGAAGCAAAAGACGAAAATAAGATACCCCGAAAAGACCTTAAACGGGGAGAAAAAAGTCAAAAAAAAAAAGTAAAAAAAAAATAAAAAAAATTTACCCAGCTGTCCAGATTCTCCACGGAGAGATGCGCATCATGTTGCTAACGGAAGATTACATTCACCCTACTTTTACTTGGCAACGATGATGGTCCTACAGTCGACAGCTGGAGAGGTGATACACCAGGGCCCAACCACGATGACATCTGGGCCCATTTTTGAAGGCCATGCAACCCCGCCCCCCTGTCTGACCACTACTTCACTAGAGTGGTTCCTTATGGTTGCATGGTAGGAGTTGATGGAGTTGAAGGCCGTGCCGTCCTGAGTTCCTGCATAACCACCGCACTTCACAGTGGTTTCCTATGGTTGCACGATATATAAAGGTTATAGCGTTAATGCAGACATCCAGGACATGAACTTTTCTGACTACACCGCCAGCAACAAGGACGTGTCCAAGCCAACTCGGCAACGTTGTGAGTTATTTTTTGCTTTTCCCTGTGCTTTATTCTTTTGTCTTTCATTACATTGAGGACAATGCAATGTTTAAGCATGGGGTGAGGTTTTATACTTGCTACGCTGCTGAGGAGAAAAATAAAAAAATGAAAAGAGCCAAAAATTTGAAAAAAGGCTATCATAAAAATCCTGGGATAGGTCGAAAACCCGAAAGGGCGGCCTAGGTAATAAGCAGGTGGCTTGGACCAGCATTAGGCTGGGGTAATATGAGGTCAAGAGTGATGTGAGCTTATGTGAGTACATCTATTGGAAAATGAAATGAGTGGCTTGGTGAAAACCCGAAAGGGCGCCTTGGCAAAATGAGCGAAAAGAAGAAGAGTGATTTTAGGATTTCTCATTGTTCTTGGCGAGGCGTCATAAGAAGAGGAGACAAAGAAGGATTGTCGGGTAGGTCACTCTGGAAGACATAAGGAGCAATAGATGGAGGCTAGGATTAGAGGTTACTCACACTATTGGATGTCCGGGTTTAGCTTGGGGGAAGTACTCTGCTTGCCCCTTAAGCTTGTTGAGTTGTGGATGTGCTGTGAATGAGATTGGTGCCAGGAGCTTGACATGGGTTAGGTGACTCTTAGTTGGAGGATATGCTTCCTGAGACCTTGGATGCTGCATTGGAGGAGTAGGCTCTTTATTAGTTTACTCGAGGACGAGCAAAGGTCTAAGCATGGGGTGGTTTGATAAGCACTACTTTGTAGGGCTTAAGTAAGAGTCATTAGAGGTTTTATTGGTGCCATTCGGGTAGATTTAGACACATTCATGTGCATGGCGTGTAGGGGCGAAGTTTAGTGATTAACAAGCCACGTGATGCTAATTTTGGTGATGGGCCAATTTGGATGAAGAAAGGCCCATAAAATCTCGGCCCACGTGAAGATACTCGCGTGAAGAATTTGGAAAATGAAGGCTGGAGCCCACATGAAGAATTGAAGCCGCGTCAAATTGAAGCTGAAGAAACGAGAGGATGGCATCATCGTGACCTCGCCATGACGTCGGCGTGCTAAAGCTGCTGCTTGGAGTGGGCCGCTTTTGCTGGGCCGCTTTTGCTGCTGATTTGGGCCGTGTCTGCTGCCTTGGACGAGCTGCTGAACGAGTATTGGAAGGTGGGCCACAGCTACTTGCACTATTCGGCCAAGACGAGAGGCTTTGCTGAGAATGCTTACGGGATTAATTTCCTTGGTTGTTTAATTATTATTATTTTACTATTTCGTTTTAGGTTAATTTAGATTTTATTTCCTTTAGTATATTAGGGTTGAGAAAAGGCTTGTTTGCCTATCTTGGATAATCTTCGTTTTTCTCTTGAACCCTAATTCCCTTTTCTACGTTATGAAGAACTAAGCCTCCCTGGCTTAGTCAGACGCTGAAGCTTTCGTTTTGATTCAGTTGTAAGATTCTCGTTCTTAATCTATTGCATGGTTTTTATCTTTCTCTTGCTTAAGTTGCTTATGATTTATATTGATAATCTCTATTTGGACGCAACTAGGGTTTATTGGTATTGATTGATTGCTAGATTTAGATTATTACTGGTTGAGCATGTAACACCCCCAAATTTAACCCCATTTGAAAGCGTTACTGCCGATGACCCCGGACGTAAACCCCGAAGTCACCCCAGGCTTTTCCGACGTCATAACTGACTTAAAACATAGTTATAATACTAAAATCATAACTTTTATTAAACCACATGGTCGCGGAATTACACGATTCCAAAAACGACCCAATAATCAGAAATACAACAGCGAGAGTCTTTAACAAAATACAAAATAGCACAGCGGAAATCTTTTAAATACAAAGCGACAAAACAACTTGTCGAAAACACCGTTCATCTTCATAGTCGCTCTAGCCTTCTCGGATCTGCATGTGCCGAAACGGACGGACGACATCCCCATGACGTTACAGAAATATAAAAATACAAGAGTTAGTCTAATGAATAGACTAAGCAAGGGCTTCACCAATAATTCACACAAACACATCACAAGCAATTCCACATATCACAAATCACATCACAATCTCAAGTCACAAGTTTACAGCATATCTCTTATATTAGCGTTGATTCTAGCAGAATATACAACCTAATATAATATCAGATTTTAATTATTTCAAATTAATTCATAACCACTTGCTTGGAAAGACGAGATCATACAAAGCTTAAGAACGGGTCCCTGAGTCCAAAACGGGGACAGATCTGGAATAAAAATCCCTAGGAAACGACCCATAACAAGATCCTAACTTAGATCAATTATCCTTATGAATGAATCTAAAAGAATAGGAAAGAAATCAAAGGAATCGAGCCAAGCCCAAAGCCAAACCACAAGACACACAACTCAGACGCCCTCACCGCGATCGCGGCGAGTCGCGGCCAGTCGCGGTTCATCAACAGTGGCAAAGCTTCGACAGCTTTCATGGCGGGAGAAAAATACCCACCTCGATTCAAGCTTCGTCTTGCATTCGAATTGATCACAAAGCACCTCTAAGCTTTACCTAACACCTTGGCAACCTTCTCCAACCCACGAAGCCTCTCGATTCAAGCCTAAAACCGAGCTCACAGCTCGTGCATCAATGGCAAAACAGGGGAAAACAGAGGAGAAAGAGAGAAGAAGAAGAGAGAAAGAAAGGGTTCGGTTTCACCCCTTTTATAGCACAAATCCGACCACCTCCAAGGGGACAAGGGGACAAAGGCGAAGGCCACTAGCGAGCCCACTTGGCCTGCCCAGAAAACAGAGAAAACAGAGCTACAGTAACCGCCTTCGAGGAAGATGACACTGCTCAGCAAAAGATGTTACCGCGAGCGCGGCCGGTCGCGGTGAATCGCGGTTGATCGCGGTCAATCGCGGTGAGTCACGGTTTTAAGGCCGACTTCGTTAATTCTTATCCGAACTCAACTTGGGTTAATTTCCTTAATCCCGGGTTAAATATATTCGTACACCATCTAGCACAAACATCTCAAGCAATTACCTCGCACAATTACCGTGCACAAATATCTTATATAAATATCTTGCACAAATACTTTACATAATTATCCTGCATATATTTGTGACACTCTAGGCCAAGCTAACACAGCTACCAAGCCACCCACCCATCTTACATGATGCCGGTGCTGGTACTGGTGCCCGCCTGAGTCCACAATTATCCTACACGAATATCTTATATAAATATTTTACAACAATATCTTATATAATTATTTTGCAACAATATTTCATACGAGTAAAGCTCAAAAATACCCTTAAAAATTACGGGGTGTTACATTACTCCCCCCTTATTTTAAGTTTCGACCCCGAAACTTGCACTAAGCCAAAGAGGATTCCGCCTCACTAACAAACTTATTATCCGAACTTAATATCCTTAATCATAACCGGCCTTATGCCATCTCTAACTTAAATCCTTTAAGATTCCTTAATTTTTCTCCAAACATAATCACAACATCTCATTCCTACGTTCCTCGAAATGAATCACACAAGATACTACTCCTATTTCCTCAAAAAGAGTGATACCACAAGTCTTATAACCTCAAAGCATAACAAGGAAACTAGGAACTCAAGTCTCACTAGAGATTCACCTTAACAGACTCAAGAGAAGAGGCACGACTATGAACGGTGTAACTTTTTCACTTTTGAAAATTTAGAGCCTTCGCAAATATTTCAAACAAGTGCAAATATTTCAACGAATGAAAATATTTCAAACCAGACCTGTAACATCACCAGGCCAAGCTACCCCAGCCACCAAGCCACCCAGCCACCCAACGGTGACGGTGCCGGTACTGGTGCCGCCCGTGAGTTCACAAGAGCCGTTTGAAAACACTTTCAAACAAAACGAGTAAATGGTCCATTAAATCCCAAAACCCGTTTTAAAAACTTTCGGCTCTGATACCATTTCTGTAACAGAGCCTACGAAAACTGTTTAGCTCTGATACCATTTCTGTAACACCCCCAAATTTAACCCCATTTGAAAGCGTTACTGCCGATGACCCCTGACATAAACCCCGAAGTCACCCCAGGCTTTTCCGACGTCATAACTGACTTAAAACATAGTTACAATACTAAAATCATAACTTTTATTAAACCACATGGTCGCGGAATTACACGATTCCAAAAACGACCCAATAATCAGAAATACAACAGCGAGAGTCTTTAACAAAATACAAAATAGCACAGCGGAAATCTTTTAAATACAAAGCGACAAAACAACTTGTCGAAAACACCGTTCATCTTCATAGTCGCTCTAGCCTTCTCGGATCTGCATGTGCCGAAACGGACGGACGACACCCCCATGACGTTACAGAAATATAAAAATACAAGAGTTAGTCTAATGAATAGACTAAGCAAGGGCTTCACCAATAATTCACACAAACACATCACAAGTAATTCCACATATCACAAATCACATCACAATCTCAAGTCACAAGTTTACAGCATATCTCTTATATTAGCGTTGATTCTAGCAGAATATACAACCTAATATAATATCAGATTTTAATTATTTCAAATTAATTCATGACCACTTGCCTGGAAAGACGAGCTCATACAAAGCTTAAGAACGGGTCCCTGAGTCCAAAACGGGGACAGATCTGGAATAAAAATCCCTAGGAAACGACCCATAACAAGATCCTAACTTAGATCAATTATCCTTATGAATGAATCTAAAAGAATAGGAAAGAAATCAAAGGAATCGAGCCAAGCCCAAAGCCAAACCACAAGACACACAACTCGGACGCCCTCACCGCGATCGCGGCGAGTCGCGGCCAGTCGCGGTTCATCAACAGTGGCAAAGCTTCGACAGCTTCCATGGCGGGAGAAAAATACCCACCTCGATTCAAGCTTCGTCTTGCATTCGAATTGATCACAAAGCACCTCTAAGCTTCACCTAACACCTTGGTCACCTTCTCCAACCCATGAAGCCTCTCGATTCAAGCCTAAAACCGAGCTCACAGCTCGTGCATCAATGGCGAAACAGGGGAAAATAGAGGAGAAAGAGAGAAGAAGAAGAGAGAAAGAAAGGGTTCGGTTTCACCCCTTTTATAGCACAAATCCGACCACCTCCAAGGGGACAAGGGGACAAAGGCGAAGGCCACTAGCGAGCCCACTTGGCCTGCCTAGAAAACAGAGAAAACAGAGCTACAGTAACCGCCTTCGAGGAAGACGACACTGCTCAGCAAAAGATGTTACCGCGAGCGCGGCCGGTCGCGGTGAATCGCGGTTGATCGCGGTCAATCGCGGTGAGTCGCGGTTTTAAGGCCGACTTCGTTAATTCTTATCCGAACTCAACTTGGGTTAATTTCCTTAATCCCGGGTTAAATATATTCGTACACCATCTAGCACAAACATCTCAAGCAATTACCTCGCACAATTACCGTGCACAAATATCTTATATAAATATCTTGCACAAATACTTTACATAATTATCCTGCATATATTTGTGACACTCTAGGCCAAGCTAACACAACTACCAAGCCACCCACCCATCTTACATGATGCCGGTGCCGGTACTGGTGCCCGCCTGAGTCCACAATTATCCTACACGAATATCTTATATAAATATTTTACAACAATATCTTATATAATTATTTTGCAACAATATTTCATATGAGTAAAGCTCAAAAATACCCTTAAAAATTACAGGGTGTTACAGAGCATATCTATTTCAGAGTAGCAACTGCATCGTACTAGTATCTGGTTGTGCTAGTCTTATGCAGAAGAGAATTGATTTACATTCTAGGATAAAAGCTGGTTGTTTTATGCTAGAATTGTATCAAACTATATTCCTATCCGTAAGGCTGCTGTTAGACTGAATCTTGATAGTTTCAAGGTTGTTTAATTAGTTAGTGCTAATAGTATCTGGTTGTGCTATTAGTTACATCTGAAAAGGAATTGGAATCACCATTGCATGAGATTTTGAATGAGTATCTATGATCAACTTGTCATACGAATAGTGGATGTTGTTTGACTAAGTGCTTTTCCCATTACTGATTTCACAACTCTTTCGCTTGTTTACTTTTGCATGTTTAGATTACTAAAACAAACAAAACCCCCCTTTGGTTACTTTGATTGACATACAAATTGCATATTTAGATAGAATTCGCCTCCCTGTGGATTCGACCTTTACTTACCTAGGACTACGGTTTAAGGTTTGTTTGGATATTTTGCATAGCAGTTTTTAGAACGACAAATTCCTGTTATCAGACTCTGTCCAGTCGTTTCTTTATAATCTGGTATCGGGGTGGCTCGTCTCCATCTGGTACTATTCTATGATCATGATCGGTCTCTTTCACAAGTGTGTAGAGATAGGACACTTAGCTGGTGTCACAAACCTTTCGGTGTACGTCACTCTCGACGAAACGTATACTAAGATGTGTCGTCCCATTGGTGGGGTACACATGTAAAAGTCTATAATGTAATGTGTGTTTTTGAAACATAATCAGATAAGTGCTACCTTGACGCACATAATTAATGAACGCTCAGCGAGTAGGGCAGCTAGGTAATAGTGCCGCTAGGAAGACTCGTGTTGACTTGAATGTAGTACGTCTTCTTTCCGATCTGGATTCGCTGAAAGGCGGTGAGGTTGGTCGTTGACTGAAGCATCTCAGTCAGTTTTAAATCATTGTTGTGTGATTCTGTAACTTTCCAGAATTGTCATACTTCCTTAAAGACTCATTTCCGTTGGAGTCTTCTTTCGAGTCGATTTCTGTGAAGATTCAGTCTTCCAGAATCCTCTCTTGTGCATACCTCTTGTTTATTCCAGTAGGAGTATTGTGGTTGACAAGCGTACTCGATTATTATTCGAGGGACGAGGAGTCTAACCTAATACGACTGCTTCGAACCATTCTGCTTTGTACCCTTGCTAGTCTATTCATTTAGACTAACCAACCAATATTTTCCCTTGCATGGTTGGCTGGTGTCATCCGTTCAATTCGGCACATCAGATAAGAAGTAGTTCAGAAGACCAGAAGGACTATGGAGTCAACGGTGGTTTTTCAATGTTTTAATTATTTCTTTAATCAGGTTGAGATCTTTGGACAATAACTTTGATTGTAATATACTTTCTTAGACTTCCGCTGTGTTTGGTTTAAACTTTGTATTATCCTATTCGGGATTGGGTTGTAATCCCATAACCCTTATTCCTTGAAAATTTTATGTTTTGGATTGAATGCTTTGATCATTATGCATCAATTGTATTTCATAAATTGTATTTTAACGGTAAAGCCTTGGGTGATCTCGGTAAGGAACACTGGGGTCATTGGTGGTAATATCTTTCCAAAAGGGTTAAGTTTTGAGGGTGTTACACACACGGCGTGGAACTCTGAGAGGTGCTTGTTTGGGTCCTCTCCAGCTAGCCCATGGAACTGAGGCAAAAGATGGATAAGACCAGACTTGAGCCTAAAGTTCACTCCTGTGCCTAGCTCAGGGAATTGTACGGCCAGTGGCTGCTGCGTCAAGTTAGGCGCAGTCAGCTGCCTCAACGTAGGTGGTGGTACCTCGTCCGCCGTCTCAAAAGTGGGATTCTCAAAGACCAAAGCTCGATTCACTCTGCGTCCTTGGGAGAAAGTTCTCTCAATCTCTGGATCAAGATCTAAAGGTGGAGAGTCAGCAGTACGGGTATGGACCATAAGATAGGTCCACAACCACAAGCAAACACACGAAAATCACACAGAAAAAATTCGAAAACACACAAAGCATGCAAAACACCAAAAATTCGCAATTGCCTTCCCCGACAACGGTGCCAAAATTTGATCGGAGGAGATAGTCGTCGTACCCCTAATCAAAAGTAAATCCTAAAATCCTCACTAAACAGAGTATAGTAAGCAAGTCAGGATCGATCCCACAGAGAAGGAAGGAATTCAATGGTGGTAGCATGCAATGTCACAAAGGGGGTTTTTATGGTTGGTTGCAAACAAAACAAATAAAACAAAGTAGAATGGATGAAATATCAAGAAAGAAAAACACTTAGCCAAGTAATGTCCACACAAGTCATTCAAAGGTTGTTCATAGATTAAGTCTTATCTTCCTATTCGGTTATTCCTGTCTCGATCTTATGTAAATTCAGAGGGAAACCTTCCACAAAGAACCCTTACCAATGAATAACCCTAGTACCACTAAATGTTCAACCCAAAGGCAGCAATGCATATAAGAATTAACCAGGATACACAGAACGCTCGCTCAGATGCATTTACCATGTAATCAATTCCCACATAGATATAATCCACAGATGCAGATAACAATCAATGCTTGCTACTTATACTAGAGCGTTAGCCCAACAGTTCCCTAGTATTAGCAATAAGAATGAAAGCAATAAACCTAGGTGATCAGTCTAGATAAACCAACAACCATTCAAATATGAATTTGCTCAGAGAAAAGATATAACTCAATAGGATAGATAGATAGGAACAAAACCTCACAACCAGATGAACGAACTCATTCTTCCATTACCGGACTAAGCCAAAGAGGCTTAGCTCCTCATAGTCATGGTAGAAACTTCAAAAGAAATAAACAACGATGAATTGAAATTGCAACTAAAGTGTGATAGGAGTCTCTAACCCTAATGCATAAGGAGAGTATTTATAGGGCCCTAACAAATGACCTAGCCCATTAAGAAAAATAACTGAAATAGAAATAAGAAAAAGGGAAAAGAAAACTAAAAAGATAATTCGAAATAAGTCTGAGCCTCTGCCGTGTCAGACCCGCGATCGCGGGTGGTGGACCTTGATCGCGGCCCATGTGGCTCCGCGCCCTTCAATCTCTCCGCGCCCGCAGAAAACTCTCGACATGCTCCGAGTCCCGCGATCGCGGCACCCATGCCCGCGATCGCGGTTAATGCTCGGCACTCTTGTCCTTTGCCTTGCACCAACCCGCCTCCTCTTCACTCATTGGCGTCTTCTCTTGATGGCTTCCTTCCTCAGTGTCTTCATGATCTCCAAAGTAGCTCAAACACCTCCAAAAACACCAACTTCGCCTCCAGACGCCATATACAAGAATGTGTCTAAATCTACCCGAATGGCACCAATAAAACCTCTAATAACTCTTAGTTAAGCCCTACAAAGTAGTGCTTATCAGGGATCACAGAGGCAGAGGAGCTTCAGCGACAACGGGGGGAAAACTTACCACTTTCGATTCGTTTGCCTTTGATTCGATTATGGTTTAATCTCCACACACCTTAAACCTTCAAACACCACTTGAGGGCACCTAAACCACTCAAAGGGAACTCCGGCGACAACTCCGGCGAAGCTTCTAAGCTCAGACAACAATGGAGTTTTTTGGAAGAAAAACAGAGGAGGAAGAAGGAGATCAGATGTACACTCTCCCCTTCTGATTTCTCTCCCTTTTATAGGCTCAAGCAAGGAGGGGACAAGCCCTCGACCAGATGGGATCAAAGGAGACGAGACGTGCCAAGTTGCTCGGCCACAGGGATAGAGTTGCAGAAATTCTATCGCGATGACGACGACGCTGACGACCACCGCGGGGTGCGGCAGGGTGCGGTCACCGCCTCACTTAGCCGCCTCAGAAATGGTCTTCACCGCGGGTGCGGCAGGGTGCGGTCAAGGCCATTTCTGGGCCTTTTCCCCTCTTTTGTCCGGTTTACCTTTTGGGTTAATTATCTTAACCCCGGGTTAAATATATTCGTACACAAACGACTATTTAACCCCGAAAAGGCATCAACAATATTTTATACTACTCAGAAAAAATATTACAGAGATCAAACATATTACAGAATGTCTGTACTTCTCTTAATTTAATCTGACTTGTAGTACGAGAGTTGGAAAAATTCCAAAATACCCCTACAAAAATGAGGGATATTACATTTGGCAACGATATGGCGGTAATTAGATTGTTTCGGTGTGATGTGTTTCTTTTTATTATTAAGTCATGTATCGTCTGATATTTGTCGTTAAATCGATCATTTGCTTAAGTTTATGTTGTTTTATCGTGTGTATTTTCTTAAATTTATGCATTACTCGTTTGTTGTTTTTAATATATGTATGATTCTCATTTGTCTTTGATTTTTTATATTCGTTCTTAATTCTAAATTAATAATATGACAAATAAATTAAATTTTATTTATTCAATTTTATATAAAATGGTGTATACTTGTAATTTAATAATATAATATAAAAATAATATATTGGTAATTACATAAACATGAAGGGGTATAATTGTAAATCATAATTAAATTAAAAGCCCCCTTAAAAGCCCATTGATAAATTTTAATTTTTACATAGGGGCTTTTAGCCATAAAATTTGGATAAAAGCCCCATGAGAAGTCTTTTGATAAAGATGCCCTAAAGTCTCTGCCAAAGGACAGTGTTACAACTTACAATAAACAAATAAATGATGATGTGTTTCTCTTTCGTTATCGTTACATTACATCTTAATGGATCATGTTCTGAACTGATATTGCAGTTTCGAATTCTCTTCGCCCATTGATTGGTTTTCGATTCTCTTAACAAATTTAAAAAATAATAATAAGAAAAACTTGGTTTCATTATGTACAGGAATGTATATTAAAGTATTAAACTTTTAGACCGAAAAAAAAGTATTAAACTATTATGGCAAATAAAAAGTATTAAAATATGCACATGAGTTGTGGATTTTTAAGGTAGAAAGATTCTTTAGCATCAAAGTATCTGCATGTTCTAAGAGAAGATAATATTAAAAACTTTGGAATATACTTAATAGAAAAGGACAAATTATAATAAAAGTAAAATATATTCTCTTAGTACACCCGAATATTCGGATGACAGGCCATGATTTTGGTTGTCCTTAACGTTTAAATTTAATGTTATATATTCCTTTCACTATCTGCCTATCTTCATGGTATTATTATAGAGGATCAATTACCGAAAATTATCTGTTCAATAGGTCATATTGTCTAAAATTATCCCTTTAATTCGATATTATTGAAAACAACTCGTGTATCACATGTCGTTAAACACTCGCCACCCGACGTCTAATTCCGTTTCAATTCTGTTAATTCTGATTTTTTTTGTTTAAAAGTAATTAAAAAAAGAGTAAAAAAAGAGTAACAAATTGGGTCTTCTTCCCCATTGCTCCTCGCTCGCCTCTGCTTCCTGGCACTATCGGTGGCTCCGGGGATAACGGCCGGATTTCGGTCTCCGGTGGATGGCTTTACCAACCGATGTCTTCTCTCCTTCGTTGCTTTCGCCGAAGGGTTTCCGTGGCTTCGATAATGTTGATTTCAAATCCAAATTATGTGCAAAATCAATCGAAATTGTGAACCGCTGTTTGCGCCACAGCCTCGCCGGAGCTTCACCGTTTCCTCCTTTCATATACACAGACCACCGGAGCATCACCGACGCCACAGCCTCGCCGTCTCCGCGGCTCGTCTGTGTCTCTTTCACTGACTTCGACGCTACTGACTCCTCCAGCGACGATGACGACAACGGAAGAAGCTATGCCGGCCCCGGGTGAAGAAGCACATCACTGAGATCAAGATCGAGATAGATCGGGAGAAAAGAGAGCGGCCGAAACCGAATACAAAAGAGAGGGCTTTTCCGGTGGGGGATTTGTGTTGTGGCAAAACAGGGGAGGATCTGACTCCGGCGGGGGAGAGGAAGTTCCGGGGAGTCAGGCGGAGGAAGTGGGGGCGGTGGGCGGCGGAAATTAGGGATCCGTCGAAGGGGTCAGGATTTGGCTTGGGACTTACAACACGGCGGGGGATTCGTTGCTCGCCTCGCTCCCTCCATTCGATTCGGAGGTGAAGAGGTGGACGGGGGAGTGGCCGGCGAAGACGAGGTCGGAGGGGAACATAGGGGAATCAGAGGAGAAGAGGGAGAGGAGGAAAAGGAAGAGGACGGAGGAGGACTCGAGGGAGGCGAATAGGTAGACGGGGGAGCGGCCGACGACGAGGGGGTCAGGGGTGGCGGCGGAGATGAGTTGCAGGGATGTGGTTAGGGGTGGAATTAGGGTTAATTAAATTTCTTTTTTGTTTTATAATTTTCTTTTTCATTTTATTTTAAAAAAATTCAAAAATAGGGATGTGGGCCCGGATTAAACGGATCTTAAACGAAAGTGAAGGATGGGTGGCGAGTGTTTAACGGCACGTGATATACGGGTGGTTTCCGGTAATATCAAATTAAAAGGGTGGTTTTGGACAATATGGCTTATTGACCGGGTGATTTTCGATAATTGACCCTATTATCAAACATATGTTATTTGGGTTTTGACACGCCAATAAAATTTTATTTAAGGGCCTCTTGAAAAGAAATCCTCTAATTATTTTCAGAAAAGTTTCGGTTTGTGTTCTTAAGTTTAAGAATATGTTGAATGGTGTCGCGAGATTAATAATTTACGGTTAGGATTTTGTGTTTTTTTTTGCTTTACATTCAAATTTCTCCATATTTTTATTATTTCAGTTTGAATTGTCACTATTGTGTTTTTATTTTAGCTCTCGTAATAGTAGGATTTGACTCCTAAAAACACCAGATTCGTGTCCGAATCATCCCAATTTGGATTCCGATTCGAAAAATGATTGTTGTTTTGGAATTCAAATCAGTCATGTATTTGAGTGTTTTTAGGAGTTGAATCCTACTAATTTTAGGTCAAAGAACACTATGATGGTCTTGGATTTGATCAATTTGAACCAAGATGATACGAATATGGAGAATTTTGGTTATGAAACAAACAAACCCAAATTTTAGGAACACCAATACAAAAAAGTCAATCTCAAGACACGAATCGAAATATCCTTAAACTCATGCACCAACCAATTTTTATTATTATTCTTATCTTGAGTAGCAAAAAAGATCTATGAAATTTTTTTGTAGTACCTAACCAATAAAGTAGAATACTCTTGACTAATAACATTTCAATTTCGCTTTTTCGACGAGTTAATGAAGCAACAACAACAACAACCAATCCAGTGTAGTCCCGCATGAACAAGGTCTGGGAGATCAAGATGTACACACTCTGTCCCCAACTAAGTTGAGCGGGTGTTTCCGATAGACCCAAAGAAAAGTAAAGTGACAAAAAAACAGTCATATTCTCAGCCGACTAACTACCTATCCTCTACCCTTATCTTCTCCTTCCACAAAGTCTTATTCTGAGCCATGTCCGGTGCGAGTTAATGAAAGTATGTAATAATTAATCATCGGTTTTTCTATGGTTAAACAATATATTGAAAATATTTTCTAAATATTATTAATGTAGAGACTTTAATTTTCTTTAAATGAATTTAAGCTTTCATATTTAGGATAACATTTTCCAATATGAATATGCTTAACCTATGCTCTAATAGATTTAGGCAATGGCTAAATACACGCTGAAAAATAGTTAAATGGACGCTATTCTACACGCTTAAGCTAGGCGTGTGGTTTTACACGCTTAATCTAGGCGTATAGGGGTATTATTGGTATTTTGAAAAGACAGGCAGCAGATCCCACGAGAGAACAAAAAACACACGCTTAGCTTAGGCGTCTGGTTACACGCCTAAGCTAGGCGTCTGGTTACACGCCTAAGGTAGGCGTCTGGTTACACGCCTAATCTAAGCGTGTATATGTAGCCGTTGTACTAACGGCTATAATATAAACGCTTAGCTTAGGCGTGTATATTATAGTTGTTGCTTAACGATTATATTTCTTTCTATTTATAGTCGAAGGTCCATTTCATTTCCCAGAAACTGAAATTGTGTACTCCTAAATTTTAAAGATGTATCATAGTGGTGAGAATAGTAGTGACGAACAAAACGAGTGGGTTCAAAGTGAAGAAGAAGAGGAGGAGGGCGACGAATAGATGCAGTCGAAATTTGTGTTAGACGAGGAAGCGGAAGGCGATTGGGACCCTAGCGGCGAATTTGTGGTTAGTGTTTAAAAAATTATTCTTTCGTTCATCGGTAATTTAATTCGTAATTAGTGTGTTAAATATTATACTTAATTAGATAGTCAATATTTAGCATGAATTTGTAGTTATATAATTGGAAATCATATGTAGTGTAATGATGTAGTCCTTAAAAAATTGAGCTCATTCGTTCATCGTTATTTTAATTCGTAATTAGTATCTTAAATATTGCACTTAATTAGGTAGCCAATATTTAGCATGAATTCGTAGTTATATAATTGGAAATCATATGTAGTGTATAACATAGTTAACATAAATCGCTACATTTATAGGGGAAAGACTATAAAGAGCATTTTACTACGGACCTAGTGTGGAATAGTAAGGAAGAATTGTACAAATGGGTGAAAGAAAAAGGAAAGGAGCTTGTGATAGCTTTGGTGAAGCGTAACTCAAGTCCGTACCAAATTAGTATAGTGTGCGATAGGTTTGGTCCCTGGAGATCGGGGAGGCCGAAGGTGAACAAAGAGAATCCAGAGTTGCCGGTTCCTAAAATCCGAAAGTCGAGATCCAAAAAGTGTGGGTGTAAGTTTGAGATAATGGGTGTTCGCAAGAAGAAAGAGGCATGGACGGTTGGTGAAAAGTGGATGTTGGGTGTGATTGAAGGTCGGCACAACCATAAGCTACGAACTAGCTTTGAAGGTCATGCATTCATGGGTCGAATGACCGAGGCAGAGCAGGTGTGCGCTAGGAGGTGGGGAGACGGTCGCAAGACGCCGAATCAAATTGTTTCGGAATTGAGGCAAAACTTCCCGGGAAATGTGACTTCCAGGAAGCAAGTGGCCAACTTCTTGTAGAAGCTGCAGTACGAGGATTTGGGAGACTTAACGGTTACACAGTGGTCCATAAGGTTTATGGTTGAGCAGAATTATATAGTTCATCCTTTGAGGGATGCAAAGACTGATGAGGTTGCAATATTATTTTTTGCTAATCCGGAGTCGCTGTGGTTGTTGAAGAAGTTCCCGTACGTGATAATCATTGACGCGACATACAAGACAAACAAGTAAGTCATTAATTATAATAATGTGTAGTTTATTATGACATAAATTGTTATAGTATTTCATTTAAAAATGTGTATTGTATTTTGAAATGTTTTCCGTAGATATGGAATGCCACTTGTGGAGATTGTTGGTTTCACCAACACTCATAAGACGTTCAACATTGCTTATGCATTCACCCGGGCGGAACAGATTTACCATTACACGTGGATAATGAGGAAAGTTCGAGCATTGTGTTTGGATTTGGGAGTGATGCCTACTGCAATAATGACAGATTGTGAGAAGGCCCTCATAACTGCTATCCAGAGTGTTTTCGGCACCGAAGTTCAACACCTCTTGTGCTGGGTGCATGTAAAGCACAACATCGAGGCACCTGCCTCATCCATCTTGAAGAGGAAGGAAAGTGTGGATGCCTTTGCAAACCAATGTTGGGCACTTTTTTGCTCAGCTAGTGAAGAAAGCTATGAAGAGAGGCTTGCCGTATTACGGACATCATGGAAGAAAGGCTTTGTCGGATACGTGGAGGGCACATGGCTTATTCCGTACAAGACGAGCATAGTAAGGGCGTGGACAGATCATCATCTTCACTTCTTCACGAGGACTTCAAATAGGTATGACGTGCACAATATGTTGTTTTTTATACTCATAGTTGTTAATGTCGTACTAACGTCATGTGATTTGACAGGGTTGAGGGGATGCACAAGGTTTTGAAAGATATTATTGGCTCTAGCAGAGGGGGCTTCAACAGAGTGATCGTGAGGATTCACCATGCCATCATCCTTCAAGTAGATCAGATTAGGGGGAGCATGAACCTTTCACTTTCCAAACGACCAACGGATTTCGATGATGCATCGATGCCGGCAGTTGTACGAGCTGCTTTTTCTAGGCTCTTCTACCAAGTGTCTGATAGGTGCTTTGATATGTTGTTGGGATATTACGATATGTTGAAGAAGGGGGAGTTCTCAGAAGAATGCAACGACCATTGGGTGAGAGATTGCCTCGGGTTGCCTTGCGTGCACAGTATTGCAAGAGCCATCATTTCAAGAACACCTCTCATTCCGTCAGACGTTCACGAGTTCTGGAGGGACTTGGAATAGGAAGAGACTCCAACCACAACACTTGGCCCTTCTGCCTATGTTCGAATGGACATTACAGAGATTAGACTTCGTGAAATGTTTGCCAAGTTAGAGGTTGGGACATTGAAGAAAGGCACGGCATTCCTACTAGGTGAGTTGTACGACGACTTGGAGCATCCAGAAGAGAGTACTTTGTTGGAGCCGACGGGAATCAAGTCAAAAGGAAGGCCAAGTGGTGCTAGGAACAAGGAGAAGGTGGATGAGAAGGCGGAGAAGAGGGATAAGTGCTTGTTTGAGCATAGACGGGATGAGCTCCACGAGAATGAGAAGAAGGCGGGGTCGAAGACAAAGCGGAAGGGGAAGGCAAGTGCGAGCACTGGTAGAGGCCCAAGTCGACCTAAAAACCAAGCAGGTGCATCTACTGCAGTAGTGATGGACTTTGACGACTTGCAATCCCAACCCATACTAGAAGAATCACAACCAGAAGATTTGCAGTGGCCTCAAGAACCAATTTTTCCCCTTGTTCATATGGGGGTGAACTTTGGGATTGACAATGTGGATGACTTCTGGATTCCGTACATCAAGAATGTTAGAGATGTACGCCCCGACGGACATTGTGGATATCGGTCGATGGCTGTATTGTTGGGGAGGCAAGAGCATGAATATGCCAACATCCGACGTGAGATGGTAACAGAGTTGCTTGACAATCGAGAGCTATACGAGCCGATACGTTGCCGTCTTCGACAAGGGTCTTGGGAGGATCTTATCTTGCAAGTGAACCATTGCAGAAGCCCTTGCTCAGAATTATACTGGCTTCACATGCCATTGATGGGTTTAGTGTTTGCCACACTCTATCAGGTTGGTCTCGTCTTATTAACGTGGGAAGTTCCGACGTTTTGCTTACCGTTGAGGAATAGGACATCAAGCATGGGACCTCCAGACAAGATTCTCGCCATGGCACACGTAGGCAATCATGATCACTTCATACCGGTAAAGGTTTTTTCTAATAAAAATATTTATGAAATTAGGTTATATTGTTTTCACTACTAAAATAGTTTGTGTGTGTATATGTAGGTGGTGCTTAAGGAAGGGTCGCCAATACCGCACACACCTGGTGCGTGGCGTAGAAACGCAGATCGAAACATTCTGTGGTGGACAACAAAGTTTGAGTTGAATTTGAAGATGTATCGAGATTACCGCATTGCATATTGTCGGGCACCAGATCCTTTTATGTATGTGGGAGACGGATCCGTTCATGTACTTGATTGATTACACGATTATGTAATGTAATATTTAGACAGCTTTAATGTGTTCATATCATTAATTTGATGTGTTTTTATTTAAGTTTGAAGTAGTTCAAACTCGCTTTTTTATCTCGATTTAATGGGCCTATACTGGCGCAAAGTAGTACAAAACATAACAAATCACATCCCTTGTTTCGTTAATTCTGATTGATTCATTTTGGAGCTAATTCTGCTTGATTCATTATCGATTTCCCTCTTTCGCTAATTCCGCTTGCTTCCTACAAAACATGACAAATAGTTACTTCTATCTTTCTAACACCTACAACGTTTATTTGTTAATTTTCGGAAACAATACCTACAAAGACCCTCATTCTGCTTTATAAGTTGTTTTCTTTCCTTCCACAACTCCATAATGACCTCGTATGCCCTCGTGTCGTATGGTGGATCGAACCAAGCAAAGAAATCGCATCCCCCTTTATTATCAGGTTTGTGGACATCGTACATCCCCAATTCTGGGCATCCCCAATACCTTCTTCCGTATTTCCATTGTCGGTCACAAGTGTGTATGACCGCCTTAAAATTACAGAAGCAAAATCCCTCTCCTGTACTTGAACTCGAACTCGACGAAGATGCCATACTAACATGTAACGAGTTTTTTGTAGGGATAGAGAAAGGTGTACAAGGCTTAGGACGACATTGTATGTTGGTATTTGTAGGATGAAATAGAGTCGTTGGACGGTTAGCCGTTGAAGAATGACCGTTACCAGACTACACGTATAAGCTAAGCGTGTATCTACACGTATAAGCTAAGCGTGTAGATACACGCTTAGCTTATACGTGTAGATACACGCTTAGCTTATACGTGTATCTACACGCTTAGCTTATACGTGTATCTACACGCTTAGCTTATACGTGTAGATACACGCTTAGCTTATACAAACACTTAGACCTTGTCTTAGCTAATCTAATTTTGTGTTTTAACTAGGCCCAATGTTACAAAAACAATCTAAACCCTAAGTATACTAGATAAGTCTAAGTGTACTAGATATAATGAAATACTATAGTACATAAGTCTAAGTGTACTAGATATAATGAAATACTATAGTACATAAGTGTAACTATACTAGATATAATGAAATACTATAGTACATAAGTCTAAGTGTACTAGATATAATGAAATACTATAGTACATAAGTGTAACTATATGAAATATAATGAAATACTATAGTACATAAGTCTAAGTGTACTAGATATAATGAAATACTATAGTACACGCTTAGCTTAAGCGTGTTATTATGCATGGTGATTCATGGGACTACCATACGTTGTCCTTCTATTTTATGGTTCGATAACGTTATGTTGCTCTCTCATACACATAGGTAAGCATCAAACCACATAATAAACATGAACAAACATAGTAAACCAAATAAGATAAATACATAACTTTTACATAAATACTATGTACATATGAATCCTGTCTAATCCAAAACATAAAAAACTAATGTGGCTGCGAGCCACTACCTTCGCCAGGTTCCGTGACAGACTCACGAAACATCTAGGACTGGCGAGGTGGGGGTGGGGCCATGGGGGGAGGCTGCCCAATCAGCATATGCAGCCATAACGCCGCGTGTTGCTCGAACGTCCGTGTCGCCGCCTCAGGTGTGTGTAAATAAGTGCGGATATCACCGGCAACCACCTGAATGCGCTGTATAGAAAGCAAGTAATATTTGTCAAAATATTGCAAAATATAAAATTATAGATAAATCATTCAAATAATTCGACAAAAGTTAGCGTACCGCGACTGCGTCAACGCCTGGAGGGACGTGGATAAGGCCGACCGGACGATCACGTCTGACTGAACCGGGATCGACCAATGGATGAGAACACTCGTCATACCAATATAAATAATCGGCAGACATGTCCCACCCATGTGTCGCAACCGATCCCTGGAGGTCAATCAGGGGTCTCGGGTCTGCATCCCAAGCCAGTAGAAGCTCATCCGCAAAACTCACCTCGTATCCCTTGATTTCCGCTTTCCTGACGACCTTGGCCGGCTGAATGGGCAGAACTGGGATAGGCTGCATCATCCCAAACTGCCTGAGGACTCTGTCCGGGTGGTACGGCTCCTGAACATCTACAATGCACAGTATACCGCGAAACCTGGCAGGAGCTACCTCAGGAGCCTGGAAGTCCAACCCCACCCAGGGGGTCCAGGTAATCTGTAAAGTCAAATAGGCAAAGTGAATACATATATACTAAAATAAATTAAAGACTAAGATATCGAAAATTATGTGTACTATTCTACCTCCTCGTATCTCATGCGGTCCAACATGGGGCGTATGGCGATCAAACGACCGGTGTCTCTACTGTTCGGCACCTCCACGGCACCAGAAACAGCTCCTCCAAAGGCCTGAGGGTTCGTGACATATTGTTCCCGAAAATGTGGAAAATATGCCCAAACTCAGCACTGTAAATGAATAACTAAGGACATTAATGACCAAAATATTAAAACGTAACTTAATATTTGACTAATCTATCTAATATCTTACCCTGATCAGAATCCCGCACAATGCAATGCCCTGTGCTCCACGCCTAGACGCCTGTCCCAAGTTGCGGTAGACGTATGCTAGAATCCCAGCTCCCCATGCAGTGTCGCATGTGACGTCGTGGTCAAACAAAAGCGCCAACCACTTCTGCTTCGCGGCGTTAGTGGACTTGTCCACCAGTACAGTCGAGCCGAGAAGCAAGAAGAGGTAGTACGTAGCAATAACGCCCTCGTCACGAACCTCACTCCTCATCCAGGCCTCCAGTACTGTAGTCTCTAAATGCCCCAAAGGAATACCACCAGCTGTGTGCCATCTCCTCACCTCCTCCTCAGCAACGCCCAGATCAGCACATATGCGCTGTCTCACTGTCGGCTCATCGAGGTCTGAAGTGCAGCTCCTCCCACGTATGGGAACCTGTAAGATCTGGTGAATATCAGCAAGGGTGATGGTCATCTCTCCGAAGGGCATATGAAATGTGTTCGTCTCGGGATGCCATCTCTCCACAAATGCCGAAATCAACGCCGCATCCATGCTGCATGCTATGCCTAGGGTGCGTAGACCGGTAAGCCCGCTCCGCTCTGCCAGCCTAAACCACGTATGTGGCTCAGGGCTAATGTAATGCTCGTGTGTAGAACAATGGGCTGTGCGGAAATGGATCCTCAGAATCTTACGACTCTGAATTAACGGTATTTAAAATTAGTATACAATTTCGAGTAAAAAACATTTATAGGTAAAACACATAAACTAAAAAACCTAAAACATACCAGGTCCTGCTCTGCCTGACGACGGGCTACCCCGCTACGACGAGGCTCCGCCTGCTCGGCAATCTGAGGAACAGGAGCATCCTCAACAACTGCAACGTCTCCTCTACGTCTCTGTCTCCTCTGCTGTACATGAGGCGGCATCTGCGGAAGTGCCTCAGGAGCGGGCTGAGGTATAGGACGGTTCCAGGCATCCAAGGATGGTAAGTATGTACAACAAATGGACCGGGAGGAGGTGGAGAAGAAGGACCAACATGAGGTGGAGAAGAAGGACCAGCATGAGGTGGAGAAGAAGGACCGACAGAAAGTGTAGAAGAAATATCGGCAGAAGGTATAGAAGAAGGATCAGCATGGGATGGAGAAAGGACAGGAGTAGGTATCGACCCAAAAAAAGGCAGGGAATGAAAAAATGGAATGTCGTCCGTACTCAACTCCTGCGTCGGTAATGTAGGCTCCACAGACTCAACAAAGTCATACCCTGCCCCATGACGCGACTGCTCCTCAACAGCCTCATCATCAACCGTCATGGGCTCAGCTACCAAGTCCTCGGCGTCCTCCAAATAGTCATCATCAGCGGTGCCGGTCACAGGCGGCTGCGAAGATACCGCACTAGACGACAATATATCAGTACTCACAGTAGCGGCGCGGCGACGAATAGACTCCGATATACCAACACGCCGGGTGCGGTCAGCAACAATAGGTGTCGGCTCCGTTCGCCCAGTAGGGGTGATGACCGCCAATATACTCTAATTTTTTAGATACTATTTTAATTAGGGACTAATTAATACATTTAGGAACTTAAATGATTAATTTTAGAATTTATTATACTTGTTATTTTCTAAATATACTATACGAGCCAATAATTCTAATCTATAACTACCTAATTTACGAAAATTAGGGACTAATTATTTACTAAATTTTTCTATTTCAAATTAACAACATTATTTACTAAATTATTTACTAAATTAATTTTAGAATTTACTAAATTATTTAATAAATTATTTGCTAAATTAGAGACTAATTATTTACAAAAACAATTACGATAATAATGATCAATTTAAAATTTAAAATAATATCGCTCGTAGACCGATTTGACTCGATCCGGGCATCATCGGAGTTGTATCCGCTAGGTCTCTAGCTCGACCTCCCCTTCCACCACGGGTCCGAGCTCCGCCGGAAACCACCAAGCCCTCCTCCTCCTCCTCCTCCTCCTCCTCTACCGCCATCCACGCAGACATTTCGCCGGAGCTCGCACCACCGGCGCCGGAACTACCTCCGCCGCCTGCAGTCGCCTCTGCGCCTCCTCCAGCAGCCTCCGCGTCTCTCGACGTCGCGCCCCCGGTCGCCCCTTGCTCCAGATTTCCGGCTGCCGCTCCGCCGCCGCTTTTGGACCTCTCTCCGCCGCCAATGAACTCGCCCAAACCATCCTAATCACAATCCATGCCTAATTTCAAACAATCAAAGCAAATGGAGGAGAGATTTCGTCGAAATCGTTTTCGAATTTTTTAGGTTTTGAACGCGTCGGGAGGAAGAAGACGAAGTGGAAACTTAAGCGTCTAAAACAAGACGCCTAAGTTAGGCGTCTGGTTTTACTGGGGAATGGGCAAAGGCGGCCGGCCCAATAACCCATATAACCACACGCCTAGATTAGGCGTCTGGACAGACGCCTAAGTTAGGCGTCTGGGTTTACTGGGGAATGGGCAAAGGCTATTGGGCTGGCCCAATAACCCATATAACCAGACGCCTAATCTAGGCGTATGGTTAAACGCCTAAGCTAAGCGTGTGGTTCATACATGTTTTCGAAAATGGCAAGAATACCCCTCCACGCTTAGATTAGGCGTGTAAAATCAGACGCTTACCTTAAGCGTTTAGAATAGCGTCCATTTAGATAATTTTCCGCGTGTATTTAGCATGTCCGTAGATTTAAAGAGTAATCCCTAACAAACTATTTAAACATAGATTAGTAATAACCCGAACAGACAGGTCAAAGGGCTTGATTCCTTTACCCGTCTTTAAGTAAAACTATAATCGAATTTTGAATTTTTATACTGATTTAAATTATTATTTTTTTGGCAGCAGGCTAGAATTGGGTCTCCATCCTAAGTGGATGGCAGACCCAGATCATCCCTACGGATGATCCGAAAGAACTCCAGCGCGGCCTTCCCGGCTGGTGAGGATAAAGCTTGAAGCTGAAAAGTCCTGATAATAGCATCAGGTATAAGGGACCCTTGAACGTAAGGCAACGCGGCCCGTATCCAATCTAAATTTAATTCATTGGAAGCTAGAAAGTCGGCTGCAGTGTTGGCTTCCCGAAAAGTGTGAAATACTTGAAAAGAATAGAACTTGTTGAGAAGATGTTGTATATCATCAATTATTGTTCGTATTTCCCAGGGAATTTTCCAAACTCTCTTAATTGCATTAATGACCGATAAATTATCGCCTTCTAGAATAATATTCTTTATCTTATATTGGATTGCGACTTGTATTCCTTTTAATGCCGCTAGGGCTTCCGTTTTCAGTATGTTATGGCGTCCAATATGTGAATTGTTGACGAAAAGAATCTTACCATCTGAGTCTCTACAAATGTAGCCTATTGAAGAATGATCTGATTTGGCTGATCCATCGAAATTAATCTTACACCAACCCGGAGAAGGTTGCTTCCAAGTTTGGTTACGAAGTAAACGACGAATTCGTTTTCTTGTTCCTTTTGTATGATCTTGTTGTGTCATAGCTGTCTTCCAATTAATAAATTGAAAATAAGTTTGTTCAGCTATCTGTTTTGGTGATGTTACTTTCTTTCGAAAATTCATATTATTTCTAGCTGTCCATATATTATTCCAGAGGAAGATAAGATGTATGACGTTTTGATGCTGAATTGTTTGGTTAACCAAATTTGTGAAGTCTTGTATGAAGTCAGCACTTGCAATCATAGAAATATTCTATCCTGCAATGGTATTGAAATGTTGTATTGCTTGTCTGGTATATAAGCATTCGAAGAAGAGGTGTTCTCGTGTTTCAGACGTTGAACTACAAAGGGCACACTGATCTGTAATTCTATGAAAATGTCTATTCAATCGTTCCGTTGTGGGTAGTGAGTCGGATACCGCCTTCCAGATAAAGTTTTGAAGTCTAGGAGGAATATGTTGTTTCCAAATCCATTCAAATAAATTTGTATTGGTAGTATGATTGGTGGTTGAAGATAGATTTCTTGCCGATGCAATTGAGAATGTTCCCGTAGCAGTTGGAGTCCAAACAATCCTATCTTCTGTCTGATGGATCGGGATGTGAATGTTGAGAATATGTTCTATAATATGGGATGGAATCTTTTGTTGTAATTCAATTGTGTTCCAAGATCCATCCGAAGTGATATATTGTTCTACTTTTTCATGTTTATAATGTGGATTGTATGTGGGTAGTTCTGAAAGAAGAATGTTAGGAATCCACCTATCTGTCCAAAAATGAATTGATTTCCCATTTCCCACTTCCCATTGTAGCGCATTCTGGAAGGCCTTTCGGAGATGCAACAAACGACCAAATTCCTAGGATTTTGGTTTTTTGTTGTTTAATGTTAAAATGTCATCGTTGTCCAGGTACTTTTCTGTTATAATCCGAACCCAAATATTTTCTTTATCTGTGAGTATCTTCCATAATAATTTCATTTGCAATGCATTGTTAAAATCTTCAGCTTTATGTATTCCCAAGCCCCCTTGTTGCTTTGGTTTACAAATGTTATCCCAGGATAAGAGTGGTGTGTATTTATTCTGACTTTTATTCCAGAAAAATTGTTTATTAATATCATCAATTTGTTTGCAGATGCCTTTTGGAAGTGAAAAGCATTGCATTAAATGATTTGTCTTAGATAATAAATTTGATTGAATCAAAGTAACTCTACCTGCTTGAGATATGGAGTTAGCTTTCCACTTAGACAATTGATTCCTCAGGCTTTGTATTGCATAATTAAAGCATTCATTCTTTACTCTGCCACACACGATAGGAATACCTAAATATTTTTCCATTGAGTTTGTAACTTGGAGATTTAAGAGTGATGCTAACTGTTGTTTCTTACCCCTATCAATATTGGGCGTTGTTTGGAATGTACTCTTATGGTAATTTATTGATAAACCTGAAAGTTCCAAAAAATTTTGGAGCATCCGTTTAATGTAGAGCATGTTTGTTGTTGAAGCGTTTGCGAAGATAAGAGTGTCATCAGCAAAACATAAGAATGGAATACGAGTTCCATGAGGGGATAGTTGAATGCCAACTTTAGGAGATCGTTGTAATGCTTCATGTTGTAAAGTCCGAGTTAGATATTCCATAGCGAGAATAAAAATGAAGGGAGCAATAGGATCTCCTTGTCTAAGGCCGCATTTAGGTTTGAACGTTGGACCTGGTTCGTTGTTGACTAAAAATGAGAATGAAGAAGATGAAATACACGTCATTAGTAACGAAATCCATCTCTGATGGAATCCAAACTTTTGCAGAATGTGAACTATAAAAGGCCATTGTAACTTATCATAAGCTTTTTCCATATCCAGTTTTAATGCCATCCATCCACGTTTACCTTTTTTATTTTTATGGAACGAATGAAAGACTTCATGTGAGATTAGTATATTGTCGAAAATAGATTTATCTTGAACAAAGGCCCCTTGGCAGGGATGGATTAGTTTTGAGAGTATACTCTGTAATCGATTGGCCATAAGTTTTGTAATTATTTTATAAATTGTAGTGCATAAACTGATTGGTCGAAAGTGGTTAATTGTCTGTGGATTATCAATTTTTGGTATTAGTGCTATGAATGATTGGGCACAATCAGATAGCAAAATATTGGAATGGAAGAAGCTTTGAACAGCTTTAATTACTGACTTCCCAACAATTGGCCAGTATGTTTTGTAGAATTCAGCGTTAAATCCGTCTGGTCCTGGTGTTTTATCATTAGGTAAAGTATTTACCACTTTCTTAATCTCTGCGTCAGTTGGTTGTTTAGTTAACATATCATTTTCCTCGTTTGAAACAAGCGTTGGAATGATGTCTAAGTCTGCATTTGAGGTTTGTCGTACATGATTAGTATTGAATCGTTGCTGAAGATCCTTTGTAATTTCCCTTTGAATATCTTCCTGATCAAAATAAATGTTATTATCTAGAGCGTGGTAGGAGATCATTTTTTGTTTACTAGTTCTAATTTTAACTAAGTTCTGGAAATATTTTGTATTCTTATCATTTTCGTTAATATGTTTATCCTTTGCTCGTTGTTTCCAATATGTATGTTGGAATTCTAGGAGCTTATTATATTTTTGGAGGTGTCTAATATATTTGTGGTATATATTGTTATTGTGTTGATCGGCCAGGTGATCTTCCTGAAGTTGTTTTAACTTGGATTCAGTCTGTTGTAATTGCTCGAAATTGTTGTTATTATTCTTTCTTAACCAGCTTTTTGTCGCTGATTTAAGTGCTTTTTGTTTTGAAAAGAGCTTATACATTAGATATCCGTGGTAACGAAATTTCCACACCTTGTCAACTAATAACTTGTAATTAGGATTTTGAATCCAAATATTTTCAAACCGAAAGGGGTAATTTTTTGTTGTAATATTATTTCCCAGATTAAGTATAATACAACAGTGGTCAGAGGTAGTAAAAGGGAGGTGCTTGAGTGTGATTGAATCATACCATTGTAATAACGGCGGTTGGAGTAATACCCGATCCAGACGTTCGAATGTGGTTAATTGTTGAATTGTCGATTTGCGCCATGTAAAAGGAAAACCTGTAAAGTTAATGTCAATGAGTCCATGATGATTAACTATGGAGTTGAGACGGTTGAATCTAGTAGCAGTAATGGTTGCACCTCCTTGCTTGTCAGCAGATGTCAAAAGTTCATTTAAATCTCCTATGAGTATAAACGGTAGATTGAAGGAAGAAATGATATCGTTAATTAGAGTCCAAAATGAATCTTTTCTATCCTCTCGGCTGGGAGCGTAAACAAAAAGGAAGAGAAAGGTTTTGTTGTGGTCCGAATATTGCACAGCAATTATGTTGTTTTTCGCATATTTTATCTGAAATGATTGTTTGGGTATTCCTGATGAGAAGAGCAGCCATAAACCTCCTTTCGAACCATCTGCAGGAGAAATGATTAGATTACTAAATCCTAGTTTGTGCAAGAATCGATTAGTAGGTAGATCATTTGATTTTGATTATGCTAAACAAAACAAATCGATGCGGTTGTTCCTTTTATGGTATGAAATTTCACTCCAAAAGTGGGGTCGAAGGATTCCACGACAATTCCAATATGCAATATTCATAAATAATGATTGTGAAAAAATGAGAAATTTCTTTTTTTGTGGTTGTAATACATTTTTGTTATTTTTATTTTGTCGAGTTGGTCTAAAATATGAGATGGATAATAAATGTTTAGAGACATGACATTAATCTGAATATGTAGAGTTTCTTGATAGAAGAAGTAATGATTAATTTTTTTAGAAAAAAACCCACATACAAAATCATGATGATCTATGTGAGGGGGTCTGGGGTAGTAATGATGGTGTGGGAAGTAGGCCTGATAATTGTAAATTTGTAATTGCCATGTGTTAGTATAAGTGGTAACATTGAGTGATTTGCTGTCATGTAGGCTAACTTGGTGTTTCCACGTCAAACATGGTAAAGAGCTGCAGTGGGGGAAATGCAGAATGGTGTTTGCTGGAATAGATATGGGCCGAACCTCCAAAAAAAGAAAATGCCCAAAGATAAGATTGGAAATTAAATTGCGGTAGAGAGCGGCCCAAGATTTACTTGTTTTCTTATACATATGGAATTTAGGGTAATTAAGCAAACCCAACCCGAAGGGTTTCGTAGCACAGCAGTAATGGTGGTTGGATGAGAACCAAAAGACAGGCTGTAACAGCTCATTGTAAAATACTAAGGAATAGTTTTCATACCAAATATGATGCTGGTGTTGTTGAAAATAAGTTGAAAATTTGAGAAGCAATACCAAACTATCAATTTCCAAATTGTTAAACATACATAGGTTTCCTAAACATTGATGATCTGCAGAATCAAAATTTTTTAACTGAAAGGGAATAGTAGAGTACCTGAATTTGGAGCAAACATGTTGGAAGTTGGAGCAAATGGTAATACAAATTTTCATAAACATGTTGGAAGTAAGCATGTATATATAATTGGTAATATAATAGGGTATTATAATAGTGTTTATAGTAATTTGGTAAATTGTATTTGTATGGATCTCTTTACCCCTTTCTACGGCTGCACATAACAACATTGAAGACAGAAAAAGGAAGAGAAGAGAAGAGAATAGATTACCTGGAGAATCTTCTTGGCTATTCAACGGCATAAGCAAGTTGAAGGATTGAGCAAACTTGTATATATCATTGGTGGTATAATAGGGTAATATAATAGGGTATATAGTAATTTGGTAAATTTTGTTTGTATGGAGAGATTTTAATTGTAACAGTTGTTTCCTCCCTATTGCTACAGAGAGCAACATAGAAGATTGAGAGGGGAGGAGCTCACCTTGGCGGACTTCTGGGCGGATTTGGCAGTCCAGGTGGCCGGAAAGACCACCTGACTGGGGAGGCATCAGGAGATGCAGCAGCTAGCTTGTTGTTTAGGAGAGAGGAAAGAGGGGTAATATAACACATTGGAAAATTAACTCTAAATAATACCAACAATCACTATTGAACCAAAAATAATACGAACTTAAAAAATTATAAAAGCGTACCCGAACTATGTCAATATTAACCCAAAACGGTATGGTCCATTTTTCATGATAAAATCTTCGGTGAAAATGTTGTTGTAGCACCAGAAAACATGAGTTGACAAAAAATTTTCACACATCAGCTCATATATATATATATATATATATTAAAAAACAGAAAAGAAAAAAAATCAAAATCAAAAGAATGAACTTCTTCAACAATTTACATCTAATGAAGCACAAACCTAAAATTTCATCAATTAGTTTTATAACGATGGCAGAGATTGACTTTCAGACCTTCCTCTTTGAGCGCCCACTTCGACTCTCTTCGAGGGACTTTTTTTTGTTTGTGTTTCAGTAGATACAAATTGTTGAAGAAATTATTATTATTTTCTTTTTTAATTATATAAATATGCTGATTTGTGGGAAAAAAATTGGCAGCTCATGTTTTCCGGTGCCACACCAGCATCTCCGCCGAAGATTTCACTGAAAAAATGGACCATATCATTTTGGGTTAATATTGACATAATTCTGGTACATTTTACAATTTTTAAAGTTCGCATTATTTTTGGTTCATAAGCAATAGTTGGTAATATTTAAAGTTATTTTTCCAAATACATTCTATGATATTTATTATAACAACCATAGGTCCATTAGACAAAAAAACAACAACCATAGGTCCATAGCAAATAAAAATATTTTGAAATTAAAAGCTGTAAACTCAAAAGTCAAAACTTGAACAAATAAGGTCAAGGTAGTTATTAGATCAAACAATTAAGAGAGATGGGAAACATGTATATTTGTATATGATCAATTCAACTTAAAGATTGAATGATACAACACAAATAAAATGAACAATAACTTTCCTCTCATGATGCATTTATGGGTTTTTTACAAAAGGATTGAATGATACAACACCAATTTCCTCACTAACTTGTTACCCCTCACAAAATGCACAATAACTATCTCCATTGTCACAACAAAAAGTACCAAGTCTAAACTCTAGATTGATGATCACTCTCTAACAACACTTTGGGGATGAAGAACTCCAAACCCATTTAAATAGCTAGGCCTGGGAAGCTGCAGTGGTTGTGTGAGTAGAAGATGAAGTGGAGGAGGAAATACACCGAGCACCATCAGCTGATAGCTTCTGCTGTGCTCTCTGCGCCAGGGTGGCGGCGCTTGCCTGATGAGGTGGCAATGCCAGCTGGGCAGCGTACTCTGCTGGAGGCACCCATATGCCCCCCACCACCACAAACTGAGGAGCCTGTGGGCTCGCGTTGCCGTGGACTGCTGGAGCCGGTCTTCTAGTGTGTAGCCGATATTTCTGAAAGGCGCAAATGATGGAGGAAAGTTACTACACATTCAATAAGAAATCTTCAAAAGAAGTGATTCCCAAATCAATGTTATTTATCATGTACAAAATTGTGTCGAATTCAGTGGATCAATTTTCGGGTGACAAATTTGTTGAGATATCTATCCCTGGGACTAACTAAGCCTAATATACAAGGTTGGTGAACTACTCCTTCTATTGCCAATTGGTTTTAAAATGTAACCGGCTTATGTAGTGAGCACCTGCACGGTGAACATTAGATAGTAACACCCAAGATTAGCATTTATCAAGCAAGATTTTTCGCCTTCATATATGGAGTACATTATTTCATATATGTAGGCATCAGTTACAAAGTATTGCTTCTCAATTCAGGACTCATAATTTGGCACTATTATGTTAATCCTTGCATTTGGCCCAAAAATCTAGTTTACCCAAGTTGTAATCCATTTGCAATAACAAATGTGTAATGAAACCTAAAAATAGGAAGGAATTCACAAAAGCACAAACCTGCAAATGGCTCTTGACTTCATCATTTGTAAGCCCATCCACCTTCATGAGCTCCTTAATTTGCTTGGGCGTTGCAACTGCAAGAAATTATTAATCACAATCAACATTGATCAATTAATCAGCACAGCAACAAAATCAAACAATCTAAACTCTAAATTGGAACCTAATTATAGCTAAATTATGAAATTAAACTTACCATGAGACCCACCAAGTTGCTGAAGAGAATTCAAAAACCTCCTATGCAACTCCGGCGACCAGCATCTCCTTGACTTCCTCAGCTGGCCCTCTCCTTCCTTACCGGCCGCCGCCTCGGCGGTGGAGCTCACGGAGGCCACCGCCGGAGCAGGGGTGGAGTCCACCTGGGTGGCCTTCTGCTTGTTAAATGGTTGAAATGCACCCCCATTTCTCTTCAATTCCACAACTGACACCTTTGTGGGTTTGCTAATCTGATGCTCCTGCACCCAAAAATTCAATCTTTATACTCCAAATCAACCCAAAAAAAAACAAAACCCATTTATGAAAAAGCACTCAAGTTTTTGGATTTTAGCAACCCAAACCTCATTGGTGGTAGGTGGATCTGGGGCTTGGTTCCAGAGCTGAGCAGATCTAAGCCAATCTGATTTCTTCCCGGAACCGGATTTATCATCATTGTTGTTGAATTTGGTGGAATCGTTGTGAGATTCAAGCTCACCATTATCAGCATCATCATCTCCTTCTTCTTTTGCTTGTTCTGATGAGTAGCTCCTCTTAATGGGCATGAATTCCTCAAATACAGGCCCATCGCTGGTGGTTTGTTCAGAGCACTCAGACTGCCCGTTTAAACACTCGGTGGTTGTTGCGGCGGCGACGGCGGAGGCGTCGGTTGTGCCTGATATTTGCCCTTTACATGCCTCAATAGCTGCCAAACCCACCAGCAAATTTCAGTAAAAGATTTAAAATTTTCAACCCACTTTCACAAATGGTAAAAAAGAAAGAGAAATTTCATTTGGAAAGACAACATTTTTTTTTTAATTTTGGGGGTGAAATTACCTCGAGTAACAAGCTCAAGACAGAGAGGAAGCTCGCGTTGAAACATCTCGATCTTACGCCTTTCTTCCTCCAAGGCATTGAGGTAGCCATGGCATTTCTGCAACTTTTCTCTGCAATCCATCATGGGCTTGTTCTGTTTGTTGAAATCAGATTCTATCTCTCTGTGTTTTGTTACTGGTTTTTGAGGTGAAAAGGGTACACGAAAAAGCAGACGGTTTAGGTGAGAATGGGGAAGAGGAAGACAATTGAGTTTGGACGGTCTTATCTCTTAAGAGGAATGGGGAGAAGAAGAATAAAAGAATCTTTTGCAGGATCAGAAAAAGGGAATAAACTTTAGACCCATGTTTAAATACTCGCTAATTAAGTTGATTTCTGTAATAGGAGAGCAAAAATGGGATGAAGGGTCGAACAACAGGGGTATCAATCAAGGTCGGGGCGTCGCGTTACACGCGTTGCATTCTAACTTTTTATTATCTTATAGAAAGGCAAGAAACACGCATACACAATTATATAAACTTTATAAAGGCCAGGAAAACCGATCTAATGGAAAATATATCTTATGATTCAGTAGAAAGAAGTTATTGGTAAATTTGGTAGGTGAAATTATAGAAATGGGATAGACTATTTACTCTTTTTTGGTAAACATAGACTATTTACTCTTTTTTCTTTGAGAATCTACTATATAACTACTAAATACAAATATCGATTGAGTCACATGGCGCTTTCAGAATGAGTCCGAATTTTACGCTGTCACGTGGCGTCACGGTATTGAATTGGACACGTAACGTCCTGTGATTTTTTTTAGATTTATTTATTTTAAAAATTAAAAAATTATAGTAATAGATTCCTACACTTATCATACTAATATTATTTACAATAAAATCTTTCCAAAATATACAATAAAATATTCTGTAATATTTGTATTATAAAATATACTCTTACCTTATATATTAAGATCACGATCTTTTTTTCCTTCTTATCTGTCAATATTGCCTATCCAACATAATATTGATTAAATACATTCTCTTATCATATCTGAGATAATTTAATATCTTTACTCTTACTCTATTAATATCATATATATGATATATGATCCATTTTATTCTAATATGCCATTAAATATTTAAATATCCTACCTAAAACAGTAGAATTAAGAATTGATTACGGTCGGGATATTCATCTAGTGAGTTAAAAAAAGCTTAAATGACGAAATATTTTAAACATCAGAAGTAAAGCTAATAATTATGCTATTTTAATTTTACCAAGAGAATTGTATTATATCAATGTGAATATAAACGTCCTTGAAAATCTGAAACAATAACTTATGATATAAAATGGCGAGTCGTTTTTTTTTTCGTTTTTAAGTAGAATGTTCATTATGATGATAAGTAGTCGATTAGGAGAACTGCTATGTCACTACAGGGTATACTCCTCTTCACTTCATGTTTCATTATTCATATTGCATGTTCTGGGGCATAGATATTCAACCCCTATTTATTATGAATCGCCAAAGTCTTCCTCCTTCTCCATTGTTCCAATCAAATCCAAAAAATGAGAAATCAATCAAAAGTCAGTGGACCTGAATTGAATCATTACTATATAAGCTATTCTGATATTAAGATTCAATATAGATGAAATCGTGGAAACGAACCTTTGATTTCCTTGGACCACGTAAGAATTCGTCGTCCGGTTGAATCTTCTTGTTCCTGGATGCTCCATAAAAAAATCGCTATTCCTTTCCCCCACCGAGAAAGGTTCATTCCAAGTCACAAGAGCAATCTTTTTTTTTTATGGTAATGCAATGCAAGAAGTCGGAAATCAGGTTGTTTCTGATAATGAAAAGAGTTTTTATTTTATGTGAAATTTATGAAAACCCGAAACAATAACTTATGATATAAAATGGTGTAGCCGCACGATATCTTGAGAAAGTGAATGCAAGGAAATAGTAGGAGGTTAGGAAATGAGAGACTCAAATAAGAAATTTTCTATTTTTTTGCTACAAATCTTAAAATGTTATAAAGAGAATATATGTATTAAGGGTAAAGAAGGAAACTAATTGCCAATCTCATAATTCGATCAATCTATTCAAAAACCTAAATGAAAAGCACTCTCTTTTATCCTCTATCCCCCTAAAAACGCCGCTCAACCCTAAACCTAAAGCAAACTCATCGATGCACCAGAGAATCGATCCTGAACAAAATCTCTGCAACAATCCAAGCTCTCTTCCTCTCAATCGGAGCTCTTGACCTCCTTTATCCTCTTCACGAGTGGAAATTTGGCTCTGCTAAGCTTAAAATCACACTTCCTGCGCGAGATGTTCCTGCTTTAGGGCTCAGATCTGGGGCTTCCATCTCTAGCCACATCGATTTGTGCAGAAGAATTCCTTCTCCCTCCATAATTCCGAGCTTTGATCACTCTTGCTGGTTTGGAAGGCGGCCTCTTAACCTCATGCTCTCCTCTATAGCCTCTTGGTTTGGCTTAGGTTTCAGTCATGGATCTCGATTATGATCTCTGGTCTTATGGGTGCAATTGGCGCCGCTCTCTTCCAACCTTCTCTGGTCACTCCGTCTCTGGAGTTCCACGTCGTTGCTCGGTGGTCTTCCCCGGTGTTGGGGTCAGATCTGTAACGCCTCATTTTTTTGGGTTATTCGGCCAAGTTTCGGGGTCGAAACTTCTTTTAAGGGGGAAGTGATGTAATACCCCTCATTTTTAGTAAGGGTATTTGGTAGACCTGGGTAAACTCGGGCTGGCCCACCCGGCCCGACCCTCCCGTCCGCATAAATGGACGGGTATGGACAGATTCACAAGCCCTAAAGGGCCGAAAATACCCGGTCCGAGTACCGGGAGGGCCGGGTATGGACAATGCATCAAGCCCTGTAGGGCCGGTAAGCCCGGCCCGTATATAATATATAAATAATTAATAATTAATATTAAACTAATTAAATTATTACTATTTTAAAAAAAAAATCAGTTTTTTTAATTCTCTCTTTTTTTTAAAAGATTTTAGGATTTACCCTAAAATCTCTAATCCAGTAATGTATCTAATCTGAGATCTCTCACTCCGCCTACTTCACCCTCTTTGTCTCTCCTCCTTCCCAAATCCAAATCGCCAGATCAACTTCTCGCTCACCTCTCTAGCCCGCCTCCTTCAATTGCTCGTTCACCTCTCCTCCACCTTTGGTCCTCACTCCGCCTCCAGCCTGCAATCGGAGCATCTCTCGGAGTCTCTCCTTCACTTTGCAGCATCTCTCGGTTCTCGCAGGTCTCCTTCAGTCTCTCGGAGTCTCTCCTTCGCAGGTCTCCTCCAGCCTCTCAGAGCATCTCTCGGAGTCTCTCCTTCACTTCGCAGCATCTCTCGGCTCTCGCATGTCTCCTCCAGCATCTAAGGCCTTCGGTCCTCACTCCACCTCCCTTCGGTAAGTCTCCTGAACGGCTGAACCTCTGTTTGCTGACTGGTTTAGGCCTTTAGGGTTATCAGAAATGTTATTGAAAGGATTGGATTCGGGTCTACTATTTTATTGGCTGAACATCTAAAGCTTCTAGGTTTGTTGGCTGAACATCTGTTTAGTTGATTAGGGTTGCAAAAATAGATTGGATTCGGGATATCAGGAAAGGGAAGTCAGAATACAGATTTTTTTAGGATTATGATCTAAACCGGGTCCCGGCGGGCTACCCGAGCCCGGGAATACGGACGGGCTTGGACAATTGTCCAAGCCCTAATCCCAGGCTTAGCCCGGCCCGGGTCTGGATAAACGGACAAAAATATTAACTTAGGCCCGGACCGTATCCGGCCCGAGCCCGGAAATGCCCAGGTCTAGTATTTGGGTAATTTCCCCAACCCTCGTTCTGTAATCGTGTCGCTTTCGGAGAAGTTTGGATTTTCTGTAACGTGTATGATCTCTGTAATATTTCCCTGAGTGGTATAAAATACATTCGATGTATTTTCGCGGCTTAGAATATTTGTTTGGGTACAAATATATAATTTCCGGGACTCAAACCCGTGCTAAATCCTTCCCTGAGCAAACGGACGCGGAAAAGGGCATTTTCGCGACCGCAAAAGCATTTCCGCGACCGCGGATAAATGGCACTCAGAGAAGCTGGGCAATGGAATTTTCCGCGACTGCGGAATAATGCATGCATGCGACGCCTCGTCTTCCTCTGTGCCTCGTCGAACGCATCGCCGTCGATCCTCTGAGATGTCGTCGATCTGGTCGGGGGGCTGCTCCTCCTTTGGCTATAAATGGGGGCCGAGTTGGAGGGTTTTGGGCATCCGAAAATCAGATCTCCCCCCTCTCTCTCTCTCGTGTTCTTCATCGCCGGAAATTTGTGGTGTCGCCGGAGCTCTCGCCGGAAGTTGTGGTGGCCGTGGGGTGGTGCATTGGAAGCGCGGTGAGGATAGGAGTCGAAGCTCTCTCGCCTCGAGCCCCGTCGTGTCGTCGCCGGTGAGAATTTAGCCGAAAAGGGGTCGCCAAGTTCACGGCCGCGACCATGGACGATGTCCAGTCGGCCGTGACCGCGAACATGAATTGTCGCGACCGCAGATGATGTCCAGACGTCCGCGACCGCGGAATCCAAGCCGCGACCGCGGTTTGCCTTAGCAAACGCGATCGTGGCCTTGGACAAACCGGTCTCGGACGGGACCCTCGTTCTTTCGGTTCCGTTCATTTTTCCTTAGATTCATATTATTAATTGTCGAATCTAACCTAGGATTTCGTCGTGGGTCGTTGTCGTAGGAATCTGTAATCCTATTTCCGTTCCCGTTTCGGACCCAGAAACCCGTCGTCGCTCAATCGTTCGTCTAGACTAAGGCAAGTGACGGTTCGCTCTTACTTAGCATTCCATGTTTCCATTAATTATCGATTGTTTTTAATTGTTAATTAAATTGGGATGAAGGTTGTTTTCGTTTGGGAACAGTTTTGATAAACGTATGTGATATAAAAAGTGATATTATAATAGGTTGTATATACTGCTAGAAACAACGCTATTATATATGTTATTGCCATAATGGTATTGATGTGGACTATTGTGTGGTTTTAACTGTTTAGTTAGAACGGGTATTCGTAGGAACGCTATGTACCTTGCGAGGTCTAGTCGTTTCTTTATAACTGGTATTAGGAGGATTTTTCCCTAGTACTTTCTCTGGTCATGACTGTACCCTTACTCAGGGTAGGTGCACACAGCTGGTGCCGACACTCGGGATTTATCCCCTCCGATATCTCTCGTGTTGAGATGATATATCTTAAAAGCTTATAACGTAATTGTGCGTTTTGGAATTAAATAAGATAAGTGCGATTATGCACATAATTAATATACCCTCGGGCGAGAAGTACGACGTGAAAACCGCCCGGACTTCGATTAAAGTAAGTCCTCCTTCCAAATCTGAATTCGCATTGCGCGGTGAGGTTGGTCGTGGACCCAAATGGACAAGTCTTTTTAAAAAACGCTTGTGCGAAATTATAACGTTCCCGAACACTTGTCATACTTTCCGATAAGACTCAATCCTTTGGAGTCTTCTCTTCACACGTTTCCCATAAGACTTAATCTTCCAGAGTCTTCTCGTGATCTTTCTGTTTCGTATATTCCTGTAGAAGTATCAAGGTTTACTATCGTCATCGGCTTTCATTCGAGAAGCGATGGGTCTAACCTAATACGACTACTTAGAACCTTTCTATTTTACCCTTGCATAGTCTTTCATTAGACTAACCAACCGGTTATTTTCCCTTGCATGGTTGGCTGATGTCATCCGTCTCATACGGCACATCAGATAAACTCCCGTTCCGTGAAGGCTAGAATCCGACAATGAAGGCAGATGAAGTTTTTAAGAGTTTTATCAAGGTTGAAGATCCTAGGCGTGCGATCGCGTGATCAAGACCCTTATGTTATTTATTTAAGACTTCCGCTGTATTACACATATTCTGTATTTCTGTTGTATTTGGAATTTACGGATGTAATCCCGAGACTTTGGTTTCAATAAAGATTATGATATTTCATATTATCAATGTATTTTATGTTTTGTACACAGTAGTTAAGCCTTGGGTGGCTTCGGATGTGAAATCTGAGGTCACTGGCGGTAATACTTTCAAGGTGATATTTGGGGGTGTTACAGATTTGGTATTAGAGCCGATTTTTTTTTTAAAACGGGTTGGGTTTCAAATCGTCTTACTGAAAGCAAAGATTTTATCAACCGTTTATCCATTTTTGAACTGAGAAAGTTGTTTAAATTCAAAAATTTTGAATTTCCGAATAAAACCATACTTGACTAGAAAATGTGTTGTTTTGAAATCTCTGCCATTCTAGTCGTGCCTTCTCTCCAGTCTGATATAGTAAGTTCGCTTCTATATTTAGAAAGACTAACTATTTCTCGTCGCCCCGCAGGATATGGGCGCAAACATCTCTCAACTGAGGAACCCGAAGGAAGCCGAGGTGGCCCCACCATCTCCAGTTAGGCTCGAGTTCCCGGTTCCCCCGTCGTGCTTTGAGGTCGGAGAACCCAGTAGTCCACCCGAGGAGGTGAAGACCGTACTCGAGGAGTCGGTGGTGTTAGTGTCCGACAAGGTTCCCGAGGCAGAGCCTGAAGCGGATCATTGGGAGGACACTGAGGAAGAAGAGCCGGCGGAGTACACAGGAGGGTACTTCGACGAGGACTTCGAGGTCGAAGAGGTTCTTGAGGAGGATCCCGAGGAGGACCCGGAAGAGGACCTTGAAGAAGACCCGGAGGAGAATCCAGAGGTGGACCCCGAGGAGGACCTCAAGGGGCAGGGCTACGAGTCTGATAGCTTGGCGCACTTGCTGGTGGACTGCGAGGATCCGGGGATTGAATTCATCTTCTCGAGTCCGGCGTCGCCACCTGAGCGGGTGTATTCGCCATTGTCTCCTGCCACTTGGGAGGCACTTGGTGTTGAAGGTATTGTCAGGTGGAGGAGTGGGCCGGTGATGAGTCTTGACTCGCGACAGGTGTTTCGCCAGAGTCAGATGGCTTCATCTGAGGCGCGTCGCCAGATGGATGAGGCAGTTGAGCATGCTCGAGGAATGGCAAGGCCGTGGGAGTCGATGGGTACACCAGTTGTGGTCCCGACTCAACAGGCCAGGCCAAGGCCCCGAGTACTGGAGGAGCGACTGGAGGAGTGGTCGAACGCCCTATACGACATGGAGGAGAGGACATACGAGACTGAGCTCAGTCTCTCCCGAATGCTTGGGGACGTCCACGAGCTCCAGGAGTATATCCGCCAAGCAAGGTTGCTATTCGACCCTTTGTATGAGGTGAACATGGAAGACTTCCAACCAGGATTTCTGGAGGAGTTTTGCTACCCACCAGGATCCGATAGGACTGTACCGAGTGTTTCCGCACCTAGGGAAAGGCCGAGGGCACCAAGGCCGAGGAATGAGCCGTGTGCTCCAGAGCCGAGTAGGGCAAGGAGTCCGACGCCAAACCCCGATGATAGACCCCGTTCGAAGAAGTTGTGCATGAGAGCTCCTGATTATAGGAAGCTTTTTAGGGCACTATGATGGGGGCCGGTGTTGAGCGCTTATCGTTTTTCTAGTGTTTTGTCGTTTCGTTTTGGTAGAATTGTAGTCTCCAGGCAATTTTGTCTTGTCGCTTGGGAGAGCTTTTCTATGTAGCCCCTTTTCAAACTCAGTTTCAAAGTTCATCAATAAAAGTTTACCAAGTCTGGTCTATTCTAAGTCGATTTCATATGTCGTGCATGTTGAAATGATATTAATGTTGCGAAATACTTGGAATTTGTCGGTAAACAGATGGTGAACACAAGGAACACCATTCGTGCTGGTGCTGGGCCAAGCAACAACCCCAGACTGAATTTAGGGAATGCCGTGAACCCAGTGGATGAGAACGAGTCAGTTTCTCACAACAATTCTGTGGGCAGTGACCAAGTTCCGGTCCACGCTCCAGTGGTATTCGATGCTGCGGCAATTGAGGCCATTCGGGGGATTGTGATGCAACCAGTCACCGATATTATGCGACCGATCGCGCCTCAGGCACAAGGTGTGCCAATTCCTCCTGTGGTTCCTAGATTCGAGGAGCCAGATATCCATGTACCCCATGAGGATGCGGCCAGGAACAGAGGCAATTATGGTCGAGTACTGAAGGCCATTAGCTCTATGAGGCCTGACATCTATGATGGGAAGGGAGAGCCAATCAGAGTGGCGTATTGGTTCTCGCACATGGAACGACTGTTCAGAAACGTCGAGTGCACAGAAGTTGAGAAGGTGCACATCGCTTCCCTTCAACTGAAGGAGGTGGCTAGTGAATGGTGGGAAAGCACCGGTCTAGCTGATCATCCTGGTTTGAACTGGGGAATGTTCAAGACGAATATGACTGATCGTTTATTTTCCCGGGCTATGAGGGAAGAGAAGCATAAGGAGTTCCTCTATCCGAAGACGGATGGATTGAAGGTGACTGAGCTTGCGGCCAAGTTCAATCATTTGTTGCAGTACGCTGGGCCGAAAGTGTCCAGTGAAGAGCAGAAAATCTAGCATTTTCACGAGTGGATGAATCCAGACATTAAGCCACTGATGGTGTGCCACGGATGCTCTACTCTGGAACAGTACGTGGACGCTGCCTACAAGTTGGAGGTGACTTTGGAGGAGTCGACGAAAAAGCGCAATCGCCAAAGACCAGCACAGAGCCAGCCTCAGGCAAGTGGGTTCAAGCGACCCGCGCCACCGTCAAACTTTGCCAAGTCGGGTCGGGCAAGAACGGAGATGACTCATGGAGGGTCTATGCAACATTCGGGTCAGGGCAAGAATCTGATCCAGTGCTACAACTGTGGTATACCCGAGCACAAGAGCAATGAATGTCCGAAGGAAAGGAAGACGTGCTTTGCCTGTGGGAAGGAGGGGCACTTGCAAACATTTTGTCCACAGAGGAGATAGAAAGGAGCTGAGTCACAGCAAGGGTCCTTTAGTCATAACAACCAACCCAGATTCAGATCAGTGGAGGCTCCTAGTTTTTCGACGCAGACAACTGCCCAGAACAAGGGGAAAGCCCCAGCTGCTTCAGGAGGTCAAGGTCAGCGACTCTACGAGATGCGTGAGACTGATGGACCAAATGCTCCTACTGCTCAAAGTACTCTTTACCTCCATTCTACTTCTGTGTGTATACTTTTTGATTCGGGTGCTACTCATTCTTTCATCTCGGAAAGTTGCGTAAGTAAGCTAGGCTTAGTATGCAACGAGGCTTGTGAGCCTTTTATTGTAAATCTTCCCAATGGTGAACATTTGGTTGGAACCAAGCGTCTGTCAGAATTTCCGATTACCATTCAGGGTAGGAAGTTCGAAGCAGATTTGATCTGTATAGCCATGGCTCCATACGATATTATTCTCGGGATGGACTGGTTGATGCGTCATGGGGCGGTGATCGATTTCAGTTCAAGGAATGTGACAGTTTCATCCGGGGTCAGTTTGTATGCAAGTTCAAGGGTCGTAATGACGCTGATAACGGCAAGCTCATCAATGTGATGGTTGCGTGTAAGCTACTTTGACAAGGTTGTGTCGGGTACCTGTGCTATCTGGATAAGCCCAAGAGAGATGAGCCTTCAGTTCTTGATATTCCGGTCATTCGTGAATTTCCGAATGTCTTTCCGAAGGAGATTCCCGGTTTACCCCCGAATCATGACGTGGAGTTTACCATTGATCTCGAGCCTAGTACCGCGCCGATCTCTAAGGCACCGTACCGGATGGCTCCAGCTGAAATGCAAGAGTTGAAAAAGCAACTCGAGGACCTTCTTGAGAAATGATACATAAGGCCGAGTGCATCGCCTTGGGGCGCTCCGGTTTTTTTCGTCAAGAAGAAGGACGGATCATTCCGACTTTGTATCGACTATCGAGAGTTGAATAAGGTCACGATCAAGAATAAATATCCGTTGCCGAGGATTGATGATCTGTTGGATCAACTGCAGGGAGCAAAAGTCTTTTCCAAGATCGATATGAGATCTGGTTACCATCAGCTCAGGATTCATGAGGAAGACATTCCGAGGACTGCTTTCCGGACGAGGTATGACCACTATGAGTTCGTAGTCATGCCATTTGGTCTTACTAACGCTCTGACGGTCTTCATGGATCTGATGCATCGATGTTTCCACCAATACCTAGATAAGTTCGTGGTGGTCTTCATCGACGATATTTTGATCTATTTCCCGAGTGAGGAGGCTCACGAGGAACATCTTCGGATCACCTTGTCTGTCCTTAGGCAGAATCAGCTATACGTAAAGTTGTCTAAGTGTGACTTCTGGATCAAAGAAGTTGCTTTCTTAGGTCATGTGATCAATGAGGATGGGGTTATGGTTGATCCCCAGAAGATTGAAGCGGTAGCCAACTGGAAGCGGCCTCAGAATGTGAAGGAGGTGCGCAGTTTCTTGGGACTCGCTGGATATTACAGACGGTTCGTGGATGGATTTTCTAAGATCGCTCTACCTATGACCGGTTTGCTCCACAAGGTCCATAAAAAGTTTGTCTGGGATGACAAGTGCGAGGCCAGTTTTCAGAAGCTAAAGCAGTGTCTGACCTCCGCACCAGTTTTGGCGCTACCGGAAGTGAACGATGGTTATGTAGTCTATAGTGATGCTTCGAAGAATGGGTTGGGATGTGTACTGATGTAGAGGGGGAAGGTTATTGCGTACGCATCTCGACAATTGAAAACCTATGAGGCAAACTATCCGACGCATGATCTGGAGTTAGCAGCAGTAGTATTTGCGTTGAAGATTTGGAGGCACTATCTCTATGGTGTGAGGTGCCAAGTCTTCACCGATCATAAGAGTCTCAAGTACGTGTTCACTCAGAAGGAGCTGAATATGAGACAACGTCGCTAGTTAGAGCTACTCAAAGACTACGATATCGAATTGTTGTATCATCCGGTCAAGGCTAATGTAGTAGCCGATGCATTGAGCCGGAAAACGCCGCACGAGACTGTAGTGGCTCTACTCACTGCTCAGACCAAGCTGAAGCAAGGGTTGTGCGAGATTGAAGTCTTGTACGATCAGCGTCGAGGATACCTGAGTATGCTAGAGATTCAGGCTACGCTACTTGATCAGATCAGGGAGAAACAGGTTGATGACGTGGTCTTGGTAAAGCTAAGTAGTGAAGTGATGGACGGGAAAGCTCCCGGATTTGTGATTCAGGAGGATGGATCACTCTGGTTTCAGGACCGGATTTGTGTGCCTGACTTTGATGGCCTTCACCAGTTGGTGATGAAGGAGGCTCATTCGTCAGCTTATTCTGTACATCCAAGCTCTAGCAAGACGTACAAGGACCTCATGAAGAAATTCTGGTGGCCCAACATGAAGTGGGACGTAGCAGAATTTGTGGCAAAATGCTTGACGTATGAGAAGGTCAAGATAGAACACCGTAGACCAGGTGGTGAATTGCTACCTCTTCCAGTGCCAGAGTGGAAATGGGAGGATATCGCTATGGATTTTGTCACAGGGTTGCCAAAGACTCAGAGTCAAAAGGATGCTATATTGGTAATCATTGACAGGCTCACGAAGAGTGCTCACTTCGCTGCTATCACGTCAACATGGGGAATCCAGAAGCTATCAGAAGTGTTCATACATGAGATTGTCCGTTTGCATGGTACACCAAAGACCATTATATCGGATCGTGATGGCCGATTCATGTCGAGATTCTGGAAGGAACTCCACAAGGCCATGGGAACCGAGTTGAGGTTCAGTATTGCATTTCATCCCCAGACGGATGGACAGTCTGAGAGGACCATCTAGACATTGAAAGATATGCTGAGAGCTTGTGTACTCGATCGTCCGACTAGTTGGGAGAACAGCCTGAGTCTGATTGAATTCACGTACAAAAACAGTTGGCATGCTACCATTAAGATGACTCCATTTGTGATATCCCGTATTTTTGTAAGGTTATTTTGGGAATTTTGGAATTTTCCCGAGTACCCGTTTAGTACGTCGGATTTAATTCAGGTAGCTTGAGACATTCTGTAATGTGCTATGTATCTGTAATATTTTTCTCAGTGAAATAAAATACAGACAACGTGCTTCGGATGCTTATACGCGTTCACGTATGATAATTTTTATCCCGGATTAGTGTCTTGCTCGTTCAAGAGCTGAATGGGCGGGAAAAGGCAAAAACGGCGACCGCCGTACAGTAACGACGCCCGCCGTCGCTGGGCCCGAGGTGTCAGGCCGTCGTCTCCTACTCTGGGCTCGCCAAGGCTAGGAACGGCGATCTCCGTAATTACGGCGCCCGCCGTAGACAAAGTTGCGGCGCCCGCCGTGATTACCCAGAGGTCATTACCCGTTGGTCATCGGCGAGCTCTGGCCGCGCCGATGTAGCCATGCTCGGCCTCGTCTACGGTGATGATGATGTTCCCATTGCTTTGGCTATAAAAGGGGGTGTTGGGGGAAGGGTTTTGAGCCATCCCAGCACCGAATCTCTGCCAAAATCTCGCCTCGTCGGAGTGTTAGTTTCGCCGGATTTCGGAAGCTTTGTTGGTGTCGGTTGGTGGTGTTTCCAGAAGCCCTTGTGAAGCCTTTTGGTTGCCTTTGGAGGTTGGAACCCAGGCAAGGCAAAAAGGGGTTGAAATGCGCATCATTTGGGTGAGTTTTTCTCTCGTTCTGTGGTCGGATTTCTTCACGGCGACCGCCGTGTTCTTTACGGCGCCCGCCGTGATGAATGCGGCGACCGCTGCCAAGAACGACGACCGCCGCCAGTGCCCAGAATGCCTTCGTGGCTTTGGCTTGGTTGGTTGTCGTCGTGGCGTCTTTCCTTTCGATTTCTTTCGCCGTTTTTAGATTCGTACTATTGTTATGTCGGATCTAACTTAGGGTTCCTTTTATGGGTCGACTCGAAGGTGTTTGTGCTAGCGGAGCTATACCCGTGTCGAGCCCGGAATCTCGTCGTTGTCGTTAGGCTTGTTTCTATTCTGCGGATTAAGGTAAGTGGCGGTTCGCTCTTGCTCATCGTTTCCATATTTACATTGATTATCAGTTATTTCAATTGATTAATTAATTTGGAACGATTATTACGGTGTTCTTCTGGAAGTGATTTATAAACTGTTTTGAAAATCCTATAATAGGTTGTATATCTGTTAGAACAACGCTATTATCTGTGATCGCCTTTCGGGCCTTTATGTGGATTTATCCTGTAACTGTTATTGTGCTGTATCTGTATGGTTAGCACTGTTAGTTAGGAATGTACTTGGACTTCGTCCGGTCGTTTCTTTATAATCTGGTATCGGGGTGGCTCGTCTCCATCTGGTACTATTCTAAGATCATGATCGGTCTCTTTCACAAGTGTGTAGAGGCAGGACACTTAGCTGGTGTCATAAACCTTTCGGTGTACGTCACTCTCGACGAAACGTATACTAAGATGTGTCGTCCCAATGGTGGGGTACACATGTAAAAGTCTAATAATGTGATGTGTGGTTTGTAATATAAACCAGATAAGTGCTACTCGACGCACATAATTAATAAACCTTCGGCGAGTAGTGCAGCTAAGTTATAGGGGCAGCTAGGAAAACTCGTCTTGACTTTGATCATAGTACGTTCTCTTTCCAATCTGGACTCGCTGTATGCGGTGAGGTTGGTCGTGAACCGAAGCATCTCAGTCAACTTTTAAATCATTGTTGTATGATTCTGTAAACATTCCAGATTTGTCATAATTCCTTAAAGACTCATTTCCGTTGGAGTCTTCTTTCGAGTCGATTTCTGTGAAGATTCAGTCTTCCAGAATCTTCTCTTGTGCATACCTCTTGTTTATTCCAGTAGGAGTATGATGGTTGATTATCGTCATCGGTTGTTATTCGAGAAGCGATGAGTCTAACCTAATACCACTGCTTCGAACCATTCTGCTTTGTACCCTTGCTAGTCTATTCAAGTAGACTAACCCACGAACTTTGTTCTCTGCATGTGGGCTGGTGTCATCCGTTCGATTCGGCACATCAGATAGAAAGTAGCCCAGAAGGATAGAAGGACTATGGAGTCGACGGTGGTTTTCGAATGTTTGAGTTATTTCGTTAATCAGGTTGAGATCTTTTGGACAATGACTTTGGTTGTAATGTATTTTATAAGACTTCCGCTGTACACTACTTTATAAGACTTCCGCTGTATTTAGTTTAAACTCTGTGTTAGCCTATTCGGGATTGGGTTGTAATCCCGTAACTCATGTTTCCTTGACAATGTTATGTTTTGGAATTGAATGCTTTGATCATTATGTATCATTTGTATTTCATAAATTGTATTTAAATGGTAAAGCCTTGGGTGATCTCGGTAAGGAACACTAGAGTCACTGGCGGTAATACCTTTCCAAAAGGGTTAAGTTTTGGGGGTGTTACAGTTGTGGTATCAGAGCCAAAGGTTTTAAAATGGGTTTGGGATTTTTATATCATTTATCCGTTTTTGAAAATGCTTTAAATGGGCTCTAAATTTTCAAAGTAAAAAGAATTTCAAAATACCGTTCATAGTCGTGTCTTCCATATAGTCTGATGTAGTAAGTTTGCTTCTATGTCTAGAAAGACTAACTCCTTCCTCGTTATCCCGTAGAATGGGTGCGTGCTTTTCTCTTGATAGAGGGTCGGAGGATGCCAAGACGGACCCGCCGTCTCCAGGCAGGCTAGATTTTCCGATCCCTCAGCGATGTTTTGAGGTTGGAGGCCCGAGTAGCCCGCCCGAGGATATCAAGTATGTGATTCCCGAGTCTGTTGTCCTTACGCCTAGGGATGCAGTGGTCACTGTAGCTGCACCTGTAGAGCCACTCAGGGAGGAAGCAGTGCAGGAAGTGGGTGAGTCGTCTAGATACGCCTTAGGGCATTACGATGACGATTACCAGATAGAGATAGATCCTGTCGAGGACGAGGATCTGATCGAGATTGATCCCGAGGATGAGGATCCCATCGAAGATGATCCTGAGGAAGACCCCGAGATGGACCTGGAAGAGCAGAGCCATGAGCCAGACAACTTGAGACACTTGTTAGTGGACAGTCAGGAGCCGGGGGTGCAGTTTATTCCCCCCAGCCCAGAACTATCACCAGTGTCGGCTTATGCACTCATGACTGATGCTGATTGGGAGGCACTGTACACTGAGCACGGTATTAGGAGGAGATCAGAGGCTGAGTTGAGAGAGATCCTTCGCCAGAGCGAAATGAGCTCTCATATGGAGCAGCAGCAGCAGATGGATCAGGCGATCGCTAGCGCTCAGAGGAGGGCTGAAATAAGAGGACTTCTTATGGACGATCTTTTCTTTTCCACGACTGAGATTGGGTCTGAGTCACCAGAGCCATGTGACCCAGGACCGAGCAGGGTGCAAAACCCATCGCCAGAGCTCGATGGTGAGCCTAGTCCGAAGAGACCTTGCATGGATAGCCGGTCTTAAAGGAGACGTCTTGGAGCGCCTTAGTGTGGTTTGGCGTTGCCTAGTGTCGTAGCTTCTTTTGCTAGTGTTTCAGTTGTGTTCGTGTTTTGTTTCAGTGTTTCGGCTAGTGTCTGTGGATTTCTAGATTTCCGAGCAAGTTCTGTTTTGATGCTCGAAGATTTGACTCATGTGTTGCTTGTGTAAAAGTTTGAAGGTTCATCTATAAAATGCCAAGTTGATCTATTCTGAGTAATTTATTTACGTTGGTATATTGCATAAGTATATTGCATAATATTAGTGTATTGAATGCTTGGAATTGGATCGGTAAACAGATGGTGAACCCAAGAAGCACGAGGAACTCGACTCGAGCCGGTGCTGGGACTAGCCAAGATCCCAGGCCAGCAGGAAGAGGTGTTCAGGATGAGCACGAGTCAGAGTCTCGCGTTCAGCATAGGCGTGAAGGTCAGGATCAGACCCAAGCGCCGGCACTGTTTGATGCCGCAGCTGTTGAGGCGATTCGTGGGATTGTGATGCAGGCAATTGCAGATGTATTGAGACCCAATGCGCCTCAAGCGCAAGAAGTGCCTACTCACCTAGCGGTTCCTGATGTTGTGGAGCCCGGAAACCCTGTGGTTCGGGAGAATGCCGTCAGGGCTAGAGACAGCTATGGTCGCACTCTTAAGACCATCACTTCCATGAGGCCCGATTGCTATAATGGGAAAGGGGAGCCAGTAGCAGTGACTCATTGGTTCTCCCATATGGAGAGGCTGTTTCGGAACATGGAGTGTACTGAGGCCGAGAAGGTCCATATCGCTTCTCTTCAGCTGAAGGAGGAGGCTAGCGAGTGGTGGGAGAGCACAGGTTTGGCAGAGAGCCCAGTGTTGACTTGGTCGATGTTCAAGACCAAGATGGTTGAAAGCTTTTTCTCTCGTGCTATGAGAGAGGAGAAGCATAAAGAGTTCTTGTACCCAAAGACGAATGGTCTGAAAGTGACCGAGTTGGCATCTAAGTTCAATCATCTTTTACAGTACGCCCCTGCCGAGATTACCAGCGAGGCCCAAAAGATATGGTACTTCCATGAGTGGATGAGCCCGGATATCAAGCCGTTAATGGTGCACCACACATGCTCTACCTTGGAGCAGTATGTGGATTGTGCCTATAAGCTGGAGGTAACTCTAGAGGAGTCGACCAAGAGGCGCAACCGACAGAAGTCGATGCAGAACCAGAACCAGGGAGGTGGCTTTAAGCGCCCTGCGCCACCGTCTAACTTTGCCAAGTCCGGCCGAGCTAAGACGGAGATGACGCATGGAGGATCGACTCAGCAGTCAGGGCAGACCAGGAGTTCAGTTCAGTGTTATAACTGTGGCATTGCTGGCCACAAGAGCAATGAGTGTCAGAAGGAGAAGAGATCGTACTTTGGGTGTGGACATGATGGTCATCTGCAGAAGTTCTGCAAGAAGGGGAAGCAGAAGGGAGTAGAGTCTCAGCAGGGGTCGGTCAACCAGAGTAATCGGCCCATGTTCAAGCCAGCTGAGGCTCCGAGCCCGTCAGTTCAGACGACTGCTCAGAACAGGGGAAAAGCCCCAGCTGTTTCTGGAAGTCAGGGCCAACGCTTGTATGAGATGCGCGAGGCTGATGGACCCAACGCTCCGATTGCCCAAGGTACTTTATACCTTCACTCTACTTCAGTGTGCATTCTATTTGATTCTGGTGCTACGCATTCCTTTATTTCGGATAGCTGTGTTAGCAAGTTAGACTTAGTGTGCAACGATTTGTGCGACCCTTTCGTTGTTAGTCTTCCTAATGGAGAACGTTTGGTGGGAACCAAGCATCTGTCCGACTTTCCGATTACCATTCAGGGTAAGGAGTTTGAGGCAGATCTGATCTGTATAGCCATGGCTCCATACGACATTATCCTCGGTATGGATTGGCTAACGCGTCACAAGGCGGTGATCGACTTCAGTTCAAGAACGGTGACGGTGTCATCTGGGGGCCAGTTTGTGTGCAAGTTCAAAGGTCAGAATGACGCTGATAACGGCAAGCTGATCAATGCGATGGCTGCGTTTAAGCTACTACGACAAGGATGTGTCGGGTACCTTTGCTACTTGGATTCGCCCGCGAAGGATGGACCTAAGGTTCTTGATATTCTTGTGGTTAGGGAGTTTTCGGATGTCTTTCTGGAAGAAATTCCTGGATTATCCCCGAACCGTGACGTAGAGTTTTCAATTGATCTTGAGCCTAGTACAGCGCTGATTTCCAAATCACCGTATCGGATGGCTCCAGCTGAGATGCAAGAATTGAAGAATCAACTTGAAGATCTTCTTGACAAAGGTTATGTCAGGCCGAGTGCATCGCCGTGGGGTGCTCCGGTATTGTTCATCAAAAAGAAGGACGGATCGTTCCGAATTTGTATCGACTACCGAGAGTTGAACAAGGTGACGATCAAGAACAAGTATCCTCTGCCTAGGATTGATGACTTGTTGGACCAGTTGCAGGGAGCAAAGGTTTTCTCCAAGATCGACCTGAGATCGGGTTATCACCAGCTCAGAATTCGTGAGCATGACATTCCTAGAACTGCGTTCAGGACCAGATATGGTCATTACGAGTTCGTAGTAATGCCTTTTGGGCTTACAAATGCTCCAGCTGTCTTTATGGATTTGATGAATCGATGTTTTCACCAGTACTTGGATAAGTTCGTGGTGGTCTTCATCGACGACATTCTGATCTACTCTCCGAGTGAAGAAGTGCACGAGGAACATCTGCGGATTGCTTTGTCAGTCCTTAGACAACATCAGCTTTATGCTAAACTGTCCAAGTGTGAATTCTGATTGAAAGAGGTGGCTTTCTTAGGCCACGTGATCAATGAAAATGGGGTTATGGTTGATCCCCAAAAGATTGAAGCGATGGCTAATTGGACACAGCCCCAGAATGTGAAGGATGTGCGCAATTTTCTTGGACTTGCCGGGTATTATAGACGGTTCGTGGAGGGGTTTTCGAAGACCGCTCTACCTATGACCAATCTGCTCCGCAAGGTTCACAAGAAGTTTGTCTGGAATGACAAGTGCGAGGCCAGTTTCCAGGAGTTGAAACGACGGCTGACCTCGGCACCCGTGTTAGCACTCCCAGAGGGGAATGACGATTATGTGGTCTATAGTGATGCTTCAAAGTGTGGTCTTGGTTGTGTTTTGATGCAGAGGGGCAGAGTCATTGCTTATGCATCCAGGCAACTCAAGACGTACGAAGAAAACTATCCGACACATGATCTTGAGCTAGCAGTGGTTGTCTTTGCGCTGAAGATTTGGAGGCATTACCTCTACGGTATAAGATGCCAAGTCTTCACTGACCACAAAAGTCTCAAGTATATATTTACTCAAAAGGAGCTAAATATGAGACAACGCCGCTGGCTAGAGTTGCTCAAGGACTACGACATGGAGTTGTTGTATCATCCAGGCAAGGCTAATGTAGTAGCTGATGCACTGAGCCGGAAGACAATGCACGAGACTATAGTTGCTCTACTTACTGCTCAGACCAAGCTAAACCAAGAGTCATGCGACGTTGAAGTCATGTATGATCAGCGTAGATGTTTCCTGAGTATGCTGGAAATTCAGGCTACACTGCTGGATCAGATCAAGGAAAAGCAAGTCGATGACGTCATCTTGGTGAAGTTAAGCAGTGAGGTAATGGATGGGAAAGCTCCCAGTTTTGTGGTTCAGGATGATGGATCACTTTGGTTTCAGGATCGGATCTATGTGCCAGACACAGAGAGTCTTCGTCAGTTGGTGATGAGAGAAGCTCATTCATCTGCTTATTCTGTGCATCCTGGTTCTAGCAAGATGTACAAGGATCTCAGGAAGAAGTTTTGGTGGCCAAACATGAAGTGGGATGTAGCAGACTTTGTGGCAAAGTGCTTAACTTGCCAGAAGGTCAAGATTGAGCATCGCAGGCCAGGTGGCGAGTTGCTACCTCTCCCTGTGCCAGAGTGGAAGTGGGAAGGCATTGCCATGGATTTCGTCACAGGGCTACCCAAGACTCGAGGTCAGAAAGATGCTATCTGGGTAATTGTGGATAGGCTTACGAAGAGTGCTCATTTCATAGCCATTAAGACCACGTGGGAAGTCCAGAAGTTAGCAGAGGTCTATCAGAAGGAGATTGTCCGTTTGCATGGTATCCCTAAGACCATTGTATCTGATCGAGATGGCCGTTTCATGTCTAGGTTCTGGAAAGAACTTCATAAGGCTATGGGGACCGAGTTAAGGTTCAGTACAACTTTTCATCCTCAGACAGATGGCCAGTCTGAAAAGACCATCCAGACTCTGGAGGATATGCTTAGAGCTTGTGTGCTCGATCGTCCGACTAGCTGGGAGGACATCTTGAGTCTGATTGAGTTCACATACAACAATAGCTGGCATGCTACAATCAAGATGGCTCCGTTTGAAGCTTTGTACGGTCGCAGATGCAGATCTTCGATTTGTTGGGACGATAACGCCGACAAGATTTTGCTTGGACCAGAGTTGATCGAGAGGACAGCTGTAGATATTGCTTTGATCAGTCAGAGAATGTTGACTGCTCAGAGTCGACATAAATCTTATGCGGATAAGAAGCGTAGGAATGTCGAGTTGGAGGTTGGCGACAAGGTCTTCGTCAAGGTGTCGCCTTCCAAAAGAGTTTTCATGTTTGGTAAGAGTGGGAAGCTTAACCCTCGCTACGTGGGACCATTCGAGATTCTGGATAGAGTGGGATCTCTAGCATACCGCTTGGCGTCGCCGCCATCGGCTCATCCAGTGCATAATGTGTTCCACGTCTCTTTGCTCAAGAAGTATGTGCCAGATGAGTCTCATGTGCTGAGTTATGAGGACATCGAGATTCAAGCTAATGGTACTTATAAAGAGTTGCCCGTGCGCATTTTGGAGCGTCGGGAGAAGCGTTTGCGCAACAAGATCGTGCCATTGGTACGAGTGCTGTGGTCCAAGTCAGGGACCGAAGAAGTTACTTGGGAGACGTGAGAAACCGAGTCAGATATGCTCAGGCGTTTTTCCGAGTTATTTTTGGCCTAAGTTTCGGGTCGAAACTTCTTTTAAGGGGGGGGGGGAGATGTGATACCCCGTATTTTTGTAAGGTTATTTTGGGAATTTTGGAATTTTCCCGAGTACCCGTTTAGTACGTCGGATTTAATTCAGGTAGCTTGAGACATTCTGTAATGTGCTCTGTATCTGTAATATTTTTCTCAGTGAAATAAAATACAGACGATGTGCTTCGGATGTTTATACGCGTTCGCGTACGATAATTTGTATCCCGGGTTAGTGTCTTGCTCGTTCAAGAGCTGAATGGGCGGGAAAAGGCAAAAACGGCGACCGCCGTACAGTAACGGCGCCCGCCATCGCTGGGCCCGAGGTGTCAGGCCGTCGTCTCCTACTCTGGGCTCGCCAGGGCTAGGAACGGCGACCGATGTAATTACGGCGCCCGCCGCGGCCCGCTGTAGGCAAAGTTGCGGCGCCCGCCGTGATTACCCAGAGGTCATTACCCGTTGGTCGTCGGCGAGCTCTGGCCGCGCCGATGTAGCCCTGCTCGGCCTCCTCTAGGATGATGATGATGTTCCCATTGCTTTGGCTATAAAAGGGGGTGTTGGGGGAAGGGTTTTGAGCCATCCCAGCACCGAATCTCTGCCAAAATCTCGCCTCATCGGAGTGTTAGTTTCGCCGGATTTCGGAAGCTTCGTTGGTGTCGGTTGGTGGTGTTTACAGAAGCCCTTGTGAAGCCTTTTGGTTGCCTTTGAAGGTTGGAACCCAGGCAAGGCAAAAAGGGGTCGAAACGCGCATCATTTGGGTGAGTTTTTCTCTCGTTCTGTCGTCGGAGTTCTTCACGGCGACCGCCGTGTTCTTTACGGCGCCCGTCGTGATGAATGTGGCGACCGCCGCCAAGAACGGCGACCGTCGCCAGTGCCCAGGATGCCTTCGTGGCTTTGGCTTGGTCGGTTGTCGTCGTGGCGTCTTTCCTTTTGATTTCTTTCGCCGTTTTTAGATTCGTACTATTGTTATGTCGGATCTAACTTAGGGTTCCTTTGATGGGTCGACTCGAAGGTGTTTGTGCTAGCGGAGCTATACCCGTGTCGAGCCCGGAATCTCGTCGTTGTCGTTAAGCTTGTTTCTATTCTGCGGATTAAGGCAAATGGCGGTTCGCTCTTGCTCATCGTTTCCATATTTACATTGATTATCAGTTATTTCAATTGATTAATTAATTTGGAACGATTATTACGGTGTTCTTCTGGAAGTGATTTATAAACTGTTTTGAAAATCATATAATAGGTTGTATATCTGTTAGAACAGCGCTATTATCTGTGATCGCCTTTCGGGCCTATATGTGGATTTATCCTGTAACTGTTATTGTGCTGTATCTGTGTGGTTAGCACTGTTAGTTAGGAATGTACTCGGACTTCATCCGGTCGTTTCTTTATAATCTGGTATCGGGGTGGCTCGTCTCCATCTGGTACTATTCTAAGATCATGATCGGTCTCTTTCACAAGTGTGTAGAGGCAAGACACTTAGCTGGTGTCACAAACCTTTCGGTGTACGTCACTCTCGACGAAACGTATACTAAGATGTGTCGTCCCAATGGTGGGGTACACATGTAAAAGTCTAATAATGTGATGTGTGGTTTGTAATATAAACCAGATAAGTGCTACTCGACGCATATAATTAATAAACCTTCGGCGAGTAGTGCAGCTAAGTTATAAGGGCAGCTAGGAAAACTCGTCTCGACTTTGATCATAGTACGTTCTCTTTCCAATCTGGACTCACTGTATGCGGTGAGGTTGGTCGTGAACCGAAGCATCTCAGTCAACTTTTAAATCATTGTTGTATGATTTTGTAAACATTCCAGATTTGTCATAATTCCTTAAAGACTCATTTCCGTTGGAGTCTTCTTTCGAGTCGATTTCTGTGAAGATTCAGTCTTCCAGAATCTTCTCTTGTGCATACCTCTTGTTTATTCCAGTAGGAGTATAATGGTTGACTATCGTCATCGGTTTTTATTCGAGAAGCGATGAGTCTAACCTAATACGACTACTTCGAACCATTCTGCTTTGTACCCTTGCTAGTCTATTCAAGTAGACTAACCCACGAACTTTGTTCTCTGCATGTGGGCTGGTGTCATCCGTTCGATTCGGCACATCAGATAGAAAGTAGCTCAGAAGGATAGAAGGACTATGGAGTCGACGGTGGTTTTCGAACGTTTGAGTTATTTCGTTAATCAGGTTGAGATCTTTTGGACAATGACTTTGGTTGTAATGTATTTTATAAGACTTCCGCTGTACACTACTTTATAAGACTTCCGCTGTATTTGGTTTAAACTCTGTGTTAGCCTATTCGGGATTGGGTTGTAATCCCGTAACTCATGTTTCCTTGACAATGTTATGTTTTGGAATTGAATGCTTTGATCATTATGTATCATTTGTATTTCATAAATTGTATTTAAATGGTAAAGCCTTGGGTGATCTCTGTAAGGAACACTGGGGTCACTGGCGGTAATACCTTTCCAAAAGGGTTAAGTTTTGGGGGTGTTACACCATTCGAGGCTTTGTACGGTCGAAAGTGCAGATCTCTGATTTGTTGGGATGAGAATGCCGACAAGGTTCTGCTCGGACCAGAGTTAATCGAAAGGACTGCCTCAGACATTGCTTTGATCAGACAGAGGATGTTGACAGCTCAGAGTCGACAAAAGTCTTACGCAGATCTGAAGCGCAGGATTATCGAGTTCGAGGTTGGTGACAAGGTGTTTGTCATGGTGTGGTCATCCAAGGGTGTGTTCAGGTTCGACAAGCGTGGGAAGCTTAACCCTCGCTACGTGGGACCGTTTGAGATCCTTGACAGGGTAGGGTCTCTAGCGTATCGTTTGGCATTACCGCCGTCGGCGCATTCAGTGCATAACGTGTTCCACGTGTCCTTGTTGAGAAAGTACGTGCCAGATGCGTGTCATGTGTTGAGCTATGAAGACATCGAGATTCAGGCAAATGGTACCTACGAAGAGATACCTGTGCGTATTCTCGAATGTCGCGAGAAGCAATTACGGAACAAGGTAGTACCATTGGTACGGATTCTTTGGTCCAAGGCTGGATCTGAAGAGGTTACTTGGGAAACCTGGGAGATTGAGGCAGATATGCGTAATCACTGTCCCGATCTGTTTTCGGCTTAGTTTCAGGGTCGAAACCTTTTTAAGGGGGTAGTGATGTAACGCCTCATTTTTTTGGGTTATTCGGCCAAGTTTCGGGGTCGAAACTTCTTTTAAGGGGAAAGTGATGTAATGCCCCTCATTTTTAGTAAGGGTATTTGGGTAATTTCCCCAACCCTCGTTCTGTAATCGTGTCGCTTTCGGAGAAGTTCGGATTTTCTGTAATGTGTATGATCTCTGTAATAATTCCCTGAGTGGTATAAAATACATTCGATGTATTTTCGCGGCTTAGAATATTTGTTTGGGTACAAATATATAATTTTCGGGACTCAAACCCGTGCTAAATCCTTCCCTGAGCAAGCGGACGCGGAAAAGGGCATTTCTGCGACCGCGGAAGCATTTCCGTGACCGCGGATAAATGGCACTCAGAGACGCTGGGCAATGGAATTTTCCACGACCGCGGAATAATGCATGCGTGCGACGCCTCATCTTCCTCCACGCCTCGTCGGACGCATCGCCGTCGATCCTCTGAGCTGCCGTCGATCTGGTCGGGGGGCTGCTCCTCTTTTGGCTATAAATGGGGGCCGAGTTGGAGGGTTTTGGGCATCCAAAAATCAAATCTCCCCTCTCTCCCTCTCTCGTGTTCTTCGTCGCCGGAAATTTGTGGTGTCGTCGGAGCTCTCGCCGGAAGTTGTGGTGGCCGTGGGGTGGTGCATTGGAAGTGCGGTGAGGATAGGAGTCGAAGCCCTCTCGCCTCGAGCCCCGTCGTGTCGTCGCCGGTGAGAATTTAGCCGAAAAGGGGTCGCCAAGTTCACGGCCGCGACCGCGGACATGAACTGCCGCGACCGCGGACATGAACTGCCACGACCGCGGACATGAACTGCCGCGACCGCGGACATGAACTGCCGCGACCGCGGACGATGTCTAATCGGCCGCGACCTCGGACATGAACTGATGCGACCGCGGACGATGTCCGCGACCGCGGAATCCAAGCCGCGATCGCAGTTTGCCTTAGCAAACGCGATCGTGGCCTTGGACAAACCGGTCTCGGACGGGACCCTCGTTCTTTCGGTTCCGTTCATTTTTCCTTAGATTCATATTATTAATTGTCGAATCTAACCTAGGGTTTCGTCGTGGGTCGTTGTCGTAGGAATCTGTAATCCGATTTCCATTCCCGTTCCAAACCCAGAAACCCGTCGTCGCTCAATCGTTCGTCTAGACTAAGGCAAGTGGCGGTTCGCTCTTACTTATCATTCCATATTTCCATTAATTATCAATTGTTTTTAATTGTTAATTAAATTGGGATGAAGGTTGTTTTCGTTTGGGAATAGTTTTGATAAACGTATGTGATATAAAAAGTGATATTATAATAGGTTGTATATACTGCTAGAAACAATGCTATTATATATGTTATTGCTATAATGGTATTGATGTGGACTATTGTGTGGTTTTAACTGTTTAGTTAGAACGAGTATTCGTAGGAACGCTATGTACCTTGTGAGGTCTAGTCGTTTCTTTATAACTGGTATTAGGAGGATTTTTCCCTAGTACTTTCTCTGGTCATGACTGTACCCTTACTCAGGGTAGGTGCACACAACTGGTGCCGACACTCGGGATTTATCCCCTCCGATATCTCTCGTGTTGAGATGATATATCTTAAAAGCTTATAACGTAATTGTGCGTTTTGGAATTAAATAAGATAAGTGCGATTATGCACATAATTAATATACCCTCGGGCGAGGAGTACAATCCAGAAACCGCCCGGACTTCGATTAAAGTAAGTCCTCCTTCCAAATCTGAATTCGCATTGCGCGGTGAGGTTGGTCGTGGACCCAGATGGTCAAGTCTTTTTAAAAAATGCTTGTGCGAAATTATAACGTTCCCGAACACTTGTCATACTTTCCGATAAGACTCAATCCTTTGGAGTCTTCTCTTCACACGTTTCCCATAAGACACAATCTTCCAGAGTCTTCTCGTGATCTTTCTGTTTCGTATATTCCTGTAGAAGTATCAAGGTTTACTATCGTCATCGGCTTTCATTCGAGAAGCGATGGGTCTAACCTAATACAACTACTTAGAACCTTTTTGTTTTACCCTTGCATAGTCTTTCATTAGACTAACCAACCGGTTATTTTCCCTTGCATGGTTGGCTAGTGTCATCCGTCTCATACGGCACATCAGGTAAACTCCCGTTCCGTGAAGGCTAGAATCCGACAATGAAGGCAGATGAAGTTTTTAAGAGTTTTATCAAGGTTGAAGATCCTAGGCGTGCGATCACGTGATCAAGACCCTTATGTTATTTATTTAAGACTTCCGCTGTATTAAACATATTCTGTATTTCTGTTGTATTTGGAATTTACGGATGTAATTCCGAGACTTTGGTTTCAATAAAGATTATGATATTTCATATTATCAATGTATTTTATGTTTTGTACAAAGTAGTTAAGCCTTGGGTGGCTTCGGATGTGAAATCTGAGGTCACTGGCGGTAATACTTTCAAGGTGATATTTGGGGGTGTTACAAGATCCACCCCTCCCCTTCAAGAATCTTTCCATTCATAAGTGTCGGGTGTTTTCCTACAACCTCTATGATTCACCATTACTTGTTATCAACTTAAAATTTGACCATTATGACTACTCCTTAACTGTTGTGCTTTCCTGCACTTTAAATTTTACCCCCAAAACCTACTGTTTTGATCTTTACATGATTTGTTGAGTTCTCTGCTTGAGGTCATATTATGGTGGTCTGTTGTTATCAATCTTTACCTGCATTACATGTACATGTTGCTACCTGCTATGGATAAGGGTACTAAACCTCACCCTAACGCCCTCTGCTTTGAAACCTTTCTGATGACTGCTTCACAAGCAAATACATCAAATACCTCTATTGTTGTTATCAACATAACCAAAAATACATCATCTCTAAATGATGGTGATTCATTCAAAAAATCTATGGGATCTAACCCCACAAACGATGAATCTGAATCCCTTCTTGATAAGAGAAGGGGGAAGACTAATATTACCAATTCCTGTCAAAAACTGAGTTTGTTGTAGTTTACAAAATCATACTATTAAGCAACAAACAAGATCCATTTGCCAGTGATTCCTATACAATAATATATTTAGGATTCATATCTAAAGGCCTTACACTAGACACACCCTTACAAAGGAGCCCCATCAATTTTCTTATGATCAACTAGTGGCAGCTGCAAGCTCTTAAACCAATTTATGTGCATTCCCTTGCCAAATTTCTACCTTTTGGATTCTATACTAAAGTATGGCCTACTGTTCTATATGTTATGACTTGCAATTTGGCCTACCCACTATGTATCAAAATATATACCGATACACGATTAACTGATAAGTTAACTTGTTTAGATAAGAACAAATTAAACATTCTGACTCTGTACTGTCATAATATGATCTCTGGTAGATGGACTTTTATTAGCTGTAAGAATGATCACCCATCCCATGTTCTGCTGTTTTTGTGTGTGACTTCACTGGATTGCTATGACCTCTATTGTGATAATCTCATACTGAATCAACCACCGAAACATATTTTTTATGCAAACTACTTACCTGATTTCATATATTTCACCAATCTCACCAAATATATTTCCTCTTTATCTCGCCAATCCGAGTACACTTCAGGAATAACTATAACCTATATTAAAGATAGACTTGGGCAAATGCGGGCTAGCCCGTCCGGCCCGCGCGCCCGTGTAAACGAGAGGGTATGGACAAGCTCGTAAGCCCTAAAGGGTCGAAAATACCCGGCCCGAGTACCGGGAGGGCCGAATATGGACAAGGGGTCAAGCCCTGTAGGGCCGGTAAGCCCAACCCATATATAATATATAAATATTATTTATATAATATATAAATATTATTTATATAATATATAAATATTATTTATATAATATATAAATATTATTTATATATATAACATTACATTATTACTACTCCTAAAAAACACTTAAACTAAGTAATATAAAAGCTAAATTTTTAAGGGTTACAAACTCCACTCCACCCCTCGTTCTCACATGTGTGTAGATTTTGATATTGGATATTTAATATTTTTTATTGTAAGGTGGAAAGACTATTTGGACTTATAAAAATTTTGATTTTTTTTTTAATTATAGACATGAATTATAAGATGTGAATTATATACAAAACCGAATACGGGTCCCGACGGGCTACCCGGGCCCGGAAATGCAGACGGGCTTGGACAATTGTCCAAGCCCTATTCCAGGGCTCAGCCCAGATAAACGGACAAAATTTCTAGGTCAAACCCGGACCATATCCGGCCCGGGCCCGAAGATGCCCATGTCTAATTAAAGATCGGATGCTATCATCCATGCACACATTTACTACATGTCTCATTTCAGTGCAGTTCTTGTGTGAACCTGGGCAATGTTGCAATGCTAGTTATCTTGTTACTCATGCTTTGAAGATCATGTGTTTGCATTATATCCTCTACTACCTAATCATACAAACTATGAATTACTCTACCCCTAACAGGGCATCACTGAAGGATTTGAGTTCTATCATAAGAACTATTATCAATCCTTTCAAAATAATTTTATATAGAACCATCTCAATGAGATTTACCTTCGTTGGTTTGAAATGCTGTATCACTCTGATTTAATATCAAAGAATCAAACAAATTTCACCTACTTTACAGATGTAGTTTATGTGGTTTCCCTTATCTTGGTTGATCATAGCTCCTTGTATGCTATGTTTCACACCCACAACAACAATCTTAAATGTCCCGATCACAAATCTAAGCATTATCTCCTTACACTTACTCTTGGTATTTATGGTATATCTACTTGTGGTTACTCTGGTTCAATCCACAAACCTCTCTTCATTACTTTGAGATTGATTATGCAGGGTCTACCTGAACAAAAGCATCCAGTTAAACAGGACTTCCTGGATGGGTCTCTGGTGGTGCTTTCCTTCACTTCTCTTTGGACTGAAGACTTTACTACTACCAACAAAAAAGTGGCTACAGCCACAATTACTCATACGAGCAATCTCTCTTGCTCCCCTAATAGGATTGGATACCTATACATTTCTATCAAAATCTCTTATAATAGGGGCATTAACAAAAACTATGCTCTCTATAATTTCAAATCTTTCTACCATTACGAACACACCTTATCCCAAATTGGACCGAATTACAGGCAATTATGGCTCAAACATGGCCATTTGCTAATCTTAACCAGAACGACTCACTCTCCATGCTTTGTATACAAACTCTTGGAAAGCAAATGCCCTTTTATCATGATCATAAGGGTCAAGCAAATGCCCTCCTATATAACTTATCCTTGCGTTTATGAGCAAACTCCAAATAGCAATGCAAGACTAATATCAATTGTAAACCACACATATAGTTTGTTATGAAGATAAGTCTATGGAACTGTAGAGGTATTGGCCGTAAAAACCTTTGGACCGATATCGAATCTTTCTGTAAAATGGAGAAAATACAAATCATGGCCCTAGTTGAAACCAAAACCGAAATCGAACCTAAACAATCCCTTTGGCAAAAAGCAGGATTCGATACCTTCCATTTTTCACCAGCCTCCGGCTTCTCGGGGGGTATCTGTGTTATGTGGAAAGAATATCAACTGCAAAATGAAACTTGTGAACTCATGCACATCGATAAAAGATTCATCGTAATAAAGTATAAAATCATTGACAAAAACTATTGCATGATGCTCATTTTCACGTACGCTCCTCCAAAGGATAATGAAAAAATGGTTTTCTGGAATCTATTAACAAACTTCATCAATAACACTCATATGCCCTGTCTCATTATTGGTGACCTAAATGAATAGCTAATAGCACTGAAAAGTAAGGGGGTGGTCACCCACAACCATCCAGATTTTTAATACTAAATCAATTCAAAAACAATTGTGATCTCTTAGAAATCCCAACTCAAGGTGGTAAGTTCACCTGGAGGAAAAACTCAACAGAAATTAACAACATTTATGAAAAATTAGACAGAGTTCTCATACATGACCAAATTATTCAATGGTTCCCAGACATTTATAAAAAAAACATGCCTTTTCATCATCAGACCACTGTCCTATTTCACTAGAACTAGAAAACCCTAACCCAATCAAGGCTCAACCATTTAAATTTGAAAAGATGTGGACATACAAAAAAGATTTTGAAAATGTTGTAAGACAAGCTTAGAGAGTTAATACACAAGGCTCTCATATGTATAACATAGTTAAGAAAACACTTGCTCTTAAAATTAGTGCAAAAAAATGGAATAAAACAACATTTGGTAATATCTTCAAACAACTAAAAGATGTTGAGGATGAATTGACCAATATTCAAAAAGATATTATACTTGACCCAAACCAATACCTATTTTCTAAACAACATAGACTTATAAATAAAAAGGATAAGTTGTTATCTTACCAGAAAAAATATTGGAGCCAAAGGGCAAAAACCAAACACATCAAGTCAATAGATACAAATTCCAACTATTTCCACCGAATTGCAAATGGAAGACGAAGTAGGAAAATCATTCGGGAAATCAGAAATAATGACAACACAATCATCATTTGTAACACCCCCGACTTATGTCGGTAGTGCCACACGCTAGTGACCTCAGACGTTAATGTCCAAAGTCACCCCAGGCTGTAATCGGAACAATTAAGCTTAAACAAATACATAAATATTAAATAACGAAAGAATAATCAGCGGAAGACATTTTTAAATGAATAAAACTCAACCTTTTATTAAGATTCCTCTCGAAAAATGAGAATGATGGTTTTACAACAAAGTTTAGTGACAGCGGAAGACTTTTAAATTACAGCGGAAGACTCTTTTAAAGTAGTCCTTATTACATGACTATGTATTACATTTATTTCAAATCAAACATACACGCCTTGGAAATATTACTTCTTAAAATGCAAACTTCAACTGCAAGCCTTCTCTTCGACTAGTTACTTTAATCGTTGGGGACAAACCTCTGATGTGCCGTATAGGACGGATGACCTCAACCAACCATGCAAAGAATAAAACCCGGTTGGTTAGTCTAATGAAAGACTATGCAAGGGTGAAAACAGAATGGTTCTAGTGATCGTAACCGTTTACTATCATTGTCCTTCGAATAATAACCGAAGGAACGATACGTAACCCAGAACTTTCACGGAATGATAGAAGAAGACATGCACTGAAAAGAAGACTCCAACGGAATTGAGTCTTATGGGGAAAATATGAAGAATTGTTTGGGAACTTTAAGTTTTCACACAAGTTCACAAAAACGACCTTGATTATTTGGGTCCACGACCAACCTCACCGCGCAATGCGAATCCAGATTGAAAAGATGACTTACTCTAACAAGAGTTCGGGCGGGTTCCACGTTGTACTTCTCGCCCGAGGGTATATTAATTATGTGCGTAAAAGCACTTATCTTATTTACTTTCAAAACATACACTCACGTTAAGGCTCTTAATTTCCACAACAGATCTCGCAATGAGATATAGAACATGGGACGAATCCCGAAGATTGACACTAGCTAAGTGCACCACCACCTATATTCGGATAGGGGTAGGTCATGACCAAAAGCGTTAGGGCATTTATCTTCCTAACATAAAGTTATAAGGAAACGACTAGACCTCGTAAGGTACATAGCGTTCCTACGAATACTCGTGCTAACTAAGCATGTAAGTTCACATATAAATCCACACCAAAATCCATTTATCATTTTTACAGTAATATCATGTAGAACGATATAGCGTTGTTTCTAGCAATATATACAACCTATTATAAATCCATATTTTAACACATCGTTTTATCAAATTTGTTCCCAAACACAAAACAACAGCTTTATTCCAACTTAATCTAACAATTAAATAATTGATAATTAAGGGAAATACGGAATAATGAGCAAGAGTGAACCGCCACTTGGCACTTGCCTTAGCTTAAACGAACGAGTGATCGGGTTTCGAGATCCGGGAACTTGGACTTGTGCACAACTGTCTATTAAAATTCCCGTTGGAATTTATCGCCATTCTGTAGGGTCGGATCCTAATCCGCACAATCGGCCATGGATACGAGCACAATCCAACCCGACGACGCATACGAGGCGAGTTTAAGACAAGAAACCCTAATTAGTTACGATACGAAAAGACGAAACAAAATGAAGGAAAAAGGCAGTTCCACGATCGTTGATGGTAGAGCCGCGATCGCGGCCTTGCTGGGCAAAACCGCGCCCGCGGTTTTATAACCGCGATCGCGGTTTCGCGTCCAGCCGGGGCCACGGGTCTCTGCCCGATCGCGGTCTCGGTGGATGGAGCCGCGGTTGCGGGACTCCATCCCGACGCGAACCTAACTCGAACTTTCGAGATCATACCGACGATGACGAGGCACCACCACTTCACTTCTGGACAAAGAGCACCTCCAACACCCAAGACCTTCCCAATCGGCGATGACTTCAGCTCTGGTGACAAAACTCCAGCGACAACACACTTTAACGAAAGAGAGAGATGGAAGGAGATGGATGATGGAGAAGATCGATGCCACAGCCTCCTTTTATAGGCTCGGAGGAGAAGGAGTTCACCCCAACCCGGCACTCCAATCGATCCAGCTCCCCCCGGCGTTCGGAGCACGAGGGGAAAACCAAACGCCGGCCTTCTGGAAGCTGAGGAAGATGACGATGCAACAGTACCCGCGATCGCGGTTTCAGAACCGCAATCGCGGTTTCAGAACCGCAATCGCGGTTTGCCCACAGGCCAAACCGCGCCCGCGGAAATGCCGCGCCCGCGGCTGCTTAGCCGCGGTCGTGGCTCTCGGCCTTGATCGGCTCCCGATTTTTAGCACTCCTCAAATAATTTAAGACCCATATCTTATTAAACGTATATCAATACGTTCAAATGGATCTAAGAGGACCCGAACATTCCTAACACGTTTCGCTTACAAAATGAAAGTTTTGAAAATTCCACAAATATCCTTACTAAAATTGAGGGTTATTACATTACTACCCCCTTAAAAATAGTTGATATCCTCAAATAATTTGCCTTCGTAACCTATATCACCAAAGTCGAACTATTTCTTTGATCATGATTCCACCTACTACATACCGCCTTCGTTCATTACCCTCGTTAGAATCAATATAATCATCCACAAGATTATGATGACCTTAATCAGAGTATCCATTATAGTCTCCAGAATAATCTCTCTATTACGCCCTACTCATCATAAAGATCTTGATATCCTCAAGCATAAGAATACAATATTTCCCCTACCAACTTTCTTTCGATGATCAGATCCTCAAAGTACATACATAAAACTCACTTGTATCCCAAACTTAGTACTCCCAATTGTCATATCGGCTTACTCTATACATATACACCTCATTTATCTCATTATTTACCTTAATTAAATTTGGCCCTTATGACATCTTCTTAACCCAAAATCTTTCCATTAATTAGGCTCTTAACATAAGATCTTTAAGATTCCTTAATCTTTTTTTTTACAATTAAACGCACAACATCTTAATCATGTTTTCCTCAAACATGATGTTAATTAATCCGTTAATCATGATTATAATCAATCACCTTATTCATCCAACACGTGTTATAAGATTACCTTAATAGACATAGATCACTTTTTCACCAAGTCTATTTGGTAAAATCCATACGCTTACATTATCCCATACTATTAATCCACCCAAGTTACAACAACTTTTTACCGACTAAGTTTGTTGTTCACTCATAAATCCTTAAACACTTAATTGTCCTCAAACAATTTATTATCCCAAATCAAGAAACCTTTGCTTTATCGAAATTTAATATTTACCCAAGACATAATCGTCTTAATACTCCTCATATCATTATATCATTTCCTTAAGAAAGCCTCATAACGAAATCCCAAATAGTTCTTCCAAAATACTACTCATGATTTCGCACACTTAGCTTTTCCAAAAGCTTTTAACACTGATCCCATAATGGACACACTCATTTATAGACCTCATAAACATAACTCTTTAGATTTTAAAGTTTATCCTAGATCGTATTAGAGTACGATCATTCTAGAGAAAAAGAACTCCCTATGGAATACATGTATTCACTTAAATGTAAAATTAAACAACTCACACTTAAGTACCTTGAGCTTTATATTAGCTCAATACCAATTTTTACCCCAACTAATGCTCAGAGTATGTACATAAGGAATAACCTCAAACTCCATAGAGCATTACTACACACACCAAATCCTTATAGTAAGAAATCCTTACAACCTTAACCTCTTGAGACAATGCTCATGAATTCGAGCGAAGGGAACAAATAATGTCAATGCCCAACTTGACATTATTTCAAGAAAATAGAGGGGTTCTTAAGAATAGTTTCGACCTCGAAACTAGCACTAACAAGATAGGGAACAATCACACATGTCCTAACCCACACTATCCTTTATGAGTCCAGAAAGTCTTTATCAACACATGACATGTACTACTTTTGGCACTCAAGGATTTTCGTATGAATGAACAACTTGCAATAGTAACGAATTTAGTAATTTCCGGAACAAGGAAACACTTCTTTGTTATCCGAAACATTACATTAAAACAATTGACAAATGTTGAACAGACAGATTACTAAACTATGAAGACTATCGACACAAGTTATCGCTCCTTATTCTTAAAAAGCTTTGCAAAAATACCACTACTCGTACAGGTTTTCCTTCCCGTCGGGGTGATGTATCACAAAGAGTCGCTGCCCTTGACCCGAAGATTCCATATGCGCCTTGCCTTTATTACGAGCAACAGATTGCTCAGGAGCGGACACCTCCGGCTTTGGGTTCTGCCTACAGTATGTTTTCATGTGGTCTTCCTTCCCACAATTGTAACATACCCGCTTCTTCTTTTGGCAACTAGAACTTTTGTGCCCAGCTTTACCACAATTATGGCATTGAATCACACCGCTACTCCAACCCGAGCCTTTGGCGGAGCCAGACTGAGTCGTCTCGGTCTTAGCACGACCAGACTTCTCAAACTTGGTGGGCGATGTCGGCCGCTTAAATGCATTAAACTTGCAGTTCTGTTGCCCGCCTTTGGCCTTATTCTGTTCCTCCCGCTTTCGGGTGGATTCTTCCAGCATAACCTCTACCTTATAGGCCGCATCCATATACTGCTCCAAGGTAGAGCAACCGTGACACACCATTAGAGGTTTGATTTTTGGTCTCATCCATCCATGGAAGTACCAGATCTTCTGTTCTTTTGAATGCACGTCCGAACCAACATAATGCAGTAAGTGATTAAACTTTGCCGCCAGCTCAGACACTTTCAGTCCTTCAGTCTCTGGGTAGAGGAACTCCTTCAGCTTCCCTTCCCTCATAGCACGAGAGAAGAAGCGATCAGTGAGCTTGGCCTTGAACATTGCCAAACCAGTTCCTTCCCACCACTCATTTGCTCCGTCTTTCAGATGTAGCGAAGCAATGTGCACCTGCTCAGCCTCGGTGTAGACCACATTCCAAAACAGTCGCTCCATATGGGAAAACCAATAGGCAACCTTGACTGGTTCCCCGGTCCCATCGTAGCTATCCGGGCGCATCGAATCGATCGTCTTCAATGCTCGGTTGTAATTCCCGTCATTTCTCTCGGGAACCACCAGATATGTAGGACATTCACGTCCCTCCACATTAGTTGCAACTTGAGGGTTGGGAGCCGCTTGAGCTTGCGGTATCCCCTGGGCCGTTAGTACCTCGACCATCTGCCTCACTATTTGCCCAATGACCGTCACATCCAACACGATCGGGGCTTGAGGTGGAACTTCCCTCGTAGCTTGAGGGTCCACTTGTCCTTGATGAGCCCATTGCCGCAGGGTCGGGTCATTGTTATACAAGCTAGATCTCGTGTCATCCCCTTGCTGAGTAGCACTCCTCAGCTAAACTCGGGGACCGTTGCTAGGACTTTTATTAGCTGCTTGGTTGGTGTATCGGGTGTTCACCATATGTTGATGAACCATAACACCAATTTAGAATTTTCCAACTCATATGTGATATTTAAATCACTACGTCATGATACGAATTGTAAGGGTCCAAACCGATAACTTTATATTAGTTTTGACTGACCCTTCACCATTAACCTTAAAACGATCTTATCCTCTTACTTGAGAATGGATTAATTAGGAGAAATGCCAACCTTTAAATGACATTAAACCTAAGAAAAGATGATATCCCTAAGAATGGATCTAAGGAATAAGTAACAAAATCGAAGCTTGCAGAAGTTTGAAAATAAACTTTATGCTTTTAAACTTTAAACTTTATACTTTTAAACCTTAACTTAATAAAATAGTTATTTATAAAGTTAGTTTCTCAAACTAACGACACTGTTATCAACTAAAAACCCTTACTAAGACCAAAAATCACACTTTTAAAGTTATAACCATAAACTTAAATTTGATCGTTTATAACACACCATTTATAAAACAACTATAAATAACTATTAATGTTCTAATAGTTAAACCTATTATTTTAAATTAAATCCTAAGAAATCATAAAACTTTAAATTTAATACAAACATTTAAACTCTCGAAATTCCAAGAATAAAATAGATTGAAAATAGTTTCGAAAACAATTTCGAAAATTCACAAACCTAACAATAGGCCAAGAATTTAAAAACCATTGCTTTGATACCATAATTGTAACACCCCCGACTTATGTCGGTAGTGCCACACGCCAGTGACCTCAGACGTTAATGTCCAAAGTCACCTTAGGCTTTAATCGGAACAATTAAGCTTAAATAAATACATAAATATTAAATAACGAAAGAATAATCAGCGGAAGACATTTTTAAATGAATAAATCTCAACCTTTTATTAAGATTCCTCTCGAAAAATGAGAAGGACAGTTTTACAACAAAGTTTAGTGATAGCGGAAGACTTTTAAATTACAACGGAAGACTCTTTTAAAGTAGTCCTTATTACATGACTATGTATTACATTTATTTCAAATCAAACATACACGCCTTGGAAATATTATTTTTTAAAATGCAAACTTCAACTACAAGCCTTCTCTTCGACTGGTTACTTTAATCGTCGGGGACAAACCTCTGATGTGCCGTATAGGACGGAAGACACCAGCCAACCATGCAAGGAATAAAACCCGGTTGGTTAGTCTAATGAAAGACTATGCAAGGGTGAAAACATAATGGTTCTAGTGATCGTAACCGTTTACTATCATTGTCCCTCGAATAATAACCAAAGGAACGATACGTAACCCGGAACTTTCACGGAATGATAGAAGAAGACATGCACTGAAAAGAAGACTCCAACGGAATTGAGTCTTATAGGGAAAATATGAAGAATTGTTTGGAAACGTTAAGTTTTCACACAAGTTCACAAAAACGACCTTGATTATTTGGGTCCACGACCAACCTCACCGCGCAATGCGAATCCAGATTGAAAAGATGACTTACTCTAACAAGAGTCCGGGCGGGTTTCACGTTGTACTTCTCACCCGAGGGTATATTAATTATGTGCATAAAAGCACTTATCTTATTTACTTTCAAAACATACACTCACGTTAAGGCTTTTAATTTCCACAACAGATCTCACAATGAGATATAGAACATGGAACGAATCCCGAAGATTGGCACTAGCTAAGTGCACCACCACCTATATTCGGATAGGGGTAGGTCATGACCAAAAGCGTTAGGGCATTTATCTTCCTAACATAAAGTTTTAAAGAAACGACTAGATCTCGTAAGGTACATAGCGTTCCTATGAATACTCGTGCTAACTAAGCATGTAAGTTCACATATAAATCCACACAAAAATCCATTTATCACTTTTACAGTAATATCATGTAGAACGATATAATAGCGTTATTTCTAGCAATATATACAACCTATTATAAATCCATCCTTTAACACATCGTTTTATCAAATTTGTTCCCAAACACAAAACAACAACTTTATTCCAACTTAATCTAACAATTAACTAATTGATAATTAAGGGAAATATGGAATAATGAGCAAGAGCGAACCGCCACTTGGCACTTGCCTTAGCTTAAACGAACGAGTGATCGGGTTTCGAGATCCGGGAACTTGAACTTGTGCACGACTGTCTATTAAAATTCATGTTGGAATTTATCGCCATTCCGTAGGGTCGGATCCCAATCCGCACAACCGGCCATGGATACGAGCACAATCCAACCCGACGACGCATACGAGGCGAGTTTAATACAAGAAACCCTAATTAGTTACGATACGAAAAGACGAAACAAAATGAAGGAAAAAGGCAGTGTCGCGATCGCGGATGGCAGAGCCGCGATCGCGGCCATGCTGGGCAAAATCGCGCCCACGGTTTTATAACCGCGATCGCGGTTTCACGCCCAGCCGGGGCCGCAGGTCTCTGCCCGGCCGCGGTCGCAGTGGATGGAGCAGCGGGACTCCATCCCGACGCGAACCTAACTCAAACTTTCGAGATCATACCGACGACGATGAGGCACCACCACTTCACTTCTGGACAAAGAGCACCTCCAACACCCAAGACCTTCCTAATCGGCGACGACTTCGGCTTCAGCGACGAAACTTCGGCGACAACACAGTTTAACGAAAGAGAGAGATGGAAGGAAATGGATGATGGAGAAGATCGATGCCACAGCCTCCTTTTATAGGCTCGGAGGAGAAGGAGTTCCCCCTAACCCGACACTCCAATCGATCCAGCTCCCCCCGGCGTTCGGAGCACGAGGGGAAAACCAAACGCTGACCTTCTGGAAGCTGAGGAAGAAGACGATGCAACAGTACCCATGATCGCGGTTTCAGAACCGCGATCGCGGTTTGCCCACAGGCCAAACTGCGCCCGCAGAAATGCCGCGCCCGCGGCTGCTTAGCCGCGGTCGTGGCTCTCGGCCTTGATCGGCCCCCGGTTTTTAGCACTCCTCAAATAATTTAAGACCCATATCTTATTAAACGTATATCAATACGTTCAAATGGATCTTACAGAGGGCCCGAACATTCCTAACACGTTTCGCTTACAAAACGAAAGTTTTGAAAATTCCACAAATACCCTTACTAAAATTGAGGGTTATTACATCATTGGCCTTGAAAATATTAGAAACGAAGTGAGAGCAGACTTCGAAAAAAGATTCAAAAAAGGAAGGATTAATAATAATATCTTACAAGATTACCTTGGAAATATCACTAAAGAAATTTATGACCAAGAAAACGAAGAACTTATAAGAAACGTCTCAAATGAGGAAATTAAAAATGCAATCTTTAGCATTGGAAGTAACAGATCCCCTGGACCGGATGGAATGTCTGCCCTATTTTATCAAAAATACTAGCATATTGTCGGACCTATGGTAATCAAAGCTGTAAAAAGTTTCTTTCATTCAGGAAAGATATTAAAACAAATTAATCATACCTTCATCACCCTTATCCCCAAATGTGATAACCCAAACTCAACTAATCACTACCGACCAATTAGTCTATGTTCAACAATATATAAAACAATATCAAAGATAATAACAGAAAGAATGAAACCCATTTTGGATAAATTGATCAATCCCTTACAAGGGGCTTTTGTAGCTGATCGAGCTATACAAGATAACATTCTAATAGCACACGAGATATTCCACTCCTTTCAAGCTAAAAAAAGAAAAGAGGGATGTGTTGCTATCAAACTAGACATGGAAAAAGCATATGATAAAATTGAATGGGACTTCATCCTATATGTTCTTAACAAATTTGGATTCTCTAGCATTTTCATCGGATGGATAAAAGAATGCATTGAAACTGTATCTTTCTCTGTACTGGTTAATAACGGACCTACAGATATGTTCTACCCACATAGAGGATTACGTCAAGGTGATCCTCTCTCACCTTTCCTGATCATCCTAGGTACCAAAATACTCATTAGAAAATTGCAACAAGAAGGTAACCTTAATCGTAGCCAAATTGGTTTTCAAATAACACGTATGGGTAATGATATCCCCTTCCTTGCTTTCGCAGATGATATTCTCAATTTTGCTAAGGCGAATCAGTCTACATGTACCAAAATTAAAAATATTATTGAAGAGTATTGCTCCATATCCGGACAATGTGTAAACTACCATAAAAAAGCATCCCAAACAACAAATAACACCCCAAACTCATTAAAAACAATAATTCAGTCTGTCCTAAACATCCCAAATACCCCTTCCTTAGAAAAATACTTAGGATGCCCATTATTAATGGGAAAGTTAACCGAGACATTTTTCAAGAGACAGTATTAAATACTACAAACCAACTCTCAAAATGGAAAGCCAACTCCCTCTCCCTTGAGGGTAGAGCGACTCTTATTGAAACCAATCTTGCTGCCAAACCAAATTTTCTAATACAATGTTTTATGTTGCCAAACTATATTCACAAAGAACTTGATAAAATTAATAAAATATTCCTCTGAAATAACGACCCAAATTATAAACCACTAATAGGATAAGACAAAATCTGTAAAAACAAAGCTAATGGAGGCATTGGGATTAGAAAAACACAAGACATGAACAAAGCTCTCCAAATGAAACTAATCTGGAAAATCTTTGCGGAACCAAATAAATTTTGGGTTAAAATAATAAATGAGAAATATCTCAAAAGTATGAATATCCTACAATACTCTAAGAAAGGTAACCACTCTTGGCAATGATCACAACTACTAAAACTTCGGAACGAGTTTAAATCTGGACTCCAATGGATAATCGGAGATGGAAAATCAATTAAATTTTGGGAAGATAATTGGGTTACTAACTACAATATAATAAACGAAAAACTACCAAATATACAAATCAACCCGGACACAACAATCAACGAATTTAGTACATATAAGCATTGGGATAGACACAAACTGGAAGATGTCCTCAATCTTGAAACTATAAATAAAATATTGGATATACCAATACTAGATAATGACATAGTAGACAGACTATATTGGCAACCTAGTAAAACGAATGGTTTTCCACAAAGACAGCTTTTGAATTTATAACGAATCAATCATCCACACCAATCAATGACTTATCATGTATTTGGAATCTGGATACCTGCCCTAATGTGGAAAACTTTCTATGGAAAATATGTCATAAAGGTTTACCGATAAAATTAAGACTAGCACAAAAACACGTTGTAGTTCCACAATCTTGTGATTCATACGATAACCTGCAAGAAGATCTGATTCACTTTCTTTTTCAATGCCCATTCTCCTTGAAACACATCAAAAGTAAAAACAAAAGAGTTGAACAAATTATTAGATCAATAATACCAACAATAAAAACCCAAAAGATATTCTTTTTTATCTACAATCACAATTATCAAAAAAAGAATTCATATGTCTTGCTACTACATAGTGGGGGATTTGGATAAATAGAAACCAAATCATCTCTAACTATAGCAACAATGATAGAATAAAAAATCTAGAAAATTATATCCACACTCTGTTTAATAATTGGGAAAGAACAAAAAATAATGAAAATGAGGACATCATTCCTACTCGGAAAAAAGTGTTCATGCAAGGAAGAAAAGAAATATTACATGGGAACGACCACACCCAAACTTCCATAAAATAAATTTCGATGGCACAAAACTAACCAGTGGTGAAGCCGGTAGTAGTTACATTATCAGGAACGATAAAGGAGAAATAATTCACATGGATATCCATAAATATGGATACAACACCGTCCTTTTGGTCGAAGCAATGGCTCTTAAAAAGAGTATTACCAAAGCTAAACATCTCAAAATACCTAACATTGTAATTGAAGGTGACACATTTGCCTTATTAACTCGATTAAAGGCATTTGGGTTTGTCCTTGGGAAATTGAAGTGGTTGTCGCTGACATTCTCTTTGACATCCAATCTTTCCAATAAGTCCACATCAGACACATTTTTCGGAAAGTGGATCGTTCTGCTGACAGAATTGCTAAACTCAGCCTTTCACCTCATATGCCTGACCTTGCTCTTGATTCAGAACTCCGTGTTCTCATCCGGCAGGATGCTCTAGGCAAACCTACGTTAAGACGTTAGGTTTGTCTAATTCTTTCCTCATCAAAAAAAAGGAAACTAGTTGCCACGTAAGACATATACTGAACAAAATTACATAGCAGTTACCATATATGTAAAGAAACATATAAAATTACATAGCAATTACCATATAGGTAAAGAAACATATAAAATAGATAAATTCCACAGCTCCCCTCAAGTTGAAACAACTTGGAGATCCTAACTTGGAAGCCAAGAAGAAGTGTTGTTGATGTAGAAGTGTCTTTGTCATGAGGTCTGCCAATTGAAGTTTACTAGGAATATAAGCAGTCTACACAAATTCATAAAGCACATTGTCACAAGTAAAATGACAATCAATCTCCAAGTGCTTCGTTCGTTCGTTCATGAAAGCAAGGATTTGTAACAATCTGTTAGGCGGCTCTATTGTCACAGAACAAGGTTAGAGGTCGCGCCACCATCAAATGTAAATCAATTAGCACAAAACTGACCCAATCAAGCTCTGCCGTGGTGTTTCCTATGCTCATATATTCTGCTTTTGTTGAATAGTATGACACAATTGCTCGCTTCTTCGTTTTTCAGGAAACAAGCAAGTGTCCAAGAAAAAACACAGTAACCAGATAATGATCTCTGAGTAGTCAAGAAACTTCCCTAATCAGCATCAGAAAAACCAACTAATTTGAGATGAGAATAAATAGGATAACATAAGCCATGATTGAAAGTTCTAGCTAAATACCTCATAACATGTAAAGTAGCTTGGTAGTGAGGTTATCGAGGGGTTGAGACAAACTGACTAAAGTGTTAAACAGAGTAAGAAAGGTCTGGTTTAGTTAAAGACAAATAAAATAGACGTCCCACAACTCGTCTGTACAACTCAGGATTCTCAAACAACACACCTAATGTTGGACCTAGTTTTAGATTCGTAGGCAAAGGAAAATGAGCAATTTTGCAATTAAGCAGGTTCATGTCTTGCATAATGTCGTTAATATATTTCCTTTGATTAGTAAACATACCACCATCATCGCGATGAATCTCCATCCCTAAAAAGAACCTAACCAAGCATAGGTCTTAAATAGTGAACCTGATGTCCAAAGCAGCCTTAACACTCACAATCTCATCTTGATTATCACTTATAATCAGAATGTCGTCTACATACACCAACAAGGATGTGAACTTAGCATGCTCAACCTTCATAAACAGAGTGTAATCATGTGTAGACTGAACATATCCCAAAGTGATTAAAAACCGAGTGAGTTCAAGATTCCACTGCCTCGAAGCTTGCTTTAAACCATACAAAGACCTCTTGAGCTAGCAAACTTGACGTACTTGAGCTTTCTCATAACCTCTAAGAGGCCTCATATATATTTCTTCATCAATGAATCCATGTAAGAAGGCATCATTGATGTCAAGTTGGTGGACAAGCCACTCTTTAGTTGTTGCTAAAGCCAATACAATTGTTACAATAGCCAACTTTGCCACAAGAGAAAATGTATGCTAATTATCATTTCCCACCTTTTGACTATATCCTTTTACCACTAAACGAGTCTTATATCTCTCGATGGAACCATATGATCTGAATCAATGCGATAGATCCACTTAAGTTGTATATATAGCTTGTTGACATGCGGGCAAGGATGTCAACTCCTAAGTCTAAGTTTGCTCAAGAGCTTGCAATTCTTGAGTCGTGGCCTGCACCTATTTGGGCTCAGCTTTATCTTGAGAGTAGAAGGTTGGCTCCTTTATTGTCATAACTTCAAGAATGCAAATATTTCTCCTTGTTGAATTGTTATGCGAGAATCTGTAGACACCATAACATAGTCCTCTAACCAGGTAGGCTCTTGTCTCACTCTCTCTGGTCTCCTAAAATCAACTACAGGTTCTGTAGACTCGGGAATTGGTGAACGAGGCAATAATTCAACAGAATGAGACTCAAATGAACCTCTCAATTGAGAATGCAAGTCTAATTCTTTAGAAGTGGGAAGACATGAGGTGTTAGGTGAAGACTGGTCATGACAAACCAAATCATCACCTTGGAGTGCATTCCCAAGTTCATAAAGCAATTTGCATGAAGACTTGTCTCCAGTCTTATAAGGGAATATTTTCTCATAAAGCAAATTGCATGAAGACTTGTCTCTAGTCTTATAAGACATCACGACTCTTCAAATCTAGCAATTTATAGCCTTTTTGATTTGTTGGATAACCCAACGACACACATCTGCGACCCTTGGCATCCATCTTATTTTTTCATAAGATGCTAGTTGCATAACATAAACAGCCTATGACTCTCAAATTGTCATAAACTGGGCTTTGCCAAAGAGAACATCATGTGGTGTCTTCTAGTTTAATCTTGCCACGAGCAACTTGTTAATGACGTAGGTGGCCTCCAAGACACAGTCCCCCCATAATTTTATAGGCAAACTAGCACGGAGTCTAAGTGCTCTAGCCGTGTCAAGCAAGTGATAATGCTTTCTCTCAATCACTCCATTATGTTGGGGCGTGTACACAATGGTCTTTTGATAAAAGATTTGTGACACTTCTGATTGCCAAATTTACTGCCATTGCCAGTTCTAATGGTCTTAGGATTGATTCCAAAGTGTGTCATAATATAGTTAATAAAGGCTTACATATACAACCAAACTTGTTGCTTGCTATGTAAAAGAAATGTCCACGTTGCTCTACTCTTGTCATCAACTATTGTCAGAAAATAAGTTGCCATATTCAAAGCAGCAATTCTGTAAGAACCCCAAATGAGAAGATCAAAGCAACCAGTGGAAACACATTAACTTAAAGAAAATGGTAGTCTGTGACACTTAGCAACTGAACATGTGTCACATGAAAAATGAGTTTCAACAAAATGCTTAAAAATATGTAAATGTTCCAACTTATATATGGATGGATGTCCTAAATGACTATGAACGAACTCAAAACCGCATTTTTCAATTGCAAAACAACTATTCTTATTACAATTTTGATTTTGATAAAGTCCGGTGGGCCGATAGACAGGGACATGTCAATCCGTACGCACATGCGTGTATAAGCCCAATATATAAGTCCAGTGGGGTTCCATCCTAAAATCAATTGGCAATAGGAGGAGTAGTCCACTAAGTTTATATACTAGGTCTTTTGTTCCCAAGTTTCTGATGTGGGATCTTATTTCTCACACGTCCCCTCAAGTGCGACTGGCCTGGCCCAGTTGACACTTGACAACATGCCTTAAAGCCGACAAGCCAAACGGGCTAGCCCATATCACGTCATCATGACGGGCTGAGCCCAAACAATGTCTTAAGGCCGACAAGCCAAATGAGCTAGCCCATATATGCCACATGGCGGGCTAAGCTCAGATAAACGAGGAAACGAATCCAGACCCGAAACTCGCTCTGATACCATAAAGTCCGGAGGGCCGATAGACGGGGATGTGTTAATCCGTACGCACATGCGCATATAATGTCAACATATAAGCCCAGTGGGGTTCCATTCTAAAATCAAGTGACAATAGAAGGAGTAGTCCACTAAGTTTATATACTAGGTCTTTTATTTCCAAATTTTCGATGTGGAATCTTATTTCTCACAGATTTCCATAAACTACTGAAATGTCTTGTATCCTTGACTCATCCTTCCTGTGTACAATCCCTAAGCCTCTCTTCCTTTGGCCACACATTGCTTAATCAAAAGGTCCTACAAAAGGCAGTAATCACAATAAAAATGTGCACTCAATCTCTACACTCTAAGCAACTTGCTTATAATAACAAGTTTTACTTAGAGTTTGGCACATAAAGTACATTTTGCAATGTCGACTTAGGGCTAATGTACACATTTCCTATTAGATTCACTTCCTTAACAATTTCATCGGGAAGAATCACTTAAACTGCTTGTCCAAGCTGCTTATAAATAGAGTATAATGCAATAAATAGAGTATATATACTAGTGCAAAGAAGGAAAGTAGTTGTCACATAAGACAAATACTTTAACAAAATTACATAGTAGTAAACCATAAAAGTAAAGAAGCCGGTAAAATAGATATTTCGCAAAATTCACAATGTTTCTCTAAGTTTTGAGCTCACGTTATTTACTAGTTTTTAGATATTTCAAGTCGAGTTTGGTCGAGGGAAAGTTGTAGCGAAACAAAAAACTCGTTGTTACGCTATGACAACAATCAGGGCAGACCTACGATTTTAGTCCAGTGGGAGCTAAAATCCTAAAGAGAAAAAAAGTACCGTTAATCTTAAATGAAACCTTAATTTTAAAATCTATCATTTATTTAAGTCTAATGTCTACCTTACATAGACAACCCTAATTTCAAACAACAAACACTATATTCGAACCCCAAAAAAAAATTTATTTAAAATTGATCAAAAAATTACACAATCTAAAACAAATTTCATCATTACTTACTACTTTCACTGTATAATTTCAACAAATTTATATAAAAAATTATTTTAAAGATACAAATCTATAACCCTAAATTTTCAAAAAAATAACACAAATAAGGATAGATATAAAGAAAGTATCACATTTTTATTGAATAATTTGTGTAAAAATTGGGATAAATTGTGTTTTATTTATATTTGTTAGGATTATACATAACAAATCCTATATAAAAATTCGATTAAAAAAATTAGAAAATAATATATTATTTTGAAAACTTTTAAAGAATTAAAAAAAAAAATTATAAAAATGTTTGAAAAATCCAAAACATAATTTATTTATTTTTATTTTAAAATCCCCCACTGGGCCCTACATTTTTCCGCCAATGACAACAATGTAATTTCTTATTATGCTATGACAATAGTGTAATTTTTTATGGGCGAAATCTCCATGATCTATCCACGAATGTTGTGAAGTTTGGGTGAAACCAAATGGATGTTCAAACTTTCTACTGTTAAAAAAATTAGTGGATTAAGCACTGAAGATGTCAAACTATACAAAAATATCATTGTTCATCATGAAACTAGCTAATATCCTAAAAATATGTAGAGGAGTATCACTCCAATTTCAAGAAGTCCTACACCTCATATGAACAAACACAAAATCATGATAGAGTAGGTGTAGAGTCAGTTTGAATCACATGTTTTATAAAGAGTTTATGCTTTATCTTATATTATTTTTGTAAAATGTTTATAAACAAGCTCCCAGTACTTATTGAAGCCCCATCCACCTGTTGGGATTAGATGCGTATAAGCGGAATTTCAGAAAACTATTTTCTAACATCTAACAAGGATCTCGTGCATGAATCAATAAGAATCAATTAGAGGTAGAGTTACATACCGTTTGATGTAAGTCTGAAACGTTCCTGTAGGATTTCAGCGGAGATCGAAAACTCGAAGATCGAAAACCCCAAGTATGGCTTCTCTACTTGGTCCATACGAGTCTGGAATCTGGATCGCCTCCGGTGTCGTCTGCTAGAACGAACGAACGAAGAACAAGGTAGCTTCACTTTTGGGTGTGTTCGGCCGTACACTTGAATGGAGGAGGAGAGAGAGATATATCTCTCATGTTATATACGTGTGTTTCTTAGGAAGTAATCACATATGTAATATCATATATTATATTTAGTTATGGATACAATATCTTTATATTGTTTCCATATATCTTCTAATAAGATACATCTTTATCAAGTAATTATAAATGATAATTTTTACCCATTAATAATAAAAGTCAATATCCCAATTAAAGTCAATGGGCCGAAATCCATGTCCAACATGGGCTTCCGGTCCAGTTTGATCCAGCCCGATAACTCTATGTGTGTGACCTCATAGGACCCGGTTATTATAGCCATGGGCCTAACCCGATTAAGCCCATTGATCATAGTTGGCTTCTAGCAAAACACTACGACCCCTAAAATTCCCGGATTGTAAATCTCCATTAATTGTCCTATTCCATGTTCGGTAATTGCACATTTGATTAAAGGACACAATTCCTTCAATCTCCCACTTTTCCTTAAAACAAGTGTGCAATGTTAAATCCCTTTGTCTCTTAGTATCTTATTTGATGATATGATGACATTCATATCTCTTATCAAATGTGTTCCTTGAACTCCTGAGTTTGAACTGTCAAATAACGGATGATTATAGATAATCCATCCGAGCATGGCCATGCATTTTTCAGTTCTCGCTCTTCAAGTGGCCGAGACATCATTCCTGTCCATGTATCATTGTATACATGAAGAAGGAGGACTTCTCCTGTCTTGTATGACCATAGCTCCCACTCAACTTTTGTCAATCCCAATCACTACCTTTATAACTGCCTGTTACGGTCAGCGTTTAACAACGTCAAAGACATACCAATCATCAAGAGAAACCATATCACACTCATGTCTGAGGAATCTACCAATCATAGTTTGACTTAAAACTCTTCAATCCATTTTGGAGAGTCTTAAGGTGGGTTTGTCCTATACGTATCATCCATAAATATCTATGTAATTGACTAGACATCTCTATGTCCCCATAGCCCATGAAACCTGGCGCTATCAATCAACTTACAATATAGTCTTTAATGACGTCATTTATGTCCTAGTTAATGACTCAGACTATGGACTTTGAATAATTCATAACTTCAGTTCACTTAATGGGGTTTCATTCACCAAAACACTTATGATGAGCCCATTTGCAAATTATAAATTATTTGGACATTTTATTTAACTCCAAGCAATAATCAAATAAGAATGAAAACTGTATATCATATAATCAAGCATAAAATGTGCCTGACATTCATAAAACAAGTTCATAATGTAAGACAATGCAATCTCAAAGCCATTCTCCAATGTGCTTGAGGCCCTTGGCCCTAGCGTGACTCTCATGCTTGGGTCTAGGCATAGGCTTGGTCAGTGGATCTGCAATGTTGTCATTTGTGTGCACTTTGCACATTCTGACATCTCCTCTATCAACGATATCCTCGAACGAGTAACTCGTCATCATCCCCAAATACCAAGAAATCATCATTTTTCCTTCTCAAGTACTTCGGGATGTTCTTGGCCGCACACCAGTGTGCATCTCCTGCATTTTGAACCTGTCAAGAGCCTTATCTATATAAGTTCCTTGACTTAATCCAAGTAGTCTCTTGGATCTATCTCTATAGATCTTGATACTCAATATGTACTATGTTTCTCCTAGGTCCTTCATTGAAAAACATTTCTTCAGCCATCCGTTAACGGACTTTAGCATCGGAATGTCATTTTCAATGAGTAGTATGTCATCCACATACAAGACTAAGAAGACCACTTTGCTCCCACTAAACTTCTTGTAAACACAAGGCTCTTCTTCGCATCTGATGAAGTCAAACTCTTTGATAGCTTCATCAAATTGAATGTTCCAACTCATGGATGCTTGCTTAAGTCTATAAATGAACTTCTTAAGCTTGCATACTTTTCTAGGGTCTGTTGGATCTTCAAGACCCTCTAGTTGTGTCATGTACACATCCTCTTCTAAATATCCATTTAGAAAAGCAGTCTTGACATCCATTTGCCTAATCTCATAATCATAATAAGCGGCAATAGCTAGGAGTATCCTAATGGATCTGATCATTACGACCGGTGAAAATGTCTCATCATAGTCAGTACCATGAATCTGTTTAAAACCCTTGACAACTAGCCTTGCCTTATAAACAGATACATTTCCATCTTTGTGTGTCTTGAGTTTAAAAACTCATTTGCATCCAATGGGTTTTACCCCATCTGGCAAAGCTATCAAGTCCCAGACTTGATTTTCAGACATAGAATCCATTTCAGATTTCATGGCTCTAAGCCATTTCTCGGAGTTTGGACCCGTCGATGCTTGCTTATAGGTGGCAGGCTCTCCGCTTTCTAAAAACAGAACATCAAGGCTTGCAGTCAAGATGAAATCATTATATCGTCTTGGCTATGCCCTTGGCCTGTTTGATCTACGTGTGGGTTCAACAACTGGAGAATTTTTCACAACTGTTTGTGGGTCCTCATTCGAATCTGGTTCTTGAGGGATTGGTTCTTGTACCTGGACGCCTCCAGATACTGGCATCTCCTCGTCGGCATCGTCCATGTCGACCTGTTGTTGGGTTTGTTGCTCATCTTGAACCTCTTCAAGATGAACATTTCTCCCACTTGGCTTCTTGGAAACAAATTCTTTTTCCAAAAGGACACTATCCCTTGCAACAAACACTTTGTGCTCTGTGGAATTGTAGAAGTAGTATCCCTTGATTTCTTTAGGATACCCTATAAAAAAACATTTATCTGATTTGGGTGCAAGCTTATCTGATAGTAAACGTTGTATAAAAGATTCACATCCCCAGATTTTCAGGAAAGACAGACTTGGAACTCTTCCAGTCCATATCTCATATGGTGTCTTGTCTACAGTCCTAGACGGAGTCCTATTTAGTGTGAACGCAGCGATTGTGAGGGCATATCTCCAGAAGGATACTAGAAGATTAGAAAAACTCATCATTGAACGGACCATGTCCAACAGGGTCTTGTTCCTCCTCTCAGACACACCATTCAGTTGTGGCGTGCCTGGTGGAGTCAGTTGTGTTATGATCCCACAACTTCTCAGATGGTGATCGAACTCCTGACTCAGATATTCACCACCGCGATCTGATCGAAGTGCCATTATCTTCTTGCCAGTCTGAGTTTCTACTTCATTTTGAAACTCTTTGAACTTTTCAAAGGATTCAGATTTGTGTGCCATTAAGTAGATATACCCATATATACTCATGTCGGCAGTAAATGTGATGAAGTATCGATAGCCTCCTCTAGCTTCTGTGCTCATTGGTCCGCAGACATCAGTATGTATTAGGGCCAGTAGCTCAGTAGCCCTTTCACTCGTTCCAGTGAAAGGTGATCTTGTCATCTTGCCTATTAGGCATGACTCACATGTCTCAAAAGATTCACAATCTATTGATTTGATAATTCCATCTTTATGGAGTTTCTTCATATTGTTCAAGCTAATGTGGCCCAAGCGACAGTGCCATAGATAGGCTTCACTCAAATCATTCGTCTTTTGCCTCTTAGTATTCATGTTATAAATTTCAGACTTGAGGCCCAAACACATAGAGTCCATTACTCAAAGAAGCATTGACATAGAAAATATCATTCTTGAAAATAGAAAAACATCCATTCTTAATGACAAATTCAAAACCCTCAATATCCAAAACTGAAGTCGAAATAAGGTTCTCAGTAATTGAATGAACAAAATAACAATTATTCAATTCTAAAACTAAGCCAGAAGGTAAAGACATACTATAATCTCCTACGGCAAGTGCAGCAACCCTTGCTCCATTTAAAACGCGCAGGTCTATCTCTCCCTTCTCCAACTGCCGCCTACTTCTTAGTCCCTGCACATTCGAAATAATGTGAGAACCACATTCGGTATCTAATACCCAAGTAGTAGCTTTGGTTGTTAAGACTTCAATAACAAAAATACCTGAAGTGGAGCTCACAGTTCCATTCTTCTTGTCTTCCAGGTACTTGGGGCATTTTCTCTTCTAGTGCCCCTTGGCCTTGCAGTAGAAGCAGTCATGCTCAACAGCCACCTTTGTCTTCTCAGCTGCCTTGGGTTGGGCAACTTTCTTGCCTTTCCCTTGGTTTTGTTGCTTCCCTTTAGGCCCCTTCTTGAACCCTTTCCCTCTGTTAACCAAAAGAACTTCTTTCTTGTTGTCAACTTGGATGTTTTGCTCAGCTGTTTTGAGCATGCCATGGAGTTTATTTAGGGTTTTTCCAATTCCATGCATATGGTAGTTCAATCTAAATTGAGCAAATCCATCATGCAGGGAGTGCAATATGATATCAGTAGCTAACTCTTGGCTATATGGGGAACCCAATGCTGCCATTTGGTCAAAAAGACCAATCATGTCAAAAACATGGGCACTCACTGGTTTACCCTTCTCAAGTTTGCGCTCCAATATGGCCATGTGTGTCTCATACATTTCAATCCTGACCTGTTCCTGAAACAACACTTTCAGGTTGGTCATGATTGTATGAGCATCATGGCGTTCAAACATCTTTTGAAGGCCAAGCTCCATAGCAGCGAGCATAAGGCATGTGACAGGCACCGAGTTAGCTCCCAACTCCTTTTCTTTCGCCTTCTCCTCAGCAGAAGAAGCGGCAGTCAAGGTAGGGATATGGTTATCTAGAACGTCCTCACGTCCTTCGGATCTGAGAACAATTCTCAAGCTTCGTTCCCAATCAAGGAAATTTGTTCCATTGAGTTTGTTCTTCTCAACAATTGAGCGCAAGGTGAATTTCAAGTTATCGTTGCTAGACATGATATCTACAAAGGAAGTAACATGCAGATAAGTTTATGCTTGGCATGCAAAAGCTCAAAATTAAAAACATGCTTTAAAATTTAAGCAGATGCACATTTTATTCAAATTAAGTTAGTCCCTAGTGAATAAAATGATTCCAAGACCCTATCTCAGATAATACCTAAGCGTACTTTGGCACTTCCCTAAGTCTCATGTGATCAAGGTAAGTAACATTTACTAATTATAACTCCTTATAATTCTTGGTTGATGGCCCACATCCCATGTTAGGCTCATCTCTATGCCTCAAGATCCAAAACTTTGCCTTTTGGTCTCTTGTTGAGTATAACCATATCAAGATTTATGAATCCCTTATATAGATCCACCCTCACTATCCCAAGGTCAAAGAAGGACACCTCGCTTTGGCGAAACCTATCCAATGAATTCCAAGGGTCTCATGGGTTATGACATGGAAATGCAATACCTCAATATTCTTTTAGGGACTTAAGCATGCAATGGTTGTCTATTTACTAGTGAACAAAATAGCATAAACAAACAATCATGCAAGGCTTAAATAATAAAGCATTCAAAATGCAATAATTAAATGTGATCCTAGTATGGCCCCTAAAAACTGAAATTAAAGATCTAATCTTCAAGAGTCTTGTACTTCATGGATCTCCATCCTTGGTACCCTTCATGGATCTCCATCCTTGGTCTTCTTAGGATCTTCTCTTCTTGTATTATATAATTTTCTAAATAATCTAATTACTGAAATAAAATTACAAAAATACATAACGATACGCAGATCGTGTACAAGAAAACTTAACGATACGCAGATTGTATTTTCTATCCTAAAGTGGGCCATACTAGTCACCTCATGCAAGCAATAATATCATAATATTTAAATCACATGCATGCAATAATAATATCAAATATTATCAACAATATTAATCTAATTAATAACAATAAGCAATTTAAATAAATTTAAATAAAACATTATTAAATTAAATAAATCATCTCATGAGGTAAACAATTCAATATCAAATTCTTAATTCTTAATTAAAATTAAAATTAATATATAGAATTAATCATAATTAATCATTAAAATACATTATTGGATAAGATATGCATAAACAAGGTAAGATATCAAATATCCTTATCTTAATCAAGTGGGAATCTATCCTAATAACTTTTAGGAAATTATATTGTAGATAATATCAAATATTATTCAATTGGGCAAATAAGATCTTATCTTATACTTTTTAGGAAAATATCCTAAAACCCAAAATCTACCCAACCGGACCGAGTCGCTCCCGAGTCCAACCCGGATCAACCCGCTCCCATCGAACCACGCAGCCACTGCGCATACCGACTCGAGCCCAGCCTGGACCACGCGCAGACCACGGTCTGCACTGTGCAGAACCGCGCCCAGTCGCAGTCCGTTGAGCCCATCGAGCCACCCCTGAGCCGCGCCCACCGTGGAGTGCCCGACCTGCGCCGAGTCGCACAGACCCGCACCGAGCCACGCAGGTGCCCAGGGCTCCGTCCGCGGTCTGCACTGTGCAGACCCGGGCGAGCAAGCCATGGTGCGCGCCGAACCGGATCCAATCCAGTTCGGTTCGGTACTGTTCAGGAGTATCACTCCAATTTCAAGAAGTCCTACACGTCATATGAACAAACACAAAATCATGATAGAGTAGGTGTAGAGTCAGTTTGAATCACATGTTTTATAAAGAGTTTATGCTTTATCTTATATTATTTTTGTAAAATGTTTATAAACAAGCTCCCAGTACCTATTGAAGCCCCATCCACCTCTTGGGATTAGATGCGTATAAGCGGAATTTCAGAAAACTATTTTCTAGCATCTAACAAGGATCTCTTGCATGAATCAATAGGAATCAATTAGAGGTAGAGTTACATACCGTTTGATGCGAGTCTGAAACGTTCCTGTAGGATTTCAGCGGAGATCGAAAACCCCATGTGTGGCTTCTCTACTTGGTCCACACGAGTTTGGAATCTGGATCGCCTCTGGTGTCGTCTGCTAGGACGAACGAACGAAGAACAAGGTAGCTTCACTTTTGGGTGTGTTCGGCCGTACACTTGAATGGAGGAGGAGAGAGAGATATCTCTCTCATGTTATATATGTGTGTTTCTTAGGAAGTAATCACATATCTAATATCATATATTATATTTAGTTATGGATACAATATCTTTATATTGTTTCCATATATCTTCTAATAAGATACCTCATTATCAAGTAATTATGAATGATAACTTTTACCCATTAATAATAAAGAGTGTCGTTCGGATGATAATGGTCCTTAAGATAAACACTAAGATTAAATCTCTACCATAGGATGGAGCTTCAGACGGTCCAGATTGAAGGAAAACAAAGAGGAAAAAAAAGCAAGCTAGCTTGTGTATAAAGGACGCGGTGGCAATTTTGCAATTTCACTTAAAATTAAAATGCTATTACACATTTGCCCCTCATCTGTAAAAACCCAAAAAGGAGGAGAGAGAATATGAGGGAGAATGAAAACGCGTTTCACAGAGATCTTCCCCTGCTTTTCCGTTGAACCCATCGTAGATTCCGACGAAGACCCAGCCGTGTTCCTCCGAGACGACGACGTGAACGTGATCTTCACCTGTCTTATAGGTTCATCATCCCTTCCCGCCTCTACTCCTCTGACTGGCCCACCGCCGCGACCTCCCCCTCATTTTCCTCACTCTCTGACCACCGTATCTCCCTCAACCGCCACCGCACCTCCGGCGTGAAGCTTGTCGACTCCGTGAGGCTCGTCCGCCCCGACGACATCGTCCGGCCTGATGGAATCATCCACGGTATCGAGTGCCTCCTTGTTCCCCTCTCCGTACAACACGAAAGAGCCATTTGTGGATGCATACCACCTGTTCGATGAAATGCCAAAGGGAAATTTTGAGGTGTTCCAACAGTCGAAGGTAATTTTCGTTCCTTCTATCGACTCCAATATGGTTTATGATGACATGGGTGATGTGTATGATCCTTCGATTGACTGGATCGAAAGTAGGGTATATGTCGATGGGACAAAATCGATCGAATGTTTGGGTAATCACCTTGCACATAAGGTGTTTGTAGGAATTCCTAATAGAGAAATGCCAATGGAGTTCAACAAATTTTTCGTTTTCGACCCGGGGGTGCTCTTGCTTTGTTTGCTAATGGACCGACATTGAGGTCGAGTGGAGTCGAGGCTACCTTAAATGTTGAAATTGTTGACCATAGTTTGCCGTGGGATCCTGGAGGTGATTTGTGTTGGTTTTGCTGCAATTTTGAGTTGCTGAATTTCTGTTGTTATACAGCCACTATCAAGGTCGAGTGGAGTCGAGGCTACCTTAAATGTTGAGTTGCTGAATTTCTGAATTTCTTTTGTTGACCATAATATTTGCAATTTTTATTGCAGGAATGCTACAAAGGGAAAGATGGTAGAAGATCAGCAAATTCATAGTTTTGCCAAGTGTGGATTCCTTAGAGCTCTTATTTGACATTCACAGCCCATAACAAAATAATATAATGTTTTTGTCTATCCCCTCCCCCCTTTCTTTGTTATTTAGTTTGGTATTAGTAGATTCTGAGATACTCTTGTCTAATATAGCGATGCAGTTTAAGGATGCATTTAATTTTGAAACCTTGTAAAATTGCAATTTTTGGGGGTCAGTTTCAACTCAAGGCAAGGAGTTGCTGTATGTTTTTAATAAACCTAGGTTATTTATACTCTTGGACTTGAATTTAAAGCTTTGATTTGAGTTTTTGCAGTTCATCTTTCATGTGCTGAATTTGAATGACAAAAGGCTGAAATTGTGTATTGGTTGTCATAGCTTATTAGCTCAAATGGTAGAGTAATATGTTTATTCACATGGATGTGGGTTCAAATCCCTCATAGGCTACATTTTAGAATTCATTAACCCTACAAGAGAAGTTTAAGCCGATAATCTTGCAGGTTTATGAGTTTTTCCTTGTAGGTTCATGCATTTGAACTTGTAGATTCATGAGTTTTAACTTGTAGGGTCATGAGTTATGGCGTATAGGTTCATGAGTTTTATTTTACAAGTTTATGAGATTTTTCTAAGGTCCATGAGTTTTAACTAGCAGGTTCATGAGTTTTGTCTTACAGGTTCATTAGTTTTATTTTACAGGTTCATGGTTTTTTTCTGAGGTTCTTGAGTTTTTTTATCTTGCAGGTTCATGAGTTTTTATACTCTTGGACTTGAATGTAAAGCTTTGATTTTGGATTTGTGTAGTTCATCTTTCATATGCTGAATTTGAATGACAAAAGGTTCAAGAGTTTTTTTTAGGTTCATGCGTTTACACTTGCAGGTTCATGCGTTTACACTTGCAGGTTCATGATTTTTTCCTTGCAGGTTCATGCATTTGAACTTGTAGGTTCATGAGTTTTAACTTGTAGGTTCATGAGTTTTAACTTATAGGTTCATGAGTTTTATTTTACAAGTTTATGAGATTTTTCTAAGGTCCATGAGTTTTAACTAGCAGGTTCATGAGTTTTGTCTTACAGGTTCATTAGTTTTGTTTTACAGGTTCATTGTTTTTTTCTAAGGTTCTTGAGTTTTTTTTATCTTGCAGGTTCATGAGTTTTTATACTCTTGGACTTGAATGTAAAGCTTTGATTTTGGGTTTGTGCAGTTCGTCTTTCATATGCTGAATTTGAATGACAAAAGGTTCAAGAGTTTTTTTTAGGTTCATGCGTTTACACTTGTAGGTTCATGCGTTTACACTTGTATGTTCATGCGTTTACACTTGCAGGTTCATGAGTTTTTCCTTGCAGGTTCATGCATTTGAACTTGTAGGTTCATGAGTTTTGACTTGTAGGTTCATGAGTTATGGTGTATAGGTTCATGAGTTTTATTTTATAAGTTTATGAGATTTTTTTTAAGGTTCATGAGTTTTAACTAGCAGGTTCATGAGTTTTGTCTTACAGTTTCATTAATTTTGTTTTACAGGTTCATGGGTGTTTTCTAAGGTCTCTTGAGTTTTTTTATCTTGCAGGTTCATGAGTTTTTGAAATGCGAGTTGCGTGCTATGTTTGGACTTTGGAGGGATTGGCAGATCATTCGCCAAATTTAACCATTTGGTAGTTTGCACTTCCAAGTTCATGAGTTTTCCCTTACAGGTTCATCAGTTTTTCTTGTAGGTTCATCAGTGTTTGATGTTAGGATCATGTCGATAACCTTACAGGTTCATCAGTGCTTTTTGTTAGGTTCATGTCGATAAGTTCATGCATTTATCTTGCTGGTTCACGAGTTATCTCTTGTAGGTTCATGAATTTAATCTTTCAGGTTCATGAGTTTTTTTTCTTATAGGTTCATATATTTTACTTTGCGGGTTCATGAACTTGGAATAAAAGTTTGTAAACTTGATAAGTTCATGCCTTTATCTTGTTGGTTCATGAGTTTTTTAGAGGTTGATAAACCCTACAAGAGAAGTTTAAGCCGATAATCTTGCAGGTTCATGAGTTTTTTCTTGCAGGTTCATGCATTTGAACTTGTAGGTTCATGAGTTTTAACTTGTAGGTTCATGAGTTTTATTTTACAATTCTATGGGATTTTTCTAAGGTTCATGAATTTTAACTAGCAGGTTCATGAGTTTTGTCTTACAGGTTCATTACTTTTGTTATACAGGTTCATGGGTTTTTTCTGAGGTTTTTAAGTTTTTTTATCTTGCAGATTCATGAGTTTTTTATCTTGTAGTTTAATAAGTTTTATCTTATAAGTTCATTAGTTTTGTTTTACAAATTCACGTTTTTTTTCTGAGGTTCTTGAATTTTTTTATCTTATAGGTTCATGAGTTTTGTTTTGAGTCTTTAGATATCACTTATTACTACACTAGTATAATTGCAACCATGTGAGAATAAAAGAGAAGGGAACCAATCCAGTATTATCCAACATTGAACACATTTCCCTATTTGCTCTTTAACTTTACACATCAGCAAATGGATCTAATGCAAAACAGACATGATTCCTAGTGTTGAGCTGAGGCTAAGCTCAAGGGAAGTGAGAGTGGAAACAACAGCATCAACACTAGTAGTGTCAGTGGCATTGAAGGAGCAGCTAGTAGTAGCTGTATAGTAAGAGTAGTTGTGAGTTGTTGCAGCTGGTTGAGGCCTCAAGGTGGTCCCACACAAACCTCTCATATACATCATCATCTGCTGCTGCTGATGAATAATTCCTAGTGTTGGTGTAGGACTCTGGATTACAGGGGTTCACACCACTTATCCATTGGAAACTTTGGCTTGGATAACAACATATTGCACATTCCTGCATTTGGTAGGCGAAATTCCATTAAGGCTATGATCAAGTACAAGTAGTGAGTAGATGTGAGTGAAGGTAGAACGGACTGACTGTAAAGTCATCTGGATTACAGGGGTTTTCTATGACTGTAAAGTCATAGAAAACCTGAGCATATGTAATCAGGCAATGACAAAATAATACAACTCTTAAACCAGCTTGCAAGGTGAAGCATGAGAGATGGCATAACTCAAAATCATACCTTGGGTCACTCACTAATTCATAAACCATTGAGAAGAGAAGCACCTAAGTAATACATTTGCAGGATACATGACATTCTGCGGCAAAACATGAAAGACAATTGAAAAGATCATATGCTTCTTTCTTTCCTGATTCGAGTAGCCAATCTCGTCTTATAGATTATAGTGGATTATTAAAGCTACCTGTCAGATATTTTGCATTCTAAAAATAGGGGAAGAATCACATTGATCACAATCAAAATCTCTTGACCATCCACCATCTAACCACAAATTTTAGCAAACTAAAAAATAACCCCTAACAGTAGCTGATTTAACCAGTCAAGAAGATATTAAATCCCACGTCTCATAACGAGCTTCACATCTAAGGGCAAAATGTTGACTTTTATTCAATCATCGAAGCCATCAGAAATCGGCAAATGCAAATACATCGAGAAATACCTTCGTGATTATAATGTGAATGACAGATCTGAATACCCTAGTAAACCCACATTTCGTAAGCAGCATCATTCAAAAGACTTGATCAGCACAAATTAACCAAAAGAAGCACAAAACCATCTCAAGATTGCTTCTAAATCAGCACACAACGACATATAATCAACAGATCGGAAGCGAAAAGTATACATAGAACCGCAAGGGTTAGCACCTTTCTTGGCCGGCGGTCTCCCAAATCTGAGCCTTGACGATCTTCTCATCAACGCGGACACTACGAGTGGTGAATTCAACACCAATGGTGGACTTTGACTCGAGGCTGAACTCGTTGCGGGTGAATCTGGAGAGGAGATTAGACTTCCCGACACCGGAGTCTCCGATGAGCACGACTTTGAAGAGGTAATCGTAGTCGTCGGCGGCTCTGAAAGTCGACATTTTAGGGAGAGATTCTCGCTTTCCCGTCGCCGCCGAAATCAGAGAAATTCTCAATCGCCTTCCCTAGCACCGACCTCAATCGCCTTCTTCCTGATCGCCGCGACGGAAATAGCTTGAAATCGGGGTCGATTTCGCTATCTCTCTTGAAATCAGGGTTGATTTATAGGCGTTCTCTCTCTCGCTTCAATCTTCCATGAAACCCTAACTAATCAATTGGGGCGATGCTCTGCTATCTCTCTCTCGCTTTACTTGTGATTGGGTGATGCGCCAATCACAAGTAAAAAGATGGAAGTTCAGCCAGATGCAGAATGAGAAATACAAAGTTTGAGGGAGCCAACAAAGAACTCTCTTCGCCAAGAGAGAGACAGGAGCGAAGCGAGGGAGCCAACAGAACAGTTGAACGGCAAAAGGACGAAAAAGCCCCTCCGTGTAGGGTTTTGTTGTTAAATGATAAAACATTTACAGCCGTTGGATGGAGACACGTGGACGACTACCGTAAATTCACAATGCTTACTTTAAACCTTGTGCTCATTTGATCCTCTCTCTAATAATAAAAGCCAATATCCCATTAAAAGCCAATAGGCCGAAATCCATGTCCAACATGGGCTTCCGGTCTAGTTTGATCCAGCCCGATAACTCTATGTGTGTGACCTTATAGGACCCGGTTATTATAGCCATGGGCCTAACCCGATTAAGCCCATTGATCGTAGTTGTCTTCTAGCAAAGCACTACGACCCCTAAAATTCCCGGATTGTAAATCTCCATTAATTGTCCTATTCCATGTTCGGTAATTGCACCTTTGATTAAAGGACACAATTCCTTCAATCTCCCACTTGTCCTTAAAATAAGTGTGCAATGTTAAATCTCTTTGTCTCTTAGTGTCTTATTTGATGATATGATGACATTCATATCTCTTATCAAATGTGTTCCTTGAACTCCTGAGTTTGAACTGTCAAATAACGGATGATTATAGATAATCCATCCGAGCATGGCCATGCATTTTTCAGTTCTCGCTCTTCAAGTGGCCGAGACACAATTTCTGTCCATGTATCACTGTATACATGAAGAAGGAGGACTCTCTTGTCTTGTATGACCATAGCTCCCACTCAACTTTTGGCAATCCCAATTACTGCCTTTATAACTGCCTGTTACGGTCAGCGTTTAACAGCGTCAAATACATACCAATCATCAAGAGAAACCATATCACACTCATGTCTGAGGAATCTACCAATCATAGTTTGACTTAAAACTCTTCAATCCCTTTTGGAGAGTCTTAAGGTGGGTCTGTTCTATACGTATCATCCATACATATCTATGTAATGACTAGACATCTCTATGTCCCCATAGCCCATGAAACCTGGCGCTATCAATCAACTTACAATATAGTCTTTAATGAAGTCATTTATGTCCTAGTTAATGACTCAGACTATGGACTTTGAATAATTCATAACTTCAATTCACTTAATGGGGTTTCATTCACCAAAACACTTAGGTCAAAATAGATACACTTCTCAATTTTCATCCATGAATCGAATCGCACAAGTCAATCTTGTCCAATTTGGGTTACCTGTTTTTGAACCCTAACCCTATTTCGAAAAATTGCACCTAAAAAATAAAACTGGATATGAAGTTCATTAGTTACAGCATCAGTATCAAGGAGGTTAAGGATATAAATTTTAAGCAGAAATATATTTCAATCAAGCCAAAAATCGTCTATGATGTTCAAGAGACTGCGCATGGGGAGAGAGAAAAATCCCCAATTTTGAACAAGTTGAAGAGAAATGGGGTTTGGTGGTGCTTCGGTGGCCGTTGACCGACTATCGGCAATGGGTGGTGCTCGGCGGTGCTTGAATGAGGGTAACAGAGAAGATATGCTCGGCGGTGTTTAAATGAGGGTAATGGAGAAGACGTAAAGGAGAGAACACATGGCAAATGAAATTAATGAAAATACAACCAAACACACATTGAAAATAATAAAATTTATAAAGCAAAAAAATTTCTTATAAAGCATAATAATGCTATCCAAACGGGGCCGTATTGTAGAATTTATTAATTAATGAAATTATCATCAGGTATACTTTATTCTATCAAATTCTCTTATTTTATTCTTTTATGGCCAAACAACCAAAGAATTTAATTAATTTGAATTGGGCTCTTGTGGTTGTCAAGAGTCGCGACTTGCTTTCAATTAATATTAATCTCTCTAATAATAAAAGCCAATATCCCATTAAAAGCCAATAGGCCGAAATCCATGTCCAACATGGGCTTCCGGTCTAGTTTGATCCAGCCCGATAACTCTATGTGTGTGACCTTATAGGACCCGGTTATTATAGCCATGGGCCTAACCCGATTAAGCCCATTGATCGTAGTTGTCTTCTAGCAAAGCACTACGACCCCTAAAATTCCCGGATTGTAAATCTCCATTAATTGTCTTATTCCATGTTCGGTAATTGCACCTTTGATTAAAGGACACAATTCCTTCAATCTCCCACTTGTCCTTAAAACAAGTGTGCAATGTTAAATCTCTTTGTCTCTTAGTGTCTTATTTGATGATATGATGACATTCATATCTCTTATCAAATGTGTTCCTTGAACTCCTGAGTTTGAACTGTCAAATAACGGATGATTATAGATAATCCATCCGAGCATGGCCATGCATTTTTCAGTTCTCGCTCTTCAAGTGGCCGAGACACAATTTCTGTCCATGTATCACTGTATACATGAAGAAGGAGGACTCTCTTGTCTTGTATGACCATAGCTCCCACTCAACTTTTGGCAATCCCAATTACTGCCTTTATAACTGCCTGTTACGGTCAGCGTTTAACAGCGTCAAATACATATCAATCATCAAGAGAAACCATATCACACTCATGTCTGAGGAATCTACCAATCATAGTTTGACTTAAAACTCTTCAATCCCTTTTGGAGAGTCTTAAGGTGGGTATGTTCTATACGTATCATCCATACATATCTATGTAATTGACTAGACATCTCTATGTCCCCATAGCCCATGAAACCTGGCGCTATCAATCAACTTACAATATAGTCTTTAATGAAGTCATTTATGTCCTAGTTAATGACTCAGACTATGGACTTTGAATAATTCATAACTTCAATTCACTTAATGGGGTTTCATTCACCAAAACACTTAGGTCAAAATGGATACACTTCTCAATTTTCATCCATGAATCGAATCGCACAAGTCAATCTTGTCCAATTTGGGTTACCTGTTTTTGAACCCTAACCCTATTTCGAAAAATTGCACCTAAAAAATAAAACTGGATATGAAGTTCATTAGTTACAGCATCAGTATCAAGGAGGTTAAGGATATAAATTTTAAGCAGAAATATATTTCAATCAAGCCAAAAATCGTCTATGATGTTCAAGAGACTGCGCATGGGGAGAGAGAAAAATCCCCAATTTTGAACAAGTTGAAGAGAAATGGGGTTTGGTGGTGCTTCGGTGGCCGTTGACCGACTATCGGCAATGGGTGGTGCTCGGCGGTGCTTGAATGAGGGTAACAGAGAAGATATGCTCGGCGGTGTTTAAATGAGGGTAATGGAGAAGACGTAAAGGAGAGAACACATGGCAAATGAAATTAATGAAAATACAACCAAACACACATTGAAAATAATAAATTTTATAAAGCAAAAAAATTTCTTATAAAGCATAATAATGCTATCCAAACGGGGCCGTATTGTAGAATTTATTAATTAATGAAATTATCATCAGGTATACTTTATTCTATCAAATTCTCTTATTTTATTCTTTTATGGCCAAACAACCAAAGAATTTAATTAATTTGAATTGGGCTCTTGTGATTGTCAAGAGTCGCGACCAGTCTCATGCATTTCTATCTAGGAAAGTTAGGGTTCATTTAGATCTTCAAAAAATAAATTGCATTATTTTATATTAAGTTAGTAATTTAATATAAAATAATATAATGTAATGTACTATTTTTAAAAATTTAAACAAACCCTTAATTCATTCGTCTCTCAACTACTCGGTCGGATAGTCCATGATTGATATAGAGCCGATGGCAAAATTGGAGTAAGTTATTCAGAAAGTTTATTTAATGAATTAAGTTACTTTTAGATAAGGATAAGAAACATATATAAGTTTTAAACACCATAAATTATCAAGTTTTTTAAAGAGTTGGTGAAAATGTTAAGTTTGGCCCTTGATAGCCTTTACAGCCATGTTCCAATAATGGATAATGATCACGCACATTAGCTAGATAAAAATATCTGAAATATTTGAATTCGAGTGTAACACAACCATTATGTATAGTAAATTTTGTTGAAATATAAATAACTCATATTTAAAATTGTGACATAACTTGCTTTATATATAAGTTTGATATATAAGTTTGATGAACTACTCCTTTTATTGTTAATTGATTTTAGAATGAAATCTCACCGGGCTTATGTGCTGAGTCTATCTACGCATATGCCCTCGTGTCTGCACGACCCCCAATCTATGGGTCTACGGACTTTCACATGGTTTCAGAGTGAGGGCGGTCTTGGTCCTTTCTTGGGTTGGTTGAGTCTGACTATAAAGAGATTGAGATGTCCACCTATCCGTTGCACTTACGAGGACGTGTTGAAATATAAATATCGCACATCTAAAGTTGGGATACTCCTCATATTGTCAATATGTTTTAGAATGAAACTCCACTGAACTTATATGCTGGGCCTATCTGCGCTTATGCGCTCGTGCCGCACGACCCCCAGTCTATAGGCCCACGGACTTTCACAAATTTCAACATATAATTAATAATTTTAATTAATAAAATAATTCATACATCAACATTGTATAATAAACTTAATTATTATATATTTTAATATGAGACTTTATATTTTTATAGATTAGACAGCAATATATTCTATATAATACAATACGTAGTATATTGTAATAAAACACTTAACTACATACAAAAAAGTCCCACAACTATATATAAATAAATGATGTTATAAGTGTGTCAAAGTTTGATGGACTCGATCTTATCCGTTTACACTGATCAATGCAACATTGGCTTGGAATCATTCAAGTCCTCTCCGTATCATCACGGGTGTCAAATGCCATGGGATTTGACATTTATATTCAGGGCCGGCCGCACCTGCTCAGAGCCTCCAAATTTAGAGGGCCCAATAATTTTCGAGGCCCAGTCCATAGATTTAATATTCACACTAAGAAAAAAAATATTATTAATTAATGAAAGAAAAGTAGAAGCGTATTCTTGACTGCCGTTCTTCTTGGAAACTCCACAAGACGCTTCACCTTCTTCCAGTTTCCAAATCATGAACCAGACTTCATAAATGGAGTTATGGAAGATGCAGACCTCGATCTTTTCTTCTTTGTCTGAAAGTTATTCCCATCTAACTAGGTATTTGTTCTCCCCCTATATATTATTTCACAAATCTCTTTCATCTTCTCTGAGATTTCCCTCTTTTCTCCTCCCTATCTCACTTCTTTCTTTGAAATTGCACTATTTTTCCTCTTTTTTCTTGTGATTTTAGACGATTCATCAATAAATTGATGCCAAACTTTGAGTGATTTAAGCGATCCCTCTTGCAGTCTTGCCCCTTAGTGTAAGTTCTGATTTTTTGGTAAATCTTATTAGAAATCCTAATAACAAGTAGTTTTTACTTTTAAGCTTCTGTAATTGGCTGTGAATTTGTGATTAGTAGTTGATTTCTATTTCAAGGTTTGAAATTGGTATGCTTTTGGCTCTTGGCAATTATTTAATTACTGATGTGGTTGTCGCCACTGTAATTTGCTCAATTTGACTAGATTTATGAAGAAACTATTACTAATATATTAAATATGGGTTTGACTAGGATTTAGAAAAGAAATATTACATTGTTATGACTAGGAATTATTGGTTGTGGCTATTGTATTTGGTTTTGAATGGAACTACGGTTGTCTATGTAGTAGTTACTGTTGGTTTTGGCTATTGGCTAGTTGGATAATGGCTAGTTGGATATTATTATCAAGTTGTAAATTCAATTAATATTAATCTTTCTAGAATTTCTAATTGAATTCACCTTAATGGACTGTACAAATATATTCCTATAAGATGAAGTTGTAGATTTCGCTATACTGGATTTTTTATATAGGGTTTTTATTGGTTATATATAACTAATTCTTATTCTCTTGTATAGCATTCTACTTGGGCAAGTATTCCTTTTAGAGTTCACACTGATATTTCCTAATTCAATTTTTGTATTCATAATATTATTGACATTATGTGACAGTTGCATCTGCAGAAAATAGTTTTTTGAATTTATAGTTGTTGAAGTTATATTTGCGCTCTACAATGACACAAAAAAAACTCAATGGATTAGCTTTGATATCAACTAAGAAGGACATGTTGCAAAAGATTGATTATGAAAAATTGATCGAGAAATTTATTTCGACTAACGTTAGGAAAATGATACATTTTAGATGAACTTTACTAGATTGAGTTTTTATTTACTAGAAGATAACAATTGTATTTGAGTTTATTTTGATATATAAAATATATTTTACTTATTTTCTTAATTTTTTACACTTTAAGAGGGCCTCATTTTGTCGTTCACTCCGGACCTCCAATATTCATTGGCCGGCTCTGTTTATATTGACTTTTGATGTGGTCAAACTTGAGCATCCAATGTAAACTTACATGCACACAAACCATTACATGTCTAACTCTAGTATGTTGGTTTAATTTAATCTGGCACGACGTTGAAAGGAGTCGAATCCGAAATCTTTGATTAAATCGTTTAAAAAGTCAAGTGACGGTGTTCACTGGACCAACGATGCGTAAGTGATTTGCTATGTCTCTAAAACTAAAAGCAATGTTGTTGTTGCCTTATTTGACCTTATTATTATGATAATACCTTTATTAGTTAGTGGCCTATCAGTTAGACCCGACCCGAAGTTTACCTTTAATAGTGATTTTTAAATCCTTTCATATCTTATCAACGCAAAGTATTGTGAATTATGTCATGCTAAACAAACCCGTACATTACCTTATGAAGTCCTTATCAAACATTGCTAAATGCATTTTACAGGCTGTGTGGAGTTAATTAGTATGGCACACTGGTTCCTTTGGTTCATCCCAACCCAACCGAAAATACCCTCATTCAAAACATGTCTTACCAAACGCACCCTAAGACATACCCATAAGCTGTAACATACAAAATATTCCAATTATAATGCAATTCGGAATTCGTGTTTGTATATTTGCGTGAGTTTATAAGCTCTTCCCGTGGCGTGAGATGGCAAAAATCCATCCAACTGGGCCGCCCCAAATGGGCTGATCAGATTGGATCCACAAATATAGAATGGACTTCATGGCCCAACTAGATAAATTTGGCCCATGGAAGAGTAGGACCCCTACTAGTTTAACCCCTATACCCTCATTCAAAACATGTCTTATCAAACCAAAGGATAAATGCTTACGTTTAGCCCCTATGCCCTAATTTTGGATGGGATCGGATTGAGTTTGATTATGGGCAGAACCAGTTATATATATATATATATATAGTTTCAAGTCTAGGATATTTTTACTTTTGATACATTTTAGTCAAAATGATAATATTTTCTAATAGAGAAATTAAAGTTATAAAAGCCCTTGAATTTTTAAATAACAAATCCCTTAGTTGTATCCACTGGATACAACTAAGGGATTTCTGCCAGCTCACTGGATACTATCCAGTGAGACAGGTTATTTGGTTCTGGTGGTTTTAAGGGTATGTTCTGTAAGTTATTTTTGGGGTCAGAAGTGAGTGTAAGTTAAGGGGTTTAAACAATTTTATTTACCCTCACCTCCAAGCTTAAGCAAAATTGTGAGTGAAAGTGAGAGTTGAAGCAAATTCTTTCACTTCCAACTTATCAAACGGATCCTTAGTTGATGTTCCTTGATCATCATATGAAAAGCCATTTAATTTGGTTATAGAAAACAAAAGCAAAAGCAAACTGTAGATCATCGTATGAAAAACCATTTGGTTATATGAAGTATGAGGCAAAATGAATTATAGTTTTGTTAAAAATATGTGAATAACTATTGTTAGAATATAAGTTTATTGAGGGGCAGACGCAAATTCCAGTCTAGTGGGGATTAATATAAAATTATTATTTAAATTTAAAATATTAAACTATTAAAAATTGCATAAGATTAATAACATTTTGAAACGTTTACGAATCTTATAACTATATCTTTAATCTCAATAGATCTCACTACAAGATTCTCAATATAAGTAATTCCACAATCATTCATCAAATCATATCTCCATATCAACTGCATACTGAAGTCTAAGTTTCATAGCAGAAAAACTCTTTGACCAGTAATTATTACAACATGTAAAAACAAATGTTAACTTTATAAGAAGATATATAAAAAATAGACAAGATTCTTCCTTAACTAAAACTACTTTCTTTAACAACTCACTAATAATTTTACCAGTGAACTCTCAAAAAGAATTAAAATAGACATAAATTAAGCTTCTTAAAAATGTAGAAAAAACATAAGGATTTAAAAAAATATAAGGAAAAATTAAAAAAACTGTTTTTTTTTTAAAAATAAATCCCAGTGGAGGTTGTAGCCTGTAAGTCCACTGGACCCCAATTGGCTCCGCTACTAAGTCCATCCTACAATGAAAGTGGGTGATTATCAGTGCCTAGTATATAAGGTTAACGATCTATTCCTTTTATAGTCAATTGGTTTTACGATAAGTTCATTGGGCCTACGTAACAAACTTGTATGCTCATTTGCGCTTCTACGTGCAACGTTCCCAGTCTATCGGCCCACAGAGATTCTAACTCACACCCGTTTGTCCAAATATCAATCCGGTCACGTCCGTTGCATTTGTGGGGGCGTGTTATAGAACACGTCCATTCCACATTAAAAGTGGATAAATATCAGTACCTAGTATATAAAATGGGCTACTCCTATAAACAGTTGGTTTTGTGATGATTTTATTAGACTTATATACCGCACTTATTCATACTTATGCGCTTGTACGGACGTAGCCATAAAGTCACCGGTTCAAATCTCCTTCAACTCCATTACAACGGCCTAAACTATCCATAAGCAAAAGGAAAAAAACACATATAAATGACTAGTAGGTACGTTGTGTCAATTTGATATTAACATAAGGTCATTTCAAATAGAAAATATGTGGTTTGGCTATTTTGATACGTACCAAAACCTAATTTGTCTTTATTTATAAATAAAAGAAAGGGAAAAAACGTGAGATGAGCGTGACTGTGAGAGAGGTGGTGAGTGATGAGGATCGGAAGAAGAGTGACTGCAGTTTTGTATGGTGCATGCAGACCTGAATTCAGAGGCAACTCATAGTGCTGCTGGCTGCTACTGAGAGTCTGAAATGATGATAAAAGAAATAAAGAGGAATAGTAAAGGTAGAAAGCGATGCATCACTACATTACGTATTTATGGTCGCCTTCCATTCCCCAATCTCTCTCTTTTACTTCTTTTCACTCCCACTTTCCACTAGAGTTATTTCCATTTCTATCTCCTCGGTGCAATTTAATATGACTTGAGAAAACACTGTGACTAGTTCAAGTTAGAGAGGTGAGAGCTAGATCAAGACAAGCTTCGATCAAATAAGTGTAGGTGTAAAATCAAATCCACTCGAATCTTCCTCAATTGTTTAAACCAAATGCTTGGACAATTAAGTAAAACAGAAAACAAGCTTGAACACCGGAGATTGTTTACGCAGTTCGGACTAAGTTCTACGTTTGCGGAGTCCTCAGGGAGGCTCATCCAATCCACTAGGCAACTCAAGGCCAAGAACAAGTTCGGTTACAAGCAAGCAAACAGAGGACAAACAAAGAACACAACACAAGAGAAGAAGCGACACACAAGCCAAAAGAAGAAGACGAGATAAGAAATGTCTCCTGGAAGGACAACCGCGAAGCTTGCACCCAAGCTTCGCACCACCTTGACACCACAACGACAAGGAAGGCTCTTCGATTTCTCTTTCTCTCTTTCTGTGTCTTCTCTCTCGAGCTTCAAGCTATAGCTTCGAGCAATAATGGAGGAGCCAGAGTTCTGCTCTCAGTGAAGAGAGCACTCTAGGGTTTCCATCGCATCGAAGGAAGGGAGTAGCCAGAAGTTAACGGCGCTTAGGGCAACTTTAGAGGTTATATACCTCTATCCATTTTCCTAAACGCGTCGTTTCACTAGCAAGGAAGCCGCGTCTCCAACTTCGGCCAAACCCAACCAATTTGGGTCTTCAACCCGAGATAGCAGATAAGGCACATAAAGGAGTACAAGCCCATTACAAGGGAAACCGAGACCAAATGGTGTAATAGGCCCAAAGTTGTGCCATAGCCTCATGCGCTGGCTTGAGGAGACTTTAGACCAATCATGGTTAAGTCACCCGAGCCCACATGTGCCTCCATGGCTAAGCTAGCCAGCTAACCCATTTGTCTCTACATCTTGTGTCCTAGTCTACCTCTCTATAATGCTTGCAATAAACCAAAACATTGTTCAATTTACAACAACTTAGGATTAGATTACATAACAAATGTCCTCCTAATCCAAATGTTGATGTAGTGCCAAGTGTCGCAGTAGTGGAATGAGTTCAGAACCTCCTGTTCGTCGTCGTTCTCTAGAATAAGGTGGTCTCAGGCAACATCCCAAATGTGCAGGAAATTCCTGCAAAATGAGAATTTATCAGCTGTCACAATCTTAGTGCCAAAATCTGCAAGATTTTCATCCCCTTTCACCGTTCTTACCACCAAAACCTTTTCTTTCACCTTATCCCGAATAAAGTGGTGTCTAACATCGATATGCTTAAATCTCTCATGGTACATGGGATCCTTACATAAGTACAAAGCACTTTGATTGTCCATATGCAATACATGCATCAATGGAGTAGTCAATATTTCACCAAGTATCCCAGTTAACCATATAGCCTCTTTTGTTGCTTCAGTAGCAGCAATATATTCTGCTTCAGTGGAGGAGAGAGCCACCACTGACTGTTGCTGAGATTTCCAAGAGATACAGTTACCAACCCAAGTATAATAATAAGCAGTAGTAGATTTTCTAGTATCTTTATTACTGGCATAATCAGAATCAATATAACCGTGAAGCTCATTTCTAGAAGTATGCTCACAGTAAATAAGACACAAGTTCTCAGTTCCACACAAGTATCTCAACATAAATTCCATAGCATTCCAGTGACACTCAGTAGGATTAGACATGAATCTACTAAGAACACTAATGGCAAATGCTATATCTGGTCTAGTGCATAACATGGCATACATGACAGACCCAACAACAACATCATATGGAACTTGAGACATCTTAGCCATTTTTTAGGTGTTTTAGGGCAATGCTCCTTGGTCAAATCTAAGTGCCCTCCTAAGGGTATTGAGGTGGGTTTAGAGTTTAGCATGCTGAATTTTTCAAGAACCTTATGCACATAATCACACTGAGAAAGCCACATTTTTTTTTCTTTCTATCTCTAGTGATGTTAATGCCAAGAATTCTCTGGGCAAGGCCCAAATCTTTCATATCAAAATGCAGTTTTAAGTCTCTTTTCACACCAGAAACAAGTACTTTAGAACTACACATGATTAAAATATCATCAACATACAAAAGCACAAACAAGGGAGTTTTGGATTTAATGCCCTTAAAATATAGACAAGTGTCATAACTGCTCCTAGTGAATCTCATATTTTTCATGCAAGAGTCAAATTTAATATTCCACTGCCTAGGGGATTGTTTAAGTCCATATATGGATTTCTTCAATAAACAAACATGCTTAGATTTAGACTCAACTATAAAACCCTTAGGCTGTCTCATGTAAATAGTCTTAAGCAAATCACCATGCATGAAAGCAGTATTAACATCCATTTGTTCTAACTCCGAGTCAAACACAACAGTCATGGCAAGAAGCAATCTCAAAGTTTTGTATTTCACTACAGGGGCAAAGATATCATTATAATCAAGTCCCTCTTTCTGAGTGAACCCCTTAGCTACAAGTCTAGCTTTATATCTAGGGGGGTCACCCTTATGAGTTCCTTCTTTCAATTTATAAATCCATTTGCAGTCTATTAACCTAGCATTTTTAGGTTTTGGAACAAGTTCTTAAGTATTGTTCACAAGCATAGACTTATACTCCTCATGCATAGCTTTCAACCAATCCTTAGCATGTAAACACTTGATAGCAATTTCATACGACTCAGGAGTAAATGAATTTACAACATGCTAAACAACTATGAAAGCAAACTCAACAAGATTCAGATCAGAATGCTCAGCAAGCAAGGATGACATAAATCTCCTATTATGTATTCTCACTCTAGGTTGTCTATTTCTAGTGAGTTGATAATCATTTAAGTCATTCATAACATGAATTTCAATGTTATCATTCTCATGCTCAGAATCATGTATAGACACAATACTAGGAGAATTATTGTCACTTACCTCCCCACCTGATTGGTGAGGGTTATGATCTCCACCTACATGGTCATTTTCAGCAGCTTGACCTTGCTCATTTGAGTCAAGTGACTCATCAAATGATGAAGCACTTGAGTTGTGACCACTATTAAACTCATCTTCTCTATCACTTGCAACTTCATGAGGTAAGAAGAACCTCATTCCTTCTTGTTCACCAGTACATGTGCTCACAGAAGAGTTGTTAGTAACATTCTTAAAGTGGAAATCTACCTCATTAAAGGTTACACTCCTAGATGTCATAACCTTATATCCATGAGGTTGGATAAGGAGTTTATAATCCTTAACACCCTCAAGATACCCCAACATCACACCTTTCAAAGCCCTTGACTGCAACTTACCTTGAGATACTTGAGCTTATGCAGTGCAACCAAAATGTTTAAGATGTGATAAGTTTGGAGCCTTACCTGTCCACATCTCTTGTGGTGTTTTGAAATTCACCACAAAAGACGGGGACGTGTTAATGAGATAGCAAGCAGTAACAATTGCCTCTCCCCATAGTGAGGGTTTCATCCCAGCACTGATGAGCATGCACCTTTCTTTTTCAAGTAGGGTCCTGTTCATCCTCTCAACAGTACCATTCTATTGAGGTGTGCCAGGGACAGTGAGGTGTCTTTTGACTCCAGATTGAGCACATAACTCATTAAAAGCATGGTTACAAAATTCAAGACCATTATCTGTTTTTAAGCATTTTAATTTCTCATTTGACTCACTTTCAACTAAAGTCTTCCATATCTTAAAAGTATGAAAAACCTCATCTTTAGACTTCAACAAATACACCTACAATTTTCTAGAATAATGATCAATGAAGGATATAAAGTATTTTCTACCTCCCATTGTGTCAACCTGAGTAGGTCCCCACAAGTAAGAGTGAACATACTCTAGAGGTTTCTTAGCAACATAAGTGGATTTGTTGAAGCTATGTTGAGTCTTTTTTTCCAAACATACAGTTTTCACAGAAACTAAGATCAACATGTTTCTTATCAAGCAAGCCAGTTTTAAACAGATAGTTAAGGCCTTTCATTCCAATATGACTCAACCTTTCATGCCATCTTTTTGTATGTTCAAGGCTCATATTATTACTCATAGTTGTAATGTTGAGTTCAGGAGTTGTCATAACATAGTACAACCCTCCTTTCTTAACACACTTGATAAGAGATACATCATTTCTAGTGACCTCCCTTATACCATTGTAAGTAACAATATGGCACCCCAAATCATCAAAAACAGACTCAGACATCAAATTTCTTCTAAGATCAGGCACCCACCTGACCTTTTGAAGAACCCTAATAACCCCATCATGCATTCGCAAAGGCACATTCCTAATACCCCTAATTGGTAATCAGGTGTGGTCTCTAAGGAGAACCTCACCCCATCACACTCATGCAAGGAACTAAATGAAGACTTATCATAAGCAACATGCATAATACATCCAGAATCAAGTATCCAAGCATCACATGTATTGGAATGAGCACACATATGCAATTCATAGGGATATTGAGAAGGATTTTCAACAAGAGCAACAGTCATTTCATTGTTATTAGACTTGTTATTTTCATCTTTTTGTTTCTTGTGACAGTCTTTAATAAAATGACCCTTTTTACCACAGTAAAAGCAGCTCTTAGTATCTTTCTTCTCATTCTCAGTTTTGTCATATTTTTCACCTTTAGTCTTGTCTTTCTTCTGAAACCTCTTGTTTTTAGTCTTAGTCTTAGCTATAAGTAGTTCAGACTTAGCCTCAGTTTTCTTATCACCTTTAGACTTAAACACATGCATAATTTCATTTTTCTCTTGTATAGCCTCAACTATTTTTTCTTTAGTCAATTTCTCAGAACTATACTGAATACCATTTTTAAAGGTGTCAAATTGTGAAGGCAAAGAACTCAGAAGAAGAACAGCTTGATGGGTATCTTTTATCTTGTCATCACATCTTTCAAGTTCTGGGTTCATTCTCAAGAATTTATCCAAGTTTTCATTCTGAGACAAGTTGATATCCATCTTAAAAGTGAACAAACGACACATCAAAGAGATTCTACTAGGCAGAGACTTAGTCAAGTATAAGTCCTCTAAAGACTTCTAGAGAGTTTTAGAGTCAGTAACACTTACAACCTGACGAGCCACGTCGTCAGCAAGCCTAATCATGATCTCAGAATGAGCTTGTGCATCAAGCTCAGCCTTATCCTCAGCAGAAATGTCAGCAGGTAAGGCCCCAGTCATTGTCTTCTAGCATTTTTCCTTAATGAGGATGGCTTTCATTTTTACTTGCCACATGGCAAAGTCTGTGGTGCCATCAAAGGGCTTAACCCTTACACTGTTTTCTACCATAACCAACACACAAGTCAGATACCAGAAGAACACTACAATAGCAACACACAGCAGCAGACACACAGTCCAACTTCACACTTGACAAACAAGGTCAAGAGTAAAGACACAAGCAACTCTTTTAGCAAAGAGTAACAACACAAGCACACAACTCAAGAACCTAGGGATAAAGCTTACACCTAACTCAAAGTTAGGGCTTCGTCCACTGGAGGTTCACTGTCACAAAAGACAAGAGACTTAATAGTCAACAAGCAAAGTAGGTATAGAATGAGAGCAGATGAGCAGATAGGTTTAAAATTATGTAAAAGAGAAATCATGAAGTAAAGTTCCTCCAAGTTTTCCAAATCTGAAAAATACACCTTTGCAACCTTTCCAGTAAGCCACCACAGATCGTCAATCCTCAAACAACCGCAGGCTCACAACAGCAAAAGTAGTAAATTTTCCAGAGACAGAAGCAACAAGAGACAACTCAACACAGAAAGCCTTTCCTAAAACCCTAAAAACACCAGCGGAAGCACAGATCGAGAGCAAAGGCTCTGATACCAATTTGTAAAACCAAATCCGCTCGAATCTTCCTCAATCGTTTAAACCAAATGCTTGGACAATTAAGTAAAACAGAAAACAAGCTTGAACACCGGGGATTGTTTACACATTTCGGCGAAGTCCTACGTCTGCGGAGTCCTCAAGAGGGGAGGCTCACCCAATGCACTAGGCAACTCAAGGCCAAGAACAAGTTCGGCTACAAGCAAGCACACAGAGGGCAAACAAAGAACACAACAGAAGAGAAGAAGCGGCACACATGCCAAAAGAAGAAGACGAGATAAGAAATGTCCCCTGGAAGGACAACCACGAAGCTTGCACCCAAGCTTTGCACCGCCTTGACACCACAACGACAAGGAAGGCTCTTCGATCTCTCTTTCTCTCTTTCTGTGTCTTCTCTCTCGAGCTTCAAGCTACAGCTTCGAGCAACAATGGAGGAGCCAGAGTTCTGCACTCAGTGAAGAGAGCACTCTAGGGTTTCCATCGCAGCGAAGGAATGGAGCAGCCAGAAGTTAACGACGCTTAGGGAAACTTTAGAGGTTATACACCTCTATCCATTTTCCCAAACGCGTTGTTTCACTAGCAAGGAAGCTGCGTCTCCAACTTCGGCCGAACCCAACCAATTTGGGCCTTCAACTCGAGATAGCAGATAAGGCCCACAAAGGAGTACAAGCCCATTACAAGGGAAACCGATACCAAATGGCGTAATAGGCCCAAATCTGTGCCAGAGCCTCATGTGCTGGCTTGAGGAAACTTTAGACCAATCGTGGTTAAGTCACCCGAGCCCACATGTGCCTCCATGGCTAAGCTAGCCAGCTAATGATACGCTCTACTCTGTAGTGTGTAACTAGGAATTATTAGTGCATTATTAGGGATGCTTGTACTAGTTTTGGAGCTAATTTATGATTGAGGAGTTGGGAAGAATTAGTACAGGAAAAGGTGGATTTAAGTGAGTTTGGAGCGTCAGAAAGTTGAGAAGAACAAGCCGCAGGCGCGGAATGGAAGTGGCGGGCACGGCCAAGGAAGAGATCGCTGAAGTGCCAGGAAAGGAAAGCCACGGGCGCGGCCAGGAGACAACGATCGCGGCCTTGCAATTCAGGAAGGACGCGGAGGCAGATTCACTTGTTATTTTGTTTCCTTTATTTTATATTATTATATTTTAGTTATTGTTATTTTTAGAAGATTATTACTTAGGTTAAAAGGACTAAGTTTCTTTAGATTTTTATGATATCATTAACATTATAGATCGGCAGTTTAGTTTTGAGAGAGTTTTCTTGTGTTTGGAAGATTATGAAGAACTAAGTTACTTGTGCTTAGTCAGACAATTGAAGCCTTCATTTGATTCAGTTGTAAGATTATAACTCTTGTTCTACTTCTTTGAATGTTATTTATTCTCTTGAACTTAATCCCTTTGAGTTTTGCTAATTGGCCATTGGTATTACTCTTATGCTAGAGTTGGATTGTTTCTGGTTGAAATATCTGATTCAGAGTGACAACTGTGATATTCTAGAACTAGTTGTGATAGTTTATTGTAGAAGAGAATTGATTTGCATGCTAAATAAAACTAGTTGTTTTATGTTGCATGTATCTGCTGAAATTCCTGGAACTTACTGCTGCTATTGAATTGAATCTCGATAGTTTCCTGATTGTTTGATTGTTAGTATTATCAGGGTATGGTTGTCCTGTTAATAAACTTAAGAAAAGGAATTGGAACATTCATTGGGTTACAGAACTAGAGATAATTGATGATCAACCAATCAAACTGAAGTGTGGATATCTGTCTGGCCGAGCTCTTTCGTCAATATCCGTTTACATCTTTGTTACTTCTGTTAGTTATTTTCGTAGCTTTAGAACTCAAAGCAAATCCCCCTTTTGTTACTGTTGATGATTGGTAAACAATTTCTGCAAACAGAATAGATAGCTTGATTCTCTGTCGATTCGACCCTTACTTGCCAGACTATATTAGTTGGGTTATTGAGGTTTATTTGATAGGTACATACGACAAAAGTCCTACCAAATTTGGCACCGTTGCCGAGGACCATTGCATGAAACTGGGATAGTGATTCAATTAGTAGATTGTTCAAATGTTTATCCGAAAGGAGTAGTAGATGACATTCTTGTGATGGTTGAAAAACTGATTTTTTTTGCTGATTTGTTTGTGATGGATATGGAATATGACAAGCATGCAACCCCTGTTCTGTTAGGTAGGCCGTTCCTTAAAACCGCCAACACTAAAATTGATGTGAGTAGTGGTTCGCTGACTATGGAGTTTGATGGTGAAAGGGTAGAGTATAATATTTATGATGCCATGAAATACCTTGCTGATGATCATTCTTTATGCTCTATTGATGTGATTGACTCATTTGTGCAAGATGTTTTTGATGTGAGTTATTTGGAAGATGTACAAGTTGTCTTGGAAAATGCTATAGTAGATACAGATTGGAATTTGTTGCTGAATTATATGCTTACTTTAAGCGTCCTCTTATTTCACCGGGCTCTTAGCCCATACCACTAACCTTGCCCAACGAGAAGCTTTTGCCCTCTATAGTGCAGGCACCGGTGGTCGAATTGAAGCAACTTCCAGCCCACCTCAAGTATGCTTTCCTCGGAGAGGATGGTACACTGCCAGTGATCATCTCGAACAAGCTTACCATGAGTCAAGAAAAGCGGCTGGTGGACGTGCTCAAGGAGCATAAGACAACTATATGATGGACTATTGCAGACATCAAGGGGATTAGTCCCACGACGTGTATGCACAGAATCCTACTGGAAGGAGAAGCCAAAACTTCCAGGCAGCCACAGAGAAGGCTGAATCCGCCCATGATGGAGGTAGTGAAGAAAGAAGTTCTGAAGCTTTTGCAGTCTGGTATGATATATCCTATATCTGACAGCAAGTGGGTAAGTCCTACACAGGTTGTCCCTAAGAAGGGGGGCATTACAGTTGTCGAAAATCAGCAAGGTGAGTTGGTCCTAACCCGAGTGCAAACCGGGTGGCGAGTCTGCACTGATTACCATAAGCTGAATGCGGTAACTAGGAAGGATCATTTCCCTCTACCTTTTATTGATCAGATGCTTGAGCGACTTGTTGGTCGTTCATACTACTGTTTTCTAGATGGATACTCAGGTTATTTTCAGGTAGCCATTGCGCCAGAGGACCAGGAGAAGACAACATTTACATGTCATTTTGGCACGTTTGCATATCGCAGAATGCCATTTGGGTTGTGTAATGCGCCTGCAACATTCCAAAGGTGTATGGTAAGCATCTTTTCTGAGTATGTTGAGCACTTCATTAAGGTTTTTATGGATGATTTCACAGTTTATGGAGATAGTTTTGATGCATGCCTAGACCATCTATCACTTGTTCTTAAAAGATGTGTAGAGACTAACTTGGTTCTCAATTCTGAAAAATGTCATTTCATGGTCGAACAGGGCATAGTGCTAGGACACATAGTGTCGTCTAAGGGTATTGAGGTCGATAAGGCGAAGATTGAGATCATTCAGTCTTTGCCTTATCCTACTAATGTTCGTGAAGTGCGTTTTTTTCTAGGCCATGCAGGTTTCTATCGTATGTTTATTAAATACTTTTCCAAGATTTCATCACCCTTGTGCGAGCTGCTGAATAAAGATGTGACCTTTGAGCTTACTGACGAGTGCAAGAAGGCGTTTGATGAGTTGAAGGCACACCTTACAAGTGCCCCGATTATTCAAGCTTCGGATTGGGCTCTTCCTTTCGAGATTATGTGTGATGCCAGCGACTATGCTATAGGCGCAGTCCTCAGTCAGAAGGAGGCACGAGCTTCCCACGTGATTCACTATGCCTCCATGACTCTGAATGGTGCGCAACGAAATTACTCCATAACCGAGAAGGAGATGTTGGCTGTAGTTTTTGCTCTGGAGAAGTTCCGCTCATATCTGCTCGACATGAAGGTGATCGTGTATACAGACCATGCAGTGCTTCATTATTTATTGACGAAGAAAGAGGCCAAGCCAAGACTGATTAGATGGCTCCTGCTGCTGAGTGAGTTTGACATTGAGATAAGAGACAAGAAAGGGGCTGGAAACTTGGTAGCTGACCACCTTAGTAGGATCGTTCATGATGAAGACAAACCACAAGCTCAGCTACAGATCCAAGGGACGTTTCTTGATGATATGATGTTTGAAATTCAGGCCGTTCAGCCGTGGTATGCACACTTGGTGAATTTTCTGGTTTCTGATGAGTTTCCTCCACACTTTACAAAGGCCTAGAGAGACAAGCAGCGTCGTGAGGCAAGATTCTATGTGTGGGATGACCCTTATCTTTGGAAGCATTGCTCTGATCAGGTTATCCGTAGATGTCTTCCAGACAATGAGGTAACTTTTGTCTTAGCTTTTTGTCACTCTCATACGTGTGGTGGTCATTTTGGGGCGAAAAAGACAGCTAGAAAGGTATTGGATGCATGATTTTACTGGCCTCACATCTTTAGGGATGCATATGGTTTTTGTAAATCATGTGATCGATGCCAGAAAGTTGGGAATATATCCCAAAGGAATGAAATGCCTCAATCACCCTTAATCTTTTGTGAGATTTTTAATGTTTGGGGTATAGACTTTATGGGACCATTTCCTAATTCTTTTGGGAACATTTATATCTTGCTTGCGGTGGACTACGTTTCCAAGTGGGTGGAAGCGAAGGCCATCAGGACTGATGATTCTAAAGTTGTGATAGGTTTCTTGAAGGAAAACATTTTTGCCAGGTTCGGCATTCCTAGAGCTCTAATCAGTGACAGAGGAACGCATTTCTGCAACAAGACAGTGAGCGCGTTATTGAAGAAATACCATGTCACGCAGAGAGTTTCCACTGCATACCATCCGCATACAAATGGACAAGCTGAGGTGTCCAATAGAGAGATCAAAACCATTCTTGAGAAGACCGTAGCTCCAAACAGGAAGGATTGGAGTCTGAGATTAGATGATGCACTATGGGCTTATCGTACAGCTTACAAGACGCCCATCGGTATGTCGCCTTACAGATTGGTGTTTGGGAAAGCTTGTCACCTTCCAGTGGAGCTCGAGCACAAGGCTTTCTGGGCTGTGAAGAATTGCAACATGCGAATGGATGAGGTTGGAGAATTCTGCAAGTTATAGCTGTAAGAATTAGAGGAACTGCGGATAGAAGCTTATGACAATGCAGTCAACTACAAGGAACAGACAAAGGCTTGGCATGACAAGAGCATTTTGAGAAAGGACTTTAAAGTTGGAGACAAAGTCCTATTATTTCAATCTCGCCTACGTCTTTTCCTAGGTAAACTCCGATCCCGTTGGACAGGCTCGTATGTTGTCGCTCGCATTTTCCCACATGGTGTTGTGGAATTCTATGAGCCTGTGACTCAAAAGATTTTCAAGGTGAATGGTCAAAGGTTGAAACCATATCATGAAGGGTTCAACAAGGAAGCCATAGAGGAGACGGTTCTTGAAGAACCAGATGCTGAACATTGATTAACAAGGCACTATGTCGAGCCCACGACATTAACCAAGACGCTTCTCGGGAGGCAACCCGAGGTATGAAGTTTTTCTTGTCATTTTCTCATTTCCTTCTGTTGTTATTTTTCCTTGTTTTGTTTTCTAGACTAACTTGCAGGTAAAGGCGTTTTCGAAGGCAAAGTCGCGACCGCGACCTAAAAAACCGCAATCACGGCCTTGCCCTGTACATGAAGAACGCAACCGTAAGCCATCTCTCTCTTGAAAAAAAAAAGAAAAAAAAATCGGATGTATTGAAGTCGCGGTCGCGGCCAGAAAACAGCGATCGCGGCCCTGTTGTTCCACGTATAAAGCCCGTGTTCCCCCTCTCCTTCCTCAACTTTACTTTCCTCCTCAAATCGCGACCGCCGCCACCCATTTTCCTCAGCCGCGACCAGATCTGTTCCCTTTCTCACTGCTTTTTCTGTCGTGAAGAGCCGCGACTGCCGCAAGAGCCGTGACCGCCGTGTCCAACCGCGATCGTTGCTCCTTCATCTGTAACATTTTCTGTCGGTTTTGCGGTGAGTTCGTCCATTCCTTCTTGTGTTGAATTCAAATATTACGGTTGGAGATGTCTGGTAGAGGGTTGCAACGGTTGAAAAAAAGGCAAATGAAGCGTTGGGATGCACTTTGTCATCATGAAATTGTGCAAACCCGCTTCCTTGATGTGCCAATTTTACATGTTTTAGGTTAATTTGACTGCACAAGGCTTTTGTTTGAGAAGGGTGGTTTAGGTGATTTTGTGAATAAGGGAGCTCCTACCTATCCTCTTTATGTGTTGGAATTCTTGGCTACATTGGAAATAGATGAGGATAGGATTACGTTTCACTTGAATGATGTGGATCGAACTTTGTCATTTGATGAGCTTAGACATATTTTTGGAGTTTCCGCTCCACCAACTGAGGGGTGGACAGTTGTGGGCACCCGACACTATGAATTTTGGCAGGCAGCTACTGGTCAGATTTTCAATCCGAAGAAAGGGGAGTACAATTACAAGATTGTGCATCCATGCCTGAGATTGGCCCATAAGGTGATAGCAATGGCATTATTGGGGCATGGAGAGGTCAACAAAGTTTATGTCGCTGATCTGTCAGTTCTATGGTGCATGACGCCAGAGAGTGAGTCTGTTCCAGAATGGGTTGATCTGTTTGTAGCCAGTTGTTTCCGGGTCCGCGACAAGGAGTCTGGCAAGATAGCTTTGGGTGGGATGATCACCCTAATTGCTAGAATTTGCGGACCGGAAGCGCTAGAGAGTTATAAGCCGTTGCCTGGTGCATATGTCTATGATGTGCACTCTCTGAAGAAGGCGGGGTTGTTGGGTTCTGCACATGTACAGTATTTCTGGAAGGCAGGGAAGGGTGACAGCCGTAATCTTACCCTACCTCGTTTCATTCCCTTTGGACCTACGGCGCGGGATTTTTATATGGCTGATGATGATGATGATGAGGATAGAGCAGCTGATGATGAGGAGTTTCCAGGGGCATCTACAGATATGATGATTGATTAGGTCGCTGACACATGTAGGCAATATGAGGCGGGCACTTTGAGTGGTCCTGCAGGCCATTCAGGTGAGCCTAGGTCTTGGCAGGAGCAGATGTTGGCTGCTATGTCCGGTTTTTCTGCTCACCAGGAGGAAATGGATTATCGCCAAGCTGAGATGGACATGACAATTAGAGAGATGGCTGCAGACCAGCATCATATTCTGGATGAGCAGCATCGGTTTGCCACTCGCTTGGATCATATGGTTGCTGATGTAGCTGACATCAGGAGAACCCAGACTCAGCATGGTGCATGGATAGCTGAGCTAGATGAGGATGTTCGGCAACTCCGGGATCAGTAGTTGATGGCGTGCATTTACGGCCAGCACTAGGACGAGTTTGCTCGAAACGAGTGGCCAGGGTATAGGGGACCAACAAACGATGAGTTGGACAACATTGTCACCCGCCATCGCACCAGAGACTCCTGCTTCACTGATTTTCCACCGCCACGTCAACCCCGACGTCCGCGCCCAAGGCCACCTCGGCGACAATAGTGAGTATTTTTCTTTCTTTCCTAGATTTTCATTTTCATCTTTCATTACATTGAGGACTATGCAATATTTAAGCATGGGGGAAGGATTTGTACTTGCTGTTTGTATATATATATATATAAAAAAGAGCAGAAAATCCTGGCTGAGCTAAAAACCCGAAAGGGCGGCTTAGGCAAAATTCAGGGGCCCGGACCGGCGTTAGGCTGGGGTAATAAGAGGCTAAAGAGTGATGTGAGGATTGGTGAGCTCATCTATGAAAAATGAAATGAGTGGCTAGGTGAAAACTCGAAAGGGCGCCTAGGCAGAATGAGTGAAAAAAAGGAGTGATTAATAGGATTCATTCATTCTTCTAGCGTGGTGACATAAGTGGTGGAGATATAAGGAGGTTTTGGGTAGGTCACTTTGGAGTTATAAGGAGATAGATTGGAGCTAGGATTAGAAATTCTCATTCACATACTAGAGTTCGGGTTAAGCTTGGGGGAAGTACTCTACTTTCCTTGATGCGGGTGTGTTGCGTTGCTGTGTTGGTGTTACAGGAGATTCATGAGTAGGTACAGTTCTTAGTGGAGAATTTTGTTGTGCTTCCTGAGACCTTGGGTATTCCATTGGAGGAGTAGGTTTCCATTAGCTTACTCGAGGACGAGCAAGGTCTAAGCATGAGGGAATTTGATACGCTCTACTCTGTAGTGCGTAACTATGAATTGTTAGTGCATTATTAAGGATGTTTGTACTAGTTTAGGAGCTAATTTATGATTGAGGAGTTGGGAAGAATTAGTACATGAAAAGGTGGAATTAAGTGAGTTTGGAGCGTCAGGAAGCTGAGAAGAACAAGCCGCGGGCGTGGAATGGAAGCCGCGGGCACGGCCAAAGAAGAGATCGTAGAAGTGCCAGGAAAGGAAAGCCGCGGGCGCGGCCAGGAGGCAGCGATCGCGGCCTTGCAATTCAAGAAGGACGTGGAGGCAGATTCACTTGTTATTTTTGTTTCCTTTATTTTATATTATTATATTTCGGTTATTGTTATTTTTAGAAGATTATTACTTAGGTTAAAAGGACTAAGTTTCTTTAGGTTTTTATGATATCATTAACATTACAGAACGACAATTTAGTTTTGAGAGAGTTTTCTTGTGTTTGGAAGATTATGAAGAACTAAGTTACTTGTGCTTAGTCAAACAATTGAAGCCTTCGTTTGATTCGGTTGTAAGATTATAACTCTTGTTCTATTTCTTTGAATGTTATTGATTCTCTTGAACTTAATCCCTTTGAGTTTTGCTAATTGGCCATTGGTATTACTCTTATGCTAGAGTTGGATTGTTTCTGGTTGAAATATCTGATTCAGAGTGGCAACTGCGATATTCTAGAACTAGTTGTGATAGTTTATTGTAGAAGAGAATTGATTTGCATGCTAAATAAAACTGGTTGTTTTATGTTGCATGTATCTGCTGAAATTCCTGGAACTTACTGCTGCTATTGAATTGAATCTCGATAGTTTCCTGATTGTTTGATAGTTAGTGTTATCAGAGTTTGGTTGTCATGTTAATAAACTTAAGAAAATGAATTGGAACATTCATTGGGTTAAAGAACTAGAGATAATCGATGATCAACCAATCAAACTAAAGTGTGGAGATCTGTTTGGCTGAGCTCTTTCGTCAATATCTGAGCTCTTGCTAGATCCTAAATCATTCCGATTCGCCCTAGATCTAGCAACAAGAAGAGAAAAATAATTCAATCCTAGTGCTAGGTCGTTTGTTGTCGCCGTTTGCTTCCCCTACCGATTACCTCGAGGCTGGAGCAACTTGATTTTGAGGAGGCTTGCAACATTTTCCTCAAAAACGCGTTCCTAAACACTTGCGGATACATTTACTGTTACATGTGCATCATCAAACACCTTGGCCTCAAGAGAGATTGCCCTCATTGTGGAATGGTATGTTGTTGCTGATAAGATCTTCCCTAATTTCACCCTCGATAAGTTGTTGAAGAAGATGTCTATTCATCAATTTGCCAAAAATGTCAGTCCTTTGAAACATTTTTGTCGAGCATTACGTTAGACAGGGTTGTGAAGTATCAGTGAAGGATTTGGGTAGTTTGTTGGTGTAAAGAAGAAAATAATGGAGCGTGATGAGGCTTAAGCAATGTAGAAATTCTTGCATTGTCTTAGAAAGCGGAAAGTGGAAGAGCTCAAACAGATTCAAAGTAACCTCCAATATATTACAGAGGATATTAATGTTGTAAAGAGTCATCGAACAAGTCTGTATCAGGTGAAGAAAATTTTCAATTGGATCAAGAATGTCTGCTGAAGATTTGGAGACTGCTAGGTCCTCTGGACAATTTAGTAAGGTAGTGATTTCCCCAGTATCAGGTGCTATACTAACTGAATTTAAGTAATCCAGATAGTAGAAAATATGATGATGCAACTCCTGTATTGCGTGAAGGATCAGGAGAGAGAAGTCGCCATTGAGGCAAGCACCACTAGATTGACCGTCCTAGACATCACCGCTTCAACCCCTGTTCGTGATCTTTGTTGGGATGATCCGAGGCCGAAGAGAGGGGGCTCACCAACCGCCTTGGAGCACAACCAGCTCGCCTTCGCCAGAGATTTGATGTTCCTTTAACGACGACATCGGGAACGTGGGAGCGACCTTCAATTGGATGATTTTGGAATCCAACAGATCTTGGGGGCGGTCCCATATTCGCAGGGCGATGAAGCCGGTGCCCACATCGAGGAGGATGCAGAATTTGGGCTCTTTCTCGTCGGACGGAGATCTGTTCACCGCCATTGCTTATACTCAATAAAATAAATGGGTATATGGAAGTTCGATCAAGCCTAGGCCCTGGTATAATACAAGTACATCGACGACAACTGCTGCAGGTTGGAGGAAGGAAGATGGGTATGCCCATCACTTCTATTGGGATGAGAGTTTGGAATGCATAAACGTGAATTTGGGTTGCCTTATATCAAAGAATCCAAATCCTTCAGCCCGATCGGTGCACTCATAACATTAACAAGTCTTACGGAGGTTGCTTAAGGAGCGTGTCCACCGAGCCGGATGACCTTTTTGCCAATAAATCGTGCAATTCATATTTTCATTATTTTTTTCTTAAAGAGGAAAACTCAATAAACCAATTAGTTGTTCGAGAAAAACTTTTACCTCTATATTTTATCCTAATAGGATTTTAAATGTCTATTTGTATTATTAATCCAATTTTACAATCAAACAAATTTTATCTCAACCTAGTCTTACACATATCCTAGACTTCAATACTTCTAAACAAGTGTAACAACTTAACAACACAGGAACACAAGACCCTATCAAAGTAAGCACAAAAGTTCGTACCTTTTCTTCTCTCTATATCATTATCATTGGAATGCTATAGTTGTGTTACCTTTCTTGAGGTATGCTAGCTACACACGTATATATAGTCCTAGATAACGTTCATTAATTAATCTAGCAGCCCATGAAATGCTAACTAAGATAATTAACCAAATATTATCTACTTCTATAAATATAATACTTTAATCACTTTTTCAAAAGAAAAAAATATCATAGAATCAACTAAATCTTCAATAACTTCTCGTGCGTTACAACCCAAGAACCTTGAAAGTATTCTTTCCAAATTTACTTGTTTTCATTTGGAAGTTCCCATCACGCATGTCTTTCCATATAGATCGTTCCTTGCATTGTTCCCTTCTTTCTTTCTTTCTTTCTTTCTTTTTCACAGCACGAGTGTTAATACTCTTTTTCTCAACGTCGTTGTTCCTTTGTCAACTCTTTGTTCCTATACTTCTTTGTTTTGCTTCTTCTCATGATTTTTATTATTTATTACTTCATTCATTCAACCTGAAACTCATAAGAACAAAATAAATCATACAACTTATTTGTGTTTATCATCATCAAAACTAGAGATAACATCATCATTTCTACATTAAGATTGTGCCGAAAAAATGTACTTTTAAAAGAATTGATTTTGTTTATATTGATCATGCCATTTTTTTTACATACACGTAAGTAATATGATAGAATAATTGGGAAGAATAATAGGTTGGAAGATAATTATAGTAAAAAAATGGGTAGCTGTATCTAAATAAATATTGAATATTTAAAAAATATGATATTTCTAAAAGATTTCCTATAATGATTGATTTTGATTTTTCTATCGTTTTTTATATGATTTATTTGTTTTAATTCTAGATTTTAGTTTTGAAATCTGAATTTGTATTCTATATCTTAATTGATCCATTTTTAGAGAATAATTATATTATTTTATAATGACACTTTAGAGCCATGGGCAAATGTAGGGGAGTGGATCGGGTTTCATGGTTTCTAAAATGTATTATAAAAAATGACATTTAAAATAACATGATGAGTGTGTAATATTACAAACAAGTGCCACAACTTAGTATATAATAATTCCCACTTTAGATATTCTTTAAATCTCCTAGAATGGATTGGTATATGTGATCCTCATTACTCCAATTATTAATTCTATCATTATATATAAAACCCTTAGGCTCTATCTCTCTACTGCCCCCACTTTATCTTCTTCACACAACCACTCTCAAGAAGAAGCAAAACCCTAGCTAGCTAGCTAACCCTCTTCCTTCCCTAACCCACAAAACCAAATATCAATTGTGCATACTCTCTAAAATGTCTTCAAGTGATCAAAGTGCATGCTTGGAAGCCGAGGAAGACGACGAGGAGTTTTTTGAGCTATCCCTCGGTCCCCCTGGCCGGAATTTGAACTCCTCCATAGATGTAAATGTGGTTCCTTCTAGTGGCAAAGTTGGTAAATATGGCGCTGTAACGGTTGCCCTTCACATTGGTCCTCCATCTTCGGGTTCGAGCGGTGGCAGCCCACCGGAACGGCAGTATTGGATCCCTTCTCCGGCTCAGATCCTCGTTGGCCCAACTCAGTTTTCTTGCCCAGTTTGCAACAAATCCTTTAATAGATACAACAACATGCAGGTATTTTTAATTTTGATTAGTATTTAGGTTCCTTTTCTAGCATCATTTTAACAAGTCCAATTTTGGGGTTTTGGTTTTTCCTTAGTCTCAATATTATAAGTATGAATGAGTTTTTGTATAGTTTTCTGTCAATGTTTATACCATTATGCTCATTCTAACCTAATCTATATACCCTATATATATATATATATGGTACATATATACTTCGACCCAAAAAAATATGATAAACAAATTTTGGGATGATGGTTTTGTTGCTTCGTTTAGTAGTATGAAGTATGAACTTGTCTTTCCAAAAAGGGGAAAAGCAATCATATATCTGCTTAAGACCCTTCACTAATTAAATACGGATTGCGCCACATATATCATTGATTAAACATGACAAAAATGAGAATTCTAATTTGCTTTATGTTGTCCTATTTAAAAAGTTTAAGCATGTAGACCTAATTTAGTCTATGAAAATCATAAAAGTTGGGTAGTGAAACTGGTAACATGCCTTGGTGACTTTTTTGTTTGGTTGAACGATCTATTTACAACAATGCATCTAATCTTCTTTGTTCCCTTTTCCTTCAATGAGTTGAGTGCATTTCTTGACTCTAATTAATTGGTTAAATGGTGGCCAATAATCTCCTCCATTCCTTTTTTCAAAGACATGTGAATATATTCGTCAATGATGAGTAAGAACTAGTTATTTCAGTTACAAAAGTGGTATGATCAAGTTTGTAAAGAATAGACAAATCTTCCCTATTATTATTCATATTTCGGTTACAAAAGTTTCTTAAGGTACGGTGTATGTTATATATCAATCATATATATCATATATTAGTGATTAAGGCACATTTAAATTCTAGGTTAATTGAATCAAGTTAATCTCTCCAAAAAAGTGGTCCTCCATTCCAATCCATTTCACTTATCTTAGTGATTGTTCTTGGAATATAACTTTACACATCTAAAGTTGAGACATAACTTGCCTAGATATAAGCTTGATGTGTTAGTTTCCTATTGTCAATTGATTTTAGGATGTAACCTCACTGTGCTTATATACTGGATCTATCTGTGCTTATGCGGTTATGTCCGCACGACCCCCAATCTATGAGCCTACAGAGTTTCACAATTATAGATCTAGCTAGCTTATGAAAATTTTGAATTAAGTTAATAAAGCACATTTAAAAGCTAGGTTAATTGAATGAAGTTAACTTCTCCAAAAAAGTGGTCCTCCATTCTTTTATTTTAGACCATTATTCGATGTTGATTCCAATCCATTCCACTTATCTTAGTCATTATAGATCTAGCTAGCTTGTAACACCTAACTAATCACATGTACATACAGATGCATATGTGGGGTCACGGATCGCAATTCCGGAAGGGCCTAGATTCGCTAAGAGGCAGCGGCGCAAGCAAGGCAGATGCAGCCACGTCCACGTCTCCATTGCTAAGGCTGGCTTGCTATTGCTGCAGTGAGGGGTGCAAGCACCACATCGAGCACCCAAAGTCAAGGCCCCTGAAGGACTTCAGGACTCTGCAGACCCACTACAAGCGCAAGCACGGGGCCCGCCCGTTCTCGTGCCGGAGGTGCGCCAAGGCCTTTGCCGTCAAGGGCGACTGGCGCACCCACGAGAAGAACTGCGGCAGGCTCTGGTTCTGCGCTTGTGGGTCCGACTTCAAGCACAAGCGCTCTCTCAAGGATCACGTTCGCTCCTTTGGAGACGGTCATCAACCTCGCGAGCAGCTCGTCTGGGATGCTAGCTAGGGTTTATACTGATCATTAAGCAATGAGTAATATTATTGGAGTTGAGTTTTAGCTTGTTGTGGAACTTGTGTGAATGGTATTAGAACTGGAGTAGTAGTAAAGCCCTGTACGGCCAGGGCCCTTTTGTAACTAGTTCTTTCGTGATCGATATACATTCACCCTTTTCTTTGGAATAAACCATCTTTTTTTTTTCCTGTATGGTATATGGTCCACAGTTGTAAATGAATTTTCATAATGTATTTTGGATAATAGAGAATGTTCTAAGTGGTGCCACTAGTAGAAAGAGTGATTTAGAACTAACCTTTAGATAAAGGTCACGTACTCAATAATTTTTTAAGGGTGTCACAATGGAGAAGTAGTTCATATAACTAGCTAGGTATTGGTTTTGATTTTAGTCATATTTTCTAATGTGAATTTTTCTTTTCACGCGACCTCTTCACCAAGGCCAGGAAGCCTAATCAATGAGGATTTGAATCCAGATGGATAAATTAATTTTGATACTATGTTAAAGTTCGATAAATCAATTACGAGATCAAGTATGTCGAAGAGCAACACGGGCACACGGCTGAGTTAGTAAAGTTTCAACCCAAAATCAAGAAGCAATAAGTGAACTAATCTATCAATCTTATTTATTAGGCACAATGTCTCTAGTTCACTTTTTAATATAGAATTCATTATTTTCTATACAATTGTATTCTATCACAGACTCGTCGACATACGTATACGTACGTAGAGGTAACATCATGAGCTAATTTCCCCTTTTTTCTTTTATTTGATGAATTGGACTATACTGACATATGGAACGGTTGATACATCACATGGAAACTGATGATGTAAAATATTATTTATTATTATCTTTATCTATTTTCCTTTTACTAGTATAATACCCGTGCCTTACACGAGATTTGTCTATTTTATTTTACATTTATAAAAATCGTATATTTTAATTATCGAATAATCATTGTTTCAATATATATTTGATTAGTTATTTAAATTATAAATGACAAATTGACTAAACAAATTAAAGATATAAAAAATTACATTATATAAAGAGAGACGGAACTCTCCATAACTTTATTAATCATAAAAATTGGTTAAGTAGTCTTACAAACAGGCATAGCCAAACTCTTTTACATCAATACTTGTAAAACGATCAAACATAATAAAAATGTTCATTTAACTCTAATACATGAAAATGACACGCTAAACATTAAAGATCGCACGATGTTCAAAATTGCTACAAATTATCAAAAATTTCCTTGTATACTACATTTGTTGTAGTATTATATCTCTTCTTGTCTTTGTTGCAAATCAAGATTTTCAAACTTTTCTTGCTAGTCACCATTGATGAAGCAACATAAAACTGACCATGACTGAAAACAGGGCGTTGAAGATACAAACCGACATTGGCAAGAGATTGACATTGGCTCTTGTTTATGGTCATAGCAAAACAGACACTCAAGGGAAATTGTCTTCGTTAAAACTTAAAAGGAAATGAAGTGTCTGACGGTGACATTATCATGCGAGGAATCAAAACCGTATGTCCAATATTGTTACCTGAAATAATTCTCCCTTGTATGACATGACTGCCAAGCTGCGTGGTTATTAATCTCGTCCCGTTGCATAAACCTGAAGTCTGATCAATATTTCAAAGCAGCATAATAGGGACCCCAACCTTAAGTTTCAGTACATGATTCGGTAGACCAGAACACCTAATACTGTTCAAGTAGTCAGACATATAAATACTGGCATCACTATCTTTAACAGAACATGTCTTGCACAGACTATCCGAACTGAGATAGACCTTTTCATCACCAGGCAATGAAGACAATATATACTCATTAACTTTATCTACCTCTTCGTGTGTTGTAGCAAGAATTGCTCGTTCTTCAAATTATGCCAGAGCCAACTGATCTTCCATAAGAGAGGGATAAACAGATTTGACAACTGCTGGAATCGGATCTAATTCATAATCATTCACCAATAGTTCATCGGGAATTTCTATTTGTAATACCCCGTATTTTTGTAAGGATATTTTGGGAATTTTGGAATTTTCCCGAGTACCCGTTGTATACGTCGGATTAAATATAGAGAGTTTGAGACATTCTGTAATGTGCTCTGTATCTGTAATATTTTTCTCAGTGAAATAATATACAGACAACATGCATTGGATTTTAATATTCGTTCGCGTACGATAATTTTTATCCCGGTTTAATGTCATGTTCATTCAAAGCTAAACGGGCGGGAAAAGCTGGTCACGGCGACCGCCGTACTGTCGCGGCGACCGCCGTCGCGGATCCAAGAACGGCGACCGCCGTACAAGTCACGGCGCCCGCCGTCCCAATGCTCGAGGTGGTAGCTGGTGTGCCAGGCTATGGCGGCGACCGCCGTAAATTACGACGCCCGCCGTAATTGTCACCGTCGTTGTCCGGCAGTCCTTGCCCGATGGTCGTCGGCGTGGTTCTGGCGAGCGTCGAACTAGCCTTTGTAGGCCCATTTTTCGTGTTCCAGATGCTTTGGCTATAAAAGGAGGTGTTGGGGGAGAGATTTGAGCCATCCCAAACACCGAACCTCTGCCAAATTGTCGTGTCGTCGGAGTTCGCAAGCTTTCGCCGGTGTCGTTTGGTGGTGTTTCCAAAAGCCCTTGAGAAGCCTTTTGGTTGCCTTTGGAGGTCAGAACCCATGCAAGGCAAAAAGGGGTCGAAACGCACATCGTTTTGGTGAGATTTCTCTCGTTTCAGTCGTCCGTGTTCTTCGCGGCGACCGCCGCCAGTGCCCAGAATGCCTTCGTGGCTTTGGCTTGGTTGGTTGTCGTCGTGGCGTCTTTCCTTTCGTTTTTCTTCATCGTTTTTAGATTCGTACTGTGGTTATGTCGGATCTAACTTAGGGTTCCTTTTATGGGTCGACTCGAAGGTGTTTGTGCTAGCGGAGCTATACCCGTGTCGAGCCCAGAATCCAGTTGTCGGCGTTAGGCTATTCTGCGGATTAAGGCAAGTGGCGGTTCGCTCTTTCTCATTCGTTCCATATTTACATTAATTATCAGTAGTTTATCTGAGTAATTAATTTGGAATGAATACTATGTTTGTCTCGAAACGGTTTTGATAAACTGTTTTGAAAATCATATAATAGGTTGTATATCTGTTAGAACAACGCTATTATCTATGATCGCCTTTCGGGCCTTTATGTGGATTTATCTTGTATCAGTTGTTGTGTTGTAACTAATTAGTTAGCACTGTTAGATAGGAACATTACTCGGACTCTGTCCAGTCATTTCTTTATAATCTGGTATCGGGGTGGCTCGTCTCCATCTGGTACTATTCTAAGATCATGATCGGTCTCTTTCACAAGTGTGTAGAGACAGGACACTTAGTTGGTGTCACAAACCTTCCGGTGTACGTCACTCTCGACGAAACGTATACTAAGATGTGTCATCCCAATGATGGGGTACACATGTAAAAGTCTAATAACATGATGGGTGGTTTGTAATATAAACCAGATAAGTGCTACTCGACGCACATGATTAATATACCTTGGGCGAGTAGTGCAGCTAAGTTATAGTGCAGCTAGGAAAACTCGTCTCGACTTTGATCATAGTACGTTCTCTTTCCAATCTGGATTCGCTATAGGCGATGAGGTTGGTCGTGAACCGAAGCATCTCAGTCAACTTTTAAATCATTGTTGTATGATTCTGTAAACATTCCAGATTTGTCATATTTCCTTAAAGACTCAATCTCTTGGAGTCTCTTTTTGAGTCGATTTCTGTGAAGATTTAGTCTTCCAGAATCTTCTCTTGTGCATACCTCTTGTCTATTCCAGTAGGAGTATGATGGTTGACTATCGTCATCGATTGTTATTCGAGAAGCGATGAGTCTAACCTAATACGACTGCTTCGAACCAGTCTGCTTTATACCCTTGCTAGTCTATTCAAGTAGACTAACCAACCGTAATTAATCCTTGCATGGTTGGCTGGTGTCATCCGTTCAATTCGGCACATCAGATCGAAAGTAGCTCAGAAGAATAGAAGGACTATGGAGTCGACGGTGGTTTTTGAACGTTTTAATCATTTCTTTAATCAGATTGAGATCTTTTGGACAAGGACTTTGGTTGTAATGTGCTTTATAAGACTTCCGTTGTATTTGGTTTAAACTATGTGTTGACCTATTCGGGATTTGGTTGTAATCCCGTAACTCATGTTTCCTTGACAATGTTATGTTTTGGAATTGAATGCTTTGATCATTATGTATCATTTGTATTTCATAAATTGTATTTAAATGGTAAAGCCTTGGGTGATCTCGGTAAGGAACACTGGGGTCACTGGCGGTAATACATTTCCAAAAGGGTTAAGTTTTGGGGGTGTTACAGTTGTGGTATCAGAGCCAAAGGTTTTAAAACGGGTTTGGGATTTTTATATCATTTATCCGTTTTCAAAAATGCTTTAAAAAGGGCTCTGAATTTTCAAAGTAAAAAGATTTTAAAAACACCGTTCATAGTCATGTCTTCTGGATAGTCTGATATAGTAAGCTTGCTTCTATGTCTAGAAAGACTAATTCCTTCATCGTTATCCTATAGGAGATGGGTGCATGTCTCTCTCAGAAGAAGGGGTCGGAAGATGCCAAGATGGATTCACCGTCTCCCGGGAGACTAGACTTCCCTATGCCCCAGAGGTGCTTCGAGGTTGGAGGCCCGAGCAGCCCACTTGAGGAGATCAAGCATGTGCTTCCTGAGTCGGTAGTCCTGGTGTCAAGGAATGTTGTAGTTCCTGTGACAGCGCCAGTGGAGCCACCAAGGGAGGAAGCAATGCAAGGAGATGAATTGTCGAGGTACACGAGAGGGTACTACCATGACGATTACCTGATGGATATGATTATTGAAGGGAGCGAGGAGGAAGATGAAGAAGAGGACCCCATAGAGGATGACCCCGAAGAGAAAGAAGAGGAAGAGGACCCCATCGAGGATGATCCCGAGAAGGATGCCGAGATGGACCTCAGCGGACAAAACTCGGAGTCCGATGACTTGAGGCACTTGCTGGTGGGTAGTCAGGAAACGGGGATGCAATTTATTCACCCCAGTTCAGAGCTACCACCTGTGCAAGAGTTGCCATCAGTGCCAGAGTACGCACCCATGTCAGAAGCTGATTGGGAGGCACTGTATACAGAGTACGGTATTAGGAGAAGTGACAGGAAATCTCAGTCTATCCCCACTCCAAGAAGAAGGAGGTCAGAATCCGAGTTGCAGGAGATCCTCCGCCAGAGCGAGGTAATCTCTGCAGAACATCAGCGTCAGAGGGATGAGCTGATCGCCAGTACTCAGAGGAGGGCTGGGATAGAAGGACCAGTCATGGACGACCCATACCTTACCACGACTGAGATAGGACCATGTGCTTCAGGGTCTAGCAAGGTGCGAAACCCATCGCCAGAGCTCGATGGTGAGCCTAGTCCGAAGAGACCTTGCACGAGTAGCCAGTCTTATGGGAGACATTTTGGAACGCCTTGATGAGATTGGCATTGCCTATCACAGTAGTTTCGTTTCTTAGTATTCCAAGTTTGTGCTATGTGTAATATTTCAGTATTGCGGCAAGTACTCTGTGAAACACTTTTATCTTCGAGCAATGTTGTCCTAGCGCTTGGATGATAGACTTATGTGTAGCTTGTGTAACAGTTCGAAGGTTCATCTATAAAATTCCAATTTGATCTATTCTGAGTAATTTCTTTACGTTGGTATATTGCATAAGTATATTGCATAATATTAATGTATTGAATGCTTGGAATTGGATCGGTAAACAGATGGTGAACCCAAGAAGCACGAGGAACTCGATTCGAGCCGGTGCTGGGACTAGCCAAGATCCCAGTCCAGCAGGAAGAGGTGTTCAGGATGAGCACGAGTCAGAGTCTCGCGTCTAGCATAGGCGTAAAGGTCAGGATCAGACCCAAGCGTCGGCGCTGTTTGATGCCGCAGCTGTTGAGGCGATTCACGGGATTGTGATGCAGGCAATTGCAGACGTATTGAGACCCAGTGCGCCTCAAGCGCAAGAAGTGCCTACTCACCCAGCGGTTCCTGATGTTGTGGAGCCCAGAAACCCTGTGGTTCAGGAGAATGCCGTCATGGCTAGAGACAGCTATGGTCGCGCTCTTAAGACCATCACTTCCATGAGACCCGGTTGCTATAACGGGAAAGGGGAGCCAGTAGCAGTGACTCATTGGTTCTCCCATATGGAGAGGCTATTTCGGAACGTGGAGTGTACTGAGGCCGAGAAGGTCCATATCGCTTCTCTTCAGCTGAAGGAGGAGGCTAGCGAGTGGTGGGAGAACACAGGTTTGGCTAAGAGCCCAATGTTGACTTGGTCGATGTTCAAGACCAAGATGGTTGATCGCTTTTTCTCTCGTGCTATGAGAGAGGAGAAGCATAAAGAGTTCTTGTAACCAGAGACGGATGGTTTGAAAGTGACCGAGTTGGCGTCTAAGTTCAATCATCTTTTACAGTACGCCCCTGCCGAGATTACCAGCGAGGCCCAAAAGATCTGGTACTTCCACGAGTGGATGAGCCCGGATATCAAGCCGTTAATGGTGCACCACACATGCTCTACCTTGGAACAGTATGTGGATTGTGCCTATAAGCTGGAGGTAACTCTAGAGGAGTCGACCAAAAGGCGCAACCGACAGAAGTCGATGCAGAACCAGAACCAGGGAGGTGGTTTTAAGCGCCCTGCGCCACCGTCTAACTTTGCCAAGTCCGGCCAAGTTAAGACGGAGATGATACAAGGAGGATTGACTCAGCAGTCAGGGCAGACCAGGAGTTCAGTTCAGTGTCATAACTGTGGTACTGCTGGGCACAAGAGCAATGAGTGTCAGAAGGAGAAGAGGTCGTGCTTTGGGTGTGGACATGATGGTCATCTGTAGAAGTTCTGCAAGCAGGGGAAACAGAAGGGAGTAGAGTCGTAGCAAGGGTTAGTTCATCAGAGCAACCGACCTAGGTTTAAGCCTGTCGAGACTCCTAGCCCTTCAGTGCAGACGACTGCTCAGAATAGGGGAAAGGCCCCAGCTGTTTCTGGAAGTCAGGGCCAACGCTTGTACGAAATGCGTGAAGCAGATGGACCCAACGCTCCGATTGCTCAAGGTACTCTATACCTTCACTCTACTTCAGTGTGCATTCTGTTTGATTCTGGTGCTACGCATTTCTTTATTTCGGATAGCTGTGTTAGCAAGTTAGATTTAGTGTGCAACGATTCGTGCGACCCTTTCGTCGTTAGTCTTCCTAATGGAGAACGTTTGGTGGGAACCAAGCATCTGTCCGACTTTCCAATTACCATTCAGTGTAAGGAATTCGAGGCAGATTTAATCTGCATAGCCATGGCTCCATACGACATTATCCTCGGTATGGATTGGTTGACGCGTCATAAGACGGTGATCAACTTCAGTTCAAGAATGGTGATGGTGTCATCTGGGGGCCAGTTCGTGTGCAAGTTCAAAGGTCGAAATGATGCTGATAACGACAAGCTAATCAATGTGATGGCTGCGTTTAAGCTACTACGACAAGGATGTGTCGGGTACCTTTGCTACTTGGATTCGCCTGCGAAGGATGGACCTGAGGTTCTTGATATTCCTGTAGTTAGGGAGTTTTCGGATGTCTTTCCGGAAGAAATTCCTGGATTACCCCCGAACCGTGACGTAGAGTTTTCAATTGATCTTGAGCCTGGTACGGCGCCGATTTCCAAATCACCGTATCGGATGGCTCCAGCTGAGATGCAAGAATTGAAGAATCAACTTGAAGATCTTCTTGACAAAGGTTATGTCAGGCCGAGTGCATCGCCGTGGGGTGCTCCGGTATTGTTCGTCAAAAAGAAGGACGGATCGTTCCGACTTTGTATCGACTATCGAGAGTTGAACAAGGTGACGATCAAGAACAAGTATCCTTTGCCAAGGATTGATGACTTGTTGGACCAGTTGCAGGGAGCAAAGGTTTTCTCCAAGATCGACTTGAGATCTGGATATCACCAGCTCAGAATTCGTGAACAGGACATTCCTAGAACTGCGTTCAGAACCAGATATGGTCATTACGAGTTCGTAGTGATGCCCTTTGGACTTACAAATGCTCCAGCTGTCTTTATGGATTTGATGAATCGATGTTTTCACCAGTACTTGGATAAGTTTGTGGTGGTCTTCATCGACGACATTCTGATCTATTCTCCGAATGAAGAAGTCCACGAGGAACATCTGCGGATTGCCTTGTCAATCCTTAGACAACATCAACTTTTTGCTAAATTGTCTAAATGTGAATTCTGGATAAAGGAAGTGGCTTTCTTAGGCCACGTAATCAATAAAAATGGGGTTATGGTTGATCCCCAAAAGATTGAAGCGGTGGCTAAGTGGACACAGCCCCAGAACGTGAAGGAGGTACGCAATTTTCTTGGACTTGCCGGGTATTACAGAAGGTTCGTAGAAGGATTTTCAAAGATCGCTCTACCTATGACCAATCTACTCCGCAAGGTTCACAAGAAGTTTGTCTGGAATGACAAGTGCGAGGCCAGTTTCCAGGAGTTGAAATGACGGCTGACCTCGGCACCCGTGTTAGCACTCCCAGAGGGGAACGACGATTATGTGGTCTATAGTGATGCTTCAAAGTGTGGTCTTGGTTGTGTTTTGATGCAGAGGGGCAGAGTCATTGCTTATGTATCCAGGCAACTCAAGACGTACGAAGAAAACTATCCGACACATGATCTTGAGTTAGCAGCGGTTGTCTTTGCGCTGAAGATTTGGAGGCATTACCTCTACGGTATAAGATGCCAAGTCTTCACTGACCACAAAAGTCTCAAGTATATATTTACTCAAAAGGAGCTAAATATGAGACAACACCGTTGGCTAGAGTTACTCAAAGACTACGACATGGAGTTGCTGTATCATCCGGGCAAGGCTAATGTAGTAGCTGATGCACTAAGCCGGAAGACAACGTACGAGACTGTAGTTGCTCTACTTACTGCTCAGACCAAACTAAACCAAGAGTCATGTGACATTGAAGTCTTGTATGACCAACGTAGAGGGTATCTGAGTATGATGGAAATTCAGGCTACACTGCTGGATCAGATCAAAGAAAAGCAAGTCGATGACATCATCTTGGTGAAGTTAAGCAGTGAAGTGATGGATGGAAAAGCTCCCAGTTTTGTGGTTCAGGATGATGGATCACTTTGGTTTCAGGATCGGATCTGTGTGCCTGACACAGAAGGTCTTCATCAGTTGGTGATGAGAGAAGCTCATTCATCCGCTTATTCTGTGCATCCTGGCTCTAGCAAGATGTAAAAGGACCTCAGGAAGAAGTTTTGGTGGCCAAACATGAAGTGGGACATAGCAGACTTTGTGGCAAAGTGCTTAACTTGCCAAAAGGTCAAGATCGAACACCGCATGCCATGTGGTGAGTTGCTACCTCTCCCTGTACCAGAGTGGAAATGGGAGGACATCTCCATGGACTTCGTCACTGGGCTACCAAAGACTCGAAGTCAGAGAGATGTTATCTGGGTAATTGTGGATAGGCTTACGAAGAGTGCTCATTTCATAGCCATCAAGACCACATGAGAAACCTAGAAGTTAGCAGAAGTATACCAGAAGGAGATTGTCCGCTTACATGGCATTCCTAAGACCATTGTATCGGACCGAGATGGTCGTTTCATGTCAAGGTTCTGGCAGGAACTTCATAAGGCTATGGGAACCGAGTTGAGGTTCAGCACCGTGTTTCATCCTCAGACAGATGGCCAGTCTGAAAGGACCATCCAGACCCTGGAGGATATGCTTAGAGCTTGTGTACTCGATCGTCCGACTAGCTGAGAGGACAGCTTGAGTCTGATTGAGTTCACGTATAACAATAGCTGGCATGCTACAATCAAGATGGCTCCGTTTGAAGCTTTGTATGGTCGCAGATGCAGTTCTCCGATTTGTTGGGACGATAATGCCGACAAAATTCTACTTGGACCAGAGTTGGTCGAAAGGACGGCCTCAGACATTGCTTTGATCAGACAAAGGATGTTGACCGCTCAGAGTCGACAGAAGTCCTACGCAGATCGGAAGCGCCGGACTGTCGAGTTTGAGGCCGGTGACAAGGTTTTTGTCAAGGTATCGCCATCCAAAGGAGTTTTCAGATTTGGTAAGCGTGGGAAGCTTAACCCTCGCTACGTGGGACCATTCGAGATTCTGGATAGAGTAGGATCTCTAGCATACCGCTTGGCATTGCCGCCATCGGCTCACCCGGTGCATAACGTGTTCCACGTATCTTTGCTCAGAAAGTATGTGCCAGATGAGTCTCATGTGCTTAGTTATGAGGACATCGAGATTCAAGCTAATGGTACTTATGAAGAGTTGCCCGTGCGCATTTTGGAGCGTCGGGAGAAGCGTTTGCGCAACAAGATTGTGCCGTTGGTACGAGTGCTGTGGTCCAAGTCAGGGACCGAAGAGGTTACTTGGGAGACGTGGGAAACCGAGTCAGATATGCTCAGGCGTTTTCCCGAGTTATTTTCGACCTAAGTTTCGGGGTCGAAACTTCTTTTAAGGGGGAGGAGATGTGATACCCCGTATTTTTGTAAGGATATTTTGGGAATTTTGGAATTTTCCCGAGTACCCGTTGTGTACGTCGGATTAAATACAGAGAGTTTGAGACATTCTATAATGTGCTCTGTATCTGTAATATTTTTCTCAGTGAAATAATATACAGACAACATGCCTTGGATTTTAATATTCGTTCGCGTACGATAATTTTTATCCCGGTTTAATGTCATGTTCGTTCAAAGCTGAACGGGCGAAAAAAGCTGGTCACGGCGACCGCCGTACTGTCGCGGCGACCGCCGTCGCGGATCCAAGAACGGCGACCGCCGTACAAGTCACGGCGCCCGCCGTCCCAATGCTCGAGGTGGTAGCTGGTGTGCCAGGCTATGGCGGCGCCCGCCGTAATTGCCACCGTCGTTGTCCGACAGTCCTTGCCCGATGGTCGTCGGCGTGGTTCTGGCGAGCGCCGAACTAGCCTTCGCCCATTTTTCGTGCTCCAGATGCTTTGGCTATAAAAGGAGGTGTTGGGGGAGAGATTTGAGCCATCCCAAACACCGAACCTCTGCCAAATTGTCATGTCATCGGAGTTGCATTTCGCCGGAGTTCGCAAGCTTTCGCCGGTGTCGTTTGGTGGTGTTTCCAGAAGCCCTTGTGAAGCCTTTTGGTTGCCTTTGGAGGTCAGAACCCAAGCAAGGCAAAAAGGGGTCGAAACGCACATCGTTTTGGTGAGATTTCTCTCGTTTCAATCGTCCGTGTTCTTCGCGGCGACCGCCGTGTTCTTCACGGCGCCCGCCGTGATGAATGCGGCGACCGCCGCCAGTGCCCAGAATGTCTTCGTGGCTTTGGCTTGGTTGGTTGTCGTCGTGGCGTCTTTCCTTTCGTTTTCCTTCATCGTTTTTAGATTCGTATTGTGGTTATGTCGGATCTAACTTAGGGTTCCTTTTATGGGTCGACTCGAATGTGTTTGTGCTAGCGGAGCTATACCCGTGTCGAGCCCGGAATCCAGTTGTCGTCGTTAGGCTATTCTGCGGATTAAGGCAAGTGGCGGTTCGCTCTTGCTCCTTCGTTCCATATTTACATTAATTATCAGTAGTTTATCTGAGTAATTAATTTGGAATGAATACTCTGTTTGTCTGGAAACGGTTTTGATAAACTGTTTTGAAAATCATATAATAGGTTGTATATTTGTTAGAACAACGCTATTATCTGTGATCGTCTTTCGGGCCTTTATGTGGATTTATCCTGTATCAGTTGTTGTGCTGTAACTATTTAGTTAGCACTGTTAGATAGGAACGTTACTCGGACTCTGTCCAGTCGTTTCTTTATAATCTGGTATCGGGGTGGCTCGTCTCCATCTGATACTATTCTAAGATCATGATCAGTCTCTTTCACAAGTGTGTAGAGACAGGACACTTAGCTGGTGTCACAAACCTTCTGGTATACGTCACTCTCGACGAAACGTATACTAAGATGTGTCGTCCCAATGATGGGGTACACATGTAAAAGTCTAATAACGTGATGGGTGGTTTGTAATATAAACCAGATAAGTGCTACTCGACGCACATGATTAATATACCTTGGGCGAGTAGTGCAGCTAAGTTATAGTGTAGCTAGGAAAACTCGTCTCGACTTTGATCATAGTACGTTCTCTTTCCAATCTGGATTCGCTGTAGGCGATGAGGTTGGTCGTGAATCGAAGCATCTCAGTCAACTTTTAAATCATTGTTGTATGATTCTGTAAACATTCCAGATTTGTCATATTTCCTTAAAGACTCAATCTCTTGGAGTCTCTTTTCGAGTCGATTTCTGTGAAGATTCAGTCTTCCAGAATCTTCTCTTGTGCATACCTCTTGTCTATTCCAGTAGGAGTATGATGGTTGACTATCGTCATCGATTGTTATTCGAGAAGCGATGAGTCTAATCTAATACGACTGCTTCGAACCAGTCTGCTTTATACTCTTGCTAGTCTATTTAAGTAGACTAACCAACCGTAATTAATCCTTGCATGGTTGGCTGGTGTCATCCGTTCGATTCGGCACATCAGATCGAAAGTAGCTCAGAAGAATAGAAGGACTATGGAGTCGACGGTGGTTTTTGAACGTTTTAATCATTTCTTTAATCAGGTTGAGATCTTTTGGACAAGGACTTTGGTTGTAATGTGCTTTATAAGACTTCCGTTGTATTTGGTTTAAACTATGTGTTGACCTATTCGAGATTGGGTTGTAATCCCGTAACTCATGTTTCCTTGACAATGTTATGTTTTGGAATTGAATGCTTTGATCATTATGTATCATTTGTATTTCATAAATTGTATTTAAATGGTAAAGCCTTGGGTGATCTCGGTAAGGAACACTGGGGTCACTGGCGGTAATACCTTTCCAAAAGGGTTAAGTTTTGGGGGTGTTACACTATTTGCGCTTCCCCATCATTGTCAACACCTACAGTCCCATCTCCGATGCTTAATACCCAAGCAGAAAATTTATTTGCCTCTTGGATCTCAGATTCAGATGTATCTAGTTGAATTCTCATGTTTCTTGTCAGAGTAAGAACTTTGCAATGATCCCACAAATAAGAGGAATTAATTGTGGCGAAAACAACATCTTGCCTGCTACCTTTTGAGATAACGGGTAGGATTTGCCTAAAGTCTCCACCAAATACTACGACTTTCCCTCCAAAAGGCTATTCTAAACTAAGAGGATTTGTAGCCCGTAAAATATCTCATAACGTCCTGTCTAAAGCTTCAAAACATAACTTATTCGTCATGACAGCTTCATCCCAGATAATAAGTTTGGCGGAACATATCAACTCAGAAAGTTCCGTACCTGAACATATATGACACGTTGAATCCTCATTAACTTGGAAAGGTATTTTAAACCTCGAATGAGCAGTTCTGCCGCCGGGTATTAGGAGAGCCGCATTTCCACTTGAAGCAACAGTAATGACTATTTGACCTTTTGACCTTATAGCCGACGAAAGTGCCCTCCATATATAAGTTTTGCCTGTTCCACCATAACCATATAAGAAGAAGACACCCCCGTTATTTGATATAATAACATTCATGATCTCATCATAAACGCCTTTCTGTTCCATTGTAAATCTAGAAAGTAATTATGCATGCTCCTCGGCTAGAATTGTCGTGTCATATCGAAGTTCATCTTGTATAAGTTTGTTGACACCTTCAGAAATAAGACTTGAATCTACAGGAGGCATGGTTTTGTAGTGACTCAAACTACTACCATTCCGTTATAATAACTTGTCGATTTCGGCAAGAGCGTAGTTTTGTAGTTGCTCATCTGTTAGATGCAAATCTGCATATATATATATATATATATAGCATGCACGTGTCACTACAATTAAATAGTACAATATCTGTATGCAAGAGTAAATCAAATGCAGTTAACATTATGATTATGTAAACATTAATACTGAAATGCATACCCTCAATTCGTAGAATTCTCCTCTGTTTGTTGACAATATCATCTGCTAGAAGCCTCCATGTTCGTTCCCAAACAAACTCTGGCTTTGACATGCTATCAGACAACAAAAGAAATACATATAGACTCCTAATGTAGTGCGCCGATCCCCAAAAACTTGCTTCAGTTATCCCGTCAATGTATTCTCTGTCATCATCTAACAACCCCAATGCATAGCAAGCTTCTTTAAATGTAGAATAAACTATACCCTCAACAGTCCGTAAATCTTCGTAGCATGTTGGTCCTTTAATATGATTCAACGTAATTCTAAGATAGTACTTCTCGCTACTACCTGGAGGTACATGATAAATCCTTCCAACTGAACCACGTCTATCACGTTTTTTCCAATGTCTAGATGAAGGTACCCAAACAAATTTCTCTGGAAATTCAGAATATGTCAAATCTTTACCTTATGGAAACTTCTAGTTAGACGCCATCCATTGGAGAAACATTGATTTTTCACTTTCATGATCATTTAAGACTGCATCAATAGGATCATCATCAACAAAAACTTAGTCGTTTAGATTTAAAACATCTTGTTGATGATTTAAAACTTCTTGTTGATGATTCAGTCCAGACTGAATCATCAACAAAAAGTTGGATTGTTATTGCATATAATTACAGAAGACATACAGGTACGCCAATAATTAGTCGTCTAGATTTAAGTTCTTAAAATTAGTCTCATAGAGTACTTAGTATATTAGTATTATTGCATGTTTTCAGTACTTGGAACCTAAATCATATAACTGGAAAATAGTATATTAGTTTTATTGCATGTTTTCAGTATCGTAAAACCTTAGTCATATATCTACCCCTGCTATTGATTTAGTTTTAGTAACAAAATATCATTCAGCAAAAACAAAATTATTAAATTTCAATGATATAAACTCACCAGAAATCTGCAATAGAATCAAAACAAATTGTCTAACTTGGAGGAATTACTAAACATCAAACTTATATGAAAAGGGTCATTCTAAACTTAACAAAAATCTACAAAACGAAATTATAAAATTTAATTTTTATATAAAATTGTTTATTCATCTAGTTTTTCCTCCTTCACTTTCTTGAATATAAGCCTCTTCCTGGTACTTGAGTGCTCCCCACGAATAGCTAAAGGACAATCATCAGCTTTTGTAATTTCCTCTTCATCCGATTCACCATTTTCATCATCTTCGTCGATGTTAATATAGCGACGCTTACGGGGTGAAACCTTTTCATTTGAATAAACTTTTGACATAACATCATTGTCTAGGGTGCACGATTCTAGATTTTCCTATCAATAAATAAATTAAACAATTATTAAATTTGTAATTAATAATAAATTAATTCATAAAAATACTTCAAAATTTAGCATTACATAATCTTAATTCAGCGATATATACCTCAGATTCTTTGGTCGTTTGCTCAAATTTCTCAATGAGAGTTGTATCGTCGGTCATATTCGTCACGGTATATGCAGAAGGTGAAGGAAGTCTGCTAATGTTGAATTGCGAAATAAGAACTCTAAATAACATTTTTTTGTTCAGCAAAACATTTAAATCTTTCGAGATGTTATTTATGTCCTCATCCTGAAAAAAAAATAAGTTCAATAAAAAACAACAATTAATAAGTAATGCATTAAGATTTATATTTATATACCTTATCCGTTGATTCGATAATGCTCGAAACAGTTTTCTTTAAGAATTGAGAAATTTCCCTATCAAATATAGTGAACTGAGTGGTACCAGATCCGTCTATAACACTAACTTGAACACTAAATCTGTATATAAAAAAACAACTACAATGTCATGTATAAACATTAAAATAACTGAATTCTGCATGTAATTACAGATTTTGTGAAAAATCTACACAATGACTGATTAAAAGAGTACTGAACACAAAATTGACTGAATTGAAATGACAGAATTTAATGAAAGAATTATGTACCTAGGGACTGTATAGTTAACCAAAGTTTCACATTTTTTACACCAAAATTTTTTCTCTTGCGGTTGCACCTTACTTTTACAACGTTTGCAAGCATTATAGTACCGTCCGTAGGAATCTTCAATATGATCAATAGTGGCAAGAGTAATAGCTTGCAGAACCTATAGTTTATATTATATATAAATATGTAAGATAGTGTACATAAATTTGAATAATATTTATTAACACATAAATAGCAATTCTTAAATTTTGAACTAACCGTTCCTCGATCGTGAAGATGTTCGTAAAGTTCATCTAAAGTTTTTCTATCATTCACGTTTAAGAAAAGGTCGGCTTGGGAGTAGGACGGCTCATTTGTCAATTGTACACAACTTTGGCCACCTTTTGAGCATTCTTTTTTTGAGAAATTACAAAATAAAGACAAATAGTATAGGATAATTAAAAAAAATATCACGATATTGGATATTAATATGCATATTTTATGTAATAATAATAATATTACCTTTTCTTAAATTCAGCAATCTCACAGACGCTATCATCATCAAAATAAATCCTTGTGCCATAATAACCATTTGACACATTAGGTGTATTATTCCATTTTCCTAGCTTTCCAAATTGTATAATAACTACGACGAAATTCTGAGCAAAATACCCAACATATGGACGACATAATTCAACATAATCATCCCATAATGTATAATTGATGACATTATCTCTGTAATATTATACAATATAAAATAATAACTAATAATATAAAAGAACAGAATATAAAATTACATATGAAATTTTATTACAATGCAGAATTTCAAAAACAAAATAAATACCTTGTATCCATCAATTGTATATTGATCATTTTACCCTCTTTTCTGTTCCGGTTAGTAAAGGTAACAATGTTGTCTCCAATTCCAACCAATTGACCAATAACATCTATACAATAATTACTATTATGTGTAAAATAAAATATTAAACGTACTGAAACAGTAATTGTTATAATATAATCAAATGATAAATTTAAATATTTACTAACCATAAAGATATACTTGATCCAGTGACTCGTCGAGGATTTTATCGAAATTAGCGAATTTGAATCCATGAATAGGAATAGAAATTGATGAACTTCGCTTAATTGTAGTGTTGCGATAAAATATTATCTTGTATTTATGATTAGAGAACTTGAAAGGTATATCATAAAGAACAACTCCAAAGTTTGAAATCAAATATACACCTCATTCCTCTAATATTGCAAAATTCACCATAAAAGCTTATTTAATGACTCCATGGATTTTCTCACCCTTAAGACAATAAGAAATATGTCTTAGTGGTATACAAATATTAGGCAAACACTTTTTTATATATTAAATACAAATTATTAAAAAACGGAAAATCAATACCTTTTCATCCATTGAAATTATTTCAGTTGTACTGTATTGCGTACGATCTTCTTTCTTCGGAACTTTAAACAATCGAATTACTCGAACCTTTAGCTCATAATTCCCTCGGGTACCCGTAATATCCTTTATTTCTTGTTGTTGTTTTGACATTGCTACAAAGGTCATACAAAAATTCAATACAAGTTCAGTACAAAAATAATAATGAAAGATAATATAAGTGCAGTATTTACAGTTCTGTAATTACACAAAATACATACGAAAATCAGTAGTGGAAAATCAGTTCAGTATTTGCAGTTCTGTAAATGCACAAAACACATACGAAAATCAGTAGTGGAATATCAATTATGTAATTGCAAAAACTCAGTGGAGATAGGGAGAATTTCCGAACCCAAGGAAGAATCTATATAGCATGATTGTATTATTATGAATTGCAAAAACATACCGGCTATCTCAAGGAAGAATCGATATTGTTTAGGCCTGCGCAAGAACTTACAAAGTTTTAGAATGTAATTGAGGGAGAGGCTCTCTATTTATAAGGCATAATTTTTATGGATTATAATGGTTGATTTTATTTGATTGTGCACATATTTAAACTACCATAATTAATGCATTTTATTCTTTACAGGTATTGTGTACATCTTCAAATTGAAAAAAATCGTGCCTTGCAGATTACACATATTGCAGAAAAATATATGCACCGGGCCCTAGATCATTTTCTTTCTATGTATGGCCTTGCAGATTAGCATTTTAGTTTGGGTTTAAGCAATTAAGCAATTCATTAGTCAGTGCAGAGTATGCTCTGAGAAGTTATTAGTTTAATCGCCAAAGGATTAAACTATAATCTCTCGGAGCATATTCTGCACTGACTTTGTATGAATTGCCTTGCAGATTACCATTTCCATTTTGGGTTTAAGCAATAATTATCCATGTACGTATTATGCAATTTGTTTCAGTTTCCCGCCAATCATTTCTTTTGTATGTATGGCTATGCAGTTTTTTTTAGGTCATTTGAAGAAGCAACTTCATTGTTGTGTTCTTTGCATGGATGATGTAATTTTTGTCATTTTTTGTGTTCTTTGCACATATTACAGGTTTGTATACATGTATTATTTTACAGGTTGGAATTTTTTTATGGCTGCCCTAATAGCATTAGGTCCAATTTTAGCCATTCATAGTGTGGCAGATCATATATTTACGATTTGCAAAATATTTGTACGATCTGTAATATGATTTGCGATATAAATAATTACAAAAATAGAGTAGCAGATCATATATTATCAATTTGGAAAATATAGTAGTATACAAATATTCTGGCAGATTCATATTGAAGGAAAGAAATGGCAAAAATCGGAATAAACGGAATGACTGACACATGTATAAATTGTTGTACAGATGCCACGTGGCAAAAAAAAATTTGGTGCATTCTTGGAGTGCCACGTGACACAGCCGGACTTTGCGTTTAGTAGATATATAGTAGATTATGCTTGTAATTTCAGTAAGCATGGTTATATGCTTTAATAAGGGAAAGCCCAGCAAAGTAAATTAATTCATACACATTAATTGACCTAGAAAAGCCCTAATGAGGGGCTCTCTCTTCATTTTGATACGTACATGAGATTGACTGCCTCCATTGATTGGGTTTGGAGAACTTTTTGCCTGATTTGAGCGTCGGAGGGACTTTAGGGGAGATTCAGCCCTCCCGTTGACTCGTTTTGTGATTTCAGGAGTATCTGAAAGGTCATATTCCTCATTTGGAGTGCGGAGATCATCGGATACAGTCGTTCCAGTTCGAATCCGCATGGAAGATCAAATTCCTGCTTCAACAGAAACTATAAAATATAATCCACATCCAATTCCAAGAGATTATAGTATTATTTTTCAATAGTATAGATGCTAGCTAGGTTTCGATCACACAAAACATTGAAAAAGTGTGTTATGTGTACAGTGTACGTACTTGTTTGGTTGTCTCTGATGATGACGATGATCGAGAGAATGAAGAAGTGTCAGCAGCAGCTATAATTATGTGTGCTCTGCATCGCTCCTGCGGCCACTCCACCTTCTCTTTCTCGATCGCAATCAATTCATTTACTGCGCGCATCTACTATACAAACATTTGTCACATTCTTGCATACTCTCACCAATATTTTCCTGGTCAAACTTACGTTTCTCATATTGGTTTTGTATGTATATGGGGAGGTACAAAGAAAAAGTTGCGATCGACTAGAGTGAAATCAGTAAGCGCAGAGTAAAAAATGGCTCAGTCGACATAGGTATCCAGGGGCTAACATTACTGGAAGTTTTAGCTAGCTAGGGTTCTTCTTCGCTTCTTATAAATTTAATGCAAAATATATACGTAGGCTTCGTATAAGGCTGCCATCTCACATTCGGGTCATTATTTGATATATATTGCGTTTTTTTATTCATTACAAATTACTATAATTTCAAATAAAATTATCTTTGTCTTATATATTGTTCAGAATCCAGATCGTTTTGGTTGATGGGTCTACTTTGACTGAGTGGAACTTTAGTTTTTGAATCATAAATAAGGCTGGTCGGATTTCAGACATGAACATGTTTAGAAGTAAGTGGATATATAGATGAAGGTTTTTAGGTTTCATATAATGGGAAACCACAAGATTGATGAGTTAGATTAGATAGATCTCACGTTTATATATGTTATTCTTCATGCTGTATAAGCCATGCATCATGCCAAGTTACATAGTCGAAATAACGTACATATCCGGCCAGAGTTGTCGAAACGAGTCGATCTCCATTTTCCGTTCAAATACCAATGTTTAACACCGACTTGTTATAATTTTGAGAAAGAGTCAAAACAACGTACCTACAAATTAAAGATATGAAATGAGAAACATAAAATTAAATGGTGAATTAAAACAAGATTTGCAATGGAGTCTCGCTTTCAATGATATCACGGACTGAGAGATAGAGTGGGAGTCAGCCCTCTGCTTCTACTACGTGGGGTCGCCATCTCCAACTGCGCGCTCTTTCACTCTGCTACACACTAGCACTACACTACTGACTGCACTGCACTGCACTGCACTGCACAGAGGGACAACAATAAAGAAATTTACATGGACCACCACTATACTGAATACTCCACTTCCAGGGTTCTTTTTGGGATTTCACCCAAAGCCCCTGCCTGCGCATACCAGCATGATTCTGTAAACAAATTTACCACGTTAATCTCGGAAATTATGGAAGAACAATAGTTTATGCTAAATCTGACGAGTCCAAAGCATTTTCATAGACAAAGCGCACTCATAATTAAAGCGCGGCGGTGGTGATCGGTCCCTTGAAAAATCGATTAAATGCTACGGAGTATCATCTAGTCAATAGCGCTAGTGACGTCAAAGAGTTCGTGTAGAATAGCTCGTGTTAGAAATCAAAGGAAACTGAGAGTTCAGTTCCTTATCAGCGGAATATGTAATAACACAGATTCAAGAACAGTTCCTTAGAGTGAAAACCTTTGATAACCAACTAGTTATTCAGGACCTCTCTTTTAAGAGGATTTCAAAGTCTACTTCTTTTATTAAGCTTCGATTACAATCAACTAGAATAGAACACACAGATTAAAGACTTAAGACACACTTAAGACTCTCTACCTAATTCGACCTAGTCAAACACAAAAAGCAAGCGGCTTACACAGTTCTTCTCACAATAATAAGTTTTCTTCACCTTCAGCAAATGAGTGAATACGTGTTTGATGAGAGAGTTTGATTACTTTATTTATACTTAACAACCGTATAGTATCAAGATCTACAGCTGGTTGATATGCACAAATAAAAATAACCGAAAAGATAACATTTGTTACCAAATATTTTCCTTTACAATTTTACACTTTTGTTTCCATAAAAGATATACAAATAATCCCCTAAAGATATATGGAAACAAAGATATCTTAATCTTCTCTCTCTAAGATAAGATCTACCCTAAACTGCCAGCCGCCGCTCTTAAAATCTATTTCCAGTTAGAGCGGCTTCGTTATTCTTCAGTTCCTGTGCCAGTTCCCAATTATGGCGTCTTGGTCTCTGTTTTGCGTTTCCTGAACCTCAGTTCCCTGTTCAACTACACATATGGAAATATTAATAGCAAAGTATTTGTCATCGTCAAAACTAGGAAAACTTTCAAGGGAACTAGAGTTCCTGAAAGTTCACATCCAAATAGTTCGTTGCTAAAGCTCATTGTTGGAACGATGATGTTCCCTCTAGTGTTGATTGTGATAAACCCAAACGTACTTGATGGTTTTATTGTAACTATGCGTTTCAGGAACGAAGTGAATGTAAAGGAACGGTGAAAACCATGTGAGGAATCAAAACAGAGACTACAAGGAACAGAGAAGTCAACAATGGAACAACGCGCTTGAGTCAACAGGAGAAAAGTGACGCGCGTTTGTGAAGAGGAAAATTGAAGGGAATAGGGCCACTGAACGATGAGACGCGCGCTGTTTGCCTTGCGATTTGCCGAATCTTCTAATTTTGGAAAGAGATCTTCTCAAAACAACTTGGGCCGCAAGGAAGAAGTTTGTTGAAGATATTGCTGTTAGAAAAAATTATAAAAGATTGTTTAGGATTATTTTATTTGATTTTCCTTAAGTAAAACTAGGGTAAATCAATAGGATATTAAATACTATAAGTAAGAGAAGTTGTGAACTTCATTTGACACACGACCGCAGCATTTCTGAGAGCTTGAGCATTCGGTGAAGAAGAAGAAAAAAGAAGAAAGACTTGCAAGTACGATAAGTTGAGTACTTGATATGGTTTTGAGTGTCTTAGGTGTTGTTAGGAACGTTACACAAGAAGTCTAGATATCTAGGAGTGAAATAGGTTGAGATAAGACTTGCTTGATTGTAATTACAGGATTAATAACACAAGTAGACATTTGAAATCCTACTAGGGAAACCTAGATGTAGAGGTTTTTCTCAGTCAACTAGTTGGTTGATTGAGTTTCCCTCTCTAAGGAACGCTGTTATTGTTACTCTGTTTTCTGTCTTTATATTCCGCTGCCCAATGAACAGTTCTACCGTTCCTTATACTAACACACTCGATTCTACAATTGGTATTAGAGCAAGTTTGTTCTAGATTGTGTGTTACTTATAGATTTTCAGGTAACAATGACTGCTACTACTGTCGAAGTTGGATTGAACTCTTCAAGGCTTCCCTTGTAAGTAACACACAATCTAGAGATTGCTGGTCAATATCAACACCGGAAGACTCTCTTCATCAAGTGGGTCCAAAGTCATGATTTTTAATGCTGGTTGATCATCTCCCTTGGAGATCTTGAGATTGCTGATCTCGAGAAAAAGAGAAAGATGAAGAAATGGGATCAAGAAGATCTTCAAATTATGAAGAAGAACTGCAAGGCGGCCATGCTCATCAACAATGCTCTCAATCAACAAGATGTCCAAAAAATTTAATCTTGTGAGTTTGCTAATGCTAAGTGGCTTGCCCTGGAACAAATGTACATGGGAAGCAAGAATCTTCGTGTAATTGATCGCTTCACAGTCAAGAAGGACTTCTACAATTTCAAGATGGCTTACAATGAAAAAGTGAGTGCTTACAAGGCTAGATTTGATGCAATCACGGCTAACTTGACTGCTCACTCCATCTCTGACAAGGAGATCCTTCATGATGAGAAGATACTCATCATCATTGATGGTCTTCCTCATCGTCATGCGATGACCAAGGCTATCTTGAAAGAGAACCCTAACACTATCAAGTTGACTTTCCATGAGGTGTTTAGCAAGATTCAGAAGTATGACAATAAAGAAAAGGCTGAGAGAATGACAGACAAAGGCAAGGGAATTGCCTTGATGGTTGAAGAAGCAGTAAACAAGATTGAAAATGACCAAGAAGATGATGAAGCCAATGATGATCCAGAGACCGTTTTACTCACTAGAGTTATGCGTTCCCTATATTATAAAGGTAGAAACAGGAATGGAGGGAACCATGGTGATAAGCGCGACATCAAAGACATCACCTGTTACAATTGTAACGAGAAGGGTCACTATGCTAGCTCTTGCCCAAAAGAAAAGAAACAAAGCAATAATTCTGGGAACGGTGACAAGAAGGCTTTCGTTGCTATCTGGGGCGATGAGAATGATTCTGATGGTGAAGACCCGGAAGCTTGGGATGGTGAGATGTGTGCTATGGCTCTTGGTGACACAACCCCCTTCTGAGGAATTTGAGGTAGATCCGGAAACGTTTTTAAATTCTCTCGTGAATTATGATAAGAAATCGTTGATTGCTCTTATCAAGGAAATGTATGTTGGAAATTTGAAAACACAAGAGGAATTTGCCAACTCTGAAGATGAGTGTAGTAGTTTAAAAGAAAACATATCTAAAACTGCTAGTAGCTCAACTAGCTGAAGATGAGCATGTAGGTCTTCCTCATCGTCATGCGATGACCAAGGCTATCTTGAAAGAGAACCCTAACACTGTCAAGCTGAGTTTCCATGAGGTGTTTAGCAAGATTCAGAAGTATGACAATGAAGAAAAGGCTGAGAGAATGACAGACAAAGGCAAGGGAATTGCCTTGATGGTTGAAGAAGCAGTAAACAGGATTGAAAATGACCAAGAAGATGATGAAGCCAATGATGATCCAGAGACCGTTTTACTCACTAGAGTTATGCGTTCCCTATATTATAAAGGTAGAAACAGGAATGGAGGGAACCATGGTGATAAGCGCGACATCAAAGACATCACATGTTACAATTGTAACGAGAAGGGTCACTATGCTAGCTCTTGCCCAAAAGAAAGAAACAAAGCAATAATTCTGGGAACGGTGACAAGAAGGCTTTCGTTGCTATCTGGGGCGATGAGAATGATTCTGATGGTGGAGACCCTGAAGCTTGGGATGGTGAGATGTGTGCTATGGCTCTTGGTGACACAACCCCCTTCTGAGGAATTTGAGGTAGATCCGGAAACATTTTTAAATTCTCTCGTGAATTATGATAAGAAATCGTTGATTGCTCTTATCAAGGAAATATATGTTGGAAATTTGAAAACACAAGAGGAACTTGCCAACTCTGAAGATGAGTGTAGTAGTTTAAAAGAAAACATATCTAAAACTGCTAGTAGCTCAACTAGCTGAAGATGAGCATGTAGGTCTTCCTCATCGTCATGCGATGACCAAGGCTATCTTGAAAGAGAACCCTAACACTGTCAAGCTGACTTTCCATGAGGTGTTTAGCAAGATTCAGAAGTATGACAATGAAGAAAAGGCTGAGAGAATGACAGACAAAGGCAAGGGAATTGCCTTGATGGTTGAAGAAGCAGTAAACAGGATTGAAAATGACCAAGAAGATGATGAAGCCAATGATGATCCAGAGACCGTTTTACTCACTAGAGTTATGCGTTCCCTATATTATAAAGGTAGAAACAGGAATGGAGGGAACCATGGTGATAAGCGCGACATCAAAGACATCACCTGTTACAATTGTAACGAGAAGGGTCACTATGCTAGCTCTTGCCCAAAAGAAAAGAAACAAAGCAATAATTCTGGGAACGGTGACAAGAAGGCTTTCGTTGCTATCTGGGGCGATGAGAATGATTCTGATGGTGAAGACCCTGAAGCTTGGTATGGTGAGATGTGTGCTATGGCTCTTGGTGACACAACCCCCTTCTGAGGAATTTGAGGTAGATCCGGAAACGTTTTTAAATTCTCTCGTGAATTATGATAAGAAATCGTTGATTGCTCTTATCAAGGAAATGTATGTTGGAAATTTGAAAACACAAGAGGAACTTGCCAACTCTGAAGATGAGTGTAGTAGTTTAAAAGAAAACATATCTAAAACTGCTAGTAGCTCAACTAGCTGAAGATGAGCATGTAGGTCATAACTATGAAATTTACCCTCGACAAATTTCATAAAACTGCTAGTATCTCTTTAAGATAAGGATGGTTTAAATTATGGTTAATTTTATGTTGATTATAATTTAAATAAAACTTATCAAATTTGACCTAGAATATTTAAATCAAGTTAACAAATTTTGTTAAACATTTAAGTATGGTTAAATGGATACTTAAAATTATTTTAGCCTAAGTTAAATTTTATATAATTTAATTTTGGGTTAAAATAAATATTACAAATTTAAAATATTAAGTTGGGCAATTTTTGTAATTTTATGAAATTTGTCGAGGACAATTTTGGCAAAAACCCAAAGCTTTGGGCCATTTTCGTAAATCGCCCAAAACTCTATCTCCTAGCTCACGACTTTCCTGAACAGCCCGCAGGAGCTTTTTTTGGCTCTTCCATGGCGGATTTCCGCGGCCCTCGGATTCGATTTGTCCGAATTAACTAATGGGAATTTAACTTAGGATAATCACGCATCTAATGGGCGGATTGAATCGAATTAAAAGCGACGAATATCCCGAAATTTTGTCAAATCTTATCCGCGTCGTCATTTAGGGCGGATTCGAACGAATTCAAAATTGGATCATATCAAATTAAACTGGATGACGGTATCCTAGGAATTTTGTTGGGGGAATTAACACCTCCAAAATCCTTATAAATAGGACCCCGATCACACCCCCAAATCATCCAATTTTAAGCTTCAATTGAAGAACCCTAGAAAATCCGTCCCGATCTGTTTGCGAGAGAAATTGAAGTCCAAGACGAGTTGAGTTCGAGAAATTAGAGTCTCAACTAGCTGCGCCCAGAAGTTCTCTTTGAAAGCCCTAAGCTTACGCCACCGGAGGGCAACCGGAACCACCCCAATTTGGGCGTTTTTCGGCGGGCTGCTGTTCGACAGATTTGGGTAATTTTAAACCCGAATTCGGGTTGGGTTTTTTTCGATTTGGATTTGTTTTTGGTCTAATTTGGGTTACTTTAATTAATCCAGATCATGTTAAATATTTTTAAGATTAAAATTATAATTTTATCTTATATTATGAGTAGATAAATATTGGCTATTCATTTCGATAATATTTTGACCTAGAAAATTTTAGGATTATAAATTAATTATTTTAGTAATTTATTTATGTCAAGATTATTTAGAATATACGATTAATTGATTTTTAATCATATAGATAATCGTTCTATCGATAAAGCCTTGAAATTGATTTATTTAAGGATTAAATAAACTCAATTAAAAACTGAGACATGGGATACTTCAAATAATGATATTGAATAAATTATCTAATATAATATATTCATTGTGTTTGATTTGGGTATGTCTCGGGATTTCGTTTGAAACGAGAATAAAGCAGAGAGCCGATTTGCTTTTCGAAAGCAACCATCTCTGATACACCGTTCATCCTTTCCGTGATTCAAGGCAAGTGGCGGTTCGCTCTTGCTAATTTATTCCATATTTTTCTTAATTGACAATTAATCTATTGTCTTAATTAAGTTGGGATAAATATTCTTAATTTCTCATTTGGAAACTTGTGTGTTGATGTTGTGTAAAATGAACCTTATTATTAGGTTGTATATATGCTAGCTATAACCCTTATATATACATTATTATTATAGGGTTGCTAGATAATAATTGGTGTGGATTGTTGTGCTCTGGTGTGGATAATAATTGTTAGTTAGCACGAGTATTCGTAGGAACACTAATGCCTTGCGAGGATTAGTCGTTTCTGTATAACTTGGTGTTAGGATGATTATTGCCCTAATGCCTTTGGTCATGACCTTGCCCTTATATTGCATAAGTGGTGGTGCACTTAGCTAGTGTCAAATCTTCGGGAATTTGTCCCACTCTTCCTCTTTATGAGGTTGGCTATAAAAGTCTTAAACGTGAATGTACGCTTTGAAATTAAATAAGATAAGTGCGGTTTTGCACATAATTAATATACCCTCGGGCGAGATGTACAATGTGGAACCCGCCCAATATCTTGTCTAAAGTAAGTCCCCTTTCCAATCTGGATTCGCAATACACGGTGAGGTTGGTCAATGACCCAAATATGCAACGAGATGTTTTTAAAACTTTGTGTGTGATAATATAATGTTCCCAAACAAATTCATGTAATTTCCCATAAGACTCAATTCATAAGTCTTCTCTTCAATCATTCATGTTCATTCTTTTCGGTAGGAGTCTATAGTCATATACAGTTTACCGAGTTTCATTTGGGAAACAAGAGTAGTGATTATGTACGACTACGAGAACCAATCTGTTTTCACCCTTTCATAGTATTTCATTAGACTAAACAACCGGATTTTATTCCTTGCATGTTTGGCTGGTGTCATTCGTTCTATACAGCACATCAGAGGTTGATCCTCGACGATTTGAGGTAACCAATCGAAGAGAAGGCTTGCAGTTGAAGTTTGCGTTTTAAGAAGTAATATATCTAAGGGGTGTATGTTTAATTTGAAATAAATGTAATACATATTTATGCAATTAGGGTTTCTTTAAAAGAGTCTTCCGCTGTAACTTAAAAGTATTCCGATGTCACTTCACTTTGTTGTAAAACGTCATTCTCATTTTACGAGAGGAATCTTAATAAAAGATTGAGTTTTATTTAAAAATTATTTCGCTGATTATTCTTTCATTATTTAATATTTATGTATTTCATTAAGCTTAATTGTTCCGATTAAAGCCTTGAGTGACTTTGGACATTAACGTCTGAGGTCACTGGCGTGTGGCACTACCGACGTAAGTCGGGGGTGTTACAACATTCACAATAATGGGAAGGATAACATAGGAAAGTTCGACCCATGAAGTGATGAAGAAATCTTTTGGGATATTTCAAGGCAAGCAAGGCTTACAAAGTTTACAACAAGAGCACTCGCAAAATTGTGGAAAGCATCCACGTTGTCTTTGATGAGAACACCAAAGGTGGAAGTGGTGAGTTGGAGACAACATTCCTTGTTGACAGTTACCCAAGAATGCAGAGAGAGGACTCTGGCAATGAAGGAAATGACCTTCCTTCCCAAGGTGGTCCAGGTGGTGGGAACGGTGGTGCTAATGCTGGTAGTCACCATCATACTCCTTAAGATTCTTCTAGTCCCGATGATTCCTCCAACAACATGATGATACTAGTGGCTATGCACAAGCTACAGATGTTCCTTCCACATCTAATGATGATTCAACAACAGTTGAGGCTCTCAACAACACTAAAGCTGTTACCACTGTACCCTTCGGAACTTCTGGTGGTGATATCGTTGATCATTCCCTGAGTAATGTTGAAGGAACGGCCCCAAACGAAGATGTTTCATTGCCTTCATCTTCGATGAACGATTCTGAGACTTAACCTGACGATCCATCCGATGTTGTGTCGAAGAGTGTTCGCATCCAAAAGGCTCACCCCATTGACAACCTCATCACTCCCTTTGGTGAAAGAGGTTTGCGCTCTAAACTTAATATGTTTTGTGTTTTCCATGCTTTTATTTCTCTTGTAGAATCCAAGACTATCAAGGAAGCGTTGAAGGAACCTGACTGGATCGTAGCTATTCAAGAAGAGTTACATCAGTTTGAAAGGAACAAAGTCTAGCGTCTCGTTCCCTTACCCCGCAACAAGCATGCCATTGGCACTCTCTAAGTGTTTAGAAACAAGCTGGATGATTCGGGTGTTGTCACAAGGAACAAGGCAAGGTTGGTTGCTCAAGGGTACAATCAACAAGAGAGGATAGACTATGATGAGACTTATGCTCCAGTGGCTCGCATTGAAGCTATTCGTCTTCTCATTGCCTACGCTGCACACAAGGGATTCACATTATACCAAATTGATGTCAAGACCGCATTCTTGAATGGATATCTTCAGGAGGAAGTATATGTGAAGCATCCCCCAGGTTTTGAAGATGTTAATAGTCCCTCTCATGTGTATGCTTTGGATAAGGCTCTGTATGGTCTTAAGCAAGATCCCCGTGCTTGGTATGATAGACTTGCACAATTCCTTCTCTCCAATGGATATAGGCGAGGAACAATTGGCAAAACTCTGTTCCTTCTAGAACAAAATGGTGAGATTCTGGTTGTTCAAGTCTATGTTGATGGTATTATTTTTGGTTCCACTAACCCTGCTCTTGTAGAGAAGTTAAAAAATCTTATGAGTAGTGAGTTTGAGATGAGTATTATTGGGGAACTATCCTTTTTCCTCAGATTACAAGTCACACAAACAAAGGAAGGAACAAAGATTCATCAACAAAAATACATCAATGAGCTATTGAAGAAATATGGTATGGATTCTGCAAAACCCATTGTAACTCCTATTTCTCCTAACACTCTTTTGGATGCAGACTTGAATGGAACAACAGTTGACCCTACAATGTATAGAGGAATGATTGGTTTCCTCCTCTATCTCATGACAAGTAGGCCATATATTCTCTTTAGTGTTTGTCTCTGTGCTAGATTCCAAGCAAATCCTAAAGACTCACACTTGAAGGAAGTGAATCTTTCGATACCTCAAAGGAATGGACCATCTCTGTCTATGGTATCCCAAGAACTGTGACTTCAACCTTGTTGGATTCACTGATGCTGACTTTGCTGGGCACGTAGTTGATCGCAAAAGCACCTCAGGAACGGCACAGTTCCTTGGTCCATGTCTTGTCTCATGGGGTTTCAAGAAGCAAAACTCTGTGGCCCTTTCCACGACAGAAGTGGAGTATGTTGTCGCAACAAGTTGTTATGCTCAGGTATTGTGGTTAAAGCAACAACTGGAGGACTTTGGTATGTCTCTTGGCAATGTTCCTATCATATGTGATCATACTAATGCTATTAACATTTCGAAACCAGTTCATCATTCACGTACTAAGCACATTGACATTTGTCATTGATGACATCCATTTTATAAACATTTAGGACATGCATTTAGGCTATAGTTTAGGCATTTTCATGATTATTATCTTACATTTTTAGCTAGTTGCATCGTTTTCTCCAGTTTAGATGTCTACACGAGTTTCTGCGTGATTTCAGGTAGATTGGCGGACTTCTGGATGCAAAACGAGGGGACTTCATAGGCGAAGTGCACGGGCGAATTTGAAGGCGAACAAAGACAAAGAGGAGCGTTCTGCAGCTTGGCACGATTTGTGACAAACCGTGCCGGATGCTGCTAACCGTGCAGGCCTCTAGAACAGAGAAAAACACATTCTATAAAGAGACACGGTTTGTGACAAACCGTGCCACCATCACCTAGCGTTCTGGAAACGTGCACGGTTTGTGACAAACCGTGCGGGTTTTGTCACAAACCGTGCGGTTCTTCGGCGAACTCAAAGCGTTATATTTTTATCCTTTCTTTATTTTTGGACAGTATAAATACTTTTTAGGGTTTATTTTGGCACGTCTCTTTTGCCACTCTCTCTATCCCTAGTTGTGTTTTGGAGTTTCTTTGAAGATTTCTGAAGATTGGAGATTGTTTCTCTGGATTTGATCAAATATTTCTTTTCTTCTAATCTAGTCGAATGATTTATATTGTTTATATGATATTTTTGATTGTTTCTCCAAGCATGTCTGGATAAATCTCTTAATTCTAGGGTTGGAGTGATCCCAACAATGGATTAATAGACTTTTGTATGATATTTGCCTGAATTGAAATCTGAAACCTTGTCTGATTCAATCCTAGAGTTCTTAATTCAATTGATGAATGTTGATTAGGTTTCTATTAGATTTGAGTCTGAAAGAAGATAACCTTAATAGATAACTCAGATAGGGTATGAGTTTGAAAGGAGATTACTTTATCATATTACTAGGTATTGAACCTGAGTCTTATTTGTGCGACAGCAACCTAATTACTCTTGTGGAATCCTAAGCTATCATAGAAACCCTAGGTTTGCTTGGACTTAGCGGAGCGCGACAGCGAATATTAACCCAGTTTGATCCTAGATTCTAAGTGTCCAAAGGGTCTAGATTTGATTAGCTCTGCGCGACAACGATTGTTAGTTACAATTTAGGCACATCTATTATCGTCTGAAAGGAGTTAGTAGATACATTAGATAGCTTACCTTCAGACAAGTTAAGACTATTTTCAGACAGATATCTTCAGACAAGTTAAGACAAAAAAAATGAATAGGTGATATCATTGATCATGTGTGGGGATATGACTATCCGGGTTGTAGAGATTGTCTCTCTAACCTGCTTTGCTCCTGTTCACAGCACAAAAATGGTCAAGAATAGTAAGTTATTTTGTCAAGCTTAAGTTTTCTTCCAAAACACAGGGAAGTCTACCTGAGAATTGTTATTAGAAACATGACAAAAAATCTGTCTGTGCATATGTTTTGAGGTTCCTCAAAGACAGAAAAAAACACATGTATACTTAAGTCTTGCTATATTATCCCTCCCACAAATTGTTTCCCCCAAGCCTCAGCCTAAGAAAGAGTCCAAAAGCCTATAATGAAAGGTAAAAAATGTCTGGCAAATGCATACTTACACGTATCCTTATGGCATCCTTTTCATGGTCATGGATGATGAAGTTGCCGGAAGCTCTTCCTTGCCCATATAAGAGTTCTTGCATTCTCTCCCGCCAATTTAGACTCAACCTCCGAGTGAAGTCTTCGACCTCTCTGTTAAATACAATGTATAATGAGTAATGTGTTGTGCATTTAGATGAAATGCATTGACCCATTTTATTCAACCAAAGACTCAGTAAGCTTTCTTTGGGCAATTTCAGCCAGCATCAGAGAATTGACTATTGAAGCAATTAAGTGGGTTCTAGAAGCTAAGATATGTTGCATCAAGATAAAAGGGTGTGTTTTGCCTCTTTTCAAAAAGACACGCAGCGCAAATAGAGGAAGCAGTATATAAAGGAAAAAGAATGTATACATTATAAAATAGCATATTGGTGAGGAGAAATGTTAACTCTTTCTAGAGCAAGTTAGCAAAGAAGCGAATAAAACAAACCTATCGATCTGCTCCTGCATCACAGGATCAATTTCATCCTCACTCTCATTGGTGAAAGCAACACCTACATCTTGTAATTCTGTTCTTTCACTATGACTGAGCTGAATGTTACTGTGGACTTCTGGGTCATTATTATCCAGGTTCTGCAAAAATGCTCCAATAGTTGGACATATAAAGATATCATGTATATATAAAAAAAAGACGGTGATTGCTACAAACAAGCAAAGCAAAACTAAACCTTGCAGTTATTATCAGGATTAACAACACAAGCATTCTTCTGTTTTTCTTTCCCCCGCCTGCTTTTCTTCCTGGTTTTAGAAGTCTTCACAGTGTCAGAATCTGGAAAATAGATCCACGAAATGCCATTAGTCACCGTATGTTGGCAGTTAATATTGATTCATAAGGCTCCTCCATCCATCAGCTAGAAATTCAAAATAAAAAATATCAAAGGTTAGAGAGACAATAATTTGTATTCTAGCATTGATTTCCCAATAAGAATATCATAACTATGTACGTACAAGTAGAACAAAAATGAGTAATCATTCTTAGCAAATTTCAGCAGAAACTGGTAAACTCAAAATGACAAAGGTCTTGATGTTTATCTGATCACAGAAAAGGTTCTCAAAGTGAAGCTTACTTACCTACAGGGTTTTCTCTCAACTATGTGATAGATGCGGCCTGGTGCATAAAGCCTTCTTGGATCTGTGATCATCTTCTCTTCCAACTAAAATACCTATTTCATAGAAGGGAAAAATTGACAAATCATTTGCAATGAGATGACTTAAGCTGGTAAGATAAAATCCAGATTCAAATTAAAGAATGTTACACAAAATATATAAGAACTCAGCAGGATAATACTATGTTTGTCTAGAAATGCTGACAAGTATCATACCCAAAATGGCTTTCACTAATAGGGCCCTAAAGTCATGACTGATAATAACAGCTATCCAAAAGAAGGAAAAATACCAGAAGATTTAGAACTTTCAGTGCTGCTTTTTTACATATCTTCATAAGAAAGAACATCAAGAAAAACAAAGGCTAATCTAGAAAATGGAGGTAGGACATACTATATATTACCAGAGAAGTGACTTGAATACATCTTCCAATGCAGCGGTTGTCCGGGGCAGAAAATCATCCTGTTCATTTCAAGAAGATTCCTTGTGTTATTGATTGTATGATTGGATATTGTAATGCATAACTTCTCATGAAGATTAGCATGTCATAACATTCACATACAGTGGGTTAATCGAACAATGCATCAGTATGATTCTTACCATGTGACCACATTGAAATGCTATGTTCCTTGGATTTGTCAAAACATAAAGGAAAACCTTCAAATTTGAAGCAAAACAAGCATAAGCATCTCATTGTCAAAACAAAATAGAAAAACACATCAGTAATAGTATCCAACTAGCCAAAACAACCAACAGAACCGTAATTCCCATTCAAAACCAATTACAGCAGTCACAACGAATAATTCCTAATTTCCTAGTCAAAACAATCTAATATTTCTTTCCTAAATCATAGTCTATTAGTCTAACCTAATTACAGTAGCCGTAACTCTACAATCTACACTTATATGATTATATCTTAGTAATATTTTATTCATAAATCCTTGACTCTAGTCAAATTAAACTAATCACAATGGACAAAACACATCAGTAACTAAATAATTGCAAACGGCTTAAATCCAATAGCCAAAAAAATTCTGATTTCAAACATTGAAATTGAGATCAACTATAGTCTGTAAACACAAAATACAAATCACAACCAAACCAATTACAATAGGTTAAAGGTAAAGCTACTTGTTATTACAATTCCTAATAAGATTTATACAAAAGCAGAACTTACACCGAGCGGCAAGAGGGATTGCTTCAAGCACTCGAAGTTTGGTACCAATTTGTTGATGAATTTGCCTAAAATCATAAGAGAAAAGAGGGATGATAGAGCAATTTCAGAGAAAGAAGTGAAATAGGGTAGAGGAAAGAGGGAAATCTCAGTGAAAGAAGAAATAGATTTGTGAACAATATATAGGGTGAGAACATCCATCCTCAGATGAGAATACCTTTGAGTTGAAGAAGAAAAAGTTAAAGAGGACTGACCGGTTGGAGCTCCGGCGAGTTGGCCAAGAAGCGGCTCTGCGAGGGGCGGCGCGAGCGAAGGAGGTGATGGGAGGCGAGACTGCGAGGGAATGCGACGGCATGGAATTGCGACGGCGTGGAACCGCGAAGGCGCAAACGGCAAGAGAAGATAGAGGAGGGAGGGACTGCGTGGAATTGCGACGGCGGCACCGCGCGCGAGGAGGCGAGACTGCTAGGGCTAAGAGATCGATCGAGAGGAAGACGAAGGCCAGGCGGCGAGACCACTGATGTCGAATTTTGCATATAACCGGACCCCGGTTATTCACACAAATCGGGGTCCGGATTTTTTTTTTAAAAAAAATACTCTCGGACTCCGGTTGTTTCGAAACTATCGAGGTCCGAGTTTTTATTTTTATTTTTTAAAAATAAATTTCACCCGGACCATGGTTATTTTTTATCAACCGGGGTCCGAGATATTCAGAATACCCCGGTTGTCCACCAAACCGCGGTTCGGGATATTAAAAAAAAATGTATATACACATACGGACCGCGGTTATTTGTTATAAATCGCAGTCCGATAGGTTTGTTACCCCGATTTTACTAGTAATCGGGGACCGGATATTAAACCGGGTAATTAAAGCGAGGTCTACGTCTCTTTTTGTACTAGTGCCTACAACTGGTTCGACTAAGTCTTTGTTTTATTTTTGATCTTGTTTTTTGTTGATTTGCTTTCAGACTTGTTTTCTACATATGCGAAGAGCCCTGAGCGCTGGTAATCTCAACGACTACGATCCCGAACCTGAGCGTACTTTTCGCAGAAAAAGACAACAACGCAAAGCCAGAGAACAAGCCATGGGTGACAACGGAGTGGAACAAGATCCTGCTCTGGAAGTTCAAGAGCCACGTATGACGCTTGGTGATAATGTGATGCTAAATCACCTTGGTACTATTTCTGGTGTGGTCTGACCTCATGTGCAAGGTTGTAGCTTCGAGCTGAAAGCTTCCCTGCTCAACATGGTTCAGCAGAATCAGTTTGGAGGTCTACCTTCTGAGAACCCACACCAACATTTGGCTAACTTTATTGAGCTGATGGATACAGTGAAGATCCATGAAGTGTCCCAAGATGTACTTTTCATGCGAGCCTTCTCATTCTCTCTGCGAGACAGGGCCAAAGCTTGGTTCAAGGCCCTACCTTTTGGCTCGATAACAACTTGGGATGAGTTAACAAAGGCATTCCTCAACAGATACTTTCCACCAAAGAAGACTGTTGAGATGAGGAATCAGATTCTTGCTTTCAAGATGAGAGATGAAGAGTCTCTTTATGAAGGGTGGGAAATATTCAAGGAATTGCTGAACTTGTGCCCCCATCATGGGCGACAAAAGTGGATCCTGTTGCATGTCTTCTACAATGTTATTGACAGTTCTATCAGGCTAATCATTGATGCTTCAGCGGATGGAAGAATCATGAGTATGAAGGTTGATGATGCTTGGGACTTGATCGAGAATACTGTTCAACATTCTCACTGTTACAGTGATCCGCGGTCTACTTCAAGTTCCAAGAAGCCTACAGGGATGTATGAGGTCAATTCTGAGACACACCAACAGGCTCAGATAGATGTTATGGCACAAGAGATCAAGAGGCTGAATCTGTTTGTGCAAAAGTCTCAAGCACAGGGTGTAGTGCAATATACACAAGCTGTTTCTGGTGTAGCCTATCAGTTTTGTGAAGAGGGTGGCCCTCTCCGCGAGACAGGGCCAAAGCTTGGTTCAAGGCCCTACCTTTTGGCTCGATAACAACTTGGGATGAGTTAACAAAGGCATTCCTCAACAGATACTTTCCACCAAAGAAGACTGCTGAGATGAGGAATCAGATTCTTGCTTTCAAGATGAGGGATGAAGAGTTTCTTTATGAAGGATGAGAAATATTCAAGGAATTGCTGAACTTGTGCCCCCATCATGGGCAACAAAAGTGGACCCTATTGCATGTCTTCTACAATGTTATTGACAGTTCTACCAGGCTAATCATTGATGCTTCAGCGGGTGGAAGAATCATGAGTATGAAGGTTGATGATGCTTGGGACTTGATCGAGAATACTGTTCAACATTCTCACTATTACAGTGATCCGCGGTCTACTTCAAGTTCCAAGAAGCATGTAGGGATGTATGAGGTCAATTCTGAGACACACCAACAGGCTCAGATAGATGTTATGACACAAGAGATCAAGAGGCTGAATCTGTTTGTGCAAAAGTCTCAAGCATAGGGTATAGTGCAATATACACAAGCTGTTTCTGGTGTAGCCTATCAGTTTTGTGGAGAGGGTGACCATACTATATCATCTTATCACCTATTTGCTTCTCAGAGTGAGTCCCAAGGAGAGGTGAACTACATGAACAACTTCAACAAGGACCCTAGGAATGATCCATATTCCAACACTTACAACCCTGGTTGGCAGAATCGTCCAAATTTCTCATATGGGAACAACTAGGCTGCGCAGAGACCACCCCCTGGATTTCAACAAAGAGCCTTCCCACCGCAGAACCAGGCTCCTGCTCAACCAGCTGAAGATCCCAACATGGCCCTCATATTAAAGGAGCTGTAGAAAGTGAATACGACACTGAAACATCATGAAAGCTTGCATGCTCAATATGCTTTAAATGCTCCTAGACCGCAAGGTCAACTTCCAGGCCAGACTGAAGTTAATCCAAAAGGGCAAATCAATGTCGTGTCCTTAAGGAATGGAAAACAACTTGAGGAACCTGAAGCTGTGGATGCCAAGAAGAAGGACAAGGTTGTTGCGGAGCCTGAAGAAGTTGTGATCCAAGAGAAGGAGCCAGAAAAGGAGCCTAGATATGTGCCACCACCAGCTTACAAGCCTCCTCTCCATTTTCCACAAAGGAGAGCTCAGGCTCAATTAGATCAACAATATGGCAAATTTGTGGAGGTGTTGAAAAAGTTCTACATCAACATTCCCTTCACCAACGCTCTAAAGCATATGCCAGCATATGTGAAGTTCTTGAAAGAGATCTTGTCCAACAAGAGGAAGCTAGATGACTACCAATCTGTCTCCCTGAGCCAGGAGTGCAACGCTCTAATTCAGAATAAATTGCCTCCTAAGCTTGAAGACCCTGGAAGATTTCATGTCCCTATGGTGATTGGCAATAGCACCTACAATGCTTTGTGTGATTTGGGAGCCAGTGTGAGTTTGATTCCGCTATCCATATGCAAGAAGCTAGATTTGGGAGAGCCAAGACCAGTAAGGATGACTATTTTCATGGCAGACAGATCCATTGCGCGTCCAATATGTATTTTAGAGGACATTCCCATCCAGATAGGTAAGTTCTACATTCCTGTGGATTTTACTGTCCTTGATATTGAGGCTGATTTTCTTGTTCCTATTATATTGGGAAGACCCTCTTCTAGCTACTGCAAGTACACTTATTGATGTTAAGCAGGGTGTTCTTTCCTTTACTATTGGGGATGAGAAAATTGAATTTAATTTTTCCAAAGCTATTAAACAGTCTGCTTTTGAGGATGATGGTTGCAGGGTAGATGTAGTTGACCAGGAAGCTCAAGGATCTATGATGTCAATTATTTCTAAAGATCCTTTGGAGCTTTGCTTGACTGAGAGTGTGACCCAGGCTGACAATCTTGAGTTACTTGCTGACGTGGTTCTTGATTTGGAGTCCAGTAGAGAGTTCCTTGGGGCCGTTGCTAAGGTTCTGAAAAGAGATGATCCATACTCTACACAAGAGTCTACAGATGCACCTAAGGTGGAGTTGAAGCCATTGCCAACCACTTTGAGGTATGAGTTCCTAAGACCCAATTCTACATATCATGTGATTATCAATGCTAGTCTAAGTGATGATGAAGTTGAGAAATTGTTGCATGAGCTTAGATTGCATAGAAAAGCATTAGGATATTGTATTGATGACTTGAAAGGAATTAATCCTTCAATGTGCATCCATAGGATTTTGATGGAAGATGATCATAAACCCTCTATTGAGCATCAAAGAAGACTTAACCCAAACATAAAAGAAGTTGTGAAAAAAGAAGTGTTGAAATTGTTAGATGCATGCATTATTTATCATATTTCTGATAGTGAGTGGGTTAGTCCAGTGCATGTTATGCCTAAGAAAGGGGGTATGACTGTTGTGAAGAATGAAAAGAATGAATTAATTCCTACTAGGACAGTCACGGGTTGGAGAATGTGCATTGACTATAGGAGATTGAACAAGGCAACCCGGAAAGACCATTTTCCCCTTCCCTTCATTGACCAAATGTTAGAGAGGTTAGCTAAGCATTCACACTTCTGTTATTTAGATGGTTATAGTGGATTTTTCCAGATCCCTATTCACCCTGATGACCAGGAGAAGACCACATTCACTTGCCCTTATGGCACATTTGCATATAGGAGGATGCCCTTTGGTTTGTGTAATGCTCTTGCTACCTTTCAGAGATGTATGATGGCTATTTTTCTGACTTTATTGAGGACATTATGGATGTATTCATGGATGACTTTTCTGTATACGGTGCTTCTTTTGATGCTTGTTTGTCTAACTTGTCACGAGTTTTACAGCGGTGTGAATAGGTTAACCTTGTATTGAATTGGGAGAAATGTCATTTTATGGTAATGGAAGGTATTGTCTTGGGTCATTTGGTTTCTAATCGTGGTATTGAGGTTGACAGGGCAAAGATTGAGCTCATTGAGAAGATGCCACCTCCTACTTCGGTTAAGGGTATAAGGAGTTTTCTTGGTCATGCAGGTTTTTATAGGAGGTTTATTCAGGATTTCTCTAAAATTGCCAAGCCTCTTACTAATCTGCTCTTGAAGGATGTTTTCTTTGATTTTTCGAAAGAGTGTATTGATTCTTTTTGCAGGTTGAAGGAGTCACTGATTTCAGCTCCAATTATGCAGCCCCTTGATTGGAATCTCCCCTTTGAGATCATGTGTGATGCTAGTGACTATGCTATTGGAGTTGTTTTGGGGCAAAGGAAGGACAAGAAGCTTCATGCTATTTAGTATGCTAGCAGGACTCTTGATGGAGCTCAAATGAATTACGCTACTACTGAGAAGGAGTTGCTAGCTATTGTGTTTGCTTTTGAGAAGTTTCGGTCCTATTTGGTTGGTGCCAAGGTGATTGTCTACACTGATCATGCTGCTATTAGATATCTCTTGAGCAAGAAGGAGGCCAAGCCCAGACTGATTCGTTGGATCCTTCTTCTTCAAGAGTTTGATTTGGAGATTAGAGACAAGAAGGGCACATAAAATTTGGTTGCCGACCACCTTTCCAGGTTGACTCCAGAGCAGTTAGAGAGTACTCAGGATGAGCCCCTTATTGATGATTCTTTTCCTGATGACCATCTTTTCAGGATTACTGAGCAAATCCTGACTCTGGCAAATTCCAAGATGCCCTGGTACGCTGATTTTGTCAATTATTTGGTTTGCAATGAGTTACCGTCTGGGCTATCTTTCCAGCAAAAGAAGAAGTTTATGTCTGATGTTAGACACTATTATTGGGACGAGCCTTTGCTTTTCAAGCGGTGTGCTGATGGGATTATCAGGCGATGCATCCCTGAGGAGGGGGTAGAGAGTGTTATCACTCATTGTCATTCTTTACCCTGTGGAGGCCATACTAGTTCTTCTAAGACCACTTCCAAGATCCTCCAGTCCGTTTTCTATTGGCCCTCTATGTTCAAAGATGTGAACCGATTCATTGCCTCTTGTGATGCTTGCCAACGAACATGAAATATTTTCAAGAGGAATGAGATGCCTCTCAACAACATCCAGGAGGTTGAGATTTTTGATGTGTGGGGAGTCGATTTCATGGGACCTTTTCCACCGTCCTGCAGCAACAACTACATTCTTGTGACGGTTGATTATGTGTCCAAGTGGGTTGAAGCCATTACCTCTCCAATCAATGACTCTAGGGTGGTGTCCAAGTTCTTTAACAATGTAATTTTTCCTAGATTTGGGACACCAAGAGTTGTGATTAGTGATGGGGGGTCACATTTTATTGAGAAGAAGTTTGAGGCTTTACTAAATAAGTATGGGGTAACTCATAAAATTGCCACCCCATATCATCCTCAAACCAGTGGTCAAGTAGAGGTTTCCAACAGGAAGATTAAGAGCATTTTAGAGAAGACAGTATCCCGGTCCCGAAAGGATTGGTCTTTGAAGCTTGATGATGTTCTTTGGGCTTATAGGACTGCTTTTTAAGACTCCTATTGGCACTACACCATACAGGCTAGTCTATGGAAAGTCTTGTCATCTCCCTGTAAGTTGGAATATAAGGCATATTGGGCAATTAAGTTGTTCAATTATGATATGAAAGAAGCATGTGAGAAGAGGAGACTACAATTGCAAGAGTTGGAGGAGCTGAGATTGGATGCCTACGAGAATGCCAGGATTTACAAGGAGAGAACCAAGAGATGGCATGACAAACACATTGTGCCTAAGGATTTTCAAGAAGGTGATCTTGTCTTGCTTTTCAACTCGAGACTTAGGCTCTTTCCTGGCAAGCTGAGGTCCAGATGGAGTGGTCCTTTCCAAGTGAGAAAAGTATACCCACACGGGGCTATTGATATATGGAGTGAAGAGACAGGCCAGTTCAAGGTGAATGGACAACGCTTGAAGAAATATATAGCAGGAAGTCCGTTAGAGAAGGTGGCGTCTATCCACCTCAATTCGACCCACTGAAGGTACAGAAGGAAGGTCAAGCTAACGACCTTAAGCAAGTGCTACTTGGGAGGCAACCCAAGGTAAGTTTTCTTCCACTTTCTTTTATATATATAAAAAACAAAACCGCAAAATCACCTCTCTGGAGACCTGCACGGTTTGTAACAAACCGTGCGGGAAACCGTGCCTCCTTACGGAGGCACTCACTGGACAGACGCACGGTTTGTTACAAATCGTGCGCCTGACCGTGCCTCCTTACGGAGGCACATTCTGGAGCCCCACACGGTTTGACGCAAACCGTGCAGGCGGTGATTTCTGGAAAAAAATTCAAAAAAATCAAAAAAAACCCTTCCCTTTTCTTTTCCTCTCCCTCCTTTCTTTTCTTTCTCCTACCCTACCTACCTCCACCGTACCCCAACTCTCTCTCATCTCCTTCACCTTCACACACCTCTCTCTCTCTGACCCACTCCCGCTCGAGCCACCCAGACCGGCCACCGAACCCACTTCCAGTGAGCCACCGTGTCCAGATCCGGTACCACACCCAGCCACCACCGAAACCCCCCCTCTCTCCTCTCCTCCCATTTGTATCAAGGTAAAAAACCCCTTTTTCCCTTGTTTGATTGTTAGATCTAGAATAATTTGCACTTGATTTTGTTTGTTTGTTCTAGTTACCTTGATTTTTCTAGTTACTTTGAATTTTTTTGGTTTTCTTGTTTGAGTGATTTAAGAGTTTTTCTATTTTATTTAATTTTTTGGGTTTATTCGTTAGCTTTACTCGAGGGGTTTTATCTATTTTCATGTTGGGTAATTTGATTTTGCACGGGAAAACTGATCGACTCCACTTGTCTACTATTTTGTCATTTTCCTAGATCCTTAACGTCGTCAATTACCTAATTTGTTTGTTGTCATAGGCCCTTGGCGGGATATGCATTATTATTCACTGCTTTGATTAGGCCCTTGGCGGGATAGAAATTCATGCATAGGCCCTTGGCGGGATAGATTACCTTGTGAGTTGTATTGTCTTGTGTCTTGGGTGTTGTTGTCTTGCACTCACAGGTTTTATTGTAGCGCTCAGATTGTTACAATGTCATTGCGTACCGCCCGCTCTTCCCGCACTTCTCGTGCCGCCCTACTCGCTCCACCGGTCGCCCAACAGGTTATTTTGGTGTCAGATGCGCAGAGAACAAACTACAACACCCTGTAACAACTTCCTTGGGAGTCAACTCGCTGGCTCGACACCGCTGACATGCATGAGCTTGGCCTCCTCGGCGAGATCCGTCGTCTGACTACCCGCATGGGGATCGAACACTTTGTTGACATGAATGAGGTTTCTGTAATACCCCTCATTTTTAGTAAGGGTATTTGGGTAATTTTCCCAACCTTCGTTCTGTAATTGTGTCGCTTTCGGAGAAATTTGGATTTTCTGTAACATGTCTGATCTCTGTAATTTTTCCCTGAGTGGTATAAATTATATTTCAACGTATTTTCGGGGCTTAGAATATTTGTTTGGGTATAAATATATAAATTCCGGGGTTTAAACCCATGCCAAGCCCTTTCCTTCTTTCCAGTTTGATATAGTAAGTTCGCTTCTTATTTAGAAAGACTAATTCTTTTCTCGTTGCCCCGCAGATTATGGGCGCATCCATCTCTCATCTAAGGAACCCGTAGAAAGTCGAGGTGGCCCCGCTATCTCTAGTTAGGTTCGAGTTCCCGGTTCCCCCTCCGTGCTTTGAGGTAGGGGAGCCCAGTAGTCCACCCGAGGAGGTGAACATCGTACTCTCAGAGTCGGTGGTGTTGGTATCTGACAGGGCTGAGGTTCCCGAGGCAGAGCCTGAAGCAGACCGAAGGGAGGATACCGAGGAAGATGAGGAGCCGGCGCAGTACCTGAGAGGGTACTACGACGACGACTTCGAAATTGAGGAGGATCCTGAGGAGGACCCGGAAGAGGATCCGGAGGAGGACCTCGAGGAATATGGCTACAACTTGGAGCACTTGCTGGAAGGCAGCGAGGACCCGGGAATACATATCATTTTTCCGAGTTCATAGTTGCCGCCTGAGGAGGAGTATACGCCGTTGTCCCCTGCCGCTTGGGAGGCGCTTGGGATCTCGGGTATTAGCGGGAGGAGTGGGCCGCTGGATGCACCGGTGAACCCGCGGCTTATCCCCACTCCGAGAAGGCCGATGGTGAGCCCTACTTCTCGGCACATGCTTCATCAGAGTGAGATGGCTTCCTCTGAGGCTCGTCGCCAGGTAGAAGAGATGGTTGAGCGTGCTCGTAGGAGGGCAAGGCCTTGGGAGGCGATGGGTACATCGAGGGTGGTCCCGACCCAACAGGCCATGCCTAGGCTCCGAGTGTTGGAGGAACGACTGGAGGAGTGGTCGAACGCCCTGTACGACATGGAGGAGAGGACATACGAGGCTGAGCTCGGTCTCTCCCGAATGCCTGTGGACGTCTGCGAACTCCAGGAGTATATCGGCCAAGCAAGATTGCTACTTGATCCTTTGTACGAGGTGAACAGGGCAGACTTCCAACCAGGATTTCTGGAGGAGTTTTGCTACCCACCGGGATCTGATGGGGCTGGACCAAGTGTTCCCACGCCTAGGGAAAGGCCGAGGGCACCAAGGCCGAGAGGTGAGCCGTGTGCTCCAGGATCGAGTAGGTCAAGAAGTCCGACACCAGACCCCGATGATAGACCACGTGCGAAGAAGCAGTGCATGAGAGTTCCCGATTATAGGAAGCTTTTCAGGGCACCATGATGGGGGCTAGTGTTAAGTTTAGCGTTTTTCTTTTCTAGTATTTCGGTTGTTTCGTTTTGATAGCATTGTATTCTCCAAGCAATTTTGTCTTGTCGCTTGGAAGAGTTTTCCGATGTAGACCCTATCAAACTCAGTTTCAGTTCATCAATGAAGGTTTACCAGTTGATCTATTCCGAGTCAATTTTATACGTTATGCATGTTGAGATGATATTAATGTTGCGAAATACTTGGAATTTGATCGGTAAACAGATGGTGTACACAAGGAACACCATTCGTGCTGGCGCTGGGCCAAGCAACAACCCCAGACTGAATTTGGGGAATACCACGAATCCATTGGATGAGAACGAGTCTGTTTCTCACAACAATCCTGTGGGCATCGACCAAGTTCCGGTCAACACTCCAGTTATTTTCGATGCTGTGGCAATTGAGGCTATTCGGGGGATTGTGATGCAAGCAGTCACCGATATTATGCGACCAATCGCGCCTCAGGCACAGGGTGTGCCAATTCCTCCTGTGGTTCCTAGATTCCAGGAGCCAGCTGTCCATGTACCCCATGAGGATGCGGTCAGGAACAGAGGCAATTATGGTCGAGCACTGAAGGCCATTAGCTCTATGAGGCCTGACAACTATGATGGGAAGGGAGAGCCAGTCAGAGTGGCATATTGGTTCTCGCACATGGAACGACTGTTCAGAAACGTCGAGTGCACTGAAGCGGAGAAGGTGCACATTGCTTCCCTTCAACTGAAGGAGGTGGCTAGTGAATGGTGGGAAGGCACCGGTCTAGCTAATCACCCCGGGCTGAACCGGGGAATGTTTAAGGCGAAAATGACTGATCGGTTCTTTTCTCGAGCTATGAGGGAAGAGAAGCATAAGGAGTTTCTCTATCCGAGGACGGATGGATTGAAAGTGATTGAGCTTGCGGCCAAGTTCAATCACCTGTTGTAGTACGCTGGGCCGGAAGTGTCCAGTGATGAGCAGAAAATCTGGCATTTTCACGAGTGGATGAATCCAGACATCAAGCCACTGATGGTACGTCACGGATGCTCTACTCTGGAGCAGTACGTGGACGCTGCCTATAAGTTGGAGGCGACTATGGAAGAGTCGGCTATAAAGCGCAATCGCCAGAGACCGGCACAGAGCCAGCCTCAGGCAAGTGGGTTCAAGCGACCCGCGCCGCCGTCAAACTTTGCCAAATCTGGCCGGGCGAGAACAGAGATGACTCATGGAGGGTCTACACAATGTTCGGGTCAGGGCAAGAATCTGATCCAGTGCTACAACTGTGGTACACACGGGCACAAGAGCAATGAGTGTCCGAAGGGGAGGAAGACGTGCTTTGGTTGCGGGAAGGAGGGGCACTTGCAAACATTTTGTCCGCATAGGAGACAGAAAGGAGTTGAGTCACAGCAAGGGTCCGTTAGTCATAACAACCGACCCCGATTCAGACCAGTGGAGGCTCCTAGCCCTTCGGCGCAGACAACGGCGCAAAACAAGGGAAAATCCCCAACTGCTTCAGGAGGTCAAGGACAGCGACTCTACGAGATGCGTGAGGCTGATAGACCAAATGCTCCTACTGCTCAAGGTACTTTATACCTCCATTCTACTTCTGTGTGTATACTTTTTGATTCGGGTGCTACTCATTCTTTCATCTCGGAAAGTTGCGTAAGTAAGCTAGGATTAGTATGCAATGAGGCTTGTGAGCCTTTCGTAGTCAATCTTCCCAATGGTGAACATTTAGTAGGATCCAAGCGTCTGTCGAAATTTCCGATTACCATTCAGGGTAGAAAGTTCGAAGCAGATTTGATCTGTATAGCCATGGCTCCATACGACATTATTCTCGGTATGGATTGGCTGACGCGTCATAGAGCGGTGATCGATTTCAGTTCAAGGACTGTGACAGTTTCATCCGGGGGCCAGTTTGTATGCATGTTCAATGGTCGAAATGACGCTGATAACGGCAAGCTCATCAATGCGATGGCTGCGTGTAAGCTACTTCGACAAGGTTGTGTCGGGTACCTGTGCTATCTGGATAAGCCCAAGAGAGATGAGCCTTCAGTTCTTGATATTCTGGTCATTCGCGAATTTCCGGATGTCTTTCCGGAAGAGATTCCCGATTTACCCCCGAGTCGTGATGTGGAGTTTACCATCGATCTCGAGCCTGGTACCGCGCCAATCTCTAAGGCATCGTACCGGATGGCTCCAGTTGAGATGCAAGAGTTGTGACCTTCTTGAGAAAGGATATATAAGGCCGAGTGCATCACCTTGGGGCGCTCCGGTTTTGTTCGTCAAAAAGAAGGATGGATCGTACCGACTTTGTATCGACTACCGAGAGTTGAATAAAGTCACGATCAAGAATAAGTATCCGTTGCTGAGGATTGATGATCTGTTGGATCAATTGCAAGGAGCAAAAGTCTTTTCCAAGATCGATATGAGATCTGGTTACCATCAGCTCAAGATTCGTGAGGAAGACATTCCGAGGACTGCTTTCCGGAAGAGGTATGGCCACTATGAGTCGTAGTCATGCCATTTGGCCTTACCAATGCTCCGGCGGTCTTCATGGATCTGATGCATTGATGTTTCCACCAATACCTGGATAAGTTCGTGGTGGTCTTCATCGACGATATTTTGATCTATTCCCCGAGTGAGGAGGCTCATGAGGAACATCTTTGGATCACCTTGTCAGTCCTTAGACATAATGAGATGTACGCAAAGTTGTATAAGTGTGACTTCTGGATCAAAGAAGTGGCTTTCTTAGGCCATGTGATCAATGAGGATGGGGTTATGGTTGATCCCCAGAAGATTGAAGCGGTAGCCGACTGGAAGCCGCCTCAGAATGTGAAGGAGGTGCGCAGTTTCTTAGGACTCACTGGATATTATAGACGGTTCGTGGAGGGATTTTCTAAGATCGCTCTACCTATGACCGGTTTGCTCCGCAAAGTCCACAAGAAGTGTGTCTGGGATGACAAGTGCGAGGCCAATTTTCAAAAGCTGAAGAAGTGTCTGACCTCCGCACCAGTGTTAGCGCTACCGGAAGGAACTGATGGTTATGTGGTCTATAGTGATGCTTCAAAGAATGGGTTAGGATGTGTACTGATGCAGAAAGGAAAAGTTATTGCGTACACATCTCGACAATTGAAAACCTATGAGGCAAAATATCCGATGCATGATCTGGAGTTAGCAGCTGTAGTATTTGCATTGAAGATTTAGAGACACTATCTCTACAGTGTGAGGTGTCAAGTCTTCACCGATCATAAGAGTCTCAAGTACGTGTTCACTCAGAAGGAGTTGAATATGAGACAACGTCGCTGGTTGGAGCTACTCAAAGACTACGACATCGAGTTGCTGTATCATCCGGACAAGGCTAACGTAGTAGTCGATGCATTGAGCCGGAAGACGCCGCACGAGACTGTAGTGGCTCTACTCACTGCTCAGACCAAGCTGAACCAAGGGTTGTGCGAGATTGAAGTCTTGTACGATCAGCGTCGAGGATACCTGAGTATGCTAGAGATTCAAGCTACGCTACTTGATCAAATCAGGGAAAAGCAGGTTGACGACGTGGTCTTGGTAAAGCTAAGCAGTGAAGTGATGGACAGGAAAGCTCCCGAATTCGTGATTCAGGAGGATGGATCACTCTGGTTTCAAGACCAGATTTGTGTGCATGACGTTGATGGTCTTCTCCAGTTGGTGATGAAGGAGGCCCATTCGTCAGCTTATTCTGTACATCCAGGCTCTAGCAAGATGTACAAAGACCTCAGAAAGAAATTTTGGTGGCCCAACATGAAGTGGGATGTAGCGGAATTTATGGCGAAATGCTTAACTTGTCAGAAAGTCAAGATAGAATACCGTAGACCATGTGGTGAATTACTACCTCTTCCAGTGCCAGAGTGGAATTGGGAGGATATCGCTATGGATTTCGTCACATGGTTGCCAAAGACTCAAGAGTCAAAATGATGCTATATGGGTAATCATTGACAGGCTCACGAAGAGTGCTCACTTCGTGGCTATCAAGTCAACATGGGGAACCCAGAAGCTATCAGAACTGTTCCTACACGAGATTGTCCGTTTGCATGGTACAGCAAATACCATTGTATCGGATCGTGATGGTCGATTCATGTCGAGATTCTGGAAGGAACTCCATAAGGCCATGGGAACCGAGTTGAGGTTCAGTACTGCGTTTCATCCTTAGACGGATGGACAGTCTGAGAGGACCATCCAGACATTGGAAGATATACTGAGAGCTTGGGTACTCGATCGTCCGACTAGCTGGGAGAATAACCTATGTCTGATTGAGTTCACATACAACAACAGTTGGCATGCTACCATTAAGATGGCTCCATTCGAGGCTTTGTACGGTCGAAGGTGCAGATCTCCGATTTGTTGGGATGAGAATGCCGACAAGGTTCTGCTCGGACCGGAGTTAGTCGAAAGGACTGCCTCAGACATTGCGTTGATCAGATAGAGGATGTTGACAGCTCAGAGTCGACAAAAGTCTTACGCAGATCTGAAATGCAGGAATGTCGAGTTCGAGGTTGGTGACAAAGTGTTTGTCAGGGTGTCGCCATCCAAGGGTGTGTTCAGGTTCGGCAAGCGTGGGAAGCTTAACCCTCGCTACGTGGGACCGTTTGAGATCCTTGACAGGGTGGGGTCTCTAGCGTATCGTTTGACATTGCCGTCGTCGGCACATCCAATGCATAATGTGTTCCACGTGTCCTTGTTGAGAAAGTACGTGCCAGATGCGTCTCATGTGCTGAGTTATGAAGACATCGAGATTCAGGCAAACGGTACCTACGAGGAGATACCTGTGCGTATTCTCGAACGTCGCGAGAAGCAGTTGCGGAACAGGGTAGTACCATTGGTACGGATTCTTTGGTCCAAGGCTGGAGCTGAAGAGGTTACTTGGGAAACCTGGGAGACTAAGGAGGATATGCTTAGACGTTTTCCCGAGCTGTTTTCGGCCTAGTTTCGGGGTCGAAACCTTTTTAAGGGGGAAGTGTTGTAACACCTCGTTTTTTTTGGTTTATTCGTCCAAGTTTCGGGGTCGAAACTTCTCTTAAGGGGGAAGTGATGTAATACCCCTCATTTTTAGTAAGGGTATTTGGGTAATTTTCCCAACCCTCGTTCTGTAATCGTGTCGCTTTCGGAGAAATTCAGATTTTCTGTAACATGTCTGATCTCTGTAATTTTTCCCCGAGTGGTATAAATTAGATTCGACGTATTTTCGGGGCTTAGAATATTTGTTTGGGTACAAATATATAAATTCCGGGGTTTAAACCCATGCCAAGCCCTTTTCCGGGCAAACAGACGCAAAAAGGACAATTCCGCGACCGCGGAAGCAATTCCGCGACCGCGGAAAAATGGCTCTCAGAAGAGCTGGGCACAGGAATATTCCGCGACCGCGGAAAAAGTTCCGCGACCGCGGAAAACTGCAACACGCCAACGTCGCGTCGTCTGTCTCCTTGTCGTTCACACCTGCCGTTGATCCTCTGTCTCGCCGTTGATCTGGGCAGGGAGGACTCCTTCCTTGGGCTATATAAGGAAGTCAGATTGGGGGTTGTTGGAACACCGAAATATCTCTCTCTCACTCTTTCTCTCTCGTTTTCTTGCTCGCCGGAGTTTCGATCTCTCGCCGGAATTCTTCGAAGTATCGCCGGAGCTCTCGTTGGTGGTTGTGGTGCTCGTAGGGTGGTGCATTGGAGACACAAGGAAGGTTGGAGTCGAAGCCCTCGCAAATCGATCCCTCTCGCATCGTCGCCGGTGAGTTTCTCGTCGTTTTGGGGTCGTCGGAGTTCATGGCCGCGACCGCGGACATGAACTGCCGCGACCGCGGTAGTGACAAGGTCGGCCGCGTCTGTGGCTGCTGTCCTTGACACTCGTGGATGAAGTCCTCGACGGCCGCGACCGCGGATTGCTCTGGCAATCGCGATCGTGGCATTGGGCATGCCGGTCTCGGACGGGACCTTCGTTCTTTCAATTTCGTTCATTCTTTCTTAGATTCGTATCATTTTATTGTCGAATCTAACCTAGGGTTTTGTTGTGGGTCGTCGTCGTAGGAATCTGTAATCCGAATTCCGTTCCCGTTCCGGACCCAGAAACTCATCGTCTTTCAATCGTTTATTAGACCTAGGCAAGTGGCAGTTCACTCTTGCTTATCATTCTTTATTTCCATTAATTATCAATTGTTTAATTGTTAATTAAATTTGGATGAACTATTGTCTTCGTTTGGGAACAAATTTTATAAATGATACGATTAAGAAAGTGATATTATAATAGGTTGTATATACTGCTAGAAACAACTCTATTATATATATATATATATTATTACCATGATGGTATTGGTGTGGATTTTATGTGTGAACTTATACATTATAGTTAGAACGAGTATTCGTAGGAACGCTATGTACCTTGCGAGGTCTAATCGTTTCTTTATAATTGGTATTAGAAGGATTTTTCCCTAATACTCTCTCTGGTCATGACTATACCCTTACTCAGGGTAGGTGCACACAGCTGGTGCCGATATTCGGGATTTATTCCCTTCGATATCTCTCGCGATGAGATGATATATCTTAAAAGCTTGTAACGTAAATGTACGCTTTGTCACTAAAACAAGATAAGTGCCGATATGCACATAATTAATGAACCTTGGGCGAGAAGTACAACTTGGAACCTCGGCGGGATATGCATTATTATTCACTGCTTTGATTAGGCCCTTGGCGGGATATGCATTATTATTCACTGCTTTGATTAGGCCCTTGGCGGGATAGAAATTCATGCGTAGGCCCTTGGCGGGATAGATTACCTTGTGAGTTGTATTGTCTTGTGTCTCGGGTGTTGTTGTCTTGCACTCATAGGTTTTATTGTAGCGCTCAGATTGTTACAATGTCATTGCGTACCGCCCGCTCTTCCCGCACTTCTCGTGCCGCCCTACTCGCTCCACCGGTCGCCCAACAGGTTATTTTGGTGTCAGATGCGCAGAGAACAAACTACAACACCCTGCAACAACTTCCTTGGGAGTCAACTCGCTGGCTCGACACCGCTGACATGCATGAGCTTGGCCTCCTCGGCGAGATCCGTCGTCTGACTACCCGCATGGGGATCGGACACTTTGTTGACATGAATGAGGTTTCTGTAATACCCCTCATTTTTAGTAAGGGTATTTGGGTAATTTTCCCAACCTTCGTTTTGTAATCGTGTCGCTTTCGGAGAAATTCGGATTTTCTGTAACATGTCTGATCTCTGTAATTTTTCCCTGAGTGGTATAAATTACATTCGACGTATTTTCGGGGCTTAGAATATTTGTTTGGGTACAAATATATAAATTCCGGGGTTTAAACCCATGCCAAGCCCTTTCCTTCTTTCCAGTCTGATATAGTAAGTTCGCTTCTTATTTAGAAAGACTAATTCTTTTCTCGTTGCCCCGCAGATTATGGGCGCATTCATCTCTCATCTGAGGAACCCGGAGAAAGTCGAGGTGGCCCCGCTATCTCCAGTTAGGCTCGAGTTCCCGGTTCCCCCTCCGTGCTTTGAGGTAGGGGAGCCCAGTAGTCCACCCGAGGAGGTGAACATCGTACTCTCAGAGTCGGTGGTGTTGGTATCTGACAGGGCTGAGGTTCCCGAGGCGGAGCCTGAAGCAGACCGAAGGGAGGATACCGAGGAAGAGGAGGAGCCGGCGCAGTACCTGAGAGGGTACTATGACGACGACTTCGAAATTGAGGAGGATCCTGAGGAGGACCCGGAAGAGGATCCGGAGGAGGACCTCGAGGAATATGGCTACAACTTGGAGCACTTGCTGGAAGGCAGCGAGGACCCGGGAATACATATCATTTTTCCGAGTCCAGAGTTGCCGCCTGATGAGGAGTATACGCCGTTGTCCCCTGCCGCTTGGGAGGCGCTTGGGATCTCGGGTATTAGCGGGAGGAGTGGGCCGCTGGATGCACCGGTGAACCCGCGGCTTATCCCTACTCCGAGAAGGCCGATGGTGAGCCCTACTTCTCGGCACATGCTTCATCAGAGTGAGATGGCTTCCTCTGAGGCTCGTCGCCAGGTAGAAGAGATGGTTGAGCGTGCTCACAGGAGGGCAAGGCCTTGGGAGGCGATGGGTACATCGAGGGTGGTCCCGACCCAACAGGCCAGGCCTAGGCTCCGAGTGCTGGAAGAACGACTGGAGGAGTGGTCGAACGCCCTGTACGACATGGAGGAGAGGACATACGAGGCTGAGCTCGGTCTCTCCCGAATGCTTGTGGACGTCTGCGAACTCCAGGAGTATATCGGCCAAGCAAGATTGCTACTTGATCCTTTGTACGAGGTGAACAGGGCAGACTTCCAACCAGGATTTCTGGAGGAGTTTTGCTATCCACCGGGATCTGATGGGGCTGGACCAAGTGTTCCCACACCTAGGGAAAGGCCGAGGGCACCAAGGCCGAGAGGTGAGCCGTGTGCTCCAGGGTCGAGTAGGTCAAGAAGTCCGACACCAGACCCCGATGATAGACCACGTGCGAAGAAGCAGTGCATGAGAGTTCCCGATTATAGGAAGCTTTTCAGGGCACCATGATGGGGGCTAGGGTTAAGTTTAGCGTTTTTCTTTTCTAGTATTTCGGTTGTTTCGTTTTGATAGCATTGTATTCTCCAAGCAATTTTGTCTTGTCGCTTGGAAGAGTTTTCCGATGTAGATCCTATCAAACTCAGTTTCAGTTCATCAATGAAGGTTTACCAGTTGATCTATTCCGAGTCAATTTTATACGTTATGCATGTTGAGATGATATTAATGTTGCGAAATACTTGGAATTTGATCGGTAAACAGATGGTGTACACAAGGAACACCATTCGTGCTGGCGCTGGGCCAAGCAACAACCCTAGACTGAATTTGGGGAATACCGCGAATCCATTGGATGAGAACGAGTCTGTCATCTCGGAAAGTTGCGTAAGTAAGCTAGGATTAGTATGCAATGAGGCTTGTGAGCCTTTCGTAGTCAATCTTCCCAATGGTGAACATTTAGTAGGATCCAAGAGTCTGTCGAAATTTCCGATTACCATTCAGGGTAGAAAGTTCGAAGCAGATTTGATCTGTATAGCCATGGCTCCATACGACATTATTATCGGTATGGATTGGCTGACGCGTCATGGAGCGGTGATCGATTTCAGTTCAAGGACTGTGACAGTTTCATCCGGGGGCCAGTTTGTATGCAAGTTCAATGGTCGAAATGACGCTGCTAACGGCAAGCTCATCAATGCGATGGCTGCGTGTAAGCTACTTCAACAAGGTTGCGTCGGGTACCTGTGCTATCTGGATAAGCCCAAGAGAGATGAGCCTTTAGTTCTTGATATTCTGGTCATTCGCAAATTTCCGGATGTCTTTCCGGAAGAGATTCCCGATTTACCCCCGAGTCGTGACGTGGAGTTTACCATCGATCTTGAGCATGGTACCGCGCCAATCTCTAAGGCACCGTACCGGATGGCTCCAGCTGAGATGCAAGAGTTGTGACCTTCTTGAGAATGGATATATAAGGCCGAGTGCATCACCTTGGGGCGCTCCGGTTTTGTTCGTCAAAAAGAAGGATGGATCGTACCGACATTGTATCGACTATCGAGAGTTGAATAAAGTCACGATCAAGAATAAGTATCCGTTGCCGAGGATTGATGATCTGTTGGATCAATTGCAAGGAGCAAAAGTCTTTTCCAGGATCGATCTGAGATCTGGTTACCATCAGCTCAGGATTCGTGAGGAAGACATTCCGAGGACTGCTTTCCGGACGAGGTATGACCACTATGAGTTCGTAGTCATGCCATTTGGCCTTACCAATGCTCCGGCGGTCTTCATGGATCTGATGCATTGATGTTTCCACCAATACCTGGATAAGTTCGTGGTGGTCTTCATCGACGATATTTTGATCTATTCCCCGAGTGAGGAGGCTCACGAGGAACATGTTTGGATCACCTTGTCAGTCCTTAGACATAATGAGATGTACGCAAAGTTGTATAAGTGTGACTTCTGGATCAAAGAAGTGGCTTTCTTAGGCCATGTGATCAATGAGGATGGGGTTATGGTTGATCCCCAGAAGATTGAAGTGGTAGCCGACTGGAAGCGGCCTCAGAATGTGAAGGAGGTGCGCAGTTTCTTAGGACTCACTGGATATTATAGACGGTTCATGGAGGGATTTTCTAAGATCGCTCTACCTATGACCGATTTGCTCTGCAAAGTCCACAAGAAGTGTGTCTGGGATGACAAGTGCGAGGCCAACTTTCAAAAGCTGAAGAAGTGTCTGACCTCCGCACCAGTGTTAGCGCTACCGGAAGGAACTGATGGTTATGTGGTCTATAGTGATGCTTCAAAGAATGGGTTAGGATGTGTACTGATGCAGAAAGGAAAAGTTATTGCGTACACATCTCGACAATTGAAAACCTATGAGGCAAACTATCCGATGCATGATCTGGAGTTAGCAGCTGTAGTATTTGCATTGAAGATTTGGAGGCACTATCTCTACGGTGTGAGGTGCCAAGTCATCACCGATCATAAGTGTCTCAAGTACGTGTTCACTCAGAAGGAGTTGAATATGAGACAACGTCGCTGGTTGGAGCTACTCAAAGACTACGACATCGAGTTGCTGTATCATCCGGACAAGGCTAACGTAGTAGTCGATGCATTGAGCCGGAAGACGCCGCACGAGACTGTAGTGGCTCTACTCACTGCTCAGACCAAGCTGAACCAAGGGTTGTGCGAGATTGAAGTCTTGTACGATCAGCATCGAGGATACCTGAGTATGCTAGAGATTCAAGCTACGCTACTTGATCAAATCAGGGAAAAGCAGGTTGACGACGTGGTCTTGGTAAAGCTAAGCAGTGAAGTGATGGACGGGAAAGCTCCCGGATTCGTGATTCAGGAGGATGGATCACTCTGGTTTCAAGACCAGATTTGTGTGCATGACGTTTATGGTCTTCTCCAGTTGGTGATGAAGGAGGCCCATTCGTCAGCTTATTCTGTACATCCAGGCTCTAGCAAGATGTACAAAGACCTCAGAAAGAAATTTTGGTGGCCCAACATGAAGTGGGATGTAGCGGAATTTGTGGCGAAATGCTTGACTTGTCAGAAAGTCAAGATAGAACACCGTAGACCAGGTGGTGAATTGCTACCTCTTCCAGTGCCAGAGTGGAAATGGGAGGATATCGCTATGGATTTCGTCACAAGGTTGCCAAAGACTCAAGAGTCAAAATGATGCGATATGGGTAATCATTGACAGGCTCACGAAGAGTGCTCACTTCGTGGCTATCAAGTCAACATGGGGAACCCAGAAGCTATCAGAAGTGTTCCTACACGAGATTGTCCGTTTGCATGGTACATCAAAGACCATTGTATCGGATCGTGATGGTCGATTCATGTCGAGATTCTGGAAGGAACTCCACAAGGCCATGGGAACCGAGTTGAGGTTCAGTACTGCGTTTCATCCTTAGACGGATGGACAGTCTGAGAGGACCATCCAGACATTGGAAGATATACTGAGAGCTTGGGTACTCGATCGTCCGACTAGCTGGGAGAACAACCTATGTCTGATTGAGTTCACATACAACAACAGTTGGCATGCTACCATTAAGATGGCTCCATTCGAGGCTTTGTACGGTCGAAGGTGCAGATCTCCGATTTGTTGGGATGAGAATGCCGACAAGGTTCTGCTCGGACCGGAGTTAGTCGAAAGGACTGCCTCAGACATTGTGTTGATCAGATAGAGGATGTTGACAGCTCAGAGTCGACAAAAGTCTTACGCAGATCTGAAATGCAAGAATGTCGAGTTCGAGGTTGGTGACAAGGTGTTTGTCAGGGTGTCGCCATCCAAGGGTGTGTTCAGGTTCGGCAAGCGTGGGAAGTTTAACCCTCGCTACGTGGGACCGTTTGAGATCCTTGACAGGGTGGGGTCTCTAGCGTATCGTTTGACATTGCCGTCGTCGGCACATCCAATGCATAATGTGTTCCACGTGTCCTTGTTGAGAAAGTACGTGCCAGATGCGTCTCATGTGCTGAGTTATGAAGACATCGAGATTCAGGCAAACGGTCCCTACGAGGAGATACATGTGCGTATTCTCGAACGTCGCGAGAAGGAGTTGCAGAACAGGGTAGTACCATTGGTACGGATTATTTGGTCCAAGGCTGGATTTGAAGAGGTTACTTGGGAAACCTGGGAGACTAAGGAGGATATGCTTAGACGTTTTCCCGAGCTGTTTTCGGCCTAGTTTCGGGGTCGAAACCTTTTTAAGGGGGAAGTGTTGTAACACCTCATTTTTTTTGGTTTATTCGGCCAAGTTTCGGGGTCGAAACTTCTCTTAAGGGGGAAGTGATGTAATACCCCTCATTTTTAGTAAGGGTATTTGGGTAATTTTCCCAACCCTCGTTCTGTAATCGTGTCGCTTTCGGAGAAATTCAGATTTTCTGTAACATGTCTGATCTCTGTAATTTTTCCCTGAGTGTTTGGGTACAAATATATAAATTCCGGGGTTTAAACCCATGCCAAGCCCTTTCCCGGGCAAACAGACGTGAAAAGGACAATTCCGCGACCGCGGAAAAATGGCTCTTAGAAGAGCTGGGCACAGGAAAGTTCCGCGACCGCGGAAAAAGTTCCGGGACCGCGGAAAAAGTTCCGGGACCGCGGAAAAAGTTCCGCGGCCGCGGAAAAAGTTCCGCGACCGCGGAAAAAGTTCCGCGACCGCGGAAAACTGCAACACGCCAACGTCGCGTCGTCTGTCTCCTCGTCGTTCACACCCGCCGTTGATCCTCTGTCTCGCCGTTGATCTGGGCAGGGAGGACTCCTTCCTTGGGATATATAAGGAAGTCAGATTGGGGGTTGTTGGAACACCGAAATATCTCTCTCTCTCACTCTTTCTCTCTCGTTTTCTTGCTCGCCGGAGTTTCGATCTCTCGCCGGAATTCTTCGAAGTATCACCGGAGCTCTCGTTGGTGGTTGTGGTGCTCGTAGGGTGGTGCATTGGAGACACAAGGAAGGTTGGAGTCGAAGCCCTCGCAAATCGATCCCTCTCGCATCGTCACCGGTGAGTTTCTCGTCGTTTTGGGGTCGTCGGAGTTCATGGCCGCGACCGCGGACATGAACTGCCGCGACCGCGGTAGTGACAAGATCGGCCGCGTCTGTGGCTGCCTTCCTTGACACTCGCGGACGAAGTCCTCGACGGCCGCGACCGCGGATTGCTCTGGCAATCGCGATCGTGGCATTGGGCATGCCGGTCTCGGACGGGACCTTCGTTCTTTCAATTTCGTTCGTTCTTTCTTAGATTCGTATCATTTTATTGTTGAATCTAACCTAGGGTTTCGTTGTGGGTCGTCGTCGTAGGAATCTGTTATCCGACTTCCGTTCCCGTTCCGGACCCAGAAACTCGTCGTCTTTCAATCGTTTATTAGACCAAGGCAAGTGGCAGTTCACTCTTGCTTATCATTCCATATTTCCATTAATTATCAATTGTTTAATTGTTAATTAAATTTGGATGAACTATTGTCTTCGTTTGGGAACAAATTTTGTAAATGATACGATTAAGAAAGTGATATTATAATAGGTTGTATATACTGCTAGAAACAACGCTATTATATATATATATTATTACCATGATGGTATTGGTGTGGATTTTATGTGTGAACTTATACATTATAGTTAGAACGAGTATTCGTAGGAACGCTATGTACCTTTCGAGGTCTAGTCGTTTCTTTATAACTGGTATTAGGAGGATTTTTCCCTAATACTCTCTCTGGTCATGACTATACCCTTACTCAGGGTAGGTGCACACAGCTGGTGCCGATATTCGGGATTTATTCCCTTCGATATCTCTCGCGATGAGATGATATATCTTAAAAGCTTGTAACGTAAATGTACGCTTTGTCACTAAAACAAGATAAGTGCCGATATGCACATAAATAATGAACCTTGGGCGAGAAGTACAACTTGGAACCTCGGCGGGATATGCATTATTATTCACTGCTTTGATTAGGCCCTTGGCGGGATATGCATTATTATTCACTGCTTTGATTAGGCCCTTGGCGGGATAGAAATTCATGCGTAGGCCCTTGGCGGGATAGATTACCTTGTGAGTTGTATTGTCTTGTGTCTCGGGTGTTGTTGTCTTGCACTCACAGGTTTTATTGTAGCGCTCAGATTGTTACAATGTCATTGCATACCGCCCGCTCTTCCCGCACTTCTCGTGCCGCCCTACTCGCTCCACCGGTCGCCCAACAGGTTATTTTGGTGTCAGATGCGCAGAGAACAAACTACAACACCCTACAACAACTTCCTTGGGAGTCAACTCGCTGGCTCGACACCGCTGACATGCATGAGCTTGGCCTCCTCGGCGAGATCCGTCGTCTGACTACCCGCATGGGGATCAGACACTTTGTTGACATGAATGAGGTTTCTGTAATACCCCTCATTTTTAGTAAGGGTATTTGGGTAATTTTCCCAACCTTCGTTCTGTAATCGTGTCGCTTTCGTAGAAATTCGGATTTTCTGTAACATGTCTCATCTCTGTAATTTTTCCCTGAGTGGTATAAATTACATTCGACGTATTTTCGGGGCTTAGAATATTTGTTTGGGTACAAATATATAAATTCCGGGGTTTAAACCCATGCCAAGCCCTTTCCTTCTTTCCAGTCTGATATAGTAAGTTCGCTTCTTATTTAGAAAGACTAATTCTTTTCTCGTTTCCCCGCAGATTATGGGCGCATTCATCTCTCATCTGAGGAACCCGGAGAAAGTCGAGATGGCCCCGCTATCTCCAGTTAGGCTCGAGTTCCCGGTTCCCCCTTCGTGCTTTGAGGTAGGGGAGCCCAGTAGTCCACCCGAGGAAGTGAACATCGTACTCTCAGAGTCGGTGGTGTTGGTATCTGACAGGGTTGAGGTTCCCGAGGCGGAGCCTTAAGTAGACCGAAGGGAGGATACCAAGGAAGAGGAGGAGCCGGCGTAGTACCTGAGAGAGTACTACGACGACTTCGAAATTGAGGAGGATCCTGAGGAGGACCCGTAAGAGGATCCGGAGGAGGACCTCGAGGAATATGGCTACAACTTGGAGCACTTGCTGGAAGGCAGCGAGGACCCGGGAATACATATCATTTTTCCCGAGCTGTTTTCGGCCTAGTTTCGGGGTCGAAACCTTTTTAAGGGGGAAGTGTTGTAACACCTCGTTTTTTTTGGTTTATTCGGCCAAGTTTCGGGGTCGAAACTTCTCTTAAGGGAGAAGTGATGTAATACCCCTCATTTTTAGTAAGGGTATTTGGGTAATTTTCCCAACCCTCGTTCTGTAATCGTGTCGCTTTCGGAGAAATTCAGATTTTCTGTAACATGTCTGATCTCTGTAATTTTTCCCTGAGTGGTATAAATTACATTCGACGTATTTTCGGGGCTTAGAATATTTGTTTGGGTACAAATATATAAATTCCGGGGTTTAAACCCATGCCAAGCCCTTTCCCGGGCAAACAGACGCGAAAAGGACAATTCTGCGACCGCGGAAGCAATTCCGCGACCGCGGAAAAATGGCTCTCAGAAGAGCTGGGCACAGGAATATTCCGCGACCACGGAAAAAGTTCCGCGACCGCAGAAAACTGCAACACGCCAACGTCGCGTCGTCTGTCTCCTCGCCGTTCACACCCGCCGTTGATCCTCTGTCTCGCCGTTGATCTGGGCAGGGAGGACTCCTTCCTTGGGCTATAGAAGGAAGTCAGATTGGGGGTTGTTGGAACACCGAAATATCTCTCTCTCTCACTCTTTCTCTCTCGTTTTCTTGCTCGCCGGAGTTTCGATCTCTCGCCGAAATTCTTCGAAGTATCGCCAGAGCTCTCGTTGGTGGTTGTGGTGCTCGTAGGGTGGTGCATTGGAGACACAAGGAAGGTTGGAGTCAAAGCCCTCGCAAATCGATCCCTCTCGCATCGTCGTCGGTGAGTTTCTCGTCGTTTTGGGGTCGTCGGAGTTCATGGCCGCGACCGCGGACATGAACTGCCACGACCGCGGTAGTGACAAGGTCGGCCGCGTCTGTGGCCGCTGTCCTTGACACTCGCGGACGAAGTCCTCGACGGCCGCGACCGCGGATTGCTCTGGCAATCGCGATCGTGGCATTGGGCATGCCGGTCTCGGACGGGACCTTCGTTCTTTCAATTTCGTTCGTTCTTTCTTAGATTCGTATCATTTTATTGTCGAATCTAACCTAGGGTTTCGTTGTGGGTCGTCGTTGTAGGAATCTATAATCCGACTTCCGTTCCCGTTCCGGACCCAGAAACTCGTCGTCTTTCAATCGTTTATTAGACCAAGGCAAGTGGCAGTTCACTCTTGCTTATCATTCCATATTTCCATTAATTATCAATTGTTTAATTGTTAATTAAATTTGGATGAACTATTGTCTTCGTTTGGGAACAAATTTTGTAAATGATACGATTAAGAAAGTGATATTATAATAGGTTGTATATACTGCTAGAAACAACGCTATTATATATATATTATTACCATGATGATATTGGTGTGGATTTTATGTGTGAACTTATACATTATAATTAGAACGAGTATTCGTAGGAACGCTATGTACCTTGCGAGGTCTAGTCGTTTCTTTATAACTGGTATTAGGAGGATTTTTCCCAAATACTCTCTCTGGTCATGACTATACCCTTACTCAGGGTAGGTGCACACAGCTGGTGCCGATATTCGGGATTTATTCCCTTCGATATCTCTCGCGATGAGATGATATATCTTAAAAGCTTGTAACGTAAAGGTACGCTTTGTCACTAAAACAAGATAAGTGCCGATATGCACATAATTAATGAACCTTGGGCGAGAAGTACAACTTGGAACCTCGTCTGGACTTCGATTAGAGTAAGTCTTCCTTCCAAATCTGAATTCGCATTACGCGGTGAGGTTGGTCGTGGACCCAAATGGTCAAGTCTTTTTAAACGCTTGTGTGAAATTATAATGTTCCCGAACACTTGTCATACTTCCGATAAGACTCAATCTTTTGGAGTCTTCTCTTCATACGTTTCCATAAGACTCAATCTTCTGGAGTCTTCTCTTGATCTTTCTGTTTTGTATCCTTCAGTAGAAGTATTGAGGTTTACTATCGTCATCGGCTTTCATTCGAGAAGCGATGGGTCTAACCTAATACGACTACCTTAGAACCTTTCTGTTTTACCCTTGCATAGTCTTTCATTAGACTAACCAACCGGTTATTTTCCCTTGCATGGTTGGCTGGTGTCATCCGTCTCATACGGCACATCAGGTAGACTTCCGTTCCGTGAAGGCTAGAACCGACGATGAAGGCATATGAAGTTTTAAGAGTTTTTATCCAGGTTGAAGATCCTAGGCGGGTGATCACTTCGATCAAGACCCTTATGTTATTTATTTAAAAGACTTTCGCTGTGTTAAACATATTCTGTATTTCCGTTGTATTTGGGATTTACGGATGTAATTCCGAGACTTTGTTTTAAATAAAGATTATGATATTTCGTTTTATCAGTGTATTTTATGATTTGTATGAATGGTTAAGCCTTGGGTGGCTTCGGATGTGGAATCTGAGGTCACTGGCGGTAATACTTTCAAGGAAATATTTGGGGGTGTTACAGTTTCCTACAAGAACCTCACCCTGGAGATGCTCAGTTCCCTCACTGTCACCGAAGAAATGTTCTTTGATCGTGGCAATCTGAGATTCCATATGGGAAACGAATGGCGGGACCTTAGGTTTGAAGAGCTCAATGAGATTTACAGGTTTCCCACCACTGGGGATAAATATGACCTGCGCGGTGCAGAGGTGCAAGAATTTTGGCGCCAAATCACTGGCGTAGGCCCTTTCAACCACCACTCTAAGGCCATCTCCATCGTGCACCCTATCTTTAGGGTAATTAAGAGGTTCTTTGCGGGTACCATCTTTGCCCGTGAGGATAGCCAGGGCAATGTCCGGTGTAGTGAGCTGACGATCTTAAAGCGCATGATGGAAAGTTTGCAGATGAATTTGGGCATTCTACTTGCCCGACAGCTTGCAAAGATGACCACCAAGTCCAGTGGTGGTATCTGTATAGGTGGCATGATCACTCCAATTATCCGCCACTTCAACGTCTCTGTAGCTGGCCATGCTGTCACCCCCGATACCAACAGGATCAACATACGATATCTACATCGGGCCCATATGCTCATCCACACCTGGGGCAGTCAGGTCAACTACTTGAAATTCAAGGCTGGTTTCCCTCCTGTTCCTTTGCCTGATGCCCGCCGTACCTCCATTGATGATGTGGACAACTGGGTCCGCAACTGGGAAAGGCCGATTCCCCGCAATGGTGATGTTGATGAGCCTCCTAGCCACTGGAAGCATGGTGATTCTTCTGGTGCCTCTGCTTCCACCGCCAGACATGATGATGTTGCAGCCTTACAACGCCAAGTTGATGAATTAGCGGCCCAACGAGCTCAAGAGCACGCCATGTTCCTCCAGATGTACCGCCAGATGTTCGGGCGTGACTACGACCCCAACAACCCACCACCGCAGTAGACTGACTCTGTCAGTTTCTTCCTCTTTTGTTACTTTTCTACATTGGGACAATGTGGGGTTTAGCATGGGGAGAGCAATTCACATGTAGACTTGCATGTTCATTTAGTTGCATGTTCATCTTAGGTTTAGTTGCATTTGCTTGGTTTATTTTAGCATTTTTTTATGAACTTGGTTTCATGCATTGTATTATGGATGTTTGATTTGACCCTTATTGCTTAATTTCCTCTGGTTGTCTTTCTTGTAACGCATGATTTATGAATCCCCTCAATATGCTTTGGTTGTTAATACTGCAATTGCATGTTGTGCATGCTTATGAGGGTTTACATTTTAGACAATTGGCTTGATCATGTGACCTTTGATTGAGATGTATTAGGACCTACACTCTAGACATAAAGCCTGTGAGGTTTTGGCCTTTTAGGACTATTTCTGTGCAAGTCCTCTCTTTTTCTCTATGTGTGTGACTCTCTCTTTGATTGCTAACTCTAGAACTTGCATTAATACCTCTTTCAAGGCTACATCTATGATTTATTTACATGACATTAACATGATTGAGGCATTGTTTCATTTAAACCCTTGTTCCTTGGCCACCCTATATATGTTTTCCTCTACTTGAAGCCCCTTTGTGCCTTAATTTCCTTTTCTTTGGAAGCTCCACAAAAGCATACCGAGCCTATATATTCTTCTTGCCTATCCGGGGATTAGGATACTTTATTTGTCTTGCTAGTGTGGACTTGAGCCAAGCTTGGGGGAGGTTGCATATGGTAGTGGTTGGATTTAATTAAGCTTTGTAATGTTCTTCTCTCTTTCTTCCTTGTCTAAAAAAAAGAAAAAAGAAAAAAAAATAAGGCAAGGAAGAATGAGCAAAGAAAGGAGACAAATTATCATCAAAAGGGTTTTGTTGTATGGGGTTTGAAGAATAAAATTGGAAGTGAAGGATCGTTACAAGCTTGGTGTCGTCCTGGTAATTCTCTTCCCCGGATTTAGCACCACATGGCCTAAATATACCCTTACCTTAATCCTATACCTTGGCCCCATTACAATCCTGTAAAGTCCTCATGATTTTTGTTATGTACATGGTCTTCCGTAGTGGAGATTTAGGACATTGTTGCAAGCCTATGGTAGTTTAGCGTTCAAAGTAGAGAATTGAGCGAAACACAAACCTAAACACATGAGTGGAGTGACTTCATTTCTTTGTCCTTGTGAGGTCTGGAGTTGAAGAACTAACTATGTTGATATCATTGGTTGAAAAGCATGCTATGATCGCACTTGTCTCATTATTTGAACTTTCATGGTCGTTGCTCACTTGTCTCTTGGGTAGAACCTTGACATATTTTGTGGATTTATAGACTATGTACTTGCTTGAGGACAAGCAAGGGTTAAGCTTGGGGGAATTTGATCACATCCATTTTATACACATTTAGGACATGCATTTAGGCTATAGTTTAGGCATTTTCACGTTTATTATCTTACATTTTTAGCTAGTTGCATCGTTTTCTCTCGTTTAGATGTCTACACGAGTTTTTGCGTGATTTTAGGTACATTGGCGGACTTCTAGATGCAAAATGAGGCATGGACTTCATGGGCAAAGTGCACGGGCGAATTTGAAGGTGAACGAAGACAAATATGAGCGTTTTACAGCTTGGCACGGTTTGTGACAAACCGTGCCGGATGCTGCTAATCGTGCGGGCCTCCAGAACAGAGAAAAACACATTCTGTAAAGAGGCATGGTTTGTGACAAACCATGCCAAAAACCGTGCCACCATCCCCTCGCGTTCTGGAAACGTGCACGGTTTGTGACAAGCCGTGCGGGTTTTGTCATAAACCGTGCGGTTCTTCGGCGGACCCGAAATGATTTTTTTTTAATCTTTTTTATTTATTTTTGGACAGTATAAATACTTTCTAGGATTTATTTTGGCACGTCACTTTTGCCACTCTCTCTAGCCCTAGTTGTGTTTTGGAGTTTCTTTGAAGATTTCTGAAGATTGGAGATTATTTCCCTGGATTTGATCAAGTATTTCTCTTCTTTTAATCTAGTTGAATGATTTATATTGTTCATATGATGTTTTTGATTGTTTCTCCAAGCATGTCTAGCTAAATCTCGTAATTCTAGGGTTGGGGTGATCTCAATAATGGATTGGTAGACTTTTGTATGGTATTTGCCTGAATTGAAATCTGGAACCTTGTCTGATTCAATCCTAGAGTTCTTAATGCAATTGATGAATGTTGATTAGGTTTCTATTAGGTTTGAGTCTGAAAGGAGATAACCTTAATAGATAACTCAGATAGGGTATGAGTTTGAAAGGAGATTACTTTATCAGATTACTATGTATTGAACCTGGGTGTTATTTGTGCGACAACAACCTAATTACTCTTGTGGAATTCCTAAGCTATCATAGAAACCCTAGGTTTGCCTGGACTTAGCGGAGCGCGACAACGAATGTTAACTCAGTTTGATCCTAGATTCTAAGTGCCCAAAGGGTCTAGATTTGATTAGCTTTTTGCGACAGCGAGTGTTATTTACAATTTAGGCACATCTATTATCGTCTGAAAGGAGTTAGTAGAGACATTAGATAGCTTACCTTCAGACAAGTTCAAACTAATTTTAGGTCGATATCTATAAGTTTACCAAGACGTTATTGTGGGGATCCCTGGTCCTAGGATTTTCTCCCTAATTGTTTACAACCATCATTTACAATTCGTGCTTCTTGTTTTCTTATTTCCTTAGATATTAAACAAACAAATTTTCCTTCTTACGGCTTAGCTTACCAGTCTAAGTTTACAAAATGTACTACATAGTCCATGTTGGGAACGACACTTGAAAAGCTACAACTGAACCCATACGCTTGTGGGTAGGTTTTTGTCCTATCAGTCATCATTTTCTTCGTGATAATGTTGACATTGGTCTCATTAGAATGGAAAGTTGTAGGACTGAAAATCAAGTAGCAGATATCTTCACCAATGCACTAGATAAAGGCCCATTCGAGCATCTTCGGTTGCTCTTCGGCATGATCTCTCTAAATTGAGGAATTCCATGTCCACTATTCCCTCAATGATTGGCTAATTTGATCACACACCTCATGAAGTATCTTGCTTAAGTGTTTTTCTTGACTTTGCTATTTCATGATTTTTGCATGTTAGAATTGCTTAGTCTTAGGATCTTACATCTTTGTCCTTTGATTTATGTTGAACTACTTGATTGCATGCTAACATCTTATTTGAGACCCAAAATGACTGATTTGATGAATTGATCCCTCATTAAAAGCCTAGATGATAATCGGTTGTAAAGCCTACCCTAGCCTTGATTCAGGTAAACGTTCCCTATGACCCTCTTTTGATAAACTTTTTACGGGGAATAATTATCTGAGTTGTATTTGTTCTTACCATATGTTTAGATATACTATGTTTTGTGTGAACCCAAATTTGAAATATTCAGACAAGCCTCACAAACACTCTTGGTCTCAAGAGGGACGAAGATTGCTGCTCAGATTAAAGGGGAACTGTGTGAATGGAACGTTGAATTTGAATCAATGGCTGGCATTTATGGACTTGCAGGTGAATGTTAAAACAACTAGTTTTTGAGATTTGACGGCTCTGTTGCAGGAACGACAACATAGTAATCAAGGTGAAAAAGGTGAAAAAGGTTGTTGCTAGAGGAGAGAGAAAATATTTTGTTGATGGATTTTGGTAAGTCGGGTATAATTTCTTTGGAAAGATTTTCTCTTTCCTATATATACCTACCCATATCTCTCCAAACCCTCACCGCCATAATCTCTCTCACTCTCAACATCTCTAAAATCTCCCTGCTCTTTGTCGTTACCCTAATCTCTCACCAACATCCAATGGCCTCTCCAAGCCAGATCCCTCCCACTGACAAGATGTCCAACGCCGAGGTCGACTCCTGGATTCTTCTACTCCAACAGGCCAAAGAAGCCCGTGTCACCCTTGCAAAATCTGGCGTGTCGGCTTCTGTGGTTGAAATTGCTCAGGCCGCTGTTCAACAAGCCGTTGATCCCGTTGCTTCGACATCTACTCCAGCGACAACTGCTCTGTCACCTTTGAAGGCTCAAGATCTCAACCCTACGTTTGATTTGGTGTCATCGGAGGAACTGGCTCCTACTGCTCATCATGAGGAAGATGAAGTTTCCTCTCCCTCCAAGGACAGAATTGAGGAGGAGGAATGGTCAATGAAGTCAGTAGAGGAACAATTGGGGGTAAAGGTTGCACCTTTGGTGCCTCCTCCAAGCCGCAAGCGCAAGATGGCCGATCTCGCTGCTACTGCTGCAGAAGAAGAGGAAGAGGATGATGAGGTTCAGTTCCTGAAGACTCAAAAACTCCCACTGCACATTCGACTCCTTCAAAGTCAGGTGGTGATGAATGTAACACCCCCAAATCGTAACCCATTTGGAAAGGTATTACCGCCAGTGACCTCGTTGTTCCTTACCGAAGTCACCCAAGGCTTTACCGGTTTAAACACAATCATGAAACACAAATGATACAAAATCATTGTAATATTTAATTAAATCATGAATCCCGGGATTACATCCCAATCCCGAATATGACAAATATACAGAGTTAAATCAAACACAGCGGAAGTCTTTCTTAAAATATTACAAAAAGGGTTGTGATCTCTATGATCACCTGCCCAAGGATCTCAACCTGATTAAAATCATTAAAACATCAAAACAACCGTCATCTTCATAGTCAATCTAGTATTCTCATATCTGTGCTCTATCTGATGTGCCGAATCGAACGGATGACACCAGCCCACATGCGGAGAACAATGTTCGTGGGTTAGTCTAATGAAAGACTATGCAAGGGTACAAAGCAGAGTGGTTCGAAGTAGTCGTATTAGGTTAGACTCATCGTTTCTCGAATAATAACCGATAACGATAGTCAACCACCATACTTCTATTGGAATATATCAAAAGACATGATCAAGAGAAGACTCCAACGGAATTGAGCCTTATAGGAAATATTCAAGAGAAGACTCCAAAAGAACGAGTCTTATCAGAAGCATGACAATTATCTGGAACATTATAGTTTCACTTATATATATAACGTTTAAAAACTGACGAGATGTTTTGGTTCACAACCAACCTCACTGCTTAACGCGAATCCAGATTGGAAAGAGAACGTACTCTGATCAAGTCTAAACGAGTTTTCCCAGCCGCACTATTACTTAGCTGCGCTACTCGTCGAGGGTATATTAATCATGTGTGAACCTACGGCACTTATCTTGTTTAATTCCAAAACACACAATTACGTTATAAACTTTTAAGATCAGCTCGTCCCGAGACGAGAGATCTTTTGGGAACACTCCCAAGATTTGTGACACTGTTTAAGTGCACCACCTCTTTGCCCGAGTATAGAGGTAGGTCATGACCATCCAATTGGTATTAGGTGGGGACGAGCCACCTCTCTACCTGATTATAAAGAAACGACTGGACTCCAGGGCCTCAGTAACGTTCCTACGAATACTCGTTCTAACTAAACAGTTCAGAACAGTCAAATAATCATATTAAAGCCATCACGGCTAACATCATAGATATATTTCAATCTAGGTATATGTATATAATAGCGTTGTTCTAGCAGATATACAACCTATTATAATATCCATTTTAATTTCCAAAGATAGTTTCATAAAACTATTCCCAGACATGAACGATAATCAATCCAAATTAATTAACAATTAAGCAATTGATAATTAATGGAAATATGGAATGATAAGAAAGAGCGAACCGCCACTTGCCTTAGATCTGACGAAAGTTCTAACGGCTCTAACGACGACGATTCCCGGGTCTGATCAGGGACAGTTCTCGGATCTCAAATCCTTCTGGAACGACCCATAATAAAACCCTAAATTAGATTCAATATCTACATATACGAATCTAATGGAATACGAAACGAATCAAGGAACGAGGCTTCGATCCATGCCCAACACCACAACACACACTCGGCATGGCTACCGCTGGGGGCGGCAGGCACATGGCCGCTGGGTGCGGTGCACAGGCAGGGGCGAAAGACAGCGGTGGCAACGAGGAGAACTCACCCAAATCGACCCCTTTAGGCTTCGATTCTTCTTGGTTCGAGTCTACCACCCTCTTAAGCTACCAACAAGCTCTAAGAACCTCCTGAAAATGGATTGAAACAAGGCTGGAACGACCACGCAAATCGAGTTCAAAGTTCAGCAAAAATCATGAATTTCAGAGGTTGAAATCAGTGAGCTTCAAGGGTTTTCTTACCAACTTTCGTTCGACTTCTACTTCGAATCGAGCTTGGCTGATCTTCTCATCCTCTTAAGCTACATACAACCTCCAAGATTTAACTCCTACTTGATCGAACGAATGATAGGATCGTTCACAAACGGAGCTCGAAGTTCAGCACAGGATGCTGATTTCTGGTTTTTGACAGAAGAGAGGAGGAAGAAGATGGTGAGGAGCTGACTTCTGGCTCCTCTCACGACTTCATCTCTTCTTTTATAGGCCAACCAAGACGACCATCAACAAGGCACGTATGCAGGAGAGGTGTCAAGCCTATGGGAGTAGCCCCGATGACACACCACAGCCAGAAGCCAGCCACGCCAAGTTGCACAACAAGCTGGCGAAGCTGCTCGCTGGCGCTTGCCGCGGGGTGCGGCACCCTTTGCACCGCGGGGTGCGGTGAAGACCAAAACCGACTCCTTCACCTTTTGTCGTCTTTTACCTTAAGTGGTAACTTTTACTTAACCCCGGATTAAATATATTTGTACACGAACGACCTTTTAACCCAAAAATACCTTAACTGTATTTTATATTGCTCAGAAAAATATTACAGAGACCAAACATCTCACAGGATGTCCATATCTTCTCTGAATTTAATCTGTCTTGCAACATGGGCTTAGGCAAATTTCAAAATTATTCCTACAAAACGAGGGATATTACAATGAAACGGCTCCCAAATTGCTCAAACATCGTCTCCTTTCTGTTGCCCAGTCCGAGAAGAAGAAAGCAAAAACAAAGGTGAAAGCCAAACTGGAGGTCTCCACCTCTATGACAGTTCATGACTTCTCTTAGGGTAAGTGAATCCTCCTTCCTCTCCTGATTCGCAAAAGTTTCTTTGCTGAGCATCATGTGGAAGAAATTCTGGAGCTTCTTCGTTTCCAAGGATGGGAACGGATATGTGCAAATCGAGCCACTGTGAACGAGGTTCAAGTGCGTGAATTCTACCAACTACCACTTGTCCAAGACTGATGCAATGTATGGGTCTTCAAAAATTGGTGGCGAAGACATCTCCTTCACGCCCAAGGTAATATCTTCTCTCTTATCCATTCCTTTGGGTGGTTTCTATGAAGTTCCCAACAGTGAGGTCAATGAGGAGAAGCTGGCTTGTATGGAAAGGTTGTTTGGCTCAACCACAAGGGGACTGCACACTGAAAGGCTGACTCTGGCTCAGCGAATCGCATTCCACATCATCTCCAGGGTTGTTGCACCTCGTCAGGAAAAACACAACACTATCACACTGTGTGATTTGTTCCTTCTTGATAGATTTCTGCGAAATGAGAAGATTGATCTCCCGCACATGATTCTGTGTCGCATGGAACGGTGCAAAGCCAAGTCTCATTCTTTGGCTTATCATGGGTTGGTGAATATGTTGCTTCTTTGCGATGAGATGTATCGCAAAGAGAATGAAGTTTCTCTGTGTAGTGAGTTGGATTCCTCCGTTGTGGAGAAGATGAAGTTTAAGGGTGATTCGAAGGGAACGGGCATTGTTACTGCAAGGAAATCTATTGGTGAAGGAACGTCAAGGGGTAGCTCAGTTCAATATTAGATTCTAGCTGAGCTCAAACAGTTGAACATCACGATGAAGTTGCTCTTGGATCACTTCCTGAGCAAAGATGAAGAAGCTGCAGAAGACCCTGAGACTTGAGTGTTCCCTGTCACTATCTAGCCCGTCTTTCCCTCTGTTCTTGATTTTTAATGTTTTTATGTCTTCTGTGTAGTTTTCCCTTACCTTTTGACTTTGTTTGTCTAGTTCCTTAGCTTTGTAATGCTTTCATGCTTAATGAATGAAATGATGTGTCATGACTTGCGAATTGGTTGATGCTTTATGCTCTTACTGTGATCTTTTGATGATGCCAAAAGGGGAAAGTGTGTAAAATGTGAACTCAATGAAGAGTTGATAACAGAAGCTAGTGCTAAGGAGAGTTTTGACGCTAATTGAAGGTAAATCTTTCTATGTACTTTCTGAGGGGGAACTTTGTCAATACTTTGATCATTGAATATGCTTGATTACATGTGATTGACTTCTTACTTGACTGTTTTGAACATGCACATTTTGAAGGAGTTTGTCATCACAAAAAAGGGGAAAACCGTTGGAACGATGATGTTCCCTCTAGTTTTGATGATGATAAACTCAAATGCACTTGATGGTTTTATTGTGACTATGAGTTTCATGAACAAAGTGAATGTAAAGGAACGATGAAAATCATGTGATGAATCAAAACAGAGACTACAAGGAACAGAGAAGTCAACAATGGAACAATGCACTTGAGTCAATAGGAGAAAAGTGACGCGTGTTTGTGAAGAGGAAAATTGAAGGAAACAGCGCCAAGGAACGATGAGACGCGCGCTGTTTGCCTTGCGATTTGCCGAATCTTCTAATTTTGGAATGAGATCTTCTCAAAACAACTTGGGCCACAAGGAAGAAGTTTGTTGAAGATATTGCTATTAGAAAAGATTGTAAAAGATTGTTTAGGATTATTTTATTTGATTTTCCTTAAGTAAAACTAGGGTAAATCAATAGGATATTTTAGACTATAAGTAAGGGAAGTTGTGAACTTCATTTGACAGACAACCGCAACATTTCCGAGAGCTTGAGCATTCGGTGAAGAAGAATAAAAGAGAAGAAAGACTTGCAAGTACGAGACTTTGGTAAGTTGAGTACTTGATAGGGTTTTGAGTGTCTTAGGTGTTGTTTGGAACATTACACAAGAAGTCTAGATATCTAGGAGTGGACTAGGTTGAGATAAGACTTGCTTGATTGTAATTCCAGGATTAATAACACAAGTAGACATTTGAAATCCTACTAGGGAAACCTAGAGGTAGAGATTTTTCTCGGTCAACTAGTTGGTTGATTGAGTTTCCCTTTCTAAGGAACGCTGTTAATATTATTCTGTTTTCTGTCTTTATATTTCGTTGCTCAAGGAACAGTTTTACCATTCCTTGTACTAACACACTCGATTCTACACTTATAAAAAGATCTTTTAGTAGCGCGTTGTTATACCATATCCCTATACACTGATAGATAACAGGAAAAAAGCATGAAAAGCCTAGAGGTAGTTTCCTTGTATTCGAACGGACATAGCGCGATGAGGGCACGACTAGGAGATAGTGGTAGACAACAAGGCCACTTGTATCTTTCTCTAATATCACGTGGCAAGCATGCGAGTGCATGCACACAGTAAATAGAAACAAAAGAAAAATAAGAACTGATAGGTGTCATCGAAAGGGAGGAAGAACTCATCAGGTAATAAATACCAGAAGAGAGAACAAAAAGAGTATTTTTTTTCCCCGATTGGAGAAAAGAGAGATTATTGTGAGTCAATTCCGGTGAGTTCACAAAATATCAGTGTTTCTGATTGACGGATAAACAACGATTGGGTGGTGGGATAAAAATCAAACACAAGTTCATGTTGTCTTCTCAAAATTCTTTGTTTCAACGACGACCGATTGCTTCTTCCAGAATCTAATAGTAGCCTGAACACCGTAAATCGTCAAAACCGTAATCCGTTTGATCCTAAACCCATAAAAAGAGGAGTGTATTGTGGATTATCCCAAGGTGGAGCTCATGTAACCATAGGCTTCAATAAAGGTCGAATTACTATTGTTGGAAAGTGCATCGCATGATCCTCAGCCGATATCCAACTCTCATTTCATTGATCGATCATTTACTCGTCCATTTTCAACTCAAATCACCGAACCAAGTAAACGTTGGTATTTTGTGATATTTTTTTAGGTGATTCTATTTCTTGAAAAGTTGATTACTAACCCAAACCATCTCCAAAAATACGTTGGAAATAAGGAATGACGAAATATTTGTTCATGATTATTAATGTTTGGCTAAGCCATAGACATCACATTAGAGTTTATATAACATAAAAGGATGGTATTTGTGGTTTTGACTAATAATAAAGTTAGGGTATGATCCATTCTTGAATGAGAATCATAAGATTAATTTCCATTCCCAACTATACAAAAATATGGGAATGAGACCCTAATATTTCCTCATACCAAACAGGGACTTTAGTCCACGTGAGCATTCCTGAGCTCACTAAATGTTACATAAGGGCGCTCTATACAACACTGGGTTGGGTTAGATTAGGCACAATCCCATGCCCAATAGTCCAGTAGACTATAATACAAAGCCCATGACTGAAAACTAGTTGTTTTCTAAAGGAGTTATCGAGGAAGTGTGGCCCATTGGCCCCCTATAAGTTTCTAATTCAATAAAATAATCCTAAATACTTTCTATTCATTTTCCAATAGTCCCTTTATAAACCCCATTCCACAAGTGGCCCCCACGTCCTCCTCTCTCTCTCCGGAAAGCTCTCGCTGGAAATCTCGCTCTCGCTCTCGGAAAGCTTCGCTGGAAATTTCGATCTCGGATTTTCTGTCGATCTCTCTCTCGCTCACACTTTCGATCTCGATCTCGTTGTCGTCTCCCACGCTTCATCATCTCTTGTTGATCAAAGCCAGGTTGTATCCGCAAATCTCCCTCTCTCTCGCTGGAAATCTCGCTGTTTCACTCACGATTTTCATCCGATTTCGATCTCGGATTTTCTGTCGATCTCTCTCTCGATCTCGTTGTCGTCTCCTTGCTTCATCATCTCTTGTTGATCAAAGTCAGGTTGTAGCATTTCTCTATCGAACAGGTTTGATTTCTTCCTTTTTTGGCTTAAACTAATTTCTAGTGTTTCGATTACATCTACATTGCACTTTGGAGCACGCCTTAGTTTCGATTACACCTCTTTTCTAGTGTTTCGATTGCATTTCATTGTAGTTAGGGTTAGGTATTAACGCGTTTTTACGTCCATTTCACTCTTTCGCTTCTAATGACACTATTTTATATGTCATTGCACTTTGAATGCTTCATGATAGTGTTTTATGACACTTGGTTGGCATCATTCTTAGTTTATATGATCTTAATGACACTTTCCATGCTTCATGGTGTCATTCTTAGTTTATATGATCTTAATGACACTTCTAGACATTATAAAATGATAATGACACTTCTAGCACCACAGTGACACTTTTATGGTGTCATTCCTAGTTTATATGATCTTAATGAAACTTTCCATACTTCATTCCAGTTTATATGACACTATAAAATGATAATGACACTTTTATCCACAGTTGTCGATTATATATTTTGTTTAATGACACTTCTAGCACCACATTGACACTTTTATGGTGTCATTCCTAGTTTATATGATCTTAATGAAACCTTTCATGCTTCATTCCAGTTTATATGACACTATAAAATGATAATGACACTTTTTTATCCACAGCTGTCGATTATATATTTTGTTTAATGACACTTCTAGCACCACAGTGACACTTTTATGGTGTCATTCCTAGTTTATATGATCTTAATGAAACTTCCCATGTTTCATTCCAGTTTATATGACACTATAAAATGATAATGACACTTTTTTATCCACAGCTGTCGATTATATATTTTGTTTAATGACACTTCTAGCACCATAGTGACACTTTTTTATATGCTTATAATGACATTTTATACACAATGCAGGTTTGAGCATGTCTACGATCAAGTGCAAATATTTTCTTAATCCGGCAGATCGCTTTATGACGAGGATTAATTTTTACCAAAGGCAGAATTTGTTTGATCTTTTGAAGGAAAATTTTACCCCATCTGATTGGGATACGCTGTGCAATGGCTGCTTTGGTCCTATTGTACAACTTGAATATAAACTAAAGTTACATGCTCAAATAATGCATTATGTGTTAAATGAGATAATGACTAAGAAAAAAAAAGAATTGTGGTTTCTAGTTCGAGGCAATATCACTCGTTTCTCAATAAAGGAGTTTGCTGCTATAACTGGATTAAATTGCAATGCTTCTGATTTTCCTTCAACACCCCTACCTGAGTTTGACACTAAAATTGAGCTGGGTATAAAAAGGTGTACTTATGAGAAACTGCTTGATATGTTTGTGAAAGAGAAAGATCTAGTGAGAAAGCTGAGGTTTGCTCACGTGTTGATCCTTGAGGGAGTGATATTGACTAAGCAGCGAGGCCTTCCTATTGAATCCCATGTGTTTTCTCTGGCGTTTGATATGGAGTCATTTCAGAAGCATCCATGGGGTAGAGAATCATACCTTCTCTTGATTAGATCACTTAGGCATGTCAATCGTGAAAACCGTGAAATAGATCAAAATTCGAGATTTGGTTATAATCTCTTTGGCTACCCGCTTGCTTTTCAGGTACTAATGACAATTTCTTATCCTAAATGATACTTTTCATACCTGCAATGAATTAGATATTATGTTTAGTGACACTATCCATGCTTGCTTTTCCAGAATCATAATGACACTTTACTAGATCTTTTAATGACACTTTCCATGCTTTTAATGACACTATCCATGCTTACAATGACACTTTCCATTCCAGTTTATGACACTTTATTCCCAATGACACTTTATTCACTGTGGCTTGTTATTTTTGTTTGGGGTTATGACACTATTTTTATCTGTTGCATCATAATGACACTTTTTTAGAATTTATGTTAGTTCATATGCTTATAATGACACTATCAACACTTCATTCCAGTTTATATGACACTTTTTGGAGTTTATTTTTATATGTTGTTTCACTTTTTAATGACACTTTTAATTGTTACAGCTGTGGATACTGGAGACATTCCCAAATTTTATTGATGTTGCTCATTTCTCATGCAAACCTAAAAAAACATTGCCATATTGTCTTCGGTGGAGTAGTACAGATGACGAAAAGCTTGCCATACGGTTGTAGGTTTTTAATTCCGCTAACGATCCAGAAGTTGTATGTATCTTTTTCTACATTTGTATTATTTAACAATTCAATTCATTACTTTGATGTCTAATATAGTTTCTGACACTTTTTCCCTTTTTTGTCTCTTTCAGTCTTCTGTTTTACCATCTCCTGCTGTGTTGGAACAATTCAAGGACGTTGGTTTCACAACGGAAGTGGCTGATGAAGACTTCGATGCAGTAGCTGAAAGTTGGATGTCTGGTGAAGAGGGTCTTGTTATAAAAGGCGAGTATGACGATGATGATGATGACTTTGAATCACCACCAAAAAAATTATGCATAGGTTTTCATCAAACTGATTAGGAGAATAAGGTCAACCCAATTGAATCAGTAAAGTTGGACAAAGGGAAACATGTATGTGGTGGAAGACTTCAACTTCGTAGGAAGTCAACTTCTAAAAAAATTAAGTTTGAAGAGGAGTGCAAGAGTGAAAAGAAGGAAAAGAGGGAACAAAAGGAAAAGAAGGCTAAGAAGGTAATGACACAATTTTCTAATGATATTTTAATGGCATATTTGTTTGGTAATGACAGTTTATGACACTTTTCTTTTCTGAATTTTGGATGACACTATTTGTAATCACACATTATGCAATATTTGTTTACTAATGACACTTTTCCTTCTTGATTTTAGTTGATATCCCTCTAATGACACTATTATATAATGACTGTTATGTGACATTTGTTAATGACACTTTATTACACTTTTATATTCTGATGTTGTAATGACACTACTTCTAATGACACATTATGCATCACAATGACACTTTTCCTTCTTGGTTTTACTTGATATGAACACTATTATATAATGACAGTTTATGGCATATTTTTAATGACACTTTATTGCACTTTTCTATTATGATGTTGTAATTACACTACTTCTAATGACACATTATGCCATATGTGATTGTTAATGACACTTTGTACTAAACTTTGTGTTTTTATGCAGAAATCATCATCCGCTACCCGTTCACTCAAGTTTAAATTCAAAGGCCCTGTTGTTAATGACACTCTACCAACTCAAGAGAAGATAGAAAAGAAGAAAGATCCTTCTGCGAAGAAAGAAGAGAAGAAAGCATATGAGAGCCAAAATATTCCCGAATGGGGACAAGTCCTTCTTGATAGTATGAAGGTTCAGCAGAGGGACATGAGAGAGATTCAATTTGCTGTTAATGACAACAAAGGCCAGATTGAAAAATTGCTCAAGAATGTTAAAAGTATTCTAACTCTTCTCATGGGTAGAAACGAACCTTCTACAGATGAAGATGATGATGATGATCTTATTGAAGTGAATCCTAAAGGAGGACAAGATGAGGAAACAATGGTTGAGGGTGAGACTGTACAATCTGTAGCACCTGAGAAGGATGAAAATTGTGTCGACAAGGCTGATGGAACTATGGTCCAAGAGGTGGCTGATGAACAAATGGTGGACAATGTACAAGTAGCACCTAAGGAGGATGGAAATTCTCTAAACAAGGCTGACGAAACAATGGCACCTGATGAGGATGGAAATACATTCAACAAGGATGACGAAACAATGGTCGATAATGTTGAATCTCTAGTGATCGAAAATGCTGAAGAAACTTTGGTCGACAAGGTAATGACTGAGTCTGATCCATTTAAATCTGTCATTAATAGTGAGTGTGATATCCAAGATGGAACAACGTTTCAAAACATGGCTCTAGATGAAGTTGCCACTGATGCAATGGATGAAGATAAAATTATTGTTCAAATTGCCAAAGAAGTTATGTTGCATTCAAGTGATAGTGTAACAGCTGGAGATGTTCAAGAGAAATCATTGATTTGCATTCCAGGTAACTCGTATCAATCCCAAATACTTTAACTATATATTATTTGTGTATTCAGAATTTAATGCTTTACTGTGTTATGTTTTAGAATCTGTTACCGGTTGTTCCTCGAGCAAAGCTCAGCGTGACCAAAAATATGATACCTTGTTTGGAAATGATTGGAAGCAAGAAGAGGGAGATGCTGGGAAGGAAGAAGGAGATGCTGGGAAGCAAGAAGAGGGAGATGCTGGGAAGCAAGAAGAGCGAGATGCTGGGAAGGAAGAAGGAGATGCTGGGAAGCAAGAAGAGGAAGATGTTGGACAACAAGAAGAGGATAACGATGGGAAGAAACAAGCGAAACCCATTCTTACTAAAAATAAGAAGGCCAAAAAGTGCAAGTACATTCCTCTTTCAAAGATATCTCGTTTTTCCTTCTATGATAATACGGATCGTAAAGAACTCCATGACTTTCATCGTAATGGGTATGTATACTATTTTCTATTGATTATTATTATGGTTATGACATTTTTATCCAGAAATTTTAACTATGAACTTTTTTTTTTCTATCAGTGATTGAGAAGATACATTCCGTGGACATGAAGTCACTTTAAATCCTGAATTCTTTGACAATCTTATGAAAAATGGATGTTGGCTAGGAGATGAGGTAAGTTGTGATTGCAATGACACTTTCTTGTATTGACACTTTATTTGTAATGACACTTTTCTTGCCTTGTGATGTTGTAATGACACTTTTGTTATTCCATGGCAGTGTCATTGCAATATCACAGTGTTGTACTTCAATGTTTCCTAATGACACTTTTTTGTTCAACAAACAGTGTCACTTTAGTTTCAATAACACTTTTTTGTTCTACAATGACACTTTTATTTCAATGACACTTTCTTGTATTGACACTTTATTTTTAATGACACTTTTTCCTTCAGTGACTCTTTTGTTTCAATGACACTTTTTGTTCTTCAATGACACTTTAATTTCAATGACACTTTAATAATACAAATGGCACTTTTTTCCTTTAGTGACTCTTTTGTTTCAATGACACTTTTTGTTCTTCAATGACACTATTTAGTTTCAATGACACTTTTCGTCTACTTTCAACACCAGAGTGATTCTAATGACATTTTTCACAGAATTCCAATAATCTGACATTGTCTATAGAAATCAGAAATTCTAATGACACTTTTTTAATGTTATATAACTCTTCAACAAAAAGTGTAATGACAATCTAGTATAAGTCTTCAACATAAAATCTGTATTAATGACACTTTAGTAAAATTTGACACTGTCAACACCACCATAAAATCTGTTTTAATGACACTTTAGTATAATTCTTCAACAAATTTTGAATTCTTCTTACTCCACTTGCATCATTTAGCCATTGCTGCTTGCTGTCGTGTTCTTGCATGTTTTTTTGTTGTGTCCAGCTACCCCACATGTTCCACACTTCACTGTCTTCTTTCTTGTCTTCTTAATGACACTTTTCTTAAATTCTCCTTCAGAGGGAAGCCTACGCTTTCTTTGCCCGCCAACCTTCTTTTTATATTCTGGTGGGAGACATACTATCTTGTTAACATCTTCAGGTACAGTCCATGATGATTTCATAGGCACCGGGTATACAGTTTCTTGGTATGCCATGCTCCACTTCTCAAAGCAATACTAAGGACTTAGAAATTCAGTAATTGTACCATTAACCTTTCGAATGGCAGCCATGGCATGTGTACATGGGATTTTGTCCAAATCAAAAACCCTGCAGCTGCATATTCTGTTTGACAGATTTACTACACCAGTGAAGTTCCCACCAGATACCTCAAACTCAACCTGGTTTAGTTTCTTTACTTCATATCTTCTCGACTCCTTGTACCTTGCCTCTACCACATTCTTCACATGTGGTGGCAATTCTTTGTTGTTCCGTAATGCAAGTTCACGACGCTTATTAAACCAACTTGAAAGCAAAGCCCTAATGTAATCCAGAAGAGCAACTACTTGGTATGATCTAGCTTCTCTCAAAACTGAGTTTATGCTTTCTGAGTTGTTTGTTGTCATTATGTTGTATCTGTCACCTGGACAGTGAGCTCGAGCCCACTTTTGCAATTTTGCAATAATAAGGTAGTTCGCCATTTCTGGATTGATGGCACATATTTGGTTAAACCATTCATCAAACTCTGTGATTGTATAGGCATCAGCTGCATTTGAGAACAATCTAATGACACCTTTGTCCTTGTATCTTGTCTTTAGATTCTATTTTAGGTGTCGCGTGCAAACCAGATGTGTTGCTGAACTGTACACTATCTCTATAACTTTTCCAATGTTTATGTGTCGATCTGAGATAATCATCAATTCGGGTGAAGATGGGATGACATTATGCATTTGTTGGAAAAACCAAGACCATGATTTATCATTCTCTGAATCAACCACGACATATGCAAGTGGATAGATTTGATTGTTTGCATCCTGTGCAGTCGCGATCATTAGATTGCCCTCAAACTTCCCATGTAGAAATGTACCATCCACCATGATAACCTACTAGAAAATGTCAATGACACTTTAGATTTTTAATAATGACACTTAATTTTCAAGGCAGAAGAGAAACATTTGTGACAGTTTAGACACTAATGACACTTTTTATATATACTGTGTTCTATTGAGATTCAATATTTTTGGTAATGACACTATTGTAATAGTGTACACAGTAATGACAGTATACACAATGACACTATTGAAAAAGTGTCGACACCACATCCACTAAGAGTGTCATTATAAATCATTCCAGTGAAATATTAATGATAGTTTCAAACTAATGACACTTTCTAGATATACTTTGTTCTACTGACATTCAATATTTTTTTGGTAATGACACTTTACAGAGTAATGATGCAATGTTTAACATGATAATGACAGTTCTAAAAGCTTCACAGTTTTACATGCTAATGACACTTTTGGAAATATTATATTTTTAAATGCTAATGACACTTTCTCTTGTGTTTCTATGACACATTATATTTTTTAAATGCTACAATAAAATTAGAGCATAATTGAAATAATGACACTGCTTCAATATTCCCAGCTCTTACATGCTAATGACACTTTTTCTGTGTGTTTAATGACAATGTGTTGTTAATGACAGTAATGTTAGAAGCATACCTTTCTCATTGCAGCAAAACCTATGATCGATGCTCCTATTGAAATGAATACGTACTTGAAACGATTTTGATTATCTACCTCAAAGCATGTATATGTTCCAGTGTTTACTTTTTTCAACATATGGCAATATGAAGGTATCATTGCATAGTTTTCTTCCGGAGTACCTCTTATCAAGTTTTCAGCCCATTCCTACGCTTTCCATGCTTTCCAGTAGCTCACATCTTGATACCACTCATTCCTCATATCATTCTGAATCATGTTAGCATTTGGTCCCTTCTTAACACCTATGAACCTATACTTTACAAGAACAAACACGTTAATTTCATACGCAATCAAAAATCAATAAGATATGTAATTATATACTATCATTACAAAATATTTTACCTTGTTTTTATCTGCTGAGCAACAGTTTTATATGTAGGTTTAGAGTGCCTTTCACATCTTGCATTAAACGAGCAAGTATGTTCGTCAATCATTTTCCTGATCTCAAAGTATTCAGAACCCTTCAATTTTGCAGCCCTTACTCTCCATTTGCAGTTGGCATCTACACATAACAGCTTGTATAATTCTGAATTTGACTTGAAAACTTTGTATCCAAAATTCTCACACATCGCCATATTTTTTATGGCAGTTTTCAAGTCATCTTTAGTCTTAAACAATTGCCCTACATGCAGAAAATCATGCCCCGTAGGAAGAGCATAATCATTGACCTTTGAAGGTTTTCCTATCTTCAATGACAGTTTGTCATTATTCTGCGTACTAAAATCCAGAGGCAAGTCCTCTTCAACAACCACCAAAGGCACTATGTCATCACACTGAACCCTACAATCTAACTGCAAATGCTCCTCAACAACCACCAAAGGCACTATGTCATCACACTGAACCCTACAATCTAACTACAAATGCTCCTCAGCAACCACCATTCTATTCTCTTTTTGGAGTGCCAATACATGTTCTTCAACTGTCAACATATTAGTTGTAGATATATAATGGAAGTGTCCATGATACTTGAGGACACTCATTGATTTCAACAAACGATTTGTAATCTTCGTCTGTATCAACTATATATGGCTCCGTTAGCTTCTGAAAAGGGTTCAAATGACCTAAGACTATGTCAGAACATGATGAATTGAGCTTGAACCTATCTATAATCATCTTCTTAAGCTCTCCTAACATCAAAGTGTCATTAACCATAAATGCTTTTGATGTGGTTTTGCCAGCATAAACACAACATCCCTCTTTTACTTCCCATTCTCCTCCAGAGAACACTGTTAGGATTCTCATCTACATCTATAACATGAAACACAACAATCTGACTTAGAGACAGAATAATTTTAATGACAGAATTTCATAGTGTTATTCATAATGCAGGAATTCAGAAAACTCTAATGACACTCTTGTTTAATCCTTTTAAACAATCACTATTTTCATATTGCAATTTTTTAAACAATGCCACTATTTCTGGATTATGCACACACTCATTCTAATGACACTTTTTCAACAGTGTCATTACAAATCATAAAATTCAGACAATTCTAATGACACTTTTGTTTTATCCTCTTAAACAATCCTTATTTCTTATTGCAATTTGTACAACAATGACACTTTTTCTGGATTATGCACACAATCATTTTAATGACACTTTTGAACACTGAACACCACATCCAGAAAAAAGTGTCATTATTAATCCAGAAATTCACAATGACACTATTTCAATGACAGTTTTATTAGAACAACCAAATTCAGATTTAGAATGACACTATTTCAATGACAGTTATGATTCCAACGACAGTTTTACATTACTTATTCGCAATGACACTATTTCAATCATAATCGAGTAATAGTGTCATTAGAACAACCAAACTCATATTTGGAAGAGAAATTACTTGTTTCTAGTGCGATCGAACTTCAATCTCCTTGGATCTCTTCGATCAAACAATCGAAAGTTGCCTTCCCTGCGATCGAAGCGGAGCCGAATCCTCTTGTAGTCGCTGGCGTGCGGCGGCGTATAATCGATCGGCCGGAGCTCCTGTGTGCGATCGATCGGTGGTGGCGTGGGGAAGAAGGTTTGAGGTAGACGAAATCGATCGATCGATCGATCGATCGATTCTGTTATGGAAGGAGAGGTATTCTGTTATGGAAGGAGAGATCGATCGATCGAGAGCCTCCAACATTTTATTATTTTATTAAAATAATGAAAAAGTTGGGATGAGGGGTCCATTTTCATTAAGGGTCCATTAGTTTAAAAAAAGGTTTGTCAAAGGGTCATTTACCTAACTCACCGGAAATTATCACCTGTATTTTTATTTTTTTTCTTATAAAAATTACGTAAGTTTTTTTTATACGGTAATATTTCGAGGTTCCAGGAAACACCAAACTTGAATCCTCGAGAGGCCGAAAAATCGGCAATTGTAACAACCGATTAGGGAAAACAAACAACAACAAAAGGAAAAAAAATTATAACAAAAGTTTAAAGGAAACAAACAACACCTAAAGGAGTTAGACGAAAAGGCTTAATCGATGAGAGATGCTCAAACATGGGTTGGAAGACACCAACGCGACCTTGACACAGCCAGGAAGCATATACAAGACACAGTCTAGAGGTACTTCGTCAAAAGAAGGCACCAGGGATCGCACAATCCCTATATCACTAGTGGAAAAAACACTTTTTGAGGCTCCCTTTTAGAGGCGTACATAGTTCAAAACGCCTCAACAACGACTTAGGCAATCACTTTTTTTGGTTTTTGAGACGGATAATTAATTTATACGCCTCAAAAACATCTTTTGAGGCGGGCAAATTAATATACGCCTCAACAAGTATCCGAAAAAACATTTCCCGTTAAAGTATTAGAGGCGGGCCAGGGTAAGGCCCGCCTCTAATGCTAACTAATTAAGGCGGGCCAAGTAGCCCGCCTCAATTAAAGCTTGTTGAGGCGGGCCTCTTAAAGCCCGCCTCAACAAGTATGTCCAATAGAGGCGGTCATGTAAGGCCCGCCTCTATTAGACCAAATTAATATACGCTTGGAGTATCTCTTTCTTCTCACCGCCTTCCTCTACCTCCCATCTTCTAGGGTATGTAGCTCTTACCGCCTCTTTTTTTTGTCTCTTCCATCCTCTCTCACTGCCATGGAGCCAGGGGTTGACCTTCGACGACTTCTCCGCTCTCCACAATCCTTTTCTTCTGCCCGAGGTTTTCAAGGTACGTATTCGATGTATGCTCCGAATCTCTTTTTTGTCGCCGCCTTCGTCGAATACGAGAAACGAGGGTTTTGCTTTCAACCCTTTCTCTCTTCTGAAACAATTTCATCCCGTAGGTGACCTTTATGAACCAATTATAAGGCATTTTAAGATTCTTCCTTGCTTTGACCAGTTGCAGAAAATGTTCTCTTTGATTTATTTTGAGTAGACGAGTGGAAACAACGAGGAGGCAGAAAGGAGTGACGCAAGAGAAAGGTGTGGGAGAGAGATCATTCTTACGTACATAATGTGTCGAAGAAATGGAAGAATTGCATTTCGATCCTTCTGCATATAAATCTCTCCATGCCTTCCATGTCAGTTGCCTCTGTTTAGGGTTATATTGATTTTCTTCAGCCTTTTTTAAATCAATTTCACATTTTTATCTTCTAATTTGGATTATCTCTATTTGGATTGCGAGATTTTTCAGTAGAGTGTGGAAAGAACATATATTTCCAGGTAGGAAGTATTGGGGTTTATTGTTTTGGTCTATATCATTTATGCCTACTTGAGTATGAAGTTACTGTAGTTTATAGAAGCAAGTTGCAAGGTTAGGGACTTTTTAAACAAGTAAAATATATGTTTCAAGCAAAGTGATTTGAAATAGAGGAACTTGCATATAGGAAGGTTTAATCTAGAGTTTTGATTTGATTTAATTTAAGGTTACATAAGCTCATAGTGATTGCTTGAGTGTACTGCTTTTTAAGTTTGATGCATGTTTTGCAATTTTGGCATCATACGTGATTCCCTGGAAATGATTCAATCGGAGTTTCCTAATACTGCATATTTTGTTGCTGGAACACAAGTAAGTGTTGTTGCCTATGCATAACTACTAATGTGTTACTATTTTTGTTCCTTGATCCACTCTTTGCATTCCGGGTCAAAATATTATATGCTGACTTTTGTGAGATAGATATTGGTCATATGAAAGAACAGTTGGAAAATTTTATATAGTTGCACATGCAGTTTTCAATGTATTGTATGTGTTCGATGAAATGCATGAAAGAGTATAGTATACAAAGAAATGATTGACGTTCCTTTGTGCTTGAATAATGATTTCAGGTTACTGGACTATAAGGCCCTCCACCATTGAGGTATGTGATCGATGACTTTCTGTTTGGCATGTGGATTCATTTATGTCCAGCTGCTTTTGATAGTCTAAGTTATCAACACAAGTAAACTCTTGGTTGTTTATTTTGTAGGGTTCTTCGTTAGCCAAAAAGAAGTTCTTTGTTAGGACATTTGATCCATATCAGTTTTTCCTCTACATGTTAGGTTACTTATCAAGATGAGCCTCTGCTTTTGCTTTTCTAAGCTTTCCCAAGACTTCTGTGCTCGCTTGTCTCTGTTAACCCTCCTTAGTTTCCTTTTCCTTCAAATTATCTTACTTTGTTATTTCCTCTTCTTTCAGATTTATCCTGTGCAATTTTCTGAATTTGTATTCATCGTGGTTTGGTTTACGGTTTTTTTTTTGCATTATTATCCTAGAGTCTTATTTTTTAGATGTCAATAATTTCTCAGATTGACAAAGAAATAAAAAAGTTCTCAGAGCACACACTACTCTTCACTGATTGTTTTTTGGTTTTTTACCAGTTATCTTGTTTTAATGAAACAAGTAGATGAACTCTTTCAATTTGGTTGATCTCTTCTTTCTAAAGGATACACCTTACTTTTGCATATTTCAGGATGATGATACATTGAAGAAGGAAAGAAGATCCTTTCCTGCACAATTTTTTTCTCCCAGCCTGCTGAAGGTTGCTATATTTATATTTTCTTATTGCTTTATGTATTGCACATGTGTCGCCTTGTATTTGACTTGCCATTTTCTACTGTGTTTGGATCATATTTTATCTGCAGGCATTATCCATTACTTTTTTTGGTGAATGGGGTGACAAGAGCCAGGTAATCTGCTTAAAACTTCTTTATTTGTGCATGCACTATTTGCAAAATTATGTTGTTCAATTCAGTTCATGCATTGATCTTGAAGCACTTTTATTCAACCATATTAGTTTCCCTTTTCTTCTGATTTCTCAAACTTAGATTAAATTTTGGTTTCAGTTGGCTACCATTGGTCTAGCGGCAGATGAAAACCCATTTGGTGTTGTTCTTGGTGGAATTCTGTAAGCATATTTACTTGAGAGCCTTCTTATGTTATGTGCTTAATTATCTTGTACCTCTCATTTGAGTTTTTTAATTGTATGATTAGTCAATTGGTAGAAATCTTAAAGGTAGTGCTTATAAGTTATACATCTTTGAAAAGTCTATAATGATGTTTTAAAAGAAAGAAATGGTTGTAGTTATACTGATTTATGAAATTGTAATTCTGATCGCATGCCTGTTTATTTGGAAAAGATCTTAATTTGATCCTATTTTCTGAATTTTGTTTTATTTAAGAGGGCAAGCTCTCTGTACAACTGCTGCTGTCTTGGGCGGGAAGAGCTTGGCATCCCAAATATCTGAGAAGATGGTAATCTTTTAGATTCTGTGACTTCTGTCTATTACAGACTTACAGTTATTGTGTTTGTGTAATTTTTTCTTGTAATAATTGTTGTTAATCCTTAATGTCGTTGTTTCTTCTGCAGGTTGCACTTTCCGGTGAGGTTCTCTTCATTATTTTTGGCATCCAGTCCATGCTTTCAACTGTAGGCTGATGCTACTGGTACTGCTCCAGCAAGTATGAAGATATGCACACAGTACACTATATTTACGTCACGATTTCAGCACATTGTATCAAAACTGTAGACAAACAAATCCTATGAGTGTTGCTATATTGTTCTGTGTATGTGGAATTGCTAAGCAATGCTGTTTCCAGGAGCTATTTGGTTCGATATGGGAGAGAGAGCAGTCTAAAGAAAAGGGGCTCGATCCGGTGTGCAATGGACACTCCATACGGTGATTCGATGAATGATTCTTCCGGTAATTTTAGCCCTTCCACTGAATTGATTGAGGAATATCATTTGTTGTTTATTGTCTTTGATGGATTGAATAGTAGCTACTTTAAAATTTGAATGCACAAGGTTCTTTCAAGGACCCTGTCTTTTCGTTCCAACTTGTTTCTTGAAGCCATATACTTGTAATATCCTAAGCAAGTAAACAACTATGTTTTTTCGTCTACTTTTGCTTTAGCTAGTAGCTAGGACCATCAAACTTATGAGAAACTTATGTCATTGGATATAGATGTTGCCTATGATGGCTGTAGATCAAAGGCATGTTTGCTTCAATATCTTGAATTAGTTGAAAGAGCTTAGATTGGACCAACAATTGGATATAGATGTTGCCTACCAATTGGATATAGATGTTGTCTATGATGGCTGTAGATCAAAGGCATTTTTGCTTCATATAGATATTGCTTGCTTTTTAGCTGGTACGTTATTGTATTTTTTTTTTTCAAAAAAAGAGGACTTTTTAGCCCGGACCTTTAAAGATCCGGGTTAATAGGTCCTCTTGTTTTTTAGCAAATAACTAGACTTGTTGAGGCGGGCCTATAGAGGCCCACCTCAACAAGTGTTTACTTATTGAGGCGAGGCGGGCCTCCTAAGCCCGCCTCAACAAGTCCCTCATTTTGGCGCCAAAGTGAGGGACTTGTTGAGGCGGGCTTCGGAGGCCCGCCTCAATAAGGTCCTTTTAGAGGCGTAAAATGTCTGCCTTAAAAAGTGTCCCTACTTGTTGCAGCCCCCTTAGTTGAAGCGAACGGTGTTCGCCTCAATAAGTGTCCAAAGGCCCGCCTCTATAAGGGTTTTTTCCACTAGTGCTATCTCGATCTCTAAACCGGAATAGCAGTCTCAAACGAAACTGTAGGATCGTGATTGTTAGATAATAACTTAAGGAACTCAGAATATGGATTCTAAGTTCCCTTCGCAGCGGAAATAAACAATCAAATAAATGACAAGTTCCTTATAGTGGAAACCTTTGATTGCCAACTAGCAATCCAGGATAAAAACCACTACCTTTCTTTCGAAAGGATTTCAAGGTCTACTTCTTGATTTCTTATCTCTTTTGGTTACAGCTTATCCTAGGAACAAACACACAGTTTCTTTGCCTTACACACAGTTAGGCAATCCTAGATAACTTAACACAATCAATAATCAATCCAAGAAACAGACCTTCGCACCTAGGAACTATCACTTACAGTCACAGGAACTTAGCACTCAGCTCTTCTCTTCCTTGACTGGTTCCTCTTGATCTCGGTTTGCTTTGATGATCTTGTTTGAAGGTTCACACTTGATATTTGCTAATGAGTGTGATTCGTATTTCAGTGCTTTTAGATAACCCTTGAGTTAGTCTTCCTTTTATAGAGGATTCTTCGCAGCTTAATCTTCTCTGGGTTCCCACAGATTGAGCTTGCCCTAGGATAAGTGGTTCTCCTTGGTCCACGTTGTTCTTGGCATGTGCAAACAACCTAGGTAGCTCAGAATCCTTCTAGGTTAGTCAACCTTTTCAGTCAAGTCATTCTCCAGCTTCATTTGTCCGAGGTTCGACACTCTGGGCGCTTGGGAACTGACTTCTGGACAGCGACAGGTTCCATGTCCTGTCGCTTTCACCTTTCTCTGTCCGAGGTTCGGCGTTCTTGGTGTCTTGAGTCTTGATCTTGATTGGTGGCAGGCTTTTGGAAGCTTCTCTCAAGTCACTTTCACCTCCTTTTGTCCGAGGTTTGGTGTTCCCAGATTTCTCGGGAAACGCAAAGTCACATGTTGCATTTCTGGGCACACCTGGGTTCCTCTGGATTTCTTCCTTTGTCTTGTTCCTTTGGTTCTCTTGTCCTGTTTGGCTTTCTTGCCTTCGGTATATTCTTGTGATTCCTTAAAGCATATCTTTGAGATAAAACATTAGTATCATAATATTTGTCATCTTCAAAAGTAGAGAAACTGAGAAAAGGAACTCTCAGGGGAACTGAAGTTCCAGAGTTCCGTTTCCTAACAATTTCCCCCTTTTTGATGATGACAAATACAAGGAACCTGGCAACATAATAGGACTTGAATTTCATGAGACCATATTTTGTTTAAGGGATTTACAACATTATAAACTAATGCGAGAACATTCAAATGGTTGCAAATTCCCCCTAAGCAAATGAACTCGTTTATTCGAATTCCCACTTAGAAGTAAAACTAGTTCAGAGTTCCTATTAGTCTAGCAGTTTCCAAAGTTCAAGGTTCATATCCATTCTTCCCCCTTTTGACATCATCGAAAAGATCAAGTTACTTATCAAGTATAGGATATCAATGTGAAATAAACAATTTGCGTTAAACCCATGACAGTGACCATAATAGAAACTTAAGGCAAAGACAAATGATGCATTAGAAACATTACCATAAGAGTTCATTAATCATTAAAGTCAAGTACATTGCCCAGAGATGCATAGTGGAAAGAGAAACAAAAGAGCATAACCAACTTGACATTAGACAAAATAAGGATAGAAGAGGGGAGTAGGACCCTAGGGAACTACTAGCACACTGTGATGTTATAGCACTGGGAACTAGGAGAGACGTTCCTATGGCAGCGTAGTGGCCTCCTCTTCAGTTTCCTTCTTTTATGCAGTTCCTTCATCTTGGCATGTTGTCATCTTATCGGCCTGATTACCTCCAATTGAGCAAGGTTAAGATTGAGGTTTTTCTTGGCCATTTGAGGAGCTTTGTGTTTTGAGAGAGACAAGTGAACATGAGATTGAGAGAAGGCGTGAGAGAACAGAGTGCTCGGCGCAATCAAACAGAAAACCTTAAATAACCCTTGAGCAATTTTGGAGCCGTTGAGAATGAAGTCGTTGGAGATATTTCTGGGAACTCTGAAGAGTTGAAACGGCTAATTTTCTTGAAGCTTTTGTGCCTTTGCAACGGTCACAAATTCAAAGATTAGATGCTCAAAAATGGCAACTGTTCAAGGCTGAGAAGACGTTTCTGACGCTGTGAGATTTGTCATAAATACTGTCTTGGGAGGAGCAATTCTCTTACTAGCCGTTTAAGGGGTAGCTCATCCTAGTTCCTTTCTGGCGATATTTTCAGTGTGCTAGAGGGATATATGAGAACCTTTGATGTGGTTTTAAAACATAGGACCTGAAAGTACGTTCCCATAAAAGAAATCGGGGAAGGCCATTTATCGCATTACACACTAGTTCCCAGAGAGGGTTAAGAAGAGGATAATAGGGAAATAGATTGTGTAATGAGGCAAGGGAGGGTCATAGTACACAATCATCATTTCGGTTTGTATTATTGGGTTAGAAAGATGATCGGATTGTGACTTTTGGGCCAACAAAGAAACTTGAACAATGAAAGAGTTGAAAGAATAATGATGACCAAAGGACACGAAATAAGAAAATTTTATCAAAGCCTTTTTAAGAAACCATTATGGAAAAGAGGGTTTGTAGCAAAAGATATAACATAGAGATACCAAGACTTAACAAGTAAAGGATCTTATACTAGTTAATCAAGGGAACTGGAGAAGAGCCTTTAAGCTAAGGTCACTGCTAGGTTATAGGAATCATTCCCAGTTCTAATCTAAGGTTCTCGAAGGAAACTCTATTCAAGGCTTTGGTGAATAGATCTGCAACCCGATCTTCAGTTCTACAAAATTTCATAATGATGTTTCTCTTCTCAACATGATCTCTAAGAAAATGATGTCTTATGTCTATATGTTTGGTCCTAGTGTGATGCACAGAATTCTTAGAAATGTTTATGGCACTAGTGTTATCACAAAGAATAGTAAGAGGGCCATAAGACATACCAAAGTCCGCGATTTGTTGCTTTAGCCAGAGAAGTTGGGAACAACAAGAGGCAACCGCAATGTACTCGGATTCTGTGGTGGAGAGGGAGACTGGGACTTGTTTCTTTAATCCCCATGACACAAGGCAAGGGCCTAGGAACTGTGCCATTCCAGAGGTGCTCTTTCTATCCACCAAGTATCCAGCATAATCAGCATCAGTGAAACTCATCAGCTCAAAGGGACACTCTTTGGGGTACCAAATGCAGAGAGAGTCAGTTCCCTTGAGATATCGAAGTATTCTCTTCACAGCAGCCAAGTGGGTTTCTCTTGGACAAGATTGGAACCTAGCACACAAGCCAACAACAAAAACAATGTCTGGTCGACTAGAAGTTAGGTACATGAGTGAGCCTATCATACCTCTATAGAGCTTCTCCTCCACTAGAGGACTCGAATGGTCCTTATCCAAATGGGAAATGGTGGATATGGGAGTGGAGAGAGGCTTGCATGAATCCATTTTGAACTTCTTCAGTAGTTCCCTGACATACTTCTGTTGGTGAATTTGTATGCCACCTTTCTTTTGAGTGATTTGCAATCCGAGGAAGAAAGTGAGTCTTATCAATGATATCATCAACATAAATTTGAAATGATATCATCAACATAAATGATATCATCAACATAAATTTGAACTTATCTACAAGGGACAGGTTAGTGGAACCAAAAATGATATCATCAACATAAATTTGAACCACTAAGATGTTACCTTCTTCTTCTAGGATGAAGAGAGTCTTATCAATGACTCTACGCCTGTAGCCATTTGAGAGTAGGAACTGGGCAAGACGATCATACCAAGCTCTGGGAGCTTGCTTGAGGCCATACAATGCTTTATCTAGAAAGTAGACATGGTCGGGATGATCGTCGTCTTCAAAGCCAGGTGGTTGCTTGACATAGACTTCCTCTTGAAGGATTCCATTGAGGAAGGCAGTCTTTACATCCATTTGGAACAGTTTGAACCCTTTGTGTGATGCGAAAGCAATCAACAGCCTTATCGCTTCAATCCTTGCCACTGGAGCATAGGTTTCATCATAGTCGATGCCTTCTTGTTGATTGTATCCTTGAGCAACAAGTCTTGCTTTGTTCCTTATCACAGCTCATGTATCATCTAGCTTGTTTCTGAAGACCCATCTAGTTCCTATGATGTATTTATCCTTGGGGCGGGGAACTAGATGTCATACTTTGTTTCTTTCAAACTGATGAAGTTCTTCTTGCATAGCTTGGATCCAGTCTGCAACCTTCAGTGCCTCACCTATGTTCTTTCGTTCCACAATAGACAGGAAGGCATTGAGGGCAAAGAAATTTAGATGATCGAACCTGACTGGAGGCTTGATGACTCTTCTTTCTCTGTTAGGAGCTAGAGCATTTGATGTGGAGACATTCTGAGTTGAACATTCAGCTTCCTGGTTGGAATCACCTTCTCCATTGAGCATTATGTGGTGAGTCATCGAATTCTCCACAGATGTTGTCATCATGTTCATGGTTCCCAGAGATGGATTGTTGTTCATTATCCATGGGAACTGGTGGAGGAGCCATTGGAGGGTTCCGAGCAGCAGGACAGGAACTGGGTTTAGTGACATCTTCATCTGGATCTTCTTGATATGACTTGGGAAATGGGTCTTCAAAGGAATTGGTGGTGTTCTGTACAATCTTTCCAAGTGATTTTTCATTAAAAATAACATGAACACTTTCTTCTACCTTTTTAGTCCTTTTGTTGAAGACTTTGTACGCCTTGCTACCCGAGGCGTATCCAATGAAGATTCCTTCATCACTTCTTGGATCGAATTTGCCAAGATTGTCCTTCCCATTGTTGTGCACAAAGCACTTGCATCCGAACACCCTCAGATGTGAGATGTTGGGAACTCTTCCTCTTAGGAGCTCATAGAGTGTCTTTTCTGTGATTGGGTGAAGCATGGCTCGATTGATGATGTAGCGAGCTGTGTTGATCGCCTCAGCCCAAAATGATTGAGAGAGTCCGCTTGAGATCAGCATAGTCCGGGCCATGTCTTCCAAAGTTCTATTCTTCTTCTCCACTACTCCATTTTGTTGAGGAGTGTATGGTGCAGATAAATTATGATCAATGCCATGCTCACTGCAAAAGGTTAGAAATTCTCCATTCTCGAATTCGGTACCATGGTCCGACCGAATAGCATTGAGTGAACAATCAAGATATTTTTCTAACAAGGGAACTAGATCTTTAAAGCGGTCAATGACTTCACTCTTAGATTTAATAAAGATAGTCCAAGTAAAGCGAGAGAAGTCATCGACAAGAACAAAGATATACATGTTCCCTCCTAGGCTTTGAGCTCTCATGGGTCCACACAGATCCATGTAGATGAGTTCAAGAGGCCTTGAGGTGCTTACTATGTTTTTGGACTTGAAGGAACTACGAGCTTGTTTTCCTTTTACACAGTCAGAGCACAGTTCCTTTGATGTGCCACTTAGCTTTGGCAGCCCTCTGACTAGCTCCTTTGAGTGTAGCTTTTGAATCAGCTTGGTGCTAGTATGACCGAGGCGTTGATGCCACAAGTCAGTTTGGTCATTCACCGTTGAGAGACAGAGTTTCTCCTTGGGAACAGAGGATGGATCAACAATGTAGACATTGTTCAACCTTTTTCCTTTTAGGATGATTTGTCCCGAGGAGTCAAGGACTGAACATTCGTTGGATCTGAATCTAACTTCATTGTCTCCTTGATCACACAGCTGTGACACACTTATTAGATCAAAGCCAAGATTATCAACAAGGTGAACTTTGTTTACCTGAATGTGGTTGTTGAGTTTTACAGTTCCTATTCCACAGATTTTCCCTTTGCTTTTGTCTCCAAAGGATATGTTTCCACCTTGGAGAGGTTGAAGAGAGGTAATTTGATTTCTTCTTCCGGTCATATGGCATGAGCAACCACTGTCAATGTACCATAGTTGGGGTTGCCTCTCTTCTTTCTGCACGCAAGGGAACTAAGATTTCTGAACCCAGCGAAGCTTGGCTTTATTGGGGGGGATTAGCATTCTGAGTCTGTGAATAACCAGGGAACTGGTTCCTTTCATGGTAATGAGTACTTTTCTCCTTTTCAAAGTTCTTTTTCTTAGCACAATCAGTGTTGTAATGACCATTATTACCACAGTAGGTACACAAACGATTGTAAACAACATGTCCATATTTTTCTTTTCCTGGCCTAAAAGGTTTTTCAGTTTTCCTTTTGTTAAAATCAACATTGTTTCTAACCTTGCTATGGGCCATGTCCATATATCTTTTGTGAGCAAAGGAATTGGTGAACCATTGGTTTTCAGGAACCATCTTTTCTTTTTCCTTTGGTTCCTTCTTAGGACTTTGAGAGCCTTCATTGAGACGTTTGGCAACCTCATCCTTGTTCTCAAGGACCATGATCTTCTCTGATAGGAATTGATTCCTATCACGAGAAGTGGCAAGAGCAATACTGAGATTCTCATTCATCTCAACAAGTTCTCGCCTAGCCTTTTCTTCTTCAGCATCATTGTTCTCTTTATTATTGACATATCCTATTCCATGCCGTTGTCTCACAAAAACAGTTTGATTTATCATTTTTTCATTAATGGAATTAGTGAGAATGTCTAACCTATCAATTATGGATTGAAGCATGTCATTTCCAGGTGGGTTAGCATGACAGAGAACTTTGACAGAGTCTATGCTAGTTTCATCACAAGATTTGCAAATTTTAAGGTGACTAGCATGCACATTTTTAATATCAATGAGTTTGGAGTGAGTTTCAGCTAGGTCTTTCTCAGTTTCATCAAGTTTCTTACTCCAAACAGAATTCTCGACAGTCAAGCAAGCAATTTCATCTTCACAATCATCTAGTTTCTGTTGAAGGGAACTGGTTTCCTTTCCTAGTTTATTTATGATCTTAAGAAGTTGTTTCTTATCACAATCAGCTAGGGATTTTAAGAGATCGTCAGAAGTTACCTCAAGGTCTTCTGAGTCGCTTGAGTCTCCTTTTGCCATGAGGCATCTTTCTCCAGAGAAGCCACTCAGATCCAGTTCCTCATCTGAGTCTTCTCTCCATGAGGCTACGAGAGCCTTCTTTCTCTGAGGTCTTTCTTCTTCCTTGGAGTCTTCCTTGTTGGGACAGTTCTTAGCGTAGTGTCCCTTTTCCTTGCACTCGTAACAAGAGACTTCCTTGAGATTTCTTCTGGGTCCATTGTGGGAGGAACTGCCCTTCTGTAACCTTTCCTTCACAAAGAGTTTTTTGATGTTCTTTGTGAAGAGGGCTGTTAGTTCGTCCTCCTCTTCTTCTAAGTCTGAGTTCTCTTCCTCCATTTCGAGCCTAGAGAATGCTTTGGAGATCTTGAGGGCAATGCCTTTCTCCAGTTTCTTGTCGGCATTGGCTTTGGTGTGCTCTCCTTCTTCAACCTCCAGTTTCCCTATGACTTGGGTCAAGGGAAGGGATTGGATGCCTGGAGTGTTCTTCATGATTCCCTTGAGAAGGGTGAACTTGGAGTTGATTCCATTGATGACCACTAGGGACTTGGAAACTTCATCAAGATTGACTCCCGACGCTGTTAACTTTCCAATCAATCTGTTGAAGCGGGAGTAGTACTCTGAGATGGTCTCAGTTTCCATCATTTTAAAGGTGTGGTATTCTCCTTCTAAAGCAAACTTTCTGCTTTGCTTTAGTTCCTCACTTCCTTCATGCATCTCCTTGAGAACTTTCCATATTTCCTTGGCCGTCTTGATGCCTATGACCTTGTCAATGTCCTCTCTGTCCAATCCATTGAGGATGAACTGCATGGCCTTGCCATTCTTCTCCATGATAACATAGTGTTCTGGTTTCCAATCTTCTTCCTTCATGGTGAGGTCGACATAGCCATCTCTATTTTCGACTATCCTCCAGCATTGGTAGTCGTTGGTCTTGATGTGGCTTTCCATGCACTTTTCCCACCATGTTTCTTCTTCTTTCTTTCGGAGATGTGGCTTATTGGTAGAGATTTCGAGCTCAAACTTGCTTGGTTGAGACATGATCTGCAAACTTAACAAAGATCTAGAGCTTTTCCTGCTCTGATACCAATTGTAGGATCGTGATTGTTAGATAATAACTTAAGGAACTCAGAATATGGATTCTAAGTTCCCTTCGCAGCGGAAATAAACAATCAAACAAATGACAAGTTCCTTATAGTGGAAACCTTTGATTGCCAACTAGCAATCCAGGATAAAAACCACTACCTTTCTTTCGAAAGGATTTCAAGGTCTACTTCTTGATTTCTTATCTCTTTTGGTTACAGCTTATCCTAGGAACAAACACACAGTTTCTTTGCCTTACACACAGTTAGGCAATCCTAGATAACTTAACACAATCAATAATCAATCCAAGAAATAGACCTTCGCACCTAGGAACTATCACTTACAGTCACAGGAACTTAGCACTCAGCTCTTCTCTTCCTTGACCGGTTCCTCTTGATCTCGGTTTGCTTTGATGATCTTGTTTGAAGGTTCACACTTGATATTTGCTAATGAGTGTGATTCGTATTTCAGTGCTTTTAGATAACCCTTGAGTTAGTCTTCCTTTTATAGAGGATTCTTCGCAGCTTAATCTTCTCTGGGTTCCCACAGATTGAGCTTGCCCTAGGATAAGTGGTTCTCCTTGGTCCACGTTGTTCTTGGCATGTGCAAACAACCTAGGCAGCTCAGAATCCTTCTAGGTTAGTCAACCTCTTCAGTCAAGTCATTTTCCAGCTTCCTTTGTCCGAGGTTCGACACTCTAGGAGCTTGGGAACTGACTTCTGGACAGCGACAGGTTCCATGTCCTGTCGCTTTCACCTTTCTCTGTCCGAGGTTCGGCGTTCTAGGTGTCTTGGAGTCTTGCTCTTGGATGGTGGTAGGCTTTTGGAAGCTTCTCTCAAGTCGCTTTCACCTCCTTTTGTCCGAGGTTTGGTGTTCCCAGATTTCTCGGGAAACGCAAAGTCACATGTTGCATTTCTGGGCACACCTGGGTTCCTCTGGATTTCTTCCTTTGTCTTGTTCCTTTGGTTCTCTTGTCCTGTTTGGCTTTCTTGCCTTCGGTATATTCCTGTGGTTCCTTAAAACACATCTTTGAGATAAAACATTAGTATCATAATATTTGTCATCTTCAAAAGTAGAGAAACTGAGGAAATGAACTCTCAGGGGAACTGAAGTTCCAGAGTTCCGTTTCCTAACAGAAACCTAAAATAAGTTGCACATCAGAATTGAATGTATCACAAAAGACAAAAGATGCAATCAAGAGAGTAATATTTTCATTCTTAGATTTCAAGGTTCGTTGAATGGTTTGCAAGCATCTTCTGGTGTGAGGCACTCTATGGATTGAAAATTAAAGATTGAAATCAGGGTTTTGATTGAAGATAAGGAAAAATGAGATTCGGGGGTAATCGGGGGCAAAAGATCGATGCCAGATCTAGGATTCAGTAAAACCTTGTTGTTTCCTCAACGTTAATGATGCATGGATCAAAGCTTTTGGTATGTCTCTACTAATATTGATCTCCCCAACCTTAGTGGACTGATATTCAATGGTTTTAACTTGGATCATACGTTTCGTCTGTTGAAAAGGAAGATTTCATTCCACAGTTTCTTCGTCCAAGAGTAATAGAGATCAAATTACTACTAGAGTCACCAACATGAAGAACGAGCAATAAACATGAGATCAACACAGAAAAACCATCTAAAAAGGCACACAATTGGCTGGATAACTACGAAAGAGATTGGTTTTCAAGGTGTCGAGCATAAAGTCAGACAACAATTGTTAGAATATATTGTCAATCGAGTCATTGATTCTAAGAGTAAAAAGAAAATAAAGCACTTGCTCAAAGATATCATACAAATGAGGCTAACAACTAGCCATCAAAGAAGAAAAGAAAGAGACAAAAAGGACTCAATAAGTGCACCAGAAACTCCAAGTCTAGCGCACAACCCACCTTCGTCAGAGTCTCGCACCACCTCTTCGCCCACTAACCTCCACCCTCTCCCTAGGCCACGAAGTAACCAGCATTATCGGAAGATGGAACGCCATCAACGCCACACATAGGACCCATCTCGGTTTCGTAGTGTTTCATTTCAAATTTCAGATGAAAAGAGATGAAACTCAAGTAATCAATTTATTCATGAACATTTTCAAGGCATGGAAAAACCAACAAAACCAAAGATTTTTTAAAGCAAGACGAAAGATTAGGTTGAGGATTACAATGAAAGTTGCAAAGATTCATATCTATGAAAAAAAATTGGTGAGATTGAGATTGTGGCGCTTGTTAGATGTTAGGGTTTCTTTTGGAGGGGGAGGGGCTCGAGACCATTTTCGAGGTCAAAGGTATAATTCGGCTAAATATTACATAAGTTTTATTGACAAGGATCAACCTAGAGCATCTTTTTAGAAGAAAATCTAAAAGTCTATGTAGATCCAACATCGAGGGTGAATGGCTTAGGGATAAAAAAAATTCTTTACGGACATGATTGATTCCATGAAGTACTAAGGATCAAGAAGAATGTAAACAACAATCATCTGATTCTCGATCTATCACGGGCACGCCCAATTAGTCTTATTCCAAAGCGTTTAGATTCTAAGATGCTTTAGTCTTTTAAGATTTGTTTTTCCCGCATTTTCACTTCCCAAACTTATCGGTTTTGCTTGTTCGTTATTAAGGGCTCGTTTGGTAGCAATACCATTCCGTGAGTATATATATGAGTAATAGTTTTGAAATACTCATTCCGTGAGAGATATCAAAATAACACTCTGATATCATTCAAACTCATATTATGATATTCATACCCGATACCAAACATCAAATGCCAGTTTGATATTGTATCATGATTATATCGAACGTATATATGGGTATGAATGATATCCATACTCTCACCTTTGATATCGTGATATCAATAACAAACAAGCCCTTAGTGATATTGTGTTAAGAAATGATGTTGCCTTTGCATATTTTTATATTTTTCCAGACATTTACTTATAATGATAAAATTTTCATAGCATAGGTGTAAAAAGTATTCTATACCTTCAACAAAGTAAAAAGAATAGACATGTTATTTCACATTGTATTGTTTCCAAAGCTTTTATTCTTATATCTTTTTTCAAAAAATATGTACTTTTATTTTTCATCTTCTTCCCCGCATATCTCATTCAATTTTTGGTTATTTTTCAAAAACAAATGTACATATGTAGTTTTGAAATTAAAATTGAAAAAATGTTAAAGGTTGTACCAGATGATGAGGTGGGACAACGGGGGGCGGAGTACATGTGAGCGTTGGGTCGCCGGTGGTGCAGCGGTGAGGAAGACGCCGACACCAACCACACCTCTGTTTCGAAGGCCGACGAGGTCGTAAAGGGAGCTGTGGAAGGAGAGCTGGAGTGGGAACAAGAATGGTTGGTCTCGTCGGAGGATGTGGTGACGGCGGCCGCGCAGAGGGTGACAGATGTGGCTGACACATGCATCGAATTTCGGGGAGAGACTCGATAGAAATTGCTTTGTTTCACTATTTGAGGAAAATTACTCATGGATGTGCATAATGAAAATAAGAGAAGTAGAGACATCAGAAGTGAAAGAGATGAGTAAAGAGTCAGAAAGGGCAGAGAAGTGGGAGCCATATGAGAACAGAGGAAAGAGAAATAAAAAGGGTTACTTAAATAATAAAAAAGAAAAGACTAAAACACACATGCATTAAATTAATATATATTTTATTACTATTTTTTTATAATTTAAAATACCACATGTTTTTTTATTAATTGGATATAAAATTTACACCTGATTTACGTACCAAGGTCCATAAAAATGTACAAAGTCAAATCGGAATTGTTAAACTCATTATGTATCTTTTCAATTTCATTTTTTTAACTGCAAAATATCTGGTCAGATCACATTATTGAATTTCGTGTAACCAATATGACCATATTGGAATATGTTTAGTAGAAAAGACTCGTTCCACTTGCCGGTGCGAGTTAAAATTCAATTGACTTAGTCCAGAATTGGTAAAATCTGTTATAAGTGTGAGTGCGGTTCCGGTGCGGAACACTCTTTCCGTGCGGACGTGCGGACATACATTATATGGCTTTATTTGTACACTTTAGAGTCTTATTTGTACACTTTTGCAAAAATTTTGAAAAATACTTGAAAAACAATTTGTAAAAGATTTTTTTTTTTGAAAAAGTGCACAAATAAGACATTAAAGTGCACAAATAAGGCCCTAAAGTGCATGCTCCGCACGTCCGCACGGGAAGAGTACTCCGCATATGATCCAAACTCTCTGTTATAAACTAAGAGAAAGCAAATAAAATTGAGAGAAGAGAGTAAAGAGAGTAAACTTGTGTATTATTAGATCTCCAATGAGGATATATATAGGGTTTACAATGCTTGGCCCATAAGCCAACTCTAGGGTTTACATGGGCTTTATCTTATATACATCCAAATACATAATATTATAACACTCCCCCTTGGATGTACATCACTAATTGCCTCGTTAAAAACCTTGTCTGGAAAAACCCAATGAGATAAAAACCAAGACTAAGGGAAAAAGAGTGCAGTTGTAATTCTCCCCCTCAATTTAACATTGCTTGACTGAATCGGCTGAACTGGTCCTCCTTTCGACTCAAAGCTCATAAGTGTAGATAGATATCGTCAATATGTAAGTGATTGAGTGTGGAGTGATGCATGACCTTCATATATCTCCATTTGCACATAAATCTCGATTCTTCAAGAACTTGCATGTACATATCTGTATCAAAAATATAAATACAAACCAATACAGATAACCATTTCCAAATTAATGATTTACATATGTAACTGGTCCAAAACATATCACTTTTAATATAAAAAATTTAACTTTGCTTGAATCGCCTTTCTAAGCTCTACCAATCATCATTGTCGGCGTATTTCCATTGATCAAGAATCATTAACCTTCTCGTATGTCACTTCTGGTGCAAATACTTATTCAAACAACATCATTCAGGATAAGCGCATTTCGAGTCCTTCCGAAATGGATTTAACAAAAATTTCGTACTTGTCCTTTAAAGTCCTTGTTTATGATGTGTAATCTGAGATACGATTTTCTTGAAGAACTTATCTCAAGAAACGTCACGTGTCAACAATTAACAGCTTGTTAAGCTGCAATATATCATTCCTCTTCAGAAAAAATGAGCTTTAGATATAGTCTAATAGTCTCCCACGCTTCTAGCGTAATTAAGACTCCCTTGTAGTGAATTGGTCTGGAGTTACTATAAGAACCTCCAAATGAGCTAGGCATTTCAGTTGGTATATGTGACTCCGTCACTTTCTTGGCTTTTAGTAAATACAATTTATAGCGTCCTAGCTATATCATCATGTATACGATCCGCTGAACTTCTGGTTCATGTTCGTTTAACCAACGATATAAAATTATCGAGAATTTGCATTCCTTGCAATTTCTTATACATATTAGTCTCATGATAATCTTGATACCGAGCGATCACCCAATATAAGCTCTAGGTATTCAATAATCTATAGGGACTCCTGCCCTCGTAGAATCCCAACTTTCCTTGTGACATTAATTTAGTTCATTTAGGGTGAGAATTGGACGTACACCGCATATCTATATACTTTCAGTTCTCTTCTGGAGATAAGTTTCAATTAGGGGAATATATCATGGTCAGTCAAAGTCAAACTTAATTCTCAACATTCAAATTTTATATGACCCCTTATGGTCAACGATTCTTCTAGATTGTTTCATGTATTAGCTTTAACTCAGCTATGATTGATGACCATAAAAATAACGACTGTATCATGTCGTCCTATTAAATAGTGTGAGCTACCCAATGCTCGACCGTTACACTACATGATTGATTTATTTCTCCCACTTTATGTTTTGTGTGACCAATGTGTTGATGTATCTATCAACATCATAAAATATATGAACAATTAACATTGGTCCATATGACGGTGTTATTAGTCCTCATATGTATTCTTGAATATGTCAAGAAACATGGAGACTATGCATTTACTCTTTACATAATCGACATTGTTATCAAGAAAACAAGTCGTGTATTTACGATCACTCTAAGACAAGGACTCCATGTCCTAGGATCCTCCGGTCCTTTAGTAGGTGTTTGAGTGAATTTATAATGATCCTGCACATCATTACTTCACTTAGGTGATCGAATTCAAATTTTTTTTTTTGCCACAAAGAAATATTTTTGCCATCAACTAACTTCTGGTTAGAAATATTATATGATTCAATGGGTTGTCATATATACCTAGTGTGCGAAGTTTCCTATGGACTTTTAGATAGATATTCTATATTTTCCTCATTCATGATTTCTGCATGATAACCAATTTGTCGAATATCTTTTCAAACGATCAACAAGTTTGTCCTGAACTTGTAAACATAGAGTGTTACTCATTTAATATATTGTTCTTTCCAATAACAAGATAGACCTCTTCTGGAGTCATAAAATGAGACGCTCTTTCTAAACCTTATATTTCACACTTGGTTTTTGTCATTTTGCAGGATAAAGAAACTTCTGGTTTACCAAAATGGTATAAGTAATAATGACATTATCGACAATAGTTTCCACCATTGAAATTTCCATATGGGTGATCCTTTAATATTTGGGATATCATCAACTCAAAATTAGATAAATCATTACCATGATTTATAACTTTCGAATAAAAATAGATGTCTTAAAATATGTACTACTACCATAGTACAAAATTGACAGATGATCATGAAAACTCTTCGGGAGTATATAGTGATCTCTACATTGTCAAAATATTGAGTCTTAATACTCTCATAGAGTTGTTGATGGTATGGTATAACCATTAGTTTAGCACAATTTCACAGAAATTCCAAGTGCTAATTCTTATCCCAAATTCGTTTAGCTAAATGAATTTTAACACTTAAACCACGTGTCAAATTGTTTCTTCTGGAAACCTTTTAAAAATTTGGCGTTGCAATAATAGCAACTATTCCAAAATAAATTAGAGAAGTAAAATACTATTAAAAGAAGATAAATTCATCATTCTTTCATTTCGAGGAATCATGTCACTTTAGGGACAATTTGATTTTATGTGTGCATCCACTCTCAAGGATGAAATTATTATTTTACTGTAAATACATAACATATGCAAAAGTAAATATAATTAATGAAACAACAATAAAAAATAACACAAACACCATTACTTAAATAGAGAGGATCATTGTCAACTTCGGATGACAAGAAATCAAACACCAGAATAATTGACCCTTTTTATAACCTACCACAAGAGGTTATTTCTAATATATCCTTGTATTATCTACTTCAGGAGATGATATTTTCTTTATTTATTCGCTACAAGGAGTAATATGGTTTATTGTATCGTCTACTTCGGGAGATTTTGGATTTGTCTATACCTAGACAAATATTATGTGTGCATCCACTTCAAGGGATGTCAAATTTCAATAGTATAAGAATAAAATAAAAGAACGTAAAAATAAATATGCAACTGAAAGTAAACAAGTTAACAAATAAAATGAATAAGCAATTAGATTTTTAATATGTCATCCGTTTCGAGGAATGAAATCCATCACACTACTGGGTGATATAATCCTTATAAACACATCATCTTCAGGGATGAATCCATTTATCATTTACTTTGTAAATACATCCTATTTAGAATAAACATATCCTTTTCGAGAAATAAAATTATCGCTTCAGGGACATGGATTGAAAGTTATCACTTCAGGGATTGAAACTATCGTTTCGAAAACTATCACTTCAGGGATTGAAAACCATCGTTTCAAAAATCATTGCTTCAGGGATTAAAAGGAGATGGATTGAAAATTATCGTTTCAGGGATTGAAAACTATCGTTTCGAAACTATCGCTTCAGGGATTAAAATTTATCGCTTCAGGGATTGAAATTTATCGCTTCAGGGATACTAAAAGGTCCAAGACTAAATAATTATCACTTCAGGGATTCGAATTTATCACTTCAGGGATTGAAAAATTATCACTTCAGGGATTGAAAATTATCACTTCAGGGATTGAAAACTATTACTTCAGGGATTGAAAATTATCACTTCAGGGATTGAAAAACTATCACTTTACGGATTGAAAATTATCACTTCAGGGATTATGGCATATATATATATATAAAGTAAGCAACAGTACGTATGGCTATATATATGTTAAGTAAGTAGCAATGTACGTATGGCATATATATATATATATATGTATATAAAGTAAGCAACAGTGTAGTACGTATGGCATATATATATACGTATATAAAGTAAGCAAAAGTGTACATATGACATATATATCACTTCAGGGATTGAAAATCACTTCGGGTATTGAAAATTATCACTTCGGAGATTAAAAATTATATCACTTCAGGGATTGAAAATTATATCGCTTCAGGGATTGAAAATTATCGCTTCAGGGATTTGAAAATTATCTTATCGCTTCAGAGATTGAAAATTATCTTATCGCTTCAGGGATTGAAAATTATCTTATCGCTTTAGGGATTGAAAATTATATCACTTCAGGGATTGGAAATTATATCACTTCAGGGATTGAAAATTATATCGCTTAAGGGATTAAAAATTATCTTATCGCTTCAGGGATTGGAAATTATCGCTTTAGGGATTGAAAATTATCGCTTCAGGGATTGGAAATTATCGCTTCAGGGATTACTAATAAAGTAATACAATAAGAAGAAAAATGAAAAGAAAGTAATATGATAGCATGCGTAATGTAAAAATCAGTAAGAAGAAGAAAGAAAGCTTGATTAAGGCTAACAACATATTAGAAGTTAATGATGGTGGAAGAAGTTATTTAATTCTATATATATGTACGTATGAGAGGGATTGGGTAAGGAATGTGAATGGTCGTACGGGAGAAAGAAAAACAAGTTAAGAAAAATTACCTTGAGTCTTGAGCAGTCGTGCTGATAACGTGTTATAAACTAAGAGAAAGCAAATAAAGTTGAGAGAAGAGAAGAGAGTAAAGAGAGAGTAAACTTGTGTATTATTAGATCTCCAATGAGGATATATATAGGGTTTACAATGCTTGGCCCATAAGCCAACTCTAGGGTTTACATGGGCTTTATCTTATGTACATCCAAATACATAATATTATAACAAAATCTACTATTATTAATAATGAGTTATAATTTTTTCATTTTTAATTTTTTTCTATGATTCATCTTTATATACTAGAGTCTAGTCCATGGAGTTCTTTTAAATAAAACTTCACCGAAAATTGACCCGTGAGCTCCAACACAACTTTATGTAATTTTTCCATAAAGCTTGAAGATAGAAGTTAATTTCTTAACATACCAACTCACAAATAAAATACTTGAAATTCACAAAATTAAACCAAGATTTATCAGTATTAAATATACGAATCTATGCACAAACATTAAAGTATTGCTTATTCTTACCTATGTTCCACCAAATGAATCTGGTAAACATGAATTCTGAGAAAATATTATTTTATTTATCAAAAACAGCGCATATCCCTGTATTGTGATGGGAGATCTTAATGAAATACAAGATCCTACCGAAAAACTTAGGGGGTTCTACCACACCTCTAACAAAATTCGCTAGATTAAGACATTTTAAAAATGAATGCGAATTATTAGATATTCCATTTTAAGGGAATACCTTCACCTTGCGAAAAAAACAAAACAGAAATTAACAATATATATGAAAAACTGGATATAGCTCTTATTCACTACCATATTCTACAATGGTATCCAGATATCTGCACCAAACATTATGCCTTTATCCGTTCGGATCACTGCCCTATAACAATTGAACTAGCCTCTACTATACCTATTAAAAACCAACCCTTCAAATTTGAAAAAATTTGGATGCCTAGAAAGGATTTTAGAAATGTCGTTAAACAAGCCTGAAGAACAAATTATCATGGATCACTAGTACAAAATGGCAAGTTTATCACGGTTCAAAATGCATATATTACTACGCTTCACAACCATAGTAAATGTGGCCGCTATAAACTTGTTTACTACGGTTACATATTTACTACGGTTCACGAACCGTAGTAAATATGTAACCGTAGTAAATATACTATGATAGACGTTTAACCACGGTCGTTGTTTTACTACGGTTACAGATTTACTACGGTTCGATAACCGTAGTAAATCTGTAACCGTAGTAAAAAAGCACATTTTTCACTCCCATTAAACTCGTAGTAATAGTGACAACCGTGGTAATTTGACATGTAGTTAAATTGTCTCAACCGTAGTAAAAGGCAACGAACCGTGTTAAATGTGCACGTAGTATATTTGTTTAAACCGTAGTAAAAAGGATTGATTCCGTCGTAGTAAAATGTTTACAACCGTAGTAAAATGTCATCGTCGTTAGGTTGTTACAACCATAGTTATATTGTATGTCCCATTTATTGGGTCACTATTATAAACAATATGATGGATACATAAATTTGATCAAATTTTTATCATTTACCTACGACAAACAATTCCAATGAACATCCAACAACCATCCAAATATAATCAAACATCGTTCACAATACCGATCATGTAATAACGTACCTAGCTTGGTCATCAATTCAAAATCAGTAATGAACAAATCACTAATATCTTGTCAACTAAATAATGTTTCCTAATAATATCACTTGCACAATTTGATCAATTAAAAGATGAACCTTTGCACAAAAGTAATCCATTAATCTCGAACCTCATCTATCTTGTCCTTTGACAATGGCTTCGACCCAATCTCGAACCTCCCGTTTCAAGTATAATATTTCAGCTTCCATCTGGATCAGTTTCGCTTCTTCTTTTTCACATTTTCCAAAGTATTGAGTAATACGCACTCCTGACCCAGTTGCCCTAACACGACCAGGATGTTCTTTCTTTCCCAAAACAGAAGCTAATATGTCTTGTCGTCCAGAAAAGTTAACTTTACCTTGAGATGCTTGTTGTGATACCAATTCCTAATATCAAAACATTATATTTACTGAAGAAGATTTAACCAAGCAATACTAAAAATAAGCAACTACTGCCAAAAAACAAGTACAGCATCAACATCCATCAAAAGCAACTTAATGTAAAAATTATACATATAACAGTACATTAGAGACTTAGTTACCATTTGATCTGCTATTTTCCTAACTGATTCATCCATAATTCCATCTCTACGAGTTCTAGCCGCTAACCACAATTCATGTCGCGGTATGCTCATCGAGGATGCGGTTAAAGGAGGCCCTTGAGAACTAGTTTGTTCCTTCTGACTTTCAAAAATCTGCATCAGAAGTATTATATTTTGTTCAATATAAACAAGCAATTAAGTAAAAACAATCGCTTGCTTACCATCTAATCTGAATACATCGCAAAAAATGAAACTACAGCATCATGCATCTCAATGTGAATATTAAAAAGACATTTAATAGTCTGAGTTGAAATAAAAAATGGTCCAATATTTGAAGAAGAACAAATAAAAGAAGAAGTTTACAAGATTTTGAAGGAAGAACTTTAAAACTTATGGAGAAGTTACATCGATTATCTAAATTGCAAAATTAATTTCCATAATTTTGTTAAAATTTGACCGTGGTGGATGAATTTTTCCTTATGTCATTTGACTTCTTTTGAAGTTTTTTTTTTAATTGATACATTTTGTAGGATCATGTCATATAAGATATAATATTAATGTTACATGGTGATTGTTTATAGAATTAAAATTATGATGGACGTGATTAATGATTTAATGTTCGATATCAATTGTTAATTAGTGTACTAAAGACTAATTTAATTTCCGAGGAGCTCTAATAAACCAAAAATGGTATAAACACAATTTCTAATAGTTAAAAGTAAAAAAATACACACAAGATAATTAATAATAAATCTAAACGACCACGTCTCTAAAAAAACTTCATACTTTCATTAATATGAGCATCCTTATACTCCTTATAAATTTTATATTACTCTTAAAGGGAAAGAGAATGACAAAGAAAAACTATTATATCAACTTTTTCATATGAAATTTATATTTTTAAGTAGAAGAATAATAATATTTTTTATTATTGTTGTTATTATATATAAATATACTTAATCATTATTTTATATAAAACAGAAAAATTCAACCTTCTTTTATTTGGATATTTTTAATTTAAAAGGTTGTTATTTGATATTGTAGCATTCAATAATTATTAATTTCAATCTTAAAAATTTTAAAAATATAAGTTCAAATTAATATAAAAAAGCCGATCCCATGCATAGCACGAGCATGATTACTAGTACATATATAAGTTTAGTAGTGTTTCATCTTAATATTAATTGGCAAGAGAAAGAGTAACTTATCTACTTATATATAGAGATGTTCATTGTTCTGGAACTGCAGGTTCTAAAAAAATCATGAACCGAAACAGGAACCGATGAAGTCCGGTTTCACAGATTTTGCCGGTTTCGGATCTAGTTCTGGCCGGTTTTGAACCGGTTTCGGTTCTAAATAGGAAAAAAATAAACTTTTTTTTTGAAATAATACTTTTATAAAAATTTCAACTTAACAAATTTAAATAATAAGATGAATATAAAAAAAGAAAAGATTAACATCAATCATTTAATCTTAACATTTTTTATTATAAGATAATGGTTTAAAACTAAAAAATATATTAAGCATTTGTCTTTATACAAAACTAAAAAGAAAAATATTGGAAAATAAAGGGTTTGAACTTAATACTAAATTGCTTACGTGTCCTTTCGGGGTTAGAGGATTCAGCACTCACGTAGTTCTCTTACCTTTATAATGGAACATCACTTACCTAATCGGTTTGAAACCGGTGGTTCCGAACTAGTCTGAAACCACCAGTTTTGAACCGGTGCGAATCGTTGGTTCAACGATTCTATGAATTCATGAACCGGAACGTACCTTGATCAATTCCAGATGTTTCCGGTTCTAGGAGGTTTTGGACGGTTCTTGACCCACCGGTACAAACTAACCGTTGAACACCTTTACTTAGATACTAGGGTTGGAATATTTCTCACAATTTCTATGTGGGATTCACAATTGACTCCCAACAATCTCCCCCTCAATTGAGAATCCCGCAAACCATGTTTGGACCAAACCGAAATGTCGGCTTTAATACTACTTGATGCGGGAAGATGTTCGTATGGACCCAACCACCAACCTCAACACATAAGCGCAACAAGGTTCCATCCTGAAACAAATTGTCAATAGGAAGAGTTCACCAATCTTATATGCTAAACATTTATATTCATCTACTTCCAATGTGAGATGGACTTTACATTCTAACACACCCCCATAAGTGCATCGAGCTTGGCCTGATTGACACTTGAACAAATGGGGTGGGTGGACTTTATACAGCCAGACCCAATCAACTCAAGAAACGGAAGCAAGACCGAACTTGCTCTGATACCATGTGAAAGTTTGTGGGCCTATAGACTGGGGGTGGAGTGTACGAACGCACATGCGCGTATAAGCCTAGTGGGGTTCTATCCTAAAATCAATTGACAATATGAAGAGTAGATCATCTACTTATATATTAGGCTTGAATTTCTCACAATTCCGATGTGAGATTCACAATTGACTCCCACCAATCTCCTCATTACTTGGGAATCCCCACAAACCATGTTCAAACTCAAGCCAAACCGTCGGCTCTAATACCACTTGTTAAGGAGAGACGTATGTATGGGTCCAACCTCCAAGCTCAACACACAAGCCTTGATATATGTGGTTCCATCCTAAAATCAATTGTCAATAGGAGGAGCAGTCCATCAACCTTACATATTAAGGCATTTATATATATCCACTTCCGATTTGGGATGGACTCTGTACATTCTAACTCGCACCCGCAAGTGCAACGGGCTTGACCTGGTTAACACTTGGACAAACGGATGTGAGTGTGCTTTATATAGCGAGACCAAAACAACACAAGAATTGGACCCAAGATTGAACCTACTCGATTATAATGTGAAAGTTTGTGGGCCGATAGCATGGAGGTGAAACATACAAGTCACATGCGTGTATAAGCCCAATACATAAACCGATGTGATTATATACTAAAATCAATTGACAAAGGATGAGTAACACATCTACTTATATACTAGGCTTGAATTTCTCACAATTCCGATGTTGAATTCATAGTAATTTCCAACGTCTTTAAGAATAAGTGAATTATTATTGAAGTCAAATAGAGTATACGTGAGATTGTAAACATTAAAAGATAAGATACTCCCGACATCTACATAAATATTATAAAATTATAGATAATAATAATAATCATAAAGATATCTTAAACATTCATTCTATCAAACTTGAATATGTTGTGTGAGATAATCTCCTAATATCGAGTATAGAAATTGTGGAAATCACGTATATATACTAGATGTTCACATTAATAAGAAGACATAAACAAATATACGTGTTTTTTTACGATCAACAATTTCTTCTTTATATACAACTAATATTGTTTTGATAAAAAAAGAAACTCAAGTGGGTTGTACACTTTTAGGTGAAGCTATTGCGTTTAGAAATGACTTCATTCAAATTTGATGACTTTAATCAGAGAAAATAAAAATTAAAAGAGCGAACCTTTGCATGATAAATTTGATTCAAGCTAGAAATCTATAACTATCCTTGGAAAAGCGATATGATAAGGCAGTTGCTATATGAATGACATTTTTCGCCTATATACACGACAATTTGTACGCACAAAAATTGCGTACGCAATTTCTGTGCGTACATGTGAAAATACGTATAAATTATAAGATTATACGTATTTTATTTTTATTTTTTTAAAAAAAATATAAATCTCTACGCATTACTTTAGCGTACGCTAAAGTAATGCGTAGAGATTGGGCCAGCCCATATTAGGGCCGGCCCAACTTCTAAACGCTTGCTCCTTGGGATTTTTGGCTCCTACGCCAGAATCTGGTGTACGCCAGGTTCTGGCGCAGGATTAAAAAAATAAAAATCCTGGGCGCAACCAAGTGAACAATTTTTTTTTTTTAAATCTGCATTTGACTCTAATAATAGACGTTTTCAAGTAATCAGGGTTACATGACAATAAATTCGTTTGTATCATGAGGTTTCAATATACTTTTATTCATGTACGTTTCTCCACCAATTCGTTTGATATTAACTGTTTGTTATTATTATTCTCGAAAATCACATATAACTATGGTTATATCTTATAGTTATATCCAATTTGGTTATATCTTATAGTTATATGCTACGGTTATATTCTTTAGTTATATATTATGATTATATCCTATGGTTATATCTTATAGTTATATCATATCGTTATATCTTATAATTATATACTATGATCATATCATATATCATATAGTTATATATAATTATATGATATAACCAAATTGGATATAACTATAAGGATATAACCAAATTAGATATAACTATAAGATATAATCATAGTATATAACTATATAATATAATGTATGATATAACCATAGTATATACTATGATTATATCTTATAGTTATATCCAATTTGGTTATATTCTATAGTTATATACTATGATTATATCATCTATATTATAGTTATATAACTATATGATATAACCAAATTGGATATAAGTATACGATATAACCATAGTATATAACTATAGGATATAACCATAAGATATAACCAAATTGGATATAACTATAAGATATAACCAATTTGGATATAACTATAAGATATAACCATAAGATATAACCAAATTGGATATAACTATAAGATATAACCAAATTAGTTATATAATATGGTTATATCTTATAGTTATATCCAATTTGTTTTAATCTTATGGTTATATCCTATAGTTATATACTATGGTTATATCGTATACTTATATCCAATTTGGTTATATCATATAGTTATATAACTATAAGATAGATGATATAATCATAGTATATAACTATAGAATATAACCAAATTGGATATAACTATAAGATATAATCATAGTATATACTATGGTTATATCATACATTATATTATATAGTTATATACTATCATTATATCTTATAGTTATATCCAATTTTGTTATATCATATAGTTATATATAGCTATATGATATAAAATTAAATGTCAGAATTTGAATGAAAATCAAAAACATTATTGGAGAGAAGTATCACATATATGATATTTGGTGTGATAAATACCACTACAATTTCAGCCAATAAAGTGTCACTTGGACACTCTCAAATAACTCATTTTGTATTCTCAGCCAAAATCAATTCAAAAAGTACTTTAATGGACTCCACCTCTAACAAAACTAAATATCATTATTGTAGAATATAAATATCATAAAAGAAAAAAGAAAAAAATACTTATGATACTTAAGGAGACTATCATTAATAAAGATGCTCTAAGTTGATCTCTTAAAAAAGAAATTTTTACTCTAGAAAAAGGAATCCACATATGAAAAAATCTGACACAAAATTTATTTTCTTTTAATTATTATTAGCGAAGAAACTTACAATCTCTTCAATATGAATGGCCTAATATTCTTAGGGTGCGTTTGGATCTCCTAAAATAATACATTAAAATGCATTATCTTACATTAAATTGTCAATTTAATACAATATAATGTATTTTATTGTATTATTTTGGAAATCCAAACACACTCTTATACATTTTAATGATTTTCTTAACCGTACAAATAATACATATTTTTAGGAGATAAACCGAATAATTGACAATTTACATCGCGCAACCATTCACTCTGTCACGGGTAAACCATAAAACACTTAATATTGCATTCACAAATTGAGATATTTTAAGTTGACCTTTTTAATGTCCGCTTGAAACTAACCTAATGTGTGCCAATAAAAAAACATTTTACAGTATTTTCACACCGTTGGTGGTATGTAGCAATTAGAGGTGGGCGCAAAATTCTAGTCCAGTGAAAGCTAAAATAAAATTATTATAAAATTTTAAAATTGAACATATTAAAATATTAGAAATCTTATAAAAAATTTATTACAATAACATTTTTTGACATGTCATGTTACGAAATCTTACAATAATATTTTCAATCTTAATAGATCTCACTACTTCTTTCTCAATATAAGCAATCACACAATATATCATTCATCAAATCACATCTCCACGTTGATTGCATACTCAACCCTTCACAAGTTTCATAGCATAAAAAACTCTTTCAATAGTAGTTATTGCAGCGTATAAAAATAAAATTAACTTTACAAGAAGATAAATAAAAAAAAATAGACAAGATTCTTCCTTAACTAAAACCAATTTCTTTATAAACTCACTAATATTTTTATAAAAATACCAGTAAGCACGCTCTAGTAAAAGATTAGAATAGTCATAAAGCTTCTTAAAAAAACGGCACAAAACCGCGTAGTCACTTTTTTTTAGCCGCGCACTTCCCCATGGGCGGCTCGACATGCCGCCGAGAAAACCCGAGTTCCATGGGCGGCTCGTAGAGCCGCCCATGATGGGTTCAGTTTAGGGATTTTTTTTTGAAATAAATAAAAATGTGTTTTTAAAAACCGGTTTATTGAAACCGGGGTTGTGGGCGGCATTTCGTGCCGCCCACGAAACTGGGTCAGTGAACCGGGTTTTTTGGGGGGACAGGGTTCATAGGCGGCACTTCCTGCCGCCCAGGGTTCATGGACGGCACGTGGTGCCGCCCAGGGTTCATGGACGGCACGTGGTGCCGCCCAGTGAGTATACGTTTCACTCCCAACGGTCGATGTGGGCTGCACGTAGGGCCGCCTAGTACAGGTGTAGCCGGCTATATAAATTAGGGATGGTGGTATTGTATTGTATCCAAATCTAGAAACTCATTTTCATAATAAATGTCGTCGTCAAGCGGTTCTGGTTGGAGGGGATTGTCGGAGTCCTCTTCGAGCGCTAACACATCTGTAGATGATGAGGGTGATTTGCAGGCGCCAATTTCTCCCGAGTACTTCAAGGTATGTAATATTGTAATTTTTACTGTATAAAATAATTAGATTTTAAATGTACTTAGTCTTTGAAATGTTAAACTGTTTTGAAATAATATTTAATTGTTGATATTAGTTTTTAGAAATTTAATTATTAATTAGTCTCTAATGTGGTAATTTTTGTATATAAATAGGGTGATTCTAGTGATGATGGATTTATAGCTATCGACTTCTCATCCCATTTTACTACTACTGAGATATTTCCTAGTAAGGAAGGATTGAGAGATTGGGTGCAAAGGGTAGGTTTTAGTCTTTTTATGGTGATCACTACTAAATCATCAAATCCTAAAAAGATTATACTTCACTGTGAGAGATCCGGGTTACCTAGGTCCGGCAAGAAGAAGGTGGTAGTCGATGGTATAAAGGTCAGCCCGATACGAGTGAATAAAACTATGTCAAAAAAGAAGGGTTGTCCCTTTTTGCTGCATGGTACTTTTAGGGAAGGAAATGTTATTAGAGATCCTGGGTGGACCTTATCGGTTGTTAGTGGATCCCATAACCATATGCTTTCTACCACCTTGACCTGCCATGCATTTTCTACCCGACTTACGAAGGAGCAGCGTAGGAAAGTGATGATTGATACTGCGGCGGGTGCAAGACCCAAGGTTATTTCTACACAGCTTAGGAATGAATATTCGAGTGCAACGAGTTCGAGGAATCAGGTGTACACTATTAGGGCTAAGGAGAGGTTGAAATCCCTGGGCAATCTGAATGTGACACAATGGTCATTGGGATTTTTGAATGAGAAAGGCTATTTGTTGGACACTGCTACTAAGACGAGGGAAGATGGGAAGGAGGTTTTGGCGTGCTTGTTTATTTCTCATCCAGACGCTCGACATTTGTTGTGCATGTTTCCTAATGTCGTCATTATGGATTCGACCTACAAAACCAACAGGTAAACCTTAGTCTTTTTTTGTATTATGTGTAGATAATGGTATTTTCTGTGGGTTTTAAATTTTTTTGTTGTTGCATTTATAGGTACGGTATGCCTCTGTTCCAGATTGTTGGGTTTACTTGCACCAACTACACATATTGCATTGCTCTTGTGTTCATGGAAAGGGAGACGACAAACCACTATACATGGGCACTGAGACGATTGAAGTGGTTGTACGGGGAGAAAAATCCCGTATGCATCATGTCTGATCGAGAGCTAGGACTGATTAAGGCTGCCAAACTGGTGTTTCCGAAGGTTCGTCATCACTTGTGTCAGGTCCATGTAGACCGTAATGTGAAGGCATATGCTAAGACGATGAAGATTGACGAGAAGAAATTCTCGGGAAGTGTTCGTCGGGTGATGAGGTCTCACACAAAGGAGGAGTACAGAGAGCGGCTTGCTCACTTTAAGGGGATATGGAGTGAAGGCTTGGTGCGATATGTGGAGCAAACTTGGTTTAATGAGCATAAGAAGAAGCTGGTTGCGGCATGGTGTGATGATGTTCTCCATTTTGCCACAAGAACATCAAACAGGTAACTTTCATACAAACATTTGCAATCAAATTGGGTTATAAAATTTATTTAGTTAATTGTATACGAATATATTATTTTCAGGGTTGAGGGTCAGCACTCTATGCTTAAGGACATGATTGAGACATCCGTCGGAGGGTTCGACACACTTGTGCAGCACATCGACAATATGTTTGTTGATCAGCATCGGAAGATCCGATATGAGATGACCAAGAACTGCACTGCCTTTCCCATGGAGATAGTGAAAGGCCTTGAGTGGGTTAAGGTGTTCTTCAAGCGCATCCTTGAAAAGTGCTCTGAAAAATGCCTGAGGATGTTGTATGCCCAAGCTGTGTTAGCAAAGGAGGGGAAAATTGGGAACAAATGTGCTGATTTTTGGTGGAGGTCCACACTGGGGCTGCCTTGCCCACACACAATTAAGGTCTACGTGGAGACGGGTTATCCGTTAGTGCCTGAAGAGGTTGATATTTTCTGGAAGCAGATCCGATGGGAAGGGGTGGATGCTAAGGATCTTGATGTCGATGATGGTGTTTCACTGACAGCGGACAATGTCACGGTGGATGACTTCGTTGAAGAGTACTTATGTGGGACAGTTGAGGGATTTGATTTGAAGAAGATGGCGGAAAAGTGGCGTGAGTCAAAAGACCCTACATCGTGCGATATTCAAGACCCGCCACGTGGTGAGACCAAGAAGGGGAGGCCTAGGATGAATGCGAGAAAGACCGGTACGAAGAGGAAAATGTGTTGGGACGAGCATGTGGATGCAAACATGAAGAAGGAGAAGCAGAAGATGAAGATGGAGGATGAGGAGCTGGGAGTGGATGAGGAGGATGAGCCTGCAGAGAAAGAGACGACCAATGTGAAATCGTCCGTTGGATCCCCGGGATCGAAAGGATGCCCTTCTAGCGGACGACCTCACAGTGGAGTTTCAACAGCAAAGGGGAGTGCCACTAAACCTGCAAAGCCGAAATCTGCTTCAACCAAGTCCAAGTCGGGTTCAAACAAGCCGGTCAAGTATCTCGGCTTCAACTGGGGGCACGAGAATATTGATCATTTCATGCTCGCCTACATTTCTGGAGTTCAAAATGTCAAAGGTGATGGTCATTGTGGGTTCCGTTCTCTTGCCGTTTTGCTGTGTCGCCAAGAAGACGAGTACATTGATGTCCGGTTAGGGCTTTCGAAGCACGTCCAGGCACATGGAGCCAACTACGTAGCAATTCTTGCGGAGGAAGCGTTGACGTTGGAAGAATTTGTTAGGAAATTGAATTATATTCCTTCACCGTGCACGGCAAACTTCTGGTGTATAATGCCTATTACTGGGTTGGCGTTTGCAACGGAACACCAAGTGGTTGTTGTTGTCTTATCATGGTTCGGACCGTACACATGTCTTCCATTGTGGGCCCCCCCGGGTGCCGAGCCTCCGACAAAGGTTTATGCAATAGCACATGTAGGCAGGAGAGACCATTACGTACCGGTACGTGGAGTCCTACTCTCTCGTATTTACTTATTCTTTCATAATTTTTTTAGTAACTGTATTGTTTACGTGTACAGATTTGGCTTGTTAATGACCATTGTCCCATTCCACCGCCTCCAAGACAGTGGCGCATTTACAAGGATCCAAGTGTTGATGGATGGGATAGTCATGAGCGCTTCAAGGATAGGTTCAAGAATTATGTAGAGGAGCGAGCATATCATGGGCGACCTGACATACTTACCTAGGTTTTTTGGATTGTAACCGACTTTATATATGATATTGTATTTCCTTTTGTGTGAAAGTTTGATTGAGATTGATCGTATATTGTGTTTTTAATCATTTGTTTTTGAGAATTGAAAAAAATCGGGAAAATGCTATACGAGACAACAATATTACTAATCATTAACAAAAACACGTTCACGAAAACATTAAAGCGTACACTAGTTTAACATGAAACATAAAAAAAGCTATCTAATCCCCGTCCGAATCGGCCTCCCCGCCATCATCATAGCTGCCGTTGTCCACCACAGATTCCGGATCTTCTAAAAGACCGGGGATATGGCGTCTCGGGTGTGCAGACTCTGTGTAAATGGGAACTGGAACACCAGGTCTGTAAAGAGCCATAATTTTAGCTATCTGATCCTCGTGTACCACCTCACAGAGTCGTGGAGGATCCACGTCTGCTGGAAAGTAAAAAATCCGACCAGGGGGAACCCCGTCTCCAGGCTCGAGATGGTAAAATAACGCCAAGTACAAGAAGAAACCTAATGACAACCCCCCCTCTGCAAGCTCGAGATCCCCCATCCGCAACATGCGGACCTCGCCACCTTCGTAGCCATGAAAAAACATGTCCATTCCACTTCGTTGGCGTATCATTCGATTGTAGGTGATTCGCCCATTTTCGTAAACTTCGAGAACCAAAGGCGCCATTACCTTAAATAGAACCGAAGAAAAGTTTGTGAGGAGTGGAAATTGTGTGTGGGGCCGTATTTATAGGCTAAAATAGAACCGTTGTGGGCGACCCACAGAGCAGCCCATGAGGGTACTGGGCGGCACACAGTGCCGCCCATAGGCATCTTGGGCGGCACACAGTGCCGCCCATATCATTTCATCACCACAACTCCGCTGTGCCGCCCAAGATGCCTATAAATAGGCCATACGGGGTCCCCTTTCTACCAAGCTTGTCTCACCCAAAGAGGCAAGCTTTCACATCCAAGAGGAAGGGATGTGTTTGATCGCGGTAAGAAAAATAAATATATGTATTTTATTGATTATTTACGCTATTAGGTTGTAGTATTCGTTGGAATCTAATTAAATAATATTTTATTTCAGATACAAGAATTCAATATCGTGGGTTTCGTCGTCTAGCATTTTCAGAACTTCAGTCCCGGAGGAACACACTCAACCGCCTTTTCCACCTTCACTAGTGAGCTTAAACCGAACTGTCTTGTATTCATTGTAGACTCACGTCATGTTGTGATCATTTCTAACAGTGCGTTAAGATGGATGCGATTGCCTTGTGGTCATTATCCTCTTGACCGAGTCAAGAGTCCTAGGACGAACCTCCTTCGGCCATGTCGTGCATGTTGAGCTGCTCTTTTTTCCTCGCTGCAGCACAGAAAAACATGGGATCTTCAAATTTCGGTATTTGTAGGATTTCAAGTTTTTCTGTGATGCAGCAAGAAAAAAAGAGCAGATCAGCATGAACGACATGGCCCAAGGAGGTTCGTCCTAGGACTCTTGACTCGGTCAAGAGGATAATGTCCACAAGGCAATCGCATCCATTTTAACGCACTGTTGAAAATGACCACAACATGACGTGAGTCTACAATGAATACAAGACAGTTCGGTTTAAGCTCACTAGTGAAGGTGGAAAAGGCGGTTGTTTGTGTTCCTCTTGACCAAGTCAAGAGTCCTAGGACGAACCTCCTTGGGCCATGGCGTACATGCTGATCTGCTCTTTTTTCCTGGCTGCAGCACAGAAAAACATGGGATCTCCATATTTCAGTATTTGTAGGATTTTAAGTTTTTATGTGATGCAGCTAGGAGAAGGAGCATATCAGCATGAACGCCGTGGTCCTAGGAGGTTCATCCTGGGCTCTTGAGTGAATGTATATGTATAGTGCAAGAGTTGTGTATGTCATTTGTTCCAGTGTGTATGTATTTTTTTTAAGTGTGTAAGCCATCAGTGAATGTATATGTGTTTTTAGAATTTGTACGTGTTTTTAGTATGTGTATGTAATTTAAGCCATCGGTGAATGTATATGTGTTTTTAGAATTTGTACGTGTTTTTAGTATGTGTATGTAATTTAAGAATATACATGTGTTTTTTAGAAATAACGCACGGAAATCCAACAAACCAATAAGCAAAGAACTAAAACTAGAAACGACGGAACAAATATCTAAATACGAAACCAATAAAGCCAAAAGTCATACTTAATTTACTGGAATTTCAATCCCCAAAAACGTAGAAACACAAAAGTCAAAAGTCATACTACGAACTCTCCGTCTCACTATCAGATGAGTCATCTAGATGTGGAGTGGAAGCACTAGCTAAGGACACACCCGAACCCACGCCCGGTGCCCATACTGGAGGAACATAAGAGGTCGGCTGAGACGATGCCTGCTGAGCTGCTGCACGCTCTTTCGCCATCCTAGATGATTCGGCTCTCTCAAATATAGTAGCGTCTGCACTATATACATGGGAAGGCATCTGTGAAGCCCGTACAAGCGGTGGAGCTACAGGAATGACGTCACTGAAAAGATGTCATGCAAATGCTAAAAGTGCTCCCTATACCCTAAACAACCTCCTCCAGACATAAGCTCCTGAAGATAGGCCTGGCTCATCGCATGACGCTGCAAATGAAAACAAACACTTTAAAAACATAGACTTTCATAAAATAATTTAAAAGAATAAAATGGGAAAAAAACATACCCTTTGCAAGTTGATAGCCGGAGGTGGTCCTCTACTGATACGAGGCTGGACTGGCGCATGCGGACTCACATAAGGATGCGACACCTGTAGATACCAGTCCAGGTACGCGTCGTGGACATCCCAAGCCATCGTCGCAGGAGGACTCGCCAAGATGTGGGGGCAAAGATGATGCTCATGCTGGTCCCACCTGTGCCAACGCGGGTCAAAGTGCAACTGGTATCGCCTCATCCCCTTGAAATCAGGAGGACGAACTGCAACCAGAGGCTCAATGATATCCATCGGCCTGCTCTGTCGATAACCGAACTGGCGTGTAAGCCGATCTGGCATGTATGGCTCCTCTACACCGAGAAAACGAATAATCCCTCGATAAGTGGAGGACCTGTGACGACCTCAAAAATCAAGACCCTCGTACGGTATCCACCGTATCTGCAATTAACAAAACACGATGGACCATAAATTAATTCATTAAGCTATCTTACTGTAAATTAAAATTGAAAAACAATACGTACATCCTCTGGCCTATACTCGTCCAGAATTCGTCTGTAGTGTGACTGGTCACGGGAGGACCGGAGAGGTGTCCGGCCAATGCAGTATCGTCCAGCGCGTCGGAGGTCGTCGTCCGCACCTTCCTTGAGGTTAGGGTTGCCCGGAAAGTATACAAAGTACGTCCAAATCCAAACCTGCGTACAGAGAAAGAAAACCATTAGTTATAAACAATTCAATAATGTATATTAATAATCTAAATTATAATTTAACTATATTAAAGGACTACCTCCAAAAGACGTGCGCAGCCGGCGAACTGTGCAGCTCCGCACCGAGAACCCTCTCCGAGGTTCCTATAAAGGAGAGCCAGAACCCCGGTACCCCAAGCAGTATGAACAACACGCTCCCAGTCCACAAAAAGAGGTAGCAGTGTGGTCTTCAGCTCGTTCGTTGACTTGTCAACGAAGACGCTAGCCGACATGGCGTGCCATAAGAAATCGGCTGCTATATCCTCTGGGTAGGCACCCTCCTCAATCATCCGCATCACATGCCTCCCAAGCTGGAATTGCTTGACCCAACCCTTCCTAAGGTCGCGGACCATGTCAGCATCATCTTCATCATAGCTGTAGTCCGAATCTATCCCAAACAAATAGCCGAACAAAGCCTCACACTCCGCCATCTCCCTATCATGACCGGTCCATGGTGACGTCACCTCAAATCCCTCGATCGGCAGCCCTAAAATCATCAGCACGTCATGTAGAGTAGGAGCTATCTCGCCCCAAGGAAAGTGAAAGGTGTTCGTCTCTGGATGCCATCTCTCAACGAATGCTGAAATGAGGTTGTGATCAACATTGCCGAACTGCAAATCAAGTAAACTTGTCAACCCCGTCTGCTGCGCAATCCAAAACCAGGAACCCTCCACAGGGACCCCTCTAGGAATACGATCCCTCCAAAATGCAAACTGCATAGGGCGTGTCTGAACCCTCAAACTCCTAACAACGTCCTCGGGTGGGTCCAACGACGCCTTCGTCCATATCAGCTCTGCAATGTGCGTATCAAAGTTCCTCAACAAAGATACAAGCTGCTCAGCTGGCTCATGCGGAGATGGGGCCTGTGTGGCTGGCTCAGACTGAGACGGGGCATGCTGAGATGGCTCATGATGTGGAGATGGGGTATGCTGAGATGGACATGGGCCATACTGAGTCTCTTGTGTGGCTGGCTCAGGCTGAGACGGGACCTGCTGAGATGCCTCACACGGAGATGGGACATGCTGCTCATGTGACTCCTCCAGAGATAGCCGCTGCTGAGGTGAGTCATCAAGATGTGGATCCTCCTGATGTGACTGCTGAGGTGGGTCCTCCATAATCACGTCCTCAACTGAGCGGACGGGACCAACATCGTCCTCACTAGCGCCCTCACTATCGGCCTCACTATGGCCCTGCAATACACCGCCAACCCTCCTCTTGCGAGCAGATGCAGTAGTAGGGCGACTATCTCGATCGGACCGTGCGATCTTATCCAAAACTTCCTATTTTCGCATAAAAAATATAGAAAATTGTTTTCTTACAAACAAAATCAATATATTAAAATTTTCATAACAATGACATATTTAATATTACAGTATAATTATCGCGATTTACCTATACTATTTTTTATAATGATTAAATACAATAAAAACCAAATTTACAAATATAACTATATTCATTTTACCCACTATAACCTATTTACATATGTCCAAATATTATTTTCTTACAAACAAAATAATATATTAAATTTTCATTACAATGATATATTTAATATTATTTAACACTATAATTGAGTCTATTACCTATACTATTTTTTATCAGATAATGATTTAATAATCTAAAATCCAAGTATATATAAATCTACAAGTGCAGTAACAATTTAATTAAATAAATTAGATTTAACGATTACAAATTTAAAAAATACCATACCTTTTCAGTTGGCCTCCGTTCATATTTTCGCTTTTGGCGAACGAGAATTTCACCCAAGTCTGACATAGCTTGATGAGCAACCGCGCACGCGACGTCAAAGGCATTCTCCGCCGCAATATCGCCCTCCTCGCCCAAAAACCCCCCAATATCGCCCTCCTCGACATCGGTTATGGGCGGCACCACGAGCGGCCCAGATTCCTCCATAGTGGGCGGCACGCTGTGCAGCCCAGCCTCGCCTCCCTCCTCGGCCCCCGCTTCGCCTCCTTCCTCTGCCAGCCTCGCTTCCTCCACCGCGTCCCTTGCTTCAGCCGCCTCCTCCGCCGCGTCGCCACCCCTCTCCCCCAGCCTCGCCTCCTCCAACGCCTCGTCGCTGCTGCCCCCCGTCAAACAGAGATTGGCCGCCGACGCCGCCGCCGCCAACGTCGAATCGGCCGTCGATTCTGGTACATCGCCGCCGTCTCCGCCAAGAACTCCTGCCGCAGCCATCTGATTTTCCGTCCGTTCTTCCTCCGCCAAGAACTCCCATATGTCGTCAATCGAAAATTCGCCACCGGGATCCATTTTCGCTCTCGAACTCTGGAAATCGCGATCGGAGAAGACGACCCTGGGCGGCTTTTAATAACGCCGAGAAGACGACCCTGGGCGGCAAGCTGTGCCGCCCACGTTTCAATTTCAAATTCGCCCTTTGGCGGGAAGCTGTGCCGCCCACAATTTTGGGTTTACACTTGGCGGCTTACCGTGCCGCCGATTTTTAACCCGGTTTCCAGAAAATCATATTTTTAATTTTAAAATAAATAAATTAAATTACAAAACCGGGTTCTATAAAAACCTAAAAATCTGGGCGGCAATATGTGTCGCCCAGGTACAATTCGGGTTCATAAAAAAACCGGTTTGAATGGGCGGCATTAGGTGTCGCCCATGTGCAAACCGGGTTTTTGGAAGGGTATTCTGGGCGGCATGTAGAGCCGCCCAGGAGGAAGTGCGCAGCTAAAAAAAATCGACTGCGCGGTTTATCGGCCTAAAAAAATTAGAAAAAAACATATTTTTTAAATTTTTTTTATTTTATTTTTAATTTATAAATCCCACCTAGTGGTTTGGCCACCGGTAGCAATTGACTTGACAATTGACAGGATTTCAATATTCCACTAGAAAGAAGAAACCACCAAAGAGGCCGGTGGGCCAAATCATGTGGTTCACAACATCATATACTTAACTCATCAATCATCATCCAGATTTCTATGATTAAAAAGAGAACTACATATCAGAACTCGCATTTGTATGGGCGCTCGTAATTTATTTGAAGCCATTTTTCTTTATCACTTAAATTGTCAAGTTCACCTAAATCCTCCAATCAAAATATTGAAAATTACAACACACCCCCGGACTTTTTTCCCCTCCACTGAAAACACCCTAAAAATACATTCATCAAGCCATCACTACATTATTAATAAGCCACTCATACCACTACGTGACATAAAAAATAATTACTACATTTTTATTTATACTAATGTTTGAAAAATATTAATTAGTGAAATTATGGATCACGGCATGGGGCTCGCAAGCCTTGGCGGCAGGAGACGGCTCCGCGGTTGGGGAAGGCGGGACCGGTGTGCACACGAGCTCCGGTGGCAAATCCTTGACCCCCTTTAGATAGAATGTGTAGAAAAGCTTGAAAGGGAAGATGAGTTGTTGGAGCTTGACTTGACCACGAGCTCCATTGAAAATACCCGACCCACCCGTCACTGCTAGATACGAGTCCTCGTATGTTAGGTAAGGACCCTGGACTGCGAGGTGTCCGTAATCGCCAAAGTAGAAACTGTACATTGCCTCGTACCTGCGCATATGTATATAACTACATGTTACATATTTCTCGTCTATTTCTTAGCAAAAAGAGTGACGAATTAGAAAAGTAAATTTGATGATATTATATTTTTATTATATTATATTTTAATTGTACTTATAACGAATTTAAGTGTAGATTTTCGATATCTTTATAAGCAACGTGTCTGACTGGGTAAGTGTAGCAATGTGAGTTTTTAGTTTCAAACATCTAAGAGTATATTTAATACTCTCTTCTTATCAAAATACTTGTCTTTCTTACCTTAATTTTTTGTCTCAATATACTTGTCCCTTTAGTATATTTTACATATATGTTCTTATATTTTTTAACACTTCTTAATAAATGAGAGACTTTTTTTAGTAATTGAATTGGAAAAGTAATAAAATAAAGTAATAAATAGGAATATATTTGTACATTTCATACTCTCCTTATTATATGTGCAATTGTCCAAAAGACAAGTATTTTGATACGGAAGTAATAGTGGTTTTCCTAGTATTTGAGGTTACTTTAAAAAGGAAAAACGAAAAATCACATCATTAAAATTTCAAAGTAGAGTAGAATCTCCAAGAGATTGCTTTATTGATTCACTATAAGTTTGTGATATTTTTTTTAGTTGTATAAGATACTCTTGTAGAGTATCACCATTAAAAATGGTCTAATTTTCTTATAAATGTTAACTTCATTTTTTTTTGAAAACTTAAGTCAAAATACAAAATTAAGAACATAATTTTCCAATAAAATAAAAATGAATTCAAAGAAGTTCCGATCGTCAAGGATTCCGAGTTCCAACTATAAGTAACGGTGTGATTAAATTAAGCACACTTTTCCTTTAAAAAAAAGTAAAAAAAAAAACACACACTTTAAAGTTCTAAATATAAATTGTAAAAGAAAAGATTAATTATTTTTTAGTTTGGACTAGTTAAAATCCAACGATCACATTAATTTCTGCATGGAGTATGGACCCCACTTGCACCCAGGGGCGGAGCTATTTGAGGCAAAGAGGGGGCTGTAGTCCCCGCTGAAAAAAAAACTTTTTTTTCAAAAATAAAATAAAATTTTTAAGCTTTTTTTATCCTTATTTAATCTGAAAATATAATTTCAGTTAGCCCTAATAAATTTAAGCCATAAAAATAAAATTATCTTAAATTCCCCCCTCATCTCATTTGAAAATGCAATTTCAGCCAATCCTAACCGATTTAAGTCAATCAAAAAACAATTACTTAAGTTTTTTTTCCTCATCTCATATGAAAATTACCTTAAGCTTTATAAAAAAATTAAAATTAATTTTTACAAAATAGAATTTAAGTCACGTTGGATTTAAGCCACACAATATTTTTATCGTGCAGGATTTTAGCGGCATGAGACAAAATCTTGGCTCCCCCTGTTTGCACCTAAATCTTTTCTCGTGAAATTATGGTACAACTCTGTTTACCACTTGGCTTTGTAGTTATGCTGTTTGGGTCTAGCCTGAATCTCTTGTCCCGGTTTATTTTTGATAAATCTGAATGGTTTGATATTTTTGATAAATCTGAATGGTTTGATGCAGGTCAATCTCTCTACCATATATCTACTTAGTCTAATGTCAACTAAAATTTATTTTATTAACTTTTCTAGGGTTCATTTATCTATTATAGAGTTTTATAATTCAATGGTACAAAACATGACCTTATGTTATTTTTGTTATTGTAATCACAAACTCAAGGATTTTACAGTTCACCCTTATTACTAACTACTTCTACATCTTTTTTTTTTCCCCTTCTTCTCACTTATAAAATTTGAAAACACTTCATTTTCAAGGATTAAGAAAACTAGAAAAAAATCCAATAGTCTCTAAGAGCTCAATTTAAAAATTGAAATATCCATAGATATTTGTCAAAAATTAAGCGAGTAAGGAAATTATACCGATCGCCTTTCTTTTGGGGAATGTGTTGGATGAGGACGCAGAGACCGGCAGTGATGCCGAGCCTCTTTTGGAGGTCGCCGCGGTAGAGTTTGTTGGAGAAGGGCACCAAGTCTCCAAGCGAATTCACTTCCTTGTTATTGCTCAACTTTAGATATGCTGGGCTGTTCCGATCCCTCTCATTAATCTCATACACGTACAACTCTTGCACCTTCTCTGCTCATTTTTTCATTCCACAACTCACAATTATATATGTAATAAATTGTTCATCTTATATTAGACAATAATTGAAGTTCAAATCTAATGAAACAAACAAACAAACAAAAACTATGGCTTCGTTCGTTCAGTATATCTAGCTGAAATGGGAGTTGAAGCTAAGCGAGTTGATCAAATGGAGTTGAATGACTAGTTGAAGCTAGATGCTAAAATAAGAAAAAAGTTAAATTCATTTAGTTAATCTTCAACATTCTTGGAGGTCACATTAAATAAATTAAAAACATTAAACTACGTTCATCTATTACAAGCTCCTGATTAAAAAAATTATTGAACATTCATGAAGTAAATAATAAAAAAAATAAGTTCTATTAATCTAAAAAAGCTTTCCCCAAACAGAGCCTAATATATTCAACTCTATACATCATTTTTATCCCTAATTGTTTGTAAGTGTATTTCAAAGTCGCCCCATTTATATCTTTCTAATGCTCTTTCGTTCTCTAATATAGCATGCGATCGACACTTGCATATGTATTTTATGAAATTCCGTAATATTTCTCCTCATTCAATTTAATTTGGTTTTTATAATCTTTTATTCATGTTTAACAATTTTACAAAAGAATTAAAATGGAGATAGATTTGACTCTATTTGAAAACAAATAACACTTATGAACTTTTGGTCCAATCTTATATAATAAAAAGGAAAAAAGAAGTAGAGTAGTTAATGAATTACCGGTAGAAGGTTTTGTGGAATCATCAAAAATGGCGGAGAAGGTGGCAGATTTTTGGTTGCCGTTGAAGAAGAGAGCGGAGGTGGCGAAGGCGCCTTTCTTCTGGTGGCGCAGGGTGGTCGAAGAAGAGATCAGCCTGCCACCGGCGGCCCCCGCCGTGGTGGAGACAAGGGACTTTGGGAAAGGGAGGAGCTTCATAGATGACACAATTCCAACAGAGGAAGCCATTGACGAAGAAGTATTTGATATAAATGGAGGAGATAGAATTAAAAAATATATGGAAGAGAGAATTTAGAATTAGATTGAAGTGAAGAATTAATGAGGCGAGGATGATTATAGAATGGAAGAGAAATGTACGTATTTATATTGATCCTTCATTCCTTCTTCCTTTTCCTCCCATTTCAATTTGCTGCTACTCTTTAGGGTACTTCCCCTAAAAATATTTTCTCCCCCTTCAACATCATACGTCGACCTACCACTCCAAATTAAATGGTTTCCCCACTTTATTTTTGTCCCATTAATTTTTTTCTATCTAGCCAAAAAATAAATACATTATTGATCAAATTTTGATCCCCATGCCACCTCTAGTAGTGACCGATAGGATAGTATAAATTGTGTAAGATTAATTTCACCCTTACTTGCTCCAGATCCGGTCCCAGTAAGGAGCACTCGATTTTACGGTAGATATGTAGTGAGGAGCAATATGAAATGTACGATCAAGAAAACGAATGGTTTAAATTAGATACGTAAGTTTGCAGTAGTACAATTGTTCATGTGTCGATGTATCTAGTTGTTCTATTCGTTTTTAATGAGTTGGTCATGCTGTACATGTAGATGAACCTATGTGTCACTGTATATATGAAGAAATCTGTTATGTGATCATGATCAACTTTTACTTACCATGCCAATTTGTTAAAAATTATAAAAGTATCACCTATTATTAATGGAAGTCTAATTTAAAATCATAAAGATTCACGTTGCTCATCATCGCTATTTGCCATAAAAAATTGACTCACTGAAATCATAACCCAAGTATGTATATTTTATATATAATCCGGATGTTGATATATTTGGATTATATAATACCCAAAAAATCTGAATAAATAATTTTTTGTTGGTCCATAAGGAGGGGTATACCCATTTATTCATAGAAAAGTGGCTTACATATGCTCACTAATAAGTTTATCAATGTCTAATAAATTTAAGAGACCCTCAGGCGGGGTGACAAATAACGTAAATTTCCCATCACATGTCCCACTAAACTTGGCCAACCAATCAACAACTTGATTTCCAAGACGCGGCACATAGGAGATGGTGACCTCCCAGCTAGGATCGGCAATATAGATTTTGATTCTGAGGATGTAATCCCGGTAGAGCGCTAACGGCCTAGCTGTAGCAGTAACATGCTCCAAAACCTCGATGGAATCCAACTCCACATGTAGACATTCCACCCCAACTTGTTTAGCCATTACAAGTCCATGCAGTAAACCCAGAAGTTCAGCACGAAATGGGGAATTCCCCTCAACTTTGGCCACAAATCCCTTAATGAAATTCCCATTGCTATCACGCAGCAGTCCACCCGCCCAAACTAGCGTATTTTCAGCCTGAAAAGACCCGTCACAGTTGAGCTTTGCCCAACCCGAATTCTGTCTCCTCCAGCCAGCAACTATAGCAGACCTGTTGCTTAACCCGCCACCTCTGTCAGAGGCGAGGTTCAAATACTCAGAAGCGCGATCGAGAACAAAGTGGGATCGAGGTTCCGAGACCACCAATCTAGGCGTTTTAAATTAATATGAATTAATAATTAAACTATGTGAAAAAAATAAAGCAATTAAATAACTCAGGCGTTTTAAATTTGGGTGTGAATTATTAGGTCTAGACCAAATAACATGTTAACCTTTAACCCATACCAAAATCATGGAACATCTAGTAACATGCCCGGATTATTAAAGAATTTATGTAATAGTGTATGCACAACATAAATACAATATTTGGTCTAGTAACACGCCCTTTAGGCCTTTAGCATTATATCCAGTCGGCTAATATATATGAATAAGGAAACAAAGTTATATTAACCGTTATATTTTATAAATAGGAAAGCACGTTTTAACACAAAAACTTGTAGGATTTCATTCTTACTTATCAATGGCATCACATATATATCCTTTATTTTTGAACGTGGAATGTGCATCCCACGTTCCCTAAACAACATAATTCAATATCACATATTGGAAAATAAAGCTAGCTCGGACCAGTCCTTTATTTTTAAGGCCGTTTTTTTTTTGGGTTCTCGTGACGTTCTCAAAATAATGCACCGGCTATAGTACGTAGTGTGTAAACACATAAAGAAGGAAAAAAACGCAAGAGGAACGAGTTTTGTTGAATAGTAGTTGTCATGTGGATGGAGGAGGGGTTGAAGTAAAAAGATAAGGAGGGTACGTTTTATTGTGGGTGGTGATCGATGGTGAAAGGTGGAGTGATCACCTGCGGAGAGGTCCCTTAGCATATCATGGAACACGTGGGAGCTAAAAACATGTGGTGCATATATAGTTGAGCATATATGATCCAACGATGAATAGGACGGCTCGTATTTATTGGTGACGCCGTACTCGATATATCCATCTCCATGGACGGCATGGCACGTCCACATGGTGGATTTCAACCGTTGTTTCCGGCCATGGAAAATTAATATCCATCTCCTTCAGTAATTACCCCACTTTTAGGTACTAGTATATACTTTTTGTGATTTTCTGTGAATTCCTTGTTTGTGATCAAATTGATCGATGTCATGTTTTATTTTCTTAACTTTGAATAGTGTGGACTGTGGAGATAGCATACTCCAGATTAGATGGTGATACGCTATACTTTGTAGTGCGTAACTAGGAGTTGTTACTAGTATTTGGGGTGTTATTTATATGTGTTTTAGGACATAATATAGGAGAATGGAGTTTGGAGAAGAAGTGTTGATTTGGTGGTTTTGAGTGCTTAAATGAAGACTTAAGGAGATGAAGGCGAAACCACAAGAGAAGACCGCATGCGAGAAGCTGAAGATCACTGCAGAAGCAAATCCGCGGGCGCGGAAGAGATGTCGCGGGCGCGGAACGACAACAGTAGCAGCGAGAGCATTAGAGACCAATCCGCGGGCGCAGAATTACTTCCGCGGTCGCGGCTACTGTTCACACGCGGAGCCGGGATTTTATTTCGTCCGAGACTTGTTTTTGTTTTATTCCTTTTTATTTTATTTCGTTTAATTTCCTTTTAGAAAGATTATATTTCCTATCTTAGGGAAATTAGGTTTAGGTTATTTACTTTTCTTTGTTAGCAGCCTTTCAATAATTGATTCATCACATTATCGTTCGGTTTTTCCCTTAGAGTTTTATGCTTTGAAGACTATGAAGAACTAAGCAACCTTTGCTTAGTCCAACGATTGAATCCTTCGTTTGTATTTGGTTGTGAGATTATAACTCTATTTCCTTTCCTTTGATTATATTGATTCTCTTTGTGCTTTATCCCATTGATTCTTGCTGATTTGACTAGTCTGATCATCTAGTTGATATTAGTGATTTTCTATTGCTAGGGTTTGGATATTTCTAGTTGAAATCCCTTATCTTGTGTAGCAACCACGATTTACATGAACTGGTTGTGAATGTTTATTGTGAAGAGAATTGATTACATGTCGAGTACTGACTGGTTGTTAAGTATTGCATGTATCCTGGTTAATTCCTATGCTTACTGCTGCCGTTAGATTGAATCTTGATAGTTTCTTGATTGTTTAATGATAAGTATTTTCAGGGCTAGTTGACCTGTCTATATACATAAGATCGGGACAAGAATATTCATTGGTAGGAATTGGAGATAATCTAGGATCAACCAATCAAACTGAAGTGTGGATATTTGTCTGGCTAAGTTACTTATCACCCATTGATTACATATTTTTCTTTGATTTACTTTGTTGCTTGATACAAACCAAAACTCCCCTTTGTTACTATTGGCATACAACTTTTGCACTTAGGAAGATTGCTTACCTCCATGTGGGATCGATCCTTATTTACCCTACTACATTAGCTAGGTTTTTGAGGTTTACTTTGATAGGCATCACGACTTTAGCCTCATCAAATTTGGCATCGTTGTCGGGGACCTCTCTTATAACTCTATTTCTTTGTGTTTGTTTGTGTGCCAACTATTGTGTGAACCTCTCTTATGGTCCACACCCGTGCTACTGACTCTCCAATCTTAGATCTTGATACAGAAATTGAGAGGACACTTTCCAAGAACCGAATAGCAGCCCGCACGCAACCCGAGATGGCTGAGGAAGACCAGACTTTGAGGCGGTTGACTGCACCGAATCTAGAGCAGCAGTCGCTTGCTGTGCAGTTTCCAGAGTTGGCGGATGGCGTGAACTTTGAGCTTAAATCTGGGTTGATCCATTTACTACCCCACTTCCATGGGATGAGTGGAGAAGACCCCAACAAGCATCTCTCTGAATTCCACGATGTTTGCAGCAGCATGAAGCCAAGGAACATTATTGAGGACCAGATCAAGCTGAGGTTATTTCCTTTCTCTTTGAAGGATTCGGCCAATGACCGGTTCTATTATTTGGCCCCAGGAAGCGTAGATACATGGGCGAAGATGAAGAAAGCCTTCCTGGAGAAATACTTTCCTGCAACGAAGCTCAATAGCCTGAAGAAGAACATCAATAATATTGAACAACATGCTACTGAGACGTTGTATGAGTACTATGAGAGGTTCAAGAGGTTGATATCAAGCTGTCCATACCATGGTTATTCTGACCAAGACCTCGTGCTATATTTGTATGGTGGACTTCTTGATGACGAGCGTCGGATGGTGAACGCAGTTTATGGCGGTAACATTCTCAACAAGACGCCGGCTGCAGCATTTGAGATATTCTTTGAGCTATCTAAGGGCTCAAGACAATTTAGCAAGAGAGCTAGCGCTCAAGCAGTTATGGCCGCAGACTCTCAGCCATCGTCCTCACTACTCTCTGAGATGAAGGAGATGATGAAGAGGTTTATGATGAAGGGCAACCAGCAGCAAGTCAAGTCATGTGGAATATGCTATGACATGATGCACCCCACAGATGCATGTCCAACGCTACAGGAGCCCACTGCTGAAGTGAACGCTATAGGAGGTTTCGGCCCTCCTAGACCGAGATATGACCCGTACTCCAGCACTTACAATCCAGGGTGGAGAGATCACCCTAATTTGAGGTACGGGAACCAGCATAATCCTCCTCAGGGTCGTGATGACCAGGAGTTCCACCAGAGGCCGCCCCAGTTCTTACAGCAGCAACAACAATTCCAGCAGCCTAGAGGTCAACAACAACAATTCAAAGCACAATATGACCCTAGACCTCAAGGCCAGAGCGCAAGTTCGTCTATGTCCGGTGATGACATGATCAAGTCTCTCGCTCAGAGTGTATCGACGTTGGCAAACACTATGGTCCAACAAAATCAAGATATGAAGTCTAGTATTCAGAACCTGGAGAAGCAGGTGGGGCAGATCTCTCTGGCCGTGAGCACACTGGAGGCCCGGGATTCGGGGAAACTACCATCTCAAACGATAGCAAACCCGAGAGAGAATGTATGTGCAATGACGCTAAGAAGTGGAACGCAAATAAAGGAAGTGACGGAGGCTGTAGAGAAGAAACTGCGACCGCAGGTCGAAATCCGCGACCGCGGATTGCTTACTGACAAAGAAATCTTAGGGCAACAGAACGAAAACCGCGACCGCAAAATGCAAAGCCGCGACCGCGGAAACGTCCCTGAAGACGGAACAATTTCCAAAGATTTTCCGCGACCGTGGCCTGATTTCCGCGACCGCGGAATTCCCCCAGAGACGACAGAAGGTTCTGAAGACAATCCGCGACCGCGGAATGACATCCGCAATCGCAGATTCGTCACTGGCGATCCAAAACTCTTCGATGCTGAACCGCGACCGCGGGTCCCAAACCGCGATCACGGATTACCTGTTGACGTCGAAGACGATTATGTTCGTCCATACTTTCCTCCGCTCGGTTCGCTGAAGCCACCCGCGCCCTTCCCTGAGGCACTGAAGGATACTAGAAGGTCGGAGACCGACAAAGAAATCTTTGAGACCTTCAGTAATTGCGAGGTAAACATTCCTTTGATCAAGCTGGTTAAGAGCATTCCTCGCTATGCCAAAATTTTGAAGGAATTATGTAAGATCAAGAGGAAGACAAAGGAGAAAACGAAGAAGAAGGTCCAGGTTAATGAGAATGTCTCCGCTATGCTGCAAAAGTGGATGCCCAAGAAGTGCAGTGACCCAGGCATGTTCAGTATTCCTTGCAAGATAGGTGGCACCACGTTCGATAAAGCCATGTTAGATTTGGGTGCATCTATAAATGTACTGCCTCTCTCGCTGTATGAATCTTTGGGGCTTGGACCATTGCATGAGACAGGGACGGTGATTCAATTGGCGGATATGTCCTATGTGTATCCCAAAGGAGTCGTGCAAGATGTTCTGGTAGAAGTCGATAAGCTGATTTTCCCTACGGATTTCTTTGTGATGGATACAGGACAAGACAAGCATACAACCCTCATGATGTTGGGTAGGCCGTTTATGAAAACGGAGAATACGAAGATTGATGTGAGTAGTGGTTCGCTCACCATGGAATTTGATGGGGGTGAGGGTGGAACACAACATTGATGATGCAAAGAGACACCCTCCTGATTGTAACCCCAAGTGTTCGGTTGGTGTGAACAACCCAAGTTGATTTGAAGGGCACCATGTCGAGCCACGACACTAACCAAGGTGCTGCTCGGGAGGCAACCCGAGGTATGTAATTCTTTTCATGTATTTTCGTTTCAAGTTTTTATTTGTGTTGTTTCGTGTTTAGACTAACCTGCAGGTAGGAGACTCAAAGCCAATTTCGAAGACGGTGTTCGTTTCGCAATAGACGCGAAACCGCGACCGCGGAACATTTTCCGTGACCGCGGTTTGTCCATTGTAAGTCCCCTCTCCTGGAAAAAAAATATGAAGATTTCCGCGACAGCGGCCTTAAAACCGCGATCGTGGCCCAACTATCCGAGTTTTACTTTGCGAGACGGTGCACATCATGCTGCCAAGAAGGAGACCATAGCCCGACATTTTATTTGGCACCGATGATGGCCCGACATTCGACAGCTGACGAGGAGGAGCTCCAGAGCCAAATGTAGATACGATGATTGATATGGAGTGACAGAGCCCACTACACGATTACACTAGGGCTCCGAATCTGTGTTCGTTGAAGGCTCGTGCAATCCCGTTTCTTTGATGTACCACTTCCCTTTACAATGGGTCTATTTGGTTGCACGTGGAGTTTGTTTGAGTAGGACCGCCGCAACACCAGCGACTTGTGTTTTCATTGATTTACCGCCAGCCCCGACGTCCACATCCAGGCCACCTCGGCGACGGTGTGAGTACTTTTCTACCTTCCCCTGTGATTCATCTTTTAGTCTTTCATTACATTGAGGACAATGCAATATTTAAGTATGGGGGAGTGATCTATATACTTGCTAGTCGTATGAGAAAGAAAAAAAATATAAAGAAAAAGTCAAAAATATGAAAAACGACATAAAAAGAAAATCCTGGGCTAAGTCGAAAACCCGAAAGGGCGGCTTAGGCAATAAGCAGGTGTCTTGGACCAACATTAGGCTGGGGTAATAAGAGGTCAAGAGTGATGTGAGTTTTGTGAGCCCATCTATAGAAAAATGAAATGAGTGGCTTGGTGAAAACCCGAAAGGGCGCCTTGGCAAAATGAGTGAAAAGAAGAAGAGTGATTATTAGGATTCCTCATTTTTCCTGGCATGGTGACATAAGAAGAGGTGATATAAGGAGGATTCGGGTAGGCCACTTTGGGAGTTATAAGAAGATAGTCTGGAGCTAGGATTATATATTTGTATTCACTCTATGGTGTTCGGGTTAAGCTTGGGGGAAGTTCTCTACTTTCCTTAAAGCTTAGTTGTGTGTTGTGCTTATTGTGTTGGTGCCTGGTAGATTCATGTTTAGGTGCAGTTCTTAGTGGAGATTGTTTTTATGTGCTTCCTGAGACCTTGAATATTTCATTGGAGGAGTAGGTTTCTATTAGCTTACTCGAGGACGAGCAAGGTTTAAGCATGAGGGAATTTGATACGCTCTACTTTATAGTGCATAACTAGGAGCTGTTACTAGTATTTGGGGTGCCATTTATGTGTGTTTAGGACACAATATAAGAGAATGGAGTTTTGGAGAAGAAGTATTGATTTGGTGGTTTTGAGTGCTTAAATAAAGACTTAAGGAGATGAAGGTGAAGCCACAAGAGAAGACCGCATGCGAGAAGCTGAAGATCGCTGCAGAAGCAAATCCGCGGGCACGGAAGAGATGCCGCGGGCGCGGAACGACAACAGTAGCAGCGAGAGCATCAGAGACCAATCCGCGGGCGCAAAATTACTTCCGCGGTCGCTGCTACTGTTCACACGTGGAGCCGAGATTTTATTTCGTCCGAGACTTGTTTTTGTTTTATTCCTTTTTATTTTATTTCGTTTAATTTCCTTTTAGAAAGATTATATTTCCTATCTTAGGGAAATTAGGTTTAGGTTATTTACTTTTCTTTGTTAGCAACCTTTCAATAATTGATTCATCACATTATCGTTCAGTTTTTCCCTTAGAGTTTTATGCTTTGAAGACTATGAAGAACTAAGCAACCTTTGCTTAGTCCGACGATTGAAGCCTTCGTTTGTATTTGGTTGTGAGATTATAACTCTATTTCCTTTCCTTTGATTATATTGATTCTCTTTGTGCTTCATCCCATTGATTCTTGCTGATTTGACTAGTCTGATCATCTAGTTGATATTAGTGATTTTCTATTGCTAGGGTTTGGATATTTCTAGCTGAAATCCCTTATCTTGTGTAGCAACCACGATTTACAAGAACTGGTTGTGAATGTTTGTTGTGAAGAGAATTGATTACATGTCGAGTACTGACTGGTTGTTAGTATTGCATGTATCCTGGTTAATTCATATGTTTACTGTTGTCGTTAGATTGAATCTTGATAGTTTCTTGATTGTTTAGTGGTAAGTATTTTCAGGGCTAGTTGACCTGTCTATATACATAAGATCGGGACATGAATATTCATTGGTAGGAATTAGAGATAATCTAGGATCAACCAATCAAACTGAAGTTTGGATATTTGTCTGGCTAAGTTACTTATCACCCATTGATTACATCGTTTGCTTTGTTTTACTTTGTTGCTTGATACAAACCAAAACCCTCCTTTGTTACTATTGACATACAACTTTTGCACTTAGGAAGATTGCTTACCTCCCTGTGGGATCGATCCTTATTTACCCTACTATATTAGTTAGGTTTTTGAGGTTTACTTTGATAGGCATCATGACTTTAGCCTCATCAAATGGTCCGGTCACCTCGATTTAACAGATATCAATTATGCCTAATGTTGTTAAAATCGCAATCTGTAAGATTTATTAACATGTATTTATAACATTTTTGGACCATATTTATCCCTACTTTTGTGCATAATCAATATATACTCATATTGTCATTTTAGGGTGTTTATATATGCTTGTTTGTTCAGATATCTACTCTCTTGTTATTTTTTGTTATGTAGGTACAATTTTGGAGTTCTTTCGAGGTCCAATGGATTCAAAACGACTGTGGTTTGAGCTAAGAAGAGCCCAAGAGTGAAGATTCAATGGGATAACGAAATTTTACAAGCCATACAAGCAAATACTACACCCATGCCGATCCAAAAAATGCAAAGAATGTCTTTCTAGAAAATGACATGGGGTGTTAGTACTGTTTGGCATGACCACGCAAAAAACCAAGAACAAAACTTTACTCTTTGATTCTGGCATGGCCAACCCATGCAATTGTTAGCCCTATTTGTTTTGGCTTTGGAAACCCTACTACCTTTTGAGGACATATATAAATATCAAAGCAAGAGACTTTTGAGTATCCATCTCTCACTATAGCCTCATTTTCTAGGGTTTAGCATTTACTCTCATTTTAAATGCAACTTTAAATTTTCATAGTTTTCACTTAGATTAGTAATTGAGTTTATATATGGTTGTTATTAGATATAAGGATCCTTTTTTGGTTGTTAAGCTCTCTTGTATTTTAAGACTTGGAAGGGGAACTAAGTCTCAACTCTTTCTCATGATTCAATGGAAGTTCAAGGATTTGGTTGAATGATAAATGCCTCTTACTCATCCTCTTTATTTCTTACTTTGTTAATCAATGTTCCCGTAATTATGATGGTTAGATTGATGTTTTGTGTCATGTTTTTTGCAAATCATTAGTGAGTAGTTTGTCATGTTAGGATTGAGAGTAGTCCAATTATGAATATGTGATGATTTAGTGAGATTTTTTCTTTGGTTGAATGAGTTTTGGTTTACTACTTAAATCTTGCACACCAAGTGTTTTTGAAATGTCTAACTAGTATTTTCTCATGTGTTAAACGTTAGATATGTATTGGAAGATTATGTTTGACATTTGAATCTCAAGATTTGAGCTAGGTCTTTTAGGACCACGAAAGTCGGCCTATATCCCTAGTGGTTTGATTTGCTAGTAAACTTTATGAGTCTAATCTTGCATTAACTACCACAGAAGTAGGAATTAAGTTTGATTAGACTAGTTTTCTTATACCTCGAAAAAAGATAAGAGATATATTAGGAAATTTGACCATTACTTGCAACCTTAGAGATTTATGTGTTTATCATTACATGATCTCATTTGTGGTGAACCCAGTTTTTAGTTTTTCATCCTTGAATTAACCCAAATCTTCATATTCTCATTTAGCTCTAGACTTTGTGTTTCTTGTTAGTTTTATTACATAAACAACTAAAACCCCACATATCTTGTTTGATCTAGATTATTGGTTTATGTAAAATTGGTGATAAACGAGTGCTCCGTTGGATTCAATATCTTTTATACTACTCGGTAGTACTGTGCACTTGCGGGTCTATCATTTTTTTTTGCGCCGTAGCCGGGGGAGCACAACTGACATTGATTAAGCATTGACTAGTGTGACTAAATCATTTATTGTTTTTTTTTATTTATGTAAAAAAACTTCTCATCACTCTCCTGTTCGTGTTCTTCTTGTAGTGATTTCTTCGTTGCATGCCCGTTACTCTAACTCTTAGGGAACATCTTGAAACTGAAACCCTGAGATTGAGAAATTGTTTCATGCAAGGAGAAAGCTACAAAATAAGCAAAGAAAACAAAATGAGTCTCACTCATCTTCAAGGCAAATTGTGGAAATTGACAACTTTGAGTTGAAACCAACCCTCTTCTTAGTTCTTACCATGGTAGAACACTACCAATTTCTGGGATCATCATCAGAGGATCTAAATCTCCATCTCTCGGTCTTCTTGGATATTTGTGACATGGTGAAATACCATGGAGTTGCCCAAGATGCCTGTAATAACCCTAGAAACTTTGAATTTTTATAAAGGACATTTATGTCAATAAAAACAAAATTTGGGGTTAAAACGTAAATACTTGAGAAATTCAGATATTGGAATGTAAAATGAAAAGTTACTTTCCACCATATTAGAGTGAGTTGAACTCCTTTTTCTGAGCTTATCCCTGCAGATTGCTAGCTGTGTTTTGGCTGACTTGTTTGTTGAAGATGCTTGTGTTTGCAAGTCCATTGCTTGTTGAGCGTGTTTCCATTTTGTTGCTCAACTATTCTGAACGCCTATCTCCCGATTAAGTCGGTGATTTTTGTACATGTTTTATACATGCAATATATTTACCTTTTCCAAAAAAAAAAAGTTACTTTAAATAGTAAGGTCCATGGTTGAGGGATTACTAAAAATAGTAACTCTATCTCTAGTATGTTTTCGAAGAAGGAAAGTCAATATTTAATCGTGTAAGATTATTTGGAGTCCGAAGATACAATATGATAACATAGACTCTTAGTGTATGATGTGAACGCGCTAAAAACATTTGAGGACATCCTTAACATTTATCCAAACAAGCCCTAGTTAGTCTTGGAATGAAATAAATCAATGTAACGGATCAAAACTCGGTGTTTTGATTAATGATGGACCATTTAGATTTAAGTTTAGAATTTTCATAGGAATTCCTGCATGAATTGTTGTGTTCGTGGCAGCTTCATAGAACATGCGTATCTTTTGTCATAAAGCTCGGATTTTGATGATTCAAGATGCGTTGGAAACTACTCAGAGATCTACAATTCTATAGTTTGCATCAAGACGTAATTTCAACATTAAGTGGTTTGAAATTATGCGCTAATATGTGTCATTAAACAGTTTTATCCTACGTTGCCCATCTTGGAATTATTAATAGAACTCTCATCCTACATCTGAAAGAGAGAAAAAGAAGGGTTGAGGTAACAACTATATATAGAGGTTTAGACACTCTCTACCATTCATCCAAAGTTCATAACTTGTAAGATGTTTCGTTATCGACGGACCAAATCTTCTTGGCGGGTCGGGCCCACAAAAGCGAAACTCTTCAAATTTGGAAATTTTGCGCTACGGCAGACCCAATATTTTGACGGGCCCACAACATCGAAATAGTTGAATTTTATGGGATTCTTCTTAGAGTTCATCATCAGTCTTCAACGTTATCTCTCCTAGGGTACGAGATGAAGCTTAGTGCTTTCTTCATAGTAGGGATGGCAATGGGGCGGGGATTCCCCATTCCCCGTGGGGAATCCCTACTACGGGGATGGGGCGCTTAAACGGGGATGGGGGCGGGATAAAAAAATTAAACCCCGAGCTGGGACGTGGAGCGGGTTAGGGATAGAGGTCCCTACCCCGTTCACAGCCCCGTCCCCAACGGGGGAACCCACGGGGATCCCCGTCGAATACATTATTTTTGTGATTTTCCTAACTTGTACCATTTAGACGTTAAACCATAAGTCTTAAACCCTTTATACCCTAAATCTTAATAATATATAAATTAAAACAAAATTTTTAAAAATTTATGTGTAGTGAAACGAGGACGGGGATCCCCGACGGGGAGCGGGGCCCCGGAAAGGACGGGGACGGGGGAAGTTTTTGATCCCCGTTTGAGGACGGGGACTGGGGCAAAAAATAGGGACGAGGACGGGGAGAGTACTCCCCACCCCGAACCCGCCCCGTTGCCATCCCTACTTCATAGTCACGTAAGTTTACGAGTTTAATACTTTTCAACTTTAGTTCTTTCAGTTATTTAAGTTCTTAAAGCATAGTTTAATTTAGGATTATGTTGGTCATATACCACGAAACCTTATTTGGTTTCGTGAGGTTTGGTGGAGCGATGGCATTGCCTCGACACTCAACAAACCAAGCTTTGTATTGGTCTAGCGTGCTTGATGGTTTGACCGTCATCACTAGGGTGGTTGCTTGTGGTGTGCTTAGAAGGGATCCATGGTGGTCTATGTGTACATGGTGTATATGTATGATCTTCATAAGTAAGGCAAGTGGCGGTTCGCTCTTGCATTTATTCCATATTTTTCTTAATTGACAATTTAATTAGATGTTTTAATTAAGTTGGGATAAATATTCTTAATTTTGTTTGATAACTTATGTGATATAATGGTGTGAAAAAATGAATAATATATTAGGTTGTATATATTGCTAGAAATGACCCTTGTATATATATTATTATAGGGTGCACGTTGAACTTTGGTGTGGACTTGTATGCTTAGTTAGCACGAGTATTCGTAGGAACACTATATACCTCGCAAAGTTTAGATGTTTCTTTATAACTTAGAATTAGGAGGATTATTGCCCTAATACTTTTGGTCATGACTGATAGGACAAAAACCTACCCACAAGCGTATGAGTTCAGTTGTAGCTTTTCAAGTGTCGTTCCCAACGAAGACTACGTAGTACCTTTTGTAAACTTAAACTGGTAAGCTAAGCCGTAAGAAAGGAAGATTTGTTTGTCTAATAACTAAGGAAATAAGAAAACAAGAAACAGAATTGCAAAAGATGGTTGTAAACAATTAGAGAGAAGATCCTAGGACCAGGGATCCCCATAACAATGTCTTGGTAAACTTATAGATATCTGCATGAAATTAGTTTGAAATTTTCTGAAGGTAAGCTATCCAATGTCTCTACTAACTCCTTTCATACAATAATAGATGTGTCTAAATTATAACTAACAATCGTTGTCGCACAAAGATAATCAAATCTAGACCCTTTGGGCACTTAGAAACTAGGATCAAACTGGGTTAACATTCGTTGTCGCGCTCCGCTAAGTCCAGGCAAACGTAGGGTTTCTATGATAGCTTAGGATTCCACAAGAGTAGTTAGGTTGATGTCGCACAAATAACACTCAAGTTTAATACCTAGTAATCTGATAAAGTAATCTCCTTTCATATTCATACCCTATCTGAGTTATCTATTAAGGTTATCTCCTTTCAGACTCAAACCTAATAGAAACCTAATCAACATTCATCAATTGCATTAAGAATTCTAGGATTGAATCAAACAAGGTTCTAGATTTCAATTCAGGCAAACATCATGTACAAGTCTACCAATCCATTGTTGGGATCACCCCAACCCTAGAATTAAGAGATTTAGCCAGACATGTTTGGAGAAACAATCAAAAACATCATCTGAACAATAGAAATCATTCAACTAGATTAGAAAAAGAGAAATACTTGATCAAATCCAGGAAAACAATCTCCAATCTTCAGAAATCTTGAAAGGAACTCCAAAAACACCTAGGGATAGAAAGAGTGGCAAGAAGAGACAGAAGAGACGTGCCAAAAAAACCCTAGAAAATATTTATACTGTCCTAAAATAAAAGGGGTTGAAAAAATAACGTTTCGGGTCCGCGGAAGGAGCGCACGGTTTGTCACAAACCGTGCCTCTTTACAGAATGTGTTTTCCTTTGTTCTGGAGGCCCGCACGGTTTGCAGCATCCGACACGGTTTGTCGCAAACCGGGCAGAACTGCGACACGATTTTGTAATCATCATAACTTTTGATTCTCTGGTCTACAAGCGCTGAAATTAGGAGGGGTTGTAGTTGACATCGTTATCTTTAATCTGGAGTTAGAATCACTCAATTCGGAGTTATGTAGCAAAAGTTATACTTCTTCAAAGACGGGACAGAAAACAGAGATCTCTTGCGCGCCAAGGCGAGTTCTTTGTCGTCGTTCGTCTTTGTGTTTGACCGTGCACATCTCCTATGACGTCCATGCCTCACAATGCACCTCCTTTGCCCGCTAAAGTACCTGAAAACATGCAAAGACTCGTGTAGACCTCTAAACTAAAGAAATTGATGCAACTAGCTAAAATGCAAGATAATAAACGTGAAATGCCTAAACTATAGCCTAAATGCATGTCCTAAATATGTATAAAATGGATGTCATCAATGACCTACACTTATTCGAATATAAGTGGTGGTGGATTTAGCTAGTGTCGTTATTCAGAATTCGTCCCATGATATTCTCGTATCGAGATGATGTGGATTAAAAGCTTTAACATAAATGCACGTTTTGGAATTAAATAAGATAAGTGCTTTTATGCACATAATTAATATATTTCAGGCGAGAAGTACAACGTGGAAACCGCTCGGGCTCCTGTCTAAAGGAAGTCCCCTTTCTAATCTGATTTCGCATTATGCAGTGAGATTTGTTGAGGACCCAAATATTTAAATGAGTCACTTTTAAAATCTTGTTGTGATAATTTTAAATATTCCCAAACATGTACATATAATTCCCATAAGACTCAGTTTTATTGGAGTCTTCTCTTGAATCATATATTTTCTATGTTTCAGTGGAAGTATAGTAGTTATATACCGTTAATCGAGTATTATTCGAGAAACAAGGGTCGTTGCTATTTACGACTACACAAAACCTCACATAAATACCCTTGCATAGTCTTTCATTAGACTAATCAACCTTTCCTTTTCCTTGCGTGGTTGCTGGTGTGATCCATCTCATACGACACATCAGTCGTCGGTATGAGGCTATATGGCAACAAATCGAAGACAAAGTCTTGCAATTGAAGTTGTGATTCAAAGTAATATTTTGAAGTTGTTTTGTATTGATTTAATTTTCTTAATAAATATAATAACTTATAATATATAGATCACCTAGCCGTGTATATAGGGTTAAAATTGAAGTCTTCCGTTGTAATTTCATATTGTTTTGTAAAACTAGAATTCTCATTTTACTTGATGAATTTTAATAAAGATGGAGTATTTATTTCACAAGTCTTCCATTGTTTATTCTTTGTTACTAATGTATTTAAACATAAATTGTTCAGATTAAAACCTAGGGTGGCTTTGGACTTTAAAGTCTGAGGTCATTGGCTTGTGGCACTACCGACATAAGTCGGGGGGTGTTACAATGCCATTCGACTAAGGCTAATCCCCTTCTCACTAAGGGATAAAGCAAGGACTTGACTTTGCACTATTCCAAAGAATTCAATTACCACTCTTTGTCGCTTTCATGGCCGAATAATTTCCATCAAGCAAGACTACTGCTCTAAGGAATGAGATCATCACTTTTTTGCCAAAAGGAAGAATAACCCTTCTATGAAGCTTGGAAAGTATTCAATGAGCTCTTGAAAAGATATTGCTATTGGAGGAGCTCTAGTTCAAGGATTCTACAACGGGCTAACCCATTTTTAAAAGATGGGTACGGATATTGCTATTGGAGGAGCTCTAATGGGAAAGAGGATACTCGAGGCTTGGACATTGATTGAAGATATGGCAATGAACCACAAAAAAGTGGTCAACCCCAAGTCCGAGCCCAATAAATCTCTCAAAAGGTATGATGTTGATACGCTTGATCTTTTAGCGGCTAAAAATGAGGCCTTGTCAGCTTAGTTGGAAGCCCTATAACAGAAAAATTGATTGCATGAATGTGAAAGCTAACGGTATTATAAATGTTGGTGTACATAATGCTTGTGAAATTTGTGGTATGTTTAGTCATGTTGCTATGAGCTGTCAATATGTGAATCTTTTATGTCTCCAAGACCTTCCTATTGAGCACATTTCCTACCTTAACAACCCAAAACCAAAACCTCTAAATGACCCATATTCTAACACATTTAATCCTGATTGGAGGAACCATCTCAATTTTCCACGCCAAAACATCATTTCTCAACCTCCTCTAAGGCAAACACCCAATTTTCAACAAGGCCCTTACCAACCTCAACCTCCTCAAAAGTCTAACCCTGAGCTCATGATGGAGAATTTCACAACCACAGAATCAATATTTCATAGCCACTCAATGAAAGAAAAATGATGAGTTTGGGAACCAATTTGGACAATTTACATCCAAATTTGATGTCTTACCCACTTACAACAAAATGTTGGAGACCCAAATTTCTGAAATTGTCCAACAAGTTGCTAGCTCTTCCTCTAGACCACAAGGTAGAAGCCCGATCAACCCGAGCCTAATCGGAGAGATTTAAAAATAGTGACCTCTTAGGAGTGGAAATCAGTTGGAAGATCACAAAAGAAAAGAGGTGGTAGAAGAAGAGAAGTTTAATATGGAAAACGATAGTGAATAACAAGTGAGAAGAAAAGAGCCAAAAAGTAATAAAGAGAGGGAGGAAGGTGAGAAAGAGCCTTAGTATGTGGCACCACCACCCTATAAACCACATATTTCATTCCCTCAAAGGCTTCAAAAGGGTAAGTTAGACAAGCAACTTGGTAATTTCCTTGAAGAGTTGAAAAAAGTTGTATATCAATGTTCCCTTTAACGAGGCCCTTTGTCAAATGCCTTCACATGCTAAATTTTTGAAAGAAATATTGTATAAGAAAAGAAGTCTAGATGAAGTCGAAACCATGGTCTTAAACACGGAGTGTAGTGCCATTATTCAAAACAACTTACTTCTTAAGCTTAGGGATACCCGTCATTTCTCCATACCATGTGTGATTAGCAGTGCAAGTTTTGAAAATGCTTTATGTGATCTAGGTGCTAGTGTTAGTGTAATCCTTAGTCTGTTTGTAACAAGTTAGACATTGGTGAATTAAAATCTATCAATATGTTTGGTGCTAGCGGATCAGTCCATTCAATATCCAAGGGGCATCCTAGAGCTAGGATGTTCCCACCAAGGTTGGTAATTTCTTCATTCCGGTTGATTTCATTGTTCTTGAAATGGATGAAGATACAAAATTCTCCATCATTCTTGAAAGGCCTTTCCTTGCCACGGCAGGTGCTTTCATTGATGTTATAAAGGAAAACTTTTCCTTGAATGTTGGGGAAGAAATAGTTGAATTTAATTTACCAAATGCTACTAAATATCATTCTTTTGAGAATTCCTTTTGTAAAGTTGATCTTGTTGACCACCTAGTGAATATGGATTTTGTGAGAAATTGCTTGGAAGATCCCGATGAATCATGTTTGATGATCCCTGATGTGCTTGATGATAAAGGTTTGAATGTAGCCTCAGGTGCTCAACTCCTTGAAGCAAAGTTGAAGACCTCACTTCAAATGTTCAAAGTTGAGAAGCTTCATCAAGAACCAAAAGCATTTACCCCTAAGGAGAGAGATGCACCCAAGGTTTGATCATAACATCTAAGTGAGATCATCAAGTGTCTTAGCTCAAAGAAGAATAGAAACGATGGCACCACACATCAAACCTTCCTCAAGTAGTCAATTTCAAGAAAAAAGACCAAGTAATATCCTTCCATCATAGCTCGGAGATGTTTCCGGGTAGCAAGCATACAGCATGGTCCACGCCCTATATGGTGAATCAAGTTTGCAAACAAGATGATTGAGTAGTGACACATAAGTTCAAAAGAATTCCATGTGCATAAAATTCGACTCATGCACTATGTGGATTCACCTTCCGTCTTTCCAATCTGAAGCCATGAATGAAGAAGAATGGTCTAGCTAGAACCTAAATGATGCTTCTTGGGAGGCAATCCAAGCTCTATGTGATTCGGTAATTTCTACTATCTCTTCACTTTTGTTATTCATGAAGGACAATGCATATTCTTAATCTTGGGAGAGGAAGTGAAAATTACCATGAATTGCATATTATCTAGCTCTTCAATTGCATAATTTCATGATATTGCATTAATTTAGAAAATTTAATGACATTTGCATTGCATATAGATTTAGGTCTTTTGATATATTTTTGTGTTATTTTGTTGGAAATGTCTTAGTTGTCAATAATCGATGGTCAAGAAAAAAAATTCAAAATTTCAGTTTGTGTGAATGATTGAGTTGAAAATTGCATATGGTTATCCCTTTGAGATTGACTAGGATTAAAATTAATGACAGAAGCCGTGAGTTGAATTTTTTGGACCTTACGACTTGCACTTCATGTGTCCTTTTTGTTTTCATGTGTGGATTATCCCTCGAATATTCATCTCTAGAACTTGCAATTAGAATTATTTTTCAAGACCACATTTTAAACATTGTAGATGCACACAAGTAATTGAGGCAATTTGTTCTTTTGGTAATCCATTTTACGCATCACTACCCTTTACATTCAATCCCCTTCGTTTATACCCTTTGAGCCTACATTATCCATTCCTTTTCTTAAGCACCACAAAATCAAACCGAGCCATAATACATTAGCATTTTATCTTTCCGATGAATTAGGAAAATTCTATTGCGATTTACTTGTGTGCTTAGAATCTAAGCTTGTTGGAGTTTGATATGTTACAATTGTAAAGTTATTCGGATTGAAAAATAAAATCAAAAACACAAAAAAAAACTTCTTTTACCACCTAGTAATCGAGTGCATTCACTAGGAGTGCTCATATTCCGATAAAATAATGGCATTGGATGGAAAAAAGGGGAGCAACAATTAAGGAAGTAAACTGTTTGGGGTTATTAATGATTGACCAATTTTCAAGATATGGTGCATTCTTTTTGTTTAGTCAAGATAAATATTTTTCAATATCCCTCAAACTAACACCACATGGACAAACATGATCCGTACCTTTTCCGCATTACACTGGCCCCATTACAACCGGATAAAGACCTATTGATTTGTGTTATGTGCATAGTTGATAGTGGTGGAGAATTAAGACATTGATGCAACCTTATGGTAGATGACTTTATTTGGATGAAAATGAGTGAAACATGTCCCTTAAACACATAAGAGTGAGTGGATGACCTTTTTCTTCTCGTGAGGTCTATGAATTTTATTGCTAGCCTAACCTCTTGAATGACCACTCTCTAATTTCAATAATTTTATTTATTGCATATTTGAAATTTTGAAAGTTCGGTTGATATTATTTTAGGCGGAAATAACCTCTGTATTTCTCTTAGAATATCAATCTTTGTGTAGACAATCTTGCTTGAGGACAAACAAGATTCAAGAGTGGGGAGTTTGATAACATGATTTTATAACACATTTTGACCACATTAACCCCCACTTTTGTGCATAAATCATACACTTGCATGATCATTTTAGGATGTTTATGGGTGTTTGTTCGAGTATCTACTCTCCTGTTGATTTTGGTTATGTAGGTGAAACTTTGGAGCTCTTTTGAGGTCAAATTAATTCAAAACGACTATGGTTCGAGCTAAGAAGAGCACAAGGGACGCCAATTAGAATATGCAATGGAGACAACGAAGTTTCATAAGCCATACAAGCAAATGGTGCACCCATGCCGGTCCAAAAACACCAAGACTACACCAAAAGCCTAGAACATAACTTTACTCTCTCATTTTGGCATGGCCAGCCTATGTCGTATGGCACGCCCATGCAATTGTCAGCACTCCTTGTTTTTGCTTTGGAAATCCTACTACCTTTTGGGGGCACATATAAATATCAAAGACAGAGTTTTTTGAGTATTCATCTCTCACTTTAGCCTTTTTTTTCTACGGTTTAGCATTTACTCTCATCTTAAAAGCAACTTAAGATTTTCATTTCTACTCAGATTAGTAATTAGGTTTATGCTTGTTATTAGATTTTAATATCCTTTTTGGGTTATTGAGTTTTCTTGTATTTCAAGATTTGGAAGAGGAACTGTTGAATTCCTTAGGTTTTGGTGGTAACAAACACTCAACTAATATGTGTACCAAGTGTTTCAGGGACAAGAGAAGTTATCCCAGGGAGCTTTGCAGTAAAGGATCTCAGAGGGAACAAAGTCCTGTCAAGTGCTTTGTTACCTCTCAAGGAACTGAAGTGACGGACCAGATCAAGGCTGCAAAAGGAAAGAAGAAATCCAGCGTGTTGAATTAAGAAAACAAATCAAGAAGCACACGCGGTAAAGGATGAAGACTTCGGCTCCAAGGATCAAGCCGGATTGCGCGAAGATATGGAGAGAGAAAACCCGATTGTGTTATCTTAGGAATCTTTCCTAAGATAAGGCAATTGGAGAGAGAAGAAGAACATCCTTCCGATTGGATTAATTAAGGAACCCCTTCCTTAATTAATATAATCGGTTGAGATATTATTCTTCCAACAAAATCATATCTTTTGTAATCCGATTTTAGAATATCCTATCTTGTTATGATTAGGGTTTAGCCGAGTTGTATTTAAGTGAAGTGATGATTCATTTCTTAAGTACGGCTTTGAACGACGAAAAAAAAAAGAGAACGAAAAAGAGAAAGAAAAGAAGTGAGGTGTGTGTAAGTCTTTGAGGGTTGAGTTCGATTCATCATTGTAGAAGAGTCTTCGAGTCTAGCTGGTTGTTTAGAGGTCGAAGTCCATGATACAAGTGTAATCGAACAAGAAATCAATAAGACAAGTACACGCTTCAAAATCCTCTCAAGCGGAAGCTTGAAGGTAGTGGTTTTTCCTTGAGAAGCTAGTTTTGCTAATCAGGGTTTCCACTATACATCGTGAGTTCGTTCGTTATTTTTCTTGCTATTTTTAATCCGCTGCAACTTCTGTGGGAACAAAGCTTTTGTTCCCTCAGATGTAACTCTAACGATCCAACAATTGGTATCAGAGCCTGGTGCTCTAGATTGTTTTCGATACAGAATTTGCAGGAAAGATGTCGTCGTCAAGCAATGCAATCGGTGATTCATTCTAGAAGCCACCAATTCTGAAGGCCGGTGAATATGACTGGTGGGTGGAGCAAATTGAGTCCCACATATGTTCCCTTGATGGACAGATCTGAAGAGTCATTGAAGTTGGACCTTTGGCTATCAAAAATGAGAAGGATGAGACGAAGCCAAAACCAAAGGTCGACTACACCGATGATGACTGGAAGAAGTTGGAGAAGAACAACAGGGCTAAGAAGATCCTTCACATGGCTCTTCTTCCCTCCGATCTCAAGAAAATCATGAGCTATAAGACTGCCAAGGAGATCTGGGATGCCTTGAAACGCCTTCATCAAGGAAATGAAGATGCCAAGAAGAACAAGATTCTCTCTCTGATAAAGGAGTACGACCAAGTCTCTCAGGGAAAAGATGAACACATTCAGGAGTACTACTCCAGATTCCAGGGGCTAATTGGTCAGCTTCAGTTCCTTGGTGAAGCAATGCCAGACTGGAAGCTGACTCACCACTTCATACAAGGCCTCAACTCTCAGTGGGATGTCATTGCTCTTGCTCTCTACTCTCAGACAGATGTCAAGACTCTTACCATGGAAGAGGTTGTTGCTAAGCTGGAAAGCAACGCCTCTGTCTATAATCACAAGCTGAACAAGAAGGGAGAGGAGAAGGCGAAGAGCATTGCCTTAAAGGTGGAAAGGGCATTTGACTTGTCCCAAGTCGAAGATGAAGATGAAGATGGTGATGAAGATGTTGCGCTCATCACAAGAGCCATGAGGAAGATATGGTCTCGAAACAAGGATTCGTCGAGTTCCTCCAAAGGGAACAAAAACCTAAAAGATGTGGTGTGCTACCACTGTCAGAACAAGGGACATATGGCCAGAAACTTCTTCAAGAAAAAGGCAGGAATGCCTCCAGCAAATGAAGGGAAGTAGGCAATGGTTGCCACCTGGGGAGACTCAGACTCAGATGATGAAGATTCGTCACACTCTAGGGATGTCTGCTTGATGGCCATTGAAGAGCCAAATGAATCAAAGGGAGAGGTACTCAACGATGAGGTAACTGAATCTGATCTAGTATCAAGCTTAAAAAACAAATCTAAAGAGAGCTTGATATCTCTCATTAAGAAACTCGTTCATGAGAATAGTCTTTTTAGTGAGCAAATTGAAGAGAAAGATGAATCGATCTCAAGTTTGATCGAAGAAAATCAAGGTTGGGCTGACAAAGTGCTCAATCTTGAGAAAGGTTCATCCTCCTCTTCAAACTCTTGCACTGAGTGTCCTAAACTCACTGAAAAGATTACGTCTCTGGAGTCCTCTGTTTCCTCACTCGAGGCTGAGTCATTAATGTTGAAACTAGGAAATGCAAAACTTTCTAGTGATCTAACCAAACCCAATGAGGAACAGAAAGACAAGCCAAAAGGCATTGTCTTTGTTGCAGCCAAGAATGAAAAGAAGACTGAGTCAAAGAAAGTGCCTCGCTTTGGGATTGGCTATCAACCCAAACTTCCTGTTGATGGAACCAAGCAAAAAGACTCTAAAGTCGAAGGAAAACAGTCTGTAAAAAAAAAGGGGGACAGTTCCTCCGGAGGGAACAAAGGCAAAGACTGTTCAAACTCGACTGAGGAGGGCAAGGCTTGGTATCATGGACAGAAGGCTCACGCTATCTGGTTGAAGCAATCTCAAAGCAGTAAGTCCAATAATATTGATTTTCATTCAAGGATTGCTAACAAAACAATTTGGCCTGGAAAGAGCAAGTATGCAGATCTGAAGTGCCATAGGGTTTGTTGGTATTACGGACACTCTGGTCACTACAAGCAAGAGTGTCTTCTGAAGCAGCACAATGAGGAGATTGCTCATACTACTAGAGAGCAAATGAATACTGAACCTCCTAAGATTAGATATGTTGCTCTTGTGCCCAGAAAGCATAAGCTTATCTGGGTTCACAAGAACTAACTCTTTCTGTGCAGAATAAAGTGAGGAAAGTTCCCGATATTTAATTCGTACAAGGGTCAGTTACTTGACAGGGAACGAAGCGAATCTCACCTCACTCCTGCAGGAATGGTTGAGACTCAAAGGCCTGGTAACAAAGGTAAAGGAAATGGAGATATGGATAAGGACTTAATGTCTAAATTGTTCCTTGTTTGAATACTCAGGTACCATGTACATATAGGAAAGACATCACTGTGTCGAGAAAGATTGGCATACAGGGAAACTTGTGGATCAAACGCCAATTTTCTCATTAGGACACCTGTTGGGGAACTCTACATTCAGTTTCATACGAAGTCTGGTTTGTTCCCCTAACTACATGTCTATTTGTTGTGTTCCCTCGATGATTGGCTAGATTACGTGGTAAATTATGAAAGATGAACTTTCATGTCTTGATATGCATTCTCTTCCTTGGGTATTAATTAAACATTCGACTTGAATATGTGCTTCTACTTCCTTGATGTACTGAATGTCGTGCATGATCTTCTATGTCATCATTTGTCATATGAATCAGCTTTATTTCAACCCAAAAGAATCAACTTGATGTTTTGTTCCCTCATCATAAGCCCAAATGATAGTTGATTCTACAGCTTACCTAGACCGCCATGTTTGAAGTCTCCTATGAGCCCCTCTTATCATCCACAACTGGAGACCCCTCTGGCATGATGTAAAAATCAATCGCAAATATCATATATTTTGGTGTGATGGTCTTTTGTACCCTCTCTGGTAACTAACCCCCAGCATCACACCCTACTACTTTTTGGTTCGGCGGGAAAACGATTCGGCTTCTGTGACTTGCAGGTTGTGGTGACGTGTGTTTGCAGGGTGTAATGATGGAAGTCTGTGTTGGGCCGCGTTGAGCATTTAGGGCTGATTTGATGGAAAGGAGTTGGGAAGGGTAATTCGGATGGCTAAGTCGGATTTGGACGAGATTCTGATTTTATTTTGGGAAGTTGGAAGATTGCAATTGTTATCTGTTGGAAACCCAAAAATGGAGCAATCTGTTTGTAGAAGAAGAGGAGATGGATGAGGTGATGCTAAGGGAGTTCTACTCTACCTACACGATGGAAGTTCGCCCCCATGCTGTTCTGGGGAGTTACAAGATGGAAGGGCAGGTCCACATGTTCTCAAGCATTGAGATTGGTGTTGCTCTGGGCTGTCCATATGAAGGGTATGGGGAATACCCAAAAGGAAGGTTGCCGAAGGACTTTGCCTACTCAGAGGTTGTGTTGGCTATTGCTGGTATTGAGAACCCTCAGGGGAGTGCTGATCTCGACATCTCAGAGATGTCTGTTGTCAACAAAGTGATGTACCACTTCCTCATCAGCAACATCACGCCAAGGGGACATAAGAGAAACCGGCTTCTAATCTTGGACATTGTCCTACTGTCCCTAATGCTGAAGAAGGAGCCCATTAACCTGCCGAAGATTCTGATGCAGCACATGGCCCACGCCAGGAACACTCTCCAGCACGCTCTTCCCTTCCCACGGGTTGTCAAGAAAATCCTTGAGTACCATAAAGTGTACAACCCGTCGGAGGACGTGAGCATCTTCTCCCGTCCGTTCGACGCCAGTAACCTGCACAAGATGCAGTTCGTTCTTCAAGATAATGAAGGTTGGGTGAAGGTTGCGAGTGCCCCTGCAGCTTCTGAGGCAGTAGAGGATTCCGAGGCAATGGAGGTTTCTGAGGCCGACAGCTCTGAGGGGGAACTGAACGAGAATTTGTCTCTAGGGAGGGATGTGAGAAGTCTCTGCAAGGATGTGAGATGTCTCATGGCAGATGTGCGCGCGCTTATCTCTCATCACGCATCGGCTCAACCGGCTGGTCACAGTGATGCCTGATCGCTTACTTGCTGTCCTTACCCCTCTTTTGTTCCCTTGCCCATCTACTCCCTCTTAGTTGTTTTTCTTGTTATCTGATTTGTGTGCCCGGTGTGGCATTTTGACTATGTTTTGATGTTTTGTCTGTCTTGGCGGTGTTTGCATGTTTTTAAATTATTTTTTAAATTAATGACCAGGGGTGTGTTTATGTTTATATGGCCTTGACTTTTTCCTCTCTAACTCTTTACTGATGTTTTTGATGATGCCAAAAGGGGGAATATGATAGGTAGCATTGGTTGAGGGGGAACAGAACAGGTAAAACGTATTGCTGAACTAAGGGGGAACTATTTGTGTCTTAGTGGGAAACTTTCATGTCATATTTGTCTTTTTCTAGTTGGTATATGCCTTCTTGTTAAGGGTGTTTGTCACCATCAAAAAGGGGGAATTTGTTGAATTCCTTAGGTTTTGATGGTAACAAACACTCAACTAATATGTGTACCAAGTGTTTCAGGGACAAGAGGAGTTATCCCAGGGAGCTTTGCAGCAAAGGATCTCAGAGGGAACAAAGTCATGTCAAGTGCTTTGTTACCTCTCAAGGAACTGAAGTGACGGACCAGACAAGGCTGCAAAAGGAAAGAAGAAATCCAGCGTGTTGAATTAAGGAAACAAATCAAGAAGCACACGCGGTAAAGGATGAAGACTTCGGCTCCAAGGATCAAGCCGGATTGCGCGAAGATATGGAGAGAGAAAACCCGATTGTGTTATCTTAGGAATCTTTCCTAAGATAAGGCAATTGGAGAGAGAAGAAGAACATCCTTCCGATTGGATTAATTAAGGAACCCCTTCCTTAATTAATATAATCGGTTGGGATATTATTCTTCCAACAAAATCATATCTTTTGTAATCCGATTCTAGAATATCATATCTTGTTATGATTAGGGTTTAGCCGAGTTGTATTTAAGTGAAGTGAGGATTCATTTCTTAAGTACGACTTTGAACGACGAAAAAAAAAGAGAACGAAAAAGAGAAAGAAAAGAAGTGAGGTGTGTGTAAGTCTTTGAGGGTTGAGTTCGATTCATCGTTGTAGAAGAGTCTTCGAGTCTAGCTGGTTGTTTAGAGGTTGAAGTCCAGGATACAAGTGTAATCGAACAAGAAATCAATAAGACAAGTACACGCTTCAAAATCCTCTCAAGTGGAAGCTTGAAGGTAGTGGTTTTTCCTTGAGAAGCTAGTTTTGCTAATCAGGTTTCCACTATACATCGTGAGTTCGTTCGTTATCTTTCTTGCTATTTTTAATCCGCTGCAACTTCTGTGGGAACAAAGCTTTTGTTCCCTCAGACGTAACTCTAACGATCCAACATGAACTAAGTCACATCCGTTTCTTTTGATTCAATGGAAGTTCAAGGATTTGGGTGAATGATAAGTACATCTTACTCATTCTTTGTATTTATTGTTTTTTTAACCATTGTTCTCATATATATGATGGTTGGATTGATTTTTTTTGCCATACTCTTTGAAATCATTAGTGAGTAGTTTCTTATGTTAGGATTGGGAGTACTCCAATTAAGACTATATGATGATTTAGTGATATTTTCTCTTTGGTTGAATGAGTTTTGGTAACTACTCAAATCTTACACATCAAGTGTTTGTGAAAATGTCTAGCTAGAATTTTCACATGTATTAAATGTTAGATATGTATTAAAAAATGATGTTTGACATTGGAACCTCAAGATTTGATATATGACTTTTAGGAGTGTGAAAGTAGGCATATTCCCTGGTGGTTTTTTAAATTGTCTTTTTGCTTCATGAACCTAATCGTGCAATAATTACCATAAAAGTAGGAATTAAGTTGTATTAGACTAGTTTTCTTATGCCTCGAAAGAGGATAAAAGATATATTTGTACATGTGACCATTGAATACCATTACTTACAACTTTAGAAAATTATTTGTTTATCATTATGATCTCATTTGTGGTGAACCTCAATCCTTGATTTTCATCATTCAATTAACCTAAATCTTCTTCTTATCATTTTAGCTCTAGATTTTGCGTTTCTTGTTAGTTTTATTAAATCAAAAACTAAAACTCTACATCTATTGTTTGATCTATATATTAAAAATTGGTAATCAACGAGTGCTCTCTTAGATTCGTTATCTTTTATGCTACTAGATAGTATCGTGTACTTGCGGATCTATCACGATTCTATGATCCGAAACATGCAAAACGATTCAAATCAGATGGAAATAGTCGTACATGGTAGAATCGTACTAGGATCGTAATAGAATCGTTAGAATTGGTAGAATCTAGAATCTACAGAATTGTAAGACCACGGGGAAACTTGCTATTTTTTGTTTAAATTTCTCAAATTTTTGGTTTTTCAATGAGCTTGATTGGGACAATTGGCCCATCTTTTTTACAGACTATTAGACCCACTATGACATTCACTTAGTCCATTAACCTATTTTTATTAAATTTAAAAAAAAAACAAAAAAAAAGTTGAAAAAGATGAAATCATTTCGTCCTAGTGTGCAAATGATAGCTCGTAGAAAAACATCTTCTTCCCACCAATGACCAATGATGTTTTTCTCAATGTTCTTGAAAATGGATTTAAATGATGAGGATGATATGTAATATGTTTTTATAATAACTTCTTATTCATTTAGTCTTTAAGTTTTGCATTCTAATATCAAAGTTTTTTAAGTAATCTTATATCACATAGTTACATATGGAAATTAATTATATGTTTAGAATATTCAAATAATATTGTGTTTTAATGAGTTAGTAGTTGCTTAGCTTTTATGTGAAACACATAAGTGTATTAGAAGTGATTGTATGACTCTCTTGCATATGATAATTTGCATTATTTACTTAATATTTTTTACAAAACTTTGTTATTTTAAAATGTAATTAGTCTTAAATTACTACTTAATGCTCAAATTTATGGTTGTCATGATGTAGTTTTGGATGAGTTTGTCATCTATGGATGATAATATGGAGTGATTGATGGTTAATGAGAATGTTTTTGATTATATAACCTTATATTTGAGCAATGTATAGCATGCTTAAATTAGTATTGATGTAACTCATTTATTCGTTAGGATCTTATGATCATACGATCATACGATACGATTTTACGATCTGATTCTACAAACCGTTTACGATATGATTCAAGAATCTAGATCCTAACAACATTACAGTTGTCAAATAACCTTTTTTTATCATATATATGTATGTTGCTTTTTTAATAGTTTTTTTTTAAAAGGAGAGACGGTACTCTTACAAATTATATTGAAATAAAATGGCTAAAGTCTAATCATATGGGGTAACGACACACCTAAAAGAAAAGAAAACATGCTACTAATAAGTCCATCTAAAACATGAAAACCAACAAGAAACATTAAAGCAATAGAAGCTAAGTGATCCGCGATGCGATTAGCCTCTCGATAAACATGTCGAAAATGGACGAGCCAATATAGGGACAAATGCAACCCATACATCCCGAGTTAAAGAACAATTTCGAAAAATATGGACGAGAGACTCATCAGAGGAGTGACACCCGGTACAAATGGCATTAGTTGAGATGTGTCGACAAAAATGCTCTACATTAGTCAACAACTTCCCTTTAGCACCCAAGAATAGGAAATATCGAATACGTTCTGGCGGGGAGCCATCAAATTGCCTTAAACAGAGCCGCTTGTGTATCCTCAAGCACAAGAGATTGTCGAATTTTCCTATAAGATACAATCACCATATATTCACCTGGTGGCGTGAAAGAATAACCATGGATCCTCCAAATTACCCAAGGAAGAATCCACCCCCACTGTTGTTAGTCTCACCAAAGCAGTACTAGGCAAATAAGGGCTAAAGAGCTAGCTACCAATTCCAGCCCTCTGACGAATATCAGAAATTCACAATGGGGCAGTTTAGAAACAAATTACTCACAACTATAGTTTCAAATAGATTATTTATTAATGAAATCCATGCAACTTTCTTTCATCGATCTCATATGCTAAATGTGATTTTAGAAAACAAGCATGGGGCGCCCATTGGTGATGAACCAGTGGGGATTGTAGCCCCTATACAGTCCTCAGTGGGGCCATTCTAAAAACCCCATTGGGCTCATGCTGTGTCTGTCTTTGGATCGAGATTCTGTTTTTACGTCAGATGATATATTTGTTCATCAATTTTCGCATGAACATGTTTTTGATGTTCATCACTTTTGTTATTTCATGTTCATCACTTTCATGCCCAAATGTTCTCCACTTTTGTACCTAGATGTTTATAGTTTTTTATGCATGCATGTTCATTGATTTTCTACTATACGTTCATCATTTTTCGTTGTGAACATGATCTTCATTACTTTTGTGTATAGATTTTCACCACTTCTATGCCCAGATGTTCATCACATTTCTATGCATGCATGTTTATTACATTTCTCTTATATGTTCATTACTCTTTATGCCTATATGTTCGTTATTTTCATGTCTATATGTGCATCACTTGTTTAGGCATATATGTGAACCGTTGTATGCCTATATATGTATCACAAAATGAATCCAAGAAAAACCTACCTTTTTACTTACTTTAAACTTGATTTCATATTAAAAATTACCAGCATTATGTCATATAAACATGCAATGAACATTAAATGGTAATTTTAATGATATTTGGGAGTTTTTAAAAAAAAAACACAAGAATAGAAACACTAGTAAATTTTGTATTGTTTAGTTGCAAAGTGATGAACATCGTTTGGCGACACAGGCGTGCGCGAGGAACATTTCCTGTACGTTCTCAATTCTCATCTCTAGCTAATGATTCTCACCAGAACCACTCCTAGCTATATACCATCACAAGAAAAGGCGTGTTTACTTTAGACAATCAAGAAAAGTTTGAAGTAACTATAACCTTTAATTTATATTATAAACATACGTAGCATACAATAACATACACGTTTCAGAGGATAGGCGGGATCGATGTTTTCTTGTCTATATGATAACCAGTAAGTAATTAATCAAAAAAAACAATTTTAGTTTATATAGGCCCTCCCATGGGATCCAAAAAACTCACCTCCACAACATTTGACCCACTCATCAGCCGTATCCTTGGTCGAATCCAATCCTGGACTTGAAAAAAACATGTCCTATGCTAGACGTTTACAACTAATTAATTTATGTTATTTTCATCTTGCAGGTTTACTGGTGTCATGTCCTCATCCTTCCCACCAATGTCATGGAGAAAATTGAGGGGCTTCTTAGGAACTTTCTTTGTTTTGGGAAGGATCGAGGTCACAGGAACCTTGTTGCATGAAACTTGGTGTGCCAACCAAAGAGTGCAGGAGGCCTCGACCTCAAAGAGGTTCTTTCTTGGAACAAATTCTCAATTGCCTGGTCCATCTTTGAACTTGACCAGAATGCCCCCAGCTTGTGGCTCAACTGGATCAAGGAGTACTACCATCAAGGATGAAGTCCTCACCCATCAAATCAAGAACCGAACTCTACCATCGTTGTTTATTACACACTTGTAGAGCCGGCTGCTGCACTTGCTCACTTCACTGCGACACAACTGCATCACCTGGCTCGCCCTGCACAAGAGAATGTTGACTCTTGACCGATTGCACAAATGGGGAATTACTACTGACAACCTCTGCCGATTTTGCAACACAACGCCTGAAACGGATGATCATATTTGGTTCAACTGTCCTTCCTCCAATTCCATTCTCGACACTATTCTTCACTGGCTTGGGATCATTTCCCGCTTCCAGAGCTTACTTGCTTGGATCACCTGGACGTACTCTAAATGGTGCCCGACATGGCACATTTTGCTACAACCTCATATCGTCCTATACCAACACAGCTGTGTACTTTATCTGGAAGGCCTGGAACTCTTTACTGCCGCTGAATGTGCACCTAATTATCTCTACCATGCATGAAGAAGAATTTCCATGCGAATTGGAAGAAGAACAGTAATCTTAACTCATGGAAAAGTTTACTCACTTAGTCTATAAACTAAACATGCTTTGCATAAATTTAAACTTGCTTGCTGATTTTGTATTCTCCCCTTTATTCTATCACGTAACAAATCTTAAAAGAAAAACAACTTTAAGAGGACTTTTCTTTTGTTTGATCAAGTGATGGATTACTTAGATCCTATCAAATAAATTCAATAAGAAATAAACTCTTACTAGCTAATACATCTCATGACATTCGCTTCACTGCAAATATAACTAGTCGAAGGTACCAAAGACACTATTGTAGTAAATAGTGCAAGGTACTTATGACTAGTAGTTGGTCAATAGAACGTTGACGATAGACTTAAAATGTCTTCTTTGCCACTTTATTTTAGAGCAATACTCGTTTAGTTCTAGTGCCTTGTACAAAAACTTTTATCACGGAATTTTGTTATCAAATTATTATTTAGATAAAAATTTATATAGAAATTATATTGTTAATTAATATGGAAATATATATGTAATGAGTAACAATATAAATTGACAATTAATTAGAGAAGAAGAAGAAGAAGAAGAAGATTTTTTGATGAAATTGGAAAAGAATCTAATCGAAAACGAAGTTGTAAACAAAGAGAATATAATTTTTTATTTTATTCAATTTTCAAAATAGCGTTTGAAAAATAAGATGACGACACGTGGAAAATAACGATGTGGATTATTCTCGGAGAGACATGCGCCATTAAGGAAATTTTGGTTTAGTATATATATAGTAGATTTTTGAAAGAAATCGATTCATTTTTATGTAAATTATGAATTGTGTGAATGGTTTCTTCTAAATTAGAAATTGTGTGAATGTTTTCTTCTAAATTAGAAATTGTGTGATTGATTTGTATAGATTAGGAAATAATCAAATTTTTGGTATATAATGTGAGGTTTAAAAAAGGTGAAACTATATCTTCTCAGTATTTATGGAAGAAAGTGATTGTTGCGTGTAAATTAGGAATTGTGTGATTTATTACTATCTAAATTAGAATTGATTTGATCCCTTCATAATCTATTAGGAAAGATCAATTTTTTTTTAATGTTTAAAAAGGTAACATTATAATATCTTGAAAGTATTTATGAAAGAAAGTAGATTACTAAATAAAATTGTGTGATTGATTTGATCCCTTCATAATCTATGTTAGGAAAACAATTTAAAATTTTGATTCACTCCATATTGATTAGCCACGATCATGATCTTCATACAATCATCAACCAATGTGTATAGTATATTAGAAAATGATCAAATATTTAGTATATATTTTGAGATTTTAAAAGTTGAAATTATATCTTCCAAGTTTTTATAAAGGAAAGTAAATTAAGGAAATAATTGATTCATCTTTTTCGAGACTTTCCTAATCAATGTATAATATTTACTATAAATTAAAAAACATGTGATTGTGTGATTTGTGATTGATTTATATGATAAATTAAAATAGGAATGGATTAAATATATGCAATATATTTTGAGGTTTAAAAAAAATGAAATTATAAGAAAATGACAGGTGGCAAAAATATTGTAATGATATTATGTGACAAAATAATTGTGGAAGTGTCATGTTACGAATTTTTTTATTGGTTTAGTGTATATATATACACGATTACTTTTCGGCGCATAGGCATTTTTGCCTTTCAGCGCATAGGGTCCACACGTAACGTGTGGGCCCTAACCGCACGTTACGTGTGGCTATCAACCACACGTAACTTGCGGAGCTATACCACACGTAACGTGTGGTTGATAGCCACACGTTACGTGTGGTGTTTTTAGGGTATTATGGGTTTAGGGTTATAGTATAATTTAGTATATTTGTGAATAGCATATTGTTGTATATTTTTAGTATTTATTTGTGGTTCAATGTTGAATTATTGATTATTTTATATATATTATAATGTTGTGTATGAGTGTTGTATCATATTATTGTGTATTTTTAGTATTTATTTGATTATCTAAAGTTAATAAAAAAAATACCCCAAAATAATCAAATTAGAAGACGAAATAGAATTGTTCATTACGCTGGATGACTACAGCCACATTTAGCTCACAATACAGGAAATAATACTAGTCCTTCATAAACTTAGAAAGCCCAGCACAAAATAAATGACATCGCCTAGTTGCGTTTGAAGAAATTAGGATAGTCTCTGGTAAAAGTTTGCGGCATATCATATCTCTGCTTCGATAAAATTGCTTGCTCCCTACAAAGGTTGATAGTACGTAAACAACATTACACAAAATATACGACATCAAGACAGTATACGATGTACATCATTATATAGATTGAGGTTATACCTACGCATCTTATCCATATCTTATAAAAGTTCTTGATTTTGCTTAACAAGATCTTGATTTTGCTTAACAAGATCTTGATTCCCCTTAACAAGATCTTGTTTTTCCCACCATTGTTGTCGAATAACCGCGTGTGCCCTGTCCTCGTATATAAGATCAATCCACTTCTTGTAAAAACACCCCAGTCTTGGGCATCCCCAATACCTCCTTCCGTAGTTCCACTGCAAATCCCAAGTACGGACAATGGCTTTCAAATTACACTCGCATGAAGATGCCATTATTTGTTGATGGTGCCTATCTGGGTTTGTTGATGATTCGGATAAAGATGCCATTATTTGTTGTAGCGCTTGGTTTCCTACAAATATCATGAATCCATTAATATAAAAAGGCCAATTAGGGTTACTAAATCGAAAGAAACTGGAAGAAGAAGCTTACTCACAAATGAATCTTCAAGCCCCGCTTGTGTTGGACTTGTTGTAGTGAACAAACAACCCTAATGCCTCTTATATAGTGAAAAGCAATGTGTTTGACAGCTAATATACAGCTGTAGCATATAGCTGTACACAGTTGTAGCAATAATGACTCAACCACTAGCATTAATGACCTCAACCATCAATCCTAATAACCTCAACCACTAGCATTAATATCCTCTCTCAACCATGATTTACCACTCTTACCCTAAAAGCACATCGAAACAACCCTAAACCCTAATTCTAGAAAATAAACTAATAATACTTCATTGATAATACTAAACGACAAATAATTTGGCCAAACAACAAATAACATGAATGTTTGAAGACTTAGGCAGTTTGAAGCAGAGGTCATGCAAGAAACTATAAGATACTCTATGAATATAAAGCCATGGATGCAGAATCTAAACCCTAATCATAATCCTAACCCTAAATCCTAAATCCTAAATCCTAAATTAAACCCATAAACCCAATTACATTAAATTAAAACCCTAAATTAAAACCCTAAACCCAAATACCCAAACCCTAACCCTAACCCTAATAGATCACACGTTACGTATGATAGTAGCTCACATGTTACATGTGATAGTAGCTCACACGTTACGTGTGATAGGAGCCCACACGTTACATGTGGATTGGTCTCACACGTAACGTGTGGTTCGGTCTGTTGCAAAACGCATTGAATTAACCGTCTTGTCCCCACCTAACTGTATTAATGTTCCCTTCTACTTCCCCGGCTAAGGACCCATTTCGAGCCTAAACCCTCATTTGAAACACTCACAAATTTTTGTTTTGCACTCTCAAGTTTTGAAAAAAAATGGACAATACGAACAACAACGAGTATTGGAACAACAATGGAGAAGATATTCCACTTTCGAATGAGGTAATTTCTATTATTTAACCCTAAAGTTCTCATTTTTTTTGTTTTGTACTTGTTTAAAGGTTTTAGCTTGATGTTTAGGGTTTTGAAAGGTAGACATGATATTTGTTGTTTAGGGTTTAACCAAGCTAGACATGATATTTGTTGTTTAAAGTTAAAGATCTCATTTTATTGTTTAGGGATTAGAAACAAAGATTGTGCACACGTTTTGTTTAGGGTTTATCGATGTTACATTGAAGAACAGTTCCACACGTTATGTGGCAAGACAGTGCACACGTAACGTGTGGAACTATTCTACACGTTACGTGTAGAAAGTGATCACACGTAACGTGTGAATTACCCTCTCACGTTACGTGTTAAATCACAACCAATTTCTGGTTGTGACTTCAATCTATAAAATAGCACGGTTTACTGCACGGTTTGTCACAAACCGTGCCATTTTACAGATTGTGCTTTCTCAAAGAAAATTATGCATTTAGGGTTTATAATTAGTTCACTACTTGATGAGATGATTTTATGTGTATGCAGACGAACTATTATTTGTACGAGGGATTAAACAATATCTCCCTCAATGACTGGAGCACCCCACAAAAGACATTTTCTGTTTGGGAGATGCTTCAACCGCTGGAAGATTGGAACACACCAACTGAGTGTAAACCAGTACATGATATGTCAGCTATTGAGATACCATCTTTCTCACTTGGATCGTTTGACTACAGTGTTTCTCCTTCAGAAGCATCTTCTTCCCATGCTACCCCACAGTTTTGCTTTCCATCCCTACACACACAGCCTCAGTTTAGGGTACCACCGGAGGAGGATGTTTACGTGTCTGCTGATTATTCAAGGTTCTTTACAACTGATCAAATCTGGGAGTCTAGAGAAGAAGCATTTTTGTGGGCGCGGGAGATTGCTATGGTTCACAGCTTCTGCATCAAAAAGTGGAGGAATAAACCCTCCACCCCTTCCACCCTCGGGGGGACTTGGTTACCGTGTGATAGGCATGGACAAAATGTGCCTAAACAAGCTGACCAAGTGAGAGACATCACAAGATCGAAGAAGTGTGGGTGTCCCTTCATGTTGAGGCTGAAAGAAGGCCCGAAGGGATCGTGGGGGATCATTGTACAACATGGAACTCACAATCATGTGATAGCAGAGAATTTGTATGGTCATGCATTAGCTGGGCGACCAAGCGCTGAAGAGAAGGATATTATTAGGGTGATGACAGACAATCACTACAAGCCTCAAAAGATTCATACTACAATCAGGTCGTCCCCTGGCAACTTGACGAAGATGAAGCAAGTGTATAACATCATGCATGACATACGAAAGAAGGGCATGGAAGGAAGAACAGTTGTGCAACAGTTCTTCTATGAGTGCAATGAGAAGGGATACTTCGTGGAGCATAGATTCAACAAGGAGACCAACAAGATAACGGATATCAATAAGATAACGGATATCTTCTTCGCAAGCCAGGAACAGTTGGCATTGCTGAAGGCATTTCCGTACATTGTGTTGTTGGACTCTACATACGCAACTAACTGGTTAGTAACATACATATCTATTTGACTCTTCACTTGTTCATGTCAAACTTAGGATGTCATCATATCATGTGATCATTATGTGTGCAGTTACAATTTTCCCTTTCTTGAAATTGTCGGCATCACATCTGTTTGGAAAAACTACAATATTACTGGGGCGTTTCTGGAGAAGGAGGACGAAGACAGTTACAAGTGGGCCATAGAGCAACTTGCAAAGATGTTTGTCAAGGTGCAACAAGCACCCACATGTTTGGTCACTGATCGGGAGAAGGCATTGATGAACGCCTTAGAGAAGCAATTTCCAGAATCAAAATTCCTCCTATGTAGGCGGCATGTGAGGAAGAATATTAAAGACTTCGGGAAGAAGGCCATGGACAAGTTTAGGGGCACAACTTTTTCCAACGACTGGATGAAACTCTTCAAGGAAACGACCATAGAAGGGTATGAAGCAACACTGAAGAAGTTGAAATGTGATTGGAGGAAATCTCAAAAATGTCTCCAGTACCTACAGAAAAACTGGCTTGACCCCTACAAGGAAAGAATCGTCTTCGTATGGACAGATACAGTGTTCACGCTCGGTACGACCACCACTAACAAGTTTGTGCATTATGTTTTTTCTAAATTTAACTGGTTATTTGAACTTAGTTAGACTTTTACAGCAACATACTGATTTCAGATTCTTGATTGTAATACAGGGTTGAAGGGGCCCATTCCAGTCTGAAAAGCTTCTTCACAAGCAATGATGACAACCTTTGCACTGTGTTCGATCAATATCATACACGGTTGCGCACTCATATTGGTGAGATAAAGGGGCATTGAATGAGAGCATTGGAAAGAGATTTACGCTGCTAACGAATGCACATCTTTTCTGCAAGCTGTACTTCAAGGTCTCTGCGATTGTACTATCTCGTTTGATTGAGGAATACAGGAAAGGAGAAGCTCCATTGTGGAGCACTATATGCAGATGCCAGATAAGAGTCAGAGATGGCTTGCCTTGCGTGCATGACATGGCGCGAAATGTGAGGAGCGATGAACCAATTGAACCTACCTCATTGCATCCGTTCTGGAGGCAATTGACTTTGTCAGAAGTGAGGACAGAAGAAGAGGAAGAATCCAGAGAACGCAGAGTGAATAGATCATTGCTTGAAAAATTTGCCCAAAGCGTCTTTCCCACATTGCCAGTGCAGGTTCAACAAAGAACAGTCTCTACACTAACAAGTATAGCACATCCAGAGCGGACTACTCTACAAGAGCCAGCCAAAGTCAGGCATAAGGGTCGGCCTCAAGGAGCTCTAAACTTTGCCACCAAAAGACAACCGTCATCATGGGAGTACACTGACCAACAGATGGACGGAACACCTCCGAAAAAGCAAAAAAGAAGACCACCGAAGACGCTTGCAGCAAAGCCTTCGGGTGACACATCATTGATCAAGAACCCGTGGCGATATCGTTCCCAGTTCCCCAAGTGTATGAGACCACACGTGGGAGGATGGTATGAGATAGTGGGTGATGGAAACTGCGGGTATAGAGCAATTGCGCATGGTCTGGGTTTATGGCAAGATCAGTGGGCTTTTGTTCGACGTACCATGCTCGCTACGTTGAGAAAAGAGTATGAGCTACTCGCGCCACTTTGGGTGTCTACGATGACACTTGAGGCAATGGAGGCGAAGCTTGCATGGTTTCCTTCACCGAACAGGCCGGCCCCACCGGAGACGTGGTTGGACCTCCCGGATATGGGATGTTTGGTGGCAACGGCATTCACATGTGTGTTCGTTACCATCGGTGGTGATGTGGGGATGACATACCTGCCTATGAGGGGGGAAGCCAAACGAAGCATCGATTGGCGAGATTCTGAAGACGATATGCATTTGCCATGTCGAGGAAGAGCAAGATTTTAGTGTGGTACGTTAATACAATCACATCTGTTGATACTATCTTGTGTTAAAACATATGTATGATGCATTGACTTTGATGTAGATTGGCTTGGCCGAAACTTCGCCCTTGCCTACTCTTTACCCGGCGTGGGTGGTATATCATGACCCGTCTGCGGGTGATTACGTAGATCAAAGGACGTATGATCGGATGTTGGAGTACGAAGCAGCCAAGGCCAAAAAGAAGACAAGACGAAAGAAGAAGGTTGAAATGGTCGATTTATGTAATGAATGATATGTATGAATGTTGGAGTTTGACGTATCTAATCAAAAGCTCGACCGAGTTGTCATCTCTTAGACAAACATTCCTAAATGCATACAAGTTTAATCCTAAAACACTAAATCCTCAATAAAGCCCTAATGCAAAGTTCAATGGTTCGAAAGGTAGGGATACATTTGCTCCAATGATTGCCGTAACGCCTCAGCTAGGTCTTCACATTGGTCATCTCCATGGTGGTGATCGCGATATGGATCCAGACGTCCGTAGCAACTATCGAGGCACTGCACACAAGATAAGTGGATACGATTAATAAACAGTTTGTACCCGAAATTAAACAAGATATAATTATTCAATTTCTTACATGCTGCTGAGTGTTACGATCCTCTTGAGGGATGATGAATGGATGTGTATGCTGGAGGTACCACTTCATGTAATCACCGCTACACTGGTGGGGTTGACGGACTGGAGGATCCATGGCTTGTAGGCTAATGGAATGTTCATTGCGGGCATCCCATGCATGTAAGGATCTATCGTATTCCACCGTGTAACTGCTAATCTTTGTGCCCCTCCATGCCTTAATTGGAACAATTGGTGGTCTTGGACACTGTTGTGCACGCCCAAACTGCCTAGCTACTCGATCCGGCATGTAAGGCTCGGTGACCCACAAACAGGATATGACTCCATGGAATCGCGATGAAGCAAACATCCCATTGTTGAAGTCAATCGGGCCGTATGGCATCCACTCAACCTAAACATAATTGAATTTCAAACAACTTATCATGCATATAATTTCATATTTTAACATACTAGATAAGGACCGTATATGCACTTACACTCTCATCACGCATCCCATCCAGCTCCTCCCTATAATTCCTGGTCCGGTTGGGTTGATGTGACATGTCCCATTGACTAACGTATGGGATCGGCTGTTGGCGGTCCCAGTAAACACTCTGTACAGGTCTAAACATGGGAAAGTATTGATATATTCATGCCTACAAAACAATTACATGTAAGTCAATTCCCTAAATAATAAATATACATCTATAACAAAAATACAGATGTTTTTATTCAAGCCATTTAATACCTGAATCAGAGTGAAACATGTGGACATGACCCGCGCCTCCTTCCTTGTGCACTCGCCCAAGCTGCGATACACATGGGCAAGAACACCGGTACCCCATGCATAGTTCGTGGCTGACGAGGGATCAGTCACGAACGGAGTGTAATAAACGGGCAACCGATGCTGAGACTTGTCAGGAAAGAGACAAGACCCCACCAAGTACAGCAAGAACCCAGCCGTCTGCTTCTTGTCAGCCAAATCCTGGCAATGAGTCCTAAAATCTGCCGCATGCACGTTACCGGTGACGATAGCACCATCCTCCAGCTCAAAAAACTCATGCGCTTGCTCCATCAACGCCTTCTTCAAATCATTGCGTGTGAGCTGCTCGTGCCATTTCTATGAGGGACCCATGTCTTGTCCTTGTATGTTCAGCCCAAGGATCATCCACACATCATGGAGAGTTATAGTCATCTCTCCCCATGGCATGTGGAATGAGTTGGTTTCCGGTTGCCAACGCTCGATGAAGGCACCAATCAGCGTCTCATCCACATGCTCGTGTATGATGTACGATAGATGACATTGCCCGGATGCAGACGCCATGTTACCCCATGCGTCAGTCGTTGTGCAACGCCATGAGCGTAACTGCTTGCCTCGCTGCTGGAACCTCAAGGGTGGCACCGGCTGTATATGAACATATTTAAGCAATCCATCGGACTTATTTAAAATAAGATTAATAATTAAAAATAAATAAAGTTACATGCAACTTACAATGCGCTGGTACAGGAGGTACGCCACGTGGTTCACAAAACTCTTCAGGAGTTTAGGGCTCTCCGGACCTCCAGGAATGCTCACCCGCAGTTCAGGATCATATCTCACATTCTTATTTGACCGGGGTGGTTTTGCCCGCGAAGAAGAGGCTTCCTGAGGCTCCTCGTCCACGTCCGGAGCATCATCTCTTGGCATCCAGGCATTGCTGGACTGGTCCTGAATCCCCCATGTATTGGCTTGATCCTACATTTATTAAATAGATCAGAAATAATTACAATTTTTAAACAAATTCATGGTATACTAAATGTACTTACCATAGGCTGATGATAGGGAGCGTTCGGGTTCTCCCACGGGTTGTGCTGATCCTCATCCCCCTGATAATAATACGAAGGGCTATGATGAGGGCTCACATGCGGCAGTAGTACCGGCGGACTAAAATTCCGCCCGTAGTAGATATTTTGATCTATTGTATCAGAATAACCATGCAGCGGACTCCCTTGGTAGTCCGGGTAGATCTGAGGCTCAGAGTCTGCCCTACCTCCATGAAACGAAGGCACCGCCATTAAGCTCTGAACTCCTATCATGTCAGCAACCCCACTACTGCTACCGGCTCCAGTCTGGTATGCGCCGGTCTCATCATCCCGGTAGCGGACATTCCTTTGTTGCCTCCTCTCCGACCTGCTCACCTCTTCGCCAGTCCTAAACGACTGTTCGCGTTGAAGGTTGCGGCGTCTCCTACGTTCAGTTCTTTTTCCAGGCTCCATCTGTGGTTATATATCGACACATTTTAATCAAAAAAATATATGCTGTAACTACATCGCCGGAGAGTCGTCGGACAGTCACCGACATATCGTCGGAGACTCGCCGGCGACATGCCGAATTAACATTCACACGTTACGTGTGAAATGATATCACACGTAACGTGCGGTGCACATTCACACGTTACGTGTGAATGTGCACATTCCAAATTCTGCCGGCGAGTCGCCGGCGGCCCTCCGGCGACTCTCTAGTCGTCTTCTCCGGCGAGAAGTCAGAATTCCGGCGGGTTTTTTTCATCAAAAAATACATGCAATTCATCAAAAATTGCACAATTTTTACAAATCTATCAATACTATCACTTCCACTTCCATATTTTCACAAAAAAATCAACATAAATCCTCATGCAAAAAATAACTTCAAAATTACCCACAAAATCAAAAACAACCCCAAAAACTTCTACAAAACATAGATCTACCACCCTAAACATCTCCACAACATAGATCTACAATATAGATCTACAATCCCTAACCAAAAACTTCAAATTTAACAAAACAAAACCAAACAACAATTTCTACTAACTAACCTTTCAAAGATCTTGAACGTAACGTGCGGAGTCGGTTGATTCGTCACGAGCAGATGCAAGAGACGCGTAACGAGTGAGGTTTCCGGTTTGTTGAGGCTGCGAAATGGTTGGAATGAAGGGAGGATGAAGCAAGATCTGACTTTTAAAGCCAGATCCACTCCACACGTTACGTGTAGAGTGAACCCACACGTAACGTGTGGAAGAGCTCCACACGTAACATGTGGAGCATCCTCACACGTTACGTGTGGGGCTTGAACGAGTGACTTCCCGCGCGTAACGCGGGAAGCCTATTTTGACGTTACGCGCGAGCCTATACGCCAAAAGGCAAAAATACATATGTGCCGAATAGTAGCCCCTATATATATTAGATTATTGAAATATTGCGCATGATGTTTCTTCAATTGTACAAAATTCACGATTGCAAGTGGCAGGCTAGGTGTTATATACATTTGGTAACACACTTTTAATTTTATCAAAAAGTTTCTTTCACCGTTTCATAAAAAAGTAATATACATATATTTAGCTTGAATCTGCACATGAGTTTAAGCTCTAACTTTAGCCTTTTGTTCAAATAGGCTATCATTAACATGGTTTGTTGCTTTGACTTGTACCTTCATAAGTGCCTTCTTCTTCCCACCCTCAACAGAGAGATGCAAAACTCGAGCCCACATCCCCGCAATGATAAACAGGGTCGTGCCGAGGCAAGTACTATGTGAGATAAGGAACAGGGTCTCATGATTATGGGGCCCATATAATTGAAATATTATACAAGAATAAGCTTGTTCAGATGGTCTATGGTCAAGTTTTGTAAAACAGCATTCCGTGTTCGACTCTTCAATTATTCATAATTCATTTTTTAAACAAAAAATTTCCTGTAGGCACCACAACTTCCAATTTCTACCTACCTTAGGAGTTGGGCCCCTCCCACTCTTCTGTCTTCTTCCCTCGTTTTAACCAAAATATTTAACTACTCTTTTTTATAATTTTTATGGTAATAAAGGAATGAAAACATCTTTATAAAAAATAGTCTCTTTAATTCTTTATTACTGTTTCGTGATCTTTAATTAATATAAAGTATATATATATATATATATATATACACGGAGTATATAGGGAGAGAGGTTTAGTTATTTGAAATTTTCAGTTAGTTTCGTATATTTGGATATTATTTTTTATGTGTACATTATCTTACATCTAATAAAATAATTCCATTCATTATTTTTAATTTTAGTGGATGATAATTTAATATTCAATTATTTATTTACTAAAACTAAATTTTATTTTACCTATTATATATGTAATCTAGTTTAAGTGTATAATTCATTAGTACACTACTAAAGAGATGTTTGGTAAAGAGATGTGAACTAAAGGAAATGGAAAGTAGAAGGAAACTAAAGAGATGTTTGGTAACACACTTATAAGAGAAAAATGGAAAAAAAAAATTGGGGCATATTGTTGGGGGAGTTGAACGTAAGACCTTTCATTCTCTCTCATAATTCAAAACGAGTTAGGCGAAATATCTTTCATGTTTTATGAAGGCTGATACTATATACACGACATTTTTCACCTATATACACGACAATTTGTACGCCAAGACATGACGTACGCCATGTCTTAGCGTATAGGTGAAAATACATATAATTGTAAGATTATACGTATTTTTTTTTATAAAAAAAATATAAATCTCTACGCCACAATCTGGCGTATGCCAGATTCTGGCGTACAGATTGGGTCAGCCCATATTAGGGTCGGCCCAACTTCTAAATTTGATTTTTTACAATCTTCTGTACGCAAGATTCTGGCGTAGGATTTTAAAAAAAAAAAACTTTTTCTGGGCGCAACCAAGTGAACAATTTTTTTTTTAAAAATCTGTATTTGACTCTAGTAATAGACGTTTTCAAGTAATCAGGGTTACATGGCAATAAATTCGGTTGTATCATGAGGTTTCAATATACTTTTATTCATGTACGTTTCTCCACAAATTCATTTGATATTAACTGTTTGTTATTATTATTCTCGAAAATCACATATAACTATGGTTATATCTTATAGTTATATCCAATTTGATTATATCTTATAGTTATATGCTACGGTTATATTCTTTAGTTATATACTATGGTTATATCCAATTTGGTTATATCTTATCGTTATATCCTATAATTATATATTATGGTTATATCCAATTTGGTTATATCTTATGGTTATATCCAATTTGGTTATATCTTATAGTTATATACTATGGTTATATCCAATTTGGTTATATCTTATGGTTATATCCTATGGTTATATCTTATAGTTACCTATTATTGGAGAATTCAAAAAGTAAAGAGATGTGAACTAAAGGAAATGGAAAGTAGAAGGAAACTAAAGAGATGTTTGGTAACACACTTATAAGAGAAAACTGGGAAAAAAAATTGGGGCATATTGTTGGGGGAGTTGAACGTAAGACCTTTCATTCTCTCTCATAATTCAAAACGAGTTAGGCGAAATAACTATAGGATATAACCATAAGATATAACCAAATTGGATATAACCATAGTATATAACTATAAGATATAATCAAATTGGATATAACCATAAGATATAACCAAATTGGATATACCCATAATATATAATTATAGGATATAACGATAAGATATAACCAAATTGGATATAACTATAAGATATAACCATAGGATATAACCATAAGATATAACCAAATTGGATATAACCATAGTATATAACTATAAGATATAACCAAATTGGATATAACCATAGTATATAACTAAAGAATATAACCGTAGCATATAACTATAAGATTTAACCAAATTGGATATAACTATAAGATATAATCATAGTTATATGTGATTTTCGAGAATAATAATAACAAACAGTTAATATCAAATGAATTGGTGGAGAAACGTATATGAATAAAAGTATATTGAAACCTCATGATACAACCGAATTTATTGTCATGTAACCCTGATTACTTGAAAACGTCTATTATTAGAGTCAAATACAGATTAAAAAAAAATTGTTCACTTGGGTGTGCCCAGAAAAAGATTATTTTTTTTTTTTTAAATCCTACGCCAGAATCTGACTTACAGAAGATTGTAAAAAATCAAATTTAGAAGTTGGGCCGACCCTAATATGGGCTAGCCCAATCTGTATGCCAGAATCTGGCGTAGAGATTTATACTTTTTTATAAAAAAATACGTATAATCTTACAATTATACGTATTTTCACCTATACGCCAAGACATGGCGTACGCCATGTCTTGACGTACAGATTGTCGTGTATATAGGTAAAAAATGTCGTGTATTTAGTAGGCTCTTTATGAAAAACAAATAAAAATAATACTCCCTCTGTCCCAAAATATAAGCCCCATTTGACCCGGGCACATCCGCCGATACGGGTTTTATATCGTTAATATCTCTAATTACATAACCCTAAAAATTATAATTTTTTGATATTATTAAAGTACTCGTTGAGACGAATCAAACAAGACCCCACATGAATATGTTTTTTCTTATATATTGGAAGAAATCTTAAACCGAAGCTTCAACGGTGAATAGTGGCGCGTTCCCAAATGGGGCTTATATTATGGGACGGAGGGAGTATTACATAAGAGAAGCTGAAGGGACATACGCTAAAGTAAGCAACCTAGATCTATTCATATTTCGATTTGACCAAAAAAAAAATCGGAATTTTCGTCTGGTGACCCTGTACTTTTGCAAAATTCGCGAAATAACCATAGGTATGGGTAATTTCGTATGGTACCCCTTAAATTTTGATTTTTTTCGCTTCATGTCCAACCATCCATGAGACGTTAATGAATCGTTAACTATAAAACAAAAAAGACCAAAATTCAGCCATTATGAAGACGCGTTTCCGCTGGACACCTCGAAGGACCACACCACGACTAAGAGAAGAAGGAAGTCAATCAAGCAGGCGACGCTTTTGGGCGGTGGCCAGAGTCGACCGCTGGTCGCTGCTGCTTGAAAGAGGAAATGATGCGGCTGGGAGGTTGCTTTCGAGGCGGCCTCGCGAGCAGTTGCTACATGGAGGAGAAAACGCAAATGGACTCACACGCGATGACAGCAGACTATTGGTGGCGACGAGGAAGACGACCACAAATGATATGGACGGTGGTGGAAGACGCAATTTCAGGTACGAATTGGAGAGTTATTTTATTTGGATTTTAGGTTTCGAAATTTAGGGTTTGTTTGGGATTTTCATATTTCAGGTTCGGATTTAAACTATTTTGTTTAATTGTTAAGAAATTGAATTGATGTTTTGCAAATAGGATTTATTTGAATCAGAAATTTGGGGAATTTGATTGAAATATAAGCAATTGAATCGATTAAAGGTAAAATGGATGTTTTTGAATAAGAAATTTTGGGTTTTGGGCTAACTATAAAAAGAGAAGGCAAATTGGATAGAGTTTATGAAAAATATAAGGTTTTAACATTGTACAAAAATCTGTTTTTGTCCTATAAATTTGGCTTCGTTTAGTTTTGAGTTGATGAACAAATCAGTTGGAGTATGATCAGTTGAAGCTTGAAACAAAATGGCTACTTCTTGGAGATATATCAGATTGGTATTGGTGTTTAGATTCAAAGAGTTTGAAGTTGTATCTTTGATATTTAAATAAATAGTGCTTACATTTCTAATGGCTTCAATTCTTGCAACTTATTTTTTGCTTGAATAATGATGATAACACAAGTTATACAGATTTAGAGATTTGCATTTAAGGGTCAACTGGACTGATTTTATTAACTGGAAATTGCCCACATCTTTTAGCCATGGTCTTGAGCATTTGTGATTTCTGAAAATTTCTTGAATAAAAGAGCATGACCTGATTGAGCATTTAGGTGTTGCGTTTCATATTGCTTTAGCAAGTTACAAAGTTCCTTCTTGAATCTGAATGATTATTGGTAATCTCGACCTGCCTTAGTGTGTAATAGTAATCTTAGTTGGTTGCAAAATTACAAAGTTATGATTCATAAGATTATTACATAAATAGTCTTAGTTGGTTTATTTGAAGCATAAATTGGGTACACGTAAAAGCATGTTCAGGAAACAATCTCAAATTGTCACAAATATTTTGATTGAACTTGGTCCTTGCTTTCTTTTCTTGATCATCCAGGTAAGATTCTTTTCAAAGGAGGCCAAGGTTGAAGGTGATGGTCTGACTATGAGTACTATTTACAATCTTCGTTCATGAGTCTAGGCTTTGTAGGCTGCATAATTAGATATTAATCATGATCTCAAGCTTGTTTTAAAGCCTATTAGCTCAAATGGTAGAGCATGTGCTTTATGCACAAGATGTGGGTTCGACTCCCACATAGGCTAATACAAAGATATGGATTCCGCTACATCAGTAAGATCAAGATACACCTAATCAATTGTACACCTAATCAATTGGTGCACATTCACACATGCCCATCTATGAAAGAATTGAAAGTACCTAAAAAGGAATCGCATCAGTAAGACAACATTCATGGCTTTATCAAAATTTATTATGTTTCGAAATAGATAAATTTGTTAGTGCATATACACTTCTAAGCCTGCATAACGATATGTTTAAATCAACCTTTCTAGGATAGCCTATGTGGGACTCGAACCCACATCCAAGTGCTAAAGCACGTTGCTCTACCTTTGAGCTAATAGGCTTCAAAACTTGTATATACAAAATCATCTCTAACAACATAGCAATATTGATAGAATAAACCAACATCAAACCTTCCTCCTCAATATCATTCCAAATCCATTTAACTCATTCCCAAATTCCATTATGCAATGCCAATGACTGGAATTCATTTAATTCCTTTCACGTAAACAAATTGTAGAATATTTTCTTTATGAGCACAAATTTTTCTATGTTTAAATCTTTTGTATTACTTAGTAGACATTAATTTATGAATTTATACTACTACCAATCGATTCTTCTATGTTTATATCTTTGTGGTAATTTCATGCTGAATCATTTGAATTAACAAGCTGGTTTTTTGACAACAAAACTCTAATCATTTTAGAGTAGAAAAAAGCCAGCCAATTCTTCTAAAAAAACAACAACCAATCTATACATCACTTAATCAACATTTTCATGAGTGATCTTAAACCAACAACACTAAAGCTAACAACCATTATAGTAAATCATATTATTTTCCAGTAAACTGACTTTCAGTAAAACATATGCACGAGTTCCAATCTTAATCCAACCACCCAAATTTTCGTTTTCGTTCGCAGTAATAACCCTAAATTCGAATTAAGGCAAATTCGCAAAATTCAAACCCTAAAATTTAAAATCCAAATTCAAATTAGGGCAAAATGCACTTGAACGCAGTAACACCAACCACCACCAGCGTCGTTGTCCCCGACACCGGCTACCGGCATCGTCGTCGTCGTTGACGAACTCTTCCATCCCCGTCTGGTGTCTCTTTGGTCTGGCGTTGGGTCTCCTCCTCCAAGTCTCCATCTGGTTTAGGTCGGATCGCCTCCTCCAGCAGCCACCATCCAGCCGTCGAGTCTCCTCTAGACAACGAAGCGATCGAGGTCTCCTTCTCCAAGCCGATGGGGTCTCCTCCTCCAACGCGTTTCAAGTTTCTTTTCTGTTTTTTTAAATATATTTTATGATGGCTTTAACGTTTAGTTAACGGGGTTCAACGGCTGGGCATCTGACGAAAAGTATTGAGAATTTAGGGGTATCGTGCGAATTTTATCATACTTATGGGTATTTCACGAAAATTGTTTAACCTTGAGGGTACTATACGAAATTTCCGAAAAAAAATCTATTCATATTTCGCACGGAATTCGTGTTCTTACTTGATTCCGTCTCTAACTAATTATTACTAGTACTTACTTCCAGAATAAATATTTCAATAATATATAGTTTATTTTACTTCTATTCCAACAACATGGAATTGTACAGAGATAAATTATTAAGAGTTCGACCAGGGAAAGAGGACGGGTTTGAACACATACCTCTACCAGTAAAAAAAATGGACTCGGCGCGGTCCAAGACTGTGCGAACGATTAATGAGTCCTAACTCACACCCTCTTTAATATAATATTTCACTATTCATATGAGTAAGAATGATGTATTTAAGGAGAAAATACGTGTACGATTTCTTCCCTGTACAAAATCTCTTAAACAACACATGCAATAATTAATTTTCGATCAATATATATTGAAGTGGTCTCCGGTTTTTGGGGGAAATTATAAAATTAATATTGAGTTGTTATAAACTAAGAAAAAAAAAAGATTTGGGAGAAGAGAATAATGATGTTTTTATTAGGCTTTTAATAAGAGTCTTATATAAGATTTACAATACTTAGGAAATAAGTCAACTCTAGGGTTTAGAAAAGCTTATCTTATATACATCCATACATATAATATTATAACACTCCCCCTTGAATGTACATCACTAACTGGCTCGTTAAAAACCTTGTCTGGAAAAATCTAATGGGATAAAAACCAAGACTAAAGAAAAAAGAGTACAGTTGTAATTCTCCCTCTCAATTAACATTACTTGACTGAATCTGCTGAACTAGTCCTCCTTTTGACTCAAATCTCATGAGTGTAGATATATATCGTGAATATGTAAGTGATTGAGTGTGGAGTGATGCATGACCTTCATATATCTCCATTTGTCTTCGTGCACATAAATCCCGGTTCTTCGAGAACTTGCATGTACATACCTATGTCAAAAATATAAATACAAACCAATAGAGATAAACATTTCCTAATTAATGATTTACATATGTAATTGGTCCAAAATATATCACTTTTGATATACAAAATCCAACTTTGTTTGAATGGCCTTTCTCAACTATACCGATCATCATTGTCGACGTGTTTCCATTGATCGAGAATCATTAACCTTCTGGTATGTCACTTCTGGTGCAAGTACTTATTCAAACAACATTGTCAAGTACAATCTCATTTCAAGTCCTTCCGAAATGGATTCTAACAAACATTTCGTACTTGTCCCTTAAAGTCCTTGCTTACGATGTATAATCTGAGATAAGATTTTCTTCAAGAACTTATCTCAAGAAATGTCACATATCGACAATTACCAGCTTGTTAAGCTGTAATATGTGATTCCTCTCCAGGAAAATCAAGACTCCCTTATAGTGGATTGGTCTTGAGTTACTACAAGAACCTCCAAATGAGCTAGGCATTTCAGTTGGTATATCTGACTCCGTCACTTTCTTGGCTTTTAGTGAATGCAATTTATAGCATCCTATCTATATCGTTATGTATATGATTGGTTGAACTTTTGGTTCATGTTCGCTTAACCAAGGATATAAAATCATTGAGAATTTGCATTCCTTGCAATCTCTTATACATACTAATCTCATTGTTTGCTCCCCCTAAAGTTGGGATCTTATCTCTTCAAAATGAGAATCTTAATACCGAGCGATCACCCAACATAAGCTCTAGGTATTCAATAATATTTAGGGACGCCTACCCCTTGTATAATCTCAACTTTCCTTGTGGCATTACTTTAGATTGTTTAGGGGGTAATGGGACATACACCGCATATCCATATTCTTTTAATTCTCTTCTGGAGATAAGTTTCAAATAAAAGATTATATCGTGGTCAGTCAAAATAGAGATTAATTCTCGGCATCCAAACTTTACATGACCTCATATGGTCCACGACTTCGCTATAATTTTCCATGTATTAGCTTTAACCTAGATACCATTGACGACCACATAAATAACGACTATATTGGGTCTTCCTATTAGTGTGAGCTACCCGTCACTCGACCATTACACTGATTGGTTGATTTCATTCTCTCACTTTATGTTTCATTTGGCCAATGTGTTGAGACATCTATCAACATTATGAAATATATGAATGATTAACATTGGTTCATATGACGGTGTTATTAGACCACATATGTATTTTTGAATATGTCAAGAAACATGGAGACTCTGCATTTACTCTTTACATAATCAATATTGTTACCAAGAAAATAAGTCGTGTATTTACAATCACTCTGAGACAAGGACTCCATGTCCTAGGATCCTCTGGTCCTTTAGTAGGTGTCCGAGTGAATTTCCTATGATCCTACTCATCATTGTTTTACTTGGGTGATCGAATCCATTTTTGCCACAAAGAAATATTTTTCCATCAACTAACTTTTGGTTAGAAATATTATATGATTCAATGGGTTTTCATATATACCTCGTGTGTAAAGTTTCCTATGAACTTTTAGATAGATATTCGATATTGTCCTCATTCATGAATTCTACATGATAACCAATGGGTGGATGTCTTTTCAAATAATCAACAAATTTGTCCTAAACTTGTAAACATAGAGTGTTACTCATTTATCTTCTTGTTATTTCCAACAATAATATAAACCTCTTCAGGATCCATGAATGAGACACTATTTCTAAACCTTATATTTTGCACTTGGTTTTTACCATTTGTAGGGTAAAAAAACTTATGGTTTATCAAAATGGTATAAGTAATGACATTTATCGACAATAGTTCCCACCATTGAAATTTCCATAGTGGTGGTCCTTTAAATTTTTGGGATATCATCAACTCAAAATTAGATAAATTATTACCTTGATTTTTTAACTTTCGAATAAAAATAGATGCCTTAAAATATGTACTACTATCAGAGTACAAAATTTGACGTATGATCATGTAACTCTTCTGGAGTTCATAGTGATCTCTATATTATCAAAAATATTGAGTCTTATAACTCTCACACATTTGATGATTGTATGATAGACACATTAGTTTAGCACAATTCTGCAGGAATTTTCAAGTGTTAGATTTTTCTTCAAAATATGTTTAGCCAAATGAAACTTAACACTTAAAACATGTGTTAAACTGTTTCTTTTTTAAACCCTTGAAATTTGGCATTGCAATTATAACAATTGTTCAAAAATAAATTTAATGTCTAAAACACTAGTAAAAGGAAATAAACTCATATCACTTAGTACGAAGAGTAATGTCACTTCAGGAACAATTTCGTTTTACATATACATCCACTATCAAGGATGATACTTATGCTTTTACTGTAAATACATAAATATTTTATCATCTTCTTCAAAATATGATATTTATTTTTATTATCCACTCAATGAGTAATATAGTTTATTGTTTCGTCTACTTCTGGAGATAAAACTTATCACTACAGGGATGATTTGCCAATACCGAGACAAATATATTATTTGTGCATCCACTTCATGGGATGTCAATTGTCTATTTAATTAAAGTGTAACACCCCAGATTTGTAATCCTTTATAAGGATTAGAGTGTTAGTGTGTTACCCATGTCAACAAGTGTTCTTCCTTTCATGGTTCAAGAGAGGACAAAGAACTATGAAGTTAAGCGTGCTAGAAAAAGAGTAGTACCAGGATGGGTTACCTCCTGGGAAGTCATCGGGTTGACATGAGATGACGCTTCTAAGGCTCGGGCCTTACAGATGACTTTGGGTTACGAGTGGACTTGGTCTTGAGGGCAATCACTCGACTTAGAGGGTGGTCTTTGGGCCTTGACGAGGTCGTCAAGGGTTTAAGTGGGGGTGATTATAACACCATAGATTTGTAATCCCTTATAAGGATTAGAGTGCTACCCATGTCAACAAGAGATCTTCCTTTTCATGGTTCAAGAGAGGAAAAAGAGCTATAAAGTTAAGCGTGTTAGGGCGAGAGTAGTACCAGGATGGGTAACCTCCTGGGAAGTCCTCGGGTTGACATGGTATGACGCTTCTAAGGCTCGGGCCTTACATTAAGAACTATATAAAACAACACAAAAATTTAATCAACAAAGAAATAAACAAACTAGTATATGACAATAATAAGTTATCCTTCATTTTTGTCCACTTCGAGGGATAATTCACAACTACATAGGTTAAACTCGTCACTATGGGGACTCCAATATCATTTGAAGGTGATTACACTTATTGCTTCAGGAATAATATATATCACTACCATGACATGATCTAACTTAAACGCCATTTAAGTTGAGGCATTGCAAGTTATCACTTCAGGGATTGATCGAAAGATATCACTTCAAGGATTGAACGAAAGATATCACTTCAAGGATTGAACGAAAGATATCACTTCAGGGATTGAACGAAAGATATCACTTCAAGGATTGATTGAACCATATCAATCCAGGGATGGATTGAACCATATCACTTCAGAGATTGAACCATATCACTTTAGGGATTATATAAATATTTATCATACACTAAATAATTATATATATTCTTAATACCGAAATTTTGCCTAGTAACCTTGAGTTTTTCACTTTTTTTCGCAAAATTCCCTAAGGTTTTGACAAATTCGGGACCTTGAGTTTTTGACAATTTCGCTTGGTAACCCTGAGTTTTTGACTTTTTTTGCAAAATCCCCTCAAGTTTTGACAATTTTGTGTGGTAACTATGAGTTTTTAATTTTTTTTGCTTGATACCCCTCCATCCATTTCACTTAAAAAATATTAACTGTAATTTTTTAGGGCTTAGGGATTTAGGTTTTGGGGTTTAGGGTTAGGATTTTCGCAAAATACCCAAATCGTTAAATACAAACGGTTTATTTTTTTTAAAAAAAATTAGGATTAAGGGCTTAAAAATTTAGGGTTTAGGTATAGGGTGTAGGGTTTATGTTTAGGGCTTAGGGGTTTAGGATTTATATTTAGATTTTGGGGTTTAGGGCTTATATTTATTTTAAGTGCAAAAATATAAATCCTAAATCTAAACCCCAAACCCTAAACCCCTAAGCCCTCAAAAATTAAAGTTAACATTTTTGTAAGTGAAATGAATGGAGGAGTATCCGACAAAAAAGTCAAAAACTCAGAGTTATCAAGCAAAATTGTCAAAAATTCAGAATTAGCAGACAAAATTGTCAAAACCTTAGATGATTTCGCAAAAAAATTAAAAACTCAGAATTATCTGACAAAATTTCATTTCTTAATATATGCATCTAGGTACCATATTGGATGTTCAATATTTTATTTCCAAAGATGAAAACAATACGTAGGATATATATTGAAAGCAATCAAAAATTAAAGATTCGTGCAGAAAATATATAAAACCAGCCTCATTGTCTTGCCTTGGCCGTCTTACCATCTGCAAAGTTGAATTAGTGCACGTGTGCAATACATCTATATATCTATATGTTTATATATATCTATACTAACTAAAGGAGATGTCTAAATCCTACGTGTTGGCCTCACGTTCAATTCAAATACGTATCATCACTCATCCAACAATAATTCGCCACATCATCCATCATTTTAAAAAAGTTATAACAGTGGATTCAGTTTAATTATATATAAAACTTATTTAATAAAAAAAACATCCAACTTAAAATTTGAGAAAATATTATGAAAATTTAATATAATTTTCTTATCGAAAGGCTTATAGATATAATGAAATCTAACAAACTAAATTAAACAATATTAAAAATATATTATATAGAATTATTTGACTTTATTTGAATACGTAAAAATCTTAACTATACACTCTTGAGTAAAATCTTAAATGAATTATATCTTTAATTTATGGCCAGTCATATTTATCCAATTATAAATCAAAACATACAAAATTTCAACGTAAAAAAAATTAAAATAATGTGTGCATATCACGCTCCGGTAAAACGGTTGTTATGGTAGAACGAAAGTACTAATCTGGAGCGTCGGATTGATGTTGATGGATGGTTGGATTAATGGGTTATAGGAGAGATATGATAGATCCCTAATCACCAAATCTAACCTAATAAGGATATTATTAATAAAAAAATAATTAATTTTGGTTGTTATAGGAGAGAGAAATTAAGATAATATTCTCTTTCCTAATCGATTTTGCTCCCCTTCAAATATTTAAAATTTAAATGGGAAGAACATTTTAAAACGTTCGTGAATATCGTTAATGTGTTCATGAATATCAATCATTTGTTAATGAATATCGTTCATGTTTGTTTGAATATCGATTTCTATTTAATAAGTGAATATTTAATATCTTAAAAATGTGAATATCGTAGCTTAAATCATGAGTTTCATCACTTGATAATATAAATATCACACTAATTTACATGAATATCTCAATTAATCACGTGAATATCAAATTCACTTACATGAATATCACCACTCAATTTGTGAATATCACTACCCATTTTGTGAATATCGTAACTACACCGCCCACCACCCAATTACATTAATATAGTCACCCAAGTACATGAATATCATCACCTAACTACACGAATATCACCACCCAATATCTTCGAAGCTTTGATTCATGGCGGTAAGGTTTAACAATGACATTGTCGCGTCGATTTTGGGTCGCACAGTCGCACGATCAACCTGAATATCAACATTATTATAATGAATATCAATAACATTATATTGAATATCACATCATAAATTTTGAATATCGACTATTCAACGCATGAAACCCCATGAATATGAACAACATTATAGTGAATATCACATCATATAATTTGAATATCAATTGCAAATAGTACAAACAACACCATCAACAAATAATTTAAATACTATAATAGCGATATTCATTCCATATGTGATGATATTCACGTATTTTGTACGCAACATCATACAATGAGTTGATGCTGCTTCTCAGGAGGCTAAATCGACAACCAGTATAAGAAGAAAAAACAAAATCAAAATTCAAGGGATTTGGATCAAAAAGAATGGCAGTGAGAGTAATTGCACAAGGAAGACGAGAAATGGGAAAGAGACCTGAAAATCGTAAAATTTGACCAAGCGAGGCTTCCCCTGGGTGTTGAGGACAATCACCGCCTTTATCATCGTCCTTCTAGAGTGGCGTTGCCCTGATTGCCTTCTGTGAATACCAAAATCTGGACACCAATCACGATCTCATTCCAGTATCTGTTAGATCAGGTTACAACATCCTCATTTCAGAACAACTAAAACGTCAAAATTGAACCAAATTCAACACAAATTCGCAAAATTTATCAATTTCATAACACTAGACAAACTCAGGGAGATCTCATTCCAGCCTCCGCCGCTACGATGACGTTTCCGGGAGATCCAGATAATGCACCGCGTTTCCAGGATCCCAAGCGTCGTCGCCTTCCTCGACGCCTACGAGGACTCCGATCACGTCCACCTCATCACGGAGCTCTGCAAGCGCGGTATTGGTGGTTAAACGACGACCAAGCGAGGTCGAATCCGGCGTCGGATTGTTTATTCTAGAACGATCTTTGAATCCGGCGTCGGATCCGGCCAATTCGGCCCAAGCGAGGTCGAATCGGCTGGTGCGGGGCTGGCGGTGATATCCGCGACGCCGGGCTGGCAGTGATCTGTGTGGAGCGGTCGGATATGCATCCGGTGGCGGTGGCGGCAACGATCAGAGTTGTGCTTTGGGTTCAACTCCTCGTTGCTCCCATCAATGGCGCCGGCCTATGGATGAAGAACAGGGAGACGAAAGAGAGAGAAATCGAGGGTTGAAGACGAAGACAGATTAGGGGAGAGGAGATCGTGGGAATATCCCACAAATCACGTTGGATGGAGCCAATCGGGTGTGTGTCTCCTATTATATAATATGTGCATCCTCCTACACCCAGATCGCTACCATCCAATAAAATCTAATCTAAAGGTCCATAATAGTACTTTTGTTTTACCCTAAGAGTCTGTTTTACTTGATCCTAATTCTATATATATATATATTGAGTCAGGCTCCGGTGAAACGGAGCCTTCCGGTGAAACGTGAGGAGCGTTGTGGAGCGCCGGATCAAAGTGATCAAGGGCTAGGGACGCGCGCCTCTGATGGGAGAAACTAATATTGTTAACGGCGTTAATAACACCGTCAGGCTTTTAAAGTTCAAAATAAAATAAAAATTCCAACCATCTCTAGACGCTTCATATTCTCTCTCTCTCTCTCTCTCTCTCTCTCTCTCTCTCTCTCTCTCTCTCTCTCTCTCTCTCTCTCTCTCTCTCTCTCTCTCTCTCTCTCTCTCTCTCTCCTCCCTCCATCGCTCTGCAACTCGCTCACGCTCTCTCTCTCTCTCTCTCTCTCTCTCTCTCTCTCTCTCTCTCTCTCTCTCTCTCTTTGGAAATCACACGAATCTCTTCGTTTTTACTCGAAACAAAGACATTTACTCGAAACGAACACAAAAGGTTCTTCGATTTGAAGCAACTTCTAATCCATAGCAAAGGTAACGAGTTTTAACCTAAAAATCTGCGTACTTTCGTTGTTAAAATCTGCATGTTTATCTTAACCTAACCGACTTTCAACTACGATTGACGCTTAAAACTTTAATTTTCGTTGCTAAAACTAAAAAACGCAGTTAAGATAAGTTGTATTTAATACTAATTGTTGCTTCATGTTATCTTTCCACATCAGGAACCGAAAATGGTCAGATCGAAGACAGTAGCGAGAAGAGTGCTTAAAGGTAAAATTCGAGTTTTCATTAGATAGGGCAAATAATAATTTGTTCAAATATATGTGTTATTTGTTCAAGAAATATTTGATAATGTTCCTGTTCTTATCACATAGTACCAACTTTTAATTTTCCAGAAAATGTTCAAATATATGTGATAGTTGTTCAAGAATAATGTGTTATAGTTCATACTTTTATCAAATAGTTTCCAACTTTCAGTTTTCCAGAAAATGTTCAAATTCATGTTCTATTTGTTCAAGAATAGTGTGATGATGTTCTTCTTGTCAGTAGATAGTTCAAATTGTCAATTTTCAAAAATGTCCAAGACATATATCTAGTTGTTAAATTATATGTGTTGGTTGTTCAGTTTTTTTTATGTATTTACATAATTTTAACTTGAAGATTACTTGTTGTGGGACAAAATATTAAAATGATTTCTTCCAAATCTAGATCAAAATGAAAAACGTCTTTCAAGCGTGAATGAACTGCAAAAGATTATAGAGTTTAGAGATGCAACCATGATAGTGGGGGAGAATTATACCTCTCAAATAGAGATTAGAAGCAAACAAAAGAACAACGGGGGCATTCAACATAAGAGGACTCACACAACCTCAACCAAACATGGTAACGAATTAAAAAATACTTTGATCCTATTTGGAGTTTAAAAAATACTCTGGCGCTGCATAAGAAGATACGAAATATATTTGAACAAACACAATGTAAGATATGAATTATTTTTGGAGTTTGAACTGTTGTGTCAATAATATGTTACATTTGGTTGTTCAAATTTCTTGTTCAAACATTATATTTATTTGTTCAAATTTAATGTTAGTTTGTTCAAATATTATATTTCTTTTGATAAAATATAATATTTATTTGTTCAGACACTATATTTGTTCACACTATATTCTCTTCTTGTTATGCAGCGCCGCAGGCGCTGCATAACAAGCATATGTCTACTCTGTTTAATTTGTTAAAACTTCAAAACAGTGTGTAACATAAAAACTAATTATTTTGTTTTATATTATATGCAGACATAGAAACACTTGCGGTTTATGTCGAAAAGAAAAAGAGAAAACATGTTGCAGAAGAACATGACCCTGCAGACAACAAGAAGCAAAAATTAAGTCAGCAACAAGAAGAACACTCAGGAGATGAACATCAACAGAGCTCAGACGAAACAGAACAAGAAGAATATGAAGATCAGGTTGAAAATAACACAACGAATGATGAGTCTGAATCAAGCTCTGATGATTCATAAGAGAGTCAGTTTATAGGGGAGGATGAACAAGAGCACTCGGGAGATGATCATGAACAACTTTCAGTTAAAATAAAAAATGTCAAGGGAACATCCAAACATCCACAAACTACAAGTGAGGATGAAGTGAGACTCAACAACACAAGGGGCAAAAGAGGATTTTCATGCATTCAATACCGAACAAACCCGAGTAAGTTTGTCAAAGTTGTTCAGAAATTGAGCAGTGACCAAAAGAAGGATGTGGTGGACATGGGTTTGGGATCTCTTCTCAACTTTAACCTCAATGGAATACCGAGGTTTTTAGGTTATTGGCTTGTCGAGAGTTTTGATGCTAACAAGTGCAGCCTGAAGATGGATGATGGAACCCTAGTGCACATCGAAGAAGATGATGTACTTATTGCAATGGGATTGCCTAAAGGAAGTCGAAAAATAGAAATAAGGAGAAAGTCAAACAAGAAGAGAACAAAGGCTGATGAAGTCCATGACAATTGGGTGAAACGATTCACAGAAAATGAACACCGCATCTTACCATGCCATGTCTACAGCATGCTAAAAAAGTGCAGGAAAGGAGGTCCATTCTTCAAATGGACGTTTATTGTGCTGTTTGTCACATTGTTGGTTGAGGGAAACTCGAATGACACAGCGAGTCTGTCGCTGTTGAGAAGCTTGGAAGATGTTGACAGAATCAAGGACATGAATTGGTGTGGTTACTTGCTGGACAGCCTCGTCAAAACCACAAACAGTTGGAAGAAAAACCCTAAAGGAATGTTCAAGGGATCGCTCCCCTTCCTTGCTGTAAGTAATTGTTCAATTTTAAATATTTATTGTTCAAATTTAACTATACACTATTTTACTGGGTTTTTTGAAGCTTTGTTCAAATTCAAGGGCAATTTGTTCAACTTCAAGAAACATGTGTTCAACTTCAAGCAGGGGTTCTTCAAAATGATGCTTTACTGCTGCAACATATCCTAAATATATGTTTGTTCAACTTTATATCTAATTTGTTCAACTTTAACACTTCTTTTTCATTACAGTTGTTCTATGTTGACCGAGTAGTAAATGGGAGACATACTGTACCACGAGCCTTCCCAACATTTGTGAATTGGATTAGGAAAGAGATTACAAAAAAGAGAGCTATACGAGATGAACAGTGGAGGGTTTGGGCTGGGGTATGTGGATGTCAAACAAACAATTCCGTCAACATCAGAGCTAGTTTTTGCTGAGGGTTCAAGAAGCAGTCAGCGGGCGCAAGGGATTGGAACAAAGCGTCTATCGAAAGCTGACTTTTTTGAGGTAAGTAATTTGTCATTCATCCATGTTTATATGAGATAGTCCATACTTTCAATTTTACTGAAAATGTTCAAATATATGTGTTGTTTGTTCAAAAAAATATTGAAGTTGTTCATCTGTTTAGCACATAGTTCAAACTTCTAATTTTTGCAATTTTTTTTTAACAAACATGATACATAAGCTAGCAAATAAGGCAAGGGAGGCAGCTACTATTTTAAATGAGTTGGCAGACATGACCTTTTCAACACCAAAGACATACCTAGCGGATGAACCAATGAAGAGCGTGCACAATACAGCGGTTGACCTGATTGTCGGCAAAGGTGAGGATGACAACAATTCAAAGAATGAACACCTGGCCACACATTTCGACAATATCTGGTCAAACTCTGAGGATCAGTTCTGGAATCATCCAGAACTAATTGAGTGCATGAACAAGGTTGAAAAGGCCATCAACGCACAAGCTAGGGTGCAAAGGAAATTCAGATTCAACAGACCATCAGTAGCAGAAAAAGTACAAAACCAAGAGATACCAAGCTTTGACCTTCTCCCAGGTGTTGACCTTGACATGACTGTTGGTGAGATAGCTCGTACCTATCAGTCACCAACTAGAAGTGTTGGAGATCAGTGGAGACAAGACCAGGTAAGTGAACATGAAGCCTTTTGAATGTCATTCAACAATTTCCTTTTAAAAACAAAAACTGAAATATATCAATTACTAAAATTATTCTTAAAAATACAGACTAACAGAGAAGGTGTGGCTCAAGAAGTTCAACAAAACACAACTACTGTTGAGGATGTAGAATGTGATCCGATGACATTTCTCCAAGAGGGACAAGAAGAGCAAGAAGGTGTTATGAGAGTGGATGATGAAGAACCATGAGGGATTACTGAGGGACCACAACACAAGACAACAAGCATTGAGGTAAATGAAGGAGGAATTACCGAGATGGTGACAGAAGGAGAGGTTCGTGAGGAACCACAACATAAAACAACAAACATGGAGATAAACTACAACAACACATACATGAAATTATAGTGTTTTTCATCACCTTCAAGTAGTTATTTTTCAATTTTTAAAATGTAAAATTGACAGGTGGATACAACAACAGTGACTGAGGCATCCAATGAAGAAGGCAATACTGTGAAGGCAAAGGAAGGGGAGGTGAATAATACAATATTTTCAAATAGTTGTTCAAGTAAATATTATATCTGTTCAGTTTCAAAGTGTTTTTGTTCAAACTTATATCACTTTGACAGTCAATGAAGGCAGTTGATAGTCAACCACAACAACAACAAGACATTGAAGAAGTGAGAAAAACTGTACCAAAGTTGAGGATTTACGTAGGAAAGACCAGGAACGCACAAAAAAACCAAAAGGCAATGGAAGAAGCCGAGAAAGCAAGGAAAGCAGCTGAAGAAGCTGAAAATGCAAGGAAAGCAACTGCAGAAGCTGAAAAGAACAAGAAGGCAATGGAGGAAGCAAAGAAGGCAGCTCAAGAAGCACAAAAAGCAAAGAAGGCGGCAGAAAAGGAGGAGAACAAGAAGAAAGAAGCTGAGAAGGTGAAAAAGGCAGCTGCAGAAAAGGCGAAGAAAGAAGCTGAAGAACAAGAGAAGGCAAAGAAGATAGTTGAGGAAGTTGAAAAAGCCAATAAGGCGGCAGAAGATGCGGTACAGGAAGCCAATAGGGCAGTAGCAGAAGCACAACGATCCAAAAAGGCAGCTGAAGAAGCTGAAAAGGCCAAGGAGGCTGTAGAAGCAGAAAAAGCCAAGAAGGTGGCTGAACAAGCACAGAAGGCCAAGAAGTTGGCTGAACAAGCTCAAAAGGCCAAGAAGGCGAACGAAGAAGCTCAGAAGGCCAAGAAGGCTGCAGAAGCAGAAAAAGCCAAGAAGATGGCTGCAGAAGCAGAAAAAGCCAAGAAGGTGGCTGAACAAGCTGAGAAGGCGAATGAAGAGGCTCAAAAGGCAAAGAAGGTTGATGAAGAAGCTCAAGAGGCCAAGAAGACGGCTGAAGAAGCTAATGTGGGTGCGACAATGCATTCTAACCTTCCGAGCATCATCAACCCCACTCAGAAACACACAGATGAAGAGAAAAAGATTATCAGATTCATCACAGTAACTACTAAAGATATAGGGTAACTTCTTTTACTCTACTGTTTCAAGGTTTTATATTATACAAAAATATTTACTAAAATATTTTAATAAACGTAGGGAGATAATGTTTCAACATGAGAGTATTATAGCGGACTTATCTGACATGAGGAGTATCATATGTGAATCATTGATCTCAATAAATGTGATAAATGCTTGGGCGGTGATCCTGAACGAGAGAGAGAAGTACAGGTCCAACAAATCCACATCAAGATTTTTCGCAACTCCAGCAACAATTGTAAGTACATTACCAAACTTCTAGCTTTCAAAACTATTCACTGAAAAATACTAACACTTTTATCTATGCAAGGCTTTCTCTGTGGTGACACCAGACACAAAAGGCTATAAAATAAACTTGAAGAGATTTACAAAAATGCTCGATTCTGTTAAGGACATGGCATTGCACACAACACTTGACTGTGCAACATTGGTATCTCCTCCATTCTAACCTCATTTCAGTACATGTAGAATACTTTGTTCCCAGTTGACAAGGTTGTTTGTAATATAGGTATTCTTCCCAATATGTGCAAGCGGTCACTACTACGCCTTATGTTTCAATCTAAAGAGAATGCGCCTTGAAATCATTGATAATTCATCGTCAGGGGATGAAGCAGATGACAAGCATGGAGAGGTGCCAGAAAGACTGGTAAGCAACGCATATTGTTCAACTAATAAAAGTCTAATGTCTAAGTTGATTTCTTTGTTCTTCAAAGTTAATATTGTTCAACTAATAAAAGTATAATGTCCAAGTTGATTGCTTTGTTCTACAAAGTTAATATTGTTCAACTAAATAATGTTGTTGTTCAAATATGTGTATTTAATAGTTCAATTTCATTAATTTTATGTTCAAACTCGTCAACTGGTGTGTTCATTTTTTATACTTGACAAAATGGATTGCAGAGGAAAGTATATGCAGACTACTTGAGGTTGAAGGGAAGTGAAGCTGTAGCAAAGTTAATTGATGAAATGCCATTAGAACTTTTGAAAATGAAATGGCGTGATAGCAAGAACAAGCTTGATTGCGGTGTCTATCTGATGCGCCATATGGAGGCTTACAACGGTGAAGGTTCCAGTGGGTGGGAATGTGGATTCAAGAAAGAAAGCAGGAGGAACATGTTATCATTGAGAACAAAATACCTAGCAGCCATCCTTGGATCAGAACTGAATGGGATCCGAGCAACTGTAATGGGAGAAGCATTGAGATGACAGTCTAATTGTGTACCACTGGTAGTTTGTTTTCCTAGATCCTATGTCATGGATGAACATGTTTGTTAAACAATTTAGTGTGTTGAACAGGTAAAACTTTTGGGTCCTTTGCTGGACAGGTTCAAATGAAGTTTATTCAACAAAATTGTCATCTACTATAAACATCGATCAACAATTTACATTAAAGCATAATTGTTCAAACAATTATTACTATTGTTCAAACATAATCTACAATTGTTCAACATCGAAATTAGTTAAACTTCAATATGCGTTTGTTCAAATTTGACAATATTTTGTTCAATCATGTAACTCCTACACACGTCCGACCGAACATAATGCTCGAACTAGCAAGCAATATTAATATGTGTGTAATCACAATGTGTCCACAGGAAAACATATTGTTCAACTATAATAACAGAATGGTCAAGGTTAAAGACGAGACTGTTCAACAATAATAACAGAATGTTCAAGAATAACGGTAAACTGTTCAACAATAACAATAGAATGTTCAAGAATAACGGTAAACTGTTCAACGATTATAGTTTTTTTGTTTCAACTCCTAAAATTACTTCTCTGGACACGTCCGGCTATTGTGATCAACATATTTCTTGCATACCCCACACTTCCTCGTCGCCTTTTTTGCTTTTGATATAGCAACCTCTCTACTCGGCTTGATACGACGACCACTGCCCTTGTTCTTTGCTTGTTGTGGAGGCAAGACAGATATATTGGTAGGCACACTTGTACCCATAAAAGACTCAAACACGTTTTCTTTGCTCGATCTACACTTGCTGGATGAAGCATTACTTTCTACAGCAGATACATTTCTTCTCAAGCACTTACTCAAACAAGATTTGTGCTCCTTTATCAGACATAGAAGTTCTTTCAGCTTAGCACAATCATCACCAATCAAATCAATACAACAATGGACCTCCGACCAAATATCATTAACGACAAACTTGCTTTCCACCATACCAGCACATTGATCAAATATAACACCATTAACATCAATTGAAGGTTTGAGGATTGCATTTTTTGTCCACCGGTTAAGAACAACATTGCTTGGGAACTGTTCAAGACATCTATCTTTAAACACCAGAACCATATGACGACATGGAATCCCAATCCTTTCAAACAACTTGCAAGTACATGTAGAAACTTCATCTGGTACAGAAAATCTAACCTTGAAAGTCATACCACCAAGATCTCCAATAGTGTATACTTCACCATCACATTCAACATCTTTACTTATAAATCGGCATAAAAAACATGCAGCATATATCTCCTCTTGAACTTCATAGAATAACTTCAATGTAAATACATCGGATGCATGCTTCTCCAAAGGTAAAGGAGTCTAGAGATCCGGTTTCTTAGACTCAGATTCACTATTCAATCTCCATTGTTCATGCCTACAATGTAAACATTAAATTAGTTAAAAAACAATAACATATTGTTCAATAAAAGGCATTGTTTGTTCAACAACTCTAGTATAATGTTCAAATATCTTGACGGTTTGTTCAAACATACAGAACCACTAAAAAGATAAAATGATATGTTATACTACCTTTGTGAATCCATAGCGCCATCGAAAAGCATTACAAGCTCCACAAGGCTAAAAGCACGGTTGTTATAATTTCCAAAAAAGGGGTTCTGGGAATCAGACATTGATGTGGTGTGAGAGTACCAAGATAGAAGCACATCGCGGAAAAAGGCCGGGATCCAATTGCTGCGAATTTCAAAGATTTGTCTAAACCAATTGTGATCTTGCATATTGAATTCCAACATTAATGCACTCCACCTCTCCTCAAACACTTCAGGTTCAATCATATGGCTCCAGACTAGACCATTCAACTTTGTTAAAAAATCACCTGACTTCTTCATTGAAGGGCCAATCTTCTCAGATGTTTTGCTCATGATATGCCACATACAGAACCTATGGTGAGTCTGATTAAACACCGTTTGAATCACAACTTTCATTGCCGGGTCTTGATCAGTTACTAAAATTCTCGGTTCTTTGCCACCCATAGCTTTCAAAAATGTATCAAACAACCAAGTGTAAGAAGGGATATCTTCTTTCAATAACAATGCAGCACCGAAAGTCACACACTTTTGGTGACTATCCAACCCAGTAAACGGTGCAAATACCATGTTATACCTGTAATAAGTTAAATTGCAAGAAGAAAGTAAACACATATAAGATTTGTTCACAAATTGTCACATATTGTTCAACAATATTCATGGTTTGTTCAAAAGGTAAAGAAACATGCTATGTCAATCAAGATCACATAACTTTCAACTATACAAGGACGTTGTTTTACAAAAAAAATACCTATTTGTTCTATACGTTGAGTCGAATGAAACGACGTCTCCAAATATAGAATAATTCTTAATCGCGACTGGGTCGGCCCAAAACAAACGTGTCAACTGATCTGCGCTGTCAACATCATAGTCAAAGTAGAATGCTGAACATATCTATTTTTTCTGGAAGAATTTGTCAATAACCATCTGAGCATCAGCACCTCCAATAAAAGCCAACAAGTCCTTCTTCACGTTTTTGAAGTCTGACGACAAAGCACCAATATTTGGATAGCCTCCGACCAACTGTTTGTAAAGTCGGTAACTCTTAACAGAACCCATATTTGCCTTGGCACAACTCATCACAAATTTTTGATGCGCAACATTCACAACCCGGTTCGATCTCATAAAGTGCCTATAAATCTTCTTCACAAATGTATGTGTGTGACGATCAACAAACGTTTCAACAACATACCGACCATTACCAATAAACTTCAATATTATTTTCGCAGTGCAACCAACACGATTAGTAACACGCATACGCTTACCGGTGTTGTTCTTACCAACTTTGTATCCATCCCTACTGCATAACATGTACTTTAAAACTACAACACCATCCCGAGACTTGTGGATGGTGTTGTGACGAACCTCAAAGCCAGATGAATCAACATAACTTTTGTAAAAACAAACCGCATCATCTAGAGTCCCAAACTGTTGGCCAACAAAAGGCTTCGATTCAGCAGAATAGTTTGGGATCCAATATACAGTACTGTTATTAGGAGAGTACTGTACAACGACATCATCAACATCAACATTATTATATCCCATAGAGCTTGAAGCATTATCACTTGAAACACCGTTACCACCTACAAAACAAATTACACGTAATAAAAATATAGTAAAACTTCAATCACCTTAACAACATGTCACTTAACAACTTATCTGTTTAAATTGTTCAACTGTATAGAAGAATTGTTCAACAACAAGAGTTAATTGTTCAATGACGTAAATTGTGCAACAATATTAATATATAGTTCAAATATAACTACATATTGTTCAATTGTGTTAGAATTCAAACAACTTCAAAAGAAACATACGTAGTGCGTGAAATTCAAATAAAAACTGAAATAGTTCAAATACGTATGCTCATTGTACACCAATAAGACACGACTAAGCAAAGCACGAAAGCAAACAACTTCAAACGCATCAACGAACACATATCCAACCTCGGAACACTAACATAAATCAACAAAAGCATATAAAAACTAACAAGAAACGAAAGAACTATAGCCAAACCAATTTCCATTGCAATTTCGCAGCGGTATGAGTCTTCACAGACCAAAATCTACGAAAAAACAAAGATCTTCAAACACCTAAATCGAGAACGAAGAGAAGAATATCAGAACATTATACGAAGTGCGAAATAGTAGAAACAATGCATTAGATAAGCGATAACTTACACAATAACAGCAAATCGATTGAGCGAGATTCTTCAAAATCAAACATCGAAGCACCGATTTACAATCGAAGGGAGCGAATCGCGAAATCCATTCAGAGAGCGAAGAGAATAAGAACAAAATCTCTGAACGGAAGGCGTGTTCCCAAAAATAACAACCCTATCCTTCAAACAATTACAAAAATGTCATTAATGAAACGGTGCCAACGATATTACAAAATTGCCATTAATGAAATGGCCGTTAATAGCCTCCAGCGTGTTGCCTCTCCATCGTCCGATCCAATTCATCCAACGCTCCACACTCCTCATTTCTCACCCTAAGCTAGCTTCTCACATGAAGCTATCTATCTATATATATATATATATATAATTTGATTCTGGTGAAACAACCCCTTAGAGTAAAACGGTAGTACTAATTAAAGCCATTGGATTACAAATAAAGGAATGGTTGAGATTAAAATTAAATGGATGCATGATTTTACCGTGGAATTGTACACGTATAATTCCCATTAATTTAGGGATTTTGTTTACCCAAATCATAAAAATCCTACCATTTCCTTTTTTATTTTATCCTCTACCTTCCGGATCTCTCTCCCTCTCAAATCTCTCTCTCCCTGATCCCCTTTTCATCTTCCTGATCTATCCCTCTAACCCATCGGGGCGACCTCTGCGCCCTCATCTCCCGCCGGAGACCCACACCACAAGATCATCGTGACGCCCCTGCTCATGTCGTAGTTGCTGTTGTCCAGTGGTCGCTCGATCACCACCTAGTCCAGTCGCCACCACCGATCAGCACCGCCACCAGTCCCCAGCACTGTCGCTCATGTGTTAGCGCCGCCGACCACCCTCTGTCGTCATTCGCACAACTCCGTTCAATTTGGAGCATCAGCGGATGTCCAGTGGTCGCTCCACCACCGATCAGCATTTGGAGCATCAGCGGATGTCCAGTGGTCGCACAACTCCGTTCATTTTTTTAATTTGCACACCACCGATCAGCACCGCCACCAGTCCCCAGAATTTGTCCAGTGGTCGCTCCAAATTGAACCTATGTACGTAAATTGGGTGCTCCAAATTGAAGAAGAAGAAGAGGACGTGGGCCACCTCACAAATTTGTGGAAGGCATTTATATAAGTGTGGTCCGTTGGATAAATCTATCAACTTGTTGCAAAGGAATTTATATATGTTTTCTGTTTTCAGGAGCAAAAATGGATTTTTGGTGTTGTTCTCATGGTTCCTGTATATGCACTGAATCAGTGAGGATCTTATCTTATTATGATGATGATTTTGGTTTCTTATATAACAAGTGCAGGGACATGTTATTTACTTGTATTTTGAATTGGGGTTTCATGTCAATTGATTCACGGTAAAAGATGCAAGATTAGCTAGTATTGATCTTAATCTATCAAGCTCGACTCTGAAATTTAGCACATAATGGGCGTTTGTGTGTTTTGATATTTATGTTTCGGATATTGTATATATGATATTCAGTTTATCTGTGGTGTTATTCATTATAATAATATTGATATTCATGTGAATTCATATTCTGCTTGATGATGGTGTTGTATGAGTTGTTTGGTCATTGATATTCTGCTTGTATATATTGTTTTGATATTGTATATATGATATTCATTTTCGGTGTGGTGTTATTCATTATAATAATGTGATATTCACGTGGATTTAGATTCTACTTATTGATGGTGTTGTATGAGTTATTTATCATTGATATTCATGTTAATAGTGTTGTTATTCACACTGTTATAATTTATTTGTTTTGATATTTATGATTTAGATATTGTATGTATGATATTTAGTTTCTCTATGGTGTTATTCATTATAGTAATGTTGATATTCACGTGGATTCATATTCTGCTTGTTGATGATGTTGTATGAGTTATTTATCGTTGATATTCACGTTTTTATATGTGATATTCAAATTATTTATTGTGATATTCATACACATTCTTTTGATATTAATGTTGGATTTAAGTGTCATGCGTTGAGTAGTTGATATTCAAATTGTATGATGTGATATTCACTATAATGTTGTTCATATTCATGTTGGATGTATGTTTCATGCATTGAGTAGTCGATATTCAAAATTGGCTTTGCGATATTCACCAGATACAAACAAAAAGTTTCGAAGATCATGAATCGTTTTCAAAAGCTTGAAATTAACACACGAATATCAATACCGTTTGTATGAATATTGCCTAATTCATATAACCGATAATCATCATACACGGATTAAAACTTGAATATCGATACTATTTTCATGAATATCGAATATTGCTTATATGAATATCGATTTCAAAATTACATGAATATCAAAATATTTTGAATGAATATCGATTACTGGCTGTATGAATATCTATAAAATTGCGAAAACCAAATTGCGAAATTAGAATCTAAACCCTATGTATGTTGAAGACGATTAGGAAAGAGAATAATCTTCTCTTTCTCTCTCCTGTAACAACCCTTTTTTTTATTAATTAAAATTTGATTAATTGCCATATTAGGTTAGATTTGGTAGTTACACCCCTACCATATCTATTATATAACCTATTCATCCAACCATCAATTATCATCAATCCAACGCTCCAGATTAGTACTTCCGTTTTACCATAACTCTCGTTTTACCTGAGTGCGCCCCTATATATATATGTATATTAAACAATAGATTTAATATCTAATTTCAATACCAAGTGAGCATTATCTTTAAAAAATAACTAAAAGTAAGTTTTGAAAAAAAGATCATTAAAATTAAGATATTCGATTTGTATATAAAAAAAAGAAAAGATTTGCCTTTATCTTTAACAAATATGAAAGAAGTTGAAAGATATTAAATTCTGATTTGAAAAAAGTGTACAATTATTACATTTAGATGGGATCTTAACATACAAATGAGAAGAAGAAAATATTAGTAAATAATAGATTGAATTAGGATTAAAATTAATGTTATGTATAACAAATACAATTAAGATTAAAATTTTGAGGTGGCATGTTGAAAGATATTACCTGTGAATTTTATTAAATCATGTCAAAGGTCCCACTTGCTATGATGATATTAGGATTGTGGATGATATTGTTTATCCTACATTTGACATTTGTTTGCTATGCTTCTAATATCATGCACTATGTTTAGACCAGAACATGTGTGGGAATGCACATGACAAGTAATATCCGATGATGTTCTTGCTCATCAATAAGAATACTTCAAATTAGAGATACGCCTTTATACAAATTTTCTATTAATTTTCTAATAATTCATATTTATATATAATTTTTGTAAGAGGGAGAAAAGTTCAAAGAATATGGCGTATAATAATTAGTCACTTTTCATCATTATAGATATTAAATAAAATCATATTTACTGTCAAATTTAATTTCTTTCAACATGCCACCTCAAAAAAAATTAAAAAAAAGAAGAAGAGAAAGACTACGTACAAAATTACCACGTACAAAATTACCACGTAGAAAATTATTGTTAGTATACAAGAGTGACCTTTATTATTGCATATAACCTTAACTAGTTTAATTCTCGTGCCTTGCACGAATTGATTTATCACGGAATTTGTTTATCAGATTATTACTTAGATGCTTATAAAGGTAAATTATATATTTAAAGTACTTATATAAAAAAGTATATTAAGAAAAAAATTGTGTGGTTGATTTTATCCCTTCCTAATCTATGTTAGAAAAACAATTTAAGATTTTGATTTACTCCATTTTCAGAAGCCACAATCTTGATCTTCGTAAGATCATCAACCAATATGTATAGTATATTAGAAAATGATAAAATATTTGTTATATATTTTCATATTTAAAAAGGTGAAACTATATTTTCAAAATATTTATGAAAAAAGTAGATTATGAAAATAATTGTGTGATTCTTCTTTTTTTGAGACTTTTTAATCAATGTACGATATTTAGTATAAAATAGGAAATTTTGATTTGATTCTATCTTAATTAAAAACGGTTTGATAGAATAGGAAAGATTAAATATATACTATATATATTGAGGTTTAAAAATGTGAAATTCTAAGAAAATAACACGTGACAAAAACGTTGGAGGGATGCCATGTGGCAAAATGATTGTGAAAATGCCATGTGGCAAAAATTCTTATTACTTTGGTATATATATAGTAGATTTTGATGCCTCATACTATTTTTTTGCTTTTGAAATTGTACTTTTCTACTATTTATTATTAGTAGTGCAACACATTCCTATTATTTTTACTACTACTATGTATATATTATTATGTATTAATGTTTCATGATCACAATCCATTGTTATATAAACCTTTTTATTATGTCACGTTGAATGTAAGGATGGGCATTCGGTCCGGACCGGCGGACCGTAAACATGTTAAAGTATGGACTGTAGACCGGACCGGACCGTTACGGTCCGGTCTTTTACGGTCCGGTCCATGGTCCGGACCAGTAAGACCAAATTTCATATTTTTCGACATTTAAAAGGGTTTGATTACGTGGATCGGACCATAAAAATTACGGTCCGGACCGGACCGTAAAAATTACCCCCAATTTTATTTTATTTTTTTTAATTTTTACGGTTCAACCGGTCCGGACCGTAAAAATTACGGACCGGACCGTAAGACCGGTAATGTAAAATCCCCGGACCGTGGACCGGATCGTAAATTTACGATCTGGTCCGGTCTTACGGTCCGGTCTACTTTTGCCCATCCTTAGTTAAATGAATTTTTTTCCATTCACGTTTTTTATCATAAGTTGTATACTAATTGATTCTATCTTTTATTTACTTTTTTATCTCTTACATACAAGAGTTGTATCCTAATATCTTTTCTTATGAATTATTTTATCATATTCTTACAACTAATTAATATTAATATGAATTGTTTCTGTAGATTTAAATCTCGGTGACGATCAATTGCAGAATTTCGCTCTTGCAGAAATAGAAAAAATATTAAATAGAAATGGTAGTAGCTTGAAATATTTCTCATCGATGCCACTACCTAATCTAAGTTTGATTTCAGATGGCCTCAATAAAGTTGATTCAGGATGAGCTTCGATACGATAGAGAATAATTGATTATTGAACATCAGACACTACTTTATTTACTGATGAGCAAAAAGATGTGTATGATGAAATCATGACTGCATTCAGGTCAAATAAAGGCGGGGTTTTCTTTTTGTATGGGCATGATGGAACAGGAAAAATCTTCATATATGGATATCTCTGTTTGCTGCTATTCGTTCTAGAGGTGAGATAGTACTTATTGTTGCTTCAAGTGGTATTGCGATCCTATTGATTCATGATGGCTGAACTGCTCATTCAAGATTTGCAATACTTATTCAGATTCATGATAACTCAACTTGCAATATCAAGCCAAGTACATAACTAGATGAATTGATTATGAAGGCCAAACTTATAATTTGGGATGAAGCTCCAATGGTTAACAAATTTTGCTTTGAGGCATTCGATAAATCTTTAAGGGATGTGATGCAATCTTCAAATCCAAATAGTTTAAATAAGCCAATTGGAGGAAAAGTTGTGGTATTTGGTGAAGATTTTAGACGAATATTGCTTGTAATTCCTAGAGGAAGCAAACAAGATGTTGTTTATTCTACAATAAATTCTTCATATTTGTGGAACTCATGCAAGGTTATGAGATTGAAAAGAAATATGAGGCTCCAACATAGAGGTACTGAATTAGAAGTTGTTGAAGCAAAATAATTTTCAGAATGGATATTAAAAGTTGGAGACGGTGATCAAGGTGGGCCAAATGACGGTGTAGTAAGTATTGAGATTCCTTCTGATTTGTTGATAAGTGAAGTTTCTAATCCAATTCCTACAATTGTTGAAGCTATATATCCTTCTATTCTGCATATCAATGATCTTGCTTAGTATTATCGAGAGAGAGCTATTCTTGCACCTACATATGAGATTGTTGATAAGATAAATGAACACATATTGTCTCTACTACCAGGGGATGAGAAAGTGTATCTTAGCTCAGACAATATATGCAAAACTGATGAAAGCGGCTTTGATGATGTCACTGCTTATTCAGTTGAATTCCTCAATGGAATCCGATCTTCTGGTGTACCAAACCATGTGGTGAAGTTGAAGGTAGGTGTTCCTATTATGCTAATCAGAAATATTGACCAATCATCAGGGCTATGTAATGGTACCAGATTGATAGTCACTCGCCTTGGGAGTTATATTATAGAAGTTGAAATTATTTCTGAAAGCAATATAGGACAAAAAATATGTATTCGACGCATGATACTTACACCATCGGACACTCGATACCCATTCAAGTTTCAAAGGATGTAGTTTCCCGTTGTTGTTTGTTTTGCCATGACCATCAACAAAAGTCAAGGACAATCACACTCTCAAGTGGGTTTATTCCTTCCAAAACCCGTTTTTACGCATAGTCAACTTTACGTTACAGTTTCCAGAGTTACGAGTAGGAGCTGATTGAAGGTTTTAATCGGTGATCGTCAAGGAAAAGCTCATAATACAACTACAAATATTGTATATAAGGAAATCTTTCAGAACATAACAAGGTACGTGAAATCTTTAAATGTTGTTTGTGATAACTTTCATATATATCTAATAATATCTAATATAATGTTATATATTGTTTGTTGTTTATAAAATATTGTTAGATCTCTATCTTGTGAAAGAAGTTAGATGTAAACACCAATATAATTAACAACTTATTAAATGTTTATATCAATATGAAAGAAAAATATATCTTCTAACTATTAAATTTGGATATTTGTAATATATATATATATGTCTAAACTTATCTGTTATAATTCGTTTATCACTGGATAAAAACTTGAACAAGTTTGTGCAACATATATTTTAATAGGAGTTGATATATTATTTATGTATGGATGTTTGATTGGTTATCTATGTATAATGTATATATGAACAATCCTACAATTTATAACTTATGCCTAATCTAATCTAATCTAATGTAATTGAATCATATATCCCACGATCAATTTTAGATCTACGCCAATTCTAAACTAATGTCACCAAATCATAATAAAATAGACAATATCATGAACATTAATGATTAAGTTGTTAAAATTCCACAACCGATATAATTATAGTATTTCAAATAAATTATTTTAAAGATATGATATAATAAAATAGACAATTATATTAGATTATAAATGTGTATTCTGTTTCTTTATATAGCATAATAATAAAGTTAATATATGTGTCTTTTTTTACATAGTTTAAGTACGGATTTTGAAAAATGAAGCATAGCGCCCTTAATTTAGAGTGATGTTTATTTATCAATTTCTCAAATTTAGCTTAAGTCACAAATTGAACATTTCAATAAAATTTTGGAACACTATCTAAACCTATATCATTCATCCTTATGCTTTGGATGATTAAAATTTTGAAACATAAATGTTAAATATCTCCTTATAAGCTACTTACAAAAAACAATGAAACTACTTAGATTTTTTTATTACTTATTGTAATTTTTACAACATTTAATAAAAATAATTTTAAATTTTAATAACATCAATCTCGTGCTTGGCGCGGGTACTCAACTAGTATATACTTAAAATAATTATAATAATGTTAATCATGTGTAAGCAATATATATATATATATATATATAGGATTAACTTCATGTGAGGAGCACCCTTAGGGTGAAATGTGAGGAGCATTTTAGGCCATTCATTTTAATATTATCATACACCCTACCACACAGTCACACTCAATCCCGATCAACAGCCATATTTTTTTTTTACAAAAAAATAATAATTATATATATTTTTTATATAATTTTTTTATACACGTTTTCATTATAAAATTTATACGAAAAGAATTGAACAATTGTCTCTTAATGTTGAAAATTTTCATTTTTTAAATAGTTTTTTAGTTGTGCATGGCCGTTTTTGCCGTTTTTCTATTTTTATTTTTCTACACATTTAGGATTTAAGGTTTATATTTTGAACATTTTTTAGTTGTATTATGTTTATATTATATTATAAACAAAACTTCAAGTTTATTTGACAATTGTTAAAATTTTAATAAAGTATTGTTCAATCTATCTTTTGTTATAAGTTTGAATTTTCATGTAATTTAAATTGTTCAACTTTTCTGATTCAGTTGTTCAACTTTATATATTATTAAAAAGTTGTTCAACTTATATGATATAATTATTCAAATTTAACAGAGAATTTTTCAATTTTTTAGAAACAATTTTATGAGGAAAGCGTGTAGGGAAACAAAAAAAAAATGTTTTATCCTGAAAAAAAATTAGCCAAAAAAACAAAACTAACCATTGCTTAGTCAAAACATATGTGTAATTATAAAAATGAAATTGTTCAACTTTAAGATACAATTGTTCAACTTTTTTGGTATAATTGTTAAACTTTATATATTGTTCAGAAAACATTGTTCAACTTTTAACATACAATTGTTCAAATTTAATAGGGAATTGTTCAACTTTTTTAATTATAATTTTATGATAAAAACGTATAGAAAAACAAGAAAAAAATTTGCCCAAAAAAAAAACTAAAATTTGCTTAGTGAAACAGTCTAACCATAAAAATGAAATTGTTCAACTTTAAGATACAATTGTTCAACTTTGTTCGTACAATTGTTCAACTTTATATATTGTTCAAAAAACATTGTTCAACTTTTAACATACAATTGTTCAAATTTAATAAGGAATTGTTCAACTTTTTTAATTATAATTTTATGATAAAAACGTGTAGAAAAACAAGAAAAAAAAGGAAGAAAAAAATTTGCCCAAAAAAAAATAAAAATAAAAATTGCTTAGTGAAACAGTCGTCTAACCATAAAAATGAAATTGTTCAACTTTAAGATACAATTGTTCAACTTTTTTGGTATAATTGTTAAACTTTATATATTGTTCAAAAAATATTGTTCAAATTTAATAAGAAATTGTTCAACTTTTTTAATTACAATTTTATGATAAAAACGTGTAGAAAAACAAGAAAAAAAAAGGAAGAAAAAAACTTGCCCCAAAAAAAATAAAAATAAAATTTGCTTAGTAAAACAGTCGTCTAACCATAAAAATGAAATTGTTCAACTTTGTTCGTACAATTGTTCAACTTTGTTCATACAATTGTTCAACTTTATATATTATTCAAAAAAATTTGTTCAACTTTTAATATACAATTGTTCAAATTTAATAGAAGATTGTTCATTTTTTTAGAAACAATTTTATGATGAAATGTATATAAAAACAAAAATAAAAAAATATATTTAAAAAAAAAAACTGGACAAAAGTCAGTTTGACCGGTCAACGGTCAACGTTGACCATTGACCGGTCAATGGTCAAATGTTGACCATTGACCGGTCAATGGTCAAATGTTGACCATGGGGTGTGATTGTGTGTGAAAGGGTGTATGTTTGCTATGATGGATGTTCCATCATAGCCTTCCATTGTCCCAAAATGGTTGGCTCTCAATCCTCCTCACGTTTTACCGTAAGCATCCGTTTTACCGAATCATTCACCCGTTTCTCTCTCCTAATCTAGCCATTTATCACCCTTAATCCAACGCTCTAAAATTGTCCACTCGTTTCACCACAAGACGCATTTTACCTTCTCTCTATATATACTCGGAAAATGAAAGAAAAAATACAAGACGAGGAAATCTGATGTATAAGCAAATAAAGAACGTGATAATATATATGCAAGAACAACACCGATTTTCATCATATGTACGTATAGGGCGTGCACAACTACTCAATAAAAATAATTAATTGAGAAAACTGGATGTATAAGCAATAAATGTAATCGGCAAGAAGAGAGCATGACAACATATATACGAATTTAGAGTTAGGAAGGACATAATCGGATGAGAGAAGAGGAGAGTCGAAGCATTATCTCAAATTCGAGCAACTCGTGCCGATAACGTGTTATAAATTTTAAAAAAAAGATTTAAGAGAGAAGAAGAGAGTAATAAAAGAGTAATGATGTGTTTATTAGGCTACCAATAAAAGCCTTATATAGAATTTACAATACTTGATGAAGAAGTAGAGTTTAGAAAATTATATCTTATGTACATCTATAAATATAATATTATTATAATACGCGTTGCATACTTCATGACTTTTTCGTTGTTTAGAGGATCGTACTTGATAACTTACATATATTGGTTAATGCGGCATGTTCACGCACTAATAAGGATGGTAGCAGAGCAGGAAATCCTCGTTACCCGCGGGGAATCCCCGCCACGGGGATGGGGATGGGGATTTTATACGGGGACAGGGTCATGGATGGGGGGTAATTATATCCCCGCCGCGGGGTTGGGAATAGTGGTCCCCGCCCCACCCCCGTCCCCGTCGGAGATCTCCGCCCCCTTCCCCGTCGGAAGGACCGGACGAGCTAAATCCATTATCCATCATTGCTTAATTTGAACGCTACCAGTATTACTTTTTGGTTTTTTGAATGATTAAGAGTATTTACTATTTGGAGTTGTTTACGTACTCAATGTGTACTTTATGTTAAATTATCTTTTTTATGCTTATATTTGGTTGGATATTATCTTCAATCTCAATAAATCTCACTACATTTTTCTAAATATACTCAATCATATAATCATTCATCAAATCACATCCCAAGTCTGATTGCATACGCAACTCTTGACAAGTTTCATAGTAGATAAAACTCTTTCAAAAGTTGTTGTTATACATGTATAAACAAAGTTAACTTTATAAGAAGATATATCAACAAATAGTCACAATTCTTACTCAACTAAAATCAATTTCTTAAATATCTCACTAATAATTTTGAAAAGATACCAGTTAGTTTTTTAGAGAAAAAAATAGAATAGACATAAAACAACTTCTATAAAATAAAAAATACATAAGAAATTTTCAAAATTATAAGCAATTTTACAAAGCTCAGGCAAAGTAAAAACAAACAAAATATATTAATTACTTTTCAGCTAACACTACCAAATTCGATCAAGCCGTCAACGAACGGGGTCCACGTTAGGAATTTTACATAAGTGTTTTGAAAGAGAGAACAAAAATCAACAATCACCAAATGTCATTCTTACCGGCTTAATTAGTTTGAGAATATATGTCATTTGATCTTGAAAAAAAAATACATGTCATGTTAGGGTGATAGACTGATAGTATGTACCAATATTAATTTATTTGTCCGAGTTGATTCATAAAATTAAGAATACAAAACCTGATAAAGTCTTCATTTTTGAAATAACTGACATACTAAACAAAAATCGACAAGTATATAACTGACAAAATAAGAGACTAGTATTTGATATATAGTGGTAATTAAGTTTTGTTTAGTAGTAACAACAGTTCAAATATTATCTACCTTCTCACCCAGTGAACGTACTATATACCACAGTTATGGGTCGGCCCATAACGCTTTACTAACATGTTCTTGATCGACCCATTCATTTGGGCCTATGTTTTATTGCGGTGTATAATTTGAGGAGATTGGGCAAAAAAATATTGCTGATCTTCTCAATTTCTGTTTGGGCTCTAAGCTATCATGCTCAAAATACTTGGAATCATAACCTTTATAGAGTCTTCTCCCAACATATATTATTTCACATTCTATAATTAATCAATAATAATCTCTTTCGTAAGTACGTCACAAAGCATTTACCAAAACTTACTTATTTTCCAATTGTAGGTTTAGCAAAATTTGTGTCCAAGATATTCAACATATATATAACATTAAATTGGTAGTTGGGGATGACTAATTGTAATTTTTATAACAAACATAAAAAATAAAAAGAAGAAGTGTCACTTATATTTTTAGACGGCTATAAGACAAATATCGGGCTACTCGTCTGGTGTAGAGAAAATCTATATCATCGATGTGAATGATGTTCCGGAATTGCTTCAGTAAAATTTCATGGTTATCCCTCAGGTTGTGAGGTGACGAGGTATCATTCCTCAAATGTTATAAGGTTGTAAAACTGGTGAAATTCGATCCTTTAAAATATGAGATAGTACGTCATATGTTACAAGGTGAGAAATGCATAGCGTAATGGGCCATTCGGATTTCACTCTGTGTGTTTAAGTAAAACATCTTGATGTTTAATTTATTTGGAGCACTCAACGTGTAACGCCCCGTGTTTGTGATTCCTTATAAGGATTTAAAGTGTTATTCATGTCAACAAGAACTCTTCATTTTCAGGGTTTAAGTGAGGACAAATAACTCTCAAGTTAAACGTGCTATGGCAGGAGTAGTACCAAGATGAGTGACTTCTTGGCTACTAAAGATTTCGACATTGAGCGCCTTCGTAATCTGATTAGAGGAGGATTAACTCAAGACATCGGAAGATCTAGATTAGCGATGTACTAAGAGAATTCTGATCTAAATGTTTTTGGATTATTTCTTAAGATCATCCGTTGTGATGATTTAGGCATGCCATGTAATTAGCAAGGGGCCTAGTGTTTGCTTTGTAAAAAAAACTCTATAAAACACAAGAGGGTTACCTACGTTGTGTAAGGCCCGAGCCTTAGGAGCGTCATCTCATACCAACCCGTGGACTTCCCAAGAGGTCATCCATCCTAGTACTACTCCCGCCAAGGCCCCTCAGGGGGCCTTATTATTACAAGACCAAGTGGAGCGCAATCGCGCCAAGGCCCCTCAGGGGGCCAAGACTCACGAGGATGCACCATCAGGCACCACTAGTGTGCCGCAACACCGCGAAAACGAAGACCGCAGCGCGCCCTATGACGACCCCAACACCACTAGAGTGGTCATCCCAACGAACGGCACAACGCGCAACAAAGCACATGACTCAGTGCGCCACACGCAGCGCGCCCCGCGCTCTGTCCACTAGACTGTGAAGCCAAGTGCTCCACTACAAGACCATTGCGAGTACAAGTTGCTACTGGCGTGCCCCATGAACCTCACCCAGTGCTTCATAAATTCGAGGATGTAATGCTAAGATAGCATCCAGAACAAGAGACAACGGCGGCAAGCCCACAAAAAGGCACATCAGCACATGCAGTCCCCTTTATGGGCATTTCTCCTGGGTGCACGACTACTGGATTTATCATCTCATCACATTGCGATACAATCAGAACCATATAGGACACCCCTTCTCCTACTCGCATTGCAGCGAATAACACTCAATCCTATAAAGGAGAACACAAATGTGAGAATACGAATGGCTGCACCAGAAGCATATTAAACTACGAACAAGACACAACGCCTTACGTGGATACACAATAGAGGGAAACAACCAGGGAAACCACGTCACATCACCAAATCATAATGGCAGACCGATAAATAACAAGGAAACACGATTGTACTTAGAAAAATAAATACTTAATAAGTAAAAAAAGGAAATGAAAATAGGAGAAAAATAAAATCTAAAATTACCTACGCGAATAAGCCCCGTACACGCAGAACAAGAGGCATCGATGACAAGCCCAGAAAAAAAACACCTCAACACACGCAATCTTTTTCCGAGATATTTCTCCTGAGTGCACAACTCCCATTTATAGTGGAGTATGGATTTCTCAAACAATATATAAAGGCCGATAAACCACGCAGTCGATTTTTTTTAGCCGTGCACTTCCTCCTGGGCGGCTCTACATGCCGCCCAGAATACCCTTCCAAAAACCCGGTTTGCACATGGGCGGCACCTAATGCCGCCCATTCAAACCAGTTTTTTATGAACCCGAATTGTACCTGGGCGGCACATATTGCCGCCCAGATTTTTAGGTTTTTGTAGAATCCGGTTTTGTAATTTAATTTATTTATTTTAAAATTAAAAATATGGTTTTCTGGAATCCGGGTTAAAAATCGGCGGCACGGTAAGCCGCCAAGTGTAAACCCAAAATTGTGGGCGGCACAGCTTCCCGCCAAAGGGCGAATTTGAATTTGAAATTGAAACGTGGGCGGCACAGCTTGCCGCCCAGGGTCGTCTTCTCGGCGTTATTAAAAGCCGCCCAGGGTCGTCTTCTCCGATCGCGATTTCCAGAGTTCGAGAGCGAAAATGGATCCCGGTGGCGAATTTTCGGTTGACGACATATGGGAGTTCTTGGCGGAGGAAGAACGGACGGAAAATCAGATGGCTGTGGCAGGAGTTCTTGGCGGAGACGGCGGCGATGTACCAGAATCGACGGCCGATTATTAATATACATTATTGAATTGTTTATAACTAATGGTTTTCTTTCTCTGTACGCAGGTTTGGATTTGGACGTACTTTGTATACTTTTCGGGCAACCCTAACCTCAAGGAAGGTGCGGACGACGACCTCCGACGCGCTGGACGATACTGCATTGGCCGGACACCTCTCCGGTCCTCCCGTGACCAGTCACACTACAGACGAATTCTGGACGAGTATAGGCCAGAGGATGTACGTATTGTTTTTCAATTTTAATTTACAGTAAGATAGCTTAATGAATTAATTTATGGTCCATCGTGTTTTGTTAATTGCAGATACGGTGGATGCCGTACGAGGGTCTTGATTTTCGAGGTCGTCACAGGTCCTCCACTTATCGAGGGATTATTCGTTTTCTCGGTGTAGAGGAGCCATACATGCCAGATCGGCTTACACGCCAGTTCGGTTATCGACAGAGAAGGCCGATGGATATCATTGAGCCTCTGGTTACAGTTCGTCCTCCTGATTTCAAGGGGACGAGGCGATACCAGTTGCACTTTGACCCGCGTTGGCACAGGTGGGACCAGCGTGAGCATCATCTTTGCCCCCACATCTTGGCGAGTCCTCCTGCGACGATGGCTTGGGATGTCCACGACGCGTACCTGGACTGGTATCTATAGGTGTCGCATCCTTACGTGAGTCCGCATGCGCCAGTCCAGCCTTGTATCAGTAGAGGACCACCTCCGGCTATCAACTTGCAAAGGGTATGTTTTTTTCCCATTTTATTCTTTTAAATTATTTTATGAAAGTCTATGTTTTTAAAATGTTTGTTTTCATTTGCAGCGTCATGCGATGAGTCAGGCCTATCTTCAGGAGCTTATGTCTGGAGGAGGTTGTTTAGGGTGTAGGGAGCACTTTCAGCATTTGCATGACATCCTTTTCAGTGACGTCATTCCTGTAGATCCACCGCTTGTACGGGCTTCACAGATGCCTTCCCATGTATATAGTGCAGACGCTACTATATTTGAGAGAGCCGAATCATCTAGGATGGCGGAAGAGCGTGCAGCAGCTCAGCAGGCATCGTCTCAGCCGACCTCTTATGTTCCTCCAGTATGGGCACCGGGCGTGGGTTCGGGTGTGTCCTTAGCTAGTGCTTCCACTCCACATCTAGATGACTCATCTGATAGTGAGACGGAGAGTTCGTAGTATGACTTTTGACTTTTGTGTTTGTACGTTTTTGGGGATTGAAATTCCAGTAAATTAAGTATGACTTTTGGCTTTATTGGTTTCGTATTTAGATATTTGTTCCGTCGTTTCTAATTTGTTCCATCGTTTCTAGTTTTAGTGACCACAAGGCAATCGCATCCATCTTAACGCACTGTTAGAAATGACCACAACATGACGTGAGTCTACAATGAATACAAGACAGTTCGGTTTAAGCTCACTAGTGAAGGTGGAAAAGGCGATTGACTGTGTTCCTCCGGGACTGAAGTTCTGAAAATGCTAGACGACGAAACCCACGATATTGAATTCTTGTATCTGAAATAAAATATTATTTAATTAGATTCCAACGAATACTACAACCTAATAGCGTAAATAATCAATAAAATACATATATTTATTTTTCTTACCGCGATCAAACACATCCCTTCCTCTTGGATGTGAAAGCTTGCCTCTTTGGGTGAGACAAGCTTGGTAGAAAGGGGACCCCGTATGGCCTATTTATAGGCATCTTGGGCGGCACAGTGTGCAGCCCATGGGCTGCACACTGTGCCGCCCATGGGCTGTACAGCGGAGTTGTGGTGATGAAATGATATGGGCGGCACTGTGTGCCGCCCAAGATGCCTATGGGCGGCACTGTGTGCCGCCCAGTACCCTCATGGGCTGCTCTGTGGGCCGCCTATAACGGTCCTATTTTAGCCTATAAATACGGCCCCACACACAATTTCCACTCCTCACAAACTTTTCTTCGGTTCTATTTAAGGTAATGGCGCCTTTGGTTCTCGAAGTTTACGAAAATGGGCGAATCACCTACAATCGAATGATACGCCAACGAAGTGGAATGGACTTGTTTTTTCATGGCTACGAAGGTGGCGAGGTCCGCACGTTGCGGATGGGGGATCTCGAGCCTGGAGAGGGGGGGTTGTCATTAGGTTTCTTCTTGTACTTGGCGTTATTTTACCATCTCGAGCCTGGAGACGGGGTTCCCCCTGGTCGGATTTTTTACTTTCCAGCAGGCGTGGATCCTCCACGACTCTGTGAGGTGGTACACGAGGATCAGATAGCTAAAATTATGGCTCTTTACAGACCTGGTGTTCCAGTTCCCATTTACACAGAGTCTGCACACCCGAGACGCCATATCCCCGGTCTTTTAGAAGATCCGGAATCTGTGGTGGACAACGGCAGCTATGATGATGGCGGGGAGGCCGATTCGGACGGGGATTAGATAGCTTTTTTTATGTTTCATGTTAAACTAGTGTACGCTTTAATGTTTTCGTGAACGTGTTTTTGTTAATGATTAGTAATATTATTGTCTCGTATAGCATTTTCCCAATTTTTTTCAATTCTCAAAAACAAATGATTAAAAACACAATATACGATCAATCTCAATCAAACTTTCACACAAAAGGAAATACAATATCATATATAAAGTCGATTACAATCCAAAAAACCTAGGTAAGTATGTCAGGTCACCCATGATATGCTCGCTCCTCTACATAATTCTTGAACCTATCCTTGAAGCGCTCATGACTATCCCATCCATCAACACTTGGATCCTTGTAAATGCGCCACTGTCTTGGAGGCGGTGGAATGGGACAATGGTCATTAACAAGCCAAATCTGTACACGTAAACAATACAGTTACTAAAAAAATTATGAAAGAATAAGTAAATACGAGAGAGTAGGACTCCACGTACCGGTACGTAATGGTCTCTCCTGCCTACATGTGCTATCGCATAAACCTTTGTCGGAGGCTCGGCACCCGGGGGGGCCCACAATGAAAGACATGTGTGCGGTCCGAACCATGATAAGACAACAACAGCCACTTGGTGTTCCGTTGCAAACGCCAACCCAGTAATAGGCATTATACACCAGAAGTTTGTCGTGCACGGTGAAGGAATATAATTCAATTTCCTAACAAATTCTTCCAACGTCAACGCTTCCTCCGCAAGAATCGCTACGTAGTTCGCTCCATGTGCCTGGACGTGCTTCGAAAGCCCTAACCGGACATCAATGTACTCGTCTTCTTGGCGACACAGCAAAACGGCAAGAGAACGGAACCCACAATGACTATCACCTTTGACATTTTGAACTCCAGAAATGTAGGCGAGCATGAAATGATCAATATTCTCGTGCCCCCAGTTGAAGCCGAGATACTTGACCGGCTTGTTTGAACCCGACTTGGACTTGATTGAAGCAGATTTCGGCTTTGCAGGTTTAGTGGCACTCCCCTTTGCTGTTGAAACTCCACTGTGAGGTCGTCCGCTAGAAGGGCATCCTTTCAATCCCGGGGATCCAACGGACGATTTCACATTGGTCGTCTCTTTCTCTGCAGGCTCATCCTCCTCATCCACTCCCAGCTCCTCATCCTCCATCTTCATCTTCTGCTTCTCCTTCTTCTTGTTTGCATCCACATGCTCGTCCCAACACATTTTCCTCTTCGTACCGGTCTTTCTCGCATTCATCCTAGGCCTCCCCTTCTTGGTCTCACCACGTGGCGGGTCTTGAATATCGCACGATGTAGGGTCCTTTGACTCATGCCACTTTTCCGCCATCTTCTTCAAATCAAATCCCTCAACTGTCCCACATAAGTACTCTTCAACGAAGTCATCCACCGTGACATTGTCCGCTGTCAGTGAAACACCATCATCGACATCAAGATCCTTAGCATCCACCCCTTCCCATCGGATCTGCTTCCAGAAAATATCAACCTCTTCAGGCACTAACGGATAACCCGTCTCCACGTAGACCTTAATTGTGTGTGGGCAAGGCAGCCCCAGTGTGGACCTCCACCAAAAATCAGCACATTTGTTCCCAATTTTCCCCTCCTTTGCTAACACAGCTTGGGCATACAACATCCTCAGGCATTTTTCAGAGCACTTTTCAAGGATGCGCTTGAAGAACACCTTAACCCACTCAGGGCCTTTCACTATCTCCATGGGAAAGGCAGTGCAGTTCTTGGTCATCTCATATCGGATCTTCCGATGCTGATCAACAAACATGTTGTCGATGTGCTGCACAAGTGTGTCGAACCCTCCGACGGATGTCTAAATCATGTCCTTAAGCATAGAGTGCTGACCCTCAACCCTGAAAATAATATATTCGTATACAATTAACTAAATAAATTTTATAACCCAATTTGATTGCAAATGTTTGTATGAAAGTTACCTGTTTGATGTTCTTGTGGCAAAATGGAGAACATCATCACACCATGCCGCAACCAGCTTCTTCTTATGCTCATTAAACCAAGTTTGCTCCACATATCGCACCAAGCCTTCACTCCATATCCCCTTAAAGTGAGCAAGCCGCACTCTGTACTCCTCCTTTGTGTGAGACCTCATCATCCGATGAACACTTCCCGATAATTTCTTCTCGTCAATCTTCATCGTCTTAGCATATGCCTTCACATTACGGTCTACATGGACCTGACACAAGTGATGACGAACCTTCGGAAACACCAGTTTGGCAGCCTTGATCAGTCCTAGCTCTCGATCAGACATGATGCATACAGGATTTTTCTCCCCGTACAACCACTTCAATCGTCTCAGCGCCCATGCATAGTGGTTTGTCGTCTCCCTTTCCATGAACACAAGAGCAATGCAATATGTGTAGTTGGTGCAAGTAAACCCAACAATCTGGAACAGAGGCATACCGTACCTATAAATGCAACAACAACAACAACAAAAAACCCGCAGAAAATACCATTATCTACACATAATACAAAAAAAACTAAGGTTTACCTGTTGGTTTTGTAGGTCGAATCCATAATGACGACATTAGGAAACATGCACAACAAATGTCGAGCGTCTGGATGAGAAATAAACAAGCACGCCAAAACCTCCTTCCCATCTTCCCTCGTCTTAGTAGTAGTGTCCAACAAATAGCCTTTCTCATTCAAAAATCCCAATGACCATTGTGTCACATTCAGATTGCCCAGGGATTTCAACCTCTCCTTAGCCCTAACAGTGTACACCTGATTCCTCGAACTCGTTGCACTCGAATATTCATTCCTAAGCTGTGTAGAAATAACCTTGGGTCTTGCACCCGCCGCAGTATCAATCATCACTTTCCTACGCTGCTCTTTCGTAAGTCGGGTAGCAAATGCATGGCCGGTCAAGGTGGTAGAAAGCATATGGTTATGGGATCCACTAACAACCGATAAGGTCCATCCAGGATCTCTAATAACATTTTCTTCTCTAAAAGTACCATGCAGTAAAAAGGGACAACCCTTCTTTTTTGACCTAGTTTTATTCACTCGTATCGGGCTGACCTTTATACCATCGACTACCACCGTCTTCTTGCCGGACCTAGGTAACCCGGATCTCTCACAGTGAAGTATAATCTTTTTAGGATTTGATGATTTAGTAGTGATCACCATAAAAGACTAAAACCTACCATTTGCACCCAATCTCTCAATCCTTCCTTACTAGGAAATATCTCAGTAGTAGTAAAATGGGATGAGAAGTCGATAGCTATAAATCCATCATCACTAGAATCACCCTATTTATATACAAAAATTATCACATTAGAGACTAATTAATAATTAAATTTCTAAAAACTAATATCAACAAATTAAATATTATTTCAAAACAGTTTAACATTTCAAAGACTAAGTATATTTAAGATCTAATTATTTTATACAGTAAAAATTACAATATTACATACCTTGAAGTACTCGGGAGAAATTGGCACCTGCAAATCATCCTCATCATCTACAGATGTGTTAGCGCTCGAAGAGGACTCCGACAATCCCCTCCAACCAGAACCGCTTGACGACGACATTTATTATGAAAATGAGTTTCTAGATTTGGATACAATACAATACCACCATCCCTAATTTATATAGCCGGCTACACCTGTACTGGGCGGCCCTACGTGCAGCCCACATCGACCGTTGGGAGTGAAACGTATACTCACTGGGCGGCACCACGTGCCGTCCATGAACCCTGGGCGACAGAAAGTGCCGCCTATGAACCCTGACCCCCCAAAAAATCCGGTTCACTGACCCAGTTTCGTGGGCGGCACGAAATGCCGCCCACAACCCCGGTTTCAATGAACCGCTTTTTAAAAACACATTTTTATTTATTTCAAAAAAAAATTCCTAAACTGAACCCATCATGGGCGGCTCATAGAGCCGCCCATGAAACTCGGGTTTTCTCGGCGGCATATCGAGCCGCCCATGGGAAAGTGCGCGGCTAAAAAAAAGCGATTGCGCGGTTTTGCGCCGTATATAAACGAAGGTGCTCCTAATTCTATATACTTGTAATATTTACACAAAGTAAGCCATTAAACAAATATAAAACTTAGGTTATAAAGATTTGTTTAAAATACTTTTTTTAGGATACATTAATCATAAAAAATAATCACACATTCGTATAATTACTTCATCGAATTCGAAGAGATAATCAAATTAAATAGATAATAGCCAAACGTAAATTTGAACCTTACAAATTATATTATCTTCTTTGCTTTCTAGAAAAAGCAAATCCACACATATCACGTGTGTGAATAGCTGGCAAAGATCCCGTGAGATCACAGAGTAACATGTAGTACAAAACTTCCTTTATTTTATTTTTTATTTTTTTATTGTTTTGATGAGGTAAGAATTAGGTAGTATTCCATACGTCCCTTAATATAATTCTCCTTTCGTTTTTGATATTATTTACAGTTGAAGAGAATCTTTAAGATTTCTTCCAATATATAAGAAAAAACATAGTCATGTGAGATCTTGTTTGAGATATTAACCATACTAAATCCGCATCGGCAAGTGTATAAAAAAAAAAGAGCTATATTAAGGGACAAAGAGAGTACAAAACTTCCTTTATTAGAAAGACAAAACTGGCTAAAACCCAAACCCAAAACTGTAACTTCAACCACAACCCTAACATCAATCTACATCAACAACAACAACAACAATCAATCAACACCAACCAATTTTAACTATGAAAAATCTTCCAAAAACTCTTGGGATAACCTCCCTAACAACTCTTCAAATGAGATAATCTCTCTACAACTCTCTAATGGGATAACCTCTCTAAATCTCTCTATACGATAACCTTCCTAAATCCCTCTATGGGATGTTTCCGAAATCAAACAAGAAAAAACAGTGTATGATCAAGGAGCTGGAGATCCAATGAGACTATTTAAGGACTCTTGTTGAATCTCAAGTGACAATATAAATGAGCCAGGCTAACCAAAACAAAATAAGACAAAGATTAAAAAATTTCTTGTTCCAAAAAAGTGACATCCATGAAGTACAACCCATTACACTTACCAACAGAATACATTACATCTGCTACTAGAACAAATACCTTGTTCTACGCTTCAAAATTTTCATTTGGTTCTCATCTCGTCCACTGGAATCAAGCACTTAGTCACAAGGTGGTGCACATCATTCAATTGTTCACCCACGACCCTAAAATCCGTGTCGTTATCCCCACCACCAGGTCGGTGGCGACTCCGGCCCTTAGATATGCCTCGCCCTTGCTCGGATCATTACAAACCACACCACTCCAGCCTCGACAGCCCACACCAGATCCGATTCGTACACTCGTCATTTACCGATTCGTTCGGAGTTCTTGTGGCCAAATCCGTTCCCCACAAGATTGCTTTCATGTTTGCAGGATGAACTTTATTTACAAGCTTTGACAACTGGCAACAAATATAAAAAAAAAAAAGAGATTGAAAATATGAGGCTTTTTGTGCTTGGGCTCCAAGTCTTGTACTAATGAAAACTATTGATTAGATAAGAGTCTTACCGACACTCTTTACCCAAAAAAAAAGAGTCGTACGGAGACTATAATGTCAAATGTTACAAGTTATAAAGGGTAACTCCCAATTACTTTCAATCTAGGAAACTATCCCTTTTAATATCTTTTACAATTATTAATTAAATCATATTGTTCAAGCAACATCTTTACTTAATGTTATAAGAAGCATTCTCTTCGTGTGGAGCTGATCTTGGGCTTTTGGATCGAGTTTGTGTTCCGGATGAGGTTGTGGTTGTGTGATTCCTGATGACTCTTCGAGATGGGGCAATTCCCAGGAGTTTCGTCGCACTTCCCCAGGAGAGAGTCCTCCTGCTAGCCTACTCCCCGGCTACGCAACGCTGCGTTAGTTTCTACTCACCCGCGTTTGTGTCTTACTCACCACTTCCTTGGATCATCTTAGTTTTCATTACGATTAGTTTGCTTCTTTTTTATCATTTGTTCCTGTATTGTGTTTCATGTCGGTTTGTTCGGCTACCGAGTTTCTCGGTCTCTCGATTTACCAGGTATGTCTGATATTTCGAATTTTTTCCTTATAAAAAAAAAAGAAAAAAAAGAAAGACAAAATTGGCTGGAATTTAGTAAATTAAATGTATAGTTTTTTATTATGTTTTTAAAATATAAATATGTGTTTGATATTTTATTTAGTATAGTAATTAAAGTCAGTATACTTTAAAAAAGATATAAACAAACTTCATATGTCGATCCATTAAAATCTTTAAATTTTGGAAAAGTTACAAATTAGCTCTTATCAATCAAAGTGTTTGTAGTAAGATTTTTGTATTCAATGGTTTTATGGAGAGGTTATGTTAACATCAAATATCATAGTTTTAAAACCATTTGTCCGCCATATTTAGGACTAAAATCTATTCAAAACGTTTACTAAAAGTAGGCACATTCACATTTCGATCTTCTACATTCCAAAAACATGTCCCATTGGCATTCAATTTTGAAAATGACGATTGGCAAAACACATTTGTCCGGGAAAGAAAAAAGACAATACCATCGTTTTTTGGAGCACTAAAGCTGGAAAAAAAATTAAACAAAAAGTTTGTCTGATAATCCTGAGTTTTTGATTTTTTTTGCGAAAATCTCTAAAGTTTTGACAATTTCGTCTGATAACCCTGAGATTTTGACATATTTCGCCTGATAACCCTGAATTTTTGATTTTTTTCGCAAAATCCCCTCAAGTTTTGACATTTTCGTGTGGTAACCCTGAGTTTTTAATTTTTTCACCGGATACCCCTCGATCCATTTCACTTAAAAACGTAAACTTTAATTTTTTTTCGCGAAATACCCAAATCGTAAAATACAAACGGTTTCATTAAAAAAACCCTAAAAAAGTTTAAGTATTAGAAGAGAGGGAGAAAGATCAAGAACTTTAGAGAGGTATTCTTGCTCTTTATTGGTGCATCTTTCACAATGGTTAAGACCTCTATTTATAGGCCAATAGTAGCATACAATTCTTGACTAATATCAAGGTAAAGAAGGTGAATAATTCACCATTACTATTTACCTCCAATAATCTACCTAAGTTGTCAAACTTATACAACACTCATGCTCATACTAAATTAAACATGTGTTACATAACATGTTCTAGATGTAGATGCAATTAAAGTGTTCATAACACTCCCCCTTGAATATTCACCTTCGAACCGTTGTGGGATATGGATGTGCGTTGCCTCGTTAAAAACCTTGTCAGGAAAAACCCAGTGGAATAAAACTCTGATCGAAGGGAAAAATAGTACAACTATAAATCTCATTATACGCAATTGATGTTGCCTCATTAAAAACCTTGTCAGGCAAAACCCAGTGGGATAAAAGCCTGATCGAAGGAAAAAAGAGTGCAGCGCGTATGATGCTCCCCCTGAGATCAACGTATGTCTCGGAGTCTGCACATTCCAATCTTGGATACCAGCTCTGCAAATTTCTTAGGAGCTAATGACTTTGTGAACATATCTGCCAAGTTGTCGTTCGATCGGATTTGTTGGATATCAACTTCCCCAGCTTCTTCCATATCATGAGTAGAGAAGAATTTAGGCAATATATGTTTTGTGCGGTCTCCCTTGATGTAGCCTTTCTTCATCTGAGCAACACATGCTGAGTTGTCTTCATACAACAATGTTGGGTCATCAGTGATAGGCCTCATTCCACATTCTTTCTGGATGAATTTGATCATTGCCCGTAGTGCTACACATTCTCTTCCCGCTTCATATAAAGCAATCAACTCTGCTTGATTTAATGATGTGGCAGTCACGATTTGATTTGTTGATCTCCATGAAACAGTTGTGCCTCCATATGTGAATACATATCCATTTTGTGACTTGACTTTATGTGGGTCTGATAAGTACCCTGCATCTGCATATCCGACCAAAGTGGCGTCTCTTTGGCTACAATAGAATAACCCAAGATCATGTGTGCCGCGGAGATAGCGGAATATATGTTTGATCCCGTTCCAATGCCTCCTTGTAGGCGCAGAACTAAACCTGGACAATAGATTCACAGCAAAAGCAATATCTGGTCTTGTATTGTTCGTTAAATACATGAGGGCACCTATTGCACTTAGATATGGTACTTTTGGACCAAGAACATCTTCGTCCTCTTCTCGAGGGCGAAATTGATCCCTTTCTACATTGAGAGATCGAACTTCCATGGGAGAGCTCAAAGGATGAGCCCTGTCCATATTAAACCTTTTCAACACTTTCTCAGTATAATTAGACTGATGGATAAAAATTCCATCCTTCAGGTGCTCAATTTGTAAACCTTTTCAACACTTTTTCACCATCCTTATCTTCTTCTTCTCGTCTCCATTTTCGATCTCCCCTTTCATTTTCTTTCAACCATTTCCATGACCGACGATGATATTTTTCGTCATTTTAGAGCTAGTAATGATCGGTTCTTAATCGAGCTTTTCATTTGCCTTGTTCTTATTATGATTATCAATATCATTCTTATCATCTTGTTTGCAAAAACTTACTTACGTTTCAAGTGGTGAAATTAAGGATTTAACAAAGAAAGTTCAAGGCTAGACATCAAAAGAAGGTAAGCAAATCTAGTGTTTTCTTTGTACCTTGTATGAATCTAGATATTATGTTTCTATTTTTAGTAAAAACGTTTTTTAGATCTAGGAAGACAAATCGAGTTTCTGATGTAGAAGATCCCGATTTGGGCAACTACAGAGTATACTCCTCAAAACGATTTTGTAATAATCTTATTGCATGATTAAACTAATGTAATGGTAGAGATTTGTACCTTGATGATTCCCAAAGCTCAAGCGGTATATAGAGACTCGTGCTGATAATGTGTTATGAAGTGATTAAGGCAAGATCACTTAAACCTTTATAAAGAAACACTTAAAACAACTTTAAGTATTAGAAGAAAGAGAGAGATCAAGAACTTTAGAGAGGTATTCTTGCTCTTTGTTGGTGTATCTTTCACAATGATTAAGGCCTCTATTTATAGGTCAATGATAGCATATAATTCTTGATTAATATCAAGGTAAAGAAGGTGAATAATTCACCATTACCATTTACCTTCAATAATCTACCTAAGTTGTCAAATTTATACAATACTTGTGCTCATACTAAATTAAATATGTGATACATAACATATTCTAAATATAGATATATTTATATCTATAATATAGATGCTATTCATAACAATCCTAACACAAATTTATTATATTTCGTATCTAAAGTACCATCCATCCGGATTTCGATGACAGTCGATATTATTCTCAATCCCATCCGAAATAAATAAGAGTGGATGGGGGTAGATAGACTGACCCACAAAATAAGAAGCAAAATTAAATCAGAAATACAAGTGAAAGCGAAAGCTCGCCCACTCCAATTCAGCAATTGTAATCAAGTTAGTAACGGGCTAGTAAGCATCGGCCTAGTAAGCACCCACCATACTATAGTCCAAACTCCAAAATAATCTACTATATTTCTACAGTATTTTATATTCGTATTTCTTCCCTTGCGTGTCATATGTGATCCAGCTATTAGTGGATTGATGGATCTACATAATTATAACCAAAGAGCATTTTTTTTTTTGATAAAAACCAAAGAGTATATGGACGATCTTAATTGATAAAGAAGAAGCTTCTAAACAATAGTGTAGCTAGTTCATTTATAGTTAAGCACTTAAGCATTTGGAGAACAAATTAGCTCTATTAATTTTTAAAAAGTTATGTCGAACGAAGTCTAAGTTGAGAAGCTTCAGCTCCAACTACTTATTTAATATTGACATCAGTTACAATTTCAATTACTGATTCAGCCTCATGTTTCAACTTAAGATATCAAATGAATTATTAAACTAAAACTCTATATTTTAATTAATATATATCAGTTTACAAATTCAACCAATTTAATACAATAAGCTCGAATTTAAGTCAAATCGGATAGTCATGTGTATTGTTGTACCAATTTTTTGGTACCCATAAAAAATACCCCGCTAAAAAATTACAGGGAGAGAATTTTTAGAAAATTATAGATAGTAAAGCCAAAAATGGTTTGTACGTTGTGTAACATTGGGCCATATCATATAAATCTCATCTGTCATTCAAAACTCATTACAATCTCTTACACATTGCGATAATTCAGTACTGCCTTTCTATTAATAATTGGGATATATTGTTTGCCTTATATAAAAAAAAAATTCTGCCACACATACTCTTACGTTTGTTTTATCTTCATCACTAGCTTAGTTCTCGAATTATGCACGAGGCTTGGATAATTTTATATTGATATTATTTTTAATTATTAAAAATATATCAGTTTAACATTTAAAAAAATAAAAATATTTTTAATTAGTGACAATATAAATGAAATTAAAATAAGTACGATAATATAATGAAATATCTACTAATATGTTGAATTGGGTCTTATATTTAGAAACAAATGAATTAAAAAGAAATTTGAATAAAATATGATTAATTAAATGAAAAAAATTAAAAGAGTATATTCAAAGTGTATCTAATATATTTTATCTATTATGAAAATCATGATCAAATATGAATAATCTATATGTTGAAAAGGAAATCAAAAATCACATCTAAAATATTTCATATAATAATAATAATAATAGTAATATAAAAAAATAGCGATGTGACACGATATAAAGTAGACATGTGACAATAACTGATGTAACGCAATGTCAAAAAGACAAGTGGTCATAGCTAGGTTTTACTTTAGTAGATTAGACATTAAAGCTTCAAATCAATCATATAAATGATTAACCTTGTAAATTTAAAAATATAAAGGTATGACAAATTAAGACATGATAATATGTAGTCCCTTAACACTATTTAAATTAATTTTGAAATAATTTTGTTCCACAAACAATAAATATCTACTTAAATGTTTTGAGATATTTGAATACTATTAATTAAAGCAACATTTAAATTATCCTATTATATGTAATATATCATTTAGACGAGATATATATGATTTGATTGAATTTTAAATCTAGAAACAAATTGGAATAGCAAAAATGAATTTTGATTTAGACATTACGTTGACAAAAAAATATTAATTTTAAAAAACGCATGAAATTTTATATGGGTTTACATGAGGTAGTTTTGATGAGTAAGTGTCATGTGGTGTAGTTAGGTTTTAGTTTACTGTATATATAGTAGATTTATAAATAGAAGAGATGAATTCAACCTTGAGAGCATGATAGGGAGAAGAGCAAAAAATGCAAAATACCAAAATTAATTATCATATCTAAATGAACAACGAGCCAAAATTAAACAGCACCAAAGAGACAAATACTTGCTCACGATTGAAATGGTGTTGTTGTAAACTCTGTCCAGTCCATGGTTTTGGGGAGTCTGACACGTTGAAGAAAATATATATAATCAGAATATAATAATGAAAAACCTAACAGTATAATGAAAAAATAATATCGAATAAAAAACTATCTAAAAATATAAAAAAATGATCTTGTTGATTATATATAATATTCTCCTAATCTTTTATTTCCGAATAAGTTATTCAACTGTGTTGCATAATGTTTTTTTAATACAACTCTACCGACCGTTGAATTCTGGTGCGTAGTGTTATGCTCCAAAATCAATTCTCATTGTAGAAATATTATCATAACAAAGTATGAGAAACTACAACATAGACTCTTTTAGTAGAGGTTTGCATTTACATCTTCAATTTTCTTTAATCATCCGTTTAAACTCAATTCTCATCGTGAGAATAATTTTGTTATGACAATTGTATTTTTTAGTTCAGTTCAATAATTTTTATGAACCTACTATTCGAGTCGGTCTATAGATTATAACTTGAGAATGGTTTGATCGAAATACTTTATAATTTTGAGAAAAAATAGTTCTTCAATCATAAAATTTGAAATTTAGCAGAACAATGTGTAACTTGCTCTATTGTTGAATGTGTGTTTCATCCGTTTTGTTATTGTGTTTAATATGTTGGGAATAAGATTTAAGTGTCCATTTTGATCAATACAAAACAGAATCGTTTTATCATCCAAGGGAATGTGTAGTCTATAGTTCGGTAAATTTGGCTTTTTTGCATCATCAGATATTGTACCTTATAAAAGATAACCCTGATTCTCAACTCTTGCAGATACAGATGTAGAATCCATGGAGTCTCAATAGGAAAAAAACTCAAATGGAGTAATTTTGTTGAAGAAGAAACATGTTGTTCAGTCCATTTTTTCGATTTGTAATCTTTTGTAATTTATTTGTAATATTCATAATTGATTTGTAATCTTGATAATTGATTTTTTATCTTCATAATTGATTGATTTTCTCTTAAATAATAAAATATTAGTAATAGGTTGAGGAAATAAATCTATAATATATATAATTAAAGTATTTAAAAAAATAAAAAATAAAAAATATCAGGTGGCATATTTAAATAATAAAATACTAGACCAAATCTTTATGTCGCACAGTTGTATAACACCCTTTTTTTTGTCAAAATTATATGACACTCTTTAATGATAATTTGATGGATAATCTCTTACTATTTATAATTGATGAACCAAATTATGTTTGTTCAATTCAAATATTCATTTATTATCATGTATATTCTATCAAAAATTCTGATGAAGAAAATTAGAATTAAAATAACACATTAAAAACTAATATAATACAAAAAAATAGTATCGATTGAAATATCTATTTTACACTCGGGAGGTATTAATAAATATAACGTCTTTGACAAAAATGAGACACAACCCCTTATTATCTATATATCTATCGATTCACCTATTGATTCTCGCGTATTTGAGTCGGTAAAGTATATATCTACCGCGACATCAGCTATCATTAATAACGCATTATTTTGAAGATTAACGAAACGAATCATAACTAAATTTCTTTTATTATTATCGTGAGGATTCTAATGGAGATTACATATCAACAACCTTTTACACGAGAATCGACCACAAATCCATAATTCTCTTATCAGAAAGTTGGCAATCGAACCAAAGATCTCTAAATTATGGATCTTTGTGCCTATTTATAGTCCTTGTGTCATGCTCTTGGTTGCTGTCATGGTGTTGAGATGTATCAGATCGTGATTGGTCATGCGGAGTGATGTAGCGAGTGTAGATTAGGCGGCTAAGAGTGACAATTTGGGCTAGACTACTCTCATTGGAGGGGTGATGTCATCACTGCAAATCACATTCCCCAAAGGATTTAGCGCGTGATTTTAGCGCGATCCATCACAACCCCTTTCTTTGACAATTAGCCCATGAAATTTTTAAAGCAACATATGGAGGTCGTCTTGAATTAACGTGTTCATTTGGCATTTTTTAAGTTTGGAAGTTGGTTTTGATGGAGATGGGCCTTTTCCCTAATTGGGCATTGGCGGCCTTGACCCAGTAGGCCATCTATAAAAGGGCAAGATGGGCGGGAAAATCACTTCATTTCATCTTCTTCTCCCACATTCTTCATAGCGTTGCTTGGACGATTGGATTTCCGAGTAAGTGATGTTTTTCTCTCATTTACTTCTAATTTCTTCTTCCGTGTTCTACTTCTTGCTTGATTCCTTCTTTCGTACTTGAGTTTGATGTTTATTTGGGGGGAGGTTGAGATTTTGGATCTGATAGGGTTTTCTAGGGTTTGCCGGTGAAGGGGTTAGGCGGCTCTGGGGCGGAGTTGGTTTCTTAGGAATGAACGATGGTGAGGTGGGGTTAGTTTGGAGAGTATGGTGGTGTTCATGAGAAGGTGTTGTTCCCTGGTTTTGTCTTATATTCCCCCTTCCGGCCTTTCGAATTCTTGTATTGGATCTTCTTGTGTGTCAATAAGTCCCAAAAAACCGATGGTCGAGGTGTTTTTGTCTTCTTGTTCTCTTTCAATAATCTGCGTGTTCTTTTTCTGAAAATTCCTCTCCATATCCCTTTTTCTTCTTGATTGCGCGTGAGTTTCTCATATTTTTCTTCGTTGTTAAATTATCTCTTGTTCTTTTCAGAGGGTTTTGACCAACGCGCACAATCGTCTTCAAGCCTCTTTCAATGATGTCAAGCGAGATGAACTCTAGGAGTGGTGATGCCTTTGGTAGAGCGGTAGAGGGCGTGTATCGAGAGAGCGAGCCGGCTTCAAGCCTAGAGACTGAGACAACATTTTTGTCTTCTGGCGAGGCATCGCGTCAACCTCCTCAAGGCGAAGAAGTCTCATAGGGAGACCTCGAAAGACGCAGCCATTCATGAGGGACGTGTACTGGAGGCCAAAAGTGTGAAAGGTAAAGGTGTAATGTCCTATGCTCCTGCAACAAACCCTATTCCAAAACAATCATCGTGGAGGCGCAAAGTAAAATCAATTTGTGAGTCATAGCATAGATGTCTATCCTCCACCGATCCCTGCGGTAATTTCTGAAGAGATTCCTGTTGGGGTGGGTACTAGTGTTTCTCTTACCACGTTAAAGGATCTAGCGCGTTCAATTCCTTGGCCACGTGGGATTGAACTATGTCTTCTTGAGAGATGGGGGACTTTAATGGCGCGCTAAGAGAATTGTTTAGTAGTCTTCGTGTCCAGCGTCGAGGTGAGGTTTTGTCTCCCTTTTCTTGACTTTTACCGCGATTTTTTGAGCACGTTGAGTTTCAGTCCCTCGCAATTGGCTCCCAACGCATAGAGGTTCCTTGGCGGAAACACCATACGATATTACAAAACTAGGATCACCCCTGACGTGCAACACATGCTATGTCTTTTCACAATGAAGTATTAGAGAGGTTTATGAAACCTTGTCTTACAACACTAAACGTGATAAGAAAACCCTCATATGTGGGAAAGTGGAGGCATAAGTGGTTTCTGGTGAGGGATCCTATGCACGCGGCCTTTAAATGTCAACTCTTCCATGCACTTTTCACGCGTCCCAATAATCCATATCATAAAGAAAATTGACGTGTGAAAATATCGATTTCGTAACGATAGAGATGCTCCCGACCATAAGCGGTTAATTACTCAGGCCAACTTGGAGAAAGCGGGGCTTAATTTGCCGCATTTTTCCGAACATGCTGAGCAAGGTTGTTTCCTCCTCTCTTTATCCTCCATTCCTAATGCCGCGCTAACTTATTATTATGGTATTCTCAGGGATGGTGGGGTCTACTGTCTTGTTGAAGAGGGCAACACTAGTACAAAATAGTGATTTTAGCCCGGGTGTTTTTTTACATTTAGACCAGATATAGAGAAAAATGGGTCTGAGCTTCAAAGTGGTGTGATAATAGCTCAAATAGCCTGGTTGTACAACACACGCTCGAGCTAAAAAGTATGGGAATTTTTAGCCCAGATCTATTCTGATCCGGGCTAAAATGTCCATATATCTTTAAAAAAAAAAAAGACATTTGAGCCCAGATGTCTACATGTCCGGGATAAAATGTCCCATTATTTTATAAAAGAAAAAGGTTGCACCACGACAGTATACAACCATCACCATCATGCCAAAAAAGTATCAAAAGTTTTATTGAGCCTGCTGAACATTCTACCAATTTTTAACAACAATCATCCCACATTATTCAAAAAGAAGCCCTTGAAACAATGGAATGGTTTCCATGTATGTCATTGCAGCAATCCCAATTAGAATATAGAGTTGACATAATACCATCCACAATCACCATATGAAACATATAAAAGCAAATAAAACGTAGCAATCAATAGGTTCCCAAAAAGTCACCAAAGGCGTGTACTTCTTCCGGTCTAGTCTTCATAATTCGAACTACTTTTGTTTAGCATTGCAGGAGATGAACTTTCTTTTTGTGCTCACTTCGAAGGAGACTCCATTTTGAAGCCACAAAAATCCAAAGAATCCCACTCGATATGAAGCTGCGGCATATCAACATCACGATCAAGGTGTCCCATAAGACTCAGAAGTTGATGCAAAAGAAAATTCATATAAGATTACAATAACCTATCAATCCCTAAAACCCTAATCCAAGCGAGATAGGCGCAAACTGAAGAAAAACCAATGGAATAAGCATGTGGAAGTGGGATTGTGTTTCCGGTGAGGTTGTTGGCGAAAGATTTCCATAGCATTCGAATTCAAGCCTCATATGACTCTCAAGAAGGAACCCAAAAAATACCACAAACTCAGGATCATAATAAAAATGAAAATTAGTACGACAATTCAAGAGGTAGTGGAATGATGTTGTTGACGGAGCAAGCTTCAGACTCACAATTGGTGTCGAACAATTTTGAAAAGAAAAACAATAGGTCACACAGTAAGGAATTGAATTCACCAATGTACGCAGTCATTGCGTTCATTATCACAATGTTGATCCTTATTGGAGTTAGCTATCCTACGTGGCACTTACTTTTAGTTTGTTATGTTGTCACTGTTGACAACCGGTCATGGTGGTTAGTTGACCTGTTTAGCAAGTTAACTCTTAGCTGTTATCTTAGCTATATATAGATTCATACTGCTTCTCTCTTTTGTAAGCTTTTGGTCTATCAATACAAAAGTGAAATTCTTCATCTCTTTCTCTCTATTTCTTCAATGGAAGTTCTTGATTGAGTCACGATCCTTCATCGAATATGGTATCAGAGCGAGTGTAGACTCAATCGAGTGAGAGAGAGCGATAGATTTCCTGTTTTCTGATTCTTCTTTGTAATCGACAATGAAGAAAGCGAAATTCACGAAGCTTGAGATCAAGAGCTATGGCGAACGAGCAACTTCTGCAACTAGGAGTGATGAACTCCAGTGATCCTTTGTCTATTTCAAACTCGGAGAATCCAAATGCACATATAACACAGATGTTATTTGATGGGATGCACTTCGTAGCTTGGAGCAGACAAATACGCAGGGCTTTAGGAGCGAAAATGAAATTAGGTTTCATTGATGGATCAGTACAGAGACCAGAACCGGAATCCAAGGATCTACCGAGGTGGATTTGCTGTGACGAGATGGTTGCGTGTTGGATTTTGAATTCAATGGTGCCGGAACTGTCCAATTCATTCATCTTAATGAACACTGCTAAGGATCTGTGGACAGAAATTGTGGATCGTTAAAGTCAGAGTAATGTGCCGGTGCTCTTTCAATTGAAACAAGAGCTGATGAAAATCGTCCAAGGGAGCTTGTCTATAACAAGCTATTACACAAAATTGAAACGCTGCTGGGATGAACTACTGGTTCTCAATGCTATTCCTCCATGCTGTTATGGTAATATTGCAAAGTGTACGTGCAAAGTGATTGAGAGAGTTCTTGAGTTGGAAAACCAAGACATGCTTCTTCACTTTCTGGTGAACCTTAATCCAGAATTCGATTCAATTAAGAGTCAGATCTTGGCTATGGATCCTATTCCTACGCTCAATCGAGCATATTATCTGGTTCTTCAGGTGGAGAGGCAGAAACAAATCTCTCACACAGTACCTGAACCTGCAACCTTTATGGCAGGATCACAAGGATCACAAGACAGTTCATCTCACAAGAAAGAAGGAAGGAAGAACTCGAATGGAGAAAAGAAACATTGTACAGTTTGCAATATGGATGGCCATACTTCAGACATGTGTTTCGAAGTTATTGGTTATCCTGATTGGTACAAGGGAAAGAAGAACAAAAAGAGCTCCAAGATGGCTGCATCAGTTAATCAAGAGAAATGTAGTCAGGAAACACCTCTGGGAACAGATGATGGTGTCAATGACAAGTATAAAAGCATTGATCCAGCTTTCATACATGCAATGTATCAAGAGATGATGCGGATGCACAAAGGAAAGGGAATTGCACCTTCATCCTCAGTGAACTATGCAGGTATATCTTATCTCAATCTTGTTGCTTATGTTTCACACAAGTATGAGTGGATAGTTGACACAGGGGCCACTGATCACATGAGTCCTTTTGCTGATTGCTTATTTGAGATGAAAACTTTGAGCATTCCTGTGTTAGTTAGACTGCCAGATGGAACTGTTAAAAAGGTTGAACAGTCAGGTAGAGCTGTGCTGAGTCAGAACTTTGTGATTGATGATGTGCTTTATGTGCCTGATTTCAAATTCAACCTATTATTAGTTAGCAAGATTGTTAAACAGAAGGGGCTATTTGCTTGGTTTAATGAGAATTCTTGTATATTACAGGACCTTTTGAGTAAGGCTGTAATGGCAGTGGGAAAGGCTTGTGGTGGACTGTACAAGATGGAGGTTCGGCATACTACATAGGAAAGGAATAAGAAGGCTTGTTTCATAGCCAATAGTGATAAGGAAATGCATTTGTTGCATCATAGATTAGGTCACATTTCATTTTCTAGAATGAATCATGTGCCTGGTCTTAAACATTCTTCTTTAGGAGATGTTTTTTGTGACACTTGTAAATTGGCAAAATTTCATAGATTGCCCTTCCATTTAAGTGAACACAGATCTGTAGACAACTTTGATTTACTGCATATGGATGTTTGGGGACCATTTGGTGTTCCTAGTATTAATGAAGAAAGATTTTTCTTCACCATTGTGGATGATATGAGCAGGGCTACATGGACATATCTACTGCATAGTAAGCACTAAGTTGTTGACATTGTAAAGGATTTTGTTGCAATGGTCAGAACACAATTTGGGGAAACTCCCAAGATCATTAGGTCAGATAATGGATCCGAATTAGTCAATGATGATTGCAGAAGGTTTTTGTCCAGTCATGGGATCATACATCAGAGAACAATGGCATACACTCCTCAACAAAATGGTATTGTTGAAAGGAAACACACGCACCTCCTTGATATAGCTCGGTCTTTGAGTTTTCATGCTGGGTTACCAAAACTTTTTTGGGGAGAGTGTATACTTGCAGCCACATATCTGATTAACAAGATGCCATTGGTTAGCATAGGTTGGAAAACACCTTTTGAAATGTTGTTTAAGAGGTCACCAACTTATGATAACTTGCGAGTTATTGGCTGCTTATGCTACATAGCTACAATCAAAAGAGGAAGAGACAAGTTTGATCCTCGAGCTAGGAGATGTATTCTGCTGGGTTATCCAGTCAATCAAAAAGGTTACAAGGTATATGATCTGGAAAGAAAGGTGATCTGTTGTAGCAGGGATATCACGTTTTGTGAGGATAAATTTCCTTACAAAGATAATGATGAACTTCAGAGAGCAATATCTGTTGAAAATTCACAGTCACAGCCACAGTCATAGTCTTTTATACCTGATTCTTTGGTTGATGAGTTCAATGTTGAATTGAGGCAAACTGAGTTCAGAAATACATCTGCTCCGAATGATGATGTCCCATCTATTTCTGATGTTGATCCATTGTCAATTCCTTCAGTTTCTGTTGATACAGTTGTTGATTCAGTTTCACCTGAGCAAGGGTTTGTCACATCTTCAACTCTCCCTTTCGAGATTCGACCTCAGAGAGAAAAGAGAGTTCCTCGATGGACTTCAGACTATGTGATGGCAGTTAAGAGCACCAATGATCATGTGGAAGATCTTGATCATTTCTGTGCTTCTTTGTCTAGAGTATTGTCCACTACTGAACCAGTTTCTTACAGAGATGCTCAGGGAATTACTGAATGGGAAATGGCAATGACCAAGGAGTTAGAAGCCTTAGAGTCTAATGGGACTTGGGTGCTCACACCTTTACCTGAAGGACATAAAGCTATTGGGTCAAAATGGGTATTCAAGGTTAAGTTTAAACCTGATGGAACAATTGAAAGGCACAAGGCTAGATTGGTTGTCAAGGGTTATAATCAGAAGCTCAGAAAGGATTATAAGCATACATTCAGTCATGTTGCAAAGATGCCTACAGTGAGGATTGTTCTGGCTATAGCTACTGCCAAGGCATGGCCCCTACATCAATTAGATGTCAATAATGCATTCTTGCATGGGTATTTGGAAGAGGATATCTATATGCAGATACCTGAGGGGTACCACAAGGGAAATCCTGGTGAGGTCTGTCAATTAAAACGATCACTCTATGGGCTTAAACAAGCCTCCAGACAATGGAACTTAGAGTTATCTACTTTCCTGGTGAAGTTGGGTTTTGTTCAATCAGTCAATGATTACTCACTCTTTGTTAGGAGTGAAACAAAGTCCTTTTTAATCATCTTGGTTTATGTGGATGATATCCTCATTACTGGTGATGATATTAAAGGAATTTAGAGAGTAAAGGTTGCTCTACACCAGGCTTTCACTATAAAGGATCTAGGGAGTGCTAGATATTTCCTTGGGATGGAGATATTTCGTGGTGCACATGGAACTTTTCTGACTCAACAAAAGTATATCAAAGATACTTTGCAAACTGCACAGATGTCTCAAGCTAAACCTGTTGCTACTCCCCTACCTACTGGCTTGAAATTACAACTCACAGAGGGTAAGTTGTTGACTGATGGAGAGTTATACAGGAGATTAGTTGGTCGACTACTCTACTTATCTCTTACTCGCCCTGACATTTCGTATGTTGTTCAGCACTTGTCTCAGTTTGTTAGTCAACCACGTGAGCCTCATTTTCAGGCCATTCTACATGTTCTCAGATATCTTCAGGGTTCCATTAGCAAAGCATTGTTCTATCCTGTGCAGCAAGATCTTAAAATTACTGGGTTTACGGATGCAGACTGGGGAGCTTGTTTATCCACACGCAAGTCATTATCAGGGTATTGTGTATATCTTGGTCATTCTTTAGTGTCTTGGAAGACCAAGAAACAAGCCACGATCAGTCGATCTTCTACTGAGGCAGAGTATAGGAGTATGGCATACACTGCTGCTGAGCTTGTTTGGACTAGCTTCATCTTGGGAGATCTCTCAGTTGAAGTTCCTCTTCCTCTCACACTTTTCTGTGACAACAAAGCTGGCTAGCAAATTGCTGCTAATCCATGTCTACATGAGAGAACCAAACACCTGGAGATTGATGCACATTTTATCCGTGAGAAGGTTCAATCTGGGTTCATCCGAACTGCTTACATTCACACTAGTCTGCAGATTGCAGATGTCATGACTAAGGCATTGGGCAAGCAGGCACATCAGTTTTCTCTGTCAAGTTGGGTCTGTGTGAGCTTCCAACTTGAGGGGAGAGTATTGGAGTTAGCTATCCTACGTGGCACTTACTTTTAGTTTGTTATGTTGTCACTGTTGACAACCGGTCATGGTGGTTAGTTGACCTGTTTAGCAAGTTAACTCTTAGATGTTATCTTAGCTATATATAGATTCATACTGCTTCTCTCTTTTGTAAGCTTTTGGTCTATCAATACAGAAGTGAAATTCTTCATCTCTTTCTCTCTATTTCTTCAATGGAAGTTCTTGATTGAGTCACGATCCTTCGTCGAATAATCCTCACCCTTTCGAAGCCTAACAATTTTATATTAGAGCATTTCATATTCTTTTGTTGAATAATATTTAAGTTATGTCCTAGAAGAACTATTTTAATATATAGCAGTTATATTATGCAAGCTATACTATTTTAATATATAGCAGTTATATTTAAGTTATTCCTTGAATATTTTTCACATTCTAGTTTTGAATCTGTTATCATCCAAAGCATTTAATCTACATAAATTTCTACATGTACCTCAGGATCTACTTGGACAAACTCCACCTCTAATTGCAAGGCCACCTTGAGGATTTGAATGTATGTAGACTTGTACTTTGCTCTGCATGCACCACCACATCTTGATTTGAGGTTGAAAATTCTATCAGAAACACAAGACATCAACAAGTAGCTTGAACTTCACATGTGCAAAAATGAACTTTATGTATAAATGTAAAGGGATTCATATTGAATTATACTTGTGAAAAACAGAAATTGACAATTAGAAACAAGGTGATTACACAAGAGTAAGAAGACACAACTGTGCGTAAACTAAATGATTATGCTACTTACTACATCCTATTTTCTTTTATCAAATTAAAAGGCCTATGTAAGAGAACTCCAGTCTCAAGTAGAATCAACTTATTGTTTGAGTACTGTATGCCCATGATTATGCTACTTACTCACCCTCAACTTTCAAACTACCGATGTTGAATTTTTGACAATAAGTCTAGCATAGCATGATGAAAGACACAATATGAAGGGTCTATGTGAAGATACCAAATATGGAACTGATCAGGCAACTGAATGTAGAAAGACGGAAACATTCTCAAATAAAAAAGATCTAGAATCAATTTTAATGGAAGATCATGAACAAAGGTTTCACAACAAACAGAGAATGGAAAAAGGGGAAGCATGAGATAGAAGAGAGGAAATGGGATTTTTGCTTTCTATTTTCCCAAAAATAAACGGACTATATATCTACATACAAGTATGATTAGGCTATTAACTAAGCTAACTCTAGGTTAATAAAGCTAGCTGCTAAAAAAACTAGCTCGATTATCTATCTAGTATAGTAACTTTACACACTAACCCAATAACCCACTTAGTAGATGGATCTACCAACTAATACTTATGTTCTTAGTAATCTATAATCTATGGATGATCATAAGTTTAAATTGCAGCACACAAGATGCACATTACAAATTGTAGTGCCATTTGTGGTTCACAACAAAGTCCCTATAATTCATAAAAATGTATGTGATTGAGAAACCACATACTAACCTGGTGGGCAGAAGGGTAATTCAAAATATTAGCATGTTACGCTGCAAGATGATAAGAAATAAAAAAGTTCATTTAGCTTGTAATATCCCTCATTTTTGTAAGGGCATTTTGGTAATATTTTAACTCCCGTACTACAAGTCGGATCATTTTCAGAGAAGTTTAGACATTTTGTAATACGTTTGATCTCTGTAATATTTTTCTGAGTAGTATAAGATACATTCGAAGTATTTTCGGGGCTTAGAATATTAGTTCGGGTACGAATATATTTAACCCGGGGTTAAAACTATACCCATACACTTTCCCGGACAAAAAGGCACAGAAATGGCCTTGACCTTGACCGCGGCCGCGGCACCGCTACCGCCGTCGCGGTAAAAGACGGAAAGTAACCATCATATCGGGCTGGCAAGTGGCAGCGACCGCGACCGCGGTTTGGCCACCGCGATCGCGGTATAGGCAAAAGGCTGTGACCGCGACCGCGGTCGACCACCGCGATCGCGGTAAATTTCCGAACGAACAACTTTATTTTTGCAGTCGCCGGAGCTCAGAACGTCGCATCGTTGCCGCCCCTAGCCTGTCCCATCCGGTCGGTGATGCAGCTCCTTGCTTCACCTACTTGCTTGGGGTATATAAGGAGTGGATCTGGAGGTTTTGGAGCATCAAATCCGAGCTCAAATCTCTCCCCAAATCTCACCGGAAATTTCAAAGCTTTCGCCGGAAAAGCTCAAGCTCTCGCCGGAGCTCTTGTTGGTGTTGGTGTTGGTGGTGCTCCCAAAGAGGTCCTTTGGAAGTGCAAGGAGTCGAAGCCCTCGCCAAACGAATTGAACTCGTCGCCCCCGGTGAGAAATTATTTCTCGCGAAATCGCTGTGTTCATCGACCGCGATCGCGGTGTGGGCACTGTCGCCCCCACTGTTGCCTCCATCGCTGTGTCTCACGGGGCTTTGTCCTCGATGACCGCGATCGCGGTGGAGGCACCGCGATCGCGGTTGCCTGGCACTTGGCCGATTATGGCCTTGGGCTTCGTGGCTTCGATCGGGACTTTCGTTCCTTCGATTTCTTTCATCTTTCTTTAGATTCGTACTATTTATTGTCGAATCTAACTTAGGGTTTCGTTATGGGTCGATCCGTAGGAATCTATAATCCAAGATCTGTCCCCGTTTTGGACCCAGGAACCCGTTATCTTTGAGCTTTGTTAAGCTTCGTCTAATCTAAAGCAAGTGGCGGTTCACTCTTGCTCATCATTTCATATTTCCATTGATTATCAATTGTTTAATTGTTAATTAATTTGGAATGAATATTGTTTTCGTCTGGGAACAGTTTTGATAACTGTATATGAAATGAAATGGATATTATAATAGGTTGTATATACTGCTAGAAACAACGCTATTATATTTATATTATGATGATTGCCATGATGGCATTGATATGGATTATTACTGTGTTTTAACTGTTTAGTTAGAACGAGTATTGTAGGAATGCTATGTATCTCATTGCGAGTGCTAGCATTTATGTGTGAACTTGAAATATAGTTAGCACGAGTATTCGTAGGAACGCTAATGTGTACCCTGCGAGGTCTAGTCGTTTCTTTATAACCCCTCTGGTCATGATCATCCTCTATCCGAGTATAGAGGTGGTGCACTTAGCTAGTGCCAAACCTTTCGGGAGTTGCTCTCAAGATATCTCTCGTTTCGAGATGATATATTGATGTGGTAAAAGCTTATAACGTAAATATACGTTTTGGAATTAAATAAGATAAGTGCCGTTGTGCACATAATGAATGAACATTGGGCGAGAAGTACAACGTGGAAACTCGTCTGGGCTTCGATTAGAGTAAGTCTACCTTCCGAATCTGAATTCGCATTATGCGGTGAGGTTGGTCGTGGACCCAAATAGTCAAGTCGCTTTTAAATTCTTTTGTGAAATTATAATGTTCTCAAACATTGTCATACTTCCGGTAAGACTCAATTCGTTGGAGTCTTCTCTTGGTTTATTCTATAAGACTCAATCTTTCAGAAGTCTTCTCTTGATCATTCTGTTTGGTATGTTTCCGTAGAAGTATTGAGGTTTACTATCGTCATCGGCTTTCATTCGAGAAGCGATGGGTCTAACCTAATACGACTACTTAGAACTTTTCTGTTTTACCCTTGCATAGTCTTTCATTAGACTAACCAACCAGTTAATTTCCACTGCATGGTTGGCTAGTGTCATCCGTCTCATACGACACATCAGATAAACTTCCGATCTATGAAGGCTAGAAACGACGATGAAGGCAAATGGGATTTTGAAGAGTTTATTAAGGTTGAGATCCTTGGCGGGTGATCGTTTCGATCAAGACCCTTGTGTTATTTATTTTAAAAGACTTCCTATGTATTATGACTACTCTGTATTTCTGTTGTATTTGGAATTTACGGTTGTAATTCCGAAACCATGGTTTAAATGAAGTTATGATATTTCATATTATCAATGTTGTTTTGTGATTTGTATCCATTGGTTAAGCCTTGGGTGGCTTCGGATGTGGAATCCGAGGTCACTGGCGGTAATGCTTCCAAGGATATATTTAGGGGTGTTACAGATCTGGTATCAGAGCCGAATTTTTTTTTGGGTCGGGTTTTTAAAATGTTTTATTGGGAACACAACTTTTATAAACCGTTTACTCGTTTGAAACTGAGAAATGTTTTCGAAGGCTTTGAATTTCCAAATAAAATTTCTGCCATACTAGTCGTGCCTTCACTTTAGTCTGATATGGAAGCGAACTTCTATATTTAGAAAGACTAACTTTCCTTTCGTCGCCCCGTAGGATATGGGTGCATTATGTTCTCTTCAGAGGGACCCGGAAGAAGCCAAGGTGGCTCCGCCATCTCCAGTGAGGCTTGAATTCCCTGTTCCTCCGCGATGCTTTGAGGTTGGAGAACCTAGTAGTCCACCCGAGGAGGTGAAGACCGTACTCCCTGAGTCGGTAGTCCTAGTACCCGATAAAACCGATGTTCCTATGGCAGAGTCCGAAGAGGAGCCAAGGGAGGACACTGAGGATGAAGATGAGCCGTCAGAGTACGCAAGAGGGTACTTCGATGACGACTTCATGATCGATTCGATCCTGAAGAAGACCTGGAGGAGGATCCGGAAGAAGAGAAGGACCCCGAGGAGGACCTCGAGGATCAAGGCTATGAGTCCGATGGCTTGGAGCGCTTATTGGTGGGCAGTGAGGACTCGGGAATGGAGTTCATCTATCCGAGTCCGGTATTGCCACCTGAGCGGGAGTACTCGCCATTGACTCCGGCCGATTGGGAAGCACTTTATGCTGAGTATGGAATCAGCGGAAGAAGTGATCCACAAGATGCATCTGAGGATTCACAACCTATTCCTGTTCAGAGGAGACTAAGGTCGATTCCTGATTTGCGAGAGATACTTCGCCAGAGTCAGATGATTTCCCTTGAGGAGCGCCGTCAGGTGAATGAGGCGGTTGAGCATGCTCAAAGAAGGGCAAGGCCAGGAGAGTCAGATGAGGTTGGTCAGAGTGTTTTCGTGCCTAGGATAAGGCCGAGGACACCAGGACCGAGGGATGAGCCATGTGCTCCAGGGCCGAGCAGGGTGAGAAGTCTATCGCCAGATTCCGATGGTGAACCCCGTTCGAAGAAGCCTTGTATGGGAAGTTTGCCTTACAGGAAACGTTTCAGGATGCCATGATAAGGGCCGACATTGACTATAGCAGTTTCCTTTCTAGTATTACAGTGTTCGTTTTGTGAAGTACTGTAATCTCCGAGCAATTTTGTCTTGACGCTCGAAAGATTCCTTTTGTAGAACTTTGTAACTCAGTTCAAGTTCATCTATGAAAATTACCAAGTTTGATCTATTCTAAGTCGATTTTATTACGTTAAGTATATCAGAATGATATTAATGTATAAAACACTTGGAATTTGATCGGTAAACAGATGGTGAACACAAGGAACACCATTCGTGCTGGTGCTGGGCCAAGTAACGACCCTAGACCAAACGTGAGGAATGTCGCAAATCACGTGGATGTAAACGAGCCAAAGCACATTGCTTCCCTTCAGTTGAAGGAAGTAGCTAGCGAATGGTGGGAAGGTACTGGTCTAGCTAATCACCCTGGTTTGAACTAGGGGATGTTTAAGGCCAAGATGACTGATTGTTTCTTTTCCCGAGCTATGAGGGAAGAGAAGCATAAGGAGTTTCTCTATCCAAAGATGGATGGATTAAAAGTGACTAAGCTTGCGGCCAAGTTCAATCATCTGCTGCAGTATGTTGGACCGGAGGTGTCCAGCGATGAGCCAAATATCTGGCATTTCCATGAGTGGATGAGCCCAGACATTAAGCCATTGATGGTGCGCCATGGATGCTCTACTTTGGAGCAGTATGTAGACGCTGCTTACAAATTAGAGGTGACTCTGGAGGAGTCAACAAAGAAACGTAATTGCCAGAGGTCAATGCAGAATCAGCCTCAGGCGAGTGGATTCAAGCGTCCCGCGCCACCGTCTAATTTTGCCAAGTCTGGCAGAGCAAAAACGGATATGACTCATGGAGGGTCTACACAACAATCGGGTCAAGGCAAGAATCCGATCCAGTGCTACGACTGTGGTACACTCGGGCACAAGAGCAATGCATGTCTAAAGGAAAAGAAGACGTGCTTTGGCTGTGGAAAGGAAGGGCATGTGCAGAAATTCTATCCGCATGGAAGGCAGAAAGGAGCCGAATCCCAGCAATGGTCTGTTAGTCAGAACAATCGACCCAGGTTCAGACCAGTGGAAGCTCCTAGTCCTTCAATGTAGACGACTGCACAGAACAAGAGGAAAGCCCCAGCTGCTTCTAGAGGTCAAAGTCAACGCCTTTACGAGATACGTGAGGCTGATGGACCTAATGCTCCAATTACTCAAGATACTTTATACCTTCATTCTACTTCTGTGTGTATGCTGTTTGATTCGGGTGCTACCCATTCTTTTATTTCGGAGAATTGTGTCAGTAAGTTAAGCTTAGTTTGCAACGAGGTTTGTGAACCTTTCGTTGTGAATCTTCCCAATGGTGAACGATTGGTTGGAACCAAGCGTTTATCCGAATTTCCGATTACCATTCAGGGTAAGAAGTTCGAAGCAGATTTGATCCGTATAGTCATGGCTCCATACGACATTATTCTCGGTATCGATTGGTTGACGCGTCATGGGGCGGTAATCGATTTTAGCTCGAGGACTGTGACGGTGTCATCTGGGGGCCAGTATGTATGCAAATTCAAGGGTCATAACGACGCTGATAATGGCAGGCTTATCAATGTGATGGCTGTGTTTAAGCTACTTTGACAAGGTTGTGTCGGATACCTATGCTATCTGGACGAGCCCATGAAAGGCGAGCCATCAGTTCTTGATATTCCAGTGATTTGTGAGTTTTCGGATGTCTTTCCGGAGGAGATTCCTGGATTACTCCCGAATCGTGACGTGAAGTTTACCATCGATCTCGAGCCCGGTACCACGCCGATTTCTAAGGCACCATACCAGATGGCTCTTGCGGAGATGCAAGAGTTGAAGAAGCAACTCGAGGATCTTCTTGAGAAAGGTTATATAAGGCCGAGTGCGTCGCCATGGGGTGCTTCGGTCTTGTTCGTCAAGAAGAAGGATGGATCGTTCCGACTTTGTATCGACTATCGAGAATTGAATAAAGTCACGATCAAGAACAAGTATCCGTTGCCGATGATTGATGATATGTTGGATCAACTGCAAGGAGCAAAAGTCTTTTCCAAGATCGATCTGAGATCTGGTTACCATCAGCTCAGGATTCGTGAGGAAGATATTCCGAGGACTGCGTTCCGGACGAGATATGGTCACTACAAGTTTGTAGTCATGCCATTCGGACTTACCAATGCTCCAGCAGTTTTCATGGACCTGATGCATCGATGTTTCCATCAATATCTGGATAAGTTCGTAGTGGTCTTCATCGATGACATTTTGATCTATTCCCCGAGTGAGGAAGCTCACGAGGAACATCTTCGGATCACTTTGTCAGTTCTTAGACAGAATCAGTTGTACGCTAAGTTTTCTAAGTGTGACTTCTGGATCAAAGAAGTGGCTTTCTTAGGTCACGTGATCAATGAAAATGGGTTATGGTTGATCCCCAGAAGATTGAAGCGGTAACCAATTGGAAGCGACCTCAGAATGTGAAGGAGGTGCGCAGTTTTCTTGGACTCGCGGGATATTACAGACGGTTCGTGGAGGGATTTTCTAAGATCGCTCTACCTATGACCGGTTTGCTCCGCAAAGTCCACAAGAAGTTTGTCTGGGATGACAAGTACGAGGCCAGTTTTCAGAAGCTGAAGCAATGTCTGACCTCCGTACCAGTGTTAGCGCTACCAGAAGGAAATGATGGTTATATGGTCTATAGTGATGCTTCGAAGAATGGTTTAGGATGTGTATTGATGCAGAGAGGCAAGGTTATTGCATACGCATCTAGATAATTGAAAACCTATGAAGCAAACTATCTGACGCATGATCTGGAGTTAGCAGCGGTAGTGTTTGCGCTGAAGATTTGGAGGCACTATCTCTATGGTGTGAGATGCCAAGTCTTCACCGATCATAAGAGTCTCAAGTACGTGTTCACTCAGAAGGAGTTGAATATGAGACAACGTCGCTGGTTAGAGCTACTCAAAGACTACGACATCGAATTGTTGTATCATCCGGGCAAGGCTAATGTAGTAGCCGATGCATTGAGCCAGAAGACGCCGCACGAGACTGTAGTGGCTCTACTTACTGCTCAGACCAAGCTGAACCAAGGGTTGTGCGAGACCGAAGTCTTGTACGATCAACATCGAGGATACCTGAGTATGCTTGAAATTCAGGCTATGCTCCTTGATCAAATCAGGGAGAAGCAGGTTGATGATGTGGTCATGGTGAAGCTAAGCATTGAAGTGATGGACGGGAAAGCTCCCGGTTTCGTGATTCAGGAAGATGGATCACTCTGGTTTCAAGACCGAATTTGTGTGCCTGACGTTGATGGTCTTCGCCAGTTGGTGATGAAGGAGGCCCATTCATCAACATATTCTGTACATCCAGGCTCTATCAAGATGTACAAGGATCTCAGGAAGAAATTTTGGTGGTCAAACATGAAGTGGGATGTAGCAGAGTTTGTGGCGAAATGCTTGACTTGCCAGAAAGTCAAGATAGAACACCGCAGACCAGGTGGTGAATTGCTACCTCTCTCAGTGCCAGAATGGAAATGGGAGGATATTGCAATGGATTTTGTCACAGGGCTGCCAAAGACTCAAAGTCAAAATGATGCTATATGGGTAATCATTGACAGACTCACGAAGAGTGCTCACTTCGTGGCTATCAAGTCAACATGGGGAACCCAGAAGTTATCAGAAGTGTTCCTACTGTCTGTTTGCATGGTACTCCAAAGACCATTGTATCGGATCGTGATGGCCGATTCATATCGAGATTCTGGAAAGAACTCCACAAGGCCATGGGAACCGAGTTGAGGTTCAGTACTGCGTTTCATCCTCAGACGGATGGACAGTCTGAAAGGACCATCCAGACCATGGAAGATATGCTGAGAGCTTGTGTACTCGATCGTCCGACTAGTTGGGAGAATAGCCTGAGTCTGATTGAGTTCACATACAACAACAGTTGGCATGCTACCATTAAGATGGCTCCATTCGAGGCTTTATACAGTCGAAGATGCAGATCATCGATTTGTTGGGATGAAAATGCCGACAAGATTCTGCTCGGACCGGAGTTAGTCGAAAGGACTGCCTCAGACATTGCTTTGATTAGACAAATGATGTTGACCGCCCAGAGTCGACATAAGTCTTACGCAGATCTGAAGTGCATGACTGTCGAATTTGAGGTTGGTGACAAGGTGTTTGTCAGAGTGTCGCCATCCAAAGGTGTGTTTAGATTCGACAAGCGTGGGAAGCTTAACCCTCGCTACGTGGGACCGTTTGAGATCCTTGACAGGGTAGGATCTCTAGCCTACCGTTTGGCATTGCCGCCATCGGCACACCCGGTGCATAACGTGTTCCACGTATCCTTGTTAAGAAAGTACGTGCCAGATGAGTCTCATGTGCTGAGTTATGAAGACATTGAGATTCAAGCAAATGGTACATACGAGGAGATACCGGTGCGTATTCTCGAGCGCCGTGTGAGGTAGTTGCAAAACAAGGTAGTACCATTGGTAAGAATTTTGTGGTCCAAGTCAGGAACCGAAGAGGTTACTTGGGAAACTTGGGAGACTAAGAAGGATATGCTTAGACGCTTTCCCGAGTTGTTTTCGGCCTAGTTTCGGGGTCGAAACCTTTTTTAAGGGGGTTGTGATGTAACGCCTCGTTTTTTTGGTTATTCGGCCAAGTTTCGGGGTCGAAACTTCTTTTAAGGGGGAGGTGATGTAATACCCCTCATTTTTGTAAGGGCATTTTGGTAATATTCCAACTCTCGTACTACAAGTCAGATCATTTTCAGAGAAGTTTAGACATTTTGTAATATGTTTGATCTCTGTAATATTTTTATGAGTAGTATAAGATACATTCGAAGTATTTTCAGGGCTTAGAATATTCGTTCGGGTACGAATATATTTAACCCGGGGTTCAAACTATACCCGTACACTTTCCCGGACAAAAAGGCACAGAAATGGCCTTGACTGCGACCGCGGCACCGCTACCGCCATCGCGGTAAAAGACGAAAAGTAACCATCACATCGGGCTGGCAAGTGGTAGCGACCGCGGTTTGGCCACCGCGATCGCGGTATAGGCAAAAGGTCGTGACCGCGACCGCGGTCGACCACCGCGATCGCGGTAAATATCCGAACGAACAACTTTATTTTTGCAGTCGCCGGAGCTCAGAACGTCGCATCGTTGCCGCCCCTAGCCTGTCCCATCCGGTCGGTGATGCAGCTCCTTGCTTCACCTACTTGCTTGGGGTATATAAGGAGTGGATCTGGAGGTTTTGGAGCATCAAATCCGAGCTCAAATCTCTCCCAAAATCTCATCGGAAATTTCAAAGCTTTCGTCGGAAAAGCTCAAGCTCTCGCCGGAGCTCTTGTTGGTGTTGGTGGTGCTCCCAAAGAGGTCCTTTGGAAGTGCAAGGAGCCTAGGAGTCGAAGCCCTCGCCAAACGAATCGAACTTGACAGGCCTAAGGTCGTATGCCTAATTAAAGAAATCCTAATGTATATACTAAACAGAGTATAGCAAGCAAGTTAGGGTCAAACCCAAGGGAATCAGGTTATCAATTCTTATGTTTCTCAAGTCACCAACTAGGAACTAGGGGGGGTTTGTATGAATTTCGAACCAAGTAATAAAAGCAAAGCAAGTAAACAGATTCACAGACAAAGGTTGTGAATATGGTTGGGAAAAGCGCTACACCTTACAAAGATCCACACAAAAAGAGATATGGTTGATCACTGAATTCTATTAGTCTCAAGTTCTTATCTTTCCTATAGTTGTCCTTATCCCGATCTTAGGTAACTATTAGTTCTACCATCCCTAATAGTACTTATTACCAAATCAAATCTGAAAACCTTCAAGACTCAATAAAGCAATAGCATTCAACCAAGGATTCAACAAGATACATGCAATATAAACAATCCGTTGCTATAACATGCAATTAACTCTCTCTCACGATGAACACTCGCAATCCGCTTATGTAAATCGTGTTTGCTACTAGATATGCAACCCGAACCCGAAATCACAAGTCTTAGTTATATGGATAATATCAATAAACCTAGGTGATCAGTCTAGATAAATCAATAAGATTCAATAAACATTCAAGCACAAGAGAATTAATCCAACTAGATAGAAAAACAAACAAGAGTAGAAAACTCACAACCAATCAATTGCTGGCTTCAAAGTGTCAAGTGCAACAATGGAGGTTTAGTTCTCCATTAGGGTTTGTGAGAGAAAATTATGAAAAGTGGCAACTAGGGTTAGAGAATGGATGATTCTCTAAAAGAGTCTTAAACTTAACTTAAATACTAAGGAAATAATTCAGAAATAAAGAAAAGAAATTAACAAACTTGGAAACAAAGTTTCAGAAATAAAATAAAAGGAAATAACATATCTCGGAAATAAATCCGGAAAAGGCTTCAGCGTGTCACCACCGCGGGTGCAGCAATACCACCGCTGGGTGTGGTGGGTCTCCAGAACTTCGGGTCTTCAGCTGCTGCTTCTCTGCTGGATCGCCGCGGGTGCGGTTAGGCTCGGTGCGGGTGCAGTGGCACTCCAGACTCGTCTGCAGCTGCTACTTCATTCTCCTCACGTGCAGCTCTTCAATTCTTCATTCCACTTCACTCCAAAGTGCTGTAAATCCTATGATATCTTCAATTCTCGTCCTCTCATCCGGATTATAGAATTATAACCAAAACACATCTAAACATCGTCTAAATCATGCTAATAACTACTAGATGCGCTATACAATATATCACATATCAAATTCCCCCATACTTAGACCTTTACTCATCCCGAGTAAGCTAAAAACTAAACTCACTCCACCAATCATGCTCCAAGGCCTCAGGAAGTACAAAAGAATATGACACTAGTAGTTACAACATATCAACAATAAGCTCCAAGACAACCAAAACAAGTGATGCAAAACTCATCTAATCCTAACTGCATCTAATCACCTTATTACTCCAAAAGTGGCCTATCCGAGTCCTCCTTATGACTCCCCTTCTTATGTCGCCAACGCCAAAATGAGGAATCCTAATAATCTCTCAATTTTTTCTTTCACTCATTTTGCCTAGGCGCCTTTTCAGGTTTTCACCTAGCCACTCATTTCATTTTTCTTAGATGGTCTCACATATGCTCACATCACTCCAGTCTATTTTTGCCCCAGCCTAGTGCTGGTCAGACTACCTGCTTTTTGCCTAAGTCGCCCTTTCGGGTTTTCGACTTATCCTAGGATTTTGGTTGCCTTTTTTCAATATTTTTGGCTTTTTCGTTTTTTTTTTTAGAAAACTCAAATGCAATGCTGTACAAAATAAAAAAATAATAGAACTGTACATAAAGATAAATAGTGAGTCTACTCCATCCCCCATACTTGAAGTGTGTATTGTCCTCAATGTGGAAAATAGAAGACAATCATGATAAAGGGGAAAAGAAGGAAAAACTCACTGGTAAGGCGGTCCGGGCGGAGGTGGAAACCTCCCAAAGTACTCCTCTTGCTGCCTCTGCAACTCCAAAATCTGTGCATCCTGGCTATCCATGCGCCCATACATCTGTGTTTGAAAACTCTAATATTGGCCCTCAAAGCCTTGCTGAAAACTCGAAAACTGGGTCTGGAAACCCTGCTGCCACTGCTGCTGCTGGAGAGACATAGCCTCCATCTGACGGTACATCTTGTATTGCCAGGGGTCCATGGGTGGTGGTCCCTGGCCTGCAGCAGGCATCTCCTCATCCACATCATCGGCGGGCGCCTGACTCGAGCTCCCCGATGTAGCTCTCCTCCGTCATGGTGCGGGCGAAGACTCAAAAATCTCAGTGGTAACTGAGCCCGGAAGTGGTGTGGTCAGGTCGGAGGGAAGGAAAAAATCTCGAAACTCAGGGCCATAGGGGAGGGGCCTCGGCAGCGCCAGAAGGTGGCTCTTGTCAACATAAGAGCACCAAAACAACTTCTTCTTCGAAACCTTCATCATATTACACTTCCTGAGCAAGTTCACATCAAAGACAGAAGAGAGAATGGGCTCTTCAATATCTTCCACCGGGAGGACCTTCTGCGCGATGAGGGTGATCAAACCACCCTGAACAATATCTCGCTTCTCGCCCTAGCGGATCCTCCTGAGCGAGCCGAGGAAGATGGTCAGCCAGTCGGGGACAATCTCCGCCTGGGGTAGGATGTTGAAGAACCAACGTAAGTCCTTGAGTGCCACTTTGTTGTCCTCTTTGTGGCCCAGAAAGGTCCCCATCATGACCTTATGGATCAATCGTAAACAAGGGTGCGTGAGCTTGTTGTTGTACTCATCACCCCTATTGAAAGATACCCCAGTAGCAGCCAACCAAAAATCACACAACATTCCCTCAGATATGCCTTCCTTCCAATCCTCACTCGGGGGCTTAGTCACCACAAGGGCAGATCTCATCTGCGGGACAGGCACAGAATACTCATTCCCCTCATACTTGAATGTTAAATAGTGGATCACACTGTCTTTCATATGGCATTGGAAAGTGGCCAGAAATTGCCAACATAAATCCTCATAGGAGGGCACATTACGATCAATGAATTTTCCCAACCCGGCATGCTCTAAACATAACCTTGTGCAGTCTAGCATACCCAGTTGTTCCAACGTAGTCCTATCAAGAAATTTTGTCTGGGAGACTCTACATTCTTGTACAATCTCATATCGCCCCTTCTCCTTATCGTTCATTCTCAGCTTTGTCGCTCTCGACATGGTAATAGAATGAAAGCGCTGAAGACAAAAGAAGCCCAGGGGAATACTCATAGTGCAAAGCAAAAATGGCTCTCTGACGTCTCACCGCGGGTGCGGTGCTTGTGTCGCGGGGTGCGGTTGTTGGTCGCTGCTCTCTGCTGTCTCACCGCGGGTGCGACAAGTAGTCTACCGCGGGGTGCGGTGCTAGAATCTGGGCAGCTGGATCTAGGCAAACAGGAGAACTTCGCCCGAGCCTTGGGTGAGTCTTGTGGCTCGGAGCTCGGTACGACGGCGGTCGACTTGCCTTGGAGGAGGGGAAACCGGCGCGGGTGCGGTGAATGGAAGAAGGTACGGTGGCGGTTGAGGGCTTGGAGGTTTGGGGTGATGGAGATGGGGTTTTGGGTGAAATTTGGGGTGGAAGAGGATGGATTCGGGTGTAGGGATGTAGATTTGTGGAAGAAAATGAAAAATCTGAGGGAAAAGATAGAGATTGGGTGGGATTTGTGAGGGTTAAGGGATTTGGGTAGTGAAGGTGAGAGGGGCTCGTGAGAGAGAGAGATTTGAGGGAGAGGATGGTGGGGTAGGAGAAGATAAGGGGTGAAAGAGATAAAGGAAGGTAGAAAAGGAAAAAAAAATATTTTTTTTAAATCCCGTTTAAGGTTTTTTCGGGATTTTTTTTAATCCCGTTTAAGCAGAAAGTAAAGGGTTGCCCACCGCGGGTGCGGTGAGCTCTCTAGAACCTCTGTCGCTCCTTTTTTCTTTCGTACCTGTATGTTAGTACACAGACGAAAACGAAACAAAACAAAAACAAACTACCTAGCTAAGCTGTGAAAACACAAAGACAAGAGAAAGAAAGAAAAACAATACCTCGGGTTGCCTCCCGAGCAGCGCCTTGGTTCACGTCGTTGGCTCGACATAGACTCTTGTCTATTCATTTTCAGCACTTGGCTCTTCAAGAGCCATCTCATCAATTACCTCGGTGTGGAACCCCTCATGGTAAGGTTTTAACCTTTGACCATTAACCTTGAATGTTTTCCGAGTCTTCTGATCAATTAAATCAACAACACCATGTGGGAAGACTTCAGCAATAACATAGGGCCTTGTCCACTTCGACTGGAGCTTCCCTGCAAAGAGTTTCAGGCGAGATTGAAACAAAAGGACTTTGTCGCCTGGTTGGAAGTCCTTCCGCAAGATTTTCTTATCATGCCATGCCTTGGTTTTCGCCTTATAGATAACTGTGTTGTCATATGAATCAAGGCGTAACTCTTCCAACTCTTGCAGCTGCAGCTTACGGAACTCTCCTACCTCATCAATCTGCATGTTGCACTTCTTCACCGCCCACCATGCCTTATGTTCCAACTCCACAGGAAGATGGCAAGCTTTGCCAAACACGAGCCGGAAAAGAGACATACCGATTGGAGTTTTAAACGCGGTGCGGTAAGCCCACAACGCATCATTAAGCCTCAAACTCCAATCCTTCCTATTGGGTGCCACCGTCTTCTCAAGAATGGTCTTGATCTCTCTATTGGACACCTCATCCTGTCCATTGGTTTATGGATGATAGGCAGTGGAAACTCTTTGTGTGACATGATACTTCTTCAGCAGGGCAGTCACAGTCTTATTGCAGAAATGGGTTCCCCGATCACTAATTAAAGCTTTGGGGATCCCAAACCTAGAGAATATGTTCTCTTTCAGAAAACCTACCACAACTTTAGAATCATCAGTCCTGGTGGCCTTCGCTTCCACCCATTTGAAAACGTAGTCCACCGCAAGTAATATATAGAGATTCCCATAAGAACTAGGAAAGGGTCCCATAAAATCAATACCCCACACATCAAAGACCTCACAGAAAATCAAAGACGCTTGTGGCATTTCATTTCTCCTAGAAATATTTCCCATCCTCTGACATCTATCACATACTTTACAAAACGCAAATGCATCCCGAAAGATGTGTGGCCAATAGAAACCTGCATCCAACACCTTCCTAGCAGTTTTATTTGCACCCAAATGACCCCCACATGCTTCAGAATGACAAAAGCTAAGGACATATTGTATCTCGTTATCTGGAAGACATCGACGGATTACCTGATCGATACAGTGTCTCCAAAGATATGGATCATCCCAAACATAGTAGCGAGCTTCTCTTTGCACCTTCTCCCGTTGCGCCTTGGTATGATCCGGAGGGAATTCCCTACGAACCAAGTAGTTCACAATGTCGGCGTACCATGGTCTGAAAGAACGGAGCCCAAGAACGGACTCGTGGATGTGAGACTCGGGTGAAGAGACACTGATTGCATAAAAGGACGCCTTTGTTCCCTTCACCGCGGGTGCGGCAATGCCCACCACGGGGTGCGGTGGGTCTGGGAAATTCTCGAAAAAATCATCACCTCCACCGCGGGGTGCGGTGACTAGCCGCGGGTGCAGTACCATCAACAAAGAGTTGTGTTGTTCTTCTGTGTTCCCACCGTGGGTGCGGTCATCTGGCCGCAGGTGCGGTGAACTCTCCAGAACCTCCACTTTGAATAATGTGTCGTCAGGGAAGGTTCCTTGGATGGGGTTCTGTTTCTCCGGCTTGTCTTCCTCGTTCACAAGCCTACTCAGGTGATCAGCTACCAAGTTCTCTGCTCCTTTCTTGTCTCTTATCTCCACATCAAACTCACTAAGCAGAAGAACCCATCGAATCAATCTTGGCTTTGCTTCCTTCTTCGTCATTAGGTAACGAAGGGCTGCATGATCGGTGTAGATGATCACCTTGACTCCCAAAAGATATTGCCTGGATTTCTCCAAGGCAAACACCACAGCCAGCATCTCTTTCTCCGTAGTGGAGTAGTTTCGTTGCGCTTCATTCAGAGTCATGGAAGCGTAGTGAATCACATGAGAGGCCCTAGCCTCTTTCTGCCCCAAAACTGCTCCAACTGCATAGTCACTGGCATCACACATTATCTCGAATGGTTTAGACCAATCAGGTGCTTGGATAATTGGTGCACTCGTCAGGCGTTCCTTCAAACAATCAAACGCCTTCTTGCACTCCTCATTTAGCTCAAAAGTTACCTCTTTCTTCAGCAGCTCGCATAGGGGTGAAGAGATCTTGGAAAAGTCCTTGATAAACCTGCGATAGAAACCTGCATGGCCTAGGAAAGAACAAACTTCATGCACATTAGTAGGATAAGGCAAAGACTGAATCACATCAATCTTCTCCTTATCGACCTCAATACCCTTAGCAGAGACAATATGACCTAACACAATACCTTGTTCTACCATGAAATGACACTTTTCAGAATTGAGAACTAAATTAGTTTCAACACATCTTTTTAGCACAAGTGTCAGTCCAAACATGCATCAAAGCTATCCCCATGTACTATGAAATCATCCATGAATACCTCAATGAAGTTCTCAATATCCTCAGAGAAGATACTTACCATACATCGTTGAAAAATACCGGGTGCGTTACATAATCCGAATGGCATTCTGCGGTATGCAAAAGTACCAAAGGGACATGTAAAAGTATTCTTCTCTTGGTCTTCTGGCGCTATGGCCACCTGAAAGTATCTTGAGTATCCATTAGAAAACAATAATAGGGGCGCCCAGCAAGGCGTTCTAGCATTTGATCAATAAAAGGCAAAGGAAAGTGGTCTTTTCGAGTTACCGCGTTCAACTTATGGTAATCAATGCAGACTCTCCTGCCCGTCTGAGTTCTTGTAGGGACCAACTCCCCTTGTTGATTCTCTACCACTGTGATCCCTCCCTTCTTGGGTACAACCTGAGTTGGGCTGACCCATTGACTGTCTGAGATAGGGAAGATCATGTCAGCTTGAAGGAGTTCCAACACCTCCTTCTTCACCACCTCCATCATGAGTGGGTTGAGCCTTCTTTGAGGCTGTCTGGATGGCTTGGCTTCATCCTCCAGCAGAATCTGATGCATACATGTGGAGAGACTAATCCCTTTGATGTCGGCAATGGTCCATCCAAGCGCAGTCTTGTGCTCCTTCAATGTTTCCACTAGCTTCTCCTCTTGCTCCTTTGAAAGCTTACTAGACACAATAATTGGCAAGGTGTCGTTGGCTGAAAGAAAAGTGTACTTGAGATGACTAGGGAGCTGTTTAAGCTCAACTTCAGGGGCCTGCAAAATAGAGGGCACAAACTTCTCGCTCGGAGTTAGCAAATTGGGGCCAATGCCCAAAGGATCAATAGGAAGCTTACCGTTTGCATCCATCTGAGCTAACACTACCTGCATGTTAGTTGATAAAGCATATTCCGTGTGGGACTCCTCTATATCATTCTCAATAATGGATTGCACCACATCAGAACCAGAAATATCAAACAAATCTTGCACAATGGGTTCAATCACATCAATAGAGCACAATGAATGATCATCAACGGGGTGTTTCATAACATCATAAATGTTATATTCAACCACCTCCCCATCAAATTCCATAGTAAGTGTCCCACTTACATAATCAATCTTAGTCCTAGCAATTTTTTAAGAATGGCCTACCTAATAGTATAGGTGCAGCATGCATATCATGTTCCATATCTAGGACAAAGAAATCAGCAGGGAATATCAAATTATCAACCATGACAAAAACATCTTCAACTACTCCCTTAGGATACACACTAGACCTATCAGCAAGCTGTACAACAATTTCGGTTTCATGCAAAGGTCCTAGTCCAAGTGATTTATAAAGAGAGTAAGGCAAAACATTGATAGATGCACCAAGATCAATCATAGCTCTTTCGAATTTAGTGTCACCTATAACACAAGGAATGCTTACCATACTTGGGTCAGCGCACTTCTTGGGCATACGCCTTTGAAACACCGCTGAGACACGTTCGCTCACCTTAGCCTCTTGCTTCCCCTTCAGCTTTTGATTCCTCTTGATCGTGCAAAGTTCCTTCAAGAAACGAGCATACTTTGGAATGCTCTTAACTAGCTTGAGTAGAGGAACGTTTACTTCACACTTGTTGAATGTCTCGAAGAGATCCTTATCGTCAACGATCCTTCTCTCCTTAAGCGCCTCTGGGAATGGGACGGGTGGCTTTTCAGAACCGAGAGGTGGAAAGTATGGACGAACATAGGTGTCCACGTATGGCTCTTTAACAGCTACTGAAGGTTCACCGCGGGTGCGGCACTGCTCACCGCTGGGTGCGGTCGACTCAGCAGAGAATTCTCGTGAAATCTCAACACCGTCACCGCGGGTACGGTCATCCCACCGCGGGTGCGGTGATGTCTCCAGAGACTCCTATTGCTCCTCTATGCTCTCACCGCTGGGTGCGGTCACTGGCCGCGGGTGCAGTCGGTTCTCCAGAGGGCTCTCTTTTTCTGTGTCGTCCGTTTCAGCACTAGGAACGACAATCAACTGCTTTCCACTTCTAAGCGTCACGACACTAACATTTTCCTTCGGGTTTACTACCGTTTGAGATGGTAGATTCCCCGAAGTCCTTGCATCGATTCTTGCCATCGCCTCAGCCATTTGTCCCATCTGCATTTCTAAGTTCTTGATACTCGATGTCGTAGCTTGAACATGTGTGGTAAAATGTTTGGTCAAAGCTTGGAGCATCTCTTCAGTTGAAGCAGACGTACTAGGTTGTGGGCCTTGCGACCTTTGAAGGAATTGAGGTCTAGGCTGAGGTTGTTGTTGTTGATTCAGTGGATTCCTCCATCTAAAATTTGGGTGGTCTCTCCATCCCGGATTATAAGTGTTGGAGTAGGGATCGTGCCGAGGTCTTTGAGGTCTATAACCTCCTACAACGTTCACCTCAGCATTTGGATCTTCTTGCAATTGAGGACATGCATCGGTAGGGTGGAATTGATCAGCACAAATCCCATATGCCTTGAGTTGTTGAGAAGTTCCTTACAGCGTAAGTCTCCTCACCATGTCCTTCAGTTCAGCAATATCACTTGCATACGCAGGGCGATTAGAGTCTGTAATATTGACTCCTCTCTTGGTAGAGGTTCTACCGAAGTTTCTTGTTCCTTCTGCCATCTCCTGGATCTTTTCCATGGCTGCTACCGGTGTTGTGTTGAGGATGTTACCACCACATGCAGTGTCAACGATCATTCTTTCATTGTCCAGCAGACCATTGTAAAGATAAAGCACTAGATATTGACTTGAGTACCCGTGGAATGGACAACTTGATCAAAGTCTCTTGAACCGCTCGTAGTACTCATATAAGGTATCGTCAGCCTCTTGCTCGATGTTGCTTATAGTCTTTTTCAAGCTATTCGCCTTCTTTGCAGGAAAATACTTTTCGAGAAAAGCCTTATACAGTTTGTTCCAGATGTCTATGCTTCCAGTAGGCAGATGGTAGTACCAGTCGTCAACAGCGTCCTTGAGGGTGAACCCGAAAGCTCTCATCTTGATTTGTTCCTCAGTGACGTTTTCCGGTTTCATGCTCATGCAGACAGTGTGGAATTTACCCATATGCTTGATTGGGTCATCTCCGCTCTGTCCATGGAACGTTGGGAGCAAATGAATCAGCCCCGACTTCAACTCAAAGTTTACGCCTTCTCCTACAGCAGGAATAGTCACAACTAAAGGTTGTTGTGTCAGGTTAGGCGCAGTTAATTGCCGAAGCGTTTGGTCAGCCATTGCAACTTGTGGTGTAAGGTGTTCTCTGCGATTCCTGTGGAATGTCCTATCGATTTTTGAATCAAAATCAACAAGAGGTGTATCAATAGCACGGGTGTGGACCATAAGATAGATCCACACCAAAGTTGGTAACAAACAAAAACACAAAAACAGAAATTTTGATTCCCCGACAACGGCGCCAAATTTGACAGGCCTAAGGTCGTATGCCTAATCAAAGAAATCCTAATGTACCTACTAAATAGAGTATAACAAGCAAGTCATGGTCGAACCCAAGGGAATCAGGTTATCAATTCTTATGTTTCTCAAGTCACCAACTAGGAACTAGGGGGGTTTGTATGAATTTTGAACCAAGTAATAAAAGCAAAGCAAGTAAACAGATTCGCAGACAAAGGTTGTGAATATGGTTGGGAAAAGCGCTACACCTGACAAAGATCCACACAACAAGAGAAATGGTTGATCACTGAATTCTATTAGTCTCAAGTTCTTATCTTTTCTATAGTTGTCCTTATCTCGATCTTAGGTAACTATTAGTTCTACCATCCCTAATAGTACTTATTACCAAATCAAATCCGAAAACCTTCAAGACTCAATAAAGTAATAGCATTCAACCAAGGATTCAACAAGATACATGCAATAGAAACAACCCGTTGCTATAACATGCAATTAACTCTCTCTCACGATGAACACTCGCAACCCGCTTATGTAAATCGTGTTTGCTACTAGATATGCAACCCGAACCCGAAATCACAAGTCTTAGCTATATGGATAATATCAATAAACCTAGGTGAACAGTCTAGATAAATCAATAAGATTCAATAAACATTCAAGTGCAAGAGAATTAATCCAACTAGATAGGAAAACGAACAAGAGTAGAAAACTCACAACCAATCAATTGCTGGCTTCAAAGTGTCAAGTGCAACAATGGAGGTTTAGTTCTCCATTAGGGTTTGTGAGAGAAAATTATGAAAAGTGGCAACTAGGGTTAGAGAATGGATGATTCTCTAAAAGAGTCTTAAACTTAACTTAAATACTAAGGAAATAATTCAGAAATAAAGAAAAGAAATTAACAAACTTGGAAACAAAGTTTCAGAAATAAAATAAAAGGAAATAATAGATCTCATAAATAAATCCGGAAAAGGCTTCAGCGTGTCGCCGCCGCGGGTGCGGCAATACCACCGCTGGGTGCGGTGGGTCTCCAGAACTTCGGGTCTTCAGCTACTGCTTCTCTGCTGGATCGCCGCGGGTGCGGTTAGGCTCGGCGCGGGTGCGGTGGCACTCCAGACTCGTCTTCAGCTGCTACTTCATTCTCCTCCTGTGCAACTCTTCAATTCTTCATTCCATTTCACTCCAAAGTGCTGTAAATCCTATGATATCTTCAATTCTCGTCCTCTCATCCGGATTACAGAATTACAACCAAAACACATCTAAACATCGTCTAAATCATGCTAATAACTACTAGATGCGCTATAGAATATATCGCATATCAGAACTCGTCGCCCCGGAGAGAAATTCTTTCTCGCGAAATCAATGTGTTCATCGACCGCGATCGCGGTCATGAACACCGCGATCGCGGTGTCGGCACTGTCGCCCCCGTTGTTTCCGCCATCGTTGTGTCTCGCGGGGCTTTGTCCTCGATGACCGTGATCGCGGCGGAGGCACCGCGATCGCGGTTGCCTGGCACTTGGCCGATTATGGCCTTGGGCTTCGTGGCTTCGATCGGGACTTTCGTTCCTTCGATTTCTTTCATCTTTCTTTAGATTCGTACTATTTATTGTCGAATCTAATTTAGGGTTTTGTTATGGGTCGATCCGTAGAAATTTGTAATCCAAGATTTGTCCCCGTTTCGGACCTAGGAACCCGTTATCTTTGAGCTTTGTTAAGCTTCGTCTAATCTAAAGCAAGTGACGGTTCGCTCTTGATCATCATTCCATATTTCCATTGATTATCAATTGTTTAATTGTTAATTAATTTGGAATGAATATTGTTTTCGTCTGGGAACAGTTTTGATAACTGTATATATGAAATGAAATGGATATTATAATAGGTTGTATATACTGCTAGAAACAACGCTATTATATTTATATTATGATGATTGCCATGATGGCATTGATATGGATTATTACTGCGTTTTAACTGTTTAGTTAGAACGAGTATTGTAGGAACGCTATGTATCTCATTGCGAGTGCTAGCATTTATGTGTGAACTTGAAATATAGTTAGCATGAGTATTCGTAGGAATGCTACTGTATACCCTGCGAGGTCTAGTCGTTTCTTTATAACCCCTCTGGTCATGATCATCCTCTATCCGAGTATAGAGGTGGTGCACTTAGCTAGTGCCAAACCTTTCGGGAGTTGCTCCCAAGATATCTCTCGTTTCGAGATGATATATTGATGTGGTAAAAGCTTATAACGTAAATATACATTTTGGAATTAAATAAGATAAGTACCGTTGTGCACATAATGAATGAACATTGGGCGAGAAGTACAACGTGGAAACTCGTCTGGGCTTCGATTAGAGTAAGTCTACCTTCCGAATCTGAATTCGCATTATGCGGTGAGGTTGGTCGTGGACCCAAATAGTCAAGTCGCTTTTAAATTCTTTTGTGAAATTATAATGTTCCCAAACATTGTCATACTTCCGATAAGACTCAATTCGTTGGAGTATTCTCTTGGTTTATTCTATAAGACTCAATCTTTCAGAAGTCTTCTCTTGATCATTCTGTTTGGTATGTTTCCGTAGAAGTATTGAGGTTTACTATCGTCATCGGCTTTCATTCGAGAAGCGATGGGTCTAACCTAATACGACTACTTAGAACCTTTCTGTTTTACCCTTGCATAGTCTTTCATTAGACTAACCAACCAGTTAATTTCCACTGCATGGTTGGCTGGTGTCATCCGTCTCATACGGCACATCAGATAAACTTTCGATCTATGAAGGTTAGAAACGACGATGAAGGCAGATGGGATTTTGAAGAGTTTATCAAGGTTGAGATCCTTGGCGGGTGATCGTTTCGATCAAGACCCTTGTGTTATTTATTTTAAAAGACTTCCGTTGTATTATGACTACTCTGTATTTCTGTTGTATTTGGAATTTACGGTTGTAATTTCGAAACCATGGTTTAAATGAAGTTATGATATTTCATATTATCAATGTTGTTTTGTGATTTGTATCCATTGGTTAAGCCTTGGGTGGCTTCGGATGTGGAATCCGAGGTCACTGGCGGTAATGCTTCCAAGGATATATTTGGGGGTGTTACATAGCTAAAATGACACTACACATATTTGACAAAGCTTTGCTGGAATCAATTAACACCATAAAAGGAGTAACATACATTAATCTTACAACCTTTTTGCATTAGTTTCGGGTGTCAGTTGCTAGGTGGAAGCAAATGAACAAAGGGAAGGGAAGAACAACACGGAATTCGGCCGCAATTTTGTAGAGACGAGAGCCAACATGTCCTACCAAAAGAGTTTGTGTGTGTTTCGATCTCCAAACTAACCTAAAGTAGTTTTCCTAATGCTAGTTCTGGTGCTAATCCTAACCCACAAATTAAGAACAAAATATCGAGGGAAAGATCTTAAGGTTTTCTTGAGGTCGAGAAGCCTTGTGTCTCGAATTAGCGGAGAGGGATTTATAATCCATGGAGAGGAGGTTCAAGAGCAAATAATCTTTAACTCTTCCAACTCAACCAACTAAAGCACCACCCAATTAAACCAGAATAAACGACTAACACCAATTTGGGATAGAATGGACAAATCGTTAGGGTTCACCAGCCAATCGAATCACCAACCAACTAAAGCAGAAGAAACGGTGAACAAGAGCACCAACTGGGGATAGAAACGACGACCATGAGTACCAACTAAAGGAAGCAGATGAAATCGAGCGGTTCAACTTCAATTGAAGAAGAGAAATCGGGGGATGAAATGGACTAGGGTTTAGAGAATAAGATATATCACTCAAGTACAAATATCTCTTATTTAATTTTATTAAAATAAAAAAAACTCAATTTAACCCGGGTGGTAAATGTACGAGATATATTGATGCGTTCCTACTAGAGAAGAAAGATCGGTGATCTTGTTTGTGAAGTCGCATGGCGTGGGAATGATGGAACGTGGGGTTGGAGACCGGCGCGTGAGGGAGAACGACTCGAAAGAGGTCGAGTTCTGTGGCCGTAGCGTCGGCAGCGGGTTGGATAATCTCGATATAGATCGAGTGGTGGCCGTAGCGTCGGCAGCGGAGGAAAGAGATGAGAAGATAGAGAGTGTTTGACGTTCGATCAAAGGGGATGAGGCAAATTGCGCTCAATACTCAGGCTTTGATTAAAAATGAACATAACCTAATAACAGAGGACGAGTTGTCCTTTTATACTAGTTCGCGGGACTCGAATGGGCCGAGTCTCGCCTAATGGGCCAGCCCACGCGACATGCGTGGAGCACACGCCCCAAAAAAAAACTAAAATAATTAATGTCTGAAAAGATTGCATTCAATTCAAAAATAACGCGTTCATTGGATGGTCGAGAGGAGACAGACAGAGAACGCGTTCTCTGGGCTTGGTTAAAGACGCTTCAAAGAGAACGCGGTTTCCATTGTGCCTTGGCTGGCGACGACGCAAACAATCAAGGATCGTGTTGCGTTGGCGATGGCTTTAGCGCATGCTCTTGTGACTGGCCCTTGTGAGCGAATGCTCATAGCTTCTTCTTCCTCTGTGGCATTCATGGTGGGTAGGGGCGCATCACCCTCCCCCACTTGGCTGTGAAGCGTCCTCGCTTCACCCTCATCGAACTCAAGCTCCACATAAGGCGCCAAGTCTGCAACGTTGAAGGTCGCGTGGACACCATAGTCTGGTGGCAGCGCTATCTCGTATGCGTTGTCCCCAATGGCCTTCACAACCTGGAAGGGGCCATCACCACGTGGGGCCAGTTTGAACTTCCTTTTAGCTGGGAAACGTCCTTTGCAAAGGTGGACCCACACCAAGTCTCCGAGTGCAAATATGACGCGGCGACGCCCATGGTTGTGTTGTTTGGCATACTGTTCTGCGCGGCATTCCAGTTGCGCCTGCGTCCGTTGGTGCAGCTCCTGGATCATCGCGGCGTGGTTGGCGGCTGTAGGGTGCTCAGTATCCTTCAGAGGACGCGGAAACAGGTCCAGCAGAGTTAGAGGGTTTCTGCCATACACCACTTCGAACGGAGTGAGCTTTGTTGTTGAGTGCCTGGACCTGTTATAAGAAAACTCAACAATGGCAAGTAAGTCCTCCCAACATTTTGGGTTGGATTTGAGCATGGTCCTAAGCAGGGCTCCTAGGGTTCGATTGGTCACCTCAGTTTGACCATCAGTTTGGGGGTGGTAACTAGTGGAGTACAAAAGCTTGGTTCCCAGCTTTCCCCAAAGGGTTCTCCAAAAAAGTCTCACAAATTTTGTATCGCGATCACTCACTACAGTTCGTGGTATCCCATGTAAACGGACCATGTGGTCAAAGAACAATGAGGCGATCTCACTGGCGGTGTGTGTGGTCTTACACGCGATGAAATGGACCATTTTGGAAAACCTGTCTACAACTACAAAGATAGCATCCTTACCTCGGCTAGAGAGAGGTAATCCGGTGATGAAGTCCATAGAAAAATCTTCCCAAGGGCCTAAGGGTATGGGTAGGGGTGTGTAGAGACCATAGGGATGGAAGGTTGATTTTGCGCGTTGACATGTGACACAACTAGTGCAAAAGCGCGTCACTTGAGTTGTCATGCGCGGCCAGAAGAAATGCTCGCGAAGAGTAGCAAGTGTCTTGGTTACTCCAAAATGACCGCGCCCTTCATGGGCTTCTTGGATGAGGAGTTTCCGAATTGGTGAGCTAGGAATGCACAAACGGCCTGCTTTGTAAAGGTAACCCTCATGTAAGAAGAAGGTTTCGAACTCACGGTCCCTAAGGCATTGTTCGACAATTGGCTTAAAGAAAGGATCAAGCAGATATAAATATTTAATCAGTGTAAAGCCAAGAAGTGTTGATTGAAGATGAGTAGGGAGAACATACCTGCGAGAAAGGGCGTCGGCGACCACATTCGCCTTACCTTTTTTATGCACCACCACATAAGGAAAGGTTTCCATGAATTCCACCCAGCGAGCATGGCGGCGGCTCAGGTGTGCTTGACTCTTCAGATAGCTGATGGTTGCGTGGTCCGAGTGGATGACGAACTCGCGTGGCCACAGGTAGTGCTGCCATGTCTTGAGTACGCGAACTAACGCATAGAGCTCCTTGTCGTATGTGGGGTAATTCAGAGTGGCCCTAGTGAGCTTCTCGCTAAAGAACGCGATGGGCCGCTTCTCTTGGTGTAGCACGCCACCAATCCCCACATTTGACGCGTCACATTCCACTTTGAAATGTTTGTTGAAGTCGGGGAGTTGCAACAGTGGCGCGTTGCATAGGGCTTCTTTTAACGCGTTGTTGTGTGTTTCCTTCCAAATCACCATGGCGCCCTTCTTTGTGAGTTCATGTAATGGCGCGGCGATGGAGCTGAAGTCCCTTACAAAACGCATGTAGAAGCCCGCCAAGCCAAGGAAGCTTCTAACCGTTGTTGGCGTTGTGGGGGTTGGCCAATCTCTAATGGCCTTCACTTTTTCCTCATCAACGCAGAGTCCCTCCTTGGAGACCACGTAGCCTAGAAAGTTTGTAGTGTCAGAGGAAAATCAACACTTGCCAAGGTTGGCATACAGTTGTTCATGTTTCAAGCACTCTACACAAGCCTAAGGTGCTGTACATGAGTCTCAAGACTACGTGAATAGACCAAAATGTCATCAAAGTAAACTACAACAAATTTCCCTAGAAAGTCTCTCAAAACATGGTTCATGAGTCTCATGAAGGTGCTTGGCGCGTTGGTAAGGCCGAAAGGCATGACTAGCCATTCATAGAGACCATATTTCGTCTTGAACGCGGTCTTCCATTCGTCACCCTCGTTCATGCGAATCTGGTGATATCCGCTCTTCAAGTCAATCTTGGTGAATAAGGTCGCGCCATGCAACTCATCGAGCATATCATCAAGGCGAGGTATGGGGTGCCTGTACTTTACTGTGATTTGATTGATGGCGCGGCAGTCCACACACATTCGCCATGAACCATCCTTCTTCGGCACTAGTATCACTGGGACCGCGCAAGGGCTTAAGGATTCCCTCACGTATCCGCGATCCAGAAGTTCTTGAATTTGTCGCTGGAGCTCCTTCGTTTCATCTAGGCCAGCGCGATAAGCAGCCCGATTGGGGAGGGAGGCACCAGGCACCAAGTCGATTTGGTGCTCAATGCCTCGCAGAGGGGGAAGGCCTTAGGGAAGCTCCTCTGGGAACAAGTCCTTGAACTCTTCAAGCAACTCAGAGATCTCGCTCGACATGGCTTCCAGTATGGGAGCTTCTTGAGTACATGGAGTTAGCACGAGCAGGAAGCATGGTGCCTTGCCATTCAAAGGTGCAGTGAGGTCACTTGGCCGCGCTAGGAGTAGCTTGTCCTCACAGGTTCCTTTCAAAGTGTTGTGGCTAGGTGTGGTCTTTGACCCTTCTTTTGAGCGTGTGTCTTTGTGAGCTTCGGTGTTCCCAGGGGAAGAGCGCGTGCTACTAGAAGTCTGGTTCTTTGAGACTTCAATTGCCTTATGTCTAACACGCTCAACCTGGTCCTGCAATATCTCATGTGGCGACATAGGTAAGAGTGTGACGCATTTCGCATGGTAAGTAAACATATAAGTGTTTAAATAGCCATCGTGAAGAAGGCGCATGTCAAATTGCCATGGGCATCCCAATAAAAGATGTGTCGCGTCCATGGTAATGACATCATAGAGGATAGAGTCGGTATATTGACCAATGGAAAATGAAATAAGACATTGACGAGTTACATTGTTACCAGAACTCGAAGAAATCCATTGTAGTCCATATGGTTGTGGGTGTGGAGTGGTTGGAAGGTTGAAGTGATCACCACCTTCTCATTAATGATGTTGCAGCAGCTGCCTCCATCAATGATGAAGCTCAAGGTTGCTGTCTTGACCAAGCAACGCATATGGAAGAGATTCTCGCGCTGGTCACCAAGGGTGGCTTCCTTGACAGTGAGGAGGCGTCGCGTGACAAGGCTCAGCGCGGTGCCTTCATGTAACGCGGTGGCTTCACAGGTGTAAGCCTCTTTGTCATCTTCGAGCTCTTCATCGATGGCCTCCAGGGTCGTGTCTTCCTCCTCAAAGGACTCATAACCCGCGGAGATGGAGGAGAAAAGGACTTTCTTGTCGTTTGGGCAACTTCTCATGATGTGCCCTCTGCCTCCTTACTTGTATCATTCTATATCACACGCGCGTTCCTGGGTTGGTGTACCCTTTGGTGGTGGCGCGCGTGGAACACTGCTGGGTATAATCGCGGTCTTTCCTTGTTTGTTTAGATTAGACGCGGTGGTTCCTGGGGGAGGGCCGCGCATATTAGTAGAAGGAACTTGACTAGGTTGAGAGTCATACCTTCTTTGGCCAAAGGGTTGGTAGGGTCCTTGACGCTTTCGTACTAACTGGTTGTGGAGCTGCATTGCCGTGTGTGTGAGCGTGTTGAGGTCCTTGATCGGGAGAATCTCCAATTGGTCTCGGATGTTTGTGTTGAGACCACTCAAAAACTTCATCCTCATCATGGAGGGAGCCACGCTAATGGACGCCTTGTAGTATATGTCCTCTAGCTGCGAGAAGAACTCAAGAGGTGTCTTCGAACCCTATTTCGCCATGGCAATGTCCAGGCGCATTTGGTTCTTGTAATCTTGTGGCACGTACTTGAGGGTCATCACGAACTTGAGCTGGTGCCATTCAGTGAGAGGCATCAAATTTTGCCTCATGCGATCATCCACAAATCGGTGCCACCAAACTCTCGCGACACCACGGAAATGGACTGTGGCGGCGGCCACATAGTCTGCTTCAAGGATTTGGCAGAAGATCAAGGTGTACTATGTGGCCTGCAACCATTCAAGAAAAACTGCAGGGTTGTATTCACCAAAAAAGAAATCAAGTTTGACCTTAATATCGTGGCGATTGAGCCTCAGGGCGGTGGCTTCTCGCGGTCTCTGTAAGCGCGGCGTTGGGATGTCCAAAGGAGCATATTGAGGGCCTTGGGCCTGTTGGAACTGGACATGCCCCATTTGGTGCCTTCGCGCGCCAGTGTTGCCGCGGTCGTTTCCAACTGAAGCCTGTTGGACCATCCCCTGTGCGCGTCGGCGGCGCTGATGCCCTTGGTGGGCTACATCGCGACGAGCATCATAAGGCATGTCAGGCCTTCTCTGTAGGTCATCGGGCCTGTCTAAGTACGCATTGGCCATAGCTGGGGCTTGGTTGAGCCTCGCGGGGGGAATCCAATCGGCTGGGCAATCTTACAACTCCATGGGATCACCTAGTGGGAGATGGAAATTCCCTGAATTGATCATCCCTGAGTCCTCCATCTCTTCATCATCAAACTCCTCGAACTTGTCTTGGTGGAGGGGAGTGTGGGAGAAATATCCAGCAGAGCCACAGTGAGGGGTTCTTGCACTTTGGTGGCCCAGATGGTCCTCTACGTTGAATGGGACAGGGGTGGAAGCATGGTGTCTTTGACGCGGCCCAACATCTCTGGCGCGATGGGATTGTCGCGGCAGAAGTGTATCGCATTCTCCTCTTCTAGTTCTGCCAGCATGTGGAGTAGAGGCTACCTCGCGTTGGCGTCTTGTCCCTCTGGCTTCGTACCTGTCATTGAAGTCATAAGGTTCAGAGAACTCACCATGTGAAACTTCGTCGCGGTCGGAGTTTGTTTCATCGCGAACTGGTGTGGCATGTGGTGCATAGCGGTCGCGATGTGAGGCATACCCTTGGCGACTTTCTATGACGGATTGGATCCGTTGAAGACGCGGTTGCAAGTTGGAGGATGAGGGCATCACTCATTTGCCCTTGTCAACGCATTGTTTGCTGGGCCCAGCTTCTGTTTGTCGCGGCGCGACTAAAGGATCCATTGGTATTTGCAACGTTGGTGTTGGCTGGACCATCGCAACGCGTTCCTTTGCCTGGAATTCGGCAAGTTGTCATCGAAGGGCTTGGATCTCGCGTTGTTCCTCCGAGAGCTCCAGAATGGAATCTTGTGGAGGATTGGCGAGTGGGACTACTTCAGGTTGGGCGATCTGTTGTTGTGGGAGAGGATTGTTTCCGTCTCCTTGCCCATTTCCACCAGTGGGTGCCATGAGTCTACCTATAAGAACATGTCCTTCCATCGCAAGTAAAAATGCACAAAAGACAATATAAAACCAATGAACAAGTAAGCACTCAACAAGTAGCAAGTGTTCACGTAGGTTAGCGCGATCTTTTGGCCTTGAGGGCGGCTAATAGGCAAGCAAAACAAGTGTGATATGCAAGCACAAAAACAATGAAACCAAAAGAGCGAAGTCTTAACTGCTTGCGTAAAGAACGCGTACAAACAAGACACAATCACACGTGTGACACTAGACGGTGGAGAGGTGAAGAAGATGAACCTAGCCGTTGAGGGGAGAAGGTTGCCTTATTTTGGCTTTACTTCTCTTTGTTTCTGAATATCGCGTTCTTTTTTTGTTTTTTTTTGAAATGCGACTTGACTTTTTCTTTTTTAAATTTGAAATTCAAATATGAGATCTTAGTCTTAAATGAAGATCGGATAAGAATTAATTAAAAGAAAATAAAAATAAACGGCTAAGTAACTTAAGAAAGAAATCGCGAGATTTGCGTGATAGGAGAGAGAAGATTTGATTAAGAGTGTAACGGCCACACGGGCAAATATGGCAAGATATGCAAGCGAAATTTTAGCAATTAATTAAGCAAATCAGTCAATCAATTACGCGGATTTCATGCAAGACAAATCACACCAGTTTCGCGCGTGGATAAAGCAATAACTCAGCCAAGAGATTCTCTTGTAGAAACCGATAGGACTAGCAAGGAAGAAAATAAAAAATTTTGAGTGATTATGACGGAAGCAAGGATGATGGGGGGGGGGATTATGAACAAATGAAAACTTGATAAGCGACTTACAAGATCAAAGGCTCTGATATCAGTTGATGCGTTCCTACTAGAGAAGAAGGATCGATGATCTTGTTTGTGAAGTCGCGTGGCATGGGAATGATGGAACGCGGGGTTGGAGACCGGCGCGTGAGGGAGAACGACTCGAAATAGGTCGAGTTCTGTGGCCGTAGCATCGGCAGCGGGTTGGATAATCTCGATATAGATCGAGTGGTGGCCGTAGCGTCGACAGCGGAGGAAGGAGATGAGAAGATAGAGAGTGTTTGACGTTCGATCAAAGAGGAGGAGGCAAATGGCGCTCAATACTCAGGCTTTGATTAAAAATGAACGTAACCTAATAACAGAGGACGAGTTGTCCTTTTATACTAGCTCGCGGGACTCGAATGGGCCGAGTCTCGCCTAATGGGCCGGCCCACGCGACATGCGTGGAGCACACGCCCCAAAATAAAACTAAAATAATTAATGTCTGAAAAGATTGCATTCAATTCAAAAATAACGCGTTCATTGGATGGTCGAGAGGAGACAGACAGAGAACGCGTTCTCTGGGCTTGGTTGAAGACGCTTCAAAGAGAATGCGGTCTCCATTGTGCCTTGGTTGGCGACGACGCGAACAATCAAGGATTGTGTTGGCGATGGCTTTAGCGCGTGCTCTTGTGACTGACCCTTGTGAGCGAATGCTCATAGCTTCTTCTTCCTCTGTGGCATTCATGGTGGGTAGGGGCGGCTCATATATAGACTATATAGTTGAGTATCTTATAATGATACATGATTAAATAGCCCGGGCTTTTACCAAGTTTGTATTCTCCGGGCTAATTTTCTTGTGAGAGTAATAATAATGTAACTTAATAGCCCATATATTAGCTTTGAAAATACGCTCGGGCTATTTGCTCACAACGTTAAAAGTGTTATGTATCAATTAGCCCAGGCGTATCGCAATATATCTAGGCTATTTACTTGTCCAAAAATAAAAACACATATTGTCGTAATGTGTAACCACTTATTAGCCCGAATATAAGTGATCCGGGCTATTCTATTACGGTGTAAAATGTGATTTGTGTACTAGTGCAAAGAAGATTGTGTAGGGTACATCGCGGTCTACTTCGAGCAATATACTAACGTTCCTGAAGCAAAAAACATCACGACGTGCCTCAAGTTATCCGTGATGCAGAGAAGGCAATGACATATACTAATGCAAGGTCTAACGTTCCTCGGCTTGTGGAGGGAGTTGACATGAAGACACTATGAAGATTTGCCTCGCCCAAGCCTTCTATGGTTGACATGCTCAAGTTGGATATACCAAATGACACGTGCCTCGAGGAGAAAGAATGTTTGAAGACTTGGTCGGCATCGTTCTTGCAGTTCGAAGCTATGAAGTACATTGAGATGGTATATCACTTTTCTTACCTTTGCCTTGACGACTCTATCGTGTTGATTTGCTACCTTACTGTATCCACCATGTTGTATCTTGCAGGCTCTCTTTAGTATGTTGGCGACAACCTTATATTGTACTGCTCTAAAGGGGAAGTGCAACGGGTTCAAGAGGAAGATGAAGCCCGTGAGAAGCTGGAAACTCTAACTAAGCAGACTGAGCAAGTAGTAGCCGAACGCAATGACGTTGTGGCGAATGTAAGAGAACTTCATAGGGAGAACGTGGTGCTTAAGAAGGAGAAGGAAGAATTACAGAAGACCACATCTCAAAAGTACAAGGAGATAGAGAAGCTCAAAAAGCAGTATGACGAATCCAGGCTTGAAGCGGAGAAACAATGCAAAAGCGCTGAGCGCGTCGTTCTTGAGTACTTGAAGTCGGAAGATTACCGGATGAAGTGGGCAGATGAACTGGGTCATATTGGGAGTACGAGATAAGGGTCGGGGTCAAGCAGGATGTTCTGAAGTTTGGTGAGATCGATCCCATGATTACTTACTTCATTCCTGATTACACGGACTTCTTATTCGAGCCTCCACTGGCAGATTCAAATGAGGAATAAGGTAATGCGACGGGTGATGATGCGACCAATGAGGCGGACACCGTGACATCACCACCTGGGGATCTGACGCGCCTTGATTTTCCTCGTCCTTATCTTCTTTATCAGAACACTAGTGAACTTCCACTAGCATTTCGACCATGCGCGGTCTTTTGTAATGACTTTGTATAGAAAAAGTCTTCTTTTGACTGCTTTAACCTTTTTGCTCTGATTGATTGCTTGCATGCTTGAGGGAATAGCTGGTGAACTCGATGGCAACCTCAAGCAAGCTTGGGGGATCTCACCTGTTTAGAAGAATACGATGGCAGCCCTAAGCGAGCTTGGGGATCTCACTCATTCTTGTGTGGAGTGACTCAACGCGGTTGCGTTATTTGGGATGGCCTAGTCGTACAGACAACGTCGGTTTTGATTCTCGCGTATTTGAGCTGGTAAAGTATAAATCCACCGCGACATCGGCCATCATAAATAACACGTTCTTTTGAAGATTAACGACACAAATCATAAATAACTTTCTTTTATTGTTATCATGAGGATTCTAATGGAGAGTATATCAAGAACCTTTTACACGAGATCGATCACAAATCCCGAATTCGTTTACCAGAAAGTTGGCAATCGAACCAAAGATCTCTAAATTATGGAGCTTTGTCTCTATTTATAGCCCTTATGTCTTGCTCTTGGTTGCTGGCATGGTGCTGAAACGCATCAGATCGTGATTGATCATGTGGAACGACGTGAAGAATGTAGATTATGCGGCTAAGAGTGGCGGTTTGAGTGTGGACTACTCTCATCGAAGAGGTGATGTCATCACTATAGATCAAGTTTCCCAAAGAATTTAGCACATGCTTTTAAATCGTGTTTTATTTGTTGATTGAGATGGTATCGTTTAAATGCCCGTGGCGAATTCATACGACCACGACTACTTAACTAGAAAAGCGCGATCTATCACCACCGATTTTATTTTACCTTATTACCAACTCCATTACCTCTCTAAAAAGCCAATATGCTACATACAGAGGTCTAAATATGCAATATGTGATAGCAATGATTTTTTTTTGGCTTTCCAGTATAGATAAACTTCCACTATGTCTATATCATATTATCATGTGTAATGTCTCTTTGGAGCTATAATAATGTCACAAACATTTTGACAGCAAACACTTGTCCAAAGCAGAATAAGCAATTATAGCATAAAGCCGCGTCGGCTCTTCACTACACAAAAATCTCGAGGAAGCTTGAGAAATAGCTCCACGCCTCCACGTGTCACTCGGAAGCGGCTCTACAATCTCTCTCCCCTGTGTACAAATTCGCTTGATTTTCCACTCAATTGCCTGTGTTTCATCTTCACCACGGATAGGGAAAAAAAAAATGGCGATGAAGCAAGCTGCTGCCTCCGCTCTAAAAGCTCTTTCTGCTTCATCTGTGAATTCGCTGTCCTCCTCCTCCTTCTCGATTCTTGCAAGGGATTTTCATGTAAGTAAACTCATCGCTTCCAATTTCACCGCTCGTTTTTTTTTTTTTTTGATTTTGTAGCGATTTAGTTATTGTGCTCTTCTCTTTGTGATCTGCCACTGCTGATCTCCTCAGCTGTGAATTTCTCAAGTTCAATTTTAACGAAATTTGTCAATGTCACATCGCAAACCCTTGCTTCTTCTTCTAGGTAATTGCATGTTAGCGATGCCGCGATTGTTTGTTATTTCTCCTTCTCAACTTAAACTAGTAAGTGATCTGAAAAACATACCTGCAACTCTCGAGGATCTCCACTGTATTTGCTGTCTGGTTTAGAAAGTGAGTTGTTCAGTCAACTTTGACGGTGTTGGGTATTCAGGCAAACGATCCAGTAAGGAAATTATACTTGATTTGGCTGTCTAGGCACTTCACATGATTTTGGTACTGAATCTTGCTTTTATGAACAGTTTGTCTTGTCTAACCGAAATTTCAGTCTTTCATGGTGAAATCTAGTATGTTTACCGATTGTGTTGAGCTTGTAGATGTGCTTTTGTATAATTCACGTATTGGCCTACTTTATATGTCAAATTAGAGCAAGAAATTGTGTTCTCGATAGTAAGGATATGCACTGGTGATTTTTTAGAACAAACATAGTCATGTACTCTTATGATATAGCTTCTTTATCCCCTTCCTCTTGGTGCTTGGTTGTGACTTGTGAGTTCCTTTTTTTGGGTCAAATGTGACTTGTGAGTTCTGTGTAACATGGTTTTAACATTTTGCTGCCATTTAAATGGAAACAGGCTTCAGCTGGGAGCAAAAAGATTGTGGGTGTGTTTTACAAGGCTAATGAGTATGCATCGATGAACCCGAACTTTGTGGGATGCGTTGAAGGAGCCTTGGGCATAAGAGAGTGGCTTGAGTCGCAGGGACACGAGTACATCGTCACTGACGATAAAGATGGGCCTAACTGTGGTTAGTCAAAAAATAAAATGAATGGTTCATACTGATAGTCTGACAATTATCTGAGTTTCTGCTAATTTTGTGCTGTTGTGATAAGAATGAAAAATTACTGGTTGTAGGCTATGCATCTAACTTTTAACTAACTTAATAAATTTGCAAATGACTTCTCAAGTTTCTTTGTGAAAATTACTGGTAGGGATTATTCATAGAATTTGATTGGTTGGGTGTTGATCATGATATCAACATATCAATATAGAAGATCTTACAGTTGGATAATGCACCATTGTTCAGAGTCAATTTATGGAGCCCTTAACTAACAGTTACGGATTTTCCTCCAGGACCCCTCTGTTCTTGATGTTGAACAGTCCATAGGTAGTTGGTTAGCATGGGATTTGAGAAACTTTGATCTTCTAGGAATCAGTTTGATTTGCTCGAGTTGATTACAATCTTGGTAGAATCATCCTATCTAATTTGATAGATCTTCTGTCTCTTAATTGCAGAACTTGACAAGCACATTCCTGATCTCCATGTTCTTATATCAACACCATTCCATCCAGCCTATGTCACGGCTGAAAGAATCAAGAAGGCCAAAAATCTGCAATTACTTTTGACGGCTGGGATTGGCTCTGATCATATTGACCTTCAGGCTGCAGCTGCAGCTGGACTGACAGTTGCTGAGGTAACTGGAAGCAACACCGTCTCTGTAGCTGAAGATGAACTGATGAGAATCCTCATTCTTACTAGGAACTTCTTACCTGGCTACAAACAAGTAATCAACGGAGAATGGAATGTGGCAGGAATAGCTCACCGAGCTTATGACCTCGAAGGAAAGACTGTTGGAACTGTTGGAGCTGGAAGGATTGGCAGGCTCTTACTTCAGAGGCTGAAACCTTTCAATTGTAATCTGCTGTATCATGACAGGATCAAGATGGACCCAGAACTGGAGAAGGAAATTGGTGCTAAGTTTGAGGAGGATCTGGAAAAGATGCTTCCCAAATGTGATATTATCGTCATCAATACGCCTCTTACCGAGAAAACTAAGTAAGGCACAGCACTAAAATTTCTCTTGATACCATGATCAAAATCATGCTGAATCTTTTGGGTTCCTTATATTCGGTCCTATGATATTGTTGTATAGATACATAATTTAGTAAAACCTTTTGATTTGATATTCAAAGGCCAATGGGAAAGCTTTCACTAGTTGAAACTCTTGAATTACTTAATAGCTTGTGGAAGCATAATGAGGGTTATGCTTATAACATCCTAATGACTTCAATTCCTGTTAGCTGTTTGCCAGACTCATTGTTTTATCTTTTAAAGGCAGGAGATTTAAGAAATAACTTTAAGGGTAGAAAATTTGCAGGAGGTGCAGTATGATATCAGTATCAACTTTCAAGCTATTCATGTTACTTCCCCACTTATATCATGTTGTGTTTTGAACATTTTGTGTGTGTGAAAATGGTTATCTGGATTAAATCAAGGGATTGCAAACAAACTGTAGTCTTAGTTACTAACTATATGTTTTCTGTTTCAGGGGTATGTTTAACAAGGAAGTAATAGCAAAGCTGAAGAAGGGAGTCTTGATCGTGAACAACGCACGTGGCGCAATTATGGACACCCAAGCTGTTGTTGATGCTATTTCGAGTGGACAGATAGGAGGTAATCAATAAAAATTGGAACCTAATAAATTCCTTTTCATCTCCACTTAATTTATTCCTCTGAAATGAGTACTTGACTTACTATCAAACTCATCACAAATTTCAGGTTACAGTGGTGATGTCTGGTACCCTCAGCCAGCTCCAAAGGATCACCCATGGCGAACCATGCCAAACCATGCCATGACCCCTCACATTTCAGGCACCACCATTGATGCTCAGGTACGTACCGCAACCCATCATATCAACATCTATTTTTCTAGAACCGATTTATATGTATCGAAGAGTTTTCCTGTGGATGAAAACTGAGCTAGTCTAAAACGATGTAGTTGCGCTATGCTGCTGGGACGAAGGACATGCTGGAGAGGTACTTCAAGGGAGAAGATTTCCCCGCTGAGAACTACATTGTCAAGGAGGGCGAACTAGCAAGCCAGTACCGCTAAGCTTTTCGCTTCTCGCTTTGATATGCTCATGTTCTATTTACTTGTTCAAGCAAGTTTCGAGTGTATAATAATGTCAGTGACAAGTTTCAAAATGCTGGTGTTTGGAACATCGGTCTAGTGAAATTTGTTGCGGGCGGTGAAAAACAATCTCTCTGTAATTTTCATTGGTGGTGATTTATCCAGAAAATTACCTACTGTGTATTATGATAAATGTTCTTCAATGTCTAATGGCATGTTTGTTTCCAGTCTCTGTGCAACGCAATGCATAGTCCGTTATAGAATTATCTTTATGGCATAATTTTCTTGGTAAGTATAACTATCATGACCTAATCAGGGGTTCAAATACTTCATTGGGTTGAGGAGACTGGGCTGGATTTCCAGTTTCAGATCATTTAATAGGTTTATTAAGGGCTGTGCATCCGGTCCATACCGGACCGGAATGCTTGAGATGCTTTTTTGGAATGTCTGGACCATAAACTGGACCGATTTCAGATGTTTGAACTGTAGACCGCACTGATCTAATCCGGCCCGTGCTCTGATTTCGGTTGTCCGGTCTTGGCCCGGATAGAACCGCTTCAGCTATTTCGGCACTGTCAGTGTGTTGAGTCGGTCTAGCCCCACCGAAGAGTAGAACCCCCGTTGAGGATCTGGCCACGACCCCGATTGCGCAGCCCCACGTCTCAGATACAGAGGCATCACAATTTATTTTTGTGACACCAGCAGGCGGTGGGATCCAGGAATTCGCACCATCGCAGGAATCGCTGGAAACCGAAGGTTTAATATTGGATCCTATATTTTGTAACTATCTATTTTTATAATAATAGAAAATTATTTTTAATAGTTTTATGTGATATTAATACATAAAAAAAAGATCGGTCTATTTTGGTTTGGATCGAAAAATTCCGGGTTTGGACCAAACCGAAACCAGAATCTTAGAAAGTATAGATCGCAAATCGGAATATACCCGGTTTTCCAGACCGATCCAATTATGCACCCCTAGGTTTTATATTTGAGTGAGCTGGATTGAAAAATTAAAAATGAAGATGTATTTTTCTTTTGCGCATTTCACACTTTTTGAGATAAACTAGAAATAGAAAGTAGATGAGGTTTTCTCTAATTAATAAAAAAAGGGAATAGTTAGAGTTATAAAACAAAAGCAGAACGTGAATAGTTAAAGTTAAAATACAAAAGCTCTAAAGCTAGACCTAATTATTTGTAGAAAAATCCAGTATTAATTAAATATGGAAGATCAAATAATATAATTAAAAATTATGGCTTAAACGGCTAAAGGGCCAAATATTATGAAAAAACTATATTTAATTAGTTAACTCAAAATTGAAATGTTTCATTAGAAGAAAAAAAAACAAGAAAAATAGCAACTAAGTTTAGGAGATTGTCCATTATCATACCTAAATCTAGGGCTGCAAATCATCCACGAATAACCGATTCACCTGAGCACCCGATCCGAATAAACGAATGAAAATCCGATCTAAGGCGGCTGATAACCGGATGACGGGTGGAGCGAGTGGTAGTCGGGTCGGATGCGGGTGTAGGTCCAATTTGACCCACCACTCGACCTATCACCCGTCTCACTCATCTACTTGTTTCACCCGTCTATTATTTATATATTTAGTTGAATTTAATAATAAATTTGTTTTATATTATTGTATTTATATGGAATGTTTCATAAATTTATACTTTTAATGTTTCTATATATTGAATGTGGATAATTTTCTAGTTTTATGCTTTTTTTAGTAATTCTTTATATTATATGTTTTCGGCATATAAAATATAGCTTTTATATATAATTACTATAATTTTGGAGCGAAAACTATAAATTTTATAGCACACCCGTTTATTTCACCCAATCCACCTAAAAATCCGACGGATGATGAAGGGTTGGATGTGCATGATAAATTTTACGGATGACGGATGAATTGGATGAAACAATTGTTTCACGAGTCGGGTGATGGAAGTAGTTCACCCATCCATCACCCGATCCATTTCCCTCCCAACGTAAAATACCTATATTTTTAAAGACAATAGTGACCCTTATTAATTCGGATAGGGGTTTTGTACCAGGATCTTGAAAATCTTCAACTTTGCTCGTTCGACAAAGATGGACACTGCCTCATCAGCAAAACATCAACTGTTATCCTACCCTGCAAATTGGATTGGATTGGACCGGATTGAATCAAATTAGGCTGGAAATGCAATGTGAAGACTCACGTACTCTTGACGAAAAATCTACTATATATCTACTAAACCAAAATCATTCTATGTCACGTGACACTCCCTACTAAGCCTACAATATCTTTATGTCACATGACACACTCATATTCTTTTTGCCACATGGCATTTTCTCAATTTTTTTTTAAAAAAATTCAATATAATAATTACATATAAGATCTTTATCCTATTTCCAAAATTCAATACTTTATATACTTGTTTCCAATTTTAAGCCTTAGGAAAATCTTTATGATTTGATTGGATATAATTTAATATATCTTGATGTAATACTTTCCTTTTATTAATTCACTTAAAAGTTATATCACATTATTAATTGATAATTATAATAAAATTTGAAACCAAATACTATAAGTTTTCAATTAAACTACTATATATAATATGGATGCGGATCCGGTGAAAAAGGGAGCTTAGATGAGAAATAAGAATTAACCGGTCATTGAAGTGGTCTTAAGTGGATAAAACCGGTCAACGGCGGTGGTCAACGCCGGAGCTCCGGCGTTGACCGGTCAAAGTTTTTTTTTCGGACCAATTTTTTTTTTCATGGCCAATTTCTGAATTAAGATGACATGTACATACATTTTGGCTTGTGTGTGCATCTATATTGACCTATATGTGCATCAAAACTTTATAAGGCGTTGTCTGGCCAAAAAAAAATTCCCGTCAACAATATTTTTTTCTGGGACACTTTTTGTTTGCGCTGGCATGTGCACCATTTTTGGCTTGTGTGTGCATCAATATTGACTTGTATGTGCATTAAAATTTTATAAGGTGTTGTCTTGCCATTTTTTTCCATTCATGTTTTTTTTCAAAACTATTTTTTTTCTTGAGATGGCATGTGCATACATTTTGGCTTGTATGTGCATCTATAAATTATACAAAATGTGCATTGTTTTCTAGAGAAAATGTGCATTATTTTCTATAGAAAATGTGCATGAGTTGTACACTGTATGTGCATAAGTTTTGGCATATGCAAATTCAAGCAAACACATGTGTTTCAGGGATATGCACATACAAGACAAAAACTCATACACATTTCAAGCCAAGAAAACGATGCATAAAAGTAAAATTTAGATGCACATACAAGTCAAAATCTATGCACATGCCGTCGCAAACCAAAAATTGTGTCTGAAAAAAAAAAACGAGCGAAAAAAAAAACTTTGACCGCCGGTGACTGGTTTGACCAGTCATGTTGACCGGTCAAACTCTCAAAAATCAGGTCATGTGCATGGCACATGACCTTTTAATGAAAGTATAATCATAGCATTTGGTTTATTTGTCATCAAAGGCTATGATTTATTCTCATTTATCATCCTACTACATATTCTCACATAACACTTACCCATATAATATATCTATTAAAACAAAACTTTCCTATTAATTGATTATTAGTAGATATTTTTTTTATTTTGTATCGTACTTATCTTAATTCATTTATATTGTCACTAATTTGATATGTTTTTCATTTATTTAATATTTTTTAAATGTGAAATTGATATATTTTTAATAATTAAAAATATCAATATAAAATTTATCCAAGTCTCGTGCATGGCACGGGAAACTAAGTTAGTATATAGTTGAAATTGAGAAGAATACCTAAATTGTTTGACTCTCAATTTTCAAAAGTCCCTCACAACTCCAATCTACTTGGTTCAAATGAGAACCATTAGTTAGGAGAGAAATGAGAACGATTGTGGGCTGTTAGATTTGAGGGAAAGAACGTCCAAGATTAGACTTTCATTAAAAGGCGAATAATTCGGTCGTGCCAATTTTTTCCCGTATTTTGTCGATTTTTTTGCGTATTATACGCGTTTTATTTGAAAATTTCATTTTCACTAGCAGTGAACATGTTTTTGATGTTCATCACTTTTGCCCATAAATGTTCACCGCTTTCATACAAGAGGTTCACTATTTTAACCGAATTTTACACGTATTTCCCCCCTAATTTTACCCGAATTGTTCCTGTATTTTATGCGTTTTTTTTATTTAAAAAAATACGTTTTCACTAGTTGTGAACATATTTTCAATGTTCATCACTTTGTCCATAAATGTTCACCACTTTCATTCCAGACGTTTACTATAATGTGATGAACATCCACGAACAAAACGGTGAACATCCTTGTTCACTGAGGGGTTGTGAACATATTTTCGATGTTCATCACTTTGTCCATCAATGTTCACCACTTTCATTCCAGATGTTCACTATATTGTGATGACATCTACGAAAAAAATAGTGAACATCAGTTGTTTATCACTTTTGCCCATAAATGTTCACTATTTCAGATGTTCAACACTTTTCATTCCAGATGTTCACGATATTGTGATGAACATCTACGAATAAAACAGTGAACATCCCGTGTTCACTGAGCGCGCGCCGACAGGAAAGCTTTTGGTGCGTTCTCATTTCTCACCTAATATTAAGTTCTCACCTGAACCTCACCCCTAATGTATATATATATATATCAATTTAGAACCTAGTTACGTCACATTCTCTTATTAAAACTGTCATATGTCATTTTCTCTTTTTTTATAAAAATAAATTTAATTATATATCAAAGATTTTTATCCTAAATCTAGCATAAATCTTTTCCTAATCTAACTACAAATCAATCACAACGGTTACAAATCAATCACAAACGATTACAAATCCAAAACTTCTTCAACACTAATCAACTCAGAATTGGACCGATATCCTCTCGCCAAAAAAAGAATTGGACTGATCTCCATGTGAGTCTTCTTCAAAAGGACTATTCATAACACCGGACTCGCCGTTGCCCATGCATTCGCCTCTTTCAAAGATCAACTGCCACTGTTACGCCATTGTCAGTAAGCGTCAATTTTTTTTCCTTCCATGACCGATCTTCCTTTATCGCCATTGTCACACCATCACTGGTGAACGTCGATCTGCACATCCTCTGCCACATCACCATCTTAGGATCCATGGTTTGTCGCGGAGTTTATCACGGTAAAGGCTTTGGACCTTTTAATTGACAAAAAATCCTTTAAAGCTGCAATAGCCATTAATCGGAACACGACTCAAATACTTGTGCATTTTTAAAAAGTGAAACTAATTGAAGATCGTATGCTGAAAATCTTAACAACAAAGATTAATGGTCAATTAAAAATTAAATAGTAGTTATAGAAAATCGGTGTAAACATTTAGTTAACTAACTACTAGATATTAATGGATATATAACTGTAAACTAAATAAAAATTATAGAAATCGAACATCACGAGTTTTGCTTATAACTATTTCTTTAAAAAAATAATTTAAAATATTCGATATGAGATTGAAAATACAATATCGAATACTAATTTAGATATTTATGATTGATTTTTTATTTCAATCTTGTAATTTTTTTATTTTTATTTATGCTTTCACTTTACCAAACCGAGTGGAACTGACAGCTCCACTGCCAAAACCACCGGTTCTACCGTCTTTTTATTTTTCCAGAACCAGACTTGGCAGAACCGACCTTGGCCAGTTTTGGAATCGGACCCATGACTAGGCAAGTGGTAGCAACTTCATACGAAGGGTGTGCTTCCACGTTTCTTCATTTCCAGACCGTCCAACTCCAAAAAAATCGACTGTTCTTCGATTCGCATTTAAACATGAGTCTTAGCCTGATCATCTTGACCCATTATGTAAAGTATATAAATTAATTAATTATAACCCACTTTCTTTTTTCTTCTTCACATATCCTCCCTCCAACACAAACCTAGCCCCGATCTCCAAAACATCACATACCCATTAAGGGTCCGTTCGGTAAGTAGTAGCAAAATTGAGTTGTATGTGCATGTGCATACCCATTAAGGGTCATTTTTTCTTGAGATGACATGTGCATACATTTTGCCTTGTATGTGCATCAATATTGACATGTATGTGCATCTACAAATTGTACAAAATGTGCATTGTTTTCTAGAGAAAATGTGCATTATTTTCTAGAGAAAATGTGCATGAGTTGTACACTGTATGTGCATAAGTTTTGGCATATGCAAATTCAAGCAAAGACATGTGTTTCAGGGGTATGCACATACAAGACAAAAACTCATACACATTTCAAGCCAAGAAAACGATACATAAAAGTAAAAATTAGATGCACATACAAGTCAAAATCCATGTACATACAAGTCAAAATCCATGCACATACAAGTCAAAATCTATGCACATGTCGTCGCAAACCGAAAATTGTGTATGAAAAAAAAACGAGCGAAAAAAAAAACTTTGACCGCCGGTGACTGGTTTGTCCAGTCATGTTGACCGGTCAAACTCTCAAAAATCAGGTCATGTGCATGGCACATGACCTTTTAATGAAAGTATAATCATAGCATTTGGTTTATTTGTCATCAAAGGCTATGATTTATTCTCATTTATCATCCTACTACATATTCTCACATAACACTTACCCATATAATATATCTATTAAAACAAAACTTTCCTATTAATTGATTATTAGTAGATTTTTTTTTTATTTTGTATCGTACTTATCTTAATTCATTTATATTATCACTAATTTGATATGTTTTTCATTTATTTAATATTTTTTAAATGTGAAATTGATATATTTTTAATAATTAAAAATATCAATATAAAATTTATCCAAGTCTCGTGCATGGCACGGAAACTAAGTTAGTATATAGTTGAAATTGAGAAGAATACCTAAATTGTTTGACTCTCAATTTTCAAAAGTCCCTCACAACTCCAATCTACTTGGATCAAATGAGAACCATTAGTTAGGAGAGAAATGAGAACGATTGTGGGCTGTTAGATTTGAGGGAAAGAACGTCCAAGATCAGACTTTCATTAAAAGGCGAATAATTCGGTCGTGCCGAATTTTTCCCTTATTTTGTCGAATTTTTTGCGTATTATACGCGTTTTATTTGAAATTTTCATTTTCACTAGTAGTGAACATGTTTTTGATGTTCATCACTTTTGCCCATAAATGTTCACCACTTTCATACAAGAGGTTCACTATTTTAACCGAATTTTACACGTATTTCCCCCCTAATTTTACCCAAAATTTTCCTGTATTTTATGCATTTTTTTTTATAAAAAAAATACGTTTTCACTAGTTGTGAACATATTTTCAATGTTCATCACTTTGTCCATAAATGTTCACCACTTTCATTCCAGACGTTTACTATAATGTGATGAACATCCACGAACAAAACGGTGAACATCCTTGTTCACTGAGGGGTTGTGAATATATTTTCGATGTTCATTACTTTGTCCATCAATGTTCACCACTTTCATTCCAGATGTTCACTATATTGTGATGACATCTATGAAAAAAATAGTGAACATCAGTTGTTTTTCACTTTTGCCCATAAATGTTCACTATTTCAGATGTTTAACACTTTTCATTCCAGATGTTCACGATATTGTGATGAACATCTACGAATAAAACAGTGAACATCCCGTGTTCACTGAGCGCGCGCCGACAGGAAAGCTTTTGGTGCGTTCTCATTTCTCACCTAATATTAAGTTCTCACCTGAACCTCACCCCTAATGTATATATATATCAATTTAGAACTGTCATATGTCATTTTCTCTTTTTTTATAAAAATAAATTTAATTATACATCAAAGATTTTTATCCTAAATCTAGCATAAATCTTTTCCTAATCTAACTACAAATCAATCACAACGGTTACAAATCAATCACAAACGATTACAAATCCAAAACTTCTTCAACACTAATCAACTCAGAATTGGACCGATATCCTCTCACCAAAAAAAGAATTGGACTGATCTCCATGTGAGTCTTCTTCAAAAGGACTATTTAGAACACCAGACTCGCCGTTGCCCATGCATTCGCCTCTTTCAAAGCTAAACTGCCACTGTTACGCCATTGTCAGTAAGCGTCAATTTTTTTTCCTTCCATGACCGATCTTCCTTTATCGCCATTGTCACACCATCACTGGTGAACGTCGATCTGCACATCCTCTGCCACATCACCATCTTAGAATCCATGGTTTGTCGCGGAGTTTATCACGGTAAAGGCTTTAGACCTTTTAATTGACAAAAAATCCTTTAAAGCTTGAATAGCCATTAATCGGAACACGACTCAAATACTTGTGCATTTTTAAAAAGTGAAACTAATTGAAGATCGTATACTGAAAATCTTAACACCAAAGATAAATGGTCAATTAAAAATTAAATAGTAGTTATAGAAAATCGGTGTAACCATTTAGTTAACTAACTGCTAGATATTTATGGATATATAACTATAAACTAAATAAAAATTATAGAAATCGAACATCACGAGTTTTGCTTATAACTATTTCTTTTAAAAAATAATTAAAAATATTCGATATGAGATTGAAAATACAATATCGAATACTAATTTAGATATTTATGATTGATTTTTTATTTCAATCTTGTAATTTTTTATTTTTATTTATGCTTTCACTTTACCAAACCGAGTGGAACTGACAGCTCCACTGCCAAAACCACCGGTTCTACCGTCTTTTTATTTTTCCAGAACCAGACTTGGCAGAACCGACCTTGGCCGGTTTTGGAATCGGACCCATGACTAGGCAAGTGGTAGCAACTTCATATGAAGGGTGTACTTCCACGTTTCTTCGTTTCCAGACCGTCCAACTCCAAAAAAATCGACTGTTCTTCGGTTCGCATTTAAACATGAGTCTTAGCCTGATCATCTTGACCCATTATGTAAAGTATATAAATTAATTAATTATAACCCACTTTCTTTTTTCTTCTTCACATATCCTCCGTCCAACACAAACCTAGCCCCGATCTCCAAAACATCACATACCCATTAAGGGTCCGTTCGGTAAGTAGTAGCAAAATTGAGTGGAAGTATAATAAAGTGAAAGTAGAAGTTGAAGTGAAAGTATGAGTTGAAGTTAGAAAATGGCGTGTTCGGTAAGTAGTAATTTAGACGAGTTGAAGTTAGATATTTGGATGTGTAATTACCAAAAAGGGTATAAAAAATTTGGAGGGCTAATGGGATTTTCAGAGACAAATGCGGATTTATTCAACTCCCTTAAACTTCCACTCGCTTCCACTTCCTTACCTTGGGGGGTAGGATAAAAAAAGGCCCTTACTATTTGGCGCATAGGTGAAATTGCCTTTTAGCGCATAGGCTACGCACGTTACGTAGCAACATGCTCCACACGTTACGTGATAATTTTTATATTTTTTTTACGTGAGAGAACATTCAACACGTTACGTGAGAGCACATTCACCACGTAACGTGGGAGCATGCTCCACACGTAACGTGTAGGCTTGTGTCTGCTTTAAAAGCCAAAACCCTCTTCTTCCTCTTCATTTCGCCGCCGCTCTCTTCCCTTCATACGTAACGTTGCTCTCTCTTGCCTTCGTACGTAACATCGATCTTCGTCATCCTCTTTACGAATCAATAAGCTTCCCACGTTACGTAAATCCATATTCAAAGGTTAGTTTTTTTGTTAAATTTGATTTTGATTTTTTAGTGTTTTTGTTAGGTTATTATTGTAGATCCATAATGTTTTTGTGGTTTTGATATATTTTTTGTTTGTTTAGTGTAATTTTGAACTAGTTATTTGCATTTCTTGGTTGTAGTTTTGTTGGATTTGTAGTTTTATTGGATTTGTATAATTTTGAATTAGTGTAATTTAGTCCCAACACAAATTTTGAACTAGTTATTTCCATAGTGGAAGTTGTTGTTTTGTTGAATTTGTTTTAATTATTGTTGATCATGGGTAAATTTTTCGAAAAAAACTGTCGCCGAAATCTAGAATTTCGCCGGAATGTTGTCGGAAATTGAGCGTCGGTGGACTGGAATGGCAAATCCACACGTTACGTGTGGATACTATACACACGTTACGTGTGTATACTCTCTACACATTACGTGTGGATTTACGGCGAACTTCTGGGGACAGTTATTGATGTTTTAGTATTGTTGTTAGCTTATTGTTGTAGATCCATAATGTTTTGGTGTTTTTGATATTGTTTTTGTTGGCCCACGTGTAATTTTGAACTAGTTATTTACATTTCTTGATTAATTTTTGATATTGTTTTTGTTGGATTTGTTTTAATTGTTGTAGATGGATCCCGGTGAGAGAACAAGACGTAGAAGCAGGAGAAACCTTCTCTGGGACATTTCGTTCCGGACTAAAGAGGAGGTAAGAAGAAATCTTGATGGTGGTAGTCAAGAAGGATTCGGGCAGGACGAGGGCAATGCTGACCCCCCTGTATTCCCTGATGTGTCATCGTTTCCTGTGGCGTCGGGTGGTCGTGCTGACTCAGACCCGCAGTTGTATCGAGATTACAATGCAAGCCCACTCCATGGTTACTCTAATACGATGAATCAGAGTAACTATTATGGCCCCTCATTTAGTCCACCGCCCTAGCATAGCCCTCACCCTCATCATAGCCCATCGCCCTATCACAGCCCTCACCTCCATCAGAGCCCTCACATCCATCATCACAGCCCCGTCTATTATCAGGGCATAGATGATCAGATGCGGTACAACTCATGGGAGAACCCGGGCCTCTACCTGAGCGCACCTCAGCCTATGGTAAGTGGCCTTATCATTTGTACTTATCATTTGTATATTTAGCGGAGATCGTATGCCCCACATTTAAGTACTTATCATTTGTATATTTAAAATGCAGGACGAGGATAGTCAGGCTTGGGCTCCCAGAGGCAACCCTGAATATGTGGCCGAGGATCCACATGAAGGCTTATCTTCGCGGGCAAAACTACCCCATTCTAAGAGAAATGACTATAACTCTCCATGACGTATTGTTGATCATTGGGCTGAAAATCCATGGAAAAGACATGGGACCTCCACAGAAATGGCACGAGCAGTTGGGAATCAATGATCTGAAGAAGGCCTTGGTGGAGGAGGCGGAGGTGTTTTTTGAGCTGCCTAATGGGGCTGTGACATCTGGTATCGTCCATGCTACGGACTTTAAGAAGCATTGCGAAGACCTGAGTGAAGAGCAGTGTGCGTCCGGGTTCTTGCTTCACTTGTTGGGCTCTTGTCTGTTTCCAGACAAGTCCCAACACAAATTGCCCGTGTACTACACTCCTTTCGTCTCAGATCCCTCGTCTAGCATGAATTATGCATGGGGTACTGGCATTCTGGCCCACGTGTACCGTAGCTTGGGCGAGTGCACAAGAAAAGAGTCAAGATTGATGTCGACATGCTACACTCTCATACAAGTAAAATAATAGTACTTAATTTATAATGAATTTTGTTGTTCACCATGAATTTTGTTCTAAATGTATTTATTCATTGAATCCATTTGGAACACATCATCATAATTTATAATGGGTTGGTACTTCCCACGTACACACCCATTCATCACCCCCCCGAGCATTGAAGATGCGACACAGGTATGAAATTCACTAATTTGTAGGTTGTTGTTTGCGGTTAACACAACTCTTATTTCATTTATATATGAACGTTTTTGTGTTGTGTGCAGTGCATCGAATATTGCTACAGTCGTCTACACCCACATCGCACCCATGAATGTGAAGATGTATCAGAGGCGGTACGCCAATCACTGGATCGAATGTATCCCTTCCTACCCTGAGGATACTTTTATTATCGAACTTGTTATGGAAATTGTTTGTTTTATGGAAATCGTTATTGAACTTTGGATTATGGCAACAATGAAAGTTTGTTATGTTTAGGGACTATCAACCTTTGTAGGGAGCAAACAATTTTATCTCATTTTTAGTTAGTTTCATCGTTGTCTTTAGTGTAGATGTCTACACGAGTTTATGTGTGGTTTCAGGTGATTACAAACTGTGCGCTTTAACAGAATATTATTTCTGGCGGTTTCCGTGCCTTCTGTAAAATTGAAACTTGTGCGCTTTAACAGAACGTTACGTGTGATGTATTGTCACACGTTACGTGTGACTTCTTTTCCTCTTTAGGGTTTAGGGTTAGGGTTACGTGTGACTTCTTTTCCCTTCCTTCCTAATTACTGAGGAAGCTGTGAAGACTGTTTTATGGATTTCATTGAACTTTGGATTATGGCAACAATGAATGTTATGACTTCTATTCATTGCATCATAATTCATACATATCAGTCATTACATAAATCGATCGTTTCAACTTTCTTCTTTCCTCTTGGCTTCTTTGGGGCGGCTGCTTAGTACTCCATCAATCGATCATAGATTTGATCTACCAAATCACCCGCAGACGGGTCATGATTTCTCACCCACGGTCTATAAAGATGCGGCAAGGGCCAGGTTGCGGCAAGGGCGAGGTTGCGGCAAGGGTGAGGTTGCGGCAAGGGCAATCTACATCAAAGTCAATGCATCATACATATGTTTTAACATAAGATAGTTCCAACTTATTTGATTGTATTAACGTACCACAAAATGTTGCTCTTCCTCGACATGGCAAATGCATATCGCCTTCAACTTCTCGCCAACCGCTTGGTTTGGCTTCGCCCTCATGGGCATGTATGTCGTTCCCACACCAGCACCGACGGAGACGAACACATAGTTGAATGCAGTTGCCACCAAACATCCCATATTCGGGAGGTCCAACCACGTCTCCCATGGGCAGGCCTGTTGGGCGAAGGAAACCATGCAAGCTTCGCCTCCATTTCCTCAAGTGTCATCGTAGACATCCAAATTGGCGTGAATAGCTCATACTCTTGTTTCAAACACATGACTACAACTGTATACAGCTATATACTACAGTTGGTTATTAGCTGTCAATTATATTTCTTCTTTTTGAGGCTGGTTATTAGCTATCAAACACATTGCCTTTTCACTATATAAGAAGCATTAGGGTTGTTTGTTCACTACAACAATTCCAACACAAGCGGCGCTTGAAGATACATTTTTGGGTAAGCATCTTCTTTCAATTTCTATCGATTTATTAACCCTAATTTTTTATATTAATGGATTCATGATATTTGTAGGAAACTAAACACTACAACAAATAATGGCATCTTCATCCAAACCATCAACAAACGCAGATAGGCTATGCTATTGTAATTTGAAAGTTGTTGTCCGAAGTTGGGATTTGCAGTGGAACTACGGAAGGAGGTATTGGGGATGCCCAGAACTGGGGTGTTGTTTCAGGAAGTGGATTGATCCAATTTACGAGGACATGGCACACGCGGTTATTCGACAACAATGGCAGGAAAAACAAGATATTGTTAAGGAGAATCAAGATCTTGTAAAGCAAAATCAAGATCTTCTTAAAGATTTTGATAACATTCCTAGGTATAATCTCAAACTACTAAATGATATACATCGTAGGTGATTAATGTCGTATCTTTTGTGTAATGTTGTTCATGTACTATCAACCTTTGTAGGGAGCAAGCAAATTTAGCAAAACAGAGATATCATATGAAGCGAACGTTTACCAAAGACTATCCTAATTTCTTCAAACGCTAAAGCAACGAACCATATATGTTCTCTTATTTTTTCTAAGTTTATGATCAACTTGTATTATTTCCTGTATTGTGTGCTCAATGTGATTGTGTAGTCAACCAGCGTAATGAACAATTTGTTTTATCTTCTAGGTTGATTATTTTGTATTGTTTTTTTTATAAAGATTAGATAAAAGTTGGGCAACAAAATGGGGGTAACCCTCCCCTAATGCCTATTTAGAAACAATAGTATGATTCATACACAACATTATAACATAATTCATACACAACTTTGAAACACAAATAAATACTAAAAATAAACAATAATATGATTCATACACAACATTCATACACAACATTATAATATACCAAAAACACCACACGTAACGTGACAATCAGCTCTACACGTAACGTCCAGCGCATAACTACACGTAACGTGTAGAGCCTATGCGCTGAAAGACAATTTTTCCTATGCGCCGAAAAATAACCGAGTAAATAAATGGCAGTTAGGGAGTGGAAATACATATTTTCCTCCACTCCCTTCCACTTCGCTCAACTTCCTTCCACTCGCTTCAAACGACATGCTAAACACGTTCAGGAGGCGGTGAGGGAGATGATCTTGCTGCTTCCACTCCGCTACTACCCCAAAACAACTTACCGAACGAGCTCTAAATCAACTCCAACAAAATACGGGGTTGAGTGGTGTGCTGTTGAAAAACGTCTCGAGAGTTACGTAAGGCTGGTTTTTTGTAATATACTAATCTTTGGTACTTTTGAGCAAATCGGTTCCTTTGTTTTAATGAGTGCTTTTTGATATTTTAATATACTTTGTTTACTAGCTAGTATTGTTCATGTAATATGTGGCTATTATTAATATATATGGGCCGTATGGCACATTGGCACTTTAAACTTCATCGTACAGGAAGCTGGAAATTTCCTACAAGTCAAGTCTTGAACATCTTTTTGAACAGCTTGCCGTCAAAGGTCTACCTGATATTAATTTTATTGGAAAAGGAATAGTCGAGACTAATTAACTTAAGTAAGAATCACTCCCTCTTATCAAAAATATATACTCCATCTATATTAAAATACTTATCTTTTTAGACAATTATACATATATTAAGAAAGTATTAAATATATAAATATATTTCTATTTATTATTTTATTTTGTTACTTTTTTTAATATAATTACTAACAATTCTTCTTTCATTTATTATGAAGTGTTAAAAATTATAAAGATATATATGTAAAGTAGATGTTAAAATATACTAAAAGTACAAGTATATTGAGACAAAAAATTAAGGCCAGAATGACGAGTATTTTGATACGGAGGGGTATGATTTTAGCTTTAGATACGATATTTAAAAAATATTAAGTATATTTAAAATTGTAATGTCACATAAAATATAATCACAATCCCTTTGAATCAATAAATAGAGAGTTTTACAAAAAAAAAAATCAAAAAACATGCAATTACTAAATTTGGTATATTATCACATCCGATCGATAATATACCAAATTTGGATAAAAATACAAGTATAAAGTAATTTAATATCCCAGGTTTGAATAATAATGTGCGATACTGCCATGGCCGGTCAGAAAAGCATGCAAACTACACGGTAGTCATGATCTGAGCCGCCAATCACGAACATGAAAGAGTATAGTTGCTTTCACGGGGGAAATGTTCGCACCCGTTTTTTTATGTGGCGTATTCGTTTTTGGGCGCAACCAAAAAGTGAATAATTTTTTTTTTAAAATAAATCTTGGACACAACCAGGTTGCGCCCAAGTGAATGAACCGGGTTGTTAAAAAACCCGGTTCATTGCCGATTTATAAAAAAAAAAAAATATATTGTTCACCTTGGGCGCAACTATTATGTAGCGCCCACATTTAAATCAACAAATTTATTTTAAATATAAAATAAATTTACTACATACTCATCCCATTGTATCTATCATGCTATTTTATATGATTTGGAAATTCAAATACCTAGTAGATTTGTACACTTGTGTGCATTTGACTATAGTAATGGACGTTTTCAAGTAATCAGGGTTACATGACAATAAATTAGTTTGTATCATGAGGTTTCAATATACTTTTATTCATCTAAAATTCATGTATGTTTCTCCACTAATTCGTTTGCTATTAACTGTTTATTGTTATTATTCTCAAAAATCACATATAACTATGGTTATATCCAATTTGGTTATGTCTTATGGTCATATACTACGGTTATATTCCATAGTTATATACTATGGTGAAAAAATCCTATATTATATCATATAGTTATATACTATGTTTATATCCTATAGTTATATACTACGATTATATCTTATAGTTATATCCAATTTGGTTATATCATATCGTTATATCCTATGGTTATATCCTTCGAAAATCACATATAACTATGGTTATATCCAATTTGGTTATGTCTTATGGTCATATACTACGGTTATAATCTATAGTTATATACTATGGTTATATCCTATATTATATCATATAGATATACTATGTTTATATCCTATAGTTATATGCTATGATTATATCTTATTGTTATATCCAAATTGGTTATATCATATCGTTATATCTTATATTATATACTATGGTTATATCCTCTATTATATTCCATAGTTATATACTATGGTGTTATCTTATATTATATACTACGATTATATCTTATAGTTATATCCAAATTGGTTATATCATATCGTTATATCCTATAGTTATATACTATGATTATATCTTATAACCAAACCCTAAAAAATCCTAAAACAATCCCCACACACCATTTGGGTGCAACTAGGCTGCGTCCAGAACTATGGGCGCAACTAGGTTGCGCCCAAGGGGTTTCTAGTGTTTTTTTAGGGTTTAGGGTTAGGTTTTGGGGTTTAGGGTTTATGGTTTAAGGTTTAGGATTTTCATACTATGATTATATCGTATGGTTATATTCAATAGTTATATCCTATATTACATTCTATAGTTATATATTGTAATGACGTTATATATTACTCCCCCAACCACCATCATACCTTTCAAGGTCCAAAACAATTTAGCAAAATATTCAGTCAATATATAAATATTATAAGTTATTTTTCAAACTTCAACTTGAAAATTTTAAACTTTGTACTGCAATGATAAAGACCCTAAATCCTAAAATAATCCCCACACAACCCTTGTGCCCAAGGGGTTTCTAGTGTTTTTTAGGGTTTATGGTTGGGTTTTGGGGTTTAGGGTTTGGGGTTTTCGTCCATTCGAGTACAAAGTCTAACATTGATTACTTGATTTGAGATTAGGGAGAAAACAATGATAAAATAGAGTTGAATCATCCATAAAATAATTCTATTTTTCAGTTTGTGTTCCTCCAATTAAATAGTTGAATATACTATGATTATATCTTATAGTTATATATTATGGTTATATCCTATAGTTATATATTACGATTATATTCTATAGTTATATACTACAGTTATATCTTATAGTTATATCCAATTTGGTTATATCATATCATTATATCCTATAATTATATACTATGATTATATCTTATGGTTATATACTATGGTTATATCCTATATTATATTCTATAGTTATATACTATGGTTATATCCTATAATTATATACTATGATTATATCTTATGATTATATTCCATAGTTATATACTATGGTTATATCCTATATTATATCATATAGTTATATACTATGATTATATCATATAGTTATATACTATGACTATATCTTATAGTTATATCCAATTTGGTTATATCTTTATAGTTACATCTAATTTGGCTATATCCTTATGGTTATATGCTATAGTAATAACCAAATTGGATATAACTACAAGGATATAATCAAATTGGATATAACTATAAGATATAATTATAGTATATAACTATATGATATAACCATAGTATGTAACTATAGAATATAACCATAAGATATAACCAATTTGGATATAACTATAAGATATAATCATAGTATATAACTATATGATATAACCATAGTATATAACTATAGAATATAACATAAGATATAACCAAATTGGATATAACCATAAGATATAATCATAGTATATAACTATAGGATATAACCATAGTTATATCAAGAATAATAATAACAAACAGTTTATCTCAAACGAATTGGTGGAGAAATGCACATGAATTTAGATGAATAAAAGCATATTGAAACCTCATAATACAAACGAATTTATATTCATGTACACAAGTATACAAATCTACTAGGTATTTGAATTTCTAAATCATATAAAATAGCAGGATAGATACAATATGATGAGTATGTAGTAAAATTATCTAAATATGAAATACATTTGTTGATTTAAATACAAGTGTGGGCACCCAAGTTTTTTTTTTCTTTTTCTTTTTGCGCCCATTTTTGTTTCGATTTTTTTTCAAAATAAAGAACCGGTTCACTAATCTTTAAAAAATCATTTTTCCAAAAAAAAAAAAACCCAGACCTTGGTTGCGCCCAAGGAATTATTATTTTTTTTAAAAAAAAAATTATCCGCTTTTTCGGCGCAACCTGGTTGCGCCCAAAAACGGGTGCGCCACATAAAAAAACGGATGCGAAAATTAATCCCCTTGCTTGCAGTGACGGACCTATCTTAGGCCCAGTGAGGAACACAGTCCCCACTGGAATTTTCAAAAAAATTAACTAGTATTATTTTTTAATGTTTTTTTATAAAATTGCTTATATAATTCAATTTTTAAATAAAAAATTTGCATTTTTTTTAAATAACTCTAAAAGATACTCAAAAATACAACTTTATCCAAAATTTGAACACAAGACCTCTAAAAAATGCAATACATCTTCTATATCTATCTTTATTTGTGTTAGAATTTTCTATATTTAGGGTTTATGGATTTAAAATTTTCAAAATAATTTTTTTATACAAATGTGTTGAATTTACGCACAAATAGTAGTAAATACATATGTTTTTTTTTAATTGTGTAATATTTGGATCAATTTGAGAAAAAATTCATTTTGGTTCGAATATAGGGTTTGTATGAAATTGGGGTTGGTTGTAAGGCAGGCGATAGACTTAGTGTAAACAATGTCTTTTATTCACCGACTAAAATATCTCATTTATAAGAAAGTTAGAAAATCGATAGAACTTTTTATTGCATTATCTAAATTCAGCGTGATACAAATTTTTTTCGATCAAGATGGTCGGGGTAATGAAATTTTCCCATTATTTCTTTAAAGTTTTTAAATTTTGCTCAATGATATTAGGTAAATAAAATAGTTTGGACGTTTATATTTTACTCTTCGGAATTTTAGCCCCCATTAGACTAAAATCATGCGTCCGTCCCTGGTTGCTTGGTTTGTGTTTGCCTAAGTAGTTGGTGAGTTGTTTGATTTGGGAGTAAACCTATTTGGTTTTGATGAGTTACTGTTGGTAGGGGCAACTGTTGATTTGGTTGGCTTAGAGCTCAAAGCTTCCACAAAGGTTTTATTTCTCTTGTCCATGCATGATCCTAGAGACTCTAGGTAGTTCCTAGTGATCAGTGTTTCTAATTCGTATCAAGTACAAATTCAGAGAATTGTATGGGATGAAGAAGAAGAGAGGAGAGAAGTGTACATGCAGATAAACCACTAGCTAGGGATTAAGGCATGCAACATATCAAATTCAAGGATGCAAGTATGAGAGAGGTCAGGGTTAAAACAGTGAAACATGGTTTTTCCATGCAGGTCTTCCTTTTAGCTGCTTAGTTTGGTTAGTATTCTCATCGACAGAGGCCATTGACTCTCGCCGTACTCCTTTTTCGGGGTTTCTCACTATTAGAGGCCCTTATCTGCTCAGTCTTGCTCCAGAGGGTCTTCTTCTTCCATCTTTGTCGCTTGCATCTCCAGTAGAGGAGGGATCAAAACCCTAGATCTGATTTGGGGGGATGTTTGGCTTGGAGCACCTCAGACCTTCATCTTTTGCTGCTTTCTCCAGGGTAGTAGTGTGGAACTTCCATGGGAGATTGGGTTTTTTTTCTTCGAGATCTAGATCCTCTGCTTATTGAGGGCGACATTTCTCCTTCTTTACCCGACTATCCATTATCTTCTTGGAATATAATTTCTCACATTTTAAAGGTGAGACATAACTTGTCTAATATAAAAGCTTGATGGGTCACTCCTCTTATTATCAATTAGTTTTAAGATGGAACCCACTAGGCTCATGTACTGGGCCTATTTGCACATATGCGCTTGTGTCTGCACGACCCCTGGTCAATGGGCCTATGGACTTTCACATTATATCAAAGCGGGTTCGATCCTAGGTCCCACGTCCGTTTTCCAAGTGTCAACTGGGCCAGACGAATTGTCCGTCCGTTTCACTTGCGGGCATGTTGGAATATAACTTCACACATCTAAAGTTGAGACATAACTTGCCTAGTATATAAGCTTGACGGGCTACTCCTCCTATTATCAATTGATTTTAGGATGAAACCCCACTGAACTTATATACTGGACTTATTTGCGTCTATGCGCTCGTGTCACAGTTTGGGTCGAGAATTACTCGAATTAGCTGTAGACAACAAGGTTTATTATCCATATGAGATGGGGAAGGCGAGATTTGCGCGGTGTTTTGGATTGTTTATGTATCTAGGGTTTCGTAGTTCGGGATTTTGGTGTTTTTCAGATGGAATTTTGGGTGTTTTTGGATTGTGAAAATTTGTAAGTTGATAGTATAGATATAATCAATCCTAAAATTTGGAGAAAAAAACTTAAGTTTCTCTTAACTTCAGTGACACATTTGCATAAATTCTTCCATTATTTCAAGCGCATGCCCCACGGTTTGCCCGGGTTAAATACATGAAAATAAAACACAAGGAAAATGGACTATATAACCCGGATCGTGAAAACACGCTCGGGTTAAAAAGGGGTTCAAATAACCCGGATCTTTTCCGTCCGTGTTATATTGTGTTGTGTAAATATCACACTAGTAGGACTTTATAACCCGGATCTTTCTTTTCCGTCCGTGTTATATTGTGTTGTGTAAATATCACACTAGTAGGACTTTATAACCCGGATCTTTAAACAGTCCGGGTTAAAAAGTGTAGCATGTTCAAAAAAAGGGGGTATTTAACCCGGACCTTTACACATCCGGGTTATAAAATGTAGTTGGTTTTCAAAAAAAAAAAAAATAGGGTGGACGTTTTAACCCGCACCTTTACAGGTCCGGGCCAAAAAACCCATTTTATAGACAATAAACAACTTGAATGTTCACTAGGCACGTTCACTAGTCCACGTTCAAAAGTGCTCAGATCTTCTCCAGTCATCCATGCTTTTTTAACCAGACTACTACCACTAATCTCTATCTATACTGTGATATCATCATATGTAGGTACAGTGTAATTATGTTCACTAGGCACGTTCAAGTTACAACTTCAATTCAAAACTTACTCCAAAGAATTTCATTATATCATGCAATTGTGTTGGGAACTTAATTTATGAAATCTAAAGATGCTCAAAATGGAGATTTGGTAGAGTACTAGTACATATGTTCATCATGTTCTACTCCAACAGGAAATACTACATCATTATGATTTCTGATTCCTCTGGTAGAAAAAGACCCAAAGAGAGTCAGTAAAGGACAACACCCTAATTTCAATATGATAAATGTATTTTTATTTATATTTAGCTTATGAAGAAAAGAGAGTAAAATGACCTTGACGACCCTTCCTAGCTTGGCCTTCTCTTCTGCAGCTGTTATCCCATAGATGAACTTCATATCTCCCAGTCCACCTGTGTCTGAAAACATAAGAATATACAATTAATTAAAAAACTACTCTCCATTGGATTATTAGTGAGTAATTGATTTAGCCAGAAAATGAGCAAAAATAGCATAGAGCACCTACAAGAAACCAAAATACTTACAAGTGTCAACAAGCCTTGTTGACACTTAATAAACTGCCAAGAAGCCAACAAAGGGCTTGTTGGGATTTAGTTAACTACCAACAATCTTTGTTGGCACTTAGTAAACTGCCAACAAGGCTTGTTGATATGGGAGATCAACCTTATCAAAGATTGTTGGCAGTTATATATATCTTACGACTTATATATATCTTACGACTTATGACCTCTTGAGATATATCTAACGTAAGTGCTTCCAAAAAACTAAGTACAAGCAGTTTAGAAGTTTATCTAAAATCAACATGACATTTGCTGAGCAAAAAATAAAATAAAGCATTCAGTACAAATCAACAATGACAAGAAAAAGGATATTTTCACCAATGCAAAGCAGAAATTGCGTTTGTTTAGCCAATTAGAACTGATAATAAGGATATTTTCACCAGTATTTGCTAAATCTTATAATATGAACATCAATACTGCATGCAAACAAGCAATTTGCCAAGTGAGCAATCCAGAACAGCAAAATCAACAAGCAAATCCCCAAATCAAATGAAATCAAACATAATTCTTGTATTGACATGCACTAATCTGAGCTTCTACAATTAGCATGCTCAAGTGTTGAGATCTATCTCAGCACATTTGATTGACCCCCAATTCCAACTAAATTTCACAAGAGAAAGCACACAACTTACAAGGATGTTAAGCTTGCCCTCGAACTCACGAGCTCTTCTTCTTTCTGGAATCCCATTCTTAGCTTACATGGTTGTGCCTCCTGCCGAAGCGCATCATATACAGCTACAAAACATTCATAGCTTCAGGCATGAGTAAGGACTACATACTATTAGATTTGACTCACAAGGTTCATTCATGCAAATTTAAGCTAGTGTAGACAGTGTAGAAGGTAAACTTGTAATTTAACCAAAGCAAACAGTGTAGATGACAATAAGTATATACAACACAATGACCAATGTTAATGCTATAGCCTACAGATAAACAACTGACCATATAGGTCATTGGAATACAGGATTTACAAAGTTTCTGTTTGCTAGCAAGCAAAACCCTGAGCAGTGAAGAGGCATTGAGGCAATGTATCTCCAAATAACTATGCCAGAAACACCAGCAAAGCAATGACTTCCAATAACCACGATAAATGCCAACTATCAAGTTCACGCACACAATCTGCCACATCATCCAAATTGTGAACTATCTAGTGATTGTCGAAAGAGCACAACTAACTGAAATCCATCACACAAAATGAATCATCTAAATCATGTAGATTTAGTTCAAACATATCTCTCAAAGAATAAGACACGCGTATCATCTGCTCATGTAGTTCGGAATCTCAACTTCATCAAATTCTTGTATCACACAACCATACAAATGAATGAGAAAAAATTGGATACAGTAGACTGCATAACTATCCATTTCATTTCATATATTCTTCCCCTAAACAGGAATTCTCATAATAGCGGTCAAAGATGAAATAAACCACTTTTCGATAACCTAAACACAGCAATATAAATAAGAATACAATGATCAAAACAACCACTTTCAGGGGAAAAGAAACATTCATTTTTACAGAATTCTAAATGTGAGCAAATTCATTATCAAGATAGATAGATAGATAGAGAGGTAAAGATTCAAACCTCGATTCATGATATACCAGGGGACACCAAACGCAGCACTGATGATAATTGATAACTAAGCCTGCAAAGACATGCTTCTTGTCACCACTGTACAAATAATGTTCCATTCTAATCAAAATGCCCTAGACAGCAGTACAGCACTACATAACCAAGATCCAGACCCAAAATACACATAAATATCCAGTTCTAACCATGTAGTCAAAACCTCGAACAAAACCCTAACCCAAAGTTCCAATAAGCAAAAGATAAGAAAATTACACAGTTTGGACATGCTTATGAACTTCATCATAGAACTGAGCACTCAAATTGGGTGGTTTCTGGCTCCCAGGAGACCTGCAAAATCAACAAGAAGCGAGAACAAATTACGGATACAAGAAAGCCTAACAAAAGAGGGCAATCAAATTTCACCACAGCGAAATTATAGAAAGGCGTATAGAAGCAAGCGAGTTACTTGAAGATTGGGTCTAAAAGACCAACGAAAACCTTGGTCGCACAGCTGCCAAACGAGAGAGAAAAAAATCATTTCAGCGAGAATTGGACTCATTGTAACAGATTGAAGAAGAATAGAATGGGAGAAGTACTCATTGTAACATTTGATTCATTGAATAGAATTTTTTGGGGTGGCAGTGTAGGCGGAGAGAAGAGATCAGAAGAGAACTTGTGCAATTGAAGAAGACTACCTTCAGACGCATGTAGGAACTTGGGTTAGGATTAGCTTGTAAGAACTTGGGTTTAGGATATAGAGATAATGCACCCGTAGAGATCAAACAAATTATACATATAGAGATATAAGAAAACAAGAATGAATAACAAAAAAAAAAGTGCACAGAAAACATCTAATACTAGTTAGGTAACAACAAAAGACACCTTATGTTTCAAAATTCTATTCAATGAATCAACTGATGTCAAAATACACAAGCAAAGAAAGACCATAGGTACTACAGTAATGCAGATCGACATGGTAAATAATCAAATAGCAATATTGAGAATCAACTAATCAAGGAACAAACTGAACAACAAATCAACAATGACAAGAAAAAGTAGCCACAAAGAGAGACTAGTTTTTACCAGTTAAAGGAATTGAAAGGAGCCTCCAATCTCGCTAGTCTAAACTAAAGGCTAGATATCCCACACGAACTTTGCAGTTATAAGCCTAAGAAGGTGCCAAGGACCCTAATATGATGCAATTCTGCCAAAACCCTAAAATCGAAGGTGCCTAGAACCAAAATATGATGCAAATCTTACAAAACCCTAAAAGCAGACATATCTAAATACCCTAGCCTGGCCTCGTGAAGACAACGAAATCTGTAATTTGAGGGAACAAGAACACATACAAATTTTAACCCCAATATTTGATGAAATCAAAACCTAGAGAATCCGAGAAACTCACCGGTGCGTGAATAATGGTTGCCTGCATACTCAAATGCTCTATAATGGTTCAACCTTTCGTTCTCCCAAGCCAGAAATCCTAATGACCTCCCAAATCGGTTTTGCCTCCTCTTACTCGAACTCGCCCATACCGGCATCACAGAGTTATGCTCCTTCACACTTTTCTTCCACCTCGTTCGACACATCTTTGTTGTCTTCGTCTAGGATTGGAAACGTCCTCTCCATTAGATGAGAGAACTTCTTCATCGGCGACCACGAACTCGGTTGTGACTCTGGCACCGACTTGCACTGATTTGAGATTGAGAAGGGCAACAGGAGAAGAATCGAAGAAGAAGAACACTAGATGAATCAAAGGAGGGTTGCAAAACTCGATTTTTTAGGGTTTAGATCGAGTAGAGCTTGACCAAAAAAAGAACTTGGTCTAAGAATGAATCGGGATGGGTAGATAAAAATGCAAATACAATTATAGTATCTACTTGTTTTTTTTTTCATTGAACAGTGTATCTAACGGGTTGGAAAAAAGAGGTGAACGAAATTGGTTTATTTTTTATTTTGTAACCCGGATCCTCAAAAATCCGGGTTGTATACTTTCAACATATACATTAAATAACCCGGACAGCGCACATCCGTGTTATATAGTGATCGAATTTAGAAAATACATACACTATATAACCCGGGCGTTGTTCCAATATATACATCCGGGTTATATTCTTAAATTATAAGACAATATAACCCGGATATATGAAGCCAAAAAACGCCCGGGTTATTCTCGTACATGGTCCAAAGAGCATTGTACTCAAATAACCCGGGCGTGTTGACTTAAATCCGAGTTATTTCGTAATTTCATTTAAAAATTTAAAAGAAAATTCATTTTTTTAATTATTTTAGACCCTATTATACCGGATATTTACGGTCCGAGTTATTATCTCACGAGTTAAAAGAGCATTTTTGTGGTAGTGTCGGAGGCTTTCCTCCTGAGACGGTTGCGAGGCTGCCGTACTCGGATGAGAGGACCGATGCTCGATATGAGGGGTGGATCTTATTTTATGCCTATCCGTTTCGAATAGGGCATAAGTCCCCGTTCACTTCCCTTGTTCGAGACTTCTTGGCGACTCTGGCGCTTGCGTTGTGTCAGGTTATGCCACAAGCGTGGCGGATCCTTAGAGTTTTGGATCTGTTGAACTTATAGTCGGGGGCTGGTTTCAATTTTGACGCTTTGTGGTATAACTACTCCTTGGGGTCGAAAAGCTCTTCTCAGGTTCAACTACGCATTCGTCAAGGACGGAAGCCCTTGGTGGGCAATCTTGATGTGAACGACCGCGGATGGGGGTTGAAGTTTTTCTTCGTCGAGCGATCGTCTCTGGAGAAGGGGAGTGACTGTTCATTTTTGCTGACGGAGTGGCGGATCGAGAGTATTTATCTTTCTCTGATTTCCGCTCGTCGGACATGTTTTTAACTTTTTGCTTACCTCTTCTTTTTTGTAGTCCCTGAAGCCGAAGATTTGGAAGTAGATGCTCAGTCGGAAGGCCTGACTAACATCATTCTTGGGATCCCATTGTCGGAACGGAAGTTTATGAATGGCAACCTGCTGTCCATTGCTCCCACAACTCGAGACGTTATGTCGACTCTATCGTCATCTCGTGTCAAGTGTAAGTTTTTTGTTTGAATCATGTGTTTTCCGTCACGCGTCATATTTTGTAACTTGCGTTTTGTCTGGTATGTCAGCGTCTCCTGCTGGTCGGTCGAGTGCTCGCTTAAGGGGAGTATCTGGGAAGGGTTTAATTGAGTAGAGGCTGGCGGCGGCCAGGGCCTCATCGAGTAAATCGACACCGACCGAGTCGTCTCTCCCAGCTAAAGTCGGTACAAAGAGGAAGGTAGTCGTCTCTTCTGATGCTAAAAAGGTAGTCGTGGATACCTCGAAGAAGAGGTCGGTGGTCCCTCCTGGTATTGAGAAGATTGACTTGGTCGGACGATCGATTGCTGACTTGTTCCATGCTCAAGATCCATCTTTGAAGTCTGAGGTTGACGGTGTTTCTCCTTTGAACTGTATTGGCGAGGCGGGCTACTCTGCATGGAAGGTAAACTGTCTTGTCGAGTCCTATGTATACATGTTTTCTCTTTTGAAAACTGGTGGATTATGTTTTTATTTCTTCTTTTTGTTTCACGTTTTCCAGACTTTTCAATTTCTCTTGGGTGCTTATTCCAGTGTTAAGGAGATGGTCTCTAAAGCCGAGGATAGGGCCGCCAAGTCAGAGTCCGACTTGGCATCTTTGAAGACCAAGGTGGAAGGGGCTGAAAGTCGCTTGAAGGACGCTGAGCGCCGCTTTGCTAGGGAGTTGAAAGCTTGCCAAGATAAGTTGGAGATTTGTCGGAAGGAGCTTAGCGAGAGTCAGACCAGTGTTGAAGAGAGGGTCAAGCAGGCCAGAATCGATGCTGGTCGGGTTGCAGGCGACGTGGGTGCCTTTTATGCGTTGAAGTTGCGTGTTGAGATGATCGAGGAGTTTGAGGAGGGTAAGCATGAGGCCTGGGATCTGAAGGCAGAGAGGGAGACCATATACCCTTTTTCCTAAGAGGAATCCAGGTTCGTAGTTGTTCCAGCTGGCTGGTGTCGGGGAGGAGTCTCCGGACGAGAGTGCCGGTGAAGACGAGATTCGTTCCAGCGATGCCATTCCTAACGTACCGATCGAGCCCCAGCCTTCTTCCGACCCGACTCCTAATAAAGATAATGATGCGACTCCTGACCCTTGACTTTTTCTCTTCGTGAATGATTTGTGGTCCCACCTGTGTGTGGGTGAAACATTTTCTGGTTTGGCGACCCGTCTACCGTCGCGGGTCGCATAATATGTTTTTAAGAATGTTTGAAGTCCTACATGTGTATAAGCAGACAATATGTTTTTGGCGACCCGTCCACCATCGCGGGTCGCATGAATGTAAAAATAATTAGACTTTCTTCATTATTGGCGTAATCTGTTTTACAAAGGATTGACCTTGTTCTACGTCTGAATGTTTGTCGGACCCTTTTTAGAAAAGATAGTCGCGACGCTTTGACTTGTTTCGGATTTCGCTTGTATGCTCCGTCGAGTAGGGCTTTCCGTGTCGTGTAAGAAGAGGGAGGCCTGCAAGTGTATATGTTTATGTTTAGTCATGACTTGTATTATGCCGAGGAGGGGAGCAATATGTTTTTATTGCGTAAATGTAATAAGGTGTTGACCTTATGTTTTGTATAAGGCAGGCGGTGTGCCAGCGTGCCTCTGGTATTCATCTCCTCGTATTCCGATCGATCGTGTAAATGTAATGTAAGCGCTTCTTGTGTGTGACTGGATCCAGCTTGTCTTTGTGTTTTCCTGTACTTATGGTCACAAGAACGTGTATTTGCTAGACGTAAGTGTTAGGTTCATGAAATAGAATCGGGTTTGTAACGACAAATAATATATGAAAAATGAGGGGGTTCTAATGTCTTACCAGATGAGGTTAGAAGTGATATAGCTTTAGATGTGTGGCATTCCAGCTTCTCGGGATTGGTTATCCGTCTTTATCTTCTAGTCGATATGCTCCTTATCCGACTACTTCTTTGATGAGGTAGGGACCTTCCCACTGGGGTACGAGCTTGCCGTTGGTCGGATCCTTGGTGTTCTGGAATGTATTTCTGAGGACCCAATCACCAACTTTGAAGACTTTGGTCCAAACGTTCTTGTTGTAACTTCTTGCGACTTGCTGTTGAAACCTGACCATCCTAATTCTAGCTTTTTCCCTAGCCTCGTCGATCGTGTCTAAGTTGTGTGCTAGTTCGACGTCGTTTTGTTCATGCGTCTGGATACCATAATGAGCTGTCGGGACTAGCAGTTCGGCGGGGATGACCGCTTCGCTTCTATAGACGAGTGAGAACGGTGACTATCCGGTTGCATTCTTTGGAGTGGTCCTGTCGGACCAGAGGATGAGGGGAAGTTCGTCCGCCCATTTTCCCTTAGCCCCTGTGAGGCGTTTCTTGAGGTTGTTGATCATATTCAATCTCGTAACCACTAAGGTGTATGGCCCACTTAGCCATTCGTCCTGTGAATTCTGGTTTCCTCATGATTGCTCTCATGGGATGGTTAGTGCGAACAATTATAGTATGTGATTCGAATTAGGATTTAAGTTTGTTCGACGCCATTACCAGTGCCAGAACGAGTTTTTCCAGTGACGAATACCTTGTTTCCGCTGGGAGTAGCGTTCGACTGACGTAATAGATTGGCGACTGCTTGCTGTCTTCTTCTCTGACCAGCACTGCGCTTACTGCAGATTCCGACACTGCTAAGTACAATAGTAGTGGCTCATCATCTTTAGGTTTTGCTAACAGTAGGGGGCTGGCCAGGTACTTCTTCAAATCTTGAAATGTGGCTTTGTGTTCTCCTGTCCATTGGAAGGACTTGTTCTTTCTGAGAGCGTCGTGGAAGGATTTGCATTTGTCCGATGACTTTGAGATGAACCTGTTTAGAGCTGTTATTCGACCTATCAGCTTTTGTACGTCTTTGACGCATCGAGGAGATCGAAGGTTGATGATGGCCTTGACCTGTTCCGGGCTGGCCTCTATTCCTCTTTGGGTCACCATGTACCCCAAGAATTTCCCTGACGAGACTCCAAAAGAGCATTTCATAGGATTTAGTTTCATATTATATCTTTTCAGTACCTCGAAGCCGTCGCGGAGGTGATCGATGTGGTCCTTCTTCTTTTTTGACTTGACCAGCATGTCATCTATGTAGACTTCCATTCTGTCCCCAATCTGATCTATGAACATCTTATTGACTAGTCGTTGATACGTAGCCCCTGTATTTTTTAGTCCGAAGGGCATCACTTTATAACAATAAATACCTTGATTTGTGACGAATGTCGTCTTCTCTTGGTCTTCTGGTTCCATGAGGATCTGATTGTAACCACTGAACGCATCCATGAAGGATAGCATTTCGTGTCCCACTATTGCGTCGACCATGGCGTCGATGTGAGGAAGTGGGAAGGAGTCCTTGGGACATGCTTTGTTAAGGTCGGTGAAGTCGATGCAGACTCTCCACTTACCGTTTTTCTTTTGGACCACAACCACGTTGGCTAGCCAATCGGGGTAGTCGACTTCTTTTATCTTTCTTGTTTCTAGCAGGCTCCTGACTTCATCGTCGATGATCTTATTCCGCTTGGGGGCGAATTTCATGCGCTTTTGCTTCACATGAGGGTGAGATGGATCTACATTTAATTTATGAGTAATAACGTTTGGAGATATCCCGACCATGTCTTCATGTGACCACGCGAAGCAGTCAGCATTAGACCAAAGGAAATCCAATATTTGTTGTCTGGTCAAGTCATCCAGATCTGACCCGACCCTTACCGTCTAGTTTGGCTTCGAAGGGTCTAGTGCAATCTCATCGAGCTTTTCCATCTCTAGTTTGATGTATCGACTAGGTCCTTCGCCAAACTGCAATTGCTATGCGATCTTTGGTTCGACTGCGCTTTTCATGGAGGCCACATAACATTCTTTGGCCATCCTTTGGTCGTCCTTGATCTCTTGAACCCCCCACTTGGTAGGGAACTTGATGGTCTAATGGTACGTTGAGGGTACCGCCTTCATTGCGTGTATCCAAGGCCTGTCAAGAATGCAGTTGTAGGGAGATGGACAGTCTAGGACTAGAAATTTTACCTATTGGTGTACTCCTCCGGCGTATGTCGTAAGGACAATTTCGCCGATAGTGTGTTTGACTTCGCCGCTAAATCCAACTAGTGGAGTCGATTTCTTGATAAGATCATCTTCACCCAGACCCATCCCTTTGAGGGCGTCGAAGGTCAAGAGGTTGGTTGAACTTCCTGTATCGATTAGTACTCTACGTATCAAACAGTTTCCAATGGACAAAGAGATTACCAGTCCGTCATGATGATCTCCCGACTCGTCAATGTCGGATTCGTCAAAGGTGACCATTGGGAGGTTAGAGACCTTGGGTCGTCTGAACTCTAGTATCTCCGGCCCGTTGCCTTTGCTCTCTCTTGCATGCCTTTTTGCTGCGGAGTATGTGTTTCCACATACGTCCGAGCCTCCTGAAATAGTATTGATAATTTTTGTATGGACAAGAGATGGGGGTTTATCTTGCTTTACCTGGTCTCGTCGTTCCATGGTGGCTTTGGCCCGTTCCGAGATCACGTCGCGCAAGAGACCTTGCGCAAGTAACCTAGCGACCTCTTTGCGTAGCGCGATGCATTCGTCTGTCGAATGACCATGGTCGCCATGGAATTCACACCACTTGCTCATGTCCTTCTTGACGTCCGGCCTGTCATTCCTCCGGGACCATCTTACTTCTTTTCCATATTTGTCGAAACTCTTGACGAGTTCCGACACAGAAATGTTAAAGTTGTAAGATTGAACCTGGGGGGGCAGCGTCGGACTGTATTTCCAGTCTTGAGACCTATCTTGGAAGGAATTTACCTGACTTTGCTCATTCCGACCATGAGGGTATGCATGATGGCGTCTGTCTCGGCGATTGTCGGAAGAGGATTTGCGATCGGAGTGGTCGGGTCCATGGGATGCCTTTCGTGATTCGTGATCTTCTTCCAAGCGCACCTCAACCATGGTCTTGGCTTGGACGTCTTCGAAGCTTCTGCATGGGTACTTGGTGATCTCGTTATAGAGATTGCTATCTTTGATCAGACCTTGTCTGAATGCTTCGATGGAGGTGGTGACGTCGCAATGGAGGATCGTGACCTTTTCCTTGTTTTACCTGTTAAGATAGCTTCAGAGAGGTTCATTATATCTTTGGGTGATTCGATAGAGATCGCTTGACTGTCTTTCGAGTCTCCGACTGCTGGCGAATTGGACTTTAAAGGAATTGACCAGATCTGCGAACGAGGTGATCGTAGCCTGAGGCAAACGCATAAACCAAGTTAGTGTGGGACCTGCGAGAATAGTGCCAAAGCTTTTGCACATGGCAGCCTCGCGGCTCTCCATTGGAACAGATGCAGTCATTAATTTTTGTTTATAGAGAGAGATATGATCGTTTGGATCGTTGGTGCCGTCGAAAGTCGTCATGCTAGGAAGGTTGAACTTCTTAGGGATCTCGACTCTGGCAATTTCTTCGATGAACGGGGATTCTTCGTATCTGTTCGATGCTTCTTTCTCGATCGGTTGCGAAACTCTGGGAATTCTAGCGATGCGATCGTCGAACGCCTTTATATGCTGACTGAGCGTCTGTTGGACGAGAGCCAGGATATCGGGGGAATTGGTAACCTGTGGTTCGTCGATTCGGGTTCCTGCTGACCTGATCGGTGTAGAGAAAGTAACATTGTTAGTCGAAAATGGATTGACCAAAGGAGTCTGAGACGTACCATCAATATATCCGGGACGTCGGACGCTTAGGGGGGTCAACTCGATGCTATCCATGTTAAGACGTGTCTGGATGCTGCTATGGACGGGCACTTGTCTGGATCCAGAGACCATCGACTATACCTGCGATCTAAGAGACTCATTTTCACGAGTTAGTTGTGCGATCTCGGCCTCGGATTGGGTGGACAGGGCAGCCAGATCTTCGGTCTTCTGATGTTGCTGGGCGAGGTCATCTTGGAGGGTGGTCATTTTTTGGGCAAGCTCTTGGAGTTGGTTCAAAGTTGGATTTTCGGTTGTGTTTCCTTGAGTTTGGGAGTCGTCTTCGAGACGTGGTTCCTCGACGTCGATAGGTAGGCTGACAATCATGGTTGGAGGATTTTTGAGATGGTGATCGGCTAGTTGCCCCACGGTGGGCGCCAAATTGTTTTGGGGCGAAAAGATCAATCAACCTAAATCGCCTTAGACTGGGTAACAAGTCGATCGGATAGGACACAATAAATCCAAACCAAATGAACAATCAACTACGTACGAAATAGGAGTAAGGTGATGATATATTGATTAAGTGATGACAAGAATGAGACAAGATACAACTTATCCTCTAGGAGCAAAAGATCAGGTCTTGTCCGACCAGCCACTCTAGTGTTCGATCGTTGGTGGTCGAATGATGTTACCAAAAAAGCTAAATGAGAGCCAGTAGGCTAGCAAGCTTTGCGAGAGTTGAGTTGATGAGTATTGTTGTGTCCGTGTGTCTTGCGTCGATGTCCATTCTTAGCCTCTTCATGGCCTATTTATGGGATCTTCCCCTTCACCGGTCTTGTTACCGTTACCATGAGATCTTTCACTTAATTTCCCTGCATAATCTTCGGGATCTTGTATTTAATGAGGCTTCTAATTCGCGTTTGAACCAGCTTCCGTTTGCTGAAGGATCGAGTCGTTTATAGCTTGGGCGAAAATTCCGGGATCGGTCGGGTCTGTGCATTGATGATCGTCCGACGTTATCCTTCACAACTGATTGGCCCATTTTCTTGGATGGGATGGCCCAATCTGATGGGCAACGTATTCTGGGCCCAACAATAAATACAACTTAAAAGATAAGATATTTTCTTATAAATATTAAATATTTATTAGGAAAAAAAATATTTATAAAGACTTTACCAAATAATATCTTAGATGGATGAGTTAAAGACTTTTGTTTTGGGCAAAAAAATCTAAAGCTGCTAATTCTAAAATACGGGATAATATAGTCAAAGTATCACGATCGATTTAAGACGATTAATGAAATATAAAATGGAAAAATTAAGTAGCAAAAGTAGAATAAAAACGTAAGCTTATCTCTACTTTATCATCTGAATATTACAAGTGTAAGTGCTAGGATGCTTGAGAATAATTCTGAGAGCCAAAATCTATAGCTAGTCGGGTGAAATTCACAAATGAGAACCCTTTACAAATATTCTTACTTTCCTTATACACTCCTATGTTTTACATTAATTTCTAGAATTCAATTCCTTATTTTTAGGATTCGTGAGACGTTGTACGTGGGAGTATCTTCGAGCGTAACAACCTCCTTGATTCTTGCAACTGATTCGAACGTTGGCTTGTATGAACTGGCGATCCTCTTGTTTTCTCCGTCCAGATCGTGTTGCTTGTGATTTGTGATGAAGTCAGCTTGTCTCTTAATTGGGATGAACGCTAGTCTTCGAACTCTTTTTCTTAAATGAACCAGAGTTGGGCCTTGCACAAATCATGGGCCAACAACATCCCTTGTTGAAGTTACAAACTTTTGAATTGGTTCAAGCAAAACACTAACAATAAATAGTAAGATTATTGTAGTGTTAGCATACTTAGTACAATCAAGTTAGTATAATGAATACATTATACATTACACTTACTATACTTAGGGTAATTAAGTTAGCTAAAAAAAAATTACTATAGCACAAGATTAATTTTGCTACAATATTTCTTTTTATTTTTCTAACTTGATTAAAAGAAATTTGTTATTTGCTTATTAGGATACTCGACAAATACATGGATATGTAATAAGTATAAGTATTCAGGGTGCACGGGCACGTAGTAGGTGTTGGGCTCAGAAAATATCATAATCAATTGAGGCGGCCTAAATAGCGAATGAGTTGGGCCACGATCTTGGGAAGGCAGTATAATGAGGGACGTTGGAACGGTTGAGAAGATATCGGGCGAAACGGCCTGACGAATCCTTAAAATCTCGGACGACAACGAATAGATTAGTTGAATCTTATAATCATGTATAAAAAGGGTTTACCTTGCTCTTGTAAAAGGACCGTCATTACTGCTGAATACAGGCTATCATTTACAACTTTCTCATTCTTTTTTACGATTATTCTCTAGCTCAGTTCTTCATTTCAGTATTAAAGCGACCGACGATTAAATCATTCGATTGGACTAGTTTCTTATTCTTGCACCTATTTAATCTTACTTCATCTAGTTATTTGCTTGATTCAGATCATTCAGATATAATCAATACTTTTATTGTCTAGTTTCCCTTCTTAAGGCAATTCAGGTCGGTTCGATCTTTTCGCCCCAAAACAATTTGGCGTCCACCGTGGGGCATCTAGCCAATCAATGATCCAATCATCAGTCCGATACTCATCCCATCACGGCCGACGCTGGAAATCCTGCAATCCTCATCGAGAATCAAGCTCAAGGCGATGTCGAAATCGCGAACCAGACAGAGGACGTCAGTGGCCAACCAATTGCAAACTCGCGAATGCAAGAGCTCTTAAAATCCATGAGTGTCCTCCAAGAGGAATTGGCCTATCAACGTGCCAGAACCGAAACGCTAAGTACCCAATCTGAATCTGACATTGCTCGATTAACCCGTGAAAACGAGTTGTTGAAGTCGCAGGTACACTCGGCCGCATCGGCCCCCGGAGGCTCAAGACACATAGTCAACATAGAGGGACTGTCTACTCGACTCAACTTGGATGGGATAGACGCAACACATGCGACGATGACTAATGCCTCCCTACCTTCTGGTATGTTCCAGACCCCTTCGGTCACTTTCATTACAACTAACGTACCAAGCTTTGTAGCCGAGCCCACCGAAGCTCGAGCGATCCATCCACATGTTACAGCTTCAGCCGATCTCCAGACCCTCATACAACAAGCTATCAACGAACATATGAAGACCATGGACGATCGCATCGCACGAATCACGGGAGTTCCTCAATCAATCGAGAAAGAAGCAATCAACGGATATGAAGATTCACCTTTCGCAGAAGCAATTGCACGCGTCGAGATTCCTAAAAAATTCCACGTCCCCAACATGCCCAACTACGACGGGACCGGGGACCCCGACGACTACGTCTCAATTTATAAGCAAAAATTAATGACTATTTTGATCCCAAGAGGGAACCGCGAGGCAGTCATGTGCAAAAGCTTTGGCACGACCCTCGCGGGACCTGCACTAACTTGGCTTATGCATTTACCACAAGGTTCCATCGCTTTCTTCGCCGACTTAATCAATTCGTTCAAAGTCCAATTCGCTAGCAGTCGACGATTAGAAAAGCAGTCAAGTGACCTATACAGGATCGTGCAAAGGTATGACGAACCTCTAAGAGATTATCTTAATAGGTACAATAAAGAGAAGGTCGCGATCCCGCATTGTGACGTCCCAACATTGATCGAAGCGTTTCGCCGAGGCCTGATCAGAGGTAGTGAACTCTACCGCGAATTAACAAAATATCCATGCCGAAGCCTTGAAGACATACAAGCCAAAACCATGGCGCAAGTCAGACTCGAAGAAGACGAGGAACCCTCCAAAGCAAACAAGAGTCCCGATTGAGTCGACCGAAGGACATCCTCGGATCATCGACGTGATCGACGACTCCAACCTTACCCCAAGGGGCGGAGCGACCCTGGTCAGGTAAGCAACTCTTATGACAGGAACCAAGATTGGAGAAACAACCCCGCTCTCCCTCCAAAGCTTCACTCTTACAACTTCAACATTTCTGTATCGGAGCTCGTAAAGAGTTTTGACAAATATGGAAAGAAAGTAAGGTGGCCTCGGAAGAGCGACAAACCAGATGCAAAGAAGGACATGAACCGGTGGTGCGAGTTCCACGGGGACCACGGACACTCGACGGATGAATGCATAGCCCTTCGCAAGGAAGTCGTGAGGCTCCTCGCGCAGGGGCTATTACGCGATGTCATCTCCGACAGAGCCAAAGCGACCCTCGATCGAAGGGACCAGGTAACATCCGACAAACCGTCCTCTCCGATTCCCACTAAAATTGTTAACACCATTTCAGGAGGGTCAGACGAAGACAAGACAATTGCAGATCTCCGACGCTCCCGCCATTACCTTCGACGACTCAGAAGCCCAAGATTTAGGCGACCACCACGACGGTTTGGTAATTTCTCTTTCAATTAGCAACTGCCTTATCCGTCGTGTTCTAATCGACACAGGTAGCTCCACCAACCTGTTGACACTAGACACCTTAAAGGGTATGGGCTTAAGCGAGGACGATTTAACTAGAAACTCTACCCCGCTGGTCGGATTCACCGGGAAGTTAAATATACCCAAGGCGAGATCGTGTTAACAACGTACGCTAGTGGAGTCAATCAACAGGTAAAGTTTTTAATACTCGACTGCCCGTCTCCATACAATGCAATCCTTTGGCATACCCTGAATCTAGGCCATGAAAGTTGTACCTTCCATTTACCACCAGACAATAAATTTCCCTACTAAGTGGGGGGTACAAGAAATAAGAGGTGACCAACGGGTTGCTAAGGAGTGCTACGTCACTTCAATGAAAGGGGAAATCGACAAATCTTCCGTATAACAATCATAGTGTGGCGAAGGAACCACGCGATACATCGAACCAGAGATGGAACAACTCGACGAGATCGCGCTGGATCCTTCAAATCCAACACAAACAGTAAAGGTCGGATCAGATCTAAACGATTCAACCAGGGCAGATTTAATTTCATTTTTACGATCCAACTTTGATTGTTTTGCTTGGTCACACGAAGACATGGTGGGGATCTCCCCAGATATTATTACTCACAAAATGAATGTAGATCCCACATATCCTCCAATCAAGCAAAAAAGGAGAAAGTTCGTGCCAGAGCGTAACAAAATTGTGGACAATGAGGTAAAAAATTTGCTCGAGACAAGTAAAATAAGAGAAGTCAAGTATCCCGACTGGTTAGCAAACGTCGTCGTGGTTCAAAAGAAGAATGGGAAATGGAGAGTATGCATTGACTTCACAGACCTAAACATAGCATGTCCAAAAGATTCTTTCCCATTACCACGCATCGACGCCATGGTTGACGCGACCGCCGGACACAAAATGCTAACATTCATGGATGCGTTCAGCGGATACAACCAGATTCTCATGGACCCTGACGACCAAGAAAAGACCGCCTTCATAACAAGCCAAGGTACGTACTGCTACAAAGTAATGCATTTTGGACTAAAAAATGCAGGGGCCACATATCAGAGGTTGGTAAACAAAATGTTCAAAGACCAGATTGGAGACACCATGGAAGTTTACATCGACGACATGCTCGTCAAGTCCAAAGAAGTAGGGGACCACATCGAACACTTGAAGGGAGCATTCGAGGTATTAAAAAGATATAACATGAAACTAAACCCGACTAAATGCTCTTTCAGAGTGTCTTCAGGAAAAAATTTGGGATACATTGTGACTCAAAGAGGGATCGAAGCCAGTCCAGACCAAATCAAGGCTATCGTCAACCTTAGGTCCCCTCGATGTGTCAAGGACGTCCAAAAATTGACAAGACGGATAGCGGCATTAAACAGATTCATATCCAAGTCATCGGATAAATGCAAGCTCTTATACGAAGCCCTAAAAAAGAAAAGGTCATTCGATTGGACAGAAGCACACGAATAAGCCTTCCAAGATTTAAAGACATATCTGGCGAGTCCGCTCCTACTAGCCAAACCAAAAGACGACGAACCATTACCACTATATCTAGCAGTATCAGAATCAACCGTCAGCACAGTCCTAACAAGAGAAGAAGACGGTAAACAATCACCGGTCTACTATGTAAGTCATTCCCTGCTTCCCGCTAAGACCAGGTACACGTCACTTGAAAAATTAGTCTTAGCATTAGTTATGGCCTCAAACAAGTTACGACCCTATTTCGAATCACATGCTATTATTGTGAGAACTAACCATCCCATAAAAGCAGTCATGAGGAAACCAAAATTTACAATACGAATGGCTAAGTGGGCAATACATCTCAGCGGATTCGACATTGAGTATGAGCCAAGGACAGCGATCAAATCTCAAGCTTTAGCCGACTTTGTGGCCGATTTCAGCCCGACACTGGAACAAGAAGCCACGAAGGAGGTCGAACATCTAAAAGTCGAAGAAGACATGGGCACATAGCAACTCCATACAGACGGGGCGTCGAACGTAAGAAGAGTCGGCCTAGGTGTCGTACTAAAAATCACCACAAGGGGACCAACAATGAAGCAGAATATGAAGCCCTCATATTTGGATTAACAATCGCGCACGACCTCGCAATCCTAAGCATAGAAGTGACATGCAATTCTCTCCTGATCGTCAACCAAGTGCAAGGTTCGTACGCTGCCAAAGATGACAGGATGATGGCATATCTGGATATCGTCAAAAAATTGGCAAGCAAATTCCAGAACTTCACCATCCGACAAGTCCCACGCGACCTCAACACACAAGCCGACGCTCTAGCAAATCTTGGCTCCGCCCTACATCCTAACGACTTCCACAACATCCCGTTGGCATATATCACCACACCGGTCGTCCCCAATATCTTCAGAACAGCTAATCCAGACGATATTCAGACAATGAACGAATTACCCTTAGAAGAAATCGTCTCAGTAAAGGTAGGCGACCACACAGAAGAAGATTTGGTGGACGACCAAGACGATTGGATATCGCCTTAGATCAAACGGCTCAAAGACGGAATACTCCCAACAGACAAGACAAAAGCCAAAAGACTTAAGGTACAAGCCGTAACTTTTGATCTAACAGATAATATTCTATTCAAACGATTTGTCACAGGCTTATACCTAGGCTGCCTCACAAGAGTCAAAGTACAACGCGTCCTACAATCTTTACACGACGGAGAGTGTGGAAATCATACCGGAGGACGCATCCTATCTGGCAAAGCTCTTAGGACGGGCTACTATTGGCCTACAATGAATAAATACGCGATCGACTACGTTAGAAAATGTGACGCCTGTCAAAGACACGCTCTCATCACTCACCAGCCATCAGAAATGCTTCACCCAACTCTAGCACCCTGGCCTTTCATGCGATGGGGGATGGACATCGTCAGAAAACTACCACCAGCATCAGGACAATGCGTCTTTTTCTTGGCCATGACCGATTATTTCTCTAAATGGATAGAAGCCGAAGCATATCGAGAGGTAAAATAAAAAAAACGTCATCTCATTCATAAAACGTAATATTCTATGCAGATTTGGCATCCCTTCAGAAATCGTATGTGACAATGGCTCCTAATTCATCGGTAGCAAGACGCGATCCTTCTGCAAACAATGGAACATCACACTAGTCACGTCCACACCAAGATATCCACAATCCAATGGTCAAGCATAATCCAGCATAAAAATCATCATCAACAATCTCATAAAATGCCTCACAGGGGCAAAAGGCAAATGGGCCAACGAGCTCCCATCGATACTATGGTCCGACAGGACGATGCCAAAAAATGCAATAGGATAGAGTCCATTCTTGTTAGTCTATGGAAGCGAAGCGGTCATCCCCACTGAGTTACTCGTCCCAACTGCCAGATATGGACTCTCAACTCCTGAGCAAAATGACATCGAATTAGCTCACAATCTCGACACCATAAACAAGACCAGAGAGAAAGCCAGATTCCGAATGGTCCAACACCAGCAACAAGTCACCCGAAGCTATAACAAGAACGTTTGAGCTAAAATCTTCAAGTTAGGAGACTGGTCCTAAGGAAAACGTTCCAGAAAACCAGAGATCCAACCGACGGGAAGCTAGCACCCCAATGGGAAGGACCTTACCTCGTCAAAGAAGTCGTCGGACAAGGGGCATATCGACTAGAAACAAAGGACGGACAACCGTTCCCTAGAAGTTGGAACGCGACCCACTTACAGTTGTATCATTTCTAAACCTTCTTTTACTTTGCATTTCTCATACATCTATTCGATTACATTCATTTGAATTACGATCACTGACTTAAGCATCGGAGGGCCGTTGGGTCACCCCTCAACGGTCGCCCCAAGACCTTTCTTTTTTGCACTCTTAACGCAATCTGGACAGGAACAAGAGGCCTCGAAGACAAACTTGACACTCAAATTCAAAAGGATATCCTTACTATATACAAAACGGTTCTTACAACATACAAATCGATCGATACACATGGAATGGAGGAAACAAAACAAAACACTTTATTTTACAAAGACTTGTCCTATCCAAGGTACTCGTCTTTACCATACATTACAGACTACTCTTCCCTAGACACACAGAGCATGCCACATTAACATTTACGATTACATGTCGCTACGATCAAACGTTTCGCGTCACGGCCAAGGCGCGATCGACAAATCCACCTGCAAAAAACACACAAACACAAGGTACGTAGCAAGTACTAAAACACTTACAAAATATGTGACCCACGATGGTGGACGGGTCACCAAAACATTATCCATCCCATCTTCACGATGGGGCACAAGACGTCACAATAAGAGTACCTAAAAAGTCAAAATGTTTAAAGACAAATACACGCAGTCTTCATACATACTAAGATTCATCCGATTTCTCGTTGGCTTGCATAGGATCAACTTTCTTATCAGTCGCCACTTCGGGGAGAACCTTCGGCACATCTTCAACCTCCTCAACCGCTTCAGAATCAGCATCAACTTTTTGGTCGTCCTCTCCTCCTCCCAAGCCGGCCAATTTAAAGAGCTCGTCGTCAGGATTGCCATCAGGGTACAAGAGGTCCAGATTGGCTCTCTCCCCTGCGACATCCCAATCTACATGAGTACCAGCGGCAAACTCCTCCATCATCTCAATACAAGACTTTAAACAATAATAGGTCCCTACGTTGCCAGCAGTCCGAGCATCTTTCTCACGACGCTTTTCAGCTTCCTCGACTTGAGATTGAAGTTCCTAATTGATCGACATCAGCTCTTTCTCAATGACCCTCACACGATACTTGGCAGCCTTCGCCTGACTCTCCGTCTGTGCAATTCGCCTGTCGGACCTATCACTCAGTTCTTGGATAGTAGAAAAGGCGACCATTGAGTACTGAAAGGCCTACATTTCACACAACATGTAATCAGTTTCAAAAAAAAAAGCTCGAACATAAAATCCCCTACTACTTACTTTCCAAGCGCCAACGATAGCTTCATCCATACAGTCAATAGGAGAAAGGTCACCGATCTCTTTCTTGGCTTCTGGATCAACGAATCGAGTCAAGTCACTCGCTGCTCTCTCTTTCAGCATCCCTGGTGGGGAATCTAAAGCGACAGACGCCTTTCTTTTCGCCCCTGATGTCTTGGAAGACGGAGAATATAAGGCGATCACTCCAACAGACGGTCGAGCCTTGATGATAGCCCTCGAAGAATATGCTTTAGCATTCGACAACTTTTGCTCCAAAAGGCTTTTTCCGGACAAACGAGCACTGGATCGTCCATCGCGAGACGCTGATGAAATAACATAACACCATAAGCATATGAAAACTCCGAAGACCAACCACTCACATACCTGCAGGAACGAACAGGTTCCTTTAGAGATGGATACGGAAGGTGTTGACATCTCGGCAGGATCGGGTATTAAGAAATTGACGTTCTTGAAATATCTCTCTGATTCTGGAAGTTTGAGTAAAACCTTGGTCACCGCCTCGAAATCCTTGGGTTCTCCTAGTTCAGGCACTGCAATAAAAAGCACGTAAGCAAGGGTTTAGAAGATTTTCGGCAAAGAAACTCGAAGGAAGAATACAATACCTGTCTTCCTCCAGTCTGAGAGCAAAAAGGAACAATCAACCCCCCTCTCAAGCAACTTACGCTCTACAAAGAAGAAATGAGTTCTCCACCCACGGTCGTTGACATCTAGGTTTAAAGCTAAATGCTTTCTGTTACGACGAAGGCGTAACTGAAACCTAGAAGAACCCCGACTACTCAGATAATTAGAGTACCACAAAGCGTCGAAATCAAAATCAAATTTGACACCTGCAGAGACAAGATCGATTGCCCTAAGCAGACGCCAAGTGTGAGGCATGACCTGACAAGGGGCAAGCCTCGTGACGAAAAGGAAGTTCCTAACTAGATTGGAAAATGGAAAGGAATGGCCGATCTTAAAAGGGTATTCAAAGAAACAAACCCAATCTCCATGATACCAATCGGCTCGCTCATGGGAAAGGGTAAGACGAGCCACAGTACCTACGGGGAACTGACCGATTTCAAGAACCTTATCCAACTCGGCTTGGGTTAGGGTTTCACCGACGGAGTCAGAACAACTAAGGAGTCCTAAAGGTGTGAAAGCATTTTTGTCTTTAGAAGGATCTCCAGACGCGATCCTACTCCTGGACCTTGAAGACGCCATGAAAGCACTGAAAGAAGAAGAAGGGTAAAAATTCAAAAAAAGAAAAATTACCTTGACAAGGATGTGAGACTCTATGGTGACAAGAAAGTCGATTGAGGGTTATTTAAAGCAGTAAAACCCCCTCTTATGTGGTCAAAACATTGGGCCACTCACGAAATGTCACGATAGACCATGGTCTGCAGAAGAATCGGGAAAATATTTCGCCAGACTGAAGATCAAACTGTCTCGTCAGAAACCGCTTCTCTTCCTCCGGCCCACTTTGATCTTGGGGCAATTGTTGGGCTCAGAAATTATCATAATCAATTGAGGCGGCCCAAATATCTAACGAGTTGGGCCACGATATGGGGAAGGCAGTATAAAGAGGGACGTTGGAACGATTGAGAAGATATCGGGCGAATGGAGCGACGGCCTGACAAATCCCTAAAATCTCGGACGACAACGGATAGATTAGTTGAATCTTATAATCATGTATAAAAAGGGTTTACCTTGCTCTTGTAAAAGGACCATCATTACTATTGAATACAAGCTATCATTTACAACTCTCTCGTTCTTTTTTACGATTATTCTCTAGCTCAGTTCTTCATTTCAGTATTAAAGCCACCAACGATTAAATCATTCGATTCGACCAGTTTCTTATTCAAGGGAGATAAACTAGTCTTTGCATCTATTTAATATTACTTCATCTAGTTCTTTGCTTGATTTAGATCATTTAGATATAATCAATATTGTTATTGTCTAGTTGCCCTTCTTAAGGCGATTCAGGTCGGTTCGATCTTTTCGCCCCAAAACAGTAGGCATATATACTTGCGTATTGTATATTTTGCAAAATTGAAAATGTGTACTTAGCCCGGCGATTAATGTACATCGAAGATCAAGTCAAGTTACAATGTATACGTAATATACCTAGCCGCGCGGGGCTACAGTACAAGTGGCTCAAAATTGGGGGACACGAGACCCCATTAATTTTTGACATGTACGACCCCATATAGATAGGGGTGGGCACGAAAAATCGAACAAAAAAAATCAAAAAACCGACCAATTTTTTGGTTAACCTTACCGAAGAAAAACCAACTTTCGGTTTCGGTTAACCGACCGAAGTAACTCTCGGTTATTTGGTATGGTAATGGTTAGGGTTTTTTTTTGTCTCAGTTAACCGACTAACCGATATTATAAAACATATATTTTTAGAATCATAACAAGATAACTAGTATGGCCTACTAGTAGTGGACACATTCTAACATGAATGGGGTGTTTTGCCTCGATTCGAATCTCTCTAGCCGCAACCACACAATGAAATTCATGGTGATATAGACTACTAATTAATATTGAAAGGGAAACAAGTAATCTTGTTAAGTGGAAGAGACAAAACTCATATCAATATACTACTGATAGATTTCATATTCCCACCAAATCCGCACTTGCCTTATCCGAATACCAAAGATCTCGGCCATATCCTTTCCCAACAAGATCTTTCCTTAATCGAAGATCTTATCCATATCTTTCTGTAACCGAAAGATCTCATCATATATTTCCCGATTATCTTGCCTTAACCGAATTATCCCACCCAACATCCCTAAGCCATGGCTTCACCCACACCATGACCCACGACTAAGCCGGTGCCGCACCCGCTCCATGGCCAGCTGGTACCCTTACTTTGAACCCGACGAGTGGGACAACAACTACAACTGGTTCGGTGGTGTGGACCCATATGAGGTGGATCCGGACTGGATTCCTCCACCCTGCCCCTATGCTCCCCCGTCACCGTGCCGACGCCCCGACTTGGCACCCCGGTCCCACCCGTCTCTGCCTAGACGTCGCGCCCGCAACTACGACCTGGACTGGATCCCACCGCCTCGGCGCAACGCCTACGACCGCGACCCCGATGACGGCTACGACTACGACTCCTCACCTTGGCGCTGGCGTTACCCAACTGTGCGCTACGACTACGCACCCGTGTTGCCACAGTCGCGCCCAAGCCGACGCGTAGCGCGCCTCCTCCGCGTAGGTCCGTACCTACGCATGCACCCGCGCAGCCCGACTGGGCCCCAGTCACGCGCCTACCCACGTGCCCAGTCACGTCGCCGCCCTCGGTTACGTAACCTGCCGCGCCGACTCTCAACTCGCCCGCTGTGGTGCCCATCGCTGCGAGTCAGTGCCCCAGCGCGCTTGCACCCGTGCCCACTGTTGCGAGTCCGTGCACCACCGTGCCCACTTTTGTGCCCAGCGCTTCCATGCCCGCGCGCGAGCCCGACGTGCCTACACCGTCGAAGATGTCGACTCCAGATCCGGGCTTCCGCGCAATGATGATGACCAAGGCACCTGACGCCAAGACCGCTCCTGCACCCAAGCCATACATGCTCAACTTTGAGGTTCTAAGAGTCGGTCCCGAGCCCCACGTCGTTGCATCGCTCACGTTGGCTGTCGGGCGCTTGTCTTCCCTTGCATCACCCAGCTCAAAGCGAGGACACTTTGATTCTAAGGGAGGGAGGATGATGTGTCCCGGCATCGACCCAAGCCGGGCTACGGTGAGCCCAAGCCGACCAAGACCGTGGCGTCCCCCTTGGCATATGACTTAGTCTATTTTAGCCCCGTATTTCCCGTTTTAACAAGTTTCCTTTTTTAGCAATGCTATTTTTGGGACTTTCTATATTTAGAAAGTTCCCATATTTAGCACTTTCTATTTTAGGACTTACTATGTTTAGCACTTTCTACTTTTAACAGTTTCTATTTCGGGTGTATGCCTTTCTCTTGCTAGAGAAGGCTAGCCCATTAGTGTGCCCACGGCCCAAGCCCATTAGGTGTAACACCCCCAAATCTTAACCCATTTGGAAAGGTATCACCGCCAGTGACCTCGGTTTTCCTCACCGAAGCCACCCCAGGCTTTACCGTTTAATTACCAATTATGAAACACTTATGATACAAAAATCATAATATTATTCATATAAAACATAAGTCTCGGGATTACATCCCGATCCCGAATAGGACAACACAGAGTTTTAAACAAAGTACAGCGGAAGTCTTGATAAACAAATAACGGAGTAAATAAATTACAGCGGAAGTCTTTTAAATATTACAAAAAGGGTTGTGATCGTAATGATCACCTGCCCAAGGATCTCAACCTGATTAAAAGATAATTATTAAAACATCCAAAAATCACCGTCGTCTTCATAGTCATTCTAGTCTCCTCATATCTGCGCTCCATCTGATGTGCCGAATCGAACGGATGACACCAGCCAACAATGCAGATAACAATTGCGGTTGGTTAGTCTAAATGAATAGACCATGCAAGGGCACAAAGCAGAAGGTTCTAAGTAGCCATATTGGGTTAGACTTCTCGTCTCTCGAATAATAGTCGAGTACACTTGTCAACCTCCATACTCTACTTGAATATGACAAAAGGCATGCACAAGAGAAGATTCCAACTGAAGCGAATCTTAACGGAATATCCAAGAGAAGACTTCGAATGATTGAGTCTTTAACGAAGTATGACAAAGTCTAGAATATTTAAAAAATCACAGTATCGCATTCGAGCGATTTAAAAGTTTAGACGAGCTTTCCTAGCTGCACTACTCGCCAGAGGTTTATTAGTTATGGGCGAACCTACGGCCCTTATCTGATTAAATTCCAAAACGCGCATCACGTTATAGGCTTTTAAATGTATATATATCCCCAACGGAACCTATACATCTTGATATGCGTTTCGTCTAGAGTGACGCATACCGAAGGGATGAAATCCCGAGTTTGTGGCACTAGCTAAGTGCACCTACCTCTATACTCGTGTATCAGAGGTTGGGTCATGACCATAAACATGGTATTAGGTGGGGAAGAGCCACCTCTCTACCTGATTATACAGAAACGACTGGACCTGACATGGTCCAAGTAACGTTCCTAACTACTAGTGCTAACTAAACAGTTCGAGCACAATAATAGTTCGGATAAATCCACATAAATGCCCTCAAGGCGATCATAAATATATATATTCATAATAGCGTTATTCTAACAGATATACAACCTATTATAATATCATATTTTAGTTTTTCCAAAACAGTTTAAACAAAACCGTTTCCAGACAAACACAATAATCATTCCAAATTAATTACTCAGATAAATAACTGATAATTAATGTAAATATGGAACGATGAGCAAGAGCGAACCGCCACTTGCCTTAATCCGCAGATCTGGAACAAAGCTAGAGACAACGAGTTTCCGGGCTCGACACAGGGACAGCTCCGACAGCACAGATTCCTTCGGATCGACCCATAAAGAAACCCTAAGTTAGATTCGACATAAACTAGTACGAATCTAAAGAATAACGAAAGAAATCGAAAGAAACGACATCGGATCGAAGACCACCAAAGCCGAGGCCAAAATAGGCCATCAGCCCTCTGGCGGCGGTCGCCGGCGGCCTTACGGCGGGCGCCGTGTGTTCATGGCGGCGGTCGCCGCCTTTATCACGGCGGGCGCCGCTATGAACATCGGAAAATAAAATCCGAGAACATAAACTCACTGACGGCGAGCGATTGGTCTCCCTTTGCCTTGCTTTGGATCCTAAGCTTCTAAGGCCTCCCAAAGCTTCACTTGGCAACTGGAAACAACACCAAAAGGAAGCTCCGACGATCGCTTCAGAACTCCGGCGAGGGCTAGACTTTCCGGCGAGATGATTTGAGAGGGATTTGAGCTTGTTTTTGTGCTCAATCCAATCCCCAATCACTCCTATTTATAGCCCAACATCGAGAGGATAAGAATGGGCAAGGCCGAGCAACGTGGAGGCCCTTCATTGGCGTCGTCAGAGCACGCCGGAAGCACAGGGCTAGCGCCTGCAACTATGGCGGCGGTCGCCGTTCTCCTCTCCAGGTCGCCGCTTCGAAGGCACAACGACGGCGGGGTGATGGTGACGGTCGCCGGCATTAGAGGCGGTCGCCGCTTCCTAGGCCACCTGGCCAGACGAAGCTGCGAGGAAGGCGCCGAAGGGTTGACCGGCGGCGGTCGCCGCCATACCCACGGCGGGGGCCGCCAGGTCAGCCCTTATCCGATGGCTTATGGATAACTTTGGCTTAACCCGGGATAAAATAATCGTACACGAACGAGTATTAAGTCCCAAAGTACGTCGACTGCATATTATTTCACTGAGAAAAATATTACAGAGATTGAGCACATTACAGAATGTCTTAAACTCTCTGAAATTAATCTGACGTACAAAACGGGCGTTCGGGAAAAATCCCAAAATTCCCAAAATATCCTTACAGAAATACGGGGTATCACATTAGGGTTTTTGGTCGTGCCCTTTGCCTTTAAATAGGCATCGTTGTACCTCTTATCATTCACGTTCAGTTTATTAATCTAAGTAAAGTTGAGTGCATCAATCCTCCTTAGATCCGAACGTCAAACACAAATCTGTCTCCGCATCCCTTTCTTCTGCTGCAAACGCTACTGCACCTCCGTAGCTCGTTGCTTCGAGCAAGTCTCGCCCCGCTCTCGCCCAAAGCGAGCACAAGAGACCCGCAAACCATCACCTTGGTGGTTCGTATCTATCCCGGTTACCCACGAGAAGGAACATAGGCCGCTTCCTGCCTAGATCGGGCCGCCCCACGAGAGCCGAGCCACCTCGGATCTCATCAGGCAGGTTATAATATTTGAAAGAAATATTCTAAAGTGGTTTACAATTTTAAATAAAAAATAGTATAGATATCAACTTTGGTTGAAATAGTGAAGATACGTATAAAAGCGGGTACACAAAAGTTATGCTTAATAATTTTGGATGTAAGAACTGGTTGAGTTTTTCCTTAAGGTTAATTATTTTAAAAATTTATAATCTATGTCATAATTGTTATGGACAAAAAATAAAAAATAGAAACATTTGGATTAGAATAGGAAATACAATGCAACCGTGGGTACATAGTGAAATTTTGTAAGAAGGAACAAATAGTGAGAGTACAATATGGAGTTTCGAACACGGGTGACTCTACCCCCTCTTTAATTATATACTTGGTTTTACCAAATAGAAAATACAATGCAACCGTGAATACATATGGTATTACCAAATGGGTTGGCCTTGTTTGCTAAACAAAAATACAACATCTTTAATTATATACTTGGTCCAACGGAAGAGGGGGTCACCGGGCGTTCGGGAAAAATTAATCTGACGTACAAAACGGGCGTTCGGGAAAAATCCCAAAATTCCCAAAATATCCTTACAGAAATACGGGGTATCACATTAGGGTTCTTGGCCGTGCCCTTTGCCTTTAAATAGGCATCGTTGTACCTCTTATCATTCACGTTCAGTTTATTAATCTAAGTAAAGTCGAGTGCATCAATCCTCCTTAGATCCGAACGTCAAACACAAATCTGTCTCCGCATCCCTTTTTCTGCTGCAAACGCTACTGCACCTCCGTAGCTCGTTGCTTCGAGCAAGTCTTGCCCCGCTCTCGCCCAAAGCGAGCACAAGAGACCCGCAAACCATCACCTTGGTGGTTCGTATCTATCCCGGTTACCCACGAGAAGGAACATAGGCCGCTTCCTGCCTAGATCGGGCCGCCCCACGAGAGCCGAGCCACCTCGGATCTCATCAGACAGGTTATAATATTTGAAAGAAATATTCTAAAGTGGTTTACAATTTTAAATAAAAAATAGTATAGATATCAACTTTGGTTGAAATAGTGAAGATACGTATAAAAGCGGGTACACAAAAGTTATGCTTAATAATTTTGGATGTAAGAACTGGTTGAGTTTTTCCTTAAGGTTAATTATTTTAAAAATTTATAATCTATGTCATAATTGTTATGGACAAAAAATAAAAAATAGAAACATTTGGATTAGAATAGGAAATACAATGCAACCGTGGGTACATAGTGAAATTTTGTAAGAAGGAACAAATAGTGAGAGTACAATATGGAGTTTCGAACACGGGTGACTCTACCCCCTCTTTAATTATATACTTGGTTTTACCAAATAGAAAATACAATGCAACCGTGAATACATATGGTATTACCAAATGGGTTGGCCTTGTTTGCTAAACAAAAATACAACATCTTTAATTATATACTTGGTCCAACGGAAGAGGGGTCACCGGGCGTTCGGGAAAAATTAATATGACGTACAAAACGGGCGTTCGGGAAAAATCCCAAAATTCCCAAAATATCCTTACAGAAATACGGGGTATCACATTAGGGTTCTTGGCTGTGCCCTTTGCCTTTAAATAGGCATCGTTGTACCTCTTATCATTCACGTTCAGTTTATTAATCTAAGTAAAGTCGAGTGCATCAATCCTCCTTAGATCCGAACGTCAAACACAAATCTGTCTCCGCATCCCTTTTTCTACTGCAAACGCTACTGCACCTCCGTAGCTCGTTGCTTCGAGCAAGTCTCGCCCCGCTCTCGCCCAAAGCGAGCACAAGAGACCCGCAAACCATCACCTTGGTGGTTCGTATCTATCCCGGTTACCCACGAGAAGGAACATAGGCCGCTTCCTGCCTAGATCGGGCCGCCCCACGAGAGCCGAGCCACCTCGGATCTCATCAGGCAGGTTATAATATTTGAAAGAAATATTCTAAAGTGGTTTACAATTTTAAATAAAAAATAGTATAGATATCAACTTTGGTTGAAATAGTGAAGATACGTATAAAAGCGGGTACACAAAAGTTATGCTTAATAATTTTGGATGTAAGAACTGGTTGAGTTTTTCCTTAAGGTTAATTATTTTAAAAATTTATAATCTATGTCATAATTGTTATGGACAAAAAATAAAAAATAGAAACATTTGGATTAGAATAGGAAATACAATGCAACCGTGGGTACATAGTGCAATTTTGTAAGAAGGAACAAATAGTGAGAGTACAATTTGGAGTTTCGAACACGGGTGACTCTACCCCCTCTTTAATTATATACTTGGTTTTACCAAATAGAAAATACAATGCAACCGTGAATACATATGGTATTACCAAATGGGTTGGCCTTGTTTGCTAAACAAAAATACAACCTCTTTAATTATATACTTGGTCCAACGGAAGAGGGGGCCGATGACCCCCCCCCCCCCCCCCGGTTCTGCCCTTGATGTTAATCATCCTTCTTCCTGATCATCGACTTCAACGTTAAAAGTCCGTAAGTTGATAGGGGACGAGCGCTTAAGTATAAATAAACATAATACATAGATTCGGTTATGTACCAATCTAAAACTAGTTATCAATAATAAATAATAATTCACTGAACTTATATATATATATATATTAGACATTAATATTTACCCATTTAATGTGAAATAGACTTTATATTGTAACAAAATTCCTTCGTATCAATCTTAGACACAAGATCTTCATTTTTTCTTAATTTCTTAATTTGACATCTCAGACCTTCCATATATTAATCGATCTTTAAGAATTGCTTCACCGATGTCGTTCTCCACGATCGTTGTACAATTCGTAAATTCGAAAATTTCTTCCAACCAAAAAAAAAGAGCAATATATCGATCGATATACTTGACATGTAATTATTACCACATGATCAAGATGATACATATAATTACTAGAATGGACCAAATTTAGAGTGATTATTTGATTCCATCCTTGATCCGGGTAAATATATACGCATACGTTGATCTACGTTGCATTAGATCGATCTTTTGTAAGAAGATCCAATAAAAGTAAAAAGATAAAAAACAAACAAACAAATGATTTATTTGTGTTTTCCATTACACAAATTAAGAATTAAACTATCTTATCCACCAATTACCCTCCCTACGGGCTCGCCGAGAGCTAGCCAAGGAGCTGAACTGAAAGAAGAGCAACTCCGAGGAGCCGGCGCCCTCCGCCACCGCCGGAGAGAAGACGCGGCCACGGCAGAGAGGACACGTGGCATGTCCAGAGCCAACCCACGCGTCCAAGCAAACCTTATGGAAGAGGTGGTTACACCGGAGGTCACTAACCTCCTCCCCTTCCTCAACCTCACACAAGCAAACCCTACACTCCTCCGCCTCCTCTCCCGCCTCCCGCCGCCCCGCCAACCGCCGCGCTCCGCCGTCGTCTTTGCTCCCCGCCTTACCGGCCTCCGCAGCGTAGCTCATGGGGAACATGGTGTGGTGGAAAAGGAGCCTCCATATGGAGCTCAGCTGGGGCTTGTCGGCGGAGGCGGCGGTTGCGGCGGAGTGGTGGTGGTTGTCGGGGTGGAGAGAGAAGAGAATGGTGAGGCAGGTGATTGGGAGGAGCAATAGAGAGAAGAAACCAACAATGAAGATCAAGCTCAACATCATCTTCAATTTTCTTAGCTTGATTTTTCTGTAGTTGGGATTCTTCTTCTTCCTCTTAAGTTTTACTAATTTGAAGCTGCAGTTGGAAGGAGAATTGTGGGGATGAAGAGAGGAAAAGTGGGCTTGTATTTATAGCAAAATTTGAATGTTGACTGTTACTCGTTAAGAGTTGTAGTGGTTTGACTAACACCTCCAATGAAAAACAAGAATCTTTGTTGTTTTATGAAATTAATTTAATACTGAATTTAAGATAAGTAAAAGAAAGCGGGCCATGATATTTTCTACAACTTTTAATATTTTTTTTTATTTTACGAAAAGGGTAAACGAACCGGTTCGCGAGCTGACGCCTGCGACTCCATCGTTGTAGATAGTAGAATTTCAGCTTAACTTTTGACCGGGGCATGCCGAATCATGAAGATATTATGGTTGATTAGTTTTTTAAAATTATTGTTAGATAAGTGTCATGTGAGAATATATATTAGGGTGAAAAATAAAAATAAATTATACTCTTTAATTGAATTATAAATAAATTAAAGGCTAAAATTAAACTTTCATTAAAAGATCATGTGTCATGCACATGATCTCATTTTTGAGAGTTTGACTGGTCAAACTAGTCATCGGTGGTCAACGCCGAAGCTCCGGCGTTGACCGGTAAAAGTTTTTTTTTCGGCTTTTTTTTTTTCAGACACAATTTTTGGCTTGCGATTGTATGTGCATTGATTTGCTTATATGTGTATCGATATTGACTTGTATGTGTATTGATATTGCATAAAATCTGTATAGGATTTTTTACTATATGTGTGACTTTGTGTATGTGAAAACTCATGTACTTATCAGCATGTGCATATATTTTAGCTTGTGTGTGCATAGATTTTGACATATATTTGCATCTAAATTCTACTTGTGTGTATTATTTTCTTGGGTTGAAATATTATGCATGAGTTTTGGCTTGTATGTGTACCTAAATTACATAAATTTTGCATAGGATTTTGATTATATGTGTGACTTTGTGTATCTGAAAACTCATGCACATACATGCAAAAACTTATGCATGCATTTCAGAGAATGTGCATATGTTTTGGCATGTGTGCATAAATTTTGACATGTATGTGCATCTAAATTCTACTTGTGTTCGTTGTTTTCTTGGGTTAAAATATGCATGAGTTTTGGATTGTATGTGCATACCCATTGAAGTGCCTGTCTTTTTGCTTGTATGTGCATGTAAATTGAATTAGATGTGCATAGGATTTGACTATATGTGTGACTTTTTGTGAGTGAAAACTTATGCACACACATGTAAAATCTTAAATACTTTACAGAATGTGTATAGGTTTTGTCTTGTAAGTGCGTGAATTTTGAATTGTCTGTACATCTAAATTTTACTTGTATGCATCGTTTTCTTGGCTTGATATGTGCATGAATTTTTGACTTGTATGTACATACAATTTACAACACACGTCTTTTTGCTTGAATGTACACATGTCAAAACTTATACTTGAATACTAAGAAATACTATTTACTTATAGCATTAGTCTAAATTTTTTACATTAGAATACTACAAAAAGTAGATTTTGTCATATTTAATTCTATAACATTATAGAATTTACTATAATTTGATTTGTCTCATTGTTTTTATGTATATTAAATATAACCATAAGGTGAATGTTTTTTAAGTTATACTTAAATACTACTATCTTAGAAGAAATAATAGTTATTTATAAAAGTTGGTCTAATATTATCACTTTAGAATACTAAAATTTGTAAATTGTACCGTATTTCATTTTATAACAAAAGAAAATGTAAACTAAATATGATAATGTATAACCATTTTTTTAATTCATTAAAAATATTTTTCCATATTCCATTGGGAATCATTATTTTACATGTAAGTTAGACTATATTCACTCTTTATCATAAACTATTTTTTAATTCTATAAAATATTAATCCATCTTTAACTAAACATTACCATTTATTAATAAAAATATTAACTTTACATGTTTTTTTTTCGGGTAGAATGTTCGCACCCGAATTTTCTGGTGACACACCTGTTTTTGGGCGCATCTTGGTTGCGCCCAAAAACAGGATTTTTGTTTAAAAAAAAAAACAATTCCTTGGGCGCACCCTGGGTGCGCCCAAGTGAAAGAACCGGGTTTTAAAAAAAATCCGGTTCATGGCCAATTTTGTTTTTTTTTTATAAAAAAAATCTGGTTCACCTTGGGCGCATCCACGTTGCGCCCAGAAGGGATTTTTTTTTTAAAAGAAAATAAAATAAAAAATGGGCGCAACGTGGATGCGCCCAAGGGGTTTCTATTATTTTTTAGAGTTTGTGATTTAGGATTTTTGGACGCAACCAGGTTACGCCCAAGAGGTTTTTAGTGTGTTTTAGGGTTTGGGATTTTCGTCCATTCGAGTACAAACCCCTAAACCCCACACACCCTTTGGGCGCAACTAGATTGCGTCCAGAATTATGGGCGCAACTAGGTTGCGCCCAAGGGGTTTGTAGCATTTTTTAGGGTTTAGGGTTAGGTCTTGGGGTTTAGGGTTAGGTCTTGGTGTTTGGGGTTTATGGTTATATTATATAGTTATATACTATGCTTATATCATATAGTTATATACAATAATTATATCTTATACTTATATGACTTATATCCAATTTGGTTATATCATATCGTTATATTCTATAGTTATATACAATGATTATATGTTATAGTTATATCCAATTTGGTTATATCATATCGTTATATTCTATAGTTATATAAAATGATTATATGTTATAGTTATATCCAATTTGGTTATATCATATCGTTATATCCTATAGTTATATACCATGATTATATGTTATCGTTATATCCAATTTGGTTATATTATATCGTTATATTCTATAGTTATATAAAATGATTATATGTTATAGTTATATCCAATTTGGTTATATCATATCGTTATATCCTATAGTTATATACCATGATTATATGTTATCGTTATATCCAATTTGGTTATATCATATCGTTATATCCAATTTGGTTATATCATATCGTTATATCCTATAGTTATATATTATGATTATATCATTGGAAAATCACATATAACTATGGTTATATCCAATTTGGTTATGTCTTATGGTCATATACTACGGTTATATTCTATAGTTATATACTATGATTATATCTTATACTTATATGACTTATATCCAATTTGGTTATATCATATCGTTATATTCTATAGTTATATACCATGATTATATGTTATAGTTATATCCAATTTGGTTATATCATATCGTTATATCCTATAGTTATATACCATGATTATATGTTATAGATATATTATGGTTATATCATATAGATATACTATGGTTATATCATATAGTTCTATATAATGAATATATCTTATAGTTATATGTCTTATATCAAATTTGGTTATATCATATCGTTATATTATATAGTTATATATTATGATTATATCTTATGGTTATATTATATAGTTATATATTATGGTTATATCCTATATTATATTCTAAAGTTATATACTATGGTTATATCTTATAATTATATACTATGATTATATCTTATAGTTATATAGTATGCTTAATCATATATTATATCATATAGTTATATACTATGGTTATATCATATACTTATATAATATGACTATATCTTATAGTTATATGTGATTTGGTTATATCCTTATAGCTATATCCAATTTGGCTATATCCTTATGATTATATTATATAGTAATAACAAAATTGGATATAACTATATGATATAACTATAAGATATAATCATAGCATATAACTATATGATATAACCATAATATATAAATATAGAATATAATCATGAGATATAACCAAATTGTATATAACTATAAGATATAATCATAGTATATAACTATATGATATAACCATAGATATAACTATAAGATATAATCATAGTATATAACCATAGTAATAACCAAATTGGATATAACTACAAGACATTCAAATTGGATATAAACAAATTTGGGCGCAACCACGATGCGCCCAGTTTTTTTTTTCCAAGGTTGCGCCCAAGATCAACCGGTTCAGACCCAAACCGGTTCAATAATCTTTAAAAAATTATTTTTCAAAATAAAAATAATCCACCCAGACCTTGGACGCACCCTGGTTGCGCCCAAGGAATTGTTTTTTTTTTTTAAAAAAAAAAACCCCCAATTTGAACGCATCCCGAATGCGCCCAAACTGGGATGCGCCGCAATTTCTTGCGGGTGCAAACAATAATCCCCTTTTTTTTTGTCGCTAAGAGGGTAGAGCCCGTGGAAGTTGTATTAAAATTAAGGCATGCCCAATCAGGTGGAAAAGTTAGCTGCTAGGAGCTCTAATACATCAGGTGGAGGGGTGGTTATGAACAATCAGACCCAAATTATGACTAAAAGAAAGATAAAATATTAACTTTACATGTTAAATCTACTATAAAACTATTGAACGCAAATATCGACTGAGCCACATGACGCTCTTAGAATGAGCCTGAATTTTACGTTGCCACGTGACGTCACGGTATTAAATTGGACACGTGACGGCATGTGCTTTTCTTAGATTTATTTATTTAAAAATAAAATAAAAAATATAGTAATAGAATCCAACACTTGCCATACTAATATTATTTACAATAAAATCTTTCCAAAATATACAACAAAATATTCTGTAATATTTGTATTATAAAATATACTCTTACCTTATATATGAAGATCACGATCTTTTTTTCACGATCTTTTTTTCCTTCTTATCTGTCAATATTGCCTATCCAACATAATACGATTAAGTACATTCTCTTACCATATCTAAGATAATTTAATATCTTTACTCTTACTCTATTAATATCATATATATGATATATGATCCTTTTTAGTCTAATATGTCATTAAATATTTAAATATCCTACCTAAAATAGCAGAATTAAGAATTGATTGCGGTCGGGATATTCATCCAGTGAATTTTGAATATGTATGTGCGTTCTAGCTAGCTTACCAATAGAGATCCATAGAAAAAAAAAATGTTGCACGGAGTGTAATCTACTATATATCTACTAATCCAAAACCTTATGTGTCGCCACCACGTTTGATTTGTCTACATGTCATCACTCATCTAACCATCATCCACTACATCATCCAACTATTAAGAAAAAAAAAGGATTATCAACTAAAAGAGCTGCAAAATGTTTCGAAAAAATACGAAAAAACTAAAAATTATTTTCCATGTATAGAATAAGATAAGTTTTGATTATAGTAAGTAATCACAACCAATAAGATAGGTTTTTATTAGAGAATCTCAATTTATATGCATAAGGAGTTTTTAACCCTTTATTTTCCTAAGTAATCTTGAATAGATAGAAAAGTCTATTTTTCATATATCTTATTTGATGGTGTAAGTAAATATATATCAACTAATCTTGCTATATCATCTTAAAACACTTATGGTTTTTACAAATCTTCTCTATAATTTTTCTACATATTGAAGCTATACAATATTTTTACGATCAAGTTCACAAATTGCTTAAAATCGTAGATTTCTATCAAGAATATATAAAATATTATTGAAAAGATTCTCTCGAAGTCGATTAAGATAAATCCAGTGTTTATGTTGTAGTAGTTTACTTACCAATTTCCATAACTAATGTATTTTGTAGAGTCTATTGAAAGTCATTTAAATCCAATTTATACGAACTAAAGAGCATATAGTATGTTGTATGTATCAAGTGCATTGTTTATATATGTATTATATTATATTATGATATATATATGTTCTTTTCTAATGTACTTTTATCTTCAAACGACAACTCTATAAAATAAATAACCCATTTTAACATAATTGTAAACCAAATTTCATATGGGCCTAATCTTCACAACGTATTTGTTAAATATAATTTATCATTATTATTATTATTTTTTTAAAAACATATTGGTCGTAGTTAATATAGTTTGATCATCTTCACAAGTTATGGTTTTGTTAACTTTACAACTTAAGTTCAGGTACAAAACTATCTGAATTGATTTGTGATGCCAACTTATTATCTGGGATGAGCTCCGATGACGAATAGATTCTATTTTGAAGCATTAGACATGACTTTAAAAGATATTCTATGGGCTACAAATCCCCTTAGTTCAGTACAACCTTTTGGAGGGAAAGCCGTAGTATTTGGTGGAGACTTTAGGCAAATCCTACCCATTATCACAAAAGAAAGCAAGCAATATATTATTTTTGCCACCATTAATTCCTCTTATTTGTGGGAGCATTGCAAAATTCTTAATTTGACAAGAAACATGAGGATTCAACAAGGTACATCTGATTATGATATCCAAGAAGCAAATGAATTTTCTGAAGGGGTATTAAGCATCAGAGATGGTACTGTAGGTAGGGGTGAGCAAACGGATATATCCGATCCGGTCTGGTCCGATATGTCGGATATCCGGTAAAAAAAATTCACAAAACTCCTATCCGTATCCGGTCCGTTTCGGACCGGATATCCGGTAAATATTATCCGGATCGGATCGGATATTCGACTCGGATATCCAAATTATCCGATTACTAGAAAACCTATTAAAAATTAAATCAAAATATTACATTTTTTTATTTAATCAAAACTAACAATCCACAAAGTGCAAACTAAATGTCAAATATCAACACCATTTGCAAGTCCCTATAACTTTTTCAAACAACTTGTCAATCTTTTCAAAGTGAGAACCATAAACGTATATATTAAATAACAAGAGAAATTGACAAGTATATATAAAGTTATAACTTTAACTTATATAATCAAAATCTAATTTAATGATGAACATTTAATCTTGACAAAATAACATATTTACTCTGTTTAGTGAGGCGATAATAAGTACATGATTTAGGTTTTTAATTTTATAAGAATAATAAGCAAGGTTGTTTTTTTATTAAAAGGAATAAAATAAGGAATATTAAGTGGGTATAATTACTTAACAATGTACAAACACCATTCTGAGATCATCTAAACCGATTAAACATTGTATATTAGTTATAAAAACATATATATTACATATTTTTAAATTGTACCGGATATTCTCGGATATCCGGTAAGCAAAATATCCCGATCCGTATCCGGTCCAAGTATCCGGAAAAATCAACCGGATCGGATTCGGATAAAAATTAAACGGATGTTTTCGGATACAGACTTTTAGGATTCAGATTGGCGGATTATCGGATCGGGCTGGCCGGATCAGATATTTTTGCTCACCCCTAACTATAGGCGATGACAAGATGGAGAAGCACAAATACAAATTCCTGATGAACTATTGGTGAAGGATTATGACTTAGATCTGATTCCAGCAATTATTAAGTTTGTTTATCCCTCTCTTTGGACAATCAATTGTTTCCAAAATACTTTAAAGAACGAGCAATTCTTGCACCACCACATGAAGAGGTAGATAGAGTTAATAACTATATATTGTTTTTGTTATCAGGTAATGAAAAAGTCTATCTCAGTTCGGATAGCCTTTGCAAGACAGGTTTTATTGCAGACAATGATGCAAGTATTTATACTTCTGACTACTTGAAAAGTATTAGATGTTTTGGTGTCCCAAATCATGTATTGAAAACTAAGGTTAAGGTCCCTATTATGCTGCTTTGAAATATTGACCATTCTTCAAGTTTATGCAATGGGACAAGATTGGTAACCATGCAGCTCGACAGTCATGTCATACAAGGAAGAACTATTTTAACAACAATATTAGACATATAGTTTTGAATCCTCGCATGCTCATGTCACCGTCAAACACTTCATACCCGTTCAAGTTTCAACGAAGACAATTTCTCTTGAGTGTCTGTTTTGCTATGACGATAAACAATAGCCATGGCCAATCTCTTACAAATGTCGATTTGTATCTTCCACGCCCTGTTTTTGCTCATGGTCAGTTTTATGTTGCATCACTCATGATTAGTTTTGTGTTGCATCATCAAGAGTTACTAACAAAAGAGGTTTGAAGATTTTGATATGGGACAAAAACAAAAAAAGATCTAATACTACTACTACCAATGTAGTATACAACGAAGTTTTTTATAATTTATAACAATTTTTAATATCTTACGAGATTTTATGTTTAGGGTTTCATTTTCATGTATTAGATAAATATTTTGATTATGCTTTATCGTTTTAGTAGTATAGATGTTAGGGATATGACTATCCACGTTTCAAAACTACTTAACCAATTTTACTATTAATAAAGTTATGGAGAGTTTCGTCTCTCTTTTAATAATATATTTTATTAATCTTTTCAATATTTTGTATTCAATTAGTCCTTTTTTACATTAGCATTCATCTACTTTTATAATAGTCATTACCTACATATTTCTATATCAATTAAATATATAATTTTTATATACTATTTTTTTTTAAATATAAAAAAGAATAAACAGATTCCGTGTACGACACGAGTACTATACTAGTACTAATAAAAATATTAACTTTACATGTAGGATAAATAGAGCAGATTCACTTTTGACCGCAACGTCCGATGTCTGTCTAATCATGAAGATAAAATCACTAAACTGCTTTTCTAATACATTTAAGTATATGTACATATTATGCTGACTGCGGACTTCGGACTTAATAATACATACACCTGGTATAAAATAGATTTTTTTAAAATTCAACTATAATCAATCAATTTATTGAGTAAATGTTAAGTATCACTCATTAAGCATTATATATGAGCATTACCCATGCAAACTTTGAGCACCAATGAATGCCAGGTTAACCAAAATTTAATAAAATTTTAAGTGAGTCATTAGTCATGACTGGTTTTAACCAAAAACCCGATATGCGAAATCATTCTTATAGATTTTTTTAAAATCATACTTATCAATTAATTGCATTCATTGTCTAAGACCATACAAACCCAAGTGGTAACTAGGTAAGCACGTATTCACGTTTACTAATATGCGCGCCAATCAGGTTTGTGTGTATGAGTCAGACTCCGTGTGCCCACCATTCTTAAAACTATTCGTGAAATGCAATCGTCATATATTCACCAAAGCAACATTTATTGTCTCTCAATCAACATATAATCTTACTTATACATGTTTCAGATTTCTTAACTATTAACTCTGCAAAGTGACACGACACAAGACTAATATTTTTACTTTCTTACATATGATGATATGATCGAACGATGAATGTTTAAAGACTCGTATTTTCTCTCTTCTTCATGTTTTTGTTACAAAAAATGGATATTTTGAGAGTCACTTTTTTTGAACTTGACCGTCATTATTTGTTTGTCGGAACTTGACCATTATTTATACTACATATAAATCTTAAGTTTCTATTAATTAAGCTGTCTTTCTTTTTTTATTCTGTGAGTTCGTCGTGTACAATCTAGTGGCTTATTAATCTTATATTAAAGGATTATAATAAATGATACAATGTATCATCTCGTATCATATATCAGCTCATCTAATCCTCCCGGATTAATGTAAAGGGCCTTAAGTATATTATAAACCATGAATCAGGATAATAATGAATAATTTAGTGTGCTTTTGGTATGGATTTGGGTATGGAATGAGGAATCGGATTAAGGTTGTATATATATTAAATTTGATGTTATAACTGTGGAATGAAATTAGGGTTTCTAAAGATTAACCCTTCACCTCCCTTTCCCAATTAAAAAAAAAATCAAATTGGAGGTTCATATCGCACTCTCCATCTCATGTGTTGCCACAACAATTTAGCTCCCTATTTGTTCGGATTTTCCATCTCATTGCTTTGAATTTCTACTTTGCACTTCAAAGCACTACTACTTCTTCTTCTTCTATAGCAAAGCCGCCACTAAATCCAAGCTTCTCGCACAGCAAAGTCGCCACAACTGCAGGCTTTTTGGTGCATCAAAGTCCTCCTTTTTGCGACCCGCCGAGCTGCACGCCAACAATGTAATGGTGGTTGTGGACAAATAAGGGGACTGTTGTTAAAATTGTGATTCAAACAGAACTCAGAATTCTGTTATTTTAGCAGCTGTTAAGCAGTTATGTTTAAGGCATTTTAATTAATTATTTTAGTTAGTTATTTAGCCTACTAAGTTAGTGGTTAGTCAGTCGTGATTAGTGAGAGTAATTAGGGAGTTTGTTAAGCCTAAGAGTCTATTTAATCTGTGAGTTAGCGATCCATGAATGTAACTGAGATGTGCAGTTCAGTAAAGAAAAGTTCAGCAAACTGTTCTAAAAAACTCTTGTTCTCTATTGTGTTTCTTCCTCAAATTCTGAGTGTTTCTATCAATCTTTTCCAACAAATTGGTATCAGAGCTATACTAGGTTCCGATCCTATGAGAGTGAGTGAGAGAATTGAGAGTAGACACAAGGGAAACAAGGGATCAAGAGTGAGTTGTTCATGATGCAGAACAACAATGGTGCAGGGTCTGGATTCTCACAATTGCCCATTTTTAATGGTGTGAAATACCAGTTTTGGAGCCTCAAAATGAAGACTCTATTCAAGTCTCAAGAGCTGTGGAGTTATGTGGAGGAAGGCTTCGAGGATGATGATCCAGAAAACCCAGATCTCCAACTAAGAGAGAAGAGGAAGAAAGATGCCAAGGCCTTGTTCATGATTCAACAAGCCTTGGATGATGAGATCTTTCCTCGGATTGCTTCTGCTACCACATCAAAAGAAGCATGGGATATTCTGAAGCAAGAATATCTAGGAGACAAGAAGGTGATGACAGTCCGACTGCAATCATTAAGGAGAGAGTTTGAAACTGCTCTCATGAAGGACAAGGAGTCTGTCCAAGACTACTTGTCAAGAGTTTCTGGTGTGGTACAACAGATGAAGTCATATGAAGAGAAGATGTCCAATCAACATGTAGTTGGGAAGGTCCTGAGGAGTCTTACAAGCAAGTATGACCATGTTGTAGCTGCCATTGAGGAGTCAAAGGACATGGAGGAGTACACCTTTGAAGAGATGATGTGATCACTGCAGGCCCATGAAGAAAGGTTGAATAGATCAACTGAGAACAAGGAGGAAAATGCCTTTCAAGTGAAGGAAGAGACTCTCTACAAAGGGAAGTCAAAGGATGATGACTCCAATGAGCAAAGGAGTCAGTCCAGTGCAAGTATTGCAAGAAACTTGGTCACAAAGAAGATAATTGTTGGCATAAAGGAAAGCCACAATGTTTCAAGTGCAAGAGATTTGGTCATGTACAAAGAAATTGCAGGTTTGACAATGAAAATGAGCCAAGCATGGCACAAGTAACAAGAGAGGAAACTCTCTTTTGAAGAAGATGAGAAGTGCATCAAAGACAAGAAAAGATGAGAAGTGCATCAAGATTGAAGATGGATGAGAAGTGCATCAGGATCAAAGAATGAAGATAAGTTTGAATCAAGGGAGGGTGTTAAAATTGTGATTCAAACAGAACCCAGAATTCTGTTATTTTAGCAGCTGTTAAGCAGCTATGTTTAAGGCATTTTAATTAATTGTTTTAGTTAGTTATTTAGCCTACTAAGTTAGTGGTTAGTCAGTCGTGATTAGTGGGAGTAATTAGGGAGTTTGTTAAGCCTAAGAGTCTATTTAATCTGTGAGTTAGCGATCCATGAATGTAACTGAGATGTGCAGTTCAGTAAAGAAAAGTTCAGCAAACTGTTCTAAAAAACTCTTGTTCTCTGTTGTGTTTCTTCCTCAAATTCTGAGTGTTTCTATCAATCTTTTCCAACAACTGTTAGTATGGTGACAATTCAAGAATGGAGGGGAGAAGAGCCAACGGATTAATGTTGGGCAGTAAAGAAGATAGCAACCTTCTTTATTTACTAGAAGAGAGAAAGGGAGCTGTTAGAAAGGAGTTGGAATGGGATGAGATGAGAAATCTGACCAAATGAAGAGGTATCAAACTCTCATATCTGATGTGTTTGAGAAATGAGTTTGAAACCCAATGTTATCACAACCAAATGCAAAGTATTAGGTTTTCATTCCTCAAACCTATGCTTGATTCCCCAACCCCGATAACAAAACGCCCCTTAATTGGCCACTTGGTTACACATTGATGTTGCCATTTTTGTAAATCTATACTTATATAAAAGTTTAGCCCCCCCTATGAATAGTGCCCTTCCCATGTGCAATTCACGTGCTTTTGTTTTGGTGTAGGTTGGCTTTGTTAGGGTTTCCTCTGCCGCCTCCTTCTCCATCCGTTTCCTTCCTCTCTACTTCTCCAGTCCGTCACCTTCTCCATCTCTTCGCATTGGTGCTTTTGGAGGGCTTTGTTAGGGTTTCCTGTGTCGCCTCCTTCTCCATCTGTTTCCTTCCTCTCTGCTTTTCCAGTCCGTATCCTTCTCCGTCTCTTCGCGTTGGCGCTTTCGGAGATCAAGAGTGGAAACAATAAGCAGAATCCAGCGATTCCTCCTCTCTGTCGTGTCCTTCTTCGTCTCTTTCCTTCCTCTCTGCTTCTCCAGTCCGCCTCCTTCTCCATCTCTTCCCATTGGCGCTTTTCCAGGTAGCAAAGAGCCGACATCGAGGTGCCAAACTCGACAATAATCGTCTTTTTGGTATCTCTCTCTCCGTGCTCAGGTAGGTAACTGTAAACTCATTTGTTTTTGCTTTTCGCATTTTTGTGCTTTTAATTTATGGCAATGAAATTAGGGTTTTGCTGTGGTTTGAGTAGCTACTTTGGGTCGGCTAATGGACTTTGTCATCGTTTGACTATTCGCTGAACCCTTTCGTGGCCAGACACCATCTCTCTACTCTAAACGTTAGTCTCTCTACTCTGCTTTCTTTGATCTCTACAATTGGTGTAATCTCTTGATGCTTGCATATATTTGGTTGATTAGGGATTCATATTGCATTGCTGTAACGCGTTATTCTATATGTTTAATGTTCTATTTTCCAAATGGATAGATGACGAAGAAGAGTTTGAAGTGGCTGGATACCCCTACGCTTCCCAATATTGAGGCTTGTAGAAATGCCCGGATGGATGCCCTACTCTTCCCAAAAGATGCACCATACCAGATGATGACTGATGAATTGATGCTGGATGGGAACCCAACGTTAAACATAGCCTTATTCGTGAGGACATGGATCTATACTTATATAAAAGTCTAGCCCTGATATGAGCAGTGCCCTTCCCATGTGTAATTCACGTTCTTTTGTTTTGGTGTGGGTTGGCTTTGTTAGGGTGTAACACCCCCGATTTATACTGGTAGTGTCACACGCCAGTGACCTCAGACATTACCGTCCAAAGCCACCCTAGGCTTTAATCGGAACAATTAAACTTAAATGCGTACATATTTTAAATGAAAGATTAAACAGCGGAAGACACTTGTGTATGAAACTCAACCCTTTTATTAAAAAATCCCTCATCAAACGAGAGTAACGTTTTTACAACAGAGTAAAATTTCAGCGGAAGACTTATAAATTACACAGCGGAAGACTTTTAAGAATCAACCTATAACATAGCTAGGTTATAAAGACATATTAAAGTAATACTTAACAACTTAAAACACTGGCACTTAAATCTTCGTCTGCAAGCCTCTTCTTCTTCAACTGGTTACCTTGACTTCGGGAACCAACCACTGATGTGCCGTATAGGATGGATGACACCAGCCAACCATGCAAGGAATAAGACCCGGTTGGTTAGTCTAATGAAAGACTATGCAAGGGTGAAAACAAAATGGTTCTAGTGATCGCAACCGTTTACTATCACTGTCCCTCGAATAATAACCGAAAGAACGATATATAACCCGGAACTTTCACGGAATGATTTAGTATTTAGATATGCACTGAAGAGAAGACTCCAAGGAATTGAGTCTTAAGAAAAAGTATGACAATTGTTTGGGAACATTATAGTTTCATACAAGCGTTTAAAAACGACTTGATCATTTGGGTCCATGACCAACCTCACCGCACAATGCGAATTCAGATTGGAAAGAGAACTTACTCTAACCGAAGTCCAGGCGAGTTTCCAAGTTGTACTTCTCGCCCGAGGGTTCATTAATTATGTGCCTACCCGCACTTATCTTATCTTAATTTCAAAACGTATATTCACATTAAAGCTTTTAATATGATCTCGAGTAACTACGAAAGTTTACGATATCGAGTAACTACGAAAGTTTACGGTCTCGAGTGACTACGAAAGTTTATGGTCTCGAGTAACTACGAAAGTTTATGATCTCGAGTGACTATGAAAGTTTATGATCTCGAGTGACTACGAAAGTTTACGATCTGGAAAGCATTTAGAGACTGGGTCCGCTAATACTCAGTTATAAAGAAACGACTAATTCTCATAAGGAATTATCGTTCCTACGAATACTCGTGCTAATCTAGCATTAAAGTTCACATTTAAATCCACAACAAAACCATTACGGTCATTAACAAGTATAATAGCGTTGTTTTTAGCAATATATACAACCTACTATAATATCATATTTTAATCACGTTATTTATAAAATCTGTTCCCAAACGAAAACAACAGATCCCTCCGATTTAATTAACAACTAAAAGCAATTGATAATTAATGGAACGTGGAATGATTAAGCAAGAGTGAACCGCCACTTGTCTTAGTCTAGACGAATGATTGAGCGACGACGGGTTTCGGGGTCCGAAACGGAAACGAAAATCGGATTACAGATTCCTACGACAATGACCCATAATGAAACCCTAGGTTAGATTCGACAATAAAATAAACTAATCTAAGGAAAATGAACGAAATCGAAAGAACAAAAGTCCCACCCGAGACCGGATCGTCCAAGGCCACGATCGCGATTGCCCAGGCAATCCGCGGTCGCGGGCGTCGAGGACAGCGTCCGCGATCGACAGGGCAGTGTTTGCGAGCAACAGGACGACGCCCGCGATCGTGGTGTTCATGTCCGCGGTCGCGGACATGAACACGATGACCACAAATCGAAAGGAAACTCACCGGCGACGTCTCCTTGTGGCTCGATTCGAGGGGGCTCCGCTTCCGGCCTTCTTTGCGCCCCTACTACAACACACCAAGGCCACCACGAGAGCTCCGGCGACGCTTCGAGGAATTCCGGCGAGGGTCGAACTCCGACGACAATCGAACGAGAGAGAGAGGTGGGAGAGATATGGTTTTGGTGCCTCTAAACCCTCTAGAATCACCTCTATATATAGCCAAGGAGGAAGCCCAGCCCCGACAAGATCAACGATGGAGCAGGAGATCAACGGCGGGGTGGAAATCGAAGGAGAGCTGGCGTGTTGGAGTTTTCTGCGATCGCGGAACCTGCACCGCGGTCGCGGAAAAATTCAAATGTCCCGCCTCGCTGTGCACGATTATTCCGCGGTCGCGGTGGCTCTTCCGCGGTCGAGGGATTCCCTTTTTCGCGCCTAATTACCCGGGGAAAGGTTGGGCATGGGTTTAAACCCCGGATAAATAAATATTTGTACCCAAACAAATATTCTAAGCTTCCAGAATACATCGAATGTATTTTCCAAGGCTCAGGGATATTTTTTTACAGAGGTCATATACGTTACAGAAACTAGCATTGCTAAACTAATGGAAATTTACCCAAATACCCTTAATAAAAATGAGGGGTATTACATCACTACCCCCTTAAAAGAAGTTTCGACCCCGAAACTAGCATTGCTAAACTAATGGGACCTGTTTCACCATAATCTCACTACCTGATCTTAACTTCCTTAATCATTGCATCAAGTACTTGCTCCTGGAAAACGATCTGTTTCCTCAACCATACCACTATCTTGCATAGCCTACTTCCACGTATTATTCTTGTACTAACTCGTGACCATCCTCAAGGTCATAATTATGTTAGGATAATTGTCTCCTAAAATCATCGCACTAGTCTCGCTATACCTTAAGCATGAGATTATACATATTTCTCTTTCACCATTCTCTAAACTTCTCCTAAAGTATGTACCTTATCTTTCTTAAGTCGATATCCTTGAATAAATTTGGTTTCCGAAACCTGTACCACCAAAAATCGAACTATTTACTCGATCATGATTCCCTTTACAACATACTGCCTACATTCCTCACTCTTGCTAGAACAGATGTGATCATTCACAAGATTACCATTGTCTCGCTCAGAGTATCCATTACAATCTCCAATATAACCTCATTGTTATGACCTATTCTTCCTAAAGACCTTGATGTCCTTAATTAGAAGAATACAACATTTTTCCACTAACTTCCTTCGATGATTAGATCCTCAAAGTACATACATAGAATTCCACTATACCTCAACTTAGTACCTCTCTTGTCATATAAACCTTACTCCTTACATACACGGTTCACCTATTACATTGGTTACCTTATTCACATTTGTCCCTTGTGCCATATCTTTAACTCAAAATCCTCACTCCTGTGATCCCACAATTACTCACACCACAACCTATGTCCGATTACCTCAACATGATTAACTAATCCTCTCCATAGGATTATACTCTCGTCTTACCCAAACGTGTCATACAATCACCTTAATAAACGTGGGTCACCTTTTCCTCAAGTCCACTTGATATCATCTACATACTTACTTTATGCCACACTATTGACCTTCAAAACCGTAACAACTTTTACCGGTCGAGTTTGCTATTCACCCAAAAATCCTTAGGCAATCAGTTATCCTCATGCGATTTATTATCCCAAATCGAGCACCCTTTTGCTTTACGGATATTTACCATTTATCCAAGATTAACTTAACGTATTCCTTATTCAATATCTAACTTAAACCTTTAAGGTTCCTCAACTCTATTTACCCAAAAATACCATATTGATGAACGATGCCTTGCCATCAAAATCACTCACTTACAACTTCCATAACCAAAATCCCTTGAGATATTACTCCTATTTCCTTAAGGTATTATCCTGATAAATGATTCATTACCAACCGTATCAGTCACTGCTATCAGAATCCTTTAATAGCTTTATACGATTAACGCTTGCTACCTTACTCCTTAGGCGCACATAGACAATTCTCTCCACTAAATCCTTTAATTTATCGGAATCATCAACATAATCTATCCTTAAACTGTAATATTTCCATTTAAGTGGCCTCCTACGAACACAGTAACTTCACAACTTAGTCTTCTTCAAAGAATTGCACCATAAGCCTTCTAACTGACAAACTCACATAAAATCCAAATATCAAACCTTGCAACCTTACAAGTATCATAACTCCTTATTCCATGATCGTACAACCTACCAATTTCAATCATTTGGTCCACTTAGATTTGGCTCAGCCGCCCTTTTCCTGACTCACATCCCAAAGGTTTGTTTAACTTACTCAAATAACTTATCTCTAACTTAAGATCCTTATACTCCTCACACAATCTACTATCCCAATTAAAGCAACCCATTTTGCATTGCGGATACTTACTATCTCTCCAAGACTTAATCACATCACTTCCTGATGGGCCTCAAAACGAAACTTCGAATAGGTCTTCCAAAATAATACCTATGACTTTGTACATTCGGCTTTTCAAAAAGCTTTAACCATAGGTCCTACACTGGTCGTACCCACTTATAAATCTCATAACCATAACTCTGGACTCTAAAGTCTTACCCAAGGTTGTAATAGAGGTGACGAGTTCCCTATGAACTATCCCTCTTATACATCATTCCCTTCTCAACAATCTATCCACATCAATGCCTACAGCATGACCTCATAACTAGGCATTCTGGACTTCGCCTAGTCCATCCCTACATACTTTTACCAGAGCAAATGTTCAGGGTACACGTATGAGATTTAGTTCTTAAATCTCATAGAGCATTAACCACACACATTTGTTCCTACATCCTAAGAAATTTTGAAAAACTCAGCTTACGAGATAACGCTCGTCCGCTCAACGAAGGGAGTAATTAATGTCATACTGTTGTGACATTACTCCAAGAACAAAGACAGATTCCGAAGAATGGATCTAGGAATAAGTAACACTCGAAGCTTGCAGAAGTTTGAAAACCACTTATTAATAAACCTTATACTTTCAAACTTTATACCTTTAAACTTTATATATTAACTTTAATAAAATAATTATTTAAGAAAAATTAATTCCGCAAACTAGTGATATGATTTTCGCAAAACTCTTACTAAGACAAAAATCACACTTTTAAAGTTACAATCATACACTACTGTTTGGTTGTTTATACACACCATTTAAAACCAACTATAAATAACTTTTGAAGTCCAAATAGTTAAATCATTATTTTAAATTAAATTTCAAGAGGTAATTAAACTTTTAAAGTTAAAAATTTTAGATTCTAAAAACTCCTTCTTAAAGGAAAACAGGTTGGAAATAAAAAAAAAATTGAAAATTCTCAAACCTAACAATAGGCCAAGAATTTTAAAAATCATTGCTCTGATACCATAATTGTAACACCCCCGATTATACCGATAGTGTCACACGCCAGTGACCTCAGACATTACCATCCAAAGCCACCCTAGGCTTTAATCGGAACAATTAAACTTAGATGCGTACATATTTTAAATCAAAGATTAAACAGCGGAAGACACTTGTGTATGAAACTCATCCCTTTTATTAAAAAATCCCTCATCAAACGAGAGTAACGTTTTTACAACATAGTAAAATTTCAGCGGAAGACTTATAAATTACACAGCGGAAGACTTTTAAGAATCAACCTATAACATAACTAGGTTATAAATACATATTAAAGTAATACTTAACAACTTAAAACACTGACACTTAAATCTTCGTCGGCAAGCCTCTTCTTCTTCTTCTTCAACTGGTTACTTTGACTTCGGGAACCAACCACTGATGTGCCGTATAGGACGGATGACACCAGCCAACCATGCAAGGAATAAAACCCGGTTGGTTAGTCTAATGAAATACTATACAAGGGTGAAAACAGAATGGTTCTAGTGATCGCAACCGTTTACTATCATTATCCCTCGAATAATAACCGAAGGAACGATATATAACCCGGAACTTTCACGGAATGATTTAGTATTTAGATATGCACTGAAGAGAAGACTCCAAGGAATTGAGTCTTAAGGAAAAAGTATGACAATTGTTTGGGAACGTTATAGTTTCATACAAGCGTTTAAAAACGACTTGATCATTTGGGTCCACGACCAACCTCACCGCACAATGCGAATTCAGATTGGAAAGAGAACTTACTCTAACCGAAGTCCAGGCGAGTTTCCAAGTTGTACTTCTCGCCCGAGGGTTCATTAGTTACGTGCCTACCCGCACTTATCTTATCTTAATTTCAAAACGTATATTCACATTAAAGCTTTTAATATGATCTCGAGTAACTACGAAAGTTTACGATATAAAGTAACTACGAAAGTTTACGGTCTCGAGTGACTACGAAAGTTTATGGTCTCGAGTAACTATGAAAGTTTATGATCTCGAGTGACTATGAAAGTTTGTGATCTCGAGTGACTACGAAAGTTTACAATCTGGAAAGCATTTAGAGACTGGGTCCGCTAATACTGAGTTATAAAGAAATGACTAATCCTCATAAGGAATTATCGTTCCTACGAATACTCGTGCTAATCTAGCATTAAAGTTCATATTTAAATCCACAACAAAACCATTACGGTCATTAACAATTATAATAGCGTTGTTTCTAGCAATATATACAACCTACTATAATATCATATTTTAATCACGTTATTTATAAAATCTGTTCGCAAACGAAAACAACAGTTCACTCCGATTTAATTAACAAACAAAAGCAATTGATAATTAATGGAACATGGAATGATTAAGCAAGAGCGAACCGCCACTTGCCTTAGTCTAGACGAATGATTGAGCGACGACGGGTTTCGGGGTCCGGAACGGAAACGAAAATCGGATTACAGATTCCTACGACAATTACCCATAACGAAACCCTAGGTTAGATTCGACAATAAAATAAAGGAATCTAAGGAAAATGAACGAAATCGAAAGAACGAAAGTCCCGCCCGAGACCGGATCGTCCAAGGCCACGATCGCGATTGCCCAGGCAATCCGCGGTCGCGGGCGTCGAGGATAGCGTCCGCGATCGACAGGGCAGTGTCCGCGAGCAACAGGACGACGCCCGCGATCGCGGTGTTCATGTCCGCGGTCGCGGACATGAACACGACGACCACCGATTGAAAGGAAACTCACCGGCGACATCTCCTTGTGGCTCGATTCGAGGGGGCTTCGCTTACGGCCTTCTTTGTGCCCCCACTGCAACACACCAAGGCCACCACGAGAGCTTCGACGACGCTTCGAGGAATTCCGACGAGGCTCAAACTCCGGCGACAATCGAACGATAATGGAGAGGTGGGAGAGATCTGGTTTTGGTGCCCCTAAACCCTCTAGAATCACCTCTATATATAGCCAAGGAGGAAGCCCAACCCTGACAAGATCAACGATGGAGCAGGAGATCAACGGCGGGGTGGAAATCGAAGGAGAGTTGGCGTGTTGGAGTTTTCCGCGATCGCGAAACATGCACCGCGGTCGCGGAAAAATTCAAATGTCCCGCCTTGCTGTGCACGATTATTCCGCGGTCGCGGTGGCCCTGCCGCGGTCGCGGGATTCCCTTTTTCGCGCCTAATTACCCGGGGAAAGGTTAGGCATGGGTTTAAACCCCGGATAAATAAATATTTATACCCAAACAAATATTCTAAGCTTCCAGAATACATCGAATGTATTTTCCAAGGCTCAGGGAATTTTTTTTTACAGAGGTCATATACGTTACAGAAATTCCGAATTTTGCCAAACGCGTCTTGCTTTCCCAACGAGAGTTGGAAATTTACCCAAATACCCTTACTAAAAATGAGGGGTATTACATAGGGTTTCCTCTGCCGCCTCATTCTCCATTTGTTTCTTTCATCTTTGCTTCTCCAGTCCGTCTCGCTATGTTAGGGTTTTCTCTACCGCCTTCTTCTCCATTTGTTTCCTTCCTCTCTGCTTCTCTAGTCCGTCTCCTTCCCCATCTCTTCGCATTGGTGCTTTCGGAGGGCTTTGTTAGGGTTTCCTCTGTCGCCTTCTTCTCCATCTGTTTCCTTCCTCTCTGCTTCTCCAGTCCATCTCCTTCTCCGTCTCTTCGCGTTGGTGCTTTCGAAGATCTAGAGTGGAAACAATAAGAAGATTTTGGCGATTCCTCCTCTTTGCCGTGTCCTTCTTCGTCTATTTCCTTCTTCTCTGCTTCTCTAGTCCGCCTCCTTCTCCATCTCTTCCCGTTGACGCTTTTCCAGGTAGCAAAGAGCCGACATCGAGGTGCCAAACTCGACAATGATCGTCTTTTTGGTATCTCTCTCTCCGTGCTCATGTAGGTAACTGGAAACTCCTTTGTTTTTGCTTTTCACGTTTTCGTGCTTTTAATTTATGGCAATAAAATTAGGGTTTTGCTGTGGTTTGAGTAGCTACTTTGGGTCAGCAAATGGACGTTGTCGTCGTTTGACTATTCGCAGGGAGAGACCATGAGGGGATTGATTGGTTTGTCGTCGTTGAACCCTTTCGTGGCCAGAATCCATCTCTCTACTTCAACGTTAGTCTCTCTACTCTGCTTTCTTTGATCTCTACAATTGGTGTAATCTCTTGATGCTTGCATATTGTTGGTTGATTAGGGATTCATATTGCATTGTTGTACGCGTTATTCTAGAGATGAGGTCATTAAATTATACTATATACATCTGATAAATGATTTTAATTAATTTTATATAATAAAGGTTTAAGTATTGCTAATGTGTGAAAGGCTTTAGTTAAATTCTTTGAAATACAGTTGTCTTTCATTAAATCTCATTCCTTCAAAAAGTTTAAATGTGAACGTTGATTTTCTACCTCACATATATGATAAATTATTTTAACTAAACTAATATGGTTAAAGGCTAACATGTAGTAAATGTGTGGGAGGATAATTAGAGTTTTATATTGTGCGTATCTTATTATCTATCTTATCACCATCTTGCTCCTCCGTCTATTCACTCTCCTGCAAAAAATATACAGAATCTACAAACTCCATAAAGTGTGAAAATTCAGTCTGGAAAGCCAAAGGTAAAAAAACTCCATTAACTCACTAATGGATTCCTCTAGTTCAATTGTTCCATTTCACAAAACCTATACAAATACACCCTTAAACCTTACCCTTCCACATCTCCAAGCCCTAATCAGTTCGTCTTTGCCCTTTTGCTCCCATCAGCAGCCGCCGTAAGTTGTGTTCCGCTTGTTAACCTCTATCTCAAGGTAAGACAAAAAATATTAATATTAGCCTTCAAATTTGTATTATTTGATTGCATTTCCGGAAATTCTTGTTAGATTTAGTGTGTCTTGCATGCGAAATTCACGACTGATTATCCCAAATCATGTTAATTCGGATTCAGTAAATTGCCATAAATCGGAATTTTAATTTGTCCTTATTGCGATTGAATCTGACTTCATATCAATGTAAACATAATCGTTCTTTGTATAACTGCAACTGCAACTGCGAGATCGACTATTATAAATATATGATGTACTTGATGGTGTTGAGAGAGAACGCTCACAACCATATCAAATGTTCTCTTCTGATGACACAGTGAGCACCTTATTGCCGAACAAAAGACGATCTCTTCAGTATTGATTTTGTGTGGTTTTATTATGAGTTTCTTTGACGTTCCATTTACCGCTTTATAACTCAAAAGTCTGGCCTCATTGGTTGATTCTTTGAAAGGAGGACTACTAGGACAAAAGTGTAGCCTACTTATTGAATCAGTTAGTGTTTTAAGCCAGACAGGTGAAGCCATGAAGCCATTATTTAGTGTTTTAAGCCATTGTTTGTCCTGTAATTTCCAAAAAAATGAGTTTTATATTACAATGTTTTTTTTGTAAATAGATCTATTGCATATATAGATATACTTCGGCATGATAAGTTATACGAAACACATATCCAACAATTCTCACCATATCTCAATTTGTTATTAGTTATCTTTATATCATCCAAAAAAATGATTATCAAAATGAAATAAACATATGAAAAATACATTTGTTGAAAGAATTATATTGGTACCTTTGCATTTTTTTTAAAGCATCATCGACATTGTCCTTATGGTATATATCGCCAATATTCTATTAGTTGCAATGATAATAAACATGATAATCTATATTAATTTCAATAGTACTTTTTTCATACGTTAGAGAAAGATTATACATTGGTTACCCTTTAAATTAACAAACCATTTGTATCAAAAGTTCCACAATCAACGCTTGAAATTATGTAATCGACTGAAAAGGAAGTTAAGTATTTTGTTAGTTATTGACTTAGTCTAAGAAATTAAATAAAGTTCCTTGTTTGTAGGCCATTAGGCCGATATCCCTTAGTGCTAGCCATAGGTGGTTGTTAGTGGCTATTTTCGTGTTTATACAGTTATGATTTCCCAGATATTGTGCTTGTGCTATCGGCTATATAAGCCATAGCTTATGTTGTTGAAGATAAGTATTTCAGTTTACAGAATTCTTCTCCTTAAATTTACATTTGGTATCAGAGCAAGGTTGAGTGATCAGGCCGCAGCCTGTATGAAACAAACACAATGAGCGATGAGAAGACCCTCACAAAAAATTCCACACTATGATGGACACTATGATCACTGGAGCGAGTTGTTTGAAAATTTGCTACGAGCAAAAGGGCTATGGAGCCTCGTAGAGATCGGTTTCCCAGATCCAAAGGATACATCTCAACTCACCGATGCCCAGAAGGCTCAATTGGAGGAGGCCAAACGCAAAGATCATCAAGTGAAACACTATGTGTACCAGGCTCTGGACAGAACTGTGTTTGAACAAATCTTGGATAGGAGCACATCCAAGGTTGTGTGGGATTCCTTGAAGATGAAATTTGGAGGAAATGAGAAGGTCAAGAAGGCTCTGAGGAATGCATTGCGAAGAGAATTCGAGGTCCTGGAGATGAAGAAAGGAGAAAGTATCACAGATTACTTTGCAAGAGTAATGACAGTTTCAAACAAATTGCACAACAATGGTGAAGACATGCCTGACTCGAAGGTTGTCGAGAAAGTCTTGAGAACTCTAACTGAGAAGTTCACCTACGTGGTCGTGTCTATTGAAGAGTCTAGGGACACTGACGAGATGTCCATAGACGAGTTACAAAGCACTTTGGTGATGCACGAACAGAAGTTCACCATAACCAACAAGGAAGAGGAAGATCAAGTGCTGAAAGTTGAAGAACGTGGAAGAGGCAGAGGCTCATGGCGAGGTCGTGGAAGAGGCAGGGGGAGATCCTCCTACAATAAAGCCACCATTGAGTGCTATAGATGCCACCGCTTAGGACACTATCAACATGAGTGTCCTAAAGCAACTAATGAAGCTAACTATGCAGAGTTAACTGAAGAAGATGAGCTCCTTCTCATGGAATATGTTGAAGCTCACAAGGCCAAGAGAAGTGATGCTTGGTTCATCGATTCTGGATGCTCAAATCTCATGTGCAAATGAAGGTATGTTTGCTAGCCTTGACACCACTTTCAAACATTCTGTGAAGCTTGGCAATGACAACAAAATGCAAGTCACTGGAAAAGGCTCTGTCAAGGTTGTTCTAGGGGGTATTACTTACACCATAGGTGAGGTGTACTATGTACCTGAGTTAAAGAATTCTCTGATGAGTGTTGGTCAACTTCAGGAGAAAGGTTTAGCAGTGCTGTTTCAGAATGATGTGTGTAAAATCTACCATCCTATGAGAGGTTTGATCACAGAGTCTATTATGTGTGCTAACAGACTCTTTATTGTGATATCTGAGTCATCCAAGGTGACCAAGGAAGATTGTCAAGACATGAGTTGTCTGCAGACTGACTCAACTGAGATGTCCAAGCTGTGGCATCAAAGATATGGACATCTCAGTCATAAGGGCCTTCAGTTGCTGCAGAGCAAAGACATGGTGACTGGACTTCCAGTGTTTCCAGCTTCCAGCAGTACATGTGTAGACTGCTTGAATGAGAAGCAAACTCGAGCCCCAATTCCAAAACAAGTCAACTGGAGAGCAAGTCAATCACTTGAGCTGGTGTATTCTGACATATGTGGCCCAATATCACCAACCTCCAAGAGTGGAAAGAGATACTTTCTAAGTATCATAGATGATTACAGCAGGAAAGCATGGGTATATCTTCTAGCTGAGAAATCAGAGGCTTTTGAGAGCTTCAAGACCTTCAAGAGCTTGGCAGAGAAAGAGACAAGACTAAGTGTCAAGTGTCTTAGAACTGATCGAGGAGGAGAGTACACCTCAAAGGAATTCAATGATTTATGTAAGGAGAATGGAATCAGGAGGCAACTAACCAATGCTTACACTCCTCAGCAAAATGGAGTGGCTGAGAGGAAGAACAAGACAGTGATGAACATGGTAAGAGCCATGCTTTCTGGCAAGAGAATTCCCAAAACCTTCTGGCCAGAAGCTGTGGCTTGGACCTTCCATGTGCTCAACAGGTGTCCAACATTAGCTGTGAAGGATGTCACTCCTCAAGAAGCATGGAGTGGAGTCAAGCCATCAGTAGCTCACTTCAAAATATGGGGATGCATTGCACACGCCCACATACCACAAGCCAAGAGAGGTAAACTAGACAACAAAAGTTCCATTTGTATTTTCTTGGGAGTTAGTGAGAATACTAAGGGATATAGACTTTTTAATGTTCAGTCTAACAAAGTTGTCATTAGCCGAGATGTAGTGTTTGAAGAAAATGAACAATGGGAATGGGGAAAGGAGTATGAGAGTCAGATACATGAAGAGTTAGAGTGGGAAGAAAAAGAAAGTCTTGAGAGCAACATTGAGCTAACAGAACCTGTTGATGAAACAGTGGAGGAAGAAAATAGGGGAGAAAGGGAAACACTGGAAACACAGGAAAATGAGGAGTCATGTAGAGAGGAACACAGGGAAACACGGGTAAGGGAGCTAGGATCTAGCTCAACTCAAGGAGAACTTGGTGGTAGTATAGTTCAAGGGAGAGAGAGAAGGGCTCCCACTTGGATGAGTGATTATGTAACTAGTGAACACAATTCTGATGATGAAGTTTATATGGCTTATATGGTGCAACATTTTGGAAATGAAGATCCAACCTGTTATGCAGATGCAGCAAAAGAAGCAAAATGGAGGATGGCTATGGATGCTGAGATAGACTCCATTGAGAAGAACAAGACTTGGACCCTTATAGAGTTGTCGAAGGGTGCTAAGACAAATGGAGTTAAGTGGATTTACAAGACCAAAAGAGATGAGAATGGCAAGATCAGCAAGCACAAAGGTCGGCTAGTAGCCAAAGACTACTCACAAAAAGAAGGGATTGATTTTTCTGAGGTGTTTGCACCAGTGGCTCGTATGGACACTGTGAGGATGGTGATTGCTACAACAGCTCAGAAGGGATGGAAGATCCACCAACTTGATGTCAAGTCAGCCTTCTTACATGGCAAGTTAGATGAGTTGGTTTTTGTTGATCAACCTAGAGGGTATGTGCAGAAGGGAAAGGAGCACATGGTCTATCAACTCCATAAAGCATTGTATGGATTAAGACAAGCTCCACGTGCCTGGTTTAGTAGGATCAAGACACACTTCAAGAGTGAAGGATTCCAAGCTTGTGATAGTGAACAAACTCTCTTCACCAAAAGGAGCAAAGAAGGTAAGATCATCATTGTAAGTGTCTATGTTGATGATCTGATTTACACTGGAAATGATGAGAACTTGATGATGGAATTCAAGGCTTCAATGGTTCGAGAGTTTGACATGTCAGATCTCGGATACATGAGCTTCTTCTTGGGAATTGAGGTTGTGCAGACAGAGAAAGGTATCTTCATTTGCCAGAGGAAGTACACTGAAGAGATCCTGAGAAGGTTTGGAATGTGGGAGAGCAAACCTGTTCAGAATCCTGCTGTCCCTGGCATGAAGCTTGACAGCGATGCAGAAGGAACACTTGTTGATGAAACACACTACAAGAAAATTGTTGGAAGTCTCATGTATCTCACATCCACTAGGCCTGATATCATGTTTGCTACGAGTCTGATAAGTAGATTTATGGCAAGGCCGACTGAGCTCCATTTGCAGGCTGCAAAAAGGATACTTAGGTATCTAAAAGGGACTGTGAATCTTGGAATTTTCTATGGAAGGGAAGATCACATGGAGGAGCTGGAAACCTACACTGATAGTGACTATCCAGGGGATATCGAGGACAGAAAAAGCACAAGTGGGTATGTGTTTCTTCTCAGCTCAGGAGCTATTGCCTGGAGCTCAAAGAAGCAGCCAATTGTGACTCTATCCACCACAGAGGCAGAATTTGTGGCAGCAGCAATGTGTACATGTCAAGCTATATGGATGAAAAGGATTCTCAAGGAGCTTGGTTACAAAGGAAAGGCATGTACTATGATCAACTGTGACAACAACTCCACCATTAAGTTGTCTAAGAATCCAGTCATGCATGGGCATAGTAAGCATATCGATGTTCGATATCACTTCCTGAGAAACTTAGCAGAAGAAGGAGTCATCAAGTTGAACTATTGTGCAAGTCAAGATCAGATAGCTGACATCATGACTAAGCCATTGAAGGGTGAGACATTCCAGAAGCTCAGAGGTATGCTGGGAATGTGCACCATTGAGGTCGTAAGCTAAAGCTTCACAGCTTGTAGCTTAAGGGAGAGATTGAAAATGAAGTTAAGTATTTTGTTAGTTATTGACTTAGTCTAAGAAATTAAATAAAGTTCCTTGTTTGTAGGCCATTAGGCCGATATCCCTTAGTGCTCGCCATAGGTGGTTGTTAGTGGCTATTTTCGTGTTTCTGCAGTTATGATTTCCCAGATATTGTGCTTGTGCTATCGGCTATATAAGCCATAGCTTATGTTGTTGAAGATAAGTATTTCAGTTTACATAATTCTTCTCCTTAAATTTACATGGACAACAACAGTGCTAGTAATATGTGTGCTTCACGGGTTTTTATAAGATGAATGGGGTTGTGGGTTTGTTGTGTAATATGGATATCATCCGTTCTACATTGTGACGTAATGTCAAAATACTTATTAAACAATTAATGATGAAGAAATAATATATTGAGGGTAATAGATGAATTGTCTATTTAAATTGGATATCATTATCATGGTATATGAGAAGTTCATCATTTTATAACAATCATCATTTACACTTTCGAAACAAATTGCGTATTCAAATTTAAAAAAATGATGGATTGCTTTTTTCAAAATAGATAGATATAGAGATATGGGATCCCACACAAACCAGTGTTAACGTGCAATATGCGAAGCATGTTGCACCGTTCGATCGACCTTCATCCACGGTCCAGATTCCACACGTGTTTTTTTTTTCCAGATTTCATTGATCATTGGTATTTTTGTCATTTTAGAATTAAGGTCTTTCTCCCCCAAGTCTCACCAAGTGTACTCTAGTTTTCTCCATGGTTGCCCTCCAATGCTTTGCTTTTCTTCGGTTTTGATTCGTCCATGGTGGAATGGAAGATTCGTAGTCAAAATCAAGTTATTCCATAGGTCGTGTTTATTAGTTCATCTATGCCTCAAATTGTGTCCATTTTTGTTGATTTCCTCATTCAAAAACTCCATGGATGCGGGTGTTGATTTTTCTTTCAAACACTTCGAATTTGAATCAGATTTTGGTTTATGATTGATTTTTGGTTGCTTAGATGTTGCAATGTCATGTTTTTGTACTAGACTCTCAAATTTTGTTGATGTTTTGCATCAAATGTTAAGTTTTTTATGTGTTGCGTTGTAACATGAGTTTCTCCAAATCATTCTTCAAATCTGTACATGGTTACAATAGACTTTTCATGTTGAATGTTTGTATCAAGGATTTTTTGTAGTGTATCATTAAAACGAATGCTTGATGCCTCAGTTGGTTTAAAAAAATGCACATATTATGAACCTCGCGTGATTAAATATGAATAATTTTGTATTATTTATGAACCTGGCATGCTTTTAGGTTGAAGTTGTGATTGGTTGAATTGTTGTTAGGTTGTGCTAATTCTTTCCATTGATCAATCTAAATATGTCATATTTTTTTTGATCTTATGGATCAATTTGATGTTATTTATTTTGCTTTTTCTTAGTTTTTTTTTTTGTTTTTAAGTTTTGAGAGAAGCCCACAAAGTGTTCAATGAAATGCCTAAGAGAAATGTTGTGAGTTGGACATGGATGAATGCCCTCTATGGGTGATAATTAGTTTGTTTTCACATTTCTTTAGACATTTAACAAGAAGAACCTGAGAATGTCATGATAAAAGCACAAAATGAAATGAACCACAATGGGATTAAACGAAGTATAGAAAAGACTATGAAGTTTTCAAAAGAATAAGTATGGATGATTATATATGAATATTGACATGTTAGATATGAACACTTATATTTTCATCAATCTTAAAACATGAAAATAAATATAAACCTTAGGAGAATATATATGAACTTAAACAAGATACACGTGAATCCAACTTGAATTGAGACTTTTCACGAGCACAATATGTAGCCTATGAGGGATTCTAACCATCATATATCCATGTGTACCAACACATTGCTCTACCATTTGAGCTAATATGTTATGATAAAATCAGTTATTTAAACATTTTTTAAATGATTAAATATGAACCTTAGAGGATTATATATGAACATATAAACTTAAGACATGGACCCAATCATATGCACAATCTATTATCCTTCATATGAACCCGAAATGATGTGAATCTAGAAAATCCTAAAGTTTATACAACATATCAGATTCAATGTACCTATAAACCATAAAAACACTACATTTCATAATTTACATTACCGCAATAGCAAATTACATGTTTTTGATTTTTCAATTTGACAATGAACCCCAAAGTATCTTTATTCACACAAATTCAAGTTGTTTCAAGAAAATCGAAAAAATGAAACCATTAAAAGTAAAGAGAAAGTTGTAGAAGACGAATTTTTATCTTTGTTGTGCGTCATTATTTGTCGAGCAGTCCACCAGTCTCCATATTGAAGCTTTAGATGGAGAGTTTTAATGAAGATCTCGAGAGATGAACTAAAAGGTACAAGAATGGGGGTTTGGGAAAGAGAAAAGGAGAGAGTAAAAAAGAGATATTGCAAAAATCAAGTTTTGAAAAGAAAAAGAGATGATATTTTTGGGAGTAAACTTGACTTATGCCAATATTTATAAAAATGTCATTTTAAAAGGTGGAGAAGCGCGTGTGTGAGACATTTGTTTTCTTCCTCTTTTAATCTCGTCCTTCCGTGTGTGAGACATTTGACTTATGCCAAAATTTTCACAATTCTCATTCATCGTAGCGGTCATATGCATCGGAACCCGCCTCTAGATATAGATATAAAAGAGATGATCATATGATGATGAGGCTTAGGGCGTAAAGTGAGGAACAATGATGACCACTTGATTTAAGAAATGAAGGGTTAGGATCAAAACACATGAAGTGACAAACTTATAAATAAAACACACATGAAGTCACAAACTTGTAAATAAAACAAACTTTATTATTATTAAATTTTTTTAAACCAATATTATTTTTTCCGAAAATAATATTTTTTTTCAAAACTTATTTTCTTTTAAAAATTATTTTTTCCCGAATTTTATTTCCGAAATTTTATTTTTTTCCGAAAATTATTTTTTGGAAATTCCCCTCTCCCCAAAAAACATGCACTTTAGTTTCTTAATCGTTCACTTTAACATATTTAACATGCATTTAATTTTAGCATACTAAACATGCACTTTAGCATATGCACTTTTTTTTAGCATACTGAACATACACAACTACATAATAAACATACAATACTTGAAATGTGCACTTTTGATATACATGTTAAAGACAGGGCTGGCCCAGGGGGGGGGGGGGGGCAGCATGGGCGACCGCCCAAGGCCCCCAAATTTTTGGGGCCTCAAATTTTTTTTTTAGGTATGTGTATATGTGTTAAATATGGGTAATAAAAAGCCAGCATAGTCTAGTGGTCTTAGAGCACACCTTTCTCCAATAGGTCATGGGTTCGATTCCAGAATTTTGCATCTTTGTCTTATTTTTTTTTAAATAAGAGCTTATATAAGGACCCCTAATTAAATTTCGCCCCGGGCCTTGAAAATGTTAGGACCGGCACTGGTTAAAGATACACGTTTACATATTATCACATGCACTTTAGTATACTAAATATGCACCTTTTTATTCTCTTTTTTAGCATTAAAAATTCTTCTTACATATGCACTTTGAGTTCTTATAAATGCACTCTTGGTGCTTATATATACACTTAAAGTATATTTTTATAGGTTGATGCACAATAGAAAACAAAAAAAAAAGTTCAGAGAATATAAGGAAAAAAAAAATTGAATTTTTTTTTTTACAAAAAAATGTATTTACGATTTTATCATTCTAATTCTAGCCCCTATGTCTTAGATCTAGCGATCACCATTAATTCTCATTTTATAATCTGATGTTAATATACACTTGAACCTTAACCTTACTGATACATATAGATAGATAGATTTACGCTCATCTTCTTCTTTGTTAAGTGCCTCAGAATGAGTAATAAGAGCAAAGTAACACAAGTACTATTGAATTGCAAAAATAGTCTCTAACTCCATTGGTGGTGAAGGGCATTACTTATGCAAGAAATAGGGACTTTGTATTACTGTATATATGTATTATGTTGTATAAGCAAATGGATTTTAATCGTGTTTACTGTGTTTTAACTTTTAACCCCAAATGATAAATTAAACAAAACAGAAAAAGAATATTATAAGCTCAGGATTTTCCTAAACTTTAATTGTCTGGCATATGGACATTATTATTGATGATGCCTGTAGTCGCAAGAATCCTCTCTACCATAAATTAATGATGATTGACGATGATCTCCCGAAGAACTTTAATTATCAACCTCAGTTTCCGGATCTGCAAGATGACCAAACAAAAAGACAAAGCTTTTTTTCCCTAAAGAGCCTCCATCACTCAAACCAGGTCTCAAAATTTCAGTGTGTAGAGAATGGAATAAAATTAGGGTTCTTTAATAATATCTTATATATTTTCCTTGTTATTTGGACATTATTAAATATCATTTTCTTTCCTTTAACGAACTTTCCTGTAAATCCAAGTAAATAAAGATACTAAATAAAAATCAATTATAATCAAATTATCTCCATATTTTCCTATCGAATCCCTTAAGCCTCACGATGGGTTGTGGAAGTCGACCTTTATTGCCCCAGGCCGGACTCGGATGAGATGCTGTTGGTTTAAAACAAAGGAAGAAGACAATGACAATTGAAGAGAAGTTCAGAAGAAGCACAATTTGATTATGCTTAATTAAAATGATGAACAATACAATGCTTAAATAAGCTGAGAAATAAATTGAACTAAAGCTCCACTAACCATGTCTAACATCATGCCTAAGATAGTGGATAAATTCTTCTACAAACTAAACAAATCATATGCTAATCTTAAGCTAAATAATAGCAACTGCATTGATTAATTCTCCTGAAAACTTGCACAGTTGAATGGTTGAATCACATTTCAACACCTCCCCTTGATTCAAACTCGCGCATTCCAATCTTCTCTATAAAGAATTGATGTTTTGCTTGACTCAATGCTTTAGTGAACAAATCTGCATCCTGTTCATTTGTTCCACATAACTTCATAACAATCTTCTCCTCATACACCAATTTCCTGATGAAATGATGTTGCACATCAATGTGCTTTGTTCTGGCATGAAAGGTTAGATTCTTGGTCATTGCAATTGCTGATTTGTTGTCACACCACACCTCTGTAGCTTCTTCTTGTGCACAACACAGATCCTTCAATAATTTCCTTAGCCATAGTGCCTGTCTTGCAGCTGACCCTTGTTAGGAAATGGAACTCTGGAACCTTAGTTCCCCTGAGAGTTCCTTTCCTCAGTTTCTCTACTTTTGAAGATGACAAATATTTTGATACTAATGTCTTATCTCAAAGATGTTTGTTAAGGAACCACAGGACAATTACCGAAAGCATGAAAGCCAAACAGGACAAGAGAACCAAGCAGCAAGCCAAAGGAAGGAACCCAGGTGTGCCCAGAAATGCAACATGTGGTGTTGCGCTTCCCGAGAAATCTGGGAACACCAACCTCGGACAAGAGAAAGGTGAAAGCAACTTGTGCGAAGCTTCCAAACGCTGTCACCGTCCAGAGCAAAACAACAAGATGCCTAGAACACATAACCTCGGACAGAGAAAGGTGACAGCGACATGTCATGGAACCTGTCGCTATCCAGAAGACAGTTCCAAAGTACCCAGGTTGTCGAACCTCTGAAGAAGGAAGCTGGAGAACAACTTGGCTGAAGCAGTTGACCAACAAAGAAGGATTCTGAGCTACCTAAGTTGTGGTACATGTCAAAGACAGCGTGGATCACGGATCACCACACATCCTAGGGCAAACTTGATCTGTGGGAACCAAGAGAAGATCAAACCGCAAAGAATCCACTATATAAGGAAGACTAACTCAGAGGTTATCTTCAAGCACAAAAACACGAATCACACTCAATAGCAAACATCAAAGTGTGAACCTTCAAACAAGATCATCAAAGCAAACCGAGATCAAGAGGAACCAGTCAAGGAATCGAAGAGCTGAGTGCTAAGTTCCTGTGACTGTAAGTGAGATAGTTCCTAGGTGCTAAGGTATGTTTCTTGGATTGATTATTGATTGTGTTAAGTTATCTAGGATTGCCTAACTGTGTGTAAGGTAAAGAAACTGTGTGTTTGTTCCTAGGATAAGTTGTAACCAAAAGAGATAAGAAATCAAGAAGTAGACCTTGAAATCCTTTCAAAAGAAAGGTAGTGGTTTTTATCCTGGATTGCTAGTTGGCAATCAAAGGTTTCCACTATAAGGAACTTGTTCATTTGTGCTTGATTGTTTAAATTCCGTTGTGAAGGGAACTGAGAATTGCTATTCTTAGTTCCTTAGTTATATGTCTAACAATCTCGATCCTAAAATTGGTATCAGAGCAGGAAAAGCTCTAGATCTTTGTTAAGTTTACAGATTATGTCTCAACCAAGCAAGTTTGAGCTCAGAATCTCCACCAACAAACCACATCTCCGAAAGAAGGGAGAAGAAACATGGTGGGAAAAGTGCATGGAAAGCCACATCAAGACCAACGACTACCAATGCTGGAGGATAGTCGAAAATGGAGATGGATATGTCCATCTCACAATGAAGGAAGAAGACTGGAAACCTGAGCACTATGTCACCATGGAAAAGAATGCCAAAGCCAGACAGTTCATCCTCAATGGATTGGACAGAGAAGACATGGACAAGGTCATAGGCATCCAAACGGCAAAGGAGATGTGGAAGGCACTCAAGGAAATGCATGAAGGAAGTGATGAACTAAAGCAAAGCAGAAAGTTTGCTTTGGAAGGAGAATACCACACCTTCAAAATGATGGAAACTGAGACCATCTCAGAGTACTACTCCCGCTTCAACAGACTGATTGGAAAGCTAACAGCGGCGAGAGTCAATCTTGATGAGGTCTCCAAGTCCTTGGTGGTCATCAATGGACTCAACTCCAAGTTCACTCTTCTCAAAGGAATCATGAAGAACACTCCAGGCATCCAATCTCTTCCCTTGACTCAAGTCATAGGGAAACTGGAGGTTGAAGAAGGAGAGCACACCAAAGCCAATACCGACAAGAAACTGGAGAAAGGAATTGCTCTCAAGATCTCCAAAGCCTTCTCAAGGCTTGAGATGGAGCAAGAGAACTCAGACCTAGAAGAAGAGGAGGACGAACTGACAGCCCTCTTCACGAAGAATATCAAAAAATTCTTTGTGAAGGGAAGGTTCCAAAAGGGCAGTTCCTCCCACAATGGACCAAGAAGAGATCTCAAGAAAGTATCCTGTTACGAGTGCAAAGAAAAGGGGCACTACGCTAAGAACTGTCCCAACAAGGAAGACTCCAAAGAAGATGAAAGACCTCAGAGAAAGAAGGCTCTCGTGGCCTCATGGGGAGAAGACTCAGATGAGGAACTGGATCTGAACGGTTTCTCTAGAGGAAGATGTCTCATGGAAAAAGGAGACTCAAGCGACTCAGAAGACCTTGAGGTAACTTCTGGTGACTTTCTAAAGACTCTAGTCGATTGTGATAAGAAACAGCTTCTTAAGATCATAAAGAAACTAGGAAAAGAAACCAGTTCCCTTCAACACAAACTTGATGATTGTGAAGATGAAATTGCATGCTTGACTGTTGAGAACTCTGTGTGGAGTAAGAAACTTGATGAAGATGAGAAAGACCTAGCTGAAACTCACTCCAAACTCATTGATATTAGAAATGTGCATGCTAGTCACCTTAAAATCTCCAAATCTTGTGATGAAACCAGTGTAGACTCTGTTAAGGTTCCTATGCATGATAACCTACCTGAAAATGATATGCTTCAAACTATAATTGATAGGTTAGACATTCTCACTGACTCTATAAATGAAAAAATGATAAATCAAACTGTCTTTGTGAGACAACGTCATGGAATTGGGTATGTTGACAATAAGGCCAATAATGATGCTGAAGATGAAAAGGCTAGATGAGAACTTGTTGAAATGAATGAGAACCTCAGTACTGCTCTTGCCACTTCTCGAGATAGGAATCAGTTCCTATTAGAGAAGATCATGGTTCTTGAGAACAAGGCTGAGGTTGTCAAGCGTTTCAATGAAAGTTCTCAAAGTCCGAAGAGGGAACCTAAAGGAAAAGAAAAGGCCTTCCCTGAAAACAAGTGGTTCACCAATTCTTTTACTCATGAAAAGTATGTGGATATGGCTCATGGTAAGGTTAGAAACAATGTTGATTTCAACAAAAGAAAAACTGAGAAACCCTTTAGACCTGGAAAAGGAAAATATGGGCATGTTATTTACAATCGCTTATGCTATTACTGTGGAAAAAATGGTCATTACAACACTGATTGTCCTAAGAAAAGGAACTTTGAAAATGAGAAAAATGCCTATTACCATGAAAGGAACCAGTTCCCTGGTCATTCACAGACTCAGAATGCTAATCCCCCCAGTAAAGCCAAGCTTCGCTGGGTTCAAAAGTCTTAGTTCCCCTGTGTGCAGAAAGAAGAGAGGCAACCTCGACTATGGGACATTGACAGTGGTTGCTCATGCCATATGACCGAAAGAAGAAATCAAATGACCTCTCTTCAACCCATCCAAGGAGGAAACATCTCTTTTGGAGACAAAAGCAAAGGGAAAATTTGTGGAATAGGAACCGTAAATCTCAATGACCACACTAAGGTAAATAAAGTTCACCTTGTTGATAACCTTGGTTTTGATCTAATTAGTGTGTCACAGTTGTGCGATCAAGGAGACAATGAAGTTAGATTCAAGTCAAGTGAATGCACTGTCCTAGATTCCTCGGGACAAATCATCTTAAAAGGCAAAAGATTCAACAATGTGTATGTTGTTGACCCATCATTTGTTCCCAAGGAGAAACTCAGCCTCTCAACAGTGAATGATCAAACGGAGGTGTGGCATCAATGTCTTGGTCACGCCAGCACCAAACTGATCCACAAGCTACACTCAAAGGAACTAGTTCGAGGCCTTCCAAATATAAGTGGCACATCTTCAGAACCATGCTCAGACTGCATAAAGGGGAAACAAGCAAGGAGTTCCTTCAAATCCAAGAATATGGTAAGCTCCTCTAGGCCCCTTGAACTCATCCACATGGACCTTTATGGACCTATGAGAGTTCAAAGCCTAGGAGGAAACAGATATATCTTTGTCCTTGTCGATGATTTCTCTCGCTTCACATGGACTATCTTCATAAAATCTAAGAGTGAAGTCATTAATCGCTTTAAAGATCTGGTTCCCTTATTAGAAAAATCTCTCGATTGTTCCATCAATTCTATTCGGTCTGACCATGGTACCGAATTCGAAAATGGAGAATTTCTAACCTTTTGCAGTGAGCATGGCATTGATCACAACTTCTCTGCACCATACACTCCTCAACAAAATGGAGTAGTAGAAAGGAAGAATAGAACCCTAGAAGACATGGCTCGAACTATGCTCATCTCAAGTGGACTCTCCCAATCATTCTGGGCTGAGGCAATCAACACAGCTTGCTACATCATCAATCGAGCCATGCTTCGCCCAATCATAGAGAAAACACCCTATGAACTCCTAAGAGTAAGAGTTCCCAACATCTCACATCTGAGGGTGTTCGGATGCCAGTGCTTTGTGCACAACAACGGGAAGGACAACCTTGGCAAGTTCGATCCAAGGAGTGATGAAGGGATCTTTATTGGATATGCCTCCGGAAGCAAGGCATACAAAGTCTTCAACAAAAGGACCAAAAAGGTAGAAGAAAGTGTTCATGTTATTTTTGATGAGAAATCACTTGGTAGAATTGTGCAGAACACTACCACTCCCTTTGAAGACCCATTTCCCAAGTCATCTCAAGAAGATTCAGATGAAGATATCACTCCATCCAGTTCCTACCATGCTGCATAGAATCCCCCACTAGTTCCTCCACCAGTTCTCATGGATAATCAACAACAATCCATTTCTGGGAACCATGAACATGAAGACAACATCTGTGGAGACATCAACGATTCATCCTCTCACATGATCTTCAATGGAGAAGGTGTTTCCAACCAGGAAGCTGAAGCTGAATGCTCAACCCAAAATGTCTCCACATCAAATGCTCTAGCTCCCAACAGATAAAGAAGAACCATCAAGCCTCCAGTCAGGTTCGAACATCTAACCTTTTTTGCCTTCAATGCCTTCTTATCTGTTATGGAACCAAAGAACATAGGTAAAGCACTGAAGGATGTAGACTGGATCCAAGCCATGCAAGAAGAACTTCATCAGTTTGAAAGGAACAAAGTATGGCATCTAGTTCCCCGCCCCAAGGATAAGCACATCATAGGAACTAGATGGGTTTTTAGAAACAAACTAGATGATACAGGAGCTGTGATAAGGAACAAAGCAAGACTCATTGCTCAAGGATACAATCAACAAGAAGGCATCGACTATGATGAAACCTATGCTCCAGTGGCAAGGATTGAAGTAATAAGATTGTTGATTGCTTTCGCATCACACAAAGGGTTCAAACTGTTCCAAATGAATGTAAAGACTGCCTTCCTAAATGGAATCCTTCAAGAGGAAGTCTATGTCAAGCAACCACCTGGCTTTGAAGACGATGATCATCCCGACCATGTCTACTTTCTAGATAAAGCATTGTATGGCCTCAAGCAAGCTCCCAGAGCTTGGTATGATCGTCTTGCCCAGTTTCTACTCTCAAATGGCTACAGGTGTGGAGTCATTGATAAGACTCTCTTCATCCTAGAAGAAGAAGGTAACATCTTAGTGGTTCAAATTTATGTCGATGATATCATTTTTAGTTCCACTAACCTGTCCCTTGTAGACAAGTTCAAAGACTTGATGAGCAGTGAATTTGAAATGAGCCTAATTGGGGAACTCATTTTCTTCCTCGGATTACAAATCACTCAAAAGAAATATGGTATACAAATTCACCAACAAAAGTATGTCAGGGAACTACTGAAGAAGTTCAAAATGGATTCATGTGAGAGGATGAATCTCAAGGGAACTGATTCACTCTGCATTTGGTACCCCAAAGAATGTCCCTTTGAGTTGATGGGTTTCACTGATGCAGATTATGCTGGATACTTGGTGGATAGGAAGAGCACCTCTGGAATGACACAGTTCCTAGGCCCTTGCCTCGTGTCATGGGGCTCAAAGAAACAAGTCTCAGTCTCTCTCTCCACCACAGAATCCGAGTACATCACTGCTGCCTCCTGCTGTTCCCAACTCCTCTGGCTAAAGCAACAACTCGCGGATTTCGGTATGTCTTATGGTCCTCTCACTATTCTTTGTGATAACACCAGTGCTATAAACATTTCTAAGAATCTTGTGCATCATACTAGGACCAAGCATATAGACATAAGACATCATTTTCTTAGAGATCATGTTGAAAAAGGAAACATCATTATGAAATTTTGTAGAACTGAAGATCAGGTTGCAGACATATTCACCAAAGCTTTGAATAGAGTTTCCTTTGAGAACCTTAGATTAGAACTGGGAATGATTCCTATAACCTAGCAGTGACCTTAGCTTAAAGGCTCTTCTCCAGTTCCCTTGATTAACTAGTATAAGATCCTTCACTTGTTAAGTCTTGGTATCTCTGTGTTATATCTTTTGCTACAAACCCTCTTTTCCATAATGGTTTCTTAAAAAGGCTTTGATAAAATTTTCTTAGTTTGTGTCCTTTGGTCCTCATTATTCTTTCAACTCTTTCATTGTTCAAGTTTCTTTATTGGCCCAAAAGTCACAATCTGATCATATTCTAACCCAACAATATAAGCCGAAATGATGATTGTGTACTATGAACCTCCTTGCCTCATTGCTCAATTTAATTCCCTAGGATCCATCTCTTAACCCTCTCTGGGAATTATTGTGCAATGCGATAAATGGCCTCCTTGATTCCTTGTATGGGAACGTACTTTTCGGTTCCATGTTTTTAAACCCACATCAAAGTTCCCATATATCCCTCTAGCACACTGAATATATCGCCAAAAAGGAACCATGATGAAATTGTCTCCAAACGGCTAGTTAGACGCTTGATCCTCCCAAGACGACATTTATGGCAAATTTGCAGAACTCAGACACGTCTCATCAGTGGCAGTGCTTCCCTCTCTGAATGAGTAACTTTTGAATTTCTTTTGACCGTTCGGAAAAGCTGCAAGCCTCTTCAATGCTCTAGATCTTCCATGATCTCCTCAACGGCCAGATCTTTCCCAACGGTCCCTTCAGCTCTCAACCAGTTTTAAAAGGAGTCATGTTGATCCGAGCAATCCCCACTCTTGCCTTCTCCATCTCTACTAATTCCCTATCTCTATCTACCTCAAACACAAAAAACCTAGCTCCTAAAAAATGGCTGACAAGAACCCTAACCCTAACTTGATCCAAGACGAAGAAGAAGTTGCCCTTCTCAAGGCCTTCAGAGAAAAGAAGGTTGCCTCGTCTACCCATCCCATTATTGACACCATATCCCAAAACCCACAAACTGAGGAGAAAGCCGAGGCAAAAGCTGAGGAGAAAGTGAAGGAAATCACTCCTGCATCGACATCGGCTACAAAATCTGTCTCGAAAGGAGGATCCCACGACTCCTCCCCAGACAAGATCACCCAGGAGATCCTCAGCCCAGAGCCCTCGCCTGCCAGCCTTAAATCCAAACCCATCTCCAAACCCAATCCCTCTGTTGCCACAAGGCTCCAACAACGAAAACGTAGTTCCCAAGCTTTGGTTCCATATAACCCTCCCTCCAAAGATCCCAAATCCTCCAAAAGGCTAAATCCTCCACCCTTTCTTCCTCCTCTCTGGGTCAAGTGTCCTCCCTCTTCTCTAAGAGGAATATACTCAAGCTGCTCATTATTGGCACCGAATTTTGGACCCAAACCCTCGAAGAAAAAGATGAGGAATTGTTCGATGAAGCCCTCAGTGAGTTTCACTCTCTGCTGCAGTATCAAGGATGGGATGAGCTTTTGGTGGAATCTTTCTCCGCCTCTGATGAAGTAGTCCGCATGTTCTATCAGTCTCTAACCTTTGTGCCAGCCAAGGATAACTCTCCTTGCAACGACGCCATATTCCAGTGGAAGGGAACCATGTATCCCCTTTCCCCCAACATCATCGCGTCTGCTCTCGGGATCGAGTCCAGATCCGGCTTCGACATTATTCATCAGAAAAAGACTTGGCCCAAAGGAAAGGGTTACAAGACTGACGTGGTGAAGAAACTCTATGACGGCGACTACCCATCAAGCCTGCAGACCAATGATCTCTCCATCGCCAACAAGCTTCTACATTTCTGGATCATCCGAAATCTAGTTCCCAGGCAAGAGCATCGGGCCACAGTTCTCATCACGGATGCTATCCTCATGGATAAGGTGTTGTCTGGTGCACAGATTGATCTCCCCAGAATAGTGTTGGCTCACATGCAGTTCTGCAAATCCCATGAATCACATGCCATGCCCTTCCCTCATCTCATCAAGAATCTTCTCTCCCTGCTTCACCAGTACCCCGATGATCTCCCGGAAACTGTCTACAGCAAGTCCCTCACCATGGCCACCCTCCGAAAACTCAAGACAAAGGATCACCAGGCCACTCCCTCTGAAGTTCAAGCTGATCCGCCTAAGGAAAAGGCTAGTTCCCAGGCCCCTTCAAGTTCCCTACCACCGCTCAAAGACTCCTCTGCGATCCTCTCTTCTCTGGGTCGTATTGAAAAAGTCATCACAGAAGGCTCGACTGTTATCACGGTCGCTCTCCGTGATCAAGTAAATGAGCTGGGGAAAATGAGCACTGTTGTCTCAAGTTTGGTGGAAGTACTTCAGAAAACATGAGAGGATGCAACCGACGCAAATCAGGCCACTGGCCAAAATGAAGGAACTGACGACAACAAGGCTGATGAAGAGGAGGCCACTGACTTTCCATAGGAACGCTTCTCCTAGTTCCCAGTGCTGTAACATCACAGTGTGCTAGTAGTTCCCCTAGGATCCTACTCCCTCTTCTACCCTTCCTGTCGTTTTCCTTAAAGGTTGCTTATGTTGTTGTCTTTGTAGGTTATTTTGTGATGTTTTGTGGTTTGTCTTACCCTACTCCTGAACAATGTTAAGGTATTATTAAGTTTAATGACTACTTTTGGCTATGTTTCTATGAATAATTTGTCTTTGCCTCAAGTTTCTATTATGGTTTCTGTTATGGGTTTGACACAATTGTTTATTTCCTTGGATATCCTGTTCTTAACATGTTAACTGATCTTTTCGATGATGTCAAAAGGGGGAAGAAGGATAGGAACCTTGAACTTTGAAAACTACTGGACTAATAGGAACTCTGAACTCGTTCTATTCTAAGGGGGAATTTGAATAACTTCGTTCATCTGCTTAGGGGGAATTTACAACCATTGAATGTTCTCTCATTATTTTATAACGTTGTAAATCCCTTAAAATCAACTGGTCTCATGAAACTCACGTCCTATTATGTTGCCAGGTTCCTTGTATTTGTCATCATCAAAAAGGGGGAAATTGTTAGGAAATGGAACTCTGGAACCTTAGTTCCCCTGAGAGTTCCTTTCCTCAATTTCTCTACTTTTGAAGATGACAAATATTTTGATACTAATGTCTTATCTCAAAGATGTGTGTTAAGGAACCACAAGACAATTACCGAAAGCATGAAAGCCAAACAGGACAAGAGAACCAAGCAGCAAGCCAAAGGAAGGAACCCAGGTGTGCCCAGAAATGCAACATGTGATGTTGCGCTTCCCGAGAAATTTGGGAACACCAACCTCGGACAAGAGAAATGTGAAAGCAACTTGTGCGAAGCTTCCAAAGGATGTCACCGTGCAGAGCAAAACAACAAGATGCCTAGAACACATAACCTCGGACAGAGAAAGGTGACAGCGACATGTCATGGAACCTGTCGCTATCCAGAAGACAGTTCCAAAGTACCCAGGTTGTCGAACCTTTGAAGAAGGAAGCTGGAGAACAACTTGGCTGAAGCAGTTGACCAACAAAGAAGGATTCTGAGCTACCTAGGTTGTTGGTACATGTCAAAGACAACGTGGATCACAGATCACCACGCATCCTAGGGCAAGCTTGATCTGTGGGAACCAAGAGAAGATCAAACCGCAAAGAATCCACTATATAAGGAAGACTAACTCAGAGGTTATCTTCAAGCACAAAAACACGAATCACACTCAATAGCAAACATCAAAGTGTGAACCTTCAAACAAGATCATCAAAGCAAACCGAGATCAAGAGGAACCAGTCAAGGAATCGAAGAGTTGAGTGCTAAGTTCCTATGACTGTAAGTGAGATAGTTTTGTAGGTGCTAAGGTAAAGAAACTGTGTGTTTGTTCCTATGATTGCCTAACTGTGTGTAAGGTAAAGAAACTGTGTGTTTGTTCCTATGATAAGTTGTAACCAAAAGAGATAAGAAATCAAGAAGTAGACCTTGAAATCCTTTCAAAAGAAAGGTAGTGGTTTTTATCCTGGATTGCTAGTTGGCAATCAAATGTTTCCACTATAAGGAACTTGTTCATTTGTGCTTGATTGTTTAAATTCCGCTGCGAAGGGAACTGAGAATTGCTATTCTTAGTTCCTTAGTTATTTGTCTAACAATCTCGATGTTTTTCTTAACTCAATGCTTTAGTGAACAAATCTGCATCCTGATCATTTGTTCCACATAACTTCAGAACAATCTTCTCCTCATACACCAATTTCCTGATGAAATGATGTTGCACATCAATGTGCTTTGTTCTGGCATGAAAGGCTGGATTCTTGGTCATTGCAATTGCTGATTTGTTGTCACACCACACCTCTGTAGCTTCTTCTTATGCACAACACATATCCTTCAATAATTTCCTTAGCCATAGTGCATGTCTTGCAGCTAACCCTGCTGCAACATACTCAGTCTCAGAAGAAGACAATGACACTGTGTCTTGCTTCTTTGAACTCCATGTGATTGCACCCGAGCCAAGACTGAATACTGAGCTAGAAGTGCTCTTCCTGTCATCAATGCACCCTGCCCAATCACTATCAATGTGGCCTCTCAATCTGAAATCTTCAATACTTTCATACCAGATTCCTTGATTGATTGTTCCTTCCACATATGTGAGTATCCTCTTTGCAGCTTCAAGATGTTGCTTGGTTGGACTTTGCATATACCTCGACACCACACTTACACAATAGGCAATGTCAGGCCTTGTATGTGTAAGATAATTCAAACCTCCCACCAAGCTTCTGAACACCTTCACTTCAGCCTTCTCTGTGCCATCTTCTCTTTGCAGCTTCTCATTGGTATTCATTGGAGTAATTGCTACATCACAGCCTTCCATGTGGAACTTCTTCAACATATCTTTGGCATATTTTTCTTGACACACGAAAATGCCACTCTTTATTTGCTTCACCTCCAAACCAAGGAAATACAACATAATTCCCAAGTTTGTCATCTCAAACTCCTTCATAATTGAGAGTTTGAATTCATCTAACAATTCCTGTGACGAGCTAAAGTAGATAATGTCATCAACATAAAGACATACTACAATGAACTCTTGCATACCTTGCCTCTTGATATACATAGTTGGCTCATTTTCACTTCTTTCAAACTCATTCTTAAGGAAGAATGCATCAATCTTGCTATACCAAGCTCGTGGAGCTTGCTTCAAGCCATAGAGAGCCTTTTGCAGCTTATAAACTTCGCTCTCTTCTCCATCCTTGACAAAACCTTGAGGTTGCTCAACAAACACTTCTTCTTGCAGTTCTCCATTGAGAAATACTGACTTCACATCAAGCTGAAACATCGGCAGCTTCTGTTGTGCAGCCAAAGCAAGTACAACTCTCACTCTTTCAAACCTTGCAACTTGTGAGAATGTCTCTTCATTATCAATCCCCTCTTATTGAGCATAACCTTTAGCCACAAGCCGTGCCTTATGCTTCTGAATGCTCCCATCAGTGTTGTACTTGGTTCTGAAAACCCACTTCAACCCTATCACATTCTTCTCTTTAGGAAGATCCACCAACTCCCAAGTCTTATTCCTCTGAATAGACTTCATTTCTTCCTCCATTACAGCTTGCTACTCAACTTCATTCACAGCCTCATCAAATCTTGTTGGTTCTATAGTAATCAAAGCAAAATTACAGCTTTCATAGATTTCTGCTAAAGACCTTAACCTTCTTGGTGAAGAACCGCTTGATGAACTCGGAGAAGAGGAGCTGTGGTTGCTTGATGATGTTGATGGTGAGCTATCATGGGTGGCGGCTTCACTGAACTATCAAAGGTGATAGTTTTCAGATTGCTCTCACCATTCTCTTCTTGCTTCCAGCTCTATTCTGCATCCTCATTAAACACCACACTTCTACTTATAATAATTTTGCCACTAAGAGGATTATACATCCTATATGCTTTAGATTGAGTTGCATAGCCAATGAACACACATTTCACAGATTTATCATCAAGCTTTGCTCTTAAATTAACTAAAGCATATGCTATACAACCAAAAACTCTTAAGTGACTTACATGTGGCTTCTTTCCTCTCCAAGCTTAGAATGGAGTCTTGTTCATGATAGCCTTTGTTGGAGAGATGTTGAGGATGTACACAGCTGTCGCTACTACTTCACACCAAAAATCATTTGGCATCCCTTTGGCTTTCAACATGCTCCTTGCCATTTCCACCACAGTTATGTTCTTTCTCTCTGCAACACCATTTTGCTCTGGTGTGTAAGGTGTTGTCAACTCCCTTCTTATGCCTTGCTCTTCAGAGAATTTAGTGAATTCATGTGATAAGAATTCTCCTCCTCGATCTGTCCTCAAAGCCTTCACACACTTGCCATTCTGTTTCTCCACCATGGCCTTGAACTTCTTGAAGTTCTCAAATGCTTCTGACTTTGCCTTCTGAAAGTACACCCAACTCATCCTACTGTAATCATTTGTGATTAGCAAGAAGTACTTGCTTCCACCGAGTGATTCAGTCTGCATTGGCCCACACAAATCTGCATGTAAGAGCTCGATACACTCACTGGCTCTCCAAGCTTTTCCACTTGGAAATGATCCATTGGATTGCTTCCCAAACAGGCATCCTTCACACAGCTCAAGCTCACCAATTTTTGGCAAACCTTGTACCACTCCTTTTGCATTCAACAGCCTCAAACCATGCACATTCAAGTGGCCATAGCACAGGTTCCACAGCTTTGCATCATTATCTCCCTTGACTGTCAAAGCTTTACACACATTTCCAAACAAATCCAAAGGAAACATCCTGTTTCTTCCCATGGAAATTTTCATCACAACTTCCTTGGATTTCTTATCACTTATCAAGCATGATTCATTCTCAAATAGCACAGAATAACCACAACTCAACAGTTGTCCCACACTCAACAAATTATGAGCCAAATGTGGTACATATTGCACATCATACAAGAGCTTGATGTTACCTTGCTCAATCTTGATTGCAATAGTGCCTCTGCCCTCAACATCCAATTGCTTGCCATCACCAAGTCTGACTTTGCTCTTCTTTGAATCATCCAGCTCCTTGAACATGAATCTTGTGCATGACATGTGGTTAGAGCAACCACTGTCAATATACCACACACTCCCTGCATCATTGCCATATGCATTCTGTGCCAAGAACAACTTTTCTTCTTGCTCTACAAAATTGGATCTCTGATCATTCTTTTGCTCAGCCTTAGAATCTTCATCCTTCTTCCAACAACTTGCTTCCTTGTGACCATTCTTCTTGCAATAGTAGCACTTGATTGGACTTTTGTAGGATTGGGAATTTTGTTCCCTTCCTTCACTACTTTGTCCTATTCCACGACCTCTTCCTCTTGATCCTCCTCTTCCTCTTCCATTGGATTGCCATGACCTTTCTTTGTTGGAAGACACATCTCTGGCTTGAAAGGCCTTTTCCTCCTTCTTCGCACTTGATCTGTCAAGCCTTTCTTCATGAGCCTGCAGTGACCCCATCAACTCATCAAAGGTATATGTAGACATATCCTTTGATTCTTCTATGGCAGCCACGACATGATCAAACTGTTTGGTAAGGCTTCTCAGAACCTTCCCAACTACATGCTCATTGCTCATGCTTTCTCCATATGACCTCATTTGATGCACCACACCAGATACTCGTGACAAGTAGTCTTGCACAGATTCTTTGTCCTTCATAAGAGAAGTCTCAAACTCTCTTCTTAGTGATTACAGCCTTACTGTAATCACCTTCTTGTCTCCGAGATACTCTTGCTTTAGAGTATTCCATGCCTCATTTGATGTGGAGGCTGATGCAATCCTTGGAAAGATCTCATCATCTAAGGCTTGTTGAATTGTGAACAAAGCCTTAGAATCTTTCTTCCTCTTCTCTCTGAGTTGCTGATCAGGCTCTTCTGTTTGATCATCCTCATAGCCATTCTCTACCAATCCCCACAACTCTTGAGACTTGAACAATGTTTTCATTTTCAAGCTCCAGAAATGGTAGTTTACCCCTTTGAAAATTGGCAATTGAGATGATTCATTGTTGCCTAATCCATTGTTCTGCATTGTGAACAATACTCTCTTTTAACCCGTGTTTCCCTTGTGTTTAAAACACTCACTTTCTTCTCTCAATTCCCTGGATATGAACCCGAAAAAATGTGTTTGCTCTGATACCAATTTGTTGGTTTAAAACAGAGGAAGAAGACAATGACAATTGAAGAGAAGTTCAGAATAAGCACAATTCGATTCTGCTTAATTAAAATGATGAACAATACAATGCTTAAATAAGCTGAGAAATAAACTGAACTAAAGCTCCACTAACCATGTCTAACATCATGCCTAAGATAGTGGATAAATTCTGCAACAAACTAAACAAATCATATGCTAATCTTAAGCTAAATAATAGCAACTGCATTGACTAATTCTCCTGAAAACTTGCACAGTTGAATGGTTGAATCACATTTCAACAGATACGAGGGTCCGCTCTTTGAGATGCTCGGCCGTAAAGAAGAAGGCATCGACTTAGCAGAAGGAAAATGGCCCGACCGTGCGCCTGGTGCACGGTTCGCTTAATGATCCTTGCATTATGTAACACCCCCAAGTCATAACCCATTTGAAAGGCATTACCGCCAGTGATTTCGGAATCTCACCTCCGAAACCACCCAAGGCTAAACTGGATTATTCAAATCATACATAACATTTATATAATCCATAAACCAACGGTTCAAACATAAGTTAGGGGATTACAACCCAATCCCCGTAGGATAAAACATTGTTTCAGAGTAAATACATAACAGAAGTCTTTAAAGGTAAAACAAGTTTTGACCATAGCGATCAACGCCAAGGATCTCAACCTGAATAAACTTATCAAAAACATTGTCCGTCATAGTCGTTCTTAGCCTTCACTGGGTGGCAACTTGTCTGATGTGCCGAATCGAACGGATGACACCAGCCCACATGCAAAGAACAATGTTCGTGGGTTAGTCTAATGAAAGATTGCGCAAGGGTACAAAGCAGAGTGGTTCTAAGTAGTCGTATTAGGTTAGACTCATCGTTTCTCGGATAATAACCGATAACGATAGACAACCACCATACTGCTACTGGAATATATCAAAAGACATGATCGAGAGAAGACTCCAACGGAAATGAGTCTTATAGGAATTAATCCAAGAGAAGACTCTAAAAGGACGAGTCTTATCGAAAGCATGATAAATGTCTGGAAGATTATAAGTTCATATATATATATATATACATATACATTTAAAGACTGACTGAGATGATTCGGTCCACGACCAACCTCACCGTATAATGCGAATCACCGCATGATACGAATCCAGATCGGAAAGAGAACGTACTACATTCAAGTCAGGGCAAATTTTCTAGTTGCACTATCACCTAGCTGCACTACTCGCCGGAGGTAAATTAATTATGTGCACTCGGGCACTTATCTTATTTAATTTCAAAACGCTCATTCACGTTTCAAGCTTTTAAAATCTCATCCTCGGCGGATATTGAGATATAGAGAGTTGGGACTAAATCCCAGAGATTGGCACCAGCTGTTGTGCACATCCCCTATACTCGGATAGGAGAAGGTCATGACCAAAGAAAAGTGTTGGGGCTTGGACATCCCATCCACTTGGTTATAAAGAAACGACTAGTACTCACTGAGAGATACCGAGTAGCGTTCCTACGAATACTCGTTCTAACTAAACAGTTCAGAACAAGCAAATAATAATTTCAAAGCCATCAAGGCTAACATCCTAGATATATTTCAATCTAGATCATATATATATAATAGCGTTGTTCTAGCAGATATACAACCTATTATAATATTCATTTTATCTTTCCAAAGATATTTCATAAAACGATTCCAGACATGAACAATAATCAATCCAAATTAATTAACAATTAAGCAATTGATAATTAATAGAAATATGGAATGATAAGCAAGAGCAAACCGCCACTTGCCTTGGATCTGACGAAAGCTCCCGAAAGCTTAGAATAAAAGGATTTCCGAGTCCGGAACGGGAACAGATCCTGGATAAAAAAATCCATATGGAACGACCCATAACAAGACCTCAATTTAGATTCAATATCTATATACGAATCTAATGTAATACGAATCAAAGAACGGGGCCTTAGCCCATGCCCAACACCACAACACTCAACCGGCATGGCTGCCGCGGGGGCGGCAGGCACATTACCGCCGGGTGCGGTGCACAGGCAGGGGCGGAGGGCAGAGGCGGCAACGAGCACAACTCACCCAAATCGAACCCCTTTGGCTTCGATTCTCCTTTGCTCGATTCTACCACCTTATTAAGCTTCCAACAAGCTTCAAAAGCCTCCTGAGAACGGATCAAAACAACGCCCAAACAACCACGAAAATCGGATTCAAAGTTCAGCAAAAGTCACAAAATTTAAAGGTGAAATCAGTGGCTTGCAAGGGTTTTCTTACCAGCTTTCGATCGACCTCTAGTTCGAATCAAGCTTGGATATTTTTCTCACCCTTTTAAGCAACACCTCACCTTCAATATGCAACTTTGATCTCGCCAAACGAATGACAAAATCGATCAGAAATCGATCTCAAAGTTCAGCTCAGGAACACGTTTTCTGGTTTTTGACAGAAAAGAGGAGGACGAAGATGGTGAGGAGTGATTTTCCAGCTTCTCCCATGGCGTCTCCTCTTATTTTATAGCCAAAACACGAAGAGCCCTTGATGGACAGGTATACCAGGAGGTGGACAAGCTAGTCCCCCTAGCCTTGGCGAGTCAGCACGACCAATTTCCAAGCCCGCCAAGTTGCCTGTAGGTGCTGATGTTCGTGCTTCTGTCAGCGGCCGCGGGGCGCGGTAATGGCCTGGCCGCCGGGTCCGGTGAGGGCCTTGGCCGACTCTTTTGGCTTTTGTCGTCACTTACCATAAGTGGTAAATTTTACTTAACCCCGGGTTAAATATATTTGTACACGAACGAGCTTTTAAGCCAAAAATACCTTAACTGTATTTTATATTGCTCAGAAAAATATTACAGAGGCCAAACATTATACAGAATGTTCATACGTCTCCGAATTTAATCTGACTTGCAATATGGGCTTAAGAAAATTCGAAATTTATTCATACAAATATACGGGATATTACATCACTCTCCCCTTAAAAGAAGTTTCGACCCCGAAACTTAGGTCACAAACATCTCGGGAAAGCGTCTACTCATATCCTCTTCCGTTTCCCAAGTCTCCCAGGTAACATCCTCGGTTCCTGACTTGGACCACAGAATTCGTACCAAAGGTACGACCTTGTTGCGTAACTGCTTCACACGATGCTCTAGAATGCGTACGGGTGCCTCTTCATACGTACCGTCTGTCTGAATCTCAATATCTTCATAGCTCAACACATGAGATTCATCTGGCACATATTTCCTCAAGAGAGAGACGTGGAACACATTATGCACAGGATGTGCTGATGGCGGCAATGCCAACCGGTATTCTAGAGATCCTACTCTATCAAGAATCTCAAATGGTCCCACGTAGCGAGGATTAAGCTTTCCACGTTTACCAAATCTGAATACTCCTCTGGATGGAGATACCTTAACAAACACCTTGTCGCCAACCTCAAATTCGACATTCCTACGCCTCGGGTCTGCGTAAGACTTTTGTCGACTCTGGACTGTCAACATTCTTTGTCTGATCAATGCAATATCTGCAGCAGTTCTCTCGACCAATTCTGGTCCGAGAAGAATCTTGTCGGCCTTCTCATCCCAACAAATTGGTGATCTACACTTCCGACCATACAAGGCTTCAAATGGAGCCATTTTGATCGTAGCATGCCAACTATTATTGTATGTGAACTCGATTAGACTCAGGCTGTCTTCCCAGTTAGTCGGACGATCGAGTACACACGCTCTCAGCATATCCTCCAAAGTCTGGATAGTCCTCTCAGACTGTCCATCCGTTTAAGGATGAAAGGCAGTGCTAAATCTCAGCTCGGTTCCCATAGCCTTGTGGAGTTCCTTCCAAAATCTGGATGTGAAACGACCATCACGATCCGAGACAATGGTTTTGGGAATGCCATGTAACCGGACAATCTCGTGCAAAAACACTTCGGCTAACTTCGGAACTCCCCACGTTGATTTGATAGCCACGAAGTGCGCACTCTTTGTAAGTCTGTCAATAATTACCCCTATAGCATCCTTCCGGGTTCTAGTCTTGGGTAATCCAGTGACGAAGTCCATAGCAATATCTTCCCACTTCCACTCTGGCACTGGAAGAGGTAATAGTTCACCGCCTGGCCTACGGTGCTCTATCTTGACTCTCTGACAAGTCAAGCACCTTGCCACAAATTCTGCCACATCCCATTTCATGTTTGGCCACCAGAATTTCTTCCGGAGGTCCTTATACATTTTGCTAGAGCCATGATGTACAGAGTAAGCTGATGAATGGGCTTCTCTCATTACCAATTGGCGAAGACCATCAATGTCAGGCACACAAATACGGTCTTGAAACCAAAGTGATCCATCCTCCTGAACCACAAAACCGAAACCCTTCCCATTCAACACTTCACTGCTTAGCGTTACTAGAATGATATCGTCAATCTGCTTTTCTCGTATTTGATCAAGTAGCGTAGCCTGAATTTCCAACATACTCAGGTATCCTCTACGTTGATCATACAAGACTTCGGCTTCACGCATCATCTGGTTCAGTTGGGCTTGAGCAGTGAGAAGTGCCACTACCATTTCAGGTGGTGTCTTTCGGCTTAGTGCATCGGCTACCACATTAGCCTTGCCCGGATGGTAAAGCAATTCAATATCATAATCCTTAAGTAGTTCTAACCAGCGTCGCTGTCTCATATTCAACTCCTTCTGAGTGAATACATACTTGAGACTCTTGTGGTCCGTGAAGATTTGAAATCTTACACCATATAGATAGTGTCTCCAAATCTTCAATGCAAACACTACTGCTGCTAATTCCAAATCATGGGTCAGATAGTTTTCTTCATAGGTTTTTAGTTGTCGAGATGCATAAGCAATCACTCTGCCCTTCTGCATCAACACACAACCCAAACCACTTTTAGAATCATCACTATAAACCACATACCCATCATTCCCTTCTGGCAACGCTAGAACATGTGCAGAGGTTAAGCACTGTTTCAACTTCTGAAAACTGGCCTCGCACTTGTCATTCCAGACAAATTTCTTATGGACCTTGCGGAGTAAACCGATCATAGGTAGAGCGATCTTAGAAAATCCCTCTACAAACCGTCTATAGTATCCAGCAAGTCCAAGAAAACTGCGCACATCCTTCACATTTTGAGGACGTTTCCAACTTGCCACAGCTTCAATCTTCTGGGGATCGACCATCACCCCATTCTCATTGATCACATGGCCTAAAAAAGCCACTTCTCTGATCCAAAAGTCACATTTAGACAATTTCGCATAAAGCTCATTTTGTCTAAGAATTGACAAGATAATTCGCAGATGTTCCTCGTGAGCTTTCTCACTCGGAGAGTAAATCAAAATATCGTCGATGAAGACCACCACGAACTTATCCAAGTACTGGTGAAAACATCGGTTCATCAAGTCCATGAAGACGGCAGGAGCGTTGGTAAGTCCAAATGGCATAACTACAAACTCGTAGTGACCATATCTCGTCCGAAATGCTGTCCTCGGAATATCTTCCTCACGAATCCTGAGTTGGTGGTAACCGGATCTCAGATCGATCTTGGAAAAGACTTTTGCTCCCTGCAATTGATCTAACAAATCATCGATCCTAGGCAAAGGATACTTGTTCTTGATCGTAACTTTGTTCAACTCATGATAGTCGATGCAAAGTCTAAACGATCCATCCTTCTTCTTAACAAACAAAACCGGAGCACCCCAAGGTGATGCACTCGGTCTTATATATCCTTTGTCAAGAAGATCCTCCAGCTGCTTCTTCAGCTCTTGCATCTCGGCAGGAGCCATTCGATACGGTGCTTTAGAAATTGGTGCAGTACCAGGCTCAAGATCAATCGTAAACTCTACGATGTGATGCGGGGGTAATCCAGGAATTTCCTCCGGGAAAACATCCGGGAATTCCCTAATAACTGGAATATCAAGTACTGATGGTTCATCTTCCTTGGGCTCATCCAGGTAATAGAGATACCTGGCACAACCTTGTCGAAGTAGCTTAAACGCAGCCATCGCATTGATGAGCTTGCCGTTATCCGCTTCATTTCGACCCTTAAACTTACATGTATGCTGGCCCTCTGATGAAACCGTTACAGTCCTTGAATTGAAGTCGATTACCGCTCCATGACGCGTCAACCAATCCATACCAAGGATAATGTCATAAGGAGCCATATCAATGCAGATCAAATCTGCGTTGAATTCCTTACCTTGAATGGTAACTGGGAATTCTGACAGACGTTTGGTTCCCACTAATTGGTTTCCATTAGGAAGACTCACAACAAAAGGCTCACAAGCTTTGTTGCAAACTAATCCTAACTTGCTAACACAGCTCTCAGAGATAAAGGAATGGGTAGCACCCGAATCAAACAAAATGCATACTGGGGTAGAGTGAAGGTATAGGGTACCTTGAGTAATCGGAGTGTTGGGTCCATCCGCCTTACGCATTTCGTACAAGCGCTGACCTTGTCCTCCGGACACCGCTGGGGCTTTCCCCTTGTTCTGAGCAGTAGTCTGAGTCGACGGACTGGGACTCTCTACTGGCTTGAATCTAGGCCGGTTGCTTTGATTCACAGATCCCTGCTGTGACTCAGCACCCATATGTCTGTTCTTTGGACAAAACATCTGCAAATGTCCTTCTTTGCCACAAGCAAAACAAGTCTTCTTCTCCCTAGGACACACGTTACTCTTGTGTCCTAGCGTACCACAGTTAAAACATTGGATAGGCTTCTTACTTTGGCCAGACTGCTGTGTAGACCCACTTTGAGTCATCTGAGTCTTTGCCCTGCCAGATTTAGCAAAATTCGACGGCAGCACAGGACGTTTAAAACCACTTGCCTGAGATTGATTCTGCATAGATCTCTGGCGGTTGCGTCTTCTAGTTGACTCCTCGAGAGTCGCCTCCACTTTATAGGCTGCATTCACATATTGCTCCAAAGTAGAGCAAGTGTGGTGCATCATCCATGGCTTAATATCAGGACTCATCCATTCATGGAAGTACCTAATTTTCTGCTCCTCACTGGATACTTCTGGTCCAGCGTACTGCAATAGATGATTGAACTTTGAAGCAAGCTCAGTCACCTTCAGCCCATCAGTCTTTGGATATAAAAACTCTTTGCGTTTCTCCTCCCTCATGGCTTGAGGAAAGAAACGATCAATCATTTTAGTCTTGAACATTGCCCAGTTCAACTCAGGGCTGTCTGTAAGACCACTACTTTCCCACCATTCACTGGCATCTTCTTTCAGTTGAAGAGATGCTATATGCACTTTCTCAGCTTCAGTGCATTCCACGTTACGGAATAATCTTTCCATATGGGAAAACCAGTGAGTTACACGAACTGGCTCACCCTTCCCATTGTAACAGTCGGGTCTCATAGAAGTTATGGTCTTTAGAGCTCGACCATAATTGTTTCTATTCCCGTCTGCATTGTCTTGTATCATGGGTTCCTGAACTTCTGGTGCTCCAACCCTGGGAACTGGTGGAGGAATTGACACTCCTTGTGCCTGAGGTGCATTTGGTCGTAGAGCGTCAGCCATTGCTTGCATCACAATCCCTTGGATTGCTGCAACTGCTGCCTCATCGAATACCATAGGGGCATTGGCCGGAGCTTGGCCATTGCCCTCAGGGTTAGCATTGGATGCAGAGTCATGCACCTCCTCAAGGTTTGCAGCATCCCTTCCAGCTAGTCTGAGATGACCACTAGGTCCAGTACCGTTACGGTTGTTTCTCGTGTTCACCATCTGTTTACCGATCAAATTCCAAGGATTCGTTACATTAATATCTCTTTAGCATTTTAAATGTAATAAAATCAACTCAGAATAGATCAACTTGGTAATATATATATATGATGAACTTCTTAACATCGCCGCAAGGTTCAACAAAATTCATTCTTTAGAGCTTTTGACAAAATTGCTCTAAGAATTTAGTACTACATCATATAATATCCGACTATTATACATAAGTACTACTATTTGTTATACTGGTCCTTTCTTCACAGACCCCTAAAACGTTTCATGTATGGAATGCTACTCATGCAAGGCTTCTTTGGACGAGGCTCCTCCTCAAAATCAGATGACTGATCTCTCGCCTGACTTGGCCCTGGGGCACACAATTCATTCTTGGATTTCGGTGTCCTTGGCCTTATACGAGAATCCTGACCATTCTGACTTTCCTCTCCAATTCTTGCATGTCTTTGAGCACGTTCCATTTCTTCAATCTCATGTTGACCTTCCTCTCTCCTCTGTTGGCTCTGACGAAGGATCCCACGTAACTCGAGACTTGACCTTCGCCTTCTTCGAGCACGAAGAGGTGGAGCGTCTTCCGAATCATAGCATGAGTTGTTATCCTCCCTGAGACCATACTCGATGTAGAGTGCTTCCCACTCTGCGTCAGTCAACGGTACATACTCAGGCTCAACTAATGGGTCTGAGTAGATAGCTTGCATTCCAGGATCTTCCTGGTCCACTAGTAATTGCCTCATCTCTTCAAGCTCTTGTTCTTGTCCCCCTTGGACTTCTTCAGTGCTTTCTTCTTCCTGTGGATCCTCTTCTTCGGGATCTTCCTCAGGATCTTCCTCAGAATCCATCCCGGGGACTGACTCAATTTCTGCATCTTTATCAAGATATTCTCTGGTGTACCCTGACGTATCACCGTCAATGTCTACCTCCATAGTCTCTTCATCTTCTTCTTCTTCTACTTCTTCCTCATTCCCTTCCGGAATAGTGTTAATCGTGTAATCGTTGTCGTAATAGCCTTGGACATACCTCGATGGCTCAACCCTTGATGGTACAACAGGTTCCACGACTGGAATCACCGCATTATCGGACCTCAACATCACTGATTCGGGAAGGACGAGCTTCACCTCCTCCTTATCCTCTGGTGATTTGCTTGAGCTTCCGATTTGGAAATGCCGCTGGGGAATAGGAAGGTTAAATCTGTCGGGAGATGATGGAGCCATCTCATTCTCCTCCGAGTCCCTTTGAAAGGATAAGCACGCGCCCATATCCTATAGGCGACGAGAAGGAAATTAGTCTTTCTAAATATAGAAGTTTGCTTTCCATATTAGACCAAAGAAGAAGGCACGACTATGAACGGTATTAAGATATGTCTTTTCAAATTCAAGTTCTTTGAAAACTTTCCTCAGTATAAAACGAGTAAATGGTTTGTTAAATACCCAACCCGTTTTAAAACTTGGGCTCTGATACCAGATCTGTAACACCCCCAAGTCATAACCCATTTGAAAGGCATTACCGCCAGTGATTTCGGAATCTCACCTCCGAAACCACCCAAGGCTAAACCGGATTATTCAAATCATACATAACATTTATATAATCCATAAACCAACGGTTCAAATATAAGTCAAGGGATTACAACCCAATCCCCGTAGGATAAAACATTGTTTCAGAGTAAATACATAACAGAAGTCTTTAAAGGTAAAACAAGTTTTGACCATAGCGATCAACGCCAAGGATCTCAACCTGAATAAACTTATCAAAAACATTGTCCGTCATAGTCGTTCTTAGCCTTCACTGGGTGGCAACTTGTCTGATGTGCCGAATCGAACGGATGACACCAGCCCACATGCAAAGAACAATGTTCGTGGGTTAGTCTAATGAAAGACTACGCAAGGGTACAAAGCAGAGTGGTTCTAAGTAGTCGTATTAGGTTAGACTCATCGTTTCTCGGATAATAACCGATAACGATAGCCAACCACCATACTGCTACTGGAATATATCAAAAGACATGATCGAGAGAAGACTCCAACGGAAATGAGTCTTATAGGAATTAATCCAAGAGAAGACTCCAAAAGGACGAGTCTTATCGAAAGCATGATAAATGTCTGGAAGATTATAAGTTCATATATATATATATACATATACATTTAAAGACTGACTGAGATGCTTCGGTCCACGACCAACCTCACCGTATAATGCGAATCACCGCATGATACGAATCCAGATCGGAAAGAGAACGTACTACATTCAAGTCAGGGCGAATTTTCTAGTTGCACTATCACCTAGCTGCACTACTCGCCGGAGGTAAATTAATTATGTGCACTCGGGCACTTATCTTATTTAATTTCAAAACGCTCATTCACTTTTCAAGCTTTTAAAATCTCATCCTCGGTGGATATTGAGATATAGAGAGTTGGGACTAAATCCCAGAGATTGGCACCAACTGTTGTGCACATCCCCTATACTCGGATAGGAGAAGGTCATGACCAAAGAAAAGTGTTGGGGCCTGGACATCCCATCCACTTGGTTATAAAGAAACGACTAGTACTCACTGAGAGATACCGAGTAGCGTTCCTACGAATACTCGTTCTAACTAAATAGTTCAGAACAAGCAAATAATAATTTCAAAGCCATCAAGGCTAACATCCTAGATATATTTCAATCTAGATCATATATATAATAGCGTTGTTCTAGCAGATATACAACCTATTATAATATTTATTTTATCTTTCCAAAGATATTTCATAAAACGATTCCAGACATGAACAATAATCAATCCAAATTAATTAACAATTAAGCAATTGATAATTAATAGAAATATAGAATGATAAGCAAGAGCGAACCGCCACTTGCCTTGGATCTGACGAAAGCTCCGAAAGCTTAGAATAAAAGGGTTTCCGAGTCCGGAACGGGAACAGATCCTGGATAAAAAAATCCATATGGAACGACCCATAACAAGACCTCAATTTAGATTCAATATCTATATACGAATCTAATGGAATACGAATCAAAGAACGGGGCCTTAGCCCATGCCCAACACCACAACACTCAACCGGCATGGCTGCCGCGGGGGCGGCAGGCACATTACCGCCGGGTGCGGTGCACAGGCAGGGGCGGAGGGCAGAGGCGGCAACGAGCACAACTCACCCAAATCGAACCCCTTTGGCTTCGATTCTCCTTTGCTCGATTCTACCACCTTATTAAGCTTCCAACAAGCTTCAAAAGCCTCCTGAGAACGGATCAAAACAACGCCCAAACAACCACGAAAATCGGATTCAAAGTTCAGCAAAAGTCACAAAATTTAAAGGTGAAATCAGTGGCTTGCAAGGGTTTTCTTACCAGCTTTCGATCGACCTCTAGTTCGAATCGAGCTTGGATATTTTTCTCACCCTTTTAAGCAACACCTCACCTTCAATATGCAACTTTGATCTCGCCAAACGAATGACAGAATCGATCAGAAATCGATCTCAAAGTTCAGCTCAGGAACACGTTTTCTGGTTTTTGACAGAAAAGAGGAGGACGAAGATGGTGAGGAGTGATTTTCCAGCTTCTCCCATGGCGTCTCCTCTTCTTTTATAGCCAAAACACGAAGAGCCCTTGATGGACATGTATACCAGGAGGTGGACAAGCTAGTCCCCCTAGCCTTGGCGAGTCAGCACGGCCAATTTCCAAGCCCGCCAAGTTGCCTGCAGGTGCTGATGTCCGTGCTTCTGTCAGCGGCTGCGGGGCGCGGTAATGGCCTTGCCGCCGGGTGCGGTGATGGCCTTGGCCGACTCTTTTGGCTTTTGTCGTCACTTACCATAAGTGGTAAATTTTACTTAACCCCGGGTTAAATATATTTGTACACGAACGAGCTTTTAAGCCAAAAATACCTTAACTGTATTTTATATTGCTCAGAAAAATATTACAGAGGCCAAACATTATACAGAATGTTCATACGTCTCCGAATTTAATCTGACTTGCAATATGGGCTTAAGAAAATTCGAAATTTATTCGTACAAATATACGGGATATTACACATTACACGGTTCAAGGAGCGCCAAGGCTTACAATAGCCACCGCATGCGACAAGTCGCATGGTGTGTTCATGACATCTTTCTTTCAAAAATTGTGAGCATACGATGTTGAACGCTTTACAGTGGCTCACGCACGGTCCGTGCACTTCGGGTGCACAGTCACTATAGGGGTTCGTGCACTTCAACCTGCACGGTGGATGCTGTTTACAGAGATCACCGCACGGTCCATGCGTGGCGTCTTTTTCCCAAAGAAGATTCATGGATGTATGCACGGGTCGTGCGATGGGTTGCATGGTCCCCTTGCATCTAAGGCCCAAGGCCTTAGAAGCGTCATCATATGCCAACCCAGGGCCTTCCTAAGAGGTCATCCATCCTGGTACTACTCTCGCCCTAGCATGTCTAACTTCAGAGTTCTTTGTCATCACTTGGAACCATGAATAGGAAGACCCCTTGTTGACATGGCTAGCACTCTAATCCATATAAATGATTCAGATGCAAGTCATATTTCTGCAATATATCAAATACATGTTGCAAATCTTTCAAGTGTTATCTCTCTTCCATACTTTTCACCACCATGTCATCAATATAAACCTCGATCGTTTTCCCTATCAAGCCCGCAAACAGGTTAACAACCATCATTTGGAATGTTCCTCCGACAATTTTTAAACCAAACGACAGCACCCTGTAATAATAGATTCCTCAGGGGGTCATAAAAGCAGTCTTTTCCTGGTCCGCCTCTAGCATAGGAATCTGATGGTACCCTTTGTAAGTGTATACCCTCCATTCACCATTTTTCTTCTTTACCACCACGGTATTGGCCACCCAGGTGGGGTACTGCACTTCTCTCACAGCCTTGGCATCTATCAACTTGGATGACTCATCGAGCACGACCTCAATATGCTGAACTGACGACCTTCAGGCTCTCTACGCAACTAACTTTGCCACCGATTGGACATTTAGATTGTGGCAAGCTATTTCTGGTTTGAGACCTAACATCTCATACGGGCTCCAAGCAAATACTTTTCTATTTCTTCTTAGGAGCCTTACTAAGGACTCCAACTCATCCCCTAAAATGTTAGTGCCTATTAAAAAACATTTTTTCATGCTCTAAATTACTTAAAAGGACTTTATGCAGGGTCGCCACCGATTTTTCTACAGGAGGCAGACTGATTTCGTCGAGAACCTCAGGGGCCACTTAAACCATGTGGACGTCAGCCTTACTTGACCCCCATACAATGTCAAGCAGCCCTTTGGTTGCCCCAAACGCGGATTACGCCCCCTTCGTGTGGGAAAATCACGAGCTGGTGCAGGGTAGAATCCACAGCTCCCCTTGAGTGCAACCATGGCCTCCCCAAAATCATAGTATACACAGACGACACATTGACTACAAGGAATTCGACAACATGAGCTTCCCTCCGACGCAAACAGTCTCCCTCATCATTCCCAGTGGCCACACGAGAAAGGATCCCAAGCCCAAAAACATAGCTAAATCTCTAAGTTGGCGTTGCTTAAGGAGGTTTAAACCTCTTTCTTGGGGGCCTTCGACGTCTTCCATGATATAAACGAAGAAGCCTTGTCCACATGTCATCATTCACCAACTCGGAGATTTACCTTGTTTTTACACCCACATGCAAGGGTTATTTGCATGCTTATCACTTGTTTGTTAAAGTTTCAGTGACTTTCTATTTTTAGACTTTCTTGGGACAACTTACGTTTCAGTGGTCAAATTCACCAGGTTCAGTCACTTAAGTTGTAACATGGAAACTAGTTGCACTTTTTATCTTATACTTTTGAAACATTATCTTTATGCTTTATTAAAGATAGGATTAGCTTAGGGGAAGATCTACGGTCGGCCTTGTGACAAGCACTTCTCCTTGTGCAAGTTTTACATAGTTTGTCTATTTATACTCTTAATTTGCTTCATTAAATAAAAATTAGATTGAGAATGAGGAATAACTTGGATAAGTTATTCTTTGGTCATTCAGTCAAAATACTCTCTTTTTATCATTCCAATCAAATCTCCAACCACTCACACCAATCGTTCATCAATCCAACACCAACCTTGTTCACTTTCTCTCGCAAATCCTAATTCGCAGCACAGCGTGCGGCAGAAATGTGGAATCACTATAACTTTTGATTTCCTTGTCCGTTTCGCGTCAAATTTGGAGTGAACAAACTAGACTTCTCAAATTGACACTTGACGTTGGAATCACTCAATTCCTACATCGGAGAAACAAGAACGACATAACCAAAGACGGGACCAATTTTAGAGATCTCTTGCGCGCCAAATCTCGTTCTTTTCTTCAAGTTCAAGGGCAACCATGTGATTTCACATCATAAGAGGCTCTTGACATCGGTCGACCCCGGCATGGCTGCATTCTTCCAATCCGACGAAATTGTGGTACACACGGTTGGCGTTGTCGCGCAGGTCCCCATCGGCTTGCCATTCGGGCTGAGCCGGGAAGAGCACCACGCTGGCCAGTCTAGGATCCGTGCTGCCGATCAACTCGAACACACCAATGGGACGCTTTCTCCGAGCCCTATCGGCAGCCCGGCGGAACATCACCATCTCCTCAATCGCCCTGTGAAGTGCACGGTCCTTCTTGGCAAGTGCTACCTCTAACTCGGCCAGTCGACAAACTTGCTCCGTGACCGACGCCTCCATCTCAGCCTGACGGACTGCCTCCAACTGGCTCGCCGTTCTCCTCGTCGCAACCATCATCGCCTCGTTCCCCACGGACGATGTCAATTATAGTAGCAAGAATACACTCAACAATAAATTAATGACGCGTAACGATTGATATCCCAAAGAACTTCAAATATCGAACTCGATTTCCGGATCTGCAAGAAGACAACAGAAAAGCGAGGCTTTTCCCCCGAAAGAACCTACGACACTCAAATCAAATATCAAAGTTATAGTGCGTAGAGAATGGTATAGAAGTAGGGTTTTTTTAATACCTTATATATCTTTCTTGTTATTTGGATAATATCAAATATCCTCTTCCTTCCTTTAATTATTGAGCTTTCCTTTTTATCCAAATAAATTAAAATATTACATAAAATCAATTTTAATCAAATTACTCCACAGTACCCTAGCTTATAAGCCATTTAAAAGTTCTTATAAATATAGAGTGCGGTTCCGGTGCGGAGCATTCTTCCCGTGCGGACGTGCGGACATGCACTATAGGGCCTTATTTGTGCACTTTTGCAAAAATTTTGAAAAATGCTTGGAAAAAAATTTGAAAAAGATTTTTTTTTTTTTTGAAAAAGTGCACAAATAAGACGTTAAAGTGTACAAATAAGACCCAAAAGTGTATGCTCCGCACGTCCGCACGGGAAGAGTGCTCCGCATATGATCCAAACTCTATAAATATATTCAAGGACTAATTATCGATCAGGATTCGCATTAGTCAATTTGTAATGAATAAAACCAAACTTAAACGCTATTTCTTGTCATCTACGTGGAAATTCTCTAACCTAGCTCTTAGCAAAAATACAAACTTTTCCAAAATGTACAAATATTTTGAAACTTTGTCAAGCACAACCTGGTGAAAACAACATGCATCAATGGCGGATATAATTGGTTTGGTTGGTAGAATTGGAAAAGAGTTAGCAAGGAAGCTACTCACCACTTTCTTACGTACATATCAACTTAAATCCACATTCAAGATGAACCAGAGTCCCAATTCAAATTCCTACTCAATAAATTTATTTCAATCAAACAAGCAAAGCCACTATATATTGTTATAATAGTTTTATTATGTAGTGTTAGCGAGACTTGAAAGAAATTCTCACTACTTAACTAAATAAAGACAAATTTGAATCCACTGGTCAAGTCCATGTCTGCTTATGGTAACGGTCGTAATTGGTAAAATCCAACTGCATGTGCCATGTACCGATCAACACATTAATAATATATATAACGTTTGAACCCAAAATAAAATAAAATATATATAAAATATATATATATATATATATATAAAATATATATATATATATACAACGTACAGCAGTTGTAGTTGGACCAAGTAAGTAAATTAACTCTTAAATGTAAAAAAACTATTAAACATATGTCATTAGCGCCCATATTATAAAGCTCATTAGATAGGAAAACATAGTACCGTGGTTAGATTGTGCACTAAACCTATTTTATACAATATTAATTCTATTTTATTAATATAATATAAATAGTAATTAGTTAATTGATTCTTTTGACAAAAAAAGTATTACCATCTATTCGGTATGATCTATTCGATATGATTGAGACTTATTAAAATTAAAGTTGAAGTAGACGTTGAATTGGGGATGAAATTTAAACTGAAGGTTAAATTAAGCTGACGTTAAAGCTAAATATGAGAGCGGAGGCTGGAATTGTCTTATCAAGGCTGCAGTTGAGGTGTAAATTACAAACTTATCCGTATTTATTTGCAGGGGCACATGATACATTTTTGGGCAAATTTCTTCCTATTAGTTGGTCATCCCCTCCCGACTCCTTGTTCTCAACCCCATAGAAATTCTAGGGCAACCACACCCTCCCGATCCCGACTCCTTCTCCTGATTTGGGGCAATTGCACAACTTCGAACCAGTCTTTTTCATAAATTCTTGATTTGAGACTTGTTTGTGAATTGAGTTATTCTTCTCCCGACTCCCTCTAGATCCGGACTCCTTCTCCTGATTAAATATGAACCAGTCTTTTTCATAAATTATTGATCCCGACTCGCTCTAGATCCCGACTCCTCCTGATTTGAGACTTGTCTGTGAATTCGAGTTATTCTGTTTCATAATTTTTTGTTCATTATTTTTCGTACATTCGAGTTATTTTTCGAGTTTTGAACGAGATTTCAATAGCTATAAACCAATGTTTATTCTTGTTTGTAAATTCAATTTATTATCGGAAATTTAATATGATATCCTTGAGATTTTGTAATTTTTACAATATATCCAAAAATTTGAAATATTTCAAGTGATATCCTGAGGTTTTAAATTTTTTTATCAAATACCATTTGAGTTAGAATTGTTACATTTTTTTAACTCCATCCATTAACTTCAAAAAATAAAAAGGATAAAGGCAAAAAAAAAAAAAAAAGTTCCCTGATAATCCCCTACCCCTCCCCGATACTCCCTCAAACTCCTCACCCTCTACAGCGAGCGCGACGCCTGTGCTTGTCGACGGTGGAGCGCGACCACTGCCCCTACTCTACTTCATCTTCTCTTCTTCCCGTGGCTTGTTGACGGTGGGCGACGGCCGGCGAAGAGCGTGACCTGGAGCTTGGCGAGTGCGACCGACCTGGAGCTTGGCGAGCACGACCTGGAGCGAGGCGAGCGATGGCAAAAATAATTTTTTTTTTTCCTTGTATAACGGGCGGGTGACGTTATCAAACACCCATTCCCCTGTAAAAAGATCGCAATCCTCAGGCGGAAATTCCATCTCTTCTTCGTCGTCGTCTTCTTGATCCTGCTCTGTTTTTGCAGTCAGCAAAACAGGGGAATCTTGCGATTTCGCGCCTGTTTCTTGGAGCTCTTGCGATTTGGGCCACGAAAAGGGGAATTCAGTTATCGATTTCACGTCCTCATTGTACAGGAAGAATGCGAAGAGAACTAGCGTCGAGACAAAGATGAAGATCGAGACAGTGCTGCTGGATTTTCTGCCCAATCCACCGACGAGCTGCTGCTGCTGCTTCATCGCGGCGGTTTCTGGCGAAAATTGAAGTGTTTTCCAGCGAGGTGGCTGCATAAGAAAATGGGGAATTGAGGTGGGTGGGAAAAACAGAGGAGAAATGACATGGGATATAAAGAAGGGAAAACAGAGATAGAGAGAGAAGAAAGATTTTACGTGAGATTAGGGAACTTTTTTACAGGGGAATGGGTGTTTGAAGATGGAATTTCCGCCTGAGGATTGCGATCTTTTTACAGGGGAATGGGTGTTTGAAGTATCGGGGAGTATAGGCAACTTTTTTCCTTTTTTTTTGCCTTTATCTCTTTTATTTTTTAAAGTTAACCGATGAAGTTAAAAATTTTAACATATTGCATTTGGGAAAAAAATTCAAAAGTATAGGGTATCATGCTAAATACTTCAAATTTTTGGATATCTCATGAAAATTGCAAAATCTCAAGAGTATTACCTGAAATTTCCTATTTATTATTGTTCGTAAATTTTGTTCATTCTTGTTTGTAAATTTGAGTTATTTTTTCCTTGAGAACAATATTTCAGTTTCATATCAAGCCTGATCATCTTGTAAGCGGAGACCTGAACAAGAAATCAACACCTTCATTAAATCCAAGCAAATTGCTCACCTCCAAGAAGACTAGTAGATGAGCTATTAATGCAAACCTAAAGCAAAGATAAGGCCACATGTGACAATTCCAAGGTTGATGACGATGGCAATTCTGTAATATTTGTCATTTGTGTTAATTTTGGGTATTTTAGTTGATTTTATTTTTATTTTGGCCTAAACTTGTTTAAATTAATTAATCTAAGTTTAGTGAAAAATATTTTAGGATTAATTTGATTTTATGAAAATTAATATTAAATTAATTATAATTGTTATAATATTATATTGTATTATAAATGGATAAATTATGGCTATTCATTTAGATAATATTTTGACTTAGAAAATTTTAGGATTATAAATAAATTATTTCATCAATTTATTTATGCTATTATTATTTATAATATACGACTAATTAATTTTTAATCAAATAAATAATCATTTAATCAAAAAAGCCATGAAATTGATTTATTTATGAGTAAATAAATTCAATTGAGAACCGAGACATTGTATCTTTCAAATATTGATATTGAATAAATTATCTAATATAATTTATTCATTGTGTATTCTCAGATTGGCACTTAGAATGAGAATAAAGCAGGGGCCGATTTGCTTTTCGAAAGCAACCATCTCTGAAACGCCGTTCACCATCTCTGTGATTCAAGGTAAGTGGCGGTTCGCTCTTGCTAATTTATTCCATATTTTTCTTAATTGACATTTAATCTATTTTCTTAATTAAGTTGGGATAAATATTCTTAATTTCTCGTTTGGGAACTTGTGTGTTAAAGTATTGTGTAAAATGAACCTTATTGTTAGGTTGTATATATGCTAGTTATAACCCTTATTTATATTATTATTGTTATAGGGTGCTAGATAATAATTGGTGTGAATGGTTGTGCTTTGGTGTGGATAATAATTGCTAGTTAGCACGAGTATTCGTAGGTACGCTATTACCTTGCGAGGTTTAGTTGTTTCTGTATAACTTTGTATTAGGAGGATAATTGCCCTAATACATTTAGTCATGACCTACCCTTATTTTAAATAAGTGGTGGTGCACTAGCTAGTGCCGAAATTCGGAATTCGTCACATTCTAAATCTCATTGCGAGATCGCTTGTAGATAATAAAAGATTTTTAACATTAATGTACGTTTTGTAATTAAATAAGATAAGTGTCGCATGACAAATAATTAATATACCCTCATGCGAGAAATACAACGTGGAACCTGCCCGGTCTCTTGTCTAAAATAAGTCCACTTTCCAATCTGGATTCGCATTATGCAGTGAGATTGGTGAAGGACCCAAATATTCACCGAGATGTTTTTATAACTTTGTGTGATAATATAATGTTCCCAAACAAGTTCATGTAATTTTTACCATAATTAAGTCTCAATTCATTGGAGTCTTTTCTTTAGTCATACATCTTCATTCTTTTCAGTAGAAGTTTATAGTCATATACCGTTTACCGAGTTTTATTCGGAAAACAAGGGTAGTGATTATATACGACTACGAGAACCAGTCTGTTTTAACCCTTGCATAGCTTTCATTAGACTAACTGATGTGATCCGCAGGGGGTCGGACCACGTTTGTTGTAGGATCGTGGTAGAAGGTGAGCCTGATTCCGTCTCTTTGATAGTAACCAAGATAGAGTAATTAACGCGCCAGGATAATTCAACTTGAAATGCGTTAACTGTTGACGTCGAACCCAAAGAAGGAGAAACTCAACTTGACAATTTGGATTAAACTTTGACGTGGGGAATAATGAATACAATAAAGGCTATTTAAAGCCATAAGGCTCGACCAAGAACCCTAATGGGCTTGGGCCGAAAACATACTAATGGGCTAGCCTTCTCTAGCAAGAGAAAGACACACGCCCGAAATAGAAAGTACGGAAATTGAAATACTAAAAAGGAAACATGCTAAAACGGGAAATAACATAAAATAGACTAAACTAGACTAACTCTTGAACCAAGGAGGACGCCACGGTCTTAGTCGTCTTGGGCTCGTCACTACCCGGCTTGAGTCGAGTCCGAAACACATCATTGCACTTTTTTGATGTGATTTGAGCCCACCTGGGTCCGCCTTCCCATGGTCTGCCTCGTTCGGCGTTCTGACCCAGCGGCCCAGCCCACGGTCTGCCTCGATCAGCGATCTGACTGCTGGCGCCCTGATCACAGAGTAGGGCTGCAGCCCCTGCACCCCAACCTGGAGGGAGGCTTGCGCCTGTTAATCCCCTAGGATGTTGGAAGGGGGAATCGAACCCCCGACCCTTTGATATGAGGGCAGTGGAATACCCATCATATCACCAATTGGGCTGCAGCTCAATTGGTGATATGATGGGTATTCCACTGCCCTCATATCAAAGGGTCGGGGGTTCGATTTCCCCCTCCAATATCCTGGGAGATTAACAGGCGCAAGCCTCCCTCCAGGTTGGGGTGCAGGGGTTGCAGCCCTGCTCTGTGATCAGAGCGCCAGCGGTCAGATCGCCGATCGAGGCAGATCGTGGGCTGGGCCGCTGGGTCAGAACGCCGAACGAGGCAGACCATGGGAAGGCGGACCCAGGTGGGCTCGGATCACATCACTAACCTACCGTTTCTATTCCTTGCATGGTTGGCTGGTGTCATCCGTCCTATACGGCACATCAAAGGTTGGTCCCCGACGATTTGAAGTAACCAATCGAAGAGAAGGCTTGCAGTTAAAGGTTTTATTCTAAAGTAATATTAAGATGTGTAGTACTGATTTAATATTCTTAACGAGTTGTAATACATATATAAACCGGTTATGTTATTAGGGTTTCTTTAAGAAGTATTTCGTTGTAATTTCACTTTGTTGTATTACCGTCCGTCTCATTTTATGAGAGTGATTTTAATAACAGATTGAGTTTTATTTAAAAGTCTTCCGTTATTCACTCTACTATTATTTAACATTTATTTTAGTTTCTATGATATTTCAAAAATAAGGGGCATTTGAACAACCTTGCTCCTATATCATATCCTTTCGAATGAACATGTATTTGTGTTTGCATATTTTCTAAAAAGCTTTTTAATCCTATTGAGCATGTGCAAATTAACAATCTTAACTCTTTCACTACGCAGAAGAGGCTTCTAAGCACAAGTCTAGTAAGATTTCTAGTTTTGTAAACCCATTCCAATTAGGGATATGTATTGCTTTTGTAGACCAGTTTATGTAGAGTCATTCATCTTTGTGAAACTTAATTTGTGATGTTTGATGAATGATGAATGAAACTATATCCATGGTTCATAAACCATGTCATCTAAAGATCAAATCAAAAGACTTAGTGCTCGTTTGGTTAAAGATAGAAAGTGCAATTTCATGGAATTTATTTCCCATAAAGTAAGTTTCTGAGATTTACAATTCCTATTAATTAAGAAATTATATTTGATTAACATTTTAATCATGTGATATTGAAAACTATATTTTATTTGGTTGGATGTGGGAAGTTTGCAGGAATTTATATAAAATTACTACTATTAACCCTATAAATATAAAAAAGATAGTTTGCAGGAATTTGAGAGAGGGTAATTAGGTGATTAAAATAATGGGGGAATAAAATCTTACCTACCACCTTTTAGGTAAGTGTACTTCCTGTATAATGGAGGAATTAAAAATCCCATGAATTTAAATACATGGATTTTCTAGATAGAAAAAGGTTAACCAAACACATGTACTTGATTCCACTTCATGTGATATTTAAATTCCCATGAATTTGCTTCCAAACCAAGCACTTAAGGCCAGATCATTCTTTTTAAATGAATATATCAATCCTCCTATATATAAGCCATTTCGCCGAAAAATCTGAACAGTTCATAGTAAAAAATTTCATACAACGGCCAAAAAGGAAGCTTTGGAGCTTCAATCCGTTATGACCAAGATCTGTTCAATTTGAAGATCACGTTTTTCAGGAGTGTTCTTACTCACCTTATTATGTGCAGTAGGAAAGAACTCGTAATTCGATTCCCTAGAATGCCAGTTTTAACACATTTGAAACAATACTTTCTATCATTCAATGAACCCCAGATTCAAGCAAATTCTCAAGTTCGTTTATGTAACAAAAAGAACCCTAGAGAAGAAGAGGAAGAACATATTCTAGAAGAACCCTAGAGCTACACCCTAGAAACTAAAAGAAACAAAGAAGATTCGAAAAAATCCTAGAATCTCAAGTTCGTTTAAGTGAAGAGCAAGAACAAATTCGAAACCCTGGAATTGGAAGGAAGAGGAAGAACATATCTGGATGGAAGAGTAGATGAGTAGAGATCTGAGCGAAGAGGAAGAACAAATCTGGAAGGAAAATGAGATGAGTAGAGATCTGAAAAAGAGGAGAAGAGGAAGAAGAACATATTATGGATTTAAGAGAGTAAAAGAGGGGTATAATTCATATGAGCCTCCAAATAATCCCCATGAGCTCCCAAATCAAGGTCATTTTGTTGCTTGGATTCAGCCTGCATAAGCCTTCTTTAACCTCCATAAGACCCGCTTCAGCTCTCACCCCATCGAACGCGCGCTGCCATAGCTGCCCGTTGAGCCTCTAAGGCTTATCTTCCAAATTAAGCCAGTTTCAGCCTCCATTTCATTCCCACTGAACGGATCCTTAGTTACCATTGACTCCTCATTCGACCCTCCCCGAGAAAGGAGTGTTGGAACGATGTCGTTCTCTATTGTTTTGATTATGATAAACCTTTTTAGGTTTTATGGTTTATTTGTTCCAACTTCCAAACTAGCTAGTTGATCGATTGTGTATTTTCTCTATAAAAACATGTATAGTTACCTTTCATTGTTACTTATATATTTCAGCTTCTAAGAAACAATCTTACTATTTTCTATCTAACACACTACAATTCAACAAAGACGATAAATGCGGATAAGGTGGCCAGCCCGGAAAGATCGCTAAGGGTCCGGCCCGAAACTGGGGTGGGCCGAATCCAAAAGGGCTCCTCGCAAGTTGAATTTCATAATATTTATTATTTCTATATGTATCTTATTTTTTGACATGCTACAATTTATATATAGCGCGTTACTATATGTATATTTTGCATTAAGAATTTTTTTCTCAATTACTTATATATATGTCTTAATTATTTCAAAATTTACTTTATAATTACAAATAATATAAAATTGGTACCCGTGTCAATGGATCCGGCCCGGATAAACAGGGTTGACCCCGAACCGGCCCAAATAACAGACCTGACTGTTGTTCAAGGCTTACGAGATTTGTTTACTCAAGTCTATCACTGACGTACACTTCATATCGAGTATATCATATATGTGATCAATATAAAGAAGTGATCTCCTGTAAGTTTAAAGTGCTTAATTTAGTTTCAAAAGTCTAAATTTAAGGACACCAAATTGACATATAAGATAATTGGTTCTCTACCTATAAAAAAAGAAGAAGGTAAGTGTAACAATCTCTTGTTACAATCTCATGTCATGTTATATGTGGGTGCATAGTGTATATATAATGAAAAGCGTTTAATTGATGCCCATACAAAAAGAATTTCTCATGTTGATAAAAGTTTTTCATATGAATTCCTCCTATCATACTATATATATGCATTAATATACATGTACATTTTTTTAGATATAGATTTATTAACATTAACTGAATCGTTTTCTCAAAATATCATTGAAATTTATCCAGCTAGAGCTAGCCAGCAAATTAGTATAGAAATTTGCAGTAGTCAAAGAAATTGTATTTGGATATATATTCTCAATTTATAATAGTCAAATATCTACATAGTACTTAGTCAAAATAGAAATGCTTTTAGGGTGTCTTGGGCAAAGATGAAATTGAGGTTGAAGTTAGTTAAAGTTTAAGCATTTGCTTAATGTTATTCCTTAAGCAAAATGAGAGTTGAAGTGGGAGTTGAAGTAAGGATGACCAGAGCGTAAGACCGGACCGTAAATTTACGGTCCGGTCCACGGTCCGGGGATTTTCTACGTTTCCGGTCTTACGGTTCGGACCGGTTGAACCGTAAAAATTAAAAAAAAAAAGTTAAAAATATTTTTAGGGGTAATTTTTTCGGTCCGGTCCATAATTTTTACGATCCGGTCCGGACCGTAATCAAACCCTTTAAATGCCGAAAAATATAAAATTCGGTCTTACCGGTCCGGACCGTGGACCGGACCATAAAGGTCCGGTCCGATCCACGGTCCATACTTTAAAAAGTTTACGGTCCGCCGGTCCGGACCGGACCGTACATATCCAATCCGGTCCGAATCGGATGGCCATCCTTAAGTTGAAGTGCCCACTTCCACTTCAACCCACTTTGAACCGAACAAGGTATCTTTCATTATACCAAATTGGGGAAAAAAGTAACAAAAAAGTTTGAAAAACATGAGAATTGAAATATCAATGGCATGAATATTCTTATTTTGCAACGCATCGAACAGTGCCTTTTAAGCATTTTTCAGTATCAAAACTAGTTCCGTCCGCCAAGAATAATATCTCTTTTAGAATATTTATTCCTTTTTAAAATATTTTTAAAAATCCTTAATTTTTACCACAACAAACATTTAGAAGATGAATTAGTTTAATTCTCGTGCCTTGCACGAATTGGTTTATCACGGAATTTATTTATCGGATTATTACTTAGATGCTTAAAAAGATAAATTATATCTTCAAAGCATTTATGGAAGAAAATTGTGTGATTTATTTGATCTCTTCATAATCTATGTAAGGAAAAAAAAAAAGATTTTAATTCACTCCATTTTCAAAAATCACGATCTTGATCTTCATAAGATCACCAACCAATATGTATAGTATATTAGGAAATGATCAAATATTTGTTATATATTTTCATATTTTAAAACGTAAAATTATATTTTAAAAATGTTTATGGAAAAAAGTAGATCAAAATAATTGGGGAGCGTGTGCAAATCCGGTTATTATAGGTAGTAATTTTATTTTGTTTGATTTTATTAGTTTTTTGACACATCTGCCGAAAAAATATGAGGGCGACACGTGACAAATTGAATACAGAGGCGCCACGTGGCAACGTAAATTTCGGGCTCATTCTGCGGGCGCCATATGACGTAATCAGTATTCTGCTTTAGTAATTATATACTCCTTCCGTCCCATATTGATATACCTATTTTGACTGGGCACATTTGTCGATGCTGATTTTGTATCGTTAATATCTCTAATTACATATTAATAAAAATTATAATTTTTTGATATTATCAAAGTAGTCGTTGAGACGAATCAAACAAGACCCCACATGACTATGTTTTTTCTTATATATTGAAAGAAATCTTGAAGATTCTCTTCAACTCTGAATAGTGTACTCCAGTCAAACGATCCTTATATTATGGGACAGAGGAAATAGTAGATTGATATTAGACTCTTCTTATTCCATGTGAGAAAACAAATATTCTACCGTACCGCCACATTATGTTACATTTTTACAATATTCTTAACATATATGTCCCATCAACCATTATTTTGTTTATCCTATAGGAATATTTTATACTTAGTAAGAAACAACCGGCTTTGGTTTATACTCCCTCTGTCCCAATATGATGTTCCCATTTCTAACTTTGCACAGGACATAAGGCAAATCACATTTCTAACTTTGCACAGGAATTAACTCAGTTTTTGCACAGAAAAAGTACAGAATTCTGTCAAAATCACAAATACTCCTTAATCCATGCCAAGTCAGCAATCCTTGGCATTGTTAATCAACCAATACAACCCTCAGAAATCAAATTAGAGTTTTCTAAAATTTTCAAATACAAATTCTGCACCACATTCCCTCCATATTTATAAGGGGACAATTACAATTTGGACCTGTAAAACCCTGAACTAGAAAAAAAAAAACAGAGAGTAGAAAGCTTCAATAGAGGAAAAAAAATAGAGGCAAGGAAAGCATCATTATTCCTTCTTCATGGCTTCAGACCTCAACATAAACGATGCTTTTGTTCTAGATTATGAATATCTTGATGATGACAACCAGGAAGATGTTGAAATGCACTTTGATCTTAACGAGTCTGCTGTTGAGGACATGGAAGAAGATGTCCACTTATTTGATCTTAACAGAGAACCAGAAGAGCAAGAGGAGTATGAGCAGGCAACATTCCAGGCAACTAATCATCATCATCAATCAACAAATAATGTTGAAACAAAGCATCAAACACAGCCAGAGGCAACCAGTCATCATGAGCCATCAAATAAGAAACTCAACAGTGAAGAGCGTATGCAAATATTGGTATGACTTATACATAGAGCAAGAGAGGGACAACTTCTAAGAGGAACAATCAATGCTGTTGCAACTGAGTTCAACCTATCAAGGAGGTGCATCAGTAAAATATGGAAAACAGCCAAGGAGCAGAGCAATGCAAACCAGAGATACAATGTCACCACTAAGTATCACAACTGTGGCAGAAAGAGAGTTCAGGTACCAGCAGCTCAAATAACAGAATTGAGTATGGGGGACAAATCATGCATCAGAGATTTAGCAGCCAAGATGGACATATAAAAAAGCACAATACATAGGATGGTTAAGAGGGGACTCATCAAGCCACATACAAATCCTCTACACCAAGGGCTGAATGTTACAAACAGAATCAAAAGGATGGCATGGCTATTGGAAGGGGATGCATTAGAAAAAAAGCAACAATATTACACAATGTTTGACTTTGTTCATCTAGATGAGAAGTGGTTTAACATGACAAAGAAAACACAAAGATATTATCTAGCATAAAATGAGAGGGGCAAGTATAGAGCAGCAAGCTCAAGCAAATTTATTCCAAAGGTTATGTTCACATCAGTTGTAACAAGACCAAGATTCAATGCAGCAGGAGAATGCACATTTGATGGAAAAATTGGCATATTTTCATTTACTTATCAAGAAGCAGCAAAGAGATCATCTAAAAATAGAGACAAAGGGACTATGGTAACCAAGCTAGTGGAATCTGTCAATCGGAAGGTCACAAGGAGCATGCTAATAACTCAGATTATTCCAGCAATCAAGAGCAAATGGCCAGCACATGAAGGTCCCAAAGTAATATTCATACAACAGGATAATGCCAAAGCCCATATAAAGCAAGAGGACAAAGAATGGCAGCATGTATATAAGCAGGATGATTTTACATTCATTTTACTTCAACAACCACCTAATAGCCCAGATTTGAATATATTAGATTTAGGTTTCTTCAGAAGTATTCAATCCCTAATGCACAAAAAAATGCCTAGAGATGTGGATCATATGCTAGAAGCAGTGAATCAAGCATTTATGAGTTATATCCAAAAACTCTAAGTAATGTATGGATGACTCTACAATATGTGATGAATGAGATCTTAAAGAGCAAAGGAGGCAATGAGTATGATCTGCCACATGTGGGTAAGAAAAGGTTGGAGGCACAGGGAAACCTTCAACTACAAGTTAAGGCACCCCTGTGGGCTGTGATGCAAGCATGGGACTATGTTTATGGGGATGCACAGCAGGTAGAATGACAACAGATCTCAGAGTGTCCACATACATCACAGACACAAAACCACAATTCACACTTTAATAATATACCTAAAGCCTCATTCAGTCACTAAGAATTGGTTTCCTTAGGCATATTAGAGCATGAATCTACTAGGAAATGCATCTCAGAAAGCAACACTTCATCACTGATCAAGCAGGTAGAATGACAACAGATCTCAGAGTGTCCACATACATCACAGACACAAAACCACAATTCACACTTCAATAATATACATAAAGCCTCATTCAGTCACTAACACTGGTTTCTTTAGGCATATTAGAGCATGAATATACTAGGAAATGCATCTCAAATTGCACATGCTTTAAGGCAAATGGAACAAGAGGTAATTACCATCAGAATGCAACCATAATTTACCATTCAACAGATTCCATCATCAACCATAAATTACCATTAATAGATTCCATCATCAACATATTCGAACATCAACAGCAGCAGATTCCAACATCAACATGCAAACATAACAAGTAACAAAAAGCCTTAAAATATTAAGAGGACTTAGCTAGATGATCCGCCAGATACACCACATGATTTGTCACCAGAGAGATCCCCATCTACAGCAGCTTATTCCTCCGGGGACTGAGAGGGCGGTTGAGCAAGAACACCTTCCTCCGGGGACTTCTCCAGCGACTGAGCAACATCACGTTCCTCCGATGACTTAGATAGCGGTTGATCAACAACGTCACCACTTGAATCACCAGAGTCATAGCCGGAGAAGCTATGAATCCCCACGCAATCAGTACCCCAGGCGCATAAAGGGAACATAGAGCACCCTTCTTCTTCGGATCGAGGACTACATGGGCTATCAGGGGCGAAAATCAACTCAGGATCCGGAAATTCCATCCTCAAGTTTCTAGGGTTCTCAGATAACTCGAGAATCAGACAAATCCACCCACAAATTTTGAGATCCAACCCAAAGAAGTTGCAATTAGAGGATAAAAAATAGGGGACATGCAAGAACACCAGAGGATCACAACTGTGGATTTATAGGTTTTGAGAGAAAAAGATCGAGAATCCGAAAGATCCAACACAAATTCAACCAAACAAACTGAGATCTAACCAAGAGAAACCCAATTTTGAGGATGAACAAACAGGGGGCATTCGAGAATCAAAAAAATTCCCCAAAGTAGGAATATTTAGGGTTCTTAGGTTCGGTGAATGAAACCAGAGAAGCGAAGGGTAGAGCGACAGAGAGAGCACCAGAGAGAAAGACAGAGAGATCAGATGTGAAGCTGCAGAGAATATGAAGAAATGGGTTTTGGAGCGGCGCGATGAAGAACAAAGGGAACAACTAGGGTTTGACAGAGAGAGGGGGGAAACTGAGAGGTAAATAAGTGTGAAATTAATGGAGGTTGGTGGGAGAAAAAAAATGGAGTAATATGGAATTATTAATGGAGTTGGGTAAGAGAGAGAATTTAAGGGAGGTGAGTGGGAGAGAGAAGATTGTTGGATCTTTCATAAAAGATGAATGATATTTATGGAAAGTTTAGAAATGAGAACAACATTTTGGGACGCCCGAAATGGAAAGCGGGAACGACATTATGGGACGGAGGTAGTACTTTTTAAACGGGAAAATATAATTTTCATAGATGGTCAAAAAATAATTTTGCCTCGTTCAATACAACGTAGTACTAATACTATCGCTGGATCAAATCAAATTTAATTATACATAAATAATATGTATATTAATACAAAGTATAACAAAAGGTGGCTATAGAATATATGTGATGCTGGTTTGCCCGACTACCGAGTTTCTCGGTCTCTCAATTTATCAGGTATGTCTGGTATTTCAAATTCTTTCTTCATCGAAATGAAAAAAAGCAATTTTTATTTATAATATTTTTTTAAAATTACTTTTAATATATTATTATTCATGTTATATTTATTATCTATTTAAACTCAAAAAGTATTTATCAATAGCAAATAGCAAATATATTTATCCCAAACAATTTATGTATTCTTTAAAATATTTTTATCAATACATTCACCAAATAAGGCCAAAAGCTCAATCTCTTTAACTATTATGTGTATATAGCATAAGATTTGGGATCAAGTACATCTGGCTTCTACAGTCGGAAATGCTTCGCATTTCGCACCGTCTGATCGAGCTGATCAATGGCTGAGGACGCGCGTGGCACATTTACTTCTTTTAACTTATTAAGGGAATTTACGTCTTTTTGTGATCCAATTCTTTCTTCCTCCTCTAGCACGATCTCGTACAGTAAAGCGCCGAGGTCAATGTGAAGGATCATTATTGCAGTTTTCCATTGTTTTCGTCAAATTCGCGTTTGATTTCTTCCATTAAACTTCATTGGTTGTTCATCTGGACAACAAATCTCATCATTTTTGTTCGTATTGTCGTTCCCAACCTCCATGGACGCTAGTACCATTTTTTTTTCAAACACTTCGATTTTTTATTGTATTTCACTACATGATTGTTTTTAGGTTTGTTTTGATGTCTTAATGTGAAGTTTAGGCATTGAAATGTTATTTTTTGCGGTTTTTTGTTGTTGATTGATTAGGATTGTACACTCGAAATTTTGTAATTTGAGGGAGAATTTGTGGACATAAGTTGTTCAGTATTCCATAGACCACAACTGTGTTGATCATGTGTAAACTGATTGAGTATTCTTATTTTTGAATTCATCTCTCGAATGATTCGATAACGCGGTATTTTTTAACAAATTATGAACATATGATGATTAAAAATGAACATTGTCTTTTTATTTATGAACTTGTCATGCTTTTACATATTTGCATTTCAATTTCTCTATATTTCAGCAGTTCATCAACCTTAGTTGCTGGTAGTTATGACTTGTTCCATGATAATAGCATTGCAAGTGTTGATGCCACTAGAACTGAGCAACCTGATTTGGATGAGTATTATGAAGTTCAGTTTTCTCAAAACGGAACAACTTATTTCATTCCCGTTTGCCCCGATGCTATGAAACCTGTTGTGGGGATGCACTTTAGCAGCATAGAGGACATCATTGCTTTTTACAAGAAATATACCTTTGCTTGCGGTTTTGAGGTTCGTCATGGAACCATCCGTTTCGACAAAGAAGGCAAGCTTGTTGTCACGAAATATATGTTGTTTACTAGGGAAGGGTATAAGCGTGGAAATCGCAATACTGGCGAACGTACAAGGGTCTCCAATAGATTGGATTGTCAGGAAAAAATAATGCTATGTTTCGCTGGAAACTTGGGGTACACAGTATATGGTTTTGAAGAATGCCATACACACAAGCTTGTAATAGAAAAGCACCGCCAGTTCATGAAGACTAGTAGAAACCTTGATGCTGACCACAAGTTTGTTTTGGATTGTTCGCTAACATTGGCCCTGTAACATGTCATCGTCTTTTCAAGGAGATTGTGGGTGGGTATGCAAATATTGGTGCTTCCACTACTGATTTTAAGAACCATAGAAGAGATACGTTGGCGTACTTACGATTCTATTGCCCAAATTGTTATCAACCAATTTTTGAAGAAAATGGAACTTTGTGCTTCTTTTTATTTCGATTATAATGTGGATTCTACCAGTCGCTTGACACGACTATTTTGGTGTGATCCTATTTCTCATAAGAACTTCTCCTTTTTTAGTGATGATGTGTTGTTTGATGCAACGTATCGGACCAACATGTACTTGCATTTTTGTGTGGATTCATTCTGCATTTTCCTGATCATGTTTTCCTTATATATGAACTTTATTATGTTATATATGAACACAATTACATTATATATGAACATTTGGCTTTTATTTGTGAACGGTTTAACAAGTATGATATGGTATTTGTTCCTTTTACTGGGCTAGATCACCATAAGAGGTGTGTGACTTTTGGTGTTGCTTTGTTACTCAAGGAAGATGTGGGATTTTTTGTGCGGCTTCTCGAAAATTTTAAGAAGGCAATGGGCCATGATCTGAACATCATTTTTATTGACCAAGATGTTGCGACAAAGTCTGCAATTGAGCTTGTGTTTCCTCATTCTCGCCATCGTCTTTGCATGTGGCATATCATGAAGAAAGTCACAGGCAAGATAAGCCATGATGTCACCGTTGGAGATGAGTTTAGGATCAAGTTAAATAGTGTTGTATGGAGCCATGACTTAGAATCATCCAAGTTCGAATCCAAGTGTTTGGCGTTGTTCAGTGAATATACCTTGTGTAATAGGAGGTGGTTTGATGACATGTTTGCACTCTGTCATTATTGGATCCCAGCTTATTTCAGAGATGTTATGTTTGGTGCGCTTGTTAGGACTAGTTCCATTTCAGAAGCTGTGATCAGCGACTTTAGGCACTTCACATATAGATATTACATGCTAGCAGGGTTGACGATGCACTATGAAAGTGGCTTGGATATTCAAAGGCACAAGCAAGCAAAGCTTAATCATGACCCTGAAACTATGGTTCCGGAATTGAAGACACCGTTAAATTTGGAGAAGCATGCTTCAAAGGAATATACAAGAAGGAGACCTAAACCAAGTCATGGTTATGCATCGACATTTGGAAGATGAAGTTATTTGTAGCTGTCGAATGTTCCAACGAATTGGCTTACCATGTTGTCCCATGATTTTAGTGTTTAAGAACCTTGAAATGGATGAGATTCCAAAGAAGCATGTCTTAGTACCTTGGACCAAGGCGGCTACAATCACCCCAATATTTAGCATCAATGGCACTGTGGTTGAGCAATGTGCTGCAATTGAAGAAAGAGAAGTTATGACAAACGAGTTGATTTCTGATTTATACTGTTGCTTGGGTTTGTTAGAAGACAATCCCGATCGCTTGAAACAATTTTCACGACTTCTCAAGGAGCAAAGAGAAACACTTGCAACATGTAGTGGTGATGATCCTAGTGGCTCAACATCAAATTTTAAGAGAGCAGAGGATCTTGCTGGAACAACTGTAAGTACTGAAGTCACTGTTTTTCCGCCCGATCAAGCTAAGAATAAAGGCAAAGACAAGCGGATCAAGAGTTCTAGGGAGATCTCACAGGCGGCAAATTTGCTTCCAAAAATATGTTACGGTAAATGCAAAAAGTATATAACACACAACATTCACACTTGTAATGAAGGTTGATAGTTATTTGAGTTTACACACTATTGTTTGGTCTTATGGATCTTAGTCGTTCTGTTTTTTACACTTGATTTTGGAATTCATTTTGAGAGGACCATTTCTGCACATTGGAGTGCCTTACTTTTCAATTCCTGGTTATATATGGACATTTATGCTCTTTAAATGAACTTGCAGAGTCTATAATTGAACCTATAAGAATAAAGATGTTGTACTGGATTTTATTAACATTGTTGTTATACCTGTCACCATGACAATCAATATGTGAACATGATCATTCAATACGCAGACCTAAATAGCAAATTACCGAACCTTAACAAACATTTTTGTAACACTTTACTATATTGTAAAAATTACCATACAAAGTATGCAAAGTGTTATATAATTCAACGACCCCCATTATACAACTACTGTTCACAACCGAAAAACATGTAATTCAACTTTCATTCACAAAATACCCCCTAGTTCTCTAGTTTCCCAATCCATACTTCAACAAACCTAAAAAAACACTTAATCGAGTACAAACATCAATCACTTTCCAGTAACCAGTAGCTTCATAGGTTTTCCAACCTTCTTCTTGTATGCCTCCAACTTTTCCTTCATATCGGGCTTCACTTAATTCAAATCAAACATGACAATGCCGTGCAAATACTTGACCCTCAAATTAATATTACATGTCTTGAAGTTTCCAGCATGCATCGCATCCTCCCACCCTTGAACTGATGCACCCATGTATACCTCCATGTGACGCATGGTGTATATGCTAGAACTTGTCATGTTATCTGCATCACCCCATGGGATATCAATAATAGATGGTTGGATCTTATCAGATGTTAGTTCCTTCTTCTTCCTATGAAGCCTCCTTAAATCCAAAAGGTGAAGAACAAGTCCTCTCTGATTTTTTTTTAAAACATGAACGTTAGCATAATATTTATGAACTAAACGACTTTAAAAATGAACATGTACTTATTAGGAATTCAGGTTTGTCCCCATATCTCTCTTCCCTAGTGGAATCACTAACAACACTGTCCAAAATATCTATGGCAGAGTATTTCAAATTGAATGAAATCATAGCATAGTGACCATCCTCCAACAACACAGGAAACAAAATCTAAAGAAAAACATTGATCATGTGTTAATTTTTTACTTTTCTATTGCAAACAAATAATCATGCAAACTCAGTTATTACCATTTCAATATCTTCGCTGCCTCTCCCATCTACAAGGCTCACGACATCATTCAGCCTGCCAACAAACTGGATCTTCTCGTTGTTTTGGTCATCATTATGTGTTGACATGTGCTCTCTCAAGTTAAGCATGAAAGATTTATAAACAAGTGTTAAATTACAAATTACTTGCACGTTTGAACACGTTCGCAATCAACTGCATGGTTTGTCGCCACTTTTTGAAATCTCCCCCTTGTTGACAATCAAACTCCATGCGTCAATCACTGTTGGATCTACCATAGTGTCCAGGCTCATCATGTTCATTTTTGTTGTTTGCCATTGCTTGTGTTTGAACATGATATCTACAACACTGAAAACCATTTCAAGAATCAACATTAAGTGTATATGAGTTCTTGTAGACAACTGAACTTAAAAATAATAACACAAACTAACACTTACTCTCCAATCCCAAAATCAGTAAATACGAATGCCCATAGAAGTTTTTCTTCCTCTTTTTCAGCACTCAATATTGTGACAGTTCTCTTAAAATAAGGGCTCATCCTTGATTCACCAAGTTTTGTTACTCTTATTGCATGTGTCGCTTCCACTGGCTGCTCTTGTATTATTACCTTTCTTTTGCATGCCTTCGGTGTGATGCATTTTATCACAGAGATTCATTTTTAACATCAGATCAATAGAAATGAACTTTGAATTAAAATATATGAATGTATAAGTTTAATATATGAACACTGTAATATAACTGATTAATTGTAGATGTGCCTTAACTTGAACAACACTAATTTGTTCAACCATGCATGTTTTTATTTAACAGTGTTATGAACTTTATTATTTTAGACATGAACATTTGGTTGTAGTTCATGAACAACAAAATAACACTTCATCAAGTTTGTCTTGAACTAATAAATGAACATCACTATACTAAACATGAACAATTTGTACACAGTCCTATACCTAGAGGAAGAACCAACTGAATCCCAAACTTCATGCATGAACACATACAAGTACACACAAACCTTGTAGCATTTGAACACATATGTATTATAACTGAACAAGAAGTTATTAAACATGAACACAAACAAGTACACATAAACCTTGTAGCCTGGGTTAATTATAACTGACCTTTGTTTTTGCATCTTGCTCCTTCGAAGGTACAAACGGGCCTATGACCTTGACATGCACCTTCCCTTTTCCTTTATTTTTTGGTTGCTCAATAACTTCATTTTGTTCATCCTTTTTGTTTGCTTCCTTCTCTTGTTGTTGTGGTGGTGCTTCAGTTGTAGCCAGACCAGCTTCGGTTGTAGCATTTATTTCTTGCTCTCGGGGTGGCTCAGTCTCGATCTCTTGTTCTTGAACTTGGGGCATCTCTTTTGTAGTCAGCACCTGAGGTTGGTCGTTTGTTGGCACGTCAAGCTCAGTTGTTTCCAGCACTTGAGGAAGCTCAGTTGCCCTTGCCTCCATTTCTTGCTCATCGAAATCATTTTCAGCTATTGAATCCTAATTTTCCATGTCGGTATCCCCACCCAGATCATTATCCTTTTCTATTGTGTAATGCCTTGCAATTTCATCTACCGGACTCCATTTTCTTGAGCAATCAAGTGCTCATCGAAATCATTTTCAGCTATTGAATCCTAATTTTCCATGTCGGTATCCCCACCTAGATCATTATCCTTTTCTGTTGTGTAATGCCTTGCAATTTCATCTACCGGACTCCATTTTCTTGAGCAATCAAGTGCTATCTTCAATATTCCCATGCATTCTTCCACCTTCTTCATTGTTTGCCATATCTCTACATCTGTTTCATTCTCTTTGTCTAGATTATCTTTTTTTTCACCAATTAACACCTTTGCAGCTTGTAGCATCTCTTACAATTGTGGATCATTCTTGAATTCATCTGGAATTTCTTCAACCATTTCCACCAGTTCCACAATTGCAGCTTCACACTATGTTGACTTCCTCCTTAGCAGTTGCACACACCCCTATTATGCAAATGAACTTACACAATCAATGTATGAACATCAATTCAAGAAGAATATCCTTAGCTAATAAATGAACGCCAAGGTATTATAAATGAACAATTGTGTTCAAATATGCATATTCTTATTTGCTAATATTGTGAACTATATTAATTTAGACATGAACATTTGGTTATACTTCAGGAACACACACACACACACACACACACACACACACACACACACACACACACACACACACACACACACACACACACACACAAAGCACACTTCTGTGAAATTGTCTTCAGGTAATACATAACACAAAGGTATAAAAAATGAACATCACTTCAGAAAATATGAACATCAAGTTTCTACATAGTAGCACAGTGTATACCTATATATTTCTTGTTTGTTCTGGTTGTGCATTCCTTTGCGCTTGCTGAGTTGAAGTTCACACTTCTAAAGTTCTCTCAATTGCAGTGTAGGTTGTTGTTTCCATAACATGCCCACGCCCAAAGCCCACATTCTTGTCCTCGTCTTTTTGTCTTTGTTTTAGGAGGTTGTCGCTCCACGCCAAAAACACATGGAAACTTTGTGGATTCTTCCTGCCCAAGATTGTTACTCTATCTACATAAAGCAGTTGTATACAGAAGATTTATTAGAGTTAGTTAACGAAATAATAAATATAATTCAAATAACATATCACGCTTCTATTTAAAATAACTCACAATGAGGAACAAAAGTGGTCCCTAAAAGATTCTGGTTTTCTTCTTCTTCCACTCTATCTTTGAATGCACAAAGCACTTAATCACTAGGTCGCACCAATTCAGATTGGCAACGACACTTACATCTTCAATGAATAGCTTATGCATAATTGTCCCTTTTTGGTTGCTTTCTACAAGTAACGCAATGAAGAAGGCAAAGAAATGCCTTTTGAACCAAACTTTATCTTCGCATCCCTTCATATTTCCAGCAATGTGCAGTGGCCTCACCTCATCTTCATCACACAGATCCTTCCATGCATTTAGTATTTTTGGGTCATCGTTCTTCTTCCTCCAGTTAATTGGGTTTTGTCCCTTTGTAAATCCTAAAACCCTATACACATCATCCTTAGTTATGTGCAATGGTTACATGCTTACCATTGTCAGTTCACAAGTAACCTAAAGTCATCGACAACCCAATGTGTTAGGTAGTGCAGGATTTCTGTAATCTTTAGGTTCAACAAGTGCCCAAACCCCATGCTTTTTATCCACTCCTTTTGTACATCACTCAAGCCTCTCACAGCCCCCACAGATGTGCTTGGTAGATTTTTGAAATTTAGTCTCGAATACCTCCTCGACATTGTACGTCTCTCTTTTTTCCCTTTTACCACTTCTTGTGGTCTTTCCCTTCAAGCCACACTCTCTCTTTGTCGTAGTGGCTGTTCAACAACCACTTGCTTCTGCTTTGGAGGAGAATTTTTCTTAGTGGCAACCTTTATTTTTTCTGCTTTTTTTGCCCTTTTTGGTGGAGGAGTAGCGAAATCTTTCATGCTATCAACCTCCAATTCTTCATTGCCCTCGTATTCCTTGTCAATACCTTCACTGTCAGTCTGTCATACAATAGGGCTGCTTTATACCAGAAACGGACTCTTATTAGAGTGTGGATCCAGTGAGAATGAACATTAGGGTAAGCAATACGAATATATCCTAGCCTTTAGATTTAAAAAATTTAAAGGCTAGGATTAAGCTATCATTTTAGTGGTCATGCACATGACCACTTAAATGGATAATTAATCGGTCACCAATCGGCAGTCAACGTCGGAGCTCCGGCATTGACCGGTGATTTTTTTTTTCAGAGTCACTTTTTGGCTTAAGGGTTTAGTGGTCATGTGCCATGTGCCATGTGCATACATTTTGGCTTGTGTGTGCATCTATATTGACCTATATGTGCATCCAAATTTTATAAGGCGTTGTTTGGCCAAAGATTTTTTTCAAGACCATTTTTTTTCCGGGGCCACTTCTTGTTTGCGCTAGCATGTGCACCATTTTTTCTTGTGTTTGCATCAAAATTGACTTGTATGTGCATTAAAATTTTATAAGGTGTTGTCCGGCCATTTTTTTCCATTCAATTTTTTGTCAGGCCAATTTTTTTTCCAAAATTTTTTTTTTGCTTGAGATGTCATGTGCATATATTTTGGCTTGTATGTGCATCTAAAAATTGTACAAATTGTGCATTGTTTTTTTAGAGAAAATGTGCATGAGTTGTACATTGTATGTGCATAAGTTTTGGATGCTCTGCATGCTGGTTGGGCTGTCGTGGGGTACAAATATGCGGCGCTTCCTGATGCTCCGCGTGCTAGTTGGGCTGTCATGGGGTTTGGTTTCGATTCTTGTACCAACGACGTCAAGGTGGTAAGATTATTTCCCGATTGTTCCTTTGGTGAACCGCTCCTGCCAAAATTTGGTCCGCCAAGGTTTTAGGTCTTCTCGACCCGAAGAGGCTGCTGGAGGAGCTTGGCCTCTAACCATATCCTCGGGGGTAATCCTTTTGTCACCATTGTCTACTGCGATTGTGTATAACCAAGTGTGTTAGTACAAGGAACGGTAGAACTGTTTCTTGGGCAGCGGAATATAGTAACAGATAACAAAGTACCAATAGCAACGTTCCTTAGAGAAGAAAACTCAATCAACCAACTAGTTGACTGAGAAAAATCTTTACCCATAGGTTTTACCCTAGTAGGAATTCAAATGTCTACTTGTGTTATTAATACTTGAATTACAATCGAACAAGTCTTGTCTCAATCTAGTTTACTCCTAGATATCTAGACTTCTACGTAAAACGTTCCTAACAACACCTTAGATACCCAAAACCTATCAAGTACTCAACTTACCAAAGCTTCGTACTTGCAAGTGTTTCTTCTCTTTCTTCTTCTTCTTCTTCTCTGAATGCTCTAGCTCTGGAAATGCTCGGTTGCATTGCATATCAATGATGGTCACTTATTCTCATATATATAGTCTTCAAAATACTTTATTGATTTACCCTAGTTTCACTTAAGGAAATCAAATAAAATATTCCCAAACAATATTTTCCTAATGTTTTCTAACAACCAAATCTTCTTCAACAAACTTGTTCCTTGCAGCCCAAGACGTTTTAAAAGATCTCTTTCCAAAATTATAAGATTCGGCAAGGCTAACAGTGCGCGCGTCTCATTTTTCCTTGGCGTTGTTCCCTTGTATTTTCCTTCTCATCAACGCGCGTCTTAACTTCTCAGTTTGCGCAGGCGCGTTATTCCATTGTTGACTTCGCTATTCCTTCCATATTCTGTTTTGATTTTCACATGGTTTTCATCGTTCCTTGTCTTTCGAATTATTCCTGAAACTCATAGTCATAATAAAACCATCAAGTGTAATAGGATTTATCATCATCAAAACTAGAGGGAACATCATCGTTCCAACAATTTCCCCTTTTTTTAGTGATGACAAACCCATTCAAAATGTGCATGTTCCAAAATAATATAAGTTCAAAACAGTCATGTAAGAAGTCAATCACATATAGTCAAGCATATTCTAAGTTCTAAGTATTGAAAAAGTTCCCCCTCAGAAATTTCATATTGAGATATACCTTCAAGTTGCGTCAAGATTCTCCTTAGCACTAGCTTCTGTTATCAACTCTGCATTGAATTCATCTCACATTTTCCACACTTCCCCCTTTTGGCATCATCAAAATATCATAGTACAAGCATCCATTTCAAGACTAATTCGCAAATCAAGATGAGGTAATTCATTCATTAAGGAGGAAAGCATTACATAGCTAAGGAAACAAAACAAGCAAAGTCAAAAGATAGGAGAGAACTACGCAAAAGACATGAAAACATAGAAAAATGAAAAACAGAGGGAAAGACGGGATGGATAGTAACAGGGAACACTCATGTCTCAGGGCTCTACAATCAGCTTCCTCCTCCTTGTTCAAAAAGTAATCCAGAAGCAGTTTCATCGTGATATTCACTTGTTTGAGCTCATCAATGATTTGGTGCTGCACAGAGCTTCCCCTAGACGTTCCTTCGCTAGCAGATTTTTTTGCAATACCAGTTCCCATTCCCTTGGAGTCGCCCTTGAATTTCATCTTCTCCACACATGAGGTATCCAACTCACTGCCCAACGACGCTTTATTTTCTTTTATGTAAAGCTCATATCGGAGCAACAACATCTTCACCATGCCAGGATAAGCTAAGGAATGAGACTTGGCTTTGCACCTATCCATGTGACAAAGAATCACCCTGGGAAGATCAAGTTTCTCCTTTCTCATGAAGCGATCAAGCAGGAATAAGTCACAGAGCGTGAGAGTTGTGCGTTTTTCTTGACGAGGCACAACAACCTTGGAGATGATGTGAAACGCCACTCTTTGAGCAAGCGTCAACCTCTCGGTATGCAGTTCCCCATCACTGGAACCAAAGAGTCATTCCATACAGGCAACCTTCTCATCATTGAACTCACTGGAGTTCTTCTCAAACTGAACCTCATAAAATCCACCCAACGGAACAGATAGGAGAGTGGAGAGTACCTTAGGCGTGACGGAGATGTCTTCCCCATCAATTTTTGAAGACCATGACATGGAATCGGCCTTGGAAAGATGATAATAATGATAAAACTCACGCACTTGAACCTCGTTCACAAACGCCCTTGTAAAACATATTCGTTCGCATCCTTGGAAATGAAGGAGATCCAGTATCTTTTCCACCTTGTGCTCAGTTAAGAAACTTTCTTTAATAAGAAGAGGAGGGAGGATGCATTTAACATTAGTGAAGTTGGGAATCGTCTCGGAGACTTGAATGTCCAACTTGGGTTTCTTCTTCTCGGACATTGTAGCGAAACGAAGACGACCCTTGAGGTTCTTGGGAACAGTCTCATCCCCACCAGATTTAGATGGTGTTGATTGTGCAGTAGAGGCCTTCCGAGTTCCCAGAAAACACACATCATCATCTTCTTCACCCTCTTCTTCCTCATCAGCACGAGAAAGATCAACAACTTTTCGCTTTCGACCCTTAGGGTGAACAACCTCCAAACGTGAAGACTTTGCACCCAGTTCCTCTTCCACCGACTTCAAGGCCTGGTCCTCTTCAACTCTGTCCTTAGAGGGAGAGGACACTTCTTCCTCTTCATGAGCTTTTGAGCTTGAGGCCTTCTCCGTTGGAACAATCTCTGTAGATGGTACAATAGGTTGTGATGGCGGTGGAGACATGAGTTTAGTCGTTGGAGAGCCAGCGGCTTCCTCCACATAGGCAGAGATATTCCGAGCAATCTCCATGAATGCGCTTGGAACAGAGGGTTTGGAGGGAGTTTTGCGAGCAACCTTATTCTTTTGAAATGATAGCATCATCTGATCAATCTCAGTATCGGTCATGTCACCGACTTCCTTGTGGGACAATTCTCTTGAAGAGGCCATTTTTGCTTTAGAAAGATGTGAGGTGATGCGAGGGAATTAGGGTAACGGTCGAGAGCGAGGGTTTTAGGAAAGATTGAGAGCAGGAGAGATTGAGAGAGTAATATGGCGGTGAGGGATGGAGAGGGATTAAGGTAAGGTATATATAGGAAAGAGAAAGATCTTCACCAAATAATATATTTCCAAACAAATCATAACCGACTTACCAAAATCTAACCAACGCAATCTTTTCTCTCTCCTCTGACAACGACTCTTTACCTGGTCGAGACACAAAGTGCAATTGTTCCCTAGGAATAACATGAGTAACGACAACATTCTTATTCCTAGATCTAGCGTGATTATGATTATGCGCATATGATTCATCATAGAAGTCATTCAGATTGACATTGTTACTCCTACTGTTCCTTTTCTTTGTGTGCTCTTCGGATAACTTTTTTTCTTTTTACAGTCTCTCTATAAATGTATATTGTCCCCACAAAACCAACACATCTTAATTTGATCCAACTAGACATACTTCCTGTTGGGCACAACACTCTTGCGTTGTTTAGTTCTCTTAGGACAGGGAACATTGGATTGTTTTCCCTGTGATTGCTTAAGGAAGATTTTGTGAGCAGACTGTCCAGTATACCAGGCTTGGTTCTCGTTCAACCCACTCTCAAGAACTTTCACCAGTGCCTTAAGGTTGCGATTCTTCTCCCTAGCATCTCGAAGTTCTCTATCTCTAGCTTCACGCAATTCAGGAATGGATGGCTCATCTTCCTTATCCTTAGATCCAGTGTACCCAATTCCATATCTAGGCTTGACAAACTTTATGTCCTCTTCTTGAGCTTTCTGTTCCGCCATCATAGAGTGTATCTTGTAAACATAGGCTTTCACTTCAGACATCTGCACTTCAAGCTTAGATGGACTAACTAAAGCGCTTGCATTAGCATTGTTAGAGACATCATCCATTAACATAGAGACCTTTTCATTTCTTAATTTTTCAAATTCATCACGATTAGCATCACATGAAGAGCAAGGAACAGTTGAGTTACTAACAGTTTTAGACATGTTTTCTTTTAAGCTACCTCATTCATCTTCTAAATTAGCTAGCTCCTCTTGAGTTTTCAAGTTCTCAGCAAACATTTCCTTTATGAGATTGATTAAAGATTTCTTATCAAAATTTACAAGAGAATTAAGAAAGGTTTCAGGATCTACCTCTTGTTCCTCAGAAGGAACAATTGAGTCACCAAGAGCCATGGCACACATATCACCACCCCAAGCTTTAGGGTCTTCTCCATCAGATTCATTCTCATCGCCCCAGACAACAACGAAATCCTTCTTAGCATCGTTCCCAGAGTTGTTTCCATGCTTCTTCTCTTTGGAGTATGAGCTAGCATAGTGACCCGTCTCGTTACAGTTGTAACAGGTGATGTCTTTGATGTTGCGCTTTTCACCATTGTTCCCTATGTTCTTGTTTCTTCCTTTCATATAGAGGGAATGCATAGCTCCAATGAGTAAATTAGTCTCTGGATCATCGGAGATTTGATCTTCATCTTGATCATTCGTCATCATATTAACTGCCTTCTCAACCATCAAGGCAATTCCCTTGCCTTTGTCAGTACATCTCCCAGCTCTTTCTTCGTTGTCATACTTTTGAATCTTGCTAAAGAATTCATGGAACGTCAACTTAACAGTGTTGGGATTCTCATTCAAGATAGCCTTAATCATCCTATGACAATGAGGAAGACCATCAACGATGATGAGAATCTTTTCATCAGGAAGGATCTCAGTATCTTTGATTGTTTGAGCAGTCAAGCGAGTAGTGATCTTTTCAAATCTAGCTTAATAGGAGTTCACTTCTTCATTGTTTTCCATCTTGAAGTTGTAGAAGTCCATCTTTTCCTGGAAACGATCAATTTCACGGAGATCCTTGCTCCTCACGTACATCTATTCCAGTGCAAGCCATTTAGCATTGGCAGTTTCGCAAGATTGAAGCTTTTGAACATCATGTTGATTGAGAGCATTGTTGATTTGCATAGTCGCCTTGCAATTCTTTTCCATGATTTGAAGATCTTCTTGATCCCATTTCTTCAGTTTCTTCTTTTTCTCAAGATCGGCAATCTCAAGATCTCCAAGAGAGATGATCAACTAGAATTGATAGTCATTACTTTAGACCCACTTGATGAAAAGAGTCTTCTAATGTTGGTATTGACCAGCGAGCAGCAAAGGAGGCCTTGACGGGTTCAATCCAACTTCAACAGTGTTTGTCATTGTTACCTAAGCATCTGTAAGTAACACACAATCTAGAACAAACCTACTCTGATACCAAATGTAGAATCGAGTGTGTTAGTACAAGGAACGGTAGAACTGTTCATTGGGCAGCGGAATATAGTGACAGATAACAGAGTAACAATAGTAACATTCTTTAGAGAGAAAAACTCAATCAACCAACTAGTTGACTGAGAAAAACCTCTACCCCTAGGTTTTACCCTAGTAGGATTTCAAATGTCTACTTGTGTTATGAATACTGGAATTACAATCGAGCAAGTTTTATCTCAATCTAGTTTGCTCCTAGATATCTAGACTTCTATGTATAACATAATAGACATAAAAAACGGTTGTGTCATTTTTTATAAAAAAAAACTCGTATTTTTGAAAAAACTTCAAAAGAACGCGCGCACAGGATATGGGATGTGCATAGATTTTGGGTTGTGTGTGCATGGATTTAGACTGTATGTGCATCTAAATTCTACTTATGTACATCGCTTTTCTGGGTTAAAATGTACATGAGTTTTGAATAGTATGTGCATTCCTTTTGAAGTGCATGCCTTTATACTTGTATGTGCATGTTATTTGTACTAGGTGTGCATGAGTTTCCACTTACATATTTTCTAGAAATAAAAATGTACGTGACTTTGTGTAAGTAAAAAATCATGCACGTACAGACAAAAACTTATGCACTTCCCAGAATGTACACAAGTTTGTACTTGTATGTGCATAGGTTTTGATTATATGTGTGACTTTGTTTAAGTGGAAACTTGACGGACGGGTTTTCAGTCGTCCTTAACCCGGTCAAAATAAAATCTAACAAACCTAAACAAGTAGTAGAGGCAAGCAAGGGTCAAATCTCACAGGGAGGAAGTTATCTTTCTAAGTGTTGATCAGCATGCAAAGTAACAAGGGGGGTTTTAGTTGTAATCTTGGAAAACAAGTAAACAAGCAAACAAATCAAAGATTGTAATCAATAAAGGGAAAAATACTTAGCCAGACAAATATCCACCTTCAGTTTGATTGATTGATCATTAATTATTCCTAGTCCTCTATCCTCATAAATGTCCTAATCCATGTTCTGAAACAGTTACCAGTCCAACCAGTCCTGATAACCCTAACTATCAAACAAATCTCTACTAACCTTCAAGATTTAATTCAATAGCAGCAAGAAGTTCAGGAATAGATAGGCTCATGCAATACTTAACAACTCGTCAGTACTCGACATGCAATTAATTCTCTTCATAACAATCTAGTCATACCAGTCCTAGATAATCATGGATGCTACTTCTGAATTAGGGATGAATAATATTGATCTCAACAAGTTGACCAGAAAGAAATAATTAACATTATAGATAATATTAATCTCAACTAGGTTGTCAGGCTAGGGAAACTAATATTAATAATGATAATTACCACAACTGATGAGTTAGATCCAACCAATACTATTCAAGATCCTAATCCTGTAGTATGAATAATATCAATAAAACTTGGTAGCTAATCTAGAGAAATCAATATAACTCAATGGAATGAAGCATAAGAGAATCAATAACATTCAAGGATAGAGTAAAGGAATAACCTCACAATCAAATACAAACTTTAGGCTTCAATTGTCAGACTAAGCAAAGGTGCTTAGCTCCTCATAATCTTCAAAGGAAAAACAATACTGAATGGAAAAACGATCAATAACGAAGATTATTCAAACTCAATGTAAACTAGGGTTCAAATACTAACCTAAAAACTCCCTAGAAGATAACAAAAAGCCCATTAAACATTAGGGTTTGAATAAGCAAAAAGAAAAGAAAAAGATAAGGAAAAAGGAAATAAAGTCGGACATCCCGCGGCGCGCTCCCCGCTGATGGCTGTGGCCGCGGCCTTTTGGCCGCGGTCGCGGTTTGCTCTCGAAGTGGCCCTTTAATTCCCGAGTTTGGCCGCGGGCGCGGCCCGACAACCGCGGTCGCGGCCTTCTCTCTTCAGCGTCATTTTCTTCGGAAATCACCCCGGCCTTCTCTTCTCGCCTCTTCCTTGTGGTTTCTTCATAGATCTTCAACGTCTCCTCAGGTGGTCAACTCCTTTTCCTCTGGATGTCTCCAATTAGCTCCTCTAGACCACCAAAACCACACTTCTCTGCTCCAACTCCAGAATCTCCAATTGTTCATATATATATATATATATATATATATATATATATATATATATTATCATTTATATTATATCATATTAAATAATATTAATTATTTTATTAAACAATTAAATAATATTATTTCTTATTAAATAATTGATAATATTAATTTTTATTAAATAATTAATAATATTAATTTTTATTAAATGATTAATAATCTTATTTATTTTATTAAATAATATTAATTGTTTTTATTAGATAATGTTAATTATTTTATTACATAATATTAATTATTTTTATTAAATAATATTAATTATTTTCATTGAATAATATTAATTATGTTTATTGTATATATTAATTATTTTTAATAAATAATTAAACAAATTTTCATTATTTTATTGAATAGTTAAATAATATTAATTATTTTATTAAACAATTATATAATATTAATTATTTTTAATAAACAATTAAATAATTTTAATTATTTTTAATAAACAATTAAATAATATTAATTATTTTAATAAATACTATTAATTACTTTATCAACTAATGAAATAATATTAATTATTTTCATTGAATAATATTAAATATTTTTCTAAAATAATTAAAAGATATTTATTATTTTATTAAATAAAGAGTATGTCCAAAAATGACTCATTCCAACAATATACCAAACGACAAGTTACAAGAATGGAAATGAGTCATTCCTGATTCCGATTCCGATTTCGAATCTAACTCGATTCCTGGATCATACTAAACGAGCCCTAAAATGTATGTCAAATTGGAATGAACTATATAAAGTATTTATTAGTCATTCAAAATCTTTGACTCGACTGTTGTTTCCAAATGGAAAAAGAGCATCTCGTATTTAGTTATCATATGTATAGGCAGCAGCGGAATCATCAATTTCCCGAAGGAAGGGCGAAATTGTGGATAGTCGTGGACCCTTTGCTCTATTTGAGCTCTTTTAATATCTGTTTTACACTTTCACAGTTCACTAACGTTGGTATAAATATTTGGAAACTCGTTCGGATTATGGGTTTGTTAGGTAGGGAGTTTATAAATAGTTTTTTGTTTATAAGTACTTGATAAATGGGATTGTGTAAAAAATTATGTTTGATAAAAATGTGTTTTTTATGGGCATGTGTGAGTGGTGGAAAAATATAAAATAATTTTATTACACGTTTATCGGAATATATAAAAATAGATTTTTAAAATAAAATGTTTATAAATAATAAATAAATTTGGCCAAACAAAGCCTATATGAATACATTACTTGAAATTGTGACATTTTAATCAGAATAATAATTTTCTTCATATATCATAAGTATAAACAATTCAAACCAAATTAATTCAATTAATCTAATCAGCAAAATAAAACTCTAAGCAAAAAAGTTAAACCAACATTCAAGAAAATTATATAAAACAAAGTATATATACGGTTCTTTAACAAGAAACAACGGTGTTTCAACCAACGTTATTACATACTCCAATAAATAAGAAATAAGTCAGTCCAATATTCAATATGACAACCGTTTTATAAAATAACCGCTATTCCACTAGCTACTTTTATGAAAAATTCTATGACTCGTCGGATGGAAGTAAGGGGGGAGGCCGCCCCTTTCCCCTCTCTAGTTCTGCTACTGTGTATAGGAAAATAATTTTATTCTTGTTAATATAATTTTATCCAACTAATGGCCACTCAAAGATTACAGAGGTCATCACTTAGTTGTGCGATTAATTGGGTGGTCCTCCATTATCATAGTGGAATCACTTGCACATGCGCAATCAATGTATCAAAACTGCAAAAAAAAAAAAAACACCGAATACAAAAATAAGAAATCGAAGGTGTTAACTTTGTTAATGGTATCAGATTATAACAAGTGGCTATATGTTCAAATTGAAGTGGTCAGCTTCTTGAAAAGCTGCTAAGTGAACTATTTTTCTTGCAAAATGCTCTTCAAATCAGCTCAATGGGGTTATAAAGTGATTTATAAGTTGCAGATTCAGTTAGAGCAAAAAGAAGACCACCTAACAACTCCCTCGAGGAAGAGCAATGCATTTGTTTGATTTTGGTGAAAAGAGCAATGTATTTGTAACATATGAGAGATGATGATACAAGAAACAAATAATAAGTCAACTGAAATAACAACAAGCTCACCTTCACCAACAATCTAAGGGAGCCTTCCTTTTTCTCTTTGATGTGAATAACGAAACACCTCTAGAAGCATCTGAGCGTAAACATATGAAAGACATAAAAATAATGAACGTTAAATGTACATGCACGGCAAATAGATGATCCTCATTGGCAAATATTCAACTAGCAGAGGAATATATGTCATGATTCTTCATCAAAAACAACAATAATCAATATAATTGTGAACTCCAACCTGAACTCCAGAGCGCCGTCGCGGACTCGCACGCCGCTTGCTGAGTGACCGTCCACTTATAACTTACGGTACACCCATCGATATAATATTTTTATAAAATTGTATTTACATTGTGATTTCTAAAGTTTATTTGTTATAAAATTATAATTAGTTTTTTTAATTAAAATTATAAAATAACCATATTTTAGCTATTAAAAAATAAATAAAATATTTCGATATTAAAAACATAAAAATATAATAGATTTATCATTTATAATAAATATACAATTTAAAAAAAATAAGATTGATTTATATCATATATGCTTGAGTAGTGTACTGAGGGATATACCGTAAGTTATAGAGGATCCTCCCTACTTTGGGTTTGTTTGAGACCAATATTCATAAAGACTTTGCTAGTTATAAATATTTATTTTTAATAAATATGTTTAGTATAAAAGTATTTTTATGAAATATTAAAATGAAAAAGAATTAAAAAATTATTAACCTTTTTCTTTTACACAAAGGGTCCGTTTGAATTTCTAAAATAATACATTAAAATATCTTATCTTACATTAAATTGATGATTTAATACAATTTAATACAAGATAATGCATTATATTGGGAGATCCAAACATATACAAAAACCTCTTTACTAGATGGAACAAAAAAAATGAATACGCTCCCTGAAAACGCTCCCTTTTCAAATACCTCCCAAACCCTAAAATCCCAACCGCCACCAACCCTCAACCATGACAATTTTCCCACAGATCCTCTCGATCCTCCTCCTTCCGATCATGACTCCTATCCGAAATTTTGGTTCCATCTTTTTGGAATTGTTACCAATTTTAAGATTGCTCACATGCGCTCGATCCTTCTTGTTCCTGTGAGCGTCCTTCACTTGATCCCAATCCCTTTCTTTTTGCTCCCTGAACTCCCGGAAATCTCCGTTGGTGTTGCACCTTCTGTTTGGAGTCGCGACGGTGTTGGTTTCCTGGTGGTGTCTACAACAGTTCAAGGAGGCGAGACGGGCCTTAGTCGGTCTCTCTCTCGTCTGAAAATCCATATCGAAATTCACCGTCTCACAAACGCTCCAAGATCTTCTTCAAAGATCTCGTTTCTGGTGGGAGTGATGGGCTTTGGAACAAATCGTCGGGCATACCCCTGGATTCTGGAAGATCTCTGTTCCATCTTTTCAGATCTATGCACAACAATTTCTCGCGAGCTGGCCCTTCCTTGTCGCGGAACACCTCCCTCCTCTGGGTTGTGGGGTGTTTGTTCTCCTGCTCTCGCTCGTCTTCTGGATCTGGGATGGGGGTGGGAACAATCCTGCGTTCCAACAAGAGCTTTTGATTCCTCTTAATCTGCTGACTCCCGAATCCTTCGCTGGTGTTGATGAAGCACCCCGTCGTGCTCTTGAGCTCGCAACCGACAAAGAACTTCAGCACCGATCTAGACTCCTAAATGGTTATATCTTGAGTTGGTTGTCAACCGAACATCAAATGTATCTTACTTGGGACAATTACATGTCTTTATAGAGACTTAATATCACTAATAACTGGACTCCATTTCAGAAAAATAGAGAAAGACCACAATCAAAGCATTACGATAAAGTAATGACAATTATGACGAGTGCAAACCGTCATTACTATGAACCACGGAACAAGACCCCTAACTGTAATTGGATATGGGGCAATTACTCAATTGGTTTTTTATGAAGATTACAACATGGAATTGTCGTGAAATCGAGAAGAAAACTTTTTGGATGGATGTTGAATCCTTCTGCAAAATTGAACGAATTCAATTAATTGCACTCTTTGAAACAAGAACAAACAAAGAACCAAGTGAAAAAGTGTGAAAAAGCGGGATTTGATCAATTCTACTGTGTCCCGGCTACGGATTTCTTAGGTGACATTTGTGTAATGTGGAAAACCTACCAACTTACAAATGAAATCCTCGAAATTGACCAAATTGAAACAAGATTTATTAGTATCAAGTATACAAACCAGCTCACGAACATATAACTTATGTTAATCCTAATTTATGCTCCACGAAATGAATCTGCAAAGAATGTGTTCTAGGACGGACACATCTCTTTTATTAAAAATTGTTCTCTTCTGTGCATTATTATGGGAGATCTGAACGAAATACAAGACCTTCTGAAAAATTAGGTGGTTTAATACCACTTTTGATAAAATTTTCAAGATTACGACATTTTAAGAATGAATGTGAACTACTGGAGACCCATATTCAAGGAAACATCTATACCTGGCGAAAGAACATTACAGAAATAGATAACATATATGAAAAACTGGATAGGGTACTCATTCATCACCAGATCCTTCAAGGTACCCTGATATCCGTACTAAACACTATGCTTTTACCAGCTCATACCACTGTCCCATCTCTATCGAGCTTGACTCAACAATACCTTTTAACATCATTCGTTTACATTTGAAAAAATTTGGATGACCAGAAAGGACTTTAGAAATGTTGTCAAACAAGCTTGGATAACTAACTATCATGGATCGAGATTGTATAATCTTGTATCCAAAACAAAATTACTTAAGAAACATGCCAAGATCTGGAACAAAAGTACTTTTGGCAATGTATTTACTCAATTACAAACTATAGAAAAACAGCTCTCTGAAATCCAAATAAGAATAAGAATAAGAATCATAGAAAAAAAAAGAAAAACTTTTGTATTTCCAGAAAATTTACTGGAACCAAAGAGCTAAAGTTAAACACATCAAATTAACTAATACAAATGCTAGCTATTTTCACAAAATAGCAAGTGAAAGAAGAAATAGAAAAATCATAAAAGAAATTAAAACACAAGAAGGAACAAGTATTACTAGAGAAGAAAACATTACAAATGAAATCAGAAATGATTTCATTAAAAGATTCAGAAGTAAGAATATGAATCAGAGACTAGTCCATAATTTTTTTGAATTAATTCAGTCTGAAATCTCTATAGAGGACAATTTAGAATTAATAAGAAACGTATCCAATGAAGAAATTAAGAAGGTTGTCTTTAACATTGGCTCGCATAAATCACCGGGGCCTGATGGTATGGCAACAAAATTCTACCAAAAATATTAGGACATTGTATGTCCTTCTGTTATTCAAGCAGTTAAAAGCTTTTTTCTTTCCGGTAAATTGCTCAAACAAATAAATCACACATTCATCTCTTTGATTCCAAAATATGACAATCCGAACTCTACTAATCACTATAGACCCATAATTCTATGCTCTACAATTTATAAGATTATCTCTAAGATCATAAAAACAAGACTTAAAGGAACCATGGAAAAATTAATCCACCCCCTACAGGATGCCTTTATTGCTAATAGAGCCATTCAAGACAATATCTTGATTGCCCATGAAAATTTTCACTCATTTAAATCAAAAAAAGGAACTAAAGGTTTCATTGCCCTAAAATTAGATATGGAAAAAACTTATCATAGAATTGAATGGAACTTCATCATTAAAATTATGGAAAAGTTTGGATTCCATGAAAAGTTTATCAACTGGATAAGAGAATGCATTACAACGGTATCTTTCTCGGTGCTTATAAACAACGGACCCACAAGAATATTTAGACCATCAAGAGGACTTCGACAAGGTGACTGATGAGAATGAAAGGTCCCCAATGGAACCTTTCTTCCCGAATGAAGCTAGATCGTGCCTAAGCTTGACTGCTTCTCCTTCCTTCTTGGCTCCAAAGGCTCTCCAAGGTGTTCTTGGTGGGAGATGGACAAAATGGCTATGGATCTTGAGCTTGGAGTGGCCGAACCAATGGGAGCCAAGGAACCCTCTTGGAGAGAGGGTTCTTGGCTTGGATCTTGAGTGTGCAAGCAAAGGGAAGAGATCTTGTGGAAACAACAACTAGATTCAATGAAGGATGAGTTACAAGCTTGGAGTTGGAAGCCTATAGTGGGAGGCCTTGGGGAGAATCTCAACCCAAGGTATAAACCCACTCTATTAGACTTCAACTGAATGAAAAGGAAGACAACATGAGTTTATATAGTCTAGGGGATTCGGAGCCTATATGCAAATGGGTCTACACATCCACAAAAGCAAAGAAAGACATAAAAACAAGTAGCAAAAGGGAGCAACACGCAAGAGCAAAGCAAGGACTCGGCAGGTCCTGACTCGGCCAGGAACTCGGCCGAGTTCCTGACCGTGTCAGGCACTATTGCCCTGACTCGGCCCAAGACTCGGCCGAGTCTTGGACCGTGTCAGGGTCTGCTTCTTCTTGGTGGTTGTCGTGCGCCTTGGTGCCTTGGAGTCGAATCCGGGTGGCTTGATTGTCGTGGCATCGAGGCGTCGACATCTTGGTGGTCACAAACCGGGGCTCATCAGTGACCCCCTTTCCCCTTTCTTGTTTATTTTAGGATATGAAATCCTTGCTAGAAAACTCCAAAAAGCTTCAGAAAGACCTCGTAATCCTCTAGGATTTCAAATCACTCAACAAGGATCACGAATTCCGTTTCTGGCGTTTGCGGATGACATTGTGATCTTCTCAAAAGCTAAACAGGAACACTGCAAGGAAATCAAGGATATTATTGATGAATATTGCAAAATCTCAGGACAGAAAGTAAACTTTCATAAATCGGCTTTTCAAGTCACAAAATATGTTACCAACAAAAAAAATTTAGTAATACAAGGTATTCTCACAATCACAAATATGATATCTCTTGAAAAATATTTTGGTTTTTCTATCATTAATGGTAGAGTCAACTCGAATACCTTTGCTGATCTCTTAATAAGCATCCAACAACAATTGTCTAAATGGAAAACAAACTCTCTTTCCCAAGCAGGAAGAACAACACTAATAAAAACCAATCTGGCATGAAGACCAAACTATCTTATGCAAAGTTTTATGTTACCTACACACACACAATAAACTTGACAAGTTAAATAGATCTTTTTTTTGGAAAAAAGACAGCTCCTATAAACCTCTTATAGGCTTGGGAAAAAATTATTTAAACCAACACAGCAAGGAGGTCTTGGATTGAGAAAATCAAAGGACATGAATAAAGCCCTACAGTTCAAATTACTATGAAAAATCTTAGCAGAACCGAATAACTATTGGGTCAGAGTTGTTACTGAAAAATACTTGAAAACAATCCATATATTTCACTACGAGAAAAAAGGAAATTGTTCTTGGCAATGGTCCAAAATGATTGAACTCATGGATGAATTCAAATTTGGACTAATTTGACAAGTTGGTAATGGCAGAACAATCAAATTTTGGTCGGATAATTGGGTCTTGAACACCCTTTTATGTGATATCATAAACACACAATCAATCCTGAATAAGGATGCCCTGGTAGCTGATTTTATGTTGCCAAATAAAACCTGGAATAAGGACCTAATAGAACAATGTTTACCACATGATTTAGCACACACAAAAAACCTCTATCCCGATACCTTTAAATGATATTCATGATAGAATGTAATGGAAAACTAGCAAAAATGGTTGGTTTTCTACGAACTCTACTATGGAATTAATTAACAGAAATAAAAGATACACTGCCTATGATTCTTCATGGATCTGAAATATGGACACATATCCCAAAGTTAAAAACTTTGTCTGAAAAATAATAAAAAACGGACTACCAACAAAAGCTAGATTAGCAAAGGTGTAGCAATCCCCCAGGGTTGTATCCGCTGCAATGCTCAATTGGAGGATTTGAAGCATCTCCTATTCCAATGTAACCACACCATAAAAACAATAGAGAAGATGAATTATCATACATATGGTATCATTACATCCCTAAACATAGGGAACAAAAAAACCAATGAAATCATTGGGGAAATTTGACAAAAACCTGATAGATCACAATTTATAGAATTAATGGTCTCTTGGTGGAGAATTTGGTTTTATAGAAACCAACAAAGTTTTGGAAGAACAAACGATGATGCCGACTCCATAAAAGATGTACCAATTTATATTAAAAAACAAATTGAAAACTTGTAGAGAATATAATTTTTCATTTTATAAAAGTTGGACCTCCAGTTTGGGTTTTGCCGAACATCTTACTATTCTAAACTTGTAACCCACCGTTAGATTGGATCTGAGAATTCCCTTGAAGACAAGCTATAGAATATAGTGCTAGGATTCTAGCAATTATTAAAAAGCCTTATAAAAATCACTCAACAAAATCACAAGTTCCTTTCAATACACAAAACTTTATTTTTTTGTCCAAGTGATTGACAGGAACGACAGCCACTCTTGGTCACAGTTTTTTCTCTCCAAGGCAAACCATGATCACATGATCTAATTCTTGACATATTTTTTCCTGTTTTAAAACCGGAAAGTCTTCTCTTTCAATCAAATCTTGCATTATTTGTTGCCTTCCTTAGATACCCTCCTACAGTTGAAGGAAGATAACATCCTTGACAAGCAATGACTTGCTTCCAAATAATCCCTTCCTTTGTTTGCCTCTCATAATCTCATTCATTGTTTATGGATGATTAATTATTAGCCATGGAGGATTGCAACTCCCTTGTGGCCGACTGCGTCGTAGTCTCGTGCTGCTGCCAATGCTTGATCTTGCAAATCACCGTCTTCTTCTTGGTTCGTCTTCCTCGTAAGGCGGCTCAAAAGACCAGACAATACGCGAAGAAGCTCCGGATCAGATACACTAAGAAGAGGAAAAGAGAGAGTAGTAGTAGGGCATTGGAAGGTGAGTTGGTGCAGAGATCTTTGAGATTGATTGAGCTTGAACTAGAAGGATTTTCAGCCATGGAAGAGGTGGACAAAGTGTTGGGAGAGCTTTCTTTAGAAGGTGAGTTTGTGTTCGGAAGCTTTTGGGGTAGGGGAACACATTTAACAACAAGCACTTGTTCCTCTGCTTCTTGTTTGGCGGGAACTAACTATTTATGCAGAGTATCATCTAATTATGTGATTGATTAATTAACTAACTAGTTACTTTTCTTTTAAGTTTTTTTCTAAAGCAAAATCAGCATATATTATATAATTATATCTAATGCCGTAAGGTTTATAATACCTTGTGAACAGTTTCCGTTGAAAACTTGCTAATCAACAGCATTAGGACGAACCCTAGCCAGAAGGTGGGCATATGTGTTACCACTACGTTTAATAGGGCTGAACACGGTTAGGGTAAATCGGAAATTTGGATTGAACCGAACCGAACCGAGGTTTTTTGGTTCGGTTTACAGTGTGTATATTTTGAGATTTTGGTTTAGTTTAAATCTGATTATTTTATTCAAATACAATAAACCCTTATTTTCTACTCCATTTCGCCTTTGATTTGTGCACCGCACCCACTCAGTCTCCCACTTCGCTTCATCTCTCTCGAATCTCATCCCGTGCAACACTTCATCTCTCCATTTTCGAATTAGTCCTTCTCATAATTTGCTTAAATCTTTTAACATTTAATTAATGGTTGAAATAGATCTAATTTATATAAATATTGATTTTTTTTATTGCAAAATATATACATATGGAAATTTTGTCTTATGAGTGACATGAGTAAGCAATATGCACCATTTAAGATAAATGGTCGGTTTAATTCGATTCAAAACCGAAATGAAATGAAAAAGTCGAACCGAATATGTTCGGTTCGGTTTACCCAAATTCGACATTCATTTCGATTCGATTTTGAACCGATGCTCAGCCCTAACGCTTAACATGAACGAGACTAAATGTAAAAAAAAAAAAAAGGACGTAAGAAATCTAATATCATCGACAAGTAAGTCCCAATAAAAAAGAGTTCCAACTCCGAGTAGAAGTAAGTAACCGAATTGAAGAAGCAGAATCCGTCTCCACAACAACATGTTACATGTGCATACCAGAAATAGTAGACGAGGGAGCCAAGAATTTGGTAACCTTGCGCACATGATTTGGAGCACGACCCCGGCCAGGCCGCCCCTACCAAATCAGTATCAAGTCTAGCGGCATCGGAGTTGTTCTTAATCGATCCTGGCTGTCCAGACGACGGCTCCACCGCTTTTGCAGCCATAACATCCGCATGATCTTACTTCTCTTAAGGTTAATTACTGGTTACTAGCTTGTTTTTTAAAGGTAATTACTGGTTACTTACTTCGTACAATTGTACGTACATATTTCATCTGCCATTTTCATTTATTATTAATGTACTCTCTCGTAAATTTCTTAACTAGCTTGCACGTACATATTACCAAATTTATTGTTAAGACAGCATAATTTATTTCTTAAAATCTTCCACTCACCTGTAATTGGGAAATTAGCTTTTCAAATAAGTTCAAAAAATAATATTGTTTTATCAATAACAAAAGAGCTAAATTTAACCAATTAAGTTATGTTCCGCAAAACAAAGTTTTTAGGAAGGTGAAGTTTTATAGAAGATTTTTGGTAGGTGTAGATTTTTTAGTAGGTGTTTGAATTATTAATTAACACCTCTTAAAACCTAGATGATGTTTGGTATTATAAGGTTTTTCAAGGGGTTTTATTTTTGAAATTACAAAAAAGAATATTAGTTAACATAAATTTATATTAATATTGTGAGTCAAATTTTTCTCTAACCTTCTAAAATTTCTAAAACCTTTCTACCCATATATTTCTATATCTCCGTATTTAACTTCATCAAAAACCTACTAAAACTTACACCTCTTAAAAAAAGATTATAAATTACAATCCTACAAAAACGTCATAATACTTGCCCCGAAAGGTTTCAATATTAGGGGATGAAGCAATATTAGCATCACTAGTCATTTTACAAAAACGTCATAATACTTGCCGGAGTCATTTTACATCCAGACCAAGGTATGATTAACCTTTGAAAAGATAGACTTTTCCAATATTAGCATCACGCCTTCAGCAAAATTCAAACCCGAAACTGTTGAATAGAATAAGTGCAAAATCACTGAGCCAAATTAACGTTGTTTTCAATTACAAGTTTTAAAATACTCCATTTATAAGGTTGGAACTCGAAATATATGGTTAAGGAAGGTCAAAGGAACAAATTTATGAAACAAAGGTTAATTTGGGCCGAAATATATGGTAAACTATGACCTAAATTTTCAATCCCTAGCTAGTAACACAATCAATCACATTATGAGAAAGCAAATCAAATTGTGAAACATATGAAATCACACTAGAATACAAATTCACATAAACGCATGATAAAAAAAGAATACTAGACCATCTAAGATTATAAAAAAAAATCCATCATTACCAATAAAACCATACAAGAGTGAATATTCACATAAACATATGCACAATATTGATCACAAGTAATTAATGCTAGATCAACATTACTAGTCGTCTATCCTACAATGTACATATTTTCAAAGAACTCAGCCGCAGATTTACCCATAATATCAGAAAACTCACTAAAACTGATCAACCCATCTCCATCCGTATCAACCTCATTCATAAGCTCAATGAGCTCCTTATACATCATTGGATGACCCTTTTTTCCCATCGCTTTGGCCAGCTCCGTGGGCGAGATGTAGCCGTTGCCGTCCTGGTCGAGCGAGGTGAACACCTCCCTGAGCTGATCCTGGCTCAAGATGTGCTGGGCGTCGGCCAACTGGGAGACCACCGCGTCAACCAGCTCGTCGAACTCGATCGAGCCGTTGCCGTTGGAGTCGATGTTGGCTAGGAGGGAGTAGAGCTTGTCGCCCGTGGGCTTGAGCCCTAGGGACCGCAGCAAGGCGGCTAGCTCGAGCTGGGTTAGGCTTCCGTCTGAGTCGAGGTCGAACCGCTTGAACACGTCCTCCAGGTTGCTCTTGACTTGATCATATTGGTCTGGCTTTCCCATGTGTGCACGTTTTTTTGCTTTGGCAAAATTGAGAAATGAGATGGTGGAGGAGTTTTTTGTTTGGGGTTTGGAGGGTTGTCCTTTTCTTGTGGTTTGTCGTTTATTTTCTCTAATTTTAGAGGGAGACGTGTTTTTTCCTGCTTTTTATAATTAGCATTTTGATTGTTCAAAACTTTTTGCACCAACAATAATCAAAACTTTTTTGGGGGTGACTTCGTGGTGATATTTGTCTCAAGTTCAATTCCTATTAACCTTGTTTGGGTAAAAAAATAACGATGTTTACTTAATATGTATCAAAGGAAAATAACCCCTAAGGTCAAAATTATGCATAAATTAATTGAAGCATATTCACAACAATATATATGCATTCAAAGGATAATGACCACATATGAGTGGAACGAATTCACAACTATGTATTGTATTTTATAGAGTCGAACTCATAATGATCCAGAAAAATATGCAGGTTTATGTTGTTGTAAGAGAATAATATACAGGTTTATATTGATATAATAAAACATAAGTCCAAGTAGACCAATTGCTTTATTGTTAGAATAAGAATCATGTAAAAAACACAGAATGATGTACATTTATAATAATGTTTATGTATATATGAAAAAATATGTTTTTTTCTTGAACACATTTTTTTCTAAAATATTCACACGATTAGGACGTGTGCATAAATTTTTGTATATATGTGCACAATTTCAGTCTAAGGGAATGGGTAAGATGGGTAATCACTAATCACCCAAGACCAATCAGAGAAGGGGACCAAAGCTTAATACTATACTGTTATTATATGTGTTTTTTCAAACATTAATGCATTAGAGAGTTCAAACCTTATATCTTACATTTTTATTTCAATTGTAGGGCCCTTTTTTTGTTTTATTTGAGAAGAATATATTTTACCTTTTAATTTCTTACTAATTTTGAATGAGAATTAGGTATCCTTTCTTTTTTTTCAAAATTTAACTTTTGGTGTCTTCATTATAGTTTGTTAATATAATTGTGTTCAATTAATTTATTGGTTTATTCCGTTAACATTTGTTTTTTAAAAAATAAGGTTAATTTTATACTTGTATTGTTTGAATATCATCTATCATAAATTTTTAAAAATTTCACTTATTGTTGTAAACGTAAGGCTAGTTTTAGTGTAAATATAAAAGGATTATTGTAATTTTTATTTATTTCCTTAGAACTTTTGCATCTCACATATTTCATTTTCAAAAAAAGTTCACTTAGTTTCGCATACCCACGAATTATAAATATATTTACCCTTTTTTAAATAAAGAATAATTATTATATTGTCTCTTTGTCGGGGTCTTGATTTCTATTTCGTCCCGAGGCCCATTAAGTACCGGCATTGTATGTGAATAAGTATTGACTTAAATGAGCACCGATTTTGTACTATGTTTGCGCCGTTTTTCTTGCGTAATTGTGCATGTCTTGTGAACCTTACGTGCATGACTGAAGAACATACGTTTTTGCCTAAATGTACATACAAGTTAGCCATATATGTGCATATACTTTGTATTTAGTGTGCATAAACCATTTTTCTTTTTTAAACCATGTGTACAATGTCAAAGTGCATAGATTTTTGTCAATATATATGCATAAAAGTTGGTCTAGGTGTGCATACATTTTTCTATTGGATGTGTGCATGGGTTTTAAAAATGTGCACGCATGAATTTGACAAAGTATGGACATTTTTTCCTATATGTGCAAAAACATTGATATGGATGTGCAAAGCCCACTCCCAAAAAACGTGTATGCCCGAACGCTCCCCCCCCCCCTCCAAAAAAAAACATTGATATATATGTGCACACTCCCAAAAAACATTGATATTCACACGGTAAGGACGTATGCATAAATTTTTGTATATATGTGCACAATTTCAGTCTAAGGGAATGGACAAGATGGGTAATCACTAATCACCCAAGACCAATCAGAGAAGGGGACCAAAGCTTAATACTATACTGTTATTATATGTGTTTTTTCAAACATTAATGCATTAGAGAGTTCAAACCTTATATCTTATATTTTTTATTTAAATTGTAGGGCCCTTTTTTGTTTTATTTGAGAAGAATATATTTTACCTTTTAATTTCTTACAAATTTTGAATGAGAATTAGGTATCCTTTTTTTTTAATTTAACTTTTGGTGTCTTCATTATAGTTTGTTAATATAATTGTTTTCAATTAATTTATTGGTTTATTCCGTTAACATTTGTTTTTAAAAAATAAGGTTAATTTTATACTTGTATTGTTTGAATATCATCTATCATAAATTTTTAAAAATTTCACTTATTGTTGTAAACGTAAGGCTAGTTTTAGTGTAAATATAAAAGGATTTTTGTAATTTTTATTTATTTCCTTAGAACTTTTGCATCTCACATATTTCATTTTCAAAAAAAGTTCACTTAGTTTCGCATACCCACGAATTATAAATATATTTACCCTTTTTTAAATAAAGAATAATTATTATATTGTCTCTTTGTCGGGGTCTTGATTTCTATTTCGTCCCGAGGCCCATCAAGTACCGGTATTGTATGTGAATAAGTATTGACTTAAATGAGCACCGATTTTGTACTATGTTTGCGCCGTTTTTCTTGCATAATTGTGCATGCCTTGTGAACCTTACGTGCATGACTGAAGCACATACGTTTTTGCCTAAATGTACATACAAGTTAGCCATATATGTGCATATACTTTGTATTTAGTGTACATAAACCATTTTTCTTTTTTAAACCATGTATACAAGACTTTGTCAAAGTGCATAGATTTTTGTCAATATATATGCATAAAAGTTGGTCTAGGTGTGCATACATTTTTCTATTGGATGTGTGCATGAGTTTTAAAAATGTGCACGCATGAATTTGACAAAGTATGGACATTTTTTCCTATATGTGCAAAAACATTGATATGGATGTGCAAAGGTTAATTTTATACTTGTATTGTTTGAATATCATCTATCATAAATTTTTAAAAATTTCACTTATTGTTGTAAACGTAAGGCTAGTTTTAGTGTAAATATAAAAGGATTATTGTAATTTTTATTTATTTCCTTAGAACTTTTGCATCTCACATATTTCATTTTCAAAAAAAGTTCACTTAGTTTCGCATACCCACGAATTATAAATATATTTACCCTTTTTTAAATAAAGAATAATTATTATATTGTCTCTTTGTCGGGGTCTTGATTTCTATTTCGTCCCGAGGCCCATCAAGTACCGGCATTGTATGTGAATAAGTATTGACTTAAATGAGCACCGATTTTGTACTATGTTTGCGCCATTTTTCTTGCATAATTGTGCATGCCTTGTGAACCTTACGTGCATGACTGAAGCACATACGTTTTTGCCTAAATATACATACAAGTTAGCCATATATGTGCATATACTTTGTATTTAGTGTACATAAACCATTTTTCTTTTTTAAACCATGTGTACAAGACTTTGTCAAAGTGCATAGATTTTTGTCAATATATATGCATAAAAGTTGGTCTAGGTGTGCATACATTTTTCTATTGGATGTGTGCATGGGTTTTAAAAATGTGCACGCATGAATTTGACAAAGTATGGACATTTTTTCCTATATGTGCAAAAACATTGATATGGATGTGCAAAGCCCACTCCCAAAAAACGTGTGTGCCCGAAACCTACTTCCCCCCCCCCCAAAAAAAACATTGATATATATGTGCACACTCCCAAAAAACATTGATGTGCCCACTCCCAAAAAACATTGATATTCACACGGTAAGGACGTGTGCATAAATTTTTGTATATATGTGCACAATTTCAGTCTAAGGGAATGGACAAGATGGGTAATCACTAATCACCCAAGACCAATCAGAGAAGGGGACCAAAGCTTAATACTATACTGTTATTATATTTGTTTTTTCAAACATTAATGCATTAGAGAGTTCAAACCTTATATCTTACATTTTTTATTTAAATTGTAGGGCCCTTTTTTTGTTTTATTTGAGAAGAATAAATTTTACCTTTTAATTTCTTACTAATTTTGAATGAGAATTAGGTATCCTTTTTTTTTTAAAATTTAACTTTTGGTGTCTTCATTATAGTTTGTTAATATAATTGTTTTCAATTAATTTATTGGTTTATTCCGTTAACATTTATTTTTAAAAAATAAGGTTAATTTTATACTTGTTTGAATATCATCAATCATAAATTTTTAAAAAAATTCACTTATTGTTGTAAACGTAAGGCTAGTTTTAGTGTAAATATAAAAGGATTTTTGTAATTTTTTTTTATTTCCTTAGAACTTTTGCATCTCAAATATTTCATTTTCAAAAAAAGTTCACTTAGTTTCGCATACCCACGAATTATAAATATATTTACCCTTTTTTAAATAAAGAATAATTATTATATTGTCTCTTTGTCGGGGTCTTGATTTCTATTTCGTCCCGAGGCCCATCAAGTACCGGCATTGTATGTGAATAAGTATTGACTTAAATGAGCACCGATTTTGTACTATGTTTGTGCCGTTTTTCTTGCGTAATTGTGCATGCCTTGTGAACCTTACGTGCATGACTGAAGCACATACGTTTTTGCCTAAATGTACATACAAGTTAGCCATATATGTGCATATACTTTGTATTTAGTGTGCATAAACCATTTTTCTTTTTTAAACCATGTGTACAAGACTTTGTCAAAGTGCATAGATTTTTGTCAATATATATGCTTAAAAGTTGGTCTAGGTGTGCATACATTTTTCTATTGGATGTGTGCATGGGTTTTAAAAATGTGCACGCATGAATTTGACAAAGTATGGACATTTTTTCCTATATGTGCAAAAACATTGATATGGATGTGCAAAGCCCACTCCCAAAAAACGTGTGTGCCCGAACCCTACTCCCCCCCCCCCCCCAAAAAAAAAACATTGATATATATGTGCACACTCCCAAAAAACATTGATGTGCCCACTCCCAAAAAACATTGATATTCACACGGTAAGGGCGTGTGCATAACTTTTTGTATATATGTGCATTAGAGAGTTCAAACCTTATATCTTACATTTTTTATTTAAATTGTAGGGCCCTTTTTTTGTTTTATTTGAGAAGAATAAATTTTACCTTTTAATTTCTTACTAATTTTGAATGAGAATTAGGTATCCTTTTTTTTTTTTTAATTTAACTTTTGGTGTCTTCATTATAGTTTGTTAATATAATTGTTTTCAATTAATTTATTGGTTTATTCCGTTAACATTTGTTTTTAAAAAATAAGGTTAATTTTATACTTGTATTGTTTGAATATCATCTATCATAAATTTTTAAAAAATTTCACTTATTGTTGTAAACGTAAGGCTAGTTTTAGTGTAAATATAAAAGGATTTTTGTAATTTTTATTTATTTCCTTAGAACTTTTGCATCTCACATATTTCATTTTCAAAAAAAGTTCACTTAGTTTCGCATACCCATGAATTATAAATATATTTACCCTTTTTTAAATAAAGAATAATTATTATATTGTCTCTTTGTCGGGTCTTGATTTCTATTTCGTCCTGAGGCCCATCAAGTACCGGCATTGTATGTGAATAAGTATTGACTTAAATGAGCATCGATTTTGTACTATGTTTGCGCCGTTTTTCTTGCGTAATTGTGCATGCCTTGTGAACCTTACGTGCATGACTGAAGCACATACGTTTTTGCCTAAATGTACATACAAGTTAGCCATATATGTGCATATACTTTGTATTTAGTGTGCATAAACCATTTTTCTTTTTTAAACCATGTGTACAAGACTTTGTCAAAGTGCATAGATTTTTGTCAATATATATGCATAAAAGTTGGTCTAGGTGTGCATACATTTTTCTATTGGATGTGTGCATGGGTTTTAAAAATGTGCACGCATGAATTTGACAAAGTATGGACATTTTTTTCTATATGTGCAAAAACATTGATATGGATGTGCAAAGCCCACTCCCAAAAAATGTGTGTGCTCGAACCCTACTCCCCCCCCCCCCCCCCCCCAAAAAAAACATTGATATATATGTGCACACTCCCAAAAAACATTGATGTGCCCACTCCCAAAAAACATTGATATTCACACGGTAAGGACGTGTGCATAAATTTTTGTATATATGTGCACAATTTCAGTCTAAGGGAATGGACAAGATGGGTAATCACTAATCACCCAAGACCAATCAGAGAAGGGGACCAAAGCTTAATACTATACTGTTATTATATGCGTTTTTCCAAACATTAATGCATTAGAGAGTTCAAACCTTATATCTTACATTTTTTATTTAAATTGTAGGGCCCTTTTTTTTGTTTTATTTGAGAAGAATAAATTTTACCTTTTAATTTCTTACTAATTTTGAATGAGAATTAGGTATCCTTTCTTTCTTTTTTCAAAATTTAACTTTTGGTGTCTTCATTATAGTTTGTTAATATAATTGTTTTCAATTAATTTATTGGTTTATTCCGTTAACATTTGTTTTAAAAAAATAAGGTTAATTTTATACTTGTATTGTTTGAATATCATCTATCATAAATTTTTAAAAATTTCACTTATTGTTGTAAACGTAAGGCTAGTTTTAGTATAAATATAAAAGGACTTTTGTAATTTTTATTTATTTCCTTAGAACTTTTGCATCTCACATATTTCATTTTCAAAAAAAGTTCACTTAGTTTCGCATACCCACGAATTATAAATATATTTACCCTTTTTTAAATAAAGAATAATTATTATATTGTCTCTTTGTCGGGGTCTTGATTTCTATTTCGTCCCGAGGCCCATCAAGTACCGGCATTGTATGTGAATAAGTATTGACTTAAATGAGCACCGATTTTGTACTATGTTTGCGCCGTTTTTCTTGCGTAATTGTGCATGCCTTGTGAACCTTACGTGCATGACTGAAGCACATACGTTTTTGCCTAAACGTACATACAAGTTAGCCATATATGTGCATATACTTTGTATTTAGTGTGCATAAACCATTTTTCGTTTTTAAACCATGTGTACAAGACTTTGTCAAAGTGCATAGATTTTTGTCAATATATATGCATAAAAGTTGGTCTAGGTGTGCATACATTTTTCTAGGGAGGTGCTAGCTAAGCTCAATTTTTTTTACTAAATAAGCTCAATTGTCCACACGTACGGAAAGCGGGAGCGGGACCAGATACACGGATACGCGAAGCGCGAGCGAGACAGACTGAACGGATATCCAATGAAGGTCGAAAATCACAAAGAGTCACGCACCCGCAATGCGGGTGCATGACTGTTTGTCACTAAATGTGATAAACAGTCACGTTCCCGCAAAGCAGGTGCGTGACTATTTGTTCAACCATCCTCATCATATATATCCTATATATGACACCGTCTAGTCATGTTCATCCCTAAGAAAGACCCCTCTCAAGCCATCTAATTCAAACTCCGACCGTACCATCATCTTCCTCGTGCTCAAGTCAGTTGAACTTGAGTCCAGAATCGTCTAGAACCATACCCGAATGGTATCGAATCACCTCCGAACTTGTCCATGTTATGCACAAAAATCAGTAAACTTGACTCCAGAAAGACCCCTCATATATATGGCACCGTCTAGCCATGTTCGTCCCCAAGAAAGACCCATCTCGAGCCATCGAATCCAAACTCTGACCGTAACATCATTTTTCTCGTGCTCAAGTCAGTTGAACTTGACTCCAAAATCGTCTAGAACCATACCCGAACGGTATCGAATCACCTCCGATCTTATCCATGTTATGCACAAAAATCAGTGAACTTCTCCAGAAAGACCCCTCATATATATGGCACCGTCTAGCCATATTCATCCCCAAGAAAGACCCCTCTCGAGCCATCTAATCCAAACTTCGACCGTACCATCATCTTCCTCGTGCTCAAGTCAGTTGAACTTGACTCCAGAATCGTCTGGAACCATACCCGAACGGTATCGAATCACCTCTGAACTTGTCCATGTTATGCACAAAAATCAGTGAACCTTACCACTTTGAAGCGTTTTTCTAAGTTCTATGGAACATAACAGCCACTGCGACCTATCCTCGAAGAAACTTTGCAGCTCCACAAACCCAACGACACTAGCCTTGCTCTATGTGGTTGCTCTTCGAGCCGCCAACGAGCCACTCATATTAGTCAATATATTAGTCAATTAATAAAAATAAGAAGAGCTCAAATAAATAAATAAACAATGTCACGCACCCGCAAAGTGGGTGCGGGACATTATTTACTTAACCCACAAAATGTCACGCTCCCGCTTTGCGGTTGCGTGACATTAAAAAATCGGATATCCTAAATCATTTGTTCGCTCCCGTTTTTCGAATGCGTGGATTCAGTCTCGCACCCGCTTTCCGTAAGCGTGGGTCTTTTGAGCGTAAAGAGAAGAAAATTTGAGCGTATCTAGCGGTCGCGTTTTTCTATTGGATATGTGCATGAGTTTTAAAAATGTGCACGCATGAATTTGACAAAGTATGGACATTTTTTTCTATATGTGCAAAATCATTGATATGGATGTGCAAAGCCCACTCCCAAAAAATGTGTGTGCTCGAACCCTACCCCCCCCCCCCCCCCCCCAAAAAAAAAAAACATTGATATATATGTGCACACTCCCAAAAAACATTGATGTGTCCACTCCCATAAAACATTGATATTCACACGGTAAGGACGTGTGCATAAATTTTTATATATATGTGCACAATTTCAGTCTAAGGGAATGGACAAGATGGGTAATCACTAATCACCCAAGACCAATCAGAGAAGGGGACCAAAGCTTAATACTATACTGTTATTATATGTGTTTTTCCAAACATTAATGCATTAGAGAGTTCAAACCTTATATCTTACATTTTTTATTTAAATTGTAGGGCCCTTTTTTTGTTTTATTTGAGAAGAATAAATTTTACCTTTTAATTTCTTACTAATTTTGAATGAGAATTAGGTATCCTTTCTTTTTTTTTCAAAATTTAACTTTTGGTGTCTTCATTATAGTTTGTTAATATAATTGTTTTCAATTAATTTATTGGCTTATTCCGTTAACATTTGTTTTTAAAAAATAAGGTTAATTTTATACTTGTATTGTTTGAATATCATCTATCATAAATTTTTAAAAATTTCACTTATTGTTGTAAACGTAAGGCTAGTTTTATTGTAAATATAAAAGGATTTTTGTAATTTTTATTTATTTCCTTAGAACTTTTGCATCTCACATCTTTCATTTTCAAAAAAAGTTCACTTAGTTTCGCATACCAACGAATTATAAATATATTTACCCTTTTTTAAATAAAGAATAATTATTATATTGTCTCTTTGTCGGGGTCTTGATTTCTATTTCGTCCCGAGGCCCATCAAGTATCGGCATTGTATTTGAATAAGTATTGACTTAAATGAGCACCGATTTTGTACTATGTTTGCGCCGTTTTTCTTGCGTAATTGTGCATGCCTTGTGAACCTTACGTGCATGACTGAAGCACATACGTTTTTGCCTAAATGTACATACAAGTTAGCCATATATGTGCATATACTTTGTATTTAGTGTGCATAAACCATTTTTCTTTTTTAAACCATGTGTACAAGACTTTGTCAAAGTGCATAGATTTTTGTCAATATATATGCATAAAATTTGGTCTAGGTGTGCATATATTTTTCTATTGGATGTGTGCATGGGTTTTAAAAATGTGCACGCATGAATTTGACAAAGTATGGACATTTTTTCCTATATGTGCAAAAACATTGATATGGATGTGCAAAGTCCACTCCCAAAAAACATTGATGTGCCCACTCCCAAAAAACATTGATATTCACACGGTAAGGACGTGTGCATAAATTTTTGTATATATGTGCACAATTTCAGTCTAAGGGAATGGACAAGATGGGTAATCACTAATCACCCAAGACCAATCAGAGAAGGGGACCAAAGCTTAATACTATACTGTTATTATATGTGTTTTTTCAAACATTAATGCATTAGAGAGTTCAAACCTTATATCTTACATTTTTTATTTAAATTGTAGGGCCCTTTTTTTGTTTTATTTGAGAAGAATAAATTTTACCTTTTAATTTCTTACTAATTTTGAATGAGAATTAGGTATCCTTTCTTTTTTTTTTCAAAATTTAACTTTTGGTGTCTTCATTATAGTTTGTTAATATAATTGTTTTCAATTAATTTATTGGTTTATTCCGTTAACATTTGTTTTTAAAAAATAAGGTTAATTTTATACTTGTATTGTTTGAATATCATCTATCATAAATTTTTAAAAATTTCACTTATTGTTGTAAACGTAAGGCTAGTTTTAGTGTAAATATAAAAGGATTTTTGTAATTTTTATTTATTTCCTTAGAACTTTTGCATCTCACATATTTCATTTTCAAAAAAAGTTCACTTAGTTTCGCATACCCACGAATTATAAATATATTTACCCTTTTTAAATAAAGAATAATTATTATATTGTCTCTTTGTCGGGGTCTTGATTTCTACTTCGTCCCGAGGCCCATCAAGTACCGGCATTGTATGTGAATAAGTATTGACTTAAATGAGCACCGATTTTGTACTATGTTTGTGCCGTTTTTCTTGCGTAATTGTGCATGCCTTGTGAACCTTACGTGCATGACTGAAGCACATACGTTTTTGCCTAAATGTACATACAAGTTAGCCATATATGTGCATATACTTTGTATTTAGTGTGCATACACCATTTTTCTTTTTTAAACCATGTGTACAAGACTTTGTCAAAGTATATAGATTTTTGTCAATATATATGCATAAAAGTTGGTCTACGTGTGCATACATTTTTCTATTGGATGTGTGCATGGGTTTTAAAAATGTGCATGCATGAATTTGACAAAGTATGGACATTTTTTTCTCTATGTGTAAAAACATTGATATGGATGTGCAAAGCCCACTCCCAAAAAATGTGTGTGCTCGCCCCCCCCCCCCCCCCCCCCCCCCCCCCAAAAAAAAATCTAGTTGTGCCAAAAAAATCCCTTTTTTGGTTTTTAATTGAGCGGGAGATATAAACCTTTGAATTTTTTTTCAATTTCATGACCATATTTATTTTTATTTCTCACCAGGAGACCCATTTTGAGAGATCCATCTCCTTATTATTAAAACCAAAAACTCTAAAATCTGCGAAATTGGAAAAGAAATTCAACAACTATACACGTCTGTAGAACTGAATTTCACAAAGACATGTTACAAATTAAGAGACTACGGTCTCGTTCGGTATAGATGGAAATCCAAAATTCCAGCTTCTTCCATCTAGTGAGTTGTGTTCGGCAAGAAGATGGAAGTAGCTTGAAGTAGATGGAAAATATAAAATTGAGCAAGCTACCCCCCCCCCCCCCCAATTGAGCAAGTACGGCGAGAAGAATTGAAGCTCGAAATCACTAGGGGCGAGGAGATTGGATTGATAGTTGAAGAGGCTGAGAGCTTGACGACGGGTTGCGAGGAAGGTCTGACAATGGCGGATCAGTCTCCGGAGTACCTTTGTAACAACGGTTGAGGCTTCTCCGGAGTACCTCTAGAAGGAGAGTGGAAATTACTAGGTTAGGGAAAGAAGAAGAGGGATTATGAAAGGGATTGATGATGGAAGGGAGATTCAGAGGAAGGGATTTAGGGGGAAGAAAAAGGGGGTTCGAATTTGGGGGGAGAAAGTCATGTGCAAGCCATGTGATGCGCTCCGTATTTTTTTTTTTAAACTTTTTGATCATTTTATCATTTAGAGCTCGTTTGGTATCGATATCAAAGATATGAGATATCGGGTATGAGTATCAGTATGTATATTAAGATATGGGTATGAGTGATATCAAGATATCGGATATGGGTATGGGTATGAGTGATATGTTTGATATACCAATTTTTCGGGATATATTAAAATAACACTCCAATACCACTCTGATATCACTTTGATATCACTGATATCGATATCTATCTATATTAAACAGTAGATATCAGTTTGATATCGATATCAGGATATATCAAACACAGATATGGGTATGACTGATATCTCATACTCATATTTGATATCAATACCAAACGGGCCCTTAGTTTTACAAATCCAGCTTCAAAATACTGAACACTCATTTTTATTTAAGCTACTTATTCCAGGTTTAGCTTTACCAACTCGTTCTTGCTTCAGCTTTACCAGCTCATTCCATCTTTATTCAGCTCCAGCTACCAAATCCATCTTTAGCTCGTAAAAGCTCCAGTTATACCCAATAGAGCCTATAAAATGAGAAACTCGCATCTAGATAGACAATCAACAACTACGGTCTTTGGTATAAGGTTCTATATAACTACTTTAGCACTACAATGTGGTGTTGTTCCTTCAAAACAATGAACAAAACGACATTGTAGATGGGTGAAGAGAAAAGACATGGGTCACAACACAGAATCTTCCGCAGAGTATCAGATTCGTTCCGGCTAAGCCCTCTCCAATGCGTCTTCTAATCTCGAAAGAAATGCACATTTCAGCAAACAAATCCAACCAATGCAGTTACATTTTACTTGCCTTATCAAAGGAAACTTCTGCCTTCTTTGTTCAAACAGTGAGCTGTGAACCCCGCAGTTGTTGCTCTAACTAATCCTTGTCTCACTATATTACCATTTACAGGCTTAAAACATTGTGTTGACTTATTTGTCACTAATGCGGCAACTTAGTTTTGTCCGGTTTGTTGAGTTAGTTAGCTAGCTTAGTAGATTGTTATTTTGACTGGTTGTAACCGGTCCCCTTTACCTGTGTTAGCAGGTTAGTTAGCTTTTGTATATAAGCTCCTTTCTCTTCTGTAATTCAGTAGTGTGATGAATAACAGATTCCAGTTTTCTCTCTCTATTTCTTCTTGTTCTCTTCTCTTGTGAGAGTGCTTGATCGGAAGATCCATATTTAATATGGTATCAGAGCTGCAGGGAGCCGATTGACAGAGATCGAAGAGAGATTGCGTGAAATCGAGAGTTCTTTTTTGTTCTTCATTCACAAATTGTCGAACTGCGATTACGATTTGATTGGAGATGGCAAATGTTTCGGCCGATCAGCTGTTACAGATAACTGGAATGGCGACTGGAGATTTGCTTGCGATGGCAAATTCAGAGAATCCTAACCATTCTCTGTGTCCAGTGATGTTTGATGGAAACAACTACATCGCATGGAGTCGCTCAATCAAGATGGCAGTGGGAGCTAAGATGAAGCGAGGCTTCATTGATGGATCCTTGGTGAAGCCAAAAGAAACTTCCAAAGACTTTGCGAGGTGGATTCGATGTGATGAAATGGTGGCGTGTTGGATCATGAGCAGCATGAATCCAGAAATCTCTGGCTCCTTCATTTATTCAACTACTGCAAGGGATCTTTGGCTTGAGATTTTGGAGCGGTACAATCAAAGCAATGCAGCTTTGATTTATCAGGTGAAACAAGAACTTTTGAAGGTAATGCAGGGAAGGTTATCTGTGACTCAGTATTACACGAAGCTTAAGAAATGATGGGATGATTTAAATTGTATGAAGTCGATTCTGACTTGTACATGTGGTAATCTTACAAAATGTGTTTGCAAAGTCTTGGCTAGAGTAGCTGAGTTGGAAGCACAAGATCAAACGATGCATTTTTTGATCAACCTAAATGCTGATTTTGATTCTGTGAAGACACAGATTCTTTCAATGGATCATTTTCCCAACCTGAACAAGGCTTATTATCTAGTCTTGCAAGTGGAGAGGCAGAAGCAATTAAGCAGTGCTGTTGTGGATCATGTTGCTTTCATGGCTGGAATACAAGGAGGAAATTCAGGGAAAAGGGATGCCAAGAAGAATTACAGTGGAAAAAAAAACACTGTAAGGTGTGCAATTTGGATGGCCATAACTCGGGTAGCTGCTTTGAGGTTATTGGCTATCCAGATTGGTTCAAAGGGAAGAAGAAACATGCACAGAAAATGGCTGCTAATGTCAGTCAAGAAGGAGGAATGAGATCGACTCCACTGGAGCCAGAGGAGGGAGAAGGTTCAACCAAATTCTCCAATCTTGATCCCGAGTTCTTGGAAGCTATGTGTACTCAGATGATGAAGATGTTCAAAGGAAAGTCCATGATACCATCTTCATCAGTGAACTATGCAGGTACATCTAGTATTAATCTTGTTAGTTCTATGACTGATAAGAGTGACTGGATATTAGATACTGGGGCGACAGATCATATGTGTGCTTATCTGCCTAGCTTGTTTGATGTCAAAGCTTTAGTTGCTTCTATCTTGGTTAAATTGCCTGATGGTTCTGTCAAAAAAGTTGAGAAAACAGGTAGTGTCTTGCTTGGGCCAGGGTTTGTCATCACAGATGTCCTTTATGTGCCAAAATTCAGATTCAATTTGTTGTCTATCAGTAAGATCATCAAACAGAAGAACCTAATTGCTTATTTTGATGCAAAATGTTGTGCTCTACAAGACCGGGTGAGTGACAAAGTTGTGGCAGTAGGACAAGAGAATGGAGGGCTTTACAAATTGAGAAGCAAGCAAAATAATGTGCAGAAATCACATAAGGCATGCTGTCTAACCAATAGCAAAACTTCTCTGCATGTGTTGCACACTAGGTTGGGACATATATCCCATTCCAAAATGTTACATTTGACACATTGTAAGGGTAGTAAAATAGAATGGATTTTCTGTGATACATGTGAAAAGGCCAAGTTTCATAGGCTTCCTTTTAAACACAGTGAGAACAAATCTGTTGAGTGTTTTGATTTGTTGCATATGGATCTTTGGGGTCCATTTCATGTATCCAGTATCAATGGAGAAAAGCTTTTCCTTACAGTTGTTGATGATAAGAGTCGAGCAACATGGACTTATTTGTTGCATTCCAAACAGCAAGTGCCAGAAATCATCAAGAAATTTGTTTTGTTAATACAAAATCAATTTGGTAAAACACCAAAAGCAATAAGGACTGACAATGGAACTGAATTCCTGAATCAATCTTGCAAACAGTTCTTTGCTAGTCTTGGGATTGTTCATCAAAGGAGCATGGTGTATACACCTCAACAAAATGGAGTAGTAGAGAGGAAACATAGGCATCTATTGGATACTGCAAGGGCACTTAGTCTTCATGCTAATTTGCCTAAGAGATTCTGGGATGAGTGTATTTTGTCAGCTACTTATTTGATCAATAAGATGCCCATAGTGAGCATAGACTGGAAATCACCTTATGAAATTTTATTTCATAAGGAACCAGTATATGATAGCTTGAGAACTGTAGGTTGTTTATGTTATACAACTACTTTGCAGAGAGGAAGGGATAAGTTTGATGCTAGAGGAAAGAGGTGTATGTTGTTAGGTTATGCAGTGAATCAAAAAGGATATAAGTTGTATGGTTTGGACACAGGAGAAGTATTCTATAGCATAGATGTTACTTTCTATGAGGATGTTTTCCCCTACGGAAAGGGACTTACACAAGTTCAGTCACCTTGTCCTGCATCTAGCTCTTCTTATGTCAATGAAGAGGATGAGTTGGTGTTTCTACAACCTGCTAATGATGCTTATGTGGGCAGTCCCTCAGCTGATGTCTTGATAGATGAGATGCATTTGTCAAAGACAGATCATTTGAACACGGTCCAGTTTCCTAAGCCAGTTGTTGCAGATCCTATGTTGCCATATCCTCCTCCTTCACAACCAACAGATGTGCTTATTGAACAGGAGGACACTAGGAGGTCTACACACAGTAGGAGAGCACCAGTTTGGAATTCTGACTATGTCATGACAGCAGTGAATTCCAATGCAGTGTTGACATATAAGGTAGCTTTATTTGCTTCCATTTCTCAAACTATGGCTGTTTTTGAACCAACTACTTATACTGAGGCCAAGGGTCATAGTGAATGGGAAGAGGCAGTGGCTAAGGAACTCACATCATTGGAACATAATGGTACATGGCAATTGACTGAACTGCCACCAAGTCACAAGGCCATTGGATCCAAGTGGGTCTTCAAGGTCAAGTTTAGACCAGATGGAACAGTTGAGAGACACAAAGCTCGATTCGTGGTTAAGGGCTTCAATCAGAAGCTAGGAAAAGATTACAAACACACATTTAGTCCAGTTGCAAACTTCCTACAGTCAGGATTGTGATTGCAATGGCTACAGCAAAGAGTTGGCCTATTTTCCAACTTGATGTAAACAATGTTTTTTTGCATGGGTATCTCGAGGAAGATATCTACATGAAGATACCTGAAGGGTATACTAAAGGAAATGCCAATGAGGTATGTAAATTGCAAAGGTCTCTTTATGGTTTAAAGCAGGCCTCAAGTGAAATCTGGAGTTGTCTCAGTTTTTGATATCATTAGGCTTCATACAGTCTACAAATGATTACTCTTTGTTTGTGAAGTCTTCATCCACTTCATTCATGGCTTTGCTGGTTTATGTAGATGACATTTTGCTTACAAGAGATAATGTTCAGTGAATCAATGCAGTTAAGACAGCTTTGCATGAAAAGTTTACCATCAAAGGTCTGGGTATTGCTAGGTATTTCCTAGGCATGGAGATATTTAGGGATGCACAAGGTACTTATCTCAGTCAGTCCAAGTATATTACAGACACATTGCAAGTTGCTGGAATAGGAGAGGCTAAGACAGTTTCTTTTCCTCTTTCTACTGGCCTCAAATTGAGATTGGAAGAAGGGACTATGTTGGCAGATTGTGAGAAATATAGAAGGTTGGTTGGCAGATTGTTGTACCTCTCCCTCACACGACCAGACATTTCCTATGTTGTGCAGCATTTGTCTCAGTTTGTGAGTCGGCCACGACAACCTCATTTACAGGTTGCTATTCATGTTCTTATATACTTGAAAGGTACTGTTAATACTGGTTTGTTCTATCATGTTCAACAAGGATTGAAGGTTACTGGTTTTACAGATTCTGATCGGGGAGCTTGTTTGAGCACCAGGAGATCTTTGACATGATTTTGTGTTTTTCTTGGACACTCTTTAGCCTCTTGGAAGACTAAGAAGAATATACAAGTATGGTTGCTACTACTGCAGAGTTGCTTTGGACTAGTTACTTGTTGCATGATCTTCATCTTGAAGTTCCTTTACCAATTACCTTGTTTTGTGATAACAAGGTTGCTCAAATGATTGCTGTTAATCAGTGTTTTTATGAGAGAACAAAACATTTGGAGATTGATGTGCATTTTACTAGGGAGAAAGTACATAGTGGGTTCTTACAAACTTCCTACATTCATACCAGTTTGCAGCTTGCTGACATTATGACTAAAGCTTTGGGCAAACAATCACATCAATTTTTGGCAGTCAAGTTGGGCCTTGTTCATGTTCTAACTTGAGGGGGGAATGTTGACTTATTTGTCACTGATGTGGCAGCTTAGTTGTGTCCGGTTTGTTGAGTTAGTTAGCTAGCTTAGTAGGTTGTTATTTTGACTGGTTGTAACCGGTCCCCTTTACTTGTGTTAGCATGTTAGTTAGCTTTTGTATATAAGCTCCTTTCTCTTCTGTAATTCAGTAGTGTGATGAATAACAGATTCCCGTTTTCTCTCTCTCTTTCTTCTTGTTCTCTTCTCTTGTGAGAGTGCTTGATCGGAAGATCCAGATTTAATACATTGAGATTCTCAGAGTGCCGTTCGAGTCCTACAAGTTCTAGAGTACGATTTATAAAAAAAATGCACTAGAAGCTACACAGACAGCAACATAACTCTTTGTATGACCTCCTGAAAATGGCTTTCAATCCTAAATAAAGACCCAGCAAATCAGCTGTGCCATATGAAACATTGATGTGTCAGAAACTTGATGCAGTAATAAAGAACTCTTTGTATGACCTCCTGACTATCAAAATATTGAAAAGGAAATAGTTTTGTACTAGTTATTACGGTAGTTTGATACAGTAGGTGTTCAGCTGTTTCTTGTTATACGAACAAATTCCAAGTCTGAACACACACCCCTGCAATCCCAATCTCATACCGTTGCTAAAACATGAAAAATATGTCTCCAACATGTAAATGTCTCCAGTCTACTTGTTTGAAGTCCCCGCTACCGGAATGGACCTTAACATTTCTAATATTTATTTCTACATCCTGAAAAAGAAATGAACAAAGTCAACCAACATAATTCTCCACAGATCAAAACCCCTTTTTTTATATTCTCCTCACACCCAGAAATTCTATTGTTCAAGGAAAGAACACCCAAATTGTGATCTGTAAGAAAACAAAACCCAATATGTATCCCACCCAGAAGCTCAAACTCCCAAGTATAGTTTTTTTATATAAATTCATAATCATTAGTAAATAAGAAAGGTGTGAATAAATAAATGGGAACCCAGATACGCTTCACCAAGAAAACCTGAAAGAGGAAAGTTATCCTGGGTAGAGGCAAATACCACAAATTTAGGTGATTCCAGCTCCTAGCACCCAAATTGGAAAGTGAAAACAAGCTCCCACAAGAAGTAAATTCAGTATTCAATTCACCCAAAAAAAAGCTATGCAGCTAAGAATACTGAAGAATAACCTCTTCTGTTTGTAAAGAGGTGAGTGACTGATACCAGTAATTTTGATGCCATCTACCCCAAAGAGGGAGGTAAAAATACATATATAATGCAAGTCTTACGTAACTTCAAGCCTATATTCAAAGATGAGGTGATGATCTGATGGTTCAAGGAAACACAGCAGACTCGGTGAATACGTAAGCAGGGCTTCTTGTCTACAAATATAACTGGGATATAAGAGATCAAATAAACTAGGCAGTGGTTGTTCAAGGAAACATGGAAGACACATACATTGGCAAAGGGTGTCACAGGTGATAGGGATAAGATGCTTCAAGAATATAAGCCTAGATCAAAGAAACACATTAGCAAAGGCTACCTTTTCTACTGCCTATATGTATTACAGTTACTGTACTGTATTGGAATGAAAGGGCATAGAGACGCAAAATGAAGTTACCAATATAAGTCATAACGGACGTTTCCCTGAGGATTCTTTATCCTGAAAGATATAAGCCATAGAAACCAAAACACTAACTGCACTCTGGAGAGATACTATATTAGCTTTAGCAATTTGCATTCGTTACTTGCCAACACTCAAAGCATGTAAAATCATCAAAAAGCACAAAAGGAAACTGTATGTGGTTACTGTCATTTGCATTTGCAATGTGAAGCAATTGTATCTTAGAAATCTAGAAGAAGTTGAGGAAGAATCCTTTCGAAATGAGTAGGTTCAATCTTGCCAAGTCCTTCTGCTTCTGCAATTGCAGCAGCACGCTGAACAGCTTCTGAATCAACAATGTAGTTTACGTGGTTAGAAAAATATGCTAGCAGTGTTATCGTTAGCACTTCAAACAACCAAGATATCGTATTATGAGTTCAAACCTTCAACAAAGACTTTGAGAAGCTCACAGCTCAGCTTCAGGGCATTGGCATTAGCTGAGCACAACAATTGAGTAATAAGACAACCGGATGTATAGCTTTCTGAGAAATCATAGCCATGGAAATGGAATACAAAGAAAGTATCCAACCAGTTCATGGTACATGACTATTCAGATAGTAAACCATACCCAGAAACTCAATGACTATATCATATCCATTACAATTTTGATATGGATAGGCCAAAATTATTTATATGAAGAGTTAACTCAATATATACGGAATTAGACATTATACAACAGGGAGGAGAAAAACAATATGTTAAATTATGATTTTGACAGCATCAAATATGCATATTCTTCCCCAATTAATGTACAGCCTTACCAGTAGTAGATCGATTTCTCTTAGAAGGGCCAGCAGGTCCGCCCTGGAACAAAATTTTAGGTTATTGAATCAGTAACGTGTTAGATTTAGCAAATTCAACCCTCGTCGAATCGATAAATAATAGTAGTTGTATAAAGAATCAACAAACCTCAACTTCCATAGTTTCACCGCATTCGCTCCTCTCCTTATCTGCATTTGAAATTGCAGAAACAATGTAAGAATCTCATAGAAGCATAACAAATGCGCATTCGGAGAGAGAAGGGGTAAAGAAACTAGCCAAGAGTTCTTCTTCGCCAAATCAGCTTGAAAATGGCGTGTATCAGATCCTACAAACGGGAGATAATACGGAAAGATAATTGTTTAAAAAAGGCTAAATTCGAACACAAACTTGTCAAATTCGTCACTGAGACACTAATCGAAGATAAAGGCAAGATGAGGAAGACGATTGAGACTCACAGGATCGAAAGTATTGTCCTTATCCATCAGAATCAGAGCAAGAATCCAAAATTACAAGGAGCGATTTGTTTTCCGCGCTCTATAGTCGTCTATGCGCGCGCGCACAAGTGGTGCGCCAAAGATGAGTACGCCATACATTAGGGTACTAATGTAATTTGCATGTTTTTTAATCGGGTCATTTCGGATATTTTACAAGTGTGTTTAGTTTGGTGGAGATGGATATATATATATATGATTGATTTACCTTTAAAAAAAAATGTCGGTATCCCAATTCTTAGAAAAAGATTCTGCCTCACTCTTCTACATTTTATAAGAAATGTTTCTGATATCAAATTGAGACCAAGGCTTGGATATTCACATAAACACTAAACATACATTATACAAGAGCGCATCAAGCGACTATATTTCAACGTTATAGGTTTTGTTTGGTCTAATATTTATAAGGTCTTTATTTATAAAAAATATTTTTTTCATTTCTTATATACTTTTCTATACCATCTAAATTTTAAAATTTAAAAACTATTTCAATCAAAAAATATTTTTTAATTAAAAAATTATTATAAATACTATCACTAAACAAATCCATAATTTCAAAATGCAAGAACTGGTGCGCCCAACTATGGCATATGTCTGAAGCTGGCGCACGAATATGTGTGACTTTACTGATGTATTTTGTTTTGGGTATGTATGACATTTATGGACTTGTGCCTTATCAGGTTTTTTCAGATGTTTTTCGGACTTTTCTTTGATGCTCCATGGCATACAAAAACAGGATTAGTTATGAAAATCAGCCCTTAAATACGTATTTTTTCACAAAATCATCCCTATCCATAATCAAAGATAACCACTTAAACATCTAGCCATTAGCAAATTGTCGCCACGCCTAGTTTTCGCTCAATTGTACTCAAAGATTCAGGTAATTTATCAAATAAAAAACAGGGTTAATTATATGTGTCCTTATGTTTTGCACGGGTATGACTATATATTTTAATAATGAATTTAAATTTATTTATAGGAGTGCGGTTCTGGTACGGATTTCTTCTACAGTGTAAAGTGAGGAATTTTCGTGGCCGTTGGATGCGGAACATGGAAGGCTCAGATGGAGCCACGTCATATGGCTGAGGCAAGAGAGAAAAGAAGCACGCGCCTCATTTAGAGGGGCAGTGAATGTAATTAATCAAAAAGTCCATACCCTTCCCAAACCTGAACAAAATCATTCTTCTCCTGCACTCTTCCTCAAACACTCCCAAAGCAACGATCGCCAGTTCATGAGTCCATCTCTCCCACAAGAAATCATCGACTTCCACATCTCCAAATCTCTTCCAAAATCATCGTAAATCAACAATCTCACAAAGCAACGATCCAAAAAAGAAAAATCCAGGGATTGTGATGTGTTGAAGGAGCACGACTGCCGCAATCAAAATCCGACAATGATCCAAATCTGCAAGCCCTAAAATTCGAAGAACATGGCAAAAGCGGGGCACGATTCGAAAGGAAAACGAAAATCATCCAAAGGTAAACAAAATCACTACTCGAATCCCTAAAATTTTCATTATTGTGGCTTTGATGATGTTATTAGGGTTCTAAGTTCAGATTTAGGGATTTTTACTCGTATTTAGCATATTTTTTGCTCGAATTTGGCCTTTTGTGTTCGAAATTGGCTTTTGTGTGCTCGAATTTGCCATTTGTGTGCTCGATTTTAGCGTTTTGTGCATCAATTTCAGTTTTGCCTAATTCCATGTAAATATTAGATCTCGTGCTTGCTTGTTTGGAATTGGGGGAGAGAAAGAAGTTTGGATCGTTCATTATGCTTTATTATTTGATTGTTTAGATTTTTTAACTCTTTCTGGCTTTTGTGTGCTCGAATTAGGGTTTCAACTGAAGGTTTTTGATTACTTGCGCGCTACAGCGTAAGCGTAGCATTCAACTGAGGTTCGATGATGGATGTTGGTTTATAGGCTCATTCGTTCCACTTAAAAACCTTGCTGAAATTGTGTGTCTGGTTGTGTAGTGTTAATTTTTGCTCAGTGCTGGGAAATTGATCTACACATGAGCTATAGTTGAGGATCCCTTCTTTAGCTATTATTTTGGAAGGATTTACTAGTCGATCTACTTCTTTCCTGCCAAAACTTCCATTTCTTTTAGACGATGATTGTCCTTTCTCAGTGCAGTTCCAACTTGTACCTTTCACGGCCATGAGTAAGAGCATTCTGTGCATGAATAAGAGTATTCTGTGCTTGAATAATAGCATTATGTGCTTGAATAATAGAAAATATAGCTTTATTTGTCTATTTATTTATCTGTATTCCATGGAGAAGTTCAGCTGTGTGCATGAATTATGCATCAAAATATAGCTTTCCATGCATGAATAAGAGCTTTATGTGCATGAGTTATGAAAATTAGTGCATGAACAAAAGATTATGTGCATGAATTATTATGCTGCCATTTTGGTGATTGGTAAACAAAATATAAAATATAGCTTTACGGCCATGAGTAAGAGCATTCTGTGCATGAATAAGAGTATTATGTGCTTGAATAATAGCATTATGTGCTTGAATAATAGAAAATATAGCTTTATTTGTCTATTTATTTATCTGTATTCCATGGAGAAGTTCAGCTGTGTGCATGAATTATGCATCAAAATATAGCTTTCCATGCATGAATAAGAGCTTTATGTGCATGAGTTATGAAAATTAGTGCATGAACAAAAGATTATGTGCATGAATTATTCTGCTGCCATTTTGGTGATTGGTAAACAAATTAGAAAATATAGATTTATGTGCATGAGTAAGATTATTTTGTGCATGAGTAAGAGTTTTATGTGCATTAGGAAGAGTTTTTTTGTATGAGACAATCTGCCTCCTACTCTATGATTGATTTGAATTCTGGTTTTCAGTCCACTGCAACATTTTTCCAAATGAGATTTGTCAATGGAATAAGGTTTAAGAAAGTATAAACTCTTAAGTGATGATTTTTATTCTGTGTCATTGCTTGATGAGTTTAATTCAACAAGTTGCTTCTTGTATATGCAAGTGTGATGTATTGCAGAACTAATTATTTGTTCCTATGATTTTCATTATGACAGATGTCTTTACTGTTGTTTTTTCATAGAACTAATTGTTTGTTCCTATGCACAGATAAACTAAATGAAAATAAAAGTCCAAGACAAGAGAAAAGTCATACCCCATCTCCAACGGGTATGAGAGTCAGGTTGAAGCTGCCACCAGTACAATCTCCAAAGGGTCCACTCAACAACTTTCCTTTGCCTCCAATCGGTGATGCACATAAAAGGAAGAAGCTTATACCTGATGACACAGATAGCTCAGAAGAAGATAGTGAATTACATGACAGTGAGATTAATGATACAGATGATACAGAGGAGACTGAGGAAGACAGCATGACTAAAATGCAGCATGAGAACAATGTTAGTGAAGAAGATAACAATGGGGAGGAAGAAGATGCAGAAGATTATAACGCAATGGAAGAAGAAATTGCTCCTACTCAAGACACAATCTCTGCACAAGAAAAGCAAGTGCAACATGAAAAAAGAAGAAAAATGAAGAAGAACAATGCAGTAAAGAAGGGCACTGTGCAGCCTATAGTTAAAGCTCCAGCAAAAAAAGGGTGATACATTGGAACAAGTTCAAGAAGAGGGTGGTGAGCAACATGGCTTAGAAGATATTCAAGAGGAGGATATTTTAGAGCATAATGAGGTGTTGGAATGTCATAGAAATGAAGAAGCTGGACACAGTAAGGTGGTGGTAAAGAAGACAAGGAACACAATGGGAAGGAGACATGGAAGTCTAGATACAAGGACAGTTCCGCAAAAGTTTGTACATACCGTTAAAGAGCTATCAGAGGATAAAAAGAATTGCATCAAAGATATGGGCTTTGGTCATCTGCTGGACCTGGACATTACTGATGTGCCGCATAGCCTTGGATTCTGGTTGGTCGATCATTTTGACCCAGTGAGATGTGAACTGATCATGGCAAATGGCCATGCAATCCACATAACAGATGCTGATGTACATAGGGTATTGGGGATACCTATAGGAAATGAAGCAGTTAAGAGAAGGGCAAAGAAAGATGATGCAGGAGTACTTTCTCAATGGAAGAGTTTCTACGGAGGTGATGACGTTGTAGTTAGGCCAACTACTGTTGCAACACAACTGAAAGAATGTGAAACTACAGACAAGTGGTTCAAGATGAATTTCATCGTGTACTTCATTACTTTGCTGGTTGAAAGCACCGGTAATGGAAGTGCCAATCAAAAGTGGGCGATTGACAATGTGGATAACTATCCTGTAATGAATTGGTGTGGGCTGGTGATGAGTGCACTTGTTGATTCAGCTCAAAAATGGAAGAAGAAGAGAGCTGGGATGTTTACCGGACCCATACTGTTCCTAAGTGTAAGAAAACATTTTTTTATATCGATTTATGCACATGATTCTAGTAAGCTGTATACTGATTCAAATTTCATATGTTTCATAAATGCAGCTATTTTATGTTGATCGAGTCTCAATCTTGGGAGAAATGCCACCTACTGCATTTCCTGTATTCTTGGCTTGGGGTGATGGCCAACTCACTGAAAGGCAACAAAAAGAGGACAAGCTTGGGGGATTTGGACTAGGACATGTGTTGGACAGAGGTGTATCTACAACTCCACAAGGGCCATTACCTGCTGTAAACAGCATCAAGGAACAAGGGTGTGGATCACAGACAACACCACAACAACCAGAAACCTTACTGGTAGCTTTCTATTCTCGTTTATCTCCCTTTCTCTTGATTTCTTTTTGGTTAAGGTTCAGTAAAAAAAATATCATCAGTTGCACGTTCTAAAATGATAAAATAACTATGGTTAGAGTGCATGAATTAGAAGCTACCAACAACTAGTTATGCTTATAGTGCATGAATTATGTAAAGGAGTGCGTTAATAAGAGCTTTTTGTGCATAATTAATATTTATATGTGCGTAAGCAGATCTTTAACATAAGGTACTTCATGTTTGATAATGCTACTTCCTATTTGGTTACTATGTTTAGGAGTGCTTTAATTAGAGCTAATTGTGCATAATTAAGATTATTTGTGTATAGTTATGATAGGTTTTTTTTGGGTTGTAAACACAGGATTCCCTTCTAGTCCTTGCCAATAAAATAAAAAAAGCTGTCACTTCAATTGTTGAATTGGCCGAGTATATCAACACAATCAAGCAAGAGTTCAAGCAAGAGGAAATGTTTAAACAAATGTATGAGGCTGGGAAAAGCTTGATTGGCATGGCTGAAGGCACCCAAGAAATATTGGATGAAGCAAGAGATATTGAAAGGATATGGAATGAGTCTCAACATCCATTCTGGAATGACCCACAACTGTTGGAGTGCTTGAATGAGGTGGAAAAGGCAAAGATATCAAAGGAAAAAATGAGATGTCTAGGTGATTTTACTCCGCCATCATTTGACCTCTTCAAAAACTTGCAAGAAGGTGCAACAACAAGCTTAGTAGATGAGGTGGGAGGGACAGATGATGTAGTGCACCAAGTGGATGTGGCTAAGGGAAACGATAAGGCAGTGGGAGGTGATGTAGTACAACAAGGGCATGTGGATAATGTAAACGATAAGCCAGGGGGGACAGATGATATAGAGCACCAAGTGGATATGGCTAAGCGAAAGGATAAGGTATAAAAATGAGATGTCTTCTCTAGCATCCACATTCAATGTTTTTTTATACAAGAGTTTGATTGGAAGTATTTGTACTATATATGAAATAATGTTTCATTTATACACAGGGGAAAGGAAAGGTAAATGCAGATGAGACGGATGAAGTACACTATCAAGGTGATGTGGCTAGGGGAAGGGATAAGGTATAACACAACATATGACTTCCCTAGCATACTTGCATCATATTTTGTCTTTTCATAAATACTTGTTTAATTATACACAGGGGAAAGGGAAAGCGAAGGGGAATCAAGCTGTTGTGTTTGAAGAGGAATTGCCAGAGAAACGGAAAACACGGCTAGCAGACACTCAAAGAAGCCCCTACTTTCGGAGGACAATAGTGATAGGTGAAAGAATGACAGAAGATCAAAATCAGATTTGGGACTATATTTTAAATGAATCTGGCAGTGAACTGTAAGTTTAAGCTTATAATATTGGTATTTTCTTGAATTATTTTCTGAAGTGCATGAATTATGCATAGGAGTGCTTTAATAAGAGTTATTTGTGCATAAGCAAAAACTTCTACAAAAACCATAAATTAGAGGCTGTCTACATAGTATTTGCAGATCATGAAAATTGCAAGTATGAACTACATGGTCACTTATTGGATACATATATGATTGTGCATCATTTATGTATATCAGTGCTTTAATAAGACTTGTTTGTGCATAATTATGATTTATCAAAAGAAGACCTGTTCTTTTGTACAAAAACTAAACCCTGCTTCCCCCACACTAATAGTTGCTTTGTATTACTTCAGGAATGTTGTGTTCAAGTTCAAGACTTTAATCGTAGACAAAATCACCTTTGCAAGCATGGATGCAGACATGGATGCCGAAGTTATTAATGTGTGGTCTACATACCTCAATCAAGGTGAAAAAAGGAAAAGCAAAGACAAACCATCAAGATTGTTTGGAAGCGTGTTCATCCAAGTAGGTTTGCTGATGATTTAGCTCAAATTTAAGGTATAAAAGCATTTATTTGAAAATCGTCTAACATTTTGCACACAAAAATAATGCAGAGTGTAGGCATTACTGAAAACCAGTTTGAAACAATGATAGAAACTGCTCTACATGTTGTGGATGGAAGGCAGATGAAGGATATTGATATGGTATATTTTCTTTTCTCAGCACTAGTTGAAATCCAAAAGAAAAACACTAACAAAACCTATTGTTCCACTTGCAAGGTCTTCATTCCAGTAATAGTTGATTACCGCTATTTTGTGATCACATTCAATTTGAAGGCCAATACAATCGTTATCTTGGATAGCTACTCAAGTAATGAATCCATGGAAGATAAATACGGAGACATCCCACAAACTCTGGTAAGGTGTCTAAAATCTTAAAAAGCTTATTGTGGTCAGTGTTCTATGTTTATGCTTGTTGCGTGGAATTGAATAGCTGCCTAGAAATAGGATGAGTTTACTCACTTTAGACACATATGTATGCACATTTAATAGTAAACCCTGCACTTTGGGGACAGATTTCAGAATCAGATTTATTTTGATGAACATTGATTGAAAAGATCATCTCTTTTGCAGAGGGACCTCATGTTCAACTATTTGAAGAAAATGAGGTTACACAAGAAGGCAAATGCTCTCCAAAGCATGAACATGTGTCCATCATTACTCGACATGCAAGGGGCGACAACTACACTCGGATCAGACATAGGGCTTTATGCAATGAGGTCTATGGAGACATATATGGGAGTCCAGGAGTGGCATCATGGACTAAGCCCAAGGAATGACACCAAGACAAGTGGTATATTGAGGAAGAAGTTTGTCCATGCTATGTTGACATCCACAATTAATGAAGTGAGCGATCAGGTAAAAAAGTGGGCAAAGCAGTACAAAGAAGACTGCAAGAGAAAGAAGAAATAGATGATTTGTGGTTGAACTATTGACTGGTTGTATATTTTTGGAAGAAGTGTTATGTACAGGTTATGAAATGGTCGAACTATTGGTAGGTTGGTTGAATGTTTTCTAAACAATAGATGCACTTTGTATCATATAGGGAGTTGATTTAGGGTATAAAATAGGGAGCTCTTGCAACCGTTCGATCTACTTCATCTAAGGGACGAAAATCTTTCTAGCTTTTAATTAAAACGGTGTCATAATTGTAATATATGTCAATTTTTAGTTTCTTTCCAGTTATACCCTCACCTTCTCTGTGCACAGCCTCCGCCTCCGCCATTGTCGACCTCGCTTGCTTTGTGAAATCGCAAGAGAGCGTCTCCCCCGCTCATCTGTGCACAGCCTCCACCATTGTCGACCTTCCTTGCTTCGTGAATTCGCAAGAGAGCGTGATGGAGGACGGTACTAATTCGTTCTTTTGCTTCGTGAATTCGTTACAAATTCTATGTTCCGGTGCAAGAGGGATGAATTGCTCAATTTGAGATTTGCTTTCGTTTTGATTTGTGTTCATTTGTTTTGATTTGTGTTCATCTGTGCTTATGAATTCGCAAGAGGGATTTTTGTTCTTCTAGTGGTATCGTTGACAGATTTACTTCAGTTTTGATTTGCGATTATCTGTTCCTGAGGTGTCGTATGAGATTTTGGTTTGATTTTAACAATTAGTCCTTATTTGTGCACTTCCACTTTGTGTACGTATTTTTTGTTCGTTGGATTTGCGTTTATCTCTGTTATATTTGTGCATTCCTTGAACATTTGTTATTTATGAACCAATTTATCTTATTCATGCACTTTAATACATTTTTTATATTTTCAGTGGGTGTTTCGGATGTTGTGGACAGTGGTGGTGTTGATTCTTCTTCATTTGTTGACCCGGATACCAATGAGAGCTATGTGATTCAATTCTCGCAAGAAGGTCAAACAATGTACTATTTGCCTCGTTGCGAAGAAGATATGAAGCCTTTCATCGGTCAAATGTTTACTACACTTGAGCAAGGTATGGATTTCTACAAGCGTTATGCACTGAGATGTGGGTTTGATGTGCGCAATGGTTGCTCCCACAAGGACAAAAAGGATCAGATTGTGGTTCTGAAATACTTGGTTTGTACTAGGGAAGGCTATAAAGTTGGTCAAAATAAACTTAGACAACGCACTCGTGTTTCAAATAGGGTTGGTTGCAATGCGAAAATTATTTTTAGATATGCTGGCAGGTCTGGATATAAGGTGAAATCATTTGTAGAACGTCATACGCATCGGTTTGTTGATGATCCTTATAGGCAGTTTATGAAGAGTAATCGAAATATGGACACTGGGCATAAGAAGTTTGTGTTGAATTGTTCAAGAGCTAATGTAGGGCCTGTTAAATCTCATCGATTGTACAAGGAAATTGTTGGTGGCTATGGAAACGTGGGAGCTTCTGTGGTTGATTTTAAAAAATTTAGGCGAGACTTGTTGGCATACTTTGCTGGTTCGGATGCTCAAATGCTCTTACTCATGGCCGTGAAAGGTACAAGTTGGAACTGCACTGAGAAAGGACAATCATCGTCTAAAAGAAATGGAAGTTTTGGCAGGAAAGAAGTAGATCGACTAGTAAATCCTTCCAAAATAATAGCTAAAGAAGGGATCCTCAACTATAGCTCATGTGTAGATCAATTTCCCAGCACTGAGCAAAAATTAACACTACACAACCAGACACACAATTTCAGCAAGGTTTTTAAGTGGAACGAATGAGCCTATAAACCAACATCCATCATCGAACCTCAGTTGAATGCTACGCTTACGCTGTAGCGCGCAAGTAATCAAAAACGTTCAGTTGAAACCCTAATTCGAGCACACAAAAGCCAGAAAGAGTTAAAAAATCTAAACAATCAAATAATAAAGCATAATGAACGATCCAAACTTCTTTCTCTCCCCCAATTCCAAACAAGCAAGCACGAGATCTAATATTTACATGGAATTAGGCAAAACTGAAATTGATGCACAAAACGCTAAAATCGAGCACACAAATGGCAAATTCGAGCACACAAAAGCCAATTTCGAACACAAAAGGCCAAATTCGAGCAAAAAATATGCTAAATACGAGTAAAAATCCCTAAATCTGAACTTAGAACCCTAATAACATCATCAAAGCCACAATAATGAAAATTTTAGGGATTCGAGTAGTGATTTTGTTTACCTTTGGATGATTTTCGTTTTCCTTTCGAATCGTGCCCCGCTTTCGCCATGTTCTTCGAATTTTAGGGCTTGCAGATTTGGATCATTGTCGGATTTTGATTGCGGAAGTCGTGCTCCTTCAACACATCACAATCCCTGGATTTTTCTTTTTTGGATCGTTGTTTTGTGAGATTGTTGATTTACGATGATTTTGGAAGAGATTTGGAGATGTGGAAGTCGTGATTTCTTGTGGGAGAGATGGACTCATGAACTGGCGATCGTTGCTTTGGGAGTGTTTGAGGAAGAGTGCAGGAGAAGAATGATTTTGTTCAGGTTTGGGAAAGGTATGGACTTTTTGATTAATTACATTCACTGCCCCTCTAAATGAGGCGCGTGCTTCTTTTCTCTCTTGCCTCAGCCATATGACGTGGCTCCATCTGAGCCTTCCATGTTCCGCATCCAACGGCCACGAAAATTTCTCACTTTACACTGTAGAAGAAATCCGTACCAGAACCGCACTCATAGTATGTAAAATATAAAAAAGAATTATATAGGGAAATTAACATAATGTATCGGAAATATAATTTCTTGATTGGAATAATTTATAAGGTGTATTGTATGATGAAAATTGAAGGTAGATGTGTGAATTTATATTAATCGAAGAAAATATAAATTAGAAATTTTATATAATTATTAAATATAAAACTGCACTAAAATAAGAACTGCATATTGTATTCTTTATAATGGAGTTTACGGACAATCTATTTACCCTTATTAAATCATGAACACTAATTAAGTATGATAATAATGTTTTTTGGTAAGTGCATAATTAGATGTATGTTGGTGGATGAATCGTATAACGTTAACTATTTACGGACTATCTATCTATATACATATATTTATAATAAGGTTTACGGACCATTAACGTACATATTATATTATGGACACTAATTAAGTATGATAATAATGTTTTTGATAAGTGTAGAATTATCATGTACAATGAGAAATATTTTGGGGTGGTAATTTAGGAAATTTGTATAAATAAAAGATAAAATAAATTATAAATAGAATAAGGATGAATAAGTAAATGTACACAATTATTTGATGACGTGACATACTTAGATGAACGACACATATGAGAGATAATTACGGCTTTAGTTGTAATATATAGATAGATATAGATAAGGGGGGAAATCCAAATAAAACCCGTTTCTAGTTTTTTTTTTTTTAAATGACCCAAAGTTTCAAAAAATACCTCTTCGGCCCTAGAGGATTGCATTTGATCCAAAAGAATAAGCAGGCTTTTATGAACAAGATTTTGACAAATTACAACACCAGCCCAAGTACCTTATTCAAATAAAAAAACTCTTTAATCCACAAAACGGAAATGAACATCTCCAACTGTACTGTACATCTATAAGAATTGAATTGTACAAAGACATGCAAGAAATCAAGAGACTAAAAAATGAGCAACTCTAAATCTACCCATGCCCACTGTGTATACTCTCATATAGACAATCAACAGCTACCGCCTTTGTCCTGATGTTCTTCTATACAGCTACTACAACAACACTACAAACGACGTCGTTTCATTTCCTCATCTGCTGCCTTCTTTCTTCAAACGACGAGCTGTGAACCCAACGGTTGTCGCTCGAATGGACCTCTGCCTGACCACATTGCAGTACTCAGGGTCTTCAGTGTGGCCTTCAAGCTGCATCCACTGGATCATGTCATGGTACATGGGGAAGAACCTCATCTGGACGGCCACGTACGAGAAGTACGGGACCAAAGCCGAGATCATCACGAAGAAGACGACGAGCCAGTACTTTGGGGAGTTGGCGAGCGCCTCTACGAACACCTGGTACGCGGTTGTGGACTTGCTCGGGCTCATTGCTCCGTAGACCAGGAGGAAGAGGTACCACAGGGCGATCCCGCCCCAGATCACCACGTGCTGGATCAGGGTGAAGTACTTGACGAGGAGCGCCATCTGGCAGTTGACCACCCACACCACGGCCGTGTACATGGTGGCGCCGAAGATCTCGAAGTCTGCGGTCTTGCCAGCTGGGTTGAAGGCCGGGATTTCGAGTGCCTTCTTGGTGAAGAAGAAGATCATGAACCCGCTGTACACTCCGTTGAACATCCAGCTCAGGATCCTAACCCAGCTGAATAGCACGTTTTGCACGCCTTCTTGGTACAGAAGAGGGAACTGCAAACATAAACCAAGTGTTACAACAACAATCAATCCAGTATAATCCTACACTAGCAGGGGTCGAGATGCACTTCAAATTTCATACTCCCTAACCGTGCTCCCTTCTATGTTCTCTTTAGGTTTTACTTATTTTACATCTTAATAATCAAGATTTAGAGTTTAAGATTTAAGGTTTAGGGTATAAAACCCTAAACCCATACCCTGAACAAGTCGAGAGAGTGTTTATGAAAGGGAGACTAATAATTTGCTTGTTTTAGTTCTTACCCTGAGACTATATCGAGCAGACACGTCTTGATCGAAAACTCCAAGGGCGATGGGTGGAAGAGACGAGAAGAACACGTTGTAGAGGGTCAAGTACCAATCATTGTATGCTGGTTCAGCGGAGAATGAAGCGTATGACTCGAAGAGAAATACAGAGACACCAAAGGTGATGTTCTTGTAGAAGAAGTAGCACACCTGTAGACATTTTGAATTTTTTATATGAAATTAGTGATGTGCTTTCAAATTATAGCAATGCACATTGAAGATGTCAATGGTTTGGTATGTTTGTTTACCATTAACGCGATCCTTCTGTAACACCAGTGTCCATGAACGAGTAGCAAGCGCTCCAAGTACCGAAATTGAGCAATTGCAATGTCACTTGACATGACAGCCTAAACAAAGCCAGGACAAAAGATCAGAACCACAGCATGAAACAAATTGCAAATTTGCAATGCTGTGTGAGAAATAAAGTGTTATTGTATACCTGCATTCCTTCAGCGCCACTGATTCCAATCCCAATATCAGCTTCTTGAAGCATACCCACATCATTAGCCCCATCACCAATTGCCAATGTCGTCTTTCCAATACCTTCTTTAACTAGCCTTGTCACCTGTACACATTCAGATTCTCTCTTAAGAAGATGAAATCAAAAAAACAAAAGTTTCCAACACAACTTTGCTTACTCAAGGACTGAATTTTGAACTCACCAGTGCCTTCTGCTTTGGGGATGATCTACAACAGATGACAGATGCGCATCCAATCGCTAGTTGAAGGAACAAGTTCTTCACGTTGTCGTCCAAAGCATATGCAAGGGATTTGCCATCAATTATCAAGGCAAAGGCTGCAGATCCTGCATCTGAAGCGGCTATTTGAGCCTTTCCTTGGTTGATCTGTTCAAGGACTCTCTCTTTAGATGCCTGAAAGATGAGTCTACAGTTAGTACTTCCTAAAAGTCAAGTTTATTTTATGAAATTAGTACTCATTTAGCAAATCAATTTACCTTGTAAATTGCAGCTTTGTCTCCATCCTTCTCCAGTGCTCTAATTTCAGGTGAATCTACGCTGATGAGAATCTGTTTCATATCTTGCCTGAGCAAGCTACAAGCAAACCCTATGTTGATTGCAGTCTCCATCTTATCTCCTGTTAAAACCCAAATCTTTATCCCTGCCTGTGCAAGCTTGTCAATGCACTCCGGAACCTGCAACCAACAAACATGGCAAAGTTAAGCTTCTTACACAAAGAAACCGAAAAACTTATTCTCTACAACAACTCTGTGGAAGAAACAGAAACTTACCCCACTCTGAAGTTTGTCTTCAACAGCAGTAGCACCAAGAAGAATCAAATCCTTCTCAACCATCTCTGCTGCCTGATCAATCAACGAATCTCGGTCTACAGAAACCGAATTCCTGGCTGAGGTGAATTTCTCATTGAACTCTTTGTATTCCTCCACACCGAGCTGGCGATAAGCAAGTATCAAGGTCCTAAGACCGGCATCAGCGTACTCATTGACATGATCTCTGGTTTCTTCCTCAAAGGCTGCACCGCCCTTGGACAATCTTGTAAACATGATACTGCAATGAAATAATTTCAAGTCCTGTTAAGTTTTTAGACTACAATTTCTATGAACTAATAAGTTCGTTAAAAGAGTTGAAAGAGCCAAACCTGTCAGCACCCTTTGAGAGTAGCAGAATCTTGCCTTCCTCGGTTTCCATGATAACAGACATCCGTTTTCTTGTGCTGTTAAACTCCAAGATGTTCAGGATCTTGTATGTCCTGTACAAATTAAACATCAGAAATCTTGAGCATTATTTTTTTTTTCTGAATGATGACAAATGTATTCAAGAGATTCTTACCTTTCAACTTTCATGCCTAATTGGGGATCAAATTCATGCAAAGAGACAGAACTGGGAGTCCTTTTATAGAACTCGAATCCCATTTCTCGTGCTGCAACGACAAAGGCAGCCTCATCAGGAGATTCGGCCTCATAAGACACCTTCCCCGTGTCTTCATCCACCTCAGGAATGACAGTGTGGCATATGGCTAGTAGCTGTAGGAACTTCTGGATCACATCCGCGTGAGGCTCGTATACCCATTTCCCGTTCATGATCCTCTCATCCTTAAAGTTAAACCCTTTAACCGGAGGATTTGCACTCATGAACTCATCATCATCATCACCATTTTCAACCACATTAGGTAGAGGAGAGCCTTTTCTCCTAGCCATTGCCAGCTCAACCTCAGTCACACCACGACCATAAGCCACCCCAGCCACACAACACTTGATGAACTCCATGGAGTTGCAGGTCAAAGTTCCCGTCTTATCAGAGAGTATGGTGTCCACTTGACCAAGCTCCTCGTTCAAATTTGAAGTGCGCGCATGAGCTGGCTTGTCGGCTTCTTCATAGTACATCTTAGCATCTCGGTTAATGAAAACACTCTGCACAACCTTCACAATCTCTATGGAGACGTATAGAGAAATCGGGATCAGGTAACTGTACAGCATTAAGGCGCTTAAGAAGTGCAAGAGTGCAGCTAGCACAGCTCTCTTCGGGTCATAGTAAACCTTAGAGTCATCCGGTCTTAGATACCACCTCTTCATTTTCCCATGCCTAAGATCACGTTTCGTTGTGACTCCAAAATACACGGATCCAACGAATGCCATTAGGAACATCATGAAGAACAGGAGATAGATGATTGTGTCCATTCTCCTCTCAATTCTGCTCCTCTTTGAAGGAGGATCAGTGGCGTTCTGCATAACCTTAGTGTCATGACCCGTGAACACTACAACACCATAAACATAGTCTGTGTTCCTTAGTTTTGAGCCCCTGAGGAGGATTTGTTGAGGGCTAAGTGGGTGTTGTTGTTCTTCAAAGTCCATGCTTCCAACAAACGTATACAAATTGGCGTTGGGATCTTCACATCTGATGGTTGCTCTGAAGTCCTGGAAGCTGGAGTCCTCGTGCAAGAGTGAGGTTACATCCAATGCTTGTTTGAGCTTTAAGTTGGTCTCACCATCAAGATTCATGGTCTCCACGTAGCAGACTGCATCCTCATAGCTAGAGGAAAGCAAGAGGATATCAGCTGGAAAGAACTCGTCTTTTTCCACCTTGACTATGTCTCCAACTCGTAGATGTGTCCATTCTACTTGTTTGAAGTCCCCGCTACCCGAATGAACCTTAACATGTCTACTATTTATCTCTACATCCTGAAAAAAAAAAAATTGAACAAAGTCAACCAACATAATCACTAAGCTTGGCTGAGATTCTGATCTAAAGAAGAATGAAGAAATTGACAGATCTATAACCAAAAGACAATTTGTCAAAGTGAAATGTGAGATCTGAGCCACATCAAGACAATGTAATACAAATTACCAAAATTCTACACCTCAGTTCTAGACAGCTTAGCTTAGTCCTAATGGCTCAGCAATAACAAACTGAAATCTGACCAACAAGCCGGAGTTAGAAACAAGATCAATTGAATCAACAGAGCCCTTAAGCAGAAAATGTGATCTTTCTAGGTCAATTCAGAAGACAACACCAATTTTCTACACAAAAGCATCTTAGATCTAAACATTGATCCTGCATAAACAAGTCAAACAAGTAAACAAGAAAATGATGGCTATCACAATCCAATTATAACCCACATAAGAGATAGGATGCATTGCCTCAATACAAGAAAGTTTTCTACAAAGCATGAACTAAATGTGGTAGAACAATCACCAAAGCATTGTGATGATATAACAAATTTACCTGTTGCATCCGCCGCCAATCCTCAATCCCTTCCTTGAGCATACTCACCCCAATGACGAGTACCAACGGGAACAAGGCGCTGACCGCGGAGTAAGGCGCCAGAGGAGTCAAGGCCAAGAGCCCAGTCACAAGGAAGTAGAAGTTGGCAACTCTCCTAAACTGCTCAAACAAGGATTTAGGGACAAATGTTGCAGGAGTGTACTTTGTAGTCTTGACATAGTTATTTGGGTAATTTCTAATTGAAGTCTCATAACTTTCTGGCTCATTGCAATACACTACCCTAGAAAACCCAGGCCCCCCAATCTGTGAATGCTCCTCTTCTGGAAAAGATGCCTTCCCACACCCAAATGCATAGATCCTCTTAAAATGCAACTTTCTCCTCCTCCTTCCATTTGCCATTTTTTGAATCTAATTGCTATGAAATCAGGCAAATCAGCTCCTTTTTGTTCACCCCCACTTCAGAGAACAACTTTTTAGACAAATCTTCACAGCCCAAAATTCTCCACAGATCAAAATTCAAAACCCCTATTTTTTTCTTCTTCTCCTCACACCCAGAAATTCTATTGTTTAAGGAAAGAACACCCAGATTGTGATCTGTAAGAAAACAAAACCCAATATGTATCCCACCCAGAAGCTCAAGCCCCCAGTATAGTTTATTTGTATAAATTAATAACCAATACAATAAAGAAGAAAGGTGAGAATAAAGAAATTGGAACCCAGATACGCTTCACCAAGAAAGCCTGAAAGAGGAAAACAATCCTGGGTGAGGGGAAGTATCACAAAATTAGCTGATTCCAGCTCCTAGAACCCAAATTGGAAAGTGGAAACAAGCTCCCACAAGAAAATGTTATATATAGAAATATAGGAGATTAAATAGTATGTGAAATTTGGAAGGAGGAATGTACCAAATTAGCTCAAGAACAGAAACTGATTAGAGAATGAAAATGAAGATTTCTTGAGGAGCTAAGAAGATATACATACTAAGGAGGAGGGGCGTGAGGAATTGTGACTTTGAAACTTCTCTCTTATTTTCCATCTAGAGAGGTTTGAAGTTTGATTGTTGAACGTGGACTTTTCTATTGAAGAAGAAGAAGAAGAAAAAGAGAAAAGAAAAGATCGTAGTTGTGATGATTCCAATTTCAACAGCCACCTTTCCCGTTGCCAAGAAAGATCGTAGGATTGGAGACGCGCATTTTGCTGCCTCGAGTGATTTAATAATGGCAAGTTAGTAAAATTCCCAATTACCCTTGTGGGAAAGATTCAATCAACTGCAAAGAGAAGCCATGGATTGGGAATTACCATGGAATTTGCAAAGAAAATGAAAGGAGAAATTGGGAAAACAATTAGAGATATTTTTTTTTGTTAAAAAACAAACCATTAGGGGGACATGGGAAATTTAATCGGAGGAGAGGGGCCCATTTGAAATAAATGTGGGGCGAATGGGAAATTACCTAGTGAGCGAATGTTCATTCAATAAATGTGGCTAATTTGTCTCCTTTAAAACAATTGTCTGTCTTTTAGTCAATCTTTTTATTTTTTGTGATTATGACCTTCGATTGGCCAATGTCTTGAATACCCATTATAATACTCCCTTCATTCACTTTATTTATTTTTTAAAGTTTAGATTGTAGTATTCACTTATGATTGTTTTTATATGTTTTTAAGGCAATTTATTATAGATAAATTGTAAATTTTGTAGTAAAATTTGATTATCTTTATATTTTTCTCTCTAATTATTGATTCTAAAGGATGATGAGTGATTATATTTTAAAAAATCTAAAATTTTAAATCTAATTTAATAAATTTATTAATATATGTATAAAAACTTTAAAATGACAAATATAATAGAATGGTAGGAACATGAATAAATTTGACTTATTTTTGTAGAAACTACTGCAATCACTCTAATTAAAATGGCATGTGCTGGTAATTTTTCGTAAAGAATGGATTTTTATTTTGATAGAATAATATAAAAAAATAGTATTAAAATGATAAATCGGAAATAATATTAAAAAATAGTATCATACGTTAATAAAATCTATATATATATATATATATATATTAAAGCAAATGAATTTGAAGCCACCATATTGATTATGGCCTACAAATTTTATGTGTCAATTTGTGGTTAATCCAATTTATTTTTATATTAATAATTTTATTTAATTTAAATTACAATATCTAATCACAACTAACTTTAAATATTTAAAATTTTAAATCACAATATCTAATCAGACTAATCACAACTAACTTCAAATATATAAAAACTATATACAACTTTTTTATTGAAATTTAATTTCTACAAATCACACATACAATAAGCTTATAATATATGATAGATTTCTTACTAAACTTATATATAAAATACATCTTATATTCATTTATGTAATTAGTAATATTAGTTTCATGCATTTGCATATATAATTTGACCTATATAAATTTATGGGCCAAAATCATACAATATATACAATTTCCAACTCATAGTACATGTCTTTTATAATCAAGCCCACTATATTATATTATTACACATACAAATTTATGGCTCATTTAGAGTAAAATGACTCGAATAAATTTTATGGTCCATCTATATATGTTAAAGCTATTGAATTTAGAGCCACCAAAATGCTTTTGGCTCACAAATCCTACGTACATGTCATTTTGTTATTAATGCACTTTTTTTTCCTTAACATTATATTTCAATTTAAACCACAATATCTAATCACACCTAACTTCAAATATATAAAAACTATATACAACTTTGTTGAATGCTTATACATTTTTTTTATAAATTTTGATCTCTACAAATTGTAAAAAATAAGCTTATATCTGTCAAACTAATATATGATAGAATTTCTACTAAACTTATATATAAAATACATCTTATATTCATTTATGTAATTAGTATTTTTATGACTTTGCATATATAGTATGATATATATAAATTTATGGGCCAAAGTCATACGATATATAAAATTTTCAACTCATAGTACATGCATGTGCTTTTATAATTCAACCCACTATACTATATTATTACACATACATATTTTATTAACAATTTAGTGAAATTTCAGACTAATATATCTTAACAAACTTAATTTATATAATCTTGAGATTTTCTTCTAAACCTTTCAATTTTAACAACAATTATATCATATCAGATTTTTAACGAATGTATATTGTACGTTCCCATTTAACAATTTTTATTTGATTATAATTTTCTATAAAAAATACATGGTCTCCATTTTCCGATTTTACAATGTTTCTATGGGCTTATTACTTATCATTTTGCAAAATGTAATTTTCAGTTTTTAAAAATTAAATTGAGTTTGTTAATCACCAAGAAAATATTCACTAATAAACCGTGAAATACCAATTATAAATTACCAAGAAAATTTTGTTAAATCAAACAAAAAGTTTCAACTAAAAAATCTAGCTAAATCTTTGTTGTATCAAACTTTCAATTTCATATGATTATACACATTATCAAAAGTAAATTAAATGTAGTACGTATACAAATTTTAAAAGTATTTGAATTTGAGATAACTTTACACCTACATAAATCAGCCACTACTGATTAATTAATTATTCAAATAACTTTTCAATTATCGTTTTCTATAAGTAAGGATATAAATTAAAATCAAAATCTTAAAACTTTAGACGGGTCCATTACGTAATTAGAAAAAACTAAAAAAATGTGATTTATTTGGTTGATTTGTAATATTTTTTATATATATTTTGCTGAATTAATTCATATATTTATTTTAACAAAAAGTTAAAATATCAAAATTATTTTTTTCCCTTCGTTTGATCTCATATCCCCCTTCGAGACACCAAAACAATCATGGATCAGCTTTGCTTACGTGTTATTTTGCGATTAATCCTATTTCTAGTTTACTTTTTTCCTTAAACTAACTACATTTATACTATAAAAAACTTCAAAATTTCATCAAATAACTCAATTTTTTTGTATGAATAGTACCTTTGATCTAATATAAATATTTTCTTTTATTTGGATATTAATTTTTACATTTTTATTCTACGATAAAATTGTTATTTTAATATTTTAACTTAATATAAGGGTCAAATATATTATCCCTTGTGAATATATGCATGGAATTTTAAATTGAGCTTGCCTTTTTTTTTGAGTAATTAAAATGAAAAATATTTTTTTAATAATCATTGACATAAATATATTCAAATATTGAGTTCCACCTTATTTTTCAATAATTATTTTTAATATTTATTATAATAAATACATACGAGATAATATCATGTTTATTAGGTTGATGTCACTTCTTTAGTTCTTTTCCATATGCAAATGAAATATCTAAAACATAATATTTTATATCATAAAGTAGCTTGCTATGATAAATATTGGTTTTGTAACCTTACGTATATTATTATTTTCGTAAATATTAAGAAATCATTGTTTTATATTGTGATTTTTACAAGTATCGTTGAAGGTGTAACAACAATTTCGGATCCTCATTGTTTAGCTACATATATTTTCTTGAAAAACATAAATCTTATTTTAATATAATTTTTTTATTTTTAAATTTACATTGGCCTTATTCATTAATTATACATATATAATTTTAATTTTTATAATTTTAAAATCTTCACCTTACTTTATTTTATCCATTTTTAACCAAAACTTAGTTTGAAGGTATAATATAGTAGCTAAGATTTGAAAAATTGATTATGAATTGTTCAAATATCAAACTAATAAAAAACATAAAAAATAAAGAATTTGTTATAATACTTAATATTGATCATGTTCATGATTTTGTCAATATTATTTTTTCTTTTAAAAAATTTCTATTATAATCCAAACATGAGTTATACATATTATGAATATTTTTGGCTTTCTTATTCAAAAGATATAATTACTAATCTAATAGTTTTTGTCAATGAACCACACATTAATTATTTGTTTGAAATTTGTTTAAATTGTTTAAAAGACCATTTATTATATATGCCACGTATAAATAATTTTGTAAATCGAGAATAATTTTATCGAGATTTTTAGATTAATAATCATTATAATATATCTATATTAATTATTCTCTAAATGAGTCTACATAAATTCATACATATCATAGCATATCATTTCCAATGATCCAGCGAGAACTATATTTTTCTACAAAATATTTCGATATAACATTAATTTAATTCAATCATAATTTTTTATATATTTTCTCATATTATATTTACCCGTACGAGGTACGGGTTCTACACTAGTAATAAATATAATAAATAGGAAATGTTATATCCAAATTTTGCTCATAGAAAAATATCTTATTATTTAAAAAAAAAACATGAAAATGGATACATCTCCCACTCAAATAATTAATAGGATATTTGACAAATGCAAATTAGAACAAGTGATGTCACATTTATAAAAATTACCACATTTGTGATTAAATAAGTAAATTTTGATAATTTTCTACAGATGTAAAGTAAAGTTTATAGAGTTTAATTGATCTTATGATTCTTTTGTGGGTGCAAATCTGGTGAGGACATGTATACATGTTAGGACTAAGGACACCTAATAACACTAGATTGCAAGCAATCCAACGGTTCCTGTAGCGCGCGTGTTAGTAGATAAAATAGGGCTACGCTCTCCGCCTCGCTTGCACACACGCGCTTTTTAAATCAAAAGAATTCCAAGCGACACAGCGTGACACAGTTAACGGGGGGGAGGAGAGCGAAACTAGGGTGATTTCAGAGGTTGATTTCGAAGCGATTTCAAGACAAGTTTCCAAAAGCAAGGTAATGTATCGATTTCATCCTGTTTTGCAGTACATCTAAGCGATTTCAAGCGCTTCTTCTCATTTTGATGCTTGTTCTCAACATCTAACATACTTTCGCTCGAATTTCAGTTTTTTTCTTACTTTGTTCTGCGCGACTTGGACTCCTTCAAGCAGATTTCGTGTGCATCTTCTAAGATTTCTAGTGGATTTTCAAGTATCGGAAGAAGAACTAAAACAAGTCAAAAATGCGGAAATCGAGAAACGAGAAATCACAACAAGTAGGAAGAAAACTGTAAAACCTATATAAATCTTCTAGTTTAAACTGCTTCCTACAAAATTCATGTGCTTCTATTCTTTAGATTGTGTTTTAAAATGGTTTAGAGTTGTGTGCATACAGTAATAACATGTGTGTGCATATGGTTGTAACATCCATGTGAAGATCATTTAACTTCGTTATTGTCTGTAGTGAAATATATTGTTATGAAATGTTATAGTGTTGTGTGCATATCATAAAAACATGTGTGTGCATATGGTTGTAACATGAGTGTGCAGATGATTTAAGTATGTTATTGTCTGTAGTGAAATAGATTGTTGTAAATTGTTAAAGTGTTGTGTGCATATGACAAATAGGATGTGCGTGCATATGATAAAAACATCTATGTGCATATGGTTGAAACATGTGTGTGCATATGATTTAATTGAAACTTTTGTGTGCATACAATGATAATGTTTGTGTTCATATACTATGAGTTAATGTGTGTTCACATTGTATGTGCAAACAGTGAGGCAAGTGTATATGTTGTGTGCATGTGATATACCTTATGTGTGCATTAAATAAAAAACAGGTTATGCATATGAAATGAAATTTAAAATCTTGTGTCCATATGATATTCTAATTATATCTGTGTGCTCTTGTTTTTATTGCTTGAGTTCCAAAGGTGGTGGATTTAAGATATGGAACAATTACAATTGATCCAAATCAAAGCCCAACATCATCATCTATGAGGGAGTTGAGAACAAAGCAAAGGAACGACAGATCTAGAAAGAACAAAACACCAACTTCCTCACTAACAAAAGGTATATTGTAAATATGTGTGCATTTGAAAACATATTTGTCTTTGAATATCTCTAGTTAATAGGTGTGCATATGAGATTTACGTTTTGAATATATCTACTTAATAGGTGTGAAGGGAACAAACAAGAAGAGCAAAAAAAGGTTGGCCAACAAACAAATCCAAGATAATGGTTCTGAATCTGAAGTAGAAGAGAGAGTACCCTCCACATATCTGAGAGAGATGGATCCATCAGCTTCTATGATGGTTGTGTATCAAGGAGGACAAACATCTACACAACAACAAGATCCTAGTTGTGAATTCACTCATCCAACAAACACTCCCCCTGGTTAATAAAATAGCTTTCTATGTGCATATGTCTTTTAACTGTGTGTGCATATGTGTTTAACTTGTGTGTGCATATTTCTTATAATTGTATGTGCATATAATAATTCTTTTGTGTGCATGTACATAGGTCTTCTGTGTGCATACAAACACACTTGAGTATGCATATGCAAATGTGTGCATGAGTCTTGTGTGTGCATATACACACATGTACATATGATTTTTAATTGTGTGCACATGACTTTTAACTGTGTGTGCATATGTGTTTAACTTGTGTGTGCATATTTCTTATAATTGTATGTGCATATGCACACACTTGTGAGTGCATATGCAAAATGTTAAAGTGTTGTGTGCATATGACAAATAGGATAAAAACATCTGTGTGCATATGGTTGAAACATGTGTGTGCACATGATTTAATTGAAGCTTTTCTGTGCATACAATGATAATGTTTGTCTTCATATACTATGAGTTAATGTGTGTTCATATTGTGTGTGCAAACCTTGAGGCAAGTGTATATGTTGTGTACATTGTGTACAAGTGTGTGCATTATGTGTGTAATGCACACACAAGTTGTATGCATGTATGAATCATTCTGTGTGCATGTACATAGGTCTTCTGTGTGCATACAAACACACTTGAGTGTGCATATGACTGCACTTGTGTGTGCATATGCATAGTTGTATGCATATATGAATCATTCTATGTGTAATGCACACACAAGTCTTTTGTGTGCAATGTACAAGTGTGTGCATTATGTGTGTAATGCACACACAAGTCTTTTGTGTGCATATACACACATGTGTGTGCACACTTGTGTGTGCACATGATAACAACAATTTATCGTGCTAATTACTGCTATGCAAGTAATCCAAACAAACCTAATACGTAGTCCTCGGCAAGTAAGGGTCGAGTCCTCAGAGAGACAGATTCTATCTTTATATGCAATTTCTATGTCAATCTTAAGTAGCCAGAGGGGGGTTTTGTGTGTTTTAGAAGATCTAAGCATGCAAAGGCAAACAAACTAAAGATTATGAATTCAGTAATTGGGGAAATAGCTCAGCCAAACAAAATATTCACTATTCGTAAGACAAGTTGATCATAGATAATCATTCAATATCTCATGCAATGGAAATTCCTATTCCTTTTCTAAAGTAACTACAAGCACAACCAGATACTTATAGCACTAACTAGTTAAACAACCATGAAACCATCAAGATTCAGTTTAACAGCAGCATTAAACCTAGGAATATAATTAGGATACAATCTAGCATAAAACAACTAGCTTTTATCCTAGAATGTAAATCAATTCTCTTCTATATAAGACTAGCACAACCAGTTACTAGTACGATGCAGTTGCTACTCCGATAAAGATATGCTCAACCAGTAACAATCTAAATCTAGTAATCAATCAATAGAGACAATACCTAGTTGCACAGGCTAGAAATTGTCAATATTAATCATAAGCAATTCAAACAAGAGAATAGATAAAATCCATGCGATAGATAAGGAACGAAAATCTCACAACTAAATCAAGACGAAAGCTTCAGTTGTCTGACTAAGCAAAAGTGGCTTAGTTCTTCATAGCAAAGTATGCAGAATAGATCAAAAGATGAAAGTAGGGTTCGGAGGAAAACAAGTCTTCCCTCTAACCTTAAATACTAATCAATTGAATTCAGCACATTGTTCTTCTACTCTCGTGTGGACTCTCTCCTTGGTTCTTCTTCGTCTCCTCAGTGGTCAACTCCTCTTCCTCTGGATATCTTCAATTTGCTTCTCCAGACCACCAAATCCACACTTCTCCTCTATAACTCCATAATCCACAGTTGTGCACTAAATCCATCCAAATGGCACCTCAAACCTGGTAACAACCCCTAGAAATGCACTACAAAATAGTGCCGATCAGCACAGTTGTGTGTAATGCACACACAAGTCTTTTGTGTGCAATGTACAAGTGTGTGCATTATGTGTGTAATGCACACACAAGTCTTTTATTTTGGACACATAAACAAGAAGGAAGAAACAAAGGGAAAGAACAAGAAAACCCCAAGGTATACAAAGAAGTCAAAGCCAGCGCACACTGAAGCAAAAGAGAAGGAAGTTAATGAAAAACAAAAAGGCAAGAGAAAGAAAAGCCCTACAGAAGCAGAGGTGTCTATACAAAAGAAACAGAAAAAGGAGGAGAAGGACACTGAGAAGGTATCAAAGAGAGGGAAAAAGGAGGAGAAGGAGACTGTGAATATCACAAAGCAACAATTGAACGTGAAGAAATGGATAACTGAAGCTAGGAATGAGAACCCTCGGGTGTTATGTAGAAAATCCCCAAGATCACTTGTTCGAATGTTTGCTGATGAACAGAATTTCAGTGCTGCCCAGAGACAAGCTGTTATAGACATGGGATTTGGAGCATTGCTTGAGTGGAAGGTCGAAGACTTGTCAGGGAGGCTAGGCCTATATGTTGCTAACAAATTTGATGAATGTAAATGCCCCATCAAGTTAAAAGGTTCTGCAGAGATTTTGGTTACTGAGAATGATGCACATGACTATCTCGGCATTCCAAAGGGCAGCATCAGAATTGTGGCTCCCGATAAATTGCACAACAAAGAAATCCTTGCCAAGTTAGATGAGGACTTCCCGAAAAAGACAATGAGGAGTATTGTCATCAGTAATATCAAAGACAAGATGCTGACATATCAAGGGGATATTTGATTCAAGAGGTACTTCATCCTCTTTTTTGTCAATTCGGTGGTGGATGGGCACGCAAATGGAAAGTTGAAGTTTGAGATACTTGATCTCCTAGATGATGTTGACAAGATAAACCAATATAATTGGAGTGCCTTTGTCTTTGACAAGCTTGTTGAGTGTGGAGGTAATTGGAAACCTAGTACAACAAAACCATACACGGGACCTCTGTTACTACTAATGGTAAGAATAAAACTTTCATTTCTTTGAATTCATTATTTCTGAAATTTGTGTGCATATATGAGTACTTATTCGTGCATATCCATACACTTGTGTGTTCATATCTTAAGCAACTGAGAAATTGTGTACATTATGAACCATTGTGTGCATATGCTTACACTGTTGTGTGCATATGTCTCATACCTGTGTGTGCATATGGACATAAATGTGTGCATTTTGGTCATATGCACACACATGTTTGTGCAGTGTGTGTGTGTATGTGCACACACTTGTGTGTGCATATGGACATAAATGTGTGCATATGTGTGTATACTGCACACACATGTGTGTGCATATGTGTGTGCATATGGACATAAATGTGTGCATATGTGTATGCACACACATGTGTGTGTATATGGACATAAATGTGTGCATATGTGTGTGCAGTGTGTGCATATGTGTGTGCATGTGCACACACTTGTGTATACATATGGACATAAATGTGTGCATATGTGTATGCACTACACACACATGTGTGTGCATGTGCACACACTTGTGTGTGTTCATATGAACATAAATGCACACACATGTGTGTGCATATGGACATAAATGTGTGCATATGTGTGTGCATGTACACACACTTGTGTGTGCATATGCACACAATTGTATGGATATGTCTCGTACTGTGTGCATATGCTTACACTGTTGTGTGCATATGTCTCATACTTGTGTGTGCATATGCACACAATTGTGTGGATATGTCTTGTACTTTGTGCATATGCTTATGGTGTTGTGTGCATATGCTTACAATGTTGTGTGCATATGTCTTCTACTATGTGTTTACCTCTTTGTTCACATCTTAATGTGTGCATATCACTTCTTTGCAGTTGGTATATTTTGACCAAATGGTGTTCAAAGGAAAGCCATCTGAGAGGAAATTCCCAATAATCAAGAATTGGAACACAAAGACCCTAAAGGAAAGAGAAGATGAAGAGTTAATCCATTGTGGATTTGGGAGAGGGTTTGCAAGGGGAAGACCTCAGTTTCACGATCAAGATGAATCAACAAGGCAGGAAGAGACAAATTCTACCCAAGATAAACAGAATGATGTTGCTCTAAATGACAACGAACTCAAGACATTCATGAAGGGCTATCTACATGATGCTGAAGAAATGGTTGTCAAGATTAGAAAGTTTGTGAATAAGAACAAGGGGACACCACCACAACTTGCTCACAATGGTTTACTGAACAAGGTCAATATTGGTTGTGAGAAGATTTTAAATGTTAAGCTGAGATCGGAATCCTTGTCACAAACTGATGATGATGACTTCGACAACCAATCTGAATTCTGGGACGAAGCTGTAAAGTGCTTGGATGAAATTGATAAAACTTTGAAGGAAAAAGAGAAGCATGAAGGATCTATGTGGGTACCCAGACTGTCGGATTTTGTTCAACAAGTATCAAGGGATTACGGTGAAGTAAGTTAATAATGTGTTTTGTTTGCTATATATTTTGTTACAATATAACAAGTACTAATCCATATGTTTACCTTCTAATGAAGAAAACCAATGATGAAGAAAACATGCACGAATCCCAGATTGTTGGCAGTGATGATGATATAGAAGAACGAGAAAACATGGAGGAGCCTCACACTTACGAAGAAAACATGGAGGAGGCCAGCAACATTGAAAAGGAAAAAGAAATTGTAAATGACAAGGAAGAAGAAAATGAAAAAGAACAAAACCAGGTAAACATAGAGGAGCCTCATAATGAAGAAGAAATCATGGAGGAGGTAAATATTAATGACAAGGAAGAAGATGATGGAAATCAGGTAAGAAAATGTTAGGACTAAGGACATATGGATTAGTACTTGTTATATTGTAACAAAATATGTTGAGTTCTTGTGTGTGCATATAAATAACTATTGTGTGTGCATATGTTGAAGTTTAAGGGTTCAAGTGAAATGCCTGGCCAAATCAATGAGGAGGAAGATAAGAAAGCATCAGGAGAGAAAGAGGTAAAAATCAGAATATCTATTGTGTGCACATCTTAAAACTTGTGTGTGCATATAAATTATTTATGTGTGTGCATATGATACTTGTGTATGCATATAAATAACTCTTTCTGTGCATATGTTGAAGGTTGAGCGTCCAAGGGAGATGCCTTGTCAAATAATTGAGGAGGCCCAAATCATTGAGGAGGCATCAGAGAGAGAGAGGTAAAAATCATAGTACATCCTACTGCGTGAATTTTGTGTGCATTTAGTATTTATTGTGTGTGCGTAAGTTGATACTTGTGTGTTTATATAAACAACCCTTTTGTGTGCATATGTTGAAGGCTGGAAAGGCAGAAAGGGAACATAAGGTGGTAGCAGGAGAAAAAAAGACTGCAGAAAATAAAAAGGTAAAATTTGAATAGAAATTTTTTTGTGTGCATATGATAAAACTTGTGTGTTCATATGATAGTTAATGTGTGTGCATATCTTATTCCTTGTCTGTGCATATATTAAATCATTTGTGTGCATATAATAATGCTTTTGTGTGCATACTGCAGATCAGTATGGATTTTGATGAAGTTCCATCATTTGACTTGGATATCTCACCAATTTCTACTCAGGAGAAGGACATATTGAGGAAACAGGCATTAAAGGAATCAACAACAGTTGAGGCAACAGAATCAACCATTTCAAAGAAGGTACAGAGAAAGAAACTTTGGCTGAATTAGAACATTTTATAATTTGCAAGACTCTAATGGTTTGTGTGTATTATTAGGTAACATTTGTGGTTGGAAACTCTTATGTGACACCAGTGCAGAACGTACAGAAAAGGATAATTAATCCTTCAGAATATGTGAAATCTCCATTCAAAGCAAGAGAGGTTGATATTAATGAGCATGCAACTACAGAGGAGAAAAATATCTACGATTGGCTGATGAACACAAGAATAAAATATTGGTAAGTTGATATAAATGTTATTTTCAAATATTATGTGTTCGTATGATAGTTAGTGTATATGCATATGTTGATCCTTGTGTGTGCATATATTAAAGCTTGTGTGTGCATATACTAAAGCATGTGTGTGCATATTAGAACTTGTGTGTGCATATCTTGATTCTTATGTGTGCATATATTAAAGCTTGTGTGTGCATATCTTGATTCTTATGTGTGCATATCTAATTTTATTATGTAAGTATGTTAAATAATATTTCTAATGAAATAAGTTTCATGTAGCGATGTGATTTTCAAATTGAATGAATTCTCATACTACAAAAGTGATTTCGCCTCATTAAAGGAAGGACAATGCCTAGACAGTGGTCTTTTTGATGGATATACTGCAATATTAAATGAAAATGAAATATACAAAGATGCAGCGTCTCCATTAAGGTTCTTCCTACCAACAGTGCATATGGTACATATTACATACTGTAATAAATTATATCATTATTAACGAATTACATTTTCTAACTTTATTTTTCTTAAACATGCAGATGTACTGTGTTGGCAAAAGAAGTTGCAATAGAAGAAAAATCAATATTGTTCAACAAATGCTTAATGGCGAACTTTAACTTTGTTGAAGGTTTCAAGAAAAAGAATTTGAAGATCCAAAACGTTGACTTAGTAAGTCAGAATTGTTCAACCATATGCACACTGCAGATTTGTGCATAAGTCTTTTGTGTGCATATGACCACACTTTTGTGTGCATATGTGTACACTTATGTGTGCATATATGTCTTGTGTTACATATGAACACTTGTGTGCTTATGTGTGCGTACAAACACACTTGTGTGTGCATATATGTACACTTGTGTGTGTATATATCACTTGTGTTACATATAAAAACTTGTGTGCATGTGCATATACTTATGTGTGTGCATATGCACACATACAGACAAGTTCTGGATGCATAAGTGTGATGATATTTTCTGGGTGCATATGCACACACTTGTATTTTGTATGCACACAGAAGTGTTGATATGTTCTAACATACATTATTTTTATTGATTAAACAGTTCTTTTTCCCACTGACTGCCCATGCACACTATTATGTGATTGCAATCAATGTCAAGACACCAGGTGTGCATATAATTGACAACTCGTCAGACGGAGGTGATGACAAGTATGGACAAATTCCCAGCGAATTGGTGAGTATAAGTTGACTATAAATGATAAATTTATTAATATTGAATTGGAAAATTATTACTAACTTATGTTTTTTTGGCAGAGAACTTTATTTGTGAATTTTCTCATGGAAAATCAGATGACAACGAAAGCTCAAAGCATAAAGGATGTAAACAAAGTTCCCACTGAGAGACTAGAGATGAACTGGAGGGATGGGAAAAACAAGATAGACTGTGGGATTTTTTCCATGAGATACATGGAAACATACAAAGGGAATGAGCTGTCAGATTGGCGCAGTGGCCTGCTGAAGGACAACCAAAAACAGTTGAACAATTTGAGAGTAAAGTACTGCTCTACTTTCCTTAAATGTGAGCAAAGAAATTTGAGCAGTTGCTTGAAGCCTATCTAAAGAGGAAGAATTATACAGCCAATAAGAAAAGGCTATGAATGTTGTAACGTTACATTGTGTTTTGAACAAAACAATTTAAGGTTGTAGTTGCTTGAATGTTAGTAAGACATCTATGGTAGAAGACAATTGAAGGTTTTATTTTGTTTTGTAATGAATAACAATATACTGCTTTTGTGAGTGAATGTATAAAATGCTAATATTTTGTGTCCATTTATTCAGTGTTTTGTGTGCAAATGGTAAACTTACCGTGTGCATATGTATAGCTAGTGTGTGCATATGTCGAATACTTGTGTGTGCATATATGTATTCTTGTATGTGCATATAAAGGAAGTCTAGGAATGTTGTAATATTTTGTGTGCGTATCTTGAAAGCCAGTGTGTGCATATGATGAATTCTTCTGTATGCATATGTTGAATTCTTGTGTGTGCATGTGATGATTATTGTGTGTGCATATCATGAAAGCTCTTGTGAGCATATGGTGAGAGCCAGTGTGTGCATATGACATACCTAGTGTGTTCATATAATATATCTAGTTTGTGCACATGAAACAGTGTATGATGATTTCTTCTCTGTGCATATGATGAATTCTTCTGTGTGCATATGTTGAATTCTTGTGTGTGCATGTGATGATTATTGTGTATGCATATCATGAAACCTCTTGTGAGCATATGGTAAGAGCCAATGTGTGCATATGACATACCTAGTATGTTCATATAATAAATCTAGTTTGTGCACATGAAACAAAAAATGTGTAAAAGTTTAAATAACAAAAGAAAACACATAATGTTTGAATAACAAAAGCTAACGAAAAAAAATACAACTTGAATCAATATTCCGTTAAAATTTTGAATCTATAACAAGTGTTCGCTAGTCCTCATATTGAGGGCAAGTCTTATAATTGTGTCCAGACTTTTTGCAAATCACACATGTTCTCTTTTGCTTCTTTGAGTTTTCTATCCTGATCTCTTGTCCACCCCTAATGCGTCTCTTCCTGCCCTTGTTGTTTGCTCGTGGAGGAGGATGAACATTAACTTGATCAGGTAAAGCACCTACAAATTTTGAATAATTTTTTGTTGAGGTGGAAGCAGATGTCTCAACTGTTGCTACACTCATAAAAGCTGCCTTTTGCTCCTTTATCACACACAAAAACTCCTTCATTTTATCAACATTGTCACCCAAAATATCAACACAATAATGCATCTCTGACAAAAGTTCGGTCACCAATTGCTTCTTCTCATCAATCTGAACACTACCATCGTCAACTGAACCATCCACTTCAAAAAGAGGCTATAAAATTGCTTGCTTCGTCCAACGAGTATTAATGAACTTTGTAGGTAATGACTTGATACCAAGATTTTTAAATACCATGAAGATGTGGCAGCAAGGAATACCTACACTAAGGAACTTGTTGCAAGAACAATGGTAGTCATCACTAGCAATCACATGTTGAACTGTATGATTTTTCCCAACTGGGAAACTAACTTCATAGTGATGAATATCGGTTTCCTTCCTCAGATCAACAAGCGAACACTGGTAAGTAGCACCACAAATCTCTTCCTGCACATCATAGAACATGTTGATGGTGTAGATTGAAGCACAATGCCTTTCTATCTCCAAAGGCGTCTTCAGGCGTGGAGAGCAAGTGGAAGAATCCAAATCCAACTTCTTCTAATTATGACTCAATTGCACTATTAAACTGCATCATGAACACAACAAGAGTTGACTGCGACCCAAGAAAATTACCAAAGAAACTGTTTTGGCTTTCAGACCGAGACGTTGTCCTCAACAAGCCAGCCATCTTAACATCATGGAAGAATGAAGATATCCAGTAACATCTTAGATCAAACATAACTCCCAACCACTCATTCATCTCCAGACCGTATTCAGAAATAATAGTAGATCACTGCTCTTCAAACTGAATAGGAGTAAGTTCATCGCTCCAAACAATGTCATTAAACTTCTTATGGAATCCATCAATAGTAGTAGGACATGTCATATGAGGGAATCTCACTTTCAGATTGACCTTCTTCATGATATGCCACATACATAACCGATGAACAGAACCACTAAAAACTTGCTCAACAGCAGATTTAACAGCAGCATCTTCGTCAGTTAGAATCACATACGGCTCACGGCCCATTGCCTTTTTCAAATTATCAAATAACCACACATAAGAAGGTATATCTTCATTCAAGAGCAAACCAGCAGCAAACGTAATAGAATTTTTATGATTATCAACACCAGTAAATGGAACAAAGACCATGTTATACCTACAACATCAATAAAAAGTAAACACATCAATCCTGTGTGCATTTGTTATTGATAATTTGTTCATATGAAATGCATTAATGTGTGCAGATGGTATACCAAATGTGTTCATGTGCAACAGAGAAATTTACAAGTCAGTGTGTTCATATCAAATACCTAGTGTGCATATCCCAAGCCTCATGTGTGCATATGTTAAATCATGGATGTGCATATGTAATTGATTACTGTGTTCATATGTCTTCCTATTTTAGTGTGCATATGTAATTAACAGATTTTAAGGGTGATGGAAGAAAGTACATACGAATTCAGTTGGTAGGTAGCATCAGTTGAAACAACGTCACCAAAATAAGAGAAACTCTTCCTACTAATAGCATCACACCAAAACAAGCGGCATAGTTGGTCCTCCTTGTTAACAAAATAGTCAAAGTAGAACGAATCAGATCGTTCCTTCCTCTTGTAGAAGTCATCAAGGACCATTTGTGCATCAGAGCCTACCATATATGAATTAAGACCTCTCAAAAAATTCTTGAAATCAACAACAGTAGCACCTACATTAGCATATGAACCAACTAAATTCTTGTAGACTTTGTAACTCTTGCTAACACCGACATTTGATTTAATGCAATTCATGATGAAGTCTTGGTGAAATGGTGTGACTTTCCTGCTGCTTTTAGAAAACTGCATTTCAGACTTCCGTAGCATGGGATGTGTATGTTCACTAACAAAATGTGTCATTCGGTAGCCATCATTTCCTGCGAATCTGAACCATATTTTAGCATCACATCCGCACTTGTTGGACACCGTCCTTCTTTTAACAAGATCTCCTTCAGCAGGATTGAACTCAGCATAAGGAGATACATGCTTGAACCCTTCTCTATTGCAAACTAGATACTTCCATATGATAACATTTGATCCATCCTTTGCTTTCTTTGATGAATTCACACGTATAGAAAAACCACATGCTTTTGCATAGATTCGATAAAACTGAATGGTAGCTTCAACCGAAGGGAAAAGTTGTCCAACATATGGCTTCAGTTCATCATCACACACAGGAGAATGATACTCAATAGTACTGTATGGAGAAACAGTACCCTTCTTCTCCTCCATTTCACCATTTCCTGAAAAAAGTTGTCCAACATAATACAAAAATATAAGTTGCAGAATGTTGTATGCATATATTAAAGCTCATTTCAGACTTCCTGCTGCTTTTAGAAAACTGCATTTCAGACTTCCGTAGCATGGGATGTGTATGTTCACTAACAAAATGTGTCACTCGGTAGCCATCATTTCCTGCGAATCTGAACCACATTTTAGCATCACATCCGCACTTGTTGGACACCGTCCTTCTTTTAACAAGATCTCCTTCAGCAGGATTGAACTCAGCATAAGGAGATACATGCTTGAACCCTTCTCTATTGCAAACTAGATACTTCCATATGATAACATTTGATCCATCCTTTGCTTTCTTTGATGAATTCACACGTATAGAAAAACCACATGCTTTTGCATAGATTCGATAAAACTGAATGGTAGCTTCAACCGAAGGGAAAAGTTGTCCAACATATGGCTTCAGTTCATCATCACACACAGGAGAATGATACTCAATAGTACTGTATGGAGAAACAGTACCCTTCTTCTCCTCCATTTCACCCTTTCCTGAAAAAAGTTGTCCAACATAATACAAAAATATAAGTTGCAGAATGTTGTGTGCATATATTAAAACTCATGTGTGCATATGATTAACATTGTTGTGTGTATAACTTAACTTCCAGTGTGTGCAGAGATAATATATGAAAGACTAACTAAATGGAAAGATGAATTAATATTGTATTCATGCCAGGTAAACACATGTGTACATATAAAAAGATGTGTTCATATGTGTGCATATAATTAACACTGTTGTGTGCATACCTCAACTTCCAATGTGTGCATATATAATATATGAAACACTAAAACTACATGGAAATATGAAATTAAGATGTGTTCATATGCTAACACAGATGTGTTCATATGCTAAACACATTTGTGTGCATATGATTAACACTATTGTGTGCATACATCAACTTCCACTGTGTGCATATACAGTATATGAAACACTAAAACTTTATTGTGTGCATATGCAGAACGTAGAGATAATATATGAAAGACTAAATACATGGAAAGATGAATTAATAATGTATTAATGATAGGTAAACACATGTGTGCATACATATAAAAAGATGTGTTCATATGCAAAAGCCAAGAGAATGTACGTAATCCTAAAGAACAAAGAGAATATGTTCATATGAACCATAAAATGTGTTCATATGTGAAATACAAAGAGAATGTGTTCATATGTTAAAACAACAAGAAAAACAATAGAAACTATAGAGATTGAAAGCAATATGAAACAAAATACGATATTATAAACAAAACAACAACAACAAAACTGAGAACTTACCTGAATCCATCGAAAACGATAAATAAAAACCCCAATTTCAAGGGATCTGTAAGCGAGACTAATTTAACACGTCAAAATCAGTTGAAGTAGGTAATCAACAACAAATTTAAAGCGAATCAAAGGAATAAGATGAATGCGAGATCAAAGAGATGAATGCGAAATCAAACAGCAAATGATTTCAGCAAATCGATGGAGTGTAGAAGACGGCGGAAAAGATTTCAGCAAATCGAGAAGAACCGTATTGTTGGATTGGCGAACAAGAAAGAAAAAGAAAGAAACACGCGCCAAGGAACGCGCCTGAAATCTAACTTAATGAAGGAGGGTGAAACGGAAAACGCAAATGAATCCTTATTCCTAACACCCTAACACGTCCTTACGGGATGTTTTCCCTTCTTTTATATCATATAAAGATATGCAAGATGTTCTTATTTGCGCAAAGACATACTCCAATTATCTACAGATACTAGTCAGGGGGAAAAGCTAAACCTCACGTACAAAATGCGGGTTTGGCGAAAATTGACCGTTTTGTCATTAAATATCTGGTCAGGTTGGCTACAAATTAAATCCATGTTAAGTTCTAAGACACGGCTTTAAAACTTGCACTTAAATTGACAAGGTATATATTCGATCGATACTTGTAATTAATAATCAATATATATATAGTTCCTTTAAAAAAATACAATATATAAATATCATGACTCATGAGATTTGAAAGTTCTCGATCGTTCAAATGAAAAATCTTACGCTCAGTTAGCCTCCTAATATAAACTCGTATACTTGTTAACAAAGTCTAGAGACAAAGTTATATTATTAAATAACACTAGGTTGTTCATCATAAACAATAATCCTAATATCCTAATTAATATACAATATATGTGTGTATGTCAGATGCACACACATATACATAATTATGTCATTAGTTATTTTTATTTTAAGCGTTATCTATGCTGAAAATATAATAATTGGAAGAGTCCTGTTGTTATATTTTTCAATTAAAAATTTACATGGATATGCTAAATATCGAAATTAAATGATATTATGTTCAACGTGGGAACATCTAAATTGGATTTTTTTTCCAAGTCTTTAACACTTGTCAATTTGATTAGGCAAATGTGAAATGGAAAGTATAATATTTCCCTTGGATAAAAGTGACAATAGATTTTTTGGTGGTGTGAGATAAATGGATATTTTTTTGTAACACGATAATATGACAAAACATACCTTCTGGAACACGGTCGATCATTCGGTTGATATAAATAAAAAATATTGAAAAAGTTTATTTATATTTATATGGGACAGCTCCATCGCGAGTGTCCTTAAAACCTTTGTATACTTAAAACCTTTGTATAATGAAGTCCAGTTGTCAGAAAATTAGTTGAGACTTCGTTCATTGTAATATATAAACGTAATTGATTATAAGGCTTATAAGAAATTCCATATCTTCAATAGATTTAAACCGCTCACTTAGCTAACTAACAACTTTATTGGGTTCAAAGGTAACTAACTATTTTCTTATAAGGTTTATAACAAACTTGTGACCTCATGCATGAACACTAGGTTTATAGAAAAATCACTTTTATGCAAACTGATTTAAAGTGCTATGTAGCAAATTATCACCTATACGATTTATAGTATATACGCCTTTTTTTAAACTGATGCCAACATATAAAACAGAAACTTTGTTTGACTAACAAAAAATATATATATATGAAAAACAGAAATCATGTAATTTATAATATAGCATGCCAAAAAAAACATCCTTGATAACCTGTGTATATTTATATAGAGAGAAAATTGCGGGAAACCACACGTTAAAGAGCCGATTTTTAGTGGAACCACCCGTTATAGACGAAATTATTTTAAACCACCCATTATAACCATTCCGTTAGCGCGCGACCATCCAAAGTCAAGAGCCGTTAGTTTTTCCGTCAGATTGTGTTAAATGACCATAATACCCCTGGCCCCTGCTATTTTTTTAAAATTACGAAAGAAACCAGGCTGGTATCTCCGAATTGCCCTTCAGTCACTTGGTTGCCTCATTCAGTAAAAATTACGAGCAAAATTTGGGGGAAAATTTTAGGGTTAGGTTTAGGGATGAATTTGGTGATGAATTGGCGAAATTGGGGAGTGATTTTTTAGAGCGATTACTGCTAGAGAAATCCGAGTGTGTTCCATCATCTTCTTTGAGCGAAAGTGGGGACGAAATTAGGGTTAGAGTTTGGGGAGCTGCGACAGAGGAGGGATTTGAGGAGTTACGACAGAGGAGGGATTTGAGGAGCTGCGACAGAGGAAGGATTTGAGGAGCTGCGACAGAGGAGGGATTCGACGATAACGAAGGCGTCAAATTGGAACTTTGAGCGATACGAGGTCCCATCTTGTGCTTCTTCTGCTTAGTGGAGGGAGATTCCACGATAAGGGGCGATTTCAGTGTCACTGTTGTCTTCAAGGTAAGATTCCATGAAAGCTTTTGTAGCTTGTATGATAGAAATAAGTGGAAGAATGAGTATATTTTGAAATAAGTCGTCAAATTATATGAGCGGAAGAATGAGTATATTCGTCAAATTATATGAGTGGAAGAATGAGTATATTAGGGTTAGAGTTTGGGGAGCTGCAACAGAGGAGGGATTCGACGATAACGAAGGCGTCAAATTGGAACTTTGAGCGATACGAGGTCCCATGCTTCTTCTGCTTAGTGGAGGGAGATTCCACGATAAGGGGCGATTTCAGTGTCACTGTTGTCTTCAAGGTAAGATTCCATGAAATCTTTTGTAGCTTGTATGATAGAAATAAGTGGAAGAATGAGTATATTTTGAAATAAGTCGTCAAATTATATGAGCGGAAGAATGAGTATATTCGTCAAATTATATGAGTGGAAGAATGAGTATATTAGGGTTAGAGTTTGGGGAGCTGCGACAGGTGGCCATATTTTGTTTCTCTGTATGGTGTCATATGCTAGTATTTTGGTTGTCATATGCTGCCATTGGCAAGCATTCATTCAGTATCTATATAACATGAACCATTTTTTTACTGTAAGCAAAGCAACTGCCTTTGGAAAGCAGTCATATGCAGCATTTTTTGGTAAGATATATGCCCAAAAATTGGACACAAAACAAACTCCCATTACAGTTAAAACATTAGCTAGGTTTATTTGGTAGTTTTTTAAAAAAATCAGGGATATATTGGTCATTTAACACAATCTGACGGAAAAACTAACGGCTCTTGACTTTGGGTGGTCGCGCGCTAACGGAATGGTTATAATGGGTGGTTTAAAATAATTTTGTCTATAACGGGTGGTTCCACTAAAAATCGGCCCTTTAACGGGTGGTTTCTCGCAATTTTCTCATATATATATGGGCGCTCAGGTAAAACGAGTCTTGTGGTAAAACCAGTGGACAATCTTGGAGCGTCAGATTAAGGGTGATGGACGGGTGGATTTTAATAGAGATATTGGGGTGTATTGGGGCATGTAACATGTGAGTGAATATCACAATGGTAGTTGACAAATTTTCCTAATTAAAAAAAATCAAAAAAGGAAAGATTTGCACCAAGATTGGAGAGAGAAGACAAAAAATCTCCATCCCAAATGTTCAGACCTCTATGATGATATTAAAAAAGGGAACAATTATGGTTTTGCTATTATTCACGTGAGAGAATACGAGATGATATTCGAGAACTGATATGCATGGTACTATAACTGATATTCAAGAATCGTTAAGGCATATTCAAGCCACTTACTCGTGAAATGATATACAAGAAATCATTAATGATATTCAAGAATCGTTAAGGCATATTCAAGCCACTGAAATGATATTAAGGAATTGATATATATGATACTATAAATGATATTCATCATATTGTCTTGAATATTCACTCTTTTATATGATATTCATGTGCGTCGTGTTGCATTGATACTCATTATCTTATATATTGAGTGCGTTGTTGAATGGATATGCACTTCGTTCATATTGATATTCATTGTTCACTAAGTGATATTCATCATGCTTTCAAATTCTCATATTAGGATAGCATTTAGACATGTACGTGAATATCTCAACATACAGTTTGCATAACATAAAAAGTAGTGTGCATATCATACACAAACAAGTGAATATCACATACATCGTATAAAAAGTGGTTCTACCGCTCAGATCCTATTAAAATCAAATACTTTGTGTGCACAAGGGATTGATTCAATAATGTAGCAGACATTACATGCAAACATAAGACCACATCTAATAGTAAGAGCAAACGTAAGACCGCATCTATCGGCTGGTCTTATTCCTTTCACAACTAGTCGTGAGCTCCAGGCGTCTATTCACCGGTCTAGTGGTTGTAACTTGTGGAGACCCATCTCCAACTTCAGTGTTCCCAATAGCTTGTGGAGATCCAGTGTTCCCAATTGGCTCAGTTACATTATCAACTTCAGTATGGTGAACAACTTGTGGGGATTCATCATCCGACCTTCTTGTAAGCAACCCTGAATATAAGAAACTAAGAGTATGAAACCTAAACATGAATAGCAATACTACCAAACATGAATATCATATAAAATAGTGAAAGAGTATCAATGCATAGGTCATGAAAAGCTCAATATTTATTTTGCATATCAACACAGGAAGCGTGAATATCATACCCATACAGTTGCATATCACATATATGACTATCTTTTGCATATCAACGCATGAAGCGTGAATATCAAACCCATACAAATGAATATCATATACACAAATATATAAGATAATGAATGAATGTAACGATCAAGAAGACGATGATGATGATATATGGGGAAACCAATATATACACTGCACATATTATGCATATCAATGTATGGAAAATGCATATTCCATCCACACAATTGAATATCAAAACACAGTCTAAGCATCAAATATCATTGGTTTTATGCATTTTAGTAGGTGGTTATAGCAAACACCAAACAATTAAACTGGCTCCAATCTCATAACCAAAATCCACAATCGACAGAGTTAATGCATTTTAGTAGCCGGTTACAACAAACCCCAAAACACAATCTAAGCACATCCAAACAACATACACTCAAATACAGCTCCAATTAATCTGTTGGGTTTTGAAAAGACAAAACCCTAAAATTCCCAAAACCACAAACCAATAGATGCCCTAAATTCAATGGCAAAATCGAACGAAAAACAACATATTCCCTAATCTGTACTAAGAACAATCGTCTCACTCGTTACATGTCCTAAATTCAACAACGAGATCGAAAAAGTTCTAATGGAGGATGGATGATCGAAAAGAACAAACTTGGGGGAAACTCGAAATTATAACAAATGTTCTAATCGACAAGAATAAAATCAAAGTAGAGACATTTACTGTTTTCTTTCGAGATTCGCGGTTGGAGAACCTTGGGGGAGTCGATGACAACCGGCGCGAGAGAGAAAAAGTTGAAGCTTGAGAAGCCGCTCTAATGGAGGAGGTTGAACTTCGAGAGAGAGAGAGAGAGAGAGAGAGAGAGAGAGAGAGAGAGAGAGAGAGAGAGAGAGAGAGAGAGAGAGAGAGAGAGAGAGAGAGAGAGAGAGAGAGAGAGAGAGAGAGAGAAAGGGGGAGGGGTCTTCGATCGATCGAGAGAGTGGAAGACGAGTGTGGGCTGAGGGGTGAACTGCGGTACTGGAGCGTCGAAAGTGAGAAGACGACGCCGAGAGAGAACTTCCGTCAATAATGGAGGATCGAAGATTGTGGAATGAGGGAAATGGAAATGGGAGTTGAAAGGACGGTAATTGTGGAAAGAGGGATAATTGATATCCCGTTAAACTAGGAAATAGGAAAAATCTGGTGTGTGATTCGACTTCCCAATTTTGTGCTCCTCTAAATTAAATCTCAACCCTTCCTTTTAGTCTAATTCAACACTCCATATTTATCCACCCGTTTTACTATAAAATGTTGTTTCACTAGAGCGTAAATCTGTATATTATATATATATATATATATATAGGTTCAATATAAAATTGTAATTACATGTATAGGTGTTAGTTTCTGTTTGACTTGAGCCAAGTTCAATCATCTTGATCTAATCATACAATAGGTCACATAATATGTTTTGGATGACTACGACAATTGGAATCATTAAAACCGCGTTGTTGAACGAAAGACTTAAGTATAGCAATTTAACATTTACAAACCGTATAAAGGTTTCTACTACTCAGGTACAAACATGATATCTCGTAATTACGAGATCACGAATTTGATTCAATTTTCATGGCCTAATGTGTTATACATACCGAATTACTAATAAATTATTTAAAAAAGGTTTTTTAGTTCATAGATTAAGAATTTTGATTTGAAAATTACTCCCTTGAACCCTATATATATAAAAGTTTACAAAAATATAAACAATTGTATCGATTCTTCATAAATATATTTTCTGAAAATGGATCCTTAACAAAACTCTTTCCTGCAAATACATTCTTAACATATTCTACTAAAGAATAGGTTAAAAAATAACATTTATAAAATGATGACTTTTTTTTTATAAATGTATATCAGTTTTTCGTTTAGAGTGATCTTGTTCAGAAACATTTATTTTGTTACAATTTTGGATAATATATTTTAATATTTATTTTGAGCAATTATATATATATATATTAATATTATTCTTACATTTAAAGAGAAAATTAAATTTAGGCTACTTTCATTATAAAGTAGGGTGGTCTAACAAAGGTTTGAGAAGGATGATGAGATCTAAAAATACAACTCCACACGTCTCGCCGGTTAACGGTAATCCACCAACTTGAAAATATATATATATATTTATTTATGTAGGAGAAGCATCAAATGAGAATAGTAAAATAGGAGAGAAATGAGAATAAAAGGAGGTCATCGGATCGGAGTGGAATCAACGCTCCAGATTAGACTTTCATTAAAAGTCGTATAATTCGGGTGTGTCGAATTTTTCGGCCGTATTATTCGCGTTTTATTGGCGAATAATACGAATTTTGGCTTTTTTTTTTGCCGGGTACTTTTTTTGTTCGCTGGCATTGAACAATTATGTTCAACGCCTTGAACACTTGCATCCAGGACCATGAACACTGATGTTTCAAGCCTTGAACACTTGTGATTTTGCTTATTTTTTTGTTGGGCACTTTTTTTGTTCGCTGTCATTGAACAACGCCTTGAACATATTTTTGATGTTCATCGTTGTTCTCATAAATGTTCATCACTTTCATACAAGATATTCAATATTCTAGCCGAATTTTACCCGTATTTTCCCCCAATTTTGACCAAAGTTTTTCCGTATTATACGCGTTTTGGGGGAAAAATATTTTTCACTCGTTGTGCACATATTTTCGATGTTCATCACTTTTTCCATAAATGTTCACCACTTTCATATAATATGTTCACTGTTTCAGTCGAATTTTACCCGTATTTTCCCCCAATTTTACCCAAATTTTTATTAAGCGCATTTTTTTTTGGAAAAACGCTTTCACTCGTTGTGAACATATTTTTGATATTCATCACTTTATCCATAAATGTTCACCACTTTTAATCCAGATGTTTTAAACTAGTATACTGTGATGAACATCTACGAGCAAAACAGTGAACATCTATGTTCACTGAAGGGTTGTGAACAATTTTTTGTTCATCACTTTGTCCATAATTTTTCACCACTTTCATTCTAGATGCTCACTATATTGTGATGAACATTTACGAATAAAATAACGAACATTTGTGCTCACTGAGGGGTTGTGAATATTTTTTTGATGTCCATCATTTGTTTTACACAAACATGTGAACAACTATGCCTACATGTGCATCACAAAATACATACAAGAAAAAAGTACATTTTACTTACTTTAAACTTGATTTTATATTAAAGATTACTAATATTGTGTCATATAAAAATGCAGTGAACATTAAATAATTATTTTTATAAAGATTTGAGAGTTTAGAAAGGAAAAAAAAAAGAATAAAAACACTAGAAAATTCAATATTTTTTAGTGTAAAGTGGTGAACATCGTTGTATACTACGATGAACATATACGAACAAAACAATGAACATCCGTATTAACTGGGAACAGACACGCGCGCGAGGGAGGAAACGCTGCTGATACGTACGTTCTCAGTTCTCTCCTAGAATTTGGTTCTCACCAGAACCGGATCCTATTTATGTATATATGGTCCAGGATTTGTTTTGGATTTTGGAAATTGACCCTATTTAACTCGAATGAGCTGCTTGTAATTAAATTAAAGTGTGGCAACTGGCAAGTGAGTGCTGTAAAGAGACTTGTTAAAGACGGGTATCGTGCCGGCGGAAGCGCGCGACGGGCTTGCCGGGTCAATGCTCCGCCTGCTAACGTCATCACTTGCGTTTCATTTGCTCTCTAACGCTATTTTTTACATTAAAGAAATAAAATTGGCATGATGGAAGGTTCTACTTTTAGTATCGTCGTGTATGGGGCTTGATTGACACAGATTATCTAGTACTTAAGATTAAATTCCAATAGCACACTCCTTATAAAAACAAGTAATATTAGCCATGAAAAGACTCCCTTAATAATGTATAAATCTGACATTCATTTTTTTATGATTTCAATGATTTTTGACATCCCTTATAATACTAAGATTTATAATTTGGATTTTTTAGGTTATGATTAATTGAGGATGGTGCAGTTGTTTCTAATGATTTTGAATTAATTTAACTTGGATTGTTGATTAATCAATCAACTAGTGTATTATCTCTTGCCATGCACAGATGACAGTATAAAATTTAATATAATATAATATAATATTTGATTATAGTTTGTGATATGTTGCATAAGTTCTGTCGATTAGATTATCGATTTCAATTTTGATATTTGAATTGGAGTAAAAGATTAAGAGATAATCAAAGGAGGAAAAAATATTCTTATAATACGAGATGCCATTTATTACAGATGAAATAAGAAACTTAAATCTTTTATAAATATTAAAAAAAAATATTTAAACCCACATTAATAAAGAAGATAATTTTTTTTTTAAAAAAATTATAAAAATAAAAATAACAAATTGTAAATATCCGAAAAAAGTATAACTAACAATAATTGGAAGTGGATTAGTGAAACATGTGTCAACTAACAAAACAGCTAATTTGCTTAATATATTATGAAGAACTTTCTCCAACTTTAATATATAGAAATATTCAAGATTACTGGTAAAAGATGTTCAATCTTAAACACAAAATTCTTGGGTTCAAACGGGTTGGTTTTCATTTTTAGGTCATGTGGCCAAATATGAAGCAAGCACACACCAAAATAACAATGGGGTGGCATTGACAAGGCGATTCTCCTTGCCTGCTTCAATAGGAGTTTAAGTGGTCACAAGGTGATGGTCAATACACGCGCAGTCAGTTTTACAGAAATAATTAGGATTTGTTTGGATTACGTATTATTTGACATTATAATATTAAAAATGGGTATTATAATATCGTTTTTGACATTATAATACCAGTTTTTGACATTATAATGCGTAATCCAAACAAACCCTAAAAGTCTTGTTGGCACCATCGATCGTTCTTACGAATGCAGCACACTCATATAATAACTTATGAGTGTTTTAATATCAAGTTATACGAACTAGCCTAAATCATACCTATAAATAGTGGGCTAGTCCAAACAAACCAAGAAAGTAACCTGGATCGGGGATTGATACTGACTATTACTATCATACCATATATACTCTTATCCCATGAGCTAGTTCTTGCATCTGTGATTGTGAACTTTGAGTGTTGCTTCCCCTGCAAATCCTAGCTAGAAGCTACTCATGTAAGATGATTGCATATATTTATTGATTTTTTTTGAGTTCAGGTCTCGATAGTTGCTACTAGAGTCTAAACCACTTAAAAATGTAGATAGCGATGTGCAGAAGTATGTGGGTCAGAATTATAATAAAATGTGTGTTAGTATGTAAGAGTATGTGAATCAAAGTTATAATAAAATGTGTACCTGTGTGAAAAGCGTGTGCATGAACATGTAAGAGTATATGTATCATAATTATAATGAAATATACATTACTATGTAAGAGTATATGTATCAAAGTTATAATGAAACGTGGATTAATATTTTGAGAGCATGTATATCAATGTGTAAGATTGTGTGAATCAAAGTTATAATAAGATGTGCATAACATTAAATAACAACGTTGAATAGTATGTGCACTAGAGTTATAATAAACGTATATTGTTCGCACGTTCGCATGAGAATGAACGTTTGCACCTGATTATTCAAAACATATATACAAAAAATATGCTTTCTCGACATTCAAGTGAGGGCAAGGATGGCGCTGAGTTGTCGTTGAGCACGTCATGTCTTGATCGGAGTGATGCATTCTTGACATTTGATAAGGGAAAGTTTATTCAATTTGCAAAATTTTATTCAAATGACTATTTAGTTTTTGATATAATGAAACTTGAACATTAACTTAACTGTTATATTATTAGGGTACACTCAAATGACCAATTTGCCAATCTTGCTGGTTTTAGTGAACTCTCGAAGAAATTGATTCAGCTCAAAAAACATATGTCTATCCTTTGATATATCTTCTTGTAAAATTAGCTTTGTTTTTACCCGTTGTAACAAGTAATGTTGAAAGAGTTTTTTTTTGTTATGAAACTTTTCAGGAATTCATTACACAATCAAGTTGAGGATGAATTGATAAATGATTGATTGATTGCATATTCAAAAAAATGTAGTGAGATATATATTGGGATTGAAGATATTATTGTAAAGCTTCAACTAATGGCACTTCAACAAATGTTATTGTCATAAAGAATTTCTTATATGACTTTTAGTATTTTATATTTATTATAATAATAATTTTATGTTAACCCCCACTTAATGTTGATCCTATCAACAATAATTGACTATTTGATCATTTTTAGATCGTAGGATCATTAAAATCGTAGAGTTAGATACGGGATTTCAACAACAATGTCGATAGGCCATCTCTAAAAAGATACACCCATATCATCTCATCACATTGTGCCATTCATTCACATTTAAACTATTAGAAGTGATCAATGATGAAATGATAGAAAAGAAACAACTACTAAGATGGTAGGCGAAAAAAGAACCAAATAAAGAATATATACAAATATAGGTGGGAGATTGTCAGATTGGGAGTGTATCACAGTCAAGTGAAGAAGCTGAAAAGATTTCAAACACAATTTAGGACTTGGAACTACTGAAGTGACAAAAGTTTGCTCGTAACTGAAGTTGAAGAGTGGAAATCGAGTTCAACTTCAAATACATGTGAACAAGCGCAAGCGGAACAATACCATGGACAACACCCAAAGCAGAATTCATCACTGAGCTGGATTAATTAAAAGAACAATGCAATGAACAGAGTATCAAAGATAGTTGGATGAGTTTGATATAATGAACAAATCTTCTCATGCAGAAGGGAGAAGTAAACATAAGAATTCAGGTACAGTGTAAATAGGTTTAACTGTGGAAGGAACCAAGGATGGTAAGAAAAAAGCAGCCATAAAGATTCACCTTAATCTCTCTTGAGCATAAACCAAACATTTGATTTCACTTGAACGGTGCCCATGATGAGTCATTTTTTGTTGTCAGCTACTTGCATCTTTCTATTGGAACAGATTGTCAAGATAAGCTTGTTTTATTATTGCTTTTTTGTTCACAATTTGGAAGCAATTTGTCCTTTTTCTTTCTTTCTTTCTTTCTAGCCACGTGTAGTCATGCTTAACTTTTCAAATCACACCAAACATCAATATCCTTCAACTACTCCTATGCCCCACAATTAAGTCACATGGTTTGATCAATTACAAGTGTGTTGGATTTGCTGTTTTGCCTTGCATGGTATTTTCTATTTGATTTTGAGTATCCCTTAGATGGAAGAAAATCCAGTTTTCAAAAATTTGTAGATACCTGGCTATCTTTATTGGCAAGACTAGCTTAATTAGTTGGTGGGTTCTTTTTATGGTTGTGCAATAAGTGTTTGAAGGCAAAATCAGTTAGCAGATGACTAATATATGAAAAAATGATTTACCTAATAATAGCTGAGGATTTGTTGCTTTCTTCTTGAGCTGGATTAAGACAACAAGCCAACCATTAGGTCCTGTGTAATATCAACACTGCTGTCTACTACCCATCACAAGATTTCCACAGTGATGATACCCCTTTCAATCCTCTTTGAAGCTTGCATTTACCTGCAACTACGAAAATAAATAACTTCAGTGTCCAAATTTCCCTGCTTAAAAGAAAAATAAAGGCAATTGCTTACCTAAAGTCAGAACAACAGTGTTCTTATGCAGTAAATCACAACAAATTTCAAAATTTTCAGGAGTAATGATGCTGTTACAAAAGATTAAGAGGGGAAGCATTTGTTTGTGCCAAACACATAAAACATTTCTGAGCAATATACATGTGATTTTGATTACCATATTGGTTAACGGCAACCAAAGAGGGGCCAAAGCTGCTAACTAACATAATCAAAGCTGAGCAGAAGTATAAGAAAAAAGACAAATTGTGACATTTAAGGCATTAGCCACATTCCTTTCCTTCAAACCTTTAGAAAAAATGTACCCATCAAATGAAATTTGAAAAGCAAGTCACTCCTTCCTCTACCTTCCCCTTTCTTAAAACATTTTCATACATTCTGCAATATATATAACTCACCATTCGTCTCTTTGGGAGTCTCACAGTGAAAACCTCATAAAAAATGGCTGCAAAGTGGTGGGTTTTAGCACTGTCTTGCATCATAGTCTTGTTCCAAACCACAAAAGGGCAAGCACCAGCTGCTGCACCATCTAATGTAGCCTCAACACCGCCTATCACACCTTCAGCTCCACCGCCTTCTACTGCCCCTCCACCAACCACAATGGCTTCCCCATCTTCAAGCCCATCTGCCCCACCACCATCAACACCGCCGCCCACTGTCTCTCCAACTCCACCACCGGTACAGCCACCACCACCAGTGGCTTCTCCACCAGCAAGTCCACCCGCACCTGCACTAACTCCACCACAGGCATCACCAACACCAGCTGCTGTGCCCCCAGCAGCCCCTGCGCCAGTGACAAGCACACCTGCACCAGCACCCACCACATCAACCCCACCACCAGCACCAGCACCTGCTCCAGTCCTTGCAACACCATTACCATCACCAATAAGCACGCCTACTCCTGCACCAGCTCCATCACACAAGGGCAAAAAGAAGAGAAAGCATAAGCACAAGAGACATCATCATGCACCAGCACCTGCACCAGCTATCCAGAGTCCGCCAGCACCTCCTGCAATTACAGATTCAGATGATAGCGCACCAGCGCCATCACCTTCAGATCCGGTAAGATACCAAAACCATTGACTGGTTATTTTCTCTAATTTATGTCTCCTTCTCAGAGGATTCTATACTTGGATGCTTGCTCATCTTGCCTGTTTCTGTTTTTATGAATACAGAGTTCAGGAATGTCACTTCACCAGATAGATGTAGAGTCCAGGATGTGGAGAACTGCAGTCACAACATTTGTTCTTCTTGCTGTTGTGATGGGCTTCCAGTAATCATAGATCTTATGCTTTCATTTTCTTGATTCTTTGCTTTATGTATCATCAATGATACGCTTGAGATGTGATTTATATTACATTGCTTTGATTTTATCATAACATTGTTGCTGCGAATCTAAATGACAACTGAACAATCTGTAAAACTTGATGCATCACCAGATCAGAACTTTCTCCACTTAATAACATGTATGCTTTTAGGTGGTATTAAGAAAAAACGGATCTGAAAAATAAGGATATAGTATACATATAAACATTATCAAGAGGGTACATGTAAAACTAATGGCACCCTTGAGTATGGGGAGAACAAAATGCAAAATCCCATCTCAAATTTGATTCTAGGATAATCCTCACTGAACTTCATCTCAGAAGTCATACTCAACCACAAGTCCCAGGTTGTCCACTAGTTTGTGATGTTGCAGACATCCTGCACACTGACAAATGTTTAACAGTTTGAGTCCACGAGTAAATGATAATTCTAACCAAAATATATTTTATTGGGTTCAAATTATAACAAATATATTAAGTCAATGATACATGATTAGTAAAAACCAAACCAGCGATAGTTACTTTCAATTCCCAGCTAACTCATGTACCAGATTTGTTATAGCAGACAATAATAGCTTCATTAGAAGAGTGAAGCATAGTGGCATGGAGTTAAATCAATATCCTATATATTACAGAATTTATTGACAAGGAATGTCTTTTTAATCCAGAATATAAGAAGCACAACACATGAAAGTTAGCAAAACAGTTTACAATGATTTGAACATTTAATATTTCAGTAATTAGTTACAGTGATTCACCCTCCTATATATGGACAAAATTGATAATCATAACAGAACAGAGATCCATAAGTTAACACTAATTATATAGAATCAATATTAGAATTCTCAAAGTGGTTCATCTAGTTTATAAAGCGGATTGTTTACCATTTTTTGACAAAAGTAGGAACAGTTACATGTTATTTCATCATATTGTAAAAAAAAAAAACACAGAAGAAGCTCCAAGGTCATATTTCTAGCTGACAAATATGCACTTTAGAAGCACTTTTCATACTTAGAACTCAAAAGCATACCATTAAAAAAACATGAACTAGAATGTTGAACATTACAAGATATGAAACACCATGAGTAAGGAAATCACCATAGTATGAACTAGAATAATAAGCATTACAAGATATGAACTAGAATTTTAAACATTACAAGATATGAAACTCCATGAGTAAGGAAATCACCATAGTACCTGGACAAACACAGTCCCTCGTTCGTAGGCTAATCTATTTATGAGCCGCTTTGTCCGCTCATCACAGGCATTACAGGTGAACTGCACAAGGAACCCTTTACGCGGAAGCTTCAAATCAATATTCGAATTGCTACAACCATCAAAAGAATCCATGAGAGATTGAACTATAAATCTTTAACTCCATTATACAAATTCACTGTTCATGGGACTATGGAAGCAGAAGAATTGCTCTTAATCAACTTTTCTGCACACAAATTTGCCCTACTGGCTACTACAGGAGCCAACCTAATTATTTTTTACGCTTGTCAAAAGACAACATAAATGATCAAATATAGCATACTAATCATCAAAGGACACGAAATTCTTTATCAACCAAGATTTCCAAAGCCATACCGAAGAAGAATCACTTGCAGAAGACTCAGCAGGCTCGGCTTCTGGATTAAGTTCAGAGTCCCCACCGTACGAACAAAAAACCCTTTGGGGTGTTGTCCGGAAGCATTGATTGGGAGTAGGCTTATAAGAATTTCGCAATCTACTATGCAAAAAGTAACAATCAGATGAAGTTGATGTACGAAACCAAGAAATGAAGCAAGAAATTGTTTGAGAAATCATTCAGATGGAAGAGAACCGGAGAAAAACCTAGACTTTGTATTGCAGATGAAATTGGTCCTAACGAAATTAGTAGGGCATGAAATGGGCGGAGAACTTCTAATTGTTGATGAAGAAGAGATAGATAGAAAAGCGGTGGAGAGAACAGATGTCATCGAACTCCGATTTCCTATTCTCCGATTTCGTCTTCTTCGATTTCTTCTGCTAGACTGCTACCCGTCGCCAAAATTGAAAGAATCAATTCAACGTTCACGAATCACGAACAATGTTTGGACTTTTTGTTTCTTGATTTTTTAATATTTTATATTGTTATATTTATAATTTCCGCGCCGAATGAAACGTCGTCGTTTATTATGGACGTCTCGCGATAAGTTTCAATTCGTTTGTAGTGACGGTGGATTTCAATCCGTGAATTCTACCCCGAAGGCACGCAGAGCAGCTAATTCTCATACATGTGAGTTTTTCAATTCTAGGGTTTTACGTTTCGTTTTGGATTCGAATTCTCTTCATGAAAAATGCAAAATCGTTTCAGGTGACAGAAGATTCGGTGGAGAGAGATTCTATTCCAGAGTCTTCCGACAACAGGTGATCACTGATCTTTTATCAAGCTTTCTCTCCATGGAAATTGATCTTAATCTTCTGTTGTTTAGTACTTTAAACAAAAAGCACAATTATATTCTGATATAGTTATTGATTCGCCAAATGTGGTCAGTGAACAATCTAGGGATGAGAATTGGATGCAGATACTAGTTAAGTCATCTATCTGGCATCTCTTATCAAATCCACCTACCCCTCGTTAGGCAATTTGGAGCAGAATTAGCTCTTACGAATAGCATCAATTCTTTGAATCCTTATCCTGCCATTAATGCAATAAGAGTACAATCTTTAAATTTACACTTTTCCTTCTAGGAAATTTCCGTTTTACAACAATGTGATGAAGTTATTCCCCTCCTAAAAGCTATCCATAGGCTAAGAGGAACCGAAGTTGATGCTCAATCTCCTGAGTCAGCTTGTACAATGACAAGAGCGGAGCCACTGTAACTCGAATCAGCTTCCTTTCTTGTTGGTGAGGGAGGATGATCAATTTTCCCCATCCACTTCTTGGAAAGGAAGTGGTACTGTTTTAACTGCCCTAAACTTACCAGCATTGTTAAGATGCTCATTCTCTAACCTGGTGGGGGGTCACATAAAAGTCATGTTAGTTGAGTAGAGTAGTAGACAACTGGGGGGGGGGGGGGTTGATTAGTAGTTTATGATGCTTGAATAACTACAAGTTGAAAGTTTGAATTTACCTGTAGAAATTCCATTGACCTCTTCTAACCACTTCAAGGGCTGCCAAAAAGAGTCCTGTGACTCTGTAGTCCATGTTTCCAAAACTTGTATGGAGTACAGTTTGTAACCATGCAAGCCTGAGAACAAGGTTCAATGCCTGGAAGAGTAACAAAAGAGTTTCTTTAAACACTTTCTCAAATGAACCGTAACAAAAAAAAGTTCTTGAACAGTAGGCCTTTGCAAAATTTGTATTATAGGTTCATTTAGTGTTTACCATGGAGATATAGTAGATGAACTTTTGTCGGATCATTAATTCATCCCTTAACCATGGGTTTTTGGAATGGAACTGTAGCAATCCCCAGTCTTTTACATAGTCCCAGTATAATTGGTACACTGTTGCAGCACTAGAGAGGGCTACAACAAGGCACAGATACCCAACACTCTCCTCTTTCTCATAGGCCAGCTTTGCCGCTGCAGCCAACATGGCTGAGACATATTTGCCGAGATTGACTAGGTGGTTAGTCTGCCCTTCATCAAACCATCTTCGAGCACACTGTGAATTTAAAGTCAAGCAAGATTTTCTTTGTCAGTAAAAAATATATTTAATCTTATTTCACATATAATGAATGGAACTGAAAATAGGAACATTTACCTGCATTGCTCGCCAGTAGTAAGGTAAGAATGAGACCACGTATGCAAGATCCCTGTGACGAGTTGTCCTTATGCAATAGTTATAATCTTGAGTTTTGTAACTTTCTGTTATGTAGTAGCAGGCTATGTATTCCAGATTTCTCAGCAATGGAACCTATTCAATGATATGGAATTTCCTAGTTAGTCTTATATTTAAATTATATATATAATCCGAATACTTTTGCTTATTGCTATTTGCTAAAGATTTTACCTGGCTGCAAAGCTGATCAGCCATGAAGAAGTCTAGCATGACAACCTGGAAAACATCATCAAATATATAATCAGAAAGGACTAATAGATGGCAAAAGCGTTTATACTTCTTGACATGTAAGTTTGAGGTACCTTATACAGAGGAGTAAAAGCAATATTCCTTATCACACGAATGAAACGATAACGGCTTGACTTGTAGACAATGTTGAAAGGGCAGACAAGAAGCAGCAGGAAAAACTGCAATGTGAACAAAGTTTAGGCATACAGAAAGATCACTTGGAGACTTGGGAGTTATGTGATAAAGCTTTGTAGTATGTGAAGTACCAATACTAGGATTCCAGGAATTATCTGAACTTGAGTTGATGTGTAACCCTTTGCCACTAGTAACAAGTGAATAAAAAATACTCCAACAATGGAAGTCATAGATACAGCACAGATCAAAAACACCTCTCTGTATTTAAGCTCTTTAGTTGGTGATAGCTCAAAGATGAAGCTGTAGTTTATACGAGTCTTCCTCCACAGGAAGATATTGCATCCATATAGAAAGAAGTGCAGAAACAATAGGCTGAACAGGCTGCAAAGGGAAATAAAGATCAATCTCTGCATATAAAAAAATTATGCACACTAGAGCACTAATTAGTGAACTGTAGGTGCTTACCTTAGCACAGGAATAACAGTTTCTGTGTAAGTTGTATATGAAGGCTGTGTGTACATGCCAGCAATATGAGCCATGATCACATAGCCCACAATGAGTGCTAGAAAACACCCTGCGAACAGACCTGTACGTTCAGGGTGAATCACAAGAATTAGAGATATTGAAGATAATCAAGGTATACTTTGAACTAGAATGAGCTCATGGAACTTGTATTAGTTTCTTGAAAAATCCCAACATCAGTTTCTATAGCTTAAATGTCTTTTTTAATGTTGCAAAGCTGAGTTAGGAAAAGGATTATGGTGTATAAAGTATCGGGCATGCTTCTAGGACAACCTTCCTAAGCTCCTATGATTTTCCAAGCTTGTTACCCAAGGAAACTTCTTCAATAAGGTTCATGCCTTCGTGTATGAAGTTAAAACATACATTTCCTCGGATACAATACCAAAGTTATTTGAGTTTTTGTCATTCTTGTTAGCAGAAGATCTTAGGCTCTTTTAGGTAGTGGATAGTTTGTTTCCACCATGCATCTGAATGACCCAGTAGGCCAGTACATGCCCAACAAGCCTAACACCACAAGTAACATCCATCACTAGGTTTAGGATATTTGTGTACATAGCTGGATTTAACTAAATCACTTGGATATGGCTTGTGATGCTCTTTACTTATAATTAATAGCTTTTGTGAGGTGACTCAACTCAGATTATTTGAAGGTCTTGTTTGTCTGTGATAAACAGTATCCTAGCTTGTGGACCTTGTTCTTTTAATATCCACCATTATAAAGCGGACTTTAACACGGCCTTATTTATGCCTACTGTTGGGCCCATTTTCTCTTTGATTCTTTTGAAGCTCATCTATTCTGGACTCAGGTTAATTTTTCCTTTTCCGTAAGCGACTTAGATTGAATTCGAGAGGGCCTCTAATATGTATCTTATGAATCTGTACCTAAGTTTTAGTTTGGATGGGATGGGCTATTTTTCCTTCCTTTTATTATCAACTGCTGATCAGTATCTATTAGCCTCACTTTTGGCCTTCTATTGTAAAATAGGTCAAATTAATGTTGAGTTTTTATAGCTTACATGCAACACAACCCTTTCTTAGTTTGTATAGATTAACAATTCAGGCGAATACAAAAATAAAATTAAACTGATCTTACCTACAAAGAAAGTTACTGAATGGGATTCCTCACGATGTTTTGGTTTGAGGTACTTCATGGCCTTCTTCTGATCATCTTGTGCAAAGTGTTTGATGAATAATGCCTCAACCTTATCTGCTAATCTCATAACCTGTTGAAAATGCAAAAAATGATCTTAAGCAGTCTGCCTTTTACCCAAATCTATATTGTGGGCAGATTACTAACTGTTCTTTTACAAGGTTGCAACTAAAGTTGTTGTGTAGACAAGCATATCTTAGGCCTTTTCCATCAAATCTGAAGGTATTCATCAGTATCAGATTGCACTTTTATAATGCTTGGGAGTTGTGGCCACTTAACATTGTCCCTAAGTTGGTGAATGATTGGGTATATTGTAGGTCTAGTAGAAATATTACAATTCTTCCAATCAGATATCAAGCTAATGTAGTATTGAAAAGATATAGCTAGGATACAGTGTGCATGTTATAATTTAGATATTAAAGCAAAAACTCATATAATTTGTTTCCTTGGATGAATGATAATTTACCTTATCCGAGGTGTTGAAGTAGGAGCTCTCGACCACTCTAAGATAGATGGGCATGACTTCTTTGCCTGTGACCTGATGCAAGGTTTCCCTGTTTAGTTTACAGTTTTTATAAGGTAGACATGTTTGAGGGGGACAAGAGACCATATCAACTTACCTTGTCAAACTTCTTTAAAATTTTTATGAAAGCTAGCATGTTCAAGTTCCTGAAAATCACAGTAATTTGCATGCATGTTAGCTACCATATAAACTTTGCGTCTTTGTTTGGTGCCTAATATGTACAAACATGTGAACAAAATAGCAGTTACCTGTATGCTTCGAGATAACTCAACCCCTTGTAAAGCTCAATGAAAGCTCCTCTTATCATTTTTTCTGCCTGATGGAGCTCTTTTTTGTTGAAATAAACCCTGGTTTCTCTTGGATTATTTCTGTTGGACAGATTGACTATTGCAGAGAAGGTATGGGACGGTGTCGTTAGCGGAATGTTTAGTGTTAAGTTCTTCCCCTGGTAGCTGAAAATCCGACCCAATGATCCATTTGAGCTGATTTCGTCTCTTTTGATTTTTGATCTCTCCATTTCACCTTTTCTTGAGGATTCTGTGAATTGCATGCCTTCCCTCTCTGCTTCTTCTGTGTTACTCTCCTGGCCCTGTTCTTCTGTTTCCTTTATCTTCTCAATATAAGCATCATCTACACAAGATAATGTAAAACATGAGAAACTATGTGATATATCAGAAACTTAGTGGCATTTATTCTTTACTTCTGATTTCTGAGATTTATCATCAAATTTCCAAATGTGGTTTGCTTATTCTCATATACTAAATTTCTTTTAGATTTGCAAAACAGCAAAGTGTCATATTACCGCATGATATGTGGTAGGAAATGTCCCTGTTAGACTCGTTGGGTTGATCTGCTTTTTCACGCTTCTGGTCAACCACGGTCTTCAGCTCAATGAGAAACTTCATTTGCTTATCCAACAACTCTCCCCTCTCGAGAAACTCCTTCTCCTTGCCCTTGTAGAACTGGTTCACCTTGTTGAGCTGAAAGTCTAACAACTTGAAGAACTCGCCTGCAGCCTCAACATGAGTAAATTGGTCAAGCAATTCAGTCTCATACATCTCCCCCTTGCTGGCCGAGGAGGTAAGCTTCCTGTGAACCTGTTCATTAGCAGAATGTGGCATTAACACCATGATTGTTTGCACCATTTCATGGTAAGTGATAAAGAGAAAGGCAAGTGAGCATTTAAAGATGTTAGAGCCAATTACTTGAATGGGGCCATGTTCCCTGTGTTTCTTGCCCAATTGGGAGAGTTTTCTCAAGGAGGAAGCAAGGATAACAGACAAACAAGAGTGTCTTATTGTGGTGGATGAGTTATCATGGTTTATGGCTTTACTGTCTAAGACATGGATTTTCTTAATCTCCTTCTTGAGCTGGCGATAATCAACAAAGGCATCCTTCCACTCAGGTATAAGCTGCGCCTCAAACTGCTTTAAAAACTTCACCATTTTCCGATCTCTCCTCTTAACCCTTTTTGTTACTTTGGATCCTCAAAGAGAAGAAGAGACAGAAAAATGGGATGGAAGGGCAAATGTCTTCTTGGTGAGGAAGGATGAGATTGTGAGTGTTTTCAGTGAAGCTCAAGGGGACAGAATTTATGGAGTTGGAAAGGAATCAGTTTAAGGTTCTTCGTAGCGATGCCTAAGAGCACATTCTAACATATTCTTAGCAGAAAACTTAAGGGATTAATTGTTCTAATATTCCCCTCTCTTCCACTAGCTCTGGAAAGACACTAGTGATAATAGCTTCTCCTGCAGAATCCGGCAACAACCCTTTAGCCACCACCGCCACCACCACCACCACCACCCTCATCTAAGGCATCTGAGTGTTGGCGCGTAACATCTCTTATTTTAAGGCCTTTGGAAAGGTCATAAATAGGGAGGGTAAAAGGGGAATGTACGCTTTTTCCTAATTCTTACAAGTTTATAAGGAAAGAAAAATTCACATGAGACTTCATAGGGGCCTTGCAAAATATGTCACATGGGGTTCACTTTGCTTTCCCCCTTGGGTATTTTTTGTCATTTGTAACGTTAAATCTGGCGTGGGTCTATAATTGTGACATGGGCAATTTGGTCATTTTCTAGAAAGCGCTTTGGTTGCTTTTTTGAATGATTAGGAGCTCATTGGCTTGTGTAATGTGTAGTACATTACAGAAAATGTCACTTATGTGTATTCTAATTAGAGGAGGTTGAAACTCCACTATGGTTTTGAAGATGAACAAGGACTTCTTGAAAATGCATTGATCATGAAATGCAAGCAATGACACCTTCAATTCCACTTAATTTCTCACTATATGGTATGAATTTTACACCTTATCATGTCATTAACCCTTATCATTTCATTAACCAAGATTTTTCAGTTTTATTGACAATTGTGGTATCTTTGTAGATTGGGACCATACTCAACTTTTTTTTTTTATCTCTGTTGAAGATTTTTCCTCTAGAGTATAATTATAGGAGAGTATATGAAATTGTTTCTCTTTATTGTTTATTTGGCTGTTAAAAGAAGACCTATCTTGAGATATGAGTGACCCACGTTAGCTTGGTGACATGAAAAGCATCCACCGTAAAATTGCCCCTAGAGTGTGTAATGTGTAAGATGACACTTTGAAAACATGAATATTGATTTCGTGGAAAATTGACACCGTCAATAATATCCCACAAGATCATACAAAAAGATATATCACTTCAATCCCTAACAACGCATGCACTCATGCACTGTGAGATTGCGTCCGATATATGTACGAAAAGCCTATATGCACACAAAAAATCGTTTAAATGTACACGAATTGATGCGCTTAGTGTAAGTGCACAACTCCTATGCGCTTAATTTAAGCGCATAAGAGAATAATCAACAATAAAATAAAAAAGGATCATCAGATCTATGCGTTTAAAATAAGCGCGTAGGAGTTGTGTGCTTACACTAAGCGCACAGGTGTGATGAACTTAATTTTTTTTTTTTTTTGCGTTAAGCGCACATTTTTTTTATTTATTTTTGCGTTAACATTAACAGTACAACTATATGATATAATCAAATTGGATATAACCAACTAGGTTATATCTTATGGTTATATTTTATAATTATATACTATGGTTATATCATATATCATATATTATATTTTATAGTTATATACTATTGTTATATCCTATAGTTATATACTATGGTTATATCATAGCGTTATATCCTATAGTTGTATACTATGGTTATATCTTATATTATATTCTATAGTTATATAATATGGTTATATCTTATAGTATATATATACTATGGTTATATCCATAGTATAACTATATGATATAATCATAATATATAACTATAGGATGTAATATAGGATATAATCATAGTATACAACTATATAATATAATCATAATATATAACTATAAGATGTAATATGATATAACCATAGTATATAACTATAGGATGTAATATAGGATATAACCATAATATATAACGATATGATATAACCAAATTGAATATAACCATAGTATATAACTATAGAATATAACTATAGGATATAACTATAGTATATAACTATAGAATATAATATAGGATATAAACATAGTATATAACTATAAAATATAATCATAAGTTATAACCAAATTGGATATAACTATAAGATATAATCATAGTATATACTATGGTTATATCCTATATTATATTCTATAGTTATAGAATATGGTTATATCATATAGTATATATATATATACTATTGTTATATCATATAGTTATATACTATGGTTATAACCATAGTATATAACTATAAATTATAATATATGATATAATCAAATTGGATATAACTATAAGGATATATATAACCAAATTAGATATAATTATAAGATATAATCATAGTATATAACTATAGAATATAATTATAGGATATAACTATAGTATATAACCATAGTATATAACTATAGTATATAACGATATGATATAATCAAATTGGATATAACAATAGTATATAACTATAGAATATAACTATAGGATATAACTATAGTATATAACTATAGAATATATAATATAGGATATAAACATAGTATATAACTATAGAATATAACCAAATTGGATATAACTATAAGATATAATCATAGTATATACGATGGTTATATCCTATATTATATTCTATAGTTATAGAATATGGTTATATCATATAGTATATATCATATAGTTATATACTAACCATAGTATATAACTATAAATTATAATATATGATATAACCAAATTGGATATAACTATAAGGATATATATAACCAAATTGGATATAACTATAAGATATAATCATAGTATATAACTATATGATATAACCATAGTATATAATCATAAGATGTAATATAGGATATAACCATAGTATATAACGATATGATATAACCAAATTGAATATAACCATAGTATATAACTATAGGATATAATTATAGGATATAACTATAGTTATATAATATGGTTATATCATATAATATATATACTATGGTTATATCATATAGTTATATACTATGGTTATATCATATAGTTATATACTATGGTTATATCATATAGGATATAACCATATATGATATAACCATAGTATACAACTATAGGATATAACGATATGATATAATCAAATTGGATATAAATATAGTATATAACTATAGAATATAATATAGGATATAAACATAGTATATAACTATAGAATATAACCATAAGATATACCAAATTGGATATAACTATAAGATATAATCATAGTATATAACTATATGATATAACCATAGTACATAACTAGAGGATGTAATATATGATATAACCATAGTATATAACGATGATATAACCAAATTGGATATGATCATAGTATATAACTATAGAATATAACTATAGAATATAATAAATGATATAAACATAGTATATAACTATAAAATATAACCATAAGATATAACCAAATTGGATATAACTCTAAGATATAATCATATTATATAACTATATGATATTACCATAGTATATAACTATAGGATATAATATAGGATATAACCATGATTATATCTTATAGTTATATCATAGTATATACTAGGGCTGTTCAAATCTCGACCTGACCGGAAATGACCGGACCGGTGACCGGTGAAAATACGGTCTGGTCTTCGGTCCAGATAATTTCTTTAATCCGGTCCGGTCCAAACCCGGAAAAAAATCGGTCCGGACCGGTGGACCGGATTTTTTTTTAAATAATTTTTTTTAATTTCTATGTTTTTTTGGAGATTTATATGTATATTTTTATAGATATTTTTCTTAATTTAATAAGTTAGGAGTATATATGTTTTTTAGATATTTTTTTTATAGATTTTAAATAAAAATTTAAATATTTTTTTTTTTAAAAATAAAATCCGGTCTAAACCGGTCCAGGACCGGACCGGAATTGGACCGAACCGAATAGGTTCGGTCCGGTCTCCGGTCCAGACTTTTGGAAAAATCCGGTCCGGTTCGGACCGGATGAACACCCCTAGTTCATACTATGATTATATCTTATAGTTATATCCAATTTGTTTATATTTTATAGTTATATACTATGGTTATATCATATATCTTATAGTTATATAACTATATGATATAACTATAAGGATATGTATAACCAAATTGGATATAACTATAAGATATAATCATAGTATATAACTATATGATATAACCATAATATAATTTTATAGTTATATACTATGGTTATAATTTTATAGTTATAATCGTTATATCCTATAGTTATATACTATGATTATATCCTATATTATATTCTATAGTTATATACTATGGTTATATCATATAGTTATATACTATGATTATATCTTATAGTTATATCCAATCTGGTTATATCATATATTATATTCTATAGTTATATACTATGATTATATCATATATTATATTCTATAGTTATATACTATGGTTATATCTAATTTGGTTATATCATATCGTTATATCCTATAGTTGTATACTATGGTTATATCCTATATGGTTATATCCTATATGGTTATATCCTATATGGTTATATCCTATATGATATAACCATAGTATATAATTATATGATATAACCATAGTATATATATTATATGATATAACCATATTATATAACTATAGAATATAATATCGGATATAACCATAGTATACAACTATAGGATATAACGATATGATATAACCAAATTGGATATAACCATAGTATATAACTATAGAATATAACTATAGGATATAAGTATAAAATATAATATATGATATAATGAGATTCTTCTATTTGTAGTGAAACAGGTAAATGGGTAAATAAGAGTATTTTAGTCTAATTTAATAAAGGTCGGATTATATAAGAACAATTATGTATAAAATAAATAAGAACCATTTTGGACGGTTAGATTTGAGAGAAAGAAATGTTCATATTAGACTTTCATATATGGTTTATTTGGACTTAATTATATCAAAATTCACACAAAATGTATAACGTTTCTCCCTAATGACAATTTAATATAAAGAAATTAAATTAGTACATATTTATAATTGAAACTACCATAAATAATAACATGGCTTATTTTGTATTTAATAATATACAAAATAAATAAAAATTAAAATCTATCAAATATACCAAAATTTGGTGTTTATGGATAGAGTGTCACTTCAATTCATTCATATGTATATGGCTAATTAAATCTAATGTTATCTTCAAATAGAAATTGCCATTATTTCTAGCAAAGTATACAACTATAGGATATAACCAAATTGGATATAACCATAGTATATAACTATCGAGTATAAAAATAGTCTATAACTATAAAATATAATATATGATATAACCATAGTATATAATTATAGAATATAACCATAAGATATAACCTAAATGGTTATATCCTTATAATTATATCCAATTTGATTATATCATATAGTTGTACTGCTAATGTTAACGTAATTTTTTTTTCTATGCGCTTAACTTAAGCACACATCTTAACGATTTTTTTATTTTTTATTTTATCCCATCACAGCTGTGCGCTTAGTGTAAGCGCACAACTCCTATGCGCTTATTTTAAGCGCACAGCTCTTATGCGTGTATTTTAAGCGCATAGATCTAATGGTCCTTTTTTTATTTTATTGCCGATTATGCCCTTAAATTAAGCGCATAGGAGTTGTATGCTTACACTAAGCGCACCAATTCGTGTGTATTTAGGCAATTTTTCGTGTACATATAGGGAGACCCTATATGTATAGCTAGTTTTCTCTGAGTTCAGGAAATACACTAATTAAATTTTTTTTTAAAATTCTATATATTATATATATTTTTTAGAAATGCAGACACTATCGTATGCAGTGTTGCAACCAGCCGCCCTGCTTCCTTTCTGCGAACCTATTGATATCTCGTCTATTTCAAATTCAATCCCCTTTGGATTTTTTATTTTAAATAATGTGAACATAAAATAATGAGAAAATTATAAGAAAATGTCTTAATTTAGTGGTTTTATGGTGGAACTTGCGTAAAAAATACCAATAAATAATGGGTTCAATTCATATTAACTCTCATTTGTTTGTCTTTATTCTCTTTTTCATATTTTTCTCTTTGTTAAAAGGAAATTGAAAATCTTATATTAATTTGAATATTTTCTATAAAATACAACGAAGTATCTATGATATAAATTTGTTAATTTTTAAGTGGTGTGTCTTCAAGCTTTTCTCGTTAGCTTTAAAATACCAATAAAAATGTTAATAATTCAAGCGGAAAAAAAATCAATGTAAAAACCACCCTACGTTCAACGAATTCTTGCGTCCGCCTTACCTTCACATACATCGATAAATTAATTGATAATGTGAACCCTTGACAAACTAATGACGTTTTAGCCTCTCTATTTTAACTTACCCGATACTTTTAGTCCATAAACGAATATGAGAAAATAATATCGTTTTATTCTTTTCTTCTTCAATAACTAAATAATGAAATATTCATCGAGACTCGGTGCCTTTTGGCCGGAATACGGAGAAAATCAAATTAATGATAGTTGCTACAGAAATCTTTGCATATATTAGAAATCGTAAAAGATGATTTCAAATACGTAGAAAATAAAATTAAATATATATAGTTGCGACAAAAATCTCTACGTATATTAGAAATCATAATAGATGAGACATATTGTGACGTTCAATTTTTTGTTTTAACATGTTAGGCGTGATAGACAAAGAGAACCCACGAAAATACGAAGTAGTGAAGTGGCTTTGAGGATGCCGAGAGCACCAATTTGATGGTGTGACTCGGATGCCATTTTCTGTTGCTTCCCCCTCTTTCTCTCTTTTGCTTTTATGTTTTACAGAAATTTCATCTTTTCGATATTCTGCTGATTTTGTGCCTATGAACTACTCTGCATTATCATCCAAAAGATTCTCCTTTACAATAAAAAAATTTATTTGTGAAGAAAAAAACAGAAAAATATTATAATCTTTTATCATGTTCATTTGTGTCTATGAACTAATTTGTTATGTTACTATGTTAGTATTTAAAAGTCCCCTTTTGGTTAGCAATTAATTAATGGATAGTGTATGTTACTAAAAGTTAAGGCTAAAATTACTAGTCATTTACTTATCCTCGTGCGTAGCACAAAAACTCAGAAATAAGTAATTTCAAAAGTACTTTTGAAATTACTAATTTCTGAGTTTTTTAAAATGTTTTTATGAGGTGAAAATTTGAAGATAATGAGTTGTTAAAAAAATTGAATAAACTTACACGACTGTAAACTAGCAGAACACAATAAATAGAATTATTAATTTGTTAAAATTTTCAGTAATTGGAATAATTATGAAAAAAATTCTATCATATAATCATTTTCGTTCTTATACAACATAGAAAAAAATAATCTATTTTATATACTTATTTTAACTATAATTGTAGTTGTGATATATGTAGATGAGGCTTAAAAAACTGTATTTTATTTGCTTCGTTGGTTTACTTTACAATTGAGTCTGACTTTAAGTCTTATGTTTTTATAAATTAAATATCCGATCTTAATAAAAATACTCTAAACACATTCAATTATATTTTTTTATAAAAATATGAAACTAGAATATTAAATATATGGATTTCACTATATTTGTATTTTTATTTGTTTCATTCTTCCAATATACTGTAGGTTTATTTTTTTAACTAATACTTTAATGTGATTTTAATAAAATATACTATCAACATATTTACTTTAACATTGTTTTTATTTTTTCAAATAGAATACTAAAATTTAATGGTTTTACCAAATTTCATTATATAATTATTTATTTATAAAGTAGATATGATAATATATGATTATTTTCTTAATCATATCTTTCTGAATATATAGAGGCATTTATTATTCAAAATATATAATTTTACATGTAAATTATATTACATTAGATTGGATAGAATTGAATTAGATTAGATTAAATTCATAATTTTGTAAAATTACATATAAATAAATATATTAACATATAATTTTGTTTTCTAAAAAAATGGATATAAATAGACAGTTATTGCTCATTTATTGCTGAAAAATGTTAACTTTACTTGTTGTAAGATTTCTCCACTCTACCGATGTGTGCACTATGTTTAAGCAAAACTATTGTATTCATGCACATTATAAATTGTACAATTTAGTAATTAGCTAGACTTTGTAGACACATATTGAGTTACTCATGGATATATGAATCAAAGTGCACTCACTCTTTATAGTGTATCAAAATGTATATAAAGCGCGATGCTATTTTTCTCGGCCCTTCCCTTTTATTACAGTGATAAACTGTACATTCTTCAATAACTAGTTGAAATGTTAAATGCTATCACATGTGCATCTAGAAGATCCAATGGTTACTAAAGTATATTATTACTAGAAAAAATTGTAGTGAACTATATATGCAAATGCTTTCCAAAGGCAAAATATTGACAAAATGTAAGAAACTAGCAAGCTTGAGATTGATGGATCAAGGTGGGAGGATGAGGGAATAGTCAATCGAGTGAAGAATCTCATCAAAACCAACAAACCACATGCATATTTAGACTGAATATTTACACATACATGGGTGGAGCACCATCCATATATCATCCAACTCATGCGATAGGGGAGAATTTTATGGGACTATAACTCAAATTATATGCTTGAATGGTGGAAATTTCATCATATTGCACTTTCTACATCATCTTCTTAAGCATATGAATAGCATGTTAGCATATCCTTCATATTGGTATCCCTTTTTTCATTACACTTCGATTGTTATGGAAATGAGAAATTATGATCACATCCGTTTAATATTCATTTGGAGATTTGTTAGCCAGATTAATTCGCATGCATGGTAAAATAGCAAACGGGAAATAAAATTGTTAAGATGGTGGATAGAATATTTTTCAAATTAAATATTAACTGAATTTAGTATGAAGGCTTATTACAATAAATAAAATATTTTATCCATTAATTTTAAGTCATTTCTTGCTATATATATACGGAGTATATGTTGTGTATTTAGCTACCTAGCTAGAAATGATTGAACACGGTATTGCCAAATGTAATCTTTCCAATGTTGTGGAAAGGATTCTAAGCATATGATGCCTTTGGATTGTGATTCCTATAAATTGATCACCATGAAATCATATATACAAAGACATGTACGTGGTGCATTTTTTCTCAAATAAATTAATTATAAAGAGGGAATATCCTATTTTTTAATAAACCAAAACCCATCGTGTTGTCTCCTAGCTAGAAAAAACAAGTACTAGATTTGATTCTTTCCCTTCCGGCCCATGACTGTACTAATTTTTTTTTATGAAGAAATAATTTGACTGGTCTTAGCTACGATCTGAAGACCAGCTTAGAGCATCCTTGCGGATGAGAACCCGAAGTTCTGAATCAAGACTAAGGTTAGACACAAGTAGTGAAAAATCGAGTTTAGCGATGCGATCAGCAACACGGTTCACCTCCCGAAAAATGTGTCTAATTCGAACCTCCTGGAAGGAATGAATGTCGACCAGAATGTCAGCAACAATCATTTCAATCTCCTAGGGACAATCTCAGATGCCCTTAATAGAATTTATAAGGCAAATATTGTCACCCTCAATTTGAAGTTTTTGGATGTTTAGGATCTTGAGATGATTAATGCTATTTTTAAGGCTAGTGCTTCAATCATGAGAATGTTATTATACCCACATCGTTTGCTTTTCATATGAATTACTTCTGCTTTATCATTCTGAATGATGAAACCAATGCCAGCTTCACCATTTGCTAGTTTTGAGCCATCAATAAATGATTTTGTAAAAGTTTTGATTTGGTTTTTCCCATTTTAGGAATTTTGTTTTCCTAATTTGTTGTGGTTTTCTCTTTATTTGGGGCATTTCATCACTATCAGAGTTTTTTGTTTTATCCCAGTTTTTTATTAGTGTGGTGATATATTGAGAGAGGTCCTTAATTCTAATACTAGGATCAATATTAAAATAGAGTTGATTTCTGTTAATCCAAATTCCCCACCAAGTAGTGATGAGGCAGATGAATTCTTGCTTATTGAGGAGGGAGGTTAGTTCAATCCAAATATCTCTTGGTTTTTTATTTGTAATGTCTAAGTTTCTGACTATGGTTTCAATGTTCGCATTTTGTTTTTTGATTTGTTTAAGTGTGAAAGAGCATTGTGTAAGAAAGTGATTAAGATCTTCAAGAGGGTTATTGCAAGAGTCACATGCTAGAAGGACATGAACATGTTTCATGGATAATCTTTGTTTGGTGGGTAAACCATCATGACAGATTTTCCAAATAAAGTTTTGTACCTTTTGGGTATGTGTCCAATTTCTAAATCCAGGCAATGTTGTTTTGGAGGGTGATTGTTGTTTAGTGATTAGTTTGAACTTTGAAGGCAGATTTGTAGAAAATCAGCCGTTTCTGCTAGGGGCCCAATATATTCTATCAGAAATAGAGTGTATTGGGATAAGTATGTCAAGAATTTTGTTAACAACAATTGGATTGAGAATTTCTTCTAGTTTGGTTTGGTTCTATGTTTTTATCACTTTTTATAAATTCATTTACTTTAATGGCATTATTGGTAGTTGTAAGTGGTAGGGTGTTATCTCTAAGATTAATATCTAATATCCAATTATCAGTCCAGAAGTTAATGGAGTTTCCATCTCCAACAAGCCATTAGAGGCCAGTATTATATTCCTTTCTTTGTTTGAGTAGTTGTGACCATTGTCAAGAGTGATTTCCCTTTTTACTATAATGGAGGATATTGATATCTTTGAGATATTTTTCTATGATGATTTTGACCCAAATATTGTTTGGCTTGGCCAAAACTTTCCATAGTAGTTTCATTTGTAATGATTTGTTCATATCTTGTGTATTTCTAATACCAATGCATCCATTTTCTTTGTTTTTACATATTTTATCCCAGTCTATTAAGGGTTTATAAGATGAATCCTTATTCCAGAAGAAAGTTCTATTAAGAGTATCCAGTTCTTTGTGGATGTAGGATGGTAGCACGAAACTTTGCATAATATAATTTGGCTTAGCAGCCAAATTAGATTTAATCAAAGTAGCTCTACCTTCCTATGAGAGTGAATTTGTTTTCCATTTTGTGAGCTGGTTAGTGGTTGATAAAATGGTGTCTTTGAATGTGTCTTGATTTACTTTCTCATTGATAATAGGACATCCTAAGTATTTTTCGAGGGATGTCGTACTTGGGATACTTAGTACCGACTGTATTAGGTTTTTTTTGTATTAGTAGAAGTGTTATTAGTAGTTTGGAAGGCTGATTTTTGGTAGTTGACACATTGTCCTGAAATGGAGCAGTATTCCTCGATAATAGTTTTAATTTTGGAGCATGCTGATTGATTGACTTTACCAAAGATGAGGATATCATATGCGAAGGATAGAAAAGGAATATTGGTACCTCTTCTAGAGATTTGAATCCCAGTTGGTTGTTGCTACAATTGCTTTCGTTTTGAAGTTTTCTTGTTAGGATTTCCGTTCCTAGTATGAAAAGGAAGGGTGATAAGGGGTCACCTTGACGTAATCCTCTTTGAGGGTATAAAACATCAGTTGGTCCGTTGTTGACAAGGATTGAGAATGAGACTGTTTTAATGCATTCTTTGATCCACCCGATAAATCGTGTGGCAAATCCAATTTTTTCAAGGATTTTGAGAATGAATTCCCATTCAATCTTGTCATATGTTTTTTCCATGATTGTACTCTGTACAACTTACTCAATCGTTTTTTCATTAATGAATATTTAAGAATGTTTTTTTCTAGTGTGTCTCTATGGGTATACTCACTCCTGTTTTAGGATTTGCTATAATATTAATATTATAGAAATAAATGCACAAATTTTCTTCTCAAAATGTATTTAATAAAAGCAATATGAAAATAAGATAAGCATCCATATTTATTAGTTATATTTTTTAAAATCAAATCAAATTGACTAATCGTGAATTAGAATCCAAAAGATTAAATACTAAGTAAAAGAATAAAATATTTTTTAACCGATTTTTTTATAAAGTGATATCTTAATCAAAGTTTCAAATCCTAACTACTATATTATATTTTCATAAAATACCGGATTGATAAAAGTCATGTGATGATTTTTTTATATAATTAATAAATGTGCTCAAATTAATAGGATATGCTAAATCTAATTTTTTGAAATCGTAGATCTCATTTGTTTTATCTTATCAAAACTTTAAAAAGATATACGTTAAAGATTTATTGAAAATTAAGATTATTAAATTAAGATTATAATTTAGGAGGAGTTTAATATATAACTAAATCAAATTCACTGTTATAATTTTTTTTAAAGACAAGATGATGTGGCGGATGATGGTTGGATGAGTGATGACACGAACGCGAATTGAACGTGGTGACGGCACGTGAGATTTAGGCATCTCCTTGAGTATATATATAGAGATTGAGGATCCCGTACAACAGGCCCTTATCGTACAACGTGCCAAGCGATCTCGGCCGTCGATTTTTTTTGCTCAACAATTTTTTTTTCGTCCCCTGATCATTCTGGAATAACCTATATAAAAGGTTCACAAATAAGCTCTTAACGTTCATTTATTTGTGCACTGAAGTTCACAAATAAGCTCTAAATGTGCAAAGACATGTGTTTGAACATGAACATGTTATATGTGAACCTTACGGCATAGAATAATGAACATTTAGTACTTATATGTGAACCTCAATAATTGTCTATTCCAGAACGATCAGAGACGAAAAAAGAAGAAGCTCTTAACGTCCCTTGATCATTCTGGAATAACCTATATAGAAGGTTCACAAATAAGCTCTTAACGTTCATTTATTTGTGCACTGAAGTTCACAAATAAGCTCTAAATGCACAAAGACATGTGTTTGAATATGAACATGTTATATGTGAACCTTAACGCATAGAAAAATGAACATGTAGTACTTACATGTGAACGTCAATAATCGTCTATTCCAAAACGATCAAAGACGAAAAATATATATATATATATATAAAAATTGTTGACCGGGAAAAAAAAAGTCCACCGTATTTACGATTATACCACCGCGTCACTATTCACTCTTTTTCACCTCTTTTAATCTCAGCCTTCCATCTCCTTGATCCAATGGCCCATAATATTTCTCATGTTGTACAATAAGGACCAAATGTATGTGAAACTCCCTCTATATATAGATAGAGAGTTTGGATCATATGCGGAACACTCTTCCCGTGCGGACGTGCGGAGCATGCACTTTTGGGTCTTATTTGTGCACTTTAACGTCTTATTTGTGCACTTTTTCAAAAAAATTTCCAAGCATTTTTCAAATTTTTTACAAAAGTGCACAAATAAGGCCCAAAAGTGTACAAATAAGGCCCTATAGTGCATGTCCGCACGTCCGTACGGGAAGAGTGCTCCACACCGGAACCGCACTCTATAGATAGATATAGATTTTTTTGTCATTAGTTTAATTTTTTTTATTAAGAGTTTATTCATTCTCTTTTAAAGAATATTTTAAAAATAATTTCATATTTTAACTTATTAGCATGTGCTTATGGACACACACTAAAAAAACCGTTTAAGAATTCTATAGGGAGTGTTTGGTTAGACGGTTAAGTATCAAGATTTGTTTTCAAGGATGAAAACCCGATGTATGTCATTTAGTGGTGTATTTTTTTGGGTATGAAACTTATTCTTATAATCTTCAAGGTATGTAAGGGCTTTCCATTTCTCAAACCGAACAAAGGGCCCGAATTTCAATCTCATCACAGACATCGACAGAGTAGGAAGTTGTGACTAGGAAGTGAAGGATCGCAATGACGATTGTGACTGGGAAGTTAAGGATCGCAACGTCTTTTTGGTGGTAGTGTGGTGATCGATGATCAATGGTCGGTGAATAAACCATAATTCTAGGACTGTTCAAAATCGGCCCGGATCGGAAAACCGGACCGGACCGGTGAAAATACGGTTCGGTCTCCGGTCCAAATAATTTTCTTAATCCGGTTTCGGTCTGGTCCAAACCCGGAAAAAAATCCGGTCCGGACCGGTGGATCGGATTTATTTATTTTTTAAATATTTTTTTAATTTATATGTTTTTTTGGAGATTTATATGTATTTTTTTATAGATATTTTTTTTAATTTAATATATTAGGAGTATATATGTTTTTAGATATTTTTTTATAGATTTTAAATATTTTTTTTTAAAATAAAATCCGGTCTAAATCGGTCCAGGACTGGACCAGACCGAATAGGTCCGGTCCGGTCCGATCTCCGGTCCGGACTTTTAGAAAAATCCGGTCCATCGGACTGGATGAACACCCTTACATAATTTCATTCTCAAGGATTGGAACATTGTATAAAGTTTTAATCTAATTCCTCTCCAATCAATCGAATTTCTAATTTTAACTTGATACCTAATTTATTACCGACCTCCTCTTTTTGTTTAGTGACGTACACTAGGATCTTCTTTGTAAGATATATTGTTTAAGTTACTCCATTGCAGCTAATTATCACATATGTTATTACACATTCTCTGTCACCTTATGAACATGTTTATATTCACATAGGAAATTGTAATTAATAGAGCCAAATAGAGGAAAAACGGACATGCTTATGGATTGGAATGGAAAATATTGAGTGTATCACCTAGTATAACGCTTGATTGGTTGATAAGTAAATTCTCATGAATTTAAATACCTTAGAAAGTGATATCAAATATATGTGTTTGTTTGACTTTTTATTCTTGAAAAATTTAGATATTTTATTTTATGAGATTTTCAATTCTTACAAAACATAGGAAGTGTAATAATCACCTAGGGAGGGATGGGTAAGATTTTCTTCCCCATATTTCCCATGATTTAAATTTTAATCAAGCATGATTTACCAATTTCCATGAATTCAAATTCTCATATTTTAATTTCACATGAAGTAATTTTTTATGAATTACATTTTTTGTATTCAACCAAACGAACACCTAATTTATGTACGTATTTTCCTTTCTTAGGGAGTATAAATGGATTACAACATCTATGTTCACCAAATACACCTAAAAACCCGAAATTGACACAACGTACTATATTTTAGGGAATTGCTAAACATATCTTAAGAAAACATCACTAATTTCATTCTTCCGAATATACCCTTTACAATGTTTTCATATTACTTTTCACCTTCTTTGATCCCACTATATTCTCTTTCATTCATATGCCCTTCCGTCTCTCTTCGAGTCCTATGCAGAGGTGCTTGCAGTGTGTTGAATAGCTAGTAAAAAAATTCTATATTTAATACTCCAATATACCATTGGACAAGTTTGCAAAAGAATCCCAACAAAACATAAAAAAGGAAAGAAAATAATTAGGATTGAAATCGAAACTTGTAAGAAAGATGTCACCGCAGGTACGGAAACACCGAACAAAGATCGAAATGTGGGCCGATTAATTTGATGTATAAGCGTTGTTGTATCGTGATAGAAGTCACTGCCTTATAAGCAAGTTGCTCTAACATTGATGTAAGTTAGAGAAGGAGTAAGTGTAACACTCTCTATTTATATTAGTAGTGTCACACACCCTCAAATTTTAAGTTCAAATTCACCCTATGGTTTAATTTTAATCTGAACAATTTATGCGTAAATACAATTATAAATAAGAGTAAACAACAGAAAATCTTTGAAACAAATATCGAAACTTTATTAATATTCTCCTTGTAAAATGAGGAGATAAGTTTTACAAATGATATTGAAATTAGAACGGAAGACTTTAAATAAATTCTAATTACATGGCTAAGTTACCTAACACTTATACCTATTATTAGGGGTGAGCAAATATATCCGATCCGGCTGATCCGATCCGAAAATCCGCCGATCCGTATCCTAAAAATTCGTATCCGAAAATATCCTTTAAGTTTTTATCCGTATCCGATCCGATCCGGGTGATTTTTCCGGATACTTGAACCGGATACGGATCGAGATATTTAGCTTACCGGATATCCGAAAATATCCGGTACTATTCATATAATATTTATAATCATAAATTTGTTTATTATAACTAATATATTGAGTAATATATTAATAAATTTTACATCCTTAATCACATATTTATATTGTTGTCCAAGTAAGATAGTTTTAATATGTTTTCATATGAATAATAAGTGTGTATATAATTTAAATCGTACGAACAAATTAAGAAACAACCTACAAATTTTATTTTTTAATTTACAATTTATTACTTTTGAATTTTAAAAATGAATATATTGATTTATTTTTAATAGATTTGTAGTAACCGGATAATTCGGATATCCAGCTCAGATATCCGATCCGGGTCCTTTTTACCGGATATCCGTTTCAAAACGGACCGGATACGGATCGGGGTTTTGTAAATTTTTTGAACCGGATATCCGGTATACCGGACCGGATCGGATCGGATATATCCGTTTGCTCACCCCTACCTATTATATTAATTAGAAAAATATATCTTACATTTAAAACAAACTCGAAAATTCTTCAAACTAAACTTCAACCGCAAGCATTCTTCTCCGTCTTGTTACTCCTAAACAACCTGAGGCAAGTCCATTGATGTACCGTATAAGACGGATGACACCAGCCAACCATGCAAGAAAAAATAATGGTTGGTTAGTCTAGTGAAAGACTACGCAAGGGTATTTTATGTGAGGTTCTATGTGATCATATCTAGTTACTATCACTGTCTCTCGAATAAAAGCCGACATGCGATATATAACAAAAATACTTCCACTGAAACGAAGGATGGACAAAAGAGATATGCGCCAAGAGAATAACCGAATGAATGTGGGTATTATGGGAAGAAGATATGATTTGTTTGAGAATGTTGTAAGTTACACACAACATATATAAAACTACATTGAATAATTGGGCCCGACCAACCTCACCGCATAATGTGAATCCAGATTGGAAAGACGATCCGCTTAAGCTGGAGCACATACGGTTTCCAAGTTGTACTTCTTGCTCAAAGTTTATTAACTATGTGCTCGCAACACTTATCTTATTTAATTTCACCACACCATAATTATTCTTAAAGCTTTTAATACAATCTTGAATAAACGAGAACAACACATGGCGACATTACGTCCAACCCAATTGCACTAGCAAGGTGCTTAAACAGGGCGACATGACCTTAAAAGTAATAGGGAATTATTCTGACTAATACCAAGTTATAAAGAGATCATTATGCCTCACAAGGCCATAACATCTCTGAAACACACGACTATTAAAGTCCATACTTAATGACTATAAAGTCCGCACATAACAAACAAAGTCTACACACAATACTGTCATTACGACTGTAACACCCCCGACTTATGTCGGTAGTGCCACACGCCAGTGACCTCAGACGTTAATGTCCGAAGTCACCATAGTATATAATTAAGAAATATCCACATTGGATTGAGTACTTATAAGATCTCCATTTCAAGCGTTTCATCCAAAATAACCCTGAACAATTATAATTATACAAATATTAGATTCATTATAATCTTTAACAAATATTACATTTATTATAATCCTTAACGAACAATTATACATTACTAAGGCTACAAGCTAACTACGTACGAAATTTATACATATAAGTACGACAAAAAGTTTCTCTTAAAAATTTATACATATATAATACTCAAATACAAGCATACAAAAACCTCTCAATCGATCGATCGATATATAACGTCACAACCTTGTATTACGCATTACATGATGGAACAACAGTGTAAATCACATATTGCTATATATATTCAAACAAAAGCTTTCCAATTCTAGCTAATTATATAATTTATCATAATTGTACACTAACATAATGTTCAAAACTAAAACATGTGTTTCTAACGGCAGATTTTTTTTAAACGCTATTAAATTCACTCGACGACGTAGCGTTTAAAATGGACCCGGGTTTCATCGAGCCGGTTTCATTTTTTTTAAATCTCAATAAATCCAAAAAAACTCTCACGCCACGATATGGCGTTTAAAAAAAATGAAAAAAAAGTTAAACCTTTACTGTACGGTGCGAAAAAAAAAAATAGCGGTGCGAAACCGAACCCCCTTTATAAATAAGCATAAAGCTAGGTAAAGATGCAATGTAAGGTGATAATATTAAAAATTCGCAATGAATAAATTCTATCTTTTTTTCTCAAAATGATATGATAGGGAATTTTGATTTAGAATTACAATATCAGGAAGCAAGAAAGAAAATGAATTTGGGAGGAGGCTCTATGAAAGAAACCATTCCTTAAAAAAAGTCTAATAGCTTAATAATTTTGCATGCATATTTCATGTTAATTATACGATATAACAATATTATATAACAATAGTATATAACTATACGATAAAACAATATTATATAATTATACGATAGAACCATAGTATATAACTATATGATATAACAATAGTTTATAACAATACGATATAACCATAATATATAACTATAGTATATAACAATAGTACATAACTATACGATATAACTATAGTATAAAACAATAGTATATAACTATACGATATAACCATCGTATATAACTATAGTATATAACTATACGATATAATAGTAGTATATAACTATACAATATAACCATAGTATATAACTATACGATATAACCATAATATATAACTATAGTATATAACTATACGATATAACCATAGTATATAGCTATAGTATATAACTATACGATATAATAGTAGTATATAACTATACAATATAACCATAGTATATAACTATACGATAGAACCATAATATATAACTATAGTATATAACTATACGATATAACCATAGTATATAGCTATAGTATATAACTAAACGATATAACAATAGTATATAGCAATAGTATGTAATTATACGACATAACAATAGTATATAAATATACGATATAACAGTAGTATATAATTATACGATATAACCGTTGTATATAACTATAGGATATAACAATAGTATATAACTATACGATATAACAATAGTATATAACTATACGATAGAACCATAATATATAATTATAGTATATAACTATATGATATAACAATACGATATAACTACAGTATATAACTATACAATATAACAATAGTATATAACTATACGATATAACCATAATATATAACTATACGATATAGCAATAGTATATAAGAATACGATATAACCATAAAATAATAACTATAGTATATAACTATACGATATAACCAAAGTATATAACTATATTATATAACAATACGATATAACCATAATATATAACTATATTATATAACAATAGTATATAACTATACGATATAACTATATTATATAACTATACGATATAACCATAATATATAACTATAGTATATAACTATACGATATAACTATAGTATATAACTATACGATATAACAATTGTTATATCGTATAGTTATATACGATTGTTATATCGTATAGTTATATAATATAGTTATATCGTATAGTTATATATTATGGTTATATTGTATTGTTATATACTACTGTTATATCATATAGTTATATACTATAGTTATATATTATGATTATATCGTATAGTTATATATAATTGTTATATCATATAGTTATATACTATAGTTATATCGTATAGTTATATACTATAGTTATATATTATGGTTATATCGTATAGTTATATAATATAGTTATATCGTATAGTTATATACTATTGTTATATAATATAGTTATATATTATGGTTATATCGTATTGTTATATAATATAGTTATATACTTTGGTTATATCGTATAGTAATATAGTTATATACTTTGGTAATATCTCATAATACTATTAAAAATTAGTTTATACAATCGTATATAACTAATAGCTTAATAATTTTGCACACATATTTCATGTTACCCCCCCCCCCCCCCTTTATAAATAAGCATAAAGCTATGTAAAGATGCAATGTAACACGGCAATGTAAGGTGATAATTTTAAAATTCGTTGTGAATAAATTCTATCTTTTTTTTCTCAAAATGATATGATAGGGAATTTTAATTTAGAATTACAATATCAGGAAGCAAGAAAGAAAACGAATTTGGGAGGAGGCTCTATGAAAGAAACCATTCCTTAAAAATAGTCTAATAGCTTAATAATTTTGCACACATATTTCATGTTAATCCCCCCCCCCTCCCCTTTATAAATAAGCATACAGCTATGTAAAGATGCAATGTAACACGGCAATGTAAGGTGATAATTTTAAAATTCGTTGTGAATAAATTCTATCTTTTTTTTTCTCAAAATGATATGATAGGGAATTTTGATTTAGAATTACAATATCAGGAAGCAAGAAAGAAGACGAATTTGGGAGGAGGCTCTATGAAAGAAACCATTCCTTAAAAAAAGTCTAATAGCTTAATAATTTTGCACACATATTTCATGTTAATCCCCCCCCCCCCCTCGACGACGTAGCGTTTAAAATGGACCCGGGTTTCATCGAGCCGGTTTCATTTTTTTTAAATCTCAATAAATCCAAAAAAACTCTCACGCCACGATATGGCGTTTAAAAAAAATGAAAAAAAAGTTAAACCTTTACTGTACGGTGCGGAAAAAAAAAATAGCGGTGCGAAACCGAACCCCCTTTATAAATAAGCATAAAGCTAGGTAAAGATGCAATGTAAGGTGATAATATTAAAAATTCGCAATGAATAAATTCTATATTTTTTTCTCAAAATGATATGATAGGGAATTTTGATTTAGAATTACAATATCAGGAAGCAAGAAAGAAAATGAATTTGGGAGGAGGCTCTATGAAAGAAACCATTCCTTAAAAAAAGTCTAATAGCTTAATAATTTTGCATGCATATTTCATGTTAATTATACGATATAACAATATTATATAACAATAGTATATAACTATACGATAAAACAATATTATATAATTATACGATAGAACCATAGTATATAACTATATGATATAACAATAGTTTATAACAATACGATATAACCATAATATATAACTATAGTATATAACAATAGTACATAACTATACGATATAACTATAGTATAAAACAATAGTATATAACTATACGATATAACCATCGTATATAACTATAGTATATAACTATACGATATAATAGTAGTATATAACTATACAATATAACCATAGTATATAACTATACGATATAACCATAATATATAACTATAGTATATAACTATACGATATAACCATAGTATATAGCTATAGTATATAACTATACGATATAATAGTAGTATATAACTATACAATATAACCATAGTATATAACTATACGATAGAACCATAATATATAACTATAGTATATAACTATACGATATAACCATAGTATATAGCTATAGTATATAACTAAACGATATAACAATAGTATATAGCAATAGTATGTAATTATACGACATAACAATAGTATATAAATATACGATATAACAGTAGTATATAATTATACGATATAACCATTGTATATAACTATAGGATATAACAATAGTATATAACTATACGATATAACAATAGTATATAACTATACGATAGAACCATAATATATAATTATAGTATATAACTATATGATATAACAATACGATATAACTACAGTATATAACTATACAATATAACAATACAATATAACTATACGATATAACCATAATATATAACTATACGATATAGCAATAGTATATAAGAATACGATATAACCATAAAATAATAACTATAGTATATAACTATACGATATAACCAAAGTATATAACTATATTATATAACAATACGATATAACCATAATATATAACTATATTATATAACAATAGTATATAACTATACGATATAACTATATTATATAACTATACGATATAACCATAATATATAACTATAGTATATAACTATACGATATAACTATAGTATATAACTATACGATATAACAATTGTTATATCGTATAGTTATATACGATTGTTATATCGTATAGTTATATAATATAGTTATATCGTATAGTTATATATTATGGTTATATTGTATTGTTATATACTACTGTTATATCATATAGTTATATACTATAGTTATATATTATGATTATATCGTATAGTTATATATAATTGTTATATCGTATAGTTATATACTATAGTTATATCGTATAGTTATATACTATAGTTATATATTATGGTTATATCGTATAGTTATATAATATAGTTATATCGTATAGTTATATACTATTGTTATATAATATAGTTATATATTATGGTTATATCGTATTGTTATATAATATAGTTATATACTTTGGTTATATCGTATAGTAATATAGTTATATACTTTGGTAATATCTCATAATACTATTAAAAATTAGTTTATACAATCGTATATAACTAATAGCTTAATAATTTTGCACACATATTTCATGTTACCCCCCCCCCCCCTTTATAAATAAGCATAAAGCTATGTAAAGATGCAATGTAACACGGCAATGTAAGGTGATAATTTTAAAATTCGTTGTGAATAAATTCTATCTTTTTTTTCTCAAAATGATATGATAGGGAATTTTAATTTAGAATTACAATATCAGGAAGCAAGAAAGAAAACGAATTTGGGAGGAGGCTCTATGAAAGAAACCATTCCTTAAAAATAGTCTAATAGCTTAATAATTTTGCACACATATTTCATGTTAATCCCCCCCCCCCTCCCCTTTATAAATAAGCATAAAGCTATGTAAAGATGCAATGTAACACGGCAATGTAAGGTGATAATTTTAAAATTCGTTGTGAATAAATTCTATCTTTTTTTTTCTCAAAATGATATGATAGGGAATTTTGATTTAGAATTACAATATCAGGAAGCAAGAAAGAAGACGAATTTGGGAGGAGGCTCTATGAAAGAAACCATTCCTTAAAAAAAGTCTAATAGCTTAATAATTTTGCACACATATTTCATGTTAATCCCCCCCCCCCCCCCCCCCCCTTATAAATAAGCATAAAGCTTGGTAAAGATGCAATGTAACACGACAATGTAAGGTGATAATATTAAAATTTTGCAGTGAATAAATTCTATCATTTTTTTTCAAAATGATATGATAGGGAATTTTGATTTAGAATTACAATATCAGGAAGTAGGGATGTGCATCCGGTCCAGACCGGACCGGACCGCTTTTTCCGGTCCGGTCCGATGGACCAGAATTTTTATAATTATTGGACCGGAGACCGGTAAACATATTTTTTTTATTTTTTAGTTTTATATAAATGAAAAATTAATTATTTTTCTTATTTTTATAACTATTGTGTATAATATTAGACAATATATTTTGTTATTTATTTATATTTATAGTATAAACTAATTTTTAATAGTATTATGAGATATTAATATATAAAAATAAATTAAAAATAATAGGAAACCGGCCGAGTTTGGACCGGACCGAAATCGAAATTTTAAAGATATGTGGACCGGGGACCGGACCGTAATTCCCCCGGTCCGGTCCGAATCTGCACATCCCTATCAGGAAGCAAGAAAGAAAGGCTCTATGAAAGAAACCATTCCTTAAAAAAAGTCTAATAGCTTAATATTTTGCACACATATTTCATGTTAATTCCCCCCCCCCCTCTCCATGTCAATTAATATGGGCAATTTCTATGTACACTATAATTTTTTTCTTCGTACACTACATTTTGAAACGCAAAAATATTGCTTAAGCAACATTTTTGCGTTTCAGGATAAATTATACTCAGAATTACGTTTTTATACTAGGATGAAACGCAGGTATTTTGCTTAAGCAAAATACCTGCGTTTCAAAAAAAAAATTTAAAAAAGTGAAACGCAAAATCTTTGCTTAAGCAAAGATTTTGCGTTTCACTTTTACAAAAAAAAAAAAGTTGTCTTAGTACAAAGAAAAGCAGGATCTTTGCTTAAGCAGGATCCTTGCTTAAGCAAGGAACTTGCGTTTCACTAAAAAAAAAAAATCTTCAAAAATACATTTTTTCCCATAATCATGTAGAGAATTTCAATACGAGTCCGTACATATAAAATTCGTCCAAAACGGACATCGTTTGCCCTTCCAAAATCCCAAAAAATGAAATCTTTACCCATTTTTTTTAACAATTTGGTGCCCAGCATATAGGACATTGTAGTAGAAATTTTTGGTATTTTCGGCATTTTTCTACTATAATTTTGTATAAGATTTTAATACGAGTATATAATTATACGATATAACCATAATTTATAATTATAATATATAACTATATAATATAATAATAGTAAATAACCATACGATATAACAATAGCATATAGCTATAGTATATAACAATATGATATAACAATAGTATATAACTATATTATGAAACTATACGATATAACCATAGTATTGAACTATTCGTTAGAACCATAATATATAATTATAGTATATAACTATACGATATAACAATAGGTATATAACTACAGTATATAACTATATGATATAAAATTTTATATAACCATAGTACGTTATAACCATAATATATAGTTATAGTATATAACTATACGATATAACCATGGTATATAAATGAACGATATAGCAATAATATATATATATATAACTATACGATAAAACCATAGTATACAGTTATATATTATGATTATATCTTATAGTTATATCCAATTTGGTTATATCTTATGGTTATATCCTATAGTTATATACTATGGTTATATCTTATAATTATATCAAATTTGGTTATATCGTTCGTTATATCTTATAGTCATAACCTTTAGTTATATACTATGGTTATATCCTATAGTTATATACTATGGTTATATCTTATATGTATATCCAATTTGATTATATTTTATGGTTATATCCTATAGTTATATACTATGATTATATCTTATAGTTATATCCAATTTGGTTATATCTTATGGTTATATCCTATAGTTATATCCTTTAGTTATATATTATGGTTATATCCTATAGTTATATACTATAGTTATATCTTTTAGGTATATCCAATTTGGTCATAGCTATAGTATATAACTATACGATATAACAATGGTATATAACTATATTATATAAATGAACGACATAGCAATAGTATATATATATATAACTATACGATATATCTATATTATATAGTTATATATTATGATTATATCTTATAGTTATATCCAATTTGGTTATATCCTCTCGTTATATATTGTGGATGTAACTATAAGATATAACCATAGTATATAACTATAGGATATAACCATAATATATAACTAAAGGATATAACTATAATATATAACCATAAGATATAATCATAGTACCTAACTAAAGGATATAACCATAAGATATAACCAAATTGGATATAACTATAAGATATAATCATAATATATAATTATATGATATAATGATATGATATAATCAAATTGAATATAACTATATGATATAATCAATATATATAATTATATGATATAACGATACGATATAACCAAATTGGATAAACAATAAGATATAACCACAGTATATAACTATAAGATATAACCATAAGATATAACCAAATTGGATATAACTATAAGATATAATCATAATATATAACTATATACCATGGTCATATGATATAGTTATATATATACTATTACTATATCGTTTATTTATATACTATAGTTATATACCATAGTTATATTGTATAGTGATATATTATAGCTATAACCAAATTGGATATACCTATAAGATATAACCATAGTATACAACTGAAGGATATAACTATAAAATATAATCAATATATATAATTATAGGATATAAAGATACGATATAACCAAATTGGATATAACTATAAGATATAATCACAGTATATAACTATATGATATAACCATAAGATATAACAAAATTGGATATAACTATAAGATATAATTATAATATATAATTATATTATATAACAATATGATATAATCAAATTGGATATAACTATAAGATATAACAAATATATATAATTATAGGATATAACGATACGATATAACCAATTTGGATATTACTATACGATATAACCACAATATATAACTATAGGATATAACCAAATTGGATACAACTATAAGATATAATCATAATATATAACTGTATACTATGGTTATATCGTATAGTTATACATATATATATATATACTATTGCTATATCGTTCATTTATATACCATGGTTATATCGTATAGTTATATACTATAGCTATAACCAAATTGGATATACCTATAAGATATAACCATAGTATATAACTATATGATATAACCATAGTATATAACTTAAGGATATAACTATAAGATATAACCAATATATATAATTATAGGATATAACGATACGATATAACCAAATTTGATATAACTATAAGATATAACCACAGTATATAACTATAGGATATAACCATAAGATATAACCAAATTGGATATAACTATAAGATATAATCATAATATATAACTATATACTATGGTTATATGATATAGTTATATATATACTATTACTATATCGTTCATTTATATACTATAGTTATATACCATAGTTATATTGTATAGTGATATATTATAGCTATAACCAAATTGGATATACCTATAAGATTCAACCATAGTATACAACTGAAGGATATAACTATAAAATATAATCAATATATATAATTATAGGATATAAAGATACGATATAACCAAATTGGATATAACTATAAGATATAATCACAGTATATAACTATAGGATATAACCATAAGATATAACAAAATTGGATATAACTATAAGATATAATCATAATATATAATTATATTATATAACAATATGATATAATCAAATTGGATATAACTATAAGATATAACCAATATATATAATTATAGGATATAACGATACGATATAACCAATTTGGATATAACTATACGATATAATCACAGTATATAACTATAGGATATAACCATAAGATATAACCAAATTGGATATAACTATAAGATATAATCATAATATATAACTGTATACTATGGTTATATCGTATAGTTATATATATATACTATTGCTATATCGTTCATTTATATACCATGGTTATATCGTATAGTTATATACTATAGCTATAACCAAATTGGATATACCTATAAGATATAACCATAGTATATAACTATATGATATAACCATAGTCTATAACTTAAGGATATAACTATAAGATATAACCAATATATATAATTATAGGATATAACGATACGATATAACCAAATTTGATATAACTATAAGATATAACAACAGTATATAATAGGGGTGTTCATGGGTGGACCGGACCGGAAATGACCGGACCGGTAAAATTCCGGTCCGGTCTCCGGTCCACCATTTCCCCAAAATCGGTTTCCGGTCCGGTCCAAACCCGGAAAAAATCCGGTCCGGACCGGAAGACCGGAATTTAAAAAAAAAAATATTTTTTTTGTAATTTATATGTTTTATATATTTTTTTAGAGATTTATATGTATTTTTTGTAGATATTTTTTTAAATTTAATAAGTTAGGAGTATATATGTTTTATAAATATTTTTTTAGATATTTTTTATAGATTTTAAATAAGAATTTAAATTTTTTATTTTTTAAAATTAAATCCGATCCAATCCGGTCCAAGACCGGACCAGACCGGATTAAGACCGGACCGGACCTATCCGGTCCGGTCTTCGGTCCACATATGCCCAAAAATCCGGTCCGGACCGGATGAACACCCCTAGTATATAACTATAGGATATAATCATAATATATAACTATATACTATGGTTATATCGTATAGTTATTTATATACTATTGCTATATCGTTCATTTATATACTATAGTTATATACCATGGTTATATCGTATAATTATATACTATAATTATATATTATGGTTCTAACGTTCTATGGTTATATACAAATTTATATCGTATAGTTATATACTATGGTTATATATTATAATTATATATTATGGTTCTAACGAATAGTTATATTCTATGGTTATATCATATAGTTTCATACTATAGTTATATCGTATTGTTATATACTATAGCTATATGCTATTGTTATATCGTATAGGTATTTACTATTGTTATATTGTATAGTTATATACTATAAGTATATATTATGGTTCTAACGTATAGTTATATACTCGTATTAAAATCTTATACAAAATTATAGTAGAAAAATGTCGAAAATACCAAAAAATCCACTACAATGCCCTATATACTCGACACCAAATTGTACAAAAAAAGGTAGGAAGACTTAGTTTTTTGAGCTTTTGGAGGGGCAAACGATGTCCGTTTTGGACGAATTTTATATGTACGGACTCGTATTGAAATTCTCTACATGATTATGGAAAAAAAGTACAATTTTGAAGAATTTTTTTTTGTGAAACGCAGGAATCCTGCGTTTCAGCTTTTTTTTTTTAAAAAAAATTTGGTTGAAACGCAGGATCATTGCTCAGTGATCCTGCGTTTCCGTTTTTTTTAAAAAAAATTTGAAACGCATGTATTTTGCTTAAGAAAAATACCTGCGTTTCAAATTTATTCAGAAATGCCTTTTTTGGGTACAATTTGCCTTGAAACGCAGAAATCTTGCTTAAGCAAGATTTCTGCGTTTCAAACTGTAGTGTACCCAGAAAAAAATTGTAGTGTACATAATTCTTCCGTTAATATGTGAGCCATATTTTGTGCAATTGGCAATTGTGTCTTATGATAAATATGTCTTTCTATGGTAAATTTTAGGCAATTACTTTATTTATGGATGGTCACATAAAAATGTCATATTTTACTAGTGCTTTATGAATTTTGCAATTTATTGTTGTTTAGTTTAGTCCTCTTTTTTAAAAAAATTATGTCATTAATTTTAATAAAAATATTAGATTTCTGGACCAACAAAATGATACTTGGATCGAAATATAATTTTAACATGGTGTTTTTATGGGTGGTTCACATTCTATAATAATGGAACTGCATATTTCAAATATTTGATGTGTTTGGCCAATAAACATACATTTCTTGCATAGCTTAAACAACATTCTCTTCAAAAATATTTGATAAAAAAACTAAAATTTAAATTTGTATAATTTTACTAAATTATTGGTCTGTATAAGAAAGAATTGATTTTCTTCTATATGTAGTAAGAACTAGATGTATAACACATGAAAATTTGGATTTAAAAATTTCAATAAAAAATTTGAATAATGAAAAAAATATGTAAAAATTATTGAAATAAAAGTAGGCAATTTTATTTTCATTAAAATAAAGTAAAAAAAAAAAACACCGTGCTAAAGACTAGTTTACTCAACTAATGATATAAAGTAGTATAAATAAAAATGGGAAAGTATCACGTGAGAACATGTACTAGGGTGAGAAATGAGAATAAATTCTAGCCTTTGGATGACAAATAAATCAAGGGTTAGGATTATACTTTCATTAAAAGGTCATGTACATGACCTGATTTTTGAGAGTTTGACCGATCAACATGACTGGTCGAACCAGTCAATGTCGGAGCTCCGGCGTTGACCGGTCAAAGGTTTTTTTCCGCCCATTTATTTCTTTGAGGCACAATTTTTGACTTGCGATGACATGTGCATAAATTTTGGCTTGTATGTGTCGATACTGACCTGTATGTGTATTGATATTGCACAAAATCTGTATAGGATTTTTGACTATATGTGTGACTTTGTGTATGTGAAAACCCATGCACTTTTCATCATATGCATATGTTTTGGCTTGTGTATGCATAGATTTTGACCTATATGTGCATCCAAATTCTACTTGTGTGCATTATATTCTTGGGTTGAACTATGCATGAGTTTTGGCTTGTATGTGCATATCGTTTAAAGTACATGTCTTTTTATATGTATGTGCATCTAAATTCCATAAAATTTGCATAGGATTTTGACTATATGTGTGACTTTGTATATGCATGTGGAGATTCATGCACATACATACAAAAACTTATGCATTTCACAGAATGTGCATAGGTTTTGACTTGTGTGTGCATAAATTTTGACTGTATGTGTCTAAATTCTACTTGTGTGCGTTGTATTCTTGGGTTGAAATGTGCATGAGTTTTGGCTTATATGTGCATATCTTTTGAAGTGCATGTCTTTTTTGGTTTGTATGTGCATACCCTTTGAAGTGCATGTCTTTTTGCTTGTATGTGCATGTAAATTGAATTAGGCGTGAATAGGGTTTGACTATATGTGTGACTTTTTGTAAGTGGAAAATTATGCACATACATGTAAAATCTTATACACTTTTCAGAATGTGCATAGGTTTTGGCTTATATGTGCATGAATTTTGATTGTATGTGCATCTAAATTTTACTTTTATGCATCGTTTTCTTGGCTTGAAATGTGCATGAGTTTTTGGCTTGTATGTGCATATCCTTTGAAACACATGTCTTTGCTTGAATTTGCACATGCCAAAACTTATGCACATACAGTGTACAACTCATGCACATTTTCTCTAAAAAACAATGCACATTTTTTAGATGAACATACATGTCAATATTGATACACATACAAGCCAAAATGTATACACATGTTATCTCAAGAAAAAAAATTGGGCTAAAAAAAACCGAATGGAAAAAAAAGGCAAGACAACACCTTATAAAATTTTAATGCACATACAAGACAATCTTGATGCGCACACAAGCCAAAAATGGTGCACATGCCAGCGCAAGCAAAAAGTGTCCCCAAAAAATGTTATTGTCGGGGAAAAAACTCTTTGGTTGGACAAATCCTTATAAAATTTTGATGCACATATAGGTCAATATAGATGCACACACAAACCAAAATGTATGCACATGCCATCTTAAGTAAAAAAGTAGTCCTGAAAAAAAAAACTGACCCTGAAAAAAAAATTAACACCGATTAATTATTCACTTAAATGACCACTTAAATAATAGTATAATTCTAACCTTTGAATTTAAACCAAGCTCCATTTTTCACCGAATCCGCATCCAATAAAAAATATTAATCATGGTTCTTGACTTCTTGCTATGAGAAGACGTGAATCAATAGTTCGATACTAAATTATTATCCTGAATAAAAGTTGACCCGTTACACTGCTAATTATACCTTGATCCCCTGATTGATAGTTGTGACTTGAGTTATGACACTGTAAAATTGGCATATTTTTATATCGGCTAAGCTATTTGCACCCTGACAAGGTTCTATTTGCACCCTGACAAGGTGACAAGGTGCTATTTGCACCGGGTGTCAGGCTGCGCGGCAGTGAGCACCGCGCGGAGGCGGTTGCCGCGCGGAAGTGATTGCCGCGCGGTGGCGGGTGCCGCGGAGGGGTGTGTGCGAAGGGTTTTAGGGTAGAATATTCGTAGGAGGACAACATGCATCTTCCTAGCCTTTCGGTGGATTTCAATCAGAATTATTGATGCGTCCGTGAACGAATTACTTTCGGTGGATTTCAATCACAATTTTTTCGGTAATTTCTATATATAGCATTGCTGCTTTCACAATTGAACGAACGAATTTCATATTCAAAATATACTCTGTGTACAAGAAGTGAAAATTATTTATTCTACTACGAAATATCGTGGCATAATGACGATCACGAAAATTATGAAGATTGAAAATCATGTCTTGCAAATTAAAATGTGTAATTTTCCATATCTAGTCATTTACTACACAATTAATTTGGTGGGCTACAAAACAGAGACAATTAAATATGTTTATGTTCAGTCTTTTATTAGGAATTTATGTATGCTAATTTAAGTTTTTTCGGAGAAGGACAATATGAAGTTATTTATGCTGAATAATAATGATTTCATTTTTACTTTTAAATTCTTGCAAGTTACATATTTTCCATATGACTTTAACAAATATTCAATTTTAAGATTCAATATTTTTTAAATATCGAAGAAGAACCCGACTCGACCTAAACCCGACCCGAACTCAACCCAAAAATTTGTACGACTTGATCGATCTAAATCCGATCCGTCCAATCCAATTTACGTATAATTTAACAGATATCGAACTCATTTTTCACAGATCATGATTATCCATCGCGCCACCGCACAACTACCACTGCCGCACGGCCAGCACTATGCAGCGGCGCAAATAGGATTTTGCCTTTTATACCCATGGTTATTTCACGAAAATCAATAAGAATTTAGGCGTGATGAAATTCGAGCGTGGGCCGAATATAATATTTTATATTAACGGATATATGTTAGAGAACATAATTTAATTAACGAATATTCCTTCTGTTTCTATTTGGATTTGATTGTTTATTTTATGTTTTTTTAAGACATGTTAGAAATAGTAAAATGGGCTTTCAAAAAAAATAGTAAAATGATATGTTTGCTTATATATAAAAATATTAATGAATAATGTGAATAGTTAGATTTACAAAATAAAAAATAAGCCTGATTTTTTTTAAAAAAAATTGTATTAATTAGATATAGAAGGTTAAATAATATAATTTAAGAATCTATATTAAATACTAAATGAGCAAAGATTAATACCACATGATATCCCTAAGTTAAGCCACATCATTTTTCGCCACAAATCGGCTTTATGTTATGCAATTGTGGCTATTTAATTTGAACTTATTTTTTGAATATATTTATTATGATATTGTTTGATATCTAAACATGTCATAATTTATTTATTTTTGCATTTATGTTTGTTTGATATAATTTTTTATGATAACTACTGTCAAAGTTTGAGAAAGAAATTTAAAATTAAAATTTTCATATTCGATATAGATCTATACAAGAAAATACATGTCAAGTAAATAGAACACCATCAAAAAAAAAAAAAAATAGAACACCAAACAAAATGATTGATAGGTAAACCCTTGAAGACATGGTAGTGTCCGTAAGCAAATCAAGCTTCGGGAAATTTTATTGAATCATATACTTAATACCCAACATTGACTATAACGAAGTATAAAATTTCATCTAAATTCTAGTTCTCAATTCAACTAAGACATCTTTATATAGAAATCAAATATATCGGGCAATTACATGATGTTGAAAGAAGGTTTCTCAAGGAACCTTAGGTGTTTTGATGATGATAAACACCATGCATTTGATGGTTTATTCTTAAGTATTGTTTCAGGGAACAACAGAAAGCATGCGGGTTATTTGGAAAAGTTTCAGGGAACAATGGTTGTGACCAATGGATCAGTCATCCTAGGGAACAATGAGAACAAGAGAATCAGAGCTCAAGAAGAAGAGAAGGAATGGAGATTCCAGAGAACAAGGAAAACAGAGCAAAAAAGCTGTCAACGTTCTCAGCGAAGAGGCAAATCGCGAGATATTGCGTCTAGGGTTTTAAATGTTTGCTTGGAGCACAAGGAGACGTTTATACAAGGAAAGTGGAGATTATATCTTGCAGATAATGGGTCAGAATTATCATGAAGAGATAAGATCTATTTATGAAAACAAGATAATGTCAAGTTGAAAGATATTATTTGTGGTATTTTAGGAAATAGTTTGATGAAAAGATATAATGTTATTTATGGGATAATATATCAGATTAGACCATAAATAAATTATATTTTCGTCATTCCTTAGAGACCTATAAATACAAGACATTATCAACCTAGTTTGACATGCTTCCAAGAGAGAAAGAGGAGCATCCAAGAGAGAGACAACATTAGGAGCTTTGGAGGTTTCTAAGTAGTCATTGGAGAGCAAGAACACAGCTTGGAGTTCAAGAGGCGAGTTTCAAGGCTGTTGGCTCAAGGGAACGATAGAGCCGTTCCTACGTCAAGGAGAGTTGCGATCTTTAGGAGCTTCATAGGCGAAGTTTCTGAGGTGAAGGAGGTAACTTTTACGTAGTTTCAAGTTTGTTGTGAGTTGGTAATACGTGCTAAGGGTTGTTAAGCTTAGAGAGTATTCTAGTAGAGAAATCTAGTTTACGTTGGATCTTTACTTGACTTGTGTAGCTCGTGTTTATCAATAAAAGAAGTAGACTTTGAAATCCTGCTAGGGTAATACCTAGAGGTAGAGGTTTTTCCTTGTCAACAAGTTGGTTGATTTGGTTTTCCTCTCTACGTGATTGTGTTGTTATTTGTGATATTTCGCTATGCAAAGGTACCGTTCCCTATATAGAAACAGTGCTTTACTTTGTTACTAACACTTGGTTTCGATCCAACAATTGGTATCAGAGCAAGGTTGCTCTAGATTTGTGTTAGTTTTCAGGAAAAGATGAGTACCCACGACGGGAACAGTCAAGGATACTCAATGGCGCGTCCTCCTCTCTTCGAAGGAGAGAAATTCAGTTGGTGGAAGAAAAAGATGGAGATCTTCATCAAATGTGAGGACTTGGACCTTTGGGACATCGTGGTTGACGGACCAGTTGTTCCTTCCGTGAAGAACGATAAAGGTGAGACCGTTTCCAAATCAAAGGCTGATTGGGATGACGAGGACAAGAAGGTGATCTCTAAGAACCACAAGGCTATGAAACTGTTTATCCATGCATTATGTGATAGTGAGTATAGCAGGGTTTTGGCTTGCACAAATGCGAAGCAAATGTGGGACATGTTGTGTGCGACTCATGACGGTTCCATTGAGGTTAAGAAAAACAAGATAGATCTTCTTGTCAAACAATATGAGTTGTTTAAGATGGAAAAGGATGAATCCATAAAAGAGATGTTTGCTCGTTTCAATGTTATTGTTAATGAGCTAACTTGTTTGGGAAAGGTGTACACCACTGAAGATCAAGTTCGAAAGGTGATGCGAAGTCTACCCAAGAAGTGGATTCCTAAGGTAACGGCGATTGAAGAAGCCAAGGATCTGAGTTCCTTACCTTTGGAACACCTCATAGGATCACTCACTTCTCATGAAGACAAGCTGAAATCTTATGAAGATGAAAGTCCCCAGAAGGGAACGATGGCCTTGAAAGTTTCCAAAGCGTTGAAGCAAGTAAAGGCGGGCAAGAAGGACAAGGAGGACAAGGACCCGGAAGTGGCGCTCATCATGAATGCTATGAGGGGCATCCTCAACAAGAAAGACAAGGATCACAAGGATCAAGGCAAGTCTTTCAAGAAGAATCCTAACATTGTTTGCTATAATTGTCAAGGAAAGGGGCACATTGCTAGGGACTGTCCCCAAAAGAAGGAGTCGGAGGATGATGATGACTCTTCCAGGAAGGAAAAGGGCAAGGGAAAGGAGAAAACCTTTGTTGCCACATGGGGAAGTGATTCCGAATCTGAACCGGAGTCATGGGCAAATACCAAGTTGTGTTTGGTGGCTAAGGAACAGTGTGCTTCTGATTCCGAGGATGAGGTAAGCAACTCTGATATTTACAATCAATTAAAGGGTTATAGCAAGCGTTTCCTGATAGTCTTTATTGAGAAAGTTTATAGGGAAAAGGAAGAGTTGAGTGAACAATTTGATGCTGCTAGTTGTTCCTTATCTTGTGATGAGTGTGCTATTCTTAAATCTAATGCTAAAGATCTGAGTTTTAAGAACAAGAAACTGCATGCTAAGGTGAAGAGTCTTGAGAAAGAAAAGTTACAACTTTTAGAAGACTTGGAGAATGCTAGTTCTAAGGATGGAACTGTTCCATCTGACCAAACTGAGTTGGAAAAGATGAAAGTTAGGGTTGATGAGCTGGTTGCAACTAACCTTAAGAATTAGAAAAAGTTGTATGAGCTGCGGTTCGTTAAGGAACAACCAGGTGTCGAGGCTGAAGACAAGGAGGAACTGTTCCTTCTATAAAGGAAGTTGTAGAGTGCCAACGACCAGAACAAGCATTTGGAGGCTAAGGTAAGTCTTCTTGAAAATAATGGTTCTACTAACCAATCTTGGTATGCAAGAACGAAAGCGCACAAGATTTGGCTTAAGAAAGCCATTGGGAACAGTACCGCTGGTTTAGGCTATGTTGCTCCTAAGGCAAAATCAAGTGCACAAGGTGCAAGTCGGCACCAACCAAGGCCTGAGAGGAAGACACCACACAAGGAAACATGGCTTCAAGGAAGAAAGGCTTCTCCACAACAGAAGCCTAGGGAAAGCTATGGGAGATGGGAACAACGTGGGCACTATGCTTTCAGGAACGATCACAAATTTCCTACATCAAGGAACAATGCCCAACGAGTGCAGCAACCCAGGAGAGGTAAGTTCTCTAATCCTTATGTGCATTCTCGCTATATGGATTATGGAACTGTTGAGTCTTTTGGTGCTAGGACTAACCCAAGGGAACCCAACTTTGTTTGGGTGCCCAAGAACAAGACTTAGCTTGTTTTGCAGGTAGGTGTGAAGGAACAGCCTAGGAAGAGGCGTTTCATGGAGATTAATCCTTCACAACCTATATGAACAGTGAGTTGAGAACTCACTTGTGATTTGGTAGGAAGTGCTGAAGTTCAGGGGGAACGATGCCTAGGAACGGTGAGGTCAAAGCGATTGGAAACTGTCCCATGGAACCAAGGAATGAGATAAGTATTCTTGTCACAAGCATGCATGTTTACTTCGTGTCTACTTCATGTTTATGTTGTTCCCTTGGAATGTATCTAGGAATGAAGTTCTTAGATTGACTAGTTTGGACTACTTTCATAAGTACCCCGATGATTGGCTAGAGAAGATGAGTTAACTAAGAAAGAACTGTTACCTCATGTTGTCATGTGTGATGTGATTTCGTTTTGATGTCTTATCCTCTGAGTTATTATTCATTCTTGTGTGTGTGAATGTATGATAGCATGATTTAACGTCAACATGGGTGTTAGAAAACGTTCTTCTTTCGGTCCAAAGAAATCAACTTGATCTTTGAACCCTCATCATAAGCCGACATGATAGTTGATTTCAAAGACCAACCCTAGCTGAGTCCAATGATGTTTGCCTCTATGAGCCCTTCTTTGTTGAGTCCACAACTGAGGTAAAACATTGGATGGTACAAAAGGCCTACCGAATTTTGATTTGGACTTCTTTGTTGATTTTTCTTAACCCTGAAAATATATAGTCCAAACGTACCTTTATATCTGTTGGATATGCCATGAGGTTGTTTCGGTTGAGGATCTTGAAGATTCCAAGAGCTTGGGTGAAAGTTCAATTCAAAGGGAACACTACCCATTGAACATTGAAGATTGGCTGAAGTTGCAGAAGAGGGACCGTTCCCTCAGCAAAAATAAAAAGAAATCAGAATGTTACCTGATGAAAAGAAGAAGAAAAATTTCCTTCAAAAAAAAAGGGGGAAAGAAAAAATATCAGAATGAAGAAAAGTTTCAAAAGGAACAATGCGAAGATGTGTAAGAAGATGTTCCCAAAGGGAATAGTGCGACAAAAGAAGCCATGAAAGGAAGTTTTGCTTGAAGATGGAACAGTCCAAGTGTGGAAAGTAAATGTATTCAACTAGGGAACTTCGTGGCATGTCTAACACATCCCTTCTCAAAAGAACCGAGTAGTTAATATCCTTATCTCTTGATTCTTTTGTAACGTTTTCTGATATGTGTGATGAAGTTGCTTCTTGATGATTGTGATTATATGTTTTATCACTCATTGCATGCGTAGTAACTTTTATCACTCTTGATGAAATTTATGTTTCATGTGATAATCTGATGTTTCGTTCTTTTAATGTTTTCAAAGTCTTTTTGATGATGTCAAAAGGGGGAAAATGTGGAAGGAATTCAGATTAAGAGGTTGAAGAGTTCGTTACTGGATATATTTCTTAGGGGGAACTTATCCATGATTGTTGATTGTGCATGTGCATATCTATTGTTTTGATATCGCTTTATTGTGCATTTTTGAAGATGGGTTTGTCATCATCAAAAAGGAGGAAATTATTGAAAGAAGGTTCCCTCAAGGAACCTTAGTGTTTTGATGATGATAAACACCATGTATTTGATGGTTTGTTCTTAAGTATTGTTTCAGGGAACAACAGAAAGCATGCGAGTTATTTGGAGAAGTTCCAGAGAACAATGGTTGTCACCAATGGATCAGTCATCCTAGGGAACAGTGGGAACAAGAGAATCAGAGCTCAAGAAGAAGAGAAGGAATGGAGATTCCAGGGAATAAGGAAAACATAGCAGAGAAGTTGTCAACGTTCCCAGCGAAGAGGCAAATCGCGAGATATTGCGTCTAGGGTTTTAAATGTTTGCTTGGAGCACAAGGAGACATTTATACAAGGAAAGTGGAGATTATATATTGCAGATAATGGGTCGGAATTATCATGGAGAGATAAGATCTATTTATGGAAACAAGATAATGTCAAGTTGGAAGATATTGTTTGTGGTATTTTAGAAAATAGTTTGATGGAAATATATAATGTTATTTATGGGATAATATATCAGATTAGACCATAAATAAATTATATTTTCGTCATTCTTTGGAGGCCTATAAATACAAGGCATTATCAACCTAGTTTGACATGCTTCCAAGAGAGAAAGAGGAGCATCCAAGAGAGAGACAACATTACGTAGTTTCAAGTTTGCTGTGAGTTGGTAATACATGCTAAGGGTTGTTAAGATTAGAGAGTATTCTAGTAGGGAAATCTAGTTTACGTTGAATCTTTGCTTGACTTGTGTAGCTCGTGTTTATTAATAAAAGAAGTAGACTTTGAAATCCTGCTAGGATAACACCTAGAGGTAGATGTTTTTCCTTGTCAACAAGTTGGTTGATTTGGTTTTCCTCTCTACGTGATTGTGTTGTTATTTGTGATATTCCGCTGTGCAAATGTACCGTTCCCTATATAGGAACAATGCTTTACTTTGTTACTAACACTTGGTTTCGATCCAACACATGACATGATCCCGAACAAACCGACATTATTTTTGTATGGAGAATATATAATCAACCTTATTTTACTTTAGGATTCTTTAAAATACGCCGTATATATTTATTGTGATTATGTTTGTTATTTCTTATAAATATTATATAATGTTATACTCACAATTTATTAAACACAATAAATTATAAGATATAATTAAATTTATTTTTATTTTAAAATAAGAATACATATATTATTCTTATAAAAAAATCATGTTATATTATTTTTAACCTGATTTTTTACGCTGGAGATATTGTGAGAGAAAGCAATTAATATAAAATTAATTAATTTAAATTGGATTTTTCTAACCTATGCTTAAGCATCTTATTTTAAAAAGTTGTCATTAAATGTTATTATTTTAGTAATTATAATGTTTATAAACAAGTTTAAATATTTTCTTTTAAGAAATAGTTTATGAAAACAATATTTATTAACATATGCCCTAAAAAAATCGTTTTAAATTTAGACAAATGCGTGCATGGTGCCATGAGGGCAATTTTCTTTTCACATTTGGATTAGCAAGTACTCCTACCCTACCACCACCTCAATGTTTGGAAATTATTGAAGAGGAAAAAAAGGTTCTGATTCTTGATTATTTAATTTGGAAACCTTCAAATAATCTTGTTCATATTCTACCATGTGCATTTGTGCACCTTTAACTCCCACACACCATAATTGCGACTAAATAGTAAATAATATTCAATATGTTCGTAAGAACATACAACCATTTTTTTTCCTTCTGATAAAAACTTAGTATTTATGAACATTAAAAGACAAGGAAATATTGGTTGGATTTTCTTGTCTTTGAAACAAAAAATCCGAAGTGTTATAAGGGAGTTTAGGGTCCAAATTACTCTTCCGAGTTTTTCTTAAACACTGTTAAACCCTAGTGGAGTCCATATTTCATGACAAAATTATGGAAGTAGATCGAATAGGAGATTTTAAAAATATAAAATCAGGGAGGGAAGATAGAAAATTATCTGAATACATGTAAATGAATGGTTTTATATATTATAATTCCATTTTATTTATAAACTATTATACCTTATGGTAAAAAACGAGTACGTATATATAGTATTTTAATTATTCAAATTAATTAAGGTAGCTTCATGGTATAATCCGATACATATTCTAGCAAGAGAAGTAAAAAAGCATATATATTAAGATATATTGAAGGAATCTTTATCAGACTTAGCAGTGCATAATATATGCATGCAACTGTATAGTAGGATTGAAGCATATTAAGATTATGTACTTATCAGTTATCAGTGCATAATATATGCATACAACTTGTTGAGTGCATGCATTTATTGTTTTAATCAAATTGAGAGGATATGCCAAGGACAATCCAAACACCCTACCCTACGAAAATTTTCTTTGTACCTACCGGAACTAAATCTCAATATATGTGTTGGAACCTTGACGTTCCCTCTGGCTTTGAACCTTGACGTTTCCTCTGGTTTTGATGATGATAAACACCATTAGGTTTTATGTTTTCTTGTTGTTCTTATGAGTTTCAGGTCTTATGAAAGAATTAGGGAACAATGGAAAACGCATGAAGAAGAGAAAGCAGAGGAATGCAATGAAACGTGTGGAAACAAGGAACAGTTACGCAAAAGCAAAATTGGAGAATGAAGCGCGCGTATTGTTCATACAAGGAAACTTTTATACATGGAAACAACATATAAGGAACAATGCAGAACGCAGGAAGTGCCAGTTGTTCCCAGGAGAAAATTCTATATATGGAAACAGCTTCTGTGGAACGATGAGGAACGCAGATATGTGCCAGCTGTTCCCAGATAGCCTCAATTATACAAGGAAACGAGATTTTGAGTTTTGCTTGGAGAAGAAGAAGAAGATAATAAATCTTAGGAAAGTTTATAGATGGAAACTATGTGTTTATGAGCTGAATTGTTTAGTTGGAAAAAAAATCTTTCACCGTTACCTTATATAGCGGGGTTGCTAACTATTTGGTAATTTGGTAAGAGATCTTTTCTACCACTATATATATATGAGTTTACCTTGGGGAAAGGTTATCTCAGCTATCCCATTGAAGACTACAAGGAGCTTATTGCAAAGTTGACATCGGAGATCCAAGGCAAGGTACGGGTATGTACTTGATTGCTTAGGATTTTCTTATGTTCTTGTATTGTTACTAGTTGATTGTACTCAAAGTCTAGAAGCCTATGAACTGTGTGTGAGTAGGTGAAGATAAGACTTGTGAGATTGTACAACTTTGAGTTTTTGTTTTGTTCTTGTGTTGTTTAGAGGTGATTGCACTTAAAGTCTTTAGCCTAGGGTATAGGTGGAGAGAAGACTTGTGAGATTGTACAACTCTAATAATACAAGTACACGTTTGGGAACTTTGTTGTTACTTTGAATCTTTACTTATTTCCGCTGCCCAATGAACAATCACATAGTTCCTTTTTCAACACACTAACGATTCAACAATTGGTATCAAAGTAGGTTTGCTCTAGATTGTGTGTTCTTTTTAGATTCACAGGTAACAATGTCTTCCACTCATGAAGTTGGGCTTGGGAACAACAAACCACCGTTCCTACCTATCGGTGGAAAGTTCCAACACTGGAAGGACCTCTTCACGACATGGATGAAGAGTAATGACTACCAATGCTGGAGAGTCATTGAAGTTGGTGAAGAAAAAGTTGCTGAATATGTAATCAAAGGAACAACACGTTGGAGCCAAGATGATTTCAGAATCATGGAGAAAAACTCTAAGGCTCGTATGTTTATCAACAATGCTATCAGCATTGAAGATGCATCCAAATTACACTCTTCTGCAACTGCAAAAGATATGTGGGCAGCCTTGAAACAGATGTACATGGGAAGTTCTGATCTTAGAGAGCTTGATCGTTTCCAAGCAAAGAAAGACTTTTATAACTTCGCCATGATCGATGGTGAGACTGTTTCCTCTTATCAATCCAGATTTGAGGAAATCACCACTAGGCTTGTTGCTCATGATGTCGATGAAAAAGAAATTCTTCCCAAGGAGAAAATTTTCATCATTATTGATGGACTTCCTCCGGCATAAGATGACTAAAGCAATTCTCAAGGAGAATCCCAATACTCTCAAACTCACACTTCATGAGGTATTTGAGAAAATTAAAAAGTATGATGAAGAAGACAAATATGTTAAACCTAAAGGCATTGCCTTGATGGTTGAAAAGACTTTCGAGATGATAGAAAACAATAAAGATGACAACTTGGATGGTGTAGATCCAGAAACTGCTCTCCTCACTAAGGCCATGTGAACTCTCTATCGCAAGGGTCGATCATTCAGGAATGAAGGGAACAATGGTGAGAAACGAGACATCAAGGATGTTACCTGCTACAACTGCAAGGACAAAAGTCACTGTGCTAACAAGTGCCCCAAAGGGAACAACTCAGACAGCACCAACGGTGACAATACTGGGAACGACAAGAAGAAAGCTTTCGTTGCTGTCTGGGGTGATGAGTGTACCAACTCTGATGATGATGAGCCAGAGTCATGGGGGAACAACAGAATGTGTGCAATGACTCTGAAGTCATCAATTGAAGAACAAGAGGTAGATCCTGAAACCTTCTTTGAATCTCTTGTTAATTTTGATAAAAAGTCCTTGATTTCTCTTATCAAAAGCATGTATAATGAGAATCTTAAAACCCAAAATGATTTGACTAATGCTGAGGATAAATGCATTGAATTGAATGAATTAATCTTTATCTAGAATTGCTAGTTCCTCTACTGTTCCTTGTGTTAAAAGTAATGCTACTCACAGTGAACCTAGTTCCTTTAGCACTGTTAGGGAACTGTCTCAGATGAAAGCTTAGATTGATAAAATTCATTCTATCTTAGTTGAGCAAAAGCTTAAGGAAGAAGAAATTACCTTTGTTACGCCCAAGTATGGTCTGGGGTACAAAGGAGAAAAACAAGAGAGTGAGGAACATGAGTTAACCATACATGAGCTTAGAGAGTTAAAAGATAGGGAACTTCAGAGTACTAAGGATAGGAACTCTTACCTAGAAGAGCGTGTAAAGACTCTGGAGAGTGGGCTGAGTGAAAACCAATCTTGGTACAAAGGCCAACCTGCCCATAAGATGTACCTCATCCAATCCCAGGGTAATTTGCCTAGTACACCTGACCCAATTAGAGCCAAGCAACGTAGAATGCCTGTCCCAAACCGTAAGTACACCTTGGGAGACTATTATAAGATTTGCTGGCATTGTGGAAACAACAGCCATGTTGTGAAAAACTGTGCTAAGAAACAAAAGTTCACTAAAGAGCACACTCAGCGAAGGAACAGTAGAAGTAACAATGTTGATTTGAATGATTATGATGCATCTCCTGATATGTTCCATGCTAAGCCTAGAAAATATCACTTTGTCTCTAAGCGACCAAGTAAAGCCAAGCTTGCCTGGGTCGCGAAACACTAACCTTCTCAATGCAGGATGAAGTGAGGAGGAACAACAAGTGGTTCATTGATAGCGCATGCTCATGCCATATGTTGGGAAATAGAGATCACCTCACCTCACTTCAACGACACTCTAAGGGAACCGTTTCTCTTGGAGATAAGAGATGTTGAGAAATAGTAGGAACATGAGAAGTTGTGTTGAACTCAAACATCAAGATAATGCAGATTTGAATGTCAAAGATGTGGATGCTACAATATTTCAGGCAAATCCTAAGGAGTCACACCTAATTGAAGTCAAACGGATCCTGCGGTACTTGAAAAGGAACGATCATCTCTGTCTTTGGTATCCAAGGAACAATGGGTCTGAACTCGTGGGCTTCATTGATGCTGATTTTGCCAGCCACCTAGAGGATCGCAAAAGCACTTCAGGGATGGCACAGTTCCTTGGCCCATGTCTTGTCTCTTGGGCATCAAAGAAGCAAAAATCTGTTGCTCTTTCCACCGCCAAAGCTGAGTACGTAGTTGCTGCATCGTGTTGTGCCCATGTATTATGGCTCAAACAACATTGGAGGATTTTGGTATGTCTCTTGGCACTGTTCCCATTATGTGTGATAATACTAGTCCTATCAACATCTCCAAAAATCCTGTTCATCATTCACGTACTAAGCATATTGATATTTGTCATCATTTTCTCCGTGACAATGTTGAGAAAAATTGCATTAGAATGGATTATTGCAGGACAGAGGAACAAGTTGCAAATATCTTCACCAAAGCACTGGATAGAAAACCCTTTGAGTATTTGAGAATGCTCCTTGGGATGATCTCTCTAAATTGAGGAACTCCACTTCCACTATTCCCTCAATGATTGGCTAGATCGATCAATTATAAACTAGGGAACAACTTCTATGTGGCATGTTACTTGCAAATGACTTGTTTATTAATCTTGCTCTGTGCTTTGTGTTACATTATATCAAAAACTTCTTGCAACTTCTATTCTTGATCATATGTGCTATATTTTTACATGATAACATCTTCTTTCAAGCCCAAAGCAACCGATTTGATTATCTGCACCCTCATTACAAGCCAAAATGATAATTGGTTGCACTACCGTCCTAAGCTTGGATCCAGGTAAACGTTCCCTATGCACATCTCTTTGTTTGCCAAATTTTACTGGGAATCGTTATCTGGATCGTCATTGTTCCCTACCCATATTTTTTGTTTGGATATATCTTTGATATTTTGTGTGAACCCCATAAAATATCCAAACCGGCCTTTCCATCCTCTCAAGTATCTTGGAATCTTCTAGATGGGACTTGGTCTGAGGGGGAACAGTGAACAGGAATGTCAGTGTTGGGAACGTTAAGAGGAACGTTGAGAATTACAGAAGAACGTTGCTTCGCTGAGAAGGAGAAATTAAATTTTGATCTGATGGAACTACAGACAAAAGAATGTCATTTTCTCCGTGACAATGTTGAGAAAAATTGCATTAGAATGGATTATTGCAGGACAGAGGAACAAGTTGCAGATATCTTCACCAAAGCACTGGATAGAAAACCCTTTGAGTATTTGAGAATGCTCCTTGGAATGATCTCTCTAAATTGAGGAACTCCACTTCCACTATTCCCTCAATGATTGGCTAGATCGATCAATTATAAACTAGGGAACAACTTCTATGTGGCATGTTACTTGCAAATGACTTGTTTATTAATCTTGCTCTGTGCTTTGTGTTACATTATATCAAAAACTTCTTGCAACTTCTATTCTTGATCATATGTGCTATATTTTTACATGATAACATCTTCTTTCAAGCCCAAAGCAACCGATTTGATTATCTGCACCCTCATTACAAGCCAAAATGATAATTGGTTGCACTACCGTCCTAAGCTTGGATCCAGGTAAACGTTCCCTATGCACATCTCTTTGTTTGCCAAATTTTACTGGGAATCGTTATCTGGATCGTCATTGTTCCCTACCCATATTTTTTGTTTGGATATATCTTTGATATTTTGTGTGAACCCCATAAAATATCCAAACCGGCCTTTCCATCCTCTCAAATATCTTGGAATCTTCTAGATGGGACTTGGCCTGAGGGGGAACAGTGAACAGGAATGTCAGTGCTGGGAACGTTAAGAGGAACGTTGAGAATTGCAGAAGAACGTTGCTTCGCTGAGAAGGAGAAATTAAATTTTGATCTGATGGAACTACAGAGAGGAACATCTACTTTGCTGCAAAAAAAGAGTTAAAAAAGAAGAAGAAAAGGAATATAATAAAGAAAGAAAGAAAGAAAGAAAGAAAGAAAGAAAGAAAGAAAGAAAGAAAAGAAAAGAAAAAGAAAAAGAAGGTCTACAAAGAAGAAGACGAGGTTCCCATGGTCACTGAGCTCGACATGGTGAACATCAGCAAAATGAAGTATCAAGGGGATGATAAGGGAACGTTGCCCCCTTCCGAAGCACTGAAATGCGAGCCTGGTGAAGGAACTTCAAGGAACAGCTCTGTGCAAGGCCAAATGCTTGCTGAGCTGCGCGAAATTAAGAATATTATGTCGCTGCTTCTTGAACACTTCCTCAGCAAGGACAAGGAACGGAAGGAGGATTCTGAGTCTTGAGTGGACACCTTCTCTTATCCAGCCCGTCTTACCCTCTTCTCTTGGCTTTCTAATATGTTATCTCGTTTAAGTGCTTGCATTTTGATCTTTTTGTGTTTGTTTGTCAAGTTGTCTCTGATGCTTTGTAATCAATTCCCTGCTTGATATATGAACTTTTCTTTTGCCCTTAACTGCTGCCTTAGTTAAGTTGTTCCACTGTTTCTTTTTGATCTTTTGATGATGCCAAAAGGGGGAAGTGTGAAAATTGTGCGATAACTCAGTTAAAGGAGGTAACAGTTTAATTGTTCCTAATTCTTTGTGAATTTCTGGACAATGCTAGTGCTGAGGGGGAACGATGATGCAACTTGAAGGTATGAATTGCAATTACTCATTTTACATAAAATTTTGCTTATACATTTGAAATGAGATACATGTTGATAAATATTACCTTGCTTGTTACTCTGTTTCGATCGAACAATTTTTGAATGGGTTTGTCATCACCAAAAAGGGGGAAATTGTTGGAACCTTGACGTTCCCTCTGGTTTTGATGATGATAAACACCATTAGGTTTTATGTTTTCTTATTGTTCCTATGAGTTTCAGGTCTTATGAAAGAATTAGGGAACAATGGAAAACACATGAAGAAGAGAAAGCAGAGGAATGCAATGGAACGTGTGGAAACAAGGAACAGTTACGCAGAAGCAAAATTGGAGAATGAAGCGCGCGTATTGTTCATACAAGGAAACTTTTATACATGGAAACAACATATAAGGAACAATGCAGAACGCAGGAAGTGCCAGGTGTTCCCAGGAGAAAATTCTATATATGGAAACAACTTTTGTGGAACGATGAGGAACGCAGATATATGCCAGCTGTTCCCAGATAGCCTCAATTATACAAGGAAACGAGATTTCGAGTTTTGCTTGGAGAAGAAGAAGAAGATAATAAATCTTAGGAAAGTTTATAGATGGAAACTATGTGTTTATGAGCTGAATTGTTTAGTTGGAAAGAAAATCTTTCACCGTTACCTTATATAGCGGGGTTGCTAACTATTTGGTAATTTGGTAAGAAATCTTTTCTACCACTATATATAGATGAGTTTACCTTGGGGAAAGGTTATCTCAGTTATCCCATTGAAGACTACAAGGAGCTTATTGTAAAGTTGAGATCGGAGATCCGAGGCAAGGTACGGGTATGTACTTGATTGCTTAGGATTTTCTTATGTTCTTGTGTTGTTACTAGTTGATTGTACTCAAAGTCTAGAAGCCTAGGAACTATGTGTGAGTAGGTGGAGATAAGACTTGTGAGATTGTACAACTTTGAGTTTTTGTTTTGTTCTTGTGTTGTTTAGAGGTGATTGCACTCAAAATCTTTAGCCTAGGGTATAGGTGGAGAGAAGACTTGTGAGATTGTACAACTCTAATAATACAAGTACACGTTTGGGAACTTTGTTGTTAGTTTGAATCTTTACTTATTTCCGCTGTCCAGGGAACAGTCACATAGTTCCTTTTTCAACACACTAACGATTCAACAATATGTATTATGTATATATATTGTAAGTTTGATTTTTGAGAAATGACAGGTAGAAACTTCAGACATGCATGGCAATGTAACATAGATTATGCATTGCAAAGTTGATAGTACGCGTTAGTGAAATATACCCAAGAATAACATTTGACAATTTAAGTTAAGGACAACTTTATATATATCTTATATAGTTTCAATCTTCTTTCTCTTTTTTAATCAATACCATGTCAAGCAAGTCAGAATAAAATATTGGGTTAAATATCGAAAATTACCCGTTTAATAAGTCATATTGTTGATAACCACTCGACCTTTACATATTTACCGACAATCATTCATGTACAAGCCTCCGTTAGAGAAATAGTATCCAAGCCTTGATTTCCGTCTTTAAATCATTAAAAATATAAAATTACTAATATACCCTTGTGTTGAATCGTAGTGTGTTAGACAGGGAACAGTGAAACTGTTCCCTGGGCAGCGAAAATAACAGAGATTCAGTAGCAATAGTAAGACAGTTCCTTAGAGATGAAACTCTATCAACCAACTAGTTGAAAAAAGAAAACCTCTACCTCTAGGTATTACCCTAGAAGGATTTCAAAACGTGTACTTGTATTATTAATAAGTTGTACAATCTCATAAGTCTTCTCTCCACCTATTCTCACACAGATCCTAGGTTTCTAGACTTTGAGTGCAATCAACTAGTAACAACACAAGAACACAATAAAGACTCTAAGCAAGTACTCACAACACTAGTTCGTACCTTGCCTTGAACCTTCGATCTCAACTGCAATAACTCTTCTGTATGCTTCCTTAGTGATGGTTGAGATGCCTTTCCCTAAGGTAAACTCATCTACTTATAGTGGTAGTAAAGATCTTCTTACCAAATACCTAAAATATCTATTGGTTTCTATACAAGGTAACGATGTAAGATTTTCTTTTCAACTAAAAATTTAGCTAATGATCACATGGTTTCCATGTAAAAACTTTCCTCAGACACGCTATTTAGCTCTTCTCTCTCCGAGTAGATCTTCAAATATGGTTTCTGTTGGAACGATAACGTTCCCTCTAGTTTTGATGATGATAAACTCAAATGCTTTTGATGGTTTTTAGTGTGACTATGAGTTTCAGCAAACGATTGAGACAAATGATCAATGGAACAATGAAAACCAATGAAGAGTCAAAACAGAGAAGCAAAGGAACAGAGAAGACAAAAACAACACGCTGGAACGAAAGAAGAGAAGAGACGCGTGATGTTGAACAGAACAAAGAAAGGGAACATCGCAAGGAACGGAGGACGCGCGCGCTGAAACCCTAGAGATCCGCCGAATATCTGTTATGGAAAACAGATTTGGAAGTTGCAACTTGGGCCTCAAGGAAGATCTCGGTGAAGAGATAATTTGGTTAGAATAAAATAGAAAAGATTGTATAGGATTATTATTATCTTATTTTCTTATGTAAAATTAGGGTAAATCTGAGAAAATACCTAGAATATATATTAGAGAGTTGTGATCTTCATTAAAAAAAAAAGAGACAAACGATGAAACACAGAGATATTCAGTGAGTAGAGCATTCGGAACAAGAGAAGAGCATTTGAAAGAAGAGAAGAGTATTCGAAGGAAGAAGAAGAACACTTACAAGGGATGAGACTTTGGTGAGTTGAGTACTTGTTAGGGTTTTGTTTGTCTTAGGTGTTGTTAGGAACGTTACATTGAGAAGTCTAGATATCTAGGAGTAAACTAGATTGAGATAAGGCTTGCTTGTTTGTAATTCCAGGATTAATAACATAAGTAGACATTCGAAATCCTACTAGGGAAACCTAGAGGTAGAGGTTTTTCTTAGTCAACTAGTTGGTTGATTAAGTTTTCCTCTCTAAGGAACTGAGCTCGTTACTTCATAATTTTGTTGTTATTTTCCGCTGCCCAAGGAACGAACTTACCGTTCCTTGATCTAACACACTCGATTCTACAATTGGTATTAGAGCAGGTTTGCTCTAGATTGTGTGTTACTTATAGATTTTTCAGGTAACAATGGCTCCTAGTACTGTCGAAGTCGGTTTGAACTCCTCAAGGCCCCCTCTCATGCTCGCTGGCCAATATCAACATTGGAAGACGCTTTTCATCAAATGGGTGCAAAGTAACGATTACCAATGCTGGTTGGTGATCTCCCTTGGTGATATTGACATTGTCGATCTGGAGAAGAAAAAGAAACTAAAGAAATGGGATCAAGACGATATTCAAATCATGGAGAAAAATTGCAAAGCAGCCATGCTCATCAACAACGCTCTCAATCAGCAAGATGTGCAAAAACTCCAATCTTGTGAGTCGGCTAATGCTAAATGGCTTGCCTTGGAACATATGTACATGGGAAGCAAGGATCTGCGTGAAGTTGATCGTTTCACTGCCAAGAAGGACTTCTACAACTTCAAAATGGATGACAAGGAAGATGTGAGTTCCTACCAAGCCAGGTTTGAGAAGATCACTGCAAATCTGACTGCCCACTCCGTCACGGATGCAGAAATCCTTCCTGACGAGCAGATCCTTATAATCATTGATGGGCTTCCTCATCGCCATGCAATGACCAAAGCCATTCTAAAAGAGAACCCCAACATTGTCAAACTAACGTTCCATGAGGTGTTCAGCAAGATCCAAAAGTATGACAATGAAGAGAAGGCCACAAGAAACAAGGATTCCAAAGAGTAGGGAATTGCTTCGATGGTTGGAAAGGCTGTTGACAGAATAGAGAACAACCTCGATGACAATGATGGTTCCGAAGACCCTGAAGTGGTGTTACTCACAAAACCCATGCGTTCCCTTTACAACAAAGGAAGAAACAGTAGAGGAGGGAACGGTGAGACTCGTGACATCAAGGATATCACATACTACAACTGCAACGAAAAGGGTCACTATGCTAGCTCTTGCCCAAAACCGAAGAAACCAAGCAAACCGTCTGGGAACGATGAGAAGAAAGCCTTCGTTGCTGTGTGGGGTAATGAAGATGACTCAGACAGTGAAGATCCTGAAGCTTGGAGTGACAAAATGTGTGCTATGACCATCAACGACTCTTCTGAGGAACTCGAGGTAAATCCCGAAACCTTTCTGAAATCTCTTGTGAATTATGACAAAAAATCATTGATTGCTCTCATAAGGGAAATGTACACTGAAAATTTGAAAACACAAGAGGAACTTGCAAATTCTGAAGATGAATGTAGTAGTTTAAAAGAGAATCTGTCTAAAACTGCCAGTAGCTCAACTGTTCCTTGTTCTTCATGTGAGGCTAATCATGAGGAACTTCAGAGATTGAGAAATGAAAAAGTCTCTTTGCTTATGAATGAAGTTTCTAACAATACTGATGCAAGGAGTATAGCTAGTCCAAGTAAGCTTGAAGCACATATATCCGAGATGAAGTCCTATGTGCACAAGATTCATTCTTTTCTGATGGAACAGAAAGCTGAAGCTGAAAGCGTCAAGTTCGTCGAAGCAAGGTATTTTATTGGCTATACAGGTTCTAAGCAAACAGAAGATGATCCCTCTATACTGGAACTACGTGAAGCAAGATGCTAGAGAGAAGAATCACAATCTTGAGGAACGCGTCAAGGTCCTTGAGAGTGGTCTGGATGAAACTCAGTCCTGGTACACTGGACAACCTGCCCACAAGATTTTTCTCAAGCGGTCTCAGGGAACGCAACCAAATGTTCCATGTTCGGAACGTGCGAAACAACGCAAGAGTACTGTTCCTAACAAAAAGTATGTTCAATTGGAACAATTCAAGCTGTGTTGGTATTGTGGAGACAACAGACATGTACAAAGAGACTGTGAAAAGAAAAGGAAGTTCTCTGAAGAGCACACAAAGAGAAGGAACAGTAGGAGTAACAATGTGAACTTGAATGACTTCTATGATGATTCACATGTGCACAATCATAATCATGCTAGGTCTAGGAAGAAAAATGTTGCTACTATTAGAACTATTCCTATGGAACAATTGCATTATGTGTCTCGACCAGATAAGGCTAAGCTTGCCTGGGTCGCCAAACCTTAACCTTTTCTGTGCAGGTTGAAGTGAGGGGGAACGAGAGGTGGTACATTGACAGCGCTTGTTTGTGCCACATGACTGGAAAGGAAGATCAACTCACCTCACTTCACAAACACTCAAGAGGGAGTGTTGCTCTTGAAGACAAGAGATACAGAGAATCATTGGAACAAGCGAAACAAAACTAAACTCCAGTATCACGATAAAAGAAGTTAGTTTAGTTCATGAACTTGGTTTAGTTTGTTGAGTGTTGCACAGCTTTGCGACCAAGGGAACAACAAGACGCCGACTTTGCTGGGCACGTAGTAGATCGCAAAAGCACCTCTGGAATGGCACAGTTCCTTGGGCCCTGTCTCGTTTCATGGGGCTCCAAGAAACAAAACTCTGTGGCCCTTTCCACTACAGAAGCTGAATACGTCACCGCGGCAAGTTGTTGTGCTCAGGTATTGTGGCTTAAGCAACAACTGGAGGACTTTGGTATGTCTCTTGGCACCGTTCCTATTATGTGTGATAATACTAGTGCCATCAACATTTCAAAAAATCCAGTGCATCATTCACGTACTAAGCATATTGGCATTCGTCATCATTTTCTATGTGATAATGTTGACATGGGCTTTATTAGAATGGAATATTGCAGGACTGAAAATCAAGTGGCAGACATCTTCACCAAAGCACTAGACAAAGGTCCATTCGAGTATCTTCGATTACTCCTTGGCATGATCTCTCTGAATTGAGGACCTTCACATCCATTATTCCCTCAATGCTTGGCTAATTCGTTCCATAATTTTCATGAAGTTCCTTGTCTGTGTGCCTTTCATGACTTTAGCTTATTCGAATTGCTTTGTATTAGGATTTAGATACTTTGTCTTTTGATTTGTGTTGAATTACTTGATTGCATGCTAACATCTTCTTAAAGACCCAAAACAACCAATTTGATGATTGAACCCTCATTACAAGCCCACATGATAATTGGTTGTACAGCCTACCTTAGCCGCGATTCAGGTAAACGTTCCCTATGATCCCTCTTTGCTATACTCTTTATTGGGAATAATTACTTGAGTTATTTTTCTCCCTACCATGAGTTTGGATATACTATATTTTGTGTGAACCCAACATTGAAATATCCAGACTAGCCTCGCAAGCACTCTTGGTCTCAGGGGGAACGAAGACCATTGCTCAGATTAAGGGGGAACTGATAGTTCTGGAACGCTGAATTTGAATCAGAGGCTGACATTAATTGAGTTGCAGGTATCCGTTGGAACGGCTCCCTATGCGATTTGACTGATCTGAGACGGGAACAGTGACGCGGCTTTCAAGCAAAAAGTGGCCGTTGCTTTTAGAGAGAGAAGAGTTATTGAAGGAAACTTTTGAAAGAAGGAAACTTAGAGACGGTTGAGATCCGAAAGATTTTATTTGGAAAAGATTTTATCTTGTTCCTATATATACGGCATATCTTCACAAGTTCCTGCACCGCCACTCCTCTCTCTCTCTGATATCTCTCAGAATTCAAATACTCTCAAATCTCTAAAGCTCTCTGCCTTCCATGGATTCCCCAAGCAAGAAGATCATCACCGACAAATTAAGGGCAATACCAAGGGAACAGGCACTGTCGCTGCAAAGAAAGCGGTTGGTGAAGGAACGTCTAAGGGAAGCTCAGTTCAGCAACTGAACACAACCATGTCATTGTTCTTGGATCATTTCTTGAGCAAAGCCGATGACTCTGCTGAAGACCCTGAGATCTGAGTGCTCTCCGTTCCTTGCCATGCCCGTCTGACCCTCCGTTCTTGTTTTTCTTATGTTTTTATGTTCTTTTTGTGATTGTTCCTTATCTTCTGATCTTAGCTGTCTATGTCCCTATGCTTTGTACCTCGCATGACTTTATGAATGAATTATCTTGTTTATGAGTTGCATGTGTGTCAAGTCTTTCTGTTTCTTGTGGAACTTTTGATGATGCCAAAAGGGGAAAGTATGGAAAATGTGAAACCCGAGGAAGAGTTGATGACATAAGCTAGTTCTAAGGGGAACGACAACGCTGCTTGAAGGTAATTCCTTGATGAACTTTCTGAGGGGGAACATTGTCAATATTCTAAACATAGTATTTGTGTGATTACATGTGAATTTGTCTTCCTACCTGTCTGTTTTGAACGGTGTATTTTGACTTGCACATTTTGAAGGAGTTTGTCATCGCCAAAAAGGGGGAAATTGTTGGAACGATAACGTTCCCTCTAGTTTTGATGATGATAAACTCAAATGCTTTTGATGGTTTTTAGTGTGACTATGAGTTTCAGGAAACGATTGAGAGAAAAGGATCAATGGAACGATGAAAACCAGTGAAGAGTCAAAACAGAGAAGCAAAGGAACAGAGAAGCCAAAAACAACACGCTGGAACGAAAGAAGAGAAGAGACGCGTGATGTTGAACAGAACAAAGAAAGGGAACAACGCAAGGAACGGAGGACGTGCGCGCTAAAACCCTAGAGAGCCGCCGAATATCTGTTATGGAAAACAAATTTGGAAGTTGCAACTTGGGCCTCAAGGAAGATCTCGGTGAAGAGATAATTTGGTTAGAATAAAATAGAAAAGATTGTATAGGATTATTATTATCTTATTTCCTTAAGTAAAATTAGGGTAAATCTGAGAAAATACCTAGAATATATATTAGAGAGTTGTGATCTTCATTTAAAAAAAAGAGACAGACGACGAAACACAGAGATATTCAGTGAGTAGAGCATTCGGAACAAGAGAAGAGCATTTGAAAGAAGAGAAGAGTATTCGAAGGAAGAAGAAGAACACTTACAAGGGACAAGACTTTGGTGAGTTGAATACTTGTTAGGGTTTTGTTTGTCTTAGGTGTTGTTAGAAACGTTACATTGAGAAGTCGAGATATCTAGGAGTAAACTAGATTGAGATAAGGCTTGCTTGTTTGTAATTCCAGGATTAATAACATAAGTAGACATTCGAAATCCTACTAGGGAAACCTAGAGGTAGAGGTTTTTCTTAGTCAACTAGTTGGTTGATTAAGTTTTCCTCTCTAAGGAACTGAGCTCGTTACTTCATAATTTTGTTGTTATTTTCCACTGCCCAAGGAACGAACTTACCGTTCTTTGATCTAACACACTCGATTCTACAGTTTCCATATGTAGTGGTCTTCACTTGGTAACAGCTGGAAATTCCTGCATTCTGCATTGTTCCTTAAATGATGTTTCCATGTATAAAAGTTTCCTTATATGCAATATACGCGCGTTTCATTCTTCAATTTGCTTCCGCGTAATAGTTCCATGTTTTCACAACGTTCCTTGGCAATCCTTTGCCTTCTCTTCTTCATTGTTCCCTAATTCTTTCATAAAACCTGAAACTCATAGGAACAATAAAAACCATAAAAGCTAATGGTGTTTATCATCATCAAAACTAGAGGGAACGTCAAGGTTCCAACAATTTCCCCCTTTTTGGTAATGACAAACCCATTCAAAAATTGTTCGATCAAAACAAAGAGTAATAAGCAGAAGGACATAAATCATCATGCATCTAAGATCAAGTGTTAAGTAAAATTTTATGTCAAATGAATCAAACTAGTTCATACCTTCAAGTTGCATCATCGTTCCCCCCCAACACCAGCATCGTTCAAAAATTCATACAGAATTAGGAACAATAAGACTATTTGATACGAATCGATCGGGTCGACTCATCTCGCGCACGGATCTAGATCGAGCAATTCACCGGGATTGCCAATGGGTTGTGTTTGGGATAGATTTGGGACAAGTAACAAGGGTGACGTTGAAGGCTTAAGGGGCGGAGTTTTCTCATGACAAGGCTTAAGCTCAATAATTTCAACGTCCTTAGAAATGAAGTACATGGTGGCTATTTATAGCCAAAGAGCTCAGCCAAAAACCCTAATGGGCTTGGGCCTTATTCTAACTAATGGGTCGGCCCTCTTAAGCATAAGAGGGGCGCACACCCAAAATAGAAAATGCATAAAATAGAAAATACTTAAAAAGGAAACATACTAAAACGAGAAATAACTAATAATAGGGAAATATATAATAAACTATGCTAAGTCCGACTCCAGGGAGGACACCATGGTCTTGGTCGTCCCGGACTATTAGTGGACCATCTGATGGCGGGACAGGACCGCATCATTCTCCCTCCCTTAGAATCGAAGCGTCCTCGCTTCGAGCATGTAGGCGCAAGGGAGAACAGTCGATCAACACATGTAAAGGACCATATAAATCGGAATGGTTGATGTGTAATGTCCATTGAAGGAGCCAAAATGAAAGACTCACAAGTCGTGGGCACGGGAACGAGGGGAGGCACGTCCAACACCATGGGGACCATCGAAGTGGGTGCCGAGATGACCAGAGGGGGCGGCCTGGTGGGCGCTGGCTCCGGAGGCACGATGGTTGGAGTTGGAGTGATCTCAGGATCGGGTGCTGGTGCAGAAGAGATTGGTGCGGTTGGTGTCGTAGTAGGGACGAGCGCAACAGGGGGTATCATAGCTGGGGGCAGGAGCACCGTTGATACGATTCGGTCTCCCGAAATGCGTCTTCGGGTGGATCTAGGACAAGATTGGCGAGGGTGTTTGGTGTTGTGCAGACAGTTGATACGCTGGTGTCGAACATCAGCCCTGGGGAGATGACAAACAGCAGCTGCGTGAAGGAAGGCAACCTCGGTTGGGTCCGAGATGGACCAAGACGTGGTCAAGGGCAGCGAATGATCGAGATGCCGACAGTGAGATGATGGTGGTGCAAATAAGCGATGGAGGAACGAACCCAAGTGCTGATGCGCTGCTCAGAACGACACAAGGGTAAAATTCCAACGTGGTTTTCCATTAGGGCAAATTGACCCTAATTAAGCAAATACAATCATGGGCCTAAGAGAGGCCCAATGTCCCGAAATGGTAACTTTTTAAATATAGTAACATCTAAAAGTGGTAAGTGCTAGAAATGGAAACTTTCCATACTTAGAAACTGTCTAAGAATGGAAACTACTAAAAACGGAAACTGCTAAATATGGAAAGTACTAAAAATAGCAAGTGTCTCGAAATGTCTCGAAATTGGCATGTGAAAAGTCACAGAGCCTCGTCGATGGCCACAGCATGGCCAATCGTCGTACAAGTGATGGCGCGGGTCGTGTATAGTGAGGCACGTCCGTCCCGCGCCATGGCCTTGGTCATGATGGATTGTGTAGCCTGGGCAATAGCTTTGGCACGAGATCTGGTGATCGGGCCTTCGGATCTGACTCTCAGCATGTCATCCTCCTCGGCCTCCGTCAACGTCACATCCGGTGGCGTATCAACCGTGATGCGCATTGGGGTGCGTTCAGGGAAACCCTCAGAAGAGCGCACTGGGGTACGCACAGAGACACGCTCAAGGTACGGTCTGGTCCGTTCCTTTGAGCGGGAGGCGTAGGCTACTGGATCAACACTCGGAGCAAAGTGTCGGGTCATAACATAAACAATTTGCTCCCAAGTGATGACGGGTTGACAACCACGGGTCCGGCGATAATCCTCTACACGAAACCACCAGTCAAGGGCGTAGCCAGTGAGACAACTGATTGCGACGTCACACTGCTCGACTTGGTCGTAGTCTCGTTGGCTAAAGTAGTAAGCCATGTGCCGGGACCACTCCAGGAACTCTCCTTCATATCCAGCAAAACGTCGACGATGCAAATGGGTATCGGGCGGGCGCCAATCTGAGAGTCGACATGCCATGTCGAATTTTGGCTGATTTCTCTTTCTTCTTCCTTTTTTTTTGTAACAGCAAGCAACCTTTTTTTTTTCTTTTTCTTTTTTTGTAATCCTAGGGCTGCTTGTGCAAGCAGCCGCTCACAGGTCGCAGCACAGCAGGAACAGTGGCGGCGGCTGGGCGTGGCCGGCGCGGCCTGAGGTGAGAACGGTGGTGCGAGCGGTGGCGATCGGTGAGCAGGAGCGTGAAGAAGATGAAGGCGAAGTGAGGCCAACAGTGGCGACGCAGAGGCACGAAGACGGCGTGCGACGAGCCCAGGAAGTCACGCGGTGGTGCGAGCGGCCGGAGCGACGGTGGGAGGCCGCAGATCTGGCAGATTGGAGACGAAGAAGAGCGTCGTCGGGTCTGCTACTGTGAAGGCGACGAGGCAGATATGAGAAGAGAACAAGAATGATGGTGTGATGTGAAGCCGACGACGAGAACTCCGGCAGTGAAGGGAAGACGGTGAAGCCATGAACAGATCTGAAGGCGAGATCGAGATCTGGGCAGAATCAATCTTCTCTCGTCGGGCAAGGAGAATTCATGGGCGTTGGTCCGACTTGTAAAAATTCGTTCTCCCTGATCAGGAATCCAAATGCGATGAATCCAACGTGAGGAGTTAGATCTACGAGTCTAATTTGCCTCCTCAAAATTTCAGACCAAAATATTGAGTGAGCAAAAGGTTATGGCAATTCTCCTGAAGTGTCGCAGATGGAGGTGTAGAGAACGAACTGGTTTGGTGTGGTAGATTAGGGTTTCGGAGTGGCGACTAGGGTGGCTCGATCGACTGGCGCTCTGATACCAGTTGATACGAATCGATCGGGTCGAATCGTCTCACGCACGGATCTAGATCGAGCACATCACCGGGATCGCCAATGGGTTGTGTTTGGGATAGATTTGGGACAAGTAACAAGGGTGACGTTGAAGGCTTAAGGGGCGGAGTTTTCTCACGGCAAGGCTTAAGCTCAATAATTTCAACGTCCTTAGAAATGAAGTTGTAGGATCGTGATTGTTAGATAATAACTTAAGGAACTCAGAATATCGATTCTAAGTTCCCTTCGCAGCGGAAATAAACAATCAAACAAATGACAAGTTCCTTATAGTGGAAACCTTTGATTGCCAACTAGCAATCCAGGATAAAAATCACTACCTTTCTTTCGAAAGGATTAAAAGGTCTACTTCTTAATTTCTTATCTCTTTTGGTTACAACTTATCCTAGGAACAAACACACAGTTTCTTTGCCTTACACACAGTTAGGCAATCCTAGATAACTTAACACAATCAATAATCAATCCAAGAAACAGACCTTCGCACCTAGGAACTATCACTTACAGTCACAGGAACTTAGCACTCAGCTCTTCTATTCCTTGACTGGTTCCTCTTGATCTCGGTTTGCTTTGATGATCTTGTTTGAAGGTTCACACTGGATATTTGCTAATGTGTGTGAGTCTTGTTTCAGTGCTTGAAGATAACTCTTGAGTTAGTCTTCCTTTTATAGAGGATTCTTCACAGCTTGATCCTCTCTGGGTTCCCACAGATTGAGCTTGCCCTAGGATCAGTGGTTCTCCTTGGTCCACGTTGTTCTTGGCATGTGCAAACAACCTAGGCAGCTCAGAATCCTTCCAGATAAGTCAACCTGTTCAGCCAAGTCGTTCTCCAGCTTCCTTTGTCCGAGGTTCAACACTCTGGGCGCTTGGGAACTGACTTCTGGACAACGATAGGTTCCATGTCCTGTCGCTTTCATCTTTCTCTGTCCGAGGTTCGGCGTTCTAGGTGTCTTGTTGTTTTGCTCTCGGCATTGGCAGTCTTTTGGAAGCTTCGGACAAGTCGTTTTCAACACCTTTTGTCCGAGGTTGTGTGTCCCCAGATTTCTCGGGAATCGCAATGTCGCATGCTGCGTTTCTGGGCACACTTGGGTTCCTCTGGTTTCCTTCATCTGTCTTGTTCCTTTGGTTCCCTTGTCCTGTTTGGATTTCTTGCCTTCGGTATATTCCTGTGGTTCCTTAAAACACATCTTTGAGATAAAACATTAGTATCATAATATTTGTCATCGTCAAAAGTAGAGAAACTAAGGAAAGGAACTCTCAGGGGAACCTAAGTTCCAGAGTTCCGTTTCCTAACAATTTCCTCCTTTTTGATGATGACAAATACAAGGAAACTGGCAACATAATAGGACTTTGAATTTCATGAGACCAGTTGAGATTAAGGGAGTTACAATATTACAAATTAATGATAGAACATTCAATGGTTGCAAATTCCCCCTAAGCAAATGAACGAGTTTATTTCAAATTCCCCCTTAGAAGTAGAACTAGTTCAGGGTTCCTATTAGTTCAGTAGTCTCCAAAGTTCAAGGTTCCTATCCTTTTCTTCCCCCTTTTGACATCATCGAAAAGATTAAGTACTAGTTAAGAGCAGGATGTCCAAGTGAATATACAATTGCATCAGACCCATAGAAGAAACATAATCGAAACTTAAGGCAAAAACAAATTGATCATTGGAACGAAACCAAAAGATAATCATTAGAGCGTAAACTGATCATTGTTTAAAGATGGGTAAGACCAATTACAGAACAACAAACGACAAAGATAACAACAAAAGCAATCTTAGGAGGGACAACAAGTGGATAGAAGAGGGGAGTAGGATCCTAAGGGAAACGACTAGCACGCTGTGGTGTTACAGCACTGGGAACCAGAACAAGCGTTCCTATGGCAGAGCAGCGGCCTCCTCTTCTTCAACTTTGTCGTCAGTTCCTACGTTTTGGCCTGTGGCCTGATGAGCACTGATTTCACCTTGTCAATCCTTCTGAAGGACTTCTACCAGATCCACAACAGCAGAACTTATACGCCCCAACTCTTTTACTTGATCATGGAGGGCGACCGATATGACAGTCGAGCCTTCCATGATTGCCTTTTCAATACGATCCAGAGCAGCAAGGATCGCAGAGGAGTATAAAGAGGGGTTGAGCTGTGGTCGGGAACTAGAAGGGTCCTGGGAACTCGCATTTTCCTTAGGCGGAATTTCTTGAGCTTCAGAAGGGTTGGGCTGTTGTTCCTTAGTCTTCAACTTCTGAACTATGGCCATGGTAAGACATTTGCTGTAGACTGTCTCAGGCAGATCATCTGGGTACTGGTGAAGGTTAGAGAGGATATTCTTGATGATATGAGGGAAGGGTAAAGCATGGGAGTCATGAGATGCACAGAGCTGCATGTGAGCCAGCACAATACGAGGGAGATCCAATTGAACACCAGAGAGCACCTTGTCCATATAAATGGCGTATGTGACGAGAACATCATTCCTGTGCTCTTGTCTGGGAACCAGATTGCGGGTGATCCAGAAGTGTAACAGCCTGTTTGCGATGGAGAGATCCTTTGTCTCCAAAGATGAAGGGGAGGCGCCGTCGTAGATTTTCTTGACCACTGCTCCCTTGGATTTGTAGCCCTTTCCCTTGGGCCATCCCTTTTTCTGAGAGAGAATGCCAAACCCAGACCTTGACTCAATCCCTAGAGCAGACGCAATTAGGTTGGCGGACAGGGGATAGCTGGTTCCCTTCCATATGAGAATGGCGTCATTACAGGGACAGTTCTCCTTTGCGGGCACAAACTCCATGGACTGGTAAAACAGGCGGACGACCTCATCAGAAGCAGAGAAGGGCTCAGTCAACATCTCGTCCCAGCCTTGAAACTGCAGCAGAGAATGGAGCTCGTCCAGGGCTTCTCCAAATATTTCCTCATCTTCTTCTGCCAGCTCTTGGGTCCAGAACTCCTTGCCGATTATGAGAGGCTTAAGGATCTTTCTCTTAGAGAAGAGGAAGGAGACTTGACCCAGGGAGGAAGAGGCAGAGAGGGTGGTGATTTTGGCTCTTTTTGTGGATTTGGTTTCTTTTGTGGATTTGGCCTCATAGGGAACTATAGCTTGGGAGCTCCTCTTTCTATGTTTCATTCTAGTGGCGACAGAGGGATCAGGGTTAGAGGTGGTTTTAGATTTGAGGCTTACTGGTGAGGGCTCAGGGATGAGGAGCTCTTGGAGAGACTTGTCAGGCGAGGAGTCGTGAGAGCCACCTTCGAAGGCGGATTTGGTAGCCGATTCCGAGTCCGGAGTGATGGCCGTGGCTTTTTCTTCAGCATTGGGCTCTGTTTGCTCCTTGGGTTTCTCTTCGTCTTTCTCCTCAGGTATCTCCACTGTTTTCTCCACAAATTTCTCTTTAGGTTGGGATTTTTTAGAGGAGGTGGCAGAAATGGGCTTAGAAGATGAAGCTGCCTTCTTTTCTCGAAAGGCTATGAGAATGGCAGCCTCTTCCTCATCCAGGATAACATTAGGGTTTTGGTTGGCCATTTTTGAGGAGTTAAGGATTTTTGTGTTTGAGAGAAGGAGAAGCAGAAGATCAGAGAAATGGCGAGTTGTGGGATTAGCTTGGATGAACATGGCAACTCTTTAAAGGCAGTGAGGGCTGAAGAGACCGTTGAAGCAAATCTAGCCGTTGAGAGGATTGGGGAGAATCCGGAGCATTGAAGGCTAATTGCAGCTTTTTGGAACAGATCAAAACAATTCAAAACTTGCCCATTCAGAGAAGAGGGGAGCCTGCTAACTGATAAGACCGGTCTGAGCTTCTGAGATTTGCCATAAATAACTTCTGGGAGGTGCCAATCTAGCCGTTGGAGAAGCGTTGCATTCTGGTTCCTTTCTGGTGATATATTCAGTGTGCTAGAGGGATGTATGGGAACCTTTGATGTGGGTCAAACATTGTAACCAAAAGATATGTTCCCATACGCGAAATCAGGGTAGGCCATTTATCGCATTGCACATTAATTCTCAGAGAGGGTTTAGAGATGGATCATAGAGAATTGAATTGAGCAATGAGGCAAGGGTAGGTCTTAGTACACAATCATCATTTCGGCTTGTATTGTTGGGATAGAAATATGATCAGATTGTGACTTTTGGGCCATCAAAGAAATTTGAACAATGAGGAGTTGAAAGAATAATGAGGACCAAAAGGAAACGAACCAGAAAAATTTATCTAAGCCTTTGTAAGAAACCATTATGACAAGAAGGGTTTGTAGCAAAAGATATAACATAAGGATATCAAGACTCAACAAGTTAAATAACTTAAACTAGTCAATCAGGGGAACTGGAAGGAATTATTTAAACTAAGGTAACTACTGAGTAATAGGAATCATTCCTAGTTCCAATCTAAAGTTCTCGAAAGGAACTCTATTCAATGCCTTGGCGAAAATATCTGCAACCTGATCTTCAGTTCTACAAAAATTCATAATGATGTTTCCCTTCTCAACATGATCTCTAAGAAAATGATGTCTTATGTCAATATGCTTGGTCCTAGTATGATGCACAGGATTTTTAGAGATGTTTATGGCACTAGTGTTATCACAAAGAATAGTGAGAGGGCCATAAGACATACCAAAGTCCGCGAGTTGTTGCTTTAGCCAGAGAAGTTGGGAACAGCAGGAGGCGGCTGCAATGTACTCGGATTTTGTGGTGGAGAGGGAGACTGAAACTTGTTTCTTTGATCCCCATGACACAAGACAAGGGCCTAGGAACTGTGCCATTCCAGAAGTGCTCTTTCTATCCACCAAATATCCAGCATAATCAGCATCAGTGAAACCCATGAGCTCAAAGGGACATTCTTTGGGGTACCAAATGCAGAGATCGTCAGTTCCCTTGAGATATCGAAGTATTCTATTCACAGCAGCCAAGTGGGTTTCTCTCGGACAAGATTGGAACCTAGCACACAAGCCAACAACAAAGACAATGTCTGGTCGACTAGCGGTTAGGTACATGAGTGAGCCTATCATACCTCTATAGAGCTTCTCCTCCACTAGAGGACTCGAGTGGTCCTTATCCAGATGGGCAATGGTGGATATGGGAGTGGAGAGAGGCTTGCATGAATCCATTTTGAACTTTTTCAGTCGTTCCCTGACATACTTCTGTTGGTGGATTTGAATACCATCTTCCTTTTGAGTGATTTGTACTCCGAGGAAGAATGTGAGTTCCCCAATTAAACTCATTTCAAATTCACTGCTCATCAAGTCTTTGAACTTGTCTACAAGGGACAGGTTAGTGGAACCAAAAATGATATCATCAACATAGATTTGAACCACTAAGATGTTACCTTCTTCTTCTAGGATGAAGAGAGTCTTATCAATAACTCCACGCCTGTAGCCATTTGAGAGTAGGAACTGGGCAAGACGATCATACCAAGCTCTGAGAGCTTGCTTGAGGCCATAGAGTGCCTTGTCTAGAAAGTAGACATGATCTGGATGATCATCGTCTTCAAAACCTGAAGGTTGCTTCACATAGACTTCTTCTTGAAGAATTCCATTGAGGAAGGCCGTCTTTACATCCATTTGGAACAACTTGAACCCTTTGTGTGATGCGAAGGCAATCAACAATCTTATTGCCTCAATCCTTGCCACTGGAGCATATGTTTCATCATAGTCGATTCCTTCTTGTTGATTGTATCCTTGAGCTACAAGTCTCGCTTTGTTCCTTATCACAGCTCCTGTATCATCCAGCTTGTTTCTGAAAACCCATCTGGTTCCTATGATGTGTTTATCCTTGGGATGAGGAACTAGATGCCATACTTTGTTCCTTTCAAACTGATGAAGCTCTTCTTGCATAGCTTGGATCCAGTCCGCGTCCTTCAGTGCCTCACCTATGTTCTTTGGTTCCACAATAGACAAAAAGGCATTGAAGGCAAAGAAGGTTAGATGTTCGTACCTGACTGGAGGCTTGACGACTCTTCTTTCTCTGTTGGGGGCTAGAGCATTTGATGTGGAGACATTCTGAGTTGAGCATTAAGCTTCCTGGTTGGGATCACCTTCTCCATTGAAGATCATGTGGGAAGATGAGTCATTGAGGTCTCCACAGATATTTTCGTCATGCTCATGATTCCCAGAAATGGATTGTTGTTCATTGTTCATGGGAACTGGTGGAGGAGCCATTGGAGGGTTCCGAGCAGCAGTGAAGGAACTGGGTGGAGTGACATCTTCATCTGGATTTTCTTGATATGACTTGGGAAACGGGTCTTCAAAGGAATTGGTGGTAATCTGCACAATCTTTCCAAGTGATTTTTCGTTAAAAATAACATGAACACTTTCTTCTACCTTTTTAGTCCTTTTGTTGAAGACTTTGTACGCCTTGCTACCCGAGGCGTATCCAATGAAGATTCCTTCATCACTTCTTGGGTCGAATTTGCCAAGATTGTCCTTCCCATTGTTGTGCACAAAGCACTTGCATCCGAACACCCTCAGATGCGAGATGTTGGGAACTCTTCCTCTTAGGAGCTCATAGGGTGTCTTTTCTGTGATTGGGCGAAGCATGGCTCGATTGATGATGTAGCAAGCTGTGTTGATCGCCTCAGCCCAAAATGATTGAGAGAGTCCACTTGAGATCAGTATAGTCCGAGCCATGTCTTCCAAAGTTCTGTTCTTCCTTTCCACTACTCCATTTTGTTGAGGAGTGTATGGTACAGAGAAATTGTGATCAATGCCATGCTCACTGCAAAAGGTTAGAAGTTCTCCATTTTCGAATTCGGTACCATGGTCTGACCGAATAGCATTGAATGAACAATCAAGAGATTTTTCTAACAAGGGAACCGAATCTTTAAAGCGGTCAATAACTTCACTCTTAGATTTAATAAAGATGGTCCAAGTAAAGCGAGAGAAGTCATCGACAAGAACAAAGATATACCTGTTCCCTCCTAGGCTCTGAACTCTCATGGGTCCACACAGATCCATGTGGATGAGTTCAAGAGGCCTTGAGGTGCTTACCATGTTTTTGGACTTGAAGGAACTACGAGCATGTTTCCCTTTTACACAGTCAGAGCACAGTTCCTTAGATGTGCCACTTAGCTTTGGCAGCCCTCTGACTAGCTCCTTTGAGTGTAGCTTTTGAATCAGCTTGGTGCTAGCATGACCAAGGCGTTGATGCCACAAATCAGCTTGGTCATTCACAGTTGAGAGACAAAGTTTCTCCTTGGGAACAAAGGATGGATCAATTATGTAGACATTGTTGAATCTTTTCCCTTTTAGGATGATTTGTCCCGAGGAGTCAAGGACTGAACATTCGTTGGATCTGAATCTAACTTCATTGTCTCCTTGATCACACAACTGTGACACACTTATTAGATCAAAACCAAGATTATCAACAAGGTGAACTTTGTTTACCTGAATGTGGTCGTTGAGTTTCACAGTTCCTATCCCACAGATTTTCCCTTTGCTTTTGTCTCCAAAGGATATGTTTCCACCTTGGAGAGGTTGAAGATAGGTCATTTGATTTCTTCTTCCAGTCATATGGCATGAGCAACCACTGTCAATGTACCATAGTTGGGGTTGCCTCTCTTCTTTCTGCACGCAAGGGAACTAAGATTTCTGAACCCAGCGAAGCTTGGCTTTACTGGGGGGATTAGCATTCCGAGTCTATGAGTAGCCAGGGAACTGGTTCCTTTCATGGTAATGAGTACTTTTCTCTTTTTCAAAGTTCCTTTTCTTAGAACAGTCAGTGTTGAAATGACCATTATTACCACAGTAGGTACACAAACAATTGTAAACAACATGTCCATATTTTCCTTTTCCTGGCCTAAAAGGTTTTTCAGTTTTCCTTTTGTTAAAATCAACAATTTTTCTAACCTTGCTATAGGCCATGTCAATATATCTTTTGTGAGCAAAGGAATTGGTGAACCATTGGTTTTCAGGAACCATCTTTTATTTTCCCTTTGGTTCCTTCTTAGGACTTTGAGAGCCTTCATTGAGACGTTTGGCAACCTCAACCTTGTTCTCAAGGACCATGATCTTCTCTTATAGGAATTGATTCCTATCACGAGAAGTGGCAAGAGCAATACTGAGATTCTCATTCATCTCAACAAGTTCTCGCCTAGCCTTTTCTTCTTCAGCATCATTGTTCCCTTTATTATTGACATATCCTATTCCATGCCGTTGTCTCACAAAAACAGTTTCATTTATCGTTTTTTCATTAATGGAATTAGTGAGAATGTCTAACCTATCAATTATGGATTGAAGCATGTCATTTCCAGGTGGGTTAGCATGCAAGGGAACTTTGATAGAATCTATGCTAGTTTCATCACAAGATTTGCAAGTTGTAAGGTGACTAGCATGCACATTCCTAATATCAATAAGTTTGGAGTGAGTTTCAGCTAGGTCTTTCTCAGTTTCATCAAGTTTCTTACTCCAAACATAATTCTCAACAGTCAAGCAAGCAATTTCATCTTCACAATCATCTAGTTTCTGTTGAAGGGAACTGGTTTCCTTTCCTAGTTTCTTTATGATCTTAAGAAGTTGTTTCTTATCACAATCAACTAGGGATTTTAAGAGATCGTCAGAAGTTACCTCAAGGTCTTCTGAGTCGCTTGAGTTTCCTTTTGCCATGAGACATCTTCCTCCAGAGAAGCCACTGAGATCCAGTTCCTTATTTGAGTCTTCTCCCCATGAGGCTACGAGAGCCTTCTTTCTCTGAGGTCTTTCTTCTTCCTTTGAGTCTTCCTTGTTGGGACAATTCTTAGCGTAGTGTCCCTTTTCCTTGCACTCGTAACAGGAGACTTCCTTGAGATCTCTTCTGGGTCCATTGTGGGAGAAACTGCCCTTTTGGAACCTTCCCTTCACAAAGAATTTTTTGATGTTCTTTGTGAAGAGGGCCGTAAGTTCGTCCTCCTCTTCTTCTAAGTCTGAGTTCTCTTCCTCCATCTCGAGCCTAGAGAAGGCTTTGGAGATCTTGAGGGCAATTCCTTTCTCCAGTTTCTTGTCGGCATTGGCCTTGGTGTGCTCTCCTTCTTCAACCTCCAGTTTCCCTATGACTTGGGTCAAGGGAAGGGATTGGATGCCTGGAGTGTTCTTCATGATTCCTTTGAGAAGGGTGAACTTGGAGTTGAGTCCATTAATGATCACTAAGGACTTGGAGACTTCATCAAGATCAACTCCCGCCGCCGTCAACTTTCCAATTAATCCGTTGAAGCGGGAGTAGTACTCTGAGATGATCTCAGTTTCCATCATTTTGAAGGTGTGGTATTCTCCTTCCAAAGCAAACTTTCTGCTTTGCTTTAGTTCCTCACTTCCTTCATGCATCTCCTTGAGAGCTTTCAACATCTCCTTCGTTGTCTTGATGCCTATGACCTTGTCCATGTCTTCTCTGTCCAATCCATTGAGGATGAACTGCATGGCCTTGGCATTCTTCTCCATGATGACATAGTGTTCTGGTTTCCAATCTTCTTCCTTCATGGTAAGATCGACATAGCCATCTCCATTTTCGACTATCCTCCAGCATTGATAGTCGTTGGTCTTGATGTGGCTTTCCATGTACTTTTCCCACCATGTTTCTTCTCCTTTCTTTCGGAGATGTGGCTTGTTGGTGGAGATTCCGAGCTCAAACTTGCTTGGTTGAGACATGATCTGCAAACTTAACAAAGATCTAGAGCTTTTCTAGCTCTGATACCAATTGTAGGATCGTGATTGTTAGATAATAACTTAAGGAACTCAGAATATCGATTCTAAGTTCCCTTCGCAGCGGAAATAAATAATCAAACAAATAACAAGTTCCTTATAGTGGAAACCTTTGATTGCCAACTAGCAATCCAGGATAAAAACCACTACCTTTCTTTCGAAAGGATTTCAAGGTCTACTTCTTGATTTCTTATCTCTTTTGGTTACAGCTTATCCTAGGAACAAACACACAGTTTCTTTGCCTTACACACAGTTAGGCAATCCTAGATAACTTAACACAATCAATAATCAATCCAAGAAACAGACCTTCGCACCTAGGAACTATCACTTACAGTCACAGGAACTTAGCACTCGGCTCTTCTATTCCTTGACTGGTTCCTCTTGATCTCGGTTTGCTTTGATGATCTTGTTTGAAGGTTCACACTGGATATTTGCTAATGTGTCTGAGTCTTGTTTCAGTGCTTGAAGATAACTCTTGAGTTAGTCTTCCTTTTATAGAGGATTCTTCGCAGCTTGATCCTCTCTGGGTTCCCACAGATTGAGCTTGCCCTAGGATCAGTGGTTCTCCTTGGTCCACGTTGTTCTTGGCATGTGCAAATAACCTAGGCAGCTCAGAATCCTTCCAGATAAGTTAACCTGTTCAGCCAAGTCGTTCTCCAACTTCCTTTGTCTGAGGTTCAACACTCTGGGCGCTTGGGAACTGACTTCTGGACAGCGACAGGTTCCATGTCCTGTCGCTTTCATCTTTCTCTGTCCGAGGTTCGGCGTTCTAGGTGTCTTGTTGGCCGTTTGGGAACCGTCTGTTGGACAGCGACGTCTTCATGTGCTGTCGCTTTCATCGTCTCTGTCCGAGGTAGAGGTTCTCTAGGCTTCTTGTTCTTTAGCTCTTGGACCTTGGCAGACTTTTGGAAGCTTCAACAAGTCATTTTCGACACCTTTTGTCCGAGGTTGTGTATCCCCAGATTTCTCGGGAATCGTAATGTCGCAAGCTCCATTTCTGGGCACACATGGGTTCCTCTAGATTCCTTCAGCTGTCTTGTTCCTTTGGTTCCCTTGTTCTGTTTGGCTTTCCTGCCTTCGGTATATTCCTGTGATTCCTTAAAACACATCTTTGAGATAAAACATTAGTATCATAATATTTGTCATCTTCAAAAGTAGAGAAACTGAGGAACGGAACTCTCAGGGGAACCTAAGTTCCAGAGTTCCGTTTCCTAACAGAAGTACATGGTGGCTATTTATAGCCAAAGAGCTCAGCCAAAAACCCTAATGGGCTTGGGTCTTATTCTAACTAATGGGCCGGCCCTTTTAAGCATAAGAGGAGCACACACCCGAAATAAAAAATACATAAAATAGAAAATGCTTAAAAGGAAACATACTAAAATGAGAAATAACTAATAATAGGGAAATATATAATAAACTATGCTAAGTCCGACTCTAGGGAGGACGCCATGGTCTTAGTCGTCCCGGACTCTTAGTGGACCATCTGATGGCGGGACAGGACCACATCACTATTACCTCTCTTTACTGAGTTCTTCGCACAATTTTCCACACATCCCCCTTTTGACATCATCAAAAGATCAAAAGATAAACAAGGGAACAATATGACTATTGTAGCAAATTAATGACAAAATAAAGTTCATTGATTGAGCAGGGAAATGATTACACAAAATCATAGACAACTTGACAAACAACACAAAAGATCAAAGAGAAAGCAAGGAAACAAGATAACATAAGAAATTCAAGAGAAATAGGAAAGACGGGCTAGGAAAGAAAAGGGGTTCCACTCAAGACTCAGAATCCTCCTTCTGGTCTTTGTCCTTTTGGAGAAAATGTTCAAGAAGCAGCGAAAAAATATTCTTTATCTCGCGCAGCTTAGCCAACATTTGGCTTTGCACAGAGCCGCCTCTCGAAGTTCCCTCACCGACTTCTCGCTTCAAAATCTCGGACACAGGCAGAATTCCCTTATCATCTCCCTGATACTTCATCTTATTCACATTCACCATATCTAGCTCAGTAACCATGGGAACTTCCCCTTCTTCTTTGTAAACCCCCTCTACTTGTAGAATAAGCTTGATGACGTGCGGGTAGGCTAGGGAGTGAGTCTTGGCACTTCACTTCGCCATGTGTTGTAGAATGACCCTAGGAAGGTAAATTTTCTCCTTGTTCCAAAATCTATCCAGCAGCAGTAGATCGGTGGCAGTGATCTTGCTCCTCTTCTCTTGCCTAGGAACGACAACCTTCATAATGATATGATGCGCTATTCGCTGAGGCAAAGTGAGTGTAGACACGTGACTGGCTCCAGATGTGGACTTGAAGAGCCTCTGAGCACTAGCCTCCTTGGCCTTTTTCTGAGCATCAATAATCTTTTCACCAGGAACTTCACAGTACCCTTCAGTAAAGACACCCAACAGTCGAGCGACCTTCGACACAGTGATTGACAAATCTTCCCCATTGACAAACGACGTTCCCACCATGGTGGAGGAGGTGTTGAGTTGGAAGAAATGGTAGAACTCGCGGACTTGGTCATTATTGACCATGACGCAGTTTGAGAAAAGATGTTCCCAACCTTGAAATTTAAGCCTCTCCAAGACTTCCTCGAAATCATTTTCAACAAGGAACCCTTCAGGAATCAAGAGGTGGGGAAGGATATTTTTCCCTTCAATGGACTGTTCCTCCACCTTCGCTTTCTTTCTGGACTCAATTTTCTTCGCCTCGGTTTTCTTGACCTCAGTTTTCTTAGCCGACCGCAGGCATTCCTTCAAGGGGCCTGGAGTGGTCTCACCAGTGGCAGACTTTGTCAGAGTTGAAAAACCAGTGGACACTCGTTGTTCCCCAGTAATCTCAACATCAGGTTCTTCCTCATCATCCTCAGAACCGATGGTGTGCTTGCGCTTGCGACTAGGCTCAACAACTTCAAGAGGGCGAAGACCTAATTCGCCTTCCACCTCAGCCATGGCCTCATCCTCGTCATCCTCTTTTGTCTTAGGAGGGGAGTTGACCTCTTGATCAGTGACAGCCACCAGTTCCCTGGATGACATTGTTTCCTGAGGCTGTTCCTTCTGAAGTTCGGTGATAAAGAACGTGGTCTCTTTGGCTATTTCCACCACGACAGCAATGGAGGTGGCTTCCTTAAAGGTTGGAGTTCTCGCAACCTGTTGTGCCTCAATAGATTGCTTGAGCGCATCCAGTTGCTCCACGGTGAAGCCGGAGACATAGGGGCAGAGGAAGAGGTTGGGGTAGACATTTTGGTTATGGTTGTGTTTGAGAAAAAGAGAGATTAAGGGTGATTAAGGTTGAAGACGACAGAAAGCAAAGAGAGAATTGTAGAGAGCAAGAGAGAATTAGGAAGAGAGAGAATAAGGTAAATTGGATTGAAGAAGGGAATGAAGATTTATAGAAAGGGTGAGAAATTGGGAAGAAGGTAATTATGAAAAATTAAGGATTGACTTACCAAAAATCTCACCATTGATATCATCCAGCCTGCAATCAAATCTTTTATCTCTCTTCGGGTAACGGCTCACTTTCTCTCGTTTCTCTTAAAATTGGTCGTTCCCCGCTACAGAGCTATCAAATCAGCATTCAATTTCAGCGTCGCAGAGAGCAACGTTCACCTGCAAATCTCAACGTTCAACACACGGTTGATGTCTGTTCATGTCTCAGTTCCCCCTTAGGCAAAGCTCCATCAAGACAACTCTGAGATACTTGAGTGGATAGAAAGGCTAGTTTGGATACTTATTTTGGGTTCATACACTAGTACAAAACGGGGCTTCCCCTACAAACATAATTACCACAGTTCTGTGTTTTTTCGTAGTAATTTTGTTGTCATGGTTAAGTTACTACGGTTGTGTGAACAACCGTGGTGTTTATGCATCTTTTTTACTACGGTTCTAGGAGAATCGTGGTAAATAAACTACTAAAATACCACGGATCTATGTTTTTTCGTAGTAATTTTGTTGTCATGGTTAAATTACTATGGTTCTGTGAGCAACTGTGGTGTTTATGCATCTTTTTTACTATGGTTATGGGACAACCGTGGTAAATAAACTGCTAAAATACCACGGTTGCATGTTTTTACTACGGTTGTCCTAGAACCGTGGCAAATAAACTGATAAAATACCACGGTTGCGTGTTTTTTTGTAGTAATTTTGTTGTCATGATTAAGTTACTACGGTTTTGTGGACAACCATGGTGTTTATGCATTTTGTTTACTACAGTTGTGAGAGAACCGTGATAAATAGACTGCAAAAATACCATGATTATGTGTTTTTACTACAGTTGTGGGACAATCGTGGTAAATAAACTGCTAAAATACCATGATTATGTGTTTTTACTATAGTTGTGGGACAATCGTGGTAAATAAACTGCTAAAATACCATGGTTGCCCTATTTATCTCCCTTTACAAGATGAGATTCCTTCCTTTTCCACCACTAATCTCCTCTTTAATCTCTTGTGACCTAGACACATCTCGATCCCACCCTAGCCACCAGTGGATCTTCGTCCTAGGGCTTCTCTCTACTAGGGCCATCTCTTACGCTTTTGTTAAGAGCGCGCAAGCTTATTTGGAGGGTGAAGATACAGACGATGAGAAAAAGGAGTCCAGTGAGGATTCGTTTCGGAATCTGAAGGTTGGGTCGAAAATTAGGGTTAGGGTTGGTGCGAAGGTACAGATGAAGAGCTTTGACGACCATTGCCGTGTTGATTTTGTGGCGAAATGATGCGTTCCTGCTTGTGAATGCCGGATCGATGATCTTGGTGGGAAGTCGTGCGAGTCACTTCAGTGGTTGAATGAGTGGAACACGTCGCATGAGTGGAATAACGCGATGATTTATGGTGGTATGGCGATGGCGGAAGCGATTGTTGGAGGGATAGATGACTTGAAAAGACAAGTCTTGGGCCGTAGCGTCGGCAGCGGGGTGAAGGGAGATGCGAAGGAAGACTTGGCTTGAAGAATCAAGCGGTTGCCGTAGCGTCAGCGGCAGAGTGAAGGAGATGAGAAGACAAAGGTGTTTGACGTCCAATCAAAGGAAGGAGGCGATAGGCTCTCAACTTAAGCTTTGATTCAAAATTAGACGTAACCTATTACAGAAGGCTGAGTTGGCCTTTTATAGCGGGACTCGAATGGGCCGAGTCTCGCTTAATAGGCTAGCCCACGCGACACGCGTGGAACACACACCCAAAAGGAAAACACTGAAAATAATAATGTTCTAAAATTTAGAAAGATATTCAAAGAACGTGTTCATCATTGAATGCGAGGACCTTGAGATAGAACGTGATCTCGGGGCTTGGCTGGAGATGCTTGAAGGAGATCGCGGTCTCTGTACCAGATGCGAGGAGTATGACGAAGATCGCGGTCTCTGTGCTCGATGCGAGTAATGGGAGGAAGATCGCGGTCTTCGTACTTGGCCCTTCTGAGCTCACGATCATGGCTTCTTCTTCTATGGATGTCATGGGGGGGCAGGGTCGCATCACCCTCCCCCACTCGGCTATGAAGCATCCCCGCTTCACCAACATCGAGCTTGGAGCTCAATCTGGTAAGCTGTATCTTGAATGGAATTCACGACGCGGAATGGCCCCTCTCCTCGTGGAGCCAACTAGTGCTTGCGCCGTGATTGGAATCGGTCATCTTACAAGTGCACCCAATGGAGGTCTCCGGTGTCGAACATGAATTGACGGCGTCCGCGTTTGTGCAGAGAGGCACCAGTCATCCAGTCGATTGTGTGTTGAATTCCACATAAGGCTGGTAGAGCTTTGGGAGGCGCCTTTGGCAAAGCTTCCCTGATGGGGGTCTCTAGAGTGCAACGCGTTGGCACCAACAGGAAACATGGCGCATTGTCGTGCAAGGTAGCAGGGAGGTCACGAGGTTGGCCACGAAGCAAGATGGGCTCTAAGGTTCCTTTAAACGTGGTCTTTGCACTGTCCTGGCCTCTAGATCGCGCTTTGGGCTCTTGGTCGTTGCAAACGACTTCGTGCCCTTTGGAATAACGTGTTGTCCTACTACTGGGGTCTGGGGTGTTGGAAGCATCTCCAGGATCTGAGTGGGGTCGCGTTGATGTAGATGCGGGCTTTGCTGTTGCCACAGTCTATTCTCGATCACGCTCGACCTAATCCTGTAAAATCTCAAGGAGAGACATATGTAAGAAAGTCACGCGCTTCCCGTGGTAGGTAAACACATAAGTGTTTAGATACGCATCGTGAAGTATGCGGCGATCGGACTGCCATGGACGTCCAAGCAAGAGATGGGTGGCGTCCATTGCAATCACATTTAAAATGGGGTCGTGGTAGCGGCCAATGGAAAAGGGTATAAGGCACTTGTAGGATCGTGATTGTTAGATAATAACTAAGGAACTAAGAATATCTATTCTCAGTTCCTTTCGCAGCGAAAATAAACAATCAAATAAAAGACAAGTTCCTTATAGTGGAAACCTTTGATTGCCAACTAGCAATCCAGGATAAAAACCACTACCTTTCTTTCGAAAGGATTTCAAGGTCTACTTCTTGATTTCTTATCTCTTTTGGTTACAGCTTATCCTAGGAACAAACACACAGTTTCTTTGCCTTACACACAGTTAGGCAATCCTAGATAACTTAACACAATCAATAATCAATCCAAGAAATAGATCTTAGCACCTAGGAACTATCTCACTTACAGTCACATGAACTTAGCACTCAGCTCTTCTCTTCCTTGACTGGTTCCTCTTGATCTCGGTTTGCTTTGATGATCTTGTTTGAAGGTTCACACTTGATATTTGCTAATGAGTGTGATTCGTATTTTAGTGCTTGAAGATAACTCTTGAGTTAGTCTTCCTTTTATAGAGGATTCTTCGCAGCTTCTTCTTCTCTTGGTTCCACAAATTGAGCTTGCCCTAGGATAAGTGGTTCTCCTTGGTCCACGTTGTTCTTGGCATGTGAAAACAACCTAGGCAGCTCAGAATCCTTCTAGTTTAGTCAACCTCTTCAGCCAAGTCGTTCTCCAGCTTCCTTTGTCCGAGGTTCAACACTCTGGGCGCTTGAGAACTGACTTCTGGACAGCGACAGGTTCCATGTCCTATCGCTTTCACCTTTCTCTGTCCGAGGTTCGGCATTCTAGGTGTCTTGTTGTTTTGCTCTGGACATTGGCATGCTTTTGGAAGCTTCTCATAAGTCGTTTTCGACTTCCTTTTGTCTGAGGTTGGTGTTCCCATATTTCTCGGGAATCGCAATCTCGCATGTTGTGTTTCTGGGCACACTTGGATTCCTCTGGATTTCTTCCTTTGTCTTGTTCCTTTGGTTCTCTTGTCCTGTTTGGCTTTCTTGCCTTCGGTATATTCCTGTGGTTCCTTAAAGCACATCTTTGAGATAAAACATTAGTATCATAATATTTGTCATCTTCAAAAGTAGAGAAAATGAGGAAAGGAACTCTCAGGGGAACTGAAGTTCCAGAGTTCCGTTTCCTAACAATTTCCCCTTTTTGATGATGACAAATATAAGGAACCTGGCAATATAATAGGAACATGAATTTCAAAAGAACAGTTGAGCTAAGGGATTTTCAACTTTAAAAAATATTGATAGAACATTTAATATTTGCAAATTCCCCCTAAACAAATGAACTAAGTTATTCAAGTTCCCCCTTAGAAGTAGAACGGGTTCAGAATTCCTATAAGTCCAGTAGTTCCAATAATTCAAGGTTCCTATCCTTCTTCCCCCTTTTGACATCATCGAAAAGATAGGTTAACAATTTAAGAATATGATATCCAAGTAAATGCACAGTTGCAACAAACCCATAACAGAAGCATAATGGAAACTTAAGGCAAAGACAAATGAGTCATAGGAACGAAGCCAAAAGATAGTCATTAATTGATCAAAAGCCTAATATTGTTCAAGACGGGGTAAGACCGATCACAACCAACAACAAACCAACAACAAAACAATAACCTACAAAGACACCAACAAAAGCAACTTTTAAGAGAGACAACACAAGGAGAGAAGAGGGTAGTAGGATCCTAGGGGGACTACTAGCACACTGTGAGGTTACAGCTCTGGGAACCAGAAGAAGCGTTACTAAGGCAATGCAGCGGCCTCCTCTTCATCAGCCTTGTTGTCAGTTCCTACATTTTGGCCCGTGGCCTGATTAGCACCGATTGTATCTTCCCAATTCTTCTGAAGAACTTCTACTAGACATAACACCGCAAAGCTCATCTTTCCCAACTCTTTGACTTGATCACGGAGAGCGACCGGGATGGCAGTCGAGCCTTCCATGATGGCTTTTTCAGTACGATCCAGAGCAGAGAGGATCGCAGAGGAGTCCTGAGAGGGGTTGAGCGGTGGCTGGGAACTTGAAGGGGCCTGGGAACTAGCCTTTTCCTTAGAAGGATCAGCTTGAACTTCAGAGGGAGTGGCCTGGTGATCCTTTGTCTTGAGTTTTTGGAGGGTGGCCATGGTGAGGGATTTGCTGCAAATTTGCCATAAATGTCGTCTTGGGAGGATCAAGCGCCTAACTAGCCGTTTGGAGACAATTTCATCATGGTTCCTTTTTGGCGATATATTCAGTGTGCTAGAGGGATATATGAGAACTTTGATGTGGGTTTAAAAACATGGAACCGAAAAGTATGTTTCCATACAAGGAATCAAGGAGGCCATTTATCGCATTGCACAATAATTCCCAGAGAGGGTTAAGAGATGGATCCTAGGGAAATAAATTGAGCAATGAGGCAAGGAGGGTCATAGTATACAATCATCATTTCGGCTTGTATTGTTGGGTTAGAATATGAATAGATTGTGACTTTTGGGCCAACAAAGAAACTCGAACAAAGAAGGAGTTGAAAGAATAATGAGGACCAAAGGATACGAACTAGAAAAATTTATCTAAGCCTTTTAAGAAACCATTATGAAAAGAGGGTTTGTAGCAAAAGATATTACACAGAGATATCAAGACTCAACAAGTAAAGTATCTTAAACTTAGTCAATCATGGGAACTGGAAGGGAGCCTTTACACTAAGGTCACTACTGGGTAATAGGAATCATTCCTAGTTCCAATCTAAGGTTCTCGAAGGGAACTCTATTCAAGGCTTTGGTGAATATATCTGCAACCTGATCTTCAGTTCTACAAAATTTCATAATGATGTTTCCCTTCTCAACATGATCTCTAAGAAAATGATGTCTTATGTCTATATGCTTGGTCCTAGTATGATGCACATGATTCTTAGAAATATTTATGGCACTAGTGTTATCACAAAGAATAGTAAGAGGGCCATAAGACATACCAAAGTCCGCGAGTTGTTGCTTTAGCCAGAGAAGTTGGGAACAGCAGGAGGCAACCACAATGTACTCGGATTCTGTGGTGGAGAGAGAGACTGAGACTTGTTTCTTTGATCCCCATGACACAAGGCAAGGGCCTAGGAGCTGTGCCATTCCAAAGGTGCTCTTCCTATCCACCAAGTATCCAGCATAATCAGCATCAGTGAAACCCATTAGCTCAAAGGGACACTCTTTGGGGTACCAAATGCAGAGAGAGTCAGTTCCCTTGAGATATCGAAGTATTCTCTTCACAGCAGCCAAGTGGGTTTCTCTTGGACAAGATTGGAACCTAGCACACAAGCCAACAACAAAAACAATGTCTGGTCGACTAGCGGTTAGGTACATGAGTGAGCCTATCATACCTCTATAGAGCTTCTCCTCCACTAGAGGACTCGAATGATCCTTATCCAAATGGGCAATGGTGGATATGGGAGTGGAGAGAGGCTTGCATGAATCCATTTTTAACTTCTTCAGTAGTTCCCTGACATACTTCTGTTGGTGGATTTGAATACCATCTTCCTTTTGAGTGATTTGTAATCCGAGGAAGAAGGTGAGCTCCCCAATTAGACTCATTTCAAATTCACTGCTCATCAAGTCTTTGAACTTGTCTACAAGGGACAGGTTAGTAGAACCAAAGATAATATCATCGACATAAATTTGAACCACCAAGATGTTACCTTCTTCTTCTAGGATGAAGAGAGCTTTGTCATCAACTCCACGCCTGTAGCCATTTGAGAGTAGGAACTGGGCAAGACGATCATACCAAGCTCTGGGAGCTTGCTTGAGGCCATACAATGCTTTGTCTAGAAAGTAGACATGGTCTGGATGATCATCATCTTCAAATCCAGGTGGTTGCTTGACATAGACTTCTTCTTGGAGAATTCCATTAAGGAAGGCCGTCTTTACATCCATTTGGAACAACTTGAACCCTTTGTGTGATGCAAAAGCAATCAACAACCTTATTGCTTCAATCCTTGCCACGGGAGCATAGGTTTCATCATAGTCGATGTCTTCTTGTTGATTGTATCCTTGAGCAACGAGTCTTGCTTTGTTCCTTATCACAACTCCTGTATCATCTAGCTTATTTATGAAAACCCATCTAGTTCCTATGATGTGCTTATCCTTGGGACGAGGAACTAGATGCCATACTTTGTTCTTTTCAAATTGATGAAGCTCTTCTTGCATAGCTTGGATCCAGTCCGTATCCTTCAGTGCCTCACCTATGTTCTTTGGTTCCACAATAGATAGGAAGGCATTGAAGGCAAAGAAGGTTAGATGTTCGAACCTGACTGGAGGCTTGATGACTCTTCTTTCTCTGTTAGGAGCTAGAGCATTTGATGTGGAGACATTTTGAGTTGAGCATTCAGCTTCCTGGTTGGGATCATGTTAGGAAACGGAACTCTGGAACTTAGGTTCCCCTGAGAGTTCCGTTCCTCAGTTTCTCTACTTTTGAAGATGACAAATATTATGATACTAATATTTTATCTCAAAGATGTATTTTAAGGAACCACAGGAATATACCGAAGGCAGGAAAGCCAAACAGAACAAGGGAACCAAAGGAACAAGACAGCTGAAGGAATCCAGAGGAACCCAGGTGTGCCCAGAAATAGAGCTTGCGACATTACGATTCCTGAGAAATCTGGGGATACACAACCTCGGACAAAAGGTGTCGAAAACGACTTGTTGAAGCTTCCAAAAGTCTGCCAAGGTCCAAGAGCTAAAGAACAAGAAGCCTAGAGAACCTCTACCTCGGACAGAGACGATGAAAGCGACAGCACATGAAGACGTCGTTGTCCAACAGACGGTTCCCAAACGGCCAACTTACTCAACCTCGGACGAAAGCGTTTTGACAATGACACCACAAGGCTCGTCTGAGGTAGTTGACCAACCAAGAGAGATTCTGAGCTGCCTAGGTTATTTGCACATGCCAAGAACAACGTGGATCAATGAGAACCACTAATCCTAGGGCAAGCTCAATCCGTGGGAACCAAGAGAGGATCGAGCTGCGAAGAATCCTCTATAAAAGGAAGACTAACCCAAGGGTTATCTTCAAGCATTCACAATAGAAACACACTTTATAGCAAACATCAAAGTGTGAAGCTTCAAACAAGATCATCAAAGCAAACCAAGATCAAGAGGAACCAGTCAAGGAAGAAGAGCTGAGTGCTAAGTGCTAAGTTTCTGTGACTGTAAGTGATAGTTCCTAGGTACGAAAGTCTGTTTCTTGGATTGATTATTGATTGTGTTAAGTTATCTAGGATTGTCTAACTGTGTGTAAGGCAAAGGAACTGTGTGTTCGTTCCTAGGATAAGCTGTAACCAAAAGAGATAAGAAATCAAGAAGTAGACTTTGAAATCCTTTCAGAAGAAAGGTAGTGGTTTTTATCCTGGATTGCTAGTTGGCAATCAAATGTTTCCACTATAAGGAACTTGTCATTTGTTTGATTGTTTATTTCCGCTGCGAAACGAACTGAGAATTGATATTCTGAGTTCCTTAAGTTTTTATCTAACAATCACGATCCTACAATTGGTATCAGAGCAGGAAAAACTCTAGATCTTTGATAAGTTTGCAGATCATGTCTCAACCAAGCAAGTTTGAGCTCGGAATCTCCACCAACAAGCCATATATCCGAAAGAAAGGAGAAGAAATATGGTGGGAAAAGTGCATGGAAAGCCACATCAAGACCAACGACTACCAATGCTGGAGGATAGTCGAAAATGGAGATGGCTATGTCGACCTCACCATGAAGGAAGAAGATTGGAAACCAGAACACTATGTTATCATGGAGAAGAATGCCAAGGCCAGGCAGTTCATCCTCAATGGATTGGACAGAGAGGACATGGACAAGGTCATAGGAATCAAGACGGCCAAAGAGATGTGGACAGCTCTCAAGGAGATGCATGAAGGAAGTGAGGAACTAAAGCAAAGCAGAAAGTTTGCTTTGGAAGGAGAATACCACACCTTCAAAATGATGGAAACTGAGACCATCTCAGAGTACTACTCTCGCTTCAACAGATTAATTGGAAAGTTGACGGCGGCGGGAGTTGATCTTGATGAAGTCTCCAAGTCCTTAGTGATCATCAATGGACTTAACTCCAAGTTCACCCTTCTCAAAGGAATCATGAAGAACACTCCAGGCATCAAATCCCTTCCCTTGACCCAAGTCATAGGGAAACTGGAAGTTGAAGAAGGAGAGCACACTAAAGCCAATGCCGATAAGAAACTGGAGAAAGGAATCGCCCTTAAGATCTCCAAAGCTTTCTCAAGGCTTGAGATGGAGCAAGAGAACTCAGACTTGGAAGAAGAGGAGGATGAGCTAACAGCCCTCTTCTCAAAGAATATCAAAAAATTCTTTGTGAAGGGAAGGTTCCAAAAGGGCAGTTCCTCCTATAAAGGACCCAGAAGGGATCTAAAGGAAGTCTCTTGTTACGAGTGCAAAGAGAAGGGACACTACGCTAAGAACTGTCCCAACAAGGAAGACTCCAAGGAAGAAGAAAAACCTCAGAGAAAGAAGGCTCTCGTAGCCTCATGGGGAGAAGACTCAGATGAGGAACTGGATCTGAGCGGCTTCTCTGGAGGAAGATGTCTCATGGCAAAAGGAGACTCAAGCGACTCAGAAGAACTTGAGAAAGAAGAGAGGCAACCCCAACTATGGTACATTGACAGTGGTTGCTCATGCCATATGACCAGAAAAAGAAATCAAATGACCTCTCTTCAACCTCTCCAAGGAGGGAACATATCCTTTGGAGACAAAAGCAAAGGGAAAATCTGTGGAATAGGAACTGTGAAACTCAACGATCACATTCAGGTAAACAAAGTTCACCTTGTTGATAGTCTTGGTTTTGATCTAATAAGTGTGTCACAGCTGTGTGATCAAGGAGACAATGAAGTCAGATTTAGATCAAACGAATGCTCAGTTCTTGACTCCTCGGGACAAATCATCCTAAAAGGAAAGAGATTCAACAATGTTTACATTGTTGATCCATCCTTCGTCCCCAAGGAGAAACTGTGTCTCTCAACCGTGAATGACCAAGCTGAGTTGTGGCACCAACGCCTCGGTCATGCTAGCACCAAGCTGATTCAAAAGCTACACTCAAAGGAACTAGTCAGAGGATTACCAAAGCTGAGTGGTACATCTAAGGAACCATGCTCTGACTGTGTAAAAGGAAAACAGGCTCGTAGTTCCTTCAAATCCAAAAACATGGTAAGCACCTCAAGGCCTCTTGAGCTCATCCACATGGATCTTTGTGGACCCATGAGAGTTCAAAGCCTAGGAGGGAACATGTATATTTTTGTTATTGTCTATGACTTCTCTCGCTTTACTTGGACCATTTTCATTAAATCTAAAAGTGAAGTCATTGATCGCTTTAAAGACCTGGTTCCCTTGTTAGAAAAATCCATTGATTGTTCACTTAATGTTATTCGGTCTGACCATGGTACCGAATTCGAAAATGGAGAATTTCTAACCTTTTGCAGTGAGCATGGCATTGATCACAACTTCTCTGCACCATACACTCCTCAACAGAATGGAGTAGTGGAGAGAAAGAATAGGACCTTGGAAGACATGGCTCGAACTATGTTGATCTCAAGTGGACTCTCCCAATCCTTTTGGGCTTAGGCGATCAACACAGCATGCTACATCATCAATAGAGCCATGCTTCGCCCTATCACAGAGAAGACACCCTATGAACTCCTAAGAGGAAGAGTTCCCAACATTTCTCATCTAAGGGTGTTCGGATACAAGTGCTTTGTGCACAACAATGGGACGGACAATCTTGGCAAGTTCGACCCAAGAAGTGATGAAGGAATCTTCATTGGATATGCCTCAGGCAGCAAGGCATACAAGGTCTTCAACAAAAGGACTAAAAAGGTAGAAGAAAGTGTTCATGTTATTTTTAATGAAAAATCACTCGGAAAGATTGTGTAGAACACCACCAGTTCCTTTGAAGATCCGTTTCCCAAGTCATCCCAAGAAGATCCAGATAAAGATGTCACTCCTCCCAGTTCCTGCCCTGCTGAACGGAACCCTCCAATGGCTCCTCCACCAGTTCCCATGGATAATGAACAACAATCCATTTCTGGGAACCATGAGCATGACGACAACATCTGTAGAGACCTCAATGATTCATCTTCCCACATGTTCTTCAATGGAGAAGGTGACCCCAACCAGGAAGTTGAATGCTCAACTTTCTTTGCCTTTAATGTCTTTTTGTCTATTGTGGAACCAAAGAACATAGGTGAGGCACTGAAGGATGCGGACTGGATCCAAGCCATGCAAGAGGAGCTTCATCAATTTGAAAGGAACAAAGTCTGGCATCTGGTTCCTCGCCCCAAGGATAAGCACATCATAGGAACCATATGGGTTTTCAGAAACAAGCTAGATGATACAAGAGTTGTGATAAGGAACAAAGCAAGACTTGTAGCTCAAGGATACAATCAACAAGAAGGAATTGACTATGATGAAACCTATGCTCCAGTGGCAAGGATCGAAGCAATAAGGTTGTTGATTGCCTTCGCATCTCACAAAGGGTTCAAGTTGTTCCAAATGGATGTGAAGACAGCCTTCCTCAATGGAATTCTTCAAGAAGAAGTCTATGTCAAGCAACCTCCTGGTTTCGAAGACGACGATCGTCCAGATCATGTCTACTTTCTAGACAAGGCACTCTATGGCCTCAAGCAAGCTCCCAGAGCTTGGTATGATCGTCTTGCCCAGTTCCTACTCTCAAATGGCTACAGGCGTGGAGTTATTGATAAGACGCTCTTCATCCTAGAAGAAGAAGGTAACATCTTAGTGGTTCAAATTTATGTTGATGATATCGTTTTTGGTTCCACTAACCTGTCCCTTATAGACAAGTTCAAAGACTTGATGAGCAGTGAATTTGAAATGAGTTTAATTGGGGAACTCACATTCTTCCTCGGATTACAAATCACTCAAAAGGAAGATGGTATTCAAATCCACCAACAGAAGTATGTCAGGGAACTACTGAAGAAGTTCAAAATGGATTCATGCAAGCCTCTCTTCACTCCCATATCCATCATTGCCCATCTGGATAAGGACCACTCGAGTCCTTTAGTGGAGGAGAAGCTCTATAGAGGTATGATAGGCTCACTCATGTACCTAACCGCTAGTCGACCAGACATTGTCTTTGCTTTTGGCTTGTGTGCTAGGTTCCAATCTTGTCCGAGAGAAACCCACTTGGCTGTTGTAAAGAGAATACTTCGATATCTCAAGGGAACTGACGATCTCTGCATTTGGTACCCCAAAGAATGTCCCTTTAAGCTCATGGGTTTCACTGATGTTGATTATGCCGGATACTTGGTGGATAGGAAGAGCACTTCTGGAATGGCACAGTTCCTAGGCCCTTGCCTCGTGTCATGGGGATCAAAGAAACAAGTTTCAGTCTCTCTCTCCACCACAGAATCCGAGTACATTGCGGCTACCTCTTGTTGTTCCCAACTTCTCTGGCTAAAGCAATAACTCGCGGACTTTGGTATGTCTTATGGCCCTCTCACTATTCTTTGTGATAACACTAGTGCCATAAACATTTCTAAGAATCCTGTGCATCATACTAGGACCAAGCATATTGACATTAGACATCATTTTCTTAGAGATCATGTTGAGAAGGGAAACATCATTATGAAATTTTGTAGAACTGAAGATCAAATTGCAGATATATTCACCAAGGCATTGAATAGAGTTCCTTTTGAGAACCTCAGATTGGAACTAGGAATGATTCCTATTACTCAGTAGTGACCTTAGTTCTGAGAATTCTTTTCGAGTTCCCCTAATTGACTAGTTTAAGATATTTAACTTGTTGAGTCTTGATGTCCTTGTGTTATATCTTTTGCTACAAACCCCTCTTGTCATAATGGTTTCTTATAAAGGCTTACATAAATTTTTCTGGTTCGTTTCCTTTTGATTATCATTATTTCTCAACTCCTCATTGTTCAAATTTCTTTGATGGCCCAAACGTCACAATCTGATCATATTTCTAACCCAACATTACAAGTTGAAATGATGATTGTGTACTAAGACCTACCCTTGCCTCATTGCTCAATTTAATTCTCTATGATCCATCTCTAAACCTTCTCTGAGAATTACTGTGCAATGCGATAAATAGCCTACCCTGATTCCTTGTATGGGAACGTACTGTTTTTAGTTCCTTTGTCTCCACCCACACCAAAGGTTCCCATACATTCCTCTAGCTCGCTGAAAATGTCGCCAGAAAGGAACCAGAACATCGCGTCTCTCCAACGGCTCGCTTGGCTTCCCCAGACGCTATTTATGGCATATTGGCAGGGATAAGGCATGTCTTATCAGTGGCATACCTCCCTCTTCTCGGAATGGGTCATATTTTGAATTTAAATTAGCCGTTCCAAAAAGCTGCAACTCTCTTCAATGCTTCGGATTTGCCTTGATCTTCTCAACGGCTGGATTTGCTTCAACGGTCACCTCAGCTCTTGGCCATCTCAGATCTTCATCGCCCTTAAAGAGGTGCTCAGTTGCTCTGAGTTGATCACACAAGCTCTCCATCTCTCTGATCTTCTACCTCTCTTTCTCTTCTCACAGCAATCCTCTTAGCTCCTCTCAAATGGCCAACCCTAACCCAATCGTTGTTATGAATGAAGAGGAAGCTGTTTTTCTTCAAGCATTTCGCGAAAAGAAGGCTAAAGCCTCCTCCTCCAAGCCTGTTTCTGCCTCCACCTCTTCAAAATCCCTCCCCAAAGAAAACCCCGTGGCGAAACCTGCAGAAAAACCAGAAGAGAAGCTTGAGAAACCACCAAAGGATAAGGAAAAGGTGGAAGAGGAACCAACCATGCCCAAAGAAGAGGAGCAAGCCATCACTTTGGCTTCAGAATCAGTCACAAAATCAGTTTCTGAAGGCGGATCGCATGATTCCTCTTCGGATAAATCCCTTCAAGAGATCCTTAGCCCCGAGCCTTCCCCGATCAGCCTCAAATCCAAAACTTCCAACCCAGGCCCCTCTGTCGCCACAAGAATGCAACAGAGGAAGAGAAGCTCCCAAGCCATTGTTCCCTATGAAACCAAATCCACAAAAAGGGCCAAAACCACCACCCTCTCTGTCTCCTCTTCCTTCTCCAAAAGGAAGATCCTAAAACCTCTCATTATCGGCAGAGAATTCTGGACCCAGGCGTTAGAAGAAGAGGATGAGGAACTCTATGTAGAAGCTTTGGATGAGTTTCACTCTCTGTTGTAGTTCCAAGGGTGGGACGAGATACTGTGCGAACCTTTCTCTGCTTCCGACGAGGTTGTCTGGATGTTTTACCAGTCCATGGAATTTGTACCCCAGAAGGAGAACTCTCCCTGTCACGACGCCATTCTCATATGGAAGGGAACCAGCTTTCTCCTGTCCGCCAATCTAATCGCGTCTGCTCTAGGGATTGAGTCGAGGTCTGGGTTTGGCATTCTACCTCAGAAGAAGGGATGGCCCAAGGGAAAGGGCTTCAAGTCCAAAGGAGCAATCGTCAAGAAAATTTATGATGGCGCATCCCCCTCATCTTTGGAGACGAAGGATCTCTCCATCGCAAACCGGCTACTGCATTTTTGGATCACTCGCAACTTGGTTCCCAGGCAAGAGCACAGGAACGAAGTCCTCATCACCGACGTCATCTACATGGACAAAGTGCTCTCCGGCTTTCAGTTGGATCTTCCCCGTATTGTGCTGGCTCACATGCAATTCTATGCATCCCATGACTCCCATGCTTTACCCTTCCCTCACATCATCAAGAAGCTACTCTCTAACCTCAATCAGTACCCAGAAGACGCACCCGAGACTGCCTACAGCAAATGTCTTACCATGCACACAGTTCAGAAGCTAAAATCTAAGGAACAACAACCCAACCCTGCTGAAACAGAAGAAATCCCGCCTAAGGAAAAGGCGAGTTCCCAGGGCCGTTCTAGTTCCCACCCTCAGCAACCCCCCTCTTCAGACTCCTCTGCGATCCTCCTTGCGTTGGATCGTATTAAAAAAGCTATCTTGGAAGGCTCGACTGCCAACACGGTCGCCATCCATGATCAAGTAAGAGAGTTGGGGCGTATCAGTTCTGCTGTCGAGAGTCTGGTGGAAGTTCTGCAGAAAGACTGGCAAGGTGCAATCAGTGCTCATCAGGCCGCGGGCCAAAATGTAGGAACCGACGACAAGGATGCAGAAGAAGAGGCCGTTACTACGCCATAGGAACGCTTGTTCTAGGTTCCCAGTGCTGCAACGCCACAGCGAGCTAGTAGTTTCCCTTAGGATCCTACTCTCTTCTTCTATCCCTTTTGTTGTCTTTCTTAAGATTGCTTTTGTTGTCTTCCTTGCTATCTGTTGTTTGTCTTGTCGGTTGTTTGTTGTTTGCTTGTGGTATTTTGTGTGTTTGATCAATGATAAGTGAAGTTTTTAATGATTATCTTCAGTTTCGTTCCCATGATCATTTGTCTTCGCCTTAAGTTTTCATTATGACATTTTATGGGCTTGCTGCAATCGCATATTCACTCCGATATCATGTTCTTAACTTGTACTTAATCTTTTCGATGATGTCAAAAGGGGGAAGAAAAGGATAGGAACCTTGAACTTTGGAGACTACTGAATTAATAGGAACTCTGAACTAATTCTATTTCTAAGGGGGAATTTGAAATAAACTTGTTCACTTGCTTAGGGGGAATTTGCAACCATTGAATGTTCTATCACTAATCTGTAATGTTATAAATCCCGTTATCTCAATATGGTCTCATAAGATTCAAAGTCCTATTATGTTGTCAGGTTCCTTGTATTTGTCATCATCAAAAAGGGGGAAATTGTTAGGAAACGGAACTCTGGAACTTAGGTTCCCCTGAGAGTTCCGTTCCTCAGTTTCTCTACTTTTGAAGATGACAAATATTATGATACTAATGTTTTATCTCAAAGATGTGTTTTAAGGAACCACAAGAATATACCGAAGGCAGGAAAGCCAAACAGAACAAGGGAACCAAAGGAACAAGACAGCTGAAGGAATCTAGAGGAACCCATGTGTGCCCAGAAATGGAGCTTGCGACATTATGATTCCCGAGAAATCTGGGATACACAACCTCGGACAAAAGGTGTCGAAAATGACTTGTTGAAGCTTCCAAAAGTCTGCCAAGGTCCAAGAGCTAAAGAACAAGAAGCCTAGAGAACCTCTACCTCGGACAGAGACGATGAAAGCGACAACACATGAAGACGTCGCTGTCCAACAGACGGTTCCCAAACGGCCAGCTTACTCAACCTCGGACGAAAGCGTTTTGACAACGACACCACAAGGCTCGTCTGAGGTAGTTGACCAACCAAGAGAGATTCTGAGCTGCCTAGGTTATTTGCACATGCCAAGAACAACGTGGATCAAGGAGAACCACTAATCCTAGGGCAAGCTCAATCCGTGGGAACCAAGAGAGGATCGAGCTGCGAAGAATCCTCTATAAAAGGAAGACTAACCCAAGGGTTATCTTCAAGCATTCACAATAGAAACACACTTCATAGCAAACATCAAAGTGTAAAGCTTCAACCAAGATCATCAAAGCACACCAAGATCAAGAGGAACGAGTCAAGGAAGAAGAACTGAGTGCTAAGTTCATGTGACTGTAAGTGATAGTTCCTAGGTACGAAAGTCTGTTTCTTGGATTGATTATTGATTGTGTTAAGTTATCTAGGATTGCCTAACTGTGTGTAAGGCAAAGGAACTGTGTGTTCGTTCCTAGGATAAGCTGTAACCAAAAGAGATAAGAAATCAAGAAGTAGACTTTGAAATCCTTTTGGAAGAAAGGTAGTGGTTTTTATCCTGGATTGCTAGTTGGCAATCAAAGGTTTCCACTATAAGGAACTTGTCATTTGTTTGATTGTTTATTTCCGCTGCGAAAGGAACTGAGAATTGATATTCTGAGTTCCTTAAGTTTTTATCTAACAATCACGATCCTACAGATCACCTTCTCCATTGAAGATTATGTGGGAAGAAGAATCATTGAAGTCTCCACAGATGTTGTTGTCATGCTCATGGTTCCCAGAAATGGATTGTTGTTCATTATCCATGTGAACTGGTGGAGGAGCTAGTGGAGGGTTCCGAGCAACAGGACATGAACTGGGTGGAGTGATATCTTCATCTGGATCTTCTTGAGATGATTTGGGAAATGGGTCTTCAAAGGGGGTGGTAGCGTTCTGCACAGTTCTTCCAAGAGATTTTTCATTAAAAATAACATAAACACTTTCTTCTACCTTTTTAGTTCTTTTGTTGAAGACTTTATATGCCTTGCTGCCTGATGCGTATCCAATGAAGATTCTTTCATCACTTCTTGGGTCGAATTTGCCAAGATTGTCCTTCCCATTGTTGTGCACAAAGCACTTGCATCCGAACACCCTCAGATGTGAGATGTTGGGAACTCTTCCTCTTAGGAGTTCATAGGGTGTCTTCCATGTAATTGGGCGAAGCATGGCTCGATTGATGATGTAGCAAGCTGTGTTGATCGCCTCAGCCCATAATGATTGAGAGAGTCCACTTGAGATTAGTATGGTCCGAGCCATGTCTTCCAAAGTTCTGTTCTTTCTTTCTACCACTCCATTCTATCGAGGAGTGTATGGTGTAGAAAAGTTGTGATCAATGCCATGCTCACTGCAAAAGGTTAGAAATTCTCCATTTTCGAATTCGGTACCATGGTCAAACCGAATAGCATTGAGTGAACAATCAAGAGATTTTTCTAACAAGGAAACCAGATCTTTAAAGCGGTCAATAACTTCACTTTTAGATTTGATGAAGATAGTCCAAGTGAAGCGAGAGAAATCATCGACAAGAACAAAGATATACATGTTCCCTCCTAGGCTTTGAACTCTCATGGGTCCACACAGGTCCATGTGAATGAGTTCAAGAGGCCTTGAGGTGCTTACCATGTTTTTGGACTTGAAGGAACTACGAGACTGTTTCCCTTTTACGCAATTAGAGCATGGTTCCTCAGATGTGCCACTTAGCTTTGGCAGCCCTCTGACCAGCTCCTTTGAGTGTAACCTTTGAATCAGCTTAGTACTAGCATGACCAAGGCGTTGATGCCACAAATATGCTTGGTCGTTCACGGTTGAGAGACAAAGTTTCTCCTTGGGGACAAAGGATGGATCAATAATGTACACATTGTTGAATCTCTTCCCTTTTAGGATGATTTGTCCCGAGGAGTTAAGGACTAAGCATTCATTTGATCTAAATCTAACTTCATTGTCTCCTTGATCACAAAGATGTGACACACTAATTAGGTCAAAACCAAGATTATCAACAAGGTGAACTTTGTTTACCTGAATGTGATCGTTGAGTTTCACAGTTCCTATTCCACAGATCTTCCCTTTGCTTTTGTCTCCAAAGGATATGTTCCCTCCTTGGAGAGGTTGAAGAGAGGTCATTTGATTTCTTCTTCCGGTCATATGGCATGAGCAACCACTATCGATGTACCATAGTTGATGTTGCCTCTCTTCTTTCTGCACATAAGGGAACTAAGATTTCTGAACCCAGCGAAGCTTGGCTTTACTGGGGGGATTAGCATTGTGAATCTGTGAATGATCAGGGAATTGGTCCCTTTCTCGGTAATAAGCACTTTTCTCCTTTTCAAGGTTCCTTTGCTTAGGACAAATAAGTGTTATAATGACCATTTTTGCCACAATAATGACACAAGCGATTGTAAACAACATGTCCATATTTTCCTTTTCCTGGCCTAAATGGTTTTTCAGGTTTTCTTTTGTTAAAATCAACGTTGTTTCTAACCTTACTATGAGCCATGTCAACATACCTTTTGTGAGCAAAGGAATTAGTGAACCATTGGTTTTCAGGAACCATCTTTTCTTTGCCCTTAGGTTCCCTCTTAGGACTTTGAGAGCTTTCGTTGAGATGTTTGACAGCCTCAGCCTTGTTCTCAAGGACCATGATCTTCTCTGATAGGAACCGATTCCTATCTCGAGAGTTGGCAAGAGCAGTATTGAGGTTCTCATTCATCTCAACAAGTTCTCGCCTAGCCTTTTCATCTTTAGCATCATTGTTCTCTTTGTTGTTAACATATCCTATTCCATGACGTTGTCTCACAAAAACAGTTTGATTTATCTTTTTTTCATTAATAGAGTCGGTGAGAACGTCCAACCTATCAATTATGGATTGAAGCATGTCATTTCCAGGTAAGTTAGCATGCAAGGGAACTTTGACAGAATCTATGCTAGTTTCATCACAAGATTTACAAATTTTAAGGTGACTAACATGCATATTCCTAATATCAATGAGTTTGGAGTGTGTTTCAGCTAGGTCTTTCTCAGTTTCATCAAGTTTCTTACTCTAAACATAATTTTCAACAGTCAAACATGCAATTTCATCTTCACAATCATCAAGTTTCTGTTGAAGGGAACTGGTTTCCTTTCCTAGTTTCTTTATGATCTTAAGAAGTTGTTTCTTATCACAATCAAACTAGGGATTTTAAGAGATCGTCAGAAGTTACCTCAGGGTCTTCTGAGTCGCTTGAGTCTCCTTTTTCCATGAGGAATCTTCCTCCAGAGAAGCCACTCAGATCCAGTTCCTCATCTGAGTCTTCTCCCCATGAGGCTACGAGAGCCTTCTTTCTCTGAGGTCTTTCTTCTTCCTTAGAGTCTTCCTTGTTGGGACAGTTTTTTGCGTAGTGTCCCTTTTTCCTTGCACTCGTAACAAGAGACTTCCTTGAGATCTCTTCTGGGTCCATTGTGGGAGGAACTGCCCTTCTGGAACCTTCCTTTCACAAAGAATTTTTTGATGTTCTTTGTGAAGAGGGCTGTTAGTTCGTCCTCCTCTACTTCTAAGTCTGAGTTTTCTTCCTCCATTTCGAGCCTAGAGAATGCTTTGGAGATCTTGAGGGCAATGCCTTTCTCCAGTTTCTTGTCGGCATTGGCTTTGGTGTGCTCTCCTTCTTCAACCTCCAGTTTCCCTATGACTTGGGTCAAGGGAAGGGATTGGATGCCTGGGGTGTTCTTCATGATTCCCTTGAGAAGAGTGAACTTGGAGTTGAGTCAATTGATGACCACTAGGGATTTGGAAACTTCATCAAGATTGACTCCCGCCGCTGTTAACTTTCCAATCAATCTATTGAAGCGGGAGTAGTACTCTGAGATGGTCTCAGTTTCCATCATTTTGAAGGTGTGGTATTCTCCTTCCAAAGCAAACTTTCCGCTTTGCTTTAGTTCCTCACTTCCTTCATGCATATCCTTGAGAGCTTTCCACATTTCCTTGGCCGTCTTGATGCCTATGACCTTGTCCATGTCCTCTCTGTCCAATCCATTGAGGATGAAATGCATGGCCTTGTCATTCTTCTCCATGATAACATAGTGTTCTGGTTTCCAATCTTCTTCCTTTATGGTGAGGTCGACATAGCCATCTCCATTTTCGACTATCCTCCAACATTGGTAGTCGTTGGTCTTGATGTGGCTTTCCATGCACTTTTCCCACCATGTTTCTTCTCCTTTCTTTCGAAGATGTGGCTTGTTGGTGGAGATTCTGAGCTCAAACTTGCTTGTTTGAGACATGATCTGCAAACTTATCAAAGATCTAGAGCTTTTCCTGCTCTAATACCAATATTAGGATCGTGATTGTTAGATAATAACTAAGGAACTAAGAATATCTATTCTCAGTTCCTTTCGCAGCGGAAATAAACAATCAAATAAAAGACAAGTTCCTTATAGTGGAAACCTTTGATTGCCAACTAGCAATCCAGGATAAAAACCACTACCTTTCTTTCGAAAGGATTTCAAGGTCTACTTCTTGATTTCTTATCTCTTTTGGTTACAGCTTATCCTAGGAACAAACACACAGTTTCTTTCCTTACACACAGTTAGGCAATCCTAGATAACTTAACACAAGCAATAATCAATCCAAGAAATAGATCTTAGCACCTAGGAACTATCTCACTTACAGTCACAGGAACTTAGCACTCAACTCTTCTCTTCCTTGACTGGTTCCTCTTGATCTCGGTTTGCTTTGATGATCTTGTTTGAAGGTTCACACTTGATATTTGCTAATGAGTGTGATTCGTATTTTAGTGCTTGAAGATAACTCTTGAGTTAGTCTTCCTTTTATAGAGGATTCTTCGCAGCTTCTTCTTCTCTTGGTTCCACAGATTGAGCTTGCCCTAGGATAAGTGGTTCTCCTTGGTCCACGTTGTTCTTGGCATGTGCAAACAACCTAGGCATCTCAGAATCCTTCTAGTTTAGTCAACCTCTTCAGCCAAGTCGTTCTCCAGCTTCCTTTGTCCGAGGTTCAACACTCTGGGCGCTTGGGAACTGACTTCTGGACAGCGACAGGTTCCATGTCCTGTCGCTTTCACCTTTCTCTGTCCGAGGTTCGGCGTTCTAGGTGTCTTGTTGTTTTGCTCTGGACATTGGCAGGCTTTTGGAAGCTTCTCATAAGTCGTTTTCGACTTCCTTTTGTCTGAGGTTGGTGTTCCCAGATTTCTCGGGAATCGCAATCTCGCATGCTGCGTTTCTGGGCACACCTGGGTTCCTCTGGATTTCTTCCTTTGTCTTGTTCCCTTGGTTCTCTTGTCCTGTTTGGCTTTCTTGCCTTCGGTATATTCCCGTGGTTCCTTAAAGCACATCTTTGAGATAAAACATTAGTATCATAATATTTGTCATCTTCAAAAGTAGAGAAACTGAGGAATGGAACTCTCAGGGGAACTGAAGTTCCAGAGTTCCGTTTCCTAACAGCACTGCCGTGAGAGAGTGTTACCTGAGCTTGAAGATATCCCTTGTAGGTCATATGGTTATGGGTAAAGTGTGGTTGGCAGGCTGAGAGGGTTGACCACCTTCTCATTGTTGAAGTTTAAGCAGCTGCCGCCATCGATGATGACACTTATCGATGCGGTATTAACCATGCAACGTGTGTGGACGAGAGTCTCGCGCTGGTCGACAAGGTTGCCTTCCTTGACGTTGAGAATGCGTCGTGTGACGAGGCTCAATGGTGTGCCTGCATGGAGCGCGGTAGCTTCACACGTGTCGGTCTCCTCGGTGTTGTCATTGAATCCTTCAATTGTCTCAAGCGGGGTCTCTTCCTCGTAAGACTCATCTTCCGTGGCAACAGTGAAGAAGAGGACCTGCTTCTGTTTGGGACAATCCCTTTGGTAGAGACCGCATCCTCCACACTTGAAGCCTTCAATGTCATCATCGCGATCATAGCCCTAGGAGGAGGCCGTTGGTACGGTCGTGGAAGAGGCCGTGCAATTGGGCATCGCGAGCTTGGAGTCACGGTCTTGGTTGTACGTTGTGGATCCTAAGACTTGAACACCCACATCAGTAGTAAGGGAGGGACTAGTGTTAGGATCATACCTGCGTTGGCCTTGATGTTGCCAAGATGAGTGCTTGTGGCGGTTGAGCTGGTGGTGCACCTCTACTTCATGGTGTTGGTAGCGGTGCGCGATCGGAGCTGGTTGGTGCGCGTTGGAATCGGCACGGCATCGCTGTCGCAATTGGGCATCTCCCTCGCCGCGTTGACGATAGTCGCGCATCCTTCCTTCTCGGTGCTGGCCACGTGTGCCATGTTCCATGTTGCCCTGGAATGACTGGTTGGGTTGGACCTAGAGCCGCGGTGGCGGAATCCAGTCCACGGGCCGATCCTGTAACTCAAAAGGATCACCAAGATAGGGGTGATAAGAGCCGGAGTTGATCATACCTGAGTCCTCAAATTCCTCTTCTTCGAACTCCTCAAAGGCATGATGGATCGTTGGCGTCGTGTAGCCATAGGAGTCATAGCGCGGTGTACGCGCACTCTGGTGGACAAGATGGTCACGAACGTCGAACGTGATGGGTTTTGTGGCAGGTGTCCTCACGCGATGTTCTTCGCGCCGTGGGTGTCCACTTGAGCATTGCGGTGTAGTAGCTTGTCGCGCGTTGTGGCGCGATCTGTTGTCTCGCGGCGTGGAGGGTGGTTCATCGCGTTGAACTTGGCGCCGTAACTCCTGTATGGCTTGGAGTTGAGCAACTTGGCGCCGTAACTCCTGTATCTCGCGTTGTGGTGCGGAGAGCTCCAGACTGGGGGCTTCATGTTGTTGATCTTGTTGTGGCCCCAAGGGTGGGTTTGGCGCGTTCTCATTTCCTAAGACAATGTAACCAGACATCGCGAGTAAAAATGAACAAAAGACAACACAACCAAAGATCAAGCAAGCAACAAGCAAGTAACAAGTGTTCACGTAGGAGGGCGCGTTCTTTTGGCCGTGAGGGCGGCTTAAGGCAAGCAAAACAAGTGTGCTATGCAAGCACAAATCCAAACGAAACCAAAAGAATGAAGTCCTAACCTCTTGCGTAAACAACGCACACACACAAGACAAACCTTCAAGTGTGACGCTAGACGGTGGAGGGATAAGAGATGAGCCTAGCCGGTGAGGGAAGAAGGTTGCCTTATTTTGGTTTTCCTTCTTTTTTTTCTTTTTTTTTAAAATTGTCGCGTCCTTTTTTTTTAATGCGACTTGACTTTTGTTTTTGTTTTTGTTTTTTGAATTTGAAATTCAAATCCGAGATCTTGCTTTGACTTTAGATTGATTCGGATAAGAATTACACAATAAAATTAAAAGAACACGGCTAAGTAACAATAAGGAAAGAAATCGCGCGATTATCGCGATAGGAGAGAGAGAAGATTGTTGGAGATTTATAACGGCCACACAAGAAGATATGCAAGATATGATTAGCGAAATTTAAGCAATTAATTAAGCAAATCAATCAATCAATTACGACAGATTTCATGCAAAGCAAATCACACAATTTTCGCTAGGGAATCAAGCAATTAATCGGTCAAGATATTCTCTTGTGCAACCGATGGGACAAGCATGTGTTTGAAGAAAAAAAAGAGTAACAATGGCGGAAGCAAGGATGATGGGGGAGAAAGAAAAAAATCGTGAACAAATGAGACTTGATAAGCGACTTACAAGATCAAAGGCTATGATGCCAGTTGATGCGTTCCTGCTTGTGAATGTCGGATCGATGATCTTGGTGGGAAGTCGCGCGAGTCACTTCAGTGGTTGAATGAGTGGAACGCGTCGCGTGAGTGGAATAACGCGATGATTTATGGTGGTATGGCGATGGCGGAAGCGATTGTTGGAGGGATAGATGACTTGAAAAGACAAGTCTTGGGCCGTAGCGTCGGCAGCGGGGTGAAGGGAGATGCGAAGGAAGACTTGGCTTGAAGAATCAAGCGGTTGCCGTAGCGTCAGCGGCGGAGTGAAGGAGATGAGAAGACAGAGGTGTTTGACGTCCAATCAAAGGAAGGAGGCGATAGGCTCTCAACTTAAGCTTTGATTCAAAATTAGATGTAACCTATTACAGAAGGCTGAGTTGGTCTTTTATAGCGGGACTCGAATGGGCCGAGTCTCGCTTAATGGGTTGGCCCACGCGACACGCGTGGAACACACACCTAAAAGGAAAACACTGAAAATAATAATGTTCTAAAATTTACAAAGATATTCAAAGAACGCGTTCATCATTGAATGCGAGGACCTTGAGATAGAATGTGATCTCGGGGCTTGGCTGGAGACGCTTGAAGGAGATCGCGGTCTCTGTACCAGATGCGAGGAGTATGACAAAGATCGCAGTCTATGTGCTCGATGCGAGTAATGGGAGGAAGATAGCGGTCTTCGTACTTGGCCCTTCTGAGCTCACGGTCATGGCTTCTTCTTCTATGGCCGTCATGAGGGGGGGGGGGGGGGGCAGGGTCGCATCACGAAGGGCGTTTGGGCGATGAAATTCTTTGACGATGAGGCTCACAGGGCGTTTATGAATAAGTTTCAGGAGTGCTTGTTTGAGAATACCTATGGATACGAGTCTACATATGCGAATAAGGTTAATGTTTACGGGAAGGATTTCATAGGGTGGGCGAATCTGCAGGCGGCTGATGATTCACTGTGGGATGATGTAGAGGATGATTTTAGGAATTTAGAGCTTGGCTTTGGGTGCGTTGCACAAATGTTTCTTGGTTGGTGATTCTGGGGTTCAAGTGATGAAGAACTTCAGTCATGGAATCCATGGAAAGGGAGCTTATGTGAATTTCAGCGACGGGTTTAAAAGAGGGCAGAGTAGTATAGCGTATTCGACCCCCAAGAAGGCCCTCCTGATGAGGGCAGAAACAAACATGATGCTTATGAGCCCCATGAATGACATATTAAGATGAAGGATGATGATACACTCCCATTGAAAAATTCAATTTCTTCTTCTTCTTCTTTTTCTTCTTCTTCTTCTTCATCCTCTACATTCTCCGGAAAGTAAGAGGCATCGTAATATACTATCTTCGACAAAGCTCGCTACAAATTTTGGTCGATATTCACCGACACCGTCACCCTTCGTTGGTCTGCCGGCAGGCTCAATCACCTTTTCGACAGAATCGACACCCTCACTAGGGACGATCTTGATGTCTTGGTCAGTTATTAATTCCCAATTGATTCCTCTTCTTGTCGATTTCTATCCTACGATCCTAAATCTGAGGGTTTGTTTGTTTGATTGATTTTGATTTCGCTCCATACAGGAGATGGAGGAGAGAGAGAAGGTGGTGAAGTACATGTGGGATGTGTACACCAACAGCCGTCAGATCAATTTGCCTCGCTTTTGGCATGAGGCATTCAAGGCTGCCTATGAAGACATGACCAGCGATGTGCCTGGGGTTCGAGAGGCCGTTTTTACTGAGATCACCAGGATGTGTATCCTCTCCATTGGTATTGATCTGCCTCCAATCCACTTGACGGTTAGTATCTATTTCTAAATCAATTTGATATCGGTTACTGCCCTAATTCAGTATTCATGCATCATAATTGAATTTTCATCAGCTTGCCATTTTCGGTTGCGATTCTAGCAATTTGCACGATGGACATATAATTTGATTAGACTTCACTTTCATATGGTTGATCTGGTATAGTTTAAGCCGCTTGTGATTCAAATATTGCAGGTTAGTTGATTGTGATATTCACGTAACCGTGAGTTCAAATCTATGCATAACTGCCATGATTAAAAAAACTACAGCTTGCCTAGAATGTGTATGTTCTCTAGTAGATTACAGAGTGGTAGTACTAGGTATGACAACTCTAATGTGCTGACATGAAGTATGGATTTTTTACAGGAATACTCCATAAATGTTAGCTTTTTTCTTGTTGGAGATGATTATCTACATTGTATAGTTGGTGAACATTGTTAACTGTATACTTATGATCTTGGTTTCTGCTGCTGTGTGTGAAGTTGGTCATTTAAGCATACTGGTTTTGGCAATATGGAAGTTGGGAGATCATGTGGGTACCTGCATCTGTTGGTTTGTGGATGATGATGCTAGTCATGTGCATTTGCTACTTGAATATGCTTTGTGGTAGCAGTGTAAAATTGTTGCACCAATGGTTTGCTTTGTGGTCTTGGACTGTTGAAGCTGACTCCCTTGGATGCACATTTGGCCGGTGCCAACAAGTTTCGTGGTGCGTAGTTCTCGTGGGTAAGGACTTCATGTTTATGGTTTATAGTTATGGTTTCTTTCTGTGAAATAGCTATAAAAGCATGCAATTAGACTAGCTATGTTGGAGAGATATCTCTTGGGGTGCTGAAGTTGAAGATTTTCACTTGCCAATTATTCTCTATTGGATAAAAATGTTAATATTGATTTCATATGACATGTGCAATAGGGTAGGATCCTTGTTATGCTTCCTTGTTTGCTTTCTAGGTAGTAAAACTTTCTATTGTTATACTCTTCTCAGTTTCTCATGAGCCTTCTGTGATGATAATACAGTTTTAGGTATGAGATAAATTTGTTAAAGAGTGGTGTTTTTTGGGATTAATTGGAAAGATGAGGCTCTTAATGAGATTGGTTCTCTTGTTGTATGTGCAATCCAACAGGAGTACTGAAGGGATAACTCTAGTGATATTATTGTTTTCTATTAACTTCGATGTATCCACTTTCATATATCAAAATAACTGAGTGATTTACTTCTCTAATGCTAAGTTTCTTGTGTGACAGAGAGTCCTTGAGCATTGTAAGGACCTAGATTCCCAAAGTAAGGTTATGGATGGAATTTTATTATCTGTGAGCATGTTAGCTCAATATATGGAAATTATGTTGTTCAGGTATGTTTGATTCCCGCTAAATATGCTATATTCTGATGTTAGAATGTCATTTTGATCGAAGTATTGTTCTAAAAGGGTGTTATCATGTCTACTTTGCATCTTCTGAACTGTTATGTATGTGCAAACTTAATTCTTAAGTAATTATAATGTGGGTATATCACTATATCATTCTATTCCATTGGAATTGCATCCCATTGCTTTATCTTGTTTGATTTTTGTTTGTGATTCTTTCTTTTTATTAGTGCTTCGTGTTGTACTTTTCTATAAACTTTCTATATTGGTTTCGTTTCTTGATTCAAATCGTTCTCATACATAATGCCTTTGCTTGGCTCAGTTGTGATATTGTATTAATGATAATCTATCTTGTTGCTCTGTAAGTGTAATGAGATTTCTCTCTTCTTTTGCTACTTGCTAATATTTTTTCTTTTATGTTTTCAATTGTTGTTAATGACCTCCACAATCCTTATGGAAGCATGTGCTAGAGCATGGAAAGCCACATAAATGTACAATTATAATTTAAGAGGTAACTGGAGAGATAATTCAAATGAGCCAGCACAAGTTTGCCTCCAATGTGATAGTTCAAATGACCCAACACAAGTTTGCCTCCAATGTGATTGAGAAATGAGAAGTGCTTGGCTTTTGGATGTCCTAAGGAAAGGGAGTTCATGGTTAATCATTATTTTTGTGTGAAACTTCTAAGTTTTTTGTGTTTATGACAATACATTGATGTATGACATTTTGAAATATTTAATTCATTTTGATATTTGACGTCTTTTGAAGTTGTGCCAACTGTTTAGATAATTATGGTTATGACTTATGCGTATGGTGTAATAACTACATGTAAAATTACTATGGTTGCTTTGGTTGAAACAACTTTACAACATGTCCAATTATCACGGTTGTCACTATTATTACAGGTCTTAATGGGAATAAAAAATGTGTTTTTTTTCTATGGTTACATATTTACTATGGTTCTTGAACCGTAGTAAATCTGTAACTGTAGTAAATATACTATGGTCATCGTTTAACCACGGTCGTTGTTTTACTACGGTTACAGATTTACTATGGTTCATTGCATTTTACTACGGTTGAAACAATTTAACTACATGTAAAATTTCCACGGTTGCTTTGGTTGAAACAACTTTACGACATGTCACATTACCACGGTTGTCACCTATTTATTACGGTTACCGATTTACAACGGTTACCTATTTACTACGGTTCAGGAACCGTAGTAAATATGTAACCGTAATAAATCTGTAACCGTAGTAAACAAGTTTATAACGACCACATTTACTACGGTTCACAACCGTAGTAATATATGCATTTGGAACCGTAGTAAACTTGTCATTTTGTACTAGTGACACAAAATTGCAAAGATATATCTAAACAAAAATAAAGGTAGGGAACAAAGACGATCCAGATAATTATTCCCAGTAAAATTTGGTAAACAAAGAAAGGTTCATAGGGAACGTTTACCTAGATCCAGGCTTGGGACGGCAGTGCAACCAATTATCAATTTGGCTTATAATGGGGGTGCAGATTATCAAGTTGGTTGCTTTAGGCATAAAATAAGATGTTATCATGTAACCCTGAAGCACAAATGATCAAGAATAGAAGTTGCAAGTAATCATGATATCATGTAACACATAGCACATAGCAAGATATAATAAACTAAATTTTGCTATTAATAAGCAACATAGAAAATGTTCCTTGATTAAAATTGATCAATCTAGCCAATCATGGAGGGAATAGTGGATAGTGAATTTCTCAGTTTAGAGAGATCATCCCAAGGAGCATTCTCAAATGCTCAAAGGGTTTTTTGTCCAGTGCTTTGGTGAAGATATCAACAACTTGATCTTCTGTCTTGCAATGATCCATTCTAATGAATTTTTTTTCAACATTATCACAAAGAAAATGATGACGAATATCAATATGCTTAGTACGTGAGTGATGAACAGGATTTTTGAAGATGTTGATAGCACTAGTATTATCACACATAATGAGAATGATGTCAAGAGACATACCAAAATCCTCCAATTGTTGTTTGAGCCACAATACCTGGGCACAACACGATGCAGCAACTACGTACTCAGCTTCGGCGGTGGAAAGAGCAACATAATTTTGCTTCTTTAACGCCCAAGAGACAAGACATGGGCCAAGGAATTGTGTCATCCCTGAAGTTCTTTTGCGATCTGTAACACCCCCAAAACTTAACCCTTTTGGAAATGTATTACCGCCAGTGACCCCAGTGTTCCTTACCGAGATCACCCAAGGCTTTACCATATAAATACAATTTATGAAATGCGATTGATACACAATGATCAAGCATTAAATTCCAAAACATAACATTGTCAAGGAAATAAGAGTTACGGGATTACAACCCAATCCCGAATAGGTCAAAACATAGTTTAAACCAAACACAGCGGAAGACTAAGAAAGTACATTACAAACGGAGTTATTGTCCAAAGGATCATAACCTGATTAAAGAAATAATTAAAACATTCAAAAACCACCGCCGACTCCATAGTCCTTCTAATCTTCTGAGCTACTTCTTAACTGATGTGCCGAATCGAACGGATGACACCAGCCAACCATGCAAGGGAAAATATTGGTTGGTTAGTCTAAATGAATAGACTAGCAAGGGTATAAAACAGACTGGTTCGAAGCAGTCATATTAGGTTAGACTCATCGCTTCTCGGATAATAACCGATAACGGTAGTCAACCATCATATTCCTACTGGAATAAACAAGAGGTATGCACAAGAGAAGATTCTGGAAGACTGAATCTTCACAGAAATCGACTCGAAAGAAGACTCCAACTGAAATGAGTCTTTAAGGAAGTATGACAAATCTGGAGAGTTATAGAATTAAACAACAATGATTTAAAACTGACTGAGATGCTTCGGTTCACGACCAACCTCATCGCCTACAACGAATCCAGATTGGAAAGAGAGCGTACTACATTCAAGTCAAGACGAGTTTTCCTAGCTGCACTGAACTTAGCTACACTACTCGCCCAAGGTGTATTAATTATGTGCGTCAAGGTAGCACTTATCTGATTTATGTTTCAAAGACACACAACATGTTATATACTTTTACATGTGTACCCCACCAATGGGACGACACATCTTAGTATACGTTTCGTCGAGAGTGACGTATACCGAAAGGTTTGTGATACCAGCTAAGTGTCCTGTCTCTACACACATGTGTAAGAGACCGATCATGATCATAGAATAGTACCAGATGGGGACGAGCCACCCCGATACCAGATTATAAAGAAACGACTGGACAGAGTCCGAATAACGTTCCTATTTAACAGTGCTAACTAAACAGTTACAGCACAACAACAGTTACAGGATAAATCCACATAAAGGCCCGAAAGGCGATCACAGATAATAGCGTTGTTCTAACAGATATACAACCTATTATATGATTTTCAAAACAGTTTATCAAAACCGTTTCCAGACAAACAGAATATTCATTCCAAATTAATTACTCAGATAAACTACTGATAATTAATGTAAATATGGAACGAATGAGCAAGAGCGAACCGCCACTTGCCTTACTCCGCAGAATAGTCTAAAGACGTCAACTGGATTCCGGGCTCAACACTGTATAGTTCCGACAGCACAACAACCTTCGAGTCGACCCATAAAAGGAACCCTAAGTTAGATCCGACATAAACAGTACGAATCTAAACACGGCGAAAGAACACGAAAGGAAAGACGCCACGACGACAACCGACCAAGCCAAAGCCATGAAGGCGTTCTGGGCACTGGCAGCGGTCGCCGTTCTTGGCGGCGGTCGCCGTGAAGAACACGGTCGACAGAGACAAGAGAAATCTCACCAAAACAAAGCGCGTTTCGACCCCTTTTAGCCTGGCTTGGTTTCTGACCTTCCAAGGCAACCACAAGGCTTCACAAAGGCTGCTGGAAACACCACTAACAACACCGACGAAAGCTTCGAAATTTCCGGCGAAGGCACAACTCCGGCGAGAGGCGAATTTGGCAGAGGTTTGGTGCTTGTATGGCTCAAAACCTCTCCCCCAACACCTCCTTTTATAGCCAACACATCTGGAGTTCGAAGACGAGGGCCTAGAGCTACTGCGGCGCTCACCAGAAACAACGCCGGCGACCAACGGGCAACGACTGCTGGGCAACGATGACGGCACTTACGGTCGCCGTAATTTACGGCGGTCGCCGTGGCATGACACATCAGCTGCCTCCTCGGGTGTTGGAACGGCGGGCGCCGTATCTTTACGGCGGTCGCCGTGCTTGGGTCTCACGATGGCGATCGCCGCGACTTTACGGCGGTCGCCGTGACCCCCTTTTCCCGCCCGTTCAGCTTTGAACGGATAAGACATTAAACCGGGATAAAAATTATCGTACGCGAACGACAATTAAAATCTAAGGCACCTTGTCTGTATATTATTTCACTGAGAAAAATATTACAGATACAGAGCACATTACAGAATGTCTCAAGCTACCTGAATTAAATCTGACGTACACAACGGGTACTCGAGAAAATTCCATAATTCCCAAAATAACCTTACAAAAATACGGGGTATCACATCTCCTCCCCCTTACAAGAAGTTTCGACCCCGAAACTTAGGTCGAGAATAACTCGGGAAAACGCCTGAGCATATCTGACTCGGTTTCCCACGTCTCCCAAGTAACTTCTTCGGTCCCTGACTTGGACCACATCACTCGTACCAACGGCACGATCTTGTTGCGCAATCGCTTCTCCCGACGCTCCAAAATGCGCACGGGCAACTCTTCATAAGTACCATTAGCTTGAATCTCGATGTCTTTATAACTAAGCACATGAGATTCATCTGGTACATACTTTCTGAGTAAAGATACGTGGAACACGTTATGCACCGGGTGAGCCGATGGCGGCAACGCCAAGCGGTACGCTAGAGATCCCACTCTATCCAAAATCTCGAATGGTCCCACGTAGCGAGGGTTAAGCTTCCCACGCTTACCAAATCTGAAAACTCCTTTGGATGGCGATACCTTGACAAAAACCTTGTCACCGACCTCGAACTCAACAGTCCTGCGCTACCGATCTGCGTAGGACTTCTGTCGACTCTGAGCGGTCAACATTCTTTGTCTGATCAAAGCAATGTCTGAAGCCGTCCTTTCGACCAACTCTGGTCCAAGCAGAATTTTGTCGGCATTATCGTCCCAACAAATCAGAGATCTGCATCTGCGACCATACAAAGCTTCAAACGGAGCCATCTTGATTGTAGCATGCCAGCTATTGTTGTATGTGAACTCAATCAGACTCAAGCTGTCCTCCCAGCTAGTCGGACGATCGAGCACACAAGCTCTAAGCATATCCTCCAAAGTCTGGATGGTCCTTTCAGACTGGCCATCTGTCTGAGGATGAAACGATGTACTAAACCTCAACTCGGTCCCCATAGCCTTATGAAGTTCCTTCCAGAATCTTGACATGAAACGGCCATCTCGGTCCGATACAATGGTCTTAGGAATGCCATGTAAGCGGACAATCTCCTTCTGGTAAACTTCGGCTAGCTTCTGGGTTTCCCATGTGGTCTTGATGGCTATGAAATGAGCACTCTTCGTAAGCCTATCCACAATTACCCAGATAGCATCTCTCTGACTTCGAGTCTTGGGTAGCCCAGTGACGAAGTCCATGGAAATGTCCTCCCATTTCCATTCTGGCACGGGGAGAGGTAGCATCTCACCACCTGGTCTGCGGTGTTCGATCTTGACTTTTTGGCAAGTTAAGCACTTTGCCACAAAGTCTGCTACGTCCCACTTCATGTTTGGCCACCAAAACTTCTTCCTGAGATCCTTGTACATCTTGCTAGAGCCAGGATGCACAGAATAAGCAGATGAATGAGCTTCTCTCATCACCAACTGACGAAGACCTTCTGTGTCAGGCACACAGATCCGATCCTGAAACCAAAGTGATCCATCATCCTAAACCACAAAACTGGGAGCTTTCCCATCCATCACTTCACTGCTTAACTTTACCAAGATGATGTCATCGACTTGCTTTTCTTTGATTTGATCCAGCAGTGTAGCCTGAATCTCCATCATACTCAGGTACCCTCTACGCTGGTCATATAAGACTTCAATGTCGCATGACTCTTGGTTTAGCTTGGTCTGAGCAGTAAGTAGAGCAACTACAGTCTCATGCGTTGTCTTCCGGCTTAGTGCATCAGCTACTACATTAGCCTTGCCCGGATGATACAACAACTCCATGTCGTAGTCCTTGAGCAACTCTAGCCAGCGGCGTTGTCTCATATTTAACTCCTTCTGAGTAAATATATACTTGAGACTTTTGTGGTCGGTGAAGACTTGACATCTTATACCGTAGAGGTAATGCCTCCAAATCTTCAGCGAAAAGACAACCGCTGCTAACTCAAGATCATGGGTCGGATAGTTTTCTTCGTAAGTCTTGAGTTGTCTAGATGCGTAAGCAATGACTCTGCCCCTTTGCATCAAAACACAACCGAGACCACACTTGGAAGCATCACTATAGACCACATAATCGTCATTCCCCTCTAGGAGTGCTAACACGGGTGCCGAGGTCAACCGTCGCTTCAACTCCTGGAAACTGACCTCGCACTTCTCATTCCAGACAAACTTCTTGTGGACTTTGCGGAGTAGATTAGTCATAGGTAGAGCAATCTTTGAAAATCCTTCTACGAACCTTCTATAATACCCGGCAAGTCCAAGAAAACTGCGTACCTCCTTCACGCTCTGGGGCTGTGTCCATTTGGCCACCGCTTCAATCTTTTGGGGATCAACCATAACCCCATTTTTATTGATCACGTGGCCTAAGAAAGCCACTTCCTTTATCCAGAATTCACACTTAGACAGTTTAGCATAAAGCTGATGTTGTCTAAGGATCGACAAGGAAATTCGTAGATGTTCCTCGTGGACTTCTTCATTCAGAGAATAGATCAAGATGTCGTCGATGAAAACCACCACGAACTTATCCAAGTACTGGTGAAAACATCGATTCATCAAATCCATAAAGACAGCTGGAGCATTTGTAAGCCCAAAAGGCATCACTACGAACTCGTAATGACCATATCTGGTCCTAAACGCAGTTCTAGGAATGTCCTGCTCACGAATCCTGAGTTGATGATATCCAAATCTCAGGTCGATCTTGGAGAAAACCTTTGCTCCCTGCAATTGGTCCAAGAAGTCATCAATCCTAGGCAAAGGATACTTGTTCTTGATCGTCACCTTGTTCAATTCTCGATAGTCGATACAAAGTCGGAACGATCCGTCCTTCTTTTTGACGAATAATACTGGAGCACCCCACGACGATGCACTCGGCCTGACATAACCTTTATCAAGAAGATCTTCAAGTTGATTCTTCAATTCTTGCATCTCAGCCGGAGCCATCCGATACGGTGATTTGGAAATTGGCGCCGTACCAGGCTCGAGATCAATAGAAAACTCAACGTCACGGTTCGGGGGTAATCCTGGAATTTCTTCCGGAAAGACATCCGAAAATTCCTTAACTACAGGAATATCAAGAACCTCAGGTCCATCCTTCTCGGGCGAATCCAAGTAACAAAGGTACCCGACACATCCTTGTCGTAGTAGCTTAAACGCAGCCATCGCATTGATCAGCTTGCCGTTATCAGCGGCATTTCGACCTTTGAACTTGCACACGAATTGGCCCCCGGATGACACCGTCACCGTTCTTGAACTGAAGTCGATCACTGCCTTGTGACGCGTCAGCCAATCCATACCGAGGATAATGTCGTATGGAGCCATGGCTATGCAGATTAAATCTGCCTCGAATTCCTTACCCTGAATGGTAATCGGAAAGTCGGACAAATGCTTGGTTCCCACCAAACGTTCTCCATTAGGAAGATTAACGACAAAAGGGTCGCACGAATCGTTGCACACTAAGTCTAACTTGCTAACACAGCTATCCAAAATAAAGAAATGCGTAGCACCAGAATCAAACAGAATGCACACTGAAGTAGAGTGAAGTATAGAGTACCTTGAGCAATCGGAGCATTGGGTCCATCTGCCTCACGCATCTCGTACAAGCGTTGGCCCTGACTTCCAGAAACAGTTGGGGCCTTTCCCCTGTTCTGAGCAGTCGTCTGCACTGAAGGGCTAGGAGTCTCGGCAGGCTTAAACCTAGTTCGGTTGCTCTGATGAACTGACCCTTGCTGCGACTCTACTCCCTTCTGCTTCCCCTGCTTGCAGAACTTTTATAGATGACCATCACGTCCACACCCAAAGCATGGCCTCTTCTCCCTCCGACACTCAGTGCTCTTGTGCCCAGCAGTACCGCAGTTATAACACTGAACTGTACTCCTGGTCTGCCCTGACTGCTGAGTCGATCCTCCTTGCGTCATCTCCGTCTTAGCTCTGCTGGATTTGGCGAAGTTAGACGGTGGCGCAGGGCGCTTAAAACCACCTCCCTGGTTCTGATTCTGCATCGACTTCTGTCGGTTGCGCCTCTTGGTCGACTCCTCGAGAGTTACCTCCAGCTTATAGGCACAATCCACATACTGCTCCAAGGTAGAGCATGTGTGGTGCACCATTAATGGCTTGATATCCGGGTTCATCCACTCGTGGAAGTACCAGATCTTTTGAGCCTCGCTGGTGATCTCGGCAGTGGCGTATTGTAGAAGATGGTTGAACTTAGATGCCAACTCGGTCACTCTCAGACCATCAGTCTGAGGGTACAAGAACTCTTTATGCTTCTCCTCTCTCATAGCACGAGAGAAAAAGCGATCAACCATCTTGGTCTTGAACATCGACCAAGTCAACACTGGGCTCTCAGCCAAACCAGTGCTCTCCCACCACTCGCTAGCCTCCTCCTTCAGCTGAAGAGAAGTGATATGGACCTTCTCGGCCTCCGTACACTCCACGTTCCTGAACAGCCTCTCCATATGGGAGAACCAATGAGTCACTGCCACTGGCTCCCCTTTCCCGTTATAGCAGTCGGGTCTCATGGAAGTAATGGTCTTAAGAGCGCGACCATAGCTGTCCCTCGCCCTAACGACAGTCTCCTGTATCACGGGGTTTCTGGGTTCCACAACATCAGGAACCGCTGCATGAATAGGCACTTCTTGTGCTTGAGGCACACTTGGTCTCAAGACATCTGCAATAGCCTGCATCACGATCCCACGGATCGCCTCAACAGCTACAGCGTCAAATAGTGTCGGCGCCTGGGTCTGATCCTGACCTTCACGCCTCTGCTGGACGCGAGACTCAGACTCGTGTTCATCTTGAACACCTCTTCCTGCTGGTCTGGGGTTTTGGCTAGTCCCAGCACCGGCTCGAGTCGAATTCCTCGTGCTTCTTGGGTTCACCATCTATTTACCGATCAAATTCCAAGCATTCAATACATTAATATTATGCAATACACTTATGCAATATACCAACGTAAATAAATTACTCAGAATAGATCAACTTGGTATTTTATAGATGAACCTTCGAATTCTTACACAAGTTACACATAAGTTTATCATTCGAGCGTTTGGACAACATTGCTCGAAGATATAAGTGTTTCTCAAAGTACTTGCCGCAATACTGAAATATTACACAAAGTACAACTTGGAATACTAAGAAACGAACTACTACGATAGGCAACGCCATTCCTCCTCAAGGCATTCCAAAATGTCTCCCATACGACTGGCTACTCGTGCATGGTCTCTTCGGGCTAGGCTCACCATCGAGCTCTGGCGATGGGTTTCGCACCCTGCTTGACCATGAAGCACATAGTCCTAGCTCAGTCATGGTAAAGTATGGGCCGTCCATGACTGGTCCTCCTATTTCAGCCCTCCTCTGAGTACTGGCGATCAGCTCATCCCTCTGACGCTGCTGTTCTGCGGAGATTACCTCGCTCTGGCGGAGAATCTCCTGCAGCTCGGATTCCGACCTCCATCTCCTTGGAGTAGGGATAGGCTGAGATTCCCTGTCACTTCTCCCAATACCGTACTCGGTATACAGTGCCTCCCAATCAGCTTCTGACATAGGTGCGTACTTTGGCACTGGTGACAATCCTGTACCGGGCTCCTGATTCTGCCCTCCAAGGTCCAACTCTGGATCCTCTTCTGGATCATCCTCTATGGGATCCTCATCCTCGGGATCATCCTCGATGGGATCCTCATCCTCGGGATCATCCTCGATGGGATCCTCATCCTCGGAATCATCCTCGATCATATCCTCGTCCTCGATAGGATCTTGCTCAAGCATCTCCTCTTCCTCCTCCTCGTACTCGATCTCCTCGGGAATTGGTCCCAGTAGAAAGTCGTCTTGGTAAACCCCTTGTTCATACCTTGATAACTCATCTTCCTGCTCCCATTCCTGTACTTCCTCCACCCTTGGTGGCGGCACAGGTGCAGGTCTAGGGACCATCGCATTCCTGGCTACAAGGACAACTGACTCGGGGAGAACGTGCTTGATGTCTTCGGGTGGGCTACTCGGGCCTCCAACCTCGAAACATCGCTGAGGTAACGGAAAATCTAGCCTCGGCTGATCCGACTTGGCGTCTTCCGACCCCCTACCAATAGAAAAGCAGACACCCATCCTATCGAACAATAAGGAAGGAATTAGTCTTTCTAGACATAGAAGCAAGCTTACTATATCAGACTATAAAGAAGACACGACTATGAATGGTGTTTTTAAATTCTTTTCATAATGAAAATTTAGAGCCCTCTTTAAAGCATTTCGAAAATGAATAAATGGTTTATAAAAATTCCAAACCCGTTTTAAAACCTTTGGCTCTGATACCACAACTGTAACACCCCCAAAACTTAACCCTTTTGGAAAGGTATTACCGCCAGTGACCCCAGTGTTCCTTACCGAGATCACCCAAGGCTTTACCATATAAATACAATTTATGAAATGCGATTGATACACAATGATCAAGCATTAAATTCCAAAACATAACATTGTCAAGGAAATAAGAGTTACGGGATTACAACCCAATCCCGAATAGGTCAAAACATAGTTTAAACCAAACACATCGGAAGACTAAGAAAGTACATTACAAACAGAGTTATTGTCCAAAGGATCATAACCTGATTAAAGAAATAATTAAAACATTCAAAAACCACCGCCGACTCCATAGTCCTTCTAATCTTCTGAGCTACTTCTTAAATGATATGCCGAATCGAACGGATGACACCAGCCAACCATGCAAGGGAAAATATTGGTTGGTTAGTCTAAATGAATAGACTAGTAAGGGTATAAAGCAGACTGGTTCGAAGCAGTCATATTAGGTTAGACTCATCGCTTCTCGGATAATAACCGATAACGGTAGTCAACCATCATATTTCTACTGGAATAAACAAGAGGTATGCACAAGAGAAGATTCTGGAAGACTGAATCTTCACAGAAATCGACTCGAAAGAAGACTCCAACTGAAATGAGTCTTTAAGGAAGTATGACAAATCTGGAGAGTTACAGAATTAAACAAAAATGATTTAAAACTGACTGAGATGCTTCGGTTCACGACCAACCTCATCACCTACAACGAATCCAGATTGGAAAGAGAATGTACTACATTCAAGTCAAGACGAGTTTTCCTAGCTGCACTGAACTTAGCTGCACTACTCGCCCAAGGTGTATTAATTATGTGCGTCAAGGTAGCACTTATCTGATTTATGTTTCAAAGACACACAACACGTTATAGACTTTTACATGTGTACCCCACCAATGGGACGACACATCTTAGTATACGTTTCGTCGAGAGTGACGTATACCGAAAGGTTTGTGACACCAGCTAAGTGTCCTGTCTCTACACACATGTGTAAGAGACCGATCATGATCATAGAATAGTACCAGATGGGGACGAGCCACCCCGATACCAGATTATAAAGAAACGACTGGACAGAGTCCGAGTAACGTTCCTATTTAACAGTGCTAACTAAACAGTTACAGCACAACAACAGTTATAGGATAAATCCACATAAAGGCCCGAAAGGCGATCACAGATAATAGCGTTGTTCTAACAGATATACAACCTATTATATGATTTTCAAAACAGTTTATCAAAACCGTTTCCAGACAAACAGAATATTCATTCCAAATTAATTACTCAGATAAACTACTGATAATTAATGTAAATATGGAACGAATGAGCAAGAGCGAACCGCCACTTGCCTTACTCCGCATAATAGTCTAAAGACGTCAACTGGATTCCGGGCTCGACACGGTATAGTTCCGACAGCACAACAACCTTCGAGTCGACCCATAAAAGGAACCCTAAGTTAGATCCGACATAAACAGTACGAATCTAAACACGGCGAAAGAACACGAAAGGAAAGACGCCACGACGACAACCGACCAAGCCAAAGCCACGAAGGCGTTCTGGGCACTGGCGGCGGTCGCTGTGAAGAACACGGTCGACAGAGACAAGAGAAATCTCACCAAAACAAAGCGCGTTTCGACCCCTTTCATCCTGGCTTGGTTTCTGACCTTCCAAGGCAACCACAAGGCTTCACAAAGGCTGTTGGAAACACCACTAACAACACCGACGAAAGCTTCAAAATTTCCGGCGAAGGCACAACTCCGGCGAGAGGCGAATTTGGCAGAGGTTTGGTGCTTGGATGGCTCAAAACCTCTCCCCCAGCACCTCCTTTTATAGCCAACACATCTGGAGTTCGAAGACGAGGGCCTAGAGCTACTGCGGCGCTCGCTAGAAACAACGCCGGCGACCAACGGGCAACGACTGCTGGGCAACGATGACGGCACTTACGGCGGTCGTCGTAATTTACGGCGGTCGCCGCGGCATGACACATCAGATGCCTCCTTGGGTGTTGGAACGGCGGGCGCCGTATCTTTACGGCGGTCGCCGTGCTTGGGTCTCACAACGGCGGTCGCCGCGACTTTACGGCGGTCGTCGTGACCCCTTTTTCCCGCCCGTTCAGCTTTGAACGGATAAGACATTAAACCGGGATAAAAATTATTGTACACGAACGACAATTAAAATCTAAGGCACCTTGTCTGTATATTATTTCACTGAGAAAAATATTACAGATACAGAGCACATTACAGAATGTCTCAAGCTACCTGAATTAAATCCGACGTACACAACGGGTACTCGGGAAAATTCCATAATTTCCAAAATAACCTTACAAAAATACGGGGTATCACACGATCCACTAGGTGTCCCGCAAAATCAGCATCAGTGAAACCCACAAGTTCAAACCCACTGTTCCTTGGATACTAAAGGCAGAGATGACCGTTCTCTTTCAAGTACCGCAGGATCCGTTTGACTTCAGTTAGGTGTGACTCCTTAGGTTTTGCCTGAAATCTAGCACAAAGACACACACTAAACATAATATCTAGCCTATTTGCTGTTAGATAGAGTAATGACCCAATCATTCATCTATACATTGTAGCATCCACATCTTTGCCATTCAAATCTGCATCAAGGCGAGTGTTAGGAGAAATAGGGGTATCAATAGGTTTAGCTTTATCCATACCATACTTCTTCAACATTTTCTTGATTTATTTTTGTTGATGTACTCTTGCTCCCTCAGGAGATTGAGAGACTTGTAATCCAAGGGAAAATGACAATTCCCTTATCATACTCATCTCAAATTCACTGCTCATGAGATATTTGAATTTGTCTACAAGGGCAGGGTTAGTGGAACAAAAAATGATATCATCAACATAGACTTGAACTACAAGAATCTCACCTTTGTGTTCCAAGAAGAACAAAGTCTTGTCGATCGCACCACGTCTATATCCATTGGAGAGGAGGAACTGTGCCAGCCTGTCATACCAAGCACGGGGTGCTTGCTTAAGCCCATACAGTGCCTTGTTCAGTGCATACACATGGTCAGGATGATCTACGTATTCAAAGCCAGTGGGTTGTTTCACATATACTTCCTCTTGAAGATAGCCATTGAGAAAGGTTGTTTTGACATCCATTTGATACAATGTGAAACCTTTGAAGGCAGCATAAGCGATGAGAAGTCGAATGGCTTCGATGCGAGCTACTGGAGCATATGTCTCATCATAGTCTATCCCTTCTTGTTGGTTGTAGCCTTGAGCAACCATTCTTGCTTTGTTCCTTGTCACAGTTCCAGAGTCATCAAGCTTGTTCTTGAATACCCAGCGAGTGCCAATAGCATGCTTGTTCTTGGGCAGGGGAACTAGTCTCCATACTTTGTTCCTCTCAAATTGGTGCAGCTCTTCTTGCATAGCAACGATCCAATCTGGCTCTTTCAATGCCTCTTTGATAGTTTTTGGCTCCACAAATGAAATAAAGGCAAAGAAAGAACAAAAGTTGTGTAGTTAGGAACGTGAACCTCTTTGTTCAAACGGTGTGAGAAGAGCATCAACTGGATGACTCTTTTGAATCTTGGAGCTTTTGGAAACATGAAGCGGAGGAATAGGAGGAAGAGCAGCATTAGTTGTCACAATCGAGGATGAGGAAAGAGGAACATCAACAGCATCTGAAGTAGCTACGCCAGAGATAATTCCTATAACAGCATCCGTAGATTCTTCCTCAGTAACTGTTACCACATCATCACTCTCTTGGCCATCTTGCATGAGATGTGCATCCGAAGTATCACCACCAGGAGTTCCATTAGGAACAGTAGTGACATCAACATCTATGACTTGAGTGGATGTTGTGGGAACATCAGGCGTTGGTGTAGTAGTGGTATTAGCATCGCCACTATTTATGGTAACTCTGAGAGAACCAGTAGTACTCCCACCAGCATTGGGGGCATTGTTCCATGTACGTGGATTACCACGGTGACTCCCATCATCACCATCATCATTTGAGTCTTCTTGTTACATGCGTGGAAAGTTATTATCAGGGAACGGTGTGTTGGAATCATCACTCACAGCTTTTGAGTGTTCATCAAAGACAACATGAATGCTTTCTTCAATCATTCGGGTTCTCTTATTGTAGACTCTGTAAGCTTTACTTGTATTAGCATATCCCATAAAGATTCCTTCATCACTCCTTGGATCAAACTTCCCCAAGTTATCTTTTCCATTGTTGTAAATGTAACACCTGCAACCAAAAGCACGCAAGTGGGAAACATTGGACTTGCGGTCCCTGATTAGTTCATAGGCAGTTTTATTGAGCAAGGGTCTAAGCATGGCACGATTAAGGATATAGCACGAAGTGTTGATTGCTTCAGCCCATAATATTCGAGGAAGGTTGCTTGCTATGAGCATTGTTCTAGCCATGTCCTCCAATGTCATGTTCTTTCTTTCAACCACTCCATTTTGTTGTGGTGTCCTAGGAGCCGAAAAGTTATGAAAAATACCATGTTCCCTACAGTAATCAAGGAACATTGCATTCTCAAACTCTATTCCATGGTCGGATCGAATGGTGCTTAGCTTTTGTCCCAAATTGGTCTCCACACCCTTGATGAAAGACTCAAATGTCTCGAATACCTGTTCCTTGGAAGAGAGAAAGATTGTCCATGTAAATCTAGAGTAATCATCAACAATAACAAACACATACATGTTTCCTGCACGACTTCTTATCCTCATGGGACCACAGAGATCCATATGGATCAGTTCCAAAGGACGAGAAGTAGTGACATCAGGTTTGCTCTTGAAAGAGGAACGTGTTTGCTTCCCTCTTGCACAAGCTTCACAAACTCCATGGATCTCAGGTTTGACATTTGGAAGACCTCGAACCAGTTCCTTTTTATGGAGTTTATGGATGAGTTGAAGATTAGCATGTCCAAGCCTTTTGTGCCACAGTTTTGTCTCTTCATCTAGGGACGCAAAGCACAGCTCCCTTGAAGGCTTGAATGTTTTGTCAACATTGTACACATGATTGAATCGGACACCCTTCAACACGATTTCCTTGGTTTTTCTATTCCTTACGTAGCAATCTTGAGACGTAAAGACAGTCTCGTTGTCTCCTTGATCACATAGTTGAGCTACACTTAACAAATTGAAACCAAGTTGATGAACCAAACTAACCTCTTTTATCTTGATGTTTGAGTTCAACGCAGCTTCTCATGTTCCCACTATCTCTATGCATTGTTTATCTCCAACGGAAACAGTTCCCCTAGAGTGTTGTTGAAGTGAGGTAAGGTGATCTCTATTTCCTGTCATGTGGCATGAGCACGCGCTATCGATGAACCACCTGTTGTTCCCCCTCACTTCATCCTGCATTGAGAGAGTTAGTGTTTAGCGACCCAGGCAAGCTTAGCTTTACCTGGTCGTTTAGAAACACACTGATATTCTCTAGGCTTAGCATGACACATATCAGGAGATGCATTATAATCATTCAAATCAACATTGTTACTTCTACTGTTCCTTCGCTGAGTGTGCTCTTTAGTGAACTTTTGCTTCTTAGCATAGTTTTTCATAACATGACCGTTGTTCCCACAATGCCAACATATCTTATAATAATCCCCAAGGTGTACTTACGGTTGGGAATGAGAATCCTACATTTTTTGGCTAACTGGGTCAGGTGTACTAGGTAGGTTTCCCTGGGATTGTATGAGATACATTTTATGGGCAGGTTGACCTATATACCAAGATTGGTTAGCATTCAACCCATTCTCTAAAGTTTTCACACGCTCTTCTAGGTACATGTTCCTATCCTTAGTGTTCTGGAGATCCCTATCCTTCACTTCTCTAAGATCGGGAATGGTTAACTCATATTCCTCACTCTCTTGTTTTTCACCTTTGTACAACATACCATACTTGGACTCAACAAAGGTAATCTCTTCCTCCTTAATCTTTTGCTTAACTAGAATAGAGTGAATCTTGTTAATCTGAGCTTTCATCTGAGACAGTTCCCTCTTTGTCTTAGAAGGATCAAGTTCACTGCGAGTAGCATCACATTTAATACAAGGAACAACAGAGGAACTAGCAATTCTAGATAGAGATTCATTCAATTCAATGCATTTATCCTCAACATTACTCAAGTCATTTTGAGTTTTAAGGTGCTCATTATACATGCTTTTGATAAGTGAAATCAAGGACTTTTTATCAAAATTGACAAGAGATTCAAAGAAAGTTTCAGGATCTATCTCTTGTTCTTCACTTGATGACTTCAGAGTCATTGCACACATTATGTTGTTCCCCCATGCCTCTGGCTCGTCATCATCAGAGTTGGCACACTCATCACCCCTGACATCAACGAAAGCTTTCTTCTTGTCGTTCCCAGTATTGTCACCATTGGTGTTGTCTGAGTTGTTCCCTTTGGGACACTTGTTAGCATAGTGACCCTTGACTTTGCAATTGTAGCATGTAACATCCTTGAGATCACGTTTCTCACCATTGTTCTCATCATTCCTGAATGATCTGCCCTTTCGATAGAGGGAACGCATAGCCTTGGTAAGAAGAGCAGTTTCTGGATCTATACCATCCAAGTTTTCATCTTTGTTGTCTTCTATCATCTTGACAGCCTTTTCAACCATCAAGGCTATGCCTTTAGGTTTTACATACTTGTCTTCTTCATCGTATTTTTTTATTTTATCCAAACACTTCATGAAGTGTAAGAGAGAGAGTTTTGGGATTTTCTTTGAGAATAGCTTTGGTCATCTTATGCCTTGGAGGAAGTCCTTCCTTGGGAAGAATTTCTTCATCCTTGACCTCATGAGAAGCAAGTCGAGCCATAATTTCCTCAAATCTAGATTGGTAAGAGGAAATGGACTCACCATCAATCATGGAGAAGTTATAGAAGTCTTTCTTAGCTTGAAAGCGATCAATCTCTCTAAGATCGGAACTTCCCATGTACGTATGTTCCAAAGTAGCCCACATGTCTTTAGCAGTTGCACAAGACTATAAATTTGAAGCATCTTCAACACTAAGGGCGTTGTTGATGAACATGCAAGCCTTAGAGTTTTTCTCCATTATTTTGAAATCATCTTGACTCCAAGGTGTTGTTCCTTTGAGTACTTCTTCAGCAACTTTCTCATCACTAACTTCAATGACTCTCCAACATTGGTAGTCATTACTCTTCATCCAATCGGTGAAGAGGTCCTTCCAGTGTTGAAACTTTCCACCGATAGGCAGGAACGATGGTTTGTTGTTCTCAATCCCGACTTCATGAGTTGAGGACATTGTTACATGTGAATCTGAAAAGAACACACAATCTAGAGCGAACTTGTTTTGATACCAATTGTTGAATCGTAGTATGTTAGACAGGGAATGGTGAAACTGTTCCCTGGGCAGCGGAAATAACAGAGATTCAGTAATAACAGTAAGACAATTCCTTAGAGAGAAAACTCTATCAACCAACTAGTTGAAAAGATAAAACATCTACCTCTAGGTGTTACCCTAGAAGGATTTCAAAATGTGTACTTGTATTATTAATAAGTTGTACAATCTCACAAGTCTTCTCTCCACCTATTCTCACACAGATCCTAGGTTTCTAGACTTTGAGTGCAATCAACTAGTAACAACACAAGAACACAATAAAGACTCTAAGCAAGTACTCACAACACTAGTTCATACCTTGTCTTGAACCTTCGATCTCAACTGCAATAACTCTTCTGTATGCTTCCTTAGTGATGGTTGAGATGCCTTTCCCTAATGTAAACTCATCTACTTATAGTGGTAGCAAAGATCTTCTTACCAAATACATAAAACATCTATCGGTTTCTATACAAGGTAACGGTGTAAGATTTTCTTTCCAACTAAACAATTTAGCTCTTCTCTCTCCGAGTAGATCTTCAAATATGGTTTTCATATGTAGCGGTCTTCACTTGGTAACAACTGGCAATTCATGCATTCTACATTGTTCCTTAAATGTTGTTTCCATGTATAAAAATTTTCTTATATGAAATATACGCGCGCTTCATTCTTCAATTTGCTTATGCGTAACAGTTCCATGTTTTTACAACGTTTCTTAGCAATCCTCTGCCCTCTCTTCTTCATTGTTCCCTAATTATTTCATAAAATCTGAAACTCATAGGAACAATAAAAACCATAAAAGCTAATGGTGTTTATCATCATCAAAACTAGAGGGAATGTCAAGGTTCTAACACCTTGATTGTTGATTATATTTCATTTAGAAAAAAGGCAAATTAAACAAAAACCATCCCTTCACCATCAAACCCTGCAAATTCCGTCTCCTCGCCGTTGATGCATGATCGTCGTGACGGAGGTTATGGAAGTTGAGGTGAGTGAAGTCGCCTCTGAGCTTATATATACATCACCTTGTTATAAGCCAGTGTCGCCTCCTCAATTGTGTCAAGCGTCCCCAACCAAAGCTAGGCGGATCTCGACCACCGGCCCCATTTATCAAACTTCGAGTTGATTCCTCCAAACCCTAGCTAAAACTAATTCCTCTTCTTCTCCATGTGAATGCATACAAGGTGCGATCTTGATATGAATTTGTCGGTCGGGCTAATTCATTCAGATCCGATATTTAAGACCACAAACAAAGCACTCCACGACCATTGGCACCGTCAGGCTCATTGTTAGGGACTGAAACGTCCGTTTTTGCCACGTGTATAGGGAGGCTAATAGTCTAGCTGATGGATTAGCTAACTATGCGTTTACTCTTGATTTAGGGTTTTATTTCCTTAGAGAGATTCCAGATTATGTTAGGTCTATTGCTTTAGATGATGTTAGGGGTTTGGCTTCCCCCCGTTTGATTCCTAATTAGCTGTTTCTTAATTTTGAATAAAGTTTAGAGAGTTCTGTCTCTCTTTTACCAAAAAAAAATTAATACTTGCTTTGCTTAAAATTTCAATGTGTAAAAGTTGTAGATATATATGTTCTTCACGCTCAAATCAATCAAGACCGAACAGAAGATCTCTTACATATGATGAACAAGATCGAAAAGAAGACAAGTCTTCTTGTTCATTGGTGATGATGCAATTGTTCATTTCTGGGATAGATTTTATCTTCGTGATTGTTCATTTGCAATTATGTAGTTGTTCATTGGGGATATAATTGTTCAGTGACATACACGTAAGTGTTCATGAACAAGTTCTTCATAAATAAAATTATGCTATGCCAATTATGCTATGCCAACCAAAATAAAATCCCAATCGGAAACGACAAAATTAATTAGTAAGATATTGAGATTTGGGAATTTCAATACTAAGGGAGAAATAAAATCATATAATACTTCAGTGAGAGATTTTAGGGACTTAGAAGAAATTACCATAAATCATAAGATACTATAAAAAAACTTTTATTTTGAAAAGGATAGGTGAGAGAAGAGTATAATATGAGTATATGTTTCATAGTTGACAAACCGTTAGATGATAAAATGAATGACTTAAAATACTCCTCACTATTTACCATAACAACTCTCCTCACTTGAACACGACCCTATATATATGGTTATATATGTATATATGATTAATGTTTATATTGTCGTAATGACGATATTGGATGTGGACTTTGTGTGTTATGTGTGGACTTTATAGTCATTACATATGGACTTCAACACTCGTGTGTGTCAGGGATATTATGATCTTGCGATGCGCAATGAATCTCTTTATAATTTGGTATTAGGAGGCTTAATTCCCTAATACTTGTTTGATCATGACAATGCTTCTTATTCATTGTAGAATAAGAAGTGTTTGGGGCACCTAGTTAGTGCAATGTGTGGGTTGACAATGAGTCGCCTCTTATGGTCTCGATTTTCGAGAATGTGTTAAAAGCTTTAACATAATGTGCACGTGTTGAAATTACATAAGATAAGTATTGCGAGCACAAACCATAGCGAGAAATATAACTTGGAAACCGCTCTTCCTCTAGTCTAAGCAGGTTGTCTTTCCAATTTGAATTCGCATTATGTGGTAAGGTTGGTCGGATCCAATTATTTAATGGAGTTTTATATATGATGTGGGATGATTGTAGAACATTCCCAAACAAATTCATATCTTCTTCCTATAACACTCACATTCATTTTGGGTATTATCTTGGTGCATATCTCTTTTGTCCATTGTTCGCTTTAGTGGAAGTATTGAAGACACTACTAGAAAACATGACTATTTTCGACGTATTTAAGGGCCATTTTCGACACCTTAAGGTGTCGAAAAATACATTAACGACACTATGCAACAGTGTCAAAATATCCGTGTCAGTAATGGTCAGAAGCCATTTTCGACACCTTTAGGTGTCGATGTATGTTTTGACACTACAAGGTGTCGGTATTTGTACCCATTTTCGACAGCTAAACATGTCATTTGTTGCAGCCATTTTCGACACTTATCTTTGTCTGTAACCTTTTTGACACTCTAAGGTGTCGATATTTGTAGCCTTTTTTCATAAAATATGGAGCTAATACGGACACTATTAGGAGTCAAAAATTACCAATTCACATTTTCTGACCTATTGCCATAACATTTACCCTACTATTTATAAAAGACACATTCAAACCAATGAATTAAATGTTTTAGACAAAGTTAAGCAAAAAGTTTTATTTATATATATATATATATATATAATGTCATAGAGTAGCAAGATCAATTTTTAAGTACTGTATTAACTACATAAATGCAACTAGAGAGACATCAGTACTGATTACAAACAAAAAGAGAAGAACAAATCCACAGGAGAAGATTGTCCATGCCACAGGAGAAGTCACAATGTCGTAGATTGTCCATGCCACAGGTTGAATGAGATTTTCCACTTGATGCTCTCCCTCTGACTTGACTACCAACAATACTAGTTGAATGAGATTTTCCACTTGATGCTCTCTCTCTGACTTGACTACCAACAACACTAGTTGAATGAGATTTTCCACTTGAAGCTCTATCTTTCTGACTTGACCACCAACAACACTAGTTGATTGAGCATTTGCATTTGATGCTCTCTCTCTGACTTGACCACCAGCAACACTAGTTGATTGAGCATTTGCATGTGATGCTCTCTCTCTGACTTGACCACCAACAACACTAGTTGATTGAGCATTTGCATTTGATGCTCTCTCTAGCTCTAGCCCTTCATCATGGACACTTTTAGCTCTTTTGCTTCTATAACTCATCTTCAAAGCATAGCAGGTATTAAGAGTCTACAAAAAAATGCTAAGCATTAGTCAGAATTCAGTAACTTTCTGCATGCATCTATAAAGTATATCAAAATAGGATATCTGATTTTACAGCAATGAACATAATAATAAATTTCAAGTCCAAGATGCCTTGGCAATAACTGCTTATAGAAAATTAGAATCCCAAGCATAAGAACTAAATCAATCTGCTCCAACAAGAAAATCAATGACAGACCAATTCCAGTAGCTTCATTCTTTACGTACGTACGATTAATTTCTCCTACTCTCATCTCCTCTTTATATATATTTTCATTAAATATGCCCTATAAACCAGTAAACAATGTACTGATAAGAAGCTATTGGAATATTAATTCCTTTATTCCTTTCTCATTAAAACTCAATTTTACAGCAATACAATTAAGCATTCAAGGTTTCTTCATGGTATCAGATTTTTCTCATTAAACACAAACACTCTTCCATACTTCTCCATGCCGGATTCAGGAACATCAACCGAGCCATGGAAGGATTCCAATCATCCCTTATTTCTCCATCATTCCGATCAACCGGGCGCTGTCTTGGTGTCACAACCATTGGTGGAAGACAATTTTTCTTCTTGGAAAGAGTCTATGATGATGGCCTTAACCATCAAGAACAAAGCAGGCTTTGTTACCGGGACTCTGCCTCGCCCTAAAGACAAACCCACTGAGGAGATTCAATGGGAACGATGCAATGTTCTTGTCAAAACTTGGCTCCTCGGATCCATGTCGAAGGAGATCTCTAAAAGTGTCATTCATTGCAAGTATGCTAGAGGTATTTGGCTTGAACTCTTTGAACGATTTTCTCAATCTAATATTGTCTCCCTTTTCAATGTTGAGAAGGCGATTCATGATTGCACCAAAGGGAATGATTTCGTTAGTGCATACTTTACAAAACTGAAATCCCTTTGGGATGAAAAAGACGCATTGGCTGGCTTCCCTCCATGTTCATGTGCTGCTGCCGCAGAGATCAAGGTGTTCATTACCAACCAAAAATCAATGCAATTCTTAATGGGGTTGCACCCTGACTTTGAGCAAGTTCGCAGTACCATAATAGGCTTAGAGCCCTTCCCTGAGCCTAATAAGGCTTACTCAATGGTGTTATGCCAAGAGCAGCAGGCGAAGATTCCTTCCGCCAAGCCTCCGACGCCGGGAGAAAGCTCCGCTTTTGTTGTCAAACAGAGCAGGGAAGAGCCGACCTCAGGTGGTGCAAAATATTGTGACAAATGCCACATGTCTAACCACTATACAAGACAATGTCGAGCTCACCTCAAGTGCTCTTTTTGCAACAACAAGGGTCACACCGTCGACTACTGCAGGAAGAAGAAAAGGGCGACTGATTCGGGGTCTTTGGGCAGCAGTATTAATCTGGCTGATGCAGGGACTCCGACCACTGGACTTGCCCTGCTGTACAACCCTGCCAACGTGTCCCTTTCGTCGGATGAGTATCATCAAGTCATGACACTCCTCAGCCGATTACAACCTTCTTCCGGACAGCAGCTTGTCTCTAATTCACCTGGACAGCAGCAACAATACAGTGGACTGCAGCAATCATCTGGACAGCAGCTCTCGCAGACCTCCATATATAACTCCAGTGCACACCAAGTTGGTAATTCCTCAGCCTTCACACACTTCTCAGGTAACCTCCATACACACTTGAGCCCCTTAGTTCATATTTCATGGATACTTGATAGTGGTGCTAGCGACCACATTACCTATACTACGATTTTTTTTATAAATATGAGGTTGCACCTAATCATTTTGTGCATCTTCCAGATGGAAAATCATACAAGGTTTCTCATATAGGATCCGTTTCTTTTATGCCTCATCTCACCCTAAAACATGTGTTATGTGTTCCTGACTTTGCAGTGAATTTAGTCTCCATTAGCAAACTAATTCATGACTCATTCTATGCTATAATTTTCTTGAAAAATTTGTGTATCATTCAAGACCTACGCATGGGGAAGACGATTGGGACGGGGTATGAGAGTGATGGCCTGTTTTTCCTGCACACCAAACCGTAATCCGTCATTTTCACCGCATCCACATCGGACTCCTTATGGCATCAACGAGTCGGTCATCCGTCTCATCACGTATCTTCTTTAATTCCAGTTTTTAAAAATAAAAATGTTGTTACAAACAATTGTTTAATTTGTCCTTTGGCAAAACAAACTCGGAACCCCTTTCCACTTCATACTACTTCTAGTTCTTCTTGTTTTGATCTTATTCACATGGATATTTGGGGAGGCTACCATGTCCCTTGTTTGAGTGGAGCTCGTTATTTTCTCACAATTGTGGATGATCACTCTAAGTTTACTTGGATTTATCTTATGAAAAGCAAAGCTGAGGCTCGCCCTCTTGTTATCCAATTTATTCAACTTATCACAAATCAGTTTTCTAAATGCATCAAAGTTGTTCGTAGTGATAATGGTCCCGAATTCAACTGTCATGATTTTTATTCTTCCAAAGGAATTTTGCATCAAACAAGTTGCATCAACACACCTCAACAAAATGGTGTCGCCGAACGCAAACACCGCCATTTGTTGAACGTTGCTCGTGCACTCCTTTTTCAATCTCGTCTACCTAAGATTTTTTGGGGCGATGCCATTCTTACAGCTACATATTTAATAAACCGTTTACCGAGTCGCCATTTACAAAACAAAACGCCTTTTGAAATTCTTTTTCAAAAACCACCTCTTTACACCCATTTACGTGTATTTGGTTGTCGGTGCTTTGCATCTACACACCCTCTACCCCCCCAGGAAATTTGATGCTCGATCTGTCGAGTGTGTCTTCATTGGTTACCCACCCGGTACTAAGGGTTACAAAGTTTACAACCTCGAAAGCAAGAAAGTTTTAATCTCTCGCGGCGTTATTTTTCATGAAACTGAATTTCCGTTTTCTACTCAACCTTTAGAAACTATGCCAAGCTCCGATCTTCCCCTACCGACTCCTCAGCCCACCCCGGCTATCTATGATGAACCATTGCCTCCCTCTATCACACATACACCCAACACTCCGCTGCCAATCTCAACTTTATCCCTCCAATCTCCTCTGCCCACATCCACCGAACCCTTATTACACTCACACCCTTCATCACCCCAGGGATCAATCACTGTTGCCACCACACACCCCATGCCTACACCACCTACTACCCAACATAACCAGCCTATACCACAACCCCCACCATTACCCATACCATCTACCACCACCACTCAACGACGTCTCTCACGCCCAACCAAACCATCCAAACTACTCCATGACTTTCACGTCGAGGCCACTCTACCCTCTCGTTCCTCCACTACATCGTCTTCCTCTCACCACATCGTCTCTGGTAAGCCCTCTCCTCTCACTCATGTTTTATCCTATGATAAGCTTTCTACTTCATATAAACACTTTGTTTCTAACATTATGCTTGAGACGGAACCGAGAAGCTTTACACAGGCCAATCGTTCCATTGTGTGGAGGGAGGCCATGTCCAAAGAGCTCAAAGCACTCGAAGACAACCACACATGGAGTCTTGTTCCGCTACCACCTGACAAACACCCCATTGGTTGTAAGTGGGTGTACAAAATCAAGTATAACCCCGATGGGTCCATTGACCGATACAAGGCCCGGCTCGTTGCCAAAGGATACACCCAAATTGAAGGCATTGACTATCGCGAGACCTTCGCTCCTGTGGCCAAGTTAACGATCGTCCGTGTTCTACTTAGCATGGCCGCCATCCACGGTTGACCCTTGCACCAACTTGACGTCAACAACGCGTTTCTCAATGGGGATTTAGTGGAAGACGTATACATGCGTTTGCCCCCGGGTTCCCATACTAGAGGTGACACTAGAGTTTGCAAACTCCACAAGTCCCTGTATTGACTTAAACAAGAATCTCGTCAATGGTTCGTTAAGCTCACTAGTGCACTCACACAAGCTGGATTCCATCACTCTTGGGCTGACTATTCCTTGTTCATTCGCCAACATGAAGGTACGTTCACTGCCCTACTTGTTTATGTTGATGACGTTATTATTACTGGTACTAACTTGCAGGTTATCGAGAACATCAAACTTTTCCTTGCAACCAAGTTCAAGCTAAAGGATATGGGACCTCTCAAGTACTTTCTTGGACTCGAAGTTGCTCGATCGAAGAAAGGCATTGCTCTATGCCAACGCAAATGTAATATCCCGTATATTTGCACGAATAAAAATTTCGAATTTTTCTTAAGCCATATTACTAGTCAGATTAATTTTGAAGAGATACGAACATTCTGTGTAATGTTTGGCTTCTGTAATATTTTTCTGAGCAATATAAAATACAGTTAAGGTATTTTTGGCTTAACAGCTCGTTCGTGTACAAATATATTTAACCCGGGGTTAAGTAAAATTACCACTTAAGGTAAAAAAGGACAAATGGGGAATTCGGCCTAATGCCTTAGCCTCCATACAGCTCACGAAATCAACAGCTGGAAGGCCACTTGGGGCAGCTGGAAACTAGCCTTGATGAGTTGCCAAAACTAGGGGGCATAGCTTGTCCACCTCTTGGTACACATGTCTTCATATTGGTCTTCCTTGTTTGCCTATAAAAGAAGAGGACAAGTCGTGAGAAGGGCCAGAAGTTAGCTCCTCAGCACGTTTTTGCTGTCAAAACAGCCCAGAAATCTGTTTCATGAGCTGAACTTCGTGATCGATTCACTCATTCGTTTGGCGAGATCAAAGTTGCATATTGAAGGTGAAGTGTTGCTTAAGAGGGTGAGAAGAATATCCAAGTTCGAATCGAACCCGAGGTCGATCGAAAGTGGGTAAGAAATCCCTTGAAAGTCACTGTTTTTCCCTTCAAAATCCGTGATTTTGCTGAACTTTGAATCCGTTTTTCATGGTTGTTCTGGCCTTGTTTTGATCTGTTCTCAGGGGCCTTTTGAAGCTTGTTGGAAGCTTAATAAGGTGGTAGAAACAAACCAAGGAGAATCGAAGCCAAGGGGGTTCGATTTGGGTGAGTTTCCCCCGTTGCCAGCCTTGTCCTCGCCCCTGCCTGTGTGCCGCACCCCGCGCCATGTGCCCGCCGCACCCGCGGTGGCCATGCCGGTTGTGTGTCTTGGTGTTGGGCATGGGCTTTGGCCTTATTCCTTTGTCTCGTATTCCTTTAGATTCGTATATGTAGATATTGAATCTAATTTAGGGTCTTGTTATGGGTCATTCCAGAAGGATTTATTATCCCAGATCTGTCCCAGTTTTGGACTTGGAAACCCTTTAATTCTAAGCGTGCGAAGCTTTCATCGGATCTAAGGCAAGTGGCGGTTCGCTCTTGCTCATCATTCCATATTTCTATTAATTATCAATTGTTTAATTGTTAATTAATTTGGATTGATCATTGTTCATGTCTGGGAACAGTTTTATGAAACTATCTTTGGAAATTAAGATGGATATTATAATAGGTTGTATATCTGCTAGAACAACGCTATTATATATATATATATAGACCTAGATTGAAATATATCTATGATGTTAGCCGTGATGGCTTTAATATGATTATTTGACTGTTCTGAACTGTTTAGTTAGAACGAGTATTCGTGGGAACGTTACTGAGGCCCTGGAGTCCATTCGTTTCTTTATAATCAGGTAGAGAGGTGGCTCGTCTCCACCTAATACCAATTGGATGGTCATGACCTACCTCTTTACTCGGGTGAAGAGGTGGTGCACTTAAACAGTATCACAAATCTTGGGAGTGTTCCCAAAAGATCTCTCGTCTCGGGACGAGCTGATCCTAAAAGTTTATAATGTAAATGTGTGTTTTGGAATTAAATAAGATAAGTGTCGTAGGTTCGCACATGATTAATATACCTCGACGAGTAGCGCAGCTAAGTAATAGTGCGGCTAGCAAAACTCGTTTAGACTTGAATGTAGTACGTTCTCTTTCCAATCTGGAGTCGTATCATGCGGTGATTCGCATTATATGGTGAGATTGGTCGTGAACCGAAGCATCTCAGTCAGTTTTTAACGTTATGTATATACATATGAAACTATAATGTTCCAGACTTGTCATATTTCCTTAAGACTCAATCTCTTGGAGTCTCTTTCGGGTCGGTCTCTGTGGAGATTCAGTCTTCCAGAGTCGTCTCTTCTGCATACCTCTTGTTGTTATTCCATGAAAATGTCGGGTTATGTATCGTCCCTTCGGTTATCATTCGAGGGACAATGATAGTAAACGGTTACGATCACTCGAACCACTCTGCTTTTTACCCTTGCGTAGTCTTTCATTAGACTAACCCACGAACATTGTTCTTTGCATGTGGGCTGGTGTCATCCGTTCGATTCGGCACATCAGACAAGTTGCCACCCAGTGAAGGCTAAGAACGACTATGACGGACAATGTTTTTGATAAGTTTATTCAGGTTGAGATCCTTGGCGTTGATCGCTATGGTCAAAACTTGTTTTACCTTTAAAGACTTTCGTTATGTATTTACTCTGAAACAATGTTTTATCCTACGGGGATTGGGTTGTAATCCCCTGAATTATGTTTTAATGGATGGTTTGTGGATTACATAAATGTTATTTATGATTTGAATAATCCGGTTTAGCCTTGGGTGGTTTCGGAGGTGAAATCCGGGATCACTTGCGGTAATGCCTTTCCAAAGGGGTTATGAATTTGGGGGTGTTACAGATTTGGTATCAGAGCCAAAAGTTTTTAAAACGGGTTGGGTATTTGAAAATCATTTACTCGTTTTAAATTGAAAAGTGTTTTCAAGGGCTCTGAATTTTCAAAACGGTACAAATTTCAAACCGTTTATAGTCATGCCTTCTCTCTAGTCTGATATAGGAAGTTGCTTCCATATCTAGAAAGACTAATTCTTTTCTCGTTGCCCATGAGATATGGGTGCGTTCTGTTTTCTTCAGAGAAACTCGGAAGAAGCCGAGATGGCGAATCTCTAGATAGGCTTGAGTTCCCGGTTCTCTCGTTATGCTTTGAGGTTGTAGAACCTAGTAGTCCACCGAGAAGGTGAAGACCGTACTCTCTGAGTCGGTAGGAGTAGTGTCCGATAGACCAAGGTTCCTGAGACAGAACCGAGGAAGGACATTGAGGAAAAGGAATATGTGCTAAGTTTAGCAGTTCCCTTTCCTAGGGCTTTGTTGTCAGAGCTATTAACTCGGTTTGAATTCATCCATGAAAATTTACCAAGTTTGATCTATTCCAAGTCAATTTTATTACATTAAATATATTGGAAATTTATTAATGTATAAAATACTTGGAACTTGATCGGTAAACAGATGGTGAATACTATAAACCCTGTGGAAGAACAAGAGTCTGTTGCTCACAACAATTCATGAGGCAGTGACCAAGCTCAGGTCAATGCTCCAATGGCATTTGACACAGCAACAGTTGAGGCAATTCGGGGAATGGTGATACAGGCAGTCACCGATATCCTGCGACCAGTTGCGCCTCAGGCACAAGACGTGCCAATTCCTCCAGTAATTCCTAGAGTTGTGGAACAAAATGTCCAAGTACATCGAGAAGAGGTGGTCAGGAACGGAGACAATTATGTTCGTGCACTGAAGGCCATAAACTATATGAGGCCTGACAGCTATGATGGCAAGGGAGAACCAGTCAGAGTAGCATATTGGTTCTCACACATGGAACGGTTGTTCCGCAACATTGAATGCACTGAAGCTGAGAAGGTGCATATTGCTTCTCTCCATCTGAAGAGGAAGCTGGTGAGTGATGGGAAAGCACCGGACTAGCTGATCATCCAGGATTGAACTAGGGAATGTTCAAAGCCAAGATGGCCGACCGTTTCTTCTCTCGTGCTATGAGGGATGAGAAACACAAGGAATTCCTTTATTCAAAGACGGAAGGATTAACAGTGACTGAACTTGTGACCAAGTTTAATCACCTATTGCAATACGCTGGATCAGATGTGTCTAGCGAAGAACAGAAAATCTGGCATTTCCACGAGTGGATGAGCCCAGATATTAAGCCATGGATGGTGCGTCACGGATGCTCTACTTTGGAGCAATACGTGGATGCAGCTTATAAAGTGGAGGTGACTCTAGAGGAGTCAACGAAGAAGCGTAATCATCAAAGGTTGATGCAAAATCCATCTCAGGCAAGTGGATTTAAACGTCCCACGCCACCATCTAACTTTGTCAAGTCTAGCAAAGCAAGGACGGATATGACTCAAGGAGGGTCAACACAACAGTTGGGTTAGGGCAAGAGTCCGATCCAGTGCTATAATTGTGGCACAACTGGGCATAAGAGCAGTGTGTGTCAGTAGGAAATGAGAGTATGCTTTGGTTGTGGAAGGGAAGGTCATATGCAGAAGTTATGTCGACAAGGGGAGCAGAAAGAAACTGAGTTACACCAAGGGTCTGTTAACCAGAACAATCGACCTAGGTTTAGACCAGTGGAAGCTCCTAGTCCTTCAATGCAGACAACTACGCAAAACAAGGGGAAGACCCCAGTTGCTTCTGGAAGTCAGGGTCAACGTCTTTACGTGATGCGTGAGGCGGATGGACCTGATGCTCCAATTGCTTAAAGTACTCGGCAAGGCTAGCAAAGTTTAGTCTTTTGTACTACCTCTGTGATATGCTGTGGACTTAGGTGTTATCCAGTCTTTTGTTTCTGATAGTTATATTAGTAAGTTTAAGTATGCAACAAGGTTCGTAAACCTTTTGTTGTAAATATTTTTTCTAATATAAACGTATGGTTCAAACCAATCGTCTCGTCTGTTAGAATTTTGGTTACCTTTTTGGATAAGAAATTCGAAGAGGAATCGATCTGAATGACCATGGTTCCATGCGACATTTTCTCAGTATGGATTAGCTGACGCGTCATGAGGCGGTCATCGATTTTAGTTCGAAGACTATGACGATGTCATCTAGGGGCCACGTGATTAATGAGAAATGGGGTTATGGTTGATCCCCAGAAGATTGAAGCGGTAGCTGATTGGAAGCGGCCTCAGGATGTGAATGAGGTGCGCAGTTTCCTTGGACTTGTTGAACATTACAGACGGTTCATGGAAGGATTTTCTAAAATCACTCTACCCATGACCGATTTGCTCCACAAGGTCCACAAGAAGTTTGTCTGGAGTGACAAGTGCAAGGCCAATTTTCAAGAAGTTGAAAAAGTGTCTGACCTCGACACCGGTTGTAGCGCTGCCAAAAGAGGATGATGATTATATAGTCTATAGTGATGCTTCGAAGAGTAGGTTGAGATATGTCTTGGTGCAAAGAGGCAAGGTTTTTGCATACGCATCTAGACAACTGAAAACCTATGAAGCAAACTATCTGACGTATGATCTAGATCTTGCATCAATAGTGTTTGCATTGGAAACTGAGGTTACTTGGGAAACCTGAGAAACTGAGGCGGATATGCTTAGACACTTTCCCGAGTTGTTTTCGGCCAAGTTTCGGGGTCGAAACTTCTTTTAAGGGGGAAGTGATGTAATATCCCGTATATTTGCACGAATAAAAATTTCGAATTTTTCTTAAGCCATATTGCTAGTCAGATTAATTTTGAAGAGATACGAACATTCTGTGTAATGTTTGGCTTCTGTAATATTTTTCTGAGCAATATAAAATACAGTTAAGGTATTTTTGTCTTAAAAGCTCATTCGTGTACAAATATATTTAACCCGGGGTTAAGTAAAATTACCACTTAAGGTAAAAAAGGACAAATGGGGAATTCGGCCTAATGCCTTAGCCTCCACACAGCTCACGAAATCAACAGCTGGAAGGCCACTTGGGGCAGCTGGAAACTAGCCTTGATGACTTGCCAAATCTAGGGGGCATAGCTTGTCCACCTCTTGGTACACATGTCTTCATATTGGTCTTCCTTGTTTGCCTATAAAAGAAGAGGACAAGTCGTGAGAAGGGCCAGAAGTTAGCTCCTCAGCACGTTTTTGCTGTCAAAACAGCGCATAAATCTGTTTCATGAGCTGAACTTCGTGATCGATTTATGATCGATTCACTCATTCGTTTGGCGAGATCAAAGTTGCATATTGAAGGTGAAGTGTTGCTTAAGAGGGTGAGAAGAATATCCAAGTTCGAATCGAACCCGAGGTCGATCGAAAGTGGGTAAGAAATCCCTTGAAAGTCATTGTTTTTCCCTTCAAAATCCGTGATTTTGCTGAACTTTGAATCCGTTTTTCGTGGTTGTTCTGGCCTTGTTTTGATCTGTTCTCAGGGGCCTTTTGAAGCTTGTTGGAAGCTTAATAAGGTGGTAGAAACAAACCAAGGAGAATCGAAGCCAAGGGGGTTCGATTTGGGTGAGTTTCCCCCATTGTCAGCCTTGTCCTCGCCCCTGCCTGTGTGCCGCACCCCGCGCCATGTGCCCGCCGCACCCGCGGTGGCCATGCCGGTTGTGTGTCTTGGTGTTGGGCATGGGCTTTGGCCTTATTCCTTTGTCTCGTATTCCTTTAGATTCGTATATGTAGATATTGAATCTAATTTAGGGTCTTGTTATGGGTCATTCCAGAAGGATTTATTATCCCAGATCTGTCCCAGTTTTGGACTTGGAAACCCTTTAATTCTAAGCGTGCGAAACTTTCATCGGATCTAAGGCAAGTAGCGGTTCGCTCTTGCTCATCATTCCATATTTCCATTAATTATCAATTGTTTAATTGTTAATTAATTTGGATTGATCATTTTTCATGTCTGGAAACAGTTTTATGAAACTATCTTTGGAAATTAAGATGGATATTATAATAGGTTGTATATCTGCTAGAACAACGCTATTATATATATATATAGACCTAGATTGAAATATATCTATGATGTTAGCCGTGATGGCTTTAATATGATTATTTGACTGTTCTGAACTGTTTAGTTAGAACGAGTATTCGTGGGAACGTTACTGAGGCCCTGGAGTCCAGTCGTTTCTTTATAATCAGGTAGAGAGGTGGCTCGTCCCCACCTAATACCAATTGGATGGTCATGACCTACCTCTTTACTCGGGTGAAGAGGTGGTGCACTTAAACAGTGTCACAAATCTTGGGAGTGTTCCCAAAAGATCTCTCGTCTCGGGACGAGTTGATCCTAAAAGTTTATAACGTAAATGTGTGTTTTGGAATTAAATAAGATAAGTGCCGTAGGTTCGCACATGATTAATATACCTCGACGAGTAGCGCAGCTAAGTAATAGTGCGGCTAGGAAAACTCGTTTAGACTTGAATGTAGTACGTTCTCTTTCCAATCTGGAGTCGTATCATGCGGTGATTCGCATTATACGGTGAGGTTGGTCGTGAACCGAAGCATCTCAGTCAGTTTTTAACGTTATGTATATACATATGAAACTATAATGTTCCAGACTTGTCATATTTCCTTAAGACTCAATCTCTTGGAGTCTCTTTCGGGTCGGTCTCTGTGGAGATTCAGTCTTCCAGAGTCGTCTCTTCTGCATACCTCTTGTTGTTATTCCGTGAAAATGCCGGGTTATGTATCGTCCCTTCGGTTATCATTCGAGGGACAATGATAGTAAACGGTTACGATCACTCGAACCACTCTGCTTTTTACCCTTGCGTAGTCTTTCATTAGACTAACCCACGAACATTGTTCTTTGCATGTGGGCTGGTGTCATCCGTTCGATTCGGCACATCAGACAAGTTGCCACCCAGTGAAGGCTAAGAACGACTATGACGGACAATGTTTTTGATAAGTTTATTCAGGTTGAGATCCTTGGCGTTGATCGCTATGGTCAAAACTTGTTTTACCTTTAAAGACTTTCGTTATGTATTTACTCTGAAACAATGTTTTACCCTACGGGGATTGGGTTGTAATCCCCTGAATTATGTTTTAATGGATGGTTTGTGGATTACATAAATGTTATTTATGATTTGAATAATCCGGTTTAGCCTTGGGTGGTTTCGGAGGTGAAATCCGGGATCACTGGCGATAATGCCTTTCCAAAGGGGTTATGAATTTGGGGGTGTTACAGCAAGTATGCCCTTGAGATACTCGACGACACCGGATTCCTCGGTGCCAAACCGGCCACCGTCCCTCTCGATCAGAACTTGGCTCTCGGAGCAGCCGATGGTGAAGCTCTCCTAGATCCCTCCGTCTATCGAAGATTGGTGGGTCGCCTCATTTACCTCACCATCACTCGCCCCGACCTCGTTTATGTTGTGCACATCCTTAGCCAATTCATGGCTGCCCCCCGTCAACCTCACCTCGACGCTGCTCATCAAGTGCTTAGGTACATCAAAGGATCTCCAGGACAAGGTATTTTCTTACCCTCGGTCGGTCGCCTTCACCTGACTGCCTACTGCGACGCCGATTGGGCTCAATGCCGAGACACAAGAAGATCCACCACTGGATATATTGTTTTCCTTGGAGGCGCCCCTATCTCTTGGAAAACAAAGAAGCAAGACACTGTCTCCCGTTCCAGTGCAGAAGCCGAATACCGCCCCATGGCTTCTGCTTGTTGTGAACTCACATGGCTGCGTACTCTCCTCAACGACCTCCGTGTGCCCCACCCGCAAGTTGCCACCTTGTTTTGTGACAACAAGTCCGCCATCCACATAGCTTCCAACCCCGTCTTTCATGAACGCACTAAACACATTGAAATTGATTGTCATGTCATCCGAGACAAGATCCAACAAGGACTTATCCGAACCTCTCATGTTGGTTCCAAGGAGCAGCCCGCAGACCTTTTTACCAAGCCTCTCGGACCAAGCCTGTTCAAGTCACTTTTACCCAAGTTGAGTGTCATCAACCTACACTCTACTTGAAGGGGGAGTATTGGAATATTAATTCCTTTATTCCTTTCTCATTAAAACTCAATTTTACAGCAATACAATTAAGCATTCAAGGTTTCTTCAGAAGCACATAAGCATCTCAGAGTAACACCAGATCATAAGCACATAAGACATACTGACATAACAAATAAAACGATATATATGTCAAAAAAGAAAAAGAAAAATAGATTAATATCAATTACAACACTAACCATATCATAATTATAACAAAAAAGAGGCTATCTAATTATAGATAATGAATATAATAATAAATTTCAAGTCTAAGATGTATTGGCAGTAACTGCTTTTAAAAACTAGATACCAAAGCATAAGCAAAAAATCAATCAGCTCCAACATAATAATAAATTTCAAGTCTAAGATGCATTAGCAGTCAACACCGTACAAGTTTTCTATCATTAACATATTGAAAGAATTAAATATTCTTCTCCGTCAGAATTCAGTAACTCTTGTATTAGTAAGAGATAACCTTTAAAATGAAGCATTGATGTATTAACCGAACCTTTGTATGTTTTCTACTGTTCTTGCATAAACATAGACGTTTAGTTACACAACCTTTAAAATGTAGAAGATAAATCTTACACAATTCAAAAGCAAACCAAGGGAACAGTAGAGAAATTGTTCGACTTCTCCAGCAAGCCCAAACAACTCTCCGTTGACTCACCAATAGAAACTCAATCATTATCCCATCTCTGGCTTCTCTTAGGTCCTAAACCATTACATTGCCTAAATCAAATAAATCTCTAGGCTTTAATCACATGAAACCGTCCTTTGTGAAGCTCATCTTCAATGAACATGACCTGTTTAGCTTGAGATGAAAAGATAAATGGAACCGTTCTCGATCAACAGTGTGAAACTTATAGCCGTTGATCATGAAGCCTTTGAATCTTTTAGCAAAACTATTCAAACCACTGGCAAGGGCCTTTCTCAGTTTTCCTTCTTCAGTACTATCATCTATATTATGCACCCATAAAGTATGATATATTTTTTTCAGATATAAATGGAAAACTCTTGCTCCAGCAGATCTGAAAAGTAGTAGCATTTATATTGTGCACTTGATTTTGAAGTCATTCAGAGGATTCATTTATAATCCAGTCATTCTTAACAATTCTCTAGGTACTTCCCATATTAATACAACTAACAAGAAGCAAGCACTAAGCGCCATGATCCATCCAATCTCATTATATCTGATAAGTATACCAAGTGCCCTATAAACCATAAGAGTGAACAAAGTACAATACAACAATACAACACTGGGAAATTAAGCCGTCACATCATTTTTAACATATAATTAATGATGTTAGCAATTTGGAAGCAGCTTGAAGGACATAATTCAGCATGAATATAATGCATATACAAGGACTTTGGAGCACCCATCCTGCTGATTACATGTGAATTTAACCAGTCTAAGGACTTAAAAGACTATTGTTGCTAATAAACAAGATATCTATATATCCCCATCAAGACATCATTTGTTTGTGGATGCCAACTAGACCGACAAATTTATTGGGTTTATGAAGTTGCAATTAAAGCACATAACAAAGCTACTAGTCTATTTGTTTGGTGCTACAGAAGCACGGCTAGCAGCTCATTACAAAGTTTACAGGCTGATCTTGTCTTTAGATAAAGACAAGCACAAGGTTTTCAGAGATTATTTGGTCATACACACGAGGACAGTTTTTACATTATAATAACAAACTAGATAACACCACAAGGGGGTGAGGATTATCGTCCTTTATTCAACCAGAGCAGGGCAACACTGGCCATTTTCTTGTGCTTTAATTTGGAAGAAAATAACAGCTTTGCTTAACTCTGATTCTCTTCATCTAGCAAGCTAACAACCAGGCAAGCAATAACATATGCTTGCTAGCAAGATCTGTATAGGCTGATCCTAAACTTAGAATGCTACGAGGAGAAACCTTGGCTAGATTCTGAAAACTATTCACCATATGGAGCTTGAGTTGTACATGACATCATAAGTGTAAAAAGAATTGTAGTGAAGTCACATATAGTTTTTCTGAGAATTAAATTGTAACAGTTTAATTGGATCTGTCTTTTAGTGCAAATGAATAAGTATTAAGAAAAAACATAAGGGGAAAAAGAGCTAAACGTCCTAAACGTCCCGAAGAACTATATATACTTCTAGGCAGCCTGTATTAACCCCTAAACGTCCCGAACTGTCGTCTCGTAAGAAAGACGTGTTTGAGCAATTTCTATAACCTCTATAATCTCGGTATGAACCCTTTTGAACGTAATTATATACGTTTAGCAAAGATATATGGGTCATAAGTTATTTGGGAGTATTAAGAATAACAAATTCTAACCATAAACCCGAGCAAGGACCGCGATCAACGATCCAATGGCGCGATCGCGGCATAACCGCGACCGCAAAACTGCCGACCGCGGATTCACTCAGGGGCAACCGCGACCGCGGCGGAGAAAATGCGCCCGCGGAATCTGTTGCGCCTTCGTCTTCGTCTTCCCCGCGTTTCGTCGTTCAGGTTGCCAGCGTTACGCCGGAGGGGGAGGCCGATCGTTTTGGTTGCTCGGCGTTAGGGCCTCCTCCACCCTATAAATAGGGGCCCTCGCCACCCCTAATCCCTCACCCAACATCTGCTGCAATCCAATTCCTCATTTCTCTCGTTTTGTAACTTCGCCGGAGTTCGTGTGTTCGTCGGAGCCTCGCCGGAGTTTGTGGTGTCGCCGGAAGTGTCCCTGGAAGCTTAGAGTGGTGGCTTTGCTTAAGGTGTGGAGTTTGTCATCGTCTTTGAGTCGTCGATAAGCCTCGAAGTCGGAGGAGAGTCGCGTCAGAAGGGGATCCGCGATCGCGGGGATGAATTCCGCGACCGCGGAAGCTGCCCAGAATTCCGCGACCGCGGCTTGCCTTAGCAAGCACGATCGTGGCTTGGACAACCACGGTCACGACTCAGGCTTTCGTTGTTTTCGATTCGTACCACTACTAGAAAACGCTTGCATAGCATCAGAAATTGCATCGACCGTAGCAACAGATATAGCGACGGATGAGAGTTAGCGACGGTTGTAGCAACGAATTTTGATTGCATTGCTATACCTGGCGTAGCAATCTAGCCACGCAAGACAACGACCAACCTTAGCGATGGATTTGACGTACGTCGCTGGAGTTGTCACTAATGTGACGAATGCTTCGGCCCGTCTTAGCAACACCATAAGCAATGATTATACATCCGTCGCTATAGAGGTTGCTATGGTAGTCGCTACTTTCGTAGCTAAATTCGTTCTACTGTGGTTGTTGTTGTCGTCGCTACTGTAGTTGCTTTCGTGGTTGATATGGTTGTCCCTATGGTCGTTGCTATAGTCGTTGCTATGGTCGTTGCTAGAGTCGATGCTATTGTCGTTGCTTATCGTTACTATGGTCTCTCTTAGCGTTGCTATAGTCGTTGCTAGTATCGATGTTATTACCGATGCTATTATCGTAACTATAGGTCGTGGCTTGTAGCGTTGCTATGGTGGTTGCTAACATCCGTTGTTATTATTGTTGATATGGTGGTTGCTAGCATCCGTTGCTATCTTCGTTGCTATGGTGGTTGCTAGCATCCGTTGCTATCTTCGTTGCTAGCATTCGTTGATTTTCGTTGCTATATTAGTGGCTATATCGCAACTATATTATTTTTAACGTTGTTGCTATCTGTATGTCATTGCTATATCCGTAGCTAGCTATTTATGGGGTGTGGCTATGGTAATCGCTAACTGGCATTGCTATTAGATCCTAAAGCTATATCGTACCTAAAGTCATTGCTAATTTATAGGTGTAGCAACAATTATAGGTAGATACACAGTTATTTGTTATTGATTAAACATGTATATACAACACATTTATATAGTATATTATGTAATTTAAGATATAATAAATAATTATAATATACAAATATTAATTAAATCTAAAACATCAAACATGACTAAACCAAATCATCAAAAGGTTTCTACAACAAACCTAAAACATAATATCCTAGAATATCAAATAAACAAAAAATTTGAATCACACATGTCTAAGAAGACTTCTTAAACAAGTCCTTAACATCAGAGAAGAACGAAGTTTGATTTCTTAATATTTGTTCAAGAGCTAGTTCCATCTTACTGTTGTTTTCTATCATCTGAGTCTGGACTTCCTCAACCGTAACGTGCATCTCCTCCACTTTATCCTCCAAGTTTGTCACTTTTTCTCCAAAGTCTGTATTCATCCTTTCTTCCAATTGTGTTAGTTTGTTGTCCATTGCCATTTTAATCTTCTCCAATTCAGTTGTCAGTCCCAACCTCATCTCCTCCCTAAGAGAATCAACACTATGATGTGTAGAAACTAGTGGTTCATCATTCATACCGTATGGCATTACCCCTTGAAGGATGTTTTGAGACTCAGATCCCATGCCAAATATTCTTCCTTTATACACTCTGCCAGTTAACTCGATCCACAAGAGGCTTTCATCTACAACAGTCCCGTTGATGGCAGCTTCTTGAGTAGCTTTCTCAAGCAAATCATTAAACTTCTCCTATACGTAGAAATGTGAAGTAAATTATCAACAATTGAATTTTAAACACACAAACACATCCCAAAGAAATACAAAAGCAAATGCAAACAAGGAAAATAAAAATTAGACCAAATAAACTACACTCGTCATTATCTCATGCTCTAAACACCAAATCAAGCAAATCAAAAGACTTACTTATAAGCAATTTTGGACAATAACCCTACTTTTTATGTAACTTTAGTTATGCAATATTTGAATCTTGTTTTGCTTTGTATCACAAACGCATGGTAAAGAAAACATATTAAGTTTGGATACTCAAGAAATTCAACAGAACAATAGAAATATTGGCAACTAAGTTAGAAACATTGCAAATCAGTTTCATGCTCCATCAAGTTACACATCCAAAAACTATGTTTAGGAAAAGAGTTTGACATACCACAATCTCCGTAGCTGCAGGCACCAAAGAACCGTCTTTCTTGCTGTAGCATCTTGTAAATGTGTCCTTTATTGATGGCTCAACTCCAAGCTTAAGTTTCTGTCAAAACAATGAATTAAGGAGAGGAACTTTGAGAGAAATTTGTCAGCTATTAAGATATCATCTTTGAGAGAAATCTCAATATACATATCAGGAAAGTAACAAAATAAAAACTATCAGATTTCACCATCCACATTTATAAATTATAGTAACATATATACTCAAAATTGGGTCCTAAACTAGCATGCAAATAAAAGCAAGTCAATTCCATATATAAGAGAAAACAATTAATGTAAAACCAAAAAAAATATACCAATCGTTTTTTGTGTTCAGATGTACTTGCAGATCCACCATGATAAGCAGGGGTTCCTTTTTCTAATGCAATTGCTCGGTTCCTCTTGTTGACTGAAACTCTATGTTTGTAGTTTTCATCTGTCTCCCAGATACGCACAATTTTGTCCCATATGTCTTGTTTCATCCAAACAGGCTTCTTCTTCTCTTTTTTTGCTCTCGTAAAAATTCGCCTTATGTGGGCAGCACCTACTGAATTGAAGACAGAACGAACAGCCTCCTCCTGGAATCGATTTTCATCCCATTTATGCAATCGCTGTGAATAATAAACAAGCTTATATCAGTTTAAAAGATAAAAACATAAGAAATATTGACTTGACCTTTGTCATACCTTGAATGCATTCCACCAGCCTTGAAGTGTTGTATCGCAAACCTTAGACCAACAAGTATATGGTCCATCGTAGTGTGAATGTACAATTTGCTTCAGCGACTCAAATGCGGGATTGGGAGGAACAAATATTAATCTTCAAAAAAATAGTGGTGATTAATATAAATCAACAATACATTATTCATCATGATACATATGAAGTGTTAATTAATTAAAACTTACTTTTTCTTGTCAATTTCAACTAGTATCCTTCTGTCAATTGATGGGGCGGATTCTGATATATTTGATGGCTGACTCTCCTCATTGTTCCTATACACATCTTCGTTGTCTTGAGACGGTGAGGAGTATAATGGTGAAGAAGCTTCAAGAAAGGGTTAAGATCCAAGGGAGCCTAATGGATGAGAAGGCTCAAAAGTAGATGCTGCTGGAGAAGATTGAGGAGGTTGAGATGAAGTTGGAGAAGGTTGAGATAAAGATGTGTGAGGATGAGGTTGAGATGGAGCTGGAGGAGGCTGAGATGGAGCTGGAGGAGGCTGAGATAGAGCTGGAGCAGGCTGAGTTTCAGTAGAAAAAGGTTGAGAAGCTAAAAAAGGATGAAGAGGAGGCCGAGATGTAGTAGATAAAGAAGTCATGCGTGGTGACATCCTTCTTGGGACATTGGAAATGGGAATTTTAGGCATCTTGTTTATATAACTCCTACGAGTTCAACCAAAATCATTAAGATATATATATATATGTTATAGAAATGAACAAGCAGATAAATTACAGGATGTGTAGGAAGCATTTGAATTTCCTATGATAACTTACATGATATGATCAACAAATTTCCTATGATAACTTACATGCTCAACAAAATTTCTTATAGGATATGTGCTATATTTCTAAATATATAATCCATTCTTTGTTAATTGGATACCTACTTACGTTATGTTGTTGTGATTCAAAGGATAAAGTTCTTGCTATCATAAGAAATCCAGAAAATGATGACTTACAATAGAGAATTTAGCTGTGGAATACAATACACCCATATTAAATACGAGCAGGCTTTTAAGGATCAAATCCTGAAGGTTCTAGTATAACGGTTCCAGATTAATGATCATCTCAGCATTTGCTGAGCATAATCATTCATTGGGCAAGTCTATACCTTCTAGGATTTCCCAAGCAAATTGGACATAGTTTTGTTATATGATAGTAACAGATTTCCCAAGCAATTAGTGACAGTAAAAAAACTAAATACACCAGAGAACAAATTCTCTTGCACACAGTAGAACTGACACTTTAAACTCAACCAGGCAAGTAGGAGCAACACAACTGAGAGTTCAGTTCAACACTTCCATAAGGAGACAAGTTTAAGTTCAACTTCTAGCATAGTAGTCTACGATATATAATATCCTAATCAGACTAGTTGCATTAACCTCCACATGCTTAACTTTTGAATCCAGAATTCCCAAATGGGCATATATGAAAGCAAACCAGGTTAAGGAAAGAAATAACCATTGATTCCAAAATTCCACTCAATAAGCTTTTAGCAACTGTAAAAAAGCATTCATATCTAAGAAAGATAAACATAAAATTGGCACATACCTTGATCTTGTGAAGAATATCCGTTTATGGCTTCCTACCGAGCCGAGCTGTAGTGGCCAATGGGTATCCTTATTCAGTTTTTGTGTTAGGGCCGGCTACAGATGAAGCGAAGAAGGAGAAAGGTAAGTTGAGGGAAAGGTAAAAAAAATTATAAAAAAAAGGTAAGTTGAGGGAACTGGAGGATCCCAACCTGAGGAGGATCCCAACCAAACAGACGCCGGAAGGGGAGAAAGACCAAACAGACGCCGTCGAGTCAAGCGGACGGAGGACAGTAGGGCTGTAAGCAGACGCCGGACGGAGGAGAGTACCGAAACTGAAAGTGGTGTAGCCGGAGACGACCGGACGGAGGAGACGACCGAACGGAGGAGACGACCGGACGCCGGACGGAGAACTGGAGGGGCGGACCGGAATCACCGGATGGAAGAGACGCCGGACCGGACGAGAACGGGAAGAGACGCCGGAGAACTGGAAGAGACGTCGGACCGAACGAGAACAGGAAGAGACCGGACAAAGAAGTGGAGAAGGAGAACGCCCTTCAACGCCGGTGAGATGAGAAGCGAGAACTGAGAAGAATTAGGGTAGATACAGCTTAAAGTTAAATTTTTTTTAACGTTATTTTTAGTTTAGGCGGTAATTTTAAATTTTATTTCCCTCTTTTTTTTGGGCTTTTCCCTCTCTTATTTAATTTAGACTTTAATTGGTTCTAAAATATTTAGACTAATATAATATTTTGTCATTAGACTCCTTAATATAATATGTTATTAAATCATTTAATTTGTGTTAAATATAAAGTAGATACAAATTATTATTTTTATCTGGTTAGTTATCCATTTTCGATTCATATAAAGGGTTATTTGATTTAGTTAACTCTTTTTTATGCCCTACTCTTTTTTAATATTATCTACCTTTAATATTAAAAATTAAATAAAATCAATAAAATATTACTTTGTAATACTTTTTAGTTTACACTTTAGGTAGTGATATATTATTTATATTTATCTCCTAAAAGAATAAACAATTTTTATTAGTTTAGGTGATAGTTTGATATCATATATATTTGTTTATCATACATAACTATTTTTTCATACATATTTTTCATTTTATAATAGTTAGTGTGTTATAACTATACAACTTGTGTAAAAATAATTTTAGAAATTTATAGGAAGTTAGATACGCATTTGGGTCCATTTCAACATAAGGTGGGTTTTGCCATTCTTTTGTATTGATTTTGTATTTAAAAGTTAACATTTAATGCACAAGAATGCTAACTTTTAAATATATTAGAATCGAAGCCCGTGCTTCGCACGGGCCTTTTGTGTATATGTAGTGTTGCGGTTTAAATGTGAGTTTGTAATATATGGATTTTTACTGCATATTATCTTAGAAGATATATTATTTGATATATATTTAAATGTAATATCTAAGTATTTTAGGTATAAAATGCTATGATTGTATGAAGTATAATTTTATTTATTTATCAAACAGAGAAAAAAGGAAATAATAAAGGAAACAAAAACACTGCAAAATAGAGATGATTTTATTTATTTATTCAAGATGATCAGCTTGTTGCTCATGCAGTTGATATATCAAACAAAGAAAAAAGGAAACAAAAACACTGCAAATTAGAGATGATCCTACAAATTTTCACATTGCATACTGAAAGACAAACACAAATAGGATAAGATAAAAAGTAAACTCAACTCTTTACATCTCAAACCAGTCTTCAAATGCATTCCTTCGTTTCTTGGATCCTTGCATCACATTGTTCGAGTTGTGCGCTTCGACCTCCTCATTATCAGCATGTATTGCATGGCTTTGTTCATCTTCTTGGCCAACTTTGACAAGACTGAACTTGCTTCAATACTGATTCCTCTATAATACCATTTCTTCCACTTTGTTGCTCTCTTCTTTCTCATTGAGTTGGCCCCTCAATATGTTTGTTCCTCTCACTCTGATTGAAATAATAAAGCTAAGCAAACTTGAATGTTGTTAATTAGTATTTCTTTCTTATATTAAGTGTTTATTATAAAATCTCATTCATCGAAAAAGATCAAACTTATAAGTTGGACATAAAAAGTGGTTTAATTCTATCATAATTTTACTTTATATAATTATCATATATAATATTTTTTTATTATTTTATATTTCTTTTTTAATTTAAATTATTCAAGCGTTAATTTTATTTTTACAAGGGCCTTTAATTTTATTTCGCCCTAGGGCCCACCAAATGTTTGGACCGGCCCTGGATCTTCGGTGTGGAATGAACTTAGAATATCTTTTTTGCTTAAATGGTCATGAGAGTGTTTTTGCAACCTTGTGAATAGATGATCATTGGTTTAATTCTCCACAATATAATAGTCTTTGATTTTTTAACATATTTTGCTAATCTTTTAATTTATGTTTTGTAGTAACCCGATAATTTAGATCTTCGAGTTTATTATCCTTGATCCGGAAAAATTAGATTTAGTTATAATATAAATTTTGGTAACCGGATATATAACTCGGATATCCGATCCATATTTGATCTGAATACATATAGAGATATTACATTCGAATAGGGATGGAGATTTGTACAATGTTATAAAAAAATATTTTTTGTAATTAAAAAAAGTGTTTATAGATTGATTCACGTGAAATACATATTATATGTATAATGTACTTATTATATAGTTTACTTATTAATAAGCAATTATATTGTCTAAAAATTTATATACAAAATTATACTATATAGTTTAATTGTGTTGTTTTCTTGACAGTAATGTGTATACAATATTTTCTACTTGAATACGCAAGTATTTTAAATGTACAATTTAAAAACATGAATTTTTTTATATCATATATACCCTAAAACCCTTCATCCGAAAACCCTTTACCTAAAATCATCCATCTTCAAATAAGGGAGTGCAAGGGGAGGTTGCAATCATCAATTTTGATATAAAAAAAAACACATGACAATCATGACTTTTCATCCCAGTGAGCTTGCAATCATCAATTTTGACACATCTACCCACATTAGAAGCGTAACCATCAGGGAACTTCAAAGATTTGATCCAATCAAGTACCTTTTTCTTCTGATCTCTTGTCAACGTGTAAATTGCCTTTGGTTTCACGCCTTTATAATCAGAGTCAACCTGGAGCTCAGGGCGACGACAATATATGGCTAGATCCTTTCTTGCATTCAAATTATCCTTCGTCTTCCCGGGAAAATCCATCACGGTGTCAAAAACATTATCAAATACATTTTTTCTCATTGTGCATAATATCTAGGTTGTGACGAACCAAAAGATGTTTCCAATATGGAAGTCTCCAGAAAATACTTTGCTTTGCCCACTTATGAGAACTTCTATAGCCATCAGGTTTGTTGTGTGGGTCATCAATGACAGTGGGAAATTGACAAACACGCTCCCAAATTTGTTCCCCCATCAACATCGGGGGTGGTGGTGAACTTACCACTCGATTAACAAAGAAGTCTTTCTTATTTTTGCGAAAAGGATGGTTACTTTCCAAGAACGGTCGTGAACAATCAAACCAACAAGCCTTCTTACCATGTTCTAAGCGGAATGAATCTGTTCGCTCCATGCAATATGGACAAGCTAAATTTCCTGCAGTACTCCATCCTGACAACATAGCATAAGCAGGGAAGTCACTGATTGTCCAAAGTAAAGCTGCACGCATGACAAAGTTTTCTTTCCTTGAGACATCATAAGTGGTTACACCAGACTCCCACAACTGATGTAACTCATCAACTAGAGGTTGCAAGCACACGTCTATTAATTGTTTTGGATTTCGAGGACCAGGCACTATCAATGATAGAAACAGATATTGTCTATTCATGCACATATCTGGTGGAAGGTTGTAAGGAGTCACAATCACTGGCCAACAAGAATATGTCTTTCATGTTGTGCTAAAAGGTGCAAATCCGTCAGTGCTTAAACCTAAGCGGACGTTACGGGGCTCTGAAGCAAAATCTGGATATGTTGCATCCAACTTTTTCCATGCCTCACCACCGTAGCGACATGTAGTATAATCCACGACATATTTGGTATGACCATTGCAACAACGGGAGCATGTGTCGCTATGTCCGTCGCAACTAGCGACGACGGGGGCATCGACGTTTGTTCCATTGCAAAGTTTTGCGACGACACGGGCGACTTACTTACATCCGTTGCTATCAGTTACGGCTATACCCACATCCTATTTTTTTGGTCGTTGATTTTGCAACGTATGCTGATTTCCGTTGCTACGGTCGTTGCTAAATTAGCGACGGATGTCAGTCGTCGCTAATGGCCATCGCTATTTTGGCGTTTTCTAGTAGTGGTATTCGTCGGAGCCTCGCCGGAGTTTGTGGTGTCGTCGGAAGTGTCCCTAGAAGCTTGGAGTGGTGGCTTTGCTTAAGGTGTGGAGTTCGTCATCGTCTTCGAGTCGTCGGTAAGCCTTGAAGTCAGAGGAGAGTCGCGTCGGAAGGGGATCCGCGATCGCGGGGATGAATTCCGCGACCGCGGAAGCTGCCCAGAATTCCGCGACCGCGGCTTGCCTTAGCAAGCACGATCGTGGCTTGGACAACCACGGTCACGACTCAGGCTTTCGTTGTTTTCGATTTGTATCGCTTCCGTTCGTATCGTTTCATCTATAATGTGTCTAACCCAGGGTTTCGTCGTTGTTTCGTCGTCGTTGTAGGAATCCGTACGCAGATTCCAGTTTCCAGATCCCGGAACCCGACATCTTCAATTCGTCTAGATTAAGGCAAGTGGCGGTTCGCTCTTGCTTATCATTCCATTTTTCCTTTAATTATCAATTACTTGATTGTTAATTAAAATGGGGTGAAGTGTTGTTTTCGTTTGGGAACAGATTTAATAAAATGATGTGATTAAAATATGATATTATAATAGGTTGTATATATTGCTAGAACAACGCTATTATACCTGTGATTACTGTAATGAATTTTGGTATGGATTTAAATGTAAACTTAAATGCTAGATTAGCACGAGTATTCGTAGGAACACTAATTCCTTATGAGGATTAGTCGTTTCTTTATAACTTGGTATTAGTCGGAATAATTCTCTAATACTTTTAAAGGTCATAACCATTGCTTTTTATCCACCCGTTAAGAATAAGAGGTATTTAAGCACCTTGCGAGTGCCATTGGGTTGGGCGTAATGTCACCCTGTGTTATTCTCGTAGTCACTCGAGATTGTATTAAAAGCTTTAACGTGAATATATGTTTTGTAATTAAATAAGATAAGTGCGGTTATGTACATAATGAATATACCCTCGGGCGAGGAGTACAACGTGGAAACCGCCCGAACTCTTGTTAGAATAAGTCTTCTTTCCAATCTGGATTCGTATTGCGCGGTGAGGTTGGTCATGGACCCAAATAATCAAGGTCGTTTTTAAACTAGTGTGTAAACTTAACGTTCCCAAACATTTGTCATACGTTTCCTATAAGACTCATTGATCGACACTATTTTATAGTGCATTTTTAGGGGTTGTTACCAGGTTTGAGGTGCCGTTTGGTTGGATTTAGAGCACAATTGGAGATTTTGGAGTTAGAGCGGAGAAATGTGGTTTTGGTGGTCAGGAGGAGCTAATTGGAGACATCCAAAGGAAGAGGAGTTGACCACCTGAGGAAACATTGAAGATCTATGAAGAAACCACAAGGAAGAGGCAAGAAGAAGACCAGGGCAAATTTCCGAAGAAAATGACGCTGAAGAGAGAAGGCCGTGACCGCGGTTGTCGGGCCGCGACCGCGGCCAATTTCGGAAATTTAATGTTCACTTCGAGAGAAAACCGCGACCGCGGCCATCAGCGGGAGCGAGCCCGAACAGTTCCGAACTTTTATTTCCTTTTTCTTTATTTTATTTTATTTAATTCCGAATATTAGTTTATTTCCTTGTAGGATGATGTTTGTGATCTTGGGGGTTTAGGTTAACATTATTTAACCTAACCTTCACATCCTCCATTTCATCATCTTCGGATCACGTTAGACCTAGTTTTTTTCCATTCAGTATTGTTTTTCCCTTTCTTAGTTTAGTTCTTTGTTTTGTTTTTGGCTAGACAATTGAAGCCTTGGTTTGATTCGAATCCCACAGAGAATCAAGTTATATTTCATGTTTGCAAAATCATTCACCAATTGATAACAAAGACAAAGGGGGGGTTTTGAATGAAACTAACTAAGAAACGATAAATAAAATATAAAAAGCTTGGCTAGACAAATATACACCTTTAGTTTGGTTGATCGATCATTGATTACTCATAGTCCTCAATACTCATGAATGTCCTAATCCTTGTTCTGAATTAGTTACCAGTCCAACCAGTCCTGATAACCCTAACTATCAAATAACCTAGAAGACCTTCTAGATTGAATCTAACAGCAGCAATGAATTCAGGAATAGATAGGTACATACAAGTGTAGCAACCAGTCATACAATTGCATGCAATTAATTCTCTACACAAACTAAGGGATTTAGATTCTCAACCAGTATCCTCCAATCCTTAGTAATATGATCAATAACAATCTCAACAGGTTGTATGGAAAAGGGGAATCAATAGCATAATACTAATTTCTCTAGGTTGTCAAGCTAGAGGGAACTACTATTAACAATCTATTTGATTTCCTAATCAACAAATCAAGGGGAATCGATATATGATCAATGAAATTAAGCACGAAAGAGAATTAAAACAATCATAGAAAGAGTAAAGGAATAAACTCACAATCCAAAGGCTTCAATTGTCTGCTTGGGCAAAAGGTAAAAACAACGATGAATGAAACTAGGTCTGGATAATCAAAACCTAAAACTAAGAGAGTATATATAGGTGGGCTAACAAATGACCTAGCCCAACTGAAAATAGAAAAGCAAAACAATTAAAATGAAATAAAGAAATCAGGAAAGATAGATTCGGGAAATCCCGAAATAAGTCTGTCGTGATGACCCGCGATTGCGGGTAATGGACCGCAATCACGGTTGCTTGTAGCTCCGCGCTCTTCGCATTCTTCCGCGCCTGCAGAAATATCTCGAACGTCCCGAAGTCCCGCGATCGCGGCACCCTTGCCCGCGGTCGCGGTTAATGCTCGACCTTCTGCGCCTGCACTCTTCTCTTCTACTCTTCTATAGGCCTTCTCTTGGCTGCTTCTTCTTCAATGTCTCTAACAATCTTCAAGTAGGCTCAAACATCTCCAAAAACACCAAGACTTCGCCTTCAAACTCCATGCACATGAATGTGTCTAAAGCTACCCGAATGACACCAATAAATCCTCTAATGGCTCTTAGTTAAGCCCTACAAAGTAGTGCTTATCAAATCTCCCATGCTTAAACCTTGCTCGTCCTCGAGTAAGCTAAAGTCAACTTACTCCTCCAATCAATCCCCAAGGTCTCAGGAAGCATAGAAAAATCAATCTCCAAGAATCACACCTAACAATAAGCTCCAGACAACCATACAATAAACCCAGCACAAAAGACTATAACATCAAATCAAGTAATCTCAACACCCCACACAGTCAAGCCAAAAGGAAAGCAGAGTACTTCTCCCAAGCTTATCCCAAACACCATAGAGTGAATGAATTCTAGTCCTAGTCTCCCATCTATCTTCTTATACCTCCCAGAGTGACTTACCTGAATCCTCCTTATATCACCTCTTCTTATGTCACCACGCCAAGTAAAATAAGGATTCCTAAAAATCATTCTTCTTCTTTTCATTCATTTTGCCAAGGCGCCCTTTCGAGTTTTCACCAAGCCACTCATTTCATTTTTCAATAGATGGACTCACAATATACTCACATCACTCTTGACCTCATATTATCCCAGCCTAATGTTGGTCCAAGCCACCTGCTTATTACCTAGGCCGCCCTTTCGGGTTTTCGACCTATCCCAGGATTTCTTATGTATGCTTTTTTCAATATTTGGCTCTTTTCTTTTTATTCATCTCCTCAGCGACATAGCCAGTATAAAACTCTCCCTCATGCTTAAACATTGCATTGTCCTCAATGTAATGAAAGACAAAAGAATAGAAGCCTTGGTTTGATTTGAATTTGAGATTATTCCTTTACTCTTTCTATGATTGTATTAATTCTCTCTCGTGCTTAATTTCATTGATCATATATCGATTCCCCTTGATTTGTTGATTAGGACATCAATTAGATTGTTAATAGTAGTTCCCTCTAGATTGACAACCTAGAGAAATTAGTAATATGCTATTGGTTCCCCTTTTCCATACAACCTGTTGAGATTGTTATTGATCATATTACTAAGGATTGGAGGATACTGGTTGAGAATCTAAATCCCTTAGTTTGTGTAGAAAATTAATTGCATGCAATTGTATAACTGGTTGCTACACTTGCATGTATCTATCTATTCCTGAATTCATTGCTGTTGTTAGATTAATCTTGAAGGTTAGTAGGGATTAGTTTGATAGTTAGGGCTATCAGGACTGGTTGGACTGATAACTATTTCAGAACAGGGATTAGGACATTCATGAGTATTGAGGACTAGGAGTAATCAATGATTGATCAACCAAACTAAAGGTGGATATTTGTCTAGCCAAGCTTTCTATATTTTATTTATCGTTTTCTTAGTTAGTTTCATTCAAAACCCCCATTTGTCTTTGTTATCAATTGGTGAATGATTTTACAAACATGAAATATAACTTGATTCTCTATGGGATTCGACCCTTGCTTACCAGACTACATTAGTTAGGTTTGTTTAGGATTATTTTGTTTAGATGTCACGACAACGCCCTATCACTCATTTCCTTTGGAGTCTTCTTTTCAGTGCATGTCTAAACTTTAATCATTCCGTGAAAGTTCCGGGTTATGTATCGTTCCTTCGGTTATTATTCGAGGGACAATGATAGTAAACGGTTACGATCACTAGAACCATTCTGTTTTCACCCTTGCATAGTCTTTCATTAGACTAACCAACCGGGTTTTATTCCTTGCATGGTTGGCTGGTGTCATCCGTCCTATACGGCACATCAGTAGTTGCCTTTGAAGTCTTGAAGTAACCAGTTGAAGAAGAGGCTTGCAGTTGAAGATTTAAGTGTCAGTGTTTTAAGGTTGTTAAGTATTACTTTAATATATTCTTATAACCAAGTCATGTAATAGGGTTTATTATAAAAGTCTTCCGATGTAATTTCACTCTGTTGTAAATTGCCATTCTCAATTAAAGAGAGATATGTTAATAAAAGGTTGAGTTTCCTTATAAAAAGTCTTTCGATGTTTAATCTTTCGTTATTTAATTTACTTATTTAAGCTTAATTGTTCCGATTAAAGTCTAGGGTGACTTTGGGCAGTAACGTCCGAGCTCACTGGCGTGTGGCACTACCGACATAAGTCGGGGGTGTTACACAGCCATATGACCACAAGAACACCCAAGAAAACATAAGAACCCATAGGAAATCAGTAAATTAATTTATCCAGAAAACAATAATAGTTTGTTCATAAAAGAACTCCTATATAGAGGTTCCATGATGCATCGGTATAATTCACACAAATCCTAAGAGAAGCACACAACAATGATTGTAAGAGTTCAATCAAATCGTTAGATTCAAGCAAAACCTAGCTCGAAATACCTAGCATGAAATTGAAAACAAGCAAATTGACAACGATGTTCGATGACGATGCTCGAATCTGAAAACAGAAAAAATGGAAGTGCGCTAACTCACAGAGAAGTACAGAAGAGCTCAGAAATGGAGAGCAAATTGAAGAGAGATGGCGGCAAGCTACTGGAGATGACGACGTTCTTTGACCGGAGTAATTTTGGGAGAGATGGCGACGAGCTATTGGAGATTCCTCAGCGAAAAACACTCCTCGTGAACAACATTGACATGGTGTTGGCGAGCTTTGACTGGAGATGGCAGCGAGCTTTCAACAGAGATTGCGGCGAGCTTTCACTGGAGATGGCGCAAAGGTCGGGTACTTTTGGAAGGAGATGGTTCAGAGGTTGGAGGCGGAGGGTTTTGGAGCGAGAGGAGTAATTTTGAGGGTATTTATTAGGTTAACTTTACTGACAGAATAAAGTGTCGATAATGGATGATGTATATTAGTTTATTAAGACAACTTGAGGTCTCGTTATTGACAATATGTATATTCACGACAATTAAAGGTGTCGAAAACTGCTTTGACATATAAAAGTGTCGATAATTGTAATCGGTCCCGCCCAACTCAAAATATTTTCGACACAATGAATGAGTGTCGCACATAAGGTGTCGAAAATGGATTGGTATTCTAGTAGTGAGATACGTATTGTCTATTAACTTTTATTCGAGAAACGATTGTAGTAACTAGATATGACCACATAGAACCTCACATAAAATACCCGTGCTTACTCTTTCATTAGACTAATCAACCCTATTTTTTCTTTGCATGGTTGGTTGGTGTCATGCGTCCCATATGACACATCAGTTCGTTTGTCTCGGGTTATCTAGAAGTAACAAATCGGAGAAGAAGACTTGTCGTTAAAGTTTAATTTTGAAGTATTTCAAAGTTGTTTGAATATAGAATTTAATTTTCCTAATTGATGTATTAGGTGAAAGTATTAGATAACCTAGTCATGTAATTAGGATTTAATTGAAGTCGTTCGCTGTATTTCGATATCATCTTGTAAAACTTTCTCCTCAATTTACGAGGAAAATTTTAATAAAGATTGAGCATTTGTTCAAAAGTCTTCCACTATTATTTCTTTGGTTATAAATGTATTTATGCATAAATTGTTCGGATTAAGCCTACGGTAACTTTGGTAATTAAAGTATGAGGTCACTGGCGTGTGACACTATCGACATAAGTTGGCGGTGTTACACAAGATTTTTTATAGAGTATGATTTAGACCTGATCAAACACGGGTCCGGGTCGGGCCGGACCCATTTTTTCAGCCCGTTTTTGCGGGCCGGGCCAGGCCCGTTCATCGGGCTTGAACCCTTAATCGTACCCGCCCGGAAATTCGGGTCGGGCCGGCCCGCGGGCAGCCCGGATAGTCATTTGCGACAGTAAATACATGTTTTAAACAACCTGCTTAGTAGAAAACATTCCAAAAACCTACTTAATATATTTTACAAGTCCATAACATGTTAAATAAGTAACTTGACAACTTTTTTTAATGTATTTTTAAATATATTTTTATATATTTATATAAATATGCAGGCCGCGGGCCGGGCTGAGCGGCCCGTACGGGCCTGAACCTGTAATCGGGTCCGGCCCGCTTACCCGTCCAGGCCGGGCCAAACGGCCGCCAAATAATACGGCCTTGTCCAAACCCGTATTATTTGGCGGCCGAGCTAGGTCGGGCGGGCTAACCCGCGTTTGCTCAGATCTAGTATGATTCGACTGTCCGATGTAGTTATATTGTGAGAGAAAGATATAGGGTGATGGGTTCTATTGTCAATAGTCTTCAACATCGTTTAATTTAGGATTTCATTTAATCGCGAATCCTCTTAAAAATCTCAACCTATTGCACTTCGAGGACCTTAGAGGAGTGTATTTTCCTTGTATATTTTATTTGATTGTTTTATCTATTAATAAAGTGTATTGTGTTATTAGTTATTCTACCAGAAAAAATGAAGGTAGCAAATTAGTCGTTGAATATTTGAACATTTTCTATAATAAGGATGGGAAGTTTAATTCTCATATCTTATAATACTAGGTAGTCGGTGCGCTAATAAAATTTTAACAAATCTAGTATTTTTTAAACTGATATCGTGTTTTTAGAGCAATACATATTTCTTGATGAATAATTATCGTTAGCAAGTGTCTTAAAGTTATTTTTCTATTCAAGAGTTGAGAAGAGATGAACGAGATGTAAATATGTCATTGTTGGTTATAACAGTAAGAGTAGTTTCTTTTATAGCTTTCACCTGATAAGTATTGAAGGAGGTTATCGGAAAAACATAGATCTTAAAATTGTAGTATTTCTTACAATTAACATGCTACTGTTTTGTAACATATATTTTTTGAAGAACATTAAACGAATGACAATGTTTTTATTGTTGCAAGCAAAAGTTCATAGTTCACAAAACACCACACTTTTGTTGTAGAAAGTGAGTCGATGTCACAAGTTATGGAGAGGCTCAAATAGGTTATCAAAATATTGTAAGAGGAAGTGGAAGTTAAATTATTCAAACACAGTGAGCTTTCATACATAAATCAGTATTTCAGAATCTCAACATTGATGTTGAGTGTTGAAAGAAGATCCAATGTGTTAGTCCAATTCAAAACCAAAGTTCTATAAGAAATATATTAATCAGTATTAGAGTACTCATTTCGATGGATGTTATAAGTAGAAATTAAAGTTAGACGGTCTAGACTAGTAAAGTATAGTTATCTTTCACTGTTGATTATTATTTTAATTTATCATTATAATATTAGCACTTATCCAATATATGATATTTATAATATTTTTAGCTCAAGATATAACAAACATTTAATATTTGGTTGTCACTACATACTTTTAGTTAAAATATTGTGTCGTACAAAAATTGTAACTTTGAATCTTACGATTCACGATCCGATCTTACGATCTGATCCCGAAAACCCATAATTGATTTAGTCGTGGAATCCCAATCATGATAACCTTACACCACATGTCACTCCTCCTGATTGGAATCCCAATAGTAATAACTATTGTCACTTGTAACTAAAAATTTCACTAGTATATATAAAAATTTGCTTACTATTTATTTATTTTTGGTCAAAACCATTTACATATAATCTAAGTATATAATATCATGATATATATTAATCTATGATATTTTATTATTATTACTCGTTTCATTTGTAAGGAACTATGTTGGATCGTTAGAGTTACGTCTGAGGGAACAAAGGCTTTGTTCCCACAGAAGGCACAGCGGATTAAAAACAACAAGAAAGATAATGAACGAACTCACGATGTATAGTGGAAACCCTGATTAGCAAAACTAGCTTCTCAAGGAAAAACCACTACCTTCAAGCTTCCGCTTGAGAGGATTTTGAAGTGTGTACTTGTCTTATTGATTTCTTGTTCGATTACACTTGTATCCTAGACTTCGACCTCTAAACAACCAGTTAGACTCGAAGCCTCTTCTACAACGATGAATCCAAACTCAACCCTCAAAGACTCACACACACTTCACTCTCTTTCTTTTCTCTTCTCCTTCTTTTTTCGTCGTTCAAAGTCGTTATTAGAAATGAATCCTCATTTTTCCTAAGTACAACTTCGGCTAAACCCTAATCAAACAAGATAAGATATTCTGAAAACGGATTACTAGAAGATAGGATTTTATGTTAAGAATAATATCCTAACCGATCATATTGATTAAGGAAGGAATTCCTTAATTAATCTAATCGGAAAGGATATCAAACTTCTCTCTCCAATTTCTTATCTAAGGAAAGATTCCTAGGATAACATGGATCGGGCTTTTCTCTCTCCGTATCTTCTCGATCTGGTTTGATCCTTGGAGCCAAAGTCTTCAATCTTTTACCGCGTGTGCTTCTTGATTTGTTTCCATAATCAACACGCTGGATTTCTTCTTTCCATTCGCAGCTTCGATCTCGTTCGTCACTTCAGTTCCTTGCGAGGTAACAAAGCACATGAAAAGAGCTTTGTTCCCTCTGCGATCCTTCGCTGCAATGGTTCCCTGAGATAACTGTCTTTGTTCCTGAAACACTTAGTATCCATATCAGTTGAATGTTTGTTACCATCAAAACCTAAGGAATTCAACAAATTCCCCCTTTTTGATGGTGACAAACACCCTTGACAATAAAGCATATACATACAAGAAAAAGACAGTTGTGAAGAGAAAGGTTTCCCACTAAGATACTGTTAGTTCCCCCTCAACTCAGTAGCATGTGAAACCTGTTCTGTTCCCCCTCAACCAAAGCTGCCTGTCATTTTCCCCCTTTTGGCATCATCAAAAACATAAGTAGAGAGATAGAGAGAAATAGTCAAGGCAATATAAGCAAAACACCCCTTGTTCATTAATTGAAAAAAAACTTAAACAACATGCAAAGACAGCCAAAACATGCAAAACATCTAAACACAGTCATTAAGCCACACATGGCACACAAGTCAGAGAGAAATAAAAACGACTAAGGAGGATAGATAAGCAGGGGAACAACAGAGGGGGTGGATGGCAGGTAAACGGTTAGGCATCACTATGACCAGCCGATGGAGCTGATGTGTGATGGGAGATGAGCGCATGTACGTCTGCCAAGAGAAGCGTCTGCTGAGCAGCCAAATCCTGCACTGCCTGGCAAAGACTTCTCAGATCCTTCCCCAGAGTTGATTTCTCATTCAGTTCCCCCTCAAAACTGTCCGCCTCAGAATCTTCCAGAGTCACAGAAACAGCTGGAACACTTTCCATTTTCACCCAGCCTTCGTCACCTTGAAGAACAAACTTCATCTTGTGCAGATTACTAACATCGAAGGGGCGGGAGAAGACACTCGATTCCGCCGAGGAGTTGTAGACTTTGTGGTACTCAAGAATCTTTTTGACAACTCGAGGGAACGGAAGAGCGTGTTGGTCTGTGTTCCTAGCATGGGACATGTGTTGCATCATAATCCTGGGGAGGCAAATGGGTTCCTTCTTCAATAGCGTAGATAGGAGGACAATATCCAAAATCAGCAGTCGGTTCCTTTTCTGTCCCCTGGGCGTTATGTTGCTGATCAAGAAGTGATATAGTACTTTGTTGACGGCAGACATCTCAGATATGTCAAGATCACCACTTCCTAGGGCATTCTCAATGCCAGTCACTGCCCACACTGCTTCAGAATATGGAAAATCCTTAGGCCACCTTCCTTTTGGGTACTCGCCATACCCCTCATGTGGGACTCCCAAAGCTACTCCCAACTCAATACTCGAAAACAAATGTACCTTCCCTCCAAGCTTGTAGCTCCCCAGAACGGCGTGGGGTCTGACTTCCATCACATAAGACGAATAGAACTCCCTCAATAAATCCTCATCCACTCCTTCCTCTTCCACGAACAGCTGACTCCACTTCTGAGCGTCCAGTACTGCATACACCTCCTCCAGACAATTCTCCTTAAGGAACTCCGGGTCCACCAGCAATTCTTTTACCACGGACTTATGGCGCATGCTTTTAACTTCATCAGCCCCCACCTTCCCTTTGGCTTTGGCAGGCTGACGACGTAGACTTTTGCGGAGAAGACCGGCATAGACTTTTGCTTTCTTAGCTTTGTTCCCAGAGAGGGGTTCTGACTCCTCGTCAGAGCTTACAGTGATTGCCTTCACGAACTGTTTCTGAGAGCGAGTATTTCTCTTGGAGGAGCAAGCGGTCTTTACCCTTCCAGACGACTTTGGAACCTTAGGTGGTTCCTCCTCATCATCTTCCTCAACCAATTCCTTGGCGAGACTCCTCACAACACCCTGAATTTTCTCCTTCATAGACACGTGCTCCTCTGTGGTGGCTAGGGTGGTCTCCCTAGGTAATTCCTCTAGCACCTCTTCGATGGGGTCAGGATGGGTTGGAAAGGAATAAACCTCCTCTCTTTCAGTAGAGGAGATGGCGGTGGGAACGGCTGGGGAGATTTTTGGGTTAGGGTTTTATGGAGTGGGTTCTGTGTTTGGGGATTTTGGGGCTACGTAGGGGACCATGATGAGTTGGTCCTGGTTAGGTGATGGTGGAGGGATAACGGTGGTGGTTGTCGGAGAGGTGGAGGTGGAAGGTAGGGATTGGATTATGGCGGCGAGGAGAGCGGGGTCGGTTCCCATTGATGAGAGTTTGGAAATGAGGGTTTGGAGATCTTGGGCGATGGTGGTGGGAAGGTTGGAGTTTGAGGCCATTTTGAGGGATGAGAGGTTTTGGAAAGACGATGGATTGAGAGAGAGAATAATCGAAGAGAGCAAGGGAAGAGGAGAAGTACCTGGAGGCCCGAATTATATAGTCATCACAAAATCTTCCAGAAATTCCAAAGATAAATTCTGATCTTTTCAGTTTCCAAAAGATAAAAAATTGCAATCTTTCACTTTCCCAAAAATATTTTCCTCAATCTCGTCCAGATCCAATTGAACCGGCCGAAAAACTCTTCCCAACTTCTTTCCATCAAATCAACCCTTAATGCACGGCGCGTTTCAACACAAAGTTTCCATCATTACATTCTGCCATACACACGTCATCTCAGACCTGCAAGCCACAGAGGCCGAACCGTTTTCCCGCCAAAACAAAAAGTAGTAGGGTGTGATGCTGGGGGTTAGTTACCAGAGAGGGTACAAAAGACCATCACACCAAAATATATGATATTTGCGATTGATTTTTACATCATGCATGAGGGGTCTCCAGTTGTGGATGATTAGATGGGCTTATAGGAGACATCAAGCATGGCGGTTACGGATGAGCTATAGAATCAACTATCACTTGGGCTTATGATGAGGGAACAAATCATCAAGTTGATTCTTTTGGGCCGAAAGAGAGCTGAATCATGTGTAACATGGTGATATAGATGATCATGCAAGACATTTAACATATCGAGGAAGTGAAAGCACATATTCAAGCCAAATGTTTTATTAATACCCAAAGAAGAGAAGGCATATCAAGACCTGAAAATTTAACTTTCACACTTTACCATGTAGTCTAGCCAATCATCGGGGGAACACAACATGTAGACAATTAATTTGGGGAGACAAACCAGGATTTGTATGGAACTGAATGTAGAGTTCCCCAACAAGTGTCCTGATGAGAATATTGGCAGTTTGACTCTTTGTTCCATGACTTTCTTTGTATGCCAATCTTTCTCCTCACAGTGATGTCTTCTTCTAGATGTACATGGTACCTAAGCACAAATACCAGGGAATAAATTAGTCATTGGGTTCTTATCACATACTTATTTCCCTTACCTTTGTCACTAGACACTTGAGTCTCGAACATTCCTGCATAAGTGAGGTGAGACTCTCTTTGTTCCATGTCAGGTAACTGAAGCTGGTACGTATGACTTACCGGGAGCTTTCCTCACTTGATCCTTCACAGAAGGGGTTAGTTCTTGCGAACCCAGACAAGCTTATGCTTTCTGGGTGTAGGAGCAACATATCTGATCTTTGGAGGTTTAACATTCATTTGCTCCCTTGTAGTACGAGCAATCTCCTCATTGTGTTGCTTCAGAAGGCACTCTTGTTTGTAGTGACCAGAATGCCCGCAATACCAACAGACTCTGTGGCACTTTAGATCGACATACTTGCTCTTTCCAGGCCAAATTGTTTTGTTAGCAATCCTTGAATGAAAATCAATATTTTTGGACTTACTGCTTTGAGATTGCTTCAACCAGATGGCATGTGCCTTCTGTCCATGGTACCAAGCCTTACCCTCCTCAGTCGAGTTTGAACAGTTTTTGCCTTTGTTCCCTCTGGAGGAACTTTTCCCCTTTTTTTTTACAGACTGTTTTCCTTCGACTTTAGAGTCTTTTTGCTTGGTGTCATCAACAAGAAGTTTTGGTTGATAGCCAATCTCAAAGCGAGGTATTTCCTTTGACTCAGTCTTCTTTTCATTCTTGGCTGCAACAAAGACAATACCTTTTGGCTTGTCCTTCTGTTCCTTACTGAGTTTGGTTAGATCACTAGAAAGTTTTGCATTTCCTAGTTTCAACATTAATGACTCAGCCTCAAGTGAGGAAACAGAGGAATCCAGAGACATAATCTTTTCAGTGAGTTTGGGACACTCAGAGCAAGAGTTTAAAGAGGAGGATGAACCTTTCTCAAGCTTGAGCACTTTGTTTGCCCAACCCTGATTTTCTTCGATCAAACCTGAAATCGATTCATCTTTCTCTTCCATTTGCTCACTGAAAAGACTATTCTCATGAACAAGTTTCTTAATGAGAGATATCAAGCTTTCTTTAGATTTGCTTTTTAAGCTTGACACGAGATTAGATTCAGTTACCTCATCGTTGAGTAGATCTCCCTTTGATTCATTTGGAACTTCAATGGCCATCAGGCAGACATCCCTGGAGTGTGACGATTCTTCATCGTCTGAGTCTGAGTCTCCCTAGGTGGCAACCATTGCCTGCTTCCCTTCATTTGCTGGAGGTATTCCTGCCTTTCTCTTGAAGCAGTTTCTGGCCATACGTCCCTTGTTCAGACAGTGGTAGCACACGACATCTTTTAGGTCTTTGTTCCCTTCGGAGGAACTCGACGAATCCTTGTTCCGAGACCAAATCTTTCTCATGGCTCTTGTGATGAGCGCAACATCTTCATCACCATCTTCATCTTCATCTTCGACTTGGGATAAGTCAAATGCTCTTTCCACCTTTAAGGCAATGCTCTTCGCCTTCTCCTCTCCCTTCTTGTTCAACTTGTGATTATAGACAGAGGTGTTGCTTTCCAGCTTAGCAACAACCTCTTCCATGGTAAGAGTCTTGACATCCGTCTGAGAGTAGAGAGCAAGCGCAATGGCATCCCACTGAGAGTTTAGGCCTTGCATGAAGTGATGAGTCGGCTTCCAGTCTGGCATTGCTTCACCAAGGAACTGAAGCTGACCAATTAGCCCCTGGAATCTGGAGTAATACTCCTGAATATGTTCATCTTTTCCCTGAGAGACTTGGTCGTACTCCTTTATCAGAGAGAGAATTATGTTCTTCTTGGCATCTTCATTTCCTTGATGAAGGCGCTTCAAAGCATCCCAGATTTCCTTGGTAGTCTTGTAACTCATGATTTTCTTGAGATCCGAGGGAAGAAGAGCCATGTGAAGGATCTTCTTAGCCCTGTTGTTCTTCTCCAACTTCTTCCAGTCATCATCGGTGTAGTCGGCCTTTGGTTTTGGCTTAGTAGCATCTGTCTCAATTTTAATAGCCAGAGGTCCAACTTCGATGACTCGCCAGATCTGTCCATCAAGGGAACAGATGTGGGACTCAATTTGTTCCACCCACCAGTCATACTCTCCTGCCTTCAGAATCGGTGGCTTCCAGAACGAATCTCCGATTGCATTGCTTGACGACGACATCTTTCCTGCAAATTCTATAACGAAAACAATCTAGAGCACCAGGCTCTGATACCAATTGTTGGATCGTTAGAGTTACATCTGAGGGAACAAAGGCTTTGTTCCCACAGAAGGCACAGCGGATTAAAAACAACAAGAAAGATAATGAACGAACTCACGATGTATAGTGGAAACCCTGATTAGCAAAACTAGCTTCTCAAGGAAAACCCACTACCTTCAAGCTTCCTCTTGAGAGGATTTTGAAGTGTGTACTTGTCTTATTGATTTCTTGTTCGATTATACTTGTATCCTGGACTTCGACCTCTAAACAACCAGCTAGACTCGAAGCCTCTTCTACAATGATGAATCCAAACTCAACCCTCAAAGACTCACACACACTTCACTCTCTTTCTTTTCTCTTCTCCTTCTTTTTTCGTCGTTCAAAGTCGTTATTAGAAATGAATCCTCATTTTTCCTAAATACAACTTCGGCTAAACCCTAATCAAACAAGATAAGATATTCTGAAAATGGATTACTAGAAGATCGGATTTTATGTTAAGAATAATATCATAACCGATCATATTGATTAAGGAAGGAATTCCTTAATTAATCTAATCGGAAAGGATATCAAACTTCTCTCTCTCTCTCCAATTTCTTATCTAAGGAAAGATTCCTAGGATAACATGGATCGGGCTTTTCTCTCTCCGTATCTTCTCGATCCGGTTTGATCCTTGGAGCCGAAGTCTTCAATCTCTTACCGCGTGTGCTTCTTGATTTGTTTCCATAATCAACACGTTGGATTTCTTCTTTCCATTCGCAGCTTCGATCTCGTTCGTCACTTCAGTTTCTTACGAGGTAACAAAGCACATGAAAAGAGCTTTGTTCCCTCTACGATCCTTCGCTGCAACTGTCTTTGTTCCTGAAACACTTAGTATCCATATCAGTTGAATGTTTGTTACCATCAAAACCTAAGGAATTCAACAAACTAGTATACATCAAAGACTATGTTTACATTTTACCCAATTTTTTTTATCAATTTATTAATTAATATTTTTTAGTTAGTTATAATATTACCATGTAATTAAATTTCACTAGGCCCCCTTTCGAAAAATTCATGGTTCCGCCACTGGGTGCAACACCAATGTTCTTCTACCACCACCCAAGCCTCAACATACACTGTCGCAGGGGTGCGTCAATGCAAGGGAATTTCGTGAAGGAGGACATTAGGCAACGATAGTTCCTCGTCGGAGTTATCTTCTGGGTAAAATTTATTATCTTAATTAATTTGGTTTTAGATGCTGAATTTTATGAGTTAATTTAATGGAGTTTTTTCCCAAATTACGCACTATTTTGAAAATTATTCCTAAATTAGGAGTTGAAGTAAACTTATTCTCAAAATAGGCAGGCTGATGTCGGGTCGGACTAAGTCGTAGCAGAAAATAGCGACTATTCAAAACAAAACAAAAAGTGAATGAAATACCGACTTATCCCGAAACACACTTTAAAAAAAAGTTGAAAAATGGAAGAGTCGCTGACCCAGTCGGCGACTTTAGCTTTTTTTATATTTGATATTATCCTATGCTCCCTCGCCACTCTCCTTCAATTCCTCCATCCTCGCTTCTCCTTCTTTACCTCCTCCGACCTCCGCATCTGCCTCTCCACCGCCGTCGTAGTCCCGATAACTCCTCCTTCACTCCTCCTCCCTTCAGATCCGCTGAGCTCCTCCCCTCCGGCGTCATCAAGCGCTCCTTCAACCCCGCCGGAGCCGCCGGCGGGGTTGCGGTGCTCTGTTTCGCGGAGAACCAACCCGTCGGAATTCTGTTCGCCGCCGAACCGGACACCTCGTTGCTCACCACCGTGACCAGTGGGCGCCACCCGACTCCCGAGTCTGTCGCCACCGCCGCGCCTGGATCCACTGCCCCCGTTCATGGTCGTCACCAACGCGAGCAGTCGGACCTCTATTGTCGCGCGCCTTCTGTAAATTGGATTGAATTCCAATTGAAGGAGAAAGAGGCAGGTGGGCTCCACCCACATAGTATAAGAGTCGATGTACCATTCAACGACTTTTTTTTATATTCAAAATTAATTTTTCGGGAATTCCGCGAGGTAACCCTGAGGTTTTGCAAATTTCGCGAGGTGTCCACAGGTTTAGACTATTCCGCGAGGTAACCCTGAGTTTTTTAAAAAGTCCGCCAAACGACCCTCCGTTATCTTCCCTGTTAAAATACCATTAATTCAATTTTTTGTTTAAATAATAATTTATTGTTATTTAAATTTTAAAAGAAAAGGGAAAAAACACAAAGAAAGGTTGTAGGCCGTAGTTTCTTCTCTCAACACGACCCTCTTCAGCTAGTACACAAATGGGGTCCTTAATGGCTACTTCACAGAAAAAGAAAGAGGTTGGTTCCTTCATGAATGCAGAATTTTAGGAAGAAATTCAACTGAAATATGTCAAAGAAATTCAAAAACCCCCAAATTTACATGAACCCTAAATCAAAATCACAAAAATCATATGCTGAAAATTGTACCTGGCACCTTGGAGTAGATCCGGCGAACAGCCCGGTTCGTTCACGGAGAAGCCCTCCACCGCCCTCGTCGCAAGCAACCGGCCTCCACCCCGGCGAAGTCGTGCTCCCAGCAAAGTCGCGCTCCCAGCAAAGTCGTGCTCCCAGCAAAGTCTCTGCGTCTCCCCCGGCGTCTCCCCGGCGTCGTCTCCACGTCGTCCCAATCCCATGAGCTGAAGCCTTTCTTTGTTTTGTTTTTTTTCCTTTTCTTTTAAAATTTAAATAACAACAAATTATTATTTTAAAAAAATTGAATTAACGGTATTTTAACAGGGAAGATAACGGAGGGTCGTTTGGCGGATTTTTTAAAAAATACAGGGTTACCTCGCGGAATAGTCTAAATGTTGAATTCCTTAGGTTTTGATGGTAACAAACACTCAACTAATATGTGTACCAAGTGTTTCAGGAACAAAGACAGTTGTTATAGGGAATCATTGCAGCAAAGGATCACAGAGGGAACAAAGCTCTGTTCATGTGCTTTGTTACCTCTCAAGGAACTGTAGTGACGAACAAGATCAAAGCTGCGAATGAAATGAAGAAATCCAGCGTGACAATTATGGAAACAAATCAAAGGAGATCACGCGGTCAAGGATGGAAGACTTCGGCTGTAAGGACTAAGCCGATCGAGAAGATATGGAGAGAGAAGCAACCCGATTGTGTTATCTTAGGAATCTTTCCTAAGATAAGATAATTGGAGAGAGAAGATTTATATCCATTCCGATTAGATTAATTAAGGAACTCCTTCCTTAATTAATATAGTCGGTTGGGATATTATTCTTAAAACGAAATCATTTCTTCTTGTAATCGTATTTACAGAAATCTTATCTTGTTACGATTAGGGTTTAGCCGAAGTTGTATTTAGGTGAAATGGGGATTCATTTCTAACCACGACGAGGAAAAAGAAGAATTGAGAGCGTTCAGTTGAAAAGAAAAAGAGAGTGAAGTGTTTGTAAGTCTTTGAGGGTTGAGTTCGATTCATCGTTGTAGAAGAGGTTTTAAATCTAGGTGGAAAGTCTAGAGGTTGGAGTCCAGGATACAAGTGTAATCGAACAAGAAATCAATAAGACAAGTAGACGCTTCAAAATCCTCTCAATCGGGAAGCTTGAAGGTAGTGGTTTTTCCTTGAGAAGCTAGTTTTGCCAATTAGGGTTTCCACTATATATCGTGAGTTCGTTCGTTATCTTTCTTGTTGTTTTTAATCCGCTGCATCTTCTGTGGGAACAAAGCTTTTGTTCCCTCAGACGTAACTCTAACGATCCAACAATTGGTATCAGAGCCTGGTGCTCTAGATTGTTTTCGTTATAGAATTTGCAGGAAAGATGTCGTCGTCAAGCAATGCAATCGGAGATTCGTTCTGGAAGCCACCGATTCTGAAGGCAGGAGAATATGACTGATGGGTGGAACAAATTGAGTCTCATATTTGTTCCCTAGATGGACAGATCTGGAGAGTCATTGAAGTCGGACCTTTGGATATCAAAAATGAGAAAGATGAGACAAAGCCAAAGGTCGACTACATCGATGATGACTGGAAGAAGTTGGAGAAGAACAACAGGGCTAAGAAGATCCTTCACATGGCTCTTCTTCCCTCCGATCTCAAGAAAATCATGAGTTATAAGACTGCAAAGGAGATCTGGGATGCCTTGAAGCGTCTTCATCAAGGAAATGAAGATACAAAGAAAAACAAGATTCTTTCCTTGATGAAGGAGTACGATCAAATTTCTCAAGGAGAGGATGAGCACATTCAAGAGTTCTACTCCAGATTCTAGGGGCTGGTTGGTCAACTTGAGTTCCTTGGTGAAGTAATGCCAGACTGGAAGCTCACTCATCACTTCATGCAAGGTCTCAACTCTCAGTGGGATGTTATTGCCCTCGTTCTCTACTCTCAAACGGACGTCAAAACTCTAACCATGGAAGACGTAGTTGCTAAGCTGGAAAGCAACGCATCCGTCTATAATCACAAGCTGAACAAGAAGGGAGAGGAGAAGGCGAAGAGCATCGCCTTGAAGGTGGAACGTGCCTTCGACTTGTCTCAAGTCGAAGATGAAGACGAAGATGACGATGAAGATGTTGCTCTCATTACCAGAGCCATGAGGAAGATATGGTCTCGGAACAAGGATTCGTCGAGTTCCTCCGAAGGGAACAGAGACCTAAAAGATGTTGTGTGCTACCACTGTCAGAACAAGGGACATATGGCCAGAAACTGCTTCAAGAAAAAGGCAGGATTTCCTCCGGCTAATGAAGGGAAGCAAGCAATGGTTGTCACCTGGGGAGACTCAGACTCGGACGATGAAGACTCGTCATATTCCAGGGATGTCTGCTTGATGGCCATAGAAGACCATGACAAATCAAAAGGCGGCATACAGGGAACTGAGGTAAGTGAATCTGAACTCATCTCAAGCTTGAAAAGTAAATCAAAAGAAAGCTTGATATCTTTTATTAAGAAACTTGTTCATGAGAATAGTCTTTTCAGTGAGCAAATTGAAGAAAAGGATAAATCGATCTCAAGTTTGATCGAAGAAAATCAGGGTTGGGCAGACAAAGTGCTCGAGCTTGAGAAAGGTTCATCTTTTCCTTCAAGTTCATGTGTCGAATGTCCTAAGCTCATTGAGAAGATTACGTCTCTTGAGTCCTCTGTCTCCTCACTTGAGTCCGAGTCTTTAATGTTAAAACTTGGAAATGCAAAACTGTCTAGTGATCTAACCAAACTCAGTGAGGAACAGAAGGACAAGCCAAAAGGCATTGTCTTTGTTGCAGCCAAGAATGAAAAGAAGCCCGAATCAAAGGAAGTACCTCGCTTTGGAATTGGGTATCAACCTAAGCTTCCTGTTGATGGAACCAAGCAAAAAGGCTCTAAAGTCGAAGGAAAACAGTCTGTAAAACAAAAGGGGGAAAGTTCCTCCGGATGGAACAAAGGCAAAAATTGTTCAGATTCGACTGAGGAGGGTAAGGCTTGGTACCATGGACAGAAGGCTCATGCCATCTGGTTGAAACAATCTCAAAGCGGTAAGTCCAATCATATTGATTTTCATTCTAGGATTGCTAACAAAACAATTTGGCCTGAACAGAGCAAGTATGTTAATCTAAAGTGTCAAAGAGTATGTTGGTATTGTGGGCACTCTGGTCACTACAAACAAGAGTGCCTCCTGAAGAAACACAATGAGGAACTTGCTCGAACCACTAGGGAGAAAATGAATGCTAAACCTCCAGAAATCAAATATGTTGCTCCCACACCCAGAAAGCATAAGCTTGTCTGGGTTCGCAAGAACTAACTCTTTCTGTGCAGGATAAAGTGAGGAAAGTTCTCGGTATTTCATTCGTACAAGGGTCAGTTACCTGAAAGGGAACAAAGCGAGTCTCACCTCACTTCTGCAGGAATATTTGAGACTCAAAAGCCTGGTGACAAAAGGTACCATGTACATCGAGATAAGGCATCACTATGCAGAGAAAGATTGGCATCCAAGAAACTTCGTGGAACAAAGAATAAGAACGCCAATTTTCTCATTAGGGCACTAATTGGGGAACTCTACATTCAGTTTCATATGAAGCCTGGTTTGTTCCCTTCACTATATGTCTATCTCTTATGTTCCCTCGATGATTGGCTAAATTACATGGTAAAGTGTGAAAGGTTAATCATCATGTCTTGATCTGCATTCGTTCTCTTGATCATTCGTTGAACGTCTTGCTTAGACTCATGCTAATACTTCACTTATGTGTAAAATCTCATGCATGCTTCTCTATGCTATCTTGTTAATACATGATTCAGCTTTCTTTCGGCATAAAAGAGTCAACTTGATGCATTGATCTCTCATTATAAGCCCAAATGATTGTGGACTCTATAGCCTATCTTAGCCATCATGCTTGATGCTTCCTATGAGCCCCTCTAATCATCCACATCTGGGAGCCTCTCATTCATGATTAAACATTATTAAAAATTCTCGTATATGTTATGTGTGATGTTCTTTGTACCCTCTCTGGTAACGTTACTCCCACATCACACTCTTCTACTTTTTCAAAAAGCCGAGAATACGAATTGTCGCCACTGTGGTCTGTGGCTGGGATTTGACAGGTATGATGTGTAATGATGGCTTGCAACCGGTTGAGAAGTGTTATGTGCATTAAAGTTGTTGTGATTGCGTGATGATGGTTGCGCTTGAGATTTTGTGGGATTTGATGGATTTGGACAGAATCTTTTACAAGATTTATTTTTGGAAAATATCTTCTTGGCTGTGATCTTTGGTAAAAGAAGGAAAGAAGAAGATTGGGATTATTATCCTTAATACTTGAAAAGATATGAAAAAGGATTCTTGTGTTTTCTCCTCTCCTATCTATGGCGTTCTCTGCAAAGTTGTCATGTTACTCCCGTGTGCTGTTTCAAAAAAAAAAAAAAAAAAAAAAAAAAAAACTGGAACACCACATGGAACACAAAGAGGGGAGAAATGAATCTTTCTTCTACCGGCGGTTGGATGCTAGTAAGCTACACAAGAAGCAGTTTGTGTTATAAGAAGGTGTTGGTTGGGTCAAGGTTAGACGTGAGATGGAAGCTGGTGTGGAGGAAGAAGAGTCTGAAGGTGCAGACTCTGAGGGGGAACAAAAGGTGGAATCTGATTTGAGGAAGGACCGTGAGAAGTTTGTCTCGCACAATATCTCTATTGGCAGAACAACAAAGGCGTCTTATGGAGTAAGTGAATGCCTAGATTGCTATTCATATTTCAGCTCCCTCTGCAGGCACCAGTGGCGCTTGATTCGTCTTTCTCTGGCTAACCAATCCCTCTTTTGTTCCCAGCACATCTTCCCCTACTACTTTGCTTTTCTTTGCTTCTGTTTCATGTGTTTGCAATGTTTGGCATGTTAATCATATGTGTTACATGTGCTCATTTTGTTGTTGTCTTTACATGCAGTCTATGTTTGTGCGTTTGAATCTAATGCAAAAGGGGTTGTTTTGCTTATCCTGCTGTGGTCTTTTTCTCTCCATCTCTTTACTTATGTTTTTGATGATGCCAAAAGGGGGAAAATGACAGGTAGCTTTGGTTAAGGGGGAATAGAACATGGTTTCATATGTTGCTGAGTTGAGGGGGAACTAACTGTGTCTTAGTGGGAAACTTTCATGTCATACTTGTCTTTTTCTAGTTGGTATATGCTTTCTTGTTAAGGGTGTTTGTCACCATCAAAAAGGGAGAATTTGTTGAATTCCTTAGGTTTTGATGGTAACAAACACTCAACTAATATGTATACCAAGTGTTTCAGGAACAAAGACAGTTGTTATAGGGAACCATTGCAGCAAAGGATCGCAGAGGGAACAAAGCTCTGTTCATGTGCTTTGTTACCTCTCAAGGAACTGTAGTGACGAACAAGATCAAAGCTGTGAATGAAAGGAAGAAATCCAGCGTGACAATTATGGAAACAAATCAAAGGAGATCACGCGGTCAAGGATGGAAGACTTCGGCTGCAAGGGCTAAGCCGATCGAGAAGATATGGAGAGAGAAGCAACCCGATTGTGTTATCTTAGGAATCTTTCCTAAGGTAAGATAATTGGAGAGAGAAGATTTATATCCATTCCGATTAGATTAATTAAGGAACTCCTTCCTTAATTAATATAGTCGGTTGGGATATTATTCTTAAAACGAAATCATTTCTTCTTGTAATCGTATTTACAGAAATCTTATCTTGTTACGATTAGGGTTTAGCCGAAGTTGTATTTAGGTGAAATGGGGATTCATTTCTAACCACGAAGAGGAAAAAGAAGAACTGAGAGCGTTCAGTTGAGAAGAAAAAGAGAGTGAAGTATTTGTAAGTCTTTGAGGGTTGAGTTCGATTCATCGTTGTAGAATAGGTTTCAAATCTAGGTGGGAAGTCTAGAGGTTGGAGTCCAGGATACAAGTGTAATCGAACAAGAAATCAATAAGACAAGTAGACGCTTCAAAATCCTCTCAAGCGGGAAGCTTGAAGGTAGTGGTTTTTCCTTGAGAAACTAGTTTTGCCAATCAGGGTTTCCACTATATATCGTGAGTTCGTTCGTTATCTTTCTTGTTGTTTTTAATCCGCTGCATCTTCTGTGGGAACAAAGTTTTTGTTCCCTCAGACGTAACTCTAACGATCCAACACTAAATATGTGGACACCTCGCAAAATTTGCAAAATCTCAGGGTTACCTCGCGGAATTCCCGTTAATTTATTTTATATTCAAAATTAAACAGGTATTTTTTAAAGAAAATAAAAAAAAGGTATAAGTCGCTGTATGATACGGCGACTCATACCTTTTTTATTTTCTTTAAATTACCACCTCCGCTTCGCTATTGTTATCGTCGACTTATTTATGATGAATCGTTGTTCTTCCAAGCGACTTATACCGAAGCTAAAAAGTCTGCCCATTTTGAGAATAAGTTTCACAACGAGCCTAATTTCAGTATAAGTTTTCAAAAAGTGCTTACTTTGATAAAAAAAAATCAATTTAATGCCCTTCTGGGAGATTGGTTTTCAGATCCAAGAACCTCCAAGTTTGACTCTTCCCTCTCCCGATATGCTTCGCCTTCCCTCTCCAGGTTGATTTTCTCTCTGCTTCCATTTTGCTAATGGATGGAATCAGAGCCAGCCTTTTGGGTAGTTTAGGTAGGGCGATCGCCTAGGGCCCAAGGTCGGGAGGGGTCCAAATCCAATATCAAGTAGTAGTAATATAATTATTAATTAATAGAAAAAATATAGAAAGTAGAGTTGGTCTAGTGATTGAAGCTATAATTAGCTTTCAAAAGGTCTTACGTTCAAATCTCAATAACTTCACTTTTTACATTTAATATGTAGGCATCATTTCTCTTTTAGTTCATTTTCTTTATTATGCTAGTTTTTTTATATTCGTTAAGCCCTTTTTATTTCTTTTTTGGCAAAATAAAAAACTCAATTTTTTTCATTTCCATCTTATATAATGTATATAAAAAAATTTCTTTAATATGTGGCTTATTTCTCTCGTTTCTCAATTTTACTTCATTTGATATGTGAGTCAATTCCTTTTCAATTTGGATTTAGTTTTACTTTTAATTTCTTCTTTATATTCTTTGTGAGGTTTATTTTTCATTTTGAATATAAATAAATTTTTTTTTTGAATGTTGTTAATTAATATTTTTTTCTTATATTAATTGTTTATCATAAAATCCCATTCTTCTAAGAAGATCAAACTTTTAATTTGGACATAAAAAGTGGTTTGATTCTATCTTTATTTACTTTATATAATTATCATACATCATACTTTCTTTTTTCTTTTTTTCTTGAATTTTAAATTAAAAAATTATTCAAACGTTACTTTTATATTTACGAAGGCCTTAATTTTTATTTTGCCCTAAGGCCCACCAAATGTTTGGACCTGCACTCGATGGAATCTCTTTCAAAGCAACTTTGTGCCTTAAAATGTAATGGATAACTGATTGGGTGTTTTTTTGGAATGAGAAAGTATTTTTGAATAAGGTTGTTGATGAACTTGAAATGGCCAAAGAGATTTACCAAAGAAAAGAACAAAAAAGGTGCGGTTAGATTTTTGTTGATCTTAATCTTCTCGGTTTACCTTAGTATCGGCCTTGCATAGCATAAGATATTATGAAGTTGTGGAGAAAATTTGTATTCAACTGAATTGCCATGTTTGAAGAAGAAGTTATATGAATTTGAAATTGAAATTGAAGCTAGGGAATTTTCAGTTGCGCATGCATGATCAAGTAAGATCATCATCTTAATGTTAACGTCAGATTTTTGTCTCCTCTGTTGTTTCTGATGTGGTAGCAATTTCTATGTCAACTTATTTTATTTTTGATAATATATGTCAAAGATTATTAGAAGGTGAAAATTTATGTTGAAATTGTGGATGCCTTGAACACTAGGGCATAAGCAATGAAGTCTATGCAAAAAGAAATGTAAATCTCAATCCTAAATAATCAATTTTAGAACTAAACTAAATATAAGAAATCTGATATTTTCCTTGTGTAAGTATTTTAACAAGGATGTGTTACTGTGTTGTGTAATTGTAGGAAGATTGATGATATTGATAAAACAATGGGTGAAAATAATGAACAGATGGAGAATCCATTTGTTAATTAGAGGGCTTAAAAGAGCATTCATTTTGCTTCGGGATCAACCAGAGTTGATTTTATTACCTTTTTGTAGTCTTTTGCCCTCCGTCGTTGGCCTTGCCTCCTCCGTTGTCGTCTTTCCCTTTGTCGTTGTCTACTCCCCCTCTACGGTGTTGTTCGTGGTAGGGATGAGCACGGTCGATTAATCGAGGTCTCGATTAACCGATTATTTAATTAGTGATTTTATCATACCATTTACCATATCGTTAATTCTAATTTACCATATTTAACATATGGTTTTGGTACGATTAATCAATTTACCAAAAAACCATAATATTATAGAAAATAGTTTTACTTTAATGCCTCATAGGAAACTTGTTGTTATTAGTTGCATTGGCAACATGTTGTCACACAAAAGAGTGAAACACATAACATCATCATTCATCATGTTGCATGAAAAAACTTGAGCTATTTAGTTTGTGAAATCACAAAAAGTAACACATCATCTTAAAACTTAAAAAAATATCTTAATCAAAACAACTTAACCCCATATCAATCTTCATAGACCTTGTATGCTTCTTCAAGGAACGAAGCTACTCTTCAATTACTATCACAGGTTGCTCCATCATCAAGTTCTTCATGCCTATCATTTGTAATGAATAGAACACAATGAGTAAAGTAGAGATGACATTCCAAATTGTGAACATGAATATTAAAAATTAACATTCCAAATTGTGAACATGAATATTAAAAATTAAATAGAAAATAATAAATTTCTTATCCATTTGATCATCTCAATATGCTTTACATGAAAAAAAAATTGAATGATACCAACAGCTCTATGAAGACTCTTATCAATATTAACACTCATGAAACGTATAATAGTAAATATAACTCTATCTAAATAGAGGGTTTTGGGCCCATTGGCTCTTTAAGAGTTTTCAATTAATAAAATGAACCCCTACTAGTTTTTATGTATTTTTCCTACCCCTACTAGCTTATTTTATTTATTTTTTTCCTCTCTCTTCTTTGTTTTTTCTCTCTCTAAAATATTGTTTTTTTGGGGTTTAGGGTTTAAGGGGTAGGGTTTAGGGGGTAGGGAGTAGGGTTTAGGGAGAGGGGTCCATTTTTACTAAGGATCCATTAGTTTAAAAAAAGTTGTCAAAGGATTATTTACTTAACTCACTGATCTAAAAATTGAGGTGGGGAAATGGAGATTGACCCATTCAACACAACTACTTTGTTTTTGCTCTTATCCAATATACATCCATTATATTATATATGTTAAATGATATATTATATATACTAAAATAAGTAAATGAAATGGAGATTGCTCTTTTATTTCCGACTATCAATCTAAAACATTTTTCATGAATAAACTTATTCTTCCACAACACCGTGATATTAAAAAAGGCAAAAGAACCTACAAGGCTAAAATTCTTTATTAAACGTATCCACTGTAATTCTACAAAAAGGGGGTCATTCGAGCCTATCTAAATAAAGACTAGATTTCCATATGGATTGTAGGCTGCAACTCGCATGCATGAAGGGGGTGCTACTGGTAATTCTACAAGAAGAAAACAAAAGAACTTGCTAAAATCCTTATTGTATTACTATAGTAGCTCGTTGAGAGATGGATAAGTCACCGGTGGACTCAGAGTTGGCAATTCACTAAGAGAAGAGGTGGCAAACCTACAAGGCTACACTGAGATATGATTCGGTGGAGAAATGGAGATTGGAGAGTTAAGAGAGTGGAACATTGGTGATGGCGCCTATTTAGGGTTTGTGTTTGCAAAAGGAGAGAATGGGAGCTGAAAGAATCTACTATATATATTAAACTAGAGAGGTGTGATTGGGTATGAAGCACGGATCCCGTGCAAAGTACGAAACAATCCCAGCCTTTCATTCCGCTTCATCGGGCGGTCCACGTGTTTTGTTCTGCGCGGCTATTTTGGAAAAGGAATAAAAACAAATTTGTTTCCTTATAAAATTAAAAAAGCGCGTAACATAGTTGATAAGGACTCGTGGAGAGTATCATTAGGTCTAGTATTCAACTCCCAACACTCTAATTTTTATTTCTCCTTCTCCCTTTTTTCCTTTCTCTTTCTCATTTATTACTCAGTTAATTTTCTTTTTCCTTTCTTTCTTTCATTAATCACCCAAACACATTTAATTATTCAATAATTAATAATAGTTAAAACACATTTAACTATTCAGTAATTAATAATAGTTAAACACATATATTTAATTGAGGTTCATATGTTATTGAGTTAAAAGCATCCTTACTATGAACGGTCACGTTATCATATATGAACATTATATGACAATATATGAACATCAACAAATAACATATGAACCTCAAATTTTATGAATCTTGACGTTATCATATATGAGCATTAGATTAAAATATATGAACATCAACACACAAAGACAAGTAAAAAAAATCAAATATAGAAACATGTGCATGTTACATATGAACCTTGCATAACTAATATATGTTCATATGTAACATGCACATCATATATTTGTTCTTTAAGGTTCATATGTAACATGCACATGTATGCATGTTTGAAATTCTTTTTACTTGCTCTTTGAGGTTCATATGTATCATGTACACGTTCATATATTTGTTCATTAAGGTTCATATGTAACATGTACGTGTATGCATGTTTGAAATTCTTTTTATTAGGTTGTTGTGTCTCGTGTTCATATATTGTCCTCAAATGTTCATATAAGATAATGTCTCCATTCTCCCAGATTTAACTTGAAACAATTCAAGAATATTTGTGGTAATTTAAAATTATTTGTAATTTCTGAATTAAGAGAAAAATGAAAAGAGAATTAGAAAAAAAATAAAACAAAGGAGTGTTGTTGTTGTGGGAAGTTGAACCCAAAACTCCCCCCCCCCCCCCCCCCCCCCCAGATTTAACTTGAAACAATTCAAGAATATTTGTGGTAATTTAAAATTATTTGTAATTTTCGAATTAAGAGAAAAATGAAAAGAGAATTAGAAAAAAAATAAAACAAAGGAGTGTTGTTGTTGTGGGAAGTTGACAACCACAACCAATGGCCAACAATGACCCACAACCACAACTAATAACAATCAACGTCCAACATAAACCAATTATCAAACATACAACCAAATTACCAACACAACCACTTAATCAAGTACATAATCAACATTCATCATAAATCCACGTATTCAGGTACACAACCAATATCATTAACACAACCACTTAATCAAGTACACAACCAACATTCAACACATAACCAACACACACAACCACCAACACCTCCAATCCAACCTCCGTCTCCACCACCACATCACCGGGTGAGACAATCAACAAACACAACCACCAACACCTCCAATCCAACCTCCGTCTCCACCACCACATCACCGGGTGAGACAATCAACACACACTTTCTGGATGGGACTTTCACCATCCAACCCTTGGCCCTTAACGACGTAGGCGTGCACCCTACGCGGTTTGGTGAGACTATCATCACCTGACCCTTCGACCTTCGGGGGTTCATACCCACTGAGGCCCTAAATATAAGGACTTTCACCAACCAACAACATTCCACCACCACACCGACACCAAATCAAACACTACATACGACAACGATTAACACATATTCACATACACACACACACAATCCAACACACACATACACACATTCAATCCAACACACACACCCGATCCAACACACACACACACATTCAATCCAACACACACACACGATCCCCCACACACACACACACATTCAATCCAACACACACACACGATCCAACACACATACACACACATTCAATCCAACACACACACATGATCCCACACACACACACACACATTCAATCCAACACACACACACGATCCAACACACACACGCACACATTCAACACACACACCCATTCAATCCAACATACACACACACATTCAACACACACACCCATTTAATCCAACAACACTATTTACAACAATCAATCATATTTAGTCACAATTGACTACCACGTCCACATTTAATCAATCACGATACCAGACAATTACTATCACGCACACATACCCATATTCAACCAAGCAACGGTAAACTTAATTATGAAATAAATTAAGCATAAATCAATTTATAAAAATATATAAGTTAGCAAGGATCCTCTTGCCTCAAGTCGAACCGCAACGACCCCAGAGGTCTCCAAACCACTCGAACGAACCTGCGAAATCAATCCGAGCAAATCCCTGGCATTATTTAACTCATACTGAATCACAACCAATAAACCCCCAAATCAAACCCTAAATATACCTTCAAAAATTTCAGCAACCACACACACACAAAATCAACCCAAAGCTCACGAAATTTGCTCTTTAACTGCCCACGAAGAATAATTCAACATCAATTCGAACAACACAACATCAATTCGAACAACACAACATCAATTCGAAATTAACCCATAAGCTTACCTTGTCGACAACCAACGGTAGTCACCGAGGAGGCTTCTCGACGCCGGAACTCAGCAGTCACACCAGCGCAACACAGCGGACAGCAGCACAACTGCAACAACACGCAGCAGAACACCAACAGCGGCTCCGACTTGAAAAAATTAGTTCTCCCTGCTCAGGACTCCAAATGCGATGATTCCAACTCGAGAAGTTAGATCTACGAGTCTAGTTTACCTCCTCAAAATTTCAGACCAAACTAATGAGTGAGCAAACAGTTATTACTATTCTCCTGAGACGTCGCAGACGGGGCAACAACACAGCAATGGACAGCAGCGGATCCGGATCTGTGCAGCAGCTCGTCGCGGTTCAACAGAGGTTCGGCTCGCCTCTTCGGTGGCTCGACTCAGCAGCTCCACCGTGGCTTCACGCACCGGTGAACCAGCATAGCCACGAACTGCACAACAACACAGCAAGGCAGCAGCAGCAGGGGAGGAGGAGGAGCGGCGCGGTCCAAGTCGGCTCGCCGGAGAAGACAACTCGGCTGGCACCGGAGAGGGAGTGAATTCGCCGGAGAAGGAGAAGGGAGCTGGCTGTTCAGCGGGAGTGATCGAGAGAGAGAGCTACCGAGCACTTTGAGGGATTTATCCCCAAATTTCTCATTTCTCCCAATTTAAGCAAAACCTTAATTAATTTACCAATTTGTCATTGTCAACTTATTTGGGGTATTTCAACATCACTGCTGCGCCATGTGATGTAATTATGTTCTTCATCAGACAATGAATCGATACGTAAAAAACGATCATGGCCATATTGCATAAACATATCTTCAAGCCCAGTTTCGTTCAATTCAGCCTGTGTAAGAACAATAATTACTGGATTATAGGAACTAAACGTTGAATGAAAATCAGCCTCTTCAGTTGGACCAAAATAGCCAGCGACATTCTTGACTGCACAGTTTAGTTGTTTGTTCGGGAACAGAATAGGGTCTCTCTCATATATGAAGGGACAAAATCGCTTATTAACTTCGTCTAAAGCATGTTTAAACCTGTAACAAATACATTCAATACATTAATAGGTTATGAAAAAAATATGGCTTAACTTCATGTAAAGAATGTTTAAAACATTATATTAGAGTTACACATGAATAAGAAAGAATTTTTATAGGAATAATGTTTTAAACCTATATTAAATAAAACAGTACCTTTCTGTAGCAATTGCAAGACCATTTGGCATAGAAATCGAACACTTGATGTACTTCACGTCGTCAGATAGATCAATAGGTAAGGAAAGTCTCATGTGGAAGTAATTAGCCATACGTGGAAATCTGAAAAAGTGAGTTTGGATCATATGCGGAGCACTCTTCCCGTGCGGACGTGCGGAGCATGCACTTTTGGGTCTTATTTGTGCACTTTAACATCTTATTTGTGCACTTTTTAAAAAAAAAAAAAAAATCTTTTTCAAATTTTTTTCCAAGCATTTTTCAAATTTTTTGCAAAAGTGCACAAATAAGGCCCAAAAGTGCACAAATAAGGCCCTATAGTGCATGTCCGCACGTCCGCATGGGAAGAGTGCTCCGCACCGGAACCGCACTCGTGGCTTTCGGGTAACATGTCGGAAAGAAAAACAACATCAGTATGAACTGAGAAGTCATGAGCAATAGGATGAACCATAATTGATTCTTAGAAAGCATATAATGGTAAAATGAGATGTTAAATGTTATGTGTGAAACAAAGTAAGAGACTATGTTTTATAGAGTAGTTGTATTCAATTTTTAGAAATAATTAAAAGATCTTACATTATACTTGTGGTTGTAAATTTGAGAAATAATGAAAACATCTTATCACAATTATAGACACATGTAGCAAAATGTATATATTAAGATATAATGAGTTCAAATTCGTACATATGTGAATATTGAAAAGATATACTTTAAATTAAAGATACATGGTTTTAGGTTTTCAGGAATGAAATAAAATTTAAGGAGGCATATTGGCAATATGTATATAATAATATACAATTTATTTCCATATTCTGTTATATTTTATCACATTAATTTAATACATTCCATAAAGGATTTTACAAACAACCCTAATGTCTTATAAGAACAACAACCTGTTAAAACACCCTAAGCATATTATGAACAGTCTACTCGATGCAGAGTATGCTGTTAGAGGGTATTAAGAGCAACCCCTCTTCTAATACCATCTCAAAGCATATTCTGCATCGAGTTATTTCAGCCTAATAATTTTTTCTAAATACTTATATAATGTTCAATAACTGAATGTTATTAATAATAATGCATAGCTGCTATATCATTGGATGTGAATACTCAACATGAAAAAGTGTTTAATTTTATCCATGTTCAGTTCTGTTTTTCAATAATCTATGTGTTTAAAACAAAACTGAATGTTAATAAAAAAAATTACAGAACTGATGCAAAACAGATTGTTAATCAACTAATTTAATACCATACGTATTTATGAGACTGAATTGACTTTCATTAAATGGTTTAGCACAAAAAACATTCACCACACACAAGTATAACACAATGAAAGGAAAAATCCAACATAAATTCATTCAATGGTTTAGCAATATCATACCAATGTAAAAACTTAAACAAAACACATGAATTCTCTGAAAAACTAAATTGTGTACTGGCTCAAATAATAGAAAAAACAATATAAGTTAGTCTAACTTTTCCTTCTTCACTTTCTTTAGAGTAACCCTCCTCTTTGTGGTTGATCCATTGCCATGCTGCGTAATATGACTATCTTCAGATTTAGCACTCTCCTCCTCAGATTTGCTATTTTCTTCCTCGTCATTGATGTTTATATACTCGCGTTTATGGGGTGTCGCCATTTCATTTGACGACACTTTTGACACCTCATCAGTCTCCACATCGAGTGATGCCTGATTTTCCTATAATAAGCAAAAAACTTGATTCAATTCAAGAACCCAAATTTGAAATGAACAACAAATAAAATGAAGAATGCATACCTCTGATTCTAAACTGAATTGTTCAAACTTCTCAATCAAAGTCATATCATCCGTCATGTTTGTTACCGTGTATGTTGTAGCAGATGGAAGTCTACTAATATTAAATTGGGAAATCAGAACCCTAAACAACATTTTTTATTTATTAACACATTTAGATCGTCTGGGATGATACTAATGTCCTCATCCTGAAAATAAAAATGAAAACAAATGAATTAATGAAGGCAGAATCATTTTATACTTAATCACTTCGCAATTTATAAACTTAATTTTAAACCAAACCTTTTACCTTATCTATTGACTCAATAATGTTTGTGACTGATTTCTTTAAAAATTGAGTAGCTTCTCTATCAAAGATAGTTAGTTGAGCAGTCCCAGATCCATCTATAACATTAACTTGAATACAAAATCTGCATAGAATAAAACATATATAAATAACTAAATAACCAAAAACATTTTAAACAAATTTATCTAGAAATTCATTACCTAGGAATAGCATACTTCACTAATGCATCACATTTCCTGCACCAAAATTGTTCTTCTTGTGCTTGCACTTTGCTTTTACACTGTTTGCATGAATTATAGTACCATCCAAATAAATCTTCAATATGGTCAATGGTCGCAAGAACAATAGCCTGGAGAACCTGTAATAATGATAAATGTAATAAAAATTAAATAACCTTAAAATCTCAAAGGAATCCAGAAAACTAAATATTTATATACAAAATGTTTAAAAAATAAACTATTCTTAACTTACCGTTCCACGCTCATGAAGATGTTCATAAAGTTCATCCAAGGTTTTTCTTGCACTCACATCCAAGAAAATATCAGCAGAAGAATATGATCGCTCACTTGATAGTTGTACACAACTATTACCACCTTTTACAGCAGATTGTTTTGATATACTAAAGTTTAAGAAACAATATAGTAAATTATTTACAATTAATATATCAAAATATCAAAACAATTTCATAAACAGATATGTAAAAATACCTAATCAGAATATACCTTTCCTTGAACTTTGAAATCTCGCTAATACTTTCATCATCAAAATACACCCTTGTGCCATAATATCCATTTGACACATTAGGTGAATTATTCCATTTTCCAAGCTTCGCGAACTGAACTATAACAACGACCGTATTTTGATTTGATGCGCCAATAAATGGACGACATTCTTCAGCAAAATCATCCCATAGAGTACAATTAATGATATTGTTACTGTAATATGAACAAAAAAATAGTTAGAAATCATCATTTTGATTAACAGAAAATGTTTATTGTGTCTAATGATATTAAATATTAATACAAAAAGATAAATATTTAATACCTTGCATCCATTAATTGCAAATTAATTCTTTTGCCATCTTTACCATTGCTTTTAGTAAAGGTCACTATTTGATCACCAATTCCAACCAATTGACCAATAACATCTACATATAAAATGTACAATATTAATGATGCATATTATACACATAAAAACAAAATAGTTGAATGATTTTAATATAAAAAATTTCAAAAACAACTTACCATAAAGAAATCCTTTATCCAGTGACTCGTCCAGGATTTTTTCAAATGCAGTAAAGTTGAATCCATGAACAGGAACAGAAATGGTTGAACATAGTTTAACGGTAGTGTTCCGATAAAATATGACCTTATACTTGTGATCAGAAAACTTAAATGGTATATCATATAGGGCAACTCCGAAATTAGAAATCAAATAAGCACCTCCTTCTTTTAATAAAGATAAGCTAACCATGAAAGCTTCTTTAATTACTGCATGCATTTTGTCACCCTGAAAAATGATATAACAGAACTAAAATGACAGATTTGAATTTAATTGCAAGATTAGGCACACAATTTTGTAAATACACAAAGCAATCTGTTAACATATAAACTGCTAATCAGTATCTGCTCATCCATTAGAATTAGTTCAGTCGTTCCGTATTGAGTTGGATCGTCTTTCTTTGGAACTTTAAATAAACGGATTACACGAACCTTAAGTTCATGATTACCTCGGGTACCTGTAATATCCTTCACGTGCTGTATAATTTTTGACATCTACAATTCAGAATAAACAATTCAGTATTTATATTAACATCAACATGAAATATGTATTACAACAAAAAACATGAATTTATGAAATAGAATCAGTTTTTAATACAACAAAATTTAAACCCCATCTCAAATTAATTGATATACTTTCACTTTTAACCTTTGTATATGATTTCTGCATTTATTGGAAAATACTGAATTCTTTAAAAAATGGTGTGTTGCAGACTATTGTCATGGTGCCTTGATGAGGATGTCTGGAGGTTGAGCACAGATATGGAATAAAGAAGTCATGCACAGTTCCAAAGTGATCAATGTAAGCACAATCTATGTCTTTTTGTATCTATCTCTTTCTATTTGTATCACTTTCAATGCAGATATATATGTATATAGACAGAAGAACGTTTGTATAAATGCTATTCTTGAAAATAGAGGGGTATTATATCATTAGTCGGTGTGGATATGCTCCGAGAGAGTATTAGTTACATTGGCAATATGACTCATGTAATAGTCTCTCGGAGCATATTCTGCACCGACTTGGGTAAACATGCCTTCTCATTAAAAAACAAAAAAACAGTAATATATTGTGGTAAACATGTCTATTTCTATTTATATAATCTGCATCTAAATATCCTTTTTGTTTCATTTTTTTCATCCATTGATGAGGATCACTAGAGGTTGGGAACATAGCATTGACTGTGGAGATTATTGAATGTGGAGTGTGCTTTGTAGAAGATTTTGGGTAAACATGCCTCTCTCTCTCTCTCTCTCTCTCTCTCTCTCTCTCTCTCTCTCTCTCTCACACACACACACACACACACTTCCTATAAATCCATAAATATGTAGATGCATGAAAATTTATCTCGCCTTAACTACATATCTAGTTATCTGTCTAGGATTATACATTTCTATGCATATGCTTTGTTTGATTTATGCTCTGCTGCATTACTGTGTAAATAAACTGAAACCTTTTATCCAATATGAGCAGATATGGAGTTTCGTAAATGAATATGACAAATATATAACCAATGAAAGATTGAAAAATATGTAGTCAATGTTGCATATAGGTTATGAATTAATACCTTGTACCCGAGTTCTGTATTTTATAAAAAAAAAAACTACAACAAATAAAATAAATCGGAATCAGTTATGTTAGAAATCTTAAATCTGAATACTGGGTTGTGCTTTAACATTACCTCTAAATGTCTGTATTCTGCTATAGTGTAGGGTTTTAACATAGCTGAAAAGGTTATTTTATAGACGACGATGACAGAGATGGAGTCATGCTTACGTTTTTTTATTTTTGGAATGCATAGATTTCTCTTTATATTTTCTTCGTAGTAATCATTGTAAATTTGTACATATACTATTTTGTAAGGCTCTTGATGATTCTGTGCTATGCTTTGCTTATTTTGGTCAGATATTGTATTTAGTTGCGACATTTATGGCTGTTTTCTGATATGCAGATTTTCTGCCATTGGGAAACAGAAAAGGGTCGACCTAGTGTCAGAATATATGCAATTGTGTAATTTTTATACAGGTTTAAAAAGTTGTGCAATATATTTTGTAAGTTGTTGTGCAGGTTTATGTTTGTATGTGAGGTTTTGTAATGTGTTATGGTTAATTTTGTCTTTACGTATTTGCGTATTATGTTTTGTAATATGTGGTCTGGTTTTGTGCATTATTTGGTCATATTTGTGGTTGGTTCAGTGAATCCATTAGGTTCAAGAATTGTCGTAAGTTTGTTTCTTAATTTTCCTATATTTACTGCAAAAAATTTCATCCAGCAGGTTTTTTAAATCATTTACAGCAAATTAATTTTTTTCCCAAAAACGTTCTTAATTTTTTGATTTTATGCTGTAATATGTCTCTGTTGGTTTTGATTCCTTTTTGTTATGGGAAACATTAAGATCTCAAACAAATTACCGTACAAAACAAATATCATAATCAAAGATATTTCTAAAAAAAACAATTAAGCGAAAAGATGACACGTGGCAAAATACTCTGCATGTGACACGTGGCAGCGGAAAACGCGGGTGTAATGCGGGGGCGCGTGCTGCTCAGCCGCCGTGTTGCTTTAGTTATTATATAGTAGATTCGGTTAAGGATAAGTATATCATCAAAGCCCACAATTTAATTGGCCCAAACGAGCCCAAAACGAGGCTTGATTGAAGCCAAAACCGCCATTGGAGCATCACGAGTTCATTGCTGTCATTTTTGGAAAGACAGTGAACAGTAACTTTCAGCTTTTGGCTTATTTGCATTTTTTGCTCCAACTTTTCAAGTTGGAAAAAATGTCATTGAATATTTTTTTAAAAATTACAAAAACTACCCAAACTTTCCCAAACTTAATTATTTTAATAATTATAAGTTTCTAATATTATTTTAGCCCAAAATTAATATTTAGAAAATTTAACTTAGGCTTAAGTTATAATTCGTATGGCTTTAACCATATTTAAATCCTTTAACAAAAATTGTTAAACTTAATCTAAATATTCTAAGTTAAATTTATAAGTTTTATTTAAATTTAGAATCAATATAATATTAACAATAAATTTAAATAAATCACAACTTTAAAGTTGTAACAACTTATTAAGAATCTATATTTCATTTCTATTTTTGGAATAACGAGATAAATACCAAAAAATAATTTATTAGAAATAGAATTGGGAAAATTACATAAATTATCCTTACTAAAATTGAGGGTTATTACAATACGAAATTAGTATGGATTGCATTTTGCAACGAGGCGAGGATTTCCCATGAAAAATGGAAAATTCCTGCCATGGGATCGAGAATTTTAAACGGAAACGGGGTGGGGTTTACGAGAAAAATTAATCTCGTGCGAGGATGGGGAGTGAGGCGGGAATAGAGGTCGCCGCCTCATTCTCATCCCGCCCCCATATCCGACGGAAAACCCATGAAGATCCCACTAAATATGTTATTACCCTAAATTTTCTAATTATAAACCCTATATCTTTTTCTATACCTTCTAGACCTATAAACGCCATATTTTTTGAACTCTATACTTTCAATTGCATCCATCTAAACTTTATATTGTAGACTTGTAGTATATATGTGAATTTAAATAAAATTAAAACTTTTACAGTACGGTAGGCGAAGATTTCTGATGAAAAATGATAGCTAGACGGGGACGAGACTTCCTTACGGACAATGAGGGCCTGGCGAGAACGAAGACATGGATATAAATCATTTTTAGTTTGAGTACGGGAAGTAGGATGGTAAACGAAATGTATGTTTTTTATAAAGACGTAGGGTTTGTTTGTTGGGGTATATTATAAAGACTTTTTTTATTTATAAATAAGTAAATCGAATACTTTTAATTAAGAACTTTGAAAACCGTGTAATTCTTATTCACAATTTACCATAAAAATGCATTCATAATTGAAAAAGATTAATGTAAGAATGAACACTTAGATTAGAATGTGAAAATGTCAGATGTGCATGGATTTATATTTGAGCGATTTGTAGAAAACTACCCGTTAAATAGGTCACTTTGCCTACAATCACCCGTTATACAAGTAATTACTTGTGACCACCCCTTAAATCCATTCCGTTAGCAAAGAGCTACTCATCAGCCCATTCCGTCTATTTCCACCGTTAACCCTTGTGAAATTACAAATATGTCCCTTATTTTAATTTTCCCCTAATTCTTTTTTATTTTGAATGGTCAGGTACGGGTTCGGGTCGACTCAGTGGGTTGAGAGCGCCATTTCAAAATTTTATAAAATAATTATTAAAATAATATTTTAATTAAAACAAAAAAATATTCTTTTAAAATATTTTTTTAATAACAAAATATATTATAATATTTAATATATAAAATAAAAACACATTTGTAATGACCCAACCTAGAAGTTTTCGGGTCGAACGGTCGGGTCACTTTTGACCCAATATTTTTTGGGTTAGGTCTCGTCCCAGAAAACACGGGTCGGGTTTGCATGTCAGGTAAAAAATTGACAGCTCTAAATCGGACCAAACCGGTTTTAATATTTTGAATGGTCAGGTACGGGTTCGGGTCGACCCAGCGGGTCGAGAGCGCTATTTGAAAATTTTATAAAATAATTATTAAAATAATATTTTAATTAAAACAAAAAATAATAAATAACAAAAAATATTATATAATATTTTAATAACAAAATATATTATAATATTTAATATATAAAATAAAAACACATTTGTAATGACTAATGACCCAACCCAGAAATTTTTGGGTCGAACGGGTCAGGTCACTTTTGACCCAATATTTTTCGGGTCGGGTCTCGACCCAGAAAACGCGAGTCGGGTCGGGTTTGCAGGTCAGGTAAAAATTGACACCTCTAAATTGGACCAAACCAGTTTTAATATTTTGAATAGTCAGGTTCGGGTCGACCCAGCGGGTCGAGAGCGCCATTTCAAAAATTTATAAAATAATTATTAAAATAACAATTTAATTAAAACAAAAAAATAATAAATCAAAAACAGTTATTATATAATATTTTAATAACAAAATATATTATAATATTTAATATATAAAATAAAAACACATTTATAATGACCCTACGGGTCGACCCAACGGGTCAATGACCCAACCCAGAAATTTTCGGATCGAACGGGTTGGGTCACTTTTGATCCAATATTTTTCGGGTCGGGTCTCGACCTAGAAAACGAGGGTCGGGTCGAGTTTGCGGGTCAGGTTAAAAATTGACAGCTCTAAACCGGACAAAACTGGTTTTAATATTTTAAAAACCAAACCAGTGGAAAATTAAAAGAACCGAGCAAACCGGAAAAATGAGGGGCATGTGGGTAATTTTATAGGGGTTAACGGTGGAAATGGACGGAATGGGCTGATGGGTGACTCTTTACTAACGAAATGGATTTAAGGGGTGGTCATAAGTAATTACTTGTATAACGGGTGATTGTAGGCAAAGTGGCCTATTTAACGAGTGATTTTCTGTAAATCCCTCTATATATTTATATATGCATGACTTTGGTAGATCTAAACTCATGTATATATTGACATGCATGAAATAATTCATGCACACCTTAAGATATGGATGAATTTGTATGTGCATAAATTTATAACTATGTGTAAGTGAAAACTTATGCATATATGTGTTATGAATTTTTTACCGATTTGTACATATATTTTTTACTATTTATGACTATATGTAAATAAAAATTTATACACGGTCTTATACAATATATTTATCCACAAAATATCTTTATAAATTACTATACCAAACAAATCCGTAACCAAACAAACCATAAGTTAGAGTTTGGAGGCGGTAATTTAGAAATTTAAAACCGTTAATTTAATTATTCATGAAATGTAAAAAAACAAAAGCACTCCCCCCGGCGGAAGCGCGGCCGCCATTGTCGGTCCCCACAAGACAAAAATGGACATTCTTCTGGACTTCTCAAGAATTCATTTCAAAAGCTCCATTATCAATCTACTCCCAAACTCTCAAATCTGGCCATGGAGTTGCTCTAATTTATGATCCCCAACCTTCCCTCTCTCCCATGTCTCATGAGTTTTGAATGAACGGTGAGAATCCATCTTTCTTCCCCTGCAAATACGAAACTAAACTGACAAATCCGACATTTTTATCATCCCTCCAATTCTCTTTTTTTTTTCCGCATCTTTTCCTGCAAAATTGACCCTCAAAATGCCATCTCGGGCATCAGTCCTCCAGATAACAGCAAATCCTCATTCTTCTCCTGCTCCAATGGTGGCGACCAAAACAGACACGTCTTCCATGGAGGCATTGCTGCTTCAAAAATCAGCAAGTTTCAAGGACGAATTCGCCGCCGCACGGACTCTCCCCTCTCATCCTTCCTACGAAGAAGATCGCATTTCCTTGTTGTGCGATTCTAGCCCTATTCTCTCTAGGGCATACAGTTTCGATCTCACCACGTCGACAACCGGCTCCGACCATCCCCATGAGAATCAGCGGAGGAGGCACACTGCTAGCAACGACTCGCTCCTCCCTCTCTCCACCGGCGATCGCCTGCAGTCTTCCTCAGCGAACTCGTCGTTTGGGGAGAATGTCGGCCACGCCGCCTCCGAGACGTACTTGATCAGCCGGCTTAGCGTGGAGCTCTTGCGTTATCTGGGGTATTTTTATTGTATTCTCTGCTTTTCGTTAGTGTCCTTTCCTTTAATTTGATTGGTGTGTTTGTTAATGTATTTTTGCTTTGGAACTATCGGTGGAAACTGTAGACCTATAATATTCTGTCATATTTGAACAAGTGAGTACATGAATACAAGTACAACTGATGTCGTTCGGTGATAATGGAGTTGAAGGACTTGAACCTCACTTTTGCTTCAACCTCAACTTCAACCCCCATTTCAACTCAATTTTTGAACTTCAACCCCCATTTCAACTCAATTTTTGCCTAATGTCCCCCCCCCCCCCCCCCCCCACATTACCATTTTCCTTCAACTTCAACCCCTTCTTCAACTTCAATCCCTCATTCAACCCAACCAAACACACACTACAGTCAGTTATGGAAGATCCTATTGTAATGTTCGATTATTGAACAGGGGTTTTCCCTCCAAGTGACCATTATTGCAATCAGAAAATCAGTGGAGGTTAGAAGGGAAAAACTTGGTGGAGCTTGTGCAAATTTAGATCTGCTTGCCTTTTTCCCCCCTTCTTGTTTTAACATTTCTTTGCATGCTATGCTTTTGGCCTTATAAGTTTAGGAAGTGAAATCAACTTGTAGATGGATGCATTCGTAATCGGTTTTCTTTGTTCAGGGTAGGCTATCGCTGGATTACAAAATTTCTTGCGTTAGGGTGTTATACCATGCTTCTTATGCCTGGGTTCATTCAAGGTTTGCATTGGGGGATGCTTATGCTCCCTTAGTCCCTTATGATGTTCATAGTGTTAGTTCACTCTTCTAGGATGTAAATCCTTTCTGTTTGTAATTATGCAACCTTCAACCTCTTGCAGTGGGATGTTATTATTTCTTCTCAAGTAAGGTCAAAAGGAGTATAGTTTATGGTGATGAACCTAGAAACAGGTACATTAAAATACGTTACAATTTCTTCTGCATATGAATTGAATGTCTTAAACATCTTGTCATGGATTCTGGAATGAAATGCTAAATTGTAATTATCTACAGGCTTGACCTCTATCTTCCCAATGATACTAGTGGGCCAAAGCCAGTTGTCGTATTTGTAACTGGTGGAGCCTGGATTATTGGGTGAGTAATCCAGCCATGTCCAGTTGTCGCATATTGGTTGCTTGGATTGATGTAATACCTAATATTTTTTGCTTTCAGCTGTTTCTGTATCTTTATGGAACAGTAGAAGATCTTATGAGCTTGTATCTCATTTCTTATGCAGCTACAAGGCATGGGGTTCTCTTTTAGGGCGACAACTGTCTGAAAGAGATATCATTGTGGCATGTTTAGACTACAGGTGGTGTGTCTCAAACTGAGTAATTTGTGTCAAAGTACTTGGTTTTCTGATTGCTCTGGGCTGGCATTTCTATTTTCTATTTGCTTTCTTAGTTGGAATAAAATATACATGTTGCTAATGTAGGTGATACTTCAGTTTAATATGCAAAAAAATAAAAGAAAATGCCTTTTCTAAGAGCAATTACATGACTGCAGCAGTAAATCTGGTAAGGCCGTGTGCCTGCAGATCATAGGATTCCAAGTTAAAAATTGTTCTTTAATTTGTAATCACACTGCTTAAATGAATATGTGTTGGCCTTATTATATGTAGTTGCATTCAATTTTTCTACAAGTTAATTAGCACCTTCTTTTTCTTTGCATTGCAATTCCTGCCATGCATGCTGAAATTTGCCATCCAAGCATCTATTTTTCTTGTATGTATTATGGCTATAATACAATCCCAAGCAATTATTGTTCAACCCTAAACCCATAATGATAATTAAGGTTGAAAGGCCATATTGCATGAGGTTTCATCATTACGTTAGCAATGTGCTTGTCAGTATATATTCAAGTACATATATTGCTACTAGAAATAACAGTCCCGTGGTTGACTTTGCTTCCAGAAATTTTCCTCAGGGAACCATAAGTCATATGATTAAAGATGTTTCTGAAGGCATTTCATTTGTGTGCAATCATATTGCGGAGTATGGAGGTGATCCTAACAGGTACAAGATCTCCATTTTACCTTTAAAAGTACTTTTTTGCTAATCTTGATATGAATCCTGAAGAGAATGATGGAAAAGAAAGTTCAGTCCTATTTACATTTAGGTCTAGATTCTTTCTGTGTGGCTTCTTAGATGGTCTACGCAGCTTTGTCTTGAATATATGTCCAAAGCCCATAAAGGAATAACTGTAGGGTTGTGTTGAAGCTCACCTGCTAAAACATACCTAGTGTACCTAAGCATCCTGCTATTAGCTGATGAATGGGTTGATTTTACACGGTCAAACTTTTCCTACCAACTAGAAACATCAAACATGTTTGCGGACTATAGAAACCTTGATGTTGTTGTGGATCTCTCTAGAAGTGTTTAAGGAATTGTTTAAAAGTTGTAGAATTTGTCCGGTTTCTTCATCTTACCTTACAGTTTCAAATTTGGAAAGCACCTATTGGTTAACTCTAAAGGAACATAGCGCTTATTGGCTTATTACTTTATGATCTGCAGAATCTATCTGATGGGACAGTCTGCTGGTGCGCATATTTCTTCTTGTGCTCTCATTGAGCAAGCTATCAAAGAAGCAGGAGGGCACGAGGGTGTTACTTGGAGTGTCTCCCAGATAAAAGCTTACATCGGTTTATCAGGAGGGTAAAAACTGCTAACCTTTTCCTGTCTTTTGGATTTCTTTGTTGAGGTTCATGCTTTTTCTGTCACAAGGTTCTGATGATGAAATCATGTGTTTTTCTTCCTATTACATCAGAAAAAACATTGAGGTTCTGAGTAAAAAATTGACAAGCAGTGTAGTCTGAATGATTATAAATTGCTGTGTTAATTTTTTATTCTTTTCCTGCTATTTTTTATCAGTTAGCTTTCTGTCCTGTGCAGGCTAGTATTTTGATCCAATTTTGATCTTCCTCTTAAGGTTGTATTATTCTTGACATTCATTTTTATAGACCATCCCACTCATTCTTCCTTCAGTTTCCTGATTAAAGAATCCCAGTGTGATGTTTTCTATCTTGCATTGTCACTATAAGTTGCTACATAGTCATTAGTCAATGTAGAATAGTTATGTAACCAATATATAATCTGGCACAACTTGTAATTTGGCACTTGATTATCTGTCCTACTTAGTAAAGGAAGACAAATACGGGTTGTTTGTTACATTATGGCTCTATTCTTGATTATCAGTCTAGTTAGTAAAGATACAGGTGATTTGCTGTTTCTGAAATGTTTCACCTTCGAAATGTTTGGAAGGATAGCAGAAGTGCTAAATCCTAAGTGTTATAAAGTAGATCAAGCGCTAGCAGATTAACTCAGCAGGGCTTCACTCCTGAGTCTCTCTTTATGAAATGCTACCACTTACATTGCACTATACATTCCACAATTTTCTGGCTGAGTAACCTTCCTTTCGAGTCTTATCGGCAGTGAATTGGAGCTCATACCAGCCATTGAAAGTTGATAGCAGCATATTTCTATCATTTGATAGACACTTCACATCCCTAGCCTTGAGGTTGTGTGGAAGTGTTGGTGAAGAGATGGGAATTTTTGGGTTCAGAGGGGGTAGGAAGCTATAAAAGGAGGAAGATTTTTTTTGAGTTTGAATGAGGTCGAGAAAGATAGATAATAACGTAAGGTTGAAGCTGTGAAGGGCACATTTTATATGGTTTTTAATTCAAAGATGTTCTTCTGATTATTATTTTTTTGTTTATTGCTTTAGGACCTGTTTTCATTGTTTTTTTATACAAGAGAAAAGGCAGACTTTTTCACTCCTTCATGGTTATTGAACTCCCTCCTATATTCCTATGTGAAGAGTTAAAGTTTGCCTCTTTTTTCAAAAAAAAATATGAATATGTTTTTTCTCCCATTTCCTTATTATGAACTGTTTAAGAAATTGTCACTTGCTCATTTTAATCTTTGTTTTCTTTCCTGTGCTCAGCTTTCCGTGATGTTTATCAAAGCATGCCAATGCTACTTGCCTTTTTCTTATGAATATGCTTTTTTTCCATTTCTTGCAGGTACAACTTGTTGAACCTTGTAGATCACTTCAATAATCGAGGTTTATACAGTTCTCTTTTTTTAAGGTAAACCATATTTCCATCACAAAACATTTCACATTTTGTGTGGTCATTGTACTTGAAAAGGAGCTAATGATTAAGCATTTTGTCACAGTATAATGGAAGGGGAGCGGTCTTTACACAGTTATTCCCCAGAAATTGTTGTACAGGATCCAGGTGTCAGAAATGCAGTTTCTCTTCTGCCTCCTATATTCCTTTTCCATGGTACTGCAGATATCTCCATTCCATCAGATGCCAGGTCAGACTCTCCCCTGAATAAATAGCCATATATAATTTTCTGATAATATCAAATGCTCTTGAGTTTTGGGAGCTGCTAAAACATTGTGTGAAACTGAATGGTGGAAGTGAATTAATCTGAAACATAGCCATTTAGGTGCAGAAAATAAATAAGAGTGTTCATCCTGATCTCATATTGGATCCCATAGAGGAACTCCAAGGATGGAGATGGATCACTGATTGGATACCAGGCTAGTATCCTTGTACAGATAGTTCAACTTTTGGAAAGATTGAAGATGGAAAATGATTATAATAAAAACCAATAATATTTGAAGTACAAATTGTAGGTTATGATATACATTTTGTTAAGCAAGCTCAGTAATGCATATGTGAATCTTTGGCTACCTCAATTAACCATATAATGAAAGAAGCTCCAATGTTTCTATATGCAGCCGGAGTTTTGCAGAAACTCTGAAGTCACTTAATGTTAAAGCAGAATCGATATTGTATGAAGGGAAGACTCACACTGATCTTTTTCTTCAGGTAATTTGAGAGACTGATGTTCTCCTTTTCATTGAAGTTATGATACCTCACCACTCTGAATAATGTGCATTTCCTTTGTCCAATTCTGCAAAAAAATTACAAAATTAATCCCCGAAACATTGCTTGTTCCCATTGGGTATGCACCATGGCATGTTTGTCGTTCCTGTTGTGCGGGTTGATGTTTCCTTTTGATTGAGTTTATATCATCTGGTTTCAGACATATACTTACTGTTGAACTAATTTGCTTAGGATCCAATGAGAGGTGGTGAAGATGAAATGTTTGAGAGTGTAGTTGACATAGTTTATGGTGACGCTGAGCAAGCCCGTGAGAAGAATGCAGTTGCACCTTCATCCAGACGCCTTGTACCTGAATTTATGCTGAAGTTGGCCCATGCTGTTAGTCCATTTTAATTCTTAGGTGATTAGCCCTTTCGCCCCGCCTCATTGATGTTATTCCAGCAGTAATATAAACTGTAAATATCATTTTAGGAAAATTAGTCATTCAATCTTTTTCGAAACTTGTTCCCTTATTGTGAATAGCTTTATGGTTCTCTAAAGTGTATATATGTTAATGGCGAGAAACTCTGAATGAATGGATGATGCAACTTTGATCAGATTGTCTTTTCTATGCAATAGGGCTAGTGTACTCTCTCAAGTGAAAGTCAATAGGACCATTGTGATAATGTGAGGATATTGGTTTCGTACGTACAGGACAAAATTTGTACCGATGGAAGTTTGTACTTGTAGGTATTTGTTTCGCCTCATTGTCAAGGCTTCACAGTTAATCTGGCTCATTAGTCATTCCTGATGCAATTAAGGGAGAGGGATCCACGACGGTCCCACTTGCGGCCCAGTTTATGTTCATCATTTCATCCACGAGAACGCTGGAACTCATGCAAAGGCCATGGAGGCTCCGGCTCTTACATTTGAGGCGGTATAGTCTTTTGCGATTGATTCTTGATTAATGTATCTGTAAGTGTACTTCTGCATAACCATAGCTTGGTTTGGTATTATGTTGAACATATATGGGCCATTTGCTGGCGTGCTTCTGTGTCTATTGATGCTTTTTATATTAGTAGACTTCATGATTGGTCCTTTCTTAGATTTTGATATATTGCTGTTTACCTTTGTACTTGACTCTATCACATAATTATGATAACAGTGATTTTATTCTTCAGCCACAAACTAATGATACATGCTTGTAGACTTCAACATATGGACATCCTGCCATGACTTAGGATCTAGGTAACTATATCAGAATAGTCTCTTCATTTCTTTGCAGCTGACCTAGCAGCGGGTGCCTGGAAACAGCAAAAAGAACCCCATATATGTTAGTTAAACATTCAGTTGGAGTATTCTATGGTGTTGGTATTCGAGTGATCGGCCTACCTTCTTCTTAGGCTGAGGTTTCTGGTCGGTTTTCGGTGCAGGCTTGGCTTTGGGTGCAGCTGGAGCCTCTTTCTTGACTTGCCCAGGAGCAGGCTTCTCAGCTTTCAGACTTGCCATCTTTCTTTGTGTATGGTACAACCAAGTTTTCTACCTTTTGCTTGCCTCTTAAGTGCTCTATTAACTTAGCAGAGCTATTTATAGTGGCGAGATTGTACTTGAGCTAGGCGAAATTCGGATGCTAATTACATCTAAATGCAAGGGCATCATTTTGTGATTTTGCATGTCATTTGTATTCAGGATTTAAGGGTGTGGTATAGTTTACAGAACAAAGGTTTATGATTCTTTGCATATGACAGTGAAGCTCAGTACTTTGATGCAAATTCCAGAATGCGTATACGATGTTTGATGATTTGATCGGACTGCACTGGTATTGGATGCTTGATGTATAAGTTTAGTATATAGACGTAACTTGATTTACCCTAAAGATTTATGGCTTTATTTACCCATAACTTGAAGCTATTCAGCTCACGAGTAACGCAAATATGAGTCACAACTTGAATGGCTTGTCTCCTAAAAGAGAAGAAGAGTCCAATTGTTTATTCTCACAAAAAAAAAAAGAGTCCAATGGTTATTCCTTTACATGATCCCTTTCCGGGTCACTTTTATGATTGATCAGATTGGGTCTTTTATTAGATTTTTCTGATTTAATTTGAAAATAAAAATACATTGACTATCATCACACTTAAATTTAACCTACAACGCACTTATTATTGTTATGACAAAATAATTCTTGTTAAAAGATAAAAAAAGCCCGTTCGTGAAGATAAAGTAAAAATAAAACAATAGAAATTGAGAATGTAGTTTTGTTTCCTTGAAAATTGTTATTAAAGGATCTATTTTGTTGATATAAAATTACATTTATAAAATAGTATTATGTTGTTTTATGATATAAAATTGAGTTTACATTTGTTTAGGGTTTGTTAGGTGAAGGAGTTTATAAAGAATTTTTTGTTTATAAATAGGTGATAAATAAGGTTGTATAAAAAAACATGTTTGATAAAAATGTGATTTTTATGAGAATGTGTGTAGTTTATTATAAAAGTGTGAGTAGTGAAAATAAAATAAAATAATTATATTACACGTTTATCGAAGTGTATAAAAGTAGATGTTTGAAAAAAATTGTTTATAAACAGTAAACCCAAAGAACCAAACAAAGCCTTAGTTACATATAAAATTTTATTTATATCATACAAATCACTGTAAATTAGAAATTTTGCAATAATTATTTATGTGAAGGAAAATTTACAATACTACCCGAGTACCCTAATGTAGGTTTTATTCTCAATGAATCACTTGTCAACAGAGCTGTCAAAATTTGACCCACCCGTAAACCCGATCCGATCCGTGTTTTCTGGGTTGAGATCTGACCCGAAAAGTATTGGGTCAAAAATGACCCGATCCGTTCGACCAAAAAATTTATGGGTTGGGTCAATACAAATGTGTTTATATTTTATATATTAAATATTATGATATATTTTTATTATTAAAATATTATATAATAATAATTTTATTATTTATTATTTTAATATTCATTTTATAAAAGTTTGACAAGGCGCTTTTGACCCGCTAGGTCGACCCGAACCCGTACCTGACCCGCAACGACTCGATCCACAATCGACCCGTAAATTTTGACCCGCAATCAACCCGACCCGTAAATAACTCAACCAGGTACGCTTAAACCCGAACCCGACCCGTTTAACACCTCTACAGTTGTCAATGTTTGAGATTGCATAAATTTCTCATTTCTGCCTCTAGATATTTTGGTTAATTCATTTCCTAATAAAGTTGCTTTGAGAAATAAAGTGAAAATTTGGTATTTTCATATTGATTTTACAGACTGAAAATGTTATGCGTGATTTTTTTGTTAAGCAAACCCAAAGTTGGATGGTCTTGGGTTATTTCTCTAATGATTTTTACTAAATACTAGTGTAATTCCCGTGTCAGACACGGGTTTTTACGTTATATATGTTGAATAAAATATATTAAAAATTATTAAATTAATTTATATACTAAAAAAAATAGATCTAGATAATATTGATATCAAAATCATATTTGGATCATAATTTTGTATCTCAATCATCCATATAATTAGAAAATTTTGGATTTGTAATTTTTGTGATTAACTTCTAATCTTTGTCCTTGATTTGTATTTAAATTAGGAAGAGATTAGTGATAGGTTTAGGATAAAAATCTTTGATTTATAATTTGATTTATTTTAAAAAATTGATGAAAAAAGACATGTGACAATTTTAATAAGAGAGTGTCATATGACGATTGTTTTGAGGGAGTGCATGATGCATAATTGGGTTCTAGTTTAGTAGATATATAGTAGATTATCTAATTTTAGAGGATGAATCATATTAGAACAAACGTTTATATGCGAACGTAAGAGATGAACAAACAATACAAAATTTATGAACCAGATGAGAAAAAACACACAACAGTATTATATACAAAAAAACGTACTTACATATGCATAAATGTTGTACTTGTACTATGAGTGTATAAAATTTGTTAGGGGTAAATCCATAAAACTACCCTTTATTTGCACTTGTTTGCAACAAACCACCCTTTATAAAAAAGTTTGCATTAAACCCCCCTTATTCATAATTTGTTGCAAACAACCACCCCAATTCTTATTTTATCAAATAATTTAATTTAGTATAATTTTATTTTATAGTTTATGAACTTAAACAATTATGCAAATACAATGTAGAATATACACACATTCACGCAAAAAATTATACACTTTAAGAGACTTATATTTTTGCATAATTATGCATTGACTCCTCTAGTTTATAAATTTTATTCTAAATTAGCATATATTTTACGCCGTATGTGAATCGTTCGCACGAGAGTGATCGTTATCACATGATCCGTTCCATAATTTTAATTATATTAATGTTTTCTACTTAAAAGATAAATCTGGCTTAATTAGAATTTAATAATAATATTATTTTTATAACATCAAAATCATTAAGAGAACGAATAAAAAAAATCACACCGTCCATAATCGAGACCAAAGTGGTTTGGACCAAATCGAAACTGAAACAAAGTGGATTATTTGGTCAGGTCTCCATTCTAGATTTTGGAAGAATTTGGATCCATTACGGTTTGCACCGATAACGTCTCTTAATTTGGGATGTATATCTTGTTCGAATGAGAGTATACAAAAAATTATAAAAAATAAATGAAAACGATAAGTTTATTTTGATCTTTTGGTATATGTAATATGATGATTAAAAAGATTTATGATATGGGTGATTGTTTGCAATAAAATATGAATAAGGGATGGTTTTATGTAAACTTTTTTTTTATAAAGAATGATTTATTGCAAACAAGTGCATATAAGGATGATTTAATGCATTTATCCCAATTTGTTATGTGCATCAATTTCTTAAATAACGTATGTAAATTTGTACTATATATGCATGGATTTTGTATTGTATTCATAAATTTGATACCATGTTCTATAATTTTTTATACTACGTGTTCATCGCTTTTTTTACATGTTAATAAAAATTCATTATGTGTCCATTATTTTTCAATTTGCATATAAACATCAATTTCTCACCTAAATTAAGCCCATCATTATAATAACAAAAGTTTTTCTAATTTGTTTAAATCTTATTAAAAATCGGTAAACGAAATTGTATTAGCATAGCTATTCCATAAAAATGAAGTGAAAATAGAACACAAAGAGTCGTTGACATAAATTGGACCGGCTCTATTTTTATTATTAACTTCTTTTTGTATGAAAATTGGACCGGCCCTGTTACTTGAAATATTTGCCGTTGGCCCGTTCCTATTTTCATCCTCGTATTCAAAATTTAAAATCAAAGTTCAAACGGTCAGAAAGGAGCGAGAGCGTAATCCCGCAATCCTTACTCCCCCGTCATCTCTCATCCATCCGTCTCCTCCACCGCCGCTTCCGCCACTGCCTGTATCGTTCGCCGTCACCGAATTTCTGTTCTTCGATCTCCTACGCCGCCGCTTCCCAGGTAGTGTGCATAAGACGAGCAGCGAGAGTAACGTGATCAGTTAACTCAGATCGATTGAACTCGTAAGTTTCTATGCCATATATCTGTTTATCCTCTCCTGATTGTTTGTATTATAAACAGATACTAATCAATTCCATACACAAGATTGAACTATATGAATCGTGCCCTGTCCTCTCTTGATTCTTGACACCTTAATGGATGCGATTAGGGCTCTTTGATACGTGAATAAATTTAGGGCTAGAAGTATTTCGAATCAGGGCGTTTTTTTCTAGGGTTTTTAACGAATTGTGTTTCGATTTAGGACTCCGAAATCCTGCTCTTCAAATTAAGGGTTAGATGAATGGTATTAGTGTTCTTTTTGATACGTGCATCAATGTTAGGGCTAGAAGTATTTCGAATTAGGGCTCTTTTGCGGATTCGTGTTTCGATTTAAGACTTTGAACTCCTTCTGCTTCAATTTAAGGCTTAGATGAATGTAGTTTGCAAAATATTTCTGCAGGGTTTGCCTTCTTCTGTTGCCTTAACACATTGATGACTTTGCTGTATTTCTGTTGCCTTTGATACATTATTTCATTCAACGAACTTCTGTTTCCTTTGATACATTGGTTCCTTTCCTGAATTTATATTGCCTATTCAATATCTTCTGAATCCGGGAAAAGTTAACATAAGTGCAAATAAATAAACTGTTCCAATCGTCTAAGTTTCCTCTCCACTCCTTTTTTTTTTTTTTCTCTTTCCAACATGTGTCCAGATCTGGGTTTGGGCTGACCAGTTTTGCATTTCTTGAAATTTTGTGTGGTTAGTGACTATTCCAGGATATTCTCCTTAGTCAAACCACCATGAAATGAGTGTTGAGTGTTGACAACCGTGTTCTTCCGTTGATGCACTCACAACCTGGTGGTCCAAACTATCCCTTGGATATCTGAAAACCCCTGACGGATGTATCCCTGTGAAAACGTACCTCAAAGTGTTAGCGAGTGGTTTGATGGTCGACAAACTCGCAAGACGAATGTTTCGTTCTTAAAAATTTTCCTCTTTTCTTTTCATTGAAATTGTCCAAAAGACCAGAAACAGTACTTACTACTTAGTACCCAAGCAGTATTGTAAGTCATCCCACGAAATTACAAACTCAGTCAGCCCGGCCCTGTCCAAACAGTCAGTTTACCAAACCATAAATGCCCAACTTTAAACAGGACCTTTTCTGGTCCTTTGGACGAATAGAGAGAAATTTCCAACTTCCAAGAAACACATCTTGTGAGTTTCACCACCATCAAACACACTGATAATAAAATTCTGGTGGAGTTTTTCTCCAGGGGATCCCATCCTTCGGGGGTAATGGGTTTTCAGGCATCCAGGAATTATCATCAGTTCATCAGCAGAGGAATGCGGAAGTCAGTGTTTATTTAATGGGGGTTTGACATAGGTGAATTTTTTGGAATGGTTGTTTGGTGTCTACATTTGTATGATTAGTGATTGACAATGACATTAAACGTCTAAAAAATATTTTCTTCTTACCTACCAAGATATGTGAGCTAAGATAGAATTCAATCACTATTGTACAAATCTCCAGTTCCTGGAATTATAAAGGCTATCTGTCATTGCCTTGGATTTGTATTTTTGAGTTACTCTAGTAAAAAATCGTACATGCAGTACTAGCTATTTTTTCCATGGATATTCTACACCATTATATGATTTATCTAATTTTATTTTGTCAAATTTTAATGGTGCGTCCTCACTAATGGTATATTTATATGATATATTTTCAACAGCTGTCTCCAGGTGTCTGCATTTGTGTCGTTGGAAAAACAAACCACCACAATGACTACTATGAGTAGTCGAGCAAGATTGATTGCTCAAGATGAAAATATGGAAGTTCGACAAAAGAGTATTAATCCTCAGTCCATTACTGTTTCTCTCCTGCTTAAGTGCTTTGCTTGTGACACTAGTGAAAAATGCTTTTTCATGCCCCTATTTTTCTTGCACTGTGATTCTGTGAATATTAAAACACATGTATGAACTTCAGTTTCTGCTTAATAAGCCTTATTGGATCAATTGATTTAACTACAGAGGCTGCATTTGATGGGAAAACCAAGAATTTAAAGGGTGCTGGAAAGAATGGAAGAGAAGGCATTACAGCTCGTAGACCTCTTGGTGATCTCACAAACAAGAAAGCTATACATGTTGAAGTGACAGCAAAGAAGCCGACTGCACCACAGAACGAGTTCCATAAATCAGAGGAGTGTTACTTACACGACCACAGCAAGTGTATTCATGCAAAGAATGCAGATCTTAAGATACCCGTTTTGGACTTTATTCTCCCGAAATGCGGCAAGTTAACTATTTGTTTTCACTCTCTCTCTCTCTCTCGCACACAAAATGAGCTTCTGCACCCTCAAATTATTGCCGATGTCAAACTTTAACTTGTGAATTTCTGTTATGCTCATAATGTTCTAAAATATGAATTTCTGTTAGGCCTTTAATGTTCTAAAATGTATTGCAGGAATGAAGGCATAATTAATGGAACAATTTTAAGTTTGTCATCAATTTTACACAGTTGGATTCTTATTAAGACAGAAAAAGATAGTGCAATGATAAAAGGTTACCCGCTTGACATTTTTTTATGTTATGTCTAGTGCAGATGCAGTTCTCACTGATAACCAAGATTCTGCGAAAACAAAGGTCTATTTTCGTGACCCTTCACCATTACTTTTCTATTTAAACTAGTTTTGGAATGATACTATATTCTGTAAGTCGTAATCTCTTCTTTCCTTCCTCAGGAGGACCTTGATAGTGCTTTAAATCCAGATGAAATGGAGATCCCTGATCTGTTACAATGGGACTCTCCTACACCTTTGTACAAGCGTACAGACTCCCCTCCTCCATCTACTTTTCCCTGGCAATTCGAGCCTGTTGAGTTTGTCTTGAAGGACGGGAAAACCAAAAATTCAAAGGGTGCTGGAAAGAAAGGAACAGAGGGCATCACAGCTCGTAGACCTCTGGGTGATCTCACAAACAAGAAAGATATCCATGTTGAAGTAACAGCGAAGAAGCTGAGTGCACCACAGAACGAGTTCAATATTGCAGAGGAGTGTTTCTTACATGACCACAGCAAGTGTATTGATGCAAAAAATGCAGCTCTGAAGCTATCCTTATTGGACTTGATTCTCCCTAAATGTGGCAAGTTAACCGAACTTTTTTCCTTCCCTCTCTCAAGATGAGCTTCTTTGCACCCTCAGCTAATTGTAGATGTCAAACTAGTAATAGTTAACTTGTCAAATTCTGTTAGCTTCTTACTTTTCTAAATGTGGCTCACTTTACGCTTGTCATTGATTTACATAATTTGGTGTCTTGTTAAGACAGCAAAAGACAGTGGATTTATAAAAGATTGCCAGCTTGACATTTCTTCTGTTATTATTCTACTGCAGATACGGTCTTCACTGATAGGCAAGACTCTGCGCGAGCAAAGGTATGTTTTCCTGATCTGTCACCATTACTTTTCTAATTTAACTAGACTTGGAATGATACTATATTCTGTAAGTCGTAATCTTCTTTTTCCTTCCTCAGGAGGACCTTGATAGCTCTTTAGATCCAGATGAAATCGAGATCCCTGACCTGTCACAATGGGACTCTCCTCCACCTTTCTACAAGCGTACAGATTCCGCTCCTTCATCTCCTCTTGCCTGGCAATTTGAGCCTGTTGAGTTCGTCTTGAAGGATGAAAATTAGCATCCTTTTTATTGGCTGTCATGTAATTCATACTCTGCACGTTTTTTTCTGCTTAGTTATGGAAACACAATGTAGGTCCTTTTTCTGTTTTATTTTCGCCCTTGTAGATCTTCTGACTCTTTGTTGATTGTCCTAAATTGACTTCAAATACAACCTCAGTCCAGTATTCCGTTGTGACTTCTGAATGCCATTGCTGTTGACTTAAATGTTACAAGTCAAAGGATTCGGAAAAACAATTTAGGTTTGAAAGTGCTTACATACATAGGGCTCAAATGAGAGACCTCTAAATAAGGGAGAAGTGAAACTTGGTGCCATTTGTATTTGACATCAATGAAGTACTTTGGTGCCATTTGTATTATACCAACCGGTTTTTGGTCGAAAATATTATACCAACCCATTGATATAATCGTTGGGTAGAATATTAGAATAATCTTTTGTAGATATTTATTATCTGTTATATTCCTATATACTTCTTAGCCTATATTATTTTGTATAGCTCTAGGTTGGTTTCTTGTTGTTTTATCTTTCTTGGATATGCTTTTCTCTTTTGCTTTTATTTTTTTTACATTTTAGGATTTTATATTCTCCCGTATATATTCTCACCTTCTCATACTCCACAATATACAAAATTACCTTTTATCTCTCAAGTTTGCTATCATGGTATTAGAGTTTATAGGTTTCTTCTTGATCTATAACCTTTTGTGGGTTATATTGTTTTGCAACCTTCATTGCTACATATTTTTTTCGTTTGTTGGTTCTCCTTTTTTTTTCTTCCTCCAGCATGTCTCAAACTCCATTTGCTCAAAAGATTGAACAAGTTAATATTTAATCAGATTATAGATTCAATGACAAGAACTAAGGCATAGTCTCAGGTTGTCAAAACCTAATTCAAGGGCAAGGAGAAGTACAAATATCTCATTGAGTCTCCTCCAACAACCACCGATTGCTAAGTTTTTTTCCTTTGGAAGTAGCGGAATCCATGATTATGTCATGGCTATGAGAGTCAATGGACTCCTCTATTAGCCTCACATGCATGGACGCATGGTCCTTATCACAACAAAAGAAATTTGGGAGTTCATGCATCAATCTTATTCCAAAGCCAATGATGAAGCTCTTGCCTTTGATATCACGATTAAGGCATATTCCATCAAGCAAAGTGATAAGTCCATTATTGAATTTGCTACAACCTTGCAAAATTTATGGCAAAAGCTAGATCAATATCAAACGCTAGAGGTGAAATGTATTGTTGATGTTGCCGCCTTAAAGAAACCAGTTGAGAAGCATATATCTTATATTTTCTTGGTTGGGTTGAATTCTGAATACGACCTCATTCGGGTTCAAGTGTTGGGTAAGAGTGAAATTCCTCCTCTTGAGGAGATTATCTCCATGATGAGGGCTCAAGGGAGTCGCATGGATATTATGCTAAGTTCTAAGTCAAATGAAAGCATTGCTCTTTTTGCCACCTTTGGGAAAAGAGATAGCAAACCAGATCTGTGATGTATTACTGCAAGAAGCCAAGACACACCATAGAGAAATGCTAAAAATTGCATGGGAAGCCTCCTAGCCGTGAGTGGGGTAACAAAGAGCAACCTAAGCCCCAATCTCATCTCGCAGAGCACAACACCAACATTGTTGACTCAAAAGTTGTGTTGCCCAATCTCAGCAATGTAGATATTACTAAGTTGCAACAACTTCTGTAGAACCTTGGGTCTCCTTCTACAATTGTGGGTTACATTTTCTCTCAAACTTTGAGCCTCTCATCATCTAAACCTCCCAACTCTTATTGGATCCTTTATCTGAGTGCCGCAAATCACATGACTTCATCATCTTCTTCTGTTTTTGACACCTACATTCCTTACAACTCTACTAAAAACCTTACCACTGCAAATTGATCCTTAGTTGATATTTTAGGACATGGAAATAAGGCTGTCAAAACTTGACCTGATCTGAACGACCCGTCCGAAACCGAACCCGTTCGATATCCGAAAAGAATAAAAAAATGTATACCCGAGCCTGACCCGACCCAAACCGACTAGCCCGAACCCAAAAAATAAACCGAACGGACTAGCCCATTATCAACCCGATACCCGAAGTCACCCGACCCGAAATCACCCGAAAACCCAAAGTTGCCTGATCCGATATCACCCGAAAACCTGAAGTTGCCCGATCCGAAATCACCCGAAAACCCGAAGTTTTCCGATCCGAGATAACTCGAAAATCCAAAGTTGACTGATTTGAAATCACATAACAACCCAAGCTCGATAGCCCGAAATCACAGAAAAAACCAATGCCACTTGATCCTAAATCATTTGAAAAAATAAATAAAGGCACTTAACCCGAAATCATCCGGAAAACTCAAAATCACCCACGACCTATTGATGTGGCTAAAACCTACCCGCAAGTGTACGGGATCAGTTGTAGTAGTCAAGTGTCGATCCCACAGAGACCAATGTAATACTAATTGAAACGCTACTAGTGAACTAGGCCAAGAAAATAGGAAATGAGGAAAACTATGACTAAACTATGAAATAACAAATTAGAAAACAAATAAAAATCAATGGGATAAATGTGTCTAAGGTTAAGGATCACCGCAACAATGCTTCAGTAAATAAAATCAAACTCTACCTGAATCTAGTCCAACTATTTGAAGGTAAGTCATCTAAGGTAATCTACTAACTCCTCTCAGACGATAATAGACGTGTCTGAACTAAACTATCAATCGCTCTCGCGCAGAGCTAATCTCATTCAAACCCATTAACGCACTTAGAGTCTAGAGATAAATTGAGATAACATCCGCTCTCGCGCTCCGCTAAATCAACTCAAACCTAGAACATCTATGACGACTTAGTATCCTCAAGAGTAATTAAGTTGCTCTCGCACAAATAACACTCGGGTTCGATTCCTATGGATCTAGTAGAAATTATCACCTCTCGGTCTCAAACTCTACCTGATTACTTACTAGTGTTTTCACCTCTCGGTCTCAAACCCTAATAAGTTCCAATTCGCCTAAGCTACTATGGGCATAAAGCATCTAGAAATGAATCAAATACTATTTCAATTCAGACAAAGATAATAATTTTATTCACATACACATTGATCGGATCACCATAACCTTAGAACTAGGAATTTAGCCAAGCATGATCGAAGACATCAATAGATTTAGACTAGTCATCAACATATATGGATTATGCAATAAACACTGGAGATAAAATTGAATCTCAATAACAAAATAATCCAGATTGACAAAAGACTAGAACGATAATACCAAATCTTCGAAATGCTAAAGCCGAAATCCCATCATGAAATTCAATCCCCTCTGTACGGCGGTGAAGCTAAAACAAAACTAAAGCAAGAAAACTAAACTAAACTAAACCTAAAAGTAACGTAACTCCCCCCTGTTGAAAAGTCAAAACCCTCTTATCTCCTTCCTTCACCAGATTGTACGCAAGCCGTAGCTCCCTTAGGAGAGTTTCAGTGGGCCGGCCCATCAGCAGCTTAAATCCAACTCCTCTCCCTGATGAAATTGCTGCCTCCGTTCGCATGCTCTAGGATTGTAGTGGGCAGGTGTGACATTGCTTCATTTTGGGCCATGGCCCAACTTCTAATCCATATGTAAATTGCTCATTGAAAATAGTCTTGTATCGCCTCCAAATTTGCACCTAAAATACATGAAATCACAAAAATACGAGTGTAGACTCCGAATACAAAATAATGCAAAATTAACAATAAAAGATATAAAATATGCATGCAAATGAGTTATTCTAATATGCAACTAGACTCCTAAAATATGTATAAAATAGGTGTCATCACCTATCGACCTATCATCCCTACAATCAGTGTTCATCTATTCTCAACAAAAACGCACATCTACATTAATTTAATGGATGTATTACGATCAATTGATAAGAGTTATTTTTATTCCATTGAACTAAAGTTATTTTTCTTCCAAGTTAAAAGATATGCACATATAAGATCATTATATATGATTTTATTGAAAATAAAAATTTACACGGTTCTTTTTTCTTCCATCGAAATACATTTCAAACCACAATTCGATTTATATGAAATGCGATTCTTTTGAGATCGTACTTAAACGAAATCTTATTCATTCGAACTCATGTTTATCTGAAATCCAACTCAATCGGAATATGATCTACACCAAATCTAGTTTTGTCATAATCAGAAATAACCCATCGAAATTGACCCAAATATCCGACTTTGCCCTACTAAATGAACAATTGACCCGACCGACCCGAATTGGATCAAGTTGTCAAAAAACATGTGAATATGTCATTAGCCTGGATCCGGATTAACCCGAAACCAAAATGACCCGACCCAAAACCGATCTGATTCGTCCGATTGACAACCCGAAGTTTGACAGAAATCCAAATTAACCCGACCGATACTGTTCTGAATACCCGATATCACCCGATAAAAGAATATCTGATCTGACCCGACCAGACCCGATATGACCCGACTTGTTGTAATATCGGACATTGGCCCAAATCCGAACTGATCCGAATCCGAAATTACCCAACCTGAACCCGACCTGACCCGCCCGATTGAAAACATCTCATTCACCTCTAAATTGAGACTCACCAATGGTCTTCATGTTCCTACATTGTTTGTTTATCTTATTTCTGTCAAGAAATTGATTTATGACCTAAGTTGCTTTGTCCTTTTCTTTCCTACAAGTTGTATTAATTTTGAATAGGATTCAGGGAGGATGATTGGACTTGGTAAAAAAACGGATTGCCTTTACTTCATGATGCACCAAAAAAAGTCATACCTACCACCTTTTTGAGAACCACAAACAAGGCTAGCTACCATCTGGTTACATCAATATAGATTAGGACATTCATCTTTTCTTACTCTCAGACATTTGTATCCATCCCCTTTTTAGGTTTAGTTACCACAAATTTTCATTGTGAAATATGCGAAAAAGCCAAACACACTCGTGTCTTAATTCCTATTAGTAATATAAGGTATCAATTTCGTTATCAATTGATGCACAGTGATATTGAGAGCCCTCTTCCATTGCTAATATTAATGGGTCAATTGGTTCTTAACTATTATTGATGATTGTACTCGAGTGACATGGATTTTCCTCTTAAAACACAAAAATGAAGTCAATATCATTATTTCCTCATTTGTCTCCATGATCCAAACACAATTTGACACCACTATAAAACATTTTAGATTTGATAATGTTAAAGATTCTTAATCATTCCTTAGGATCATATTTCTATTCCAAAGTAAAAATGGTCATTTGTTGACTATCACTCGTACTTTGCTTCTCCATCACAATGTCCCTAAACATTTTGGGAGAGGATTCCCTTGTTGCAACCTACATTGCTGGTCATTTTCCATCCGAACTCCTAAACTTTAGCAACCCTACTGCATTCCTGAACACCTTTTTTCCTTACCTCAACGTTACTCATGGTCTTGTCCCTAAGGTGTTTGGATATACTACCTTTGTCCATGTTCATGACCACTTAAGAGGTAAACTTGATCCACGTGCCCTCAAATATATTTTCAATGGCTACTCTACCACACCAAAGTGTTATAAATGCTACAATATAGCCTCCGGGAAGACAAACATCACTGTTGATGTTAACGTTCTAGAAATTTTCAGCTTGGAGTCAAAAGATGCCCATTCACCAGAAATATCAACCTTTCCTTCATTGGACCTTCCTACTTCTAAACCGTTTACACCACCAAAAACCATTAACATTCCACCAACTACTTTCATACTTGTCCCTAATCGCTTTTCTCAAGTGTATGCTAGAAGGAGTATTGTCCCCAGCATTCATCAAGCTCAAACATATGATCTGAGGAATGTGCCGGATGACACAATTACTCCAACAATAGACCTTGATCAGCCAATTGCCACAAGAAAAGGTACTCGAGAATGCAGATCTCAACCTCTTTATCCTCTTTCCAATTCTGTGTCCTTGGACCCTTTTTTAACTACAAGCCAACAGTTTGTGGCTGACCTTCAACAAGTATCTATCCCTAAGAATGTATGCGTAAGGCAATGAAGGAAGAAATGAATGCTCTCAAAAGTAATGAAACTTGGGTCCTTGTGGATCAACTGAGAAGAAAAACGATGTTGATTGTAAATGGGTGTTTACCGTCAAATACAATGTTGATGGATCCCTTGAAAGGCATAAAGCTCAGTTGGTAGAAAAAGGGTTCACTCAGACCTACATGATTGGCTAGCAGGAGACTTTTTCCCCGATTGCTAAGATGAACGCTTAAGAATTTTGCTCTCTTTGGTTGCTCATTTTGGTTAGAATTTACTTCAATTTGATGTAAAAAAATGCATTCCTCAAAGAGGACATCTATATGCATTTACCTTCTGGTTTTTTAGCCTCTTCACCGAACAAAGTTTCCAAACTGAAGAAAGCTCTTTATAGACTCAAATAGTTCCCTAGGGCCTGGTTCGATAGGTTGACGAATGAAATGAAAGCTTATGGTTGCTATCAGAATCAGGGTGACCATACACTGTATATTCGCCACTATAATTCAGGAGGAGTTACCACGATGCTTGTGTATGTTGATGACATAACTGGTTTAGGTCATGACACATGACTACGAGTGACATGGAGAGGATGTTTAAGTTTCTTATTGATGGGCCAATCACTAGGTTACGAGCCTAGGAGATCCAATAAGCCACGATAGCCCTTATCTCAAGGCTTGCAGCCACGATGGAGGAGTACCAAGGCCAATCTCTAGTCATGTGTGTGATCAGACCATGGAAGATGATGACCGCGTGTAGGTGCGCACCGACGAGTACACTTTGCGTTTGTAACGGCCAATTTTGGCCAAATTCAATCCATTTGTTATTTTATCTTGACATTCTATCTTTAACAATGTTTTGTGTAGTTTATTACTTAGTTTAGTAAGAATGACCAAACCATCGACTTGTGGTGGGTCAGGAGGTTCTTTTATCTTTCATTCAATATTGTTGGAATAAGAATCAAGTTTTGCTTTAGATAAGTTACCTTGTGGTGGTGTTCTTTCAGGTATAGCAACACGAGAAGAGTATTGATCATGTTGCTGAATTGGAACGGGACTTTTTCTTCTTGAATAGACCTTAGGAAAGCCTTGTATAGAATGGATGAGGTTTGGACTGGAATCAACCGAGGGCTCTACCACCTCTGATTGTAGGGGTGGAGTTTCTTGTGCCTCTTGTAAATGTGATACTGAGTCAACGGTTGATTCTTTTAAGGATAATAAATATGAGGTATTCAATATACGTAAAGCATTATGTAGGCCTATAGACTCGGTGCAAAATCAAAGGAGAGGAAAGTATGGCTATTTCAGGGGTAAAAAGGTATAGCTTCAACAAAGGACACTTCCATGGAAACATAAGTTTTCTTGGTGAATGGGTTGTATCACTTATATCCTTTTTGGATCATGAACCAGGGCAAAGACTTTACAACCAAAGGTTCTAAGAGTCAAATTGATTGTTCTGAAATTTGGATATGTGTTCCTAAGACAATCAATAGGACTTTGGAGATGTAGAACTTTAGAGGGTAAATGATTGATTAAGAAGACAATCGTAAGGAGGGCTTCTCCCCATAATTTTTTTAAACATTATGTTGAAAGAGAAGAGAATGGGTAACCTCAAGAATATGTCAATTTTTCTTTCAGTAATTCCATTTTGTTGTGGAGAATACACACATGATGATTCGTGAATAATCTCTTGTGTTAAAAAAAAAGGATGAAATGCAATTGTTGATATAATCTTTGGCATTGTCACTTCTCAATCTCTTAACTTGTGTTCCAAATTGAGTATGAATCATAGAAAACAACATAAGGAAATTGGGCTCACATTAGATTTTTGTTTGAGGAGAAATACCCATGTTACCCTACAATCATCAATGAATGAGGCAAACCATTTAGCCCTAGAAATATTGAGAATAAGATTACCCCCAAATGTCACTATGAGTTAGTTCAAAGGAACATCTAGCCCTAGTTTTACTAATGGAAAATGACACATGAGTGTGTTTGGATTGTTGACATACATCACAATGAAGTGAAGAAACATCAGTTCCTTCAAAAAATTTAGGATGTAAGTGTTTTAGAAAATAAAAGGATGGATGTCCAAATCTGAAATGAAGTAACCAAATGGAATAGGTGGTGATGGATGTATTCAAGACATGGCTAAAATGACAAGGGTTGTTGATTTCTTTAGGACAATCAAGGTAGTAAACTCCATTCTTCTCCTTACCGAAACCATTCTTCACATCCGAGCCCTATTTTCGTAAAACACATCTAGAATGACTGAAAAAAATGTGACAATTAAGGTCTTTAATCAGTATATGCATGGAGATTATGTTAATTGAAAGGGTAGGAACACGAAGAGCATTTTTCAAAATAAGGTCATTGGATATCTTAATGGTGCATTGGCCAAGAACTTGAGCTAATGAACCATTAGATATTAGAATTTGTCTAGGTTTAGAACATGGCTGGAAAGTGATGACTCCATGCCTACCCTCCTTATGGTGAGAGACGAAGAAGACCTCCTTAGGGTGCGTCTCGATTGGCCGATGACTAGGGATCGTGCTAGAAGCTTTGCCAGAGCTACTCAATCTCTAGTCACCCGCATGTGTGCAAGCTTCGGGTCCGAGCCAAGCCGTTCGTGGGTCACACTCTCGACCCTTGATCATTCGGGGGTTATCTGACGATTCCGCCTCGGGCCCGCTTACTATTTATAGCTTTGCTAGATTTGATTTGCTTTTCTATTTTAAGATGATGTAATGGATTGAGCCTTGATGTCTTAGGCCCAAGCCCATTAGGGTTTCCTTGTAAAATCCTTGTTTTCCCTTGTTTTTTTCTATAAATACTCATGTACTCTCATTGTAATTTGAGTCAATTCTAGTTTATCTCTTGGTTTCCCCTAAATCAGTTTAGCCGAGTTTGAAGATCTCTAAGGAGCCATCACGTTGGCCTCCTTGGTGTTCATAACGTTGAACCCCTCCACTCATCCGCCACCAGAGTTTGATCCGCCAAACTCAAGAAAAGGAAACATAATGTTGTTTCCTCGAAAGAGTTCACAAAGAACGTGAAGAACGAGTGCTTGCTTAGGAAGAACAACGATCCGAACCTAGATCGGTCTTGCCTCATGGGGATCGATCACATCAGAAAGTATGAAAAAAATGTGAGGAGTCCGCCATGTGTCCAATGGCACCTGAATCTAGAATTCATTGAGGGGTTGAGAATAATTAGAAGTTCTTAAGCATAAAGGTGTTGAAAGGTTACCTCATAAAAGCAATAGAGCGTAGACAAGAAGAATTACCACCTGGTGTTCTGTTGATGGAGTTAAAAATGACTCTAAATTTCTCAACAAATTGCTTTCGGAAAGGGAAGAGTTATTCTCAGTTGAATTGATTTTAAGATTGGCATGAAGGGCAAATCCCTTTACCAATTTATGCTCCTTAGAAGACATGATTTAATGCTTGAAAAATCAGAGAAAATCTCACCAATGAATGTTGGAATATAAGAGAAAAATCTCAATAATTGAGGCTGAGGAAGAAAGGTTCAGCAATGAAAGCTGAAAGTATGAGAAATCAAAGAAAATAGACATGAGTTTTGATATCATGTGAGTGAAAGGGAGCTGAGAAAATGGGATTTCCATATCTGATTATTCTATTAGAGGGATTGCAAATAAATACCTAGAAACATGCCAAGTACATAAAAGTAACAGCTACTTGTAAAGTGTCATAAAAAAGAATATATAAGAGCCTATAACTGACTGAAAGTAATATTTACATGAAAAATACAATAATAATAATTTAACTTGAAGAAATTAATGTGTTAATTGTTGAATACATATTAGGCAATATTTCAACCTTGATGGTTTTCCTTCTCAGAATCTCTATTACTTAAATTGCAGGAAGATAAAGATTAATGAGTTTGCCAAATCAGCTAAGCAACTGTAAATATAACGACTCTTGTAGTTCTAGGCTTCTTTTCAAGGATTCCTTTATAACCATATTTTGTAAAGCTTAATTTAGTGACGAATAAAATTGTCATTGTGGGCCATCAAGATAAAGCTTAATTTAGTAACCTGAGGAGGATCTCAAGGTTATCAAACCAAGGGTAAATTGTCCATTGTGAAGAAATGTGTTTAATTCGTTAACAAGTCCTTGATTTTATGGAGAAAAAGCAATGTTTCATACTTAGGTTATAATAAATTAGAACAAAACAAACTCCTTACTATGTCATATGCTTCTTCTCTTTGTAGTAAGTTTTGTGACTGTCCTACTGGCCGGTATTGATGATCTTGAACCACTGGTGGGCTGGGTTACACGCATTGTCTTTGCTTAAGCACCTGCAATCATCCGTTATAACATCATCATTAGCGCCCACATCCAAGCAAACTAGTAACGTTCCATTTCTCTTGTCAACATTCAAACGACTTGAAAGGTGCATTTTTGAGCTTGAGATTTGGTTCCATGTTGAAGCAGCCAATTCAGGACCCACAAGTTTAACCGTCTCGCCATGCCCTTGTGCTTGCAGGTAGAGATATGCAGTACTTCCATTATTCAAGGCTAAAGTGTTGTTGTCAGCGTTGTACCACCAAGCTTCAGACTGATCGGAGCAAGAACCGAGCATCAATTGGTATGGCTCCTCTGATCTTCTCACAATGCACTTTCCTGACAAAGGGTGGAATATGACTTGGTGCATATTGGTGGAATTTCCTACTCCAGGTCCTGCAAATACATATATACAAGCACTATTTTACAACAAACTTTACTATTTACATGCATGGTTGTTAATTAATTAATGGAAATGTACTATATCTAGACATGTCAACTGGGTCACCACGAACATGACCTAAATATGAGCACAAACATGTAAAAAGAATAGTGGAGATGGAGTACCTTGAAAGGGAGCCTGGATAGCAGAGAGTTGCCCCAAGAATGATGTGTTATGGAAGCTCCAATCCCACTTAAGCAATCCATAAGTCTCATTCAAGCCAATGACGTTGGACCTCCTGTAATAACTCCCACCAAGCTCCCAATAAGCCCAATCCAAGTCGAGCTCAGCCGCCACCCCAACCAAGCAGCTAAAATACCTGTTGTCGTTCTCATTTTGACCGGTCAAATCCGCGCCGAACTCGGTCAAGATGAGGGGCCACCCTTCGGCGAGCAAGAACAAGGCCCTCGCCACCTTGTCATTCACCGCTCTCGCGCACACGTCGTTGGCGTTTTGTCTCGTCCACGATCCCCTCCCGCCCGAGAAGGAGTACCAGTGCACCTCGAATGCTATCTTGCGCCTTCCGGGAAAAGTCATCTTTACCGATCGGGTTTTGAGGAAGGCGAGGTTCAAGTCGTAGCTTAAGCCGGAAAGGATGATTAGGACATTTGGGTTTGCTTCGTGGACTACTTTTGCTCCTCTCTGCATGTACCTACATGTATGTATGTATGTATAATCATGCAGTCTGCATAAAGTTTAATATAAGTTGGTGAATGGGACGTTTTATTGGTGTGATTTGTCGTCCCGTAATTAAATGGCTCTAGTTAACACTCATATTTGGGCCAAATAATAACCTACCCTAGATGGTTAGCTGAATTTTATTTATTTTCTTTTATATAATGTATATGGTAAGATACTATCTCATATCGGAAATAAAGACTGAACAAGACTAATATATAAGCTTAGTGGACTCCTTCTCCTATTGCCAATTGATTTTAGGATAAAATCCTACTGGATTTATGTACTGAGCTTATTTGCGCATATGCGCTCGTATCCGCATGTCCCCTGTCTATCGGCCCACCAGACTTTATCATGTATCAAAGGTTGGTCTGATCATGGGCCTCTTTCCTGGTTTACTTGGGCCTTTGCCCCTTATCTACCTACTACCTATGGGCCTTCGTCCGTCTGTTATCTACCTTACTTATTACCTATCTTGTCCAAGTGTCAACTGGGTCAGGCCACGTTGCACTTGAGGGGGCATGTTAAGATACTATCTCACATCGGAAATAAAGACTAAACAAGACTAGTATATAAGTTTAGTGGACTACTCCTCATATTGTCAATTGATTTTAGGATGAAACCCTACTAGGTTTATGTACTGGGCTCATCTGTGCCTATGCGCTCGTATCCGCACGTCCCTTGTCTATCGGCCCACCGGACTTTATCATCAGTATACATGCATTTCCTTATATTATATAAATATCAAACAGAAGCAAGTTAGGCTTTAATGTTGATGGTTGTTGGACTTTTGCTGCTTGTAACATCGTGTTAGAAAATCGACCCTTCTTAGGGCACTCACCGACACCCACCAAAACAAAAACGCAATATACAAAAACGACTTTGTATTATATAATGAAAATATACAAGAGATATTTTACGAGTAACTCACTACACTCTTTTATTTGTGGGACATCCTCACACAACTTCACCCGCACGAGCACACCACTCACACTAACTCTCTTTTGCTCGATTGGTCACAAAATGCCTTACCCTTCACCTATTTATTGGTGTTCAACTTGGCTCACAAACACCGACATTCACAATGCCCAATTAGATATTTTAATACATGTTTCTTCACTAATCTAGAACTCTCCCACGTTCCCATTTCCAAGTCCAATGTTTATCTCCTCCCAAATTCTAGAACACACATGCACATCCTCAATCAAGAATTCTCTTGATTCTTCTCGGCTTCTTCATGAACTACACCATCATAATTGGGCTCCAATTTAGGTCTTAGTTAGGAGCCCACATTTTCTACTTATTGGGCTTTATTACCATCTCATTAGATAATTTTCCTAGGCAATGGGTATTTGAAAATATCAATTAAACTAACAATTCCTCCCTTAATTGATATTTCCAAATACCTTTACAAGATCTGTAAAACATACCTGCTTTTGCTTCTCGATTCCAATGCTATTACATCGTCTCTGCACGACTCGTCCTTCTAGGACACAAACCTTCCTCTCATTCTTGCAGCCTCGCGTAATCAAGCGTATTTTCTTGAACACCTTGCACCACTTAGACGTACCGACAAACTTGCATCCCTCCAACATCATCGCACCCAACGAGATGATGTTAACTTTGCTTGAAGGCACGTACCTCACATTATGAAGAGTGTGATTTATACCGTTATGAAGCCTCATCGTCACGCTTTCGGTACCCTCGACCTTCAACTTCTCTCCACCAACTAAGTTGAGGTGTCCAAACTCTCCATCTCTCTTCAAGGTGTCGGATAATTCTTGATCCCTACACACATGCATCGAGGCGACATTATCCATCACCCACTTGTATTTGGCAACCTCCTCACTCGTTGCCAAGTAAACGTCCTCGTCTTCAACATCATTGACCACATTCGTATGGGAGTCACCACTACACGTCCGCAACGACGTCTCTCTCAGCTTCTTCAAGTCCTCCTTCATCCGAGGACACCTCGCTTGCATGTGACCCTTCTCCCCGCAGTAGTAACACTCGACGTCACTCAAATCCCGACGCTTGACGTGAGTTTACTCTCCATTTTGGGTCACCTTGCCCCCTCGTTTGACTCCTCCCTCGCTCACGCTCCCCCGCAACTAGTATGCTATCCCATCCAGTGTTGATAGCGTCATTCTTCATCATCCTCTCACTCTCCCGCAAAGTGGCCATCACCTCATCTAGAGTGAGACTCAACCTTCCTACAAGTAAAGTCTGCACCAAGGACTTGTAGGATGTCGGCAATGACACTAACAACAACAACGCCTGCTCCTCATCTTGTATATTATCACCAGCATTCATCAATTGGCATACTAGTTGATTAAACGAGTTAATGTGGTCGTGAAGATTACCTCCTTCATGCATCTTCAGTTAGTACAACTCCATCTTCAAACACAACCAGTTCGTCAACAACTTCGACGCGTAAATGCTCTCGAGCTTGTCCTACAACGCCTTCGGTGTAGTCTCTTTCAACACACTGAACTTAATCTCGGGAGCAAGTGCCAACCGGATTGTACTCACCGCCATCTTCTGGATTTTGCTTCATTCCCTCTCATTCATGGAGCCAGGCTTCTCCTCCTCTAAAGCATGATCAAGACCTTGTTGCACTAAAAGGTCTTGAATTGTACTCTGCCACAACGTGGAGTTGATCTTTCCATCAAAGAGTGGGATCTCGAACGTCCTCGATAAGTCGGCCGCCATCACGCCAACAAGAGATCCTTCCACCAGTGAACTAAACTCGTATCACCTAACACCGACAACCTCAGCTCTGATACCACTGTTAGGAAATTGACCCTCCTCAGGACCCTTATACACTCACCGACACCCACCAAAACAAAGACGTAATATACAAAAACGACTTTGTATTATATAGTGAAAATGTACAAGAGATATTTTACGAGTAGCTCACTACACTCTTTTATTTGTGGGACACCCTCACATAGCTTCACCCGCACACACTCGAGCACACCACTAACACTAACTCTCTTTTGCTCGATTGGTCACAAATGCCTTACCCTTCACCTATTTATAGGTGTTCAACTTGGCTCACAAACACCGACATTCACAATGCCCAATTAGATATTTTAATACATGTTTCTTCACTAATCTAGAACTCTCCCATGTGCCCATTTCCAAAGTCCAATATTTATCTCCTCCCAAATTCTAGAATTTACATGCACATCCTCAATCAAGAATTCTCTTGATTCTTCTAGGCTTCTTCATGGACTACATCATAATTAAGCTCCAATTTAGGCCTTAGTTAGCAGCCCACATTTTCTAGTTATTGGGCTTTATTACCATCTCATTAGATAATTTTCCTAGGCAATCGGTATTTGAAAATATCAATTACACTAAACACATGGAACCCCTTTTAATATTTGCACTGTGTATATCTATTCATTATCACGGATATGTGTCCCTTATATATGTGTGTTTGTGTGTTTATTTGTTGTAAATTTATTATCATTTATTATTATATATATGTGTAGTGTATGTTCATTAATATTTGTATGTATGTTATTTATTATCATCTATGTGTATTTATTTTGTATTGTTTGATCATTGATGTATGCATTTGTGCTTTTCTTGTCTGTTAATAAATACTCCCTCTGTTAATCCATGATTGTTTTTCTAGCCTCTTATTTTTGTTAAATTTTATTTGTCATTTTACATATTTTTGTCAAATTTACCCTTATGCTCATTATTTGACTTTTAGTTTCTCAACCCAATTTTCCATGTACAACCCATACAATTAAAAAAATGTGGGGATTGTTTACTTAATTATTGGTCTTAGTAATCTTTGTGCTTGAGGGTATTTTGGACCAAAATATATTTTCTTAATATGTGTGAGAAATGCTAAGGACAATTAAAGATTAACCGAGTGAATATTTGTTTCTTTTTTCATTTATTATTATATATGTGTGCATCTATCTTGTATTATGTGTTAATAAAAAGTTATTTTTGTGTTCATTAGTATCACATATGTGTTATTTTCTTTGTTTATTAATAAATACTAGAAGGTTGAACTCGTACTTCATCCAAGGAAGAATATATTTTTTATTTATTTTTATAAGATATAAATAATAAGTTCACATTGGTGTGTATTTTTTTTGTTTCATAAGACGTCGTCTGTTTTTTCCCCTAAAATTTAGAGTCTATTACATTAATAATTTGTAATTGAATTTATAATTATGACTAATATTGAATAGAATATTTAATTTTGTGTACTAAATAATCCGCTATGTTAACCCTCAAAATTTGTGTAACACTTTCAATTAGTAACTATCAGGGAGTCAGATTGGTTACGAATATGGAAAGGGTCTTCTCAACTGTAAATATTATCAAGATGGATTTGTGTAATAAGATGGAAGACAACTTTTTGATCGTGCAATTCGTCGTCAGGTACGTTGTTTTTTTAAAGCATTGATAACGAAGTCATCATTCAACATTTTTACAAGATGTTAGTTTTGCGTTTAAAGCTAGCTAGAGTCAAAAGTGATGGCATGACTTTTGTAATTAGTTGAACAATGTATTAAGCTATATATGTATAAATAGAGTTATAGTTTTTGGGTACGGCCGGTATAGTATAGTAAATGATTTGGGTTGAAATTTACCTGTACCAATCGGTGGTGTTTTGGCTTGGACCCCGGAGTTCATTCCTGAGGCTCATGGCAACCACATTCGGAGTGGCTCTAAACAGGGTGGCCATCGCTTTGAGGCCCTGAAGCCAGAGTTGAGGGTCGAAGTATTCGTCACCGAAGAAACCGTTGCCGTCCGTATCGCTGCAACACCAAGCGGGTCGGGTCACGTGGTTGTCCAGTATGATCATCAACCTGTTTTCAGCTACGTTTTGCACCACTTCCTGCACACATGTATAAGTACGTACGTACATGATCCGATCCGATCCGATCCTATCCTTATGTATCATAAATTTTCAAATTTGTAAGGTTTTACTCAAATATACAATATTTTATATTATATGCGGCCGTGTCATCTGCTGCTTTCACGGAATGGGCACTAATGCTTAAGATTTAATGTATTTTAAAGTAAAATAATGCATTTTACTATATTATGCTTTGCCTTTCAAGTTTCAACCCCTAACTCTAATGCCATAATCTATTAATTCGAAAAATATGATATTGGAAACAGATTTTTTATAGGACTACGTGCACATACTTGGAAGGCCTCGATAAGTGGAAGATCAACAATGGCAGGATTATTAGCTTCCAGGCCCGACACAAACACGCCGAGCCCATTCGTCTCAAACGACGCCCTCACTGTCGTATTAGCCACCGTGCGATTCGTCGCCAGGTACGTGGGCCACGTCAGCCTGACGCAGTTGAACCCCAACGCCGCTATCGTCTTGGAAATCGTGTCCAGCGGCTGGTGGCTCAGCCCCTCCGCCACCGCAACCTCCATGTGGGCGGGCCAGTTGACGCACGCCAGCTTCACCCGCCGCCCCGACCCATCCACTATCCACCGCGACCGCGTGTACAGGGGCCCGGTCGGTGATGTGGCGGCGGCGTTGAGGAGGGAGAAAATGGAGAAGGTGAGGAGGAGGAGGAGGATTAATGGGTGGGGGTTGTTTGGATTGTGCATGGCTAATTTGATTTGTTAGGGATTTGTTTGGGTTTTGATGATTGCATGTTTAGTTTGCATTGGATTTATTTATATGTATATGATATTGGTGTTAAGTGGTTTATAAGTTGAGGAGTGGGTGAAGAGAATTAGGCAAAAAACCAACCAAGCAACTCGCATGGCCTTTTATTTAATTTTATTATTTATTATATGTGAATTGAATGTTGTGCCTTCTTGTATTCAAGAGAGAAAATCGGGTGAATTACTAGAACACATAGTTGATTTCATTTGAGTACGATCATCTTTATAGTTTCTCTTAATCTCATACATTTTGTTTGGGTTCAATTGTCAAGTTCAATAACGGGGTTTTATTCTAAAATCAATTGATAATAGGATGAGTAGTTCATTTACTTATATACATAGGCTTGAATTTCTCACAATTCCAATGTAGATATGAATCCTCATAAATCACGTCCGGGCCCCAGTCGAACCATCGACTCTGATACAAATTGTTGAATCACAGTGTATGAGTCATGAAATTAAACGGTAAGCTTGTTCCATGGGTAGTGGAATAAAGTAATTTAGACAAGTAATAATCACGTAGTTCCTTCGAGAGGAAAACTCAATTAACTAATTAGTTAATTAAGAAAAACTTATATCTCTAGATTTTACCCTAATAGGATTTCAATGGTCTACTTGTATTATTAATCCTGGTTTTACAATCAAGCAAGTCCAAACTCAATCTAGTCACACACAATTTCTAGATTCTAGACTTCTAAGAAAGTGTAAAAACCTAATAACACAAGAACACACAAAATCCTAACAAAGTACTCACAAAGTTCGTACGTATACTTATTTTCTCTCTCTCGATATCACCTTCGCCTTGATTGTGTTACATAACTAGTCACGTATATATATACTCCTAGACAAAGTCCACTAACTAACCTAGATCAACCCATAACATGTCTACTAAGATAATTAAGTAAATTTTATCTATTTTCATAAATATTTCTTTTAAGTTTTTTCCAATGATAAGATATCATTGAATCGACTAAATCTTTCATTTTTCTTGTGCTTGTAGCCTAAGAAGTCTTGAAAATCTTCTTTCCAGATTTAGTATTCTTATTTTGAAAGTTCCTAGAACGCGTCTCTAGTGTAAACGCGACGTTCCTTGCATTGTTCCTTTCCTTCTTTCCTCTCACAGCGAACGCGTGTTATTTCTCCAGTTTACTCAGCGCTGATGTTCCCCCTTATTGACTCTGAGTTTTTTTTTTTTGCTTTTTCTTGATTTTCATCATTCTCTACTTCATTTAATCATCCTGAAACTCATAAAAATATATAAACCATAAAATCTAATGGTATTTATCATTATTAAAATTATAAGAAACGCAATATAATTGACAAGGCAGTAATAACACACAAAAAATTGTGAACAAACATGGATCACTTCTTTCACACACAAATATTACAACACATTCACGAATCACTTTTTTTCACAAGAAAAATTTACAACGACCAAGTATCTATCCCCAATAATTTATACAATATGTATTGCAACATCAATAAATATATATACAGTTTTTCTAACATATATATCGAATACATATGTTAATAATCTTGTTTTGAAAAGTTTTGATTTGCTGTATATAATTTATTTTGTAATTTTAATTTTCATAAAAAGAATTTAAGCATTTTTTGTGATAATTATATCATGCGTAATAAGAGCATAGGTTAGAACTACCGACATATATATACTTGATAAATAAGAAACTAATTCAGATAACATGTAAAATTCGTTAATATAAAAGAAAAAAGATCAACACACAAGAAACAGTTTTGACAAACCCAAATCTTTTCACCTTCTGTTAGAATACACATCCCACATTTAAAGTTGGGACATAACTTGTCTAGTATATAAGCTTGATAGGCTACTCCTCCTATCGCCAATTGGTTTTAGGATGAAACCCCGCTGGGCTTATGTGTTAGGCCCATACGCGAAGTTGCGCACATCGTACACACATTCCCCCGCGTAGGCCCACGGTCCATTGTCTAATTTGACATGGTATCAGAGTCTGTTTCGGTCCTGGGTTCAAGTGTCACGGGCTAGGTAGGCCCGTCACACTTGAAGGGGGAGTGTTAGAATACTCATCCCACATCTAAAGTTGAGACATAATTTGCCTAGTATATATAAGCTTGATGGGCTACTCCTCCTATTGCCAATTGATTTTAGGATGGAACCTCAATGGGCTTATGTACTGGGCCTAACACGCATATGCGCTCCTATACACATGACTCCCTACCTATCTACTTACTGGGCCCATAGACTTTATCATGGTATCAGAGCATGTTTCGGTCCTGGGTCCAAGTGTCACGGATCAGGTAGATCCGTCACACTTGAGGGAGAGTGTTTGAATACTCATTCCACATCTAAAATTGGGACATAACTTGCCTAGTATATAAGCTTGATGGGCTATACTCCTTCTATTGTCAATTGATTTTAGGATGGAACTCACTGGACTTATGTACTAGGCCCATACACGAGTTGCGCACATACGTACCCATATTCCTCGCATAGGCCCACGGCCATTATCTAATTTGGCACCTACACAAGAAAACGTTTGACCCTCTACGTCAAAACATATCCAAAAACGTTTTCACTAGCTAGTCAAACATATAGTTTAACATGTTATAGACGATGGACTATTTATAAACTGAGGGACAAGAAGTTCAAAGTCTAATTTACTAGGGTAATTAACGTTATTTTTCCTGAAAATCCCTATAAATGTATAAATAAGGAGAAGGCTTGACTAAGAGATCAATCGAGGAGAGTTCGAGACGACAACTCGATCGAGCTAGAGAATGAGTGGTGGAAACAGACAAGAGTCGGGCCACAACTCGACCGAGTTGTGGACCGAGTTGTCGAGGCAGTCTGAAACTCGGCCCAGAACTCGACCGAGTTGTGGACCGAGTCGTCGCGACAGATTGAAACTTGGCCCAAAACTCGACCGAGTTTCGGACCGAGTCAGGACCCGATTCGGTTTTATTCTCCGCCGACTTTATTGGCTCGCTCTCTATCCTATTTTATGTAGCCCTAATATAAATACTTGGGGAACATGTCTTAGAGGGGGATTAGGGTTAGAAAAAAGTTGTAATCATTGATTATCAAAGAAAGAAGGGTTTTTGTTGGGTTTTTTCAGCCATTGTTGTTCAAGATCGAAGGTTCTTTTGCTTCTCTTTATCAAATTCAATTGTGAGCATAAATTTGTTACCATAATTTGGCGCCGACCGTGGGGACCGAAAGGAAACGATGGTTGAAACAAGAGCACGGAGTACGTCTGCCGCCAACGACAGCCTCGTATCCGTATTCCACCACCGGACGTGCCCCAGTCTTCTCAGTTCAAGGATGGCGAAAGAGCCATGGTTCAGTCCGACTTACTGCTGCTCGTGATGTGTCTCTCTAATTCCCCGTCCGACAGTGGAACTTGCCAGCAAAGGAGGTCTAATCCGACTTGTCCAATGAGTTACAAAATCTAAGTCTCCACTCTTCCTTTATTTTTAATTTCATGATAAACTCACTTGGCTAGCAAAGGAATTCAATTGTGCGTACAGTAGGAATGAGAGATTTTGGATTCGTTTTTTATTTGAAATCAATCTTGCTTAAGTTTAAAGCTGAATAAATTTTGAGGCGAACCATGAGTTCAGCATAGTTTGACACTAAGTTTGATGTTCTTTTCTTACGGATGCTAGCAAAGGAGAAAGCCCATAAACCACGCCACCTCGAGGCAGCCTTGCTGCTGCGGGAGGGAGCGCCCCCGCCGTCGAGGCACATTGGTCGACTCCTCTCGACATCGGGGACACAACGACGCCAACAATGAGCCCTTGCATCACCGTTTTGGCAGCCGTCAAGCCTTTCGAAGTCCGTTGCGTTCGCGCAGAAACAACAAGTCTGTGTCCAATTTGTGCCACTTTTGCAATTCCGCTGTGGGACTTCAGCCACCTGGGCTCATCTCCGGAGATACCTTGCAGCGTCATGAGTCCAACGCCACCAGCCTAGCTCAGTTTGGACCTCGTATGAGCCCGTACGAGCCGTCCGAAGCAGGCTCACTGAAGGAAGAAAGGTGAAAGTTTATGGATTTATGCATAAACAGCTTATATAGCTGGGCTTTTCTGGCGCTGTTGGAGACGATCAAGCACGACTACTCACCTTCATTGAGAAGTTCATTGTGCCGCGAGTCCTTGGACACCGGACTTGCATCGTTTTGATGTCGTTTGCACCTCTTTCCCAACGTAGATGGAGGATATCAGCCGCCGCGACCTCTCTTCGGTAAAACCGTGCAGGCCAAGTTGTCGATTGTTCCACCCTGGCTCTATTCGGACATCATTCGAGCCACCAATGAGCCACCTAAAGTGGGCTCAATGAAGGCCTCATTCTTGGAGAGGGCTAAGGTATTGTTTCCTCATTCCCCGACAGGGTTCATGTGCATCTTGAGCTTTGGAGACCAACTACAATATTTGGAAGCGGGCTTGCCCCCATGCGAGTAATGATGTGGGGCCAATAAGCCGATTCTAAAGACCGATCAAAATTCAACCGGGATCAATTCAATCGGTAATTCTAAATTTTAAATATTATGGTGTTTAGTTTTTGTTTAATTCTTGCCAATGACATGAGAAATATTTGCATGTTGATTCCGTTTTTATGCCATGTCGACATTATCTCGAGAGCAACCCGCTTATGAAAGCGAGATATGAAATCCTTCGAAAAAGATGATCAATTTCTTAAAAGGAGAATCTGAGTGTCTACTATGAAAGACCGAGAATCACAACGTTGAAAGTAAGGACCGGGACAATTGATGTTCTCACTAGGTGGTTTGACATTTGACAACGACAATGATCAACAGACGGGAACTCAATAGCTAAGTTTTTAGCTTTTCCTCTTAAATGCATGTTAAAGCGTCATACCATTTCAAATATAACATTGAATGTTAGAAGCAACATGCATACAAGTAACGGGGGCACATGTTGTCGTGAGCCCTCCATGTTCATACTTTTGCATTGCTATCTACATCAACATTTGACAATAACATTAAACTGTAATATGCTTACTATGCATGAACTATTTATTCTATGATTGAAAGCATAGCACATGATGCTTGAAGCAATTAGCCTACGCGCATCAGGGGAACGAACACCATCAATCTTTATTTCATTAGTCTTGGGCTACAAGGGCATGAGCTGCCAACAACCCTCATTCCCTCTTTTGATTATTGTCGACATTATTGATATTTAGTATCATCAGTGGGACACTGTCTATTTCTTTGCAAATGATATTGATCTTACAAGCTAGGATGCGCAAGTTGTTGACTTCTATACAAGCCAGAACGAGCCAAAAAAGCACAGAGCAGGCAACCCGTTTATAGAGGCAAAATGGTTTGAGGAGACGAAAATCCAAGACCTTGGAAAAGGACTCTACTTGGAATTATCATCTTCTAAGGAGCTGAAGAAACAACTTAAGAGGACCCATCGAACACTGGGGAATCGACCCAAAGAGCGTTGGTCGACAAAGCAAGCTAGAGTAAGAAGAGAGAGTTCTTAAGCATGCCATCATTATATGGGATAACAAAGAAGAGACTCAACTAGCGTACGGACATCGTGCGAGAACACGAACCCAGAATAGCCTACGAGCATTACGCAAAACCATTGCTATTGTCAGCTGAGTTTTCTACTCCTCTTGAATTCATTGATAAAGCATCATATTATTTCAAACATATCACAGATTGTTCGAAACAACACGCCTTCGGGGCACAGGGGCACAAGTTGTCGTCTCGTCCTATTAGCCTACGGGTCACAAGGGCACGAGTGACCATCTTACTCTATTAGCCTTCGGAGCACCAGGGGCACGAGCTGCCTTCAGTCTTTATTATATCAGCCTTCGGAGCGCAGGGGCACGAGCTGCATTCAATCTTTATTATATCAGCCCCCGGCACGCATTTGATTCATATATGCAACAAGTTGAATGTCGTAGGGATCATAGTCTCTCAAAAATTAGCCTTTGGCCATGATGAGTACGAAATACCACATAAGCTATATGCCAAAAGCCTATTTATGTGGCCAATGGGCAAGAACTGTCGGTAAAGCTTAAAGCCAAGCCTATAGGGCCACGACGGCACGATTATGCCAAAGGCGGTGACGCCTAGCTACGAGCCATAAGAGTTAACCATAGCCCATCTAAGGGACAATGCCCAAATGTGCAGTGGTAGTCATAATCCAGGAATTTTTATGAATGAAAGTCAGGTACAGCCGAGCAAGAACGGGAGAGCAGAAAAATGCACACTCTGTGGGATGGCACGGTACAAACCGTACGTGCACATCAATCGCAAACCGGGCGAATTCCCAGAAACAGAAACGGAGGCCCGCCAGTTGACAGGCACGGTATGTGCTAAACCGTGCCCGAAGGTCGCGAACCATGCCGCTTTCCAGGAGGAGCCTCGAACGTTGGGCACGGTATGAGTTGAACCGTGCCTACCAGATGTTAACCATGTGTCTCCTTCGATGTGCTGATGTTGGTTCCAGGGACTACGTAGATCAAGTAACGATGGTGCGTGGTGTCGCGAGAGTCAAGGTGCTCATTTCAATCGGATCCTCCCGATCTTCAGGGGCTCGGAAGAATCCGAGGGGCAATTGAGGGACAAGAAGTTCAAATTCTAATTTACTAGGGTAATTAACGTTATTTTTCCTAAAAATCCCTATAAATGTATAAATAAGGAGAAGGCTTGACTAAGAGATCAATCGAGGAGAGTTCGAGACGACAACTCGGTCGAGCTAGAGAATGAGTGGTGGAAACAGACAAGAACTCGGGCCACAACTCGACCGAGTTGTGGACCGAGTCGTCGAGGTAGTCTGAAACTCGGCCCAGAACTCGACCGAGTTGTGGACCGAGTCGTCGCGGCAGATTGAAACTCGGCCATGAACTCGACCGAGTTCCGGACCGAGTCAGGACCCGATTCGGTTTTATTCTCCGTCGACTTTATTGGCTCGCTCTCTATCCTATTTTATGTAGCCCTAATATAAATACTTGAGGAACAGGTCTTAGAGGGGGATTAGGGTTAGAAAAAAGTTGTAATCGTTGATTATCAAATAAAGAAGGGTTTTTGTTGGGTTTTTTCAGCCATTATTGTTCAAGATCGAAGGTTCTTTCGCTTCCCTTTATCAAATTCAATTGTGAGCATAGATTTGTTACCACATAAACCAACATGAAATCGTATATAAAAGACATCATACATGAAATTGTCCAAGAAATAAATTAATAAAAACATTATAGCTATTGGAATTACGTACATTCTAGCACAAGAATGGAAAATACAAGAAATATTTACAAACTCGTTCAAAGAACCACGCCGTACAAACTCAATAGATGATGTGTAGACTGATCGTATACTTCATATAAGTTCCCTACTTTGACGATCAGCGATGATCGATGTGTTCAGTTTCTACTTTGACGAAATTGCATTGGTGAAGCAGATGATTTGTACGTTACGTATTTACAAGAAACAGGAGAGAGAATGATGGAGTAGATAGCTAGTTATGGATAAATTGGTTCATATACCTTATAATATTTCAATTAGCAAAAAACAAAAACAGAGAAGGGTAGTTGTTTAATTGTAAACTAAAACTATTATAAAGTTAATTATACCCACTTTTCTCTATATTCAAAGGGGGCAGGCAAGCTTTTTTTATGTATATAGTAATAAAAATGGATAATGTTTTCAACTAATTAATATTGTAAAGATGACTTATGAAAATGAAACTCGTTTCACAACTTTAAGCCTAGATACAAATTAAATCAACCCCATGTGAATGTGTTTTGATTCTAATTAATATTGGATATATGGTTTCAAGTTGGGGTTTGTTTGATTTGAGTTGATGGAATTGTGTATGCATATATATTTGGGAATGAATATTTTTAGTGTATTTTAATTTTGAGTTATTTTGAACTAGCTAGGTAGCTACAAGTTGGGGCTTGGGGTTGAATTGCGTTAAGATTTTCTTATGTGTCAATGAAGTGTCTTGCCTGGGAATAATAGTATATAATTTAATGTGTCTGTAAAGCATATATACCAGGAAATTGTTAATGTATATGAATGTGGATGTGGTGTGTTCATTCAATGGGAGAACAAGTGCCAAAACCAAACAAGTACCAAAACCCAAGTGCCATTATCCACCTCAAGGAAGGAAAACAGACAAAATTCAATGGACAAAACCAAACTTCTAAAAGTTAACTTTTGATGGATCTAAACAACAAAGTGGTGAAACGGGGTTGACTTTATCATTAGAATCAAATGACAAAGCATAAACTGTTTGCATGGAAAGCCACGAATGTGATAAAAGTTCAATCTTGGTAACCTAAGCTCTTGCTCTAAGAAAAGCATCATGGAAGCTAAAAGGCTTAATATCACACTAATTGAAATTGAAAGAGACACTCATTGTCTTATTAACTCAATCAAAAGCACTTGCACTTGCACTTGCCCTTGGGTGATTGAAATGCTCGTCGCTAACATACTAGTTGACCTTTAACATTTCTTGGAGGTCCATATTAGACACATATTTCGAGAGGTGAATCGTATTGTTTACCGTCTTGCATCCTTTTGCTTTTCACCTTTAATTAGTGTCTATCTTGAACAATGATTCAGAAGTTCGTGTTCTCATTCGCAATGAAGCTCTAGACTGATTTTTAAATAGATCCTGAAACTAATTAATTTTTTCCTCATTCCTATCTCGGTACCAGCTAGGGTTTCACTCAATATAGCTTCTTAGGTACCAATTGGGGCAACGAGTTTGTGTATAAATTACTACTCTATTTGTTAAGCAATACTTGTCATTTTAGGTTTTGACATAACTATTAATAAATATAATAATTAAGTTAAAACTCTAAGAACTTTTTTCTAAAATCTACAATTCAATAATTACTCACCTCATTTCTAACCAGTGAATGAAGAAATTTTTTATAGAAAGTGTCAACATGTGCAATTTTCAATAACATATCTCGTAACTCACCAATAAATCATTATCTAAAATTCAAAAATGACAAATATTTGTTAACTCATATAGAAAGCTAAAACGACACTTATTTCTGAACATATGGAGCAGTACATTTCACTCAATGGGGCAATAAGTGCGTATACAAATTACTAGTATCTTTCAATCAATGTGGATGGTTCTTGTAAAATAGTGGTGATGCGACCATTTGAGTTATTTTCAGAAATGACCATGATTATGGATGGAAAAAATTGGCAAATCAACAGTTTTAAACGAAGAGAGGCTCTTGCGATGCGCGATGCAATACTCAAAAGTAAGAGATCTAAAATTGGATAAAATTGAGATTGAGACAGATAACCAAACAACCACAAACGTTTTAAATAGAGTCGGAGACTATCCATGGGATATCGAGATTATCATCTCTAATATCCTTTGTCTAATACGTTCATTCGGGACAGTCCATATTCATCATATCTTCAGAGAAATTAACACGGTGGCAGATTTCATTGCGAATCTTGCCCACATGTGCTCTCGAGAAGAAATTTTGACTAATCCAGAACTTTGTATTTTCATTTGAAATGATGTTATAAACTGATTCTCAAATCGATTTTCAGAACAACCTAATTCTTACCTTATAAAAAAAAAAGTTTATCATTTCTATATTAGTAGTATGGACCCCAAGCTGAAATGTGAGGCATCATTTGGATAAAAAGAAGAAGAAAAAAATGTGAGCAATTGTGCCTAGTAAAAATGGTCACCGCATACAGTTTAGACCTGTAAAATATTTACTCGAGTTGTCCAACAATTGTAATAATTGTCTTACAATTTACGGTTCAAATGTTGTATCAGCTAGCTTCAAGAAATTGCATCTCTTCTTTTAACTTTGAAGCCAGCCCATTGATCTCCATCTTCAGTTTTGTTGAGACTCTATTGTAAATCCCACATTGAAATTGTGAGGATTCCAAGCCTAGTATATAAATAATGGACTACTCATCCTTTCATTTCTAGTTTACTATTTCTTCATTTCTTCTCCTATTGTCAAATGGTTTTTTGATAGAATTTCATTGGACTTATGCGTTGGGTTTGACAGTTGGGTCCAAAATGACATCTCCCAGCAATAAGTGGTATCAGAAATGACGGTTCGGCTTGGGCCCAGATGTGGTTTGTGGGGATTTACAAGTGGGGGAGATTGTTGAGAGTCAATTGTAAATCTCACATTGGAATTGTGAGGATTTCAAGCCTAGTATTTAAGTAGATGGATTACTCCTATAATTGCCAATTAATTTTAAAATGGAACTTCGTTGAGCTTATGTGTTGGATTTGACAATTGAATCCAAAAGGACATCTCCCTGTAACAAGTTTCCATTTCATGTCATATAAGGTACAAATGAATCTATGATCAAAGCATTTTAATCCAATGTTTATTGGGCCGGCCCGGAACAAGTTTTGGCCTAGGTTTTATCCAATGTTATAAATGCACATATTTTACTTTCAATTATTTACAAACATATTGTCAATTGGATTTGAATTCAGTGTATTAAACAAACGATTTGTATAATATGTGTTTAAGGGCACATGTTAAAAGGCCAAATTTGAAGAAGAAAAAAATCAAAATTTCCCCTAAAGTAGAAGGGGTGAATTTATATAAAAAAAAAGTTAAATTAATAAATATAAAGAGTTATTATTAAATATTGGATTTTTATTATATGTTCATGAACACATATTAGAAAAATCCTTAAACAAAAGCTCGGTTAGACGGTAAATATGACATTCTGTAATTACAAATTCAAATGTATCCTTTTTTGTTATAATGGCAAAGTATCTCCTATCGATAAGCTTAGTAACGAGGGAAATGAATTGCAAATGTGATGTGAACACTCATAAACTAGGAAACCGGTGAGAAGGGCACTCCAATTATAAGAGCTTTTGGGGTAGATTCTCGAACAACAGATACTTCGTCATCAACTTGTCCTATTTACACTTGTTCAACACCAATTTGTCATTTTCTCCCCCAAAATTCATGTATACCACACTTGTTTTCCCCTTTTTGTCTTTAATTTATCCTCAAACAAGAAGTAATAAATAAGAAATTGTGTCGAAGAAGAAGAAGAAATTCTGAAAGTGACATTACACTTGTTCCGTGGTCATATCATCTTCTGGTGCAAATGTGAAAACTCAAAAAGGCTACATTATTTTCTAGTAGTTGATTATTCTCACTCCCTCCACAAAACAATTCTGCGGCCATTATCCATTGCTTTCTCCCTCCTCTCTTGCCAAAACTCAGGGACTAAAATGTGACACATCATATAGTTTTCTCCTCTCACTATATGTATATATACACACAACATGTTACATGTATTTCTAAGCAGAATACAAGGAAATTAAACCCAAAGAAACATAAACAAAACCATGGCAATTAGTCACACTAAACTTTCACTTCTTTTTCTGTTCCCCCTCCTTTCAATAGCCGTTTGTAAGTACCCGCCATCTTGTAACAGCATAGAATGCCCCAGTTATCAGCTCATCCAAGAGGCCAACGGTTTCGAAATCCGTCGCTATAACTCCACTCTTTGGATGTCTACTTCTCCCATTGAAGAGATCTCCTATGAAAACGCCTCCCGAATCGGCTTCTTCCAGTTAAGCTCTTGTCAACTACTTAAACTATAGTCCAATATCTTACAAATTTCGTTACTTGACCTATGTTATAATGTAGGTTGTACAACTACATTAGTGGGAAGAACGACGCGAAGAAGAAGATAGAGATGACTTGCCCGGTGCTGATTGATGTCACGCCAAGCACCGGGCCCTTGTGCAAATCCTCGTTCGCGGTCAGCTTCTACGTGCCAAAGGTGGTCCAAGCGGACCCGCCCACAGCAAAGGGGCTCCACGCCCGAAAGTGGGGCCCAACCTATGTTGCAGTGAGGCAGTTTGGTGGGTTTGCTGATGACTCCAACATAGGCAAGGAAGCAGCCGCCTTGAAGGCCAGCCTCGCCGGCTCCAAGTGGGCTGCAGCCGTTGAGAAAAGCAAGGCATCCAAGAAATCGGCTTATGTTGTGGCTGGCTACAACGCCCCGTTCGAGTATAAGGACAGGGTCAATGAGATTTGGCTTACTTTTGATATGGCTAGCCATGGCCATTCTATGTAATGTGATATGAGAATGTCTTAACTAGTGTTGTAGTGGCTTCTTCAAGTGCTCTTTTGAGCACACTTCGGTTACAATAATACAACTACCTTTCATGTGCATTCTTTTGTATCATTTTTTTTTTTTTGATAAAGTAAGAATTAGAGTGGTTTTAAGATTTACTTCAAAATCAGCCTATAACATTCTTTCGGATGAGAATAAGAAGTTCTGGGTTGGTCTGAATATCATCCAGTGAAATTGTATTGCTAAGTTTTGCAATATGGTCAACCACCGAATTGATCTCACAAAAAATATGACTAAACTGCATTGTCACCAAATCTTGTATATCATCTTATGGACAATGTCAGATCTTACTTTTGTATCAATTTAACATATTGGACAAGTTTGTAAGGATCTTGCCTAGCACTTCAACCATTTAAAAACCATTCTTACATCTCCACAAGTTGAGAACTTGAGATGCATTACCCACCAAACTATTGGGAGTTGCATAAGGTTCAAAGCAAGAGAGAACAGGGAATAGGGTCAATTTACACTTGTTGGAAGGATAGAAAGAACTGGATTGAACATCGTCTTCATAGAAAAAAAAAAAAAAAAAAAAAAAGCTGTAGTTATAGACAGATGCCCCATTCAACGAGAACATTGAAAATAGAAAAATTGGGGCACAGCTCCTAAATGGCCACTACCCTAACTTGCCAATTTTTCATCAAGATGGGCTCATTAACAAAAGGAGAGGAGGGACAAAATAAAAATAATTAAAGAACATTCAGTTTCTACTTTCTACACCAAGATCCAGGAGTTTGAGAGAAACTGTCATTCAAGTTACCATCATATGTTGCAAAATCATGATGGTTGTTAACACACTCTTCCTCATAAGGGAGGCTAACATGACCCCAGCTCCCTCCTGACGACCAGCCCGCGTTCAAAGGATAAGACGACACATGAGTAGGCTCGTACGACTCGACGAACCCCTTCTCCTCGTGAACGAATCCCGTCTGCGACTGGCTACCGGAGAACATCCTGCAGGAAACCGTCCTCTGAGAGGAGTGTCCCGTGGGGTACATTGTGTTGAAGAACGAGGTGACAGGGTCGGGATTGAACACGTCAGCATGATCATTTGCAGTGCTGAAGGAGTCCCTGGTGCTCTCGGTGGTGAAGGACGCGTCATCAGAGCTTGTGAAGAGGGACCAGTCACTGGATGAGGCGGCATCTGAGAACTCTGGATATGTTCCGGTCATCAACCTTCTGTTTGTGCTTCTAAGCATGTCGTTGGAGGTATGACTGTTGTAGACAACAGATGATTTAACACTGGCTAAAGGGTCCGAAACGGATTTAGGTCTTGGAGACTTGTGAGAAGACTTTGACACGCTGTGCTTTGCAGAAGCATGTGGAGGCCGAGGATATGACCTACATACAGTAGTGTGTCAGCGAATGTTAATTTCAGATGTTACATAGGTGACCGAGACAATAAGAAAGTGCACATAGAGTTCAAACCACACATTCTACAATTATTAGTACATCATTGTTGAATTCGTCAAGCATGGTTCAAAAGGGCCCTTTTTAACTAGGAATCGAGGTTTAACTGGAAAACTAGATATCAATTTACTTTTAAAATACCTGTTATGATCATAACCTTTATTTTTACGCAGGTCAGCTTTCTAAGATGTATCAATAAAAACAGAGTAAAATGCATATACAGAAGATGGATAACATAATTCAGATCAGATAGCATTATCAGTAACTTCATTCGCATGGCGTCCTTTTTCAAAGGCTTTATTCCATTTTGATAATCACATACTGGTTTATACATTTTAGGCACACAGAGAACAGTAAAATTAACGGGAGTGGAAGGCGAAATTCAGAATAAAATGTTACCTCATATAGAATAAAATATATGCTCCTTCAGACATCACATGGCTCATTGGCACTGGCTGAACCTGTGGATTAAATGTGTTAAACGAGTTAGAATCCACAAAAAAAAACAAAGGTCTAGGGAAAGCATTACAATTAACAGGATAAGGCCAAATCAGCAGCATGACAAAATAACTTGCATTTCTTTGTAAAAGATTAGAAAGAAGCAGAAAACTCAGTAGCTCCTCTATCTTCACAAAAAAATAAAGTTTACTAGGAGCAAAACTATCATGTACTAATTGTAAATAATGGTGTAATTGGAAAACAGAACCTTCACAGAATGGCATAAAAAGAGTACTTTTCAACCTTATCAACCGTTCACTTAACGAATGGGGACTCACAGAAAGTGTTCAAGATCACACTAAAGCGCAGACACATTTTAACAAGATTACAAGAAATGAAGTTACCTCCGAATCATCTATCCTCAGCCAATTGCCCTGTAGATCCTTTACATAAGATACATAATGACCTGAAAAAGATGCATTCAGTGTATCCATGTGCACAACCACAGCATAAAGCATGTACAGAGGAGGGACATCATATGCCCCAGTCATAAACGGGATCATGTCCAGCATCTCTGGAAATGTGATACATTTATTGATCTTGCCATAACTTCCTTCCTGAAAAGTTTACCAGAGTTTGAAAGATAAGGTGAAACAAACCCAAGCAATGCTATGCAAAATCATTTAAACACTCAAAGAAAAGAGGGCCAGAAAGATAATGAAAGAAAACCTGAAATCTCTTCAACACGATTGTAAGGATATTTGGTGCCTCATCGATACTCAACTGTTTTTTTGCTCGTACATATGATGTGCACCTATGTGTTCCAAGTATCAGCAAGATAGTAATTATGAAAGCAACAAAGGGTGAAAAACTGAGTCGAACCTTCCACACTTGTACATGTTCTCCCCGTCTAAATCTTCCCAGGCAGTGAACTGAGTAAGTGCATCTTCCAAAGACTCAACCCAGCCAAATATTTCCAATGATAAATCCATAATGTTTTCACATCGTTCTGACCGATGATGACATTTTAAGCACTCAACCTGATCAAATCCAGATTAGAAATTTAACAATCATTGCAGGTATAGAAAAAAAAATGAAAATGGGAAAATATTTCTTGTTTTCACTCCCCTAGTATATATCCATACTTCTTAGATAGCAGACGAGCAAGCAAATACCTTAGATCTGAGACGCCCACCAAAAGTATGTTGTATATAGGTAGTTTCTTGTAGACTCGGATGAACCTGCTTCTCTCCACCCACTTCCTCCAAGCATATGGACTGCATAGATGCAACTAGAAGTCTGCATTATGAAAGCATTAACCATCTCAGGTTGACAGATGCAAAATATAGATCATAAGAACGAAAAAGTACAGCCACTATCCTCTAGCTTGAAGTAACAGACCTTTTTCAGGAAAAAAGGATTACTACTCGAACAATACAAGGATAGGAAATAAAAGGAGATGGTGAAATGTAGAAGACCTTAAGAATTCATGTGCGTCTTCTTGACTTCCGTCACCCATTGGGCAATTCATACTCCTCATTTGTGAAAGGATTCTGCTAGGGGATAATGGACCCACACTGTCCCTTAATGTTGCTACATGTTGCTCAAGTTCACACATTAGACACCATCTTTTGACGCAACCTACATAGCATTGATACAGAAAATAAGTTTAATCATAATAAATCATATAGCCTATAAGGCATTAGGAGTAGGCACGGTACATACATGATCTTGAATGTGTTCTCGTCAGCAAATACACTAAAAGAGGTTTTGTGCAGGTTAAACACTGCAAAACAGCATTGGCGTAGCAGCTGCAAATTCAAATCGCATGATAAGACACTTGAGTTAATTAAGAACTGTACAGGTGTAAAGGCAATGAATATATTTCTAGATACAACTAGAGTATTTATACCACGAATATTAGAGGATCAAAAGAGCCACCAAGTGATCAATTTAGCAAGTTGACTCGGGCACAATACAAAGACTGGAGCAGTTCAAACTTGACTCATAGTATCATCTACATATTATGACTGCAATTGTCACACTACCAGCTTATTTTATTCATAGGCAAGTAATAGCCTATATAAATGTTCTACACGAGTAAAAACGTACCTGTTTCCACAATTTGAAAGACCCCTAGGTGTTATGTCAATATTATCATATTGGAAGAACTTCATGAATTCTTCATAAGGAAATAGCATCTGAAACACACAATTGGAAATGAATCACTAATGAAGTTTATCCAAAAAATCGTGAAACTTGCAATAACTTAGTGCATGAAGTTTTCAACTGACCTTAACTTTCTTATGACTATCCATGTATACTTCTGACCCATCCTTCTTCGAAACTTTTGATGACTTCTTGAGACCCATTGTCTTCATGAAAGTCATCCCATTGCCAGCCTGGGCAGCGGAGACATTTTCCATTCTACCAACTTTCAATCACAAGAAAATAGAGTGAGGAAAGCATACACGAAAAGAACAAAGAAGAGTGTTTGCAGTAGAATATTACAACTCACTTGGTTCATCACATATATGCCCTTTCTTTTCTTTTCCAGAGCTAGATTGCTCAACTGAGGATCTTGATGCCGATTTAGATGATTTTGAGATTTTAACAGCATCAGCATGGGTAGCAGTTTTTGGTCTACAAATCCCAACATTTGTGATGGATTCGGGCAAAGAATTCCCCTCTGCAACTTTACCATCAAAGACAACACCTGCTTTGTAAAATGTCTGATTGTATACTGTGTCAGGATGTGATGCATCCTGAGATCCATAATCACTGGCCCGCTCACCTTCCAGTCCACCACATGGTTGTTCTCTTGATGCAGCTTGCAATACCATATTAGTGCATAACTTGTACATCATAGAAAGATCATCTCTGGTGTTCATTGAATCACTACCTTCAAACTGCAGACCATGCACAATCCTAATTAGGTACATGATAAATAAATAAAAATATAAACAATGAGAAACAGTTGAATGAAATAAAAAGGCCAAACCTTATTCCTTAAAACAGCCTCTTTTGATTGTTTGAGGCGCATTTTGCTTCCACAATTGTCATCAGTAGAAGCGGATGTAGGCCTGTTCTCTCTTCCATCGAATTCCTTGGAAGATTTACGTGAAGCTCGCTTCTCAGTAGATCGTCTCCCTGCTTTGAGCATCTTTGACGCATCTACACCCATCGAATTGTTTCCATCAGAATGAAAACTCTCTTGCAGAGGCTGCTTGGGAGGACGGTCAATAAACTGGACGCTCACATTCTCATTAGATAATGATTGGTCATGAGCATGTCCCGATGAACTGATGCTATCCAATGGCTGGCACTCATCTTTGTGGATGTGCCTCCAATGCATAATTTGACATTTTCCGGAACTACATAGAGATGATCAGGGTCAAAAAACGGTTTACTGACAAGGCTTATAGATAAAAGAATGTCAACTGCAAGCAGAACAACCTGATTTCAGAAGTCCTCGAAAGAAAAAGAAGACAGCTAAAACTATGAGCAAATGTTGCCTTCAATTAAAGCAGAAGAGTTTTCAATATGAATAAAACTCCAAACATTGGTGTTGTCCACTTATACTTCACAGTAACTTAGGAAAAGCAAAAGGTCATATCAGAAAGACAACATAAAGGGGATTCCATAATCCAATCTCCTCAAAGAAAACTCATCCCTGTAGTTCAATGAATTACCTCCAATCTAGTGCGACTTTTTGAACAAAACTGAACAACTCTAGCTCAACCTAAGTAGTTCCAACACTATATCAAGCAGTAAGGTATTCATCCCTACAATGTTGCACTTGTAAATGGATTACTCTCATCATTTGAAACTCCATGAAACTAGTGATGCTTGCATCCTCTAGTTCAATGGTTATTATTCCAAATCTCCTCCATTAAGAATTTTTATAAGCATTGAAGTCATGATTCCTAAATAGTAAATAATGCCGAAGAAAATGAAACTAGCACTAAGCCCCTATGCTTTCCCCTTGGAGCAAATAATTATAAATCACCTTTCGTAAACGACTGGCATTACACTGTTTCCAAAAAGAAAGTAAACGCCTCTAACAGAAACCAATGCAAAAGGATATGTTATCATAAGAAGTGATAATTTTGTCAATATCACTCATGTTTTACACACAGTGTGCTATAACAGAAATAACGGTAACTGCTTTTCTTGAAAAGCATAATAAACATTTAAAAAAACTAAAATGAGAAGTTGACTGCATCAAAACATATTTTTGTCAATTACCACTCATGTTTTACACACAGTGTGCTATAACGGGAATAACGGTAACTGCTCTTTTCTTGAAAAGCATAATAAACATTTAAAAAACTAAAATGAGAAGTTGACTGAATCAAAACACATTAATAGGGCATTGAAGACCCAAAAGCTCATCCTAGCAGTTATCAATAAAATCCACCCAAATGATACACTAAATGAGTTCTTCCCCAATTAACCGCAACAAGACAAAAGATCCACCATTTAACGTCCTGTACACGTAACAGCAGATTTGTCGGAAGACGACAACTGTCGACACTATCCAAAAGCGCAAAGTTCCGCAAGATAAAGCCAATTTATCAACCAATAACAACATACGTCTTCGCAACAAAACAAACAACCTCCTCAGAATTCACTATCCGCCGTTATTAGTTAACACTTCAGCACCAATCTACTACGCAATCAAACAGGACAAACAATAAAAAATAACAAACAATCATCACATTACATGCTATTATAAGAAGTAAATTACATACCAGTATCTAACAGACTTGCATCTAGAGCAGCGAGTCGTAGCTGGAGCACTACATCTAGCACACTCATGAATTGCAGCCTTTGGAGGAGACACGGGAGGTACAACGCTGACCCCAGCCATTACTTCTGCCCTAACGGATTCTTCGGCCGCCAATTGGGCCAACAAGTCTATCCTTTCCTTTCTCTTTGAGGACTCACTCCATCTCCCGAGCAGGATGTAAGCGACTACGGGAAGCACGACTAGGACCAGACACAAAAAAGGTATATCGGTGTCCCTTGGTTTAAGCATGTCCCCACCAGCAAACTCATGACCAAATCTCTCCCCAAACAGGTGTAAGATAAACTCCCCCCCAACCGAACTAAAACAAGGTTTACATACAACAAGAAACAATGGCAATTACATACCGCCAATAACAAACCCTACCAAATTCCAAGCTCCTTTCTTCCAATTTCCAGGTCAATAAGGATATGGAAAATCCAGATCCCTAGAACCGAAGCCCTAATCTCTTACCCCCAGAACTTACTTTCACCAATTCCTTGAAGCCAAACCCGTAAACATTAAGATGCCCCAGTAGTCTGATAATACTAATCAAATACCCTGTGGAAAAAAATCAAAATGCAATACAAATTAGGATGCAACAAAAGTCATGCGAAAGGGATAAAACTGCAAAGAGATGTAAACCGAAAGCCTTAAGTCATTTGCATACCCTTCCCCATCAGAAAGGAACTATAAAACCCACAACCCACCATTTCAAGGCCGAAAATGGCAAAATTTCCCCAAAAAAACAACAAATCGGCGAAGGCGAAGATAGGGTAAAACCCATCTCCCGAATCAGCATTATCTCCCCCGGAACTAACTAATTTCTCACTAATCCAAACCACAAAGCGGAAATGAACAAAAACCCACCTGGTGAAATCAGATTTCCGGCAACAAATCAGCGAAAACAACACGAGAAAACAGTAAACAAAGCGAAGATTGAAAGGATCTCGGTTGTGAATTTGGTCGTACCTTGTAAGATTAAATCCGTCTCTTGTTCTTCCCTTTTTTCCTTATTCTTCTTCTTCCGCTTGCCGCCCCTTGCAGCTCCCAAAGAGATGCTTTGATTATTCTGATGGGTAAAATCCAAAAACTCTTCTCAGCTCTCTCTTTCTCTCTCTCTCTCTCACTCGCAAAACCCAACGCTCCCTCCTTTTTTTTTCCTTTTTTTATTGTTTTGTTTTGGGTAGTGTTTTTTTTCAGATTCCGTAATCCTTGAGTGTTTAGACTCGTACACCAAAAAGGCAAAAACACTGGTTATTCACAAATTTTACTGTGCACGTGGCACGCGTTGATTGGATGGGTGATACAGTGTGGTCGGTGCCCAACGGTTCTAATTAGGGTAAAAAACAACTCAAATGGGGCAGCGCTGGAGAATTGGGTTTGTGCGGGGTATGGCGGTATGGGGTTACTTTTTAAATTACTGCAGTAAGATTTTTTATTTGAGTTTTTCGGTTTGTTACTTTGAACAGATTTATTAGTCAAAAAAGGACTGTGCTTAATGTGATTTTGAGCCATTATTGGTCACATTTTATAGCAGAATGTGGGACCCATACAAGACGTTGTTTCTCATGCCTTCTTTTTTTGTTATTTTCCCAAACAACTTCTTTCGTATTCATGATAAACATATATTCGAATAAAATCACAATTGCTTGCCCCAAACTGATTCCTCTCAAAAGAAAAACTGCATTGTCTATAAAATAAACTAGCTTAGTTTTCCGTGCCGTGCACGGGTCTACGTAAATTTTATGTTAATATTTTTTAATTATTAAAAATATATAAATTTTATATTTAAAAATATTAAATAAATGAAAAACATATAGTGACAATATAAATAAAAATAAGATAAATACGATAAAAAATATCTACTAATAATCAATTAATAGAGAAGTTTTGTTTTAATAGATATATTATATATAATAGATTGATTGCAAATTTATAGTATTTGATTTCAAATTTTATTGTAATAATCAATTAATAATCTGATATAATTTTTAAGTGAATTAATAAAAGAAAGTATTACATCAAGCTATATTAAATCATATCCAATGAAATCATAAAGATTTTTCTAAGGCTTAAAATTAGAAACGAATATATAAAGTATTGAATTTTGAAATAAGATAAAGATCTTATATATAATTATTTCATTGATTTTAAAAAAAAAATTGAGAAAATGCCATATGACAAAATAAATATGAGTGTGCCATGCATAAGAAATTTATAGGCTTAGTAGAGAGTGTCATGTGACATAAAATGGTTTTGGTTTAGTAGATTTAGTAGATTGTTGTGCATGTTTTGTATTGATAATCTTTGTTATTGATTTGTGTATAAAGTATGAAGTAATTAGTTTATTTATGTGATTAATTGGTATCAAAATTAGAAAATTGTATGTAAATTAGGAAATGATTAGTTCATTTGTGTGATTAATTTGTATCTAAATTAGGAATTAGTCTAGATTTATGACACAAATCTTTTATATATAAATTTATATTTTAAAAAGTAAAATTCTAAAAAAATGACATGTGACATTTTCATTGTGGGGATGATATGTGACATAGTGAGATTTTGTTTAGTATATATATAGTAGATTAGTGTAATTCATGCGTTAGATACGGTTTTTTACGTTATATATATTGAAAAAAAATATTAATAATTATTAAAATTAATTTATTTCAATTATTTATATAAGTAGAAAATTTTGAATTTGTATATAATTAAAAAAAATGGATTTGTAATCTTTGTGATTAACTTGTAATCTTTGTGTATGATTTATAGAGGGGGGTTTGGGTGCGAATTATGCTTACGGTGCGAAGTGCGAAGCGGTCGCGTTCATAAATTGACACCACATGTTCATTATCTGGGCGGTAGTGTTCATTATTTGAGGGGTAATATTCAAGGGACTGTACTGTTAGAAAAAACAGGGGGGAAGAGTGAATAGTGATACGGTGGCATAAATGTAAATATGGTGAACTTTTTTATTCTTCCTTTTTTCGGTCAACAATTTTTTTTTATTTTTTGTCTCTGATCATTTTGGAATAGACAATTATTGACGTTCACATATAAGTACTACATGTTCATTATTATATGTCGTCAAGTTCATAAATAACATGTTCATGTGCAAACACATGTCTTTAAACATTCAGTACTTATTTGTGAACTTTAATACACAAATAAATGAACATTTAGTGCTTATTTGTGAACCATCTATATAGGCTATTCCAGAATAATCAGGAAACTAAAATGAAAAAAAAAAACGGACGGCTGAGATCACTTCGTATTTTGCACCCTAAGACCCCTTTTCACATGATCCCAACTTAAATTAGGAAAAAATAAGTGACATGTTTAGGATAATAGTACGTCTTTGATTTATGATTAAATTTATTTTATAAAAAAGAGCAGAAATAATATGTGACGTTTAATGAGAGAATGTCATGTGGCGAAATTAGGTTCCAGTTTACTATATATAATAAATAGATTTCTGATTCCATATTTTTAAAATAAATTCAAATAAAAATATACCATGCATAATTATTATAATATACTATCATGTTAATTATTTAATATGTAAATGGTATAAATTAAAGGGTAATTCTATGAGCAAGTGTATGTCAATTACACTAATCTATATCCTAATTATACTATCACCACCTATATATGATCAGCAAAGCTAGTTTTAGAAGTTGTAGAGTTTGATGATGAAATGTGATTTAGAGAAAAGTAATTACCATGGTCGGGGAGTTATTAGCAATAATATAGACGCATGTTTGGGTTTTGGCAAAGAATATAAATAGGAAAGTGGTCCATGTTGGTTGAGGAAAGAGAGCATCATTGAATTGGACATACAAAACCAATGGCATTGTTGGCTGATTTTTGTTGTTACGTATGATTTATAAATACAGACATTGCCACATCAACATCACATAATATATTTTTTTTCTTTTCAAAATCAACATCACATAATATTCTAACATTATTGTGCATATGATTATGATTGATCTCACATGATGATGATGCACTCACTCCCCCATTTTGATCTTACCGCAGAGTTGTCACTTACATTTTTAATCTTTCTTTGTTGATGGGTAATTATTGTAATTTCATTAAGAGTGTGTTTGGGTTACATATTGTATTAAAATAAAATAGAAACGGGCTTAAAAATATGTAACTAAAATTATCTATTTATTATTGTTTATACTCCCTTCGTTAAGTTTTAATTGTCGTTCTAGCAAATTTCAGACAAAATAAGAAATCAATTGTTTTCCCAGATTACCCTTATGATTAGTGACTAATTACTTTTTTATTACTGTTCATGAAATCTCACAAACAAATAAAAGAAAATAAGAAAATTAAAAGAAAATCTCATCTGGTTACGTTTCTCTTTTTTTTTCCCTTCCTTTTTATCTACTCTGTAACTATTTCTTGGCTATGGAGATTAAACGCCGAAGGATTTGTTATGGAAGACAAAATGCTTCAATCACTGGCTACAATCAATAAGTTCCAAATACTCAAAAAAAAAAAAGATATGGGAGGATGAACGGTTGATCATTAGATCCTAGAAAATGGGAAAGCAATGAATCAAAAATTGAGAATCAAAAAAATAAAAATAAAAGAATTACTAAACATGAAGGTAAATCTGAAAAAATTAGGTAAAAAAATCTAAAATGATAATTAAAACTTAACAAGGACTTAAGCCTAGAACGCCAATTAAAACTTAACGAAGGGAGTATTAAAAAAACTTAGAAAAGGACTAAAAATATCTATTTATTGTCCATTAGTCGGCATGTCTATATTTAATGTCTAATTTCAATATTTGGGTTAAAGTTATTAACTCAAAATATTTGAAATCTGGCAATATAATTTATGTTAAGAAGCACATCAATCATTCCGCAATTTAATAGATTTTTAAGTTTCCTTAAAATAAATATTTTTTGACAATTAGACAGTGGTTTATAGATTTTTGGAGTGATAATTAAGGGTCTATTCGGTATGGCTGAGGCTTATTGGGGCTGAAGCTGAAGTAGGGGCTGAACTAGGCTGAAGCTGAAGCTAAGAATTTAAGCTGGTGACTGAATTGAGCTGAGGATGAAGCTGAATCTAAGAACTGAAGCAGTAATGTCTGTTCGGTATTATGACTTATCCAGACTTAAATTTTTGTTGAAAATTACAAAAATACCCCTAATTTTGTTTTGTGAGGTTTATAATTTTAAGGGGTAAATTCTAGGGTTTATTTCTTTGATTTTTGCTACCTCCAACCGTCTCTTCCTCCATGGCTCCATCTGCTGCCTCTTGCTTGTGGCTGACTTGAAGATTCTGTTGAGCACCTCCATAACAATATGAATTAAACAGCATAACCCAAAGCTTGTTAAGAAATTAATCACATAATTTCCGTATGACAAGATACTCGATATAGATGAACGAATATAAATGACCCGAAAAAATTATTAGTTTCTCATAACATATTCCAACGTTATTAAGGTCAACTAAGGGTTCATGGCACATACTTTGTAATGTCATTAATAGTCCAAATGAGTCCTAAATTCTCCAATTCCTTGGAAACAATCCCTAAGGACCACTGGACTGGTTATTGTGGAGTAACTACAAGTAGAACAAGGAATGGTACAACATTAGTGGAGTACTGGACAAATTTTGTACTATAGTAGCTAGTTTACTAAGCTGCATTGACAAGATTTGGGATATTACGTGTAGGATTTGTAGCCTATGCGGGATTCGAATCCACATCGATGTGTACATCACATTACTCTACCATTTGAGTCAATAGACTTTGTGTTAACCAATGAAGTAAAGATGTTTTATTGCTACTCAAAAACAACCATTTCAAGTGCCTTTTAGTATAGCATTAATGATGAATCAGATAACCACAAAAAAAAATCAAAACAACATTGAAGCGTATATGCAACATTTCAATTGCCTTTTGAGTATAGCATTAGCGTGAATCAGATAACCATTCCTCTCACAAACACATTTCACCAAAACTAGAACAGAAGATGCCTAGAATCATAAATTCAGCGCATGTCATGTTAGTTTTAAGCACGCAGATATGCCCAACAAAGAGAAAATTCAAGAAACAATAACAAATTGAAGGAACTACAGCCTATAGAACAACAACCTACAAGACAACAGCCTACAAATACTCCCTTAAGTGATTTGCAGCTCCTAATTGCTATGTTATTCAGCCTGTCACTTTTAAACACACATCATTGCATAGAATAAAAAAACAACCAAAAAGCAATCTACAAATACCTCGTGATAGGAACACAAACCAACCAAGGTGAAAGCAAGAACACCATTATCTCATAAGAAAGGAGAAGATCCATGTGGTAATTGACCATTTGGTCTGATGCAATCTTCACTTCTAACATAGGTTCTTATATCAAGAACTTATGCCTAGATTTGGTAAAAGCAAGAAGACTATTATCTCATAAGAAGATGAGCTGAATTTATTGTTACCCCAGGCAAAGCTAAGATATCTATAATTAAACAAGATTTTGCTACAATATATATTCTTAATTTGATATACATGTGCGCCATAAACAAGAAAATTGAGGTCCTGAACTTCTAGCACTTGCACAACACTACCTAAGGTTGTATTTGCATAAATGATCTCATGTTAGCCTTACATTTGCTTGCTGATTTGTTCTTTACTCACAATACAAACACATGTAAGGTTCTTTGCATATATCATACATATTGCTATCACATTCTATAGGATGATCATACCATATATAGCACACAGTTTCACCCACTACATCAAAAAGAATATTCTAGTACTCTGAAATCAAACCAAATTGTATATATACATTCATTGAAATTACTAATAACCAATATTAGCAAAATAGGCATAACAATGAATAAAGGAACATATACAAGTTATTAGAGAAATGTGAAATGGAACATATACACCTTCCGGAATCTAGAATGGTGATCTTATAGTTATCAAATAAGCTATGGAATCATAAAAAAGAGGAACCTCAAAAGGTGAACATCAGTGTTGAACATCAGAATATTTTCAAAGGATATGAAATCATAGAGGCAAGCTCCATTTACAAGTGAACATCAATGTCACTACAAGCATCAATCATGGGGGATGTACTTCGAAATTTGGTTCTTATTATAGAGGCAAACTCCATTTACAGAAGCCCAAAACCAGAACACCAAAACCAGAACATGCAGAAATCTTCTGAAACCCTAAAATGTAATCCCTAGTACATGGAAAAGAGGAGAAGAGAGGGAGAAGATCTTACACTAGAAGACCACGTTCAACTTCAAGTCCAAAACGATTTGAAACCCAGATTTGAAAAAGGGTACAGTTGATCTAAAAACCCTAGAAATAATTCGAAACCCAGATATGAAAACAATGAAAGAAGAACGAGAAGGGAAAATGGAGGAGGATACGTACGGGGAGGAAGCTGTTGTTGTCGCGATGGGGAGGGAGGGAGAGGAACCTTCTCGCCGGCTGGGGAGGAACCTTCTCGCCGGCTGTCGCAGTTGTCGTCGCCGAGGATGCAACTGCTCGCGAGGGAGGGAGGGAGAGGAAAGCTTCTCGCCAGGGAGGGGGACCTTCTCGCCGGCTTTCGCCCGATCTCGCCGAAACTTGCCGAAGAGGAGATGCAAGGTTGAAGAAGATCGAGGGCTTCCACAGAATATCGGGGGTAGTCGGGGCACTTCCAGCATAAGCATCGCCACATAAGACCCATAAGTTGGAGATCGAGGCTGATAAATTTGAGCAAATTTCAGTCCAAATCAGCCATTTTCAGTCACCAATAAGCCTTACCACACCGAACGCCATTTTAGGAGGAAGCTGAAGCGCGAGACTGATTTATCCAGATAAGCCCCATAAGCCCCCAAAATCAGCCATACCGAACGAGCCCTAAGTCTTAAATCAATAACTTGAACATTTCTCGACCCATGCAAACCCATTACCTATGTAAGGTGGTTGATTTTATGACACCTAAGAAACGTTGGGACTTTAAAAAATTAAGTTTTTTTCTTCCCCGTCTATTGTTATAAAAATTATAATGATGTGTATTCCTAGCTCAAATATGTCTCATAAGGTTATTTGGACTCCTTGAGATGATGGTAACTTCTCACTTAAATCAGCTACAAAAATTATATGCTCCAAGCCTCCAACTTAAACTATGATTTCATCGACTTCGCTTGGATTTGGAAAATAACAATTTCATCTAAAATTTAAAATTTTCTATGAAAAGTATGTATTGACAATTTACCTACTACGTCTAGACTTAATAGTTATTTCCAATCACCTTCTTTAAATGTAGATACACAAGGAATCCATTCTAACAGATCGAAAAAATAATGTAAAATTCACACTCCCCAATACAGGCAATTTCCTTACTGACAGTAATACCTTTATCATCCAAAATACTAATATCGACATGTGTTTTTTTACCTGGTGTGGAATGTATGAAAAAATCTAAATGACAAATTATTTTGTCAACTGCGAATTAATGATCGATCTACCTCATCTCACCTTATCTTCCTAACGTCTTTCTTAACCCTTTCAGGAAAGCATATGAGATTGCAAAACGGAAGTATTTGGCATTTGTTTTCTATCAAACAATAAGAATGAATTATCATGATTTCTTGGAATAGAACCTGTATGTGATGAACTATCAATTAATTTCGAGCCATCAAAGTTTAATTTAACCATTCAGGATCAGGTTTTTTCCAACTTCAATAATTTTCCTATCCCGCTTGTTATTTTTAATTGCACCCTTATAAATTTGTATATTACTTTGTCTAGAGTCAATCCATTCTTTATATTTAATGAAAGAATAATCTAATGGTAAAAAGGGAAGGTTTCAAGTTCTTTCTAAAAATTATATTGTTTCTATGGTCCCAAATAGTCTACCATAACAAACAAAATAGGTTAATATATCATCCCTATTATTGTCTCTGAAAAAGTTTAAATTTTGAATGAAGTCATTAGTATAAGTAATTGTAAAAAAATTCCCCAAATCTGTTGAAGATTATATATCATTTATTGGGTGAAGGAACATGTGAAAAATAAATTATTTGTATCTTCATCATTTGTATGACATAGACTAAATTGTGAAAGAACATGTGAAAAGTATCAATTTAATCTTTCAGTAGCTGAAAGACAATAAGATCAAGCTTTTCAAAGATTTTTTTTGATTTGAGGGTATCCAGTGTCCATATCCAATTATAGTCTACAAAATTGACATTACTATTAGTAGTAACTAGTAAGGTTATATGTTGACTTACTAAAAAATTACCATCGGAGGATAATTTCATATGAGTGTCTATTCAATATTAGAACTTGGTATTCTTATATTTAAAACCTAGTTTATAATATAAGATGGTAACTTAATCTCAACTTGTTAATATTCCAATATCAAGGTAGGAGTTATGAATTCATATACCTTTAAATTAATACTATTTTCATTATCGAAATATAGTAGTGAGAAATAATGTGAAATTCATTGATCAGTCCATAAATTAATTATTCTCATTTCCTAATTGATAAAACATTTTTTTTTAAAGATGTCTCTAATATTAAGTAATCTACCAAATTACCAAGATTGTATAGAATATTTCTTTTTTGTAAGGAAATATATCACTAGAGCCCGAGTATTTTTCTGTAATAATTCTAATCCATATAATTATTAGGTTCAACAAGCAATTTCCATAGAAATTTCATTTGTAAAGAATTATTAGTATCTTCCACTTTTCGTAAACCTAGACCACCATAGTTTTTTGGCTGACAAATACGATCCCAACTTATCAATGAATGATGTTGCGGTGTCTCTTTGTTCCAAAATGAGTTTTTATTAATTTTGTCCATTTCAGAACAAATAGTGGTAGGTTAAAGGAAACTTTTCATGAGATAATTTACTTTTGATAAAAGAAATGCCTAAATAAGTATACTTTTGTCAGCTTGCGACAAAGAATTTGCTTTCCATTTCCATTTTAGAAGTTGTTTTTTAACGCAAAGAATTGAGTCCGTAAAAATCTCATTTTTCATTCGACCTCTAACAATTGGGTATACTAAATATTTTTCCATTTTATGTGTTACTTGTAGATCTAGTATACTTGCCAAAGATATAGCTTAACATTTGGAGATATTATTAGAAACTTTAAATGAATTTTTATGGTACTTAACTTAAAACCCGACTTTGTACTCTTTAGTAAAATATTCTAAGATTGCTTTAATAGTCATCATATTTGTATAAGAAGCAATAACCAAAATTAAAGTATCATCAACAAAGTTCAAAAAAGGAATACAAGTTCCGGTCTTTGTTAACTCAATTTCAATTCTCTTATTTTGTTGTTGTGATTCAAATAAAACTATTTTGGCTAAATATTCCATTGCTATAATAAAAAAGAAGGGTGCATTTGGATTACCTTGTCGGATTCCGCAAGTGGGTTTAAATACTTTTCCAGGTTCATTATTCACAACTACAATAAAAAGATGCATAAGCGATGCATGTCATAACCCAACTAATCCATTTTGGATCAAATCCAAAATTTTTAAGTATTTCACTAATAAAATTACATTGTAGTTTATCATATGCTTTTTTCATATTAAGTTTAAGAGTCATCCAACCCGATTTCCCTTTTTTTCTTATGGAATGAATGAAAATTTTCATATGATATTAAAATACGATTTTTCTAACCTACGCCCTAAGGGCATATGTTAAGATCCCATATGTAGAAACTTTTGATTAAGTGTTAACTTTTTAGGATTTTTTTTTTTAAATGGGTTCACCTTTTCATTCTTTAAGGTTTATATTCCTTAATAGGAATTCTTAACCTATGTCCTAAAGACATAGGTTAGAAAAACCGAAAAACTATCTTGAATTGATCTTCCCTCTACAAATTAAAAGGCGCCTTGTAATGGGCTATTAATTTGTTGAGGTAGTGGTTTAAGTCAGTTTGCTAAGATCTTTGTTATTATCTTATAAATTATATTGCATAGACTAATGAATCTGAAATGATTTATATTTACAAGATTATAAGTTTTTGGATTAAGACTATAAACAATGATTACAATTATTATATTCAACATTTGTCCCAAGTGAAAGAAAGCTTGAATTGGAGATACGAAAAAAATTCCTACTACTGACTAATATTTTTGGTAAAAATCAGCATGAAATCCATCTTTTCCTGGAGTTTTATTAACGGCAAGGTCAAATACCGCCTTCTTAATTTCTGATGGTGTTGGTTTACTTGTCAGGACAATATTATCTCCATTAGGAATTAAGGACCGAATAATAGATAAATAATCTTGAATGACATTGGTTATGAAGATATAATGGGATCAAGTTGCTAATTCAGTTGTAATAACAGTAGTAATTGACTCTTGATCATACAAAGTTAAATCGTCTTTAGTTTGGAAGGTAAATGCTTTATGCTTATCTATAAATATATAAAGTAGACTAAGGGTGCAATTAACGCCCAATAAATATGAGAAATTATCTCTTATTTTTTTTGTTGATATTTCATTACAAACCATATAGCTCAATGGTTAAAGACACTCTCATAATACAAGATGTCTAGGGTTCAATTATCCCTTCTTAAAAACTTTGTTTTACTATTTCATCTTTCATTGCTTTTCATTTATATTAATTAGTTACTCAAATCTTTATATCTATCTATTAATCTATCTATCTATCTATCTATCTATCTATCTATAATAAACATATAAAATAGAGTTTTTGAACAATCAATGTACATTCATTTGGTATAGAATTTTTTTAAAGTAAAATAAAGATTTGAACAAAAAAACAATTCTTTCTACTTAAGTCATCTCAAATCGTTGTGTTTGGCCTTAAGTCTAATAATTTGATTGAACTCAATTTTGATTATACCAGAAGATTTCAACAAAAAACAATTCTTTCTACTTAAGTCATCTCAAATCGTTGTGATTGGCCTTCAGTCTAATAATTTGGTTAAACTCAATTTTGTTTATACCGGTCAAACTCCTTAAATATATCCTTCAATGCAATTTATGTTAAACCGATTAATACTCAAAGTGAGTTATGGATTTTGCTAGTCATATATTAATTTCAATCACAATAACTATATACCCATTCATATTCCAAAAATGTTATAAATTAAATGACTATTATTATTCCAAACATACAACTCATCTATATAAATTAGTTAAAAGAAGAGGAAAGCGTAGGATAGATCACCTCTTTGTATATTTTAGTATTGCAAGAGAGTGAGAAAAACCGTAGAAAAAGCAGTAAACATGACATGCTCCAATCAACTTTCTTTTATCATCATCAATCAAGTTATGTACCCACAATTCTGGCTTTATTGTGCTTGCAACTGAGGCATATGAAAATGATTGACCATTCAATTGGTATTTGTGTTAAATTTCGGTCCCATTTGATTTTGATTTTTTACAACAGATTACCATAATAATGTTTAAATTTTAGTGTCTTTCATATTTTCATCTACAATTTTTCAGTTTTGTTTTACTTATATTATTATATACTTTGATATGCCTGAAATAATTGTGCTTAATTTTGTTTTCATGTGTAATTAACTAATTATATATTTTAAGTTGCATCTTGAGATATTGCTTTTGATTAATGTGATACATAGTTGCTTTTGTTACATGATGTTTTTTTCTTCCTTATAACTAAACTATAGTATTGTTAGTTGGTAATAGTTTAGTACAATAAATCCATTAAACACGATAAAAAAATACTAAACTTGACTATCAAAATAGTTTTAGAAAAGAAATTGTTTGTTCTTTATGTTCATTTTCATTCCCATATCATCCAAAATATCATCGATCATTTTGACAATGGAAGCTTTCATTATCCATCTTTCTTAGATTTAAGTTGAAAATCAATTCTCCTCCGAATATATGAAAAAATTGTCAAGCCAATGAATCTGTTCCTCATAAAAATATTAACTAATGGAAATGTATACAAATACAAGAAGAAAATTATAAATTCTTTCAAAAAAAAAGAATAATAGTAAACTACAATAAGAATAGATACACAATAACAATATAGAATTATCGAATGATTATTAATTAATTGTGATTCTATCGAGTACTAAAATATCAATTTAAAGAATTATATTGTCAAATGCTCAAGTTATCTCCCTTTCTATTATCATTTACTTTGATGGCCGGTTTGATTCCATGTGTTACGTCAATATACAAATTTTTAAAATTCATTTGTATCTATGTCTATACTATTTTCTATTGAACAATTCAAGGTTGTATAAAAATCCAGATATAAATTCTATGTTTATATATATATAATTCTATTCTATTTAAAATCAATAATTAAAGTGACTATTTATGAAATATAGTATTTGTTGCTTCAATTAATATTTTTACTTGGTCATTTGGTTGAAATGAAAATTAGGTACACAGCAATTTAGAATATCCTTTTGCATTAAAAAACATTTAGGTATCGATTTTCTTAATTCCTAGAATTTGAATGTAAGTGACCATGCATTTTTAGCCACTTTGTTTGACACATTTTGTTTTTCTACATCATTTTTATGTTGAGTTTCTTTGTTAATATAAGAAAAAGAAAGAAAAAATAAATCAATGTGAATATTAAAAAGACATTTAATAGCCCGAATTGAAACAAAAAATGGTCCAATACTTGAAGAAAAACAAATAAAAGAAGAAGCTTACAAAATTTTGAAGGAAGAACTTTAAAACTTTATGGAAAAGTTACATCGATTATCTAAATTGCAAAATTAATGTTCATAATTATGTTAAAATTTGATCGTGGTGGCTGGATTAATGATTTAATGTTCAATATCAATTGTTAATTAGTGTATTGGAGACTAATTTAATTTCTGAGGATCTCTAATAAACAAAAAAATGGTATAAACACAATTTATAATAGTTAAAAGTAAAAAAAAATACATACAAGATAGTTAATAATAAATCTAAACGATCACGTCTCTAAAAAAAACTCCATACTTTCATTAATATGAGCATCCTTATACTCCTTATAAAATTTTATTTAAATGTCAAAGAAAAACTATTATATCAACTTTTTCATATGAAATTTATTTTTTAAGTAGAAGCATAATAGTATTTATTATTATTATAGATATTATATTTAAATATACTTAAACCTTATTTTATATAAGACAAAAAAATTCAACCTTCTTTTCTTTGGATATTTTTAATTTAAAAGGTTGTTATTTGATATTGTAGCATTCAATAATTATTAATTTCAATCTTAAAAATTACAAAAATATAAATTCAAGTTAATATAAAAGAGTCGATCTCGTGCGTAGCACGGGCATGATTACTAGTAAGATATAATTTTAGCTGAAGATTGATAAAACTTTGTGTTTTGTATGTATTAAATAATTATTTTTAGATCTTTATTTCCAGTAATTATTATGAAATTATAACAATTAACTATATTTAAAGAATATCTATTAAATCTAGTTATCAAAGTATCATTATCAAGTTGTTTAGGACATCAATTTATAATTCCTACAATATATTTCTTATTCTTTTTTATTTTATTAAAATATTTTAGCTTTTACTGAAAAGTTGTACTTTTTTTTATTAGGTAAGAATTAGACCAATATCAAAATCTACTTGAAAACCAATCTATAGCATCATTGCGGATGAAAACCTTAAATTCTAAGTTTGTCAAGATATCTTCCAAAGAAATTGAGTGGCTAAGATTTGCAATAAGGTGAGGCACATAGTTCAATTCTCGAAAAATATGGTTAATCTGGACTATCACAAAGATGATAATCTCTATATTTCATGGACAATACCAGATGCCTTTAATAACATTAACAATTGTTAATTAATTGTGACTTTCGATTTCAATTCGTTCAAGTTTCATTTGTTTTGTTGTTAGGAGCGCATTACGGAAAGCCAAAGCCTTTGTTTTGTTTGCCGTTGATTTTCCAAACTTGTTTGCTTCAATTAATATTGGTTCTGCTTTTTCATTCCTAAAGATAAATCCAAATGATGAATCTCCATTTGATTTAGAGAATCCATCAAGATTTATGTCGATAACATTTTTTTTGAGGTTTCTTCCATCTCAATTTTTTTTTTCTTTCTCTATGCTTTGAATTCCTCTTAATTCCGATATTGCATGATGCGGTACAGTCTGCACTCCAAGCTTTTGTTTTGCTCCAACTAAGGATCAAGTTTTGCATATATTGTCAAATCTTTGATAATATTAGCATCCATATTGTCGTTGTTGAAAGTTTTATGGTTCTTGTAGTACCATATACTCCACCATGTAATTGCAAGTTCAGAAAATTGATTATGTGTTAAAGCTCTTCTGTAATATCTTTCATTCTCATATTTATGTGGTCAATATGACGAATAAATTCACCCATTTCTCTGTTTAATTTAAATACGCATATACCAGCTAAAATTGATCTTTTTCCTTTTAATCTATTCTCACATTTTTTTAAGAATCCAATCTCACACCCTATTATGTAGTTGATATGTAATTCTTTTATCTCATTGCAGGTGATCAAACAATTCAGATTAATCCTATTGATTAAGTGTATTATGTTTTTGAATTTTATGTTTAATATTAAAATATTACTATATAGTGAAAAATATATCAAAATAAACCAAAAAATTAATTAATTTATATATAACCTAGATTAATACACCTAAAGCATGATTTAATTTTTTATTTATTATATTGACATATAAAGTTCTATATTTTAAACTAGTACTATAACATATTGAAAATATTTTTATCTCATTTATTATATACATTTTCGGGTTAAATTTATATTTAGTTATTTCGGGTTATTAACTTTTTTATTTAGATACAGACAATCAGACTTATAAAACAGGTTGAATTATATTTTGACATGTCTATTAGCTATTCAATATTGATGTTATTTAAGCTTATATTTATATATTATAGATTTTTTTATATCCTTTTTGTCTTCTCATAAATTTTTTAATACTATTATTGGATTCTAGACAACGCTAATACTTTTGTATTTGTTTTTATTGGAGAATGACCTTTAGTTTAAATATTATAACATTTATTTTTTTGTTAGAAGCAAAGATGACACATTTTTTGGGTTTTCTGATACGACGTGATAGAGAATAAGAAAGAGACGAGGAATAGTTAGTTTTATCCTTCATTTGACAAAATATAGAGATAGACGAATACTTTGAATACTATTTCAATCACTTCATTGAATTTAAGACCAAATCTATCACAGATTGAATTTCTAGGTTCCAATTTGTCGTTAAGCAACGATGACAAGATTGTCTTATTTTTGAACTAAGTTGTTTGAATTCTCAAAAATATACATTAAATAATATTATTTCATATATCATTTAATATAATTTAATGCATTTTTTTGGGAATTTAAACATAGGCTATGTTTGGCAAAGTTTTTTATATATTTATTTATAAACACTTTATTTTAAAAACCTATTTTTATACATTTTGGTAAACGTATAATAATTTTTTTTATATACTTTTCTAATAAACTACACACATATCCATAAAAACTATATTTTTATCAAACATATTTTTTCATACAACCCTATTTATCAACTATTTATAAATAAAAAATTCTTTATAAACTCTCTAACCTAACAAAACCTAACAAACCCATAGTTATATTTCTTACATTTGTGTGATTAATCATATTGATAAATATATAATTCATGTGATGTATGATCAATTGATCATTGATCAATCTATATAATATTTACAAATTAGCCGGGTACAGGGAGAGCATTTTATTGTATTTATTTAATTTGTTGAAAATCATATTGTTTTGTTTACTACCGAGTTTTTTTTTTGGCATCAGAATCAGTTTCTTAATTCTATGACTGAATTCATTGATTATGTACTAAGATGTTTAAGGTTTAATTTCGATGAGGAGCATTTTGACCAATTTTTTTTTTTTTTTTGATAAAGTAAGAATTAGACTGAAAACCACAGAAGAAACGATTTCTCAGCCTATAGCATCCTTTCGGATGAAAACTACAAGTTCTAAGTTATCTCTAAAATCTTCCGAAAGACCTCGTTGCGCCAGCTTCGCAATGTGTTCAGCAACAACGTTAGCATCTCGGAAGACGTGGGAAATCTGCACTGAGGAAAACAGTTGTAAAACACAAATGATATCAGAAATTAAGATTTCGATATCCCAAGGACAGTGCCAAATTTTGTTCAGAACGTTAACAATTGTAAGATTATCACATTCAATTTCAATATTATAAAAACCCAAGTCATGCGTTTTAAGCAAAGCGTTCCTGAACGCGATAGCTTCTGCTTTTAATGGGGTTGATATACCGCATTTTTCACCAAAGATAAATAGGGGTTCGCCTTTGCTATTTCTGCAAATATACCCATAACTTGATTCTCCATTAGGCATGGTTGAACCATCTGAGTTAATTTTTATAGTGTTTTCTGGGGGTTTTTTCCATTTTTTCTTTGGGCGTCTTTTATTGTCTCTGTTATACTTCTTCTTTTGTTGTTGTTCTCCTTCCAGGCAGTCAGGATTCCAAGTCTTTGTTTGTTTTCAGTTATTGATTTGGTTTTTGATGTAAATGGGCACATCCTTAATTGGGTCCCAATCATTATTTGTACTAACAAAGCTTTGTTGGTTTCTATAAAACCAGATTCCCCACCAAGAATTCAGAAGTTCTACGAATTGGATTTGGTCTAATTTTTGTCGGATTTCCTCAATCAGTTCATACGGTTTTTTTGTTCCAATGTTCATTGATCTTATCATCCCAAGCGTCTGGACGTTAATTTGTTCAATTGTTTTCAAGGTATGAGTGCAAAGAAATAAGATATGATTAGTATCTTCAATCGGTGCACTGCATCGAATGCATTCAGGGGTCAGTGAAACTCCTTTTTCAGCTAGCATTGCTTTTGTTGGAAGTCCATTATTCATGATTTTCCAAATAAAGTTCTTAACCTTAGGGTAGGTATCCATTTTCCATATCCAAGAGGAGTCATGGGCTGAATATCGTTTATTTTCATTGATCATGTTCATAGCAGACTTGGTTGAGAACCATCCACTTTTACTGGCTTCCCAATACATCATGTCCTCAATATTATTAACGGGGATATGAATCGATGTGATTAGTCTACACAGATCAGTTGATACATGTTGTTTGACTTTTTCTTTGTTCCATGTTTTATCTGGCAGCATGAAATCTGCGACCAAGGCATTAATATTCTGGATTTGTTGGATATTGACTGTTTTGTTTAAGGGACTATTAGATAGCCAATTATCAGTCCAAAATTTGATCGTTCTCCCATTTCCGACCTGCCACACAAGTCCCTTTTTGAACTCCTCCAAGATTGTAGTCATTTTTTACCATTGCCACGAGGAAGTTCCTGTTTTTTCATAGTGTAAAAGGTGTTTTGTCTTTAGGTATTTTTCTGTAATGATTTTAACCCAACATTTATTTGGTTCTGCCAGTATTTTCCAAAGCAGTTTGAATTGTAGTGCTTTATTCATATCTTGGGATTTTCGAAGCCCTAGGCCTCCTTGTTGTGTTGGTTTACAGATTTTGTCCCATCCTATGAGAGGTTTATAATTGTGGTCTTTGTTCCAGAAGAAACTCGTGTTAAGTTTGTCTAGTTCATTGTGTGTGTTTATTGGCAACATAAAACTCTGCATAAGATAATTTGGTCTAGATGCCAGATTGGCTTTAATGAGGGTTGTTCGTCCTGCTTGGGATAGAGAATTTGCTTTCCATTTAGTCAATTGTTTTTGTGTGTCTAGCAGAATATCTGCAAAAGTATTAGAGTTGACTCTACCATTAATGATAGGGCACCCTAGGTATTTTTCAAGAGACGTCATATTTGTGATTGTGAGAATACCTTGAATCATTTGTTTTTTAATGTTTGAGACTTTCTTAGTCACTTGGAAGGCTGATTTGTGAAAATTAACCTTTTGTCCTGAGATTTTGCAATAATCATCCACAATGTCCTTAATCTCCTTACAATTTTATGTTTTCGCTTTTGAGAAGATCATAATATCATCTGCGAATGCCAAGAAAGGAATATGGGTACCTTGCCTGCAAACTTGGATTCCGATAGGTTTTTGAGGTCTGTTTGATGCTTTTTGAAGTTTTCGAGCCAGAATTTCAGAACCTAAAATAAACAGGAACGGGGAGAGGGGATCTCCTTGTCGAAGTCCTCTTGTAGGTAAGAAGATTTCCGTCGGTCCATTGTTAACGAGGACCGAAAAGGAAACAGTTGTTATGCATTCTTTGATCCAATTTATAATTTTTTGATGAAAACCGAATTTTTCCATGGTTTTGAGAATGAAATTCCATTCAATTCTATCATAGGCTTTTTCCATATCCAATTTAATGGCTATGAAGCCTTCCTTTCTGTGATACCCCGTAATTCTGTAAGGATTATTTTGGGAATTTATGGAATTTCCCGAACACCCGTTTAGTACGTCGGATTTAATTCAGAAAGTTGGAGGCATTCTGTAATGTACTCTGTATCTGTAATATTTTTCTCAGTGAAATAATATACAGTCGACATGTTTTGGAAGTTCGTACTCGTTCGTGTATGACTTTTGTTAACGCGGATTAAGATTGGTACAAGTTTATTGCCCAAGAGTTGTTATTTAATGGACAATAGTACAAGATTCTTTATCCAAAGGTTTTTGTCCAAGAGCCATTGTCCAAGGGGCAAAAGGGTTTGGATATTATCCAAGAGGCAAGGAACCCTAATTTCTTCTATAAATAGAGGTGTTGGGTGAGGGTGGAAGAGGGTGCGAAAGACGCGGAAGCGCTCTCAAATTCTCGACTCTAAAAAACGCTCTCAAAGAAAACGCTCTCTCCGGGAAGGCTCGTGGATCGTTGGAGGCTCGTTTGGTGTCGTTTCCGGTGGCCAAGTGAAGCCTTGGAGACCCTCGGACGCCTAGAAGCAAAGCAAGGCGAAAGACGAGCCAAATCGAGCATCGCGGGTAAGATTTCCCCTCGTATTTTCAGTTTCTGTTCAGCGACGGCGACCGCCGCCAGGGAGACGGCGACCGCCGCCAGGAACGGCGCCCGCCGTGGTGAACGGCGACCGCCGTGATGAAGGAGGCCAGCCGCCGTGGTGATGCGGCGATCGCCGGAGAAGGGAGGCCGTGGAGCGGCGCCCGCCGTGGTGGAGCGGCGCCCGCCGTGTTTGAGGCGGCTCCCGCCGTATTTTAGGCGGCGCCCGCCGGAATTGTTACGGCGCCCGCCGGCGAGGTGGTTGTGGCCAGGAGTTGTCGTTGGCTTTCGAGGCCTTCGTTCGGGTTTCGTTTACGCCGATTCCTTTCGTCCTTTCATAGTATCGGTATTGTTTGTCGAATCTAACTTAGGATTTCTTTGTGGGTCGATTCGAAAGAATCTGTGTGCCAGATATGTTCCTGTGTCGAGCCCGGAATCCCGTCGTCGTTAGGCTTCGTTCAAACTCTGCGGATTCAGGCAAGTGGTGGTTCGCTCTTGCTTAATCATTCCATGTTTCATTAATTATCAATTATTTAATTGTTAATTAAATTAGAGTGAACTGTTGTTTTGCTTGGGAACTAATTTCATAAATAAACGTGATTAAAATAATGTTATAATAGGTTATATATCTGTTAGAACAACGCTATTATATGTGATAATTACCGTGATTGTATTGTTGTGAAATTAATCTTAATGCTAGAATAGCATACGGGTTAATAGGAAAACTAATCCAAGTAAGGATTAGCTGTTTCTATTATCTCTATGTTTAAGTTGATTGCCTGGATGGCTTTAATGTGAATAATTGTTGTGTTAGACTGTTTAGTTAACACGAGTGTTCATAGGAACGCTAATCCAAGTAAGGGTTAGTCGTTTCTTTATAACTTAATGTTCGTAGGAACGCTAATCCAAGTAAGGATTTGTCGTTTCTTTAAATCATAATACTCCTCGGATTAATTTCCGGATAATAATTTAAGGGTCATGACCTATGCTTCTTATCCACCGTTAAGGATTTGAAGTGTTTAAGCGCCTTGCAAACGCCATTGGATGAGCATAATTGCAGTCCTGTATATTAAGCACTTAGCTAGTGCAATTGGGGTGGACGTAACTGTCACCCTGTAAATTAAAGTGTAAGCACTGTGGCAGTGCAATCTGGGTGAACGTAAGATCACCCTGTGTAATAATAACTCCGTTGTTCTCGGAATAATGTTAAGTCTCGTGTGTGTGTTTGTGTGTTGTGTTAATTTGGGTCGACATGATTGTCACCCTGAGATTTAAGCTTTGTGCCGCTCTTAATAACATTAACGTGTTCCAGTAAAGTGTGTTTTGTAATTAAATAAGATATGTGCCCGAGCGCACATAATTAATAAACCTTTGACGAGTAGTGCAGCTAAGTTATAGTGCAGCTAGGAAAAACTCGTCTCGACTTTGATCATAGTACGTTCTTCTTCCAATCTGGATTCGCTGTAGGCGATGAGGTTGGTTGTGAACTGAAGCATCTCAGTCAACTTTTAAATCATTTGTGTGTGTAACTTTACTGTCCCCTAGCAGTTGTCATAATTTCCCATAAGACTCATTTCAGTTGGAGTTTTCTCTTCAGTGCATATCTTAATTGTTAAATCATTCCGTGAAAGTGCCGGGTTATATATCGTCCCTTCGGTTATTATTCGAGGGACAATGATAGTAAACGGTCACGATCACTCGAACCACTCTGCTTTGTACCCTTGCTAGTCTATTCAGTAGACTAACCCGTTGTATTTTTGTTATCTGCATCGTCATGGTTGGTGCCGTCCGTCCGTTTCGGCACATCATGAGTTGATTCCCGGAGTTTAAGTAACCTATTGAAGGATAAGAAGCTTGCAGACGAAGATTTAAAAGTCAGTGTTTTAAGCTGTTAAGTGTTTTAAGATTGTTAAAGTGTTACTTCAATATATCTTCATAATTTAGCCATGTTATAAGTTGGCTCTTTAAAGTCTTCCGCTGTGTAATTTAAAGTCTTCCGTTGTTTAACCTTTCCATTATTATGTAATTATGTTATGTATTTAAGCTTAATTGTTCTGGAAAAGCCTGGGGTGACTTTGTACGGTAAAGTCTGAGGTCACTGGCATGTAATATCTCCGGTATAAATTGGGGGTGTTACAGTTATGGTATCAGAGCAATGGTTTTAAAATTCTTGGCCTATTGTTAGGTTTGAGAATTTTCGAAAATTAATTTTGAAACTGTTTTCAAGCCTAGTTTTTATTTAAAAAGAAATTTTGAGAATTTCAATGTTAAGAGTTATATGTAACTCGGTGATTTAATATTAAAGGATTTAGCATTTTGAATTTCAAATGCTATTCATAAATTGGTTTATAAAAGTATTGTGTTATAAGCAAGTTTAAAGGTGTGAAGTTTGAAATAAGGTTGTTAATAAGTGGTTTCAAACTTCTGCAAGCTTCAAGTGTTACTTATTCCTTAGATCCATTCTTAGGAATATTGTCTATTCTAGGGATTGATGTCATTTAAAGGTTGACATTTCTCCCAGGTTCTCAGTCTTTAGTGAGCAGAAGAAGGTCGTTCTTGCAATTAACAGTAAAGGATTGTCAGACTAATATAAAGTTATTAGTTTGGACCCCTATAATCTGTATCATGACGTATTTGACTATAGTGTCATAATTAAGTTGGATAAGTTCTAAAGTAACGTTATGATTCACCAGAAGATGGTGAACACAAGGAACACAGCCCATGCTGGTGTTGAACCAAGGTTGATTCTGAGGAACGCCGCTAATCAAGGGGAAGAGCGTGAGGCTGCTTCTAACAATAACCAGGGAGGCAATGGCCAAGCTCAAGCCAACGCTCCGATGTTGTTTGATGCTGCAGCAGTAGAGGCAATTCGAGGAATTGTCATGCAGGCAATCACAGATGTTATGCGACCAGTTGCACCACAAGCACAAGGTGGTCCAGTTCCTCAAGCTACTCCTAAAGTCGAGGAGTCAGTGGAGCAAGTACCTCGGATAAATGTTGTTAGGGACATAGGAACTTACGGGCAAGCGTTAAAAGCCGTGAGTTCAATGAGGCCCGACAACTATGACGGTACTGGAGAACTGGTCAAGGTGACCTATTGGTTCTCACATATGGAACGGTTGCTCCGGAACATTAATTGCACTGAGGCTGGAAAAATGCACATCGCCTCCCTTCAACTCAAGGGTGTGGCTAGCGAATGGTGGGAAAGCACCGGTCTGGCTGATCATCCCGAGCTGAATTGGAGCATGTTCAAAACCAAAATGACTGACCGTTTCTTTTCCCGAGCTATGAGGGAGGAGAAACATAAGGAATTTCTGTACCCTCAGACTGATGGGTTAAAGGTGACTGAGCTCGCAGCTAAGTTCAATCACTTGATGCAGTACGCTGGACATGTGGTGTCAACCGAGGAGCAGAAGATCTGGTACTTCCATGGATGGATGAATCCAGAGATCAAGCCTCTAATGTTGCGTCATGGTTGTTCTACGTTAGAACAATATGTGGATGCAACCTTCAAGACAGAAGTCACATTGGAGAAATCTGCCCTTAAGCGGGAGAAACAAGTTAAGGGAAAGGGTGGGCAACAGGATCGCCAGGTTGGTTCATTCAAACGACCGGCATCGCCTACCAAGTTTGAGAAGTCTGGTCGTGCTAAGACCGAGACAACTCAGTCTGACTCTGCCAGAGGCTCGGGTTGGAGCAGCGGAGTAATTCAGTGCCACAACTGTGGGGAAGTTGGGCATAAAAGTTTTAATTGCCGAAAGGACAAGAGAGTATGTCATAATTGTGGAAGAGAAGGCCACATAAAAACATACTGCAGACTGAAGGGTCAAGGACCAATGCAGTCTTATCAGGCGTCAAATGTTGGAGGTAGGCAGAACCCAAGGCCAGTGGTATCTACTCCTGAGCAGTCCATGGCTCGTAATAAAGGCAAAGCGCCTATGGGGTCTTCAGGCCAAGGGAAACGACTCTTTGTAATGAGCCAAGCCAACGGAGAAGAACTTTGATCCCTTAAGTTGTATTTGTGTTAAGTCTTTCTGTAAGATTAAGGAGTAACGACGTGTGTCAGTAATCTCCGCAGTATCGTGATCTGGTAGTTCAACTTTTGTCGGTGATGTAATGTTTAATGATAATGAAGTGTTTCCTTGTTTTGGAAAATTTCTGAATGCTTTATCAGTACGAATTACTTGTTCATACGAAACCTCGTAAGTGTCGAGAACAACTTATGCCAAGTAAGGATAAGGATTGTCGGACTTATGGTGGTGGAGTTTTGTGGGCAACTTAGATGTTCGTCCCCTATGTAGTTAATTCTAAGGTCGACTCTGTTGTTTAAATATAAATCCACTCCTAAGATTCTTCTTCATACATAGAGTATGTCATCTACAAGGCTAGGTGCAACTCTTTGAGGAAGATTAAGTTGTGGAGCGGTCATGTTGAGAGGAAAGGTTGCAGTTAAGGATGGGATATGTTGATGATCCCGATGTATAAAAGATTCCGTAAAGAGAATTGTCTACGCATCTAAGGAGTACTGTGGTAAGCGTTATCTCATACGCTGAGTTCTTCCGAGATTTCTTAAGGAAAGGGAATGAGATTGTAGAGTTTTGTTCAGAGAGATCAGGAGCTATCTCTCATGCGTGAGTTTGTGCCATAAGCTTTGAGACGGATGAATCATTTTCAGAATGATATCCTAAGGAATTAAGAGTAATATCTCTTGTGATCCATTTCAAGGATGAAGTGAATAAGGATATTGAATCCAAGTGGTAAAGTTGGTGTTGAGGCAGGACCCTCATTGGCTTAATGCAAGTTTCGGGGTCGAAACTTCTTTTAAGGGGGAGGTGATGTGATACCCCGTAATTCTGTAAGGATTATTTTGGGAATTTATGGAATTTTCCGAACACCCGTTTAGTACGTCGGATTTAATTCAGAAAGTTGGAGGCATTCTATAATGTGCTCTGTATCTGTAATATTTTTCTCAGTGAAATAATATACAGTCGACATGTTTTGGAAGTTCGTACTCGTTCATGTACGACTTTTGTTAACGCGGATTAAGATTGGTATAAGTTTATTGCCCAAGAGTTGTTATCTAATGGGCAATAGTACAAGATTCTTTATCCAAAGGTTTTTGTCCAAGAGCCATTGTCCAAGGGGCAAAAGGGTTTGGATATTGTCCAAGAGGCAAGGAACCCTAATTTCTTCTATAAATAGAGGTGTTGGGTGAGGGTGGAAGAGGGTGCGAAAGACGCGGAAGCGCTCTCAAATTCTCGACTCTCAAAAACGCTCTCAAAGAAAACGCTCTCTCCGGGAAGGCTTATGGATCGTTGGAGGCTCGTTTGGTGTCATTTCCGATGGCCAAGTGAAGCCTTGGAGACCCTCGGATGCCTAGAAGCAAAGCAAGGCGAAAGACGAGCCAAATCGAGCATCGCGGGTAAGATTTCCCCTCGTATTTTCAGTTTCTGTTCAGCGACGGCGACCGCCGCCAGGGAGACGGCGACCGCCGCCAGGAACGGCGCCCGCCGTGGTGAACGGCGACCGCCGTGATGAAGGAGGCCAGCCGCCGTGGTGATGCGGCGATCGCCGGAGAAGGGAGGCCGTGGAGCGGCGCCCGCCGTGGTGGAGCGGCGCCCGCCGTGGTGGAGCGGCGCCCGCCGTGTTTGAGGCGGCTCCCGCCGTATTTTAGGCGGCGCCCGCCGGAATTGTTACGGCGCCCGCCGGCGAGGTGGTTATGGCCGGGAGTTGTCGTTGGCTTTCGAGGCCTTCGTTCGGGTTTCATTTACGTCGATTCCTTTCGTCCTTTCGTAGTATCGGTATTGTTTGTCGAATCTAACTTAGGATTTCTTTGTGGGTCGATTCGAAGGAATCTGTGTGCCAGATCTGTTCCTGTGTCGAGCCCGGAATCCCGTCATCGTTAGGCTTCGTTCAAACTCTGCGGATTCAGGCAAGTGGCGGTTCGCTCTTGCTTAATCATTCCATGTTTCATTAATTATCAATTATTTAATTGTTAATTAAATTAGAGTGAACTGTTGTTTTGCTTGGGAACTAATTTCATAAATAAACGTGATTAAAGTAATGTTATAATAGGTTGTATATCTGTTAGAACAACGCTATTATATGTGATAATTACCGTGATGGTATTGTTGTGAAATTAATCTTAATGCTAGAATAGCATACGGGTTAATAGGAAAACTAATCCAAGTAAGGATTAGCTGTTTCTATTATCTCTATGTTTAAGTTGATTGCCTGGATGGCTTTAATGTGAATAATTGTTGTGTTAGACTGTTTAGTTAACACGAGTGTTCGTAGGAACGCTAATCCAAGTAAGGGTTAGTCGTTTCTTTATAACTTAATGTTCGTAGGAACGCTAATCCAAGTAAGGATTTGTCATTTCTTTAAATCATAATACTCATCGGATTAATTTCCGGATAATAATTTAAGGGTCATGACCTATGCTTCTTATCCACCGTTAAGGATTTAAAGTGTTTAAGCGCCTTGCAAGCGCCATTGGATGAGCATAATTGCAGTCCTGTGTATTAAGCACTTAGCTAGTGCAATTGGGGTGGACGTAACTATCACCCTGTAAATTAAAGTGTAAGCACTGTGGCAGTGCAATCTGGGTGAACGTAAGATCATCCTGTGTAATAATAACTCCGTTGTTCTCGGAATAATGTTAAGTCTCGTGTGTGTGTTTGTGTGTTGTGTTAATTTTGGGTCGACATGATTGTCACCCTGAGATTTAAGCTTTGTGTCGCTCTTAATAACATTAACGTGTTCCAGTAAAGTGTGTTTTGTAATTAAATAAGATATGTGCCCGAGCGCACATAATTAATAAACCTTTGACGAGTAGTGCAACTAAGTTATAGTGCAGCTAGGAAAACTCGTCTCGATTTTGATCATAGTACGTTCTCCTTTCAATCTGGATTCGCTATAGGCGATGAAGTTGGTTGTGAACTGAAGCATCTCAGTCAACTTTTAAATCATTTGTGTGTGTAACTTTAATGTCCCCTAGCAGTTGTCATAATTTCCCATAAGGCTCATTTCAGTTGGAGTTTTCTCTTCAGTGCATATCTTAATTGTTAAATCATTCCGTGAAAGTGCCGGGTTATATATCGTCCCTTCGATTATTATTCGAGGGACAATGATAGTAAACGGTCACGATCACTCGAACCACTATGCTTTGTACCCTTGCTAGTCTATTCAGTAGACTAACCCGCTGTATTTTTGTTATCTGCATCGTCATGGTTGGTGCCGTTCGTCCGTTTCGGCACATCAGGAGTTGATTCCCGGAGTTTAAGTAACCTATTGAAGGATAAGAAGCTTGCAGACGAATATTTAAAAGTCAGTGTTTTAAGCTGTTAAGTGTTTTAAGATTGTTAAAGTGTTACTTCAATGTATCTTTATAATTTAGCCATGTTATAAGTTGGCTCTTTAAAGTCTTCCGCTGTGTAATTTAAAGTCTTCCGTTGTTTAACCTTTCCATTATTATGTAATTATGTTATGTATTTAAGCTTAATTGTTCTGGAAAAGCCTGGGGTGACTTTGGACGGTAAAGTGTGAAGTCACTGGCATGTAATATCTTCGGTATAAATTGGGGGTGTTACACTTTCCTTGTTTCCCTTTGAGAGAGTGAAATATCTCATGAGCTATTAAGATGTTGTCTTGAATAGCTCTATTGGCAATAAAGGCCCCTTGTAGGGGATGGATTAGTTTTTCCATCGTATTTTTTAGTCTTGTTGTCAGGATTTTTGAAATGATTTTATAGATCGTGGAACACAGACTGATTGGTCTGTAATGATTTGTAGAGTTTGGATTGTCGCATTTTGGTATTAGGGATATAAATGTATGGTTGGTCTGTCTGAGTAATTTTCCTGAGAGAAAAAACCCCTTCACGGCTTGAATCACCGATGGACCAACGATTTACCAATATTTTTGGTAGAATTCTACTGTCATTCCATCCGGTCCTGGTGATTTATCTGACCCGATACCAAAAACAGCCTTCTTTATTTCTTCATTTGATATATGTTTAGTAAGGTTTTCATTGTCTTCAGCGGATACTTCTTCCTGGATGAGATTCAGGTTATCCCTTAATAGATTTTCATTCATTTCTTCAGTTTTGAACCTTTTGATAAAATCATTTCTGATTTCATTCCTGATATTTTCTTCTCCAATAATAGTCGTTCCTTCTTGTGTAATGATTTCTTTGATCATTTTCCTATTCCTTCTCCCACTAGCTATTCCGTGAAAGTAGCTAGCATTAGTATCCGTGAATTTGATGTGTTTTACTTTTGCTCTTTGGTTCCAAAAAACTTTCTGGAAGCTTAGAAGCTTTTCCTTTTTCTCAATAAGTTTTAGCTGTTTTTGGATGAGGTTGTTATTTATTTGTGCACAGATTTCCACTTGGATATCTGTGAGGTCCTTTTCTAGTTTTTTCAATTGGGAGAATACATTACCAAAGGTAGTTTTGTTCCACTCTTTTGCATGTTTTTTTAGAAGTTTTGTTTTTGATACAAGATCATACATTCTTGATCCATGGAAGTTTGTTCTCCGGACTTGTTTGACAACGTTCCTGAAATCCTTCCTAGTCATCCAAATCTTTTCAAATTTAAAGGGTTGATTTTTGAACGGGGTAGAAGGTGAAAGATCAATCGAGATAGGGACATGATCGGAGCTTGTAAATGCATAGTTTTTGGTACAAATGTCGGGGTACCATTGCAAGATCTGGGGTTGGACAAGAACTCTATCAAGTTTTTCATAGATGTTATTAATTTCAATTTTGTTTTTCCTCCAAGTAAAGGTATTCCCAGTGCTTGGAATATCCAGAAGTTCGCATTCATTTTTGAAGTGTCTTAGTCTCTCAAATTTTGTTAGTGTAGGAATCAAACCTCCTATTTTTTCTGTATGGTCTTGAATCTCATTTAGATCACCCATGATGATACAAGGATGAGTGCAATTCTTGATGTAGGAAGTAATGGAATTCCAGAACTCATTCTTTCCTGCTTCATTTGGGGGTGTGTAGGTTAGGATCTACAAGATAGTAATGTTTGAATAAAGATTTTTGTATTTAATGCATACAAATCGTGGGTTAATTTGATCAATCTCAAGAATCTCATTTGTGAGCTGGTAGGACTTCCACATGATACAAATACCACCTGAAAAGCCAGATGCCGATATGCAATGAAAATTGTCAAAACCAGCTTTTCTCCATAATTTTTCACTGGGTTCTTTGTTTGTTCTAGTTTCAAACAATGCTAGTAATTGAATCCTTTCAATTTTGCAAAAAGTTTCCATGTCCGTCCAAATGATTTTTTTACTAATCCCTCTGCAGTTCCAAGTTGTGATCTTCATAAATAACCAGTGTATTGTTTGCCCCTTATTCTAAGATTTTGAGGGGTTTTGGTACCAAATAGTTGTTGTTGCACCTGTTTCTTTTCCAAACGCCATTTGTTATTAATTTTCAATTTTCTACCTTCCTTGGTAAGGGTCTGTATCTCGAAAGGATTAATTAGCCTTATATTAACGTTACCCCTAGGAATCATCCTAGCACCTTGCTTGTTTTGGCTCAGACTTTCTGAATTCGTTCTCACAGACTGCAAGAGTATTTGTTCCTTGTGGTTGGCTTGCTTAAGCCTAGATTCTAGCCCATCATGGGAAGCAAAATAAATGCCATATTTATCCTTAATGGCTGTCTTCAACCAAGAATAAGCAATTAAAGGATTATTGTTTGTATAACTGAAGTTTCGAATGGTCACCTGTCCAAAAATACATCTCATATAATGATGACAACCAAAGGAAGCTAGAAGAGTGCCCTTTCTCAGGGGGTGTTCAAAAGGTACCATGGAAGGCACCCTAATATTTTGTTCACTTATGTAAATTTGTTTGATGATACAAGTAGAAAGTAAAGGGAAGTAAATATGCAAAATAACGTTCAGATAGGGAATGCTCCTAAGAACATTTTTGTTCAGTTTGTTCAGTTTTTGTTCGGATTGTTGAAGGGCTTCTTTATTTGTGCTCATTTCCTTCAAATGGATGCAACTAGAGCTTCTCTGGACACCACAAAGAGCAACCAAGAGACCAAAGGTTAGATAGTAAGCCACCTTGATGACAGACAACAACAATGAAAATTCAGACTGTTTGAGAACCCAGCAGAGGCTACTGCAGTTCACCAGTACAATGATACTAAAACAGACACAGCAAGTCTTCAGAGAAACAAGAAGAGATCTCAACCAATAAGTGTTAACAAGAATTGAGGAAGTAGAAATACAAATTAAGTACCCTTTCCACATCTCAGATTGTTCATTTTGATCAAATTTCAACTTCAAGTAGACAAAATTCGGGCAAAGCATCACAGATACCGTAAGGAGATCAAGCCAAAACAGGTCAATGCAATACTTAGAGGAATTCAGGAAATTTAAAGCAAACAAGCAACTTGCATTAAGGTAGTAAAGAGGAGCATACATACTACATACACACTCATACCCATACAATTCAAAGGTCCTAGCAGCCGAAACTAAATCAAAAGGCCAAACAAGTGGCCAGTGATTCACAAAAGGAGACCTAGAAAGTTGATAAGTAACACTCATCAAGGTGGTTCTAAACCCACAAAAACAAGTCAAAAGGCTAGAGAAAGGGATAACCCTAGCACCCACATTTTCAGCATTGTGTTCAGAAGATCCTAAGTCTTGATAAGTGCAAAGATACATAATTATTTCTTAGGTTTTTTGGCACCCTTCAGCACAGAGGAGGCGGTGGCTACCTCACAGTTCATATCCTTGCGTTTAGTGGACTCAGGGGCCACTAAAATGGACATATCTGCAGCACCTTCAGACCTAGGGAGCTTTGGGGAGGCACCCTTGGGTTTGTTGGAACTCAGAGGCATCTTAGATTTTCCAGGAATCTTCACTTCAGTGTTCAGATCCTCCATATCCTTTTGCGGGGTTTCAGAGCATTCCACAAATTCATCCAAAAGATCATCTTGGTTCAAGAAGCTCTGCAGCTCCTTCTCATCAAGCACATGCATTCCATCCTTGCCCAACACAAGGATATGATTTGTGGGAGCCTCCAAGCCCACCTCAGTGATATCATCATTAGGGTGGGGTAACTTAAAGGGTGGGATCAAACTCTGAGGCAGATCAGAGATAGGGGGAGCCTCACCAGGAGCAACCACCTCTTCCATTGTAGGCTCAGTAATCGGGTTAGGGATAGAGTCTTTTTTAAGCTCCTTGTCACCCACATGCTGGGGAGCCGAGTTGCCAGGGATCTTGGAAAGGAGAGGAGTTTCAGAGGGCAGGGATATAGGGTTTTCAGCCTCCTTATTGCTTTTTTTCTTACTAGAGGTAACATGTTGTCACTTGTTCTTGGCATTTTCAGGGGATTCTTTCACCTTCAGTTTTTGAAAGGAAAGTTGAAGAGACTGTGGCTTAGCAATCCTTAGAGGGCATTTCTCAAAGGGATGCTCAAGTTCACCACAGTTTCCACAACCCTCCGGGGCCTCTTCATACCAAATTTTGTAGGTTTTCTCAACACCTTCTTCATTAGGGATGACTAAGGTGTTGAAATCCACAGTTTTAGCATCCACATTGATACACATTCTAGCATAACTAACTTTTTTTTTTTCCAGTAAAAGAGTCAAGTTTTATAAGGGTGTCCAAGTTGTTCATCTCAATGATTGTGCTAATGACATCAAAACTGATGTATTCCACATGCAAATGAGGGATTCGAATCCACATGTCAACAGTGGAGGTTGGTTCAGAAAAGGGGTCAAAATTGTAAGACCAAGGCTTAAGAAGCAAGAGTTTGCCAAAAACATGATAAGGTCTCCCATCCCAAGTCTTTTTTTGGTCTATCGGATTAGCAAAGCGGATTTCAAACCACAAATTTGGCTTTTCAATGATTTCGAAGGACCCTTTCACAAACCTCCAATCATTTTTGAGTTTGTTTTTCAGTTTGGAAAAGTCCACATGGTCTCCAATGACATACCCAAGTAAAGAAGTTTCTTTCAATTTCAGAATGTTTTTCCGGACACCAGATAGCTTTGACAGATAAAGTTTCATATCAATAGCTGGTCTGGGAGGAGGATCAGAATTGGTTTTAGCCATAAGAGGAGGGTTCACCTCAGATTGCTTTTCAGACAAGAACTCAGGGTTCTGGACATTGGTTTTTTCAGAAATGTTAGGTTCCCTCGGAGCGGAACATAACGTCTCCTTCATCGTTCGCTTCCCTTTATCCATAGAGTTGGTAAAGGAAAGGAAGATGTCACCAACACAAACACAAAAGCAAGAAAAACAAGGGCACAAACAAGATAAAACAAAAAGCAGAAAGGCAAGAAACAGAGAAGAGGATAACAGGCTCAAACACTCCAGAATAATATATATAGCACAAAACAGAGCAAGCAAAGCACAAAGGAGAAGCCAAAAGAAAGTAAAGGAAAGACTACACCTGGGACTCTAGAGAGGGTTCCTTCCAGGGTAGAGGGTTGAGTGAGACGAGACGAAGAGCAGCCCATCACTCCCCACAGTACTGAGGACAGCAAGGGTAGCACGACTCCATCTTCCACTCTTCACGCAACCTTGGATGGGCTTCTCCAGATGGGTCAGAGCCACCCTAGTGGCATGCGCATCCGTCTGACTGAGGCCATACCCACTTCGCCCACAGATCTGACCCTACGAGCCCGGATCCTACGAAATCCGCAAGAAAGCAGCTTGGAAAGAGAAAGTGGAGAGACGCGGTGCCAGAATCTCAGGAGAATGACAAGTCGCGGTTAGGTGAGCGACCTGCGATTCTCTGACGGGAAAAGGGGAAAAGAGTATCCCCGATTTAGCCTCAGAGAGCTTTTCAGAGCAGGTACAAGCACCACTCTTGGTTTGCTTATCGTGGAGGTTAGAGAGATTCAATTTTTCGGAGATTTCATCTTCACAAGTGCAGAGAAGGGTTTGGAGGAGGAGAACAAGGGGGAGCAACTGCGGCGGCGACCACCCAAATTTAGGGTTTTCCGGTTTTGAGGTTAGGGGTTGAAAAGAGAGCGTTTCTGGGCTCGGGTTCAGATTCATGTTTTTCCTTTTAGCATGACATAAACAAAATTTGACCAAATAATTTTAACTGTGACTCTGTGAGCATTTATCGTACATATTAGTTTCGTAAGATCTTTATATATTATTCTCATGCATATTTTTTTTGAAAGGAAAATCATGCATATTATTCTCATGCATATTTATTTATTCATTCATACTTTTTTTAATCTCATTTTAAACTAACAGTGTTTAGATAGAAAACATTTTATAATAAAATATAAATAATATGATGTTAGTTACAAAATAAACTTAGAGATAATTATTGTACTCATCAATTAGTGAACACGTAAAAATGATAATGAAATAATACTAAAATGATATTAGTATTTTTTGAGCGTGTTAAGATTCTATATATGCATGTATGGCAATTGGAAGACACTAATTTAACATAAAACGCCTAACCTTTATTATCAATTTACTATAGAAATATTGAGCCTCATCAACTCTATGTGTAATTTAAATTACTCATTATTACCACAATGATTTATATAAACAGATATCAAATCCATAATTTAAATTGATACTGTGAAGGGTTCAACTTGACTATGGGTTTGATATTACTGAAATTGTTAAACCGTAATCGAGTGTAGTTCAGGTACTATTGTTGACTTTAGGTGTAGTACGTACGTTATGCACCAAAAATTATAGACATCGTTGTAGTGTAAATGATGAAAAATATTAACAATTTTGCTATGTAAAATATGTTGTAACGGTGGGATCTTCTACGGTGCAATTGAGCATCAAATCAATATGGAGAGCTTGCCTCAATATATATATTTTTTCGATATTGGGATGGGAACAATTCTACCATTAATCTATAAATTATTTAAAAAAATATAAAATAGGTGAAAGAGCTTAATGTTGTGATTGACCTTCATATTTTTCGTGAGATTAATATTGCGATTGAACTCATTGTAAATATTTGTCAATTATTTTCACCGAAAGATTTCATGACAATATAAAAACTTGTGGTTTTCATTTGTAAAATATATAGGCTGATTTTTAAGTCGATTTTAAGATAATTCGTACATTATAAAAAGAAAAAATACTTTTGGAGGTATCTATGCTCTCATGAGATGAGAATTCTTTTACGTGTATATCATAGTCATATGTATTGTCCACTAATAATTTGCTTTTATTAACATATAAAGAGCATTATTGATTTCTGAAGAAAAAGACGAATATATACACAGAATTAAGATCAGGTAAAACGGCCTCTTAGGGTAAAACGAAAGTACTATTAAGGGTCATTAGATTAAGATGAATTTAATGGCCAAGATTTATTTCTAGAGGGTACACAGATTTTAGTATAGGAAGTATTCACCGGATTGAAATCAAATGGCCGTGTTTTATGGGATTCTAATAACTGAGAGCGATCTATTTTCTTTTTTATTTTATTCTCTCCCTTCCAGATCTCTCCCTCTCATCTCTCCCCGATCCCCTTTTCTTCTTCCCAGATCTCCCTCCCAGATCTCTCAAATCTCTCTCGCTCTAACCCACCAAGGCGGAAGCGGAGCACCGCACAATCCCGGGTTTCCGACGAACTCAGACGCCGACAACTTCGCCATGTGAGGCGGAATCTTCCCACTCAACCTATTATTCGACACGTCAAATCTTCGCCGGAATCCCTCCGCTATCAAGCAATTCGTTGAAGAGGAAGTGCAGTCGCCATCACCGATCAACACCGCCACCAGTCTGACGGCGTCCCTCTCGGAGTAGCGGCCGTTGGCGAGGACGCGATTGAAAAGGTCACCGCCGTCGCAGAGATCCGTGATGAGGTAGACGTGATCGGAGTCCTCGTAGGCATCGAGGAAGGCGAGGATTATTACATTTGTATATTTCAGGTAAGACATTTCTCCTCCTTTTCTTTCGTTGAATTGAAATTGTAGAGAGATTAAACTTGATTTGAATAATCGAAATTGATTTGGATGAGATCATCTGAATTTCAGGGAGTCAATTTTGGGATTTAGGGTTTTCTGATATGGCTCTGAATTTGGATTTACGGTTTCGTGATTCTCTGCCCGTCGTCATTGCTTCTTCCTACTCCATTTGCTAGAGATCCGCAGTACAAAGAAGAAGGGCCATTTAATTACGGTTTTGGTTGTTCAATTACGGTTCCAATCGTAGCCAAAATACGATTTTGGTGTTCTGTTTTTTGGGGGTTGCAATGAAGAAGAAGGGCTATAAGGTTTTGGTGTTCTGTTTTCTGGAGGAAGTAAAATTGGGGGTTGCAATGGAAGGCATGTGCTGGTCCGCTGGTCGAGATCCCTAGAGTTGGGGAGAGAGTCTACTATTTCCCACAAGGCCCCATGGAGCAAGTAAAATTTGGGGGTTTTAGCCTTTTAGGTTTAATTTGTTTTCAATTTTGATGGTATTGTATGAGTTATTTATCATTGATATTCACGTTTTTATATGTGATATTCAAATTGTTTATTGTGATATTCATACACATTTTTTTGATATCTATGTTGGATTTAAGTTTCATGCGTTGAGTACTTGATATTCAAATTGTATGATGTGATATTCACTATAATGTTGTTCATATTCATTAAGTTTCATGCGTTGAGTAGTCGATATTCAAAATTTATGATGTGATATTCACTATAATGTTGTTGATATTCATTATAATAATGTTGATATTCAGGTTGATCGTGCGACCCAAAATCGATGCGACAATATCATTGTTAAACCCCACCACCATGAATCAAAGCTTCGAAGATATTGGGTGGTGATATTCGTGTAGTTAGGTGATGATATTCATGTACTTGGGTGACTATGTTAATGTAATTGGGTAGTGGACGATATTCACAAAATGGGTAGTGATATTCACAAATTGAGTGGTGATATTCGTGGAAGTGGATTTGATATTCATGTGATTAATTGAGATATTCATGTAACTTAGTGTGATATTCATATTATCAAGTGGTGAATTCATGATTCAAGTAATGATATTCACATTTTTAAGATATTAAATGTTCACTTATTAAATAGAAATCGATATTCAAACAAACATGAACGATATTCATTAACAGATGATCGATATTCGTGAACACATTAACGATATTCACGAATGCTGGAAAATCATTAAACGAACATAACGAATTTAAATCTAAACGAATTTAAATTAATCTTCCCATTTAAATTTTAAATATTTGAAGAATCTCATTCTCTCTCTCCAATTACAAAACAACTTCCTATTTTGTAGGATATTAATTTCGGTAATTCAATAAAGAAGGCAAGTTATTCAAATTCGGTACAATGCACCCCCATGTGGCTTATTTTGCTCCATCAAATCCAGCCCTCCAATCTCTTCAATCCAACGCTCCTCATTTGTACTTCCGTTTTACCACAATTCCCGTTTTACCGGAGCGCGCTCCTATATACACATATCCTTTATATAACATTAGATTTAAGTTACCAATTGTTCATTTATATTGTCCACTAATAAATTTTTATTATGCTACCCTTTGAAGTTTTTTTTTTAGTTTGATTTAATAGACCAAAATCGTTTTACGTCCGAATTATGTGTTATATAGTCCGTTTTAAGGATAGATTCTTCGATTTACAAACAACTTTGTGTCGACAAGATAATTCAAAAATTCAGGCTTTAAATCCAACTACTATGTCGACTTGTGATAGGTATAATCTATTACTATTTATTAAAGCTCTTTCTTTTTGAGCTCTTAGAACGATTCTGGTCACACAAATCTTACGTGTCATTTTATAATATTTTTTAAATCTTTTATGCTTCTATAATTTAGCTAACTTAATTTTAATTTATCGCCAAATATCTAAACAAATTATCTTAACAACCTCTAACAAGCATATAATAAAATAATTAATAATTAGTTATGGAATTTTTTAAAATTGTATCAACCCATTTTATTCAACATACAACCCCGATTAGATTGTATCAACCCATTTCTTAAAAAATCTTATTAGTTATACATCAATATCTTACTATCAAATCTTTTTTTGTTTGCAAATCCAAAATGTTTAAATGAACCATTACGAGATTAACATAACTAAGGTGACGATACACATTAAAACAAATATTCACATTTAAGAGGTTGTTATAACTTTGTATTAATATCAATATAAGCACATACAATTAACGCATATATATATATACACGTTGATTGCAGTTTAGAATTAGTAAAGTTATATGTATGTTTGAAATTGGTGTCAAGGCAAGCCTGATATGTATATAAATTATAAGTCATTTTTTTGTAAATGAAACATATATAATATCTACCTCTATATTTATTGTTATCACTAGGACAATTCTTTTATTGAGTAGTTATAATCATATATGTTATCGGTAAATGAAAAAACAAATCTATCTATATGTAAATATATACTAAAGGAGAGACATAAATCTTACTTGAAGTCTCCACATTCAATTCGCCTACGTATCGCCACCATATTCAATTCTTCATATTGTTGGACATGAATCAATTTCTAAGTTTTAGCATTTAGTCTTTTCATATAAAAATTTATTTATTTCATATATAATTTAACGATTTAATTTGGGGTTAATAGATAAATTTATTTTTACAAATAATCTTAAAACTTGATTAATATATATTAGTTATATTATCAAAATATTGTGACTCTATGTGATTTTAATTTTATTTATAAATAAGAATTTGTTCAAGTTTGCTTTCAACTTATTTACTTTCAAAATAAAATTAGATTCTTGATAAAGAGGTGGTCTAAATCGTAACAATTAATTTTATTTTTTTGATATTCTCTAAACAAAGTAGTTGGATCACTAGGCTTGGATATGGTGATATCCAATTCTCTAAACAAAGTAACAATTACTTTTATTTATTGATATTATTGATCGAGTATTTGTTATCCGATTATGATATTTTTAAGTAATCTACATATTTGAGACAATCTACTATATATCTATTAAATTAGAATCTAATTATGCCACATGACACTCCATCATTAAAACCGTCACATGTCATTTTCTATTTTTTTTTCAATTTTTTAAAATAAATCTAATTATAAATCAAAGATTATTATCCTAAACTTATCACTCATTTTTTCTTAATTTAAATACAAATCAAGCACAAAGATTATAAGTTAATCACAAAGATTACAAATCCAAAATTTCATAATTATATACAAATCCAAAATTTCTTAATCTACTATACATCTATCAAACTAGAACCTAATTACACCACATGACACCCCCTCATTAAAACCACCACATCGCACTCTCTCATTAAAACCGCAACAAGTTATTTTCTGATTTTTTCAATTTGTTTAAATAAATCTAATTATTGATTAAAGATTATTATCCTAAACTTTTCACTCATTTTTTCCCTAATTTAAATGCAATTCAAGCACAAAGATTACAAGTTAATCACAAAGATTACAAATCCAAAATTTCCTAAATATATACAAATCCCAAATTTCCTAATTATATACAAATCCCAAATTTCCTAATTTTATACAAATCCCAAACTTTCTAATTATATAAAAATCCACAATTTCCCAATTATATGGATGATTGAGATACAAAAGTATTGATCCGAAATTGAGTTTAATATCAATATTATCTGGATCTTTTTTTAAATAATTATTAATATTTTTAATTTAATATATATGACATAAAAATTCATACTTTATACGAGAATTACACTAATTTGAATTAGTTAAGAGTGGATGACCCGCGAACATATCTAGGGGCTAGTTAATCTGGTAAAAGTCGAACACACTGACTCTATCGGATAATCAAAGTACGTTTTGAAAATATTTAACCCCAAAACTCGATCCATGACGTCCAGAATATTCTACCCCTTTCGCATCTTCAAACGACGAGTTTAGCTAGGTTTCTTTCGTGCAAAGTAAAATTGAGAGTCGTATATTCAATTTCATTAAGTTATTAAAATATGAGAATAACGCCGTCACTTTATTCTACTACATAGAGCACCGATTCCTAACCCAACTTCCACTTTTGGAATTAACTCTCCTTCCTCTTCACATCAAGCTCCACATTTATTCACAAAACCCACATTTCATTTTCATTATATTATACGATTCGAGTATAATTGTTATAAATATGGCGTAACGGGTGTGGACATATCTTGACGAAAATCAAAATTCAACATTTTTGTTAATCATTGCAAATTCTTTGAAGCAAGGATCGGAAATTATGATCGAGGATGTAAATTCATTGAGAAATGAGTTCGTGTAGTTAAACCAACAGATTGGGCTGAACCTAGAGTGATCTAGTGGGCTAAGTAATGCAAAAAACTCTGGGCTTATTGGGCTAAAACGCTACGGAATTATAGACCCAATAAGTTTCTAGTTACATGTTCTCAGTAGAATTCGAATTTTAATCTCATGACAACACTAAAAAAATTCTAGCATCAGCTTAGTACAAGGCTAAGATTTTGTTTGGCAATGATATTATAATATCGTTTTTTAGTGTAAATACTTTATTTGAAATAAGTATGTTTGGTATATACATGCTTTATTTTTTCTCAAATAAAACATTTTCTTTATAATTTTTATTTGAGAAGTGGGATAATCACGTTACACAATTCTCAAAGTACTAATACTTTTATTAAAAGAACCTCATTATTATAACTAAAAATTACGTTATAAATAAAAAAAATCAAACAAATCCTAAATGAACATTGGTCAAAAGTAGCGGTGTTTATTTTTGGTCCCAAGTGGAACGAAAATTAAGGTATGGTCCCGGACCATGGATGTAACGATATGATCTAAGGGTTTAATAGTTTATGAATTACGGTTCAATTGGGACCGTAATAAGTTTTGTTATAACAAAGATATTTCATTTAATGGTAAGTACATCTATTGTTACAATCCAATCATGGTTCGGTCTAGATTTAGACAGAACGTAAATGAACCATTATAAGGCAAGTTTTAACTAAAAAAAAGTAAAATATATTAGGAAAAAATGAAATCGGTCCATTATAATACGGAACCGGGTCAGACTATAATTAGACCGGACCATATCACTTCGGTCCGATCTGGTCCACGGTCCAAATATTCAAATACTTATTGTTTATCGAATTTACGGTCTGGTCTGGACCGTTTCAAAACACCTAGTCAAAACAAACAAGTTGACACCAATATTTAATTGGTCTAGTGGTTTGGCACTAGATTTTCTTAAGCGTTTCGATTCGTGTTAGAGGCGTGTATGGAAACACTGTTGTTGGGAGGGATCTATCACTTCGTGTGCCAACAGTACCCCGATCAGAACGGTTCTGGCCGATCAAACCAGACGATCAAGACAAAAAAAAAACAAGTTAGACTGCAAGCCGATTGCAATTTTTTTTTTGAAAAAAATTGCAACAGAGAATTACACAACCCCAATGTGCATGTACTAATGATATACACATGAATTTCCTTGTGCTTTCAATTCTTTCGTTCATGAATCTCTCTCTACAAAAATTACCATCAACCAATAGAATTCAGAGCACCATGCTGAATCGGTGAATTGCATATCAAAGTTGACTTGGCATTGAATATTTATCAATTTGAATTGCATACATGAATGGATCGATGGTGACCCCATTAGATCTTCCTTGAATTATTTCATGACCCCATTTATATTCGTGGGTCCAGTTTTTCAGTCCCTTCTTTCTTCAAAACGAAACCAGGATCATGAACATATTCCAGAGGCAAACACTCAATTAACACCATAACATCTGAATCTGATACAAGGTAACATAACTAAAAAGTTCACACCACAGTGAACCAAATTGCAACTGATTTGAGATTACTTCTGACTCCTCTTCTTCCACAAGTCTCCAAACATCCTAATCCCTGATCCCTTTCTCTTCCCACCGTCGTCGCCCCCCCCTGGTGACCCGAGATAACCTCCCATTGGCGGCGGCTCAAAGACGCTGTTGAAGTGCTTCTCCATCGACCCGCACCTCTCCACGTCGCCCCCAGCAAGCACTGCTGCAGCTGCATCCGCCGCCTTCCTCCATTGCTCCGTTTGCGCTCTTAGCTTCTTCATCTCCGCCTCCAACTCCTCCTTGGCGGACCCTACCGCCCTCAGCCTCTCCATGAGCTCGGTTCTGGCTTCGTTGCTTGCTTCGAGCTCCTTCTCGAGTTCGGCCTGCTTCACTGCCATCTCCTCTTCCTTGAGTTTGGTTGCTGATAACTCTGAACTCACTTCCTGTAGCTGCTTCTTCAGGGCCTCGTTTTCTCGACAAGCCGCTCCCACTTTGCTCGGCAACTGCTCCACGTCATGCTCGGGTGTGGGCCCAGCTGACGCCTTCTCCATTGGCACCTCAAACACATCAGTCTCTTTGCACTCTCTACTGGCATCAGGAGGAGTGTGTTTTCCTTGCCCTTCCACCACTCGCTTTGTTGTCAAAGTGTTGTTGTCATCTGCTGAAGCCGCTAGCTGGTGCTTGAGGCTCTTGAGCTCCCGCTGAGCTTGAACCAGCTGGCTCTCCAGGTCGGAAATTCTGGTCCCGAGTTTCCTCTGGTTGAGTGGCGGGTCGGATTGGGAACGTCGGTCAATGAACAGCCTAGGACTTCTGTCGGTGATCGGTCTATGGTGAAGAGGATCAGAATCACTGCTGTTTCTCCTCTGCTGATGGGGGTCTCTTGTTGATATCCTCTGTGGAGCTTCTGATATCCTGAAATTTCCATGAGAGATTCATCACATAATAAAGTCACAATTCCTAGTCATTGTATCTTCTTGTGTATATAGTTTTATAGTTGACTACAAACACTGGGGAGCAATTATATCCATAAAACATTTCATGGAAATAATATATAGATTCAGTAGAACTAGAACTCTCACCTTGTTCTTGGAGGCATTTTAGACGACGATAAGAAGTTGAACTTATAACATCAAAAAGCCCAAGTCTGCATTATGATCAAAACAAGAATCAAATTCTACTGCCATCTTGAGAATTGAAGTGTGGCTTAGCTTTGCAAAATTGCAATGATAAGCTCACTTTTCACTGAGGAATCCTACAGAGCAACTCATGGGCTTGCCATATATATGTATTTAAAGGAGTGCAGTAATCACTTTAAGAGAATGTTTACACAAAGCACAAGCTACTTAAAAGTTACAGAAACACAGATTCACATCCTCTAAATATGAGTCCATAAACACCACCTACTATACAGCAAGTACAGAGACACACACAAGATTCAAAAACTTTCAACATCTGATGGAATGAGAATGATGCCTTTTTTTTATGCTTTTCCTGAAAAGTGCAGGAAGTCACACTTTCAAAAATCACTTCTTTTATCAAATGCCCCTAAAAAGATGGGAAATAAGGGGTCCTTTCACAAAAAGCAAGCACAAACAGCACCTGCCTAGAATCTCTCAGAAACCAGTGACACTTTCAACATAGCAATCAGCATGCAAGAATTGATGGGGGTAAGCACAGGAATTTGCTAGTTTGAATCTGTGATGTTTCTTGCATATACTTGGTGCTGAACTCAAAAATGTTTAATTTGACAAGAAATAGTAAGGATCTGGTTTTGAACTACAAAAATAGCATTTGGGTTAATGTAATAGAACTCAAAATGGGAAAAAAATAACAGTAGATGGCATTAAATATTTTACATGGACATTCACTGGTCAGAGCAGGAAAAAAAGACCAATTATTCCAATAAACAGAAGAATTACATTCTGATTCAACACCCACCAGAAGTTCTGTAACATCAAACTGTGAAGAGGAAATCAAAAAGACCAAGATCATTTACACCCAAATTAAAACAATAATAAATAAATAAAAATGAGTCAAAAAAACTATGACCCCCTCTACTAAATATTCAAGAGAAAAGATGGTGCTTGTGGAAGTAAAAATCAGATCTTTCAACTAAAATCAGCTTAGTTTCACTTCTGGGAAGATGATTTCCACGGAAATGACACAAAAGGGAGAAGAATTTCAACAGGAAGCAACGAAACAGAAGGGTTTTCACCTTTCGGCGACGTCGAAATGTCAACGAGGAGATCAAACTGAAAACTTAGAGCAACCAAAAACGTTCATGGGTTGAATATTTGCAGGAAAAACCTCAATACCCAATTGGCGAGTTGAGAGAAAACGCAAGAAACCAAAATGGGTTGCCAGTTTTTTCTACTGCTGTTTATAAATTGACAGTTTCCCAAGGAGAAGACAATATTTGAATTGAAGAAGGTAGAGAGAGAAAACGGACAATAGGGTAACTTTGGCTAAATTGCATAAACGGTCCTAATTTTTTTAGAGTCGCTTCTTAATCTGGGTCATAGTTAGGTGAGGGAGCTAGTGTTGTCATTAAACACCATGTTCATCATATACTCATATACAAATGTTCACCATATACTCCAGTATATAAGTGATGTCCACCATAGAATTTATTAGTGTTTTTGTTTTTTAAACTCCTAAATCTTATAAAAATGACTATTTAATATTTATTGCATGTTTATAAGACACAATTAATCTTTAATATAAAATCAAGTAAGTAAAAATATAGTTTTTTTCTTGGATGTGTTATTTTTTTATATATATTTATTATATAATTGTTGAAAATAATAATAAATGAGTATAGTGTAATTGATTAGTGTGTAAATGTCATAGCTTTTGAGAAAATTTGAGGTTGAGGTTTCAAGTCTCAACCTCAAAATTTTCATCTTTGATGTTTAGTTTTGTTCTGATCTTTGTTATCAAACAAAAACAGTAATGCTTCAGCTTTTAATTAATCCCTTTAGAAATTCATAGATTAGGGTGATTGCAAATTTTCATGGGCATATTTTCTCTAAGAAATCTTGTAAATTCCTCCCTTCATATATATTTCTATAGCTTAATCATGCAAATTGACCCTATTCAATCATGTGAATTTTTTCTCTTTATTTATTTTCTATTAGCTTTGTAATTCAATATAAGTGGCTCACTAAAATACTAATTATGTCCTATATATCGGTCTAGACAAAGCAAGAAACTAAAAAATAAAATTCATTACACTAAATTAAGAATTATGGATTCAAATTATGAAATTAATTATGAGATTAGGATACAACCAAATTAGGGATTTGATTGAAAATTATGGTTTGTGATGTAATGGTTTTAAAACATACAAAATTAAGCATTTGATTGAAAATTAAGGGCATGACACCCGGCCTCGAAAAATGTTATTTTTATAAAAAAATATGCAATCTTAAGTATTTTATATTGTATTGTAATAACAAATTTATTTTTATCCTACTCAATGAAAATCATGCGTCAGCTCCTGCATATATGCTTAAACAAATGATGCACATATATAAATGAAAATACTAAACATATATGCATAAAGAGTGATGAACATACATGAAAAATGTGATAAACATGCATGCATAAACATGTGATGAATATCTGGGCATGAAGTGATGAATATATGGGGATAAGATGATGAACATTTACACATAGAAGTGGTGAACATCTATGTAGAAAAGTAATGAACATCAAATTCACAGCGAAAAGTGATGAACTTATAAGTGAAAAACGATGAAGGTGCATGCATAAGAAGTGATGAATATCTAGGTATAAAAGTGGTGAACATTTGGGCATTGAAGTGATGAATATCAAAGGACAAAAGTGATGAACATTGAAACATGTTCACGCGAAAAGTGATAAACATATAAGAGAAAAGCGATGAGCATGCATGCATAAAAAATGATGTTCATCTAACTATCTAAGTACAAAAGTGAACAATATCGAAAATATTTTTCACATCAAAAAGCGATGAACATATAAGAGGAAAACGATGAACAAGCATGTATACAAAATTGATAAACATGTAAGTATAAAAATGATAAACATCTGAACATAAAATGATATATAAAAATGATAAACATCTGAACATAAAATGATATCTAAAAGCAAAAATAATAAACATAAAAAATATGTGGGTCAATTACCGAAAATCACCCGTTGAAAGGGCCATATTGCCCAAAACCATCCCTTTAATTCGATATTACCGGAAACCACCCGAGTATCATGCTCCGTTAACGAAACACCACCCCACCACAAAATCCGTAAAAAAACTATCAACGTGCGTGTATGGACGCACTTATTTCTTTTAATTTTTTTTCTTTAATATCGTTTTCTCATTACTCTTTATTCTACCCTTTTCTTAAATTCTTCAACAACGGCTCCTCAAAATTTCCGGCCAATTTCGACGATTGATTCACGCAAGTCCGGTCACACAATTCCGCATTTTCCTGTAATTGGAGCAATTCCGACGAAGGAGGTGAAGGGGGTGAAGCATTTGGAGCTGTAAATCGAAGAACATTTGGCGTCATCTGTAAGTATTTTTGGAATTAGGGTTCGCAGTTGCAAATTCGATTGGATTTAGGAGATTTGCAATTGTGAGCGAATTCGCTTTTGATTGGCATTAGGGTTAGAGATTGATTTTAGGGGCGAAGTAATTTGATTGGAATTAGGGTAAGATTTTAGGGTTAGGGTGGTGCGAAGTTGCGAATTTGATTGGCATTACGGGTTAGATTTTAGAGTTATTGAACATGTTTGACTGACATTGTTTCTGAATTTGATTGGCATTACAGTTAGTTTAATTTGATATGATGCAGGTTATTGAACAAGTTTGACTGTTATTGAAACATAACCAATTGAACCAATATCTGAGGTTGAGTTTGAACAGGTTAGCTTACAGTTAGTTTAATTGATTTTTTAGAATAGGTTAGATGGGCAAAGTAGGAAGGTATTGTGGTTGGTGAGCTCTGTGTTGTTATTGAACATGTTAAGGAACATGTTAGGTGAATGTGATGAGCTTTGTGTTGTTATTGAACATGTTAAGGACACATTATTGTACTTTGGATGTGTTTTGAGTGAGTGAAATGATTTTGAGATTGGAGAAATTTGTTATGATGCAAGTTAACAATGTCAAACACAAGTTCTGCATCCACAAACTCACAACAAAGGGTTTGTTATTGTGGCCTTTTGGTTAAGGAATCAACTGCACATACAGAGCTCAATTATGGCAGAAGGTTTTGGGGTTGTCGTCTGTATGGATCAAACAACAAATGTAATTATTTTATGTGGAGGGATGAGGAATACAGTGAAAGAGTTATGTATGTTATCAAGAAGTTGGTTAAAGAGAAGAAGAAGTTGGAAGTAGAAAATTTGAAGCTACAAGAATCCACTAGACTCATGAAGCTTGAGAATGAGGCATATAAATTGGACTTTGATGCAATTATAAAGAAACTGAAGGAGCATGATCGTAGTTGGGGTCTTGTAACGCTTTGCTTTATGATATTTGTTTTGGGCAAAAAGATATCAAACCTAAATTGCCTTCGATGTGGTGCTATTAGTCGAACGGATCAAATTAATACTTCAAACAAATCAGAGAACCAAAATGATGAGACAAAATAAAGATAATAAAGCTTAGATATGACGAATCGAAATGAAGAATGTCGAATGAATCCGAGCACAATCGAATGAGCTTTGCGAATGTATTGAACGAGCTTTTAGTATATCGAGAGCTATGGAGTTTTAGTACATCAGCAATGGAATAGTAGAGAACCTGTCTTACAACGGACTGATCCTAATCTATTTAAGATGAGGGGATTTAATGCCAGATTTGGGGAGATCATTCAGCCGTTTAAGTGCTAAGATCATGCCCGTGATTTTCGTTCGGACGTTTCAAGGAGCCGTTGGTCGCGTCAGCAAGCAGGCCATTTTCTTTGCATGATGGGCTTCAACTTTCAACCGTTTGTGGGCCGGTCTAACCTGATCAAAACGTGGCCCAACAATTGCCCCAAAGGAAATCGGACGAGTAATTGTCGAACTTGTGCGGTTTTCTTTCCTTTTGGATCGTGGACATGTGGCTCTGGATCGGACGACCCATCTGTGGAGTTGGATCCCAGCCTTGCCAATAAATTGATTTGACCTCTGCCTTCTCTTCTTACCTTTACCGCCTGTAACTTCTTCTCCCTAGGTAACTCTTCTTCTTCCCAAGTTCAAATCTTTTCAGCGTTTTGTCCATGGCCGCCTCTAACTCGGAATCAAGTTCTGAGGATCGCCCCCCTCTCTTCCTTCTTAGCGAGCACGAGAGCGTTCTGAATGTCATGACTCAGGCTGAACTCGACAGGGTTTTGCAAGTTGGAGGCTCGGCTTGAGAATGCCAAGAAGGAAGGCGGCGAGGTCGCTACTGATGTTGGAGCCTACTTCACGCTTAAGTCCAGGATCGAGATGATAGAGGATCTCAAGACTGTTTGCCATGAATCATGGAATTTGGAGAAGGAGCAGGCTTACCTGGATGAGCAATTTCCCAATGGTTGCCCCGGTGTCGACTTCCTCCAAGCATGCGTGACTGTTGGAGTCGTGGTGGAAGAAGGAGCTGAAGTGAGTTCTAGACGGACAGAAATGGCATCCGATCCTGTCCCTGACGCTGCCCCAGGTAAGGATGTCAAAGCTTGAAGCTCTTTACACTTTAGTTCGTTGATTTGTCGCTTGGATATTCGGACTAGTTGTGTTGAAAGTCCCTCCGTTGCGTGGGCAAACTCTGTGTTTTGGTGACCCGTCCACCATCACGGGTCGCATGTTTGTAAGACAATGATGATTGGCGTTTCGCCTTGTTTGTTTTTCTTTTGAATGGCACTCTTCGGTTCTAGCGAATGCTGCGTTTGATGTATGCTTGTATGGATGCGTTTTCCGTTTCGGAAAGAGGAGAGGCCTGTGAATTGTGTTAAGTTTAGCCATGACAATTGTATATCGTAATCCAGGGAGGTAAGCAGATGTGTCTTGCGTTAAATGTTTTGTCTAAGGTTTTGCATACCTTATTTTGTAATAAGGCGGGCGGTGTGCCATCGTGCCTTTGTTGTTCAACTCTCTGTGTGTCGATCGATCGTGTTGTGTAAGTCATAAGCATTTTTGTTTGTCTTGAGTGGATCCACTGCTTTGTTTGAATTTGTTGTGCCTGTGTTTGAACGAAACAAAGTGAAGGGTCGCTAGGAAATGGCTGTTAGGGGCGAACCCAACGGCCCTCCGATGCTTAAGTTAGCGAACGCATCCGGTGAAAAATCAATGGTTTGAACAAATGTAATTGATAAGCTGACGAATGACAAAAGTTTTTTAGAAATGATACTGCTTTAAGTATGTCGCGTTCCAACTTCTTGGGATGATGTGTCCTTCCATGTCTTGCAATCTGTAGGTGCCTTGTCCAACAACATCTGTGATTAGGTAGGGTCCTTCTCATTGTGGGGCCAGTTTACCGTCCTTGGGGTCTTTGGTGTTTTGAAACGTATTTCTTAGATCCCAATCGCCTTCTTTAAAAACTCTGACGCGTACATTCTTGTTATAGCTCCTGGCGACCTATTGCTGATATTGGACCATCCTAAGCCTGGCTCTCTCTCTGACTTCGTCGATCGTGTCGATGTTATGTGACAATTCTTCGTCGTTCTGTTCTGGGGTTTGCAGGCCGTACCTGGCTATAGGGATAAGTATCTCGGCTAGAATGACCGCTTCACATCCGTAGATGAGCGAGAAGGGTGACTGTCCTGTCACATTCTTTAGTGTGGTTCTGTCGGACCAAAGGATGTACGGGAGTTCATCTGTCCACTTGCCCTTGGCGCCTTCTAGTCTCTTTTTTAGGTTGTTGATGATGATTTTATTATTGGACTCTGCTTTCCCATTCGACTGTGGGTATCTGGGAGTGGATGTGACTAAGTTGATGTTCCACTGTTCGCAGAAGGCTCTAGTCTTACGACCGATGAATTGGGAGCCATTGTCGTATACGATTTCTGATGGCACGCCGAATCTGCACAAAATGTTTCGTTTGATGAATGAAATGACTTGAGTTTCTTTTACCTTTCGATAAGCTCCGGCTTTGATCCATTTGGAGAAGTAATCGGTCATGGCCAGGAAGAAGACGCATTGCCCCTGTGCTGGTGGTAACTTGCCGACAATGTCCATTCCCCATCTCATGAACGGCCAAGGCGCGAGTGTTGGATGTAGGGGTTCTGATGGTTGATGTGCGACCGGCGCATGTCGTTGACAAGCGTCGCGTCTCTTGGCATATTCTAATGCGTCCGTGTTCATCGTTGGCCAATAGTATCCCATGCATCGAGCCTTACAAGCTAAGCTCCGTCCCCCGACATGATTGCCGCACTCCCTATCATGTAAGGATTGAATAAGTTTTTGGGCTTCGACGGGCGTGAGGCACTTTAGTAGCAAGCCTGTGATAGATCGTTTGAAAAGAAAACATTCTTTCATTTCGAAGGTTAAAGCCTGTACCTTTAGACGCTTGGCCGTGGCTTTATCATCCGATAGGGTGCCGTGTGCTATCCAATCGACGAACGGTTTTGTCCAGTCTTCGGAATCACTTGCCGAATGAGTTTCGGAGTTGTCTTGTGTTATGGTGATGACCTCTTCCAATTCGTCTTGTTGCTTTGTATCCTTGGCTGTTCTCGACACTGCGAGTGTTGTGACGTAGACTATGGGAATGTTGGGAAACTCTTTTGGATCTAACGTTGACCCCAGGTTAGCCAGTGCGTCCGCTTGTGTGTTTAATTCTCTTGGTACTTGGCTGATGTCGAATGTTCTAAATTGCGCGACCAACCCTTGGATGATGCTCAAATAGGCGACCATTCTATCATCTTTGGCGACGTATAGTCCTTGGACCTGATTTACAATTAGTAGTGAGTCGCAAATTACCTTTATGTCGTCGATCGTGAGATCTCGGGCTAAGTTGAGGCCGAATATGAGTGCCTCGTACTCTGCCTCGTTATTGGTTGCGTCCCACTCACATCTTACGGCTTGAGCTACCTTGTCCCCTTGTGGTGATTTGAGTACAACACCTAAACCTGTGCCCCTGACGTTTGATGCTCCATCGGTGTGTAGTTCCTAAGTGCCTTGTTCGCCTGTCGTGAGCAGTTCTGTCGCTTCTTTTATAGCTTCTTGTTCCAGTGTTGGGCTGAAATCTACCACAAAGTCGGCTAACGCATGAGATTTGATGGCTGTTCTAGGCTCGTATTCGATTTCGTAACCACTCAATTGTATAGCCCATTTAGCCATTCGACCTGTGAACTCAGTTTTTTTCATGATTGCTTTCATGGGATGATTAGTTCTCACAATAATAGTATGTGATTCAAAGTAAGGTTTTAACTTGTGAGAGGCCATGACTAATGACAAAACTAGCTTTTCCAATGAGGTATACCTTGTTTCGGCTGGGAGTAGTGATCGACTTACATAGTAAATCGGGGATTGTTTGCCGTCTTCTTCTCTTACCAAAACGGCGCTTACCGATGTGTCTGACACGGCCAAATAGATGGGCAATGGCTCATCATCTTTTGGCTTGGCGAGCAGCAATGGTTTCGACAGATATTTCTTCAATTCTTGGAATGTCGCCTCGTGCTCTGCTCCCCATTGGAATGATTTGTTCTTCTTGAGTGCGTCATAAAATGGCTTGCACTTGTTAGATGACTTCGAAATGAAACGGTTCAGCGCTGCTATTCGTCCTGTGAGTTTTTGAACATCTTTGACGCATCTAGGTGACCTTAGATTGATAATTGCTTTCACTTGTTCAGGGCTCGCCTCGATCCCTCTTTGGGTCACCATGTATCCCAAGAATTTCCCTGAAGAGACTCCGAAAGAACATTTAGTAGGATTTAATTTCATATTATAGCGTTTGAGTACCTCGAATGCTTCCTTCAAGTGTTCGATGTGATCTTATTTTTGCTTCGACTTGACTAGCATGTCGTCGATGTAGGCCTCCATGGTGTCCCCAATCTGGTCTTTGAACATTTTGTTCACTAGTCTTTGGTACGTTGCCCCTGCATTCTTTAGTCCGAAGGGCATGACTTTGTAGCAGTAGGTCCCCCGACTAGTGACGAAGGCTGTCTTTTCTTGGTCTTGGGGGTCCATCAGTATCTGGTTATAGCCGTTGAATGCATCCATAAAAGAGAGCATCTCGTGGCCTGCCGTCGCGTCGATCATTGCATCAATGTGCGGTAAAGGGAACGAATCCTTTGGACACGCTTTGTTGAGGTCCTTGAAATCTATACAGACCCTCCATTTTCCGTTCTTCTTTTCGACTACCACCACGTTGGCTAGCCACTCGGGATACTTGACTTCCCTAATCTTGCCGGTCTCTAGTAATTTCTTGACTTCGTCATCGATTATTTTGTTTCGTTCGGCGGCGAATTTCTTGCGTTTCTGTTTAACAGGGGGAAAACTTGCGTCCACATTTAGTTTATGAGTTGTGATGTCAGGAGAAATACCTATCATGTCTTCGTGAGACCATGCGAAACAGTCGGAGTTCGACCGCAAGAATTCCACCAGATCGGATCCGATTCTGACCGTTCGGTGTGGCGAGGTGGGGTCGAGAGCAACTTCGATTAATTTTTCTGTTTCTGGTTCGATGTATTTTCTCGACCCTTCCCCGTCCTGTAATTGCTATTCCGTATCGCTCTCGGCCGCTTGCCTCATGGACGTCACGTAGCATTCCCTAGCGAGCCTCTGTTCTCCCTTGATCTCTTGGACTCCCCACTTGGTTGGGAATTTGATCGTTTGATGATAAGTGGAGGGGACCGCCTTCATCGAATGTATCCAAGGCCTGCCGATGATGCATTTGTAGGGGGATTCACAGTCTATTACTACAAATTTTACCTGTTGGTTGATTCCTCCCGCATAAGTGGTTAGGGTGATTTCGCCAAGTGAGTATCGGACTTTGCCGCTGAACCCGACCAGGGGTAGCCTCCTTTTGGTCACGTCTTTCTCACTAAGGCCCATCTTTTTCAGAGTGTCGAGGGTGATCAATTCGGTGGAGCTACCTGTATCGATTAGTACCCTACGTACAAGACAATTTCCAATGGACAAGGATATTACCAGGCTATCATGATGCTCTGCCCATCCACTAGCATCGGTCTCATTGAAGGTGATTATGGGCAGGTCGCTTGTCATCTTAGGCCTTGGCTCAGAGGGTGGGGGCACATTGCCCATGCTTTGTTTGGCGTGGCGTTTTGCCGCGGAATATGAGATCCCGCAAATGTCGGACCCACCTGAAATGGAGTTGACAATCTTGGCAGGTATAGGAGAAGAAGGGCGTTTGTTTTGTACCTCATCTTTTCGTTCCATGGTGGCTTTGGCTTTATCCGAGATGACATCTCGGAGGAATCCTTGCGACAATAGCCTTGCGACCTCTTTTCGCAGTGCGACACATTTGTCGATTTTATGCCCGTGGTCGCCATGGAAGTCGCACCACCTCATCATGTCCTTCTTGGAATCCGGTTTGTCGTTCTTTCACGGCCATCTTACGTCTTTACCATATTTGTCGAACGTCTTAACTAACTCTGCAATAGAAACACAGAAGTTATACGATTGTACCTTGGGGGGTAGTGAAGGATTTTCCTTCCATTCGTGTCCCCTGTCTCGACTCTAGTCATCGCGTCCTCGGGGATACGGCTGATGACACATGTCCCTACGATTGTCGAACGTCGATCTGCGATTGACTCGATCCGGACTTGGTTCGGCCCTGAAGGGTTCCTCGTCCTCTTCCAACCTGACTTGAGCCATCGCCTTGGCCTGGACGTCTTCGAAGGTTCGGCAGGGGTATTTCGTCAATTCTCGATACAATTCGCTGCCGCGGACCAGACCCCGCCGGAAGGCTTCGATGGATGTAGGAATGGCGCAATGGGGTATGACGACCTTTTCCTTATTGTACCTGTTAAGATAAGCACGCAGAGGTTCGTTATGCTTTTGGACAGTACGATACAGATCGCTAGACTGCTTTTCTAGCCTTCGGCTACTAGCGAATTGAATTTTAAAAGCATTGACTAATTCCGCAAAGGATGCGACCGATCCTTGTGGCAGATGCATGAACCAAGTAAGCGCCGGCCCCGCGAGAGAAGTGCCGAAGCTTTTACACATAACCGCCTCGCGATTGGTCCTGGAGACGGAAATCGTCATGAGCTTCTGCTTGTAGAGGGAGATATGGTCGTCTGGATCACTCGTTCCATCATAGCTGGTCATGCTTGGGAGATGAAACTTCTTTGGGATCTCTACTCATGCGATATCATATACGAATGGAGATTCTTCGAAGCCGTCTAGCGCCTCTTTCTCGATAGGCTGGGGAACGCTCGGGATCTTCGCGAGACGCTCGTCGAGAGACTTCATATGCTCGTTGATAGCCTGTTGAATGAGCGTCTGGATACTCGGCGTTGCCGTAACCTGTGGATTGTTTACTCGGGTCCTTTCGGAACCGGTAAAAGAAACATTGTTAGTCATAATAGGGTTAACACGAGAAGCTTCAGGAATACCGGTCGTATGGGTTTGATTTCGCTCGATTGTTGGTGTTACGACTATACCCTCTATATCTAGTCGAGTTTGGATCCCTTCGAGGTCGATTGGACGCTTGCTTCCGGTTGGCGCGGATGCGGCGGATTGGACCTGCGCTTTGAGAAGTTCATTTTCATTAGTCAAACGATTAATTGCAGTAACGGAAGTAGCACAGATTGATTCGTTAGTCCGACGCTGGTCGGCTAATTCTTCTTGGAGTGACGACAGGGTTTGCGCCATTTGACAGATCTGTTCTTGAGTAGAAACCTCTGCTGTAACGACGACAGCATCGTTAGCGGTTGCTCCCAAGGTCGGCCCTTCTCCGGAGGTGCTAGGAGGAGCATCGTTCACCATTTTTGAATAACTTTTGATGAAGCTTTTGAATACGAATCGGCTAACGGCCCCACGGTGGGCGCCAAATTGTTTTGGGCAAAAAGATATCAAACCTAAATTGCCTTCGATGTGGTGCTATTAGTCGAACAGATCAAATTAATACTTCAAACAAATCAGAGAACCAAAATGATGAGACAAAATAAAGATAATAAAGCTTAGCTATGACGAATCGAAATGAAGAATGCCGAATGGATCCGAGCACAATCGAATGAGCTTTGCGAATGTATTGAACGAGCTTTTAGTATATCGAGAGCTATGGAGTTTTAGTACATCAACAATGGAATAGTAGAGAACATGTCTTACAACGGACTGATCCTAATCTATTTAAGATGAGGGGATTTAATGCCAAATTTGGGGAGATCATTCAGTCGTTTAAGTGCTAAGATCATGCCCGTGATTTTCGTTCGGACGTTTCAAGGAGTCGTTGGTCGCGTCAGCAAGCAGGCCATTTTCTCCGCATGATGGGCTTCAGCTTTCAACCGTTTATGGGCCGGTCCAACCTGATCAAAATGTGGCCCAACAGTATTTTTCATGTTTGTAAATGTTGTTGTGATGTGGGCAAAGTAGGAAGGTATTGTGGTTGGTGTTGGTATTATCTTCATGTAGCATTTGGTAACTAAACTTGCTATGAATGACAATGTAAGGGTATTATCTTCATGTAGCATTTGGTAACTAAACTTGTTGTAAATGACAATGTAATGGTTGGTGTTTGCCTTATATTTGGTTTTTTGAATGATTGGAACTGCGCTTGTGTAAACTTGCTATCCAACAAAGAAGGGGGTGGACATGATGTTCACACTGACATTTGGAAACTCTAGGCAGGAGGTGCTAGCTTAAGTCACTTAAAAGAATCTCACTCATGCCAACTTGGTAACTGAATTTCGATCCACTTGGTAAAACTGAACTTCGTATTGCTATTGATGCACTTGCTATCCAACATAAACTTGGTAACTAAACCTGGTAACTCAACATACATGCCTTCAGAGTTTGCTAGAAAAGTCACACATAATATCCTTCATTACATTGTCAGGTGGATCAAGTAGCACAAACTACAACATACATGCCTTCACTCCTTTGACTGCCACCTCCAAAGACACCTTGACTGCCACCTCCAAAGACACCTTGACTGCCACCTCTAAAGACACCTTGACTGCCACCTTCATTAATATTTTGACTGCCACCTTCATGCACACCTTGACTAACACCTTGATTGCCACCTTGAGTAACACCTTGACATCCACCTTGATTTTGGGGGACCTATCACACTGTAAAAGTTAGAAACTAAATAACAAGGACACAATTAATTAAGAAAAATAGAGTGCAAGACCTTTTTGGTGTATTTCCTCTTTTGAGAACCAATTGGAACTGTATTTGGATTCTTGGGCCTTCCTCCACGGTTAGGGGGCCTAGGTGGATTAGGACATTTCCTTGCATTGGTGCACTTGTTCTTGTAATGTCCACTTTGCCCACAGGTAGAGCACTTGGTCTGCCCTACTATTCTGATTTTCTTGGTCTTGCTTGGTACATCTTCTCCAGGCTCTCTTCTTCTATTTTTCCTTGGCCTTCTAGGTTTCACTATGAACTTTGGTGGTTCTGGATGAGGGTGACTAGTCCTCTCCCACTGAGATTCTCCTGGCATTGGGTTGATCATCTCCTTGTAAGCCAGTAAGTAGGCCTCCTTAGTGTAACATTCATGCACAAACTCCTCTATATTACGCCTATCCTTCATGACGCAACACATAGCATGAGGACAAGGGATACCAGTGAGATCCCACTTATTACAACCACAGCTTTTTAACCCCAAGTCAACAACATAGGTCCTCCCTAAGTGATCAACCTCAAACCTATCTCCTCCACCCCACCAAAGGTACACAATTCCTAGTACCTTCTTCCTTGGCCAACTCTATCTTCTTCTTTGCCTTTGGTGTGAATTTTCCCTCATACTTTGTCATTCCTTCATGCTTAGCAAAAAATCTTTTCATTAGCTACCTCCTAATCCATTCACACATGGACGGCAAAGGCTTCTCTCTTGCAGGCAAAATATATGCATTAAAGCTCTCACAAACATTGTTAAGAAGCATATCAGACTCGGTGTCATGCTTGAAACCATGTCTTGACTAGGTTTTTGGATTTGAATCAATCAAGTATTTATATGCCCCTTCATCTAATTTCCTCACCACATCTCTTTAATGTGGTTCAAACCAACATCTTCCCTAAACATACTTTCCAAGACTACTTTAGACACCATATCAGGATCAACATTTCTATAGTAATGGACTTTGCCTTTTCTGTATAACACTTCATTCTGCCTTGATTTGTAAAATGAACCATCATATAAGTCTAAAATGAATGCTCATATCTGCCACTGGTACAACAATAAATATTGGCCTAATTCAGTGAACAACCATAGAATAAGGCAACAATAAAATAAGGCAACAATTTGCACACTTACTGAGATGCATTTCAGTCAATGAATAAAAAATGTTCACATGACCCTAAACCAATGTCCCCACTTGCAATGATTTTTATCCACATACTGGACCTTTACAGATAAGAGAATCTTTCATGAATACAGTGACAACAAATGAAAAACAAGACAGATAAGTAAAGGGGTAAATTCACAGCAACAGAGGATTCACCTGTCACACAATTTTCTTCTCGTGAAAACCTAAACCCTAAATTTCCCAATTCCTATTTCCAATTCCAAATCAACTGTATTCAAAGAGAAATTAGGGATTCAAATACTTACTTGGAAATAGCCCGTCGATTTCACTGGTAAGCTCCACTGCACTGGAAATAGCCCCGTAGACTTCACTAGTTCATCCCCTTCGTTTACCTTTAGAGGAAATCGCTCCACTTCACCAGTTCATCCACTCCCCAATTTCGCCCCACTGGACTTCACCAATTTCGCCCCGACAATTCCCCCCACCCGTCAATTTCCCCCCCGACTTCACCAGTTCATCCAATTGCTCCAAATCTTCAGCTCCACTTGAAATCAACTACAAATCGCCCCAATTCAAGTCAATCGCCCCAATTCAAGCCAGTCGCCCGAATCGATTAGTTAGGATTCTACTGAAGCGAGAGAGAGAGAGAGCAGCCAGCGGGTCTCAAAATTTTACCCAAAAAAATTAACCCCAAAGTAATAAAATAAGAGGAAAAAAGAAAAAGGGAAATTTCATTCAACCGCGCGTCCACTCGCCAATCGCCGCGTGTTGACAGTTTTTTGACGGATCCTGGGGTGGGGTGACGTTTCGTTAATGGAGCATGATACTCGGGTGGTTTCCGGTAATATCGAATTAAATGAATGATTTTGGACAATATGACCCTTTCAACGGGTGATTTTCGGTAATTAAACCAAAATATGTTCACATGAGGTGCAAGCAATTTTTTTTCCAAAAAAACATATAATAAGAAAAAAATCGACACAGCTAATTTTTTTTATCCTTTTAATAAAACTCTAATCTAAATCCTTATATCTTTCGAATCTATATCTTACTCGACTCAGGTTCATCACGACTGATACTAGAAGAAAATCTATATCTTACGCCACTCAGGTTTGCTGCATTTACTGAGGCTTGTCTGTGTTTGAGAGCTAGTTGAAAGTTCAAACCTCTTTTCTATATTTATAAAATCATTAATAATATCAACAGTCACTCCACGTCTACACCTTTTCTGCGTTTGAATATTTTCAAAAATGTTTTCTCATGGGTAGATTCAAATCAATAATAGCAGTTACTGTAGAATTTTGTTTCTTCCTTCTCCTTTTTTTTGGGAATTGCAGTGAATATAGCCTTCAAGAATCCAAGCTCTATACACTATACTGTCTTGACAATAATTTGGCATATGAAAAATTTAGGCGGAATTGCAAAAACTACCGAGTTTTTGATAGTTCCTTGCAAAAATACTGACATTTTAAAAGAATTGCAAAAGTATCAAAAAACTGCAAATCTTTTTAAAACAAAAAAAGTAAAATAAAAAGTGAAAAAAACTTTTTCAAAAAACAAAAAAATGGTTAATGGAGGTTTATAACAGCAATTAATTTAAAATCGTTTAAACTTTTGCCTAATCCAGTACCTGTTCAACCGGTAGTAAAAAAATCCAACCTGCAGTTCATCATTTCCCTTTTCCCTTTCTTCCCCAAATCTTTTCGACTCTCAAGAACAGCAGGTCCGTTAACCTCCCTTTTTCCTTTCTTCCCTGAATCTATTTCCTGAAGCCCTAAATCACTCGATTTTATTTTTAAACCTAAATCCCCAAATCGAAAATGGTGAAGACAAGATGCTTGAAGTCGGCGAAAGCCAAAGAAGAGAAGGCGAATACGTCTATTGTTGCGAAGAGAAAGAGGGTTGAAGACCCAGAAGAACAATCGGCGAAGGCGGAGTCAGCTACTGTAGCGAGTGGCAGAATGAAGAGAGCCTACAGCTCTTCAGAGGAAGAAGAATCACCCAGTACAGTCGTTCTGGTATAGAAGAAGAAACCGAGATTGTCGGAGGCTGAAGAACCAACAGACAAGAGATCGAGGAAGGAGCCATCGAAGTCGGTTGGCGGTGTTAGTTATCTTGAATAAGTCTTTACTTACCTGAAAAAAGTATAATTTTGTCTGAAATTTGTGATGCATGCTAGGTTTAGGTCTGGATAAACTGCATGCTGGTAATGAAAAACAGAGCATGAATTACTCTGTAAAAAACAGAGCATGGAGAATGTTGTTGTGTGATATAACCTGAAAAACTTTGCAGCTCCAATTATGTATGAAAAAAGAAGTGGGAGATAAAAGCTTCATAAAGTTTGATAAAGTGTTGCTGTAAAGTGTTATTGTGTGATATAACCTGAAAAACTTTGCAGCTCAAATTATGTATGAAAAAAGAAGTGGGAGATAAAAGCTTCATAAAGTTTGATAAAGTGTTGCTGTAAAGTGTTGTTGTGTGATATAACTTGAAAATTTGCCTATTTCGCCTGATAAACAAACAAGTAGTCTGAAAAACATATATATTCAGATGTTTGATTAGAAAGTTATAGTAGCCTGAATGACCTGATAAATCCAAATTAAGGTGATTCATGTTGATACAAAATTATAGGGGTTATGGTCTAGGGTAAAGATTGTGACATTGTAGAAATCATAATAGTTTGAGTGACCTGAAGAACTTCCATTTGGCATGACAAATCAAAATATAGTATGACAAAGTCTTATTTGTCCTGAAAAACATAAATCTTACCTGGCAAAGTAAGATGTCATGAAGTAAGATGATGCCTTTTTATCTTTATGTGAATATGAATGTCATGTATTTGTGAATGTCATTCTTTATAAATAAAGTACAAGTGGCATTATGAGGAGTTGTTTTTTGGTCGAATTAATCAGAATTCAAGGCTTCAATATCTGACTTGTATTAAGAACACATTAAACCGTGCAGACTGGCAAATAGTTCTACAGGGGCCCTTTGGCCCAATTATAAAAATAATGAAGAATTTGAAGCTGTCTGCACAGTTGATTCACCATGTTTTGTTTAGGCAACTGGAGACAAAAAAGAAATGGGAGACATGGTATGATCTTGGTGGAAAGCCATGTAGGTTTTCAATGAAGGAGTTTAGACTTATAACAGGACTGAATTGTGGCATGCTGGATGAGGAGGACATATTGGAGGATAAAAAAGCAGTGTTTGATTTTTTTGGAGTGATGAGTATTACAATCTCTAACCTTTTAATCAAGTTCATCTCGTATCGGGAGGACAATGTATTCAAACTGAAGATAGCTTGTTGTTAATTCTTGAGGGTGTTGTACTGAGGGGTGATAAGAAGAGGGAGGTCAGACCCTTGCATGTGAAATTGATCAAAGACTTGGATCATTTTAATAATTTCCCATGGGATAGAAGTGCTTATATTGACCTCCATCACCTCCATCAAAGTCTGGCTCTTGCTTTGGACACAAGACTGGACTCAGTGAAGGCTGCACTTACAGTTTCTGACAAAGCCAGAGCAGGATACACCATAAGGGATTTCCCGATGGTGTTTCAGGTAATGTGTTAGTAGTTGAATATGTAAAATTTTAGGTAGTATTTGTGGTCATAATTGTGGTTTAATTTCAATTATATTTGTTTAAGATATAGTTGTATGAGGCAGTGCCCCATATTGGTAGAACGTTTGCCCAGAAGCTTAATAAACCTGTGCTGCCCCGAGGTGTGAGGTGGCTGAAAATGAGTATGCCAAGCTTGGATTCAGTTACAGATGCCCTAGAGGGGACTTTTGCTGCTAAACAGATCCTTGCTGAGGAGGACGGAGAGGACTTGGGAGAAAGTTGTTACTTCCGGAGGAGGAAGGACACAAATCCTTGGATCAGATTGTTAAGCAGCTGAAGCAAAAAAAAAGGGCTGGTAAAAAGGATAAGTGAGTTGGTAAGGGAGGGCAAGCTGTAAACATTAAGGGGTTGTACCAGAGGCAATTGATGTGTTGTTTGAATGAATTGCTTGAAACGATGCATACTCTAAATGAAAAGCACGATCTGTTAAGGGAGGAAGTCCTTGAGTTAAAGAAGTTCATAAGAGGTAAAGCTCGTAGAACAGTGGCCTCTTCATCCAGTGATGAAAGTGATGATGGCATTAGAGAACACCAGGAGCTAGAGTCTAGGGAGGTTAAAAGTGATGATGAACCCAATATTACGCAACACCAGAAGAGCATAAGGAAGGTGAAGTCAACAGATCAAAGTGATGAGTTAGAGCATGAAGATGAAGAAGATGAAAAGTCAGAGTCTGAAGATGACGAAATGAATGGGTCCGAAGGGAATGCGTCCAAAGAAGGAGAGTCTGATGAGGCATGCCCAACCTTTTCAGTTTATATATGCACAGTTCAGTCCATATATGCACATTTCAATCCATTTATGCACATTTTAAAACATATTTGCTTATTTCAGACCATATATCATCGTTTTAGGAGACAGTGAATGAAGAACAAGATGATGGTGCAATTGTGTTAACTGGTGGACAATGGGGAGAAGAAGAAGGTTGGATCACCCCCATATATTGATGCTGCAGATAATGTAGGTTGTCAGGAAAAGGCAGGTGATGGGAAGGTGATGGGACGGGGCTGTCACCGGGAGAAAGGAAAATTAAGATTTTTTTTTATATTTTTGGAGACAAGATTTATAAACTTTTAAGGATATTTTAATTTTAAAAAAAAGATAAAATCATACCCTATCTATAGCAAAAATACCAAAAAAAATACAAAAAATTGATACTTTTGCCATTCTTTTTAAACTAAGGATTTTTTGCAAAAAACTATCAAAAATTCGGTACTTTTGCCATTACGCCAAAATTTTATTTCTAGACAAGTCTCACTAAATTCCAACACGAATATTTTATACGAGTAAAAATTAATTATGTACTTTTACGATGCTTTGCACGTACTCACAAAATATAATTACAATATTATACCAATGATGTTTATACACGTGTACTCTTTCGACTTCACTACTATATACTCCGTATTTGAATTGAATTGATATGAGTTTCGTGTAAAAAGTACGTTATTGACACATTTTTTACTACTTCACATTATCTCACTTTCCAAGCACAACCATATTCAGAGTTTCTAGCAAGAAAAATTGTTATTAGAGTTTGTCGATCTAGATGGAAAAAAACCGTATCAAATATTAGCTATCTTAGGCTCCGTTCGGCAAAACCTTTTTGAAATTAACGGAGTTTGATTTTTTTTTAATCTGATTAATGAGTGTTCGGTACAAAAATGTCAATCTAGCTTAGGGAGTTTATAGTAGATTAATGTCGCTTAATTTTTTATTTTTTTTAATGTGACTCTCCCTAGATTGTTGAAGATTAACAAACTGAATTTTACATTTATCTCATTTCAACTTGTAATACCGAACACCAACTCTAATTTTTAAATAATTAAGCTAATAAATTCAGCTCCAGCTCCAGCTCCAGCTCCAGCTCCAGCTAGTCATTCAGCTCCAGCTACTTATTCAGCTCCAGCTCCCATTTCAGCTGAATTTACCGAACATAGCCTTAATATAGCACATCGATCATTGTATAAAAGCAGACGAAATGAAAGAAGAAGACAAAATTGGGAAATTTCTCTGTTTGATTAATTTTCACACCAAACGTCAATCAGAATTCACAAGTGGTTTGGTTCGGGTTTGGGTTGACCCAACATGTTGAAAGAGTTCATTTATAATTTTTATAATATTTTTAAAGTTTAAAAATATATAATAATAAATATTTAATAATATATAATTATTTAATAAACTATATTATAATATTTAATATAAATGAGATAATATATATGAAATGACGGATCGGTCGAGCTCAAGTCTGAGTTCGGGTCGAGGTCAGTTCGGGTCCTTCTTGATCCAATGATTTTCGAGTCGGGGCGTCATTTTTTGACATATCTAATTGGAATGGTAAAGTGAAATCAAATACTTCATTAAGTTTGAAATCATCCATTCCTTGGAATGGAATCCATTTTCATTCCTATGCTTGCCAAATACAATTTTGTGATTCCAAGGAATGGGAGTCAAACAAGCCATGAATTACAAAAGATATATATATATATATATATATATATATATATATATATATATATATATATATATATAAGCTAATGCTACTACTCAGTGGCGGAGCAAAAAATTCTCGCAAGGGAGGGATACAACGCTTAAAGAAAACTCAACATTTTACTCATTCGATCCATCCACACTTATATCAATATTTTGAGACTCGTTACTTGAAATTGACGTCCTCTTACTCCGAATAACATATATACTTATCCATTTTCCTAAGTATAAACAAATAAAACAATTCACTTTAAACAAAATAAATCAAAATATTCAATTAATGTTCAATATTTCATCAATCTAATTAACTGATAAAAAACTAAGTTTAAACAAAGAATTCAAACGCATACTCAATATGATCAATACTCAACTCACATACCCATATCTGAAAAAAAAGCTCCCTTGAAAAAAACCAAACCCTAAAGGCCCTTACCGGCCGCCACTCACAGTGGCCATTCACCCCGGCAATGGTGCTCTTTGCACTGCCTAGACCCACCTCCTTTATCTCTCCTCCTCACCGCTATCACACCGAGCCTCGAGTTGGCGACCCTCCGATGTGAACCCACACCTACCTGACCGAACCTCAAGTTGGCGACCCTCCGCCGTGAACCCTCACCTACCTGACCAGACCTCAATTGCTCCCACATGATTTCCCGGATCTTGGGGAGTCGCTCGACGGAGAGCGGGTTCTTCGTTCTCAACCCTGCAACTCCAAATCTGGAGGCTTTTCTGCCTCTTTTCAACCATGTGCTTCCAAGTTCTTCTTTAAAGAACTCTGCAGCAAGGAAGATGTAGCCATGTGAGAACAACCCACCAATTCAAAAGTGGGGGGGGGGGGGGGGGGGGGGGGGGAGTTTTCGTCACTTGAACCTTTTGGGGGATCCGGATGACCCACACCAGAACCACCGCTCCAGCTCAACCCGCTGTTGCCCATCGAACCGTTCAAAAACCTCAAACCTCTAAACTGCGCCCAGATCATAACCACCTTTGAGCCTCGACCCACGACCTTGCTCGAGCCGTCTCGACCCGCATTCTTGAGCCTCTCCGCCTCCAGATCTGTTGTGCCACCCCACACCTCCGACGCCCGACACCAGTCGCTCCAAGCCAACCTCGAACATCTTCGTGCTCTACTGCCCACCTCGACCCACACCGCGTACCCACACCCGACCTAACACCGCTCGAACCCTCCTCGTCCCACACCTCCTTCTTCCCACCGCTAGTGAAATACCCCAAATAAGTGGATAATGGCATAAAAATCCCTAAGTGTTCGGTTGTCTTCCTCGTGTGAACTTCCGCTGAGCACCCACGTTTTCTCTTCTCCTCCGGTCTCTCTTCGTGCCCAGCTTCTTCCTCCCGATCAGCTCCTTCCTCCGGCGAGCCCAGCCTCTCCCAGCGTCGTCCTCCTCCTCCCTTGGCTGCGTGCTGTCTTCGTGGTGGTTGTGCTGTCCGGTTCGAGCTGCGGTCTTCGTGGTTGCTGCTGTCTGTGCTGGTGTTGTTGAGCTGCAGCTGCAGTCCACCGTCGTGGTGGTCATCTCCAGCGTTAGGAGCTTTCCGGCGAGGACTAACGAAGAGGTAAGGTGATGTTTGATTTGGGTTTGCTTGGGGTTCGTTTGGCTTTGCTGATTTTTTTATTATGTTCGAATTGATATTGATATGTTCGAATTGATGTTGTATGGAGGTCCGAATTGATGTTGAATTATTCTTCATGGGCAGTTGAAGAAGAATTTCGTGAGCATTGGCTTGATTTTTGTGGGTGTGTGGTTGCTGAAATTTTGGAAGGTATTATTAGGGTTGAATTTGGGGATTTTTCTCTAGTTGTGGGTTGGTATGACTTAACGCCAGGGTTTTGCTCGGATTGATTTCGCAGGACCGATCGAGTTGAAATCGAGTTTCTGAAATCGTTGTGGTTCGACTTGAGGCAAGAGGATCCTTGCCTAACTTATATATTTTTATAAATTAATTTATGCCTAGTTTATTTCATTATTTGTTTTACCATTGCTTGAGCTATTTTTTTTATTGGTTTGATTGACTATATAATTGCTTGGGTGATGATGTGGGATGATATGTGATATTATGTGATGATGTGTGTGTGAGGATATGTGATGATATGTGATGATGTGTGATAAGGTGTGGTTATGTGATTTTGATTGTCGTTGTGTTGTTTGATTGGTGTTGGTATGGTGATGGATAGTTGGTTTGGATGTTGTGAATCGTCTGACCCGGTGATGTGGGGGTGGAGACGGAGATGTTGTGAATTGTCTCACCTGGTGATGTGGGGGTGGAGACGGAGATGTTGTGAATGGTCTCACCTAGGTGATGTGGGGGTGGAGACGAAGAGGTTGAGAAGTGGTAATTGTGAGAAAGGGTTGCTTGCGTACCTGATTAAGTTGTTGTTTGAAGTGATAGATATGTATATTTTAATTGTTGTGATTGGTTGAAAATAAGTTGAGTTATCTTCTTGGTTGATTGGTCGGATATGGTGATGTCGGTTATTTATATATCTCTTGGTTAGTTTGGTTGTATATTGTATTGATTGTGTATTGTTGAAACTGTTTTGACTTGGCTAGTCTTGCCACAGTCTTTCGTGAGACTGACCAACTTCGGTTTACGTATCGTGGTTGGATGGGGTTTCGGATCCCCCAGTCAATCAGGCTTTGCAGATTCAGCGCCAACAAGGAGGATCCTGATCACCGTCGGTTTGGAGTCGAAGGGTTTACTCTTTTGGTTTTGGACTTTGACTAGTTGTATGTATCATTTTGGTTTTGGACCTTGAAGTGGTCAAACTTGTTGTTGGCTTTTGGTTTTAGGTTGTTGGCTTTTGGTTGTAAATTATTATAGTACTTTCTGTGTGTTAAGTTTGATTATGGTTTCAAACTTTGAACAGGTTTTACAGGTTTCCGCTGTGTTGCTTTATATATATATGGGTTATGTTTTGCAAAAAAAAATTATTTTACCCGCCTTATAATCCTTTGGATTATGGCACTGTAGCACCACTGGCCTGGGGGTGTTACAAAAGTTGGTATCAGAGCTTTCTTTTCAAAAATGTGTTCTTTCCGAGTTTTCAACTTGGAAATTTTTATATGTTGTGGTTGTGAACAAGCGTGTGATCAGGATTCCTTGCTGTCGACCGTAGTGAGTTGTATTGGTAAGTATTGATTGTTTGTTGTGTTTTGTGCTAATGTTCATACATGTTCAGTATGCCTCCGAACGCGGGTCGAGGTAGAGGTAGAGGTCGTGGACGTGGTAGAGGACGTCCTCGGGCTGATCCTCAAGAGGTGGATGTGAACAGTGAAGCTGTTGATAACACTGTGGAAAGTCAGCAGAATCCTGCAGGAATTCCACCAGAGGCTGTCAATGCGAGAATTGACCCAAGGACTCTGACTGCGCTACAACAGATGGTGACTCAGGCTGTGCAGGCTGCTTTGGCACAGGCATCGCCAGCTCAGGTTGCTCAGCTAGTTCATATTGGGCAGCAAAGGAATGAGCCACCAGTAGTGCAAGCAGGGTTTAGCAGATATATGGAAGCTGTGGCCAGAATGAAACCTCCTACTTTTGATGGGTCTGGCGAGCCTGCTGCTGTGTCATTCTGGCTGAACAGGTTTGAGAAGTTGCTGGAGGGTATCAGATGCCCAGAAAATGAGAAAGTGACTATTGCTGTTTATTATTTAATTGATGATGCTAGTGATTGGTGGGATGCCGCCCGACCAACTGACCACGGGGCTACGTGGGAAGAGTTTCGAGCCAAGTTAGAGGACCGATTCTTCCCAGAGGCCCTAAGAGATGCTAAGCTGCATGAGTTTCAATACCCAGAGAATGAAGGGTTGAAAGTGCATCAGTTGGCTGTGAAATTCAACAAGCTGCTGAAGTATGCAACTGCGGTAGTAAGGAATGAAAAGGATAAGATCAAGCACTTCCACCGATGGTTATATCCCGAAATAAGGCCTCTGATGGCAAGGCACAATTGTACTACGCTCGAGCAATTTATCGACGAGTGTCTGACTATGAAAGCAACTATTGATGACTCGAATCAGATTATGGATGCTCGGGCTGGGAAGAGACAGAAGACTCAGTTTACGCCTGGAGGAACTGGACCTCAAAGTAATTTTGGTGGGTTCAGAAAACCTTTCTTTACCCCTAAGAGTACTCCTAGCATTGGGCCGACTAAGACAAGTCAAGGTGGTGGTTCCCAGATGTCGGTGATTATCAACCGTCGTGGGGCTAGCCAGGGATGGCAAGGAATGCGCAATGTTGCTTTAACTGTGGGGACCCAAATCATAAGAGGGCAAATTGTACCAGAGCACCCCAGACTTGTTTCAAATGTGGAGTAGTGGGACACATTAAAGCTTACTGCAGACAAAAGGAAATTCCCACTCAAACTCAAGCTTCCTCTCCTGCTTATCGTCCAGTTCCGAATCAGAACCGTCCAGTACCATCACAGACGCCACAGAATGCTATGGGCAACAAGGGCAAGGCACTGATGGGTGGAACTTCAACCCCTCGGATTTATGAGATGAGGAGAACTGAGAATGACAACACACCTGTGACTATAGGTACGCTTTTTATTCGGTCTGAACCCGTTCGTTTATTATTTGACTCTGGAGCTACACATTCTTTTATTGCTGAGAATTGTGTAGATAGACTTGGGTTAGTATGTGATTTAGAGTGTGAACCATTTGTTGTGGGATTGCCGAATGGTGATAAGTTAGTTGGTACTCGAGGACTTAAGGATTTTCCGATCCTCATAGGTGGTCGGGAATGGATGGTTGATTTGATAGCTATCAATATGTTGCACTATGATATTATCCTAGGTATGGATTGGCTTTGTCGCCATGGTGCTGTTCTTGATTTCAGGAAGAAGACAGTTACTGTAAGGATAGATGAGGGTGTAGCGCATGTGTTTGAAGGGCATGATCCGCGAGACTCTGGTAGAATTATCAGTATAATGACAGCTGCTAGACTGCTAAGGCAAGGCTGTGCTGGGTATGTGTGTTATGCTTTAGAGGAAAGAAAGGATGAAGTAAGGATAGATGACATTCCCGTCGTTTGCGAGTATTCGGATGTGTTTCCGGAGAAACTAGTGGGTTTAGCGCCAAGTCGTGATGTTGATTTTACCATTGAGTTAGAGCTGGGAACTGCCCCGATTTCTCGAGCTCCTTATCGCATGGCACCAGTAGAAATGATGGAATTGAGGAAACAGTTAGAAGACCTTGTTGAATCAGGTTTTATTAGACCAAGTGTATCTCCTTGGGGCGCACCCGTATTGTTTGTTAAGAAGAAAGATGGTTCTCTTCGACTATGTATTGATTACAGGGAATTGAATAAGGTGACGGTTAAGAACAAATATCCGCTTCCTCGTATTGATGACTTGCTGGATCAATTGCAAGGAGCTACAGTATTCTCCAAGATTGACTTGAGATCAGGGTACCATCAGCTTAGAGTTCGAGAAGATGATATCTACAAGACTGCTTTCAGAACAAGGTACGGTCATTATGAATTTGTGGTGATGCCTTTTGGGTTGACGAATGCTCATGTAGTTTTTATGGACTTAATGAACAGATGCTTTAGAGAATACCTGGATCGTTTTGTGGTGGTTTTTATTGATGATATTCTGGTATACTCTCGGAGTATGGAGGACCATGAAACTCATCTTAGAGCAGTACTTGATGTGTTGAGGCGACATAAGTTGTTTGCCAAGTTGTCGAAATGTGATTTTTGGTTACCTAAGGTGGCATTTCTTGGTCATGTGATCTCTAGTGAAGGTGTAATGGTCGATCCACAGAAAACAGAAGCAGTAGCAAATTGGAGACCACTTCAGAATGTTAAGAAAGTTCGAAGCTTTCTTGGATTGGTAGGTTATTACAGGAGATTTGTGGAAGGCTTTTCTCAGATTGCACGACCATTAACTAATCTGCTGCGTAAGACCACGAAGTTTGAATGGGACATGAAGTGTCTGGAGAGTTTTGAAGAGCTCAAGAGACGTTTGACTAGTGCACCAGTGTTAGCCTTACCGCAGGGAACTGAAGGATTTGCCGTTTACAGTGATGCTTCTAAGCAAGGTTTGGGTTGTGTTCTAATGCAGAATGGAAAGGTTATAGCCTATGCTTCTCGTCAACTTAAATCTCATGAAGTCAATTATCCTACCCATGATTTGGAACTTGCAGCCGTGGTCTTTGCTCTCAAGATTTGGCGACATTATTTGTATGGGGTAAGATGTCCAATTTTCACTGATCATAAGAGCTTGAAGTATATCTTCACTCAGAAGGAATTGAATTTGAGACAGAGACGGTGGCTGGAGTTGATTAAGGATTATGATATAGACATATGCTATCATCCAGGAAAAGCCAATGTAGTGGCGGATGCCTTGAGTAGAAAGTTGACCCCGGAACTTAGGGTTGCTTGTTTAACAGCTCAGCCAGAGTTACAACAAGAGTTTGTAAGAGGTGAAATTGAGATTTGGTGTGAGAAGGAACAAATGATGCTGAATGTGATGGAAATTCACTCGACATTAGTAGAGTCGATCAAGGAGGAACAATCTCAGGACCCTGTGTTGAGTAAGCTGTGCAGTGAAGTTGCTCAAGGAAAGGCACCCGGATTTCTCATTCATGAGGATGGGATATTATGATTCCAGAATCGGTTATGTGTGCCAGCTGACAAGGCACTTAGAGAGTTGATCCTTAAGGAAAGTCACTCTTCAGCGTATTCAGTACACCCAGGAGCCAGCAAGATGTACAAGCACTTGAGACGGAATTATTGGTGGAGTAACATGAAGCAAGAAGTTGCTGAGTATGTGTCGAGGTGTTTGATCTATCAGCAGGTTAAGATTGAACACCAGAGACCAGCTGGAGAGTTACAACCGCTTCCTATTCCTGAATGGAAGTGGGAAGACATCTCGATGGATTTTGTTGTTGCTCTTCCTAGATCCTGAAGAGGGAATGAGGCAATATGGGTCATTGTGGATCGTTTGACGAAGTCTTCACACTTTATACCTATCAAGCTTACTTGGAATCCAGAGAGGTTAGCGGAAATATTCTTGCGAGAGATAGTCAGATTGCATGGTGTTCCCAAGACTATTGTGTCTGACAGAGATGGACGATTCACATCTCGTTTTTGGGAATCCTTGCACGCGGCAATGGGTACGCAATTGAGATTTAGTACATCTTTTCATCCGCAAACTGACGGTCAGTCTAAAAGGACAATTCAAACCTTGGAAGACATGCTTCGAGCTTGTGCTTTAGATTGGCCAGAAAATTGGGAAGACAGGTTGCATTTGATAGAATTTACGTACACTAATAGTTGGCATGCATCGATTAAGATGGCGCCTTATGAAGCCTTGTATGGTCGTCGTTGTAGATCGCCTTTGTGTTGGGACGATTTGACTGATGCTGTGTTAGTTGCTCATGAGCTTCTGCAGAAAACTAAGGACGACATTGAGGTGATTCGTCAGAGGTTGTTGTTAGCTCAGAGCAGACAGAAATCGTATGCAGATGTTCGTAGACATCCTTTGGAATTCAGTGTGGGAGATCATGTGTTTATTAAAGTTTCGCCGACTAAAGGAGTATTCAGATTTGGGAAACGAGGTAAGTTGAGTCCTAGATATGTTGGTCCCTTTGAGATTCTGAAGAGAGTTGGTGTCGTGGCTTACCAAGTTGCATTGCCGCCAAAGATGAGTGGAATGCATGACATATTTCATGTGTCTCAACTGAGGAGGTATGTGTATCATCCGACTCATGTTCTGAACTTTGAGGAGATAGAATTTCAATCTGATGGCACGTTTGAGGAATTACCTGTAAGAATCCTAGTGACTGATCAGAAGAAATTGAGGAACAAGGTTATTCCTTTGGTAAAAGTGTTATGGGCTAGGCATGGAACTGAAGAAGAGACATGGGAATTAGAGTCGGTTATGCGAGGCAGTTATCCTCACCTGTTTGATCTGAGTTTCGAGGACAAAACTGTTGTAAGGGGGGAGAATGAAATACCCCAAATAAGTGGATAATGGCATAAGGGTAAATTAATTAAGCATTTTACTAAAAAAGGGGAAATGGGAAATTGGGGATAAAAATCCCTAAGTGTTCGGTTGTCTTCCTCGTGTGAACTTCCGCTGAGCACCCACGTTTTCTCTTCTCCTCCGGTCTCTCTTCGTGCCCAGCTTCTTCCTCCCGAGCAGCTCCTTCCTCCGGCGAGCCCAGCCTCTCCCAGCGTCGTCCTCCTCCTCCCTTGGTTGCGTGCTGTCTTCGTGGTGGCTATGATGTCCGGTTCGAGCTGCGGTCTTCGTGGTTGCTGCTGTCTGTGCTGGTGTTGTTGAGCTGTAGCTGCAGTCCGCCGTCGTGGTGGTCGTCTCCGGCGTCAGGAGCTTTCCGACTAGGACTAACGAAGAGGTAAGGTGATGTTTGATTTGGGTTTGCTTGGGGTTCGTTTGGCTTTGCTGATTTTTTTATTATGTTCGAATTGATATTGATATGTTCGAATTGATGTTGTATGGAGGTCCGAATTGATGTTGAATTATTCTTCATGGGCAGTTGAAGAAGAATTTCGTGAGCATTGGCTTGATTTTTGTGGGTGTGTGGTTGCTGAAATTTTGGAAGGTATTATTAGGGTTGAATTTGGGGATTTTTCTCTAGTTGTGGTTTGGTATGACTTAACGCCAGGGTTTTGCTCGGATTGATTTCGCAGGACCGATCGAGTTGAAATCGAGTTTCTGAAGTCGTTGTGGTTCGACTTGAGGCAAGAGGATCCTTGCCTAACTTATATATTTTTATAAATTAATTTATGCCTAGTTTATTTCATAATTTGTTTTACTATTGCTTGAGCTATTTTTTTTAATGGTTTGATTGACTATATAATTGCTTGGGTGATGATGTGGGATGATATGTGATATTATGTGATGATGTGTGTGTGAGGATATGTGATGATGTGTGTGATACCCCGTATTTTTATAAGGTTATTTTGGGAATTATGGAATTTTCCCGGGTACCCGTTGTGTACGTCGGATTTAATTCAGGTAGCTTGAGACATTCTGTAATATGCTCTGTATCTGTAATATTTTTCTCAGTGAAATAATATACAGACAAGGTGCCTTGGAGTTTAATTGTCGTTCGCGTACGATAATTTTTATCCCGGTTTATCGTCAAGCTCGTTCAAAGCCGAATGGGCGGGAAAAGGGAGAAACGGCGACCGCCGTGGTTGGGCCTGAGATGTCAGCGTGTCAGCTTCTAGCTGGCCGCGACAGGCCTAACGACGGCGACCGCCGCATTTACGGCGACCGCCGCGTGCCCGCCGCAGGCAAAATTATGGCGACCGCCGTGATTGTCCAGTGGGCATTGCCCGCCGGTCGCCGGCGTCGTTCGAGGCGCGCCGTTGCATCGTTTGCCGCGTCTGAGGGTTTGCAGATCACTCCTTGGGGTTTGTCTATAAATAGACGAGCTTGGGCATGGGTTTTGGGTCATCTACAACCCCGAATCGCTGCCAAAACTCTCCCTCAAAGTGAGTTGTGTTTTCGTCGGTTTTCTTGTGCTCGCCGGAGGTGTCGTGGTGTGTTTCCAGAGTACCTTTGTGAAGCTTTTGGTTAGCCTTGGAGGTTAGAAGCCAAAGCAAGTCGAAGGAGGCCGAACCGCTCGTGTTTTAGGGTGAGTTTTCTCTCGTTTGAGTCGGCCGTGTTCTTCACGGCGACCGCCGCCAAGAACGGCGACCGCCGCCAGTGCCCAGAACGCCTTCGTGGCTTTGGCTTGGTCGGTTGTCGTCGTGGCGTCTTTCCTTTCGTGTTCTTTCGCTGTGTTTAGATTCATACTATTTATGTCAGATCTAACTTAGGGTTCCTTTTATGGGTCGACTCGAAGGTTGTTGTGCTGTCGGAACTATACCGTGTCGAGCCCGGAATCCAGTGACGTCTTTAGACTATTCTGCGGAGTAAGGCAAGTGGTGGTTCGCTCTTGCTCTTTCGTTCCATATTTACATTAATTATCAGTAGTTTATCTGAGTAATTAATTTGGAATGAATATTCTGTTTGTCTGGAAACGGTTTTGATAAACTGTTTTGAAAATCATATAATAGGTTGTATATCTGTTAGAACAACGCTATTATCTGTGATCTCCTTTCGGGCCTTTATGTGGATTTATCCTGTAAATGTTGTGGTGCTGTAACTGTTTAGTTAGCACTGTTAGATAGGAACGTTACTCGGACTCTGTCCAGTCGTTTCTTTATAATCTGGTATCGGGATGGCTCGTCCCCATTTAGACTAACCAACCAATATTTTACCTTGCATGGTTGGCTGGTGTCATCCGTTCGATTCGGCACATCAGTTAAGAAGTAGCTCAGAAGATTAGAAGGACTATGGAGTCGGCGGTGGTTTTTGAATGTTTTAATTATTTCTTTAATCAGGTTATGATCCTTTGGACAATAACTCCGTTTGTAATGTGCTTTCTTAGTCTTCCGCTGTGTTTGGTTTAAACTATGTTTTGACCTATTCGGGATTGGGTTGTAATCCCGTAACTCTTATTTTCCTTGACAATGTTATGTTTTGGAATTTAATGCTTGATCTTTGTGTATCAATTGCATTTCATAAATTGTATTTATTTGGTAAAGCCTTGGGTGATCTCGGTAAGGGACACTGGGGTCACTGGCGGTAATACCTTTCCAAAAGGATTAAGTTTTGGGGGTGTTACAGTTGTGGTATTAGAGCAAAAAGGTTTTAAAACGGGTTTGGGATTTTATAAATCATTTATCCGTTTTCGAAATGCTTTAAAGAGGGCTCTGAATTTTCAAAGTGAAAAGAATTTTAAAAATACCGTTCATAGTCGTGTCTTCTTTATAGTCTGATATAGTAAGCTTGCTTCTATGTCTAGAAAGACTAATTCCTTCCTTATTGTTCGATAGGATGGGTGTCTACTTTTCTATTGGTAGGGGGTCGGAAGACGCCAAGTTGGATCAGCCGAGGCTAGATTTTCCGTTACCTCAGCGATGTTTCGAGGTTAGAGGCCCGAGTAGCCCACCCGAAGACGTCAAACACGTTCTCCCCGAGTCAGTTGTCCTTGTAGCCAGGAATGCTATGGTCCCTAGACCTGCACCTGTGCCGCCACCAAGGGTGGAGGGAGTACAGGAATAGGAGCAGGAAGACGAGTTATCAAGGTACGAACAAGGGGTTTACCAAGACGACTTTCTGCTGGGACCAATTGCCGAGGAGATCGAGTACAAGGACGAGGAAGAGGAGATGCTTGAGCAAGATCCTGTCGAGGATGAGGATATGATCGAGGATGATTTCGAGGATGAGGATCCCATCGAGGATGATCCCGAGGATGAGGATCCCATCGAGGATGATCCCGAGGATGAGGATCCCATAGAGGATGATCCAGAAGAGGATCCAGAGTTGGACCTTGGAGGGCAGATTCAGGAGCCCGGTACAGGATTATCACCAGTGCCAGAGTACGCACCCATGTCAGAAGCTGATTGGGAGGCACTGTATACCGAGTACGGTATTGGGAGAAGTGATAGGGAATATCAGCCTATCCCTACTCCAAGGAGATGGAGGTCGGAATCCGAGCTACAGGAGATTCTCCGCCAGAGCGAGGTAATCTCCGCAGAACAGCAGCGTCAAAGGGATGAGCTGATCGCCAGTACTCAGAGGAGGGCTGGAATAGGAGGACCAGTCATAAACGACCCATACTTTACCATGACTGAGCTAGGACTATGTGCTTCAGGGTTAAGCAGGGTGCGAAACCCATCGCCAAAGCTCGATGGTGAGCCTAGCCCGAAGAGACCATGCACGAGTAGCCAGTCGTATGGGAGACATTTTGGAACGCCTTGAGGAGGAGTGGCGTTGCCTATCGTAGTAGTTTCGTTTCTTAGTATTCCAAGTTGTACTTTGTGTAATATTTCAGTATTGCGGCAAGTACTCTGAGAAACACTTATATCTTCGAGCAATGTTGTCCTAACGCTCGAATGATAAACTTATGCGTAACTTGTGTAAGAATTCGAAGGTTCATCTATAAAATACCAAGTTGATCTATTCTGAGTAATTTATTTACGTTGGTATATTGCATAAGTATATTGCATAATATTAATGTATTGAATGCTTGGAATTTGATCGGTAAATAGATGGTGAACCCAAGAAGCACGAGGAATTCGACTCGAGTCGGTGCTGGGACTAGCCAAAACCCCAGACCAGCAGGAAGAAGTGTTCAGGATGAACACGAGTCTAAGTCTCGCGTCCAGCAGAGGCGTGAAGGTCAGGATCAGACCCAGGCGCCGACGCTGTTTGACGCCGCAACTGTTGAGGCAATTCGTGGGATCGTGATGCATGCTATTACATGTGTCTTGAGACCAAGTGCGCCTCAAGCACAAGAAGTGCCTATTCACGCAGCGGTTCCTGATGTTGTGGAACCCAGAAACCCTGTGATTCAAGAGACTGCCGTTAGGGCGAGGGACAGCTATGGTCGCGCTCTTAAGACCATTACTTCCATGAGACCCGACTGCTATAACGGGAAAGGGGAGCCAGTGGCAGTGACTCATTGGTTCTCCCACATGGAGAGGCTGTTTAAGAACGTGGAGTGTACGGAGGCCGAGAAGGTCCATATCGCGTCTCTTCAGCTAAAGGAGGAGGCTAGCGAGTGGTGGGAGAGCACTGGTTTGGCTGAGAGCCCAGTATTGACTTGGTCGATGTTCAAGACCAAGATGGTTGATCGTTTTTTCTCTCGTGCTATGAGAGAGGAGAAGCATAAAGAGTTCTTGTACCCTCAGACTGATGGTCTGAGAGTGACCGAGTTGGCATCTAAGTTCAACCATCTTCTACAGTACGCCACTGTCGAGATCACCAGCGAGGCTCAAAAGATCTGGTACTTCCACGAGTGGATGAACCCGGATATCAAGCCATTAATGGTGCACCACACATGCTCTACCTTGGAGCAGTATGTGGATTGTGCCTATAAGCTGGAGGTAACTCTCGAGGAGTCAACCAAGAGGCGCAACCGACAGAAGTCGATGCAGAATCAGAACCATGGAGGTGGTTTTAAGCGCCCTGCGCCACCGTCTAACTTCGCCAAGTCCGGCCGAGCTAAGACGGAGATGACGCAAGGGGGATCGACTCAGCAGTCAGGGCATACCAGGAGTTCAGTTCAGTGTTATAACTGCGGTACTGCTGGGCACAAGAACACGGAGTGTCGGAAGGAGAGGAGGCCATGCTTTGGGTGTGGACGTGATGGTCATCTGCAAAAGTTCTGCAAGCAGGAGAAGCAGAAGGGAGTAGAGTCGTAGCAAGGGTCAGTCCATCAGAGCAACCAACCTAGGTTTAAGCCTGCCGAGACTCCTAGCCCTTCAGTGCAGACGACTGCTCAGAACAGGGGAAAGGCCCCAACTGTTTCTGGAAGTCAGGGCCAACGCTTGTACGAGATGCGTGAGGCAGATGGAACCAACGCTCCGATTGCTCAAGGTACTCTATACCTTCACTCTACTTCAGTGTGCATTCTGTTTGATTCTGGTGCTACGCATTCCTTTATTTCAGATAGTTGTGTTAGCAAGTTAGACTTAGTGTGCAATGATTCGTGCGACCCTTTCATCGTCAATCTTCCTAATGGAGAACGTTTGGTGGGAACCAAGCATTTGTCCGACTTTCCGATTACCATTCAGGGTAAGGAATTCGAGGCAGATTTAATCTGCATAGCCATGGCTCCATACGACATTATTCTCGGTATGGATTGGCTGACGCGTCACAAGGCGGTGATCGACTTCAGTTCAAGAACGGTGACGGTGTCATCCGGGGGCCAATTCGTGTGCAAGTTCAAAGGTCGAAATGATGCTGATAACGGCAAGCTGATCAATGCGATGACTGCGTTTAAGCTACTACGACAAGGATGTGTCGGGTACCTTTGCTACTTGGATTCGCCCGAGAAGGATGGACCTGAGGTTCTTGATATTCCTGTAGTTAGGGAGTTTTCGGATGTCTTTCCGGAAGAAATTCCTGGATTACCCCCGAACCGTGACGTTGAGTTTTCAATTGATCTCGAGCCTGGTACGACGCCGTTTTCCAAATCACCGTATCAGATGGCTCCGGCTGAGATGCAAGAATTGAAGAATCAACTTGAAGATCTTCTTGATAAAGGTTATGTCGGGCCGAGTGCATCGCCGTGGGGTGCCCCGGTTTTATTCGTCAAAAAGAACGACGGATCGTTCCGACTTTGTATCGACTACCGAGAGTTGAACAAGGTGACGATCAAGAACAAGTATCCTTTGCCTAGGATTGATGACTTGTTGGACCAGTTGCAAGGAGCAAAGGTTTTCTTCAAGATCGACTTGAGATCTGGATATCATCAACTCAGAATTCGTGAGCAGGACATTCCTAGAACTGCGTTTAGGACCAGATATGATCATTACGAGTTCGTAGTGATGCCTTTTGGGCTTACAAATGCTCCAACTGTCTTTATGGATTTGATGAACCGATGTTTTCACCAGTACTTGGATAAGTTCGTGGTAGTTTTCATCGACGACATCTTAATCTATTCTCCGAATGAAGAAGTCCACGAGGAACATCTACGGATTTCCTTGTCGATCCTTAGACAACATCAGCTTTATGCTAAATTGTCTAAATGTGAATTCTGGATGAAAGAGGTGGCTTTCTTAGGCCACGTGATCAATAAAAATGCAGTTATGGTTGATCCCCAAAAGATTGAAGCGGTGGCTAAATGGACACAGCCCCAGAGCGTGAAGGAGGTACGCAGTTTTCTTGGACTTGCCGGGTATTATAGAAGGTTCGTAGAAGGATTTTCAAAGATCGCTCTACCTATGACCAATCTACTCTGCAAAGTCCACAAGAAGTTTGTCTGGAATGACAAGTGCGAGGTCAGTTTCCAGGAGTTGAAGCGACGGTTGACCTCGGCACCCGTGTTAGCACTCCCAGAGGGGAATGACGATTATGTGGTCTATAGTGATGCTTCCAAGTGTGGTCTTGGTTGTGTTTTGATGCAAAGGGGCAGAGTCATTGCTTACGCATCTAGACAACTCAAGACTTACGAAGAAAACTATCCGACCCACGATCTTGAGTTAGCAGCGGTTGTATTTGCGCTGAAGATTTGGAGGCATTACCTCTACGGTATAAGATGCCAAGTCTTCACTGACCACAAAAGTCTCAAGTATATATTTACTCAGAAGGAGTTAAATATGAGACAATGCCGCTGGCTAGAGTTGCTCAAGGACTACGACATGGAGTTGTTGTATCATCCGGGCAAGGCTAATGTAGTAGCTGATGCACTAAGCCGGAAGACAACGCACGAGACTGTGGTTGCTCTACTTACTGCTCAGACCAAACTAAACCAAGAGTCATGCGACATTGAAGTCTTATATGACCAGCGTAGAGGGTACCTGAGTATGATGGAGATTCAGGCTACACTGCTGGATCAAATCAAAGAAAAGTAAGTCGATGACATCATCTTGGTAAAGTTAAGCAGTAAAGTGATGGATGGGAAAGCTCCCAGTTTTGTGGTTCAGGATGATGGATCACTTTGGTTTCAGGATCGGATCTGTATGCCTGACACATAAGGTCTTCGTCAGTTGGTGATGAGAGAAGCTCATTCATCTGCTTATTCTGTGCATCCTGGCTCTAGCAAGATGTACAAGGATCTCAGGAAGAAGTTTTGGTGGCCAAACATGAAGTGGGACGTAGCAGACTTTATGGCAAAGTGCTTAACTTGCCAGAAGGTCAAGATCGAACACCGCAGGCCAGGTGGTGAGATGCTACCTCTCCCCGTGCCAGAATGGAAATGGGAGGACATTTCCATGGACTTCGTCACTAGGCTACCCAAGACTCGAAGTCAGAGAGATGCTATCTGGGTAATTGTGGATAGGCTTACGAAGAGTGCTCATTTCATAGCCATCAAGACCACATGGGAAACCCAGAAGCTAGCCGAAGTTTACCAAAAGGAGATTGTCCGCTTATATGGCATTCCTAAGACCATTGTATCGGACCGAGATGGCCGTTTCATGTCAAGATTCTGGAAGGAACTTCATAAGGCTATGGGGACCGAGTTGAGGTTCAGTACAGCGTTTCATCCTCAGACAGATGGCCAGTTTGAAAGGACCATCCAGACTCTGGAGGATATGCTTAGAGCTTGTGTGCTCGATCGTCCGACTAGCTGGGAGGACAGCTTGAGTCTGATTGAGTTCACGTACAACAATAGCTGGCATGCTACAATCAAGATGGCTCCGTTTGAAGCTTTGTATGGTCGCAGATGCAGATCTTCGATTTGTTGGGACGATAATGCCGACAAAATTCTGCTTGGACTAGAGTTGGTCGAAAGGACGGCTTCAGACATTGCTTTGATTAGACAAAGAATGTTGACCGCTCAGAGTCGACAGAAGTCCTACGCAGATCAGAAGCGCAGGACTGTCGAGTTCGAGGTCGGTGACAAGGTTTTTGTCAAGGTATCGCCATCCAAAGGAGTTTTCAGATTTGGTAAGCGTGGGAAGCTTAACCCTCGCTACGTGGGACCATTCGAGATTCTGGATAGAGTGGGATCTCTAGCGTACCGTTTGGCGTTGCCACCATTGGCTCACCCGGTGCATAATGTGTTCCACGTGTCTTTACTCAGAAAGTATGTACCAGATGAGTCTCATGTACTTAGCTACGAGGACATCAAGATTCAAGCTAATGGTACTTATGAAGAGTTGCCCGTGCGCATTTTGGAGCGTCGGGAGAAGCATTTGCGCAACAAGATCGTACCTTTGGTACGAGTGTTGTGGTCCAAGTCAGGGATTGAAGAAGTTACTTGTGAGACGTGGGAAACCGAGTCAGATATGCTCAGGCGTTTTCCCGAGTTATTCTCGACCTAAGTTTCGGGGTCGAAACTTCTTGTAAGGGGGAGGAGATGTGATACCCCGTATTTTTGTAAGGTTATTTTGGGAATTATGGAATTTTCCCGGATACCCGTTGTGTACGTCGGATTTAATTCAGGTAGCTTGAGACATTCTGTAATGTGCTCTGTATCTGTAATATTTTTCTCAGTGAAATAATATACAGACAAGGTGCCTTGGAGTTTAATTGTCGTTCGCGTACGATAATTTTTATCCCGGTTTATCGTCAAGCTCGTTCAAAGCCGAATGGGCGGGAAAAGGGGGAAACGACGACCGCCGTTCAGAAATGGCGACCGCCGTGGTTGGGCCCGAGATGTCAGCGTGTCAGCTTCTAGCTGGCCGCGACAGACCTAATGACGGCGACCGCCGCGTGCCCGCCGCAGGCAAAATTACGGCGACCGCCGTGATTGTCCAGTGGGCATTGCCCGCCGGTCGCCGGCGTCGTTCGAGGCGCGCCGTTGCGTCGTTTGCCGCGTCTGAGGGTTTGCAGATCACTCCTTGGGGTTTGCCTATAAATAGACGAGCTTGGGCATGGGTTTTGGGTCATCTACAACCCCGAATCGCTGCCAAAACTCTCCCTCAAAGTGAGTTGTGTTTTCGTCGGTTTTCTTGTGCTCGCCGGAGGTGTCGTGGTGTGTTTCCAGAGTACCTTTGTGAAGCTTTTGGTTAGCCTTGGAGGTTAGAAGCCAAAGCAAGTCGAAGGAGGCCGAACCGCTCGTGTTTTAGGGTGAGTTTTCTCTCGTTTGAGTCGGCCGTGTTCTTCACGGCGACCGCCGCCAAGAACGGCGACCGCCGCCATCTTCACGGCGACCGCCGCCAAGAACGGCGACCGCCGCCAGTGCCCAGAACGCCTTCGTGGCTTTGGCTTGGTCGGTTGTCGTCGTGACGTCTTTCCTTTCGTGTTCTTTCGCCGTGTTTAGATTCGTACTGTTTATGTCAGATCTAACTTAGGGTTCCTTTTATGGGTCGACTCGAAGGTTGTTGTGCTGTCGGAACTATACCGTGTCGAGCCCGGAATCCAGTGACGTCTTTAGACTATTCTGCGGAGTAAGGCAAGTGGCGGTTCACTCTTGCTCTTTCGTTCCATATTTACATTAATTATCAGTAGTTTATCTGAGTAATTAATTTGGAATGAATATTCTGTTTGTCTGGAAACGGTTTTGATAAACTGTTTTGAAAATCATATAATAGGTTGTATATCTGTTAGAACAACGCTATTATCTGTGATCGCCTTTCGGGCCTTTATGTGGATTTATCCTATAAATGTTGTGGTGCTGTAACTGTTTAGTTAGCACTGTTAGATAGGAACGTTACTCGGACTCTGTCCAGTCATTTCTTTATAATCTGGTATCGGGATGGCTCGTTCCCATCTGGTACTATTCTATGATCATGATCGGTCTCTTACACATGTGTGTAGAGACAGGACACTTAGCTGGTGTCACAAACCTTTCGATATACGTCACTCTCGACGAAACGTATACTAAGATGTGTCGTCTCATTGGTGGGGTACACATGTAAAAGTCTATAATGTGATGTGTGTTTTTGAAACATAAATCAGATAAGTGCTACCTTGACTCACATAATTAATACACATTGGGCGAGTAGTGCAGCTAAGTTCAGTGCAGCTAGGAAAACTCGTCTTGACTTGAATGTAGTACGTTCTCTTTCCAATCTGGATTCGCTGTAGGCGATGAGGTTGGTCGTGAACCGAAGCATCTCAGTCAGTTTTAAATCATTGTTGTATGATTCTGTAACTTTCCAGATTTGTCATACTTCCTTAAAGACTCATTTCCGTTGGAGTCTTCTTTCGAGTCAATTTCTGTGAAGATTCAGTCTTCCAGAATCTTCTCCTGTGCATATCTCTTGTTTATTCCAGTAGGAATATGATGGTTGACTACCGTTATCGGTTATTATCCGAGAAGCAATGAGTCTAACCTAATATGACTGCTTCGAACCAGTCTACTTTATACCCTTGCTAGTCTATTCATTTAGACTAACCAACCAATATTTTACCTTGCATGGTTGGCTGGTGTCATCCGTTCGATTCGGCACATCAGTTAAGAAGTAGCTCAGAAGATTAGAAGGACTATGGAGTCGGCGGTGGTTTTTGAATGTTTTAATTATTTCTTTAATCAGGTTATGATCCTTTGGACAATAACTCCGTTTGTAATGTGCTTTCTTAGTCTTCCGCTGTGTTTGGTTTAAACTATGTTTTGACCTATTCGGGATTGGGTTGTAATCCCGTAACTCTTATTTTCCTTGACAATGTTATGTTTTGGAATTTAATGCTTGATCTTTGTGTATCAATTGCATTTCATAAATTGTATTTATTTGGTAAAGCCTTGGGTGATCTCGGTAAGGGACACTGGGGTCACTGGCGGTAATACCTTTCCAAAAGGGTTAAGTTTTGGGGGTGTTACAGTTGTGGTATCAGAGCAAAAAGGTTTTAAAACGGGTTTGGGATTTTATAAATCATTTATCCGTTTTCGAAATGCTTTAAAGAGGGCTCTGAATTTTCAAAGTGAAAAGAATTTTAAAAACACCGTTTTTAAAATTCTTTGGCAACTAGTCTTGCCTTATAGACAGAAACGTTTCATCATAGTCAGTACCATGAAACTGTTTAAATCCTTTGGCAACTAGTCTTGCCTTATAGACAGAAACGTTTTCATCCTTGTCTGTCTTGATCTCAAAGACCCATTTGCATCTAATAGGTTTTACCCCATCAGGCAAATCTATCAAGTCCCAGACTTGATTCTCAGACACGGTTCTGCACTATGCAAAACCGTGCCCATTTGCGCGGGACCAGGCAACGAGTCGCGGTCTACACCGCGCGAGCCGTGCATGGTCCTGTCGTGCGTGCCCCAGGCCGTGCCTGTGCTAGACCCGCGCGCGCCACTGCGCGACTGGGTCCAACCGCGGTCGAACCGTTGCGCTGAGCCGGGATGCACACTCGAACCCACGACGTGACTCGCGATCGCGGCAACAGTAACCGCGACCGCGGTTACTGTTCACGACCCGATTTTTTTTTTTCGTGTGGAATAATTCCATAATTTTTATTTTTAAAATAATTCAGAATTTTAACAAAAACAGAATTTTGGGTAATTGATCCATCTTATGAAAATCAAAATCTTCATCTAATGATTTAAACATGCCAAAAAATCATATCTCTTGCATAATTAAATCATATGAATCAAGTATGGGTAGATCAATTTTATATGCATATACATATTGAAAGTTCTAGACTTTGTTAATCTAATCGATCAAAATCTAAATTTTAATCATGCAAATTTAATCTACATATCAATTTTTCACTTAATTTGAATCAAGACAATCATGAACATGCATCAAAATTTAAAACTTTAAATTTGATCTAATCAATTTATACAAGAGGTCTCTGATACCACTGTAGGAATTTTAGATGCGTAAAACGGAATTTCAGGAAATGATTTCCTAACATCTAACCAAGGATCTCATGCATAAACCAAATAGATCATAGATAGGAAGAATCAAATACCTTTTGATGCGTGTTTCAATCAGCTGGAATGGAGAGAATAGAGCCTCACGTGTGACTCCTCTATTTGGTCCACCCGAGCTTGGATCTGGATCGCCTGGGACTCGGTTGCTAGAGCGAGAAACGAAGGCGAACAAAGAGAGAGAGAGAGAGAGAGAGAGAGAGAGAGAGAGAGAGAGAGAGAGAGAGAGAGAGAGAGAGAGAGAGAGAGAGAGAGCAAGGGAGGAGCGGCAACCTTGTGCAAAATTAGGATTAGGGTTTTCTCTTAGAAAGTCCTCCTTTTATAATACCAGGTGTAGATATCTTATTTCCTAAATAAGTATATCTTTTATTATTAATAATAACACTTTATTATTAACAAGCCTTATCTCCCAAGTTATATCTTATATAACTTTATATTATATACTTTATATAATATATCTCCCAATAAACTGATCCAGTCCAAACTCTAAGGGTGTGACCTCGTAGGACCCGATAATAATAGCAATAGACTTTATGACATACTTTATAACATAGTCTATAAATCATAGTTGGCTTCTAGTAAAACACTATGATTATCTAAAATCACCGGATTAAATATCTCCATAAACGATCCCACTTCATAATCAGTAATTATACATTTGATTAAATGACACAAATCATTCACTATAGTATTTCAATTTAACACTATATAGTTTTAACAAAACTTAACCTAAATAAGAAGTTCAAAATTTACACTCGTTTAGTCGAAAAAAAAAGACTAAACTTTCCATGAAAAGAACGCTAATGGAATTCTTTACTCCTAATATAGTCTAAGTTTTTCTTAAAAGCTAGAAAAGGAAAAAAATAACACAAAAATGTTAAATGACCCCATAATAAATGAGGACGTACGTGTTCAAAATGACATCTCATGTGATGTGGTTCCTCTGAAAAAAGTGTTAGGCATTTTCCAGTGCTTTAGATTGTCATGAATACATATGGGGTTGCAATGTTTCATCTCATTAAGCTTTACAACTAGGGATGACAATCATATCTCACCCGCACTCGATGAATATTTGACTCATCCGATCTGAAAAGTCAGGTGAAAACCCGAATAATGTTGGATAATGGACGGTTGCGGATGAAGGTCTTTCACTCATCATCCGACCCGATATATATATAATTGTGTATCATTAGTATAAAATTGACAAATATTTAAACTTTACTTTGTCGGTATTGTTCTCATTTTTCATTCAAATATTACTTATGTATTAAAATAACTCTTTTATAACCTACTTATTCCATATTACTTATAAATTAACAAGAATTTTTGTACTACATGTCTTAAAATAGATAAAATGAATATTATAAGTTATATTAAATCGTTACTTTATAATCATCTATGGATAACCCGACCCACCCGATTCACCCGACGGATGACGGATGGGTGCACCCGAAAAGGTTAACCGACGGGTGATGGACTTCCATCCATCACACGACCCATTGCCATCCCTATTTCCAACTATCAGTTCTCCAAATACAGTAATCTACTATATATCTACTAAACTAGAACCTAATTATGTCATATGACACTCCCTTATTAAAATCGCCACATGACACTCTCTTATTAAAACCGACACATGTCATTTCTGTTTTTTTCAATTTTTTAAAATAAATTTAATTATAAATCAAATATTATTATTCTAAACCTATCACTCATTTTCCCCTAATTTAAATACAAATCAAGTACAAAGATTACAAGTTAATCACAAAATTATAAATTCAAAATTTCCTAATTATATAGAAATCCAAAATTTCTTAATTATAGCACAAAGACCAGTTCATGATTATGAAGGAAAAACATGATTACCATAACAAGAATAAGGCAAGCAAGCAAGAGAAACGTATTTTAGGTGTTAATTGGCATTGTCAAGTCGCAAAGTTTGTCGTTGATGCGGAAAATTTTGCAAATTGAACTTCTCTTGCTTTTTCCTATTTTCTATTGTTTTTATAGAGAAGGGTTGGGTTTTCTCTTTTGTTCAAATGTGTGGGGTTGGTTTTGGTAATTAGGTTGGATTTGCGATAAAACTTTCAAATTTCTTAAAATAAAAGACTTCGATCATTTAGGTAAAATATTATACTCAATTTTGCAAATTCGCAACACGTGTGTATATATGAATTACTTTTTATAATTATTATGAAATTATATCATATAAAGTTTTGAATAAAATGGTTTAAGATTTAAAAAGGATAAAAGAAACAATCTACTGTAATACCCACACCACATTGGGCCGGCCCATCACAGGGCTGCAGCCCATACACCCCAACCCATCCCATGCTGGCCCATACCCTTAAGGCAGGAAACCACACCATGGAGGTTGTTCGTGAGTCTCGAACTCGAGACCTCACGCTTTAACAAGAAGTCCAACGCCCTCTTGTTACCAATTATGCTGCAGCGCAATTGGTAACAAGAGGGCGTTGGACTTCTTGTTAAAGCGTGAGGTCTCGAGTTCGAGACTCACGAACAACCTCTATGGTATGGTTTCCTGCCTTAAGGGTATGGGCCAACATGGGATGGGTTGGGGTGTATGGGCTGCAGCCCTGTGATGGGCCGGCCCAATGTGGTGTGGGTATTACAAAAAATTACACTTTTATGTGAGTGCTCAAGCCACGGGCCTAGCCCAACATGAGACACTCCATGAGCCGCAGCCCATGTACCCCAACCCATCCTTGGGGGCTACTCCAAATTAATGGAAGCCATTAGCCAAGAGGTTGTTGGTGAGAGTCGAACACGCGACCTCTCCACCCTTTATCCACTCCCCACAAGGAGTGAATACCAATTGCGCTGCAGCGCAATTGGTGATACAAGTGTTAAGGCATTGCCCTTGTATCTAAAGGTCCCGGGTTCGATCTCCGTGGGCAACAACCTACCCATTTAAATGGGGGAAAGGTTGGGTGTGTGGGCTGCATGCCCTTGGACAACCAGGCGGCACCAGTACCGGCGCCGGCACCGTTGGGTGGCTGGGCGGCTTGGTGGCTGGGGTAGCTTGGCCTGGGATGTTACATCCAATCCATCTTTCTTTCCTACTACCAACACGTCAACTAACAACCCTACGAAACATATACCCATATACTATTACTACAAGTCACTTAACAACACTACGAAACATATATATATATATATATATATATATATATATACTACTAACACGCAACCAAGGCTAACCAATTATATCGAACTCAAAACTACCAACACACACAATTGACAACACACCCAACTGCCAACACACACAAATGTCAACACACACAATCCAACACACACAACTGCCAACGCACACAATCCAACACACACAACTGCCAACACACACAAATGTCAACACACATAACTGTCAACACACACAATTCAACACACACAACTGTCAACACGCACAACTGCCAACACACACAATTACCAACACACACAAATGTCAACACACACAATCCAACACACATAACTGCCAACACACACAAATGTCAACACACACAAATGTCAACACACACAATCCAACACACACAACTGTCAACACACACAATCCAACACACACAACTGCCAACACACACAACTGCCAACACACACAAATGTCAACACACAATCCAACACACACAACTGTCAACACACACAATCCAACACACACAACTATCAACATACACAATGCAACACATACAACCTCCAATCCAACCCACCACCGGATGGGACTTTCAACCATCCAACCATGGCCATTAATCAACGTAAGGTCACACCCTCACGTGGTCGGGTGAAGCTATCAATCACCCCGGCCTAGCCTTAACCAACGGAGGTCATACCCTCACGTGGTCGGGTGAGGTCACACCCTCAACCCCGGCTCAACACACACTTTCCGGATGGGACTTTCAACCATCCAACCATGGCCATTAACCAATGTAAGGTCACACCTTCACGTGGTCGGGTGAGGCTATCAATCACCCTGGCCTAGCCTTAACCAACGGAGGTCACACCCTCACGTGGTCGGGTGAGGTCACACCCTCAACCCCGGCTCAACACACACTTTCCGGATGGGACTTTCAACCATCCAACCATGGTCATTAACCAACGTAAGGTCACACCCTCACGTGGTCGGGTGATGCTATCAATCACCCCGGCCTAGCCTTAACCAACGGAGGTCACACCCTCACCCCGACTCCACAACTAACCATCACCAATCCACCAACAACCCACCATCTCCAGCTGCCAACATCACCAACCATCCACAACTAGCTACAATAAACTACCACACCAACATCCAAGCAAACACAACACAAGGCAACTACTAACACACATACACACATACACACATATTCAACCATGTAATTCCACAACCAATAATCCAAATTAACTTACTCAGACAAGGATAAAAAATCAATTACTGAACAAAGACATGAAGCAAAAGTAATTTCATAAAAAAAAAGAAAGGTTAGCAAGAATCCTCTTTCCCAATCCAATTTAGATAAAGAAAGGATATCACAATATCCAATTAACGATAATATCTAATAACAGAACCAGTAGTCAACAATCAACCAATATCCAACAACAAACCTATCACAACAAACAATCCATCCAACACGAAACCAATAACCACGCACACAACCAATATCTGTAAAAAAACCACTAATCAGCACACAACCGATATTCAGCACAAGACCAACATCCAAGCACTCAATCGATATCCAAAACGAGACCAATATCAACACTTTCAACAATCAATTCTAAGCCTACAATTCTAGATCAATTAAACGGACATGAGCATATATCATTACTGAAAATAGTCATATACGGACTTAATTATTTTCTTAAAAGAGATAAGTAAAAGTATGAGCAAAAATCATCTTGCCTCAAACTCGACAACCACGACCTCAGAGACCTCCAATCAACTCGAACGAACCTGAGACAACAATCCGAACAAATCCTTGGCATTAATTAACTCATACAAATCCACTACGAACAAAACCCCAAATTCAAACCCTAATTTCATACCTCTAAATTCCAATTCAGCAAACACCCACAATAATCAACCCAAATGCTCAAAATCAAAGCCTTACTGCACAAATTCAACCGAGCAGCCCAACCATTCACAGCTGCACGCCAATCTCCACTTCTGTCCACGTAGAAACAACAACATCAATTCGGTCACACACATATATATTCAGCAGAGATTTCTTACCCTAGCAAATCCCGATCGAAACCCTCCCCAAGACTTACCTCATCGACTCCCCAGCTGCAGTCGCCGGAATCGCCCTCTTGTCGCCGGATTTCAACAGCAGCCAGCAGCGACACAGCAGCAGCAACACGCAACAACAACAACAGCAGCTCTCTGACGCGATCCGAACCAGGGGAGTAAGGGCGCAGCAGGTGGTAGCTGGGGTCGTGCTCTTCGGCGGGAGTCCGAGATGCTAGAGATGAAAGGTAGGAGGAGTCGGTGGTGTTCTCACGAAAGAGACGAGGGTCTAAGTCCAACTTTTCTATCCCTCTTTTGCTGAGTTTTGTCCCCAAAAATCTGCTTTTGTTGACTTAATTAGACATGGTAATAATTTACCATTTTGCCATATATATAACCTTTGGGGTATTTCAACTAGCATATGTCCCCGTGCCTTGCACGGGTATGGTTATATACTTATATACTTCAGTAGTGAGTTAAATGTTAATATATAATCACACTTGGCTAGTAAGTAGAATAAATAATAAATAATATATTATAAAATAAGTATATTTTAAATCATGTAAAAACAAATTTAAGTTTGTTTATATAATGTAAAATATAAAAGAAAAATATATAAGAAAATGAACATGAAGTATTACAAAAGTAATTTATTGATTAGAATGAATTATAAGGTATATATAGGAAAATATACTATATATCTATTAAACCAAAACACCTCTATGTCTCATGGCATCCCTTGATTAAGCCCACCCCCTCTTTATGCCACATGGCATTATCCTATTCTTTTTGTCACATGACATTTTCTCAATTTTTCATTTTTTTAATTCAGTATAATAAATATATATCAGATTCTCCTATTTTCTAAACTAAACATGTTAATCACAAGAAGTATCTGCAAAAATCTTTTTTGTCAAATCTTAATATAGTAATTACAAATAAGATTATTCTATTTCCAAAACTAACCATGTTAACTAAAATCATATAACTTATATATATTATCTTATTTCCATAATTAAAAACACTAAACGATAAAGGCAATTTAATGAGGGGTTATCAACTACATTTGGAAGTTTGCAATGGATAATATTTCAATTTAGTTACCACGAAAATATATTTCTATGAATGTATTCTAACATTCCGGAAAGTTAAGACGAGGATTCAGAAGTTACACTCGCTAAAAGTAAACTTTATACAAACCAAAGGTAATAACGTGCTATGTATAAGTATAACGGCTTATAAACATGTCAATATATTTTATGAAACATATTATGGGTATGCATAATTTTTTTTAAAGTCGTTCAAAGCGCAGAGTGTAATCTACTAAACCAAAACCCTATGTGTAGTCACCACGTTCAATTTGCCTACTTATCATCACTCATCTAACCATCATCCAACTTAAAAAAAGATATAGAAAAAGGGATTATCAACTATAAGAGTTGCCAAAAGTTCCAAAAAGATATGAAAAAAAACAAAAAAAACACTTTCCCACGTATAGAATAAGATAAGTCTTTATTATTGTAAGTAACTAGCATATGTACCCGTGCCTTGCACGAGTATGGTTATATACTTCAGTAGTGAGCTAAATGTTAATATAAAATCACACATGGCCAATAAGTAGAATAAATAATATATTATATAAAATATGTATATTATAAATCATGTAAAAACAAATTTAAGTTTGTTTATAGAATGTAAAATATAAAAGAAAATTATATAGGAAAATTAACATGAAGTATTAGAAAGGTAATATACTGATTAGAATGATTTATAAGGTATATATAGGAAAATCTACTATATATCTACTAAACCAAAACACCTCTATGTCACATCGCAATATGGCATCCACTTATTAAGCCCACCCCTCCTTATGCCACATGACATTCTCCTATTCTTTTTGCCACATGGCATTTTCTCAATTTTATTTATTGTTTTTAATTCAATATAATAAATATATATCATTTTCTCCTATTTTCTAAACTAAACAGGATAATCACAAGAAGGATATGCAAAAATCTTTTTTGTCAAAATTTAATATAATAATTATATATAAGATTATTCTATTTCCAAAACTAACCATGTTAATCAAAATCATATAACTTATATATATTATCTTATTTCCATTATTAAAAACACTAAAGATAAATGCAATTTAATGAGGGGTTATCAAATACATTTGGAAATATGCAATGGATAATATTTCAATTTGGTTATCATGAAAATATATTTCTAGGAATGTATTCTAACATTCCGGAAAGTTAAGACTAGGATTCAGAAGTTACATTCGCTAAAAGTAAACTTTATACAAAACAAAGGTAGTAACGTGCTATGTATAAGTATAATGGTTTATAAACATGTCAATATATTTTATGAAACATATTATTGGTAGGCGTAATTGTTTTTAAAGTCGTTCAAAGTGCGGAGTGTAATCTACTATATATCTACTAAACCAAAATTCTATGTGTCGTCGCCACGTTCAATTTGCCTACTTGTCATCACTCATCTAACCATCATCTACTACATCATCCAACTTTAAAAAATATAAAAAAGGGATTATCAACTATAAGAGCTGCCAAAAGTTCCGAAAAGATATGAAAAAAACAAAAAATTGTTTTCCCACGTAAAGAATAAGATTAGTTTTTATTATTTTAAGTAACTAGCATATGTCCCCGTGCCTTGCACGGGTATGGTTATATACTTATATACTTCAGTAGTGAGTTAAATGTTAATATAAAATCACACTTGGCTAGTAAGTAGAATAAATAATATATTATAAAATAAGTAAATTTTAAATCATGTAAAAACAAATTTAAGTTTGTTTATAGAATGTAAAATATAAAAGAAAAATATATAAGAAAATGAACATGAAGTATTACAAATGTAATTTATTGATTAGAATGAATTATAAGGTATATATAGGAAAATATACTATATATCTATTAAACCAAAACACCTCTATGTCTCATGGCATCCCTTGATTAAGCCCACCCCTCTTTATGCCACATGGCATTATCCTATTCTTTTTATCACATGACATTTTCTCAATTTTTCATTTTTTTAATTCAGTATAATAAATATATATCAGATTCTCCTATTTTCTAAACTAAACATGTTAATCACAAGAAGGATCTGCAAAAATCTTTTTTGTCAAATCTTAATATAATAATTACAAATAAGATTATTCTATTTCCAAAACTAACCATGTTAACTAAAATCATATAACTTATATATATTATCTTATTTCCATAATTAAAAACACTAAACGATAAAGGCAGTTTAATGAGGGGTTATCAACTACATTTGAAATATGCAATGCATAATATTTCAATTTAGTTACCATGAAAATATGCTTCTATGACTGTATTCTAACATTCCGGAAAGTTAAGACCAGGATTCGGAAGTTACACTCGCTAAAAGTAAACTTTTTACAAAACAAAGGTAATAACGTGCTATGTATAAGTATAATGGTTTATAAACATGTCAATATATTTTATGAAACATATTATTGGTATGCGTAATTTTTTTTAAAGTCGTTCAAAGCACATAGTGTAATCTACTAAACCAAAACCCTATGTGTCGTCACCACGTTCAATTTGCATACTTATCATCATTCATATAACCATCATCCACTACATCATCCAACATTTTAAAAAATATAGAAAAAGGGATTATCAACTATAAGAGCTGCCAAAAGTTCTGAAAAGATATGAAAAAAAAATAAAAAAATATTTTCCCACGTATAGAGTAAGATAAGTCTTTATTATTGTAACTAACTAACATATGTCCTCGTGCCTTGCACGAGTATGGTTATATACTTCAGTAGTGAGTTAAATGTTAATAGAAAATCACACTTGACTAGTAAGTAGAATAAATAATATATTATATAAAATAAGTATATTATAAATAATGTAAAAACAAATTTAAGTTTGTTTATAGAATGTAAAATATAAAAGAGAATTATATAGGAAAATTAACATGAAGTATTAGAAATGTAATTTATTGACTAGAATGATTTATAAGGTATATATAGTAAAATCTATTATATATCTACTAAACCAAAATAACTCTATGTCACATGGCATCCCCCTATTAAGCCCACCCCCTCCTTATGCCACATGACATTCTCCTATTCTTTTTGTCACAAGGCATTTTCTCAATTTTGTGTGTTTTTTTTTAATAAATTCAATATAATAAATATATATCAGATTCTCTTATTTCCTAAACTTAACATGTCAATCACAAGAAGGATCTGCAAAAATCTTTTTTTTGTTAAAATTAATATAATAATTATATTTTAGATTATTCTATTTTCAAAACTAAACATGACAATTAAAAGCATAGACCTTATGTATATTATCCTATTTCCATTATTAAAAGCACTTAACAATAAAGACAATTTAAGGAGGGATTATCAACTATGGAAATATGCAATGGATAATATTTCAATTTAGTTACCATGAAAATATGTTTCTATGAATGTATTCTAACATTCCGGAAAGATAAGACTAGGATTCGGAAGTTACACTAGCTAAAAGTAAACTTTATACAAAACAAAGGTAATAACGTGCTATAAGAATAAGTATAACGGTTTTTCTAGTGTGTGCCCATGAGCACATGCTAACAAACTTAAATAGAAAATTTATCTTCAAATTATTCCCTAATAGAGAATTGATAAACCCTTAGCAAACATGATTAAACTAATGACTAACCAAATAATTGCCAAAAAAAGAGTTCTTAGAGTGTGCCCATGGGCACACACTAGAAAAAACCTAAGTATAATGGTTTATGACCATGATAATATATTTTAGGAAACATATTATTAGTATCTGTAATTATTTTTAAAGTCGTTCGAAGCGCGGAGTGTAATCTACTATATCTCTACTAAACCAAAACCCTATGTGTCGTCACCACGTTCAATTTGCCTACTTGTCATCACTCATCTAACCATCATCCACTACATCATCCAACTTAAAAAAAAACTATGAAAAATGGATTATCAACTACAAGAGCTGCCAAAAGTTCCGAAAAGATATGAAAAAAAAACAAAAAATAATTTTCCCACGTATAGAATAAGATAAGTTTATATTATTGTAAGTAACTAGCATATGTCCCCGTGCCTTGCACGGGTGTGGTTATATATTTCAATAGTGAGTTAAATGTTAATATAAAAATCACACTTGGCCAATAAGTAGAATAAATAATATATTATATAAAATAAGTATATTATAAATCATGTAAAAACAAATTTAACTTTGTTTATAGTATGTAAAATATAAAAGAGAATTATTTAGGAAAATTAATATGATGTATTAGAAAGGTAATTTATTGATTAGAATGATTTATAAGGTGTATATAAGAAAATCTACTATATATCTACTAAACCAAAAATACCTCTATGTCACATGGCATCCCCCTGTTAAGCCCACCCCCTCCTTATGCCACATGACATTCTCCTATTCTTTTTGTCATATGACATTTTCTCAATCACAGGAAGGATCTGCAAAAATTTAGAAATAGAATAATCTTATATAATTAATCATAGTTGATAATCCCTCATTAAACTGTCTTTATCTCCTATTTCCTAAACTAAACATGTCAATCACAGGAAGGATCTGCAAAAATATTTTTTGTTAAAATTTAATATAATAATTAATTATATAAGATTATTCTATTTCTAAAACTAAACATGTCAATCAAAAGCATATACCTTATATATATTATCCTATTTCCATTATTAAAAGCACTAAACGATAAAGACAGTTTAATGAGGGATTATCAACTATGGAAATATGCAATGGATATTATTTCAATTTAGTTACCATGAAAATATGTTTCTATGAATGTATTCTAACATTCCGGAAAGATAAGACTAGGATCCAGAAGTTACACTAGCTAAAAGTAAACTTTATACAAAACAAAGATAATAACGTGCTATATGAATAAGTATAATGGTTTATGACCATGACAATATATTTTAGGAAACATATTATTGGTATTCGTAATTATTTTTAAATTCGTTTGAAGCGCGGAGTGTAATCTACTATATCTATACTAAACCAAAACCCTATGTGTCGTCACCACGTTCAATTTGCCTACTTGCCATCACTCATCTAACCATCATCCACTACATCATCCAACTTTTAAAAAATATAAAAAAGGGATTATCAACTACAAGAGCCACCAAAAGTTCCAAAAAAATATTAAAAATAATAATTTATTTTTCCACGTATAGAATAAGATAAGTTTTTTTATTGTAAGTAACTAGCATATGTCCCCGTGCCTTGCAAGGGTATGGTTATATACTTCAGTAGTGAGTTAAATGTTAATATAAAATCACACTTGGCCAGTAAGTAGAATATATAATATATTATATAAAATAAGTATATTATAAATCACGTAAAAACAAATTTAAGTTTGTTTGTTGTATGTAAAATATAGAAGAGAATTATATAGGAAAATTAACATGATGTATTAGAAAAGTAATTTATTGATTAGAATGATTTCTAAGGTGTATTGTATGATGATAATTTAAGGTAGTTGTGTGAATATATATCAATAAAAAGAAAATATAAATTAGAAATTTATATAATTAACGAAATTAAAAAATATACTAAAATGTTAGATAGTATAACCATAGAACAATAAAACATACATTTTATTTATAGTATCTTTTGTGTGTATATATATTCAAAACACTTACTTGCTTATAATACTTTATCAAGCCAAAAATACAATCTTAGGATACTGTTTTGGGGCGAAAAGATCGAACCGACCTAAATCGCTTTGAATGGGGTAAAGACAACAATAAGATTAAAATATCTAGACAATCCAAATCAAATAATAACAAGATGAATGAAACCGAGATATAAAATCAAGCTTATCTCCTTAGAGTGATAAGCTTAACGAGTCAAAAAATTAGTCGTTGGACGCTTAAATATTCGAACAAGAAGTAGAATCGAAGGACAATTCCTTCCGCTGAGCAAGGTTGAAGTAAAATGATGTTTGTATTCGTTAACTTTGATCTATTGCCTTTGTTACATAAGTGATCCTTCCATATTTATACTAAGTTTACAACCAATCTAGTTAAAACTGCCCGAGATCCGCGGGAATCGTCGAGTCGTTCATTGGTCGTTCGAGATCTCCTCCAACGTCTCTTTGCGTCAACGACTTTATCGTGGTCTCCGCCCAAGTCTTCTAGATGACGGCCTTCTTTAGGTTACTGGGCCGGTCCAACAAGACAATAAAATCGAGGCCCAATAATTGCCACAAAAGCAAATTGGGCCAAAACGTCAATTGATGGGACGGTTTGCTTTTCTACCTTCTCTCTCCTTGCGTGATCTTCTCTTCCAATTTTCTTACAGACGTTCGGGCAACGTGGCATCCTTTGATTGGACCAACACATTGACTGAATGCTTGGCGGTTTGACCTTCTTAAATAGGCTGTCGCTATCCTTTCTTTCACCATTTTCTCTTTCTGTAAAAGTTCTAATCTTTCAAGGTAAAAATTCAAATTCTTACCGTTTCTTGCTTATCTACTCTTCCATGGCGTTTTCGAGATCCAAAAGGAGTCGAGTCGCATCATGCAGCCCCGGCGAGGAAGGAAGTGACTTCACCCCCTTAGAGTTTCTAAGCCCAGAGGATTCTCTATCGACACTTTGACTCAATCGGAGTTGGAGAGGATCTTGGAAGTAGGTCAATATCCTGCCGGGACAGTGACGCGTCTCCCGCATCCTTGCAAATGTGCCGACTGGTATCGGGAAGGTTGGGTTTGTTTCTTTGAATACCCTTTTCGAATCGGTCATTCTTTTCCTTTCTCAAACCTTGTTCGGAATTTCTTGGCCGTCCTAAAACTTGCCCCCTTGACAAGTCATGCCTCATGCATGGCGCCTACTAAGAGTAGTTGATTTGTTGGTTTCTAGCGTTGATGTCGATTTCGACTTTGATGCTTTGTGGTACTCTTATTACTTGAGTAGTCGAGGCTCTTCTAGGTTTCAATTGCGCCTTTGGCAGGGTAGGTCGCCTATCACTCTGAATCTTAATGTTAATGACTGTGGGTGGAGGTCTCGTTTCTTCTCGTGGAGCGGAGATCGCTCGAGGGGGGTGTCAATTGCTCTTTCATGCTGTCGGACTAGAGGAAGACAAGTATCGTATTTGTCTTTTTAGATTTTTTATTAGACGTCTTCTAAACGTTTTGCTCACATGTTTCTTGTTTCAGTTCCTGATCCGGAGGAGGCTGAAGATTCTGACTTTGAGGCAGAAACCCTAGTGCTACTTGCTCTTCTTGAGGCTGATAGATCTTTGAAGAACACCAACTTCCTCGCATCTAATCCGCTTTACATGTCGACACCTTCAACCTCTATAGGTATGTGTTTGGGTGGTTTTGTTCCTATAGGTATGCGTTTGGGTGGTTTTGGGACTAGTCGTTTGCTTATTATGTTGCACTTTCCTGACAGCGTCTCGCGGTGGGAAGTCAAGCGCGCGCCTCTTCAGGAAGAGTCTCCTAGAACAGAAGATTTCGGTAGCGAAGGCGTCGGCCTCAGCCAAAGTTATTGCTCTGGACTTGCCGTCGTCAAAGACTTTTGGAGCCAAAAGGAAGGCGATCGCTTCTGCCAAGACGACGACATGTGAGCTTAAGGATAGGACCCTGGGCGACCTTCTTCACACTTTGGACCCTGCCGCCAAGAAGGAGATCGGGGACTTGCACTCGATCGACTGTATTGACAAAGCAGGGGCATCGGCTTGGAAGGTTTGTTTTAAAATCTTCTTCTTCTTCTTCTTCTTCTTCTTCTTCTTCTTCTTCTTCTTCTTCTTCTTCTTCTTCTTCTTCTTCTTCTTCTTCTTCTTCTTCTTCTTCTTCTTCTTCTTCTTCTTCTCTCTCTCTCTCTCTCTCTCTCTCTCTCTCTCTCTCTCTCTCTCTCTCTCTCTCTCTCTCTCTCTCTCTCTCTCTCTCTCTCTCTCTCTCTCTCTCTCTCTCTTTTTGACAGTAGCTGACTACATGGCTTTGTGTGTACATGCCCTTGAATACTCCTTAGTGGCATTTTTTACTATGCAAGAGCTGAGTGATAGGGTCGACAAACGCGTTAGTCAGGCCCAGACCCAGCTTGCTTCCGTCAACAGTCGCATGAAGTCGATCGAGAGCAAACTTGCCCATGTCGAGAAGAAGCTGAAGGATGCTCAAGCCTATGTTGAAGAGCTCGAGAGCAACATTGAGGTTATCCAGGTGAAGGACGCACAGATCGCAACTGACGTTGGCGCCTACTTTTGTATCAAGTCTCGTATTGAGATGATGAAGGAGTATGCTGTGGGGGGGCACTCGACCTGGAATGTGGAGGATGAGCGGGCGAGTATGGAGCTCTTGTATTCCAACAGGAACCCTGGTATCGACCTCTTCAAAATCATCGGATTAGGTGATGAAGATCAGAAGGGTGAGGGCGATCTTGAGACAAACAAGGATGCCGCTGAGGATGTGCCAGGGACGACTGCCTTGGCGTCGGAGGATCAAGTGGTCACTCCTGCAAATGCTGTTGAGATATTAGATGAATCCTAAGTGTATTTATGTAATGACAATGGTTTTCTTGCGTCGTGTTGTTGACGCCTAAACTTTGTGATGTTTTATGTTGTGCCCCATCGTGGAGATGGGATGGATAATGGTTTTGGCGACCCGTCCACCATCACGGGTTGCGTACTTTAATATGAATGTTTTGTTGTTCGCGTACCTTGTTGTTTGTTTTGCTTTGTTTTGCAGGTGGACTTCGTTAGACGCTTCCTAGTTGAAACATATGATGTTGGTCGCGTAGACCTGTAATTATACTCGTTAGTGTGTATGACATGTCGTGTAATTCCAGGGATGAGTGTTATTGTATTTCGATAAGGCATGTACCTTTATTAGGATCAGTCTTGTAAATAAGTGTTTTGTGTTGTTCCTCCACTCCATGTGTACCGATCGATCGTGTAATGTGTAAGCACTATTGTATGACAATGTTTTTTGTGCGTTGATCAACTTCAACTTTGTCTTGAGGCCTCTTATTGTGTTTCTTCTTGAAACGCTGAAAAAGAGAAAAATATATTGAAGGGCGACCGTTGGGTGTCAGTCCAACGACCCTCCAATGCTTAAGTCAGTAAACGGTCGACTGAATAAAATAGAATAAATTTGAATTGAACATAAAGTGTAAGGTTTCAAAAGTGATATAACTTTAAGAGGGTCGCGTTCCAGCTTCGTGGGAGTGGTTGGCCATCTTTTGTCTCGAGTCGATATGCCCCTTGACCAATGGTTTCTTTAACGAGATACGACCCTTTATATTGAGGTGCAAGTTTTTCGTCGGTTGGATCTCTAATGTTTTAGAATACCTTTCTTAGGACCCAGTCTCCCACTTTGAAGACTTTGATTCGAACGTTCTTGTAACTCCTCGCGACTTGTTGTTGATATCTTACCATTTGTATTCTTGCCTTTTCCCTGATCTCATCTGTTGTGTCTAGATTATGAGATAACTCGACATTGTTTTGCTCCGGGGTTTGTAGACTATACCTGGCTATTGGGACGAGAAGTTCAACGGGTATGACTGCTTCGCTTCTATAGACCAATGAGAAGGGTGATTAGCCAGTCGCGTTCTTTGGAGTGGTCATGTCGGACCAGAGTATTAGGGGGAGCTCATCCGCCCATCTTCCTTTCGCCCCTGTGAGACGCTTTGTGAAGTTGTTTATGATGATCTTGTTACTGGACTCAGCTTGGACATTAGACTGTAGGTCCTGTCAGACCAGAGTATTTAAATCTTGGGACATATACCCCTTAAAATTCAGTATTAAATAAATTATCTAATTATAATTTAGTTTTGTGTGTAATTCGGGTACGTCTCGGATTTGCTTCTGAAACGGAAATAGAACAGGGATTCAAGTTGCTACTCGGAAACAACCATCCCCGGGATAACATTCATCTCTATGTGATTCAAGGCAAGTAGCGGTTCACTCTTGCTAATTTATTCCATATTTTTCTTAATTGACAATTAATCTTGTCTTAATTAAGTTGGGATAAATATTCTTAATTTCTCGTTTGGGAACTTGTGTATTAAAATGTTGTGTAAATAAATATTTTTATTAGGTTGTATATATGCTAGATATAACCCTTATATATATATTATTATAGGGTGCTGATAATAGTTGGTGTGGTTTGTTGTGCTTTTGTGTGGATAATAATTGCTAGTTAGCACGAGTATTCGTAGGAACGCTATTACCTTGCGAGGTTTAGCTGTTTCGTTATGACTTGGTATTAGGAGGATAATTGCCTTAATACTTTTGGTCATGACCTACCCTTATTTTATATAAGTGGTGGTGCACTTAGCTAGTGCCGAAATTCGGGATTCGTCCCATGTTCTATATCTCATTGCGAGATTGGTATGGATTAAAAGCTTTAACGTAAATGGGCGTTTTGAAATTAAATAAGATAAATGCCGTTTTGCACATATTTAATATACCTTCGGGCGAGAAGTACAATATGGAACCCACCCGGTCTCTTGTCTAAAGTAAGTCCCCTTTCCAATCTGGATTCGCATTACGCGGTGAGGTTGGGCGAGGACCCAAATATTCAACGAGATGTTTTTACAACTTTGTGTGGTAGTATAACGTTCCCAAACAAATTCATGTAATTTTCCATAAGACTCAATTCATTGGAGTCTTCTCTTTAATCATACATCTTCATTCTTTTCGGTAGATGTCTATAGTCATATACCTTTTATCGAGTTTTATTCGGAAAACAAGGGTAGTGATTATATACGACTACGAGAACCAATTTGTTTTCACCCTTGCATAGTCTTTCATTAGACTAACCAACCGTTTCTATTCCTTGCATGGTTGGCTGGTGTCATCCGTCTTATACGACACATCAGAGGCTGGTCCCCGATGATTTGAAGTAACCAATCAAAGACGAAGGCTTGCAGTTCAAGGTTGCGTCTTAAGTAGTAATATTTTAAAGGTGTGTGTGTGTGTTTCAAAATAAATGTAATGCTTATATAAATTAGTCATATAATTAGGGTTTCGTAAAAAGTCTTTCGCTGTAATTTCACTTTGTTTGTATTACCGTTCTTCTCAATTTAGGAGAATACATTTTAATAAAAGTATTAATTGTTCACTACAAAAGTCTTCCGCTACTATGTCTTTATTTAATATTTATTTAAGCGTAATTGTTCTGATTAAAGCCTAGGGTGACTTTGGACTTTACAATCTGAGGTCACTGGCGTGTGGCACTACCAGCATAAGTTGGGGGTGTTACAGACGCGTTGTCCTGATGCTGGTGGCAGTTTTCCAACGATGTCCATTCCCCATCTCATGAATGGCCAATGTGCTAATGTTGGGTGGAGCATCTCTGATGGTTGATGAGTTATGGGTACATGTTGTTGACAAGCGTCGTATCTCTTGACATAATCTGTTGTGTCTTTGTTCATCGTTGGCCAGTAGTATCCTGTTCCGAGGGCTTTACCCGACAGGCTGCGCCCTCCGGTATGGTTGTCGCATTCTCTATCGTGCAGAGATTGTAGGATGCGTTTGACTTTGGTTGTTTTTAGGCATCATAAGTATAGTCTTGTGACAGATCATTTGAACATGATATAATCTTTTAGATCGAAGGTTAATGCTCATACCTTTATTTTTATGGCTTCTCCTTTTTCTGTTGGAAGTGTGCCGTCTTTTAGCCATTTGATGTATGGTGTAGTCCAGTCGTCTTTGTTGTCTATGACGTCGTATTTGGTGTCATCGCCTACTTCTGCTGAGACTACTTCTTCTAAGGGCAATTTGTCCACTTTGAGTGTCGTCGTTGCTGGTCGTTTTGTGGATCTTGGGGACTGCTGGAGTCGTGACGTGAGCTAGGGGGATGTTGCAGAAGTCGTTGGGGTATAAGGCCGACTCGAGGTTTGCCAGGGCGTCGACTTGAGTGTTGAGGTAGCGTGGAACTTGCGTGATGGTGAAATTTTGGATTTTGTGTGCTAATTTTTTGACGACGTCCAGGTAGGCCATCATCCTATCGTCCTAAGCGACATATGACCCTCGTACCTGATTGAAGATTAGGAGGGAGTCGCATATCACTTCAATGCTTTGGATCACAAGGTCTTGTGCAAGTGCCAGTGCAAATATGAGTGCCTCGTACTCCGCTTCGTTGTTTGTTGCATCCCATTCGCACCTCACAGCTTGGGCTATATGGTCCCCTTGTGGCGATTTTAGTATAATTCCTAGTCTGACCCCTCTTACGTTTGACGCTCCATCTCTATGGAGTTGCCATGTGCCCTTGTCCTCTTCGGTCATCAACTAGATGGTTTCTTTTGCAGCGTCTTGTTCTAATGTTGGACTAAAATCAGCCACAAAGTCTGCCAAAGCTTGAAATTTGATTGTTGTTCTTGGCTCATATTCAATGTCAAAATCGCTTAGGTGTATTGCCCATTTTTCCATTCGACATGTGAACTCTGGTTTCCTCATGATGGCTTCATGGGATGGTTAGTCCATACAATAATAACATGCGATTCGAAATAAGGTCTTAGTTTGTTTGATGCCATTACTAGAGCTAGGACCAATTTTTTGAGCGATGTGTACCTTGTCTCAGTCGAGAGTAGGGAGCGACTTACATAGTAGATCGGAGATTGTTTTTCGTCCTCCTTTCTTGTTAGGACCGCACTTACTGCCGATTATGATACCGATAAGTATAGTGGTAGTGATTCGTCGTCCTTAGGTTTGGCTAGTAGTAGCGGACTTGCTATGTATGCCTTTAGATCTTGAAAAGCTTTTTCGTGTGCCACCATCCATTCAAATGACTTATTCTTCATCAGGGCTTCACAGAAGAGTTTGCACTTGTCTGAAGATTTTGATATGAATCTGTTGAGTGTTGTTATTCGTCCTGTCCGTTTTTGGACGTCTTTGATGCATCTGGGGGATCTCAGGTTGACAATTGCTTTGATTTGGTCTGGGTTGGCCTCTATTCCTCTTTGGGTCACCATGTACCCTAAGAATTTGCATGAGGACACTCCAAAAGAGCATTTAGTAGGATTTAATTTCATGTTATACCTTTTTAATACTTTAAATGCTTCTTTTATGTGTTCGATGTGGTCCCGCGCTGCTGTCGACTTGACCAACAAGTCATTTATGTATACTTCCATGGTGTCCCCAATATGGTCCTTGAACATCTTGTTGACTAGTCGTTGGTATGTTGCCCTCAACGACTAGTCATTATTGGATTTGGTTGTACCCACTACACGCGTCCATGAATGTGAGCATTTCATGACCTGCGGTCCCGTCGACCATTGCGTCGATGTGTGGCAAGGGGAAGGAGTCTTTGGGGTATGCCTTGTTCAGATTTGTGAAGTCGATACAGATTCTCCACTTGCCATTTTTCTTCTACACTACGACGACATTTGCTAGCCATTCCGGGTATGTGATCTCTCTGATCTTACCTGTCTCCAATAGATTTTTTACTTCATCGTCTACGATCTTGTTCCGCTCTGGTGCGAATTTCCTCCTTTTCTGTTTGACTGGAGGATAAGCTGGATCTACATTTAGTTTATAAGTAATAACGTCGGGTGAAATTCCTACCATATCCTCATGCGACCAGGCGAAGCAATCATCGTTAGATCGTAAAAACTCCACTAGGCTAGCTTTGGTCGAGTCATTTAAATCTGACCTGGCCCTTACCGTTTATTTTGGCCTTGAAGGGTCCAATACGATCTCGTTTAATTGCTCCATTTCTGGTTCGACATATCGTTTGGTCCCCTCGCCGGCCTGTAATTGCTATGCTGACTGTCGTTCGACTGCCCCTTTCATCGATGTAATGTAACATTCCTTGGCAGCTCGTTGGTCGCCTTTTATTTCCTGTACCCCCACTTGGTCGGAAACTTGATAGTTTGATGATACGTGGAAGGTACAACTTTTATTGCGTGTATCCAAGGTCTGCCAAAGATTGCGTTATAAGGCGACGGGCAATCGAGTATCAAGAACTTTACCTGTTGGTTGATGCCGCCAGCATATGTTGTCAACACTATTTCGCCGAGGGTATGTTTGACTTCCCCACTGAACCCAACCAGTGGAGTCAATTTTTGGGTTAAATCGTCCTCGCTTAGAGCCATACTCTTCAGGGTGTCTAGTGTTAACAAGTTTATGGAGCTACCTGTGTCGATCAATACTCGACGTATGAGACAATTACCAATTGACAAAGAGATTACCAGACCGTCATGGTGGTCGCCTACTTCTTCGGCCTCAGAGTCGTCAAAGTTGATGGTATGCGCATCCGCTACCTGTGGTCATCACGTCTCCGATCGGGATGATCTGTCACCTTTTCTTTCTTTGGCGTATCTTTTTGCGACCGAGTATGTGTTTCCACACTCGTTGTTGGGTCAGTTCTTCTTGGAGGACACTCATGTTCTTTGCCAACTCCTGGATTTGGTTGACCAAGATGGGAGGGTTGGCGACGTCCTCGATTTGATCGGTGGTGTGTGCTTCGGTTTGATTCCCGACCAGGGCGCCGATTTGAGTTTGGTCGTCAACGATGGTCATGCGATTCCCAAAATCGGCCATGATTGAATGTTGATTGGATCGGTAGTTGGCTAGATGCCCCACGGTGGACGCCAAATTATTTTGGGGCGAAAAGATCAAACCGACCTAAATCGCTTTGAATGGGGTAACTAGACACAATAAGATTAAAATATCTAGACAATCCAAATCAAATAATAACAAGATGAATGAAACCGAACAAATATAAAAGCAATCTTATCTCCTTAGAGTGAGAAGCTTAACGAGTCAAAAAACATAGTTGTCGGACGCTTAAATATTTGAACAAGAAGTTGAATCGAAGAACAATTCCTTCCGCTGAGCAAGGTTGAAGTAAAATGATGCTTGTATTCGTTAACTCTGATCTATCGCATGTGTTACATAAGAGATCCTTCCATATTTATACTATGTTTACAACCAATCTAGTTAAAATTGCCCAAGATCCGTGGGAATCGTCGAGTCGTTCACTGGTCGTCTGAAATCTCCTCCAACGTCTCTTTGCGTCAACGACTTTCTCGTGGTCTTCGCCTAGTCTTCTAGATGACGGCCTTTTATAGGTTACTGGACCGGTCCAGCAAGACAATAAAATCGAGGCCCAACCAATACTAAGATATATAAAACCACTTACCAATATTAAACTTCATGCCATATATGATATATCACTAAATAAATTTGACACTATTACAATGATTTTTTTAGTATGTGTCTTTAAATAATTGAAAAAACTATAAATTTTAAGGTATAATTCACCAATATGTTAATTTACATATGCACAATATTTAGGTTATGTAATTTTCATATCCGAAACATAGATTATTGTAATTATCATATTCAGAAATTAAATTATTAGGCTATTTTTTTATTAAATTGTATTTAATACATCATTAATTAAATTATTAGTCAAGTATAATTTTCCGCGCCGTACATTTGTCTATATGAAAAACAATATATTTTAAATTTATAATGTTTTTTAATTAAATTAACTATTTTAACAATTAATTCATCTACCAAATATATGAGATAGTACACCTTTATTATTATTATTATTATTATTATTATTATTGCTATTATTATTATTTATTAAATTCAAACCTAACTAAAATATTTTAAACTCATCGAGACTATTGATTCATGTCTAACAATATTATCTAGCTTTTATTAAAAAAAAATCTAACTTACTTTCTATTTTAATGTAGGTTAATGTAAAGCATAGATATCGTTGTATTTTAATGATGGTTAAAATTTCCTTATATTAAACAAAATATTGATATATATTTTGCTTACATATGGTAAATTAATATTCGGTAAATATGGATATTAGTTTATGAAAATGAAAATATAAATTTAAAAAAAAAAGAAAAGGGTAAAAATGTAAAAGAATATTTAAATTTGTCTATGTGGCATACTTTAGAGGATGACACATAGGAGAGAGAACTATGGTTTTAATATATGTATATAGAATATAGATCGATCACAACCAATAAGATAAGTTTTTATTATAGAATCTCAATTTGTATACGTAGGGATTTTTTTTACCATTTATTTTCCTAACTAATCTTGAACACATTGAAAACCCTATTTTTCATATATCTTATTTGATGGTGTAAGTAAATACATATCAACTAATCTTGCCATATATATCATCTTAAAACACTAATTGTTTTAAATATATATCAACTAATCTTGCCATATCAACTAATCTTTCCATTTGAATCCAATTTTTGCAAACTAAAGAGCATAAAGTGGGTTTTATTTATCAAATGCATTGTTTATCTATGTATTATATTAGATTATGATATATATGTTCTTTCATAATGCATTTTCATCTTAAAACATCAACTCTATAAAATAAATAACCCAATCTAACACAATTGAAAACCAAATTTCATATGGGCCTAATCCTCACAACATATTTGTTAAATGTAATTTATCGTTATTAATATTATTTTTTAAACTACTTAGTGGTCGTATTTAATATTGGTTTGATCATCTTCACAAGTTAGGATTTTGTTAACTTTACAACTTAAGTTCAGGTACAGAACTATCTAAATTGATTTGTGTTGCCAAACTTATTATCTGTGATGAAGCTCCGATGACGAATAGATAATGTTTTGAAGCATTAGATAGGACTTTAAATGAAAATTTATGGACTACAAATCCCCTTAGTTTAGTACAATCTTTTGGAGGGAAAGTCATAGTATTTGGTGGAGACTTTAGGCAAATCCTACCCGTTATCACAAAAGGAAGCATGCAAGATATTGTTTTCGCTACCACGAATTCCTCTTATTTGTGGGAATATTGCAAAGTTCTTAATTTGACAAGAAACATGAGGATTCAACAAGGGCATTTGATTACGATATCCAAGAAGAAAAGAAATTTTCTGAATGGATATTAAGCATTAGAGATGGTATTGTAGGTGATGACAATGATGGCGAATCACAAATACAAATTCCTGATGAACTATTGGTGAAGGATTATGACTTAGATTCGATTCCAACAATTGTTAAATATGTTTATCCCTCTCTTTTGGACAATCAGTTGTCTCCGAAACACTTTGAAGAACGAGCAATTCTTGCACCAACACATGAAGAGGTAGATAGAGTTAATGACTTTATATTGTCTTTGTTACCTGGTGATGAGAAAGTCTATCTCAGTTCGGATAGCCTTTGCAAGATAAGTTTTATTGCAGACAGCGATGCAAGTGTTTATACGTCTGACTACTTCAACAATATTAGATGTTCTGGTGTTCCAAATCATGTACTAAAACTTAAAGTTGGGGTCCCTATTATGTTGCTTCGAAATATTGACCAGTCTTCAGGTTTATGCAATGGGACAAGATTGATAACCACGCAGCTCGACAATCATGTCATACAAGGAAGAATTATTTCAGGCAACAATATTGGACATACAGTTTTGATTCCTCACATGCTCATGTCACCATCAGACACTTCATATCCGTTCAAGTTTCAACGAAGAAAATTTTCCTTGAGTGTATGTTTTGCTATGACGATAAACAAGAGCCAAGGTCAATCTCTTGCAAATGTCGGTTTGTATCTTCCAGGCCATGTTTTCACTCATGGTCATTTTTATGTTGCATCATCAAGAGTTACTAGAAAGAAAGATTTAAAGATTTTCATATGCGACAAAAAAAAAAAAAGATTTAATACTACAACCAATGTAGTATACAAGAAAGTTTTTCATAATTTGTAGCAATTTTGAACATCTTACGAGAGTTTATGTTTAGGGTTTCATTTTCATGTATTAGATGAACATTTTGATTATGCTTTATCGTTTTAGTAGTATTGATGTTAGAGATGTGGCTATTCCCGTTTCAAAACTACTTAGCCTATTTTTACTATTAATAAAGTTATGGAGAGTTCTGCCTCGTTTTCTTTTTCGATAATGTATTTTGTTAATCTCTTCAATATTTTGTATTCAATTAGTCCTTTTCTATATTAACATTCATCTACTTAATTCTATAATCGTAACTACCTACATATTTCTATATCAACTGAATATATAATTTTTATAAACTATTTTTTTTAAATGTAAGAAAAAATAAACAAATTCCGTATAAAGCACGGGTACTACACTAGTTATCACTTATTGAGTACAACAATTAATTAAACTTCACATATATAACACCTTTAAAGTATTATATTATATATATTGTTTTTCTGACCGGTGTCATATATTAAAAAATTTGGTTTATGAAACTAAACTCTAACAAGTAGATGGTGCTAAAAAAATGGTAAACTCTTTCAAATATATTAAATAGTCCTGACAATTATGATTTAATTTAATAATTTTATATATATATAAGAGGACATATATATGGAACAAGTCTTCGTGAATCATGTTCTGAGTTGAAAATTGAAGAGATTCCTCTAATGATTAGCACGCCCATTTTCTTGGAAAAAGATAAGGGGAGGACGGGGGCTTAGGAGAAGAGTGAGGACGTTCCAAGACCGTTGGATCAAGAAAAAAAATGCCTAAATCAGCCAAGAAAAAAAATTCGGATACAATTCGGCACGACCGAATTTTTATCGAAAAAAACGCGTTCTGCATGCATACGCATTTTAGTCCGTATGTACACATACGTTGTTTTCATGTGCACACATGTCATTTCCGTATGCACACGTACGTTATTTTCGTTGGTTTTCATACGTATGCACACATGTTATTTCGTATGTGATTTGAGTCATTTTTGCATGCACACATATGTTATTTTCATGTGCACACATGCACACCTACGTTGTTTCACATGCACACATAGCACGTAGTGCATTTCGTATAAACAAATATGTGATTTTCACATGCACACAATAGTATACTTCACATACAAACGGTAGTATACTTCGCATGCACACAGTCGTGTTTTCATGTGCACACGTATTGTTCATTCCATATGAACGCACGTGTTTTATGTATGCACACAAAAATGAATTTCACGTGCACACCGTAGTGTATTTGACATGCACACAACAATGTATTTGACATGCACACAAATCTGCACGCGAATCCGTCTTTTTCGTGAATAATTCGGCACGGCCGAATTTTTAAAAAGCGATCTGGACACTCTGTTTGCTTCCCATCTGACGGCTCTCATGCGTCCTCATGTGATACCCCGTAATTCTGTAAGGATTATTTTGGGAATTTTTGGAATTTCCCGAACACCCGTTTAGTACGTCAGATTTAATTCAGAAAGTTGGAGACATTCTGTAATGTGCTCTGTATCTGTAATATTTTTCTCAGTGAAATAAAATACAGACGACGTACTTGGGATGTTAATTACTCGTTCGCATACGATAAGTTTTATCCCGGGTTAACGTTATTTCGTCCGAGAAGCAAAGGAAGCGGCCGAGCCAGGGGCGACGCCCGCCGTGAGATTGGCGGCGCCCGCCGTCGCAAGGCTCAAGGTGGCCGACGCCAGGCCTATGGCGGCGCCCGCCGCATTGATGGCGGCGCCCGCCGCATTGATGGCGGCGCCCGCCGCAGTGATGACGGCGCCCGCCGTCGATGTTGTCCGGAGGTCCTTGCCCGAAGGTCGCCGGCGAACGTCTGACGACGCCGAACTAGCCCCGCCACGCCTCCAGTTAGGCCATCATTGTGTCTCCCAGGGTTTTGGCTATTTAAGGAGGGGTTTGGAGGTCGGATTTGAGAGATTCCACAGCCAAACTCTCCCAAACTTTGCCTCGTCGGAATTTTTGTGCCTCGCCGGAGTTCTGAGGTGCTCGCCGGTGTCTTTTGGTGGTGTTTCCAGAAGCCCTTTTTAAGCCTTTTGGTTGCCCTTGGAGGTCAGAACCCAATCAAGGCAAAAAGGGGTCGAAACGCGCATCGTTTTGGTGAGTCTTCTCGCCATTCTGTTGTCGGAGGTTCTTCACGGCGACCGCCGTTCATCACGGCGCACGCCGTAATGAACATGGTGCCCGCCGTGATGAACACGGCGACCGTCGCCAGTGGCCAGAAGCCCCTTTGTTGGCTTGGTCTTGGTGGTCGTCGTTGTGGAGTCGTTCCTTTCGATTTCTTTCGTCTTTCCTTAGATTCGTACTAGTTTATGTCGGGTCTAACTTAGGGTTTCCTTATGGGTTGACTCGAAGGTCGTTGTGCTGTCGGAGCTATACCTGTGTCGAGCCCGAAATCTCGTTGTCTTTGCTCTGTTCCAGATCTGCGGACTAAGGCAATTGACGGTTCGCTCTTGCTTAATCAGTCCTTGTTTCGTTAATCATTAATCGTTTAATTGTTAATTGAGTTAATGTGAACTGTTGTTCGGTTTGGGAATTAATTTCATAAGTAAACATGATTAAAATAATGTTATAATATGTTGTATATCTGTTAGTACGACGCTATTATATGTGATAATTACCGTGATGGTATCGGATGGTTTAATGTTAATCGTTAATGCTTAATCTCGTGTGTGTTGTGGGAACGCTAGTCCAAATAAGGATTAGTCATTTCTTAATAACTTAATGTTCGTAGGAACGCTAATCTTGTAACACCCCGAACCAGAGGTGTTACAGTGCCATAGTCCCGAAGGACTATAAGGCGGTTTTAAAAGAAAAGAAATCCAAACTATTTCCAAATACACAAAAGTTATCAACCTGAAAATTCATGTTCAAGTTTGAAACAACACTTAAACCTATCATCAGTTTAATGCATCAATTTATATCCAAAACAACAGAAGCAAATACAATATTTTCAAATCTGATGCAAACTAAATCTTTAACTGTGAAGACACATCTGTGATCCAGAACCCGCTTGTTGCTGCAGACCTGCAAAGCCAAATTGACTGGGGGACCCGATACCCCAGCCAACCGCGGCACGTAAACCGAAATTGGTCAGTCTTCCATCAAGACTGGCAAGACTCCACAAGCCAAAACAGTTTAAAATCCAGAGATTTAACACAACAACCAATTAATACCAAACGACAACATGCCACACAATAAATATACATATATATATCATAACTATATCATTATTCCACCAATATCAACCGCACATCAAAACATATACACACTATCACATAACCATTCATTAACCACTCTTATCCAACTCTTCACTATGCTAACCTCAGTCAATCCAACTTACTAACACAACCAACCAACCTTCGCATCACCGAACACATAAGCATAAGCAAGACAATCATCACATTATATAAACATGACAAAATAACGACCCAGGCCAGCCACCCTTCCAGTGCCGCCTGTTCGTTAACATGGGCCGCAACCCATACACCTCAATCCAACCCAAATTGACCCACACCCTCAAGAGAGAAACCAACATTCCTAATCAATCAACATAACCAACCTTCTCAAACAATTCACACCAAGATCCAACAACCACTACCAATGGACAACAATAGCCCACAACCACCACTAGCAACAATCAACAAACGACTACTAACTACAACCAACCGACAACCAAAGTCTAACACAAAATCAATAATCAAACACCCCACCAATATCCGCAAACAAAACCATTAACTAAGCACACAACCAATAATCAAGCACACAACCCATAACCGAGCACACAACCACCCACACACACAATCCAACACATAACTGCCAACACACACAAGTGTCAACACACACACATGTCCACACACACAATCCAACACACAACTACCAACACACACAAATGTCAACACACACAACTGCACACACACACATGTCAACACCCACAGTCTAACACACACAACTGTCAATACACACAATTGGCAACACACACAATCCAACACCCGATCCAAACTCCGATCCTACCTCCAATCCAACCCACCACCGAATGAGACTTTCAACCATCCAACCTAGCCTTAACCAACGGAGGTCACACCCTCACGCGGTCGGATGAGGTCACACCCTCACCCCGACTCCATAACCAACCATCACCAATCCACCAACCACCCACCACCGGATGGGACTTTCAACCATCCAACCTAGCCTTAACCAACGGAGGTCACACCCTCACGCGGTCGGATGAGATCACACCCTCACCCCGGCTCCATAACCAACCATCACCAATCCACCAACCACCGGATGAGACTTTCAACCATCCAACCTAGCCTTAACCAACGGAGATCACACCCTCACGCGGTCGGATGAGGTCACACCCTCACCCCGGCTCCATAACCAACCACCATTCCACCAACAAAACCATCCATCACAATCAACAACCACAACTAACTACAATAACTATGACTACCACACCAACATTCAATCGATCCTAACACAAGGCAACAACCACTAACACATTCAACCATATAATTTCCACAACCAATAATCCAAATTAACATACTCAAACAAGGGTAAAATCAATTACTAAACAAAGACAGGAAACAAAAGTAATTTTATAAAAATAAACAAAAGGTTAGCAAGAATCACCATGCTCAAACCAATTTAGATAAAGAAAGGATATCACCATATCCAATTAACGATAATATCTAATAACATAACGAGTAGTCAACAACCGATCAATATCCAACAACAAACCTATCACAACAAACAATTCATCCAACACGAAACCAATAACCACGCATACAACCAATATCTGTCAACAAACTACTAATCAAGCACACAATCGATATTCAGCACAAGACCAACATCCAAGCACTCAATCGTTATCCAACACGAGACCAATATCAACACTTTTAACCATTTAATTCTAAGCCTACAATTCTAGATCAATTAAACGGACATGAGCATATGTCATTACTGAAAATAGTCATATACGGACATAATTATTTTTAAAAGAGATATGAAAAGGTATGAGCAAGAATCATCTTGCCTCAAACTCGACAACCACGACCTCAGAGACCTCCAATCAACTTGAACGAACCTGCGACAACAATCCGAGCAAATCTCTGGCGTTAATTAACTTGTACCAATTCACTAGTAATAAACCCCAAAATTTTCCTTATCAACAACCCTTAATTAATTAGGCCAAATCACATCTAATTCAGTCCAAATCCCACGCATGTAACTCACCAAAATTCAGCAAACCACACTAGTTAATTACCCATGCTTAAAAATCAATTTAGTTGCTGCATAACTCCAACGAAATCAGCCCACAACAATTATACACATGCTGTCAAATTTTAACAATCAGCTAACTACTTACTAAGCCTCCAAAATTTCAGATTTAATCCGGCCAAATCTGTCCATAATCCAATTTAACTCTGTCCAAAAGTTCAGCAAACAAATCCCGATTTTCTGGACTCAAACAAACCCATACGAAGCCTCACCTTACCTCCTCGTCACACCCACAGTTGGCTGGCGCCAACCACCGCGTAGCCACCGGATTCGCCTTCTCGTCGACGGATCTCAACACAGCCAGAACGCAGCAGCGAACCAGCGACCCCAGCACCGCAGAACACCAAAATCGTCTCCCCTCTCGTCGTCGGAGTTACAGCGGCGAACGAACCAGCGGAACAAGCAGCGGCGCGCCGATCTGGCAACAACAGAACACAGCTGGACGAGCAGCCACCGATTCGCGACTCGCCGGAGAAGATGGAGGAGACGTGAACAGGGGGAGCTCGCCGGCGAAGGAAACCGGACACACCGAAGGGAAACGAGGATGGGCAAGGAGACGAGAGGTGCACAGAGCTCACGAGAGAGAGGAAACAAAAATGGCAGAGAGTTTTTGGTCTCCTATTTCGGCCCTCTGCAACCCAAACTTTACCCCAAATCTTCATCTCAATCTAAATTTCTCAATTCCAATACAGATGAGTCGGCCACTTTTATTTATTTATTTAAATATATATATATCCATATATATATATACCGGGTATTTTATCCGCATATTTTTCGGGTATTTCAAATCCAAGTAAGGATTTGTCGTTTCTTTAAATCATAATATTCCTCGGATTAATTCCGAATAATTTAAGGGTCATGACCTATGCTTCTTATCCACCGTTAAGGATTTGAAGTGTTTAAGCGTCTTGCAAGCGCCATTGGATGAGCATAATTGCAGTCATGTGTATTAAGCACTTAGCTAGTGCAATTGGGGTGGACGTAACTGTCACCCTATAAATTAAAGTGTAAGCACTGTGACAGTGCAATCAGGGTGAACGTAAGGTCACCCGGTGTAATAATAACTTCCGTGTTCCCGGAATAATATTAAAAGCCTCAACAGTAGTGTGTGTTGTAATTTAATAAGATAAGTGCAGTTAAGCACATAATTAATAAGTGTAAGCACTGTAATAGTGCAATCAGGGTGAACGTAAGGTCACCCGGTGTAATATAACGCCGTTGTTACTCGGCATAATAATATTAAGTCCCGCGTGTGTGTTTTAATTTGGGTTGACGTAATGGTCGCCTTAAGATTTAAGCCTTGTTGTCACTCTTAATAACATTAACATGTTTCAGTAATGTGTGTTTTGTAATTAAATAAGATATGTGCCCGAGTGCACATGATTAATAAACTCATGGCGAGTAGTGCAGCTAAGTAATAGTGCAGCTAGGAAAGCTCGTCTCGACTTGAATGTAGTACGTTCTCTTTCCAATCTGGATTCGCTGTATGCGATGAGGTTGGTTGTGAACCGAAGCATCTCAGTCAACTTTTAAATCATTGGTGTGTAACTTTAATATTCCCTCGGTTGTCATAATTTCCTATAAGACTCATTTCAGTTGGAGTCTTCTCTTCAGTGCATATCTTAATTGCTAAATCATTCCGTGAAAGTGTCGGGTTATATATCGTTCCTTCGGTTTTTATTCAAGGAACAATGATAGTAAACGGTCTCGATCACTCGAACCACTCTGCTTTGTACCCTTGCTAGTCTATTCAAGTAGACTAACCCACGAACTTTATTCTCTGCATGTGGGCTGGTGTCATCCGTTCGATTCGGCACATCAGGAGTTGATTCCCGGAGTTTAAGTAACCTATTGAAGGATAAGAAGCTTGCAGACGAAGATTTAAAAGTTAGTGTTTTAAGCTGTTAAGTGTTTTAAGATTGTTAAAGTGTTATTTCAATGTATCTTCATAATTTAGCCATGTTATAAGTTGACTCTTTAAAGTCTTCCGCTGTGTAATTTAAAGTCTTCCGTTGTTTAATCTTTCAATTATTATGTAATTATGTTATGTATTTAAGCTTAACTGTTCTGGAAAAGCCTGGGATGACTTTGAACGGTAAAGTCTGAAGTCACTGACATGTAATATCTCCGGTATAAATTGGGGATGTTACACCTCATTCATCTCCTCCCTTTCCATACTCACCCGAATCTCAACCCCATTTTCTTTAAGTTAGGGATAACTGGATAAGTACGATGTTCAGTAAAATATCAACCATTTAAGTATATAATCTGATAAGAAAACAAAGTTTTATGTGGTATAAATATAGTATCTCTCAATTATTTCACCATGATTTATTTGTCATTTATATGAACTATACTAACGTATCGAGAGAAAAAGAGTGGGGCCTGTCGAATCACGTACATTAATGTTTATGTGAAATATAAATGGGGTATATATCTATCTTGGTCCCGCCACAAAAAAATGTGCTTTCACCTAATACACACCATTTTGCCATTTTCCTTCTAGTACTTTACCTCAATTAATTTAAGGCCAATTAGCATGGATACCCCAATCTATAAAATTCTTTGCAGAAATACACCATAATATATCATATGGAAAAGTATGCCTTTTTGGATATTTTTACAATAAATTCACTTTTATTTTACCTTTTTCTTAAGTTAAAAAATTGGAAAAATAGTTTAATTTTGTAAAAAGAAAGATAAAAATAGAAAAAAGAGGAAAAAACTTATCTTGGCACGTTTATTTCCATCACAAAAAAATCTTCAAAAATAAATACTTACAGAAAAGGAAAATAAAAGATACTTGAGATATTCCTGATAAGGTAATCTCTTCATGCGAATCTAGCACATTTTCCTTCAACTTTCCCGCAAAAAAATCAAGGTATTTTGGCTTCCAAAATCTACGTCGTGTGTGACATTTATTTTGTTATGGTTGACATGATAATATTCGGTTTATGACAGAAACTTTAACGTTAAAAGTTTTAGATACTTCACTTGTGACGTTAAACTTCCAAAGAAGAATGAATGTTCCGATGATATTCAAACTTCAATAGGATTGTAAACCAAAAATAATTTATTTCTAGCTTGGTCACATTGAATTTCTTAGTTAAAGACAAATATTTTGTTGGTAATTAATATCTTGTAGGTTTAACTTCAAATTGATGGGAAACTATTTTTATCAAATGAACATCATACATGTTTTTAAAAATTATAATAACAAATCTGATTATATGTATCTTCTTTTTAATCAATGAGATTTCCACTAGCGAATTATCATTTGATTTTCCCGCTAAAAAAATCATGATCTTTTGGCTTCCAAAATCCGTGTCACGTGTGACAGTTATTGTGTTATGGGTGACCGTATAACACTCGATTAGTGACATGAAATTTAACGTTGAATTAAAGTTTCAAATAATCCACTCGTGACGTGAAAATTTCAAAGAAGAATGAATGCTATAATGACAATGAAACTTTAACAAGCTAAATAGTAAAACCATAAACAACATTTATAGCTTGGTCACATACTCACATGTAACTTTTTAGTTAAAGACGAACATTTTGTTGATAATTTAGTAATTCTTAGGTCTAGCTTCAAATTTCGATGGAAAACTAACTATTTCTATCAAATGAACATCATACATGTTTTAGAAATTATAATAACAAATTTGATTATTTGTATCTTCTTTTTAAACAATGAGATGTCCACTAGCACATTATCCTTTGCTTTCCCCGCTAAAAAAATCACAATCTTTTGGCTTCCAAAATCAGTGTCATGTTCGGCATTTATTGTGTTATGTTTGACATGATAACACTCGATTGGTGACAGGAAATTTAACGTTGAAAGTTTCAAATAATTAACTTGTGACGTTAAAATTTCAAAGAAGAATGAATGGTATAATGACACTGAAACTTTTTTTTGGGACAAACGGCATTAAATTTTTAACAAGCTAAATAATAAAACTAGAAACAATATTTCTAACTTGGTCACATGTAACTTTTTAGTTAAAGACAAATATTTTACTGACAATCTAGTAAATCTTAGATCTAACTTTGAATTTTGATGGAAAACTTTTTTTTTAATTATCAAATGAGTCAAAAGACTGCTTCTTATCCCTTGGTAATCAACTATTTCTTTTCACCATACATTAAATTAAATGTATTCTTTAACATTTATCAATCTAAGGAGGAAGTGAAGAACTGTGTATCCGGATCCAATTCTTATACCAGAAGACAAGAAAAAGAAGAAGTCTATTTTTCAAAAAAAAAAACTAATTGTGTTTGTCTTTTTCTGTCAAACTCTTAAATACACATTGAGTTCTTCTATTCCATACCGGCCAGATAGATAATCTGTGGTTGGCTAAATAGTATTGCAGCTTCATGTTGAGTGGATAGGCAAGTCAAGGGAAAAATAGTCCTTCAATCATTTATCTGAAGCCGCAATACTAATTAGCCAACTAATTCTTTTGAATCATACATCAAAGTCATACATGGTTCATTATTTCTAAGTTGTACATAAGATACAAAGGCAAATTAGCAGGTGATTTCCTGCTTGAATCAAGGAACAATAATCAAGAGAACTAGCACAATATTTAATTGGCTTCATTATGAAAATCTACATTCATTTTTCCTTCTACAGATCAACACCATCCTGATATCCATCTCATACTGACTTCTTTTAATGCACACAATTTATCCACCATAATCAGCTGATTTTCAAACTAGTACTGAAATTCGGTTAAAAATGTAAGTGACGAGAAATGAAGAAAGATACTCACTCATTTTTCCTCTTCCATTTTGGCCTTAATGAAGGATTACATAGCTACACCAGCAATAAAAGCTCTTTAGCGACACCTTTGTCCCCACCCCTAATGATAGTCACTTGATTAAATTGGATTTACTTCAAGGCTTATGATCCAATGCTTTCTCAACATTGCTAATTTATAACACACTCCTCACATTCAACCGTCTCGACGGTGTTTCCGGTGAAAGACCTATCGACCTGGGTTCTAATCATGGTGGTGCTTTCTTAGATTCGGCAAAGTGCCTCGCCGAGATGGCGGCACCGACAGACGATGGGGATTGCAAAAATTGGTCTTGTTGAAGAAAAAGATCCTAGTCGGCTACGGAGAGAACTTCGTTCTCATCAACGACGAGGGATTCAAGGATTTGCGTTCATGCGGGATTTGACGACAACGGGGAGGGTGATGACACACTTAACCTCCTTGATAAGAGACAAATCCTCCATCCGGAAGATACCTTGACAGAAGGTGACAGAATCGACGAAATAGTGGCAACAAGCGCCGATAGACTCATCGATCTTAGCATCATCACGGGTGGAGACCTCGACGATGGTGTCGATAGGAGCATTGAGCTTATCCGACCTTGATCAAGAGCAAAGTGGATGTGTTATTGTTGTCAAAATCAGTGGCAACAATTGTGGTGCTTTAGGATTTTTGGTTCGAGATTTCAAACAAAGAGAAGAACAACAATGGTTGTTTCAGTTTTAGGGTTTTCGTGGAAAGGAGTCGCTCAACAATCGATTTCCTAGGTTCTAAAGTTTGATTTTACGGAAAAAAAGAGATTTTAGAGCTTTGATTGAGCTTCACAATGGCGATTTTACCAGATGCAGAGAACGAATATGAGTTTTGGAGAAAGATGAAGAATAAGAGGGTAAAATATACTTCATATTCTTTTTCTTATGATTTATTTTTTAATTATTACTTTGCTTTTAAAATTTAAAGAAAAATATAAATGAACTATCAAATTTATCTTTTCTTTATAAATGAATTTTCTAGATTTTGGGTATTTTCGCAATTGTTTTGGGCAACTTTTTAATTAATTTGACCATTGATGCGACACTATAGAAAACAAGGTATTTTTGTAAAGTAAATTAAAAAATGGGGTATGGATTACTAATTCTACTTAACTTAAAATTTTATCATTATGCTATTTTCTTTTTGTTTGGTAGAGATATTTAGGCTATTATAAAGAGGAAAAAAAATTAATCAATCACCTACTAACATTACTAATTCATTATCATTAGTGGATGTGTTACAATTGACACGAGTCCGAGACATAAATTAAAAGCTAGTGTCAAAACTATACTCGATCTATATAGTATATATATAAAAATTAGAAATTTGAGGATGAAGTCTTTCCATCTTAATTTATAACTATGATATTTAGTAATTATAAAGTCACGGGTTTGAATAATTTTTCTATTGAATGACCTGATTTCTTTTTATGACAATTAATTTAAAAAATTGTAGCGGTGTTAGTGGATCAGACACAAGAGACACATATATTGAAATGAGACAAAATGCTTCCTTGATTTCATTGATACGATACTCTACAATATATAGTCTCTTCAAAGCAATGCTAAGATGACATTTGTCCTTTTAAGGGAACATTCCAGAATCATAAAGGATAAGCATACACAAATATCTTATTGTGATATTTTAGCTATACTATACGTTACTATCCCCCGCGATCCGAGCTGGTGAAGACCGATCGAGTTTGGATCATAACTGGATGAAGCGAGTTGTGGCGAGGGGCTTGGTAAGCACATATGCGGTTTGATCTTTGGATGAAATGAAGGATACCTGTAAGCAACGATTTTCCACTCGTTCGCGGACAAAGTGGTAATCCAAACTGAGATGCTTGATATGGTGATGGAGGACTGGATTAACGGCCAAATAGGTGGCCCCGAGGTTGTCACACCAGAGAATAGGTGGAGATGGAATGTGAATTCCGAAATCAGAGAACAAAGATTGAATCCACAAGGTTTCACAAGTGGCATTGGCTAAGGCGCGGTATTCGGCTTCAGTGGATGACCGCGCAATAGTCGACTGCTTTTTGGACACCCAAGAAATCAGATTTGATCCATGGAAGATGCAATATGCCCCCGTTGAGCGGCGATCTTTAGGGTCACCGACCCAGTCGGCATCAGAGAAAGCAAAGAGAGTGTGATCAGGCTTGGATGACAAGAGGAAGTGAAGCTCTGTTGTAGCATTGAGATAGCGGAGGATGCGCTTAACACCCTGTCAATGTTTCTCATTTGTAGAATGCATCACTTGAAAAATTCGGTTCATAACAAAACTGATGTCGGGGTGAGTAAAAGCCAAGTATTGAAGGCTGCCGACAATGCTCCGATATAGTGATAGCTAGATCAGAGAATGGAGTGGAGTCTTCGATGGAGAAGAGAAAGGTAGTGGCCATGTGAGTGCTGACGGGCTTGGAATGGACCATGTTGGCTCTTTGAACAAGTTACCGAATGTACTTTGTTTGTGAAAGATAAATGACATCAACAGTTTGGGAGGCTTCAATGCCAAGAAAGTAGTGGAGCGGCCCAAGGTCCTTGACTGGAAACTGTCGGGAGAGTGCTTGCACAAATGAGTCAGACAAACAGGGAAAATATGATATATAGAGGGACTTGTTGAGTTTACATATATGGGAGGGAAAATAGGTGTGGGTAAAACCTGGTGGCTGAACAATGTAGACATCCTCCTCCAAGGTCCCATGTAGAAACGCATTTTGAATGTCGAATTGGCAAATTGACCATCGTTGCATTGCCGCAAGGGAAAGAAGGAGGCGAATGGTGGAGGGATTGGCAACATGACTAATGATTTCATCATAGTCTGAGCCATGGACTTGGTTGAAGCCTTTGAGAACAACCCTTGCTTTACGACATTCGATGGTGCCATTGGCATGCCGTTTGGTCTTGAAGACCCACTTGACACCAAGAGGGTTGGAAGAGGCTAAAGAAGGAATGAGGGTCCAAGTGTTTGTGGAGAGAAGATCATGAATATCAGTGGCCATGGCAACACGCCATTCTAGATATGTGACAGCTTTAGTGAAGTTTTAAGGTTCATTTGGGACTAGGGTGGTGTTTGAGCACCCAGGGGGTGGGTTGTTGGGCCAGAGAATAGTGCCATTTGTCTGGATGAGAGGCTTATGAATGTGAGCTTTGGAACGAGTTTGCATTTGGTGGGAAGATTGGGGTTAGGCTTGCGGAGAAGGCCCAAGAGACGGGCAAAGAGGCCCATCAGTGGAGGTGGTGAAAGAGGAAGGTGTGGGAGACGGAGAGGTGGGATGGGCCGCTGGGAAATGGGTTGATGATGGGCTGGGGGTTTCAGAAGATGGGCCATTTGGAGAGGCATGAGGTAAAATACGGGAAATAAGCGGTAAAAGAGCTAAGGGTGGTGTTTGGGAGATATGAGGTGATTTGGAGGCAAAGGGAAAATCATGTTCATGAAATTAAAAAAAAAACATCGTTATTCAAACAGAATTATTGAACAGATAGCAAGTTTTTGGTGATAAAAGGAGTATGAAGAAGGATAGAAAGTTTCAAAATACGCTGGGAGGAGGCTATGGAGCAGGTGCCATGGTTATGGATGGGAAGCTGGGAGCCATCGCCAAGAGAAATTGTGTCGTTGCCTTCGTACGGATAGTTGTCGATGCGCATATTCGAGGTATCAGGTGTGAAGTGATGGGTAGCCGCCATATCGAGAAACCATGAGCCACTGTTGTGGCGTTTGCTTGGAAGGATGGTGGTGGGGCAGCCTGGAAGGCTTGATCAAATTTGTGCCAACACTTGAGTGCAGTATGGTCGGGTTTGTTGCAAACCTAGAAAATCGGGCGATTGTCAGAAGCTTTGGTGAAGAGATTGGGGGTACGACCGCCACGGGAGTCACCTCGCCAATGGCCTCAATGAGGACCTCGGCCTCGAGAGGGTTGGCCACGACCGCGGCCAGAGGAGGTGGAGTTCACTTCAGGGGACTTTTCAGAGGATGTGTTGCTGACAAAAAATGTGTTTTGGAGATTATTGGTTTGGTGATTGAGTCGGGACTCATGAACAACGAGATGGGAGAGCATCTGATGTGGGAAGGGTACAATAGGCTAGGTTGAGAGAGAGGTAACAAGAGAATCATACTCTTACGTGTTGAACTCCGTATCGGAGATATTGTGGTTGGCGGAAACAAGCATGGTGGAGAGGCTTTTGGCTCGGTTGAAGTAGTCGGAGACTGGTTCAACGCCTTTCTTTAGGGAGGCGAGCTGGAGTCGGAGGTGAACCACCTGAGCACTCGATCGTGCTAAGAACATAGTGTGGAGTGTGGCCCAAATCTGTAATGATGATGTGCACTCGATGACCTGAGCAAGGACACCCTCAGTGAGGGAGGAAGTCAAGATTTCCATGACTAACTAGTCCTTGGTGACCCAGTCTTTGAAGGTTGGTTTGGGAGCATCATCGGCGATGGTCGCCGGAGGACAGAGGGTGGTTCTGTCAGCAAAAGAAAAGAGGTTGTGAGCCCGTAAGTAGGGTGAAACTTGAGCTTTCCAGAGATGAAAGTTGTACTGGGACAATTTGACAGTGATAAAGGAGGAAAAGGATGGAAGAGATGGGTTTTGTGGGTTTGTGTTTTGGGTTTGAAGCGCCATTGATGGCTGGAGAATTTTTTGGTGTTTTGGTTTGAAGGAAGAGGATGAATACGTGTCCTAGAGGGACATTGGTCATGGCAACTCTGATACCATAGTGAATCAGATACAAGAGGCGGTAAAGAAATTGAAATGAGAAAAAATGCTTCCTTGATTTCATTGATATGATACTGTACAATATATATAATCTTTGTAGAGCAATGCTAAATGACATATGTCCTCCTAAGGAAACATTCATAAGCATACACAAATATTTGATTGTGATATTTTAGCTATACTATACGTTACTAGGTGTGTTTGCTTGAAGTAACTTATCATATAATAATATCATTCAAATTTTTTGAAGTAAGAAATGGGTATATTTTTCACATATGCTAGTATAAACTTATCTCATATCTTCTTTTTTTCCTTCACCTTTCTTCAATCATTCGATTGAAGAGGACATATCGACTAAAAGTAAAAAATGAATATATTTTTCATATGTGAAAAAATTGTAAGGGCATGTCGATTGAAGAGGTTCTAGTTGACATGCCCTTGGTAGCAAGATGAATGAAAACGCCATGATCGAAGAACATACAGCGGCGAGCACAAATTTTGATTAGGAGTTACAAAATACTAAAAATCTGGTGCCAAACGTACCCTTCAAAATCACTGTGCCAAACAAGACCCAACAATTCGACTCACGTTGTAAATTTACACACTACTAGTCCACTTTGCTATATATTACGTTTTTTAACCACAAAATCGTAGGCATTGTTCTGTTATTTGTTTTGAAAAATTATTTATAGTACTCTTCTGATAAGTTTTATAAAAATGCTGAAATTTATACCAAACGAGCTACAACGTACTAGTTTATAATTCAAATTTAATATATTATTAAATCTATGGTTTTGCAGTTTTAAAAAATACTATGTTTATTAGATGGGTCCTAAAATTTGCTGTAATAATAATAAAAAAATATGTTTATATACGGTGTAAATTACTTAAACAGGTTCATTGGGCTTTGCCCTTTTCGACATACAAAAAAAAATATTATCTATGAATAAAGAAGTACAAAAAATTTACCACATTCTTTTTTTAGACGCAAATGAAAAAGATTGCACTAAATTTTTTTATTTTTTTTGGTCTTGATCGCCTGGTTCGATCAGCCAGAGCCGTTCTACGTCCAGATCGGGGTACTGTTGGCACACGAAGTGGTAAACCCCTCCCAACAATAGTGTCTCCATACACGCCTCCAGCAGAAATCGAACTCGAGACTTCTGGATAGAACACTTAAGGGAGCCTAATAACAAACCACTAGACCAACTGAATGTTGGTCTAGTGGTTTGACACTAGGTCTAAAAAACAAACATATGCACCTCGAGAAAAGCCTCTTATAATGATTTCTATTTTTTAATTGAAAAAGAAAATTGAGAATTAATAAGGGGATGAGGCTTAGGATATAAAGTGATGAATAATGGTGATTATTAGATCTAAGAAATAGAAAGTTATGATTAAAACACGTAGAATTGCAAACTTGTGAATACAACAAACTTTAATATTTTTATTTTTATAAAATATATTATTTTTTTCTAAAAAATTTAGAAGAATTCTTTTTCCAATAATTTTTTTTGAATTTTTTCCATAAAAAATAAACAGTACTATACACTTTAACATACTAACTCATGCACTTTAACATATTTACATATGCACTTAATTTTAGCATAATAAATATGCAGTTTAACATAGTTACATATATATGCACTTAATTTATTATACTGAACATGTACTTTAACATGCTAAACATGCATTTTAACATATTAAAATATACACTTTAACATAATAAACATACACTAGCTAAAGTATGCATTATTGATATACATGTTAGACATGCACATTTACATATTCCCACATGCAATTTAGTATATTAAAGAAGCATTTTTTTATACTCTTTGTGAGCGTTAAAAAATGTGCTTATATATGCACTTTGAGCTCTTTGTGAGCATGTATATAAATTTGAACAATTGTATCTTAATGTTGAGCCATTTCATTTTTTAATAATTTTTAATAGGGTGACCATTTTTTTCGGTTTTACTATTCCTGTTTTCCTACACATTTAGGATTTGGGGTTTAAGGTTTATGTTTTGAACATTTTGAGTTGTATTAAATTTATATTTCCTTATAAACAAAAGTTCAAGTTTATTGGACAATTGTTCAAATTTTAATGAAGTATTGTTCAATTTATCTTTTGTTATAAGTTTGAATTTTCATGCAATAAAAATTGTCCAACTTTTTGGGTACAATTGTTTAACTTTATATATTGTTCAAAGAAAATTGTTCAACTTCTAAGATACAATTTTTCAAATTCAAGAGGGAACTAGTCAATTTTTTATTAAACAATTTTATGATCAAAATGTGTAGAAAAACAAGAATAAAAATGGGAAAAAATGCTTTGGCCCAAAAAAAAAATTTGTCCCGGGAAAAAAAAACTGATAAATTGTTTTTGAAAACATTTGTGTAACTATGATAATGAAATTGTTCAAGTTTAAGATTCAATTTTCAACTTTTTTGGTACAATTGTTCAACATTATATATTGTGGGAAAAGATAAGGTGAGGATGGAGATTTAGGAGATGAGTGAGGACACACCAAGACCGTCGGATCAAGAAATAGAGCGTTCAGACCAGCCAAGGAAGTAATTCGGATATAATTCGGCACGGCCGATTTTTTCATGAAAAAAACACGTCCGCGTGCATATACATTTTGGTCTGTATGCACACATACGTTGTTTCGCATGCACACACATGTTGTTTTCATGTGCACACACAAGTCATTTCCGTATGCACATGTAGGTTATTTTTGTTGGTTTTCATACGTATGTACACATGTTATTTCGTACGTGCTTTTGGTCATTTTCACATGCACACATATGTTATTTTCATGTGTATACATGCACACCTACGTTGTTTCACATGCACACATATTTGTTTCACATGCACACATAGCACGTAATGCATTTCGTATGCACAAACATGCAATTTTCACATGCACACAGTCGTGTTTTCCTGTAAACACTTTTAGTTAATTCCATATGAACGCACATGTTTTATGCATGTACACAAAAATGAATTTCATGTGCACACAGTAGTGTATTTGGCATGCACACAACAATGTATTTGGAATGCACACAAATCTGCACTTCACGTGCACGCGAATTCGTCTTTTTCGCGAATAATTCGGCCGTGACGAATTTTTGAAAAGCGATCTGAGCACTCTGTTTGCTTCCCATTTAGTCATCCACGGCTCTCACGCGTCCTTATTCCTCTCCTCCCTTCTCATCCTCACCGGATCTCAACCCATATATTGTTCAACTTTAAACATACAATTGTTCAAATTGAAGAGGGAATTGTTTAATTTTTTAGAAACAATTTTATGATGAAAATGTGTAGAAAAACAAGAAAAAAAATTTGCCGAAAAAAACTCACCTTTGTTCAGTGAAAACAAATGTCTAATTATAAAAATAAAATTGTTCAACTTTATATATTACTCAAAAAAATTGTTCAATTTTTAACTTACAAATATTCAAATTCAAGAGGGAATTGTTTATAAACAATTTTATTTTGAAAATGTGCAGGAAACAAGAATAGAAAAGTCCAAAAAATAATCCAAAAAAAAACCAATAAATAATTAGACTTTGACTATTGACAATATTTTCCATGGAAAGCCTTCCATTACTCCAAAATAATTGGTTATTATTTTTCCTCATATATCACTATAAGCATCTAATTTACGGGAGTCTTATTCTCTATATACTAGTCGAGAACCCGTACCATGCACGGAATATTTTTATTAAGGTGTTGTTTTAGTATAACTTTCATATCACTTTTACGTGTATATCTATTAAAACTATATTATATTAGCATAAACCATAAAAAAATTGTATATATTTTATTAAAAAATATTAATCATAAACTCATAATATTAGTAAAAAAAAAAATTGAACAATGTTGTTCACATGTATCATAATAAATTTGTAGAAACGAAAAGAGAAATGATATGCTGAAATGATATATTATCACATCAATATCTAATATTTGAAGATATATAACTGAACATCCAAAAAGTTATTTAATGAAAAATTCAGGTAAGCTTTTTTTGGTAAGAATAATCTCTTTAATAAAAATTGTATTTCATCAATTTAATAAAAACAATTATAAAAGTTTATATAAATATTATTAAATTAACTTGTAATTAATGTATATAATTTTAGAAATGATCAAATCCATCAATTCATTTCAATGTACATTTATATTAGTTTTGAGTAATCTTTGTTGAGCAATGAGCTTTCTGAATGTTGAGGTTGGTTAAATTTGCTCAATGCTTAAAAATGATTGTTGCTCAAGGAAATGTAAACAATTTAAGAACACGAACAAAACAATTGATATCATGAACAATAAACATATCTCTCAGATCAAGTAAATAATACTTAAATTAAAAATGATTGTTGCTCAAGGAAATGAGCTTTCTGAATGTTGAGGTTGGTTAAATTTGCTCAATGCTTATTGTTCATGATATCTGTAAATAATACTTAAATTAAAAACTTTGGTTTGATACCTGTAATAAAAATAATACTTGAAACACTATAAAAATCTTGTTAAAATTTATTTTTTGAAAATTTGCTAAAAAAGTGACTAACGTATAAAGAGTGAAGAAAAAACTACAACTTTATATGTCAAAAAGATTAATATGATCAAGATAAATTGAGAAATGAATAGTTTAAATGTATTATGAAAAGAAAGTATAATATTAATCATATGTTGTATACAACTAAATTTGTGATTGTATTTATATATATGGGATTATGGATGTATGGTTTCCGACCCAATGTCATTCGATTCACTACAATCCGTCTATTTTAATGTTGCTATGAATACTATATAAAACCCTTATATCAAGTTAAAATAATCATATAACAATCTTCATGGTAGAAAATAAATGTAAAATTTAATATACAAACAAATATAAGGTTTAGATTAGTTCATGCGTATTGTTAAAAGAAATAAGCTAATTTTTTAAAAGAATAAAGTTAATTTGATGAGATTTGGTTAAAATTTGATAGAATTTTAGAGTTTAAATTTGATTAAATAAAAAAAAACAAAAAAATAAATTAAAAAAGATAATAATAATAATAAAAAAAAAAACACAAAACTTGAGCCTAAAAATGATCCGATGGCTTAAAAAGGGTGAGATTTAATATATAGTTATATAGATGTCCTATGATTCACACATTCTTAAACTGAAAACTCAATGGTTAGAGGCATAATATTTTAGTAACACGTGTTCTGCCATTTGTTGCCCCTTTCTAATTTAAGAAGATTCTCAAGTAAAATACAAGTCTTTGTCCACCTCCTCGTTTAATTCAAAATTGTCAGTTTCGATTTTATAGTTTTCTTTATCAATGCTATAGCGTGAATTAATAAGCATAATATACTTAATTCATTTTATATTTCATTCTTTTAAAATTTTACTTGGCATAAGGGGAAAAAATGAATCGTATTAATATTTTCTTAAGTCGTATCAAATTTTATCATTAAGTCAAATCATATTGACTGTGTAATTGTTTCAATTCAGGCCCACTGGGCCTAAGCAAATCTTTTATCCATGTTTGGGCTCTGACCCATTTAGCTAGCTATGAATATCAATTTCTAGAAGATCTTTTTTTTTTCCTTACCACCTATTCTCAATAAAAGGATGACATGCCCATACAAGTATGCGAGTGCGGTGTGTAAAATTGCTCCGGATCGGATCGGACCGGGTGTATTCTGATCCAGTTTGCGGTCCATGTTTTTAAAGATTTCGGTTTTTGGTTTGATTCGGTTCAAACTTAGTCGGTTTTCGGTCTGGACCGGATTGACCAATTTTTATTATTTTTATTTTATGTATTAATATTCAATAATACTATTAAAAATTATGTTTTATTATAAAAATAAATTAGTAACAAAATATATTGTCTAATATTATAATTTACAAACAATAGTTATAAAATAGAAAAAATATTTAATTCTTAATTGATATATAAAAGAAATAAAAAAATATGTTTACTGGTCCATTTTGGTTCAAGACCGGACTAGACCGAATAATATCGATCCGGTTTGATCTTCGGTCTAAAAATCTTAAAAATTTTGGTCCGATCGATCTAGACCGATGCACAACGCCAAGTGTGAGGTAATCTAGAATAGTATAGAAAATCTTATCTAAATTAGTTTAGGTTTTTTCTTTATTTAAAGAGTTTATCACGTATTCACGTGTCATAAAATAGAAAATAGAAAGACCTTTTGTTTTATACCATCAAGCTCAAATGCATAGAGAATATTACTTTCTTCTAAATAAAATGAATGTACAAATTAAACATCTATATATACTATACATTAGTACTTTGTATCCATCAACTTTTTTTTGGTGACCTTTATCGATCACAAGATTCACAAGCATCTCCAATCTCATCCCAAATAAGTACTCTATAAGACGTAAATTACGTCATGCATGACGCAAATCAAGCTTGCATTGTCACCTTTATCCGTATATTGCGCATCTTGTTAGGTACGAAAATGATCATCAAGGATGTCATCAAAGCAATTAATAATCTTGTTGTAGATTTCAATATCAAGAAAATGACATTCAATCAATCAAAGAGCGTATGAAAATCATCCAACAATGGAAGATCCTTTAGCAACCTATCAAACTCCTTGAAAGACATATCTCTCATAAAAAACGAGCTCCTACACCCCAACAACTCCGGCTGCGCCGCCTCCATCTCCGGCCGGTAAAACTCCGACTTCTCCGGCTTAACACTAGGCAGCTGCCGCATAACAGCCCCGGCCACCGGCGACCGCCTCCTCATGGTCTTGACAGCCGGGGCCGAGTCGACGTCGGGGACCACCGAGTCCTTTCCGGTGAGATTCTGCACCACCGATTTGAAGCTCAACGCGTCGGTCTCGACGTATTGGGTGTTGATGTAAACCACCTTCGTCGGCCGCCTTGTCATCGGAGCTGGTTAATTAGCTTAGTGAAAGTGGGTAATTAGTCTTGTGATTAGTGTTTAATGACGTGGCCGGGTTGATTAAGGAGGTGGGATATGATGAGAGGAATTAGGGTTTTGGGATGTTCTTATTTATACGTGCGGGGATTTGGGATTGGAGAGGAAGGAAGAAGGAAGATGAGATAAATGAGAAAATGATAGGGGAAAGAAAGAGGAGGCTGATCGAGTTTAATATAGTCAATGGATGTCTAGAAGGACTAGTCAAATTATTTGACCGTTTTCTTTTTAAACAAAAATTGCACTCACATAACGACCTATGATGAATAATATATGATCACATGCGAGTTATATATATCTAGATTCATGATTGTTTTTTTCTCATATTATAGGTAGGGCATATATATGTGCATAATCTTTGCGGGTTTTAATTTATGATTCAAGAAATCAAAAAAAGTTTCCAAATAATCGAGATACATATTTAGAATTGTGAATTTAGTAAATTTTGAATGGTTAACTTAGAGAATTAAGTGCCAACAAATTTTACTGAATACTTTATGGGACACATTTATATACACGATGATGCACACTATTTAAGGTATATCGTGAGACACATCTAAGGTGTGTTGTGCGACATACTTACATGTGATGTTAAAAAACGGCACAAATGTATTTTATGAAAAAAAAATACGGCACGAGCATGTTTTAAGATTAATACACGCGTTCATTATGTAGAAAGACTAGTGCATATATCATAGCTATATTTAAATGTGCTCCTTAAAAATATATTGAAATGTAACTATAAGTCTATAACTATATTGAAATGTGCATCACTGATGTAAAAAGAGTGGTTATATGTCGCTAAATATTCTCCAATGTGCATGTGCAATGTTAACACATGAATAATCCTCGTTAATTTATACGGAGTATAATGTATGTTAAACTTAATCATTTTTACAATTTTTATTATATTGTCTTTAGATTTTACTGAATAATCCACCGGAATTATATCCCGTCAATTTGATTTACTATTGTTTTTTTGCTTGATGCATGAAATTCAACCTTGTAATTTCTGTTATAACAGTTAGTTTTAAAATTGTTTATAACGCTATCAAAGCCCCAACCATTTGACTTCACATTTGTGCTGGACAAAATTCCATGCTAATGAAAGGTATCTTATGTTTATAAATTGTATAAAAAACATTATAAGCTCAAACTCTTACTGAGAATATGTATTTTAATACAATCTAATCATCATCTAAGTCCATGTCAAGAAAATAAACATTATATAACTAATAGAGCATCACGTTGTTCGTGGAAATTACATCACGTTGTACGTGGGAATTGAGGTAATCAATTTCTAGACTCTAATAGTTTAGTAACAAATTCGTCTAGCTATGTTTGGCATAAGTAGTTTATTATATAAATAAGTAGTTTATTATTAATAAGCATTTTTTTTCTTTCAGAAATCTACTTTTATATATTTTAATAAACGTGTAATAAAATTATTTTATTTTATTTTCAGTACTCACATTTTTATAATAAACTATATATATCTATAAAAATCACATTTTTACTAAATATTTTTTATAACCTTATTTATCAACTATTTATAAACAAAACATTCTTTATAAACTCCCTAACATAAGAAATCCTATGTAATATAAAACGGTTCATTTTTCCCGTTTTGGGCATAACGGGTCAAGTACACAATATTATTTTAGAAGATGCTAATACAATGTATCAAAGCATGTGATTATTTTAGTTCCACGTCGACCGTCAAGAATATTTTTTATTAACTTTTAAAAGATGAGGGATAAGAGAAAGTCGCGTGAATTTGCGCCGCCAGGAAATCACATGACTGCTGTGGTGTGGCTTGATGGCTTGCTTCCCTTTTTGGGATCCATTTGATGATTCGGGATCGCGTGCAACTAACCTGAACAAGTCCGGGTTAGCCTGTCCGGTTTGGACCGTTCGTCCGGTTTAAAAAAATGGACTTGGACAGTAATAGTGGTTCACCAGACTGTCTGACCAAGCCCAATACATAAACGAGCCGTGTACGGACACTCCTCTAGGTCTGATCGGACTTAGAGGCCCGGCCTGGTATCCGGTTAAAATTTTTAAACTATAAAAATATTTATTTAGTATTCTAAATATGTGTAGTTTTTAAATTTTTAGCCCTTAATATAGTATATAAATATATATAATTACATATAATATATAGCATAAGAGTGAGTTTCACATACATTTGGTCCTTATTGTACAATATGAGAAATTTTATGGGTCATTGACTCATTGGATCAAAGAGATGGAAGACTGAGATTAAAAGAGGTGAAAAGGATTGAATAGTGACGTGGTGGAATAACCGTAAATACGGCGAATTTTTTTTTTTCGGTCAACAATTTTATTTTATTTTTATTTTTTCGTCTCTGATCGTTTAGAATAGACAATTATTGACGTTCACATGTAAGTACTATATGTTCATTATTCTATGCAGTAAGGTTCACATACAACATGTTCATATTCAAACACATGTATTTGCACATTTAGAGCTTATTTATGAACTTCAGTGCACAAATAAATGAACGTTACAGGATTATTTATAAACCTTGGATATAGATTATTCTAGAATGATCAGGGGACGTTAAAAGCTTTTTTTATTATTTTTCGTCTCTGATCGTTCTGGAATAGACAATTATTTGTAATACCCCGGATTTGTAATCCTTTATAAGGATTAAAATGTTACCCATGTCAACAAGAGCTCTTCCTTTTCATGGTTCAAGTGAGGACAAAGAATTAGGAAGTTAAGCGTGCTAGGGCGGGAGTAGTCTTGGGATGGATGACCTCCTGGGAAGTTTCCGATTGGCATGGGGACAACGTCTCTAAGGCTGTGGGCCTTACAAATGGTATCAGAGTCGACTCTGGGTTACGAGTGGGCTTGTCTTGGATGGCAGTCGCTCGACCCAGAGGGTGGTCTTTGGGACTTGATGGGCCTTGACGAGGTCGTCAAGGGTTTAAGTGGGGGTGATTGTAATACCCCGAATTTGTAATCCTTTATAAGGATTAGAATGCTACCCATGTCAACAAGAGCTCTTCCTTTTCCTGGTTCAAGTGAGGACAAAGAATTAGGAAGTTAAGCGTGCTAGGACAGGAGTAGTCTTGGGATGGGTGACCTCCTGGGAAGTTCCCGGTTGGCATGGGGACAGCGTCTCTAAGGCTGTGGGCCTTACATTATTAACGTTCACATCTAAGTACTAAATGTTCATTTTTCTATGCCGTAAGGTTCACATATAACATGTTCATGTGCAAACACATGTCTTTCCACATTAAGTACTTATTTGTGAACTTCAGTGCACAAATAAATGAACGTTAAGAGCTTATTTGTGAACCTTCTATATAGGTTAATCCAGAATAATCAGGGGACAAAAAAAAAAACTCGACGGCCGAGATCGCTTCTCACGTTGTACGATAATGGCATGTTGTACAGGATCCTCAATCTATAATATAAAACATAATTATATACTATAAACATAATTACATATTATATAATACAAAATCAGGCCGACCCGCCGTCCTACCCGGCCCAGTCTTCCGGACGGGCTTGGACAACGATTTCAACCCATTTGGACTGGGCGGGCTTAGCCCGGTCCAGCCAACTGGGATGAAATCGTCCCAAAAGCCTGGCCCGGCCTCAGACTTGTACATGTCTACGTGCAATGACCTCTTTTCGTGCGAAATGTGATGCAATCGTGGCCCTCTATTCCACTTCATCCGGTGATTCACGCACACCCCTTCTGCATAAAAAAAATAACAAAATCAATTCTCTTTCCCTATAAAACAAGAGAAGCATGTAACTCAGCTGGTAGTGGAGTAGGGGGGAAATCATGAGGTCTTGGGTTCAACTCTCCCCAACAATACTACTTTGTAATTTTGGTTTTTCATTTTTTTCGCCTTTTCTTTTAGTTCTGTGAACCACAAATATTTTTTAAAAGTTTTAAAGTAAATCTGGGAAGAAGAAGACGTTATCATATATGAACATTAAGTGTCTATATATGAACATCAACACACAACATATGTACCTCTTTTTTGTTGAACCTCATAGAATTAATATATGAACTTGTGCTTGTTACATATGAACCATGACGTTATCAAATATGAACATCAACACACAATAACCAACAAAAAGGAATTTCAAACATACGAACATGTGAATGTTAGATATGAACCTTACAAAAAAAAAATATGAACGACATGTTACATTACATATGAACCTCAAAAACCAAGTAAAAAGAATTTCAAACATGAACATGTGCATGTTACACATGAACTTTACAATACTAATATATGAACATGTGCTTATTATATATGAATCTCAAAGACCAAGTAAAAATAAATAAACGTAAAGCGTGATGAGTTAATAACTATATTTTATGCTTAGGGTTTAGGGATTTAGGGTTTACTGGTTTAGAGTTTATGAGCTTAGGGTTTAACACAATATAAGTTCATACTTGGTATATCTCTAGTAAAGTGTGTTTGTATATCTCTAATTCACTTTAATTTGTAAACTTTCAGTACAAACTGTATGAATATTTAACACAATATAAGTTCATACTTGGTATATCTCCAATTCACTTTAATTTGTAATACTTACTCCATCCGTTTTATAATATTTGTTTTTTTGCTTATTTTATATTTTGTAAGACAAACTATAAATAATAGGTGGATAAGCTCTTTCATGGATAATTAAGGGAAAATGTGAATAAATAGAGTTAAAAAACAAATGATTTGAAACTAGAAGTAACTATTTTAAATAATTTTAACATCAATTAAATATAGAAGACCAAATAGTATAAACAAAGAATTATACCATAAAATGCTAAATATTGTAAAATAAATAGAGTAGTATTATAATAGCAAAGAGCTTTGGGGAAAAGAAGGAACCTAGGCTGGTGTGCTTTGAACAATACTCTATACCACTAGAGCAAGTAGTCACATTGTTTTCTCAAAAAAAGTAGTTACATTGTAAAATAATAAATATTTAAAAGGCCTTATAAAACGCGAGTGCTAGATAGATTCAAATTTTGTGCGTTTTACACAAAAAGTCACGCATACACAATATGCATGCGTGATTAGGGTCACACTCACGTCAAGCATAAATGTAACACGCGTAGGGTATCCGGTTTAGTTTTAGGGTTAAAAAATTCACGGCTACGTAAAGCGTAACCGTGACTTTTAAAAAAAAAATTGTCACACTCACGCACTGCGTGAGCGTGACTTTGTGTTGTTTTAGTAAGTTTAATTATACAAAAATGAAATAATGATTTGTAAAAATAAATAAAAATAATGTTAAAATGCTTATTTATAAAAATAAAAATAATGATTTTTGTATTATTAGTTTTTTCAAGTTTTAGTTTTTTTTTATATAATTTCTCCCATATCTAGTGCTCGCCAAGTTTTAGTTTTGAAGGGAAATTTATTTGGTTTTTTGGTTCTCGGTAGGAAGTAATGAATGTTGATGAGCAATATAGTTTTCAAGGTAGGAAAATTAAGTAGATAATTTAAGTAGGGAATCAAATTCGTATGTCCAAAATAGACCCCAACAAGTAAAATAAATGTATCAGATCCAAAATACAAAAACAGACTCTAAATAAAACTAATCATGTGCAAGGTCGGTTCCATCCCCTCGATCATCGCCCCATGCACGATACCCTGACCATGCTCATACTATGAGTCCTTAAAAATGTGTGATGCGTGTTGAGGTGGATCCGACACCGGGTGAATGTCCCCCACCAATATCTGGATGACACTGAGAATGTGCGCCCTCTCTTTATCAGTGATCCCATCGGTATCCAATCGGGGTGTCAACCTGAGCACCATCTGGGCCCGCTGCATAATTTAAATATGTTAATATCACGTATACTAATATATAAGTAATATAGTAAATGTCTAAAAATAAGAGAACTTATACCGTAGCGATATCAACTACTGGAGGTCGGCGAATGACAAGTCAATCATTTGGGAGATCCTATGGCGGGGAGGTAGGATCCACGTATGGGTGGTGATCTCTAGAAAATAGTCCATATAATGGATTTCACAGTCCCAGGGCCACCTACACCGCTGAAACACATCAATGTCGCGAGCATATGGTTGTTGCGCTCTGCCCATGTAGGGAATTCTGGCCCGAGGAACTCCACCTTATAGCCCAACAAGGATACCGGTCTGGTCGCCCTACTCGGCTGAAACCAAGCTGGAGGAACCACCTGCCTCATACAAAACTAGCATAGCACCCGACTCGGCATGTACGCCTCCTGGACATCAATGGAACGGATGATACCGTCGAACCTGGATCCCCGGTGGGTAGTCCTAAAATCCACCTCTGGGTGTTCGCTCCTACTCTCTAAGGCATCCAACAGACTTGTAATTACATTGGGTTAGTATTTTTTAATACCCTAAAAATGATACCATAAAAAGTAATTAGATTCATTTGTAGATTTTACCTCATTAGTCGTAACCATATCCAATGCCTGTCTGAGCTCGACGAGCCTATCCGCATCCACACGTGGAATGGGCCCATGCTCGTTTGCGGCTGTGACACACAGATATGCCAGTCGTTGCAAGTCCTGTGACGTGTGTCCTCTAAACCGTGGGAAGTAACGCCATATCCAACACTATAAGGCGTCAATAAAATAAAATGGCAAGCTACAATTGATAGAAAACAATAAATCATACATGGAGAAGCCTCATACACCCCGCTATGTCGACTGACTAGGCCAGGGATGCCTCCCCTAGGTTGCGATACAAGATCGATAGAACCCCGGCGCCCTCAGGCGAATTTTCCTGCTCTGTCATGGTCCAGCACGAACTGCATATATGTAATAACCCCTAAAAGTCCCGAACTGTCATTTTGTAAAAAAGACGTGATGGACAATTTCTGTAATCTCTGTAATAATCTTTTGAATGAAATATTATACGTTTAATAAGATTTTAGGTCATAATGTAATTGGGAATGCTAAAAATATAATTTAGCATGTCCTCGAACGAGACCCGCGACCAAAGGTCAAGAACCGCGAGCGCGGCGGTTTCGCCCAGGGGAACCGCGATCGCGGCTATGAATCCGCGACCGCGGAAATCCCCATGTTCGTCTTCTTCCTTCTTCCCCGAGCGGCGTCGATTCGAAGTCCGCCATTTCGCCGGTGGGGGAGTTGGATCGGTTGGGTTGCTCAACGTTGAGGCTCCCTCCACCCTATATATATGGGTCTTCTCGCCACTTCTCCTTCATCCAAGCAACAGATCCATCTCCTCCCTCTCAAAGTGCTCGTCGCTGGAATTTGTTGTGCTCGCCGGAGTTTGGAGTGTCGCCGGAGTTCTTGTGAAGCCGGGGAAGAGGTGGTGGTAGTGCGCATTCATCCAAGTAGTGGAGAACCCGAGTCGTCGTCATCGGTAAGCGTCGAAGCCGTCTTAGTGCCGCGTCGGAAAGGAGAACCGCGACCACGGGTATGAAATTCCGTGACCGCGGCTCTGCCCAGAATTCCGTGACTACGGATATGCTAACCGCGACCGCGGCTTGCCCAACAAGCGCGATCGTGGCTTTGGCAACCACGGCCGCGGCTTAGGCTTTTTCCCTTCGTTCGTTTCGTTTATTCGTTTCATTCGTATCTTCGTATCGTATCGTATCTAACTTAGGGTTCCGTCTTATATCCCGTTGTCGTCGTAGGAATCCGTACTCAGATTCAAGTCACCAGATCTCGGAACCCGATCTCTTCGATTCGTCTAGACTAAGGCAAGTGGCGGTTCACTCTTGCTCATTATTCCATGTTTCCCTTGATTATCAATTAATTGATTGTTAATTAAGATGGGATTAAAGTTGTTGCTTTCTGTTTGGGAACAGATTTAATAAAACGATGTGTTAAAATATGACTTTATAATAGGTTGTATATATTGCTAGAAACAACGCTATTATATAGTTTTATATGTTATTACTGTAATGAATTTTGGTGTGGATTTAAATGTGAACTTAAATGCTAGTTTAGCATGAGTATTCATAGGAACGCTAATTCCTTACGAGGATTAGTCGTTTCTTTATAAATTTGGTGTTATGAAGTAAGTGCCCTAACACCATTTTGGTCATGACCTACCCCTATCCGAATATAGGGGTGGTGCACTCAGCTGGTGCCAATCTTCGGGAGGTATTCCCAATCTTTGGGATTTATTCACATTCTATATCTCATTGGGAGATGTGAAATTAAAAGCTTCAACGTTAATGTGCGTTTTTTTGAATTAAATAAGACAGGTGCGGTTACGCATATAATTAATATACCCTCGGGCGAGGAGTACAATGTGGAAACCGCCCGGACTCTTGTTAGAGTAAGTCCCCTTTCCAATATGGATTCGCATTGCGCGGTGAGGTTGGTCGTGGACCCAAATAAACAAGGTCGTGTTTTAAAACTTGTGTGAAAACTTAACATTTCCAAACAATTGTCATACGTTTCCTATAAGACTCATTTCCTTTGGAGTCTTCTTTTCATTACATACCTTCTTTTATAATTCCGTGAAAGTTCCGGGTTATGTATCGTTCCTTCGGTTATTATTCGAGGGACAATGATAGTAAACGGTTACGACCACTTGAACCATTATGTTTTCACCCTTGCATAGTCTTTCATTAGACTAACCAACCGGGTTTTATTCCTTGCATGGTTGGCTGGTGTCATCCGTCCTATACAATACATTAGAGGCAGAGGTTGGTCCCCGCCGATTGAAGTAACCAGTCGAAGAGAAGGCTTGTAGTTGAAGTTGCGTTTTAAGAAGTAATATGTCCAAGGCATGTCTGTCTAATTTGAAATAGATGTAATACATAGTTATGTAATTAGGACTATGTTTAAAAGTCTTCCGCTATAATTTAAAAGTCTTCCGATGTCATTATACTTTGTTGTAAAACCGTCCTTCTCATTTTATGGGAGGAATTTTAATAAAAAAGTTGGGTTATTCATTTAAAACGTCTTCCGCTGGTTATTCCTTCATTATTTAATAATTATGTATTTCTTTAAGTTTAATTGTTCCGATTAAAGCATGGGGTGACTTTGGACATTAACGTCTGAGGTCACTGGCGTGTGGCACTATCGACATAAGTCGGGGGTGTTACAATATACATGTGCTTTACCCGGTTGGTGGACCTATTTTACAAAAAAAGGTTAGTATAAGATATTAAAATACCGCATAAAATAAATTTATCAGAGGTTCAGTCGTTATACCTGTCGTAGATTACAGTACAACCAATCAACAGAAACAGATAGGCATATACTATCTCCTCCTAACTCCGTCCTCTCTGTATCATATGTGCCACAAACGACATGATGTCCTTCCCGTGGAGTCCGTCGACCCCTTGTATGTGTTGTCGACAACGACGTATGAGAATAGCTTCAGCAGGTGTAGTGATTTTAGGTTGGCCAAGAATAAGATATCCACATCATTAGTTTGCATATCCCTCCTAGGATACACTTTGTACCCTTGTTTTTACAGGAATGTTAGCGTCCATTGGCTTACCGTCAATTCTCCACAATCTTCAAATTAGATCTTCTGCCGAAAGTTGTTGATTTGTTTGATGGATGTCACATTTCCGGGGTATTGATTCTGAAGCTCAGAAATGATACACCTTGGCATCAATGGGCTCGATGCTTGCATTGCAATAAGCGTTTGTCCGGTGCGAGCAAGAATGGAACTTCGCATCTACATTATCATATCATTAAAAGGTGTACTAGAAAACATATGAAGCTTGACATCCGCCAACAATTGCTTAGCTATAATGATAGATCTGAGGGTAAAGCAAGTTTGGAAAATTATAATTTTGAGCAAGAAAAATCAAGGAAAGACCTTGTAAACATGGTTGCTATGCATGAGTATCCTTTATCAATTGTGGATCATCTCGGTTTTAGAAGATTTGTGGTTGGATTGAATCCGAACTTCAAGATGATTTGTCGTAACACTTTGAAGAGTGATATTATGAAGAATTTTGCAAGTGGCAAAGACTCTATAAAGAAGCTATTTGAGAATCATAATGGGAGGATTGCTATCACAACGGATATGTGGACCGCATCTCACCAAAAGAAGGGTTATATGGAGATCACCTCTCATTTTATTAATGATCATTGGGTTTTGCATAACAAAACTTTGAGGTAACTTTCGATATCTAACTTGTATTTATGGTTTGTTTATAAAATAATGTGTATTTGTTTTTGATGATTGCTTATTTGAGTTATTTCATCATTATTATTATGTGTTTAGGTTTGTTTATGTGCCTTGTCCCCACACAAAAGATATATTAGCTCAAGTCTTGGTTGACTCCTTGAACATGTATAACATTGCTGAAAAAATTTCTGTTGTGGTGGTGGATAATTGCAAAATAAATGATTCTATGATGCGAGTGTTAAGGGAGAGATTTGATTCAGATTCTCTTATCTTGGATGGTCAATTTCTCCATATGCGTTGTAGTGCACACATATTGAACTTGGTGGTGCAATATGGTTTGGATGTGATTGCTGGTAGTATTGTGAAGATAAGAGATTGTGTGTTGTTTTGGTCAGCATCTCCAAAAAGGTTAGAAAAATTTGAAGATAAGGTTAGAGCTTTGAAGCTTGACTGTTCAAGAAAGTTGCTTCTTGATTGCAAAACTAGATGGAATTCCACTTTTTTGATGCTGAAAAGTGCTTTGCCTTATAAGGATGTTTTTACCAAGTTGAAGATTCAGAATCCTACTACTAAGTTTAAGTTTGATCTTCCTACAGATGAATAATGGAAGTTAGTTGCTTTGGTGTGTGCTAAGCTGAATTTTTTTTATAAACTGACTTTATTATTCTCTGGTAGAAATTTTCCAACTGCTAATTTGTTCTTCAAGCATGTTTGTGAGATTAAACTTGATTTGGAGTCATGGGTATTGAAAGATGATGAACCGGATGTTGTTAAAAAAATGGTTGCATCGATGTTAGCAAAGTTTGATGATTATTGGGGAAGCATCAACGGAATCTTAGCTGTTGCTGTTGTCTTAGATCCTCGAAACAAGTTGGCATGTGTGAAATTCTACTTTGATATGATATTTGGTGATGTAGCTGATTTAGAGATTGAGAGGGTTAGATCATTATTATATGATCTTTTATCTGAGTATCAAGACAAATATCCCTCAAGTGTTGATGATTTTGGTAGTAGTCGTGTTGTGCCTGCAAAGCGACAAGCAAATAGTGACCATTCTTCCGAAAGAAGTACTTCTAGTACTAGAGTTACTCGATGGGATGTGGCTAGTAGAACTACAAGTAGGAAGAACGTGATTGCTGCCAATGTCGAGTTAGATCTCTATCTTAAGGAGTCTCCCCTCCCTCCTAGCAATGACTTTGATGTTCTTTACTTTTGGAAGCTTGATTTGAAATACCCTACTTTGCGTATGATTGCTAAGGACATTTTAGCGATTCCCATTTCTACTGTTGCTTCTGAGAGTGCTTTTAGTTCGGGTGGTCGATTGGTGAGTCCTCATCGTTCTAAGCTTCATGCTAATACCGTTGAAGCACTATCATGGTTGCAAAATTGGATGATTGATGAGTTAGCCGGTAATACATCTCAATTGATATTGCTTAAGTTATTACTTAATTTATTTATTATGTTTTAATTGAAATATTCGTATTTGCAAGGATTACAAATCGATAATGCTCAAGCATGTGGTACCTGTACGGATGATGAAGTGGAAGAAAGTGCTACTACTAGTGAAGTTATTAATGTAACTTAATTATTTTCTTTATTTTAGATGTCATATAATTTACTTGAATTTGAACTAATAACATCATATTTCTTTTTATTGTAGGATTTGCTTTTCTAAGGAGTAAAGACATGTGGTTGACTGATTGGTGAAGTTGAAGACATATGGTTGTTTTGTCAACTTAATTATTTAGATGGATTGTCTTAATGTTGAATGAATATTAACGACTTTAGACTTTTATTATGATTGTCTTGTGATTTTTCAGTGTTTGTTACCCTGTATGAGACGTTTTAATTATTATTTTTCCTTCTTTTTATTGTTATTTTACAATTTTTATAGTAAAATTTTATTAAAAATAAAAATGATAAAATTCACCCGACCCACCCGATCACCCGCGGGTGATTGGGTGCGGGTCGGGTGGGGTGGGTGAGGAAAAAAATCGGGTCGGATGATGGATGTTGTTCACCCGGCCATCACCCGACCCATTGCCATCCCTATCTACCAAATAAAACACTATATTGGACGGGTAAATAATATAATCATTATAATTCAATTTTTTTTCCAATACATGATTCATCAGTACTTATATTAATTTATTAATACATTATATCCATAAAAGTCTTGTTAATCCCATTTAAGTTTAATTATAGATTAAGAAGATTTTTAAACCTGTAATTCAAATTAGATTGGGTTAAGTGTACACTAAGGATTCAATTATGAAACAATGTCAAGAAATACCCATTTTGGTGCCCAAAATTGCAAAGTAGGTATTCTTTTTTTAGATATGAATGCAATATCCAAAAATATATCCAAATAAGGGTGTTTTGGTAAAATTACCCAATTTCGAAATTTTAAAGAAAAGGTAAATTAGTTTCTGAATTTATCTTTTCTTTAGATTCTCTTATACTTTAAAATATATAAATTAATTTATGAATTTATATTTTCTTAGGTTTGGGAGAGATGTGGGAGAGATGTGGGAGAGATCTGGGTTAGGGTTAGGGTTCGAGGCGATCGAGGATCTAGGAGAGATCGAGGCGGGGGGAGAGGGAGGAGAACTCGAGGCGGAGGGTGAGGAAACTGCAATTTCGATTTGTGGGAGATGGAGTTCGCCGGGGGGAGAACTCGAGACGGGGGTAGAGGGAGGTCGCCGGGGGCAACTGGAAACTGCAATTCGAGGATGGAGGTCGTCGGGGGCAGAGGGAGGTTGCCGGGGGTGGTCGCCGGCGAGTTGTGGGAGATAGAGTTCAACCCTTCGATTTAGGTTTAGGGTTTGAAGGTGGAAGGTGAGGAGGTGGGGAGGCAGTGGGGGAGGCGGTTGACGGCGGGGGGAGCGAGGTCGAGATTTGGCCGATGAGGCGGGAAGAGGCGGAGACAGAGAGATCTGGGAGAGATCGAGGATCTGGATCTGGGAGAGCCGGAGAGCGATCGAGGTTTCGATTTAAGTTTGGATCTGGATTTGGATCTGGCCGGAGAAGGCATTGGACTCGAGGCGGAGGGTGAGGAGGTGGGGGAGGCGGGGGGCTGGAAAGAGGATGGAGATGGAGATGGAACCAGATCTGGATCTGGAAAGAGGATGGAGATGGTAAACGGAGCGAGGTCGGAGAAGACGACCGAGAGGGAGTCGAGAGGGAAGATGACCGGAGAGCGAGGTCGGAGAAGACGACCGAGAGCGAGGTCGGAGAAGATGAACAGGAAGATGAATCTGGAATTTGGGGGTGTGCAAAATGTTAGGGTTTGTAGGTTAATGATAAATTAGTTTAAAATTATCAAATTTTAAACTATCAAATTTTAGTGATGAAATGATTAGTAGATTAATGATAAATTAGTTTAAAATTTTATTGATTATTATAATATTTTTAATTTTATTTTATCTTTTTATTTATAGAAAATAAATTTAATTTCAGATTTTTTGATTAAAAAAAAAGATTAAAGAAAATCCAAAAAAATTACTTTAGGATATTATTGTAATATCTTTTTAAAAGAAGTACTACTTTATAAATTTTAACACTAAAGTGGTATAGATTTACAAATGAGCCTTCAATTATATACTAGTTACTTGACAGAGCATTCAGGTTCTATTCACCCTTTAAATAAAGTTTAGAGGTAAGAACAGTAGTTATCCGTCAAAAAAAATGAGTGAGTTTCTATAATTATTAAAAATTAACAGAAAATCACATGATATTATCCAGGCGCCGGATTATATGCGGATATGGCATTCGGTGAAAAATGCAAGTAGAGTTGATCGTTGATCCATGTCCATTGTGCGGCCCGGGTTGCGCTTTTGGGCTTTAAAACGAGTTAAATACAGTTTGCTTCACATATGACGAGTGAGTTTCCCATACATTTGGTTCTTATGGTACAACATGTAAAATATTATGGGCCATTGGATTAAGGAGATGGAGGGCTAAGATTAAAATGAGTGAAAAAGAGTGAATAATAACGCGATGACATAATCGTAAATACGGCGATTTTTTTTTTTCGGTCAACAATTTTTTTTTTTTATATATACTTTTTGTCTCTGATCGGTTTGGAATAGACAATTATTGACGTTCACATATAAGTACTACATGTTTATTTTTCTATACCGTAAGGTTCACATATAACATGTTCATGTTAAAACACATGTCTTTGCACATTTAGTGCTTATTTGTGAACTTCAGTGCACAAATAAGTGAACATTAAGAGCTTATTTGTGAACCTTCTATATAGGTTATTTCAGAATGATCAGGGGACGTTAAGAGTTTTTTTTTTCCGTCTTTGATCGTTCTGGAATAGACAATTATTGACGTTCACATATAAGTACTAAATGTTCATTATTCTATGCCGTCAAGTTCATATATAACATGTTCATGTTCAAACACATATCTTTGCACATTTAGAGCTTATGTGTGAACTTCAGTACACAAATAAATGAACGATAAGAGCTTATTGGTGAACCTTTTATATAGGTTATTCCAGAATGATCAGGGACGAAAAGAAAACAAAAAAAAATTTGTTGACAAAAAAAAAATGTACGACAGAGATCGCTTTGCATTTCGCACGGGAACCCAAATCCAGATATGACACCACAAGAACGCATAGTACAATTGGTCACTTAAAGGAAAAAAAAATAGTGAGTCGCGAGTTCGATTGGAGCGCTCTTGCTTATTTTTAAAGTTTTTTTGTTTTACTTCACATTTAATTACCTAAACAAACCCAATTATTTAATAATTACAAATTTAAGCATATAATTTTATTTTTATTTTTATTTTGTTTAAAATAATTACAGTTTTTACTATAATTTTTTATTTTCTATTTTTATCCATATTAATTACGGATTGGTCTTTAAGTATCTCTATTCTATGCTATGAATCTTGATGCTATTGAATACGAACCTTGGATGATTATATAGCTCTAGTTTATATTTATGGTGCACAATATGGAAAATAATATATAGATTTTGTAAGAATAAGTATGAACCTTTTATGACTTTACATGAACATTGTACATGTAATATATGAACCCCATAGACCAATGAAAAATTTGCTCAAACATGAGCATGCTCAAAGTTGTGTATATGAACCCCCCTTTAATTATTAAATATGCACATTATCAAATGTGAACATTTAGTATATTAAGAATGAACCTCTAGTGTACTAAATGTGAACCTCAAACATAGTTTACAGTTATTAACTATGCACTTTTTTACGTTTGGTATGCTCGTTATCAAATGTGAACCTTTAGTATATTAAGTATACCTTAAGTAACTTAATATGAATCTTGGCAGGGGTTCGGTTTCGCACCGCTTTTTGTTTGTTTTCGCACAGTAAACGCTACGAGGTAGCGTTTAACTTTTTTTTTTAAACGCCATATCGTGGCGTGAGAATATTTTTGGATTTATTGAGATTTATATATAAAAAAACCAACTCGATGAAACCGTCATAGCGTTTAAAATCGATCCGGTTTCATCGAGTCGACTGAATCTTAAACACTACGTCGTAGCGTTTAAAAAAACACATTTTTTAAACGCTATGACGTAGCGTTTAAAAAAAGTGGATTTTCGGCCGTTAGAAACACATGTTTAGTTTTGAACATTATGTTAGTGTACAATTGTGATAAATTATATAATTAGCTAGAATTGGAAAGCTTTTGTTTGAATATATATAGCAATAGGTGATTTGCATTGTTGTTCCATCATGTAACGCGTAATACAAGGTTGTGACGTTATATATCGATCGATCGAGAGGTTTTTGTATGCTTGTATTTGAGTATTATATATGTATACAAAATTAAGAGAAACTTTTTGTCGTATTTATATGTATAAATTTCGTACGTAGTTAGCTTGTAACCTTAGTAATGCATAATTATTCGTTAAAGATTATAATAAATGTAATATTTGTTAAAGATTATAATAAATCTAATATTTGTATAATTATAATTGTTCAGGGTTATTTTGGATGAAACACTTGAAAATGGAGATCTTGTAAGTACTCAATCCAATGTGGACATTTCTTAATTATATACTATGGTTATATCGTATAGTTATTTACTATTGTCATATACTATGGTTATATCGTATAGTTATATACTATTGTTATATCGTATAGTTATATACGATTGTTATATCGTATAGTTATATAATATAGTTATATCGTATAGTTATATATTATGGTTATATCGTATTATTATATACTACTGTTATATCATATAGTTATATACTATAGTTATATATTATGGTTATATCGTATAGTTATATACTATAGTTATATTGTATAGTTATATAATATAGTTATATCGTATAGTTGTATACTATTGTTATGTACTATAGTTATATATTATGGTTATATCGTATTGTTATATACTATAGTTATATACTATGGTTATATCGTATAGTTATATACTATTATTATATACTATAATGATATATTATGGTTATATCGTATTGTTATATACTATTGTTATATCGTATAGTTATATACTATAGTTATATCATATAGTTATATACTATTGTTATATACTATAGTTATATATTATGGTTATATCGCATTGTTATATACTATTGTTATATCGTATAGTTATATACTATAGTTATATACTATTGTTATATAATATAGTTATATATTATGGTTATATCGTATTATTATATACTATAGTTATATACTATGGTTATATCGTATAGTTATATACTATTATTATATACTATAGTTATATATTATGGTTATATCGTATTGTTATATACTATTGTTATATCGTATAGTTATATACTATAGCTATATTTTATGGTTATATTGTATAGCTATATAATATAGTTATATACTATTTTTATATACTATAGTTATATATTATGGTTATATCGTATTGCTATATACTATAGTTATATACTATGGTTCTATCGTATAGTTATATACTATTGTTATATCGTATAGTTATATACTATTGCTATATACTATTGTTATATCGTTTAGTTATATATTATAGCTATATGCTATGGTTATATCGTATAGTTATATACTATGGTTATATCATATAGTTATATACTATTGCTATATCGTATAGTTATATACTATTGTTATATCGTAAAGTTATATATTATTGTTATATACTATAGTTGTATACTATAAATATATATTATACCGTATTGCTATATATTATAGTTATATACTATGGTTATATCGTATAGTTATATATTATGGTCATATGACTCATATCGTACTGTTATATATTGTTGTTAATTATATCGTATAGTTATATACTATAGTTATATATTATGGTTATATCGTATAGTTATATACTATTGTTAGGGTTTAAGGTTTAAACGCCATGCTGTGACGTTTAAAAACATTATGTTATGATGTTTTTAAACGCCACAGTGTAGCGTTTAAAATTTTAAATTCGATTTTTTTATTAAGATCGCAAAATTTAATTTAAAATAAAATAAAATTATAAACGCCACAACATTGCGTTTTGTTTTTTTCAAAAATAATTGAGCCGGTTTACTTTTTTAAATTTTATAAAAGCTTAAACGCTACAGCATGGTGTTTAAATTGAACCGGTTCAACTTTCTGAACCGGTTCATGTTAAATGCCATGTCGTAGCATTTAAGTTTTTTTAAAAAAATGCCACAATGTGGCGTTTAAGAGTGGTGCGAAAACAAAAAAAAAGCGGTGCAAATAAGAGCCCCGTATTTAAACTATGTTGGAGGTTCACAATTAGTATATTAGAGGTTCATATGTATTTAACACATGGTTCATATGTAGTACACTAAATATTCATTCTTAAGACTTAATGGTTCACATGAAATAAATGGGGTAAACATGCATTTCAATAACACATTGTGAACCTCTAGCATAATATTTGTAAATCCTAGTATAAAGTTAGTTTGTAAACCTGTAGTGTAAAGTTTGTAAACCTATAAGTATAAAGTTTATAAACTTGTAGTGTAATGTTTATGAATCAAAGTACATTAGGGAATTGAGTTCAGAAGCAAAAACAAAAAGGCTATGAAGAAAAAAACTCAATTATTACCTAAATATCACCGTATTACTTATACCCTTTTAAATCTAAGCTCTCCCTTCCCCTTAATCTAATAACCCATATTTATCCTTAATTTACACAATAAAAATCATAAACACTTAAACCGTATCATATTATCTAATAAGCCTATCATATTATTCATCTATACATCTATAAATTAAGGAGTTCAAATTCTCAACAATGACCAAAAGTCAAATATAATCACTCGTGCATAGTATATATTGACCTTTACATAAGAATATTTTTATTTTTTATTTTTTTTTGACATAGCGAAAAGAAGGTTCAGTGTAAGTTCCAATTTAACTTCGCACACATAGTATTATATGTTATTATATATGTCATTAAGTTTTGTTTGGAGTTATTAGCATCATATATGTGCTGTGTGCACGTAACTAAAATTTTCTTGCTTAGGTATACTATTAAGGATGGAAATTTTCCACAGAATCAACCTTCCGAGTAGTTTCGACGGGTCCATGAATAATTAAAGCATCAAGGACCCAGATGGAATAAAACTTTAGACAGCTACGGCCTACGGAGTATGTATATATATATATATATATATATATATATATATATATATTTGCATAAGTACATTCACACACAAAGACTTAGCTTGAATTTGTACGTATACGTAAACCCCCCACCCCACTTGCGCGCATTTCCAACTCTGATGATTAATTTGAGTCTCTATCGATCATCAATTTGCGTGCTCCTCAATCGTCAAACTTTACTTTAGATAATTATAAATGCATGTGCAAACAAACTGAAGAAATTACTACTCCGTAATACAATATTTATATCGTACTCTTTAGCCATCATTGTTGCTAATACTCGTCATGTTCTGACGGTAGGGGTCGTATGAAAATTCTACGTACCAAATAGATTTATAAAATCCTATTACAAAAAATATTGAAATGATGATGTCTCTTTAGTTTTGATGATAATAAACTCAAATATATTTTATGATTTTATTGTGATTATAAGTTCCAAAAACAAAGTAAAGAAAAATAAACGATGAAAATCATGTGATGAATCAAAACAGGAACTGTTAGGAACATCAAAGTCAACAATGGAACAACGCGCATGAGTCAACAGAAGAAAATGTGACGCATGTTTGTGAGAAGGAAAACGGAAGGGAACAACGCCAAAGAACGATGTGACGCGCGCTATTAGCCTTGTCGATCTGCCGAATCTTCTATCTTTGGAAAGAGATCTTTTGAAAATGACTTGGGCCGCAAGGAAGGATTTGGTTGAAGGAAAGATCTAGCTGTTAGGAAAGATTGTAAAAAATTATTTTGGAATATTTGATTTGATTTGATTTTTTAAAGTAAAATTAGGGTAAATCAATAGAATATTTTAGACTATAAGAAATGAAGACGTGAGCTTCATTTGATACATACGACTGCAACATTTCCAAGAGCTTGAGCATTCGGAGAAGAAGAAGAAAAGAGAAGAAGAACACTTGCAAGTACGAGACTTTGGTGAGTTGAGTACTTGATAGGGTTTTGGGTGTCTCAGGTGTTGTTAGGAACGTTACACAAGCAGTCTAGATATCTAGGAGTGAACTAGGTTGAGATAAGACTTGCTTGATTGTAATTCCAAGATTAATAACACAAGTAGACATTTGAAATCCTACTAGGAAAACCTAGGGGTAAAGGTTTTTCTCAATCAACTAGTTGGTTGATTGAGTTTTCCTCTCTAAGGAACTTTGTTACTGTTACTTTGTTTTCTGTAATTATATTTCGCTGCTCAAAGAACAGTTCTACCGTTTCTTGTACTAACACACTCGATTCTACAATTTGTATTAGAGCATGTTTGTTCTAGATTGTGTGTTATTCGCAGGTTTTCAAGTAACAATGACTGCTACTACTGTTGAAGTTGGATTGAACTCTTCAAGGCCTCCCTTGTTGCTCGCTGGTCAGTATCAACACTGGAAGACTCTCTTCATCAAGTGAGTCCAAAATCATGATTTTCAATGCTGGTTGATCATCTCCCTTGGAGATCTTGAGATCACTGATCTTGAGAAAACGAAAAAGATGAAGAAATGGGATCAAGAGGATCTCCAAATCATGGAGAAGAACTGCAAGGTGGCTATGCTCATCAATAATGCTCTTAATCAACAAGATATCCAAAAACTTCAATCTTGTGAATCAGCCAATGCTAAATGGCTTGCCCTGGAACAGATGTACATGGGGAGCAAGGATCTTCGTGAAATTGATCGTTTCACAACCAAGAAGGACTTCTACAATTTCAGGATGGCTGACAATGAAGAAGTGAGTGCTTACCAGTCTAGATTTGAAGCAATCACGACCAACTTGACTGCTCACTCCATCTTAGACAAAGAGATCCTTCCCGATGAAAAGATCCTCATCATCATTGATGGTCTTCATCATCGTCATGTGATGACTAAGGCTATCTTAAAGGAGAACCCCAATATTGTCAAGCTGACGTTCCATGAGGTGTTTAACAAGATTTAAAAGTATGACAATGAAGAAAAGGCAGGGAGAATGACTGATAAAGGTAAAGGAATTGCCTTGATGGTTGAGAAGGCAGTAAACTGGATTGAGAATGATCAAGATGACGATGCTATAGCTGACGATCTAGAAATTGCTTTACTCACTAGAGCTATGTGTTCCCTCTACATGAAAGGAAGAAATAGGAACGGATGGAACAATGGTGAAAAGCGCGACATCAAAGATATCACGTGTTACAACTGTAACGAGAAGGGTCACTATGCTAGCTTATGTCCCAAAGAAAAGAAACAAGGAAACAATTTTGGGAACAGTGACAAGAAGGCTTTCGTTGTTGTTTGGGGCGATGAGAATGATTCTGATGGTGAAGACCCTGAAGCTTGGGGTGGTGAGATGTGTGCCATGGCTCTTGGCGACTCAACCGTTCCTTCTGAGGAACCTGAGGTAGATCCTGAAACTTTTCTAAACTCTCTCGTGAATTATGATAAGAAATCTTTGATTGCTCTCATCAAGGAAATGTATGCTAAAAATTTGAAAACACAAGAGGAACTAGCTAATTCAGAAGATGAATATAGCAGTTTAAAAGAAGACATATCTAAAACTACTAGTAGCTCAATTGTTCCTTGTTCTTCATGTGATGCTAATCGTGATGAACTTCAAAGGTTAAGAAATGAGAAAGTCTCTATGTTAATGAATGAGGTCTCTAATAAAACTGATGCAAGTGTTGTAGCTAGTCAAACTAAGCTTGAAGTGCAGATGTCCGAGATGAAAGCCTATGTTCACAAGATTCACTCCATGATGGTGGAACATAAAGCTGAAACTGAAGACATACAATTTGGCGAGGCTAGATATGGCATTGGGTACACTGGATCTAAGGAAAAGGAAGATGATCCATCTATCCTAGAACTGCGTGAAGCTAGACAGAGAACTGCATGATGCTAGGGAAAAGAATCGTAATCTTGAGGAGCGTGTGAAAGTTCTTGAGAGTGGGCTGAATGAGAACCATACATGGTATGCTGGACATCCCACTCACAAAATTTACCTCAAGCAGTCCTAAGGAAAGCAATCCAATGTTCTTTGCCCGGAGTGAGCTAAACAACGCAAGAGTGTTGTGCCCAACAAGAAGTATGTCCAAATGGACCAATTCAAGCTGTGTTGTGGGGACAACAGACATTTACAGAGATACTGTGAAAAGAAAAGGAAGGTCTCCGAAGAGCACACAAAGAGAAGGAACAGTAGGAGTAATAATGTGAACTTGAATGAATTCTATGATGAGTCATATGTGCATAACCATAATCATGCTAAATCTAGGAAAAAAATGTTGTCACTGATCATGCTATTCCTAGGGAACAATTGCACTATATGTCTCGACTAGGTAAAGTTAAGCTTGCCTGTGTCGCCAAACCTTAGCTTTTTCTGTGCAGGTTGAAGTGAGGGGGAACGAGAAGTGGTACATTGATAGTGCGTGTTTGTGCCACATGACCAGAAAAGAAGATCAACTCAACTCACTTCACAAACACTCCAGAGGGAGCGTAGCCCTTGGAGACAAAAGATGCAAAGAAATCATAGGAACAGGAGACACTAAACTAAACTCGAGCATAATGGTAAGAGAGGTAAGTTTAGTTCATGAACTTGGTTTCAGTTTGTTGAGTATTGCACATCTATGCGATCAAGGGAACAACAAGACTGTCTTTACTTCCCAAAACTGCTATGTCAAGGATCGTGAAACCAAGAACATCATTCTTAGAGGAGTTAGATTCAAGGATGTCTACATTGTTGACAAGGATTTCAAGCCAAAGGAGGTTCTATGTTTTGCGTCTATTGCTGATGAGACGAAACTGTGGCATAGAAGGCTTGGTCATAAAAATCTTTGTTTGATTCACAAGTTGCATGCAAAGGAACATGTTCGTGGACTCCCAAATGTTAAATCAGAGTTCCATGGTGTATGTGATGCGTGTGTGAAAAGGAAACAGACTCGTTCCTCGTTTAAGCTTGTAATAACCCCTAAAAGTCCCAAACTGTCGTTTTGTAAGAAAGACGTGATGGGCAATTTCTGTAAGATCCTTTTAACGGATTAATATACGTTTATTGAGAATATGGGGTCTTAGATTATTTTTAGAATGCTAAAAATATAATTTAGCAAGACCGCGACCAAAGACGCGAGCGCGGGGATACCGCGACCGCAGTTTTGAAACCGCGGGCGTGGTTTTACCTGTGGGCAAACCGCGATCGCGGTTCTAAAAAAACCGCGATCGCGGGTCTCTGTTCACCTTCGTCTTCCTCGAGCTTCCAGAAGGACGACGCTCGATTTTCCCCACGTTTCTTCAACGCTCGCCGGTGGAGGGGATGGGAACCGTTTGAGTTGCCAGCGCTGGGGTGAACTCCCTTGTCCTTGAGCCTATAAAAGGAGGTCGAGGGCAGCCTTCTCCATCATCCATCAACTCCATCTCTCTCTCTCTCGTCTGTTTTCATTGTCGCCGGAGTTTTCAGTGGTCGCCGAAGTGCTAGTGGTCGCCGGAGGAAGTGGTTGGCAGCGTAGTGGTAGTCCACACTCATCCAAGGAGTGAAGAAGCCAAGCCTCATCGTCGGTAAGCTCGTTGTTCGTCTCCAAGCCGTCGTCGGGATGGGCATCCGCGACCGCGGTTATGCCAACCACCACCGCGGGCTTGTCCCAGAAAACCGCGACCGCGGTTAGGCCAACCGCGACTCAGATTCCAGTCTCCAGATCTCGGAAACCGCGACCGCGGTTAGGCCAACCGCGGTTATGCCAACCGCGACCGTCGTCGTAGGAATCCGTACTCAGATTCCAGTCTCCAGATCTCGGAACCCGACATCTTCGATTCGTCTAGACTAAGGCAAGTGGCGGTTCACTCTTGCTCATTATTCCATGTTTTCCCTTTATTATCAATCAATTGGTTGTTAATTAAGATGGGATAAAAGTTGTTGTTTTCTATTTGGGAACAGATTTAATAAAACAATGTGTTAAAATATGAATCTATAATAGGTTGTATATATTCCTAGAAACAACGCTATTATACATGATATTACCGTAATGGTTTTGGTGTGGATATCTGTGTGAACTTACATGTGTAGTTAGTGTTGGATCGTTAGAGTTACGTCTGAGGGAACAAAGGCTTTGTTCCCACAGAAGGTGCAGCAGAATAATATAGCAAGAAAGATAAGGAACGAACTCACGATATATAGTAGAAACCCTAATTAGCCAACTAGCTAATCAAAGAAAAACCACTATCTTTAAGCTTCTCGCTTGAGAGGATTTTGAAGCGTCTACTTGTCTTATTGATTTCTTATTCGATTACACTTGTAGCACGGACTCCAAACCCTAGACTTCCCACCTAGATTTGAAACTCTCTTCTACAACGGTGAATACGAACTCAACCTTCTAAGACTCACAAACTCTTCACTCTCTTTTTCTTCTCAGTTTAATGCTCCGAGTTCGTACATAGAAAATGAATCCACACTCCTATAAATACAACTCGTCTAAAACTCAATCGTAACAAGATACAAATCTTTATAAACTAGGTAACAAGAATATATGAATTGGTTGGAAGAATAATATCCTAACCGTCTATGTTATCTGAGGAAGGAATTCATAAAATAATATAATCGGCAATAAGATATAATTCTTCTCTCTCCAAATATATTATCTTAGGAAAGATTTCCTAAGATAATACATTCAGATTTCTCTCTCCGCATCTTCTCTCCGGCGAGATCCTTCCAGCCAAAATCCTTCTCTCTTGACCGCGTGATCTTCCAAGATAATTTCCATAATCTTCACACTGAATATCTTCCAATCCATTCACAGCTTGATTGATGATCGTCGTTGATGTACCTTGAGAGGTAACAAAGCATGTAGAGAAAGCTTTGTTCCCTCTACAATCCTTCGTTGCTTATGGTTCCATGTGACAACTGTTTTGATCCTGAAACACTTAGTTACCAGATTAGTTGAATGTTTGTTACCATCAAAACCTAAGGAATTCAACAAATTCCCCTTTTTGATGGTGACAAACATCCTTGACAATAAAACATGCATAGGAGATAAAGACAGTTGTACCGAGAAAGTTTCCACACTTGGACACAATAGTTCCCCCTTAGTTCAACAACATATGAAAGCATGATTGGTTCCCCCTCAACTAAAACTACCTGTCATTTTCCCCATTTTGGCATCATCAAAAACATAAGTAAATGGCGAAAGGAAAATGAGCACAGCAAGATAAGAAAACACCCCTTGTTCATTAAAATGAACCAGCCAACTTAAACACAATGCAAAGACAAACAACAAAATATGCAAAATAAACAACCATGATTAACATGCCCACCAGGGCAAACACATGAAACAAAAGCAAAGAAGAGCAAAGCAGTAAGGGGATAGATGAGCTAGGGAATAAAAAAGGGGTTGGTTAGCCAGAGAAAGACGAATTAAGTACCTCTGGTGCCTGCAGAAGGAGCCGAAGAATGAATGGCAATTAAAGCACGCACTTCCTCCAACAGAGATATTGCGAGAGACAAACTCCTCACGGCCTTTTGCAGATCAAGTTCATCTTTTTGTTCCCCCTTAGAGTCTGCACCTTCAAACTCCTCCTCATCCACATCAGCTTCCATCTCAAGTTCAACCTTGACCCAACCAACACCTTCTTGCAACACACACTACTTCTTGTGCAGTATACTAGCATCCAACCGCCGGTAGAGGAAATATTCATTGGTCCCCTCTTTGTATATCTTGTGGTGTTCCAGTTTTTTTTTTTTGGAACAACACACGAGAGTAATAGGACAACCTTGTTGAAGTCGCCATATAGATAGGAGGGGAGAAACCACGAGAATCCTATTTCATATATTTTCAAGTACTAAGGATAATGTTCCAAATCCTCTTCTTTCCTTATTTTCCAAAGATCACAACCAGGAAGATATCTTCCAAAAATAAATCTTGTGAAAGATTCTGTCCAAATCCATGAAAGCCCACCAAATTTCAAGCGCACCAAACATCATGCAACCAACACACTAATCCTTAATGCACATAACACATTCCAAGTAGTTGCAATCCATCATTACACATCATACCTGTCAAATCCCAGCCACAGACCACATAGGCGATGATTCGTATTCTCCGCTTTCCGAAAAAGTAGAAGAGTGTGATGCAGGGGTAACGTTACCAGATAAGGTACAAAGAACATCACACAGAAACATATACGATAATTTTTAATAATGTTTAATCATGAATGAGAGGCTCCCAGATGTGGATGATAAGAGAGGCTCATAGGAAGCATCAAGCATGATGGCTAGGGTAAGCTGTAGAGTCAATAATCATTTGGGCTTATAATGAGGGATCAATGCATCAAGTTGACTCTTTTGGGCCAAAGGAAGGCTGATTCATGTATTATAATGATAGCATAGATGATCATGGATGAAATTTTGCACATAAGTGAAGTATTAGCACGAGTCTAAGCAAGTTGTTCAATTAATGATCAAGAGGATGAATGCAGATCAGGACATGATGATTCGACTTTCACATTTTACCACGTAATTTAGCCAATCATCGAGGGAACATAACGTATAGACAGTTAGTTTAGAGAAATCATACCTAGTTCCATACGGAACTGTTTGAAGAGTTCCCTGTTTAGTGCCTTGGTGAAAATGTCAACGATCTGATCCTTGGTTCCACAAAAGTCCATGGACACCAACCCTTTCTCCACACAGTCACGTAAGAAGCGATGTCTTATCTCGATGTGCTTGGTATGTGAGTGTTGCACATGATTCTTGGAGATATTTATGGCACTAGTATTGTCACAGAGAATGGGAATATAGTCAAGAAGAATACCATAGTCGCTGAGTTGTTGTTTGAGCCATAGGAGTTGAGTGCAACAAGCGGCTATGTATTCAACTTTTGCAGTGGATAGGGCAACTGAGTTCTGCTTCTTTGATCCCCAAGAGACCAAGCATGGCCCAAAGAACTGAGCCATTCCAGATGTGGACTTTCTATCCACTTTGTTCCATGTGAAGTCTGCATCTGTGTATCCAACTAGATCCAAGTTTCCACCCCTTGGATACCACAGACATAGATAATCTGTTCCCTTCAAGTATCTCAGAATCCTCTTCACTGCTTTGAGGTGTGTCTCTTTGGGATCAGCCTGAAAGCGAGCACATAGACACACACTATACATAATATCAGGTCTACTTGCAGTGAGATAGAGAAGCGAACCTATGATTCCTCGATAGAGAGATGGATCAACTCCTTGTTCATGTTCGTCCTTTCCCATTGAATTGTTTGGAGAGATAGAAGTTGTGAAGGGCTTTGCATCAGACATTCCGAACTTCTTGACACATTCCATGAGGTACTTCTGCTGATGCACTTTGGTTCCCTCGTCTCCTTGAGAGACTTGAAGACCCAAGAAGAACTTGAGTTCCCCAAGCATGCTCATCTCGAATTCACTGGCCATCAACTTTGAGAATTTTTGAACCAGTTTATCATCTGTAGAACCGAAGATGATATCATCCACATAGACTTGTACAACCAGAATGTGCTTTCCCTCCTTCAGAAGGAACAGAGTCTTGTCGACCTTTCCACGAACATATCCATGAGCCAGAAGGAACTGTGAGAGCCTTTTGTACCAGGCCCTCAGAGCTTGTTTGAGACAGTACAACGCTTTGTCAAGAACATAGACATGGTCAGGTTGGGAAGCGTCCTCAAAACCAGGTGTTTGCTCTACATATACTTCCTCCTTGAGAACTCCATTCAGGAAGGCGGTTTTGACATCCATTTGTTGCAGTTTGAAGCCGTGGAAAGAGGAGTAGGCAATTAATAGTCTTATGGCTTCTAACCTGGCAACATGAGCAAATGTCTCGTCATAGTCGATTCCTTCCTGCTGGTTGTAACCTTTCACCACCAGTCTTGCTTTGTTCATTGTCACCTGACCTTGATCATCCAGCTTGTTTCTGAACACCCACTTTATTCCTATCACTGTCTTGTTCCTTGGTCGAGGAACCAACCGCCAAACCTTGTTCCTTTCGAACTGATGGAGTTCTTCTTGCATGGAATTAATCCAGTCGGGATCCTTCAATGCTTCCCCTACAGTTTTAGGTTCTTGCAGAGAGAGAAAAGCATTAAAAGCACAAAAAATATGTAACGAAGAGCGAGTACTGTGAGGAGTTCCCTTTCTGTAATCTGTAAAGATTTGATGGACAGGATGAGCCCACTTCTGCTGGTAGTTTCTGATTTGTAGATTGTTGACAAGGCCGGAAACCGGTGTCGTTTTCCTGTCAAAGAAATCCTAATTCACCTACTAAAGAGTATAGCAAGCAAGTCAGGGTCGATCCCACATGGAGTCGGTTATCTGTATGCAATTAACGTGTGACTAACAAGTAGCAAGGGGGGGAGGGTTTAGAATATTCGCAGAGTGATAGAGATGCAAGCTTTAAAAGAAGAAGAAATATGATGAGGGGAAGTATTCCACTAGACAAATATCCACACTGCAGATGAAACAGGTTGATCACTGATAACTATTGTTCCAAGTTCTTTTCACAATCTTATAGTTGTTCCCATCCTGATCTTAAGTACTATCAATTCTCACAGTTGTTGATAGACTTATCACGATATCAATGGAAGAAAACCTTACCACTAACAAAGCAATAGCGATGCACACAAGGATATAGGATACATGCAAATAGAAGAAAACCTTACTACTTAACATGCAAATAATTCTCTCTCACAATTGCGCACTCGTATTCCACTATATGCAACAATTGTGTTTGCCACTAGGTAAGCACTCGTATTCCACTATATGCAAACCCTAGCACTATGATAGATATCGATAAACCTAGTTAGCAACTCTAGATAAATCAATACAAACCAATAGACACTATGCTCAAGAGAATTAAACAACCTTTATAAGATATAGAACAAGGAATAGAAATCTCACAACCAATTCATTGCAATGCTTCAATTGTCTAGCGAAACAAAGGTGTTTAGTTCTCCATTCGTTCAAACCCTAGACCTGGAATGAATAAAGAGAGAGAACGTCCGTCCTCTTCTCTAAAACTAGAAAAACTCTTAAATAGGTTCAGAAAAGATAAGCTAAACCTAACAAATAAAAATAAGGAAATAAAATAATAGAAAGTAGAATATCCGAAAATGCTAAAATCGGAAACAAATAAACGCTGGCCGCGAGGCGTCGACCTCCACCGCGGGGCGGTGGCTTCACTGTGTCGCCTTCTCTGAGATCCACCGCCGGGTCGCGGTGGCTTGTGGCGCGGGGCAGCAAAGACCGCTTCTTCAGTTCTTCATCTTCTGCTCTCCTGTACTACCAAGTGATGGCACCTTCCTCCATGAATCCTGAGCAGATCTTCTCCTCCATCTTCTCCATCCTTTATTAAGCTGTAAATCCTATGATATCTTCACTTCTTAACTCTTCTTCTGGATTACAGACTTAGCCTAAATCTATACCGAAACTCCATCTAAATCATGTCAATAATCACTAGTTAAGGTGCCTGAATTGGCACCTATCAATTGTTGATGTCAAACTCCTCGGAGTCAGTGTTACCAGCAATAGAGCTTTCACCACCATTTCCTACAGCATCATGACCCTCTTCATTGTTTTCTTCAGTAGCTGGACTTTCCTCAGAGGATTCCACTGAGTCAGGACTGGGGCTCTGTTCCCCCTGAGGAACCTGAGAAGATTCAGATGATTGACCACCTTCATCTGTCCCAACGGAGTTGGCGGAGTTAGGGGTTCTTGGTGTTGATGGGTCATCAGGAGTTTCTTGATTTTGCGGGACCCCATCTTCCACACCGTTTTCCACAAGCTGAAAGCAATCATCTTCAGACGAGCCAGTGTTTAAGGGAACACTAGCGGATTGTTCCTGCACATTGTTACCATCCATAACAGATTCATCGAAAACAACATGAATGCTTTCTTCTACCTTTCGAGTTCTCTTGTTGAATACTTTGTAGGCTTTGCTGTGAAGAGAATATCCTACAAAGGTCCCTTCGTCACTTCTGGGATCAAACTTCCCAAGAGAATCCTTCCCATTGTTGTGGACAAAACACTTGCAGCCGAACGCGCGTAAATGAGACACGGTGGGCTTTCTTCCCTTTAGGAGTTCATAGGCAGTCTTGTTCAAGAGAGGACGAATGGTTGCCCTGTTCAGAACATAGCAGGCAGAGTTCAAGGCTTCTGCCCAGAAGCTCATAGGAAGACCACTTGCAATAAGGGGGGTGTGCGTCATGTCTTCTAGGGTTTTGTTCTTCCTTTCCACAACACCGTTTTGTTGAGGTGTCCTTGGAGCTGAGAAATTGTGATTAATGCATTTGTTCCTGCAGAGGGATAGAAACCTAGAGTTCTCAAATTCTGTCCCATGATCGGTTCAGATGGACCCTACAGGTTGTCCTACACTCCTTTCAACTGACTTGAGCCAAGATTCGAATTCAGCGAACACTTCATCCTTTGATGACAGAAAGATGGTCCATGTGTACCTGGAATAGTCATCGACAATAACAAAGACATAGGCGTTTCCTCCACGACTCTTTGTGCGCATTGGCCCACAAAGATCCATGTGGATTAGTTCTAGAGGACGGGAAGTGCTTACCTCCTTCTTTGACTTGAAGGATGATCTGACTTGTTTACCTTTGGTGCAGGCCTCACAAACTTCATTTCTTGTTGCTTCGATCTTAGAAAGACCGTTCACCAGTTCTTGTCTATGAAGTTTTGAGAGGAGTTGAAGGCTTGCATGACCGAACCGTTTATGCCACATATCTGTTGTCCCAGCAATGGACGACAAACATAGTTCCTTCTCGGGGATGAAAGCAGGGTCAACCTTGTAGACGTTGTTATCGCAAATTCCTTTGAGTAGAACTTTCCCTGTACTTATACACTCAACATGACAATCATCAATAGTAAAGACTACCATATTTTTCTTATTTTGACACAGTTGAGCCATACTAAAAAGATCAAATTTGAGATTATTTACAAGTGTCACATTGTTCACAGTAATATGGTTAGAAAGCCTTACCTTACCGATACCATAGACTTCTCCCTTACTCTTGTTTCCAAAGGTTATTGAACCTCCGGAGGCCTGCTGAAGAGAAGTGAACCATCCTTTGTTCCCTGTCATGTGGCTTGAACAAGCACTGTCAAGATACCAAGAGCCTTTCCTTGCTTCATCCTCAGATCCCTGAAGATACCCTTCTGGTTCATTGTGGTCATTTATGCTCATCAAACAGACGTCCCTTGAATGAGATGATTCTTCATCATCTGAGTTGGAATCACCCCATGTAGCAATCATTGCTTGTTCCCCTTCATGAACCTGAGGAAGACCTGCCTTCTTCTTGAAGCAGTTTTTGGCAAAATTCCCTTTGTTTTGACAGTGGTAACAAATGACATCCCTCATGTCTTTGTTCCCTTCAGAGAAACTGGGAGTGTCCTTGTTTCGCGACCATATTTTCTTCATAACTCTGGTGATGAGAGCAACATCTTCATCACCGTCCTCGTCTTCTTCTTTAATTTGAGACAAATCAAAGGCACGTTCAACCTTCAAGGCAATGCTTTTGGCCTTCTCATCTTCTTTCTTGTTCATCTTGTGGTTGTATACAGAGGCGTTGCTTTCAAGCTTGGCAACGACTTCTTCCATGGTGAGAGACTTGACATCAGTCTGGGAGTAGAGAGCGAGAGCAATCGCATCCCACTGAGAGTTGAGACCTTGCATGAAGTGGTGAGGAGCTTCCAGTCTGGCATCTCTTCGTCAAGAAACTCCAGTTATCCTACTATTCCCTGGAACCTGGAATAGAACTCTTGAATGTGCTCACCCTTTCCTTGAGAAATTTGATCGTACTCCTTCATCAAGGAAACGTTTCTATTTTTCTTGACATCTTCATTTCCATGATGGAGACGTTTTAGAGCATCCCAGATCTCCTTGGCGGTTTTGTACCCGATGATTTTCTTGAGATCCGTGGGGACAAGAGCCATGTGAAGGATCTTCTTAGCTCTGTTGTTCTTCTCCAGCTTCTTCCAGTCATCATCAGTATAGTCAACCCTTGGCTTCGGCTTTGTAGCATCTTTATCATTCAGAATAGCTATAGGGCCAACTTCAATGATTCTCCACCCACCAATCATATTCCCCAGCCTTCAGAATCGGAGGCTTCCAGAATGAGTCTCCAATGGCATTGCTTGACGACATCTTTCCTGCAAAGTCTATAACGAAAACAATCTAGAGCACCAGGCTCTGATACCAATTGTTGGATTGTTAGAGTTACGTCTGAGGGAACAAAGGCTTTGTTCCCACAGAAGGTGTAGCGGAACAATATAGCAAGAAAGATAAGGAACGAACTCACGATGTATAGTGGAAACCCTAATTAGCCAACTAGCTAATCAAAGAAAAACCACTACCTTCAAGCTTCTCGCTTGAGAGGATTTTGAAGCGTCTACTTGTCTGATTGATTTCTTGTTCGATTACACTTGTAGCACGGACTCCAAACCCTAGACTTCCCACCTAGATTTGAAACTCTCTTCTACAACGGTGAATACGAACTCAACCCTCTAAAACTCACAAACTCTTCACTCTCTTTTTCTTCTCAGTTTAATGCTCCGAGTTCGTACATAGAAAATGAATCCACACTCCTATAAATACAACTCGTCTAAAACTCAATCGTAACAAGATACAAATCTTTCTAAACTAGGTAACAAGAAGATATGAATTGGTTGGAAGAATAATATCCTAACCGTCTATATTATCTGAGGAAGGAATTCCTAAAATAATATAATGGGCAATAAGATATAATTCTTCTCTCTCCAAATATATAATCTTATGAAAGATTTCCTAAGATAATACATTCGGATTTCTCTCTCCACATCTTCTCTTCGGCGAGATCCTTCCAGCCGAAATCCTTCTCTCTTGACTGCGTGATCTTCCAAGATAATTTCCATAATCTTCACGCTGAATATCTTCCAATCCATTCGCAGCTTGATTGATGATCGTAGTTTATGTACCTTGAGAGGTAACAAAGCATGTAGAGAAAGCTTTGTTCCCTCTACAATCCTTCGCTGCTTATGGTTCCCTGTGACAACTGTTTTGATCCTGAAACACTTAGTTACCAGATTAGTTGAATGTTTGTTACCATAAAAACCTAAGGAATTCAATAGTTAGAACGAGTATTCGTAGGAACGCTATGTACCTTGCGAGGTCTAGTCGTTTCTTTATAACTGGTATTAGGAGGATTTTACCCTAGTACTTTCTGGTCATGATCGTACCCTTACTCAGGGTAGGTGCACTAAGCTGGTGCCAACACTCGGGATTCATTACCATAAATATCTCTCGTATCGAGATGATGTGGATTAAAAGCTGTAACGTGAATGTATGTTTTGTAATTAAATAAGATAAGTTTTTTTACGCACATAATTAATATACCCTCAGGCGAGGAGTACAACGTGGAAACCGCCCGGACTCTTGTTAGAGTAAGTCTTCTTTCCAATCTGGATTCGCATTGCGCGGTGAGGTTGGTCGTAGACCCAAATAATCAAGGTCGTGTTTTAAAGTTGTGTGTAAACTTAACGTTCCCAAACACTTGTCATACGTTTCCCATAAGACTCAACTTCTTTGGAGTCTTCTCTACATACGTTTCCCATAAGACTCAATTCCTTTGGAGTCATCTCTTGATCATGCCTTTTCTTATGTTTCTGTAGAAGTGTTGAGGTTCACTGTCGTCATCGGCTGTTATTCGAGAAGCGATGGGTGTAACCTAATACGACTACTTAGAACCTTTTTATTTGTACCCTTGCATAGTCTTTCATTAGACTAACCAACCGGTTTTATTCCTTGCTTGGTTGGCTGGTGTCATCCGTCTCATACGGCACATCAGGTAAACTTCCTCTTTCGTGAAGGCCAGAATCCGATGTTGAGGGAAGATGGTGATTTAAGTGTTTTTCAAGGTTGAAGATCCTAGGCGTGAGATCGCTCAGATCAAAACCCCTTCATGACGTTTATTAATTTTTAAGACTTCCGCTGTATTAAACATTTCTGTATTTGGTTGTTGACAGTTGTAAAACCATGACGTTGGTTCAAATGTTATTTGGGTAACTTTTATGATATTTAATAAAGTTTCCAACATTATACTATTTGTTATAAAAATGGTAAGCCTTGGGTGACCCCGGGTGTGTATCCTGAGGTCACTGGCGATAATATTTCCAAAAGTATTTTGGGGGTGTTACAAATTTGGTATCAGAGCGAAAAGGTTTTTAAAATGATTTAGATTTTCAAATCGTTTTACTTAAAACAAAATTTTTAAAACCCTTCTTCATTTGTGATAAATAAATTTATTGGTTATTTCTAAAGTCAAAATTTTAAACAATAATACTTTCTGGGTAAATGTTATATTTTGAAACCTCTTCCATTCAAGTTGTGCCTTCTTCTTCTGTCTAATATAGAAAGTTAGCTTCTATATTTAGAAAGTTCTAATTCTCTCTCGTCACCTCGCAGGCAATGGGTGATGTCGTGTCGCAACTCACGGGAAAGAGGGACGCCGAGGTAGATCCACCACCTAAGGCCGAGATGGAGTCCCCTACTCTTCCAAAGTGTGCCCTAGTCGGGGAGATGGTCAGTCCTCAAGAGGAGGAGAAGACCGTGGTCGAGGAGTCGGTGATTCTCATCTCCGACAAGATGGAGGGTCCCGATGAAGACCCCGAGGAGGATCCCGAGGAGGATCTGGAGGAAGACCCAGAAGAGGACCCTGAAGAGGATCCTGAAGAGGACCTCGAGGAGTACGACTATGATCTAGGTCTGGAGCACCTAGTTTTGGACGGAGAAGATCCGGGGATGCAGTTCATCTTCCCTAGTCCAGAGATTCCACCATTTCAGGAGTACGCACCGTTGTCCCCTGCTGCTTGGGAGACACTTGGGGTATCCGATGTTGATAGGGTGGAGTACGAGCCATTGGATGCACCAGTGGGTCCGCATCCTACTCACGTGCCTGGAGAGCCGGTGATGAGCCCTGTGTCTCGTCATGTGCACAATCAGAGTGAGATGGCTTTCTCCGAGGCTCGTCGCAAAGTGGAGGAGATGACTGAGCAGGCCCGTAGACAAGCGAGACCGTGGGGATCGTTTGTGGCTTCTGTGGATGTTCCTGCCCAACAGGCAAGGGTCAGACCCCGAGTGCTAGTTGAGCACATGGAGGAATGGACGGAATCGCTGTATGCTATGGAGGAGCGGGCTTACGATGCTGAGTCCAGTCTCTCTCTCTCTCATGCTGGATGACGTCCGCGAGCTCCAAGAGGACCTTAGGCAAGCAAGGCAACTGATCAACCCGCACTACGTGCTGAATGTGGCGGATTTTCGCCCAGGGTTCCTGGATCGGTTTTGCTACCCACCTGTACCTGGAGAGGGGCCGAGTGTTCCTGTACCTGGAGAGGGGCCAAGTGTTCTGATGCCTAGGGAGGAGCCGAGTGTTCCGGGTCCTAGTAGCTCAAGGAGGCCGGTACCGGAACCCGAGGACTATCCACCTCCGAAAAGGTGTCAAAGGTCTGATGTGTACATGAAGCTCTTCAAGGCACCTCGAGGGGGACAGTAGCATGTCTTAGTGACTCTTTTCTAGTTGTTTTGTTTTCGTTGTTTTTAGAGCCTTAGCCTCCTAACAATTTTGTCTTATTGTTTAGGAGGGTAATTGTAAAACTTATCAATCATGGTTTCAGTTCATTTCATACATAAAGTTTGCCAATTTGATCTACTCCGAATCAATTACATATATTCTGCGTCTTTAAAGTATGATATTAATGTTGTGAAATACTTGGAAAAATTGATCGACAAACAGATGGTGAACACAAGAAACACAACTCGTGCTGGTGTTGGGCCGAGTAACAATCCAAGGTTGAATCTGAGAAGTGCCGCTAATCAAGGGGATGAGAGCGAGTCTGCCTCTCACAATAACCCCGCGGGAAATAGCCAAGTTCAGGCTAACCCTCAGGTTGTGTTCGATGCTGCGGCCATAGAGGCCATTCGTGGGATTGTAATGCAGGCGGTCACCGAGATAATTTGGCCAGTTGCACCGCAAGCGCAAGGTGGTCCAGTTCCTCAGGTTATTCTTGAATTTGAGGAGCCAGTGGATCATGTACCTCATGTCGATGCCGTCAGGATTAGAGGGAACTACGGTCGGGCCTTGAAGGCCATTAGCTCAATGAGGCCTGACTGCTACGACGGTACAGGAGAACCACTCAGGGTGGCGTATTGGTTCTCGCACATGGAGCGGTTGTTTAGGAACGTCGATTGCACTGAGGCTGAGAAAGTGCACATTGCTTCCCTTCAACTTAAGGATGTGGCTAGCGAATGGTGGGAGAGCACTGGGTTACCTGAGCATCCAGCGTTGAACTGGGGTATGTTTAAGACGAAGATGACCGACCGTTTCTTTTCCCGTGTTATGAGGGAGAGAAGCATAAGGAGTTCCTTTACCCTAAGACTGATGGGTTGAAAGTGACTGAGCTTGCAGCTAAGTTTAATCACATGTTGCAATATGCTGGACCGGAAGTGTCGAGTGAGGAGCAGAAGATCTGGCATTTCCATAAGTGGATGAACCCAGACATCAAGCAATTAATGGTGCGCCATGGTTGCTCTACCTTGGAGCAATATGTGGACGCTGCCTACAAGCTTGAAATGACTCTAGAGGAGTCGGCGAAGAAGCGCAATCGCCAGAGACCGGCGTAGAGCCAGCCTCAGGCTTGTGGGTTTAAACAACCCGCACCACCGTCGCATTTTGCCAAGTCTGGCCGGGCTAGAACTGAGGTGACGCAGTCAGGCCCTACTCAACGCTCGGGCCAGGGCAAGAACCCGATTCAATGCTATAACTGCGGAACGTCAGGGCACAAGAGCAATGAGTGCCCGAAGGGCAAGAGAACATGTTTTGCATGCGGGAAGAAGGGGCATTTGTAGACTTTTTGTCCTAAGAGGAGGCAAAAGGAGGCTGAGTCGCAACAAGGGTCAGTTAGCCATAACAACCGACCCCGATTCAAGCCTGTTGGAGCTTCGAGTACCTCGATGTAGACAACTGCTCAGAACAAGGGAAAGGCTACAGCTGTTCCAGTGGGTCAGGGTCAACAGCTGTATGAGATGCGCCGAGCTGACAGACCCAACGCTCCAATTGCTCAAGGTTAGGGGTGTTCATCCGGTCCGGTCCGGTCCGATGGACTAGATTTTTTCAAAATGCCGGACCGGAGACCAGATCGGACCTATTCGGTCCGGTCCGGTTTAGGACCGGTTTAGACCGGTCCTTATTTAAAAAAAATAATAATTAAATTCTTATTTAATATCTAAAAAAAATATATAAAAAACATTTATACTCCTAATTTATTAAATTAAGAAAAATATCTATAAAAAAAACATTTAAACTCCTAATTTATTTATTTTAAAAAATCCGGTCCACCGGTCCGATTAAAATCCGGGTTTGGACCGGACCGGACCCAGATTAATGGAAAAACATGGACCGGAGACCGGACCGTAATTTCACCGGTCCGGTCCGGTCTTTTTTGGTCCGGTCCGGTCCATTTTTCCGGTCCGGGTTGTTTTTGAACAACCCTACTCAAGGTACTCTATACCTTCACTCTATATCAGTTTGCATATTGTTTGATTCTGGTGCCACTCATTCCTTTATTTCGGAGAAATGTCTAAGTAAGTTAGGGTTGAAGTGCAATGAATCTTGCGAACCATTTGTGGTGAACCTTCCCAATGGTGAACAATTAGTAGGGACCAAACGTCTGTCGGAATTTCCGATTACTATTCAAGGTCGGAAGTTCGAAGTGGACTTGATCTGTATAGCCATGGCTCCATACGACATCATTCTCGGGACGGACTAGCTGATGCGTCATGGGGCGGTAATCAATTTTAGCTTAAGGACAGTGAAAATTTCATTTGGGGGCCAGTGTGTGTGCAAGTTAAAGTGTCGTAATGACGTTGTTAACGGAAAGCTCATCAATGCGATGGCTACGTGTAAGCTACTTCAACAAGGTTGTGTCGGGTACCTGTGCTATCTGGATAAGCCCAAGAAGGATGACACTTCAGTTCATGATGTTCCTGTCATATGCGAGTATCCAGATGTTTTTCCTGATGAGATTCTCGGTTTACCCCCGAATCGTGGCATGGAGTTCAATATTGATCTCGAGCCTAGAACTTCGCCGATTTCTAAAGCACCTTGACGGATGGCTCCAGCGGAGATGTAAGAGTTGAAGAAACAACTTGAGGACCTACTCGAGAAAGGATATATAAGGCCGAGTGCATCGCCTTGGGGCGCTCCTGTCTTGTTTGTCAAAAAAAAGGATGGTTCAATCCGACTTTGTATCGACTATCAAGAATTGAACAAAGTCACTATCAAGAATAAGTATCCGTTGCCTAGGATAGATGATCTGTTGGATCAACTGCAGGGAGCAAAAGTCTTTTCCAAGATCGATCTGAGATCTGGTTACTGTTTTGGGGCGAAAAGATCGGACGACCTAAATCGCCTTAGACGGGGTAACTAGTCGACCGGACGATGGGAAATAATCCAAACCAAGCAAATAATAGGTAAACAAGAAATAAATATATAATAGCAAGATGATTTTATTAGATATCGTGTGAATCAGATTAGATCGCAATACAACTTATCGTAATAAAATCAGAGATCGAGTGGGACTCGACCGGTGACTTGTGAGTGGCGACCGGCAGGGGTCAGGCGTAGGCAGCCGTTTGGAGAGCTAGATGGAAAGCGAGAGTGCTATTCTGGTGAGTTTGCTAAGTGAGAATGCGTGTGTGTTGCGTAGTTGTGAGTTCCCTGATCTTATCTTCTTCGTCGTTCCAAATATGATAAGTCCCTTTAATCTTGTGGCCGTTGCACCATTTTTATGTTTTTATCTTCAATACCGAGTGTAATGGCAAGGATTTCGCCGTTGAATTACTGGCAATTAAGGTGTTTGAACGTTGCAGATGTTGCGTGATCTGAGCATTAAATGCGTGGCGAGATCTCCGCGATCTTGTCGGATGACTCTTGAGTGGAGAGGTTTTGTCGGGTGTCGCTCGACCAGAGAAGCCTTGTCGACTCTTCTGAACTCGTCTGCCATTCTCCCGATTTGCAGTGGGCTTGGGCTCGGTCCTCTCGATCTGTCTTTTCTGGAGAATCCAGGCCCAATAATAGCCCCAAGTTGCTATGGGCTTACGGTTTAGGCAAGTAGACCGGGATCCATGGCAACTTCCTTGGACACGATCTTCACCGTCCTTTTTGGCGCGGTTGCACAGGTCGACGTGGCACGCGATTAGGGCACGATGTGACATCTTCTGCAGATCATGATTTCCTTCCATAAATTCTGAGCAGGGGGAGCGATTAGTCTTCATCTCCTTCCTTTGCAAGTTTCTGGTAAGCCTTTCGGTCTCTCTTGCCATTTGCTTTCTGATTTTCTTAGCCATAGCTCTCCGATTTCCTCCCCTCTCTATTCTCGATATGGTCTCTCTCGAGGCTTCTGAGTCGTCGAAGACTCTTTCCGATGCCGGAGAGGGCGATACTTCTCCTCATTTCCTCCTAACGGAGTCGGACGCGCTGGTTAGCAATTTGTCGGAGGCAGAGCTGGTCCAAGTCCTTGAAGTCAGGGGCTTTCCTCCAGAGACGATTGCTACGCTGCCTGAGCCGGACGAGAGGGCCGACACGTGCTACGAAGGGTGGATTTGCTTCTATGTGTACCCGTTTAGGATAGGGCATAAGTTCCCATTCTCTCCTCTTGTTAGAGATTTTCTAGCTACCTTGGCGTTAGCGCCGTGTCAAGTGATGCCTCAAGCTTGGAGAGTCCTTAGGGTTTTAGACTTAGTGAATGAGCAAACTGGTGCTGGTTTTGATTTCGATGCCTTGTGGTATAATTACTTCATCGGGTCGAAGAGTTCTTCCCGTGTGCAACTGCGTGCCCGACGAGGTCGGAAGCCTTTGGTGCAAACTCCCGATGTGAACGACCGTGGATGGGGGTCGAAATACTTTTTTGTCAAACGATCTTCTCTGGAGAAGGAAGGAGAATGTCCTTTTCTGTTGTCGAAGTGGCGGATCGACAATATGTACTTTGTTTTCTCTTTCACGCGTTTATGCGTTTTTAACACTATGTTTTTAACTTTCCCTTTTTGTAGTCCTTGAACCGGAAGAATTGGAAGTTAGCAGCCGATCGGAGGCTTTGTCAAAGATTGTGCTTGAAGTTCCCGCGTCTGAGAGGAAATTCGTCAACATCAATTTGCTGGCGCCAACTCCTCCCCCACAGGAAGATATGTCGAATGTTTCTTCATCCCGTGCGAAAGGTAGACTTTCGGCTTTAGGAATCTTTTTGTTGTTTTTCGCTTTGTCGTGTATTTTAGGATTTCTCCCTTTTTGATTCTCTGTCGTGTCAGGTTCCCCTGGTGGTCGGTCGAGTGCTCGACTGAGAGTGGCGTTTGGAAAAGGTTTGATCGAGCAAAGGAAAGCTGCAGCTAAGGCGGCGTCAAGTAAGCCGGTCCTGACTGACCTATCGACTGCGACGAAAGCTGGCTCTAAGAGAAAAATGAGCGCTCGTTCCGACGATGCTAAGGTGGAGGACATCCCTAAGAAGAAAGGCGTGACTGCCGAGGGGGTTGACAAGATTGGTGTCGCTGGGCCATCGATCATTGATCTCTTCCGTGCTCAAGATTCGACTTTGAAGTCGGAGGTTAAGGATGTTTCTCCCCTGGACTACATTGGCGAAGCAGGCAGTTCCGCGTGGAGGGTACGTTGGCCCTTGTCTTGTGCGTTTTTGTATTTCTTTTGTTTCGACTTCGCTTTCTGAGTTGTGTATTTGCGTTGTCGTATGCCTTTTTGTCAGGCTTTTCAGTATTTCTTGGGAGCTTATTCCGGTGTCCAAGCAATGCTTGCTAAGGCTGAGGACAGGGCTGCTAGGTCAGAGTCCGATCTCGCCTCTTTAAGGACCAAGCTGGAGGGAGCTGAGAGTCGCTGTCGAGAGACAGAGCGTCGTCTGACCAGGGAGCTAAAGAGCTGCCAAGGGGAGCTGTCTGCATGTCAGAGGGAGTTTGAGGAGTGCAGAGCAAGCATTGAGGAGGAAGTGAAGCAAGCTAGGATTGCCGACGGTCAGATTGCTGGCGATGTGGGGGCCTTCTATGCTGTGAAGTCGCGCATTGAGATGATTGAAGAATTCAATGAGGGCAAGCATGAGCTCTGGGACCTGAAGGCGGAGAGGGAGACTTTGGACTCAATGTTCCCAAAAGGCGACCCTGGTCAAGAGCTGTTCTGCTTAGCCGGCGTCGGAGAGGAGGCAGTGGATGAAGGTGTCGATGAGGACGAAGCTCATTCCGACGATGCCAAGCCGGCCGACAAGACAGCCCCATTGGAGCCAGCCCCCGTCGAAGATAATGTTGGTATGTCTGATGCTTGACTTATTTGTCCCCTTTGTGTTGGGTTTTTAAACATTTGGTGTCTGTATGTTTTGGCGACCCGTGCACCATCGCGGGTCGCAAGATGTTTCTGTTTGATGAAGTCCTACAGATGTGTAGGCAGACAATTATGGTTTGGCGACCCGTCCACCATCGCGGGTCGCGTATTTATAGAAAATGCTTCTTATTTCGATGCAAAAATGTGTTTTTACACGTAGAATTGTATACTAGCGTGTTTCGTACATGTTTGCGATAGATAGCGAGTTGTCGACAACGTTTAGTATGTCGTGTATGTCGGTTTCACCCGTGTGCTCCGTCGAGTGGGGTTTCACCGTATGTATGTATGTAGAGCAGGACTGCGATGTGTTTGTGTATGTGTTAGTCATGACGTTATGCCGGGGAGGTAAGCAATATATAATAAGGTGTTTGTTCCTTATGTTTAATTACGTGAATGTAATAAGGTGTTGTACCTTATGTTTTGTATAAGGCATGCGGTGTGCCGACGTGCCTGTGTTGTCGTCTCCCCGTAATCCGATCGATCGTGTAATGTAAGCGCTATATGCGGATGACATGATCCATTTGCGGACGACTGGGTCCAATGTAAATGCTGTTCTGCATTTGTATTTTTGTAAGGAGGAAGTCCTCGCTTGGTGTCAAGGCGATGATATATAAAGGAAAGTGGCGATGTATATGCGATAGCATGCGATACATATGCGATAGATGGCAAAGTACATGCGATAACATGCGATATGTATGCGACATATGGCAATGTACATGCGATATGTATGCGACATGTGGCAATGTACATGCGATAACATGCGATATGTATGCGACAGGTGGCAATGTACATGCGATAACATGCGATATGTATGCAATGCATAGAGTCTTGTGTGATGTTTTTACCTTATTGGTTCAGAAATGGTAGAGCTTAAGATGTGCTGCGTTCCAACTCCTCGGGATTGGTTGTCCGTCTTTGTCTTCTAGTTGATATGCTCCTTGTCCGACCACTTCGGTGATCAAGTAAGGTCCTTCCCATTGTGGTACTAGCTTTCCGTCGGATGGGTTCTTGGTGTTCTGGAATGTCTTCCTTAGGACCCAGTCTCAGACCTTGAATGCCTTGATCTAGACGTTCTTGTTGTAGCTCCTCACGACTTGTTGTTGGAACTTGACCATTCTGATTCGAGCTTTCTCCCTGATTTCGTCCACAGTGTCGAGATTATGTGCTAGTTCGATGTCGTTTTGTTCGTTTGTTTGGAGGTTACAGCGAGTGGTCGGAACTAGTAGCTCAACCGGGATGACTGCTTCGCTCCCGTAGATGAGAGAGAAAGGCGATTGCCCAGTCGCATTCTTTGGAGTGGTCCTGTCGGACCAGAGAATGAGTGGGAGCTCGTCTGCCCATTTGCCTTTAGCCTCTGTGAGGCGTTTCTTAAGGTTGTTGATAATGATCTTGTTGCTGGATTCGGCATGTCCGTTGGATTGCAGATACCGAGGTATAGATGTAACCAATTTGATGTTCCATTGGTCGCAAAAGGTTCGAGTCTTATGACTGATGAATTGGGAGCCGTTGTCGCACACGATTTCGGATGGGATGCCAAATCTGCACAAGATGTTGCGTTTTATGAATGAAATGACGTGTTGATCTTTTACCTCTCTGTAGGCTTCGGCTTCGATCCATTTAGAGAAGTAGTCTGTCATAGCGAGGAAGAAGACTCTTTGACCCGACGCGGGAGAGAGCTTTCCGACGATGTCCATTCCCCATCTCATAAAGGGCCATGGAGCTAGGGTCGGATGGAGGAGCTCTGATGGTTGATGACGTACGAGTGCATGCCGCTGACAAGCGTCGCACCTCTTGGTGTATTCCATGGCGTCTTTGTTCATCGTTGGCCAATAGTACCCGTTTCGTAGGGCCTTTCCCGAGAGGCTTTGTCCACCGATGTGGTTGCCACACTCTCCTTCGTGTAATGATTGTAAGATACGTCCGACTTCTGGAGTCTTAAGGCATCGTAGGAGTAGCCCTGTAACAGATCTTTTGTATAAGATGTTGTCAATAATATCGTAAGAGAGTGCTTGTACCTTAAGCTTTTTTGCTTATGTCTTGTCGTCTGGTAAAATACCATCTTTTAGCCACTTGATGTAAGGTAGCATCCAGTCGTCATTGGTGTCGACGATGTCTTCTTCTGGTAGATCGCCTATCTCCATGGCGACGAGTTCTTCAAGTGGTGTTGTCAACTCGACGGATGTCTTTGGGACGGCCAGCGTCATAACATGGGCCAATGGTATGTGTGGAAATTCTTTTGGGTCTAGGACGGATCCCAGATTGGCGAGCGCGTCGGCTTGGGAGTTAAGATCCCTGGGCACCTATCGGATGTTGAATGTTTGGAATTGTCCGATCAGTTTCTTGGCTACCTCCAGGTAGGCTATCATTCTGGTGTCTTTGGCATTGTACGATCCCTGTATTTGGTTTACGACCAGTAAGGAGTCGCAAACGACTTCGATCTCTTGGACTCCCAGATCGCGAGCCAAGATGAGTCCGAATATGAGTGCTTCGTACTCAGCCTCGTTGTTAGTCGCATCCCACTCACATTTGACAGCCTGGGCTATCTTGTCCCCCTGTGGCGATTTCAGTACGACCCCAAGCCCCGATCCTCTGGCGTTCGATGCCCCATCTGTGTGGAGCTCCCATGTACCTGTCTCGTCTGTCGCGAGTAGTTGATTTGCTTCTTTTGCGGCTTCTTGCTCTAGGGTCGGACTGAAATCGGCCACAAAGTCGGCTAATGCTTGCGACTTGATCGCTGTCCTCGGCTCGTACTCGATGTCGTAACCACTGAGGTGTATGGCCCATTTTGTCATTCTTCCTGTGAACTCGGGTTTCCTCATGATAGCCCTCATGGGATGATTAGTGCGCACAGTGATAGTATGGGATTCAAAGTATGGTTTGAGCTTGTTCGAAGCCATTACTAATGATAGTACGAGTTTTTCAAGTGACGAATACCTCGTTTCGGCTGATAATAGCGTCCGACTGACATAGTATATTGGCGACTGTTTGCCATCTTCTTCTCTGACCAGTACACCGCTTATGGCCGATTCTGACACTGTAAGATAAAGAAATAAGGGCTCGTCGCCTTTAGGTTTGGTTAGTAACATAGGACTGGCTAGATAGTCCTTGAGGTTCTGAAATGCTGCTTCATGTTCCTCCGTCCATTGAAAGGACTTATTTTTCTTGAGCGCGTCGTGGAATGGTTTGCACTTGTCGGATGATTTGGAGATGAACCTGTTCAGAGCTGTTATCTGACCTGTGAGCTTCTGTACGTCTTTGATGCATCGGGGGGATCGGAGGTTGATGAGAGCCTTGATCTGTTCCGGGCTGGCCTCTATTCCTCTTTGTGTCACCATATATCCTAAGAACTTCCCTGACGACACTCCGAAGGAGCACTTAGTAGGGTTTAGTTTCATATTGTACCTTTTGAATACCTCAAAGCTGTCGCGTAGGTGGTCGATGTGATCTTCTTTCTTTTTGGACTTGACCAACATGTCGTTGATATAGACTTCCATTGTGTCTCCGATTTGGTCTTTGAACATTTTGTTGACCAATCGTTGGTATATAGCCCCTGCATTTTTCAGACCAAAGGGCATTACTTTGTAGCAATAGATACCTTGACTGGTGATGAACGTTGTTTTTTCTTGATCGTCGGGATCCATAAGGATTTGATTGTAGCCACTGAAGGCGTCCATGAAGGTGAGCATTTCGTGCCCTGCTGTGGCGTCGACCATAGCGTCGATGTGAGGTAGAGGAAATGAATCTTTGGGACAAGCCTTGTTGAGGTCTGTGAAGTCGATGCAGACTCTCCATTTGCCGTTCTTCTTCTGGACCACGACCACGTTGGCCAGCCATTCAGGGTAGTGGACTTCCCTGATTTTTCCGGTTTCCAATAAGCTTTTGAATTCGTTGTCGATTATTTTGTTCCGCTCGGGGGTGAATTTCTTGCATTTTTGCTTGACAGGGGGATGAGATGGATCCACATTTAATTAATGAGTAATAATGTTGGGAGATATCCCGACCATATCCTCATGTGACCATGCGAAACAGTCGACATTGGTTCTAAGAAAGTCGAGAAGCTGTTGTCTGGTCGAGTCGTCCAGGTCCGACCCGACCCTTACCGTTTGGTTTGGCTTTGAAGAGTCTAGTGCGATCTCGTCGAGTTTCTCCATTTCTGGTTCAACGTATTGACTAGGTCCTTCGCCAATCTGTGGTTGCTATGCGATCTTGTGTTCGACCGTGTTCTTCATGGAAGCGACATAGCATTCCTTTGCGGTCCTTTGATCTCCTTTGATTTCTTGGACTCCCCACTCGGTGGGGAATTTGATGACTTGATGATATGTTGAAGGTACTGCCTTCATAGCGTGTATCCACGGCCTCCCAAGAATACAATTGTAGGGAGACGGACAGTCTAGGACTAAGAATTTAACCTGTCGATTGATTCCTCCAGCGTATGTGGTCAGAATGATTTCGCCAGTCGTGTGCTTAACCTCACCGCTGAACCCGACCAGTGGGGTCAATTTCTTGATTAGGTCGTTCTCAGTCAGACCCATTTCTTTGAGAGCATTGAGGGTCAAGAGGTTTGTCGATCTTCCTGTATCGATTAGTACTCTCCGGATTAAGCAATTACCAATGGACAAAGAGATTACCAGACCGTCATGGTGACTATCCGACCCGTCGAAGTCGGATTCGTCGAATGTGACCGTCGGAAGGTTAGATGCCCTCCTTGGTTTGAATTCTGATGCTTCGGGCTTGTCGCCTTTGCTTTCCTTGGCGTGTCGCTTAGCCGCGGAGTACGTGTTCCCGCATATGTCGGATCCACCTGAAATGGTATTGACAACTTTCGTATGGATAGGAGATGGGGGTTTGTTCTGTTTTACCTGATCTCGGCGTTCCATGGTGGCTTTTGCCCGTTCCGAGATGACGTCGCGTAACAGCCCCTGTGATAGCAGCCTAGCGACCTCCTTTCGTAGGGCGATGCACTCGTCGGTCGAATGACCATGGTCGTCGTGGAATTCACACCATCGACTCATGTCCTTCTTGACGTCCGGTCGGTCGCTCTTTCGGGGCCATCTTACGTCTTTTCCATACTTGTCGAAACTCTTGACGAGCTCCGACACAGAAATGTTGAAGTTATAAGACTGGACCCTAGGAGGCAACACATAACCATCTCTCCATTCTTGTGACCTATCTTGGAAAGAATTTACCTGTTTTGCTTCGTTTCGATTACGAGAATAGGGATGTGGACGTCTGTCCCGACGATTGTCGGATGAATGTTTGTGATCGGATGGATCGGATCCGCGTGAGGCTTTACGCGACTCACGGTCCTCTTTCAGCCTTACCTCGTCCATAGTTTTGGCCTGAACATCTTCGAAACTTTTGCAGGGATACTTGGTAATCTCGTCGTAGAGATTACTGTCTTTGACCAGGCCTTGTCGGAATGCTTCGATAGACGTTGTGACGTCATAGTGGGGGATTCCCACTTTCTCTTTGTTGTACCTGTTAAGATAATTTCGGAGAGGTTCATTGTACCTTTGTGTGACTCGGTAGAGGTCACTCGATTGTTTCTCATGCTTCCGACTGCTAGCGAACTGGCTCTTAAAAGAGTTGACCAGATCCGCAAATGATGTGATCGTTCCCCGAGGCAAACGCATAAACCAAGTTAGTGCGGGGCCCGCGAGGGTCGTGCCAAAGCTTTTGCACATGACAGCCTCGCGACTCTCCCTTGAAACAGATGCAGCCATTAGTTTTTGTTTATAGAGAGAGATATGGTCATCTGGATCGGTGGTGCCGTCGAATGTCGCCATGTTCGGGAGATGGAACTTCTTGGGGATCTCGACCCTTGCGATTTCTTCGATGAACGGGGATTCTTCGAATCCGCCGGACGCTTCTCTCTCGATCGGTTGCGGGACTCATGGGAGCCTATTGAAACGATCGTCGATTGCCTTCATGTATCGGTCGAGCGTTTGCTGAAAAAGGGCCATGACATCTGGCGGATTGGCAACCTGTGTTTCGTCGATTCGGGCCCCAATAGACCCGATCGGTGTAGGAAAGGTGACATGGTTAGTCGAGAATGGACTAGCGAAAGGAGTTCGAGACGTACCCTCAATGTGTCCGGGACGTCGTATGATGGGAGGCGTTGGCTCGATATTGTCCATGTCGAGGCGCGTTCGGGCACCGCCGCGGACGGGCGTATTCCGAGATCCTGAGGCCACTGATTGTACCTGCGACTTAAGAGACTCATTCTCACGGGTTAGTTGCGCGATCTCGGCTTCGGATTGGGTTGATAAAGCGGCTAGGGCTTCGATTTTCTGACGTTGCTGGGCTAGTTCCTCTTGAAGGGCGGCCATTTTTTGAGAGAGTTCTTGGAACTGGGTTGGAGTAGGATTTTCGATTGGGTTTTATGTGGTTTGGGTTTCGTCTTCGAGACGTGGTTCTTGGTTATCAATAGGGGGATCAATAGCCATGGTTGGAAGATTCCGGAAAGGTGATCGGCAAGTTGCCCCACGGTGGGCGCCAAATTGTTTTGGGGCGAAAAGATCGGACGACCTAAATCGCCTTAGACGGGGTAACTAGTCGATCGGACGATGGGAAATAATCCAAACCAAGCAAATAATAGGTAAACAAGAAATAAATATATAATAGCAAGATGATTTTATTAGATATCGTGTGAATCAGATTAGATCGCAATACAACTTATCGCAATAAAATCAGAGATCGAGTGGGACTCGACCGGTGACTTGTGAGTGGTGACCGGCAGGGGTCAGGCGTAGGCAGCCGTTTGGAGAGCTAGATGGAGAGCGAGAGTGCTATTCTGGTGAGTTTGCTAAGTGAGAATGCGTGTGTGTTGCGTAGTTGTGAGTTCCCTGATCTTATCTTCTTCGTCGTTCCAAATATGGTAAGTCCCTTTACTCATGTGGCCGTTGCACCGTTTTTATGTTTTTATCTTCAATACCGAGTGTAATGGCAAGGATTTCGCCGTTGAATTACTGGCAATTAAGGTGTTTGAACGTTGCAGATGTTGCGTGATCTGAGCATTAAATGCGTGACGAGATCTCTGCGATCTTGTCGGATGACTCTTGACTGGAGAGGTTTTGTCGGGTGTCGCTCGACCAGAGAAGCCTTGTCGACTCTTCTGAACTCGTCTGCCATTCTCCCGATTTGCAGTGGGCTTGGGCTCGGTCCTCTTGATCTGTCTTTTTTGGAGAATCCAGGCCCAACAGTTACTGTTTTGGGGCGAAAAGATCGGACGACCTAAATCGCCTTAGACGGGGTAACGAGTCGATTGGGTAATAGAAATCAATCCAAACCAAACAGACAATCAACAAATAAAGAATAGATACGAAATAGAAAGGTAATTTTATTGATCTATTGATGATTGAATCAGATCGAAGTACAACTTATCCTCGGAAGACAAAAGATCGGATCATGTTCGATCTGTGATTCTGTGACTTGACCGGTGGTGACTGAGCGATATTCCGAGGAGACTGAGCCAGCCTGGGTGCACTCTCAAGTTCTTTTTGGAGCAAGTTCTCGAATGCAAGATGTAGACGTGTGTGTCCATTACTTGCCTTATCGTGATCTATATATGGTAATTGTCATCTTGTGTCCGTTACTTCATTGTTTGCAATATTTCTTATTAATTCTGGGAGAGATCTTCGGGATTTGCTCTTGATTGCCAATATTATCTTTGTGTTTAATGCCATAGTTGTTGCCATCGATTCGAGCATTTAATGTGTTGGGCGAGATCTTCGGAATTGGTCGGATCCTACGCGTCTGAGGAATGTTCGATGCCTCCTCCTGGTTTCTCTTGGCTTCCGACTCCGTTTGGATCTTGGCCCAACTTTCTCGTTTGATCCTCTTGGAGAATGATGGGCCCAACAATAGCCCCAAGTTGTTTTGGGCTCAAGGCTGTATAGGGTGGAGTCCAAACGACTTCCCCTCACACGATCTCCACCTTCCGATTTTGGCACGTCAGACGAGGGCTACGTGGTGGTGATCGTGCGACACGATAGGACATTTCTGCAACCTGTCGTCTCCCTCCATAAATTCGAATCAGCCTTCTGACGATTTGACTTCATCTTCTTCCTTTGTTTCTTCATCTGGTAGGTCTCTTTAGGTTTTTCAAAAATTGCTCTTCGATTTCCTCCTCTCTCCGTTTTGGAAATGGTCTCCAGCGAGTCTTCTGAGTCGTCTACTACTCGCTCGAACTCGAGCAAGAACGAGGTTCCCCCCCTTTTCATTTTGAAGGAGGCAGACGCTCTGACGGGGACTTTGTCGGAGGCGGAGTTGGAGCAGATCCTCCAAGTCAGAGGCTTTCCTCTTGAGACGGTCACGAGGCTGTCACATCTGTACGAGAGGGCCGACACTCGCTACGAGGGATGGGTTTGTTTTTATGCTTACCCGTTTAGGGTTGGCCATAAGTTTCCTTTCTCCCCCCTTGTTAGGGACTTCTTAGCGACTCTGGCGCTTGTGCCGTGTCAAATCATGCCACAAGCGTAGCGAATTCTTAGGGTTCTGGACTTGTTGAATGTTCAGTCTGGGGCCAATTTTAACTTCGACGCCCTGTGGTATAACTACTCGCTGGGGTCGAAGAGTTCTTCTCGCGTCCAGTTGCGTATTCGCCCGGGTCGGAAGCCTCTGGTGCTAAATTTGGACGTAAACGACCGCGGTTGGGGGTCGAAGTTTTTCTTTGTCGAGTGTTCGTCTCTAGAGAAGGGGGTGACTGTTCGTTCTTGTTGTCGGAGTGGCGAGCCTAGAGTATGTGTTCGACCTCTCTCTGCCTGCTTTACGTGTTTTAACCCCTTACTTAACTTTTCTTTTTTGTAGTTTGATAAGTGTTATTTTGTAGTGCATATCTGAGGGTTATTACCAGGTTTGAGGTGCCATTTGGATGGATTTAGAGCACAATCATGGATTATGGAGTTAGAGTGGAGAAGTGAAGAAATCATGGGATTTATAGAGGTTTGAAGTGTATTGAAGAGTAGAAGAACAATGTGCTGAATTCAAATGGTTCGTTATCTCTACTCAGATGTCCAAATGAAGTGATTCCAATTCGAGGAGTTAGATCTTGAAGTCTACTGCAATTCCTCAAAATATGAGCTCAATCCGAGTTGGGAATCAAAAGTTATGGCATTTTTACTAAAGTGTCTCAGAAGCTGAAAAAGGCACCGCCGCCCCGTGGTGGAACTCACCGCCCCGCGGTGTAACTTGACGCCCCGCGCCAGAAGCCACCACGACCCGGTGGTGGATCTCAGAGAAGACTGACACCCTGCGGTGGGCACGTAGCGCCTCGCGGCCAGCGAGATATTATTTCCTATTTTGCAATTTCGGATTTTCTAGTTCTATTATCTTGTTTCGTTTATTATTTTTTAGGTCAAGTTTATTTCGTCAGCCTATTTAAGATCTTTTCCAGGTCTTAGATAAGAGAGACTCGTTTTCTTTCTGCCTCTACAGTTTTAACCCATGGAGAACTAAACACCTTTGTTCTACTAGACGATTGAAGCATTGTAATGAATTGGTTGTGAGATTTCTATTCCTTGTTCTATATCTTATTAAGTTGGTTTAATTCTCTTGAGCATATTGTCTATTGGTTTATGTTGATTCTTCTAGCGTAGCTAACTAGGTTTTTCGACATCTATCATAGTGCTAGGGTTTGCATATAGTGGAATACGAGTGCATACCTAGTGGCAAACACAATTGTTACATATAGTGGAATATGAGTGTGCAATTGTGAGTGAGAATTATTTGCATGTTAGTAGTAAGATTTTCTTCTATTTGCATATATCCTATATCCTTGTGTGCATTGCTATTGCTTTGTTAGTGGTAAGGTTTTCTTCCATTGATATTGTGATAAGTCTATCAACAACTGTGAGAATTGGTAGTACTTAAGATCAGGGTGGGAACAACTATAAGATTGTGAAAAGAACTTGGAACAATAGTTATCGAGGATCAACCTATTTCATCTGCAGTGTGGGTATTTGTCTAGTGGAATACTTCCATCCATCATACCTATTCTTTCTCTAAAGCTTGCATCCTTGTTACTCTGCGATCATACAGAAACCCCCCTGTTACTTGTCGGTTACACATCTTTTGCATGCTAATCAACACTTAGAAAGATCACTTCCTCCCTGTGGGATTCGACCCTTGCTTGCCTCTACTACTTGTTAGGTTTGTTAGGTTTTATTTTGACCGGGTTTAAGACGACTAAAAACCCGTCCGTCATAGTTCCTGAGGCTGAAGAATTGGAGATGAATAATCAGTCAGAAGGCCTGACGAAGATCATCCTTAGCATCCCTGCGTCGGAGCGGAAATTTGTAAACGTCAACTTGTTGTCGACTTCTCCCACTACTCAGGACGTCGTGTTGACTGTTTCATCTTCTCGGGTTAAGTGTGAGTTTTGATTGTGACGCTTGTATAACTTTTTTATTTTATCGTCTGCTTGTGATTCATGTATTGTCTGTCGTGTCAGCGTCCCCGGCTGGTCGGTCGAGTGCCCGTTTGAAGGGAGTGTCTGGGAAGGGCCTAATTGAGTAAAGGATGGCGGAGGCCAGGGCCTCGTCGAGTAAATCGACGCCGGCGGGGTCGTCGCTCCCGGCCAAAGTCGGCTCGAAAAGAAAGGCAAGCGCTTTTTCCGGCGACGTGAAGGCGGTGGAGACTCCAAAGAAGAAGGGGACGGCTGCTCGTGGAGTCGAGAAGATCGACGCGGTCGGTCGATCGATTGCCGACCTTTTCCATGCCTAGGTCCCGACTTTGAAGTCTAAAGTCGATGACGTCTCTCCCCTGGACTGTATTGGTGAAGCGGGATGTTCTGCGTGGAGGGTAAGTCGTCTTAACGTGTCTTTTTTGTTTTTCTTTCTCGCAGCCGGATGAAACTTTGATTGGCTTTGTTTTCTTCTAGACTTTTCAGTACCTCTTGGGGGCGTATTCTGGTGTCAAAGTAATGATCGCTAAGGCCTAGGATAGGGCTGTTAGGTCAGAGTCCGACCTTGCGTCTTTGAAGACCAAGTTGGAAGGAGCTGAGAGCCGTTGTAGGGAGGCTGAGCGCCGCTTTGTCAGGGAGTTGAAGAATTGCCAAGATGACTTGGACACGTGTTAGAGAGAGCTTAGCGAGAGCCAATCGGGTGTCGAAGAGAAGGTGAAGCAAGCTCGGATCGAGGCTGGTCGGATCGCAGGCGACGTAGGCGCTTTTTACGCGTTGAAGTCGCGTGTCAAAATGATGGAGGAGTTTGAAGAAGGCAAGCAGGGGACCTGGGACTTGAAGGCGGAGAAGGAGACCATGGAGACCCTGTTTTCGAAGGGGAATCCGGGCTCAGAGCTCTTCCACTTGGCCGGTGTCAGAGAGGAATCTTTGGATGAAAGTGCCGGCGAGGACGAGGCCCACTCTGGCGACACCGAACCGATTGAGCCCCAGCCTTCTCCTGACTTGGTCCCTGCTAAAGGTAACGCCGCATACCTCGATCCTTGATTGTTTTTTTTTTGTAATCTGACTTGTGATCCCACCTGTGTGTGGGTAGGATATTGTTTGTTTTGGCGATCCGTCCATCATCGCGGGTCGCAAAATGTGTTTAGTGGATTGACTCGAAGTCCTACATGCGTGTAGGCGAACAATGTATTTTGGCGACCCGTCCACCATCGCGGGTCGCATATTTGTAAAAAATGCTTAGACTTTTATTTGATGCAATATGTTTTTTTACAAAGGATCGTACATTTGTGTGTCCGTATGTTTCGTTAGACTTTTCTAGAGAAGTTTGTTGATGACGCCTTTTTTTTGTATGTCGGGTTTGCCTATGTTCTCCGTCGAGTAAGGCTTGCCGTATGTATGTGAAAAAGGAGACCTGGAAATGTATGTGTTTATGTTGAGTCATGACTTTAAGCCGAGGAGGAAAAAGCAATATGTTTCTATTGCGTAAATGTAATAAGGTGTCCTAACCTTATGTATTGTGTAAGGCAGGCGGTGTGCCGACGTGCCTGTTTGTTCATCGCCCCGTGTTCCGATCGATCGTGTAAATATAGTGTAAGCGCTTTTGTTTGTGACTGGATCCAGTGTGTATGTTGATGTCGTCTTGTACTTAAGTTTGCAAGGAAAATGTCCTTACTTGATGTAAATGCTCAGTTTCAAGAAATAGAGTCATGCTTCCGGCAACAGGTAATGTACGATAGGTGAAAGGACGCTAGTGTTTTACCTTACTAGTTTAGAAGTGGTATAACTTTAGCTCGTTACAGCGTTCCAACTTCTTGGGATTGGTCGTCCGTCTTTGTCTTCTAATTGGTATGCTCCTTGTCCGACTACTTCTTTGACTAGGTAGGTTCCTTCCCACTGGAGTGCAAACTTTCCGTCGGTCGGATTCTTGGTGTTCTGGAATGTTTTTCTGAGGACCCAATCTCCAACTTTGAAGACTTTGGCTCGGACGTTCTTGTTGTAACTTCTTACGACCTGTTGTTGGAACCTGACCATTATAATCCTGGCTTTTTCTCTAGTCTCATCTGCTGTGTCCAAGTTGTGTGCTAGTTCGACGTCGTTCTGTTCGTTCGTCTGAAGGCTGTAACGAGCAGTTGGAACCAATAGCTCGGCGGGGATGACTGCTTCGCTTCCGTAGACGAGTGAAAATGGCGACTGTCCGATCGCGTTCTTTGGAGTGGTCCTGTCGGACCAGAGAATGAATGGGAGTTCGTCTGCCCATTTGCCTTTAGCCCATGTGAGGCGTTTCTTGAGGTTGTTGATGATGATTTTGTTGCTGGACTCGGCTTGTCCGTTGGATTATGGATACCGAGGGATGGAGGTGACCAATTTGATGTTCCATTGGTCGCAAAAGGCTCGAGTCTTATGACTGATGAACTGAGAGCCATTGTCGCATACGATTTCTGATGAGACGCCAAATCTACACAAGATATTGCGTTTTATAAATGAAATGACGTGTTGATCTTTTACCTCTCGGTAGGCTTCAACTTCGATCCATTTAGAGAAGTAATCTGTCATGGCAAGGAAGAAGACTCGTTGACCCGACGCAGGTGGGAGTTTCCCGACGATGTCCATTCCCCATCTCATGAAGGGCCACGACGCCAGAGTCGGATGGAGGAGTTTCAAGGGTTGATGAGGAACGGGTGCGTGTTGTTGACAGACGTCGCACTTCTTGGTGTACTCCATCGCGTCTCTATTCATTGTGGGCCAGTAGTATCCGTTTCGCAAGGCTTTTCCCGACAGGCTTCGTCCGCCGGTGTGGTTTCCACATTCTCCTTCATGTAATGATTGTAAGATACGTCTGACTTCTGGAGTCTTGAGGCATCGTAGGAGTATCCCTGTGACAGATCTTTTGTACAAGATGTTATTTATGATATCGAAAGAAAGTGCTTGTACCTTCAGCCTTTTTGCTTCTGTTTTATCGTTGGGTAGGATGTCGTCTCTTAGCCATTTGATGTAAGGTAGTGTCCAGTCGTCATGAGCGCTGACGATGTCTTCTTCTGGTCGGTCGCCTATCTCCATCGTGACAAGTTCCTCTAATGTTGTGATCGACTCCATGGGTGTTTCCAGGACAACTGGTGTCATGACGTGTGCCAATGGGATGTTCGGAAATTCCTTTGGATCCAGGACGAACCCCAGATTGGCTAGTGCGTCCTGACGTCCTTTGCATTGTACGACCATTTGCATTGTACGACCCTTGTATTTGGTTTACGACTAAAAATGAGTCACAAATGACTTCAATTTCCTGGACTCCTAGGTCACGGGCCAGGATGAGCCCAAATATAAGTGCTTCGTATTCAGCTTCGTTGTTGGTCGCGTCCCATTCGCATCTCACGGCCTGGGCTATCTTGTCCCCTTGTGGCGATTTCAGCACGACCCCTAGCCCCGATCCTCTAGCATTCGACGCACCATCTGTGTGGAGCTCCCATTTACCTGTTTCCCCCGTCGTGAGTAACTGTGTTGCTTCCTTGGTGGCTTCTTGCTCTAGGGTCGGGTTGAAGTCTGCCACAAAGTCAGCCAGGGCTTGCGACTTGATCACTGTTATGGGCTCGTACTCGAGGTCATAGCCGCTGAGGTGTATGGCCCACTTGGCCATTAGTCCTGTGAACTCAGGTTTCCTCATGATTGCTCTCATGGGATGATTAGTGCGGACAATTATAGTATGGGATTCGAAATATGGTTTGAGTTTATTCGATGCCATTACCAGTGATAGTACAAGTTTTTCTAGCGACGAGTACCTTGTTTCTGCTGGCAGTAACGTTCGACTGACATAGTATATCGGCGATTGCTTGCCATCCTCTTCTCTAACCAGTACTGCGCTCACGGCGGACTCCGATACTGCTAGATATAGCAATAGTGGCTCGTCGTCCTTGGGTTTGGTTAGCAACATGGGACTGGCAAGGTATTTCTTTAGGTCTTGAAATGCACCTTCGTGCTCTTCCGTCCACTAAAAGGATTTGTTCTTCTTGAGAGCGTCGTGAAAGGGTTTGCACTTGTCGTATGACTTCGAGATGAATCTGTTCAGAGCTGCTATTCGACCTGTCAATTTTTGCACGTCCTTGACGCATCGGGGGATCGGAGGTTGATGAGGGTGTAACACCCCCGATTTATATCGGTAGTGCCACACGCCAGTGACCTAGGACGTTACCGTCCAAAGCCACCCTAGGCTTTAATCGGAACAATTAAACTTAAATGCGTATATATATTAAATGAAAGATTAAACAACGGAAGACATTTGTATGTGAAACTCAACTCTTTTATTAAAAGATATCTCATCAAACGAGAGTAGCGTCTTTACAACAGAGTAAAAATTTCAGCGGAAGACTTATAAATTACACAGTGGAAGACTTTTAAGAATCAACCTATAACATTGCTAGGTTATAAAGATATATTAAAGTAATATTTAACAACTTAAAACACTGACACTTAAATCTTCGTCTGCAAGCCTCTTCTTCTTCGACTAGTTACTTTGACTTCGGGAACCAACCACTGATGTGCCATATAGGACGGATGACACCAACCAACCATGCAAGGAATAAAACCCGGTTGGTTAGTCTAATGAAAGACTATGCAAGGGTAAAAACAGAATGGTTCTGGTAATGGTAACTGTTTACTATCATTGTCCCTCGAATAATAACCGAAGGAAGGATATATAACTCGGAACTTTCACGGAATGAATAGTATTTAGATATGCTCTGAAAAGAGGACTGACAGACAGGTTTTAGTCGTCTTAAACCTTGTCAAAATAATTCCTAGCAAACCTAAACTAGTAGTCAGGGTAAGCAGGTTCGATCCCACAAGGAGGAGTTGATTTCTTAGTGTTCACTAGCATGCAATGGTAACAAAGGGGGGTTTTTGATTGGTTTCAAGTAACAAGTAAACAAAGCAAATAACAAAGCAAGGGTTTTAAATCAATTAAGGGAAAACACTTAGCCAAACAAATATCCACTTTTCCTATGATAGATCGATCCTAGGTCATCTCTATTCCTTTCCCTGGATTATTCCTGTCCATATTCTGAATTAGTTAATAGTCCAACCAGTCCTAATAACCCTAACTATTAAACAAATCCCTACTAACCTTCACGATTTAATTCAATAGCAGCAAGAAGCATAGGAATTAGCCAAGATACATGCAACACCATAACTCGCAGTATTTAACATACAATCAATCATCTTTCATAAATATCTAGTCCAACCAGTCCTAGATAATCATGGATGCTACTCTAGATAAGGAATCTCAACCAGTAAATTCCAAACCCTAGCAATAGATAATTATTAAACTCAACTAGGTGATCAATCTAATCAAATCAATAACAATCAATAGGAATATGCTCAAGAAGAAATATATAATCCAAAGGAGTTAGGAAATAGAGAATTAACCTCACAATCAAATCATAAGAAAAGCTTCAACTGTCAGACTAAGCAAAGGGTTCTTAGCTCCTCATATTCTTGGAAACAATATTCTTCAAAGGGAAAAACAACGATAATAAAACTGATACGAAGTGTCTAGATGATGAATGGAGGCTGTGGAAATTAGGTTAAATAGACTTAACCTAATGCCCAAGATCACAAACCTCATCTAAAAGGAAATAATACTAAAGTTCGGAATAAAATAAAGATAAAAGAAATCAGAAATAAGAAAAAATAAAGAACTTCGGAAATCGCATCGGCCGTCTCCCGTGTAGCACCATGACCGCGGAGAGCCCACCGCCATCGCAGTTTAATCGTTTTGCTCTCGACCTGTTGCTTCTATTTTACCGCCATCGCGGCCTCCTCGCCGCCATCGCGGTCGTCATTCGTCTTGGCTCCTTTTCTCGGAAATTCACCGCGATCGATCTTGGCCCTTCGTCCTCCTAGCGGTAGCTCGCGACAGCTTCTTCTCTTCACCTCTCGTGTGGCTTTCTCCTTCATTCTTCCTTGTCTCCTCAGGTGGTCAACTTCTCTTCCTCTGGATGTCTTCAATTAGCTCCTCCAGACCACCATATCCACACTTCTCCGCTCTAACTCCCAATTCCACAGTTGTGCACTAAATCCATCCAAATGACACCTCAAACCTGGTAACAACTCCTAGAAATGCACTATAAAATAGGGCTGATCAAATCCCCCATGCTTAAACCTTGCTCTTTCTCGAGTAAGCTAAAGTAAACCTACTCCTCCAATTAATCCCCAAGGTCTCAGGAAGCATAGAAAAATCAATCCCTCTAAGAATCTCACCTAACAATACTCTCCAGGCACCAACACAATAAGCACAGCACAACATACCATAACACCAATCAACACCGCACACAATCAAGCTAAAAGGGAAGCAGAGTACTTCCCCCAAGCTTATCCCGAACACCATAGAGTGAATAAAATCTAATCCTAGTCTCCTATCTATCTTCTTATACCTCCCAGAGTGACCTACCCGAATCCTCCTTATAGCACTTCTTCTTATGTCACCACGCCAGGTAAAATGAGGATTCCTAATAATCACTTTTCTTTTTTTTCACTCATTTTGCCAAGGCGTCCTTTCGGGTTTTCACCAAGCCACTCATTTCATTTTCTAATAGATGGACTCACAATATACTCACATCACTCTTGACCTCATATTACCCCAGCCTAATGCTGGTCCAAGCCACTTGCTTATTGCATAAGCCGCCCTTTCGGGTTTTCGACTTATCCCAGAATTTCTATTTTTGCTTTTTTTCAAATTTTTGGCTTTTTCTTTTTCTTTATTTTTCTCCTCAACGACATAGCAAGTATAGAATCCTCCCCCATGCTTAAACATTGCATTGTCCTCAATGTAATGAAAGACAAAAAGAATAGAAGCACAGGGAAGATAAAGATGACTCACAAATGTCGCCGAGCTGCTTGGACACTTCCGTTGTTGCTGGCGGTCTTTAATAAAGCACATGTATCTGGTGCTGTGTGGGCGTCTTCAACTCATCTCTACCGTGCAACCAAAGGGAACCACTGTAATGTGTAGTGGTCATCAAGGAAATCGGGGCTGCACGGCCTTCAATGAACACGAAAAATGGGCCCAGATGTCATCGTGGTGTGGGCCCTGGTGTTCCTCCTCTCCAGCTGTCGATTGTAGGGCCATCATCGTTGCCAAATAATGTGTGGGGCTAATGTCTCCTCCTTGATAACATGATGCACACCTTCTCCATGGGGAACTCCGGACAGCTGGCCTTCGGTAAAGCTTTTTTTTTTAATCCCCGTTTAAGGTTTTTTCGGGGATTTTATTTTCAGTGCAGGGCAATAGGAGAATTACATTGGTGTGGGAAACACCTTCTTCAATTGGCATCGGGTCTCCTCCCTGCAGGTTAGTGCAAACAAAAAGAAAAACAACACAAAGCAAAAACACACTAAAACAAATGCAAAAACATTGAAATAAAAGCAAGGAAAGAAAAACATACCTCGGGTTGCCTCCCGGAAAACGCCCTAGTTAGTGTCGTGGCTCGACATACTACTCAATTCCCCCTCAACTCGGGTTGCTCCTATCACTTGAACTCCTGACGTCTATATCAAGGGGATGCCTCTTTGTATGCTCCATGTTTATCCTTTCCCCCATGCTTGTGCACTTGCTGATGGATGGACCAGTATTCATATCCATGAATGCACTTGCCATTTTCAGGAACGGCCTACCTAGCATCTCAGGGGCTGCCTGCTTGTCTTGTCCCGTATCCAGCATGTAAAAATCCGCCACTTGAATCAAGGCCTCCTTCTTGTGCTTCCCCTTTGGTTTCTTTTTGATATTGCCCAGCGTCCTTAAAAATTTTGTGCAGCGAGGGATGCTGTTTGCCAGTGTGACCAAAGGAACGGTTTCTGCGCAGCTACTGAAGGCCTCATAGATTTCATTGTTGTCCCTCAGCCTTCAAGTATCTTGTAATGCATCAGGGGAGGGTGCGACGGGTTGTAGCACAACGAGCGGGGATGAGTTGAGACGCACATACTCATCATAAGCAGCCTCGAGAGGGTCGGGGGCTGCTGGGGCATTTCCGCGGTCGCGGATTGGTGGCCGCGGTCGCGGAAAACTCTCGACTTTGTCCTCTTCGTCCGCGATTTTTCCGCGGTAGCGGATGTCCTGCCGCGGTCGCGGAAGTTCGCCGACTTCGTCCTTCTCCCTTTCAGTGGTCACGCCGCGGTCGCGGCTCTCCTCCTCGTGGTCGCTGAATTCTTCCAGTCCCAAAAAATATTCTTCTTCAGATAGCACCACGTGGTCCCAAATATCGTCTGGAAGGCCCAATTCCCTGAGTGAACCGCGGTCGAGGGACACTTCCCGCGATCTCGGGTTCTCTTCTTCCAATATCTCGCTGTATTCAGCTCCCGTCTCTCTAATTTGCTCTTCCCTTTCAGCTAAGGGGGCGACAAGCAGCTCCTCAGTACTTCGCATGCCCATCGAGAAGGCATTCTCCTCCTGGTGCACTACTGGGTGGGAAAGTGGTTTCGCCGATATCTCGGTCTCTATTTTGCTCGTTTGCTCCCTCAGATTCCTCAGGTTCTGGATGAGAAAACTCGTGTCTTGAGATTGTTGGACTATCTTTGTAACGCTCTGAGTGAGAGATAGTAGCCAATCCTTATAAATTGGATTGGACATCGGTGGGCTATGCTCATAGGTTGGATCGTACTGTTGTGGAATGCCCTGTTGATAGAAATCCTGCGGTCCCGGGTATAACTCCTGGTAGTCATGGCCATATGGAGGGTATTGCTGGTACCCATAACTCAAATTGGGGTGATCCCTCCACCCAGGTTTGTAGGTGTTTGAGCATGGGATATCTCACGGCCTCTGCGAATCAAAACCTCGCGGTGCGTTTACTGCAGCTGCGAATTCGGGAAGTCCTGGACACTCGTCAGTGGGGTGCAGCGGATCATGACAGATTCTGCAGGGTTTGACTGGTCTTTCTGCACTCGAATTGGGGTAATATCCCCTCTCTGGAGAGAATGAGTAGGAGTAAGGTTCATATCGCGGCTCTTGCCGAAATTGAGAAAACCCCTCCATCTTTGTAACAAAATCAAAAGGAAAACAAAAATCAGTAGCACGGGTGTGGACCGTAAGATAGGTCCACACCAAAGATTTGCACACAAACACACACAAAGAAAAACAAAACTTGCCTCCCCGGCAACGACGCCAATTTGACAGACAGGTTTTAGTCATCTTAAACCTTGTCAAAATAATTTCTAGCAAACCTAAACTAGTAGTCAGGGTAAGCAGGGTCGATCCCACAGGGAGGAGTTGATTTCTTAGTGTTCACTAGCAAGCAATGGTAACAAAGGGGGGTTTTGGATTGGTTTCAACTAACAAGTAAACAAAGCAAATAACAAAGCAAGGATTTTTAATCAATTAAGGGAAAACACTTAGCCAAACAAATATCCAGTTTTCCTATGATAGATCGATCCTAGGTCATCTCTATTCCTTTCCCTGGATTATTCCTGTCCATATTCTGAATTAGTTAATAGTCCAACCAGTCCTAATAACCCTAACTATTAAACAAATCCCTACTAACCTTCACAATTTAATTCAATAGCAGTAAGAAGCATAGGAATTAGCCAGGATACATGCAACACCACAACTCGTAGTATTTAACATACAATCAATCCTCTTTCATAAATATCTAGTCCAAACAGTCCTAGATAATCATGGATGCTACTCTAGATAAGGAATCTCAACCAGTAAATTCCAAACCCTAGTAATAGATAATTATTAAACTCAACTAGGTGATCAATCTAATCAAATCAATAACAATCAATAGGAATATGCTCAAGAAGAAATATATAATCCAAAGGAGTTAGGAAATAGAGAATTAACCTCACAATCAAATCATAAGAAAAGCTTCAATTGTCAGACTAAGCAAAGGGTGCTTAGCTCCTCATAGTCTTGGAAATAATATTCTTCAAAGGGAAAAACAACGATAATAAAACTTATACGAAGTGTCTAGATGATGAATGGAGGCTGTGGAAATTAGGTTAAATAGACTTAACCTAATGCCCAAGATCACAAACCTCATCTAAAAGGAAATAATACTAAAGTTCGGAATAAAATAAAGATAAAAGAAATCGGAAATAAGAAAAAATAAAGAACTTCGGAAATCGCATCGGCCGTCTCCCGTGTAGCACCGCGACCGCGGCGAGCCCACCGCCATCGCGGTTTAATCGTTTTTCTCTCGACCGGTTGCTTCTATTTTACCGCCATCGCGGCCTCCTCGTCGCCATCGCGGCCGTCATTCATCTTGGCTCCTTTTCTCGGAAATTCACCGCTATCGATCTTGGCCCTTCGTCCTCCTAGCGGTAGCTCACGACAGCTTCGTCTCTTCACCTCTCGTGTGGCTTTCTCCTTCATTCTTCCTTGTCTCCTCAGGTGGTCAACTCCTCTTCCTCTGGATGTCTTCAATTAGCTCCTCCAGACCACCATATCCACACTTCTCCGCTCTAACTCCCAATTCCACAGTTGTGCACTAAATCCATCCAAACGACACCTCAAACCTAGTAACAACTCCTAGAAATGCACTATAAAATAGTGTTGATCAAGGACTCCAAAGGAATTGAGTCTAATGGGGAAAGTATGACGAATGTTTGGGAACGTTATAGTTTCATACAAGCGTTTAAAAACGACTTGATCATTTGGGTCCACGACCAACCTCACCGCACAATACGAATTCAGATTGGAAAGAGAACTTACTCTAACCGAAGTACAGGCGAGTTTCCAAGTTGTACTCCTCGCCCGAGGGTATATTAATTATGTGCATAATCGCACTTATCTTATTTAATTCCAAAACCCACATGTACGTTATAAGCTTTTATCATATAAATATATCATCTCGAGTAACTACGAAAGTTTACGATATCGAATAACTACGAAAGTTTACGATCTCGAGTGACTATGAAAGTTTATGATCTCGAGTGACTACGGAAATTTATGATCTTGAGTGACTACGAAAGTTCACGATCTCGAATGACTACGAAAGTTTACGATCTGGAAAGCATTTAGAGACTGGTTCCACTAATACTGAGTTATAAACAAACGACTAATCCTCATAAGGAATTATCGTTCCTACGAATACTCTTGCTAATCTAGCATTAAAGTTTACATTTAAATGCACAACAAAACCATTACGGTCATTAACAAGTATAATAGTGTAGTTTCTAGCAATATATACAACCTACTATAATATCATATTTTAATCACGTTATTTATAAAATTTGTTCCCAAACGAAAACAACAGTTCACTCCGATTTAATTAACAATTAAAAGCAATTGATAATTAACGGAACATGGAATGATTAAGCAAGAGCGAACCGCCACTTGCCTTAAGTAGATTCGACGATGAATCTAGACGAGACGACTAATGTTGATATCCTTTCCGGGGGTATGGCCTATGCTTCAGATAGCTCTAGCAAGATTACGAGTCCACACGCGATCCAGCAGATAACGTTATAATTAACAAATTAATTAATATCAATTAATTTATCTTGACGAACTCAAGTAATTAAATTCAATAATTTTTTATGATTTTAAATCATAAAAATATTGATTGAATTTTCCGAAAGACAGATACGGATAAAAGTGGGTCGAAATTATACCGCTCGATTGATCTTGGGTTAAATTTGGACAGAAAGGCTAATGGGCTTCTCGGCCCAAACTAGGAGCTGGCTAAGGGGGCCCCCTCCTTTCTTCCTCCCACGAGCTGCAGAACCAACAACAGCGAGCGGCACCGAGCTCGACCACGATGGCGGCGACCGGCGACGGCGGCGACGAGCTCGGGTTCTCGCTCCCGGACACTTGCGCAGCACCACACCCCTCCTGGCTACACACGGCGGCGACCAAGAACTCCGGCGAGGCTCGCAAGCTCCGACGACAATAAGAACTCCGGCGAACATACAGCCGAAAGGGAGAGAGAGAGCTGTGGTCTGTTGAGGCTGCCCACGACCTCCTTGCTCCGGACGAGGACCCCTCCTTACAACCACCACAACAGCACACCGCCAAGGCACCTCCGGCGACTCGAGCAACTCCGACAACGACGAAACGAGAGAGGGAGAGATTGAGATCTGAATTGGATGAAGAATTCAAGGGCTAGAGCCTACTTTTATAGAGCCATAGGAGCCCCAACACTGGCCAGACGAAGCGGTCGACCGACCTTAACGGCGAATCAGCCAAGAGCTAACGAAGACGACGCTGAAGCATTTTTCCGCGGTCGCGGTGGGTTCTACCGCGGTCGCGGAATTGCATTTTCCGCGTCTGTTTGTCCGGGGAAAGGTTTGGCATGGGTTTAACTCCCGGAAAGTAAATATTTGTACCCAAACAGTTTTTCTAAGCTTCTAAAATACATCGAATGTATATTCCAAGGCTCAGGGAATTTTTACAGAGATAATACGCGTTATAGAAATTCCGAATTTCACCTAACGCGTCCCGAATAATTGGCGAGGGTTTGGGAAATTACCCAAATACCCTAACTAAAAATGAGGGGTATTACATCACTACCCCCTTAAAAGAAGTTTCGACCCCGAAACTAGCATTGCTAAAACTAGTGGGACCTGTTACACCATAATCTCACTACCTGATCTTAACTTCCTTAATCATTGCATCCATGTACTGCTCCTGGAAAACGATATGTTTCCTCAACCATACCACTATCTCGCATAGCCTACTTCCATGTACTATCCTTGTACTAACTCGTGACCATATCCACAGGATCATAATTATCTGAGGATAATTGTCTCTAAAAAATTATCGCACTAGTTTCGCTATACCTTAAGCATGAGATTATACATATTTCTCTTTCACCTTTCTCTAAACTTCTCCTAAAGTATGTACCTTATCTGCCTTAAGTCTATATCCTTGAATAAATTTGGTTTCCGAAACCTATACCACCAAAAATTGAACTATCTACTCGATCATGATTCCACTTACAACATACTGCCTACATTCCTTACTCTCGCTAGAACAGATGTGATCATTCACGAGATTACCATTGCCTTGATCAGAATATCCATTATAATCTCCAATGTATCCTCGCTGTTATGCCCTTTTCCTCCTAAAGACCTTAATGTCCTTTCATAGAAGAATACAACATCTTTCTACTAACTCTGTTTCGATAATCCGATTCTTGAGTACATACATAGAATTCAACTATACCTCAACTTGGTACCTCTCTTGTCATATAGACCTTACTCCTTACATACACGGTTCACCTATTACATTGGTTACCTTAATCACATTTGGCCCTTGTGCCATATCTTCAACTCAAAGTCTTTACTCATGTGATCCCACAATTAGTCTCATCACAACCTATGTCCGATTATCTCAACATGATTTACTAATCCCTTCCACAAGATTATACTCTCGTCTTATCCAACCGTGCCATACGATCACCTTAATAAACGTGGGTCACCTTTTCCTCAAGTCTACTTGATATCTACATACTTACCTTATGCCATACTATTGACTTTCAAAACCGTAACAACTTCTACCAGTCGAGTTTGCTATTCACCCATAAATCCTTAGGCAATTAGTTGTCCTCATGCGATTTATTATCCCAAATCGAGCACCATTTTGCTTTACTGATATTTACCATTTATCCGAGATTAACCTAACGTACTCCATTATCCAATCCCTAACTTAAACCTTTAAGGTTCCTTAACTTTTTCCAGGCGTAATCACAACACCTTTATTCCTATGTTCCTCAAAACGAAGCACATGAGATATTACTCTTGTTTCCTTAAGGTATCATCTTGACAAATGATTCATTACCAACCGCATCAGTCACTTCTATCATAATCCTTTAACAGATTCGTACGAGCAAGCTTGTTACCTTACTCCTTAGGCGCACATAGACAATTCTCTTCACTAAATCCTTTAATTTATCGGAATCATCAACATAATCTATCCTTAAAGTGTAATATGTACATTTAAGTGGTCTCTTCCTAACACAGTAACTTCATAACTTAATCTTTTCCAAAGAATTGCACCATAAGCCTTATAACTGACATACTCACATAAAATCCAAGTATCAAACCTTGCAACCTTACAAGTATCATAACTCCTTATTCCCTGAAAGTACAACTTACCAAATTTCATCATTCGGCCCACTTAGGTTTGGCTCAGCCGCCCTTTTCCTGACTCACATCCCAAAGGTTTGTTTAACTGACTCAAATAACTTATCTCTAACTTAAGATCCTTATACTCCTCACACAATCTACTATCCCAATTAAAGCAACCCCTTTTGCATTACAGATACTTACTATCTCTCCAAGACTTAATCACATTATTTCCTGATGGGCCTCAAAACGAAACTTCGAATAGATCTTCCAAAATAATACCTATGACTTTGTAAACTCGGCTTTTCAAAAAGCTTTATCCATCGCTCCTACACTAGTCGTACCCACTTATAAATCTCATAACCATAAATCTGGACTCTAAAGTCTTACTCAAGGTCGTAATAGAGGAAACGAGTTCCCTATGAACTATCCCACTTATACATTCATTCCCTTCTCAACAATCTATCCATATAGATGACTACAATATGACCTCACTACGAGGTATTCTAGACTTCGCCTTAGTCCATCCCTACATACTTTTACCAGAGCAAATGTTCAGGGTACACGTATGAGATTTAGTTCTTAAATCTCATAGAGCATTAACCACACACATTTGTTCCTACACCCTAAGAAATTTTGGAAAACTCAGCTTACGAGATAACGCTCGTCCGCTCAACGAAGGGAGTAATTAATGTCATACCGATGCGACATTACCCTAAGAATAAAGATAGATTCCTAATAAAGGATCTAGGAATAAGTAACAGCTTGAATCTTGCAGAAGTTTGAAAACCACTTAAATCTTATACTTTCAACTTCATACTTTATACCTTTAAATCTTATATAAAAATAGTTATTTATAAAGTTAGTTCCTCAAACTAGTGATATGATCATCACAAAACTTTTCTAAGACCCAAATCATACTTTTAAAGTTACAACCATAAACTTAGTTTAATCGCTTATAACACGACATTTTATAAACCAGTTATAAATAGCTTTTGAAGTTCAAATAGCTAAATCATTAGTTTAAATTAAATTCCAAGAAATAATTAAAACTTTTAAATTTAACATTAAAACTCTCGAAATTTATTTCAAATAGAAAATAGGTTGAAAATAGCTTCGAAATGAATTTTTAAAAATTCTCAAACCTAACAATAGGCCAAGAATTTTTAAACCGTTGCTCTGATACCATAATTATAACACCCCCGATTTATATCGGTAGTGTCACACGTCAGTGACCTCAGACGTTATCGTCCAAAGCCACCCTAGGCTTTAATCGGAACAATTAAACTTAAATGTGTATATATATTAAATGAAAGATTAAACAGCGGAAGACATTTGTATGGGAAACTCAGCTCTTTTATTAAAAGATCTCTCATCAAACGAGAGTAGCGTCTTTACAACAGAGTAAAAATTTCAGCGGAAGACTTATAAATTACACAATGGAAGACTTTTAAGAATCAACCTATAACATTGCTAGGTTATAAAGATATATTAAAGTAATATTTAACAACTTAAAACACTGACACTTAAATCTTCGTCTGCAAGCCTCTTCTACTTCGACTGGTTACTTTGACTTCGGGAACCAACCACTGATGTGCGGTATAGGACGGATGACACCAGCCAACCATGCAAGGAATAAAACCCGGTTGGTTATTCTAATGAAAGACTATGCAAGGGTAAAAACAGAATGGTTCTGGTAATCGTAACCGTTTACTATCATTGTCCCTCGAATAATAACCGAAGGAACGATATATAACTCGGAACTTTCACGGAATGATTAGTATTTAGATATGCTCTGAAAAGAGGACTCCAAAGGAATTGAGTCTAATGGGGAAAGTATGACGAATGTTTGGGAACGTTATAGTTTCATACAAGCGTTTAAAAATGACTTGATCATTTGGGTTCACGACCAACCTCACCGCACAATGCGAATTCAGATTGGAAAGAGAACTTACTCTAACCGAAGTCCAGGCGAGTTTCCAAGTTGTACTCCTCGCCCGAGGGTATATTAATTATGTGCATAATCGCACTTATCTTATTTAATTCCAAAACGCACATTTACGTTATAAGCTTTTATCATATAAATATATCATCTCGAGTAACTACGAAAGTTTACGATATCGAGTAACTACGAAAGTTTACGATCTCGAGTGACTACGAAAGTTTATGATCTCGAGTGACTACGAAAGTTTATGATCTCGAGTGACTACGAAAGTTAACGATCCCGAATGACTACGAAAGTTTACGATCTGGAAAGCATTTAGAGACTGGTTCCACTAATACTGAGTTATAAAGAAATGACTAATCCTCATAAGGAATTATCGTTCCTACGAATACTCGTGCTAATATAGCATTAAAGTTTACATTTAAATCCACAACAAAACCATTACGGTCATTAACAAGTATAATATCGTTGTTTCTAGCAATATATACAACCTACTATAATATCATATTTTAATCACGTTATTTATAAAATTTGTTCCCAAACGAAAACAACAGTTCACTCTGATTTAATTAACAATTAAAAGCAATTGATAATTAATGGAACATGGAATGATTAAGCAAGAGCGAACCGCCACTTGCCTTAAGTAGATTCGACGATGAATCTAGACAAGACGACTACTGTTGATATCCTTTCCGGGGGTATGGCCTATGCTTCAGATAGCTCTAGCAAGATTACGAGTCCACACGCGATCCAACAAATAACGTTATAACTGAAAAATTAATTAATATCAATTAATTTATCTTGACGAACTCAAGTAATTAAATTCAATAATTTTTTATGATTTTAAATCATAAAAAAATTGATTGAATTTTCCTAAAGACAGATACGGATAAAAGTGGGTCGAAATTATACCGCTCGATTGATCTTGGGTTAAATTTAGACAGAAAGGCTAATGGGCTTCTCGGCCCAAACTAGGAGCTGGCTAAGGGGCCCCCTCCTTTCTTTCTCCCATGAACTGCAGAACCAACAACAGCGAGCGGTACCGAGCTCGACCACGATGGCAGAGACCGGCGACGGCGGCGAAGAGCTCGGGTTCTTGCTCCCGGACACTTGCGCAGCACCACACCCCTCCTGGCTACACACAGTGGCGACCAAGAACTCTGGCGAGGCTCGCAAGCTCCGGCGACAACAAGAACTCCGACGAACATACAACCAAAAGGGAGAGAGAGAGAGAGAGAGAGAGCTGTGGTCTGTTGAGGCTGCCCACGACCTCCTTGCTCCGGACGAGGACCCCTCCTTACAACCACCACAACAGCACACCGCCAAGGCACCTCCGGCGACTCGAGCAACTCCGACAACGACGAAACGAGAGAGGGAGAGATTGAGATCTGAATTGGATGAAGAATTCAAGGGCTGGAGCCTCCTTTTATAGAGCCATAGAAGCCCCAACACTGGCCAGAAGAAGCGGTCGACCGAGCTCAACGGCGAATCAGCGAAGAGCTAACGAAGACGACGTTGAAGCATTTTTCCGCGGTCGCGGTGGGTTCTGCCGGGGTCGCGGAATTGCATTTTCCGCGTCTGTTTGTCTGGGGAAAGGTTTGGCATGGGTTTAACTCCCGGAAAGTAAATATTTGTACCCAAACAATTATTCTCAGAATCTAAAATACATCAAATGTATATTCCAAGGCTGAGGGAATTTTTACAGAGATAATACGCGTTACAGAAATTCTGAATTTCACCTAACGCGTCCCGAATAATTGGCGAGGGTTTGGGAAATTACCCAAATACCCTAACTAAAAATGAGGGGTATTACAGAGGGCCTTGACCTGTTCTGGGCTGGCTTCTATTCCTCTTTGTGTCACCATGTACCCCAAGAACTTTCCTGACGACACCTCGAAAGAGCATTTCATAGGATTTAATTTCATGCAATTATAGGGAAACGGGCAATCTAGGACTAGAAATTTCACCTGTTGGTTGACTCCTCCGGCGTACGTTGTGAGAACGATTTCGCTGATAGTGTGTTTAACTTCGCCACTGAATCCGACTAGTGGAGTCGATTTCTTGATCAGGTCGTCCTCACCCAGACCCATCCCTTTGAGGGCGTCGAAGGTCAAGAGATTGGTCTAACTTCCTGTATCGATTAGTACTCTACGTATCAAATAGTTTCCGATAGATAAAGAGATTACCAGACCATCGTGATGACTTTCCGATCCGTCGGCATCGGATTCGTCGAACGTGACCGTCGGGAGATCGAAGACCTTGTTTGGTCTAAACTCCGGCGTTTCGGGCTTACTGCCTTTGCTATCCTTTGCATGTCGTTTGGCCGTAGAGTACGTGTTTCCACATACGTCCGAACCACCTAAAATAGTATTGACCATTTTTGTGTGGACAGGAGACGGAGGTTTGTCTTATTTTACCTGATCTTGTCGCTCCATGGTGGCTTTGGCTCGTTCCGAGATTACGTCACGCGGGAGCCCCTGCACGAGCAACCTATCGACCTCTTTACGCAAGGCGATGCACTCATCCGTCGAGTGACCGTGGTCACCGTGGAATTCGCACCATCGGCTCATGTCCTTTTTGACGTCTGGTCGGTCGCTCTTTCGGGGCCATATTACCTCTTTTCCATATTTGTCAAAACTCTTGACGAGCTCCGACACAGAAACATTGAAGTTGTAAGATTGAACCATGGGAGGCAACGTCGGACCATCTCTCCAGTCTTGAGACCTGTCTTGGAAAGAGTTTACCTGATTTTGCTCGTTTTGATTACGAGGATAGGGGTGATGGCGTCTGTCATGACGGTTATCGGAGGAGGATTTGCGATCGGATTGGTCAGATCCATGGGAGGCAAACCAGAATGTGTTTTCCCAAAGATGATGTCATCTGTAGAGCCAAAGATGATGTCATCCACATAGACTTGCATAACCAGAATGTGTTTTTCCTCCTTCAGAAGGAACAGAGTCTTGTCAACCTTTCCACGAACATATCCATGAGCCAGAAGGAACTGTGAGAGCCTTTCGTACCAGGCCCTTGGAGCTTGTTTGAGACCGTACAATGCTTTATCGAGAGCATAGACATGGTCAGGTTGGGAGACGTCCTCAAAACCAGGTGTTTGGTCCACATAGACCTCCTCCTTGAGAACTCCATTCAAGAAGGCGGTTTTGACATCCATTTGTTGCAGTTTGAAGCTGTGGAAAGAGGAGTAAGCAATCAATAATCTTATGGCTACTAACCTGGCAACTGGAGCAAATGTCTCGTCATAGTCGATTCCTTCCTACTGGTTATAACCTTTCACCACCAGTCTTGCTTTGTTCCTTGTGACCTGACCTTGATCATCCAGCTTGTTTCTGAACACCCACTTTGTTCCTACCACTGTCCTGTTCCTTGGTCGAGGAACCAACCGCCAAACCTTGTTCCTTTCGAACTGATGAAGTTTTTCTTGCATGGCATTAATCCAGTCGGGATCCTTCAATGCTTCTCCTATAGTTTTAGGTTCTTGCAGAGAGAGAGAAAAGCATTGAAAACACAAAAATTATGTAACGAAGAGCGAGTGCTGTGAGGAGTTCCCTTTTTGTAATTTGTAAAGATTTGATGGACGTGATGAGCCCACTTCTGCTGGTAGTTTCTGATTTATAGATTGTTGATGTCAAACTCCTCGGAGTCAGTGTTACCAGCAGTAGAGCTTTCACCACCATTTCCTACAGCATTATGACCCTCTTCATTGTTTTCTTCAGTAGCTGGACTTTCCTCAGAGGATTCCACTGAGTCAGGACTGGGGCTCTGTTCCCCCTGAGGAACCTGAGAAGATTCAGATGATTGACCACCTTCATCTGTCTCAATGGAGTTGGCGGAGTTGCGAGTTCTTGGTGTTGATGGGTCATCAGGAGTTTCTTGATGTTGCGGGACCCCATCTTCGACATTGTTTTCCACAAGCTGAAAGCAATCATCTTCAGACGAACCAGTGTTTAAGGTAACACTAGCGAATTGTTCCTGCACATTGTTACCAGCCATAACAGATTCATCGAAAATAACATGAATGCTTTCTTCTACCTTTCGAGTTCTCTTGTTGAATACTTTGTAGGCTTTGCTGTGAAGAGAATATCCTACAAAGGTCCCTTCGTCACTTCTGGGATCAAACTTCCCAAGAGAATCCTTCCCATTGTTGTGGACAAAACACTTGCAGCCGAACGCACGTAAATGAGACACAGTGGGCTTTCTTCCCCTTAGGAGTTCATAGGCAGTCTTGTTCAAGAGAGGACGAATGGTTGCCCTGGTCAAAACATAGCAGGCAGAGTTCAAGGCTTCATCCCAGAAGCTCATAGGAAGACCACTTGCAATAAGGAGGGTGCGCGTCATGTCTTCTAGAGTTATGTTCTTCCTTTCCACAACACCATTTTGTTGAGGTGTCCTTGGAGCTGAGAAATTGTGATTAATGCCTTTGTTCCTGCAGAGGGATAGAAACCTAGAGTTCTCAAATTCAGTCCCATGATCGGTTCGGATGGACCCCATAGGTTGTCCTACACTCCTTTCAACTGACTTGAGCCAAGATTCGAATTCAGCGAACACTTTATCCTTTGATGACAGAAAGATGGTCCATGTGTACCTGGAATAGTCATCGATAATAACAAAGACATAGGCGTTTCCTCCATGACTCTTTGTGCGCATTGGCCCACAAAGATCCATGTGGATTAGTTCTAGAGGACGAGAAATGCTTACCTCCTTCTTTGACTTGAAGGAAGATCTGACTTGTTTACCTTTGGTGCAAGTCTCCCAAACTTCATTTCTTGTTGCTTCGATCTTAGGAAGACCGTTCACCAGTTCTTGTCTATGAAGTTTTGAGAGAAGTTGAAGGCTTGCATGATCGAACCGTTTATGCCACAGATCTGTTGTCCCAGCAATGGACGACAGACATAGTTCCTTCTCGGGGATGAAAGCAGGGTCAACCATGTAGACGTTGTTATCGCAAATTCCTTTGAGTAGGACTTTCCATGTACTTATACACTCAACATGACAATCATCAATAGTAATGACTACCCTATTTTTCTTATTTTGACATAGTTGAGCCATACTAAAAAGATCAAATTTGAGATTATTTACAAGTGTCACATTGTTCACAGTAATATGGCTAGAAAGCTTTACCTTACCGATACCACATACTTCTCCCTTACTCTTGTTTCCAAAGGTTATTGAACCTCCGGAGGCCTGCTGAAGTGAGGTGAACCATCCTTTGTTCCCTGTCATGTGACTTGAGCAAGCGCTGTCAAAGTACCAGGAGTCTTTCCTTGCTTCAGCCTCAGATCCCTGAGGACAACCTTCTGATTCATTAAGGTCTTTTATGCTCATCAAACAAACATCCCTTGAATGAGATGATTCTTCATCATCTGAGTTGGAATCACCCCATGTAGCAACCATAGTTTGCTCCCCTTCACGAACCGGATGACGACCTGCCTTCTTCTTGAAATAGTTTTTGGCAAAATGTCCTTTGTTTTGACATTGATAACACACGACGTCCTTCGTGTCTTTGTTCCCTTTGGAGGAACTCAGAGTGCCCTTGTTTCGAGACCATATCTTCTTCATAGCTCTAGTGATGAGAGCCACATCTTCATCACCGTCTCGAAAGTTTTTAACCAGGGCATTGCTTGACGACATCTTTCCTGCAAAGTCTTTAACGAAAACAATCTAGAGCACCAGGCTCTGATACCAATTGTTGGATCGTTAGAGTTATGTCTGAGGGAACAAAGGCTTTATTCCCACAGAAGGTGCAACGGAATAATACAGCAAGAAAGATAAGAGACGAACTCACGATGTATAGTGGAAACCCTAATTAGCCAACTAGCTAATCAAAGAAAAACCACTACCTTCAAGCTTCTCGCTTGAGAGGATTTTGAAGCGTCTACTTGTCTTATTGATTTCATGTTCGATTACACTTGTAGCATGGACTCCAAACCCTAGACTACCCAGCTAGATTCGAAGATCACTCCTACAACGATGAATCCGAACTCAACCCTCAAAGACTCACAAACAACTTCACTCTCCTTTTCTTCTCAATTGCTCTATGTTGGTCGTTTCTCGTCGTACATAGAAAATGAATCCACACCTCTATAAATACAACTCGACTAAACCCTAATCGTAACAAGATAAAATCCTTCTAAACTAGGTAACAAGAAGATCTAAATTTGTTGGAAGAATAGTATCTCAACCGCTTACATTATCTAAGGAAAGAATTCCAAAGATAATATAATCGGCTGAAGATAATAATCTTCTCTCTCCAAATATCTTATCTTAGGAAATATTTCCTAAGATAAAACATTCGGATTTCTCTCTCCACATCTTCTCTTCGGCGAGATCCTTCCAACCGAAATCTCTTATCCTTGACCGCGTGATCTTCCTTGATTGTTTCCATAATCTTCACGTTGGATATCTTCCTTCCATTCGCAGCTGATTGATGTTCGTCGTTGATGTTCCTTGAGAGGTAACAAAGCATGTGGAGACCGCTTTGTTCCCTCTGCAATCCTTCGCTGCAATGGTTCCATGTGACAACTGTCTTGTTCCTGAAACACTTAGTTACCAGATTAGTTGAATGTTTATTACCATCAAAACCTAAGGAATTCAACAATTTCCCATAGACTCAACTTCTTTGGAGTCTTCTCTTCATATGTTTCCCATAAGACTCAATTCCTTTGGAGTCTTCTCTTGATCATGCCTTTTCTTATGTTTCTGTAGAAGTGTTGAGGTTCACTGTCGTCATCGGCTATTATTCGAGAAGCGATGTGTATAACATAATACGACTACTTAGAACCTTTTTATTTATACCCTTGCATAGTCTTTCATTAGACTAACCAACCGGTTTTATTCCTTGCATGGTTGGCTGGTGTCATCCGTCTCATACGGCACATCAGGTAAACTTTCTCTTCCGTGAAGGCCAGAATCCGATGTTGAGGACATATGGTGATTTAAGTGTTTTCCAAGGTTGAAGATCCTAGGCGTGAGATCGCTCAGATCAAAACCCCTTCATGGCGTTTATTATATTTCAAGACTTCCGCTGTATTAAACATTTCTGTATTTGGTTGTTGACAGTTGTAAAACCATGACGTTGGTTCGAATGTTATTTGGGTAACTTTTATGATATTTAATAAAGTTTCCAACATTATACTATTTGTTATAAAAACGGTAAGCCTTGGGTGACCCCGGGTGTGTATCCTGAGGTCATTGGCGGTAATATTTCCAAAGGTATTTTAGGGGTGTTACAAAGAAGCCTGATGTTACAACTTATCAACCTCTGGAACTGATCCATATGGATCTATGTGGTCCCATGATGATAAGAAGTCATGCAGGGAACAAGTATGTTTTTGTAATTGTCGATAATTATTCTAGATTTACTTGGACAATTTTTCTTTCTTCAAAGGATGAAGTCTTCTCCGCATTCGAGACATTCATCAAGTGGGTGGAAACCAGTTTGGGTAAGAAGTTGAAAGCAATAAGGTCCGACCATGGAACGGAGTTTGAGAATTCTATGTTTCTCAATTTTTGTGAGGAACGTGGAGTTTCGCATGATTTCTCCGCGCCTAGGACACCACAACAGAATGGGGTTGTGGAATGAAAGAACCGAACTCTGGAAGACATGTCTAGAACTCTTCTCATTGCAAGCAATCTTCCAAGGATTTTCAGGGCTAAAGCTATCAACACCGCATGCTATATCCTTAATCGTGCCATGCTGCGTCCTTTATTGAATAAAGCTGCCTATGAACTAATAAGGGATCGCAAGCCCAGTATTTCCCACTTGTGTGCTTTTGGATGCAGGTGCTATTTTCACAATAATGGGAAGGATAACTTGGGAATGTTTGACCCAAGAAGTCATGAAGGAATTTTTTTGGGATATGCCAAGGCAAGCAAGGCTTACAGAGTTTACAACCAAAGCACCCGCAAAATTGAGGAACGCATCCACGTTGTCTTCGATGAGAACTTCAAAGGTACAAGTATTGAATTGGAGACAACGTTCCCTGTTGACAGTTACCCAAGAATGCAAAGAGAGGATTCTGATGATGAAGGAGATGGCTCTCCTCCCCAAGGTGGTCCAAGTAATGGGAACGATGGTGCTAATGCTGGCAGTCACCATCCTACTCCTCATGACACTTCCATTCCAAATGACTCCCCCAACAAAAATAATGATACCAACAGTTCCGCACAAGTTGTAGATGTTCCCTCAACATCTACTGATGACTCAATAATAGTTGCGGCTCCCACTAACACTGAAGTTGTTACCACTGTTCCTCTTGGAACTTCTGGTGGTGATATTATTGATAAGTCCCTGAGTAATGTTGAAGGAACTGACCCAATTGAAGATGTTTCGTTGCCTTCATCTTCAGCGAACAATTCTAAGACTCAACCCGACGATCCATCCGTTGTTATGTCAAAGAGTGTTCAAATCCAAAAGGCTCACCCCATTGACAACCTCGTCACTCCCTTTGGTGAAAGAGGTTTGCGCTCTAAACGTAATATGTTATGTGCTTTCTATGCTTTTATCTTCCTTGTAGAACCCTAGACTATCAAGGAAGCATTGAAGGAACCTGACTGGATCGTAGCTATGCAAGAAGAGTTACATCAATTTGAAAGGAACAAAGTATGACATCTTGTTCCTTTGCCCCGCAACAAGCATGCCATTGTCATTCACTGGGTATTTAGGAACAAGCTAGATGATTCAGGGGTGATCACAAGAAACAAGGCAAGGTTGGTTGCTCAAGGGTACAATCAACAAGAGGGGATATACTATGATGAGACTTATGCTCCAATGGCTCGCATTGAAGCTATCCGTCTTCTCATCGCCTATGTTGCACACAAAGGAATCACATTATACCAAATGGATGTCAAGACCGCATTCTTGAATGGCTATCTTCAGGAGGAAGTATATGTGAAGCAGCCCCCAGGTTTTGAAGATGCCAATTGTCCCTCTCATGTGTATGCATTGGATAAGGCTCTGTATGGTCTTAAGCAAGCCCTCTGCGCTTGGTATGATAGACTTGCACATTTTCTTCTCTCCAACGGATACAGGCGAGGAACAATTGACAAGACACTGTTCCTTTTGGAACAAAATGGTGAGACTCTGGTTGTTCAAGTTTATGTTGATGATATTATTTTTGATTCCAGTAACCCTGCTCTTGTTGAGAAGTTCAAAAATCTTATGGGTAGTGAGTTTGAGATGAGTATGATAGGGAACTGTCCTTTTTCCTCAGATTACAAGTCTCACAGACAAAGGAAGGAACGAAGATCCATCAACAAAAATACATCAAGGAGTTGTTGAAGAAATATGATATGGATTCCGTAAAACCCATTATGACTCCTATTTCTCCTAACACTTGTTTGGTTGCAGACTTGAATGGAACAGTAGTTGACCATACTCAGTATAGAGGAATGATTAGTTCTCTCCTCTATCTCACGACAAGCAGGCCGGATATTCTTTTTAGTGTTTGTCATTGTGCTAGATTCCAAGCCAATCCTAAAGATTCTCACTTCAAGGAAGTAAAGAGAATCTTTCGATACCTCAAAGGAATGGACCATCTATGTCTATGGTATCCCAAGATCTGTGACTTCAACCTTGTTGGATTCACTGACGCTGACTTTGCTGGGCACGTAGTTGGTTGCAAAAGCACCTCAGGAATGACACAGTTCCTTGGTCCATGTCTTGTCTCATGGGTTTCCAAGAAGCAAAACTTTGTGGCCTTTTCCACTGCAGAAGCTGAGTATGTTGCCGCAACAAGTTGTTGTGCTCAGGTATTGTGGTTAAAGCAATAATTGGAGGACTTTGGTATGTATCTTGGCATTGTTCCTATCATGTGTGATAATACTAGTGCTATTAACATTTCGAAAAATCCAGTTCATCATTCACGTACTAAGCACATTGACATTCGTCATCATTTTATTCGTGATAATGTTGACATTGGTCTCATTAGAATGGAACATTGCAGGACTGAAAATCAAGTGGTTGATATCTTCACTAAGGCACTAGACAAAGGCCCATTCGAGTACCTTTGGTTGCTCCTTGGCATGATCTCTCTAAATTGAGGAATTCCCTATCCACTATTCCCTCAATGCTTGGCTAAATTGATCACATGCTTCATGAAGTATCTTACTTAAGTGCTTTTCTTGATTTTGTCTCTTCATGATTTTTACTTGTTAGGATTACTTAGTCTTAGGATCTTACAACTTTGTCTTTTGATTTGTGTTGAATTACTTGATTGCATGCTAACATCTTATTTGAGACCCAAAACGATCGATTTGATGAATTGATCCCTCATTACAAGCCCACATGATAATCGGTTGTAAAGCTTACCTTAGTCTTGATTCAGGTATACGTTCCTTATGATCCTTCTTTGTTAAACCATTTACGGAGAATAATTATCTGAGTTGTTTTTGTTTCCACTATTTGTTTGGATATACTATAATTTGTGTGAACCCAACTTGAAATATCCAGACAAGCCTCGCATACACTCTTGGTCTCAGGGGGAACGAAGACTGATGCTCATATTAAGGGGGAACAGTGTGTGTGGAACGTTGAATTTGAATCAGTGGTTGGCATTTATGGAATTATAGGTGAACATTGAAATGACTAGTTTTGGGATTTGACCGCTCAGTTGCAGGAACGGTGACGCAATAAACAATGTGAAAAAGGTAAAAATTGCTGTTGCCATAGGAGAGAGAAAATATTGCGTTTGATTGCTTTTGGTAAGTCAGTTAAGATTGTGCTTGGAAATATTTTATCTTGGTAAGTCAATTAAGATTGTGCTTGGAAAGATTTTTCTCTCTCCTTCGTTTCCAAGGATGGGAACGGATCTGTGCAAATAGAGCAACTGTCAACGAGGTTCAAGTGTGCGAGTTCTACCACTACTATCATTTGTCCAAAGCTGATGCAATGTCTAGGTCTTCGAATATTTGTGGAGAAGACATCTCTTTCACGCCCAAGGTAATATCTGCTCTCCCATCCGTTCCTTTGGGTAGTTTCTATGAGGTTCCCACCAGTGAGGTCAATGAGGAGAAGCTGGCATGTATGCAAAGGTTATCTGGTTCAACCACTGGGGAACTGCATACTGAAAGGCTGATGCTTGCTCAGCGAATTGCGTTTCATATCATCTCTAGGGCTGTCGCACCTCATCAGGAAAAACGCAACACTATCACGCTGTGTGATATGTTCCTTCTTGATAGGTTTCTGCGAAAGGAGAAGATTGATCTCCCTCGAGTGATTTTGTGTCATATGGAACGGTGCAAAGCCAAGTCTCATTCTTTGGCGTATCCTGGGTTGGTGAAAATGTTGCTCCTTCGTGATGAAATGTACCGCGAAAAGAATGAAGTTTCTCTGGGAAGTGAGTTAGATTCCTCCGCTGTGGAGAAAATGAAGTTTATGCGTGATTCGAAGGGAATGGGCACCGTTACTGCAAAGAAATCTGCTGGCGAAGGAACGTCAAGGGGTAGATCAGTACAACATCAAATTCTTGTTGAGCTCAAACAGTTGAACGTCACGATGAAGCTGCTCTTGGATCACTTCTTGAGCAAAGATGAGGAAGTTGCTGAAGATCCTGAGACTTAAGTGGTCCATGTCACTATCTAGCCCATATTTCCCTTTGTTCTGGCTTTTTAATGTTTTCATGTCTTTTGCGTAGTTTCTCCTTGTCTTTTGACTTTGCTTGTTTTGTTCCTTAGCTTTGCAATGCTTTCCTGCTTAATGAATGAATTGCTTTATCATGTCTTGCGAATTAATTTTTTCTTTTTGTTTGTATTGTAATCTTTTGATGATGCCAAAAGGGGGAAGTGTGGAAAATGTGAGATGAACTCAATGAAGAGTTGATAACAGAAGCTAGTGCTAAGGAGAATTTTGACGCAACTTAAAGGTAAATCTTTCTATGTACTTTCTGAGGGGGAACTTTATCAACACTTTGATCATTGAATTTGCTTGACTATATGTAATTGACTTCTTACTTGACTGTTTTGAACGTGCACATTTTGAAGGAGTTTGTCATCACCAAAAAGGGGGAAATTGTTGGAACGATGATGTTTCCTCTAGTTTTGATGATGATACACTCAAATACACTTGATGATTTTATTGTGACTATGAGTTTCAGGAACGAAGTGAAAGAAAAGGAACGATGAAAACCATGTGGTGAATCAAAACAGGAGCTGCAAGGAACAGAGAAGTCAACAATGGAACAACGCGCATGAGTCAACAGAAGAAATGTGACGCGTGTTTGTGAGAAGGAAAACGGAAGGGAACAGCGCCAATGAACGATGTGATGCGCGCGTTGTTAGCATTGTCGATCTGCCGAATCTTCTATCTTTGGAAATAGATCTTTTGGAAACGACTTAGGCCACAAGTAAGGAGTTTGTTGAAGATCTAGTTGTTAGGAAATATTGTAAAAAGATTATTTTGGAATATTTGATTTGATTTCCTTAAGTAAAATTAGGGTAAATTAATAGGATATTTTAGACTATAAGAAAGGAAGACGTGAACTTCATTTGATACATACGACTGCAACATTTCCAAGAGCTTGAGCATTCGGAGAAGAAGAAGAAAAACACTTGCAAGTACGAGACTTTGGTGAGTTGAGTACTTGATAGGGTTTTGGGTGTCTCAGGTGTTGTTAGGAACGTTGCACAAGAAGTCTAGATATCTAGGAGTGAACTAGGTTGAGATAAGACTTGCTTGATTGTAATTTCAAGATTAATAACATAAGTAGACATTTGAAATCCTTCTAGGGAAACCTAGAGGAAGAGGTTTTTCTCAGTCAACTTGTTGGTTGATTGAGTTTTCCTCTCTAAGGAACTTTGTTACTGCTACTCTATTTTTTGCATTATATTATGATGCCCAAGGAATAGTTCTACCATTCCTTATACTAACACACTCGATTCTAAAAAAAATGAATTCTAAAATTAAAATAAGAAAAAATACTCTAAATAATATCAAATATCAGTTTTTGTGAGAATGGAAAATACCCTCTTGGGGTTGCCTCATATTATTGATAGGTATATAGAGATGAGTTCTCGTACATTTGCCTCTTACAGTAAGAAGTAAGAAGCATTGTGAGCCTTTGGATTAAGGGGAAAGAGTGTTGAGATTAAAAGGAGTGGAAAAAGAATGAATAGTGACGCGGTGGTATAATCGTAAATACAACGAACTTTTTTTTCGGTCAACAATTTTTTTTTTAATTTTCCGTCTCTGATCGTTCTGGAATAGACAATTATTGACGTTCACATCTAAGTACTAAATCTTCATTATCTGTGTCGTAAGGTTCACATATAACATGTTTATGTTCAAACACATGTCTTTGAACATTTAGTGCTTATTTGTGAACTTGAGTGTACAGATAAATGAACATTAGGAGCTTATTTCTAAACCTTCTATATAGGCTATTCTAGAATGATCAGGGGACGAAAAAAAATTGTTGACCAAAAAAATAAAAACGGACGGCTTGGATCCATCCGTACTTCGTACCGGAAGAAGGCTTCGTACCTGATTCTCTATCTAGTTATATATAGGTTACAATATACAAGGAGATATGATCACAATGAATAAGCAAGAATATATAGGATCACAAATTCATAATAAATAAGCAAGAATATATACATTCCTTAATTATCAGACAACCCCCGCAGTCAAATCGGGAGGTCCTCGGACACAGAGACTGGACCAAAATTCAAGAAAGAGTGGATAAGGCAACCGTTTTGTGAGGATGTCAGCGAACTGACTGGTTGTAGGAACATGAAGAACTCGAAAAGTGCCTAATGCCACCTTTTCACGGACGAAGTGGATGTCGATCTCAAGAGAGAGTGGCGAGTGGAGTTCTACGAGAAGGTTGCGGAGCCAGCATGATTTCGCTACGACATTTGCAACAACTCTATATTCTGCTTCAACACTTGATCTGGAGACCGTATACTGGTGTCTTGAGGACCAAGATATCAGATTAGGACCCAAATACATACAGTACCCTGAAGTGGATCTTCTGGAATCGGGGCAGCTTGCCCAATCAGCATCAGAGTAGGCAGTTAACTGACCATTATCACCCTGATCAATAGCAAGACCAAGTGAAGCAGTTCCCAGAATATAACACAATATCCATTTGATTGTTGTAAGATGTTCCTCCCGAGGATCATGCATATGTAGACAACACTACTGAACAACATAACTGATATTGGGGCGCGTGAAGGTGATATATTGCAAGGCCCCAGCCGGGGACCGAAACTCGGTAGGGGATGATATAGGTGGTTCGGCAGTATAGCTTTGCTTGGCATTGGTGTCGACTGGGGTCCGACACAGGTTGCAAGTACTCATACCGGCATGTTGTAATATCTCTCGGGCATATTGTTCTTGAATGAGAAGAATTCCAGTGGGTGTCTGTCGTACAGAAATGCCAAGAAAATAGTGAAGAGATCCCGTGTCTGTCATATCAAATTCACGACTAAGAGCAAAAATGCCGATGATGAGGCGGTGAGGATGATGTCGTCGACATAAATAAGAAAATGAGCCTGATTCATGCCAGACTGATAAATGAAGAGAGATGTGTCAGCTCTACAGCTTTGGAAGCCAAGACAAAGAAGATGAGTTGTGAATCGTTGGTACCAAGCCCGAGGAGCCTGCTTCAAACCATACAAAGCTTTGTTCAGACGAAAAACAAAATCAGGGTTTTGAGGACTTACAAATCATGGAGGCTGTTGGCAATAGACTATCTCCTGCAAGGAGCCATGTAGGAAAGCATTTTTCACATCAAGCTGGTGAATTGGCCAATGCAGAGCCACTACAAGACTTAGCACAGTGCGAACGGTTGCAGGTTTCACCACAGGGGAGAAAGTTTCATCGTAGTCGATGCCGTGATGTTGACTATAGTCACGGGTGACCCATCTGGACTTGTAACGAGAGAGCTTGCCATCTGCCCTAAACTTATGCATGAACAACCATTTGCCTGAAACAACATTAGCAATTTCCGATCTTGGTACAAGGTCCCAAGTCCTATTTTTAATCAGAGCATCGTATTCTTCTTTCATGGATTTAAACCATTGTGGATTCTGGATGGTTGTTTTGTAGCTTTTGGGTATGGGAGAGATTGTAGTATTGAGGTTGAAGATGTGTTTCGGTTTGCTGACCCCGGCTTTCCCACGAGTAAGCATGGTGTGGTCGTTTTGGATTAGAGGAGGTTGTTGTGTGTGGATGGGAGCAGTAGGGCCGGTAGGGGTGATGGGTTGTTCGTTATTTTGAGCAGGTGGGGTGGGAGAAATTTGTGGGGAAGATAAGGTAAGGGGATTTGATTGGTTTGGATTTGAAAGTTGTTGAGGAGAGAGATTATCATTTAAAAAATAATAATCTTGGTAATTGGTTGGATAGGATATTGGGGAAGATTGTGTTTGGGTTGTTATGGGTAAGTTAGGGCCAACTGAGGGCAAATTGAGGGGTAAGGCCGTGTTTGGCTGCGGGTTGAGGGGTGGTGGGTTTGGGTTTTCCATGAGAAACCGAGTAAGTGGGTCCTCAGCTGGCATGGGTGAGGGTAGTTGGTGGTATGGGAATTTTAGTTCGTCAAATACGACATGCCGTGAAATTATCACTTTGTTAGTAGAGATATCGAGACATCGATAACCCTTGTATTGCGGTGCATAGCCGAGAAAGACACATGGTGTGGATCGGGGTGATAATTTGTAGGGGCATGGTGGCGGAAATATTGGGATAACAGAGGCATCCGAAGACGCGGAGATGACCGTAGGACGGTTTTTGTTTGAGGAGAGACTCGTGAGGAGTTTTGAGGGACTGTGTTTTGGTTGGAAGACGATTGATGAGGTAAGTGGTGGTTTGAAGAGACTCAACCCATAAATTTGGTGGTAGGCGAGCATGGAACAAGAGGGAACGTACTGAATTGTTGATTGTGCGAATCATCCTTTTTGCTTTGCCATTTTGTTAGGAAGTATGAGGATAGGAGAAACGGAAGTGTATGCCGTTTTGATTAAAGAAAGATTGGAGTTCAGAATTGTCGAACTCTTTCCCATGATCACACAGTAACATTTTGATTTGAACATTGAATTGTGTTTTGACATAGGTGTGGAATTGTTTGATTTTCCCAACAATTTCATATTTGAATCAAAGAGGGAAGGTCCATAAATATTGAGAAAAATCATCAACAATGACCAAGTAGTATTTGAATCCACTGACACTAAGAATGGGAGAAGTCCAGAGATCACAATGAATAATTTCAAAGGGAACACTAGACTGAGAATTAGATAAAGAGAAAGGTAATCTGGAATGTTTTCCTAATTGACAAGAATGAAAGAGATCAAAATGATATTTATTACATTGAATAGAATTTTGAGAGGCTAGAGAACTGATCACATGAGCTCCAGGATGACCGAGCCTACAATGTCAAATTTTTGTGGGGGGGAGATGACTAGCCGAAAGTGCGACAGAGGGAGGACAAACGGCTGACGTAGGACTGGGAAGGAACGGGTAGAGGTCTCCTCGAGTATTGCACCGACAGATCTCTTTCTTGGTTGTAAGATCCTTCACATAAAAACCAAACAAATCAAATTCAATAGAACAATCATTATCTGTAGTAAATTTGCGGACAAATATAAGGTTTTTGACAAGGGAGGGGGTTATCAGGACATTGTTCAGGCAGAGAGGAGGGGATCAGGATAACAGTTTGTGGCCCATTTTTGTGATAGGTAAGGTTTGACCATTGCCCACAATAATTTAGATGAAGAATAGATGCCCGGATTAAAAACGGGAGAGAGATTACCTACACTGGAAGACATATGGGAGGAAGCACCAGTGTCCATGAACCAATTATCACTGTTTTGGTTGAAGGACATCGAGTTAAGGGTGTTGATCATGGCCTGCTTGTCCCAACTCGGATTAGTCTGTTGAGAGTACATGGCCTGTTGGTTTCCGTTTGGTCATGGTCTAGACCCCAAAATTCCTGCACCCCAGTTGTTGTTTCAGTTCAGATTATGATTCCAGTTCTGCCCGGAGAGAAGTTGAAAGAGATGTTGTTGGAAATTCCCACGACCGCCATCGTGTCCTCGTCCTCTTCCACGGCCCATGTCGTGGCCGCGGGTGTTGTTGGAGGAGGGATTCGACTGAGGCAGTTGAGAGACATGCAGAGAGGGTGGTGTGGGGGTTGTCGGAGGCGGAGCGGGCGGTGTCACCGTGATGGTGAGAGCCGATGCTGGTGGAGCGGTGTGTGCTCATTTTGATTCCTCTAGGAGAAGGATGTTGCGGGTATCCTGGAACGACGGGAATGACTTCTACAACGGTATGATGGCGGCCATCGTTTGAAACGTGTCATTGAGACCCCTGATAGTTTTAAGAACAAGGGTTCCGTCTGACACAAGACTGTCGACATCTACAAGACCATCAGCCATGGTCTTTAATTTCTGAAAGTACTCAGTGACGAAGAGGGAACCTTGAGTCAGACCTCGGAATTCAGATTCAAGGTGAATCACTCGGGTCTTGTTGTTGTCGCGGAAGAGGTTCTCTATGGCGAGCCAGACATCACGGTCGTTGGCGTCAGTTTGTATGACGTTGTCGAAGACATCAGAGTTGATGGAGCCATAGATGCAGGACAAGATAATAAAGTCCAGGATCGGCCATTGCTCATCTGTGGACGGAGGAGTGTCGTCAATGTGAGATTTGAGATTGAACTTGCCGAGGGTGACAAGAAAGAGAGCACACCATTTGTTGTAGTTGGGGGTTCTGAGTTCCAGAAGGATCGAAACATTGGTTTTGATGCTAGCAGCGTGGAGAGCTTGTTGGACCGTAATAGCGGCAGGAGAGAGAGAGGAGGGGGAGAAGTCGTGTTGGAGCCGGTTTGTTGGTTGTCGTCACCGGAGGGAGGGGTGAGATCGGCCATGGCGGAGGAGGTGGGAGAGAGGATCAGTTTTGAGAGATTTGGGAAATCAGTTTGTGAAGCCCGATACCATGGAAGAATGGAAAATACCCTCATGGGGTTGCCTCATATTATTGATAGGTATATATAGGTTACAATATACAAGGAGATATGATCACAATGAATAAGAAAGAATATATAGGATCACAATAAATAAGCAAGAATATATAGGTTATAATATACAAGGAGATATGATCATCCGACTAGCTACTATGAAGTTGTTGCTCAAGAAGCTTAAGTTTGATACTGCTACCCTGAATTGGCTTCGCAAGCTGAAGATCATGTGATTGTCTTTTTTCTTGATGTCTTGTTGCACATCATTTTGGCTCACTAATGACTTTTGTCAATGGTGCTTTTGATCATGTTCTAGCTCTCCTTGAGGCTTGTACATAACTATCCTTTTACTGTTAATATTAATTTACCTTTATTCAAAAAAAAAGTTAAGCAAGAATATATACATTCTATAATTATCTAATAATTTTGAATAAAAAATAATACGAATTTCAAAAACATACCCAAACTATGTCAATATTAATAAAAAAATGGTATGGACATATTTTCCAGTGGATTTTCTGACGGGTTTGTTGATGTGGTGCCGGAAAAATGAGTTGACATATTTCTTTTTAACACATCAAATTACACATCATGTATATAAAAAATAAATAAATAAAAAGTAAAAGAAAATATACAAACCAACACCAGTAATTGGCATCTTACAAAAACACTAACAAAAGAAAAAAAGCCATATTTTTGACAAATCACTTTTTAAACAAATCAGTCATTATTATACAAATGAGGTGTATTTTGATGTATAATTTTTTTTAACAAATTAGATTTTCGGCTCCATCTCAATATACCCTTTAGAAAATTTACCAAGAAAATATGTTCATTTCATTTTTTGTTTATATTGTCATAGTTTAGGTACATTTTTATAATTTTTAAAGTTATATTTTTTTTCAAATGTGATAGTTGATAATATTTAGAGTCATTTTTCCTTAAAAAAATTAGAAAAAGAATTTGTATTTTTTAAAAGGAAAGATATTGATCTCATAAAATTGAATCCTACTTTTGAAAAATGGTCTACACATAATTAGTTATTACAACGAAAAGAGATAACCAAACTCATAATCATATGATAATAAGTGGCATGCCTACACGTTAAGATAAGATAAAAGATTTGATACTTTTTTAAGAATTATTTAATTAACTTTATTCTCTAATCATATCATTAGGTTAACAATTTGGATATAGTTTCCCAACTCTGGCTCGTTCGAGTGACCGACCCACCCAGAAAACCCGACTCGAATATATGGATGATCACCCAAAGTAAAGTGGATCGGGTGAAACAGATGACGGGTGGGTGATGGGTGATGTAAATCTCACCCATCACCCGATCCATCACCCGCACTTCACTCACCCATGTGTTCACTCATCGACGACTGTAGTTCTAATTCTATTTTATTAAAATGTATGACTTTAATTTTAGTTTTTAATGTTTAAAAGTTGAATATTTTTTATTAACATCCATCAAATCTTGTATTTAGAATAACTATTTTCATATATTGAAGAAAATTAATTATTTTTTGCACTTAATCATCTATTTTATTACATTTAAATAATTATAAAATACTAATGAAAATATTATACGGATGACCCGAATCACCCGTTGGATGATGGATAGACGGACGTGGGTGAAAAGTTCCGCGGATGACGGATGAGTCGAGTGGATGATTTAACTTCACAGGTCGGATGATAAAATTACTTCATTCATCCACCACCCGACCCATTTCCACCCTTACAAGTACGTACCCTTTTATCAAATACACATTTATATATACACTTATTCGTCCATGTCATCCGGTCTATGCCTAATCTGGATAAAGGTTTTCTTCCTACGCCTTTCCTTACTTTAGATTACCTGGGTTCATTTGGTATCAGAGCCACTAGGCAATATTTCGCCCCGGTTGTAGTATTATAGTTATTTACGCCTTTAGTTACTGTTTACCAAGGTCATACTTTTTACTGTTACTAGGCTGTGCGTGTTTGGTTTTAGTCGTAAGTCCGTTGGTAAGCCCGCTTGACGAGGTAGTCCCAGGGTGTTCCAGGCCGATGGTCCCACGCCATTTAGTAACAATAAAACATACGATTAAGATAAATTGTTCCTAAAACGTAACTAATTATGGCCCTACAATTTAGGCGTATGCTGCGTAGAGGTTCTAGTTCATCTAGCACCCCAGTCGTCCATAGTAATGAAAATCTGTACGAAGAAAATAATAATGATTGGAACATACCACAACAGTCTATACAATCCATTTACAGAATAGGATGGACAGACTTTAAAACAGCTCTTAGTGTTAAGAGTCATGAAGAAACACTCAGTCTTGACAAAGAACAACTGACTCTTCAATTATTATCCTCCATAGCTATTGGTGAATATCTAAAAAAGAACTATAGATATATCCACATAGGCCTAATTCAAGTTGCTCTTAAACTTTTAGCCAGATTATGCATAGACACCCCGGTCTTTATTGCCCTTAGAGACGACAGACTCCTTTCTTACAAATACTCATTAATTGTTGTTATTAAAACCAATATCTGTAATGGCCCAATCTTCTTCAACTGTTCTCCAAATTTTACAGTTGATATGACAGACCCTAGAATCAGTAGTACTCTTACTCTTGATATTAAGCTCCTTAAAAAGGGGTTCAAAAACCTTTCTAAAAACTTTGTCATTATCTACCGACTCCATTACAGAGTCCTAAGTTCCTGCACAGATCCTAAGTGTATAGTACCTCTTGTCCCTAGAGGAGAAACTATCCTCCTTCAACTAGAAGCTGAGAGATCTACAACTTTCACTCCCAAACTGATAAAGTGGGAAGATATTACTATACCAGAAGCTTTGGAACTAAAACATGATTGTCCTCCGGATGATCTTGAAAAATCAGAAATTTCCCAGATAGAAGAAAGTGGTGATGGTAGGGTCCTTATAAGATTTAATTCCACTAGATCTTTTAGACCTATACCTAGAAATCTCCATCCTTTCCCTGCAAGAAACTCTTTTTCAGAGTCCCTCTATACTGCTAGAGACCATTCTATAAAAGACCATTCTGTTAAGGTTGAATTCAGTAGTCCCATTCCTAGCCCTGTTATTGAACAAAATAGAGATGAATCTTTTCCCTCTTCACCTACTCAGAGTGATATGAGAAGATACTCCTCCATAAATGTTATCACAAAAATAGACTTTACAATAGATAAAGATTATCTAAGAAGAGACTTTGATTCCATTGAAAACAGAATAAAAAATGTTTGGTTCATGAAAATAGACAAAACAGTCAGAGATAAAATAAGAGAACTATGGTATTCTGATATGGAAAAATATAGGATCAATATCTTGTTCTTCACATGGTTTCCTAATTACCTTAAGATTCAGGGAATAGAAAACCCTTTAGAACAAAAGTCCATAGATGTCCAAACAAGGTTAACAAAGACTTGGAATCTTTTATCCTCAGGATCTACACAAAGTGTTCATCCTCTTTTACAAGGAATAAAAATTATTACAAAAGATGGGGAGGTCCCTGCTGAACCCTTTAAAAATCCTAGAATTGATACTTCAGATAACAGTCCTGCTACCTTAGAAGATGTTAAGAAAATACATCAACAACACAACTATTCTAATCAAATCCTCCACACTATAGATGAACAAGTTGAATTAATACATGATAAAATCAGTACTGAAACTATCAAATTCCCTAAAGACATCTCTAGACCTCATTTTCAAATTCAGGGAACAAAAAAAAAAATTGTCAGTAACACTTCTCTTAATCCTTCTCTTAGTCTCATGGAATTAATCGATCAAAAATTAAAAAAATGTTACGATTAATTTTGTCGAGGAATGTAACAATTGTTCCAACACAGACTCAAGCAGTTCCTCAAACAACTCTGAAAGAGAAAATAGCCCTTCTGGTAACAAGGCAATAGAAACCTTGCAGACCTGCTTTGAGGAAAATCCCCTTGCCATTAATAGGATAAGAGACAACCATGATAGGCCTCAGGCACACAGAAAAATATTCAGGAACACAGACACTAGGAACTTCTATCCTAGACCCACTCCTCCTGACCTTCAATATGAAGAAAGATCTAAGTTCAGATCCACGGATTATAATGGACAATCTATCTATGAATGGAATATAGATGGTAAGTCCGAACATGAAATACTTAATACCTTACAAGAAATGGGTATGGCTAATGTAGCCTATACAGTTGGTAGAAAAGACCCCAAAACTTGTTTTTCACTTTTAACTACTGGATTTACAAGCCAGCTTAGAAACTGGTGGGATAATGCTTTATCCTCCTTTCAAAGAGAAGAGATCCTAGATTTTACCAATGATAATGGTGAACCAGAACCTGTCCACCAACTTATATACACCATAAGTATGCACTTCATAGGCAACCCCAGAGAGGAAATTCAAGCCAATAGAGAGATCCTTTCTAATCTAAGATGTAAGACCCTTAGTGACTATAGGTGGTATAAAGACGTTTTCCTGTCCTATGTCTACAAAAGAAATGACTGTAATAAGGGATATTGGAAAGAAAGATTTGTTATTGGTCTTCCCAACTTATTTACTGATAGGATAATCCAGAAAATAAAAGATGAAATTCAAACAGAAGAAATTCCTTGGAAAGACATGACATATGGCCAACTAACGACTTTTGTCAAAAAAGAAGGGTTAGCCCTTTGCTCCGAATTAAAAATTCAGGCCAAATATGGTAGAGAAAAAGGATCTAGAAGAAAAGAACTAGGTAACTTCTGTGAGGCTTTTGGCCTTGCCAAAATAGAACCCCCTTCCTATCAATATAAAAAGAGTCATAAAAATAAACACAGAAAGTTCGATAACATATATGAAAGACCTAGTTACCCACCCAAAAGGAAATTCCAACCAAGACAGACTAATAAAAAGATTATCTGTTTTAAATGCGGAAAATCAGGCCATAAGGCATACAATTGCAGTCTTAAACAAAAGATCAATGAAATCTGTCAGGATGACATTACCCTAAAAGATAGACTCACTAAAATCCTTTTGGAGGATTCTGAGAATGAATTTTATGTCCCTGATACTTCAGAAACTGAGAATTCAGGAACAACCCAATTCTGCAATGTTATCACCAAAAGTGATGAAAGAGAGGCCCTTTTAGAACTTATTGATACCCTTGAAGATCCTCAAATAAAACGAGAATACTTCATGAAGCTAAAAGAACTAATATTTAAAGAACAACAACCCCTACTTGAAGAACCTTTTAGCATATCTAAAATTATTAATAAAAAGTCACCTGCTAAGATATTCTCCTCCATTACCTTGAAAGACCTACAAGCTGAAGTCAATAAAATAAAAAAAGACATAGGATCCCTTAACAAACAGTTATTACCAAGTGAGACCAAAGATCTTGAACTTGAAGCTAGAATAGCTCATCTAGAATTTTCTAAAAACCCTTACTCCAGCCCCCGTTCTCAACAAAAGGAAGAAGAATCTCCCCTCCTTGAAGATTCTTTTATTGCAGCTATAAACAAAATCAACTTTCAAAAATGGTATGTTCATATTACCATAAAAATAGAAGACTTCATTCTTTCTACAGTTGCTCTCATAGACAGTGGAGCAGATTTAAACTGTATTTGTAAAGGTCTAATTCCTTCAAAATATTACCACAAGAGTCATGAAAAAATCCTTGATGCTAGTGGTAGTCGTATGAACCTTAGTTACAAGATTCCTAAAGCCTCTATTTGTAATGAGAAACATTGCTTGAACAACTCCTTCATTTTGATAAAAGGCTTAAACCAGCAAATAATCCTAGGAACACCATTCCTAACACAAATTTGTCCGTTCACGGTTGATAGGTTTGGCCTACATACGTCAATAATGGGTAAAAAGATTAGTTTTGAGTTCATTGCAGTGGTTGAACATAATGATATATCCACTCTACAGTCTGCTTTCATTAGCAGAACCTTAAATCTGATTACAAAAGAACTCGAGACTTTAAACCCCTACTATCCTTACAGAGTTACAGACAAACAGAGATTTCTGACTTGTTTTCATTTTCAGGTTCAAAAATGAGAACTCCCTCCAACAAAGGAAAGGAAAAGGTTTTTCCTTCACCTTCCTCCCAAGCCACAGACAACAGCAAATTCAGACCTCTACAGGGGATTTTGCTCTCTACAGAACAACTTGGTTTGCTGAATAACCTTTGGCGGCTTCCTACTATGCCCCATGCAGCTAAAAAAAAGTTACAATGCATAAATGCACTCAGTATCCACTTCCATGAAAATGGAAATGTGATAAGAGAAAAGGAAAAAAGGGAAAAGAATTGAATGAACAACTAACCATTGCTACAGGTAGACGTTGGAAGAATCTCCAAGCTCGTCTCCTCAACACACCAGCACAAGAAGCGCTTACACCACTCCTTGACGCTTGGCCCCAGGGAAAAGAGGTCCTAATACAAAAAACAGAAGAAGGCCATTTGGCAGATCTAATACAAGCTCAGAAAGAGCTTATCCAGATGTACTTCAGAGAACCAGGGTGGAAATTCAAGGGAGTCACTGTTCGGCAATTCTCAACTATTAAACCAATAGTAGAGGGCCTAACAATGATGACAGGCGGACTTCTTAAAATCCTCCTATACCTAAACACATGCACCATGCCCAAAGACCTTATCCTAAAATTCTTCCACCTAGGTATGATCCACAGTATCAGTTTCCAACCCAACATTGAAGGAAGAATAGAAGAGACCCTACAGGCATTTGGAGAAAAGTTCATGCTGATAGGAAGTAACATGGCAACTTTTGGTCCAACAGTTGCCTATGTCCAAGCTACTCTCCCAAAAGTAACGGAATTCACCATGATTCCATCAAAAAAGGTTATATGTTTCTCCCATGGTGTTTCAAAGGATGAAGACTGGAGAGACTGAATAGGTCTGCAGCCCACCAACTTTACAATACACGAGGAACATGAGCTCTATAGGCGCCACCAAGACGTATCCTTATTCTACAAACATGCATACCTCTACAATGGATGGAAGGCGTATAGATTGGCAGTAGAAGGACATTATACACAAATCTGGGTTTCAGATAAATGGAGAATATGGCTACCATTCAGCGGAGACGGCCAGTTTGCTGATTGGCGGAAATTCATTTCTCTAGAGGATGAACTCAGACAAGAAGATGAAGATACGTTTGACACAGAAGACTGGGATGACATAAGCATTCCCGACACTCATAGAGACATCTAGCATAATCCAAAAAGTTCGCACAAGATCCCTACGCTATGTGAACAAAAATAGTCCTATCTGTTCAAAAGAAAAAAGAGAGAAAAAGAAAAAAGAGAGAAAAGAAAAAGGAGAGAAAAAGAAAAAAGAAAAAGAAAAAAGAAAAAAGAAAAAGAGAAAAGAAAAAGGAAAGTTCTTATTTTTTCATTTTATGTTTTCATTTCGGGGGGTAATCTAACCTGTTTTTAGATTATCTCCTTTGAACATCTTGTTACTCTGATAAAAGACCCAAGAAGAAGATCTCACAAGACAATAGGCCCACCATCAAGAAGGAAGAAGAGCCTAAACAAAAGGCTCAGAAACCCACTACAAAAAGAGACCAAGAAAGGCCCATGGACTCGCTCAGCACTCCGGCCCAAATAATAAGCACATCAAGACACAACGGATTAAAGGCCCAGTACAAAAAACAAGGAAATAAGATCATGCCCATCAGAAGAACAGTCCCAAGCAAAAAATCAACAAAGACTCCACCTTCTGCGAAAGATAAGAAAGATCCACTTGCAGTTGAAGACAAAAGACCCACTCACAAGAAGAAAAGACCTCACTGAAGACAAGAAGACAAAAGTCCAACTCAGCACTCCACCTTCTGCGAAAAATAAAGAAAGATCCACTTGCAGTTGAAGACAAGAGACCCACTCACAAGAAGAAAAGACCTCACTCAAGACAAGAAGACAAAAGTCCAACTCAGCACTCCACCCAAGACAAGAAGACAGAAAAAACCAGCTGAGTGCTCCACTCACAACAGGAGACTCCACCCGTGAAGAAATAGTACCAAAAATTGGTACGGACAAAGAAACTCAGACTCTCCCCCTTCTCTATAAAAGGCAAAGCCCTCAGTTATTTTGAGGCATCCGATTTCAGACTCTCATGTGTTGAGAAACTCACTGAAATATCTTAAGCTCAGAAGCCTTCCTCTGGAGCTCCTTCAAGCTTTTGGAAATCGTTTCATGTTACAACAATAGTCCTTGTAAGTTTTTACTTATGTTTTTATAAAAGTCCCAGTTTTTGTTCATATTTATCTTCTTGTTTTTAGTTTTTTATGTTTTTCAGTATAGTTACTATTCCGTTTACTATTCTTTGTTCTTAGTTTTTCACTATTTATATTGTTGGATCGTTAGAGTTACGTCTGAGGGAACAAAAGCTTTGTTCCCATAGAAGGCACAGCGGATTTAAATAGCAGGAAAGATAACAGAACGAACTCACGATATATAGTGGAAACCCTGATTAGCAAAACTAGTTTCTCAAGGAAAAACCACTACCTTCAAGCTTCCGCTTGAGAGGATTTTGAACTGCGTACTTGTCTTATTAGTTTCTTGCTTGATTACACTTGTATCCTGGACTTCGACCTCTAAACAACCAGCTAGACTCGAAACCTCTTCTACAACGATGAATCAAACTCAACTCTCAAAGACTCACACGCACCTCACTCTCTTTCTCTTCTTATCTTTTTTTTCGTTCAAAGTCGTTCTCAGCCGTGAAGTCATTCCTAAGAAATGAATCCTCACTTCACTTAAATACAACTCGGCAGAAAACCTAATTGACACAAATTAGAAAATACTAGAATCGGATTACAAAGATATGATTTTGTTTGGAAGATAAGATATCACAACCGATTATATTAATTAAGGAAGGAGTTCTCTAATTAATCCAACCGATTGGATATTATTCTTCTCTCTCCAATCGCCTTATCTTAGGAAAGATTCCTAGGATAACACGATCGGTTCTTTTCTCTCTTTCCATATCTTCGCGTAATCCGGCTTGATCCTTGGAGCCGAAGTCTTCATCCTCTACCGCGTGGCTTCTTGATTTGTTTCCTTAATTCTGCACGCTGTATGACTTCTTTCCTTTTGCAGCCTCGATCTTGGTCTGTTACTTCAGTTCCTGGAGAGGTAACAAAGCACTTGCTAAGTCTTTGTTCCCTCTGAGATCCTCTACTGTAACGCTCCCTGGGAAAACTCTTCTTGTCCCTGAAACACTTGGTACACATATTAGTTGAGTGTTTATAACCATCAAAACCTAAGAAATTCAACAAATTCCCCCTTTTTGATGGTGACAAACACCTTAACAATAATGCATATACCAACTAGAACAAGACAAAACTGACAAGAAAGTTTCCCACTAAAAACACCGTTAGTTCCCCCTTAGTTCAGCAATACGTTTTACTTGTTCTGTTCCCCCTCAACCAATGCTACTTGTCACATTCCCCCTTTTGGCATCATCAAAAACACAGTAAAGAGTTAGAGAGAAAATTCACAGCCAGATAAACAAAAGCACCCCTTGTCATTGATTAAAAAAAACAGAAAACATGCAAATACCACCAAAACAGACAAAACATCAAACATTGTCAGAATGCCACACCGGGCACATAAACCAGATAACAAGAAGAAAAAAAACTAGGAGGGATAGACAGGTAAGGGAACAAAAGAGGGGAAAGGACAACATGAAAGCGATCAGGCACCACTGTGACCAGCCGGTTGAGCCGATGCGTGATGAGAAATGAGCGCGCGCACATCTGCCATGAGAGTCCTCACATCCTTGCAGAGACTCCTCAAGTCCTTCCCAAGAGATGACTCCTCGTTCAGTTCCCCCTTAGAGCTATCAGCCTCAGACTCCTCCACCGCCTCAGAAACTGCAGGAGCACCCTCAACCTTCACCCAGCCTTCATCCTCTTGAAGAACAAACTGCATCTTGTGCAGATTACTCGCATTGAAGGGGCGGGAGAAGATGCTCACTTCCTCCGACGCGTTGTATACTTTGTGGTACTCAAGGATCTTCTTGACAACGCGAGGGAAGGGAAGAGCATGCTGGGTGGTGTTCCTGGCATGGGCCATGTGCTGCATCAGAATCATAGGGAGGCAAACGGGCTCCTTCTTCAGCAGTAGGGACAGTAGGACAATGTCTAAGATCAGAAGCCGGTTCCTCTTCTGTCCCCTTGGTGTGATGTTGCTGATGAGGAAGTGGTACAGTACTTTGTTAACAGCAGACATCTCAGAGATGTCGAGATTGGCACTACCTTGAGTGTTCTCAATCCCTGCAACAGCCAGCACAGACTCTGAGTAGGCGAAATCTTTTGGCCACCTGCCCTTTGGGTATTCTCCATACCCTTTATGAGGAACTCCCAGAGCCATGCCTAGTTCAATGCTTGAGAAAACATGAACTTCCCCATTCAACTTGTAGCTCTCCAGAACAGCATGGGGCCTCACCTCTATAGCAAACGTGGAATAGAATTCCCTCAGCAACTCCTCATCCATCTCCACTTCATCTACAAACAGCTTGCTCCATTTCTGAGCCTTCAAGATGTCAAGCACCCCATCCAGAAAGTTCTCCTTGAGAAACTTAGGGTCCATCAGCAGCTCCTTTACCACAGACTTGTGGCTCACATCTTTAACATCATCAGCCGCCACTGCCTTTCCTTTGGCTTTGGCTGGCAGACGACGCTGGCTTTGACGGACGGGAGCGGCAGACACCTTGGCTTTCTTTGCTTTGTTCCCTGAGAGGGGTACCGACTCCTCATCGGAGCTCACCGTTATCGCCTTCTCAGACTTCCTCTGAGAGCGTGTCTTCCGCTTGGAGGAGTAGGCAGTCTTCACCCTGTCGGACGCCTTAGGGGCCTTTGGGGGCTCCTCCACGTCCTCTTCCTCAGCGAGCTCCCTGGAGAGGTCTCTCACCACTGACTGAATCTTCTCCTTGACGGCCAGGTGCTCCTCCACCGTGACCGGGGTCCCTTGACCGGGCAACTCCTCTGTCTCCTCCTCAATGGGATCGGGATGGGTAGGCGAGGAATGTACCTCCTCTAAGTTAGTAGAGGAGATGGATGTGGGGACGGCAGGAGCGGTGTTAGGGTTAGGGTTTTGTGGAGCGGGGTCTGAGTTTGGGGCTATGTAGGGGACCATGGCGAGTTGGTCCTGGGTTGGTGATGGTGGAGGGGTAACAGTGGTGGTCGCTGGGGTGGTGGAGGTGGAAGGTAGGGACTGGGTAATGGCGGCGAGGAGAGCGGGGTCTGTCCCCATGGAGGACAGTTTGGAAAGGAGGTTTTGGAGGTCTTGGGCAAGGTTAGTGTTTGAGGCCATTTTTTGAGAGAGAGAGCACTGGGAAGACGAGAGGCAGAGAGGAAGAGGAAGATAACTTGAGGAAGATAAGGAAACAGTGAGGAAGAAACTTACCCGGAAGCCACAATATATATAGCCCTCACAAGATCTTCAAAAGTTTCCAAAGATAATGCCGAATCTAATCTGATTCCAAGAGATAATAATCGCAATCTTCCAACTTCCCAAAATAAAATCAATATCTCGTTCAGATCCGAATACTACAGCCGAAACCCTCTTCCCAACTTCCTTCCATCAAATCAGCCCTAAATGCACGACGCGGCTCAACACAAATTTCCATCATTACTTCCTGCAAACACACGTCACCTCAACCTGCAAGCACATAAGCCGAATCGTTTTCCCGCCAATCCAAAAAGTAGTAGGGTGTGATGCAGGGGGTTAGTTACCATAGAGGGTACAAAAGACCATCACACCAAAATATATGATTTTTGCGATTGAATTTTACATCATGCCTAAGAGGTCTCCAGATGTGGATGATAAGAGGGGCTCGTAGGAGACTTTAAGCATGGCGGTCTGGGTAGGCTGTAGAATCAACTATCATTTGGGCTTATGATGAGGGAACAAAACATCAAGTTGATTCTCTTGGGTCGAAATAAAGCTGATTTATGTGACATATGAAAACATAGATGACCATGCAAGACGTTCAGTATATCAAGGAAGTAAAAGCATATAATCAGGCTGAAGTTTAATTAATACCCAAGGAAGCGAATGCATATCAGGACATGAAAAATTATCTTTCACAATTTACCACGTAATTTAGTCAATCATCGAAGGAACACAACAGATAGACATGTAGTTAAGGGAACAAACCAGGCTTCGTATGGAACTGAATGTAGAGTTCCCCAACAAGTGTTCTACTGAGAAAAATGGCGTTTGATTCTTTGTTCCACGAGATTCCTTATTTGCCAATCTTTCTCGACACAATGATGTCTTTTCTAGATGTACATGGTACCTGAAATTTTCACATAAGGTACAGATTAGTCATTAAGTCCTTGTCCACATCACCTTTACCTTTGACACCAGGCCTTTGAGTCTCAAGTATTCCATGCAGAAGTGAGGTGAGACTCGCTTTGTTCCCTGTCAAGTAACTGACCCTTGAATGAATGAAACACTAGGAACATCCCTCACTTTATCCTGCACAGAAAGAGTTAGTTCTTGCGAACCCAGACAAGCTTATACTTTCTGGGTTTGGGAGCAACATATCTAATCTTAGGAGGTTCAACTTCTATATGTTCCCTAGTAGTGCGAGCAATCTCCTCATTATGTTGCTTCAGCAGGCACTCTTGCTTGTAATGACCAGAATGCCCGCAATACCAACAGACCCTTTGACACTTCAGATCTACATACTTGCTCTGTCCTGGCCAAATTGTTTTGTTAGCAATCCTTGACTGAAAATCAATATTATTAGACTTACTGCTTTGGGATTGCTTCAGCCAAATTGCATGAGCCTTCTGTCCATGATACTAAGCCTTGCCTTCCTCAGTCGAATTAGAACAGTCTTTGTCTTTGTTCCCTCTGGAGGAACATTCCCCCTTTTCTTTTACAGACTGTTTTCCTTCGACTTTGGAGCCTTTTTTCTTAGTGTCATCAACATGAAGCTTAGGTTGATAGCCAATTCCAAAGCGAGGTACTTCCTTCTTTTCAGGTTTCTTTTCATTCTTGGCTGCAACAAAGACAATACATTTTGGCTCGTCCTTCTGTTCCTCACTGAGTTTGGTTAGATCACTAGAAAGTTTTGCATTTCCTAGTTTTAACATTAAAGACTCAGCCTCGAGTGAGGAAACAGTGGACTCTAGAGACTTAATCTTTTCAGTGAGTTCTGGACACTCAGAGCATGTGTTTGAAGAGGAAGATGAACCTTTCTCAAGCGTGAGCACTTTTTCAGCCCAAACCTGATTTTCTTCGACCAGACCTGAGATCGATTCATCTTTCTCTTCGAGTTGCTCACTGAAAAGATTACTCTCGCGAACGAGATTCTTAATGAGAGAGATCAAGCTTTCTTTAGATTTGCATCTTAAGCTTGATATAAGATCAGATTCAGTTACCTCATCGTTGATTACCTCTCCCTTTGTCTCATTTGGAACTTCAATGGCCATTAAGCATACATCCCTGGAATGTGACGAATCTTCGTCATCTGAGTCTGATTCTCCCCAGGTGGCAACCATTGCTTGCTTCCCTTCATTTGCTGGAGGCATTCCTGCCTTCTTCTTGAAGCAGTTTCTGGCCATGTGTCCCTTGTTTTGACAGTGGTAACAAACCACATCTTTCATGTCTCTGTTCCCTTCAGAGGAACTGGGCGAGTCCTTATTCCGAGACCATATCTTCCTCATTGCCCTTGTGATAAGAGCAACATCTTCATCGACATCCTCATCTTCATCGCCCATTTGAGACAGATAGGAACTGGGCGAGTCCTTATTCCGAGACCATATTTTGGGAAGCAACGCCTCGCTGATGAAAATGCTGATTTATTCTCCCCCGAGGTCGAGAGCAAACCGCGATCGCAGCACGAAGGCCGCGACCGCGGCCTCTTCGTTGAGAAGAATTCTGAAGTTCTGAAGCAACCGCGACCGCGGTCCCCAAACCGCGGCCGCGGCCAGGCCCCTGTGTACGTGGACGACTACGTACGACCTGATTTTCCTCCCCTCTTCTCCGAGAAGCCTCCCGCGCCATTCCCAGAGGCTCTAGCGGACACCAGGAAGCCTGCCAGGGATAAGGATATGTTCGACTGGGTGAGCAACTGCGAGGTAAATGTCCATTTGCTTAAACTTTTGACTAGTGTCCCTCGTTATGCTAAATTTTTGAAGGAGATCTGCACACAAAAGAGGAAGCGCTCAGTGAAGGAGAAGAAGAAGGTGGTGGTGAGTGAGAACGTTTCCGCTATACTGCAAAAGCGGATACCCAAGAAGGCAGATGATCCAGGGATGTTCACCATTCCCTGCAAGATTGGAGGTACCATGTTCGACAGGGCATTACTTGACTTAGGTGCCTCCATCAATGTGTTGCCACTCGCTCACTATGAGTCCTTAGACGTGGGGCCACTTGAGAAGACGGGGATTGTCATCCAGCTGGTGGACAATTCAATTGTCAATCCAAAGGGAATTCTGCAGGATGTGCTGGTATAGGTGGACCACTTAGTGTTCCCTGCAGACTTCTTCGCCATGGACACTGGGCAAGATAAGGATTCACCTGTGATGCTGGGAAGGCCGTTTATGAACACGGACAGTACAAAGATTGATGTGAGTAGCGGTTCACTCACAATGGAGTTTGATGGGGAGACGGTCGGGTTCAGCATAGACGACCAGAAGAGACACCATCCTGATGGGGACCCCGAGAGCTCATTGGAGGTGAGCGAACCAAGTTGAGGACGAGGAAGCGGTATGTCATGCCATGACAATAACTAAGGCGTTGTCCGGGAGGCAACCCGAGGTATGTATTATTTTCTTTGCTTTTCTTTATTTATTTTTGCATTAGTTTTGTTTGTTTTTGCCTTGTTTTTGTTTTTGTTTCCGACTAACCTGCAGGAAAGAGACCCATGCTTATTGAAGAAGGTAATTACCACCATTGTAAGTCTATCATGTCCCTGCACTAGTCAACCCCCCGAAAAAACCTTAAACGGGGGGCAAAAAAAATAAAATTTGTACGAGTATGAGCTGTCCAGTATTACCATGGAGAGGGGTGTGCATGTTGCCAACGGAGTAAATTTTCGCTACACAATTTATTGGCAACGATGGCGGCCCCACAGTCGACAGCCGCAAAGGAAGACCACTCATGGCCCACACCACGATCATATCTGGGCCCATTTTTTTGTGTGGTATTTGAAGACCGTGCAACCCCGACATCATTGTTTTACCACTACTCACCAAGTGGTACATTTTGGTTGCACGGTAGGAGAAGATGCTGGAGTTGATGATGACACCCACCCAACACCAGCGACCGGTGCATATTATGCGGACCGCCAGCAACAACGGAAGTGTCCAAGCCACCTCGACGACATTTGTGAGCTTATTCCTTCTTTTCCCTATGCTTCTATTCTTTTGTCTTTCATTACATTGAGGACAATGCAATGTTTAAGCATGGGGGAGGGTTTTATATTTCTATGTCGCTGAGGAGAAAAAGAAAAAGAAAAGAGCCACAAAATTTGAAAAAAGGCTAAAATTAAAATCCTGGGATAGGTCAAAAACCCGAAAGGGCGGCCTAGGTAATAAGCAGGTGGCTTGGACCAGCATTAAACTGGGGTAATAAGAGGTCAAGAGTGATGTGAGCATACTGTGAGCCCATCTATGAAAATGAAATGAGTGGCTTGGTGAAAACCCGAAAGGGCGCCTTGGCAAAATGAGCGAAAAGAAGAAGAGCGATTTCTAGGAATCCCTATTTTACTTGGCGAGGCGTCATAAGAAGAGGAGTCATAAGGAGGTTTCGGGTAGGTCACTCTGGAGGAATAAGAAGATAGATGGGAGATAGGATTAGAATTTTTTCCACTCTATGGTGTTTGGGATAAGCTTGGGGGAAGTACTCTGCTATCCTTTTAGCTTGACTGTATGGGGTGTTGATTTGATGTTGTAGTTATTATGCTGAGCTTATTTTGTATGGTTGCCAGGAGTTTATTATTTGGTGTAATTCTTGGAGGTTGAGTTTTCTATGCTTCCTGAAGCCTTGGGGATTTGATTAGAGGAGTAGGTTTACTTTAGCTTACTCGAGGACGAGCAAGGTTTAAGCATGGGGGATTTGATCAGTGCTATTTTGTAGCACATTTCTAGGGATTATTACCAGGTTTGAGGCGCCATTTGGTGGGATTTTATGCACAATTGGAGATTATGGAGTTGGAGCAGAGAAGTGTGGTTTTGGTGGTCTAGAGGAGCTTATTGGAGACATCCAGAAGAAGAGAAATTGACCACCTGAGGAGACAAGCAAGATCCATGAAGAAACCACGTGAGAAGGCGGTGAAGTGAAGAAACCGCGACCAAGCCGCGGGGAGCAGAAGGTCGCGGTAAGATTTCCGAAGGAGATGGGCGATAGCGAAGAGGCCGCGACCGCGGCCCGAAGGCCGTGTCCGCGGCCGAATTATCGGAAATTAATTATGCACTTCGAGAGCAAACCGTGACCGCGGCCATCAGCGGGAGTCAGCCTGACGCGCTCCGAACTTCTGTTTTCTTTTTCTGTTTTTCCTTTTTCGTTATTTTATTTAATTTTGAATATTAGTATTTTTTCTTTTTTAGGGATGAGGTTTGTGATCTTGGGCTTTAGGTTAACTTATTTAAACTAACTCTCACAGCCTCCATTGGGGATCCCATATGAACCCTGGATTATCGTATGTTCAGTATTCAGAGTTTTTCCCTTTCAACAGTTATGTCTTTCAGTACTATGAGTAGCTAAGCACCCATTGCTTAGCCCGGCATGTGAAGCTTTTTCTATGGTTTGATTGCGAGGTTAATTCTCTATTTCCTATTTCCTTTGGGTTTATATCTTTCTTCTTGCACTTATTCATATGGATTGTTATTGATTTGACTAGACTGATCACCTAGTTAGGTTTAGTAATTATCTATTGCTAGGGTTTGGAATTGACCGGTCGGTGATTCCTTATCTAGAGTAGCATCCATAATTATCTAGGACTGGTAGGACTAGATTATTATGAAAGAAGATTGATTGCATGTTAAATTATTGCGGGTTGTGATTATTTGACATGTATCCTGGTTTGATCCTATGCCCAATGCTATTATTGTTCTAAATCTTGATTGTTTCTTGTGCGTTCAATAATAAGAGTTGCTAGGACTGATAGGACTAGTAACTATACAAGAATAGGGACAGGAATAAACAAAGGAAATGAATAGAGAGAACCTAGGACCAATCTACCATAGGAAAAGTGGATCTTGTTTGGCTAAGTGTTTTTCCCACATTTGAATACACTCTTTGCTTATTTGCTTTGTTTACTTTCTTGATTACAAAACCAACCAAAAACTCCCCCCTCTTATTACTATTGCATGCAAACAACACATAGATTAATCCCTTCCTCCCTGTGGATTTGATCCTTACTTGCCCTAACTACTTGTTTAGGTTTGTCTAGGTTTATTTTGATTTAGTGGTATACGACAATCGCTTGTCACCGGTCTCTGGCGATTGCGCTTCTTAGCCGACTCTTCCAGAGTCACCTCCAACTTATACACTGCATCCACGTACTGCTCCAGAGTAGAGCATCCGTGACACACCATCAGTGGCTTAATGTCCGGATTCATCCACTCATGGAAATGCTAGATCTTCTGCTCATCACTGGACACTTCCGGCCCAGCGTACTGTAACAGGTGATTGAACTTGGCCGCAAGCTCAGTCACTTTCAATCCATCCGTCCTTGGATAGAGAAACTCCTTATGCTTCTCTTTCCTCATAGCTCGGGAAAAGAATCGATCAGTCATCTTCGCCTTGAACATTCCCCAGTTCAATCCAGGGTGATCAGCTAGACCGGTGCTTTCCCACCACTCGCTAGCCACCTCCTTCAGTTGAAGGGAAGCAATGTGCACCTTCTCAGCTTCTGTGCACTCGACGTTTCGAAACAGTCGTTCCATGTGCGAGAACCAATATGCTACTCTGACTGGCTCTCTCTTTCCATCATAACTGTTAGGCCTCATAGAGCTTATGGCCTTTAGCGCTCTGCCACAATTGCCTCTGTTCCTGACAGCTTCCTCATGAGGTACATGGATAGCTGGCTCCTCGAATCTCGGAACCACATGAGGAATTGGCACACCTTGTGCCTGAGGCGCGATTGGTCGCATAATATTGGTGACTGCTTGCATCACAATCCCCCGAATAGCCTCAATTGCCGCACCGTCGAAAATCACTGGTGCGTTGACCGGAACTTGGTCACTGCCTACCGGATTGTTGTGAGAAACAGACTCGTTCTCATCCAATGGGTTCGCGGCATTCCTTACATTTGGTTTGGGGTCGTTGCTTGGCCCAGCACCAATACGAATGGTATTCCTTGTGTTTACCATCTGTTTACCGATCAAATTCCAAGTACTTTATAACATTAATAACATTTCAATATGTACAACGTATAAAGTCAACTTAGAATAGACCAAACTTGGTAAACATTCATTGATGAACTAAAACTGAGTTTGAAAGGGTTACATAGGAAAATTCTTCCAAGCGACAAGGCAAAATTGCTTGGAGAATACCATGATAGCCAAAACGAAACAACCGAAATACTAGGAAAGAAAACTGCTAAACTTAACATCGGCCCCCATCATGGTACCTGGAAATGATTCCTATAATCGGAAGCCCTCATGCATGGCTTCTTCGCACGGGGTCTATCATCGGGGTCTGGTGTCGGACTTCTTGACCTACTCGGCCCTGGAGCACACGGCTCATCCCTCGGCCTCGGTGCCCTTGGCCTTTCCCTAGGCACGAGAACACTTGGTCCAGCCCCATCAGATCCCGGTGATTGGCAAAACTCCTCCAGAAATCCTGGTTGGAAGTATGCCCTGTTCACCTCGTACAAAGGGTCAAGTAGCAATCTTGCTTGGCGGATATACTCCTGGAGTTCGCGGACGTCCACAATCATTTGGGAGAGACCGACCTCAGCCTCATATGTCCTCTCTTCCATGTCGTCTAGGGCGTTCGACCACTCCTCCAGTCGTTCCTCTAGCATTTGGGGCCTTGGCCTGGCCTGTTGGGTCGGGACCACCCTCGGTGTATCCATTGATTCCCACGGTCTTGCCCTCCTACGAGCATTCTCAACCGCTTCGTCCACCAGGCGACGCGCTTTAGAGGAAGCCATCTGACTCTAGCGAAACACCTGTCGTGAGTCAGGACTCGACACTGGCCTCCTCGGAGTAGGAATGAAATGTGAGCCCTCAGATGCATCCCGCGGCCCACTCCTCCTCCTGACGGTACTTTTATCACTAAGTGCCTCCCAAGTGGCAGGGGACAATGGAGAATATTCCCGCTCAAGTGGCGACGTCGGACTCGGGAAGATGAATTCCATCTCCGGATCCTCGTGGGTCACCAGCAAATGCTCCAAACCATCGGACTCAGAGTCCTGTCCCTCGAGGTCCTCCTCCTCCGAATCCTCTTCCGGGTCCTCTTCTGGATCCTCCTCCGGATCTTCTTCCGGGTCTTCTTCAGGATCCTCCTCAATTTTGAAGTCGTCGTCGTAGTACCCTCCAAGGTACTGCGCCGGCTACTCTTCCTCTGTGTCTTCCCTTGGGTCCGCTTCAGGCTCCTCCTAGGGAACCTCAGCCCTAACAGACACCAACACCACCGACTCCTCAAGTACGGTCTTCACCTCCTCAGGTGGACTACTGGGCTCCCCGACCTCAAAGCACGGCGGGGGAACCGGGAACTCAAGCCTAACTGGAGATGACAGGGCCACCTCGGCTTCTTTCGGGTTCCTCTGGTGAGAGACGAATGCGCCCATAATCTGCGGGGCAACGAGAAAAGGATTAGTCTTTCTAAATATAGAGGCGAACTTACTATATCAGACTGGAAAGAAGGCACGACTTAGAACGGCAGAGATTTCAAAACGACACATTTTCTAGTAAAGTATGATTTTATTTGGAAATTCAAAAAAAAATCGAATGAAAAAAAAATCTTAGTTCAAAACGAGTAAATGGTTTATAAAATTTTCGTTTTTAATAAAGCGTTTTAAAACCCAACCCGTTTTAAAAAAAATTCGGCTCTGATACCAAATCTGTAACACCCCCAAATATATAACCTTGAAAGTATTACCGCCAGTGACCTCAGATTCCACATCCGAAGCCACCCAAGGCTTAACCAATTTATACAAATCATAAAACAACATTTAATACGAAATATCATAACATTTGATTAAATCAAAGTCTCGGAATTTCATCCACAATTCCAAATACAACCAAAATACATAATATGTTTCAATATAGCGGAAGTCTTTTAAATAAATAACAAAAATGTCTTGATCGGAGCGATCACCCGCCTAGGATCTCAACCTTGATAAAACTCTTAAAAACTCCATCTGCCTTCATCGTCGTTTCTAGCCTTCACGTAACGGGAGTTTACCTGATGTGTCGTATGAGACGGATGACACCAGCCAACCATGCAAGGAATAAAACCCGGTTGGTTAGTCTAATGAAAGACTATGCAAGGGTAAAACATAAAGGTTCTAAGGTAGGCGTATTAGGTTAGACCCATCGCTTCTCGAATAAAAGTTGATGACGATAGTAAACCTCAATACCTCTATAGAATGATTCAAAGTAGAATGATCAAGAGAAGACTCCTAAAGATCGAGTCTAAAGGAAACATATGAAGAGAAGACTCCAAGAGATTGAGTCTTATCGAAAAGTATGACAAGTGTTCGGGAACATTAAAGTTTCACACAAGCGTTTAAAAAGACTTGCCCATTTGGGTCCACGACCAACCTCACCGCGTAATGTGAATTCAGATTTGGAAGGAGGACTTACTTTAGTCGAAGTCCAGACGAGTTTCCAAGTTGTACTTCTCGCCCAAGGTTCATTAATTATGTGCATAGCGGCACTTATCTTATTTTAGTGACAAAGCGTACATTCACGTTATAAGCTTTTATATATCATCTCATCGCGAGAGATATTGAAGGGAATAAATCCCGAGAATCGACACCAGTTGTGTGCACCTACCCTGAGTAAGGGCAAGGTCATGACCTCGCAAGGTATATAGCGTTCCTACTAATACTCGTTCTAACTATAGAGTATAAGTTCACACATAAAATCCACACCAATACCATCACGGTAATAACAGATATAATAGTGTTGTTTCTAGCAATATATACAACCTATAATAATATCATGTTTTAATCGTATCATTTATAAAATCTGTTCCCAAACGAAAACAATATTCATCCCAATTTAATTAACAATTAAACAATTGATAATTAATGGAAACATGTAATGATAAGCAAGAGCGAACCGCCACTTGCCTTAGATTAGACGAACGATTGATCAACGATGGGTTTCTGGGTCCGAAACGGGAACAGAACTCGGATTACAGATTCCTACAGAACGACTCATAAAGAAACCCTAGGTTAGATTCGACGTTTAAAATGATACGAATCGAAGAAGGAATGAACCAAATCGAAGGAACGAAGGCCCCGACCGAGACCGACAAGCCCAAAGCCACAATCGCGATTGCCCAGGAAATCCGCGATCGCGGTGGGCACTACCGCGGTCGCGGTCGTCGAGGACGAGTGTCTGCGAGCACAGATGACAGTGGCCGCCAACGCGGTCGCCTATGTCACGGTCGCGGTCGCGGTAGTTCATGTCCGCGATCGCGGACATGAACTCCGACGACTCGAAAGGGAGAAATCTCACCAGGGGTGACGCGACGGGGCTCGATTCGGATGGGGCTCGACTCCTGGGCACCTTGCACCTCCAATGCACCACCTTGAGAGCACCACTACCTCCAACAAGAGCTCCGATGACAGCTTGAAGATTTCCGGCGAGAGCTTCGACCTCCGGCGAGCACGAAAATGAGAGAGAATCTGAGAGGGAGAGAGTGATTTCGGTGTGCCCTTCAACCCTCAATCCGACCCCCTTTTATAGCCAAAGGAAGGAGCTCTCCCTGCCCAGATCAACGGCCAGCCAGAAGATCAACGGTGGCGCGAACGGAGAGGCTCTGAGCGACGCGACATTGGCGTGTTGGAGTTTTCCGCGGTCGCGGAACTTTATCTGCGGTCGCGGAAAATTCTTGTGCCCAGCCCTTCTGAAGCCCATATTTCCGCGGTCGCGGAAATACCTTTTCCGCGTCTGTTTGCCCGGGAAAAGGTTTGGCGTGGGTTTTAAACCCCAGATTAAATATATTTGTACCCAAATAAATATTCTAAACCCCGAAAAATACGTCGAATGTATTTTATATCACTCACGGGATTTTACAGAGATCAATCTCGATACAGAAATCCGAACCTCTCTAAAAATGATACGATCACAGAACGAGGGTTAAGTAAATTACCCAAATACCCTTACTAAAAATGAGGGGTATTACATTGGTAGTGTCCTACGAATCTCATCAGTGCGAAAGGCAGCTTGTATATGAATTACAATATATACACAGGTCAGTGATTCAGCTGAAACTATTGCAAAGAACGTTGTTCTTTCCAGACATGTTTTATTAAGATATTAGCTATGGCAGTTAACAAACAGAATTGCTTCAGTTCAAGTTTAGATTATAGCACAAGGTTTGTCCAAATGAGGAAGGTAATCAAATTAATCAGCATAAACAATTTAGATTTTCAAACCCTTCTCATGTCTCTATGCTATAACATTTACTTGTTATTAAAATTCCATTCATCTTGTTTTGAAGCAAAGAATAGAAAGGACTCTACAACAATATGCTGATATCAAAGGATTGATAGCATGGTTCACACAGACCAAAGAAAATCTGGAACAGAATCCACAGGGAACGGGTTCTACCTCTCTTTGTAAGGCTTCATCGAGCTCCTGCGTATCATCAAGAGTGATGTCCTTGGCATAAAGCTGGGTCAAGCAGTTCCTTATCCTGCGGAATCAATGAGCGTGTTCCGGAATGAGCTACTTCCATAGTTCCATGAGACAATTTCGGTTTATAATTCGGTTAACCGTAACCGTAACCGAACCGATAACCGGAATATTTTCGGTCGATTAATCGTAACCGAAAACTTTGATTTTTCGGTTCGGTTAACCAAAAATCCGGGCGATATTGCAGTTATTCGGTACGGTTAATCGATTACGGATATTTTGCCCACCCCTACCTGTAACTTTTTGGTAGTCATACCCGTCATACACAAACACAATGCGCAAGCGCAAGCGTGTATGAACACAATGCGCAAGCGTATACTAAACTTAAAATAAATTAAACTTTTTTTTAAAACAAATATGTAACTACTCATACGCAATGCATAGTAGTTCCAATTTCTAATACCATACTACCATCACATGTATTTTTTTTTACTTTGGAGTTGTTGGATGGTTGAGGTTTGAAGTAGGAAGGGAAATTCGACTCTTGTTGTTTTAATCTGCAACGAGGTGAAAAACACCTTAACTCTTGTGTTTCAATTCCACTCTTCTCCATAAAATCAACCTTTTTCCCTTCTGATTTTCTCTTTTTTCTTTCCAATCAATTCTTCAGATCCATTGTCCTAATTGCAAGATTAAGCGAAACCCTATTTTCCCGAGTCGTTATCATATTGTTGTCGACCACCGCCGCCGTTATTGCCACCGCGGAACCACCTCTGTTTTTGTCATGCGTTAGAACGAGAGGGAGAAAGGACGAGTTGGAAGTAGAGGAAGAAGTTTAACAAATAGGGTTGACCCGAGCCAAATCGTCGAGTCCTTACTGTCAATCTTCGGAGAAGTCATCGATGGAGAAACGAAGAAGATGAAGATCGTTTGTTTGCTGGAAAGAGAGGAAGAAGATGAAGGGCCCGTTCGGTAAGATGGAATGGGGACAGTAGCAAAGGGGAAAGGGAGACTTCATCTCTTTAACAGCATCAAAGGGGTGTTCGGTTGGATGGAAGGAGATAGTAGAAGGGAGATGAAGGAAGGGGAAGGGAGATGAAGAAAATGGAGATTTCATCTCCCTTACCTCCATTTTCTTACCGTCCACCCCCCCCCCCCCCCCACGGTGAGCAACAGTGCAGAGTGGAAGTTGAACAAATCTTCCTTTTACCCCTGGAATTTCACACCTTCGATCACCCTCTGGAAAAGCTTGAGCTAGCTCAAATGGCTTCTCTTTTTCTCTCCTTCCATCCTTCTTCCACCTCTTCTCCAATGGCTTCTCCTTTTCTCTCTATTTGTAATTTCTACTTTTCCGATTGTTGAAAACCGCTCGCTTTGAGCTCAAGGTTTCCGCTTAATTTCTTCGATTTCATCTCTGCAAGATCAGCTCAAATGGCTTCCTTTTCCGTCTCTCTCCTCCTTTCCTCCTGCTTTGCCTTTGCGGTGATCGCGCTGCCTTTTGTGCTCGGGACCACTGATCAGTCTGATGGTAATTGCCTATCTTTTTCTTCTCCTTTAATTATCTGAAGAATGTGAATGTTGCATTTTTATCGTTTTGTTGTTGCTATTGTTGATACTGGAGTTCGATTGGTCTATTCGATGTGTTTGAGATCAAATGCAAGATCAAAGCTTGGGGCTTTTCTGGAATTGTTAGTTTGGGCGGTGTAGATTTGTCTGTATCTCATGAGTTGTTCCGTCATTTGACTCTTGAGAGTATTACTGGGAAAACCAAAAACAATGGCTGTTGCAGCACTTCGAAATTTACTAGGGATCTTTCTTAGCTGAAATTTGTTTATGAGAGCTCATCATCATTTGGCTATTTGTGTCATGTTTAAGAATACTTCCAACAATCTGGACCATTTTGGTTCTAGTACTAAAATGGCTATCTTCTAAGTTGCATAGTCTTTTTTTTGTTTAGAGTGAAAATTATCCTTCATAATACTGATAAACATTAGTTGGACTTAGAAGTGGTAAAATTTCATATTGTAGTGATCCCATCCAGATGTTGGAACTTGGAATCTTGACATTGTAAACTTTCTTACAATTTAGAACACGAAGGGTCATTTATTGTGATCTGCCTCTATGTCCATGCTTGTTTTGTTCTGTTATTATGTTGTTTGCATTTTTTGTGTTAATTCTCTCTTGACCAGTGCAAGGTCTTCAAGTTCTCTACGGTGCTTTGAACAATCCTTCTCAGCTTTCTGGTTGGAAATCAAGTGGTGGAGATCCTTGTGGAGAATCATGGTAGGGTGTTAAATGTGATGGTTTCATTACATGAGCACATGACAAGAATCAACATGTATGTCAGTCTAATTCACTATTGAAGAACATGTAATCCAGAACATGCTATGTTCTTCAGCCAGATGCTGCACATGAATACTTACAAGGATAGAAAAGCTTCAGCTACGTGAAATACCCCAAATAAGTGGGTAATGGCATTTTGGTAAATTAATTAAGGGGATATGTTAAAAAGGGAAAAATGGGAATTTGGGGGATTAAATCCCTAACTCCCTAAATTCGGATCTCTCTCTCTCCCGATCGATTCACTGGTGCCCAGCCAAGCTCCTTCTCTTCCCCGGCGAATTCGTTCCTTCTCCGGTGCCAGCCGAGTGTTCTTCTCCGGCGAACCCGTCTTGGACCACTCCGCCGCTCTTCTTCCTCCTCCTCTGCGTGGAGCCGTCGGTGGGTGTTGTTCGTGGTTGATGTGCTGTTGTGCCGACTGCTGTGAGCTGCTGTAGTCCGTCGTCGTGGTGGTCATCTCCGGCGTCGGGAGCCCTCTTTCCGGCGAGGCTAACGAAGAGGTAAGGTTGGTTGGTGTTGTTGTTGAATTTGGGTCTGATTTGTTGTTGTCCTGCGTGGACTGAAAATTCTTTGCTGAATATTTTGGGTGTGTGTCCGAAATTGGAGCTGTGCAGCTGCGGTTTTGTGTTGTTGTTGTGGTTCCGGCGACGAGGAGCCTCTTCCCGGTGACTACCGCTTGGTTGTCGACAAGGTGAGCTTATGGGTTGGATTAATTTCGAATTGGCTGAATTTTTGGTGTGCGTTCGAATTGATATTGTGTATTCTGAATTGATATTGAATTGTTCGAATTGATGTTGTGTGTGATCGTGGACAGCTGAAGAAAGGTGTGGTTTGCTGAATTTTTGGTTGGTTGTGTGGGGTTTGCTTGATTGGAATTTTTGAAGGTTCGTTCGAGTGGTTTGGAGACCTCTGGAGTCGTTGCGGTTCGACTTGAGGCAAGAGGATCCTTGCCTAACTTATATATTTTTATAATTGATTTATGCTTAGCTTATGTCATAATTAAATTATGGTTGCTTGAGCTATTTTAAATTGGTTAGAATTGACTATAATTGCTTGGTTGTGATGTGTGATAATATGTGTTGGTGTGTGATAATGTGTTGATATGTGTTGATATGTGGTGAAATGTGTTGATGTGTGATGAGGTGTGTTAAGGTGTGATTATGTGTTTGTGATTGTTGTTGATAGTGTCTGTTGACACGTGTGTGTGTGTTGGCTTGAGTGTGAGTGTCTGTTGACACGTGTATGTGTATTGGATTGAATGTGTGTGTGTGTGTGTGTGTGTGTGTGGTGGATCGTATGTGTGTGTTGGATTGAATGTGTGAGTGTGTGTGTTGGATTGTGTGTGTATGTGAATATGTGTTAACCTTTGCCGTATGTGATATTTGATTGATTGGTCGGTATGATATGGTATATATTATATATAAGTGTTATATATAAATGTTGATTGACATGTTGTTGGTATTATTTGATTGTTGTATTAAGTCTTTGGATTTCAACTGTTTTGGCTTGGCTAATCTTGCCATGGTCTTTCACGAGACTGACCAACTGCGGTTTACGTGCCGCGGTTGGCTGGGGTATCGGGTCCCCCAGTCAATCAAGCTTTGCAGATTTAGCGCCAGCAAGGAGGATCCTGATCACCGTCGGTTTGTAGTCGAAGGCTTTACTCTTTTGGTTTGGACTTTGACTTGAGCGTGTCGTTTTGGTTTTGGACCTTGTATGGGTCGAACTTGTTGTATTGGTTTTTGGTTTGTAAAGTGTTGTATTTTCTGTAGGTTAAGTTTGATTGTGGTTTCAAACTCTGGCAGGTTTTACAGGTTATACAGGTTTTCCGCTGTGCTGCTTTTGATATTATTATATATATGGGTCATGTTTTGCATTTTTTTTTTTTTCACCCGCCTTATAATCCTTCCAGATTATGACACTGTAGCACCACTGGCCTGGGGGTGTTACAGAAGTTGGTATCAGAGCTAGGTTTCAAAAAAAAAATGTGTTCTTTCCGAGTTTTCAACTTGAGAATTTTTATACGTTGTTGTTATGAACGATCGGGTGATCAGGAATCCTTACTGTCAACCGTAGTGAGTTGTGTTGGTAAGTAAGTGCTGTTTGTGATGTTTTGTGCTAATGTTTGATATATTTTATATGTGATGTTTTGAGTTGTTAAATTATATTTTATGGTGCGTTCCCTAGTAAGTGGGACGTGCTAGAGGTTTAAGGAGTATGAGTATGGTAGAGGATGAGGCCGTTGGGCTTATCGTCAAGAGGTTGATGCACGTAGTTTAGTGGTGATGATTCGGTATGAATTTGTTGTGTGCTACTGTTATTGTTAGGGTTGAGCAGGACAGATTAAGCGCATTCAGATATGGTTGTATTCAGATATGAACCTTTGATGGTAAGGCATAGCTGTACGATCATTGAGCAGTATGTAGATGAGTGATTGATTATGGAAACCGCTATAGATGATTCTGATCGGATTATTGATGCTTGAGGCAGTAAGAAACAGAGAACTCGGTCTGCACCTGAGAAAGTGGGATTTTACGACTATGGGTTCGGCTGAGCTGAGGAACAGAATGTGTCTGTGACTTCCGGAAGATGACAGTTATCGTAACAGGAGATAAAGGTTTAGTGCATGTGTGAGAGTCATCATCCTAGAGACTCTGGCAGAATTGTTAGTGCAATGACAGCTGTAAAACTGCTAAGAAAAGGTTGGGTTGCCTTTCGAGTTGACTAATGCTTCCGCAGATTTCAAGGTTTAAGGAATTAATGTTTTTAGAAAGTACTTGGATTGGTTGCAGTGAGTTTCATTGGGAGTATTCTCGGACTGGCAGATTACTGCATGCGATTGTGGATGGATTTTCTAAGTTTGCGTGTGACTAAGAATTTTGACTGGGACGGGAAATGTCAGGAGAGAGTTTTCGAAGGACTCAGGAAGTGTTTGATTAGTGCGTCAGTGTCGGTTTTAGTGTAGGAAACAAAAAGGGTTTGTTATCTACGGTGATGTGTCTAAGCGAAGTTTGGGTTGCGTTTTGATGCAGAATGGGAAGGTCATTGCGTATGCTTTTCGTCAGCTCAAATTGTATAAGAGAGAATTGATCAAGAGGCAAAGATGATTGCTAGAGTTGATTAAGGATTATGAAAAGATATTGTTTATCAATCAGAAAAGGGCTACCGTGGTTGCTGATGCTTTGTGTAGGAAGTCGACTCTCGAGCATGTGGTTGCTTGTCTGACAGTTCGGTCGGGATTGCAACAGGAGTTGGCGAAGGGTGAAAAGTGAAATTTGGCTTGAGAATGAACAGATACAGCTGAATGTAATGGAATATTGAGTAAGATATGCAGTGAGATTGCTCAGGGAAGAGTGTAGGAATTCTTGTTCAGGAAGATGGAGTATTGTGATTTCATATCGATTATGTGTGTTAACTGATAAAGAGAATTGAGAGTTGATTCTCAGGGAAAGTCATTCTTCGGTGAGTCCGGAATATTCTAGAGTCAGTTATGCGAGGCAGTTATCCGAACCTGTTTGATCTTAGTTTCGAAGACGAAACTCTTATAAGGAGGGGAGAATGAAATACCCCAAATAAGTGGGTAATGGCATTTTGGTAAATTAATTAAGGGGATATGTTAAAAAGGGAAAAATGGGAATTTGGGGGATTAAATCCCTAACTCCCTAAATTCGGATCTCTCTCTCTCCCGATCGATTCACCGGTGCCCAGCCAAGCTCCTTCTCTTCCCCGGCGAATTCGTTCCTTCTCCGGTGCCAGCCGAGTGTTCTTCTCCGGCGAACCCGTCTTGGACCACTCCGCCGCTCTTCTTCCTCCTCCTTTGCGTGGAGCCGTCGGTGGGTGTTGTTCGTGGTTGATGTGCTGTTGTGCCGACTGCTGTGAGCTGCTGTAGTCCGTCGTCGTGGTGGTCATCTCCGGCGTCGGGAGCCCTCTTTCCGGCGAGGCTAACGAAGAGGTAAGGTTGGTTGGTGTTGTTGTTGAATTTGGGTCTGATTTGTTGTTGTCCTGCGTGGACTGAAAATTCTTTGCTGAATATTTGGGTGTGTGTCCGAAATTGGAGCTGTGCAGCTGCGGTTTTGTGTTGTTGTTGTGGTTCCGGCGACGAGGAGCCTCTTCCCGGTGACTACCGCTTGGTTGTCGACAAGGTGAGCTTATGGGTTGGATTAATTTCGAATTGGCTGAATTTTTGGTGTGCGTTCGAATTGATATTGTGTATTCTGAATTGATATTGAATTGTTCGAATTGATGTTGTGTGTGATCGTGGACAGCTGAAGAAAGGTGTGGTTTGCTGAATTTTTGGTTGGTTGTGTGGGGTTTGCTTGATTGGAATTTTTGAAGGTTCGTTCGAGTGGTTTGGAGACCTCTGGGGTCGTTGCGGTTCGACTTGAGGCAAGAGGATCCTTGCCTAACTTATATATTTTTATAATTGATTTATGCTTAGCTTATGTCATAATTAAATTATGGTTGCTTGAGCTATTTTAAATTGGTTAGAATTGACTATAATTGCTTGGTTGTGATGTGTGATAATATGTGTTGGTGTGTGATAATGTGTTGATATGTGTTGATATGTGGTGAAATGTGTTGATGTGTGATGAGGTGTGTTAAGGTGTGATTATGTGTTTGTGATTGTTGTTGATAGTGTCTGTTGACACGTGTGTGTGTGTTGGCTTGAGTGTGAGTGTCTGTTGACACGTGTATGTGTATTGGATTGAATGTGTGTGTGTGTGTGTGTGTGTGGTGGATCGTATGTGTGTGTTGGATTGAATGTGTGAGTGTGTGTGTTGGATTGTGTGTATGTGAATATGTGTTAACCTTTGCCGTATGTGATATTTGATTGATTGGTCGGTATGATATGGTATATATTATATATAAGTGTTATATATAAGTGTTATATATAAATGTTGATTGACATGTTGTTGGTATTATTTGATTGTTGTATTAAGTCTTTGGATTTCAACTGTTTTGGCTTGGCTAATCTTGCCATGGTCTTTCACGAGACTGACCAACTGCGGTTTACGTGCCGCGGTTGGCTGGGGTATCGGGTCCCCCAGTCAATCAAGCTTTGCAGATTTAGCGCCAGCAAGGAGGATCCTGATCACCGTCGGTTTGTAGTCGAAGGCTTTACTCTTTTGGTTTGGACTTTGACTTGAGCGTGTCGTTTTGGTTTTGGACCTTGTATGGGTCGAACTTGTTGTATTGGTTTTTGGTTTGTAAAGTGTTGTATTTTCTGTAGGTTAAGTTTGATTGTGGTTTCAAACTCTGGCAGGTTTTACAGGTTATACAGGTTTTCCGCTGTGCTGCTTTTGATATTATTATATATATGGGTCATGTTTTGCATTTTTTTTTCTTTTCACCCGCCTTATAATCCTTCCAGATTATGACACTGTAGCACCACTGGCCTGGGGGTGTTACAGAAGTTGGTATCAGAGCTAGGTTTCAAAAAAAAATGTGTTCTTTCCGAGTTTTCAACTTGAGAATTTTTATACGTTGTTGTTATGAACGATCGGGTGATCAGGAATCCTTACTGTCAACCGTAGTGAGTTGTGTTGGTAAGTAAGTGCTGTTTGTGATGTTTTGTGCTAATGTTTGATATATTTTATATGTGATGTTTTGAGTTGTTAAATTATATTTTATGGTGCGTTCCCTGGTAAGTGGGACGTGCTAGAGGTTTAAGGAGTATGAGTATGGTAGAGGATGAGGCCGTTGGGCTTATCGTCAAGAGGTTGATGCACGTAGTTTAGTGGTGATGATTCGGTATGAATTTGTTGTGTGCTACTGTTATTGTTAGGGTTGAGCAAGACAGATTAAGCGCATTCAGATATGGTTGTATTCAGATATGAACCTTTGATGGTAAGGCATAGCTGTACGATCATTGAGCAGTATGTAGATGAGTGATTGATTATGGAAACCGCTATAGATGATTCTGATCGGATTATTGATGCTTGAGGCAGTAAGAAACAGAGAACTCGGTCTGCACCTGAGAAAGTGGGATTTTACGACTATGGGTTCGGCTGAGCTGAGGAACAGAATGTGTCTGTGACTTCCGGAAGATGACAGTTATCGTAACAGGAGATAAAGGTTTAGTGCATGTGTGAGAGTCATCATCCTAGAGACTCTGGCAGAATTGTTAGTGCAATGACAGTTGTAAAACTGCTAAGAAAAGGTTGGGTTGCCTTTCGAGTTGACTAATGCTTTCGCAGATTTCAAGGTTTAAGGAATTAATGTTTTTAGAAAGTACTTGGATTGGTTGCAGTGAGTTTCATTGGGAGTATTCTCGGACTGGCAGATTACTGCATGCGATTGTGGATGGATTTTCTAAGTTTGCGTGTGACTAAGAATTTTGACTGGGACGGGAAATGTCAGGAGAGAGTTTTCGAAGGACTCAGGAAGTGTTTGATTAGTGCGTCAGTGTCGGTTTTACTGTAGGAAACAAAAAGGGTTTGTTATCTACGGTGATGTGTCTAAGCGAAGTTTGGGTTGCGTTTTGATGCAGAATGGGAAGGTCATTGCGTATGCTTTTCGTCAGCTCAAATTGTATAAGAGAGAATTGATCAAGAGGCAAAGATGATTGCTAGAGTTGATTAAGGATTATGAAAAGATATTGTTTATCAATCAGAAAAGGGCTACCGTGGTTGCTGATGCTTTGTGTAGGAAGTCGACTCTCGAGCAGGTGGTTGCTTGTCTGACAGTTCGGTCGGGATTGCAACAGGAGTTGGCGAAGGGTGAAAAGTGAAATTTGGCTTGAGAATGAACAAATACAGCTGAATGTAATGGAATATTGAGTAAGATATGCAGTGAGATTGCTCAGGAAAGAGTGTAGGAATTCTTGTTCAGGAAGATGGAGTATTGTGATTTCATATCGATTATGTGTGTTAACTGATAAAGAGAATTGAGAGTTGATTCTCAGGGAAAGTCATTCTTCGGCGAGTCCGGAATATTCTAGAGTCAGTTATGCGAGGCAGTTATCCGAACCTGTTTGATCTTAGTTTCGAGGACGAAACTCTTATAAGGAGGGGAGAATGAAATACCCCAAATAAGTGGGTAATGGCATTTTGGTAAATTAATTAAGGGGATATGTTAAAAAGGGAAAAATGGGAATTTGGGGGATTAAATCCCTAACTCCCTAAATTCGGATCTCTCTCTCTCCCGATCGATTCACCGGTGCCCAGCCAAGCTCCTTCTCTTCCCCGGCGAATTCGTTCCTTCTCCGGTGCCAGCCGAGTGTTCTTCTCCGGCGAACCCGTCTTGGACCACTCCGCCGCTCTTCTTCCTCCTCCTCTGCGTGGAGCCGTCGGTGGGTGTTGTTCGTGGTTGATGTGCTGTTGTGCCGACTGCTGTGAGCTGCTGTAGTCCGTCGTCGTGGTGGTCATCTCCGGCGTCGGGAGCCCTCTTTCCGGCGAGGCTAACGAAGAGGTAAGGTTGGTTGGTGTTGTTGTTGAATTTGGGTCTGATTTGTTGTTGTCCTGTGTGGACTGAAAATTCTTTGCTGAATATTTTGGGTGTGTGTCCGAAATTGGAGTTGTGCAGCTGCGGTTTTGTGTTGTTGTTGTGGTTCCGGCGACGAGGAGCCTCTTCCCGGTGACTACCGCTTGGTTGTCGACAAGGTGAGCTTATGGGTTGGATTAATTTCGAATTGGCTGAATTTTTGTTGTGCGTTCGAATTGATATTGTGTATTCTGAATTGATATTGAATTGTTCGAATTGATGTTGTGTGTGATCGTGGACAGCTGAAGAAAGGTGTGGTTTGCTGAATTTTTGGTTGGTTGTGTGGGGTTTGCTTGATTGGAATTTTTGAAGGTTCGTTCGAGTGGTTTGGAGACCTCTGGGGTCGTTGCGGTTCGACTTGAGGCAAGAGGATCCTTGCCTAACTTATATATTTTTATAATTGATTTATGCTTAGCTTATGTCATAATTAAATTATGGTTGCTTGAGCTATTTTAAATTGGTTAGAATTGACTATAATTGCTTGGTTGTGATGTGTGATAATATGTGTTGGTGTGTGATAATGTGTTGATATGTGTTGATATGTGGTGAAATGTGTTGATGTGTGATGAGGTGTGTTAAGGTGTGATTATGTGTTTGTGATTGTTGTTGATAGTGTCTGTTGACACGTGTGTGTGTGTGTGTTGGCTTGAGTGTGAGTGTCTGTTGACACGTGTATGTGTATTGGATTGAATGTGTGTGTGTGTGTGTGTGTGTGTGTGTGGTGGATCGTATGTGTGTGTTGGATTGAATGTGTGAGTGTGTGTGTTGGATTGTGTGTATGTGAATATGTGTTAACCTTTGCCGTATGTGATATTTGATTGATTGGTCGGTATGATATGGTATATATTATATATAAGTGTTATATATAAATGTTGATTGACATGTTGTTGGTATTATTTGATTGTTGTATTAAGTCTTTGGATTTCAACTGTTTTGGCTTGGCTAATCTTGCCATGGTCTTTCACGAGACTGACCAACTGCGGTTTACGTGCCGCGGTTGGCTGGGGTATCGGGTCCCCCAGTCAATCAAGCTTTGCAGATTTAGCGCCAGCAAGGAGGATCCTGATCACCGTCGGTTTGTAGTCGAAGGCTTTACTCTTTTGGTTTGGACTTTGACTTGAGCGTGTCGTTTTGGTTTTGGACCTTGTATGGGTCGAACTTGTTGTATTGGTTTTTGGTTTGTAAAGTGTTGTATTTTCTGTAGGTTAAGTTTGATTGTGGTTTCAAACTCTGGCAGGTTTTACAGGTTATACAGGTTTTCCGCTGTGCTGCTTTTGATATTATTATATATATGGGTCATGTTTTGCATTTTTTTTCTTTTCACCCGCCTTATAATCCTTCCAGATTATGACACTGTAGCACCACTGGCCTGGGGGTGTTACAGAAGTTGGTATCAGAGCTAGGTTTCAAAAAAAATGTGTTCTTTCCGAGTTTTCAACTTGAGAATTTTTATACGTTGTTGTTATGAACGATCGGGTGATCAGGAATCCTTACTGTCAACCGTAGTGAGTTGTGTTGGTAAGTAAGTGCTGTTTGTGATGTTTTGTGCTAATGTTTGATATATTTTATATGTGATGTTTTGAGTTGTTAAATTATATTTTATGGTGCGTTCCCTGGTAAGTGGGACGTGCTAGAGGTTTAAGGAGTATGAGTATGGTAGAGGATGAGGCCGTTGGGCTTATCGTCAAGAGGTTGATGCACGTAGTTTAGTGGTGATGATTCGGTATGAATTTGTTGTGTGCTACTGTTATTGTTAGGGTTGAGCAAGACAGATTAAGCGCATTCAGATATGGTTGTATTCAGATATGAACCTTTGATGGTAAGGCATAGATGTACGATCATTGAGCAGTATGTAGATGAGTGATTGATTATGGAAACCGCTATAGATGATTCTGATCGGATTATTGATGCTTGAGGCAGTAAGAAACAGAGAACTCGGTCTGCACCTGAGAAAGTGGGATTTTACGACTATGGGTTCGGCTGAGCTAAGGAACAGAATGTGTCTGTGACTTCCGGAAGATGACAGTTATCGTAACAGGAGATAAAGGTTTAGTGCATGTGTGAGAGTCATCATCCTAGAGACTCTGGCAGAATTATTAGTGCAATGACAGCTGTAAAACTGCTAAGAAAAGGTTGGGTTGCCTTTCGAGTTGACTAATGCTTCCGCAGATTTCAAGGTTTAAGGAATTAATGTTTTTAGAAAGTACTTGGATTGGTTGCAGTGAGTTTCATTGGGAGTATTCTCGGACTGGCAGATTACTGCATGCGATTGTGGATGGATTTTCTAAGTTTGCGTGTGACTAAGAATTTTGACTGGGACGGGAAATGTCAGGAGAGAGTTTTCGAAGGACTCAGGAAGTGTTTGATTAGTGCGTCAGTGTCGGTTTTACTGTAGGAAACAAAAAGGGTTTGTTATCTACGGTGATGTGTCTAAGCGAAGTTTGGGTTGCGTTTTGATGCAGAATGGGAAGGTCATTGCGTATGCTTTTCGTCAGCTCAAATTGTATAAGAGAGAATTGATCAAGAGGCAAAGATGATTGCTAGAGTTGATTAAGGATTATGAAAAGATATTGTTTATCAATCAGAAAAGGGCTACCGTGGTTGTTGATGCTTTGTGTAGGAAGTCGACTCTCGAGCAGGTGGTTGCTTGTCTGACAGTTCGGTCGGGATTGCAACAAGAGTTGGCGAAGGGTGAAAAGTGAAATTTGGTTTGAGAATGAACAGATACAGCTGAATGTAATGGAATATTGAGTAAGATATGCAGTGAGATTGCTCAGGGAAGAGTGTAGGAATGCTTGTTCAGGAAGATGGAGTATTGTGATTTCAGATCGATTATGTGTGTTAATTGATAAAGAGAATTGAGAGTTGATTCTCAGGGAAAGTCATTCTTCGGCGAGTCCGGAATATTCTAGAGTCAGTTATGCGAGGCAGTTATCCGAACCTGTTTGATCTTAGTTTCGAGGACGAAACTCTTATAAGGAGGGGAGAATGAAATACCCCAAATAAGTGGATAATGGCATTTTGGTAAATTAATTAAGGGGATATGTTAAAAAGGAAAAAATGGAAATTTGGGGGATTAAATCCCTAACTCCCTAAATTCGGATCTCTCTCTCTCCCGATCGATTCACCGGTGCCCAGCCAAGCTCCTTCTCTTCCCCGGCGAATTCGTTCCTTCTCCGGTGCCAGCCGAGTGTTCTTCCCCGGCGAACCCGTCTTGGACCACTGCGCCGCTCTTCTTCCTCCTCCTCTGCGTGGAGCCGTCGGTGGGTGTTGTTCGTGGTTGCTGTGCTGTTGTGCCGACTGCTACGAGCTGCTGCAGTCCGTCGTCGTGGTGGTCGTCTCCGACGTCGGGAGCCCTCTTTCCGGCGAGGCTAACGAAGAGGTAAGGTTGGTTGGTGTTGTTGTTGAATTTGGGTCTGATTTGTTGTTGTCCTGCGTGGACTGAAAATTCTTTGCTGAATATTTTGGGTGTGTGTCCGAAATTGGAGTTGTGCAGCTGCGGTTTTGTGTTGTTGTTGTGGTTCCGGTGACGAGGAGCCTCTTCCCGGTGACTACCGCTTGGTTGTCGACAAGGTGAGCTTATGGGTTGGATTAATTCCGAATTGGCTGAATTTTTGGTGTGCGTTCGAATTGATATTGTGTATTCCGAATTGATATTGAATTGTTCGAATTGATGTTGTGTGTGATCGTGGACAGCTGAAGAAAGGTGTGGTTTGCTGAATTTTTGGTTGGTTGTGTGGGGTTTGCTTGATTGGAATTTTTGAAGGTTCGTTCGAGTGGTTTGGAGACCTCTGGGGTCGTTGCGGTTCGACTTGAGGCAAGAGGATCCTTGCCTAACTTATATATTTTTATAATTGATTTATGCTTAGCTTATTTCATAATTAAATTATGGTTGCTTGAGCTATTTTAAATTGGTTAGAATTGACTATAATTGCTTGGTTGTGATGTGTGATAATATGTGTTGGTGTGTGATAATGTGTTGATATGTGGTGAAATGTGTTGATGTGTGATGAGGTGTGTTAAGGTGTGATTATGTGTTTGTGATTGTTGTTGATAGTGTCTGTTGACACGTGTGTGTGTGTGTTGGCTTGAGTGTGAGTGTCTGTTGACACGTGTATGTGTATTTGATTGAATGTGTATGTGTGTGTGTGTGTGTGTGTGTGTGTGTGTGTGTGTGTGTGTGTGTGTGTGTGTGTGTTGGATTGAATCTGTGAGTGTGTGTGTGTTGGATTGTGTGTGTATGTGAATATGTGTTAACCTTTGCCGTATGTGATATTTGATTGATTGGTCGGTATGATATGGTATATATTATATATAAGTGTTATATATAAATGTTGATTGACATGTTGTTGGTATTATTTGATTGTTGTATTAAGTCTTTGGATTTCAACTGTTTTGGCTTGGCTAATCTTGCCATGGTCTTTCACGAGACTGACCAACTGCGGTTTACGTGCCGCGGTTGGCTGGGGTATCGGGTCCCCCAGTCAATCAGGCTTTGCAGATTTAGCTCCAGCAAGGAGGATCCTGATCACCGTCGGTTTGGAGTCGAAGGCTTTACTCTTTTGGTTTGGACTTTGACTTGAGTGTGTCGTTTTGGTTTTGGACCTTGTATGGGTCGAACTTGTTGTATTGGTTTTTGGTTTGTAAAGTGTTGTATTTTCTGTAGGTTAAGTTTGATTGTGGTTTCAAACTCTGGCAGGTTTTACAGGTTGTACAGGTTTTCCGCTGTGCTGCTTTTGATATTATTATATATATGGGTCATGTTTTGCATTTTTTTTCTTTTCACCCGCCTTATAATCCTTCCGGATCATGGCACTGTAGCACCACTGGCCTGGGGGTGTTACACTACGAGCCAAGGAAAAGGGTTTAGTGGGAGCATCCCTGAAGAGTATGGGGACATCACAACTCTATGGAAGATCAATCTCAACTCCAATGCTTTATTTGGGTCTGTTCCTGAGTTCATTGGTGATCTTGGAAATTTCAGGTTCCTGGATTTGTCCAACAATGGATTTATAGGGTTAATCCCAAGGAAGTTGTTCAAGAGTTATGGTAAAATGAAGTTCATCTCACCCTCCAGCAACAATCTCAAAGGCCCTATCCCTGATTCTGTGAGCAATTGTGTTCACCTTATTGGGTTTGATGCATCTAATAATGGGCTCAACGGCAGCATACCTTCACAGATATGTCAACTGTCCAATTTAGCATTTTTGTCAGTAAGAAACAATGTGCTCACAGGGAGTGTCAATGGCCAGTTATCACAATGTCAGAGCTTGGAATTCTTGGACATCAGTAGCAATTTGTTCTCCGGGGAGGCTCCGTTCGATGGGCTCGAGTTCTTAAACATGACTTATCTGAATGTTTCACATAATGGGTTCACAGGAGGCATCCCAGAGATCACAAACTGTAGTCAGAGATTGTAGTTCTTTGATGCTTCATGGAATGAGTTAGATGGGGAGATTCTTGTGGGGATCACGGGTTGCGTGAACCTGAGGATCTTGGACTTGGAATCCAACAAGATCAATGGAAGTATACCACAAGGAATTGGTGATTTGAAGAGCATTTCCATCATTTGCTTTGGACATGAACCCTGCAACAGCCTGCAAGTTCAAATTTTAGATATAATCCATCTATACCACTAACATTCAAAAGGATATGCTAATTGCTATGCAAGTTTTCTACAAAATTACGGCTTCTTTAAAAACTCAAGCCTGATATTTTCTCACTCTCTGTGCAGTTTGAAAACAAGACTTATCTGAATGGTAGAAGAAAGACATTCTTATCTGGATTATATTATGTTGATTATATGTGTACACATTCTGCTCACCATTTGTGCATAAGATCCATCACAGCTATAGCTCCATATGCATATATGATGAAATCATAAGTTGCAATTTTTTTCCATTGTTCATTATTTATGGTTAAATGCTTGTCCATTCTTTTTCCCATCTCTAAGAAAGTACTTATATCATTTTACACTTAAACGTATGGGCTGAAAACACCAGTGTTTGCAGGTTTATTGCATGGTCGCCCATCCCTTGCAGCCGCACCTTGTTGCCACTGGAACCAATATTGGGGTCATAATCAGCGAGTTTGATTTTCGATCTCTTCCACCTGTTGCTCCTCTTCCATCTCCACCAGGAAGTCGGGAGCATTCTGTTGTATTTGTAGTTGAAAGAGAGCTTAAGTTGCTTAATTTTCAGTTGTCCAACACGGTAAATCCCTCCCTTGGAAGCTATGGTTCTTTGACTGATTCAGGAAGGACCAAAGGGGAGCCAATAGAACAATTGCAAGTCAAGCAGGTTAAGAAGCATATTAGTATACCAGTGCCACATGACTTATACTCTGTTCTTTCTGTGAGCAGTTCAGGGAAGTAAGTCAACAACTCTTTTGGTATCAACCTTGATTCTGAGACCAATGTATATTTTTGCATCTAATGAATAAAACTCTCTTTATATTTGAAGGCTTGATTTTTTTTAGTATAGTACTTTTCTAATACCGTGAGCACATGCAGGTATCTTGCAGTCGTGTGGCCTGATATTCCTTATTTCTCGATATACAAGGTCAGTGATTGGTCAATTGTTGATTCTGGAAGTGCAAGACTTTTGGCATGGGATACCTATCGTGACAGATTTGCCATTCTGGAATCAGCGTTACCTCCTCGTATTCATGTGATACATAAGGGGGGTTCATCAAGAAAAGCAAAGGAAGTTGTTGCTGCTGCAGCACAAGCAGCAGCAGCTGTTGCTAGTGTGGCTTCATCAGCCTCTGTTCAAGTCCGTATTTTACTAGATGATGGAACATCAAACGTTTTGGGTTTGAGTTTATAATATCAGCACACATGGGCTATAATTGTATTTACGAGATCCTTGTTTTGAGTTTACTGTGTTAGGTAGCTCTTATTAATATTGGAGAGCTATTTTATTACTTGTATTTTAATAACAAAAAATTATACCTTTTTTGGTAATTACACCCCAAAAATAACTCACTTCAACTCGTATAATTTACTATTTACCGAACACGTCATTTTGTAATTTCAACTCGTATTTTCACTCCAACTCTTACTTCCACTTCAACTCGTATTTCCACTTCAACTTCCACTTTCACTTCCACTTCCACTCGATTTTGGTACTACTTACCGAACAGGCCCGAAGTGGGCTGGCTGAGCTTTAATTTAACCTTTATAGAAGGGTTTTTTGTCAATACATTAATTGAGTAGGAACAGGGGGTATGAATATCATCACCCTTATGTGTTTGGGTACGGGTGGGAATAGTGCAATGCCTCAAGGATATCATGCCCAATTCAAAAAGTACTAGTTTAAACTCTCGTGCCATGCACGAGCCGACTTATATTTATGAAACAAAAGTTTAGTATACGAATAAACGTCACATGAATACAAATTAATGACTACGTGGTTATAAAAGATAAGAAATACATTAAATGAAAATATATTGACATGTAGTTATATTAGATTTTTTCCAAACATATACATACTAATAGAAAGAAAGTAATTGAATTTATATATATAAACATTATAGGAAAAAAATTCACTCTAAAATATATATAAAAATTACGATTATACATGTTACTTAACCATTTCTCAAGAACATTTTATTTTTGTATATTTAGAGTGAAATAGTATCCGTGATTGAAGTTATGAATCGAAATATACTATTTTTTTCTTCAATTTAATAGGTTAGTACGATGTTATATGTCAATCTTCCAACAATATGTTAGTAATGATATGTTTAAATCTATATTTTTTTTAAACTTTTTAAGTTTGTTGATAGAATATTACTTTTGTTAGCTTTTTTTTATACCTTTTGTAATATTCAATTCAGGTTTTAGACATTGAGATGATATTATTGAAAATAAAATCATATTAATTTACTCATTATTTATTATTATATATATGTTGGACACTTATATTTATTCGTAATTATTAATATACTAAATTAACTCAATTGGAGAATCAAATAAAACCCAATTGAATTATATTTCAAATAGTATATTAATATTTTCATACATATTTTTTATTGATCATCAATTATTTCAAGTTCATAAATAATTTGTAATTAAATCTTGAAAATGTGAAATCTATCAAGTGAAGATTTTATAGATATATATAGATATATAATTTCATGGTTAAATTTATTTACAATTTTAGTTGTCACTTTAAAGTTTGGTTGATTTTGGAAGTAATTGTAATCTAAATATTTGCATATAAATTTTGATTTGATAAACGGTTTTTATTTAAAGTGAAAAAAAAAAGAACGAATGAGAAAATGATATATAAATATGGTGGGTCCACAAGCATTCTAAGAGCTCAAAAAGGGAGAGCTTTAATATATAGTAATAAATAAGAATACTAGTAGACCTGTCAAAAGCTAGACCCAATCCGAAAATCCGGCTTTACTCGATCCAACATTTTGGGTTGAGACTCGATCCGAAAGAAGAACCCGTCCAATTCAAGTAGAACTCAACCCGAACACATTATTTTATAAATATTATCTCGTTCATATTAAATATTGTTATATATTTTATTAAATAATAATATAATATTAATCATTTTATTAAATTTAATTTTTTTAATAATCATAAAAGGGCACTATCCAAACCTGAGTCAAACTCATTACGACCCGACCCGATCAATCCGAAATTTTTTACAACCTGGCCGTCCCTAACCCAATCCGTCCAACCCAGTTAACAGGTCTAGGCACTAGTGATAATACACAATACTTGCTTGTCTTTAATAATAAAACAAGAATTTTATGTAGACCAGACTATTCATATTCATATTGATTATATTCTGGTTCATGATATTATATATTAGTTATTCTATAAAACCCACCAAACGTATATATGCATAGCAAATACAAACCTCCCCCACAAAAGAATTCCCCATAATAACACCATAGGTTTGAACTTTGAACCATTTGAATTGACCCAAAAAGGATAAGTTTGGATTTTGCATAATTCTATTTCTTCATTTGGGAATCAAAACGTGGAGCTTGTCCAAACCCAATTTCTACAAAACTATGAGTGTGACAACATAAGGAGACATACCCTATTTAATACATTATATTTATATCAGCTTACAAATATGAAATACCCCATATTGACCAATTCCTGCAATTTCATATACACATTGAACTCGTCTCAAATCACCTCTTGAATGAACAAGAAAGAATATTTCCAATCAGTGTTATCTAGCAATACTAGAAGCAAAAATCAAAGCCCCAAATTTCAAATTAAGAGCTTTCATAGTTCATAATAAGAGCTCTTGATAGTAAGAAGAAGTAAAAAAGAGTCATCCTACAATGCAAGAAGTTTCCAAGGAAGCAGGGCCTGGGTAATTTCCAGGTTGCTAATTGACCATTTGCCAAGAAACAAAGGCAGGGAAATTACGCCATCCCCATTTGAAAACGACAGACAAAACTAAAACAGCTGTTCTCTCACTCTCTCTCTCTCTCTCTCTCTTTCTCCCTCTCAACGGCTAATACAGCCTCATTCATGTCCATCAACAATTCAAGATTAAAAACAGATGAGATTGGGGGAGAGAAGTTTTACTGCAATGGTGGACGAGGAATTCGCGGCCTCACTGGCGTCTTTGAAGGACTCACCCTATTAAGAAGAAACAGAAATGAAGTCTTAATCAGTTCGCCTTTTTTTTTTAAAGGAGATTCATTTTATAGGATAATACACTTGCTTCTCTGTTACCTGATCGGCTGCGTTCCCAAAATCATCCCACTGCAGTTCAAGGCAACAATAGCGCTTTCAGCCTGCGTTATCACAACAACCCACGATTCAATGATTTGATTTTGAGCGCACGGTTTACATTATTAGCATGTTACCAAACAAATCTTAAAACAAAAACACCACGAGAGTTGCTTGATCTTACCAAATTAAATTCCACAAAAGCAATACGAGTGGAATGCACATTATCCCCCAAAAGCCTCAGGCGTGAAACCTGTTGAAGGGAAGCAACCGTTAAGTCTATGAATATCAATATTTAAAGTGAAAGGCATCAAAATAGTATATGTAACACTTAAATATAGTACCAACCTCGCCACAAGTACTTTCAAAGAAATTCTTGACATCCGCTTGTGCAACCTGAATGGAGAAATCATACTAAGTATTTAGCATGAGCAAGCATATGTTCCAAGGACATCAGGTGAACGGAATTCATAGACAAGTGGAACTCGTAAATAATAAGACAAACTACAACATTAGTTGTGTGTAGAGGTTAGAATATGAAATTTTTTAAATGCACACTACTAACCTTTTTATCTATATTTGTACAGTAGACAGTCCTAGCACACATTTCTCTTTCATCTTCAGACTGCATATATTTACAACAGACACACAGAAAAAAATGGTGAAGTCAGGGATGCAAAACGCATAAAAGCTAGAGGAAATGAAATAAGAGATATCAGCGTATACCCTGGGAAGGAAAGTCGGATTAACAGGAAGAATAGCGGTTTTTGAAGGCAAGACCCTGACTGGATAGTAACCGAGCACTGTCCCACTTAGGGTTATAGCAGCTCTTGCTCCTTCTGTTGAACATAACTTTCTCCATGTCAGATTGAAGGGAGCTGACGGATTGAAGATGAACAATGTAGAACTGCTAAAAGATATTACAAATTATAGGAGAACTTACGCTCGTCAGCAAACTCTACAAAAGCAAACCGAAGAACCGAATGAGGGTCGCCACAGATCCGGCAGTCAACTACCTGTAAGGGGAAGAAAGTAATAGAAGTCAAATTGTCTAAACATTATGCAGAATGAACTGTACAGCCAATCGAAACTCCAAATACTTAGATAATATAGTCCTAGAATGCATGCTGATAAGAAAAACTGTGCCTTAGAGGCTAAACTGCCACTGTACAAACCATTTGGAAGAAGCACAAACTCGAGTTCTATGGTATTATTTCAATTTGGCACACATGGAAATGGAAAACAAGCAGATAGAGCTCCTCAATCCCAATTAAGGATAGAATATAACAGCAAACTTACGAGAACAAGATGATCCATATGATAAGATATCACACATTTCATTAAAAGAATGCATTACAATATCCATGAATCTAACAGTGCATCATACATTGATAAGCGACAGAAATAGAGATTCAACTGCATGACCTTCTAGAATGTGTTGAGTTAAATGTTAGAACAAATTCCAAGAAGCTAGTCTATGTTTGAGCCAATACTATATGTGTATCACTGAAGTGTAATCCGTAAGGAATGGAAGAAACAAGCTATAATACAATGTTCAAGGAAGCACAATGACTTACCTGTCCACAACTACTAAATAAAGCAGCTAGTCGCTCTTCAGTGACCTGATTCGGAAAGATCAAAATAAATGCCGGAAATATCACAAAAGTGTTTTACTTAGCCAAAGGTCATCATTTGACTGAATAAAAGAGTGCATTTCCCCTTTTCTTACTTGCTGGTCAATGTCAGAAACATATATGGTGCGTCTAACGCTGTCATCCCGCTGGGCTCTGAAAGCTTTACCATTAAACCTCTTTCTTCCCTGGTTGAAGTTATTTCTCCGCTGCCACAAAACAAAAAAGATCTTAAGAAAAGTTTACACATCAATTAAAACAAATAAACCAGTGAGAAAGTGAAGCATCCATTTTCAGACACTCATCAAATCAAGCATTTGGTGGCTTGGTGCAAACACTTGTATTATATGATTACCAAGGTTTATGAATTGTTCTTTGGAGCCACATAAATTCAGTATACGTATAGAAACAGTGTGGAAGTTATCCAGACAGCCAGTCCATGTATCAAAAAAGTCAAAATCTTCATTTAGTTGTTTGATGTTTCCGACTCTGCAACTTTGAAATTGAAATATAACCCTCTGAAGAGTTTAATTGGATTGCAAAATCAGCTTCGAAGTAATACGTTACTTTCTAAAAGTAATTCTTAATGACCTCTAGATGCAATGCATGTGTGGGACAAAAACACAAGTCTTAAAGGTTTCCTGAAAATAAGGATTTCCCTAACTACATTGATCCTGCTATCCTTGTTGTCAACATCAAAAGGACGAACGGCTAAACATAGATAGAGACATTGTACAACCTATGCATTTAACAAGTATCCAAAGTGATAATAATTTGAGAGGAGATATCTCATTAATGTCTAACACAACACATGTCCCCCGGTGCTATCATAAAACGACAACATCCAGGCAGTCAAAGCGGTTGCATTTACCAGGATTAGATTTGTAATTACACATCGGCAACTTAGAACTAATAGAGCTAGAAACAACATCCCTTGATCAGCAGAATTATAGTGCAGTTTCATGCATATACTCATTATCATGAACAAGTTAACTGCTAAACCCAACAACCAACATACAGAAAACCCATAATAACAAATTTCACTCTGAAAAAACAGATCAGAACTTCAACATTGAATAAGTCAAAAGTGAAAGAGACAAATAATATAGTATACCAAACCAAATTCACGAATTTGATTGTGGATTTGTGGATATTTCATTTACTAAATCCTGCAATTAACATACACAAGTCACAACTACCCATCAAAAAGCCATAATACACACTTAATAAATGCCCGAAATCGGGGAATTAGAAGAACAAAATCAGAATAATGTCGATTACTGAGAATTGAAAATATACAGAAACATCCACTGAAAATTTTCAGCCTTTTCAATATTCTAACAACCAAATGAGGATCAATTTCGATTCATGATGACCAACAACATCGTCTCTTCTTTTCTATAATAGATGACGTTCGCCAATTACAGACCACCGTCAAGCAAAAACGCAAAACCCAGAAGAAAACGTCGGAAAGTAGATCAATCCAATGAGAAAAACATAATCAAATTGAAGAAAATTGAAAAGTCTAGATCAGGGCTGAAATCCAGAGTACCCTTCGGTTATTGGGGAAATTGTCATTTCCCGAATTCTTATTAGCCACCGGAAAATTGTTGTCGTACGACGGATCGTTCTTCGCCTGATAAGAAGACGGAATAAACTCCTTGGCCCACGGATTCAACTTGGACAAAAAATCAGCGAGCTCATGGATGTTTTTGTGGAATTCCGATTCCGAATCCAAACTCTTATTAGTGTCAGTATTAGATGGTTTGGTAGGTGAAGGGCAAGTTTTGGTGAACTGATCCTCAGAACTCACAGCATTCTGGGCCACGGCAGCCATGGAAGCCAACCAAGTTTCTCCCAAAATTGCAAAAGGGAAAAGGAGAAACAGAAATGAAAATGGGTAACCCACCAAAAATTGACACTATAAATAAACTATATTTTCAGAAAAATGAGAGAATTAAAAATAAAATAAAATAAGTTCCCCCCCCCCTCTATTTATTCCTCTAAATTAGGGCTCTACGGAACACTACACTACCCAGCCCTATTCGAAACGCCCCCTTTGACAGGGAAGAGGGATCAAAATTGAGAAGGTGGTGAAAAAAGAGAGGGGCACAGAAATGAAGAACCTCTGTTCTAGGGTTATGAGTGCCTGATTTTGATGGAGAATTGAGTTGAACTGATATTTATCTTTTCTATCTTTCTTTTTTGGGAGATGAAATTGGAAATTTGGAAGTGCGTAGTGTTGAATGTGGGGCTTCAGCATATGCCCTTTGGCTTTGGCCCCCTTTGTTTCTTTGCTAAAAGAGAGAGGAAGAAAAAGGAGAAGAGAAAACGAAATCACTGAAATCAGAGATGAGAATCAAAGCGAAAGGCGAGAAGGAAGGAGACGAGGAACAAATTTGTTGCTTTCTGCAACAGATTTTCATGGACCCTGGTGTTCTTGGAAACCGGTCTACAGCGAAAACTTTAATTAATAATATAAATATTTAAAGCTACCTACTTTCTGATTCAGAAATAGTGTATATAGTTATAATAAGATGGGATTGTTCGTGTGCAAATTTTCTTTAATCTGTGCATGCAGTTTAGACTGTTATGGTTGTTAACTTCTTGTTGTTGACATTGCCCCAATTTTTTAATGGTTGTTTTAGAAGGTCATTTTCCTCCTACTTTTCAATTAATAACTAGTAGTTGATATTTATAAGGCCTTGTTTAGTCAAGTGTGTTATAAACATTTTATTTTATTTATAAAAAATATTTATTTTAATATTGTATGTATTTCCATATCTCATAAATTTTAAGATTAAAAAACTAGTTTTTTATATAAAATACATTAGAAATAAAAAAAGTGTTTATAATCTACTCTAACTAACAAACAAACCCTAAATGTAATTATTATTTTCTTGGGTGGTTTTATGTTTTTTTGTCAGATAAAAAATAATGTGAGTTAATAATAGATATAGACAGGTAATGTGAGTTAATAATAGATATAGATAGTCTGCTCATACAATTTTACTAGATAGATAGTTTTTCTATATAATCTTATGCCAACCTGCTAGCGTTTATATAGTCAAATTTTTAATATGCTATCAAGTAGAGATATGAGTTCTGGTGAAACAACCATTTAGAGTAAAACGAAAGTATAAATATGAGCATTTAGATTAGAACCGAATCAATGGCCCAGATTGAATGTAAGAGGGTGCACATGAGGGAGAATAGAATGCACACACATGATTCACCCAAATTACGTAATTGTATGGATTTGATTTACCCAAATATTCACTTTCCAAAATCACATTTACAAGATCTCGTGCGGTTACTCTCTCTTGATTCGTCTTCAACCTCTCGCGTGTTTCCTCTCTCAGCCATCGTCATCCTCTCTACTCTTCGCGACGACTCTCTCTGCCATCCTCTGCACGGATTCCTATTTGCCGCCTCCTGGACCCCCGCCCAATCGACGTATCTGAAGCCCCCGGTTTGGCCGCGTCCTACAAGCGCGTCGGTCCGTACGTCCAGTTGTGTGTCCTAGACGCCCCCAGGGCGGCGTTCTTTGCTAACGCTTCTCCGCCTTCACACGCGGCCACCACCGGAAAGTTTGAGTTTCTTCTCAAGACTGTCGTTGGCTCCATTGTCGAGTCGATCTGCGGATTCAGGAGAGGGGATTTGGTGGAATTGAGCCCTGTTTTAGGTCATGGATTTCTCCCGTCGTCCGTCGGTTCTGATTTTCGCCACCGGATCTAGAATCAGGTTTGTCATTTTGTTTCCAATTGCATCCGTTATTTATCCATTTTGTCAGTAGCTTATTGATGTTTGCTAGATCAAAAATTGTATGAATTGCTATATTGTATACTTTCAAAAATGCAAGGATCAAGTATAACACCCCAAAATCGTAACCCATTTGAAAAGGTATTACCGTCAGTGACCTCGGTTTCCACACCGAAGCCACCCCAGGCTTTACCATTGAAACACAATTCATAAAGAACAATTATGATACAAAATTACCATAACTCTCATTTAAAACATAGTCGCGGAATTTCAACACAATTCCAAATACGACAAAATACAGAGTTATTACAATACAGCGGAAGACTTAAAATAATTTACAAGAGTATTGACTTTAGTAGTCAACGCCCAAAGATCGTAGCCTGATTAAAACATTGTCAAAACACCGTTCATCTTCATAGTCGTTCTAGCCTTCCTGCATCCTGTAACCTATCTGATGTGTCGAAACGGACGGACAACACCAACCATGACGATACAGATAACAAACACAATTAGTTAGTCTAAATGAATAGACTAGCAAGGGCACAAAGCAGAAGGTTCGAAGTAGTCGTATTAGGTTAGACTCATCGTTTCTCGAATTAAAACTGATGACGATAGTCAACCATCATACTCCTACTGAAATATATCAAGCAGCATGATCAAGAGAAGATTCTGGAAGACTGAGTCTTACAGCAATCAACCCAAAAGAAGACTCCAATGAATTGAGTCTTTTCGGAAATATGATAAATCTGGAAAGTTTACAGAATCAAACAACAGCGATTAAAAGCTGACTGAGATGCTTCGGCTCACAACCAACCTCACCGCTTACAGTGAATCCAGATCGGAAGGAGAACGTACTACATTCAAGTCTGGATCTTACAGAACCACATAACGATGATTTAAAAACTGACTAAGATGTTTCGGTTCACGACCAACCTCATCGCTTACAGCGAATCCAGATTGGAAAGAGAACGTACTCTGATCAAAAGTCAAGACGAGCTTTCCTAGCTGCACAATTTACTTAGCTGCACTACTCGCCAAAGGTATATTAATTAAGTGCACTCGGACACTTATCTTATTTAATTCCAAAACGATCATCACGTTATAAGCTTTTAAATCTCCTCACAAGAGACATCGGATCTCCTCACAAGAGATATCAGATCTCCTCACAAGAGATATCAGATCTCCTCACAAGAGATATCAGAGGGAATAAATCCCAAAAGATTTGGCACTAGCTAAGTGCACCAACCCTGAGTAAGGGCATGGTCATGACCAGAGAGAAGTGTTGGGGCCTGGACATCCCATCCACTTGGTTATAAAGAAACGACTAGTACTCACAAGGAGATGGCAAGTAGCGTTCCTGCGAATACTCGTTCTAACTAAACAGTTCAGAACTGCCCAAAATCATATCAAAGCCATCAAGGCCAGCATCATAGATATATTTCAATCTAGATATATATATAATAGCGTTGTTCTAGCAGATATACAACCTATTATAATATCCATTAAAATCACAAACAGTTATCAAAACTGTTCCCAACAAAAACAGTAAATCATCCCAAATTAATTAACAACTAAACAATTGATAATTAATTGAAATATGGAATGATGAGCAAGAGCGAACCGCCACTTGCCTGGAGTAGATTCGGCGATGAATCTAGACGAGACGACTACCGAAAATATCCTTTCCAAGGATATGGCTTAAGCTTCAGAATATTCCTAGTAGAATACGAGTCCACATGCGATCCAGCAGACAACGTTCTAACTGACAAATTAATTATCTATTAATTAATTTGACTGGACGAATTCAAGAAATTAAATTTAATATTTTTTTATGATATTAAATCATAAAAATATTTATTAAATTTTCCTAAAGAAAAATACGGATGAAAGATAATCGAAATTATACCGCTCGAATAATTTCGGGTTAAATCTGGATTGGAAGGGTTTAATGGGCTTTCGGTCCAAACTTAAAGCTGATATTAAATGGGGGTCCCACCTCCTATTTCTCCTTCTTCAACCTACGTAAATCAACAAAACGCCGGAACAGAGCTCGGCTTCAACAACGGACAACGCCGGAGAGAAGCTCTCGTCGGTGGCGTCTCCGTCGCTGGTGGCTCTCCTTCGCCGGGGTCTACACGCAGCAGCACTAGCAGTGCAACACCGGGAAGTAATTTGGCGTCAACAACAGTGAACGATGGCTCCTCGCCGGGGGATCTTCTCGTCGACGCCGGGGAGGGAGCTCAGCAGTGGCAGCGGGAGGAGTAGCACCACAACACCACAGCAGAACTCAGCGGGGGAAAGACGAAGGCGAAACAGGGGTCGTCGCCGGAAGGAGAGGGAGATCGAACGGGAGAGGTTTTGTGTCTTCAAGCCTCCACAGATCGGGCTTCTTATATAGCCCCGAGGAGGGTCGTCCTCATCATCCCAGAGAAGGCGTGTCCAACAGCCCCTTCGACAAGTGCTCCTGGCGATTCATACATATGGGGGAGTATCGTGACAGCTTAGCCGGAGGAGGGAAATTCGTGGCAGGGATATGAGAATTGGGCTTTGGTATGGGTTTTTAAACCCCGGAAATTATATGTTTGTATCCAAACAAATATTCTAAATCCCGAAAATACATCGAATGTATTTTATACCACTCAGGGAATTATTTCGGAGATCATGGATGTTACGGAAAATCCGAACTCAACTGAAAGCGAAATAATTAATTTGAACGAAGGTTGGGAAAATTACTCAAATATCCTTACTAAAAATTATGGGATATTACATCAAGGCCATTAATAATCGGTCAATTCTCTCATACAAACAATTATCTTACTGTTTGCAATTGATATTCAAATTATATGATGTGATATTCACACAACTGCTTTTGATATTCATGTTGAATGTAGGTTTCATGCTTTGAGTAGTTGATATTCATGTCGTCTAATGTGATATTCATGTTAATGTCGTTGATATTCATGTTGGATCAGTTTTTGGTGTTTTGTTGGTGTTGTTTGTACAGTTTGCTATTGATATTCAAATTGTTTGGTATGATATTCATACAAATGCTTTTGAGGTTCATGTTTGATGTAGGATTCATGCTCTGAGTAGTTGATATTCATGTTGGATTAGTTTTGGTGTTTTGTTGGTGTTGTTTGTATTGTTTGCAATTGATATTCAAATTGTTTGATGTGATATTCATACGAATGTTTTTTGATGTTCATGATTGATGTAGGTTTCATGCTCTTAGGGTTTATTGGCTTAGTGTTTAGGGTTTAGGGTTTATTGGTTGAGGGATTACAGTTTATTTGTTTAGGATTTATGGTTTATTGGCTTAGGGTATAGTGTTTACTGGTTTAGTGTTTAGGGTTTAGAGTTTATTGGTTTAGGATTTAGGGTTTATTGATTTACGGTTTAGGGTTTATTGGTTTAAGGTATAGGGTTTACTAGTTTAGGGTTTAGGGTTTATTGGTTTAGGGTTTTGGGTATAGGGTTTATTGGTTTAGGGTTTATCGAACATGAATATCAAAATCATTCATATATACAGATGCTTTTGATATTCATGTTGGGTGTACGTTTCATGCTCTAAGTAGTTGATATTCAATTTTTATGATGTGATATTCACTATGATGTTGTTGATATTCATGTTGGATCAGTTTTGGTATTTTGTTGGTGTTGTTTAAACTGTTTGCAATTGATATTCAAATTGTTTGATGTGATATTCATGTTGGATGTACGTTTCATGATCTGAGTAGTTGATATTCAAATTTTGTGATGTGATATTCACTATGTGATGTTGATATTCAACATTGTTTTCAGGCTTAACTCTTCAAAGCACATGATTTCATTGAGGACAATGTATTCTCACACATGAATGAAAACCTTATTGATGATAATGTACCCGAGTAAGTTGATGTTCAACCTAAACCGGATGGGACTGTTGCACCAACGAAGAGACATTTGAAGCTTCATGCTCGTCTAAAAACGCACAAGTCATTGTGTAATAGTGATATTCATGTTTGTTATTCCAAATATTCATGTAATCAATATTGATGTTCATGTATAATTTTCCGTGTATAACTATTTGCGTTAGTGTGAAGTGATTATTTTTTGTTTGGGTTATGGTATTCATGGTGAAACGTAGTGATATTCATACCAATATAGTGTAATAACCCCTAACAGTCCCAAACTGTCGTTTGTAAGAAAGACGTGATGGGCAATTTCTGTAATCTCTGTATTAATCTCTTGAACGTAATATTATACGTTTAGTAAAGTTTTAGGGTCATAAAGTATTTGGGAGTGCTAAAAATAATAGGATCTAGCATGTCCTCGTACGAGACCCGCGACCAAAGGCCAAAAGACGCGGTCGCGGCATTTCCGCGACCGCGGATTTATTCCGCGGGCACGGATTCGCCCAGAAGCAAACCGCGACCGCGGCTGTGCTTCCGCGACCGCGGAAACACTGTTCGCCTTCGTCTTCATTTTTTTCCGCATTTCGCCGGTTTGTGTGTCGGCGTTTCGCCGAGGAGGGATGCCGATCGATTGGAGTGCCCCGGCGTTGAGCTCTTCTCCCCCTATAAAAGGAGGTCGGGGGCAACTCAAATCTTCATCCACAACCATCTCTCTCTCTCTCTCTCTCTCTCTCTCTCTCTCTCTCTCTCTCTCTCTCTCTCTCTCTCTCTCTCTCTCTCTCTCTCTCTCTCGTTTTTGTGTCTTCGCCGGAGTTCTTGCGTTCGTCGAAGCATCGCCGGAGTTGTTGGTGGTCGCCGGAGTGCCTTGGAAGCCTTGGAGTGGTAGTGTTCGCGGTGGTGCAGTAATCGTCAACGTCGTCTTCGTTGGTAAGCTCGGAACGCCTCCAAAGTCATCGTCGGAAGGAAGAACCGCGACCGCGGGGATGAATTCCGCGACCGCGGCTCTGCCTAGATATCCGCAACCGCGGATGTGCAAACCGCGACTTGCCCTGGCAAGCGCGATCGTGGCTGGGGCAACCACGGCCGCGGCTTTGGCATTTGTTCCCTTCGTTCGTCTCGTTTATTCGTTTTGTTTTGTTAGTATTGTATCTAACTTAAGGTTCCGTCTTTTATCTTGTCGTCGTCATAGGAATCCTTACTCAGATTCCAGACTCCAGATACTCGGAACCCGACATCTTCGATTCGTCTAGATTAAGGCAAGTGGCGGTTCACTCTTGCTTATCATTCCATGTTTTCCTTGATTATCAATTAATTGATTGTTAATTAGGATGGGATAAAAGTTGTTGTTTTCGTTTGGGTACATATTTAATTAAACGATGTGTTAAAATATGACTATATAATAGGTTGTATATATTGCTAGAAACAACGCTATTATATAGTTTGGTATGATATTATTGTATTGAGTTTTGATGTGGATTTAAATGTGAACTTAAATGCTAGTTTAGCACGAGTATTCATAGGAACGTTAATTCCTTACGAGGATTAGTCGTTTCTTTATAACGTCGGTGTTAGGAAGTAAGTGCCCTAACACTCTCTTGGTCATGACCTACCCCTATCTGAATATAGGGGTGGTGCACTCAGTTGGTGCCAATCTTCGGGATGTACTCCCAATCTTAAGGGATTTATTCCCAATGTCTCATTACGAGATGTGAAATTAAAAGCTTCAATGTTAATGTGCGTTTTGGAAGTAAATAAGATAGGTGCGGTTATGCACATAAATAATAAACCCTCGGGCGAGGAGTACAACGTGGAAACCGCCCGGACTCTTGTTAGAGTAAGTCTTCTTTCCAATCTGGATTCGCATTGTGCAGTGAGGTTGGTCGTGGACCCAAATAATCAAGGTCGTGTTTTAGTCACCATTGTGATTCCGGATAAGCCCGCCTGCATGAACACGACTTTGCCCTTCATGAAATGAGCCATCGGAGTTCAGTTTATGCCACCCTTTTGCAGGCCGTTGCCAGGCAGCAAGAGTCGAGGAGTGGTGATTAGTGTTGCGGGACCGAGCAAGGACAGAATACTCACCCGCACGGTTCAGGATGAACTGAGATCGGGGTTCAGAGACGATGAGGTTGGTGCCGAAGACTCGGGCGTTTCTCTAGCGCCAGAGCCACCATATGCCATAGACGAAAATCGTTGGCCAAGTACCAGGACGTGAGATGTTAGTATTGATCCATGGAGCCAACTCTACAGAGCAGAGTTGTGTGATAACTTTAAAAAGCAATGTTTAAACTCTCTTGGGTTAAGCATTAATTTTCATAGTACTTTTATAAAATAATATTATAAACGTTTAAAAATTAAGTTGTGTGATAACTTTAAAAATTGTGGTTTGGATTTTTGTAAGAGTTTACAAAGAAATAATAATGTCTTTATTTCAAAGAAATAACTATATAAATAACGATTTTGCCAAGTTAAGTATAAAGGATTTATAAGTATAAAGTATAAGGTTTAATAATAAGTGTTTTTTTTTCAACTTCTGCAAGCTTCGAGTTGTTACTTATTCCTTAGATCCATTCTTAGGGATAATGTCTCTCCTTAGGTTTAATGTCATTTAAAGGTTGACATTTCTCGTAATGTATCCCTTCTCAAGTAAAGGGAAGAAGATCGTTTTTGCGGTTAACGGTGGAGGGTCAGTCAGACTGACGTAAAGTTATTAGTTTAGACCCTTATAATTCGTATCATAACGTAATTGACTAAGTGTCATGTACAAGTCGGAAAAGTTCTAAACTGACATTATGGTTCATCAACAGATGGTGAACATAAGAAACACAATCCGTGTCAGAGCTGGACCGAGTAACAACCCAAGGCTGAATCCAAGGAACGTTGCTAATCAAGGGGATGAGAGTGAGTCTGTCTCTCACAAAAACCCCGTAGGCAATGGCCAAGTTCAGGCTAATCCTCATGTGGTGTTCGACGCTGCGGGCATAGAGGCCATTCGTGGGATTGTTATGCAGGCGGTCACCGATATAATTCGGCCAGTTGTACCACAGGCATAAGGTGGTCCAGTTCCTCAGGTTATTCTTGAATTTGAGGAGCTAGTGGATCATGTACCTCAGGTCGATGCCGTCAGGAACAGAGGAAATTACGATCGAGCCGTGAAGGCCATAAGTTCAATGAGGCATGACAGTTATGACGGTACTGGAGAACCAGTCAGAGTGGTGTATTGGTTCTCGCATAGGGAACGGTTGTTTAGGAATGTCGAGTGCACTGAGGCTGAGAAAGTGCACATCGCCTCCCTTCAACTTAAGGATGTGGCTAGCGAATGGTGGGAGAGCGCTGGTTTAGCTGATCATCCCGGGCTAAACTATGGTATGTTCAAAGCAAAGATGACTGACCGTTTCTTTTCCCGTGCTATGAGGGAGGAGAAGCATAAGGAGTTCCTTTACCCTAAGACCGATGGGTTAAAGGTGACTGAGCTTGCAGCTAAGTTCAATCACCTGTTGCAATATGTTGGACCGGAAGTGTCGAGTGAAGAACAAAAGATCTGGTACTTCCATGGATGGATGAATCCAGAAATCAAACCTCTGATGGTGCGTCACGGTTGTTCTACGTTAGAGCAATATGTGTATGTGGCCTACAAAATAGAGGCCACACTGGAAGAATCTGCCTGAAAGCGGGAGAAACAGAATAAAGAAAAGGGTGGGCAACAGAACCGCCAGGTTGATACATTCAAGCGACCGACATCGCCCACCAAGTTTGAGAAGTCTGGTCGTGCTAAGACCGAGATGACTCAGTCTGACTCCGCCAGAGGCTCAGATTGAAGTAGCGGAGTGATTCAATGCCACAACTGTGGTGAGGCTGGGCATAAAAGTTTTAATTGCCAAAAGGAGAAGCGGGTATGTTACAATTGTGGGAATGAAGGCCACATGAAAACATACTGCAGACAGAAGGGTAAAGGACCAACGCAGTCATATCAATCCTCAAATGTTGGCAATGGGCGGAACCCAAAGCCAGAGGTATCCGCTCCTGAGCAATCTATTGCTCGTAATAAAGGCAAGGCGCCTATGGAGTCTTCGGGTCAGGGGCAACGACTCTTTGTGGTTCGTCACTCCAATGAGAATGAGACCGTGAACGAGTAGTTGTATTATTGTTGAGTTTTTTTTAGAATAAGGAGTGATGACTTGTGTCGATAGTCTCCATAGTTTAGTAATCTGTCTGTTCGACTTTCTGTCAATTGTTTTAATGTAATGTTTTGAATAATAAAGAAGTGTTTCCTTGTTCCGGAAATTACTAAATTCGTTACTATTGCAAGTTGTCCGTTCATACGAGGATCCTTGAGTGCCAAAAGTAGTACATGTCATGTGTTGATAAAGACTGTCTGGACTCATAAAGGATAGTGTGGGTTAGGACATGTGTGATTGTTCCCTACCTTGTTAGCGCTAGTTTCGAGGTTGAACTACTCATAAGAACCCCATACTTTCCTGAAATAATGTCAGGTGGGACATTGGCATTATTTGTTCCCTGTGCTCGGAGTCTTAAGCATTGCCTCGAGAGGATAATACTATAAGGATTCCTTGCTGGAAGGATTTGGTGTGTGTAGTAATGCTCTGTGGAGTTTGAGGCTATTCCTCATGTGTATACTATGAGCATTAGATGGGGTGAGTTGTATAAATTATATATTTAAGTGAATAAATGTATAAGAGAGATATTTCTTAAGGAGTCGTTTTCTCTAAGATAATCGTACTCTAATACGATCCTCAGTAGACTTTAGAACCCAAGAGTTGTGTTTGTGAGGTTTGTAAGTAAGTGTGTCCAATGTAGGACCAGTGGTTAAAGCTTTTTGGAAAAGCTAAGTGTGCGAAATCATAAGTATTATTTTGGAAGACCTATTTGAGGTTTCGTAATGAGGTATTCTTAAGGAAATGATATAATGAGATAGATGAGGTGCATATGTAAACAAGAGTAAGCCGATATGACAATTGGAGGTACTAAGTTTGAGGTATAAGTGAGTTTTATGTATGTACTTTGAGGAAGTTGGTAGAAAAATGTTGTATTCTTCTGCTTGAGGACATCAAGATCTTTATGATGAATAGGGCATAGCGAGATTATATTGGAGACTATAATGGATACTCGGATTAAGGTAATCATAATCGTGTGGATGATCATATCGATTCTAACAAGGGTAAGGAATGAAGGCAATATGTAGTAGGTGGAATCATGAGCGAATAAATAGTTCGACTTTGGTGATATAGGTTACGAAGACCAAAGTTATTTAAGGATATCAACTTAAGGAAGATAAGGTATGAACTTGAGAGAGGTGTATAAAGAGAAAAGTTGAAAGAGAAATGTGTGTTCTCATGCTTAAGGTATGGCAAGTCTATTGCGATGATTTTGGAGACTATTATCCTAAGATAATTATGACCTTGTGGAGATAGTCACGAGTTGTTACAGTTGTTACAGGGTCTAAATTATGGTTGAGAAAACATATCGTTTTCCTAGGAGCAATTTCAAGGGTGAAATGATTAAGGATATTAAGTTCAGGTAGTGAGGTTAATGGTGAAACCGGTCCCTCTACCTTAGTGATGCTAGTTTCGGGGTCGAAACTATTTTTAAGGGGGTAGTAATGTAATAACCCTCATGTTTTCATAAGGGTGATATGGTAAAATGTATAACCGGTGGAAACAAAAGTTCTAAAATTCTCTTAAGTTATGAAGGGTCTAAATTATGGTTAACCTTACGTTAACTGTAATTTGAACCAACTTATAAATTTTAACTTAGAAATGCTTGAACCAATTTACAAAGTGTTAAATGGGTTAGGCATGGTTAAACTTATAAGGTTGGGTAACTTAAAATAAGGTCGCTTCTCCGAGCTGTTATCGGCCAAGTTTCGGGGTCAAAACTTCTTTTAAGGGGGTAGTATTGTAATAACCCCTAAAAGTCTCGAACTGTCGTTTGTAAGAAAGACGTGATGGGCAATTTCTGTAATCTCTGTATTAATCTCTTGAACGTAATATTATACGTTTAGTAAAGTTTTAGGGTCACAAAGTATTTGGGAGTGCTAAAAATAATAGGATCTAGCATGTCCTCATACGAGACCCGCGACCAAAGGCCATAAGACGCGATCGCGGCATTTTTGCGACCGCGGATTTATTCTACGGGCGCGGATTCGTCCAGAAGCAAACCGCAACTGCGGTTGTGCTTCCGCGACCGCGGAAACACTGTTCGCCTTCGTCTTCATTTTTTTTCCGCGTTTTGCCAATTCGTGTGTCGGCGTTTCGCCGAGGAGGGATGCCGATCGATTGGAGTGCCCCGGCGTTGAGCTCTTCTCCCCCTATAAAAGGAGGTCGGGGCAACTCAAATCTTCATCCACAACCATATCTCTCTCTCTCTCTCTCTCTCTCTCTCTCTCATTTTTGTGTCTTCGCCGGAGTTCTTGCGTTCGTCGGAGCATCGCCGGAGTTGTTGGTGGTCGTCGGAGTGCCTTGGAAGCCTTGGAGTGGTGGTGTTTGCGGTGGTGCAGTAATCGTCATTGTCGTCATCGTTGGTAAGCTCGGAACGCCTCCAAAGCCGTCGTCGAAAGGAAGAACCACGACCGCAGGGATGAATTCCGCGACCGCGGCTCTGCCCAGACTTCCGCGACCGCGGATGTGCAAACCGCGACCATGGCTTGCCCTGGCAAGCGAGATCGTTGCTTGGGCAACCACGGCCGCGGCTTTGGCATTTGTTCCCTTCGTTCGTCTCGTTTATTCGTTTCGTTCGTATCGTATCTAACTTAAGGTTACGTCTTGTATCTCGTCGTCGTCATAGGGATCCATACTCAGATTCCAGTCTCTAGATACTCGGAACCTGACATCTTCGATTCGTCTAGATTAAGGCAAGTGGCGGTTCGCTCTTGCTTATCATTCCATGTTTCCCTTGATTATCAATTAATTGATTGTTAATTAGGATGGGATAAAAGTTGTTGTTTTTCGTTTGGGAACAGATTTAATTAAACGATGTGTTAAAATATGACTTTATAATAGGTTGTATATATTGCTAGAAATAACGCTATTATATAGTTTGGTATGATATTACTGTATTGAGTTTTGATGTGGATTTAAATGTGAACTTAAATGCTAGTTTAGCACGAGTACTCGTAGGAACGTTAATTCCTTACGAGGATTAGTCGTTTCTTTATAACGTCGGTGTTAGGAAGTAAGTGCCCTAACACTCTCTTGGTCATGACCTACCCCTATCCGAATATAGGGGTGGTGCACTCAGCTGGTGCCAATCTTCGGGATGTACTCCCAATCTTAAGGGATTTATTCCCAATGTCTCATTACGAGATGTGAAATTAAAAGCTTCAACGTTAATGTGCGTTTTGGAAGTAAATAAGATAGGTGTGGTTATGCACATAATTAATAAATCCTCGGGCGAGGAGTATAACGTGGAAACCGCCCGGACTCTTGTTAGAGTAAGTCTTCTTTCCAATCTGGATTTGCATTGTGCGGTGAGGTTGGTCGTGGACCCAAATAATCAAGGTCGTGTTTTAAAACTTGTGTGTGAAAACTTAACGTTCCCAAATATTTGTCATATGTTTCCTATAAGACTCATTTCCTTTGGAGTCTTCTTTTCATTGCATACCTTCTTTTATAATTCCGTGAAAGTTTCGGGTTATGTATCGTTCCTTCAGTTATTATTCGAGGGACAATGATAGTAAGCGGTTACGATCACTTGAACCATTATGTTTTCACCCTTGCATAGTCTTTCATTAGACTAACCAACCGGGTTTTATTCCTTGTATGGTTGGCTAGTGTCATCCGTCCTATATGGCACATCAGTGGTTGGTCCCCGAAGACTTGAAGTAACCAATCGAAGAAGAGGCTTGCAGTTGAAGATTTAAGTGACAGTGTTTTAAGGTTGTTAAGTATTACTTTAATACATATATCCCTATAACCTAGTCATGTAATAGGATTTATTATAAAAGTCTTCCGCTGTAATTTCACTCTGTTGTAAAATCGTCATCCTCATTTAATGAGAGATCTTTTAATAAAAGGTTGAGTTTCGTTTAAAATGTCTTCTGCTGTTAAATCTTTCGTTATTTAATATACTTATTTAAGCTTAATTGTTCCGATTAAAGCCTATGGTGACTTTGGATAGTAACGTCTGAGGTCACTGGCGTGTGGCACTACCGACATAAGTCGGTGGTGTTACATATAGAATGATATTCATGCTTATAGATACAACAATTTAGCTGCAAGCTACAACTTACTTCCATGAATAACTATTCGAAGAACACAAATTCCTTCATATTCTTACAAGTAATGATACCAAATTGCACATGGACTGAATAAATATGATGTATAAAAAGATTAGAAGTATAACGCAAATCCCTTCATATCCTTACAAAAATTATAAATTATATAATGCATAGCATGAATAACTGGTCGAACAACATAAATATCTATTAGTGAATTCCGAATATAAAAAAATAATTTATATCCAAACAATGCTAAATGTTGGTAATGCTAAAAGCATGAATATTAACTTACAAAACATGAATATCTAGGAACAGAATACGAATAACAAAATTACAATTCTTCTTTGCAACACTTTGATTTTTATCATCCTCGTCAAAAATGCACTATTGATTTTGTATCATCTTCTTCTGATATTTCATTTTCGGATACATCAATGTCTTCCTATGAGCTTTCTAACCTCATATCTTCGCTTGAAACATTCTTTTTGCGCGACACTGACATGTGCAAGAAATTGTGAATATCGATACATAATACATGAATATCAATCACAAATTCATGAATATGCACGTAAAGCATTTAGAAGTAATTTGAGAGGAAATGTTATTCACATTTCCATGAACGATATTCACTTCAGTAAAAAAAATAAAGATTGAATACCAATTCACATTACATGAATATCATTCCCAAAATATTGAATATCATTGAAGAAGCATAAGTTTCATTATAAATCAAACTAGATAATCACATCACAATAATCATAATCTAGTAAAGCATATTCGCGTAGTTAAAATTAATAATAATACGTTGCCTTTGATTTGATATTCAACTTTGGATCATCGATATTCATGACATAAATATCTAGGCACTATTCTTGAATATATAGTAAAACGATATGAATATCATTACACAAGCGCACTGCATCAACACCATAAAAAGTAATTCACATATGAACATCTACACACAAATCATGAATATCGATGAAGCGAGTGTGAATATCACATCAGTACTCGAGATACGAAGAATCACACGAGAAATCATGTTCGTATCGTCTTCAACCTTACTCATCTAACAATGAGAGGACGAAAAAACCTCAAAAACACAGTTCAGTAAGGAATCGAATGAATCATATCACCAGAACCTACAAACCATACGTAGTTGCTAATTTTCAAAAATCAAATCCACTCACCTTTGTTCATCTCGACGAAGAATAGTTTCGAAGTAGAGCTCTCAACTGAATTGGATGGAGAAGACGACAATGAATATTAATAATTCAAATAGAATAGGCACAAGATAAAAGTATCATGTATTAGAGGAATTAGGGTTTTGCAGAAAAATCAAAGTTCACACCTCGATTCATTTTAAGACGAGTCGATTAAGCCCCAACGTAGATGTTTGATGGTTGGTCTTTCAATTTTCGAACTGGGATATTCGAAGGGTTCGACAAATTCGATGGCTTAATGTTGACGAACATGTAGAGGAAGATGCAGGTTCCGCAGCAATAGAGCTTCCACCGGTGGAGTTTTTGCTTAACGTATAAAAGATTGGAGAGAGCAGTTGAGGGAAAGAATATATTGTTTTCTCTCTCATATAACAACCTCCCTAATTATATTTGTTAATTAAAAAAATGAATAACTGCCTTATTAGAGTAGATCTGGTGGTTACACCAATACCATATCAATTATAAGGCTCAATCATCCATCCATCACCTTCCATCCAACGTCCTACATTCATCCATCCGTTTTACCATAACTCCCGTTTTACTAGAGCCTTGAACCCTAACCAATCAACTCATTACTCAATTGCTTCATCTTTTTCGGGTTACTCATACTCAAATGATATGACATGCATATTCGTTATCAACAACATTAACTATGACATACTCACATGTGTACTAAAGTGACCAAAAAGTTTATGTAGTGTAACATACAAATACATGGGCCCATATTTAGACATGATCAAATACAGATCCGGGCTGGGCTATACCTACTTCCCAGCCCGTTTATATGGGTCGGGTCCGGGTCAGGCCGATATGCAGGTTGTAAATTATGTTCGTATCTGCCCGGGTGTCCGGGCCAGCTGGTTGTCCGTTGTTTGTATTTTTTCCTTTTTAAAAAGATTTTTTTAATGTTTATGCAAAAATTGGCACATATAAGAGGAAAAAACAAATAAGGTATTATACTAAGAGGCAAAAAGTAGAGCCGGAAACAAAGCACTTTGAATTTGTGATATAATCATATAAAGTAAACTGAAATTCTATATGTACATGTAAATATATAGACCTGGCAAAATATGACCCGACCCGACAACCCGACCCGACCCGTCTAATATTTTTAGGGTTGAGACCCGATCCGAAAATTAATGTAATATCCCTCATTTCGTAAGGGTAATTTTGAAATTTTCTCTTGCCCATATTACAAGTCAGATTAAATTCAGAGAAGTGCGGACATTCTATGAGATGTTTGATCTCTGTAATATTTTTATGAGTAATATAAAATACAGTTAATGTATTTTTGGGTTAAAAAGTCATTCGTGTACGAATATATTTAACCCGGGGTTAAGAAAATTTAACCACTTGGTAAGAAAAGACAAAACAGACGAAAGGGGGAAAAATGGCCTTGACCGCACCCTGGCCGCACCCTGCCGCACCCGCGGCGAAGGCCAATGCCAGTGGCGGTCACGAGTCGGCCACCGCACCCCCACTGCACCCTGTCGCACCCCGCGGCCATCGTCAGCTCCGATGTCATCGCGATAAGTCACAGGCCGTAACTCGCCTTAGCTGGCTTCTAGCCTATCTATCTGGTCGGGCCACCTCCTCCTTGATGTCATATGTGGGTAAGCTCCTTGTTTGGGCTATAAAAAGGGAGGAAACCGTAGAGGAGAAGCCATAGCTGAGCTTCATCTTCTTCCTCTGAAATCTCCATTGTTGGCAAGCTTGTGAGCTTCGTTTGAGAAGAGATCGAACCCCTTTGAGTGTTTACAAAGGTGCTCTTAAGTGTTAATCAAGATCTAAGGTGGTGGGAGATCAAAACCACCACGAATCGAAGTCGAACGAATCGATTTGGGTGAGTTTCTCCCCGAAAATCTGTCGAAGAACCCTCGCCTCTGTCATCTCGCCGCACCCGCGACAAGGCACCACCGCACCCCACCGCACCCGCGGTAGGCTGGGTTCGTGTGTGTGTTCTTGGGTGTTTGGCTTCGAGCGAGGCTTGGTTCCTTCGATTCCTTTTTGTATTCTTTTAGATTCATATATGTGGATATTGGATCTAACTTAGGGTCTCGTTATGGGTAGTTCCAGAGGGATTTATCGTCCAAGATCTGTCCCAGTTTCGAACCCAAATACATCTTGTTGCTAAGCTTTGTTCAAGCTCGACTAAACTAAGGCAAGTGGCGGTTCGCTCTTGCTCATCATTCCATACTTCCATTAATTATCAATTGTTAGTTGTTAATTAATTTGGAATGATTTACTGTTTATGTTGGGAACAGTTTTGATAAATTATATGATGAAAAGAATATGATATTATAATAGGTTGTATATCTGTTAGATCAACGCTATTATAGATATATGGTTATGATAATTGCCTGGAAGGCTTTAATATGGATTATTACTGTGTTGAACTGTTAGTTAGCACGAGTATTTGTAGGAACACCTGGACTCTGTGAGGTCCATTCGTTTCTTTATAACTTGGGAAAAAGGGCGATCAAGACCCTACGGATGTAGAGGCTTGGACTCTGCGAGGGCCATTCTTTCGATATAGGTCCAGAGGCTTGGACTCTACGAGGTCCATTCCTTCGATATATGTCTTGCTTGGCGGGACATATATTTAAAAGCTTATAACGTGATGTGGGTTTTGGAATTAAAACAGATAGTGCTCTTGACGCACATAATTAAATATACCCTTGGGCGAGTAGTGCAGCCAGGCTATAGTGCAGTTAGGAAATCTCGTCTTGACTTTGATCAGTTTAAAGCTCTCTTTCCAATCTGGATTCGCCTTGGGCGGTGAGGTTGGTCGTGAACCGAGTTGTTTTGAACGCTTGTGTGTAATTATTAATGTTTCCCAATATTTGTCATGTTTCCGATAAGACTCATTTCGTTGGAGTCTTCTTTTGGGTTTGATTGCTGTGAGACTCGGTCTCTAGAATCTTCTCTTAATCATGCATTTTCATGTAATTCAGTAGAAGTATGGTGGTTGACTATCGTGATCGACTTTTATTCGAGAGACGATGGTCTAACCTAATACGACTACTTCAAACCACTCTGCTTTGTACCCTTGCATAGTCTTTCATTAGACTAACCAACCAAAATTGTTCTCTGCATGGTTGGCTGGTGTCATCCGTTCGATTCGGCACATCAGATATGTTACAGATCCAAGAAGGCTAGAACGACTGTAAAGACAAACTGTGTTTTTGACAAGTTTATTCAGGTTAAGATCATTGGCGGGTGATCCTTTCGATCAAGACCCTGTTGTTATTTCAAAGACTCCCGCTATGTTAACTATGTTTTGTACTTAAAGACTTCCGCTGTAATAATTCTGATTCTGTATTTTATTGAATTTGGAATTATGTTATAATTCTGAGACTTTGGTTTTATAAAAGTTATGATATTTGGTATTATAACTGTAGTTTGATGGTTTATATCAACTGGAAAAGCCTGGGGTGACTTCGGGATGTAATATCTGAGGTTATTGGCAGTAATACTTTCAAGAGGAGATTTGGGTGTGTTACAATTAATGGGTCAAGAAAGACCCGAACCCGATGACCCGAATAAATCTGGGTTTGATATGACCCGACCCGTTGGGTTAACTGACCCGACCCAATCATATGTGTTACCTCATTTATAATGAATATTATATAACTTTTTACTAAATAGTGATATAATATTGATTCTGTTATTATTATTTTTTATTAAAAATATTATTTTATTAGTAAAAATAATATTTTATTATAAAATTTATTGTAAAAAACTGACACTTTGGACCCGTTGGGTCGACCTAAACCGACACTAAACCCCGCAGGACCCGACCCAATCAACCCGTAATTGTCAACGACCCGATTAACCAGAACCCGATTTAACCGGAACCCAGTTAACCAAAACTTGAACCCGACCCGATTGCCAGGTCTAAATATATATAATAGGTAAATCTGGGTCGGGACGATCGGCCCGTTAGGGCTTGTTCCTTTTCCATTAACCGAGCCGCTTACCTCTTCGGGCCGGGCCAATGGCCCGTTAGGACTATTGCCCTTGTCCAAGCCCGTATTTGTTATCGAGCGGGCGATACGGGCAGGCCAATCCACTTTTGCCCAAGTCTACGGCATATTGTGCTTTGGTTCGCAGCCAACCTCTTTCTTTTTGAAAAGAAAGAAAGAAAGCAAACATAAGCAATTATTTAAAATTTTATTTTGTAATTAATTTTTTACCCGGTTTAATGTACTCTTGTCATTTATCAACAGTAAGTCAATCTAAATGTAGAGCAACTTTGACCGATCGAACCAAACGATTAAATCATAAAAGTTATAATGTGCCCTCTTCTTTTTTATTTGTCGTCTAAATATACATACGCGATCTTTTATTTTATATATGAAGAATATATATATATTTGATATGAAAACTCTTTTTTTATTGAAAAATAAAGTTTCTAAAAAATTAAAAGAGCTTAAATAAATATATAAATAAATCTAGAATCATTATTTGAAAATTTGGATTCTTAATATATATAGGGCCTTACTATTCGGCGCATAGGCAAAATTGCCTTTCAGCGCATAGGGTCGCCACGTTACGTGTGGAGTGGCTCCACACGTAACGTGGGGTACATTTTAAATTTTTATTTTTTTTAATCCACACGTTACGTGTGGAGTGGATTCACACGTTACGTGTGGAGTGGATCCACACGTTACGTGTGGAGTGGCTCCACACGTAACGTGTGGTATTTTTTTTTTAACATCACGTAAAAAAAATGTCTAAAACTTATATTTTTTTTATCAATGTTAGGAAATTAGTCCTAACTGGATGGAGGATGCTGGTTTGAGAACGTGAGCTGATTTTTTTTGTCTCCACGAAGGTTCAAGCTAGCGTACTTTTTTATCTGACATTTGATCATTTCAAGGCTTAATACATCATTGCTTATACGCCCTGCTTATTGCTGTGCACATCTTAAGCATTCATTTTTTGTTCATGTATGTAGTATTGGGTAAGTCTGACACTGGTCAAGCTTGGAGTATTAAAAATTTGAGGTTATAGAAAGAAAACTTCTTAGTAAAATATATATATTTGTTTAGAATTGACTCTTAATTTTCCAGCTAAGATACTTCATATTACAATCATTGCTCATACCACTTTTTGTCTTTTTTGGGGTCCTGTGACACCCTAAATCTCATGCCCTAGAAAATCCTAGGGTAAGTAGGGTTTCAGATTTAGGGTTTTCAAAACCATATTATTTTCATACCCTATCATGCTTGTAGCACATAGGGAGTTCATACCACATTTTGTCTTTTTTGGGGTCCTGTGACACCCTAAATCCCATGCCCTAGAAAACCCTAGGGTAAGTAGGATTTTGGATTTAGGGTTTTCCAAACCATATTATTTTCATACCCTATCATGCTTGTAGCACATAGGGAGTTCATACCACTTTTTGTCTTTTTTGGGGTCCTGTGACACCCTAAATCCCATGCCCTAGAAAATCCTAGGGTAAGTAGGGTTTCAGATTTAGGGTTTTCAAAACCATATTATTTTCATACCCTATCATGCTTGTAGCACATAGGGAGTTCATACCACTTTTTGTCTTTTTTGGGGTCCTGTGACACCCTAAATCCCATGCCCTAGAAAATCCTAGGATAAGTAGGGTTTCAGATTTAGGGTTTTCAAAACCATATTATTTTCATACACTATCATGCTTGTAGCACATAGGGAGTTCATATCACATTTTGTCTTTTTTGGGGTCCTGTGACACCCTAAATCTCATGCCCTAGAAAACCCTAGGGTAAGTAGGGTTTCAGATTTAGGGTTTTTAAAACCATATTATTTTCATACCCTATCATGCTTGTAGCACATAGGGAGTTCATACCACATTTTATCTTTTTTGGGATCCTGTGACACCCTAAATCCCATGCCCTAGAAAACCCTAGGGTAAGTAGGGTTTTCTAGGGCATGGGATTTAGGGTGTCACAGGACCCCAAAAAAGACAAAAAGTGGTATGAGCAATGATTGTAATATGAAGTATCTTAGCTGGAAAATTAAGAGTCAATTCTAAACAAAAATATATATATTTTACTAAGAAGTTTTCTTTCTATAACCTCAAATTTTTAATACTCCAAGCTTGACCAGTGTCAGACTTACCCAATACTACATACATGAATAAAAAATGAATGCTTAAGATGTGCACAGCAATAAGCAGGGCGTATAAGCAATGATGTATTAAGCCTTGAAATGATCAAATGTCAGATAAAAAAGTACGCTAGCTTGAACCTTCGTGGAGACAAAAAAAATCAGCTCACGTTCTCAAACCAGCATCCTCCATCCAGTTAGGACTAATTTCCTAACATTGATAAAAAAAAATATATAAGTTTTAGACATTTTTTTTACGTGATGTTAAAAAAAAAAATTATTTTTTTATTTTTTTATTTTTTTATATAAAAAAAAATACCACACCTTACGTGTGGAGCCACTCCACACGTAACGTGTGGATCCACTCCACACGTAATGTGTGAATCCACTCCACACGTAACGTGCGAGCCTATGCGCCAAACGGCAAAATGCCTATGCGCCGAAAAGTAATCGTGTATATATATGTTTACAGCATGAGAGAAAGCTGACATATTAAGCTCACTAGATGTCATCTTTTGTCAATTAAGCCAATGTATATTTCAACAACAAAAAATTAAGCCAATCTACTGTATTACTACTTCCACCGGATGAAAAAGTCTGCAAAATGTTGATTTCAATGGTTGTAATCACCGTTGCTATTATATATATATATATATATATAGCAACGGCTCCTAGAGCCGTTGATGTTATTTTATAATCTTTTTCTATAATCAACGGCTCCTATAACCATTGAAATCCCCATAATCTACAATTATCGATACAATTTTTTAAAAATTGAAATCCCCATAGTCTATAACCGTTGAAATCCCCATAATCCCCTAAAAATGAAGGGAAAGAACTATTTTTTTTTTCAATTATCGATATAATCTACTTTTTTCATTTTGCACATTTTTCCACCCGGTGGAATTAGTAATCCCCATAAAATAATACTTTTTTATTTATTTTTTTCTAAATGAACGGCTTGTAAATCCGTTCCAATTTTTTATTTTTTTTATTTTAATCAAAAGCAACGGTAATTTTGTATGTAAAAAAAAATCAAGGTTATAATGTTGGGTATTATTGTTATGGGTGTTTATGCGATTTTTTGAAAAATATAAGAAAATTTATGCAGTTGAATTTTTAAATATAGATTATATCGATAAAAAGATTAGCGGGTTTGTGTAAGGGTTATAGTTAAATTATCGATTTATATACTAACATATCAAATAAATATAAATCATAGAAAGGAAAAGAAAAATGAAAATACTAATTGAAATAAAGTACATAAAATTTGGATTTAGGGTTATACAAAAGATATTTAATTGTTCCCCTCATTCCCTCTCCCGTACGGCCCCTCATACCCTCTCCCGTACGGCCCCTCATACCCTTGCCCATAACCTGTCCCATACTTGGGAAAATAATTATTTGAAATGACAATAAATGAAAGAGTTTTGGATCCTTACGTGAAGATAAGGATAGAACCATATGATATAACTATATGATACAACCATATGATATAACTATAAGATATAATCATAGTATATAACTATAGAATATAACCAAATTGGATATAACTATAGGTTAAAATCATATTATATGACTATATGATATAACCATATGATATAACTATAGGATATAATCATAGTATATAACTATAGAATATAACCATATGATATAACTATAGGATATAATCATAGTATATAACTATAGGATATAACAATAGGATATAATCATAGTGTATAACTATATAATATAACCATAGAATATAACTATATGATACAACCATATGATATAACTATAGGATATAATCATAGTATATAACTATAGAATATAACCATAGAATATAACCAAATTGGATATAACTATAGGTTAAAATCATATTATATAACTATATGATATAACCATATGATACTTATAGGATATACTCATAGTATATAACTTTAGAATATAACCATATGATATAACCATATGATATAACTATAGGATATAATCATAGTATATAACTATAGGATATAATAATAGGATATAATCATAATATATGACTATATAATATAACCATAGAATACAACTATATGATACAACCATATGATATAACTATATGATATAATCATAGTATATAACTATAGAATATAACCATAGGATATAATCAAATTGGATATAACTATAGGTTAAAATCATATTATATAACTATATGATATAACCATATGATATAACTATAGGATATAATCATAGTATATAACTATAGAATATAATCATAGGATATAACCAAATTGGATATAACTATAGAATATAACCATAGGATATAACCATAGGATATAACTATAGAATATAACCATATGATATAAACAAATTTGTTTTGGGATTTTTTAGGGTTTAGGGTCTTTATAATTACAATACAAAGTTTAAGTTTTCCAAGTTTAAGTTGGAGAAATAACTTAGAATATCTAGATATTGGCAGAATATTTTGGTAAATTGTTTTAAAACAATTTTATTTTTGGACGCCACCTAGTAGAGCACAAAGACTGCCCCATTTTTTTAAAAAAAAAATTACTTCTTGAGTGCTACCTAGTGGCGCCCAACAAGTGACCCGTTTTTTTCTTTTTTAATTATTTTTGGTTTTTTTTTATAAACCGGTTTACTTCCTAGTGGCGCCCAACGAAGATAAATGTGTAACCTATGTTTAAAATTTTTAACTATTTTTTAACGTTGCAACCTTTTCTCATATTATTTTTTTCCATTAAAAAATAAATTAATTGTTTTCCTTATTACAAAATAAAATTTCAGGTTATAAAATAAAAAAAGTATTATTTTTGTCATATAATTGAAAAAAAAACTAAATTTATTTTATAAGAAATGAAAAGGGTTTGCATATTGTTATTAACTTACAATTCTTTTCATTTGTAATAATGCAATGCAACAGTGCTTGGCACCGTTGCTCTTTTTTTATTTTTTAATGATGCAACGGTGGTTGACATCGTTGCTCTTTTTTTTTCTCGCTTTTGTAAGTTATTTTTTCAAATAAAAACGTCAATTTTTTTCTTTTAAAAAAGGGAACGATATCTGACACCGTTCCCATCTAAAAATTAAAAAAGAAACGGTTTTTATCACCGTTCTTTGGAACGATGACAGAAAACGCGGATATCAACATTCGTGCAGTGGTGTCTGCAACACCACTGCAGATGCAAGTAGCTTACCCCCTCTGTTCATATTTATGTTTTTTTTAAGACTTTGTCACACACATTACGATTTTTTTTCTTTGTACTAGATTATTCTAGTTCATATGCATAGAAAATTAGAGTATAAGTAAATTAAAAGTTGATTAGTATATATGGGAAAGAGAGTCTAGATTAGAGTAGATGAAATAATAGAAATAATTTTGTTATGACAATTTTATTTTCTTAGTTCAATTCTAAAAAAATTATGAATCTACTATTCGAGTCGTTCTATAGATTATAACTTGATAAGGAGATAACCTTAATAGACAACTCAGATAGGGTATGAGTCTGAAAGGAGATTACTTTATCAGATTACTAGGTATTGAACCTGAGTGTTATTTGTGCGACAACAACCTAACTACTCTTGTGGAATCCTAATCTATCATAGAAACTCTAGGTTTGCCTGGACTTAGCAGAGCACGACAGCGAATGTTAACCTAGTTTGATCCTAGATTCTAAGTGTCCAAAGGGTCTAGATTTGATTAGCTTTACACGACATCGATTGTTAGTTATAATTTAGGCACATCTGTTATCGTCTGAAAGGAGTTAGTAGAGACATTAGATAGCTTACCGTCAGTCAGGTTTAGACTAATTTCAGGCAGATATCTGTAAGTTAACCAAGACATTGTTGTGGGGATCCCTGGTCCTAGGATCTTCTCCCTAATTGTTTACAACCATATATCTTTTGCAATTCTTGTTTCTTGTTTTCTTACTTTCTTAGTTATTAGACAAACAAATTTTCCCTTTTACGACTTAGCTTACCAGTTTAAGTTTACAAAAGATACTACATAGTCCTCGTTGGGAACGACACTTGAAAAGCTACAACTGAACTCATACGCTTGTGGGTAGGTTTTTGTCCTATCAATATTCCCACATTAATGTTCAATATGAGATGTTATTTTTTGACTAGGGAAATGAAACGGATTGACCTTATGCATGAGGTTCATATTTAGTACGTTAAAGATCCATATTTAATAAACATGCACTTTAATACTAAACGTTAAAAGGTGTTTGAGGTTCCCTAATAAATTTATACCTATCACCTCCATATTTGATGTGTTTGTTGAGTTGTTTCAAGTTGAGGTAAATGACTCTTAAAACATACATAGTTTACAAACACATGAGTATCAAGAACTGAGTGTTTGAAGGTATTAAGACACTGCTCGGGAGAAGCTAAGACACGGAAACGGTTTTGAAGGTCGTGAAACTTCAGGATCCAAACACATGAGAATATGAATTTGTTCATTGAAGATATGACAAAGCTTAAAATAAGCTAAAAGAATGATAGAATTCGCGAAAGTGACCGAGATTGAGAAAACAAAGACTATTCTGAAGGTTCGCGACCAAGTGAATGCAAATATGGAAAGATGGAGATCTTAGTCGAATTCTTTGAGAAAAATCAAGAACATATATGAAGATAAAGAAGGAAACGAAAGAAAATCTATTCTATAAGGAAATTGGATCTGGAGGTACGCAATGGTCAAGAGAAAAAAATATTGAGGGACTGTGAGATCTATTTATGGTAACAAGATCCAGAGAGTTACCATGTGTATCTAGGACGTGTAAACTTGAAACATATATAATTTTCCCTAGAGAAGAAGCTTTATCTACAAGGAAATAAGATATCCTCTAAAGTATTAGGACAAGATGAGCTTGCCTATATAATGGATGAGTTATTCCATTGTTTAGGTGTGTGAGTGAAGGAGAAACCAGATAAGAACAGAGAGAGAAATTGCGGGGTGTAGGGATTTTAGATGCATAAAGCAGAATTTCAGAAAACGTTTTCCTAATATCTAACCAAGGATCTCATGCATAAACCAAATAGATCATAGATAAGAAGAATTAATTACCTCTTGATGTGTGTTTGAATCTTCCTGGAATGGGGAGATTAGAGCCTCAAGTGTGACTCCTCTAGTTGGTCCACCCGAGTATGGATCTGGATTGCCTAGGGCTTGATTGCTAGAACAAGGAACGAAGGCGAACGAGGGAGAACACCAAGGAAGGAGGCAGCCGTGTATATGTGTATGTTGGTTAGGGTTTTCTCCTAGAAAGCCCTCCTTTTATAATACCATATGTAGATATATTATTTCCTAAATTAATATATCTTTTATTATCAGTAATAACTCTTTATTACTAATAAGCCTTATCTCTCAAGTTATATCATATATAACTTTATATCATATACTTTATATGATATGTCTCTCAATAAACTGATCCAGTCCATAAACTCTAAGGGTGTAACCTCGTAGGACCCAGTAATAATAGCAATAGACTTTATCACATATAGTCCATAAATCATAGTTGGCTTCTAGCAAAGCACTATGACTACTTAAGATAACCGGATTATGAATCTCCATAAATGGTCCCACTTCATAATTAGTAATTGCACCTTTGATTAAAGGACACAATTCCTTCACGGGGTACAGTTTTAGCAAAGAAGGAAATAGGGAGCATGAGATTCATTTCTAAAGATAGCAAACTTGAAGGGAACGTCAAATTCGTTTATGAGAAAATAGAGAGAGGGCGTACGAGGCTTTGCGGTTGAAGCTAGTTTAAGTGATAAAAGAGTATCAACTATCAAGACCATATCAGAAGTTTAGGGCTTGGCTCATGCTATCGTTGTAACGTAAGAAAAAAATCAATAATATAAGTATAATATTTATAAATCCTCTCGAAAAATATCGATCATGCGTAAATTAAAGAATAATGATCATTCAAATCAAAATTATCAGGACCTGACGAAAAAGATAATCTTTCGAACATCAAATACATACATACAGTTTTGGTAAAACAGCCATTTAGAGTAAAATGAAAGTATAAATAGGAGCCTTTAGATTAGAATCGAATCAATGGCCCATATTGAATGTAAGAGGGTGCACATTAGGGAGAATAGAATTCACACACCTGATCCACCCAAATTAACATAATTATAGGGATTTGATTTACCCAAATCTGGACTTTCCAAAATCACATTTACAGATCTCAGATGATTACTCTCTCCAGATTCGTCCTCAACCTCTCTCGCGGTGGAGCGGTTTCCTCCTCATTTTCTTCCCTCCTCCGGCGCCCTCCCTCGTTCTCCGGTCGCCTCCTCCCCGTGACACTGCATCGCCTCCTCCCGCGCCGCCGTTCAGATCCGCCGAGCTCCTCTCCACCGACGTAATCAAGCGATCCTTCAACCCCGTGGGCGTAGCCGCATACACCTTCATCCTCATGTCCGCTTACTGCGGCGGCGCCGCCTCATTCACTTGGCCTCCAAGCCCCTCCACGTCTATGTCCGCCCCTCCTACCACTGCGAGTGCGATCGGTTTGTATTTTGTTTAATTACTTAATATCATTGTTTCTCTCTTATTCATGTTGCTAATCTAGTGGCAATCGGGACTTCATGTTTAATTTTCTCGTTTCATGTTATGTTATCACTCATCTATGTGAGAATTTTATCCATAGCGCATTGGCGTCTTCTCGTCCGGAAGATAAAGTCGTGAACTATCCTATTCGTCCTGTGGACACAACTACTGATTTCGAAGGAACAACCAACATGAATCCTCAACCTGTATGTTTCAAACTCTCAGTAATTTAGAAAATACGAGTAATTTGCTTACATGACGAAGGTAGTCGTCGGTTTTTGTTCCCTTATTATTGATGTGCATGTTTTCACATGTTCCATCAGGAAATGCACCAAACATGCAAGGGGCCCACATGGGTCCAAACCGGAATGTACCCAGGCAAATGATTCCTAATATGAGAATACAGGGTCTGGAATGGCAGCATACAATCTCTCTCATGCCAGAATGGGCGGTGTAATGAACCCGGGAGGCATACCCATGCAAAGAGGTATCGCTCCCTAAGCCCATCAACAGCATCAAGTAGTAATCTTGTGTCATTATTTGAATGGACGCTCCATTGCGCAATTCTTAGCCCGTATTTATTCATTTATCTGCTCAATCATCCGGAAGCAATTAAGACGAAAGGACCAGAATGCCGGGATACCCTCGACAACCAAGATCAAGACGGTTCTGAGGTAATGTTGTGTTGTAATTTGTCTAGACACAGAGAAAAGTAGATAAGACTGTGATATTTAAATTATTTGTTGTGATATTCATACACATTCTTTTGATATTCATATTGGATTTAAGTTTCATACGTTGAGTAGTTGATATTCAAATTTTATGATGTGATATTCACTATAATGTTGTTGATATTCATGTTGGATGTAGGTTTCATGCGTTGAGTAGTCAATATTTTAAATTTATGATGTGATATTCATTATAATGTTGTTGATATTCATGTTGGATCAGTTTTGGTGTTTTGGGGTGTTGTTTGTATTGTTTGCAATTGATATTCAAATTTATGATGTGATATTCACCTAAACTCTGAATAATCATCATGTGTGAATTAAACTCTGAATATCGACACTGTTTTTATGAATATCGACTACTTACTTGTATGACTATGCATATAAAATACGTGAATATCATCACATATGGAATGAATATCGCTATTATGGTATTCAAATTGCTTGTTGATGGTGTTGTTTGTACTGTTTGCAATTGATATTCAAATTGTTTGATGTGATATTCATACAAATGCTTTTGATATTCATGTTGTATGTACGTTTCATGATCTGAGTAGTTGATATTCAAATTTTATGATGTGATATTCACTATGATGTTGTTGATATTCAACGTTGTTTTCAGGCCTAACTGTTGCACTGACGAAGAGACATTTGAAGCTTTCTGCTCGTCTAAAAAAGCACAAGTCATTGTGTAATAGCGATATTCATGTTTGTCATTCCTAATATTCATGTAATAAATATTATGTTCATGTACATTTTTCTGTGTATAACTATCTGTGTTAGTGTGAAGTGATTATTTTTTGTTTGGGTTATGATATTCATGGTGAAACATAGTGATATTCATACTAATATAGAATGATATTCATGGTGTAATTGATTATGTTATTCATATATTATTAAGTGGTGATATTCATATTTTAAGTTGTGTTATTCATTTCTTTAATTGGTGATATCCACATATTAAACAAAGATATTCATACAAACATGAACGATATTCAAGAAACAATGACAAAAGTAACAAGAACAAATTTGCAAATCTACGAATTTACAAAGCATTAAGACACTAAAAGAATCAAGTGGTGATATCACGTTTTAAGTGGAAATATTCACATCCATCGATATTCATAAACGCATGAACGATATTCATAAAGATATGATCGATATTCATGAACGCTGAAAAATCGTTGAAGAAGAAGAAAATGTATCAGTAGAATCTAACGGTTTTAGGAAAGAGAAAATATTGTGTTTTCTCTCTCATCTAACAACCTCATTTATTTTATTTTCCTAATTAAAAATTAAATAATTGTCTTATTAGAATAGATTTGATGGTTACATCCCTACCATATCTATTGTAAGGTCCAATCATCCAACCATCCATCACTATTAATCCAACGCTCCAGATTAATATTTTCGTTTTACCATAACTCTCGTTTTACCGGATCGTTTCTTTAACGTACATATAAAGAATATACACGTTAAAGATGGATGATGCATGAATTAATGAACCACGTAGCTGATCATTCAAATCAAATTATACGAGGACCTGACGAAAACTATGGTGAGCTCGGGCGCATTTTTCCCTTCGGGCGTCAACATGTAAAGCGTCTCGGAATCCTTGGACCCGACGACATGCTCGAACGTGGCCCGAATATACGCCACCTCGCCGCCGTCCACCGCCGGAACAGCTCCGACCCCCATCGACACCACCTTGAGGAGCTTCATCACGTTCAGATCCGCCTCGTTGGCATCCCTGGTAACCCCGAGCCCGTTCTCCTTCCCGTTCCAATACGTGCTCCACACGCGCTCCTCCATCAGCCTGCACCGGCCGTGATGCGGCGGCGGTTTCTTGTCGCACACGAGGGAGACGCGCACCGTGCCGGAGCGGAGCTCCTTGTGCAGGGTGTGGGTCAGGACGGGGAGCTCGAGAACGAGGCTCGGGAGGCACCCGGGGGTGTCTTGTAAGGAGAGGCTGACGTGGCCCTTCTTGTGGCCGTAGAGGGTGCAGATGGTCTTTTTGGTGCTGCCGGAGCTGAGTTTGTTGCCGCCGCTGGGTTTGATGGGGAAAGACCGGAGCATGGAAAGGACCGCCCGGCGGTGGCCGCCGGATTCGGAGGTGGTGGGGGCGGAGGCGTGGGCCTAATTGGATCCCGCATTGCTGTGGAATGCCAAGTAGGCCGGTGGTTTGGGAGGGGGAGAGAGAGAGGGGGCGGTTGTGTTTTTGTTTGATTTGTGGATTGGCTTGATTTATGGAGGATAGTTAATTACGGATGGGGCTTGAATGTGATTAATTGTGTAAATCTCAAGTTGGTTCCATGTTTGGTTTGTATGACATTGATCCATCAATATATAGAGAGAATGAATAGTGTGAGAGCGAATATCGATATTAGAACTTTGACAATATGTACAAAATATATAAACATATAATACATAATAGAAAAAATGACTAAAATGATATAAACTATTGAATTTAGACTTAAAATAATACAAACTTTATAAACTACCAAAACAGCATAAACTATTGACTTATAAACTATATATGATATATGTCAATTTTTGAACTAAGATTATGATAAATAAGCTAATGTGTATGCATTGATTTTGTATTTTGTGTATTGTTTAATTTTAAATATTTTTTTTTTCTATTATGTATATGTGTTATGAAGTTCACATATAAATATTTGTTCTCGTCTGAATTGGACTATATATAATATATATAATAATATATTTTAGTACAATAACTTTTCCATGTTTAGCAATAATTTTTTTAGCTAATAATTTAATTTTTTTTTACCATTTTTACTTTAAAAATAATTTACAAATTTAATTTCTTAGCATGTGCCCACACTTTCTTAGCATGTGCCCACACTAATGTGCTCACACTAGAAGAACCGATATATAATTTGTATGATGGAGATTGAATTATTTAACGTCAATAATTGTTTTATCAGCTTCTTCACGATGCTTCATTTCATTTCATGCAATGGCTCGAACTCGAGAACTCATCCCCATAAATATAGTTTTATTAGCTTTAATTGTTCATTATATGTTAAAAAATTTACTTGTGAATAATATAGGAGGAGATAATTTAAAGCTTGTAGCCTTGTACAACTTATAGAATAAGATTTTCTGGTGTGATAGAGATTAATCTCAATACTGCTACCCTTCTATCATCCCATATGTATTGGTCCATTCAATTTGAGCTTGATGTTGGTCTAGAACCTTTAAAAAAAAACTGATTACATGATTTTCTCGTTTTACTTTCACTTTCTTTTCTCTTCAAAAATACTCAGGGTCCTTGCATATATACATGCACTACACAAAATTAACCCAAATATTCTCATAAACATTTCTCTTTCCAGAAGAATAATATCACAAGCAAATACATGCTATTTCCCTTCATCAACACATATAGATAGAGGTGTCAAACGGGTTTCTAAAAAAAAAAAGAGATGTCAAACGGGTCGGGTTCGGGTTTAAGCGTACCGGGTCGGGTCATTTACGGGTCGGGTCGATTGCGGGTCAAATTTTGCGGGTCGATTGTGAATCGGGTCGTTGCGGGTCATGTACGGGTTCGGGTCGACCCGCTGGGTCGAGAGCGCATTGTAAAATTTTATAAAATGAATATTAAAATAATATTTTAATTAAAACAAAAAATAATAAATCAAAAAATTATTATTATAAAATATTTTAATTAAAAAAATATTATAGTATTTAAAATATCAAATATAAACACATTTGTATTGACTCAATCCAAAAAATTTCAAGTCGAACAGATCGGATTACTTTTGACCCAATACTTTTAGGGTCAGATCTCAATCCAAAAAACCGAGATGAAGTCAAATTTTGACAACTCAACATATAGATCATTTCGCCCCACCAAAATAGAGCCACAAAAGTCTACGTTTGCACTGGTGTAAAGGTATGCAGTGTGTTTTTTTTCCTCTTAAATAAACATGAGTACCTAAAAATGTATAAATTTTTACCTACATATATGCATCTTTTGCATTTTATACGGCAATATCTCTCTATTCCTTTCGTCACCGATGGGTCATTAACCTAAAAATTATTCACAGTGAGAAGCATTGAACCTAGGTCCTTTGAGTAGATCATGCAAACAAATCAGTCAATTAAAAAAAAACTTGAACAAAATTAACCCTTCCGATTTGCAAGTACTCTAACACCACGCAGTTCTAAACTTGCTATCGATCCTTGAGGCAGTTTTACAGAAATCAGAAATAAAGCAGCAGTCCTGGATTCGCATGGAGTCACAACAGCACAGATTGATTATCTGGTGTGGAGTTCTAGTCTGCGTTGTTCAGAGGGGTGTTACACTCTTGGTTTCATCCAAAAACAAGCAACCAAACACATCGTTAAAGAAGTCCCGCCCTTTGATTTCTCTGCCGTCTCCAAAAGGAGATGCCATGTCATAAGTGCACGCCCTAGTGCAGTCTGGACAATAAGTCACCTGAAAATCAATGGTGTCACGGCTCAAAACTCCCTTCTTTACAACAATACAAAGCTTAGGGAAGATGGGTAAAGGGGGGATCGTTGAGGCACCTCAAACGTTTTCTTCTGATATTCATTCCAAGATAATTTCCAACGAAATGCTACAATGCATATCTATAAGGTAAACAACAAGTAGGCTTGGCTTACCTCCAACAACTTTGGATCGAAAGATGAATCCAGCATAACATCTACGCCATAAATGGCTCTAGATTTCGGACTTTGCATTTCAGGGTGGACCGCAACTGCTGCCTCAAAAACTGATCGAATCATGCTTCTGATTCGTTGATGGATATCCACCCATTGGACTGCATCAATTGAGTACAACAGATGCTTTTTACTTCAGATTACCAATGTGTAAATTGCAGCATGACATTCAGACACCAAAATTCTGAAACGTTTAGCTTACCATTATGTTCCAGTTCAAACTCATGTACGAACTCTGATGTATTGATGTGGTTCAGTCTTCCACGATAGTTCTAAAAAAATCATATTAAAACTAAGTAACTACAAATTGCAACTTTTGAATAATATTTTTCTTGATCAAGATAAGTGAACTAGAAATTTATATGAAAAGAGTCTCATACTCATTTAGCACTCATACCATAACAGTGAAATGGGTCTCATACTCGTATAAACTGCGTTTGTCCAAGGTATACTGATTATTCGATAGTCGTACCTGAAAGTGACAAAAGCTTCACATTATACATACATCATTCAAAACTACTCTACAGCAAAGCAAGATAAATATGGCACAACCCAAAATAAATAGAAACCACAATAAAACTTGTGAATTAACATGGTATTTAGTATTTACCCAAAAGACATCTGAAAGGAATAGCTCCATGGGAGCCAAACTACGAACGAGTACTATGTAACGCAGATCAAATTTCTTTCTTCTGAACAACGCAGGGCATTCAATATACTTTTGACATATCTTTGGTCCAGTCTCCATGAGACGAATAATGGCGGACAAATTGCTGGAGATTGTCGTATCAATAGTTCTTGCCATATTCCATGGTTTCAAAATCCACAAGTTGTCAAGCCCATCTCTCTCACGCACATAATAGTCTCCAATCAGCTCAGTTAGATGTTTCTCGAGATCATAAGTTGGTTGTAACCACTGAGGAGAACCATATGCCTGTCAAGAAAGATGAAAGGGTGGGTGAATTTAGTGGCTGCATCATGAATATTGTAAGGGTGTGTTTGGATTCTCTGAGAGAATGCATTATCTTGCATTAAATTACATTAAATCATCAATTTAATGCAAGATAATGCATTATTTGGGGAATCCAAACGGACCCTAAACGAACTAAAGATTCTGCCATATGCTAGTTCGATTTCACATGTTTTACGGTGTGATTGGCGGGATATCATTACTGGTTATAAGATCCTTATCACTAGTAATGATACCCCCCGCCAAATGTACCCCTAGTCATCGTACCTTTTGAATCGTTTCTGCCAAATGATGCTTCATTACAATGCACGCCTCATAAGGAAATTGATTAATATATTGATCATCGTTTATTCCAACAGCTTTTTTGGTCTCTTCATCCACCTGCATGCTAGTCCATACAATATCTGCTTTTTTTGGGTCATTTGCTGCACAAGTAGAAAAATAAAACAGAAAAAACATTAAGAGACGAGTAAAGAGAAACTTATAGACGGGAACAGTTTTATCAAGAAGATACTTGCTATCATTCTTAATGCTCTACATCAACTCACTTCACAAATATAAGAGACGATTTACGCTCAGGTTGAAAAAATGGAAGAGAAAACTCTTGGAACACAAGCAAATCAGGTATGGTGACATAATTTTCAACAATAGCAACCAAATTATGCAATAGTAAGGAAACACTTGGCAGTTGGCACAACGGTTTTAGTATTAAGGAACTATATCTTGAAAAGAACAAATAATGTCAGTTAATTGATCAAGACAAACTAATACGAAAGAGAACAACAATAGCATGAATAGGATATTCATGTGGGAAGAAAGAAGACTTACTAACTGAAAATTCTGAGCGAGTCAAAAATTCCTGCACATATGGTAAATCTGTGTAGACACAGAGAGGATTTTCATTTCTACGAGAAATTCTAGGCACCTCTGAATTTGTCACTGATGACGAAGTAATACATGTTGGTTTCAAATTCTGTATACGTCTCTCATAGGCCTGAAAAACATCAATTAAGTTTACAACACTAATTCCCTATGCACAGTATAGACAACAATCTGCAGTTGCCATGTATACCTTTATAAAGTAATTTTCCGGTGTGTGGAACCAAGCCGTCAATTTAGAAGACCGTTGTTTATCTTCCCCAATACCCAACAAATAGTCACGAGTGCACTCATCACCCTGATGAACATCTTGAGTTTGCCAGAAAATAGAGAAGCTGAAAAATGGCAATTTAGCTTTGTGCGATGATAGTATACTTTCATCATTTTCTTTTCTTTTTTCTATTGGGGGGTGGGGGGCACAAAGATGGGGATTTAAATTTATGAACAAAGACCACACATATATCATTCCGTTTGAAGTGACAAGTCTACGTTAGAAATGGAAGTTCAAATTTGAGAACTAAGAAGGATATATTCGTAACCAGGAACAGCAAAAAATTACACAAGTAAGAATAACATGAAAATTGCATATAATTCAAAGTTATGGGTCAGATTAAACATAATATGTAGGTCCTCCTATTTAAATTGTAGACATAGAAATTGCAAATGCTTCTAGTATGGATCACAAGTTAAAAGATAATTAAGTGAAAACCTGACAGCTGATGACAAGTTCCCATCTGGCATGTAAAGGAAAGGTGATACTCTGAAATTTGGCTCGTCACTATGTCGTAAAGCTGAGCCTAGCTCATCCATAACATACCTGCAAAATATTCAAGAAAGGCGTAAATTTGTTGGTAGAACATCTACAATACAGTACTTAAAATCTCAATCATCTAATGATCCAAAGGATAAAGTTTCCACTTTTTGAATGAAATGTCGCCTAAGTATGTAAATATTGTGGTTGCATTAAGCGTTTTTACTTTTTACTCTCTAAATAAGCTTAGAATGTTGCAAATAAGCGTTAAGTAGTTACCATACAGAAGTTTCATCAATCTTTTCTTCATCAGCAAGTCTGTAATGCATTAAGTACAACCACATTGCACTGAGGACACGATCGACAAGTGAGTCCTCAGGATTCCAAGCTGGAAAACGTGGTTTTAGCCTTGAATCAACCACATACTTGTCTGTCTCATAGATTTTGAATGCTTTGACACCGTTAAGTAGGAAGATATTAGGCAGAGATTCGAGTATCTCTAATGCACTGTCTCCAAGGGGACCAGGAATATCAACCTACAATAAAAGCTTTCAGACATATAGACTTCTTTCTAATGTGAAGGCATTGTACGACAAAATTCTCATAAGAGTTCAGTAGAAACCTCTAGTGAAGTCAAGGAAGGAAAGCTCTTCATAGCTTCCATCAATTCCGTATCAGAGATCTCATCCAATGGATTTCCACGGAGATTCACATGGGAAAGCAATGGTATTTTGGAAGGTGAAAAGGGCTGAAGAGGAGCAAGAACAGATATCAAAATGTAAAAACAATCAGCAAGCATCATCAGGATTCTTATATTTCCAGCGGGCTTATTATAACAACAAAGTTCACAAACATCAGCAAAAAAGAAACAAGAAACATAATTATGTAGCTTGGGACCTAACCTTATTGACAATGCTGTGGATACCTCTGTTTGAAAGATCAAGAGATGTCAACTTTTGCAGTGGATGCTCATTTTGCAGTTCACAGACAGGGTTGTCCTTCCCATATATTCCTCCACAAAACCCTAGTGCCCATTCACCATAATTACTTGTAAAACATGAATTGAAGATCTCTAATTTTGGAAATGCTTGAACAATTGTGTCCTCGCCAAGTTCCTTGCTGGAATAGAAGATATCTCAATCCATCTTTATCCAAAGGCCTCAGAATTTAACAAGATACATAAAATTGTCAAAACTCACCATTTTGCCACAACAGGGTTATCATTCAGCCAGAGAGCCTTTAGGTGTTTAAATTTTGAGATCTCATCAAGAACGGTCTCCACATTACTTATCCTGTTTCCATATAAACTTAGAGCAATCAAACTCTGCACCAAGTATAAAGAAGAAATATTAATGTTAACAATTTTTTTCAGTAGATAGCACACATATTAGGCCTAGTTACAAGAATTAGGGAGTGGTACAAACAGGAAATTTTCCAGGTAAATCCAGGGTGAACAACTTTGTGTCATCTATGGCAAGCCCTTCAAGCTCTAACCACTTTACACTGTCATGACCTTCACTTTTAGCCTTCACAATATCAGCCTCCAATATCTGTTCAACACTCATTTCATTACCATCCTCATTGACATTACTCTCAATATCTTCGACATCCTCATTCATGTCAACACACATCAGTGAAGCCATTCTCTCAGCCAAACCAGGGATCTCCTCCAGCTACAACCACCAAATAGATCAAAAACTATCAGTGAAACAGCTTTTATTCACATCTTCAACATTTATACTTGTGATGAAATCAGACTGAAACCTCAAGAAGAAACATTTACAGCAAATCAACAAAGTAATCCCGGTTGGTTAGGGTCAATCCTAATTTCTTTAAAAAGCAAAGGTTCATTAGGCAGCTACAAAAAGGCCCACAGTCTGTAACTGTTGAGCATTTGGAAAGTCTCCAAGAAAGCTATGATTGAAACCTCACATGATTTTTTCAGAATGTAAATACTGAATACTAGAGATGCTAGGCATGTCATAAAATTCATCAATGCCTATACATGTTATGAATATGTTACATCAAATAAAACATAAAACAAAAAGAGAGAGGATGAAACACATATATATATATATATATATGGACCTGCTTGGGTGCGTCAGAGAGGCGAAAAGTCCAGGCGTGGTCAATGAGGAAGACATCGGAGGCCTTGGCGATAAAATCAGCAGTGCAGACGAGGCGTCTCTGTGGGCCTTCCTCGCAGGGCTCGATTTGGAAGAAGGAGCCGCCGTCGAAGGTCTCCGACGACAGCTTCTCGTACAGAAGCCTGTAGAGATGCCCCGGCAGCCCCGACGCTGCTAGTAGGAGGCCGTGAACTTCCACGAAGTCTTCGTAAGTTAACATCGCCACCTTCTCGCTTCAACTCCAGTCCAGAATGAGTCTTTCAGAGTCTTCCACAATTCAAACCCTATTCCATATTTTACCAGCATGTTTGCCCCTGAATTTGGAAAAAATTACAAGATGCCATCTCGATGCTTTTTTCCAAATCTTCCCTCCACGTTTCTGACTGCTGCTCCTCCGCTTTTGTATTGCTCCACTTTCAGCTTCTCCGTCGCCACCAGCTGCTGAGATATGAAATTGTGACTCGCGCCGGTAACGTTGCGCTCCACTATGCTGCGTCGACCTAGCTTCGCTCGGAGATTAGAAGTCCCTCTTCCCATGGCCTCCTCCTTTTCGCCTCTTCCAGTGACGACTTCCTCCATTTCTACAGCGTCAATTTCGGCTTCAAACCCCTGATTCTCATCTTCCTAGGGCACGCAAAGCTTCCTCTGGAGAAATAAGGAGGGAGTGATGATAAAGTTGCGCAAATTGCGTTCATCCGAGGCAAGGAGTTCAATCCCGATGTCGGATTTCAATCCGGCAAGGAAGAACCCTAAGAGATGAGTTTCGCTGATCCCCTGGACGTGCGAGAAGCTCGTCGAAGAGTTTCATCGACGGTGCTGGTCTGACAACGGTACTCTCAGTCACAGTGAAGCATAAAAAACAAGAGTCCAGCCTGGATCTTCTGTAAACAATTCCATAACAAACAAAATCCATATTCTTATCTACCTAGATCCTGCAAAGGAATTGATCTTATAATCATTTCCAAACGTTGTAATATCATAAGACAACATAGAAAGATGAGGCATTTATTACTTCAAGTGCAAGAAGGATACATGTTTATGATTATGAGCCAGTGTTTATCAGGTGTAGTACACAATATCTAGCTCAGACACACATGCACCAAAAAACTTGGGTTCTCCTCTTTCCTCTCCTCAAGCAAAAGCAAAAGCAAAAACCAGGACTTGAAGTTCTCTGGACAACAACAACAAAAAAAATACTCGAACGCAACACAGCTCATTGGGTTAAGAGGTCAGACAAAAGACTCCTCATTCTATCAACTGAAACGGGTTTCAGCAAAAAACCATCGATATCTGCCCTGGTGCAGTTTTCTCTAGTTGTACTGTCAGCCATTGCACCCAGTGCTACAAGTAATGGCCTTTCCTCACTCTTTGAGAATCGCTTGTGAATTTGGAGGGCGACTTCGTAGCTATCTGCCCCAGGCGTAGAAACATCCAGAACGACTAGCTTGTTACTTCGCATCCTAGGTGCATTAGAAGACCTCCAGTAACTGTTCTGCTAATCCTGCAGTTCAGGGATGGCAAATGAACCAGAATGATATAATGCAAGTAATATTGAGTTAATGTCACACCCAAGTCCTAACTCCTAACAACAATCAGGAGAGTAGGTACTAGTTAGTTACCCGTTCTCATCCATGACAAGAGCTCTGAGTCCTGGGAAATATGTTTGAGACCGGTTTGCTGGCAGAGTAGGAGGAACATCCAGCGTATTCTCTTTCGACTTCTGATCAGGAAGTCCAAGTTTTACAATGAAGATAGCAGTACAGCCCTTGCCAAGGCCATCACTTTCCACCCATATGTTCCCATCCATAAGATTGACAAATCTGTTATTAACCATATACAAAACCATTATTACATCAACAAAATAAGCAAGTTGTGCAGCCTATGCCAAAGTAATGAGGTTTTTATTGTGGCAAGCTAGCAGTTTACCTCTTACAAATTGCAAGTCCAAGTCCGTTGCCAGAACCTTCTGCCACTGTTTGGCTATGAGCAAACTTAGTGAACAGCTTGGGAATATCTTGTGGGTTGATTCCAGGCCCGGAATCCTTCACCTACATCAGGGAGATAGGGAATGCATCAGAAAATGGTGCTGTACTCATGAGAGAACTACAAGAAGAATTGGATGGAAGAAACCTGCACTCGTAAGTGGAACTGGTTGTCAGTTAATACTGGTACAAAATCAGGTAACCGAGGCTCAGATTTTGCCAGAGTTGCTGTAATTGAAATACTTCCCTCTTTGGAGAACTTAACAGCATTACCAACAATGTTTAGTAAGATCTGCATAAGGCGCTTCTCATCTCCAACAGCAAATTCTGGTAAATCATGAGCCACGTGTAGGCTAATAGGTAATTTCTTGATGGATGCTATAGGTTTGATCAAATTAAGGACCTGTGTCAACGCCAGAGCCAAAAGAGAGGCAACCTTACGTTAAACTCCAATATGAAGGAATAGAAGAGAAAGGATGAAGCAGGGCACATTAATCTGATGTACATCATAAAATGAAAGAGGATTCATACCTCCCTGAAAACAGCGTGCAGATCAAAGGTTTCACTGTCAAGCTTAAGGCTTCCATCCTCCATTTTTGAAACATCCAAGACGTCGTTTATGAGAGCAGCAAGATGGTTACTACTCTTTAGAATAGTTTCCCCCATCTGGCGCTGCTCGGGAGTTAGTTCACTTTCTTGTAAAAGAGAGAAAAGTGCTACAATTGCATACATGGGAGTCCTCATTTCATGATTCATTACTGCCAAAAAGTCATTCCGGGCACGAATGGCACTTTCCGCTTCCCCCCTGGCCAAATCAAGAGCAGCATTTTGCTCCATAAGTTGTTCATGGGCCCTCATTGATTCTTCTAGTATTGTTGCATCGGATAGAGCAACTGCTACCTGGATTCATATTACAAAAATTACCTCTGATGAATTTTAACTCTGTTCCCCCAAGCGAACACTTAGAAGACAATCAGACCAAAATGGACACTTGACAAGCATATATATGTCATAAAAAGGTCTGGTGGAGCTGCTGAGAAACAGGAGCAGTAAACATATACAAACAGCATGAAGAACTAATACCAGCTTATATAACATTTTGACAATCCAATATACCATAACAAACCACCAATTATGCAAATACACACCTCTCCTGGCATGAAGAAGAGGCACACGAATAGCAACCACCTCTCCTGGCATGTATTTCCCAGTTACAGGCCGAATTCTAGCTACTGGACAATTGGGTGAGATCTTTACAGCACGACCGGTCCTTAAAACTTGATTTATTACAGGAAGCTGTGTCGATATGGTAAACCCAACAGGATTTTCTTGGTGAAGAGTGTAAGAAAGTTGAAGCTCTATTCCAGTATCTGTAGGCATCCACAATGCACACTCTTCTAAAGACAAAGTTCTACCCAACTCAACAAGGGTAGTTGTAAGGATGGTGTGTCTATCAAGGGTGCTTCTAATCTCATGAGTCAGCATTCTCACATGCCTCCCTGTTTCTTCCTGGTTGCGGATGAGACCCATCTCTCTATCAAGCTCCGCAGCTTTATTTTTCAAGAAAAGTTCCCTTGTTTTAACACTCAGCAAGTCGGGAATAATACGCACAAGCATAAGGGCGGTTACGCATGAGACAACAGCACATAGAAACTTTGCAATGGTCTGCACTACTTCAACTTTTCTTGTGTGCACGTCAAACATCCATAAATTGATTAGATGTGTGTTCGCACATAGAACAATAAAAAAAACCAAATTGAACAAGTATCCATTTATATGGAAAAACAGCAGATTTCTTAACGAAGTAGATCAACTCCAAAGGTATGGAGTATTCTCCAACTGCGATGAAGAAATCTGATATGTATTGGTATTTCACTAGCATATCATCAGTCTGCCATTGCGGCTCAATGCAGTTGCACGACCCCATTCAAAAACAAATCTCTCTTGTTAAACTCCAGACTTCCACATACCTGCAATAGGAAATCAAGAAACAAAGTTGAGTCGCCTCGCATTACTCCAGTGAATGATGTTAACTATAAGATGGCAAAATTACTGTTCAACTAAGATAAATGAAACAACCGCTAAAAAATTATTCTAACACGAATGCTGCTAAAGTACAAACAGGATTTGCATATAGCAACATCAACTCTTTCTCAATTAAGTCAATACATTCTTTCATCTTCTACAAAACTCAAAAAAGAACGGCATTGATCATAAGCAGAATCGCTTGAGCCCAAACAATAAAGTTGGATTATTAAATCAGGAAGCTTAAGCTCTCAGCTGGAAGTAGACAAACTAGATTTCAATGCTAAAATTCAGCAGAAACAAACATATTAACTGCAGAAATGAACAATAAATCCGAAACCTAATAGAGAAAGGAAGTCGTACAGTCGTACTAGTAGCAGGATATAGAAAGAAGGAATAGATTAATCAAACCATTACAAATTGAACCTCGTCTCTTTCTCTCCCGCGTACTCTCGAGAGTAAAAGAGAGAGAGAGAGAGAGGAAAAAAAACGAGAAGCTTTGCTACTACTTTTTTTTTTTTTTTTTTGAGAAAGCTTTGCTACTACTTGTTGCTGATTAGCGAAAATGCGATCGGAGACGAAATTGAAAAAACCTAGATTTCCGGGGACGATTTCACATCGGAGTTTGAGGGATTCTGTCTCCTAGCCGGAAGTTGAAAAGCAAAAATCCCGCTTCTTTTATAGATATTCGATCAGAGAAGGTGGGGTTTCAAGAAACGGAAAACCGACACGTCATGACTTCGCGCAGTTCCACGTTCCATTTTGGGGGAAATCAGTGTGCCCCCTCTAAGAAATGAACGGTTAAATGCTTCTTGGAGACTGAGGCCAATTAAAATAAACTGCTGCCTTGCTCCGGGTGGCAAAATTTGGAGTGCACCGGCAAGAGTGGAAGAGAGATGACAACAACGCTACACTTGTCAACTTCATAGAGGCATCAAATAAAAGTAGCTCAACTAATCTGCTCTGCTGACGCGGGAATTTCATAATATTTGTTATAAAATAATTAAGACAAGATTACTTAAATTTTTATAAAAAAAATATTTAAAATAACTTTAAGTATTATGAGAGAGGGAGAGAGATTCGAATTTTAGAGAAGTATTATTGTTCTTTGTGGGTGCATCTTTCACAATGGTTAATGCATCTATTTATAAATCAATGGTAGCATACAATTCTTGACTAATATCAAGGTAAAGAAGGTGAATAATTCACTATTACTATTTACCTCCAATAATATACCTAAGTTGTCAAACTTATACAACACTTGTGTTCATACTTAATTAAACATGTGTTACATAACATGTTCTAGATGTATTTGTTCACAACACTCCCCCTTGAATATTCACCTTCAAATTCTTGTGGAATATGGATGTACGTTGCCTCGTTAAAAACCTTGTCAGAAAAAACCTAGTGGGATAAGAACATGATCGAATGAAGAAAAAAAAAGTGCAATTATGAATCCCATTATACGTCGTTGATGTTGCCTCATTAAAAACCTTGACAAGCAAAACCCAGTTGGATAAAAGCCTGATCGAAGGGAAAAAGAGTGCAGCGCGTATGGTGCTCCCCCTGAGATCAACGTATGTCTCGGAGTCTACACATTCCAATCTTGGACACCAGCTCTGCAAATTTCTTAGGAGCCAATAACTTTGTGAACATATCGGCCAAGTTGTCGTTCAACCGGATTTGTTGGATATCAACTTTCCCAGCTTCTTCCAGTTCATGAGTAGAGAAGAATTTAGGTAATATATGTTTTGTGCGGTCTCCCTTGATGTAGCCTTTCTTCATCTGAGCAATACATGCTGATTTGTCTTCATATAACAATGTTGGGTCGTCAGGGATACGCCTCATTCCACATTCTTTCTGGATGAATTTGATCATTGCTCGTAGTGCCACACATTCTCTTCCTGCTTCATACAAAGCAATCAACTCTGCTTGATTTAATGATGTGGCAGTCACAATTTGCTTTGTTGATCTCCATGAAACAAATGTGCCTCCATATGTGAACACATAGCCATTTTGTGACTTGGCTTTATGTGGGTCTGATAAGTACCTTGCATATGCATATCCGACCAAGGTAGCGTCTCTTTGGTTACAATAGAATAACCCAAGATCATGTGTGCCGCGAAGATAGCGGAATATGTGTTTGATCCCATTCCAATGCCTCCTTATAGGCGCAAAACTAAACATGGACAATAGATTCACAACAAAAGCAATATCTGGTCTTGTATTGTTAGTTAAATACATAAGAGCACCTATTACACTTAGATATGGTACTTCTGGACCAAGACCATCTTCGTCCTCTTCTCGAGGGCAAAATTGATCATTTTCTACATTGAGGGATCGAACTTCCATGGGAGAGCTTAAAGGATGAGCCTTGTCCATATTAAACATTTTCAATACTTTCTCAGTATAATTAGACTGATGGATAAAAATTTCATCCTTAAGGTACTCAATTTGTAAGCCAAGACAAAGCTTAGTTTTACCAAGATCTTTCATCTCGAATTCTTTCATCAAATATTCCGCGGTCTCTTGAAGTTCACGGGAAGTTCCGATGATGTTCAAATCGTCTACATAGACTGCGATAATAGAAAATCCATTCTTGTAACGCTTGATGAAAACACATGGACATGTGGCATTATTCTTATACCCCTCTTTCATAAGATATTCACTAAGACGGTTGTACCACATCCGTCCTGACTGTTTCAATCCATACAACGACCTCCTCAATTTTATAGAAAACATTTCTTGAGGTTCAGAGTTGTTGGACTCCGGCAGTTTTAGTCCTTCTGGGACTCTCATATAGATGTATGTATCAAGTGACCCATATAAGTATGCAGTAACGACATCCATAAGGGGCATCTGTAGTTTTTCAAACACAGTCATGCAAATTAGAAACCTCAACATAGTTGCATCGACTACCGGAGAATATGTTTCTTCATAATCAATTCCAAGGATTTGAAAAAAACCTTGGGCTACAAGTCTAGCCTTATATCTCACAATTTCGTTTTTCTCATTTCATTTTTGGACGAATATCCATTTGTAACCGACTGGTTTTACACCCTTTGGTGTATGGACTACAGGTCCAACGACTTCTCGCTTTTCAAGCGATTTTAATTCTGCCCGAATGGCCTCTTTCCATCTTGGCCAATCTTTCCTTTGACGACATTCATCAACTGATTTTGGCTCAATATCATCATCCTCAGCCACAATATCTATAGTCACTGAGTAGACAGATATATCATAAACAATGATATCATTTCTATTCCATTGTATACCCGTGTATACATAATTTATGGAAATTTCAAAATTATCGATATTTCGATCTTCATCCAGGATATCATTTTCATTTGAGATGTTTTCATTTCCAATCTCTTTGCCTTTATCATTGCTCTCCAGGGCAATTGTGGCATCTTCTGCCATACCCTTTTGGTTTTTTGGCTTCTTTGATTTCAAGTTCTTTGAACCTAGTGGTCTACCACGCTTTCGGCGTGTTGTAGACTCATTTGCAATGGACGCTTCTGGCTGTCCAACAGGTATTTCAATCCTTGCAGGAGCATTCGATGCATGTATATGTGACTTAGTTACCTTCTTTGTATCGATGAATGCATCGGGTAACTGATTTGCAACATTTTGCAAATGAATGATTCGATGTACTTCTGGTTCACACATGATGTGGTGGTAATGGGTTCGATCATTATGCAATGTTATGTACTAGACCAGATTTAGATTCTCCATAAGTGTACTTAATTAGTAGGTATATGTCCAATCCTGAAGATAGGCATTGACATACTATTAAATACCTGCTTAAATATGTATGTTGCACCCAAAATGTTTCTGAGTATAGTTCTAGAAGTGAGCTTCAAGGATACGTAGATTCAAATTATGTGAGCAACAAAGACAATAGAAAGTCCACCACAACATAATACTACACTTAGGCAGTGAATTGCATTTCTTGGAGGAGTCAACAACAATCCATTGTTGCTCTTTCATCAACGAAAGCTAAGTACATAGCAGCTACAGAAGCCTCTAAGGAGGCAACATGGTTACAAGGTATTCTACATGAGATCGAAGGTAAACAATATATACCCACTCTCTTTATGGATAGTCAAAGTGCTTTACATCTTTGCAAGGATCTAGTATACCATGAAAGAACAAAGCATATTGATGTAAGGTTTCATTTTATTTGAGCGATGGTAGAAAATCAAGCCATCTCTGTGAAGAAAATAGAAGGTGACATAAATACTGGACATTTTGGTACTAAAGTTATACGTACTAACAAATTTGTTTTCTGCAGGAATGCTCTCCACATCGATGATGTAACCTGAGATGTGGGTTGAGTTGACGATGGGCTGGAGGTGACCTCTGGATAATGCACTTAGGAGTTCTAGCAATTTCAAACTAAGATTAAAAGGGTAGTTTGTAATGTTTATAATCCTAAGTTTGTACATTTTAATATGTGAATGGTATATCAAATCACGGAGGTGAACCATGTAGATCAGGGGTGAACCGGGTTCGTTGAACCGAGTGGACTTGAACCGAGTTTATGCCACCATATGCCGATTGCTTGGTTTGGAGGCTTGCCCATGCCACTTATTTGGTTATTTGGCTTTGTTAGGCTCAATTGCAACAAACGCCCATTAAGTTGTCTGAGGCCCATGATGACGATCTCCAGAATGCTCCTCCGTTTAATTGAAACGTTGCGTTTCCTTTCTTTGGCTCCCAGATGACCTAGTTATAAAAGGCGCTAGGGTTCCCTAGTGTGCCTCATTCACTTCAGTTACGCCGTTTCAAAACCAGAGAGAAAAACTTGTGAGAAAAAAAAGAGAAGTCAAAGGGCGCATCTTGCGCGGTGGTGTTCTCGGTGGCTATTGGTCTTCGGTGTTGGCACGTTGAGATCTACGGTGCTCAACGTCAAGAGGCTTAGTGTTGAAGCTTCTCCAGCCTAGAAAGGGGGCTGGAACATTTTCTTCCTCTTACTTTGCTTCTATCTTGTTTTGTTGCTTAGTTTTCCTTTTGATTTGTCGTTCACCTTGTGTGCTTTGTATCCTCACTTGGAATTCTTAAAACTAGTGCATTATTTGGGGTGAGTCTCCCCTCCTAAGACTACACGGACTAGGGTAATCGAACAGTGTCAACATATCGCGTGTCCCTTTGTGTTTTGGTTGATTTATTTAGCTTGTTGAAACCGTCGATTCGATCTAACTTTGGTCTCCTAAGAGATTCATCTCTTTTGTGGTTAGTTTTTTCATCCTAAAACTGAAAAGTCGAGTGTTATTGTGTGATTCTAGCCTTGAATGCAAGTGATTCGTTTGTCTTATTCCAGATCAGGATTCGTGTAACCCTATGGCATATAAGGGTCAAATTAATGATTTTGAAAAATTTCTCGCACGATTCATTCGATGTTCAAGTGTTGGCCGGAGTTTAATCATCAACAACACCCTTTTTTACAACATTTTAAGTGCTTAAAATAATAATATATAGATCGAAGAAATGATCAAATGATAACAACTCACTCTATGCGGACTGCGAGTGCAATGTATGTGCATGTATACTCTCGTGCACATTCTAATGTAATATAGATACACTTTTATGTGTAATGTGATGTACATCAGAGTTGTAGTGTACATTTATGTGCCTCACAATTATGCAACACATTTATACACATGATCCCTTCTATATTGTAACTGTCGTCCATCACCTTTCATCAAACATCTTATATTTGTCCCTTAATATATTACAGAGTTTGGATCATATGCGGAGCACTCTTACGGTGCGGACGTACGGAGCATGCACTTTAGGGCCTTATTTGTACACTTTAACGTCTTAAATGTGCACTTTTGTAAAAAAAAAAAAAAGTTATTTCAAACATTTTTCTCAATTTTTGAAAAAGTGCACAAATAAGGCCCTAAAATGCACAAATAAAATCCTATAATACATATCCGCACGTCCACACCATAAGAGTGCTCCGTACCGGAACCTTTCACTTTATCTAAACGATTGAACCCACCTCTATATACCACTTCAAAAAGACTAATAAAACTCAGACGTGTTACCTTTTAAAGTGAGACTCTGAAATGTTCTATTAGACCAACACGTTGAAATTACACATCTCTTTTTATACTTTTCGGATAAATCAACAAACCGCACAATTGGAAACTTTACGAAGAAAGTTCATTTGGGATTTCACGGAAATAACATATGAACAAAAATCGTTTTAATTTGTTACGTGTCAGTGTATGTGTGGTCTGTTCGCATAGTGGAGGTCACCATCGAAGTCGTTGGATCGGTCCCATTTGCCGAAAAGCAGGATTGTGATTGATTGATGAGGGGGTACGTGGTCAGTGATAAGTGGGTTGTTGGAGATAATACTAACAGTTCTTAGCCGTTTAATATCGTTAATTAGTTATATTTTCCCGTTTTCTTTTAGTCGTTACATGTCCTTTTTTAAGTCGACTAAAGCTTTTCAATTTCCTTATTTAAAATACTATAAGAAATTTGTCTATATTCACACACGTCGCAAAATGGATTGGTGCTTGCACTATTTTTTTTTAAAATCATTTAGGAGACGTTTGTTTGTATACTGAAGTACAGGGAATGAGTTTGGAATGAATCATATCGGATTTGGTGTTTATTAAATGTAGGTATATGTATGAAGTTCAATCTAAAGAATGACTCATATCTATCTACAAGACTAATCTCGATATTTACACAAAAAAGGTATAACTCAAATCTATTTGTGTCTTTCTTCCATCTCTTCAAATTTATACCAAACACAAAGCCTTAAGAATCATTCAATCTCATTTCTCATATCCAACACGATTCCTCATTCCAACCCAATTCATATTACGATACCAAACGAGCCTTTAGTGTTTAATATATGAACAATAAGAGACAAACTTGATAAAGCTTAGCGGAATGACATATTAACTTTGACAAAAAAAGACTTATTAACGGATCAAAATAGCTTCACACTTTACTTGTCTTTTATTCATAACTATTTTATCTGTAGGATTATCTAAAATTCTCATGTCGAGCTACAATAGATTCATCCAAAAACAAGCTCCTACTTTTTATGCTTTCGATTTTTTTTATAATATATGCTATAAGGCTTTATAAGAATTTTTCGCTCTAAAGAAAATGCTTGAAATCTTTAAGAAAATATTAATATTTTTAAATGAACAATATCTAATAAAATCTTTCCAAAATAAAGTTGTTAACCTATACACCTAGGACATAAGTTAGAAAAACATCTCAAAAAATATAGGCCGTTATGGATAGGTATCCCAGAAAATGTGAAATTAGCAATTTACAACATTTTTTTGTCAAATAGCACGCATAGCTAATTTGGGCATTTGATTTTTTTGTTTTTACCTTTTATTTTAAATTCAAAAATGTGAAGAATGTTATAAACTAAGAGAAAGAGAGAGATTTGAGAGAAGAGAAGAGAGTAATGATGTGTTTATTAGACTTTCAATAAGAGCCTTATATAGGGTTTACAATGCTTGGAGAATAAGTCAACTCTAGGGTTTAGAGAAGCTTATCTTATGTACATCCATAAATATAATATTACAACACTCCCCCTTGGATGTACATCACTAACTATCTCGTTAAAAACCTTGTCTGGAAAAACCCAATGGGATAAAAATCAAGACTAAGGGAAAAAGATTGCAATTGTAGTTCTCCCTCTCAATTTAACATTGCTTGACTGAATCTGCTAAATTGGTCCTCTTTTCGACTCAAAGCTCATGAGTGTAGATAGACATCGTCAATATGTAAGTGACTGAGTGCGGAGTGATGCATGACCTTCATATATCTCCATTTGTCTTCGTGCACATAAATCTCGGTTCTTCAAGAACTTGCATGTACATACCTATATCAAAAATAAAAACTAATACAAATAGCCATTTCCAAATTAATGATTTACATATTTTTTGTAATATACAAAATCCAACTTTGCTTGAATCACCTTTCTCAACTCTACCATTCATCATTGTTGACGTGTTACCATTGATTGAGAATCATTAATCTTCTCATATGTCACTTCTGGTACAATATGTGATTCCTCTTCAAGAAAATTGAGCTTCAGATATAGTCTAATAGTCTCCCACACTTCTGGCGTAATTAAGACTCCCTTGTAGTTGATTGGTTTTGAGTTACTACAAGAACCTCCAAATGAGCTAGGCATTTCAGTTGGTATATGTGACTCCGTCACTTTCTTGGCTTTCAGTAAGTAAAATTTATAGCATTCTAGCTATATCGTTATGTATATGATCCATTAACTTTTGTTTCATTTTCGCTTATCCAACGATCTTAAATTATCGAGAATTTACATTCCTTACAATCTCTTATACGTACTAGTCTTCATTTTCCGCTCCTCCTAAAGTTGGGATTTTATCTCTTCAAAATGATAATCTTGATACCGAGCGATCACCCAATATAAGCTCTAAGTATTCAATAATCTATAGGGACTCCTACCCTCGTATAATCCCAACTTTTCTTGTGGCATTAATTTAGTTCATTTAGGGTGAGAATGAGACGTACACCGCATATCTATATACTTTCAGTTCTCTTCTGGAAATAAGTAACAGTTAGGAGAATATATCATGGTCAGTCAAAGTCAAACTTAATTTTCGACATTCAAACATTGTATGACCCCATATGGTCAACGATTCTTCTAGATCGTTTCATGTATTAGCTTTAACCCATCTATGATTGATGACCATATAAATAACGACTGTACATTGTCATCCTATTAAATAGTGTGAGCTACCCGATGCTCGACCGTTATACTACTTGATTGATTTATTTCTCCCACTTTATGTTTCGTTTGACCAATGTGTTGAGGCATCTATCAACATCATAAAATATATGAACAATTAACATTGGTCCATATGATGGTGTTATTAGTCCTCATATGTATTCTTGAATATGCCAAGAAACATGGAGACTATGCATTTACCCTTTACATAATCGACATTGTTACCAAGAAAACAAGTCGTGTATTTACGATCACTCTAAGACAATGACTCAATGTCCTAGGATCCTCCGGTCCTTTAGTAGGCGTTCAAGTGAGTTTGTGTATGATCCTGAACATTATTGTTTCACTTGGGTGATCGAATCCATTTTTGCCACAAAGAAATATTTTTTCGTCAATTAACTTCTGTTAGAAATATTATATGATTCAATGGGTTATCGTATATACCTCGTGTGTAAATTTTCCTATGAACATTTAGATCGATATTCGATATTGTCCTCATTCATGAATTTTGTATGATAACCAATTTGTCGAATATCTTTTCAAATAATCAACAAGTTTGTCCTAAACTTGTAAACATAGAGTGTTACTCATTTACCTTCTTGTTCTTTCCAATACCAAGATAGAACTCTTCCGGAGTCATGAATGAGACACTCTTTCTAAACCTTATATTTCACACTTGGTTTTTGCCATTTGCAAGGTAAAGAAACTTCTGGTTTATCAAAATGGTATAAGTAATGGTGTTATCGACAATAGCTCCCACCATTGAAGTTTCCATATGGGTGATCCATTAATATTTGGAATATCATCAACTCAGAATTAGATAATTCATCACATTGATTTCTAACTTCTGAATACAAAGAGATGCCTTAAAATATGTACTACTACCATAGTACAAAAATTGACGTATGATCATGAAACTCTTCAGGAGTATATAACGATCTCTAAAATGTCAAAATATTGAGTCTTGATACTCTCATAGAGTTGATGATAATATGAATCATTAGTTTAGCATAATTTCTACAAGAATCCCAAGTGCTAAATTGTTTTCCCAAATACATTTAGCCAAAAGAATTTTAACACTTATGTTCTGTGTTAATTGTTTCTTCTAGAAACCCATAAAGTTTGGCATTGCAATTATAGAAATTGCTCCAAAATGTATTTAAGAACTAAAACACTAGTAAAAGAAGATAAATTCATCATTCTTTCATTTCGAGGAATCATGTCACTTCAGGGACAATTTGATTTTATGTGTACATCCACTGCCACTGATGAAACTTATTATTTACTATAAATACATAAAATATGCAAAAGTAAACATAATTAATGATACAAAAAAAATAACACAAACAACATTACTTAAATAAAGAGGATCGTTGTCAACTTTGGGTGACTGGAAATTAAAACACCAAATTTATTTATCCTTTTATAACTTACTACAAGAGGTTATTTCTAATATCCTTTTATTATCTGCTTCAGGATATGATATTTTCTATAGTTACTCACTACAAGGAGTAATATGGTTTTTGTTTTGTCTACTTCGGGAGATAGAGCTTACCACTACGGGGATGATTTTGGATTTGTCTATACCTTGACAAATATATTATGTTTGCATCCAATTCAAGGAATGTGAATTATCATATCACTTTAAGAACTATATAAAAGAACACATAAATTATAATTAGCAATGAAATAAACAAACTAGTGTATGACAAGAATAAGTTAATTTGAGTCTTTTATTTCTATCCACTTTCAGGAATAATATACGTCACTACATGGATGTCATTTGACTCACAATGTATATCCACTTCAAGAGAAAAAGTAAAGTTACAAAATAATATCACTTTAGAGATTGTGAAAATTATCACTTTAGGGACTGAAAGTTAATCACTTCAGGTACTGACAGATAATCACTTCAGGGACTGACAGTTAATCACTTCAGAGACTAATAGTTTATCACTTCAGGAATCGAAAAGTATCACTTCAGGAATCGAAAATTATCACTGGTATCGAAAATTATCACTTCATGGATTGAAAATATTATCACTTGAATTGAAAATTACCACTTCAATGACTGAAAATTATCACTTCAGGAATTATATATCGCGCCTTATAAATACATCCTCTTCATGAGATGATATCCTTTCTCAAGAGTATTTCAATAACTTAATCATCCAAGTTTTTAATCAAAAACAGTAGAAAGAAAAAGTCTTAATATAACTAAAAGGATTAGCATCTTGCTAATATCTCTTCGGGAGATAACATGAATGTGGTGCAATACATTATATACATATAAATTGAATAGGTACATACAATCAGTTCAAGCAATAGAAAATATTGATTTTCACACAATTAGAAAAATATGAAATTGAAAGGTGTAGACGGTGCATCACATGAAACATAAATTAATCATTCCTTTAGCAGCATATATGAAACACTAAAGGAAAAAAAAAGCACAAAAAGGTAACAGTATCAACCAATTCAAGTAGTAGTCAATCCACAAAGATTTATAATAGTACATAGTAATCAATCCACAAAGAGAAGACGTAGTCAGACAATTATAATTGTAACCATATATCAAGTAGTAGTCGCACGAAAAATGAGAAATACCGGGGTATTTTCAAACCTAGAGCAACTTGTGCCGATAACGTGTTATAAACTAAGAGAAAGATAGAGATTTGAGAGAAGAGAGCAATGAGATAGTAATGATGTGTTTATTAGACTTCCAATAAGTGTCTTATATAGGATTTATAATGTTTGGAGAATAAGTTAATTTTAGGGTTTAGAGAATGTTATCTTATGTACATCCATAAATATAATATTACAACAAAGAATAGTTTTATTTCTAGAAAAAAGGTACAAGAAAATTTGAAAAGCAAAATAAAAAACAGAGGAAAAGGAAAGAAATCTAAAAAAAATTGAAACGCACCACATCCCCCTTTACCAAATCTCGTTAGATAACCGTATCATACTTATTTTCTTTTTCTCTCCAAATAATTCTACAGACTTTTGGATTTTCTCTAAAAAAACGTACTTGTTATCTCTCATGTTAAGCGTAAAATATTTCTATTCCTGCCAAACTTCATTCATGTTCTTCCATCTGTATTTGGTGGTTTACCAAAAAACAATCGTGCCACACATTTGTTTCATGCTTGAGCAAATTTGAAGACAAAAAAACTAGAAGTTATATGTTCAGAACAATCACTTCGAATATGTAGAAGCCATGAGTAAGCTGTTGAAGTTCTCTATACTTTTCATGTGTTGCGATAAGATAATGGTATCATAGCTCATGTATCCTTACATTATAACCATTTTATTTTCCTTTAGCTCAATCAAGCTTTATGATGATGCTAATTAGTGGCGGAGATTGGAGGATCTGTGGTAATACTTGGGCCTGAGAAGGGCAAAAGGAAATATGGTTTTCAATACAACATGATATGAAGATTTGATGCACAAAATATCCAAAATACCGTTGGTTGATAATGAAAAGATCAAACTTAAGTTGAGGTACACTTCACCACATAGTCCTAGCTTACCGCCTTTCGATCTTACTAATGATGATGACCTTGATGCATATAATTTTTTGAACTTGAAATATGCTAAGGATGAGGTCTAGCCAATAGAACAGTATACAAGCTTGGCAGTGAAGGGGAATAAGAACTTTGTTGCCGAATGTGGAGAATGTATATTTGAATGAGGCTCATGATATGGAAGTACCATTAAGTGCACTAAAGGTTACATAAACTCAACCTTGGGTCCAGAATTTTAGGATGGAAGGTAAATAAACGAATGGTGACAAGACGTTGGATGATATAATGCAGGATGATGATGCTCATGATGAAAAAAGAACACCTTGCACATGAAACATGATACTTAACAAGGGTGACCGGAAAAGGAAAACAGATTCTGGCAGATAATGGTTTTGTCAGAAATCAACCCCATCAGTCATTGTGTCACTAAGCAACAACAATGAAGAAGTTATTGTTTCCGTAACGAAGCATAGGTTGCGTGACCTAGTTGTACTCACTGACGGTGATGAAGCAAATAAAAATGTAGGCGGTGAAGATGTAAACCTTGGAGATGGTCACACACGGGATGAAGAATTTGAAGGCGAGTATGGATTCCAAATTTTTGAATGTTATAGATAAGGCAAAAGACAAGTATTACCAATCAATGGATGAGGAATGTGAATGGGCTAATTTTCAGGATGTAGAAGTCGATCATGAGGCTGATAGGATAGAGAAATATGGGTTGGAGATTTTTTTGATACCAAAAAGGAGTTGAAGCATGCTCTAACTACAATAGCTAGCTTTACAGGGTTGTTTCCAACTGAATGGGAAAAGTCTGATAAAATGACATATGTAGTAGGGTGCATTGACAAGGCATGTACATTCGACTCTTGTGGTTCAATATATATATATATATATATATATATATATATAGAACTTGGTTCTGGTGAAACAACCCTTTAGAGTAAAACGGAAGTACAAATAAGGGCCTTTAGATTAGAACCAAATAAATGGTCCAGATTGGATGTAAGAGGGTGCACATATTGTACAACAGTAGACACACACCCGATTGAAACAAATCAACGTGATTTTTGGGATATTCTTAACCGAGATCGTTCACTTTCCATTTTCACATTCACACAATCTCCCCTAATCTCTCTTCATCTTCAACCTCTCGAGTCGTCTTTGTCTCCCCAATTTCATCTCACAGTCATCGTCATCCACTCTTCCTAACTTCGCTTTGACTCTCTCCATCATCGTCGTCCCGGCCGGAATTCTCTTAACCGCCTACAGTACTAGCAAACTCCCAGGTATGAATTTTCTCAAACCCTCAAACAAACATATTAGGATCTCCGCCATCCAAACCGACAGGATCAGGAAGTTGAAGAGGATCAATCCCTCTGTTTCTCTCTCTTTTGTCTCCCGGTTCTTCATCCACATGCCGTCTCAGATCCACAACCAATTTCTTTCAATTTTTTTGGTTGCAGATTTTAATTCTTCTCGTGGAGTAAGAGCGCGAGGTCGCCGGTGTGGCTCGGGGGCTGAGCAGCGTCAGGTACTGGGCATGAGAGGCTGGGGATGGCTCGGAGCGGTGAAGTGGTCGCCGGTGGATCTGGGCGGCGCGGGTGATGGTGAAGGTTTGTGCGCGGCTCGATAGTCGTTCTCTAGTCCGGGCTCGGGGCAGGGTTCGCCGGCGCGGGTCTGGTGTGGTCGCGGGTGGTGGCGAGGGGGATCGCCAACAACAGAGGTTGCCAAGGCAAGGCGCGGTAGAGGGGCGAACACCAGCAAGGGCGGCTCTGTGTGGGTGTGCGACGATGGTTCACGAGTCGGGGTCGATGAAGGGCAACAGGTGGTGTTGGTGGATCTGGCTGGGCATGGGTGTGGTGGTTGGACATGACGGGCACGGTGGTGGACCGGGTGCATGTCGATCAACAGCAGTGGCTCCAAGCAGTGGGTTCGATGGTGGGGCTGGTGAAGACGGGTGAGAGACGGTACTGTTATTTTTTTTGCTTTTGTTTTTACTGTTATTGTTCTCAAATGATTGTGAGTAGATTCAGATCATTATAATTCTTATAAAATTATTTGTCAATATTATTCTTGATAGGTCGCTTGTTAGATACAAGTTTAAAAGTAGCAATCCTTAATTATTTGTCAATATTATTGTCTTTTCCGCAAAGAGACACATGGTATGACTTCAAAATGTGAACTTTCTTTGTTTTGCAGGCCATATCAATAATCAATATGATACTTGTTTTTGGAAGCTAATTGAAAGTGGAAAGAGTGAGGTGGAAGCCCATGACGCTTTAAAGGTGCTAGTCATTTCGTAATTGTATTGACAATTCCAATCACATATACTCTTGTTACAAATGAGCATACGCCAACATAATATTTTTGATATTCAAATTTTATGATGTGATATTCACTGTAATGTTGTTGATATTCATGTTGGAAGTAGGTTTCATGCGATGAGTAGTCGATATTTTAAATTTATGATGTGATATTCACTATAATGTCGTTGATATTCATGTGAATCAGTTTTGGTGTTTTGAGGTGTTGTTTGTATTATTTGCAATTGATATTCAAATTGTTTAATGTGATATTCATACAAATGCTTTTGATATTCATATTGGATATAGGTCTCATGCGTTGAATATTTGATATTTATGATGTGATATTCACCTAAACTATGAATATCGACACTGTTTTTATGAATATCGACTACTTACTTGTATGACTATGTGTACAAAATACGTGAATATCATCACATATGGAATGAATATCGCTATTATAGTATTCAAATTGCTTGTTAATGGTGTTGTTTATATTGTTTGCAATTGATATTCAAATTATTTGATGTGATATTCAGTATAATGTTGTTCAAATTCATGTGATTTCATGCGTTGAATAGTCGATATTCAAAATTTATGATGTGATATTCAATATAATGTTGTTGATATTCATTATCATAATGTTGTTGATATTCATTATAACAATGTTGATATTCAGGTTGATCGTGTGACTGTGCGACCCAAAATCGACGCGACAATGTCATTGTTAAACCTTACCGCCATGAATCAAAGATTCGAATATATTGGGTGGTGATATTCGTGTAGTTAGGTGATGATATTCATGTACTTGGGTGACTATATTAATGTAATTGGGTGGTGGGCGATATTCACAAAATGGGTAGTGATATTCACAAATTGAGTAGTGATATTCATGTAAGTGAATTTGATATTCATGTGATTAATTGAGATATTCATGTAGCCTAGTGTGATATTCATATTATCAAGTGGTGAAATTCATGATTTAAGTGATGATATTCACATTTTTAAGATATTAAATATTCACTTATTAAACAGAAATCGATATTCAAACAAACATGAACGATATTCATTAACAAATGATCGATATTCGTGAACACATTAACGATATTCACGAACGCTGGAAAATCATTAAACGAGGAGAACTGATTTAAATCTAAACGAATTTATTAAACGAAAGAGAAAATATTGTGTTTTCTCTCTCATCTAACAACCTCATTTATTAAAATTTTCTAATTAAAAATTAAATAATTACCTTATTTGTGTTTTCTCTCTCTCCAATCTCTTTCCAAATCATATAACAACTTCCTATTTTGTAGGAGCTTATTTTCGGTAATTCAAGAAATCCTATAGGATATTCAAATCAGATGAGAACCATCCCCATGTGGCTTCTTTGTACCCTCAAATCCAGCCATTCAAAATCTTCAATCCAACGCTCCTTAATTGTACTTCCGTTTTACCATAATTGTCGTTTTACCAGAGCGCACCCCTATATATATATATATATATATAGGGGCACGCTCCGGTAAAACGAGAATTGTGGTAGAACGGAAGTACTAATCTGGAGCGTCGGATTGATGTTGATGGATGGTTGGATTAATGGGTTATAGGAGAGATATGGTAGAGCCCTAACCACCAAATCTAACCTAATAAGGATATTATTAATAAAAAAAATAATTAATTTTGGTTGTTACAGGAGAGATAAATTAAGATAATATTCTCTTTCCTAATCGATTTTGCTCCCATTCAAATATTTAAAATTTAAATGGGAAGAGCATTTTAAAACGTTCGTGAATATCGTTAATATGTTCACGAATATCAATCATTTGTTAATGAATATCGTTCATGTTTGTTTGAATATCGATTTCTATTTAATAAGTGAATATTTAATATCTTAAAAATGTGAATATCATCACTTAAATCATGAATTTCACCACTTGATAATATGAATATCACACTAAGTTACATGAATATCTCAATTAATCACATGAATATCAAATTCACTTACACGAATATCACCACTCAATTTGTGAATATCACTACCCATTTTGTGAATATCGCCCACCACCCAATTACATTAATATAGTCACCCAAGTACATGAATATCATCACCTAACTACACGAATATCACCACCCAATATCTTCGAAGCTTTGATTCATGGCGGTAAGGTTTAACAATGACATTGTCGCGTCGCTTTTGGGTCGCACAGTCGCACGATCAACCTGAATATCAACATTATTATAATGAATATCAACAACATTATATTGAATATCACATCATAAATTTTGAATATCAATTATTCAACGCATGAAACCTCCTGAATATGAACAACATTATAGTGAATATCACATCAAACAATTTGAATATCAATTGCAAATAGTACAAACACCGCCATCAACAAGCAATTTGAATACTATAATAGCGATATTCATTCCATATGTGATGATATTCACGTATTTTGTACACATAGTCATACAAGTAAGTAGTCGATATTCATAAAAACAGTGTCGATATTCAGAGTTTAATTCGCACATGATGATTATTCAAAGTTTAGGTGAATATCACATCATAAATATCAAATTTGTATGAATATCAAATTAAAATGCAAACAAAGTCTACACATGAAATTATCCATCCCCTACATTGTCCCCAATGTAGAAATAAAAGAAAGAGGAAAAGAAACTCACCAAATTATCAGGCATTGAGGCATCTTCGGAACAAAGACGAGAGGAAGGAGACAGTCTCTGTGAAGCAATCGAAAAGGTCCAAAAAAATTCAGCAGTATCTCATTTTTAGTTGGACCTGTCCAGACAACCAAAACAATAGCACACACCAAAAGGGACAGGAAATAGCACAGATTCATGGATTAAGAGTAAACCATAAGCGAGTAAACCACAAGTGCCATCTACAAAGCCATCTTCAACTTTATATGAGTAATCAAATTTAGACACATGTGCAGAAAGTTATCAAGTCAATTGAATCAATAATTCAACAAACAAGCAATTCTTTTAATAACACCAGAATTCTGCAGCATCCTCGTCAAATTAAAGCAGAAGTACGCACCTTTGCTGCACTGGACAGGGCTCGAATAAAGCACGATCTCGATGTCTTCGCCGGAAGATTTGGGTGCAGACAGGGACAACCATGGTATTGGCCGGTGCTGGCTTGGGTCGGGGTCGATCAATAGCAGTGGCTCAAGCCGGTGGGTCGCGGGTATAGGTTCGAACAACGGCGGGTGGATCTGGACTGGGAGTTGCAGGCTCGGATTGGATCTGGGTTCGGACAGCGAGTTTCAGGCGGGTCGTGGTCGTCGGCGAGGGGCGAAGGTGGTCGAAGTCGATGAGCAGCAGCGCCGGGAGTGGTTCGAGAAGAGGAGACGTGGCACGGCGGCAGCAACCCAGTGAGGCTCGAGGTGGGTGGAGTCGGGTCGGTGGTCTGGTGTAGGGCTCGCATCGGTTTGATGTGGGTGCGCGAGGTTGAGCGGAAAGAAACTCCCCTGTCCTTCCTCATCAACACGAACACGAACTTCCACCGAACCTCCTCGGCGCCAGACCACCGGCGACTTCCACGAGGATTGCTGACCCAACGCAAGAACTTGAAGGGGACGACGATGGCTTCAAATTAGGGCTTCAATGAAGATTGTGGGCAATTGGAGGAAGATCGCTAGAAGCGTAAATGTATGAACGGTTTTTAAAAAAAAATTCTAATTTTTGAAAGAAATAAAATAAAATCAGTAATATCCCTAAATTTTCGGTATTAAACCAAATCAGATGAGTGTCAAATATTTTTTTATTGTGCACCATATCCTCATCAGATCACAGTCGTCCATCATCTTGTAAATCAATGGATACAATTTATTCTTCCGCTTTACCATAACAACATGTTTTACTTGAACTTAAATATATATATATATGTATATATATCGTCAAACTGATATGTTTGCGATCGGGAAGTTTATTGGGACCCATATTTGCGGATTGCGATACAAACATGACCACAACAAATATGCTATTGCATCCATTATTGCCGAAAAATACTTCTATGGTAAATAATTTAGTTAGTAAGGGCACTTGAAGACATGTTGTATTGTTACTATGGCATATGACGACTCGTTTAATCATGTGACAGGTTTGGATGTCGCAAGGAAGCTCCAAGGGCTAGAGAAATACAAACACCATGAGATATATGGGAATTGATGCCAGTTATTACAAGGTGAATCGAGCACGCTTGATAGCTGAAGACATAATATGAGGTATTGTAGAGGAAAGTTACAGTCAACTACCCTCGTGGCTCTCTATGCTAGAAAAGTTAAACTTTGTCTCATACACAACTATTAGCAGACTCCAACAATCGTTTCAAGTACTGTTTCTGGTCACTGGATGCGTAGATAAGGGCACTTCTTTAACTGAGGAAGGTGTTTTTTTATATTAAACCTACATACTACAAATGCCCTAGCATAATAAATATGCATATATGACAGGATATGAAACATGATTTGGGTGACAATTAGGATACGTGTGCATAGGTGATAGGATATGAGACATATTTCACGTGACAGGCTATATCTTTAAGTGTTGTTTTCTCAATCACGTTCGCATGGTATATCAGTGGATGGAGCGCATTTGAATGGAAAATAATGTGGCCCTCTCCTTCTAGCTACTGCCCAAGATGAAAACAAAGGCATTTACCTTATGCCATTTGCAGTGGTTGACAATGAGAATGATGTGTCTTGGTCATTTGGTCATTTTTCTTCAAGTAAATGATACCCGACAACCAAGTAGTGGTGTTCGTCTTTCATCGTCACGCGAGCATTTCTAGGGGGTTGCGAAGAAACTACCATCTAACTTTAAGATTGACAGTTGTGCAACTCGATATAAAATTTTACAATATTTGAACTAGTGTTTCATCAGGAAATCAATTAACTTTAAGACGAACAAATATATTAGAATTGGACATCAAACATTTAGCTTTAGCCAATTAGGCTTTCTAGAAGACCAAACAACTGAAATCAATTAAACATCTTTTTTAAGATTGACAGTTGCGCATGCGGAGGCGATGCGGGGACTGCCGATATAGCACAAAGGCGAGGCGGGGAGGTGACGATGTGGAGGGGAGGGGCGAGCCGACAATGTGGAGGGGGAAGACGCTGCGAAGGCGACGTCGTGGGGGATGAGACGCTGCGGAGGCAACGCCATGGAGGGGAGGAGACGCTGCAGAGGCAATGCCACGAGCTCAGAAAAATTTCCTACGGTTGATTTGGAGGCGACGCCATGGCTATGGAGAAGTGAAAAAGTGAAGAAAAGAAGAAGAAGTACAGTGGTCGTATGGAGATTTGGTGTCGGTCGATGGTGAAGAAGTGAAGAGCTGAAGAAGCAGCTGAGGGAAATGAGAGGAGGAAGTGAGAATGATCGGGTGATTTTTAGGATTTTCTTTTTATACCATAATTTTCTGGATTTATAAAATATATTATATATATGTCGGGTGATTGGGTATTTTTAGGGTGCGGTGATCGAGTCGGGTCGGGTGGATGAAAGCAATCACCTGAAACTGATCCAGTCCATCACCTGATCACCATAAACCCGATTTTCACCCGTATTTTTTTTTGTTTTTCACCCGTTTTTTCGTGTCGGATTATTCGGGTGTCCGTCGGGTGCGGCTGAAATTGTCATCCCTAAGAAACAACAACCCATTTCTGATCTCTATTTTTCCATGAGATTCGTTGTGTATTTTAGTGTGTTAAGAGTCGAATCCTACTAACTTGAGGGCAATAACACAATGGTGCACTGAAATTTGATAAATTCAAACCGAAAGGGTACAAATATGGAGATATTTGATTACGAAGTAAACAAATATCAAATCTTTAGGAATGCCATCTGGAAAAACAAACTTACAATGTCATACGAATACGCCTAAACTCGGTGACACCAACAAAAATTTACTTAAACCCATTAGTTTATCCAATACATCATGCATCCATGGTCAACTTTTCTACAAGGAGAAGTGCATATTAGACATAATGGGCTAGATGCGTGCTTCCCTGTTCCTCAACCAATTGCCTGCACAAATGGTCAATTTTTTTTTGTTTTGTTTTGTGTTTATGTTTATTTTATTCTACTCGTGTTATCATATCGCATGTTTGCATTGTAGACGCTAATTGCGCCGACTAGGCCCGTTACTCAATGATGATATCAATGTTGCTGGGCTGATTGAGCTTATGGGGTCTACTGATAATAGCTAGTGGGTCCATGTTTGAGCGAGCTAGTATATGTAGGGGTGTTCAAAAGAGGACCGGACCGGAAATGACCGGACCGGTGAAAATATGGTCCGGTCTCCGGTCCAGGTAATTTTCTTAATCCGGTCCGGTCCAAACCCGGAAAAAATCCGGCTCGGACTGGTAGATCAGATTTTTTTTAATTTATATGTTTTTAGGAGATTTATATGTATTTTTTTATAGATATTTTTTTAATTTAATAAATTAGGAGTATATATATTTTTTATATTTTAAATAAGAGTTTAATTATTTTAAAATAAAAATAAAAATCCGGTCTAACCGGTCCTGGACCGGACCGAACCGGAATTGGACCGGACCGAATAGGTCCGGTCCGCTCTTCGGTCCAGATTTTTGAAAAAATCTGGTCCAGTCGGGACCGAATGAACACCCCTAAGTACATGCATACTTCTAAACACTTTGTTCAATTGGAATAAAGATCATGTGATTTTTAACCAGATATTTTTAAATACGATATGTTGAACATATTATTTCCTTGGTGTATGATGATGACAAATTTATGGTTTATCCTTGCTACTAAACATGTTTCATAATACAATATAATAAATAAGAAAGGTAGAGTAAACTTTAAAATAAAAAAGTAAGATTTTATAATGGTCTTCTTTTTAGCTATGCGGTGTTTGTTGATGCTACTTTCGCCTAGACCTGCGCAAACGTGGGTCGGACTGCTCATCCGTTCAGCCCGCCCGCATAAATGGGCGGATATGGTTACTATATTTAGCCTATTTTGTTTGAATAGTCTGGCTCGCCCGTATAAACGGGCGGGATACAATCACTGATAATATCGCATTTAGTCTAAATAGTCCGTCCGGAAGCCCGAATTAATTTTTATAATTTTTTTTTATGAATGTCTACTTTATTGCATCTTTAAAGTGTTGAACATATTTTTTATGGGCGTTTGTGTTGGAGTGGTTTGGTTTGTAACTGCAAAGTTTTGGACATATTCCTTATGGGCATTTTCGTTGTATAGGTGATAACATCCATTTCATACATGTTTAGAACATGCATTTAGGCTATAGTTTAGACATTTTCATGTTATTATATCACATTTTTTTGTTAGGTGCATTGCTTTATTTAGTTTGGATGTCTACACGATTCTTTGCATGTTTTCAGGTGCTTTAGCGGGCAAAGAAGGTGCATTACGAGGCATGGACGTCATAGGAGTGTGCACGGTCGAATACAAAGACGAACGAAGATAGAGAATACCTTTTTGCAGAGCAGCACGGTTTGCTACAAACCGTGCCAATCTGTCATTGACCGTGCCCACTTATAAATCATCCATAAACGAGATTCTGCAAAACGGCACGGTCTGTAGCAAACCGTGTCACAGACTGTGCCGTGCCTCTGATGACATTATGTAAACCTGCACGGTTTGTGACAAACCGGCAATGCACCTGCAGCCCGAATTTGTTATTTTTCGGCCCTTCTTTATTTTAGGATCGTATAAATACTTTTTCTTGGGTTCTTTGGCAGCCTCTTCTGTCACTTTTTGACACTCTCTAGCCCTAGGTGTTTTTGGAGTTCCTTTGAAGATTGGAGATTGTTTCCCTAGATTTAATCAAGTATTTCTCTTCTTCTAATCTAGTTGAATGATTTTTATTGTTCAAATAATGTTTTTGATTGTTTCTCCAAGCATGTCTGACTAATTCCATAAATCTAGGATTGGGGTGATCCCAATAATGAATTGGTAGACTTGTGCATAATATTTGTCTGAATTGAAATATGAAACCTTGCTTGATTCAATCCTAGAGTTCTTAATGCAATTGATGAAAGTTGATTAGATTTCTATTATGTTTGAGTCTGAAAGGAGATAACCTTAGTAAATAACTCAGATAGGGTATGAGTCTGAAAGAATATTACTTTATCAGATTACTAAGAATTGAACATGAGTATTATTTATGCGACAACAACCTAATCACTCTTGTGGAATCCTAAGCTATCATAGAAACTCTAGGTTTTCCTGGACTTAGCGGAGCGCAACAACGAATGTAAACCCAGTTTGATCCTAGATTCTAAGTGCCCAAAGGGTCTAGATTTAATAAGTTCTGCGCGATAGCGATTGTTAGTTGGAATTTAGGCACATCTATTATCGTCTGAAAGGAGTTAGTAGAGACTTTAGATAGCTTACCTTCAGACAAGTTCAAACTATTTTTAGATAGATATCCGTAAGTTTACCAAGACATTGTAGTGAGGTTCCCTGGTCCTAGAATCTTCTCCCCAATTGTTTACAATCATCTTTGCAATTCTTGTTTCTTATTTTCTTAGTTATTAGTCAAACATTTTTTTCTTTTTACAGCTTAGTTTACCGGTTTAAGATACAAAAGATACTACATAGTCCTCGGTGGGAACGACACTTGAAAAGCTACAACTGATCCCATACGCTTGTGGGTAGGTTTTTGTCCTATCAACAGGATTGTAACAGGCATCATGTCTACCATTTGTAAAAAAGGACATTTTTTTATGGTTATTGTGCGTTAGATTGGATTTATTATCTTTTGTTTTTTACAGGTTTGTCATGTCTCACGGGTTATATGGGACCCGTGGGCAGCCCGGGGCCGGGTGCCCGACGGATCCGGAAAGCCTCCTGAGCCCGTTTCCTTGGGTTGCTCAGATTCGGCCCGCCCATCCAGACATGAGTTTTGGTCAAAGCCCGGCCCAGATCCCGCCTGGATCCGGGTTTGCTCAGGTCTACTTTCTCCCCATTTTAAGGATGTATTAGTGTGGATTTGGTCTCACACACCGATTATTTTAATTGAATTTTATTGATTGCATTTAAGTTTTAATATATATATTCAATTAAATTTTGTCGATTCTATATAAGTCTTAACACATATATAAAGTTCAATAATTTAATGTAAATTGAGATAATGTTAAGCAAGTGAATAAATTATGTGGGTAGGCATGGATCAAAAAAACATAACATTATCGAAAGTTGTATTCTTGAAAAATAACATTGACGAACAGTGGTGAAAGAGTAACCATGTGACTACAATGTCTTCCAAATAAAGATATTTCTAATGTTTATTTGTTTTATCACGTCAAATGTACAATTGTTCCATTAAAACTAAGTAATATTGTTTTATACAAAAATGGAAAATAATTAGTTATAATAAAATAGAAAAAAGTATAAAGAAATACATTAATTTTATTTTGTATTGCATGAAACAATAAAAACTATAGAAATGTTTAGGGTAGCGGGGCAAGAAATAAGTAGTAAGAAGTTTTTGTACACATGTCAACAGTAAAACAAAAGGCCAAATGTCAGCCATAGGTAAAGTCACTTGGCTAAATGTTTTACAAAGACTTACCTACTATTTTAATGTTTAGGGAGATTTTGTATTTCATTTCCATAGCTTGCTTCTCTTTCCGGCTTAGTGTTCTTGTTTTTTTGACGGATGGTTTAGCTATTAATATTTCTGATCTAGGATATCGGATAACATTTCTTTTTTTAGAACAAAAAGGTTAAAAAATATAGTTGAAACTCCAAGGTAAACAACTTTTTGGACACTTTTGGTAATTGATCTTTTTTAGGCGGTGAAATTAAGATAATAACTCCCAAAATAAATACATTAAGTTCATGACCCATTAAAGTGTCATCAGCCAACGGTCGTTGACTCGTGTTTATCGGATGTCAACGACTGATCAAAGTGTCATCAGAATGTCATCAGCGTGATAAAGTCTCATCACAGGGTCAACGGTCGTTGACCTCCGTTTACATGCGGTCAACAATTGATGAAAGTGTCATCAGTGGTTGAAAAGCTACAACTGATCCAATACGTTTGTGGGCAGGTTTTTGTCCTATCAACAGGATTGTAACATGCATCATGTCTACCATTTGTAAAAAAGGACAACTTTTTTATGGTTATTGTGTGTTAGATTGAATTTATTATCTTTTGTTTTTTACAGGTTTGTCATGTCTCACGGGTTATATGGGACCCGTGGGCAGCCCGGGTCCGGGTGCCCGACGGATCCGGGAAGCCTCCCGAGCCCATTTCCTTGGATTGCCCGGATTCGGCCCGCCCATCCATGAATGAGTTTTGGTCAAAGCCCGGACCAGATCCTGCCTGAATCCGGGTTTGCTCAGGTCTACTTTCGCCCCATTTTAAGGATGTATTAGTGTGGATCCGGTCTCACACACCGATTATTTTAATTGAATTTTATCGATTGCATTTAAGTCTTAATTATATATTCAGTTAAATTTTGTCGATTCTATATAAGTCTTAACACATATATAAAGTTCAGTAATTTCATGTAAATTGAGATAATGTTAAGCAAGTGAATAAATTATGTGGGTAGGAACAGGGACAGAGCCACGTGGGGCCCAGAGGGGGCTATAGCCCCCTCTGAAAAAAAAAAGATTTTTTTTTTAATTTCTAACCTAAAGCCTTTCATTCTCCCAAGTCCCACCCCAGCCGGCCCTAATATTCCAAAATTTTCGAAGCTCGACTCAGCGACCTCCACTCCTCCTTCTCCCAACACGACAACACACATCGATCGACCTCGTCACCTCCTTCTCCACTTCTCCAGCTAGTCCACTACTCCGGCGGTCCGGTGGACGGCGGCGCGACCTCCTTCTCCCTCAGGCTGACAGAGTGACAGCCCCTCTCCTAGTCTCCTTCACCGGCTTCACCGCTTCGTCGTCTTCGCCTCTTCGGCAAATCCGGCAATCGGCGTCCCGCGTCTGTCTTCGTCTTCGGCAAATCCGGAAATCCAGCCGTGACTCGTGAGGTGAGGCGTGATCTAAGTAACTATATAAGCTATGCCAGATCTAAGTAACTATATAAATTTTAGCCCCCCCTCATCTGAAATCCTGGCTCCGTCCCTGGGTAGGAATGGATCAAAAAATCATAACATTATCGAAAGTTGTATTCTTGAAAAATAGCATTGATGAACAGTGGTGAAAGAGTAACCATGTGACTACGATGTCTTCCAAATAAAGAGATTTCTAATGTTTATTTGTTTTATCATGTCAAATGTACAATTGTTCCATTAAAACTAAGTTATATTGTTTTATACAAAAATTGGAAAATAATTAGTTATAATAAAATAGAAAAAAGTATAAAGAAATACATTAATTTTATTTTGTATTGCATGAAACAATAAAAACTATAGAAATGTTTAGGGTAGTGGGGCAATAAATAAGTAGTAAGAAGTTTTTGTACACATTGTCAACAGTAAAAAAAAGGCCAAATGTCAGCCATAGGTAAGGCCACTTGGCTAAATCTTTTACAAAGACTTACCTACTACTTTAATGTTTCGGGGAGATTTTGTCTTTCATTTCCAAAGCTTGCTTCTCCTTCCGGTTTAGTGTTCTTGTTTTTTTTGACGGATGGTTTAGCTATTAATATTTCTGATCTAGGATATCGGATAACATTTCTTTTTGTATAACAAAAAGGTTAAAAAATATAGTTGAAACGCCAAGGTAAACAACTTTTGGACGCTTTTGGTAATTGAAATTTTTAGGCGGTGAAATTAAGATAATAACTCCCAAAATAAATATATTAAGTTCATGACCCATTAAAGTGTCATCAGCCAACGGTCGTTGACTCGTGTTTACCGAATGTCAACGACTGATCAAAGTGTCATCAGAATGTCATCAGCGTGATAAAGTCTCATCACGGGGTCAACGGTCGTTGACCGCCGTTTACATGCGGTCAATAATTGATGAAAGTGTCATCAGAAGTGTCATCATTGTGATAACACTTTGAAAGTGTCATCAGGGGCAACAATCGTTGACCGACATTGATCAGCTGTCAACGAATGATGGAACTTTCAAAGTGTCATCAGGCCTAACAAAACATAAGGGTCAATAAGTAAAACTAAAAGCTTAAGGAAACAATTAGCAAACTAAATAATTCTAAATGACTAATGAGCAAAATCACTCTATTTGTTTTCCATAAGATAACAAATGTTACGTTCTTGAGACGAAATGTGAACCAGTTTTGACATGTGTGTTCATAGATATTGACATGCATACGCATCTAAATTGTACTGGGTATGTATCGTTTTTCTGGTAAAAATGTGCATGAGTTTTAAACTATGTGAGCATAACTTTTGAAGTGCATATGTTTTTGCCTATATGTGTATGAATAATGACTTGTATGTGTATCTAATTTGTATTATGAGTGCATATATTGTGCTTGTATTGAAATATGCATGAGTTTTAGATGTGCACATGCCTTTAGAAAAGGCATATGTTTTTTGCTTGTATGTGCATCTGATTTGTACTAAGTGTGCATATATGGTGTTTGTATTGAACTGTGCATGAGTTTTAGATTGTGTACATGACTTTTGAAATGCATATTTTTTGCTTGGATGTGCATCTAATTTGTACTGGGTCTACATATATGACTTATTGTATTGGAAATGTGCATGGATTTTAGGTTGTGCGTGCTTGACTTCTTAAACTACATAAGTTTCTGTCTGAATGTATAAATTGGCCTACACGTGCTTCTATTTTATACTAGATGTGCATATCATTTTATTCAAAATGTGCACGAATTTTTAAAATGTGTGCATGAGTTTTTATGTGCATAAAATCTTTGTTTGAACGTGCATGCAAATTGACCTAAATATGCATAACTTAATTTGTACTGGATGTGCATAGATTGTTTATTGAAATGTGTATGCTTTTCATTTTTTTTGTGTATGACTTTCAAAATGCATAAATTTTTTGTATGTGCATAAACATTACCATGTATGTATAGAACTTTTACACTATATGTGCATAGACTGATAAAAAAACGCATGCGTGTGTGTCCTCCTGTTTCCCTTCCAAAAAATATATCTTTTAATATTTAAAATTCGACCGTGCCAAATTATCTTTTTCTTTACCACTTTTAATATGGGCCATTACTTTCTTAAATCAGACGACCCATAATCATTTTTTTATACAATACAAACATTAGGCTCCCTAACAAGAAAAAGGGCAAGCCTAAATCATCACAACGAATGATTTTTACAAACATTTGCCATGAAAGTTGACGTCTTTTGTTGATTTGGAAGAGCTCTTGTCTTGCTGAATATATAGTTGAAGATGAATTGCATGCGGTGTTGGGCAGCCGAATGATACTCCTAAATGTTGTTGGACCGATGTAATGGGTGAAAACTGACAAGGTAATCGACAACTTGTTTCGTTTCCATGTAACAATGAAAAACTTGGACAACATCAAAATGGCTAATTAGAGATATGATATCTAGTATTATTGTTCTTATTTCTCAAGGTACTTTCCAAATATCTTGAATTGCGTTGATAATACATAAATTGTCACCTTCTATATAAATTTTGTAATATTTAAAGAAATAGATTGCAAAGCCGTATAACGCGGCAATAGCCTCTGTTTGTAGAACGGAAATTTGCGTAGTCTGATTTATATCAACATGCAAGATAATTGAAAGGTGCTCGCGTGCAATAAACCCAATATTGAAGGTTGATTTTCCATCTCTTATTCGTCAAAGTTAAATTTAAACCAAGCTGGTGGTGGCCTCCTCCAAATCGTATTATTATGTTGATCCCATCCATTTCTTCGTGGTATGTTATTATGAATAATTGAATTTGCCGCCATCCACTCATGAAACAACAGAAAGGCCCGATCAGAAGGTATGGGATTTCACTAATTATCAGATTTTCAGAAAATTATGGAATTTCTATGTTTCCAAATCATCCACCAAAGAAATTACACGATTTCAAGTGACGTATTAGATATTCTAAAATAGTTTAGATTTGTTGTGAAATCCGATGTGTGATAGAAATTGAAATTTTATCCAGTTAGTTTTTCAATGTTATGAATCATGTGGTTAGTGAAGGACAAGTGAAAACATGTGTTGTAAATCTTCATTGTCGTTATTACATAAGCTGCAATGCGCCAGAACTCTTGAGTAATGGTGATTTAGACGTTGTGTCGTGGGTAAACAATATGTAACAACTTTCCATACAAAAATTGTATAGTTGGTGGAATTTTAAGTTTCCATATCCATGAAGGAGAATGTTTCATAGTTGAGGTATGAATTTAGATAAGATTTCTAGCAAACTTAACAGACTAGCTTCCATCAATAGAGGACTTCTAAACAATGCGGTCCTCCATTGGAGTAGAAGGGATGTGAATTCTTAAATTTTTAGCGATAATATATTGAAAAGATTATGCATATTGAGGATATCCCAATTTCGATTGGGTGTAATGAAATATGACACCTTAAGAGTGATGTCAACATTATGAAAATATGGTAATATATTACAATCCAAAATTCAATGATTCGTTTAAAAATTAATATTCTAGCGGTTTCCTACTTCCCAGAAAATCCTTTTGAGTTTAGAATTGCCAAGATTGTTTTGTTCACTTTTTGTAAGAAAAAATAAAATAATCCCCGAGAGGGGACAGGGAGCGGGGTGGAGATAGAAGTCCCCGCCCCGCCCACGTCCCCGACGGGGAAACCCACGGGGATTCCCCCCAAATACACAATTTTTTCTTTTTTTAAACTAAACCCTCAATTTCATGCCCTATATTTCCTAAAGTCCATACCTTTAGAGACCGAATACTAAATCTTAAACCCTCTATACTATAAACCCTAATATACATGTAAATTAAAATAATATTAACATGTTCATCGTGTGGTAAGCGGGGACAAGGAACGGGGGCCGACGGGGGAGGGGGGGGGGTGTAATACCCCAGATTTGTAATCCTTTATAAGGATTAGAGTGCTACTCATGTCAACAAGAGCTCTTTCTTTTCATGGTTCAAGTGAGTACAAAGAACTCTGAAGTTAAGCGTGCTAGACGGGAGTAATACCAGGATGGGTGACCTCCTGGTAAGTCATCGGGTTGGCATGGGATAGCGCTTCTAAGGTCGTGGGTCTTACAAATGGTATCAGAGCTGACTCTGGGTTATGAGTGGACTTGGTCCAGTGGACGGTCGATCGACCCAGAGGGTGGTCTTTGGGCCTTGACGTGGTCGTCAAGGGTTTAAGTGGGGGTGATTGTAATACCCTAGATTTGTAATCCTTTATAAGGATTAGAGTGATATCCATGTCAACAAGAGCTGTTCCTTTTCATGGTTCAAGTGAGGACAAATAACTCTGAAGTTAAGCGTGTTAGGACGGGAGTAGGCCCAGGATGGGTGACCTCCTGGGAAGTCCCCGGGTTGGCATGGGATAGCGCTTCTAAGGTCGTGGGCCTTATAGAGGGGATTTTGTTCCTCGTTCGGGGACGGAAAATGGGGCGGTAAATGGGGGCGAGGAAAGTACTCCCCACCCCGAACCCGCCCCTTGCCATCCTTAGCCTAGATAAAACTTTTATTAAAACAAAAAAAAAATGACACGACCGGATTTTTGAAACAAAATTCGTGTGTGTCACTGTGAACATGTTTTGATGTCATCACTTTTGTGTCCGGGGGTTCACCATATTTATGCCCAGATGTTCACCACTATTGTACCTAAATGTTCATCATTTTTTTTATACATGCATGTTCATCGTTTTTCTCCTATATGTTCATCACTTTTGTCCATAGATGTTCACCACCCCTAAACCAAATGTTCACCACTTTTGTACCTAGATGTTCATCACTTTTTTATGCATGCATGTTTCTCACTTTTCTCATATACATTCATCATTTTTCGCGTGAAGATGTCTTAGATGTTCACCACTTTTGTCCATAGATATTCACCACTTTTGTCCATAGATGTTCACCACTTTTATGCCTATATATTAACTAATTTTATACCTAGATGTTGATCATTTTTTTTATGCATGCATGTTCATTGCTTTTCTCCTATACGTTTATAACTTTTCGATGTGAACATGTCTTAGATTTTCATCACTTTTATGCATAGGTGTTCATCACTTTTATGCCTAGATGTTCATCACCTTTATATATACCTAGATGTTCATCACGTTTTTTTGCATGAATGTTCATCATCTTTTTCCTATACGTTCATCACTTTTCATTATGAATATGTCTTAGATGTTCATCACTTTTGTGCATAGATGTTCATCACTTTTATACCTATCTATATGTTCATCATTTTTATGCTTATATGTTCACCACTTTATGCGTGTATGTTAATAGCTTTTATGACTATATGTTCACCACCTTTTATGCCTATATGTTCATCACTCTTATACTTATATGTTCATCACTTTCATGCATATATGGGCATCACTTGTTTAGGCCTATATGTACATCACTTTTTATGCCTATATGTGCATCACAAAACACATACAAGAAAAAGACCTATGTTTTTACTTACTTTAGACATGATTTCATATAAAAGATTATCAATTTTGTGTCATATAAACATGCAATGAACATTAAATGATCGTCTTAATAAGATTTAATAGTTCAAAAACACAAACACAAGCATAGAAACACTATCGAATTCTGTATTTTTTAGTTCTAAAGTGGGGGTAACATCGCTGATATCCAATGATTATCATTATGAATAATGTGGTGAACATCGGTGTTCACTGGAAACACAAACCCATGTGCGAGAACGCCTCTTATGCGTTCTTAGTTCTCACATAGTTAGTGGTTCTCACCCAAATTGTCCCTACATATATGGGTTTAATCATGTTTGATCGTTAGTATTACGTCTGAGGGAACAAATGTTTTGTTCCCACAGAAGGTGCAGTGGAATAATATAGCAAGAAAGACAGTAATTAGAACTCATGATATATAGTGGAAACCCCAATCAGTCAAATAACTAACCAGGGAAAAACCACTACCTTCAAGCTTCTCGCTTGAGAGGAATTTGAAGAGTCTACTTGTCTTATTGATATCTTGATCGGTTATACTTGTAGCCTGGACTTCAAACCCTAGACTTCCCACCTAGATTTGAATCTCTTCTACAACGAGAACAAGAGCTCACTCTCTAAGACTCACATACGCTTCACTTTTTCTTTTTCTCTCAATGACAATGATCGGAGTTCGTACCTAAGAAATGAGTCTTACACTTCTATTTATACAACTCGAAAAACTCACTAACAAGATAAGATCTCTCTCTCTAATTTCAGCAACAAGAAGATATTAAATTGATTTGATAAGATAAAATCCTAACCGAATATATTATCTAAGGAAAGATTTCCTAAGATAATATCTTTTTCTCTCCAAATCTTCCAATCGGTGTGATCCACCCGATTTTCCTTTTCTTCAACCGCATGATCTTCAAAGATAATCTTTATAATCTTCATGCTTGATTTCTTTACACCATTCACATCTTGATGTTTGTTCGGCACTGATGTTCCTTGAGAGGTAACAAAGTGTATGGAGAATGCTTTGTTCCCTCTACAATCCTACGATGCTAATGGTTTCCTGTGACAACTGTAATTGTTCCTGAAACACTTGGATATATACCAGATTAGTTGAATGTTTGTTACCATCAAAACCTAAGGAATTCAACAATTTCTCCCTTTTTGATGGTGACAAACATCCTTGACAAAATGACACACATATGAGATAACGACATTAGCATGAAGAAAGTTTTCCCCTTTAAGAAAGAATAGTTCTCCCAAAGAGACAGTAAAGAATAAAAGCATGATTAGTTCCCCCTTAGCTAGACTACCCGTCATATTCCCCCTTTTGGCATCATCAAAAACCCAAAGTAAAGTGCAAAAGGAAAGAGAACACATCAGAATAAGCAACCAACCCATTTTTCATAAATATAAAAAACAAACAAAGACAATTGCAAGGACAACATCAAAATAAGCAAAAAGTACAAACATGATCAACATGCCGAACAAGGCAAACACATGGAACATAAGCAAAGAAAAGAAAAGCAACTACGGATTAGATGTGTTGGGAACAAAAGAGGGATTGGTTTGTCGGAGAAAGACGAATCAAGCACCATTGGTGCCTGTGGAGGGAGCAGAAGGACGAGTAGCAATCGAAGCACGCACTTCCTCCATAAGACGCCTTTGTTGTTCCGCCAAAAGAGCAATGTCACGGGACAACCTCCTCACATCCTTTAACACTTCAGAATCCATACTAGGCACATTCTTTTGTTCCCCCTCAGAGTCTACACCATTAGACTCGTCCACATCCACATTAGCTTCCTTATCTTTGCACTGGGGATCGGTAGGGCAACCTTGTTGAAGTCACCATATAAATAGGAGGAGAGAAACCTTGAGAATCCTTCTTCAAATCTTTTTCAGTTACCAAGGATAACGTTCCCAATCCTCTTCTTTCCTTCTCTTTCCAAAGATCACGGCCAAGAAAATATCTTCCGTAAATAAATCTTGTAGAAGATTGCGTCCATGTACATCAAAGCTCACATAATCTTTCAAAATCTCAACGTCTTGCAGCCATCAAAACAACCCTAAATTCACACAACACTTCCCAAGAGTTGCAGGCCATAATTGCACATCATACCTGTCAAATCCCAGTCACAGACCATAGTGGCGACGATTCGTATTCTCGGCTTTTCAAAAAAGTAGAAGAGTGTGATGCGGGGGTAACGTTACCAGAGAGGGTACAAAGAACATCACACAGAAGCATATATGAATTTTTTTAATAATGTTTAAATCATGAATGAGAGGCTCCCATTTATGAATGATTAGAGGGGCTCATATGGAGCATCAAGCATGATGGCTAGGATAAGTTGTAGAGTCAACAATCATTTGGGCTTATAATGAGGGATCAATGCATCAAGTTGACTCTTTTAGGCCGAAAGAAAGTTGTTCCAGGTATTATTATGAAAGCATAGATGATCATGTAAGAAATTTTGCAAATTAGAGAAGCACAGGCAAGATGCTAAGCATGTCATTCATACAATGATCAAGAGAAAGATTGCAAATCAAGACACGACCACAATTAACCAAGTAATTTAGCCAGTCATCGAGGGAACATAACATGTAGATATTTAATTGAGAGAGATCATACCAAGCTCCATGCAGAACTGTTCGAAGGGTTCCCTATTGAGTGCGTTGGTGAAAATGTCAGCGATTTGATCCTTGGTTTCACAGAAGTCCATGGAAACCAACCCTTTCTCCACACAATCACGTAAGAAGTGATGTCTTATCTCGATATGCTTGGTACGTGAGTGTTGCACAAGATTCTTGGAAATATTTATAGCACTAGTATTATCACATAAAATGGGAATAGAGTCAAGAAGAATACCATAGTCACTGAGTTGTTGCTTGAGCCATAGGAGTTGAGTACAACAAGCTGCGGCGGCTATGTATCCGGCTTCTGCAGTTGATAAGGCAACTGAATTCTGCTTTTTCGACCCCAGGAAACCAAACATGCCCAAGGAACTGAGCCATTCCAGATGTAGATTTTTTGTCCACTTTATTCCCTACGAAGTCAGCATCTGTGTATCCGACTAAATCAAAGTTGCCACCTCTTGGATAACACATACAAAGATCATCTGTTCCTTTCAAGTATCTTAGAATCCTTTTCACTGCTTTGAGGTGTGTCTCCTTAGAATCAGTCTGAAATCGAGCACATAGACACACACTATACATAATTTCAGGTCTACTAGCAGTGAGATAAATAAGCGAACCTATGATTCCTCGATAGAGTGTTAGATCACCTCCCTTTTCATGCTCATTCTTTCCCATTGGATTGTTGGGAGATATGGGAGTTCTGAAGGGCTTTGCATTAGACATTGCAAACTTCTTGTTACACTCCCGGAGATACTTCTGCTGATGAACTCTTGTTCCATCTTCTCCCTGAGAGACTTGAAGACCCAAGAAGAATTTCAGTTCCCTAACCATGCTCATCTCAAATTCACCAGCCATCAGACTTGAGAATTTTTGGACCAATTTATCATCTGTAGACCCAAAGATGATGTCATCCACGTAGACCTGCACAACCAGAGTGTGCTTTCCTTACTTCAGAAGGAACAAAGTCTTGTTAACCTTTCCACGGACGTATCCATGAGACAAAAGGAACTAAGAGAGCCTATCATACCAGGCCTTGGGAGCCTGCTTAAGACCATACAACGCCTTGTCAAGAATGTAGACATGATCAGGTTGGAAGGCGTCTTCAAATCTGGGGGTTTGCTCCACATAGACTTCCTCTTTGAGAACTCCGTTCAAGAAGGCAGTCTTTACGTCCATTTGTTGTAGTCGTATGGCTTCCAAACGAGCAACACGAGAAAATGTCTCATCATAATCGATCCCCTCATGTTGGTTGTATCCTTTTACCACCAGCCTTGCTTTGTTCCTTGTAACCTGACCTTGATCATCCAACTTGTTTCTAAATACCCACTTGGTTCTTATTACTGTTCTGTTCCCTAGACGAGGAACCAACCGCCAAACCTTGTTCCTTTCGAACTGATGAAGCTCTTCTTGCATGGCGTTTATCCAGTCTGGATCCTTCAATGCTTCTCCTACAGTTGTAGGTTCCTGCAGAGAAAGAAAATCATTGAAAGCACACAAAAATTGCAAAGAAGAACGAGTGCTATGTGGAATTCCCTTTCGAAAGTCTATTAGGATTAGGTGCGCTGGATGATCCTTCTTTTGTTGGTAATTCTTTATTTGTATATTGTTGATGTCAAAATCATCAGAATCAATGTTACCTACAGTCGAGCTTTCACCAACTGTCCATTCAGAAACGGTACCTTCACCAACAGTTTCTTTAGCAACATGACTTTCCTCAGATGTCTCCACTGAATCGAGACTTGGGCTTTATTCCTCCTGAGGGACCAGAGAAGGACCAGACGACTGAGCACCTTCATCTGACTCAACGTTATCGGCAAAGTCTTGAGTTCTTGGTGTTGATGGATCATCGTGACTGTCTTGATTAGGAGGGACCCCATCCACACCACCATTTGGAGCAACATCCATACCACTGTTTTCCACAAGATGAAAACTGACCTCTTCGGAGAGACCGGTGTTCGAGGGAACACTAGTCGTTTGTGCCTGCACATTGTTACCAACCATGAAAGATTCATCGAAAACCACATGAATGCTTTTCTCTACCTTTCTAGTCCTCTTGTTGAACACTTTGTAGGCCTTGCTATGGATATAATATCCTACAAAGGTTCCTTTATCGCTTCTTGGATCAAACTTCCCAAGAGAATCCTTCCCATTATTATGGACAAAGCACTTGCAACCAAAAGTCCGCAGATGAGATACACTCGGCTTTCTTCCCCTTAAGAGTTCATAGGGAGTCTTGTTCAACAGCGAGCGAATGGTTGTCCTGTTAAGCACATAAAATGCAGCATTCAAAGCTTCAACCCATAAGCTCATAGAAAGACCACTAGAAATGAGCAAGGTGCACGTCATATCCTCCAATGTCATGTTCTTCCTTTCCACAACACCATTTTGTTGTGGAGTCCTGGGATCTAAGAAATTGTGACTTATGCCATTGTGAGGAATAGAAACTGAGAGTTCTCAAAATTTGTCCCATGATCAGTGCGGATGGACACCAGAGACTGCCTTACACTCTTCTCAACTAACTTGAGCCAAGATTCAAACTCAGCGAACACTTCATCCTTAGATGACAGAAAGAGGGTCCATGTGTACCTGGAAAAGTCATCAACAATAACAAACACATATATATTTCCACCACGGCTCCTTATACGCATAGGCCCACAAAGATCCATGTGGATTAGTTCCAGAGGACCTCTTACTTGGATTTGAAATAGGGCCTTACCTGCTTAACTTTGGTACAAGCATCACAAACTTCATTACTCGTTGCTTCAATCTTAGGAAGACCATTGACCAATTCTTGTCTATGAAGTTTGGAAAGAAGTTGGAGACTTGTATGTCCAAAATGCTTGTGCTACAAGTCTGTCGTCGCAGCGATGGACGATAGACAAAGTTCATTCTCAGGGATAAAAGCAGGATCAACTTTGTAGACATTGTTATCACATATCCCTTTGAGCAAAATTTTCCCTGTACTAATACACTCAACATAACAATCATCAATAGTAAAGACTACCCTATTTTTCTTGTTTTGACACAGTTGAGCAACACTGAAAAGATCAGGTTTGAGATTGTTCACAAGAGTCACGTTATCCACAGTTATGTGACTAGAAAGCCTTACCTGACCGAGACCACAAACTTCTCCCTGACTCTTATTCCCAAAGGTTATTGAACCTTCGGAGGCCTCTTGAAGTGAGGTAAACCAGCTTTTGTTCCATGTCATATGACTTGAGCATGCACTATCGAAATACTAGGAACCTTTCCTCACTTCATCCTGTATTGAAAAGATTAGTTCTTACAAACTCAAACAAGCTTAGGCTTTCTGGGTGTAGGAGCAACATATTTGATCTTAGCAGGTCTTTCATTCATTTTCTCCCTAGCAGTACGAGCAATTTCCTCATTGTGTTTCTTCAGGAGACACTCTTGTTTGTAGTGACCAGAGTGACCACAGTACCAACAAACCCTATGTCACTTTAGATCCACATACTTGCTCTGTCCATGCCAAATTGGTTTGTTAGCAGCCCTAAAATGGAAGTCAATATGATTGGGCTTACCGTTCTGTGCTTGCTTTAGCCAAATAGAATGAGCCTTTTGTCCATGGTACCAAGGTTTATTCCCATCAGTCGAATTCGCCCAGTTTTTACGATTGTTCCCTCTAGAGGAACTTTCCCATGTTTCTCGCACATAATATTTTCCTTCGACCTCAGGGCTTTAAGACTTGGTGCCATCAACAGGAAGCTTAGGTTGGTAACCAATTCCAAAGCGAGGCATAAACTTCTTCCCTATCTTATTTTCATCCTTGGCTGCTACAAACACAATGCCTTTTGACTCTTCCTTCTGTTCCTCACCGAGCTTAGACAAATCACTAGACAACTTGGCATTGCTTAGTTTTAACATTAATGACTCAGATTCCAGTGAGGAAACAGTGGATTGAAGTGACGTAATCTTTTCAGTGAGTTTAGGACATTCATTACAAGGACTTGGAGAAGAGGATGAAACTTTTTCAAGATTGGTCACTTTTTCCGCCCAACCTTTGTTTTCATCGATCAAACTTGAGATTGAATCATCCTTTTCTTCAATCTGCTCACTAAAAATACAGTTCTCATGAAGAAGTTTCTTAATGAAGAAGATTAGTTGTTCCTTAGACTTGTTTTTCAAACTTGAGATGAGTTTGATTCATTTACCTCAGAGTTATCCAGACTACCTTCAGTCTTTGTGTCATTAGATTCTTCTATGGCCATCAGGCAAACATCCCTTGAATGAGAGGATTCTTCATCATTTGAGTCAGAATAATCTCAAGTTGTAACCATTGCTTGTTTTCCTTCACAAACCGGAGGAAGACCTACCTTTTTCTTGAAGCAGTTTTTGGCAAAGTGTCCCTTGTTTTGGCAATGATAGTAAACAACATCCTTCAGGTCTTTGTTCCCTTCGAGGGAGCGAGGGGTGCCCTTTTGCGAGACCATATCTTTTTCATTGCTCTGGTGATGAGAGCCACATCTTCATCTCCGTCTTCATCTTCAACTTGAGACAAGTCAAAGGCACGTTCAACCTTTACAGCAATGCTTTGAGCCTTCTTTACTCCTTTCTTGTTCATTTTGTGGTTATAGACAAAGGCATTGTTTTCAAGTTTGGCAACAACCTCTTCCATAGTGAGAGTTTTTATGTTAGTCTAGGAGTAAAGGGCGAGAGCAATCGCGTCCCACTGGGAGTTGAGGCCTTGCATGAAGTGGTAAGTGAGTTTCCAGTCTGGCAGTTCTTCACCAAGGAACTCTAGTTGACCAACTATCCCCCGAAACTGAGAGTAGAATTATTGAATGTGTTCATCATTTCCTTGGGAGAGTTGATCGTACTCCTTCATCAGGGAAAGAATACGATTCTTTTTGACATCTTCATTTCCGTGATGGATGCGTCTTAAGGCTTCCCAAATCTCTTTGGCCATTTTGTAACCAATGACCTTCTTGAGATCAGCAGGGAGCAAAGCCATATGGAGTATCTTCTTGGCTCTGCTGTTTTTCTCCAGCTTTTTCCAGTCTTGATCAATATAGTCAACCCTTGGTTTTTGATGCGAACAACCCCTGAAGTGTTGTCTGCAACGCAGGATCTTGGATTCCTCAAGCTTGGATTCGATTCTTCTCTTCTGTAGCCAACGTGATGGCTTTCCTAGGGCTAAAGAGTTGGCCTTCAAACTCGTTCAACGTGATGAATGAAAGGGATCAACGTGATGATCGACAATTGCTCGAAGCGACGAGCTATGGGATAGATGATCTGGGGATCGAGAGTTGACGTTAGAATTCAAGGGAAGGAGCGTACTCAACTTTACTACTCAAATTCAACGTAAAGAATACAAACTAGGGTTTCAAGTCTTAAATAGTGCCTAAAGAAATAACATAAAATAATAATAAAAATTGTTCAGTAAAACGACGAAGATTGAATTCGATGGCGCGGACCGAAAGTGGAAAAGCGGCGGTCGCCGTAATTAAACGGCGGTCACTGCCATTTGCCGTAGGCAACTTCCTTGCGGAGTCTAAAACGGCGGTCGCCGTAAGGTTGGCGGCGGTCGCCGCCATTTGCCGTAGGCAAATTTACGGAGTCTTCAAAAACGGCGGTTTTGACCATCTTTTTGTTGGAATCTTGATTCGACGTAAACTATGAAGTTGTAGATCTTTGAATCAGCTTTCCAACGCATCTTGAATCATCACGAGATCAATTTTCTAGCCATAGTTATGGCCGTTGTACCGAAGACTGTCCAGAACCAAATCGACAATAACTATTCTGAACTTGCACAAGACTTCACCCTTTGCTTGAGCCTCTTCCTTGGAGGCCTTTGATCAGTCTCTTCGTCCTTTGCCATCATCGAGGGGATCATGGAGCTATCAATCTCCCCTTCTTGGCTGCGAAGCGTCCCCGCTTCGTCCTCGTTGTCAACAGCAGGAGGCGTATAAGTAGGCAGGTCAGCGACGTTGAAAGTCGGATGCGCACCATAGTCATCGGGTAAATTCAAGCGGTAGGCGTCGGCACCAAGGTGTTGTAGCACCTGAAATGGACCATCACCTCTAGCATCCATCTTGTGGCATCGCTTGAATGGAAAGAGATCGCGACGCAAGTGCAGCCATACCAAGCCTCCGGGCTCAAACTCCACGGCATGCCGGCCTGCATTGCGTTCCTGCAAAAGAGTAGACACCGTAGGGGGTAAATCAACCAAAGCCTCAACATTTAAGAGACACGTAAAAGGTTCAAGTAAAAAGCAAGGAAGACGTCCCTGAATCATTGGAGAGACATCTTGGAATCGGGCTAAGGGTAGTCGGGTCTCGCATTTGCGTTGAATGTCGGGTTGGGAAGGCGTCTCAAACGTGAAGTACTGGGTCACATTTTCATTGATGATGTCGCGGTAACTCCCACCATCCTCGTTGGCGGTCATAACGATGCATGGAACCAAGCCAATAGGCACGTTGTCGTGCTCGCCCATAGAGATGCATTAGTATTCGTCCATCTCCTCCTCCTCATCGTCGTAGATGTCAAATACCGGGCCGGCTGCGTAGGTGTCCTCGTCAAAAGAATCGTAGCCGGAGGTGTTTGACATTGGGTCAGCCGTGGTCAACCTAAAGTCACTCATGGCCCGACGATAGTGCACAATCTTGGCAGTCAGCGCGGTATGCGAAGCTTGAAGTTGATCAATTCGCGCACAGACGGAGGCCATGTGTTGGGGGCTGCGGTGGCCCGTAGAGTTCATCATGTCACTTATGGTCCGACAAAGGTGGGCATGCTTGACAGCCTGCGCGGCGAGGTGACGGTCTATTTCTTCACTCTGTGCACGAAGTGCGACAATTCGCTCAGAGACGGAGTCCATCTGTCCGGGGCTGCGGTTGCCCGTAGAAGGAAAGTAGCTTGTCGTATGAACCTCCATAGTACCTATACGAAGCACATGGCACGAGGAGTAAGGGGCACCAAGCAAAAGAACAAGTCCAAGCCAAGTCCTTGTCTCAAAAGTGACCCAAGAAATTTTCAGTTGGGCGTACTAATTTGGGTTGCTCGTGAGAAGGGAGAGGCTTGAACGCAAGGCAACAAAGAAAGAACTAGCAAATCACGTCCCCAAACAACACACAAAATTTCCAAGTGCAAGAAGATCAAATCAAGTATCTCAGAATTAATCACAAGAGAGTTGAAATTTTTTCGTTGCCCTTTTTAATGAGAGTTGCATAGAGACATGAAAGAAGAGAAGATTGAGTATGACCATATGGTGCGTTCTCTGCCCTTGTTTTTGTTTTTGATTTTCTGGGTTTCCGTCTTCCCAAACCTTTTTTTTGTTTGATGGAAGGTGAGAATAGTATGTTTGTTTTCGCCTGCTTTTTTTTCTTTTTGTACGGTCAAACCTTTTTTTGTGTTTTTGATTTGATGGTGAATCAAATGAGAAAGAATCACACAAGCAAGTGCAGGAAAAGAAAGAAGAGACAAGCAACTAGTAGGGAATAAAATCTAACAACTAATCTAGCAATTAAACCAAAGATGAAGCAAGATTTGATCAACAAGAAACAAGGAAATCCAATATGCAATTAAGGAAACAAGACTTGCTAGAGGAAAGGGATTAGGGCCGTAGGAAAAGTAACCAAAACCTAATGGGAAATTAGGGTTCAGCCGTGAGAGGTGAGAGAGGGCGGCGGACGGTGGTGGTGGTGGTGGCGGTGATTCCGGTGGTGGTGATTCAGGCAATTGGAGAGGGAAAAAAAATCTAGGGTTTGCAAGCGGAAAATTGCAAGAATCACAATAAGAGATAAGAATAAACTTAGCTTGGAAATGGCTCTGATGCCAGTTGATGCGAAGGATCAAATGAAGTGTTGTCTGTAACACAGGATCTTGGATTCCTCAAGCTTGGATTCGATTCTTCTCTTCTGTAGCCAACGTGATGGCTTTCCTAGGGCTAAAGAGTTAGCCTTCAAACTCGTTCAACGTTATGAACGAAAGGGATCAATGTGATGATCGACAATTGCTCGAAGCGACGAGCTACGGGATAGATGATCCGGGGATCGAGAGTTGACGTTAGAATTCAAGGGAAGGAGCGTACTCAACTTTACTACTCAAATTCAACGTAAAGAATACAAATTAGGGTTTCAAGTCTTAAATAGTGCCAAAAGAAATAACATAAAATAATAATAAAAATTGTTCAGCAAAACGACGAAGATTGAATTCGCTGGCGCGGACCGAAAGTGGAAAAGCGGCGGTCGCCGTAATTAAACGGCGGTCGCTGCCATTTGCCGTAGGCAACTTCCTTGCGGAGTCTGAAACGGCGGTCGCCGCCATTTGCCGTAGGCAAATTTCCAGAGTCTTCAAAAACGGCGGTTTTGACCATCTTCTTGTTGGAATCTTGATTCGACGTAAACTATGAAGTTGTAGATCTTTGAATCAGCTTTCCAACGCATCTTGAATCATCACGAGATCAATTTTCTAGCCATAGTTATGTCCGTTGTACCAAAGATTGTCTAGAACCAAATCGACAATAACTATTCCGAACTTGCACAAGACTTCACCCTTTGCTTGAGCCTCTTCCTTGGAGGCCTTTGATCAGTCTCTTCGTCCTTTGCCGTCATCGAGGGGATCATGGAGCTATCAGTTTTGGCTTTGTAGCATCCTTCTCATTTGGGATAGCCATAGGGCCAACTTCAATGACTTTTCATATTTGACTATCAAGGGAACAAATATGGGATTCGATTTGCTCAACCCACCAGTCATATTCTCCAGCCTTCAGCACTGAAGGCTTCCAGAACGAATCACCAATAGCGTTGCTTGACGACATCTTTCCTGCAAAGTCTTAACGAAAAAACAATCTAGAGACCATGCTCTGATACCAATTGTTTGATCGTTAGTGTTATGTCTGAGGGAACAAATGCTTTGTTCCCACAGAAGGTGCAGCAGAATGATATAGCAAGAAAGACAGAAATTAGAACTCACGGTGTATAGTGGAAACCCCAATCAGTCAAATAGATAATCAGGGAAAAACCACTACCTTCAAGCTTCTCGCTTGAGAGGATTTTGAAGAGTCTAATTGTCTTATTGATATCTTGATCGGTTACACTTGTAGCCTGGACTTCAAACCCTAGACTTCCCACCTAGATTTGAATCTCTTCTATAACGAGAACACGAGCTCACTCTCTAAGACTCACATACGCTTTACTTCTTTTTTTATCTCAATGACAATGATCGGAGTTCATACCTAAGAAATGAGTCTCACACTTCTATTTATATAACTCGAAAAACTCACTAACAAGATAAGATATCTCTCTCTAATTTCAGCAACAAGAAGATATTAAATTAATTTGATAAGATAAAATCCTAACTGAATATATTATCTAAGGAAAGATTTCCTAAGATAATATAATCGGATTAAGATAATATATTTTTCTCTCAAAATCTTCCAATCGGCATGATCCACCCGATTTTCCTTTTCTTCAACCGCATGATCTTCAAAGATAATTTTTATAATCTTCATGCTTGATTTCTTTACACCATTCGTAGCTTGATGTTTGTTCGGCACTAGTGTTCCTTGAGAGGTAACAAAGCGTATGGAGAATGCTTTGTTTCTTCTGCGATCCTATGTTGCTAATGGTTCTCTGTGACAACTGTATTTGTTCCTGAAATACTTGGATACCAGATTAGTTGAATGTTTGTTACCATCAAAACCTAAGGAATTCAACAAATCATGTGCTAACAACTCTTCCCATGCGAACAATACACATTTCAGAATAGCTACGATGCACATGTCAATATTTCTACGATGCATATTGCACAATACCTTATGACACACATAGCCACTCACTCAAAAAAAATAGTTTAGCTATAAGGAACATTTCAGCATAGCTACGCGACACATTTCATTATAGCTACGATGCATTAGCCTTTTACACAGTGATGCACGCTCATACGCGTATTATTCAGATAAAATATGCCATTGTCCTTTGTTTACATCATAGTGAATGTGTCGTACATTACACCTTAATGTTCCCCAAAATCGCCTTCAAAGTGCATCACAATGGACATGATTGCGCCCCGCAATGTATTTGCAGGTTCACACAGGAGTCTCCTTTCACATTTGATTAATTCTCTATATACATATTACGATTATTAAATTTCCTATCAACCAATCAATCATTGTTTAGTTATACCAACTAACTATAAAATTCTTCATGTTGTATATACACAAGCAACCTTTACGTTTAGTTAAAACAAGCAACCTTTGTATTGGATTCATTCTTCACATCTTACATAGGAATATAAATCTATCACATAAGTGCATGAATGTATCCTATGCGAAATCAACCCCATGAAAGAATGAAACACACAATTTATATTTGGTCGGTTGGACTTTTTTTCTTGGATTTGGGGAACTTTAATTAGATTTTGCTACCATACAAAATCTTTTCTCTTAGCTAGTCAAGATTAAATTTTTGATCTCGTTCATGAACCACACCCACCACCATTCATGTTCAATGGATTCGTACAATCACTCCAAAAATACAGTGTATTATAAACAACATGTGCAACATGGAAGGAATTAAGGTTGAGGATAGGCTTCGATTTTGAACAACCCACAATGAATTTGCAGACCTGTGCTCGGATATTTCATGACATCACTAAGGTACCTCAAAATTAAAAAATTACTGTAGATACACCTTTACTTATATGTAAATTTTAAAAAAATTATTTTAATTAGTGCCTTATGAGATTTGCCTGGTTCCTTACATGCTGTCAGAGAATTCGAATTTGAATCTTCTAAACAACACTTAAAAAATGTATGTAGCGTCGCTTTATCACCAATATATAACTTTACTAGTATTATGTTAATGATTTTGGTACAAGAAGATATTTATACTTCACTCATGCATATAATTAGTTCAATATTTTATAGCACGAGTTGGAGTGCAAAGTACACTCGATTTTAACGTATATCTGTGAAAATTTATAACATTTTCTTTTTAGAGAAGAGAATTAAACCACCATATATCACCCACCAACTAATCATATCGATGAAGTTTGGAAAACTAGCCTCAAATTGTGCTACACGAAGTCTCGGAGAATGTAACAATCATGCTAGGATTAAATCAAAAGAATTTATCGATGTAGAGAATCGCAAATTCCCTTTTATAACACTCTAGAATATGTTGCTAAAGTTTATTAAGTTCTTTTGTCATTATATGATCGAATGAAATAGAAAGTTGAAACCCCGAATTATTTAGATTGGTTTATTTTTCCAAAAGCAGGTTTATGATATGACAAACAACCGAAAGTAAAGGGCCACATGCACTTTAATCTTTTGTTGTCTTAATTCGAATCTTGTAGCCTGCCTGACAACAGTTAATAAGATCTGATTAAACATTTACTGCATTAAAGTAATTATTATAGTTAAGTTAGTTGGACCTCCACTAGCTTAAGCTAGTGCTGCAACATCAATATTTCAGTTGGTAGTTTTTTTCTGGTAGCTGTTTGGATTAGAATATTCTCAATATTCCTATTTCCTCCCTTTTTTTTCATTTTCTTTTATTAATGCAACTTGCAATCTGTTTAACAAATTATGAATGTTCTTCAGCTGCCATGCACATGAAAAAAGCTTGCACATTACAATATTCGTACACGGTATTATATTATGTTTGTATATATTGACTGCAGTCTGTAGATTGTAACACGTGATCAAGATTCACAAAGTCAAACTTAAAAATGCTGTATTTTATGAGAACTTTTCAACTTGAGAAAAAAAAAACTGGGAGAATGTTCACACCCGTTTTTTTGTGGCGCAAAGCGGGTATGTTTTTTTTTCTAAAAAAAGATAAAATCTTGGGCGCAACGAGGTTACGTCAAAGTGAATGAACCGGTTTGTTAAAAAATCCGCTTTATGGCCGATTTATAAAAATAAAATATAAGAAAATATCCGATTTACCGTGCTAGGTTGCGTCCAAGGGATTTCTAGTGTTTTTTTAGGGTTTAGGGTTAGGTTTTTGGGGTTTAGGATTTGTGGTTTAAGGTTTAGGGTTTTCGTATTATGATGATATCATATGGTTATATTCAATAGTTATATACTATGTTTATATCCTATAGTTATATATTATGATTATATCTTATAGTTATATCTAATTTGGTTATATCATATCGTTATATCCTACAGTTATATACTATGGTTATATCATTCGAAAATCACATATAACTATGGTTATATCCAATTTGGTTATGTCTTATGGTCATATACTACGGTTATATTCTATAGTTATATACACTAGTGGAAAAAACACTTTTTGAGGCTTCCTTTTAGAGGCGTACATAGTTCAAAACGCCTCAACAACGACTTAGGCAATCACTTTTTTTGGTTTTTGAGGCGGATAATTAATTTATACGCCTCAAAAACATCTTTTGAGGCGGGCAAATTAATATACGCCTCAACAAGTATCCGAAAAAACATTTCCCGCTAAAGTATTAGAGGCGGGCCAGGGTAAGGCCCGCCTCTAATACTAACTAATTGAGGCGGGCCAAGTAGTCCGCCTCAATTAAAGCTTGTTGAGGCGGGCCTCTTAAAGCCCGCCTCAACAAGTATATTCAATAGAGGCGGGCATGTAAGTATGTTCAAGACGACGTCGTAACGTAGCCATCTTCGGATCTTTGCTAACCCTTCTCTTTCTATCAACCCCAGTGTCTCTCTCGTATCTAAATCTCCGCTGTGATTCTTCCATATCCACTGTCATTAGTCCTTACTAATGGGAGCCAAGTAATTCGTCTTCATTCATCTTCCTTCATCTTCATCTCTCTCGTTTACGCTTGTTTCTGCGCTCCGTGTGTTGAATCTTGGTGGCAAGTAAGAGTTTTGTCCCCGAGGGAGGAAGCGAGCAGAGAAATGGAAGGTGCTGGGCAGGAGCAAACCCTAAGTTCAGATGGTACCAAGAGGAAGATTGTAGAGGACTTTGAACTCGCGAGGCAGAAAGTTCTCGAAGTGGATGCTCGACTCAACACCGCTGCCGAGCATAAGCGCCCTCGGTTCGACTCGCCCGATGCCGCCTATGCTAATTTCGCCGTATCCCTGCCCTCCTACCCTGGTGAAATTTCCGTCCTCTCGTTTTAATACAACCTGGATTTATTGTTTGTGGAGTTCTCATTGTTGGACGTATCATTTTGCAAAAATGTTGGGGGAAAATTAGGGTTTTTATCAATTATGTTCATGCTATGACTGAAATTGGTTGTTATTAGCCAGGGAGATAATTTCATATCACGAGAAGGAAGCTTGAAAGGGAAAATCACTTTACGCTTTGATGGTCCATCACATTGCTGTGCAACATGCATATGTGTAGTTGAGTGGATATTTCACTGGCAACATCCTTTCCTGTGGTGATATATCTCTCCATGAAACGTTCCTTGCATGTGATAATATATTTATCAACATTATCATATAGTTTCCCTTGCTATCTCTTTCCTGATGATGTTTCATTATGATTCTAGTATGTGTACTATCAAGTTTTCCTTTTCTCTGTACTGCCTTTTTTTGTGATGAACTTCAACTCTTTCTAGTCATATTATATATATGAAATTGACATATTGATCTTCCATTTCATCTCATTTCCTCCATACCTCTGAAAATAACAATAATAATAACGTTTTCATGTGATGCATGCAAGTCAATATACAAAAAAGCATCTTCCGTCAATGATTTTTTCTTAGACATATTTCAGTATTTACTGCTCAAACCGGCCAATACAATGGCTCACAAGGTACAAGCAAGAAAATTCACATTCCGAATGCAAAGGTTGGTTGAGATGCCATATACATGATCTTCTGATTTCTCTGAAATAAAACGGTGATTTTTCTTTTCTAAGGTTCCTCATGTTGATATGGTTTGCGAACAGGTTGGTGTGATCATTGGTAGAGGTGGAGATATGATAAAAAATCTCCAGCATCGCTCAGGTGCTAGAATCCAGATAACCAGAGACTCGGATGCTGATCCAACTTCATTGACAAGGGAGGTCGAACTGATGGGGACAGCAGAACAAATCAGATCTTATACGTGTAAGCTGTTGCTTTTTTTTTTTCTGGTGATTGGAGAGTAAAGTATTCGTATTACTATTGTTTAGACATTCTTTCTTCCTTTAAAAAACTATAGGGGCTAGTTTGGCAATATTCCTTTGTATTGCTGCAGTGTTCAGTAGACTGGTCTTGTATTTTCTTGTACACTATGTTTTAGCTATTCATTCAATTCAGGTGATATAGTTTATATGTGCAGGGTATGAGCTTCCTGTATTTTGCTGAAGCTTTAGATGATTTGAGCTGATTTTTTTTTAAAGAAATGGGACTTGTTGAGGCGGGCCTATAGAGGCCCGCCTCAACAAGTGCTTACTTATTGAGGCAGGCCTCCGAAGCCCGCCTCAACAAGTCTCTCATTTTGGCGCCAAAGTGAGGGACTTGTTGAGGCGGGCTTCGGAGGCCCGCCTCAATAAGGTCCTTTTAGAGGCGTAAAATGCCCGCCTCAAAAAGTGTCTCTACTTGTTGCAGCCCCCTTAGTTGAAGCGAACGGTGTTCGCCTCAATAAGTGTCCAAAGGCCCGCCTCTATAAGGATTTTTTCCACTAGTGATACTATGATTATATCCTATAATTATATACTATGATTATATATTATGGTTATATTCCATAGTTATATACTATGGTTATATCCTATATTATATCATATAGATATACTATGTTTATATCCTATAGTTATATACTATGATTATATCTTATTGTTATATCCAATTTGGTTATATCATATCGTTATATCTTATAGTTATATACTATGGCTATATCCTCTATTATATTCTATAGTTATATACTATGATTATATCCTATATTATATACTATGATTATATCTTATAGTTATATCCAAATTGGTTATATCATATCGTTATATCCTATAGTTATATACTATATAATAGTTATATACTATGATTATATCTTATATTTATATCCAATTTGGTTATATCATATTGTTATATACTATGGTTATATCATATAGTTATATACAATGATTATATCTTATAGTTATATGACTTATATCCAATTTGGTTATATCATATCGTTATATTCTATAGTTATATATTATGATTATATCTTATGGTTATATTATATAGTTATATACTATGGTTATATCATATATTATATTCTATAGTTATATACTATGGTTATATCATATATTATATTCTATAGTTATATACTATGGTTATATCATATATTATATAGTTATATACTATGATAAAGACCCTAAACCCTAAAAAATCCTAAAACAATCCCCACACACCCTTTGGACGCAACTAGGTTGCGTCCAGAACTATGGACGCAACTAGGTTGTGCCCAAGGGGTTTCTAGTGTTTTTTTAGGGTTTAGGATTAGGTTTTTGGGGTTTAGGGTTAAGTTTTTTTTTTCTGGGCGCAACGTCGTCGTTGCGCCCAATTTTTATTTTTATTTTTGAGTGAACCGGTTCAGATAAAGAACCGGTTCAATAATCTTTAAAAAATCATTTTTCAAAATAAAAAAAATTCACCCAGACCTTGGGCACAACCTGGTTGCGCCCAAGATTAAATCTTTTTTCAAAAAAAAAAATCAGTTTTGGGCGCAACCCCGCCGCAAAAAAAAAAACGGGTGCGAAAAAGAATCCCAAAAAAAAACCTAGTAGGATTTGAAATAATATGTATAGTGTCATTCTTTTTTTATTAGCAATGTACAATTCAATATACAAACGATAAGTTTTTTATTTTGCAGAAGTTTTTAACATGCAAGTCTGTTAGGAAGTGAAGTGAATTTTCAGGAACTTTGGTTCTCTTCAAAGTTCTCTTCCTCAGTTTTCCTACTTTTGACGATGACAAACACTTTGCTACTAATATTTTCACGTGTTTAGTTAAACAAGGAACTCATGTTCAGGAAATGAAGCACATAGACCAAAGAGCTAGTCTTGGGAACTGACATGGGAATTCAGAAGCAACGAAGCCGAGTTACTGAAGGAATTTACTATAATCGCGGCTGTGCTAAAGCTTGCTAGGGCCAATCTACTAGCTTGAGAGAGAAGCCTTTAGATTGATTTGTTCCGTGTAATTAGGAGCGTATGTAATAACCCCTAAAAGTCCCGAACTGTCGTTTTGTAAGAAAGACGTGATGGGCAATTTCTGGAATCTCTGTAAGATCCTTTTAACATGTTAATATACGTTTGATAAGAATATGGGGTCTTAGACTATTTTTAGAATGATAAAAATATAATTTAGCATGGCCGCGATCAAAGACCGCGACCAAAGACCTAGAGGCGCGAGCGCGGGGATACCGCGACCGCGGTTTTGAAACCGTATCCGCGGTTTTGCCTGTGGGCAAACCATGATCGCGGTTCTGAAACCGCGATCGCGGGTCTCTGTTTCGTCATCTTCTTCCTTCTTCCCCGAGCTTCGCCGATTCATTTTTCCGCACGAGTTGTAACGCTCGCCGGTGGAGGGGATGTGGATCGTTTGGCCTGTCGGTGTGGGGGTAAACGCCTGCTCCTCCTTGGCTATAAAAGGAGGTCGAGGCAGCCTTGATTCTTCATCCTCAAAGCTCCATTTTTCATCTCTCTCTCGTTTAAGTGTGTCGCCGGAGTTTCTAGCCATCGCCAGAGTTTTTGGTGGTCGCCGGAAGTGCCTTGGAAGCCTTGGAGTGGTGGTATTACGCGGAGGTGAAGCAAACGTCATCGTCATCATCGTCGGTAAGCTCGAGCCGCCTCCAAGCCATCGTCTGGATGGGTATCCGTGACCGCGGCCCCATCCACCGCGACCGTGGCTCGGCCTAGAAAACCGCGACCGCGGTTAGGCCAACCGCGACTGCGGTCTTGCCCAGCAAGCGTGATCGCGGCTTTGGCAACCACGGTCGCGGCTTAGGCCCTTTTTTCCTTCGTTCGCTTCGTTTATTCATTTCGTTCGTATCTTCTTGTCGTATCGTATCTAACTTAGGGTTCCGTCTTATATCTCGTCGTCGTCGTAGGAATTTGTACTCAGATTCAAGTCGCCAGATCTCGGAACCCGATCTCTTTGATACGTCTAGACTAAGGCAAGTGGCGGTTCGCTCTTGCTTATCATTCCATATTTCCTTTAGTTATCAATTATTTGATTGTTAATTAAATTGGAATGAAGTGTTGTTTTCGTTTGGGAGATGATTTTAATAAATAATGTGTTAAAATATGAATCTATAATAGGTTGTATATATTGCTAGAAACAACGCGATTACACATGATATTACCGTAATGGTTTTGGTGTGGATATATGTGTGAACTTACATGTGTATTTAGAACGAGTATTCGTAGGAACGCTATGAACCTGGCAAGGTCTAGTCATTTCTTTATAACTGTTATTAGGATGATTTTGCCCTAGTACTTTCTGGTCATGACCTACCCCTATCCGGATATAGGTGGTGGTGCACACAGCTGGTGCCAACAATCGGGATTAATTCCCAAGATATCTCTCGTATCGAGATGATATGTATTAAAAGCTTTAACGTGAATGTACGTTTTGGAATTAAACAAGATAAGTGTTGTTATGCACATGATTAATATACCCTTGGGCGAGGAGTACAACGTGGAAACCGCTCGGACTCTTGTTAGAGTAAGTCTTCTTTCCAATCTGGATTCGCATTGCGCGGTGAGGTTGGTCGTTGACCCAAATAATCAAGGTCGTGTTTTAAAAGTTGTGTGAAAACTTAACGTTCCCAAACACTTGTCATACGTTTCCCATAAGACTCAATTCCTTTGGAGTATTCTCTTGATCATTCCTTTTCTTACGTTTTTGTAGAAGTGTTGAGGTTCACTATCGTTGATACGCTCTACTTTGTTACTAGTATTTGGGGTGCCATTTATGTGTGTTTAGGACACAATATAGGAGAATGGAGTTTTGGAGAAGAAGTGTTGGTTTGGTGGTTTTAAGTGCTTAAATGAAGACTTAAGGAGTTGAAGGCGAAGCCACAAGAGAAGACTATAAGCGAGAAGCTGAAGATCGCTACAGAAGCTTTTCCGCGGGCGCGGAAGGATGAGCCGCGGTCGCGGAACAAGGCGAGAGGCAAAAGAGCAAGACTAAGCAAAACCGCGGGCGCGAAAGACTTTCCACGATCGCGGAATTACGCCAGAACACACAAAGCTACAAAGACTTTTCCGCGGTCGCGGAAGTCTTTCCGCGGTCGCGGCTACAGTTTACAGACGCGGAGTCGGGATTTCGTTTCGTCCGAGTTTTGTTTTGTTTATTTTCTTTTCTTTTTTTATTTCTTTTCTTTTATTTCCGTTTATTTCCTTTTAGGATACTATTTCTTATCTTTTTAGATTAGGTTTTACGAGGGTTATATCCTTCATTAGTTAGGAGCCTTTTCATTATTCACATTACACATTATCGTTCAGTTTTTCCCTGAGAGTTTTATGCTTTGAAGACTATGAAGAACTAAGCAATCTTTGCTTAGTTCGACGATTGAAGCATTCGTTTGTATTTGGTTGTGAGATTATAACTCTATTTCATTTCCTTTGATTATATTGATTCTCTTTGAGCTTCATCCCATGATTCTTGCTGATTTGACTAGTCTGATCATCTAGTTGATTTTAGTGATTATCTATTGCTAGGGTTTGGATATTTGTAGTTGAAATCCCTTATCTTGTGTAGCAACCACGATTTACAGAAACTAGTTGTGAATGTTTATTGTGAAGATAATTGATTACATGTCGAGTATTGACTAGTTGTTAAGTATTGCATGTATCCTAGTTAATTCATATGCTTACTGTTGCCGTTAGATTGAATCTTGATAGTTTCTTGATTGTTTAATGGTAAGTATTTTCAGGGCTAGTTGACCTGTCTATATACATAAGATCGGGACAAGAATATTCATTGGTAGGAATTGGAGATAATCTAGGATCAACCAATCAAACTAAAGTGTGGATATTTGTCTGGCTAAGTTACTTCTCACCCATTGATTACATCTTTTGCTTTAATTTACTTTGTTACTTGATACAAAACCAAAACCCCCCTTTGTTATGATTGGCATACAACCTTTGCACTTAGGAAGATTGCTTACCTCCCTGTGGGATCGATCCTTATTTAATCTACTACATTAGTTAGGTTTTTGAGGTTTACTTTGATAGGCATCCCGACTTTAGCATCATCAGTCGTCATCGGCTATTATTCGAGAAGCGATGGGTGCAACCTAATACGACTACTTAGAACCTTTTTATTTGTACCATTGCATAGTCTTTCATTAGACTAACCAACCGGTTTTATTCCTTGCATGGTTGGCTGGTGTCATCCGTCTCATACGGCACATCAGATAAGTTTCCGCATCAGTGAAGGCAAAGACTCGACGTGAAGGCAGTTGGCGTTTTCTGTGTCCTTTTTCTAAGGTTGAGATCCTAGGTGTAAGATCGTAAGGTCAAGACCCGTTGAGTCGCTTTATTTTAAGACTTTCGTTGTAATAAATATTTGTATTCAATTTTGTTGTCAAATTGTAATTACATCATTTGAAATAAAAATATTATTTGGGCAGTTATATGTCATTTAATAAAGTTTATGTTATTATACAGTTTGTTATAAAATGGTTAAGCCTTGGGTGACCCCATATGTGTAATCTGAGGTCACTGGCGATAATATTTCCAAAGGGTATTTTGGAGGTGTTACAGCGTAATTGTATATTCTTTATGGAAACAAAAGATGTAAAATCGAGTAGGATAAGATTTGTTACCAAATCTTATCTTCTCTAATTTGTTTTGATTATTTTTATTTTTGCAAATCAGCCAACTGTAGATATTATTCAACAAGGATGACTGCATAAATAAAATAATCAAAGCATCTCATTTAACATGCATTCACGCAGAGCTTGAAGGTGAAGAGAAATTGGTGCTAGTTCTTGTGAGAAGAACGGTTGCAAGTCTCTTGTTTTGTGTTGCTTGATTAGGTCGAACTAGATAGAGAGTCTTAAGTGTGTCTTAAGTCTTTAATCTGTGTGTTCTATTCTAGTTGGTTGTAAACGAAGCTTTAATAAAAGAAGTAAACTTTGAAATCTTTCGAGAGAAAAGGTGGTGGGTTTTATCATATATAACTAGTTAATTATCAAAGATTCTCACTTAAAAGAAACTTGTCTTAAATCTGTTATTTACTTATTTTCCGTTGCTAAGGATTGAACTTTCCTAAAACTCAGTTTCCTTTGATTACTAACATCTACGATCCTAGAAAGTCTATTAACTATTCAACGGGGATGTTAAATACATCGGAATGTCAACAATTGCACGCATCATGATTTGATTTTTTCACCCGAAAATATTTTTTTGTAAACATCCACAAACAATTTACGGGACATTAATGTGCCTTCATAATTATTCAAAAACAATGTGGGAGCAATATGTGACCAGAGTGAGTGAAATCTAAAAAATAAAAACAAATCACATTTCACTGGCTTTGAATCCTTTGATTACATATTATAAATTGAACAATCAAAAATTACTCAAGCATATTCTTTATTTTTTGGTAGAAACTCAAGCATGTTCTAAATTTTGAATAACATCGCCCAACCGAAAACAAAAAGTTGACTAAATTGAAATCTCATTACTCGATCTAAACAAGTGGTCATTACTCGATCTAAACAAGTGGTCGGTTTCTTGTGATACGTATGATTTAGTCAATATACAATTAACAACTTTAATTGAGGATCGACTTAATTGCTTGGGCAGTAAAAGAGGAGTAGCTTTAAGTAATTGTAGTGTAATGGAGTGATCATGTGATCTCATGTGCTAAAGAAATCAACCAAGATCATATGCAGAATCTATACGTCTAATTATATAATATATATACTATTATGGCTCTTAATATTTACATTACTAATGCCATAATTAAAAAAATGACTTATTAACATGGTAGCATGTTTCTCTTAATTAACGGTTTTTCTCTCTCATGAGAACATGTCTATCCATCATAAGTAGAGGTAGGCCCAACTCATGAACCGGGACCTGAACCGAGAACCTCCGAAACCACCGGTTCGGTTCTGGTCCAGTTTAGGTTCGCCCACATAGTTTTCTTATCTTTAGTGTATGAATCTCACTTACCGTCTTACATTTGTTCTTCTACTCCGACTACTCTATCGGGGTGGTGTGATTTAAGATGTTTATAGAAAATTACCTAACGTCCTACTTGTTTCCAAGTATATTTCTTGTCACAATGATTACAAAACACGTCAATTTTGTTATTTTCTTGGGGTGCTCCTTTTGTAAAATTATCCCTAACAAGATTGGATATAAGTGTTATCCTATTCCTATTATTATTCATACTTAAAAATATAATAATAAATGTAATATAATAAAAGAACTAATCAAAGCGGAAAAAAAAAATTAAGTAAAAATAATATAGTCTAATATAATTAAACTAATAAAATATTTAGATTGAGTATTATAGATTTGAAAATATGATCTTGTAGTTGTAGAGAGTAATGAGAAAATAGAAATGGTGTGAAAAAAAATGAAGAGGAGTATGGGTATTTATAGGATTTTTGGGTTGTTTTAGGTTGTTTTTTTAAATACACTTCCAAGTTCCAGGGGCGGACCTACATAGGGACGAGCGGGGGCACGGGCCCCACTGGAAAAAAATACTTTCGATCGCCTCTTACATGAGGCTACCTCCATTGCCTCATTTCTCCATGTTCAATGTTATGTTATGTTCAATTGAATGCACAGTGTGCGTGTGTGATATGAATAGGGTGTTGAGATTATATTTTACACATAAATTTTTGTTTCTACATACTAAATAAATTAGATTGGGTGTAATCATAGTACTAGATGCGGTCATCTTCAATTTCTATTTTTGATAAAGGGTAAATTAAGTTGATATGGGATAGAACATACAAAGTTTATGTTCACCAAATATAAAGTAGATTCAACCCTGTCATAAAATTCGACAAGATAAAATAGAGCACTCCTAAGTAATGTTTAGTTGTCTAAACCATTGATTAGTCAACTAACCTCAGTTTATCATTCTTGTCCCCATGCGTAGGAAGATATTTTTATTATGCATCTCTTAATTTGTTATATATGTTCACTCACTCTGGCTTAATTCTTACTTTGTTGAATTTTTTACACCTCCTCTCTACATTGTTGAATCTTTGTTTTGTAATCTTGTACCCTTGATGGGAACTCTCTTAATTTGCTATTAATAATAATTGCATCAGGCTAGTCTCGTCATATTGACAAAAAAGTACGAAAATTTTGTTTAAGACTGTAATAAAAATAAATTTTAGTCACGCCGGATTTGTGCCCCCACTGGACAAAAATCCTGCGTTCGCCCCTGCCAAGTTCCAACGACTTAGTTTTAAAAAACTAGTCGTTAAACCGACGGTTTGTATTAGTTGAACCGGAGAGAGTATTAATATTTGGAAATATGATCTTGTAGTTGTAGAGAGTAAGAGAGAGTCATGAGAAATGGTGTGGAAAAAATGAAGAGGAGTGCGAGTATTTATAGAAATTTTGGGTAGTTTTAGGTTTTTTTTTTTTAAATACACTTCCAAGTTCCAACGGCTAGTTTTATAAAACTAGCCATTGAACCAACGGTTCGTATTAGTTGAACTGATGGTTTGAAGTAATAATTGCTAGTCTTAAAAACTAGTCGTTGAACCGACGGTTAACTGCCGATTTAGAACTTTTTCAAAAAATGTTTTTATTGAAAAAGAAAGCAAGATTATTTAAAGAATTTTCTTAAATATTGTAATCTAATTTATAAGTTAAAGTTAAACCTAAACCTTAAAGCCTAAAATGTAGGCAAACTTAAATTGAAAAGTTAAACTTGAAATATAAAACTTAAACTTAAAATATAAGACATAAACTTCAACTTCTACTTTTTTTTAATTAAAAGACAAAAATTAAAATGTAAACTTGGGCCTCCAATGACTCTAGTCCCAAGGATGATCTCTTCTGGTCCAAAATGTGCCCACCTTGACTAAAAGTTTGTTCCACCGCTACGGTTGAGGCGGAAACGACAAGAACTTGAGACGCAATCTTGTCTGTATTGGCCAAAATATCAAAATCTTCAATAACATCAAACTCAAAACAAGTATTAAGATAATTATCGAGCTCTGAATGTGAGTTCGATTGTCTTGGTCTTTTATGTATTCCTTGTAAATATCTAGATCCAAAAGCTACTCTACTAGAAGAATAGGAAGAATACGTTACCGGCGATAATTGAGACGATGATGAATCAACATTAACATTATAATGACTAAAAATTTGTTCCACCGCTATGGTTTATGGTTTAATGTATAGTGTTTAAGGTTTCAGGGTATAAGGACTATTTTTTTTCTATTTCTAGATTATTATTTTAATTTTGGGGTGAATCGGCAGTTCAGGTGATAGGTGAATCGGACCTTGAACCGACCGTCCGGTTCGGGTCCAGTTCGGTTCAGGATTTGACCGGATTTGACCCAATCTGATTCCAAACCAGTTCACGAGTTCCGATTAACCTTTGACATCTCTAATCATAAGGCTGATAACAATTCAAGTCAGAATACCCGTGCAAGACAATGCCTTAGAGCTAGTTAGATAAAAACAATCGAGAGTCGAGAAAATAGCCTCTCAAAATTGATTTGGAATCAACCTAGAATTCCCTATCACATACATATCTATCTTATTGTGAGAAGTACGAAGCATTTTTATCCATTGATGTAAGTTCATCCAACAGTCCTCATTAAACGCGTGTCCTTTATTTTTATTTGACTGAGGGGTTTTCTAGTAATTTGACCTCTTATAAGAGTTTCTTCTCCAAATTCTCCACTGTGACTTTTCAAAAGCTTTCTTATACGGTGGTGAACTTTGAGATTTTCTTTGTTGTTTGTTTGCCAATCTTGTACGCATGAATTCCTCTTTATCAATTTGTCTTTTTCATTTTCGTCCTACTGGATCTCCCCTCGTCATTTCGTGTTGCTCGAATTTGTTTGTTTTTAAGGTTCCTTTTTTATGTGAATGTATGATTTATGCTTGTTTTTGTGTGTAAAAATCTGATTTCTTTCCTTTTATTTCCACTTTTGGGGATGATTTTATGATTGTTATTCATATAGATGATTCATCTCAGATTTGAGAAGCTTGGGTTTGATTAGGATGGATGAGTTGAGAAAAGCCCACAAGGTGTTCGATGAAAGGCCTAAGAGATATTGTGAGATGCACATGGGTGAAATGTCTTCTAAAGTGGATAATTCCATTTATTTTTTACATTTTGTAGACTTTTGGCATGAAAAATATGAGAAAATCATGATAAAGGCAAAAATGAAACGAAACACAATGGGCTTAATATGAACATTGATGTTATTATATATGAACCTTAGATGATTATATATGAACATTGACATGTAGTATATGAACATTGACATTGTGAACTGTACATGAATGAAATGCCTTCTAGGGTGGATAATTCAGTTTCATTTTGACATGAACAATATGAAAAAAAATCATGATAAAGGCAAAAACTAAAATGAAACACTATGGACTTATATAAATAAGAATAAAAATTAGTATGAACATTCAATGACTATATATGAACATTAAGATGTAATATGTGAACTAATGATTATGTGATTCCTAGAGTGTAGGAAACAAGATGAAATTTTGAAACAATAAGTATGAACCTTAGATGACAATAGATGAACTGTGACACATATGATATGAATTGTGACACATAACATAAGAACTCGTATGGTTTTAATGATCCATACATCAAGAAATAAAAATCTTAAACATGAGTGTGCTCAAGTTAAATATATGAACATTAGGGGTTTGTATATGAACATTTACACGCAACAGATGAACCTATACCAGACAGAAAATGGGAAAAATGAACAATTTTTTCAGGATAGAGAATATGAACCTTAATAAAAATATGTATGAACATATACATGACACAAGAACCCAACTATATAAAAAAATAAATTATTCATCCTATATATTTTAAAAAAATTAATATTATAATAAGAAAATGTTATGAAAATACAAAATAAAAAAATTTACAGTAGTTCTTGAAAAACTAAAAGTTTACGGTAATGAATAAAACCAAAAAGAAGAGGATTGTTGGGAAGTGAAAAGAGTTGTGGAGACCACCGCATCATAAAGAGAAGAGAGAGGATGTAGATATAGTGACATATGGGTACATTTGTAAGATTATCGAGGTTTTGAATCTAATTACAAAAATTCCACTAAATTTCACCATAAAGCGTGCAAGTCATTAATTTTATTTTTTGGGGCGCTTTTAATCTCATCCGTTCGTTGGACATATTCTACGGTTGAGGATCTTGTACAACAGGCCCTTATCATACAACATGCAAAGCGATCTCGACCGTCGATTTTTTTTTGTCAACATTTTTTTTGTTTTCGTCCCCTGATCATTCTGGAATACCCTATATAGAAAGTTCATAAATAAGCTCTTAACGTTCATTTATTTGTGCTTTGAAGTTCACAAATAAGCTCTAAATATGCAAAGACATGTGTTTAAACATAAACATGTTATATGTGAACCTTACGATATAGAATAATGAACATTTAGTACTTATATGTGAACGTCAATAATTGTATATTCCAGAACGTTCAGAGACGGAAAAAAAAAGCTCTAAATGTCCCCTGATCATTCTGGAATAACTTATATAGAAAGTTCACAAATAAGCTCTTAACGTTCATTTATGCACTGAAGTTCACAAATAAGCTCTAAATGCACAAAGACACGTGTTTGAACATGAACATGTTATATGTGAACCTTACCGCATAGAAAAATAAACATGCAGTACTTACATGTGAACGCCAATAATCGTCTATTCCAAAACGATCAGAGACGAAAAATATTTAAAAAAAATTTGTTGACCGGAAAAAAAAATCGCCGTATTTACGGTTATGTTATCGCATCACTATTCACTCGTTTTTACCTTTTTAATCTCAGCCCTCCATCTCCTTGATCCAATGGCCCATAATATTTCTCATGTTATACAATAAGGACCAAATATATGTGAAATTCTCTATATATATATGATACGTTAATAATTTATAACATAGCCCCATACTCATTAAAAACAAACCAAAAAAACCGTTTACAAATAATATTTTATATTATTATAATTAAAATCTATATTTTATAATACAAAGGTATCTATTGACTAATTAAAGTCGCATATTCCCCTCATTAAACCACATCATCTATGCTATTTTTCGTTTCCATATATAATATACCACGTCATTTAATATGTCAATTTTATAATTTCAATTTCAAAATGACCCTCCCCTAATTAGTTTGTATTATATAAATATTGGTTAATATATGATTGAAAAATATTTTATATAATAAAATTTTAATTAAAAATACAATAATGACATAAATTTATGTCTTTCTATCAATGTACTTAAATAAAATAATTTAAAATACTTACTATAATTTATATATAATATATATCATAAATATATATTAGGAGAAAACTCGTACAATGCATTGAGTTGTACTAGTTATGACTATTAACGAAGAGAAACTTATGTGTATATGTGTGGCTGCGTTGAGGCCACATATATATATTTTACCAAATTAAGTGAGGAAAGGACAACGATTCTTCACCTACATAATAATTTTCAATCTAAAATATTATAGCTTTCACATATTAAAAGTAATGGATATTAGTACAGAAAATGAGAAACTATATTCGTCTCATTTAAAAAGTAATAATTCAAATCTCATCTCGCAAATGAGTTTGCAAGGTGTATGCTAATGAGAGAAATATCAATATAATAAAGGGGCTGATCATCATGTATGCCTACTTGAAAAATCTTTTTATTGCCTGCAGACTACCTACCGTATCTAAGGCAATGAATATCGGCTAAGCTCTTTGCACCCTGACACCATCCTATTTGCATCGGTTGCAGGCGTGTGCCGGTGAGTGTCGTGCGGAAGCCGTTGCCGCGCGCCGGTGAGTGCCGAGCGGAAGCCACTGTCGCGGAATTGAGTAGATCGTCCGTGAACGCTGGTCAGTCCGTGAAGCTGAGTCAATTCGTTGCAGGCGTAGAATGGCCGACACCGATGAGATTTTGGACAGCATAGGATATAGGCATATAGCAGTCCGTGAAATAATAGCAGTGGATTCGTTCAATCGTCAGACGCTTTCAGTGTATATATATAGCATTGAGCAGCTGCGGAGAATTCATGCCCTTTATATATCCTGCAAGAGGTGAACACCATTTATTCTACTACGAAATATCGTGGCATAACGACGATCACGAAAATTATGAAGAATCGCCTAAACTAGTATGTATTTTACAATTATTAAAACTATGAATAAAATTAGTATAAGATTTGTAATCTATATATTAAGATTTTTGTGTTGTATTAACGCATATTATGAGTAGATTAATTGTATCCAAATTCTCTTGAAAATCATGTCATGCAAATTAAAATGTGTAATTTTCCATCTCTAGTCATTTACTACACAATTAATTTGGTGGGATACAAAACGTACAAAAAATCTTAATTGTGTGAATTAATCATATACCGCATTAAATATGTGTGAATTACACATTTTAATTTGTTTTTAACTACTTGTTCGATGACATTAACGCATATTATGAGTAGATTGAAAATGTCATCGAACAAGTAGTTAAAAACAAATTAAAATGTGTAATTCGTTGATTTACACATTTTAATATGTGTGAATTACACATTTTCATTTGTTTTTAACTATTTGTTTTTTACTACTTGTTCGATGATATTTTAATTTGTTTTTATCGGATAGGGGTTATTATGTTAGTGACCGATCGGTGCCTGGAACGAACGATGTGGTTCAAGACTTGTTTTGGGCCCACCCTGAATCACAACACCTGTTGAACTTGTTTCCTTATGTCGTAATAATGGATTTGACATACAAGACAAACAAGTAAGTTTAAGCCGGTGTAATATCTTTTATATAGTAATTTTAACTAATCAATAGAGTGTGGTAATATCGGTATTTATTATCTGCATTGAATTTATTTGTAGGTACAATATGGCACTTCTTGAGATTGTCGGCTTTACGTGCACAAGAAAGACTTTTAACGTGGCATATTCTTTCATGGCACACGAGAACGTTGACCACTACGTATGGACATTGTATGAATTGGAGCACTTGTTCGATAAAATCAGAAAAAGACCAACAGCGATAGTCACAGATCGAGATTTGGCTGAAGTTAAGGCTATAGCCCACATTTTTCCCGATGCCCAACATCTGTTGTGTTGGGTGCATATACTAGCCAACTGTAAAGCTTATGCGCTTACTGTGACATGTAATAGTGGTTTAGCAAATTCTTTCTCAAACCAATGTCGTGATTTGTTCAACTCCAAATCCGAGGATATCTTCTTGCAACGGTTAAATGAAATACGAGACACGTGGAAAGGTGGTCTGATGACATACCTTATGAAAACGTGGCTTGTGCCTTACCTACATCGTATTGATAGGGCCTGGACTGATACCAATCTCCATTTAATCACTAGAACAACAAATAGGTAATTTACTTTGCGGTTTAGGAATTACTATATGCTACTCATACACGACATGATTTATTGATAATTATATTATGTTTACAGGGTTGAGGGGGCCCACTCTATGCTGAAAGATTTCATCGATTCTTCTGTTTGTGGCTTCAACACAATAGTAAAGAAGATTCATTGTTTGATAGAAGATCAGGTTGCTGTTGTGAGAGAATCCATGGAGATGGATCGAAATACGATCTCTGTGCGTGTCAAAAAACTAAAACCACCTATGGACTGTCTTTTTCTCCGACTTACCAACAAAGTGTCAAAATTGTGTATAGACACAATATTGGGCACGATGGATAGGGTCTTGCACCCAAAATATGAATTTGACCCGACTGTTTGCAATGACCGTTGGTGGACAACGGTAAGAGGACTTCCATGTGCACACGATGTGTATGAAGCAATGATGACAAATACCCCGTTGAAGCCAAGTCAGATTCATCTTTTCTGGAAACAAGTTGTATGGGAAGGTGTTACGGAACATGCGCTCATGCAAGACGATGTTCCCCTAACGACAGATGACCTAGTATTCGAGGACTTGATGGGGGATATAAATGCTGGGAGGCTGAGCGTTGACCAGATCCACCGTATTAAAAGGGCATACAAAGACGGGACCATGCCTGGGAGGTCCTCACTGCAGGAGCCTCCTACTAGCTCCATCAAATCAAAGGGGAGGCCAAAGAAGGATTCAATGAGAAGGGATAAGACCTGGTTGGAGCATGCAGAAGAGAATACACATATCAATCCACCCACCTTGATGAGCGGTTCAATATTAAAAGGTCGGGGTAGTCAGAAACAGCGTGCATGCCGTAAGCCATCAATAAGCGAAGTAGTGGTCGGGCCCGAGGATGACCAACCAGACATGCATTTAGGGGTCAATTTCGGCGTCCAGAATGTGGACCCGTTTATGTTCATGTACATCACCAGTGCCTTGGACGTGGAGGGGGACGGTCAATGCGGGTATCGGGCACTTGCAACACTACTTGGGTTGCCCTAGAGCCAATGGAAGCAAATTCGAAGGGAGATGGCGATAGAGTTGAAAACAAACATACACGTATACAGTACAATCCATCCAATGGTCACGCCGCTGCCCAATCTGATCCATAACATCAACTATTCTGGAAAAAATTATGGACTCCAACATTGGATGGAGATGCCGATGTGTGGCTTGATTTTTGCTACAAAATACCAAAAAGCTTTGGTGTTCTTGGCTTGGAACGGTGTGCACACTAGTCTCCCAATGATTTGCTACAACCGCGATGCGCTCCCTCCTACAGAGGTGCTTGCAGTGGCCTTAGTGGGAGCACGTAATCATTTTATACCGGTGAACTACGTTGTCCTATCTTGTTTTAATTTTTTGTACTTAAAATCGTATATCTGTAAAGATGAGTTCATTTGTTTCAGGTATGGTTGGAGAGTGACGCGTCAATCCCTCCCATTGTGGCGCAGTGGAGAGAATTCCATCATCAAAGTGTTAATAATTGGGATCGTGCATTTCTTCCGCGTATTCAAGAGTTTCAAAGATATCGTGCTGAAAATGATCGACCAATGGCCTAATTATATACATGTAATTTTGGGTATTAATGTATAATTTTACATATTTATCAATTAAAATAGTTGGTAAAATTTTGTTGTTACACATTTTCTAATCCGACCCAAACACGTTACATTTTTTAACCCGGAAATTTTTATCCATCTTAACCGGTTCCGCCCGATAACTATTTTGTTATTCTATTTTTTTAATTTGATGTATACATGTTATAGTTATACCTACTATATATATTAAATATAATATACCTATTATGAAATTGGCTATAAAAACCTCAATTTTACAATCGTTCCCATTCAACAATCTGTCCAAGTATCCCTTCCCGGCTTCCCCCAGCACCCCCCCCCCCAAACGGAATCAGCCTCCCACCACCGCCCCTCGCCTCCCACCGCCGCGCGCCTCCCACCGTCGCGCGCCTCCCACCGCCGCCCGCCTCAGTGTTGCGCGCCTCCCAGTATCGCCCTCTACTCTTGCCGACCGCGGTCCTCCAGTGCATGTAATCCGATGTTTCCCTTAGCCATAACTCAAATGCTCACATTTTTACTCTCTTCAATCCTCTCATAAGCTCTCTTTCAATCCTTTCTTTACAGATTTTCTAAGTGTTTATAATAGAAACTATGGCACGGACTCGAGGACGCAACAGTCTATGGGTATTTTACTATCCTCCTTACATAATTAATTTCTTTCATAATTTATGGGTCTTTTATATACATGCTTTCTTTTCATTTATAATATAATAATACTTGTAAGATATGATTATTTATATATGCAATTTTTTACTTTCACAATATAATTGTAATTATATTATATATATTTATGTATATGCATTGTCTTTAGATAATTATTGTTTTTAATTACTTGTTCGATGACAACATCTCATATACTCCATTCACAATAATTACTACTTCCTCCGATCGTAAATAAATGACGTTTTAGCCATTTGCACATATATTAAGGTTTACTTTAATACCCCTCCTTACACTCTAAATATACCTATTATATATTCATTGGAAAATGATGAAAAATTAAGTGACCTCTTTCAATAACTACGGTAGATGAATCTGTCCAATTATCCATCCTTTGGTTGTCTTAAATGATGGAGAAATTTCAATTTACAAGGCAAGGTATGTCAAATGTTTATGAAAAAAGCATGGAAAAAGGAGTAATAAACAGGAAAGAATTGGAGAATTCATTCAACGACAAAGGAGTAATGATACAATACTACTTTTAACAAACAGTTGGAGAATTCATTCAACGACAAAAAAACATGGAAAAATGAGTAATGATACAATACTACTTTTAAAGAGTTGGAGAATTCATTCAACGACAAAAAAAACATGGAAAAAGGAATAATGATACAATACTACTTTTAAACGTCGAGTATTTATATACATGCAACTTTTCTACATTCACAATAATACTTGCCCATTTTTTATAATAATATTCATTTGTTATTATATGGTTTTAGAGTTCTTTAACAAACAGATTCGGCTTGGGGAGCGGGTCACGACACGTGCACGAGCGAGGGATCACACAATCCGCTCGTAAGAGAACGAAATTAGAAGAACGGAAGTCGTTGACGAGGAAACGAATTTAGGACCCCAAAACAAGGAAACGGGTGTCCGTGCGGAAGAGGAGGATGTGTCCCACCATTCCGCCTCCGGTCACGCCAATACTGCAGGTCCGTCCGCCAGACGAAGCTTCTCTGGCACAGTCGATCGGTCAGGAAGTGGGCCTTCATCTTCTAGGTTACGCCCGTCAGCTAGTGCACGATACTACTCTCCGGCTGATAATGTACCTGCACCGATGGAGGTTGACGGATATGGCGGTGGACCTACAAATCTTACATTGCTCATGAATTTCGATACCCACATTGCCAGATTTGTGTGGAAGAGTACTGATAAGAATTACGTAAGTTGACATATTATATCCTTACCATATCCAATCATTCAAGTATACAAAATGTATTAATTTTCACTTGTTGTTACAGGTCCAAAAAGTACTTAAACCACACGGAAGGTCTATCGGACTAGTGCCGTGGAAGGAAGAAGCGATCCCACGTGGGCGATGGTTCACACGAGCAAGACAAAGCGGGCTGACTAGGTTGTTGTCCCTAGAGTGGAAAACAATGGATTGGGTCTTGATTTCGGCATTCGTAGAGCGTTGGCACCCCGAAACGAACAGCTTCCATTTTCCATGGGGGGAGATTACCATAACACTCCATGATGTGTACAAGATTATGGAATTGGAGATTGACAGCATGCCTCTGCTCCAAACAATGACAGAAGAAGAATTTTTTTCCATTCTCGGTTGTATGTATGACTTCAATGAAGAACAAATGGCTAGAAATAAAACCAACGGTGGTTTTGTCATAAGTGAATTGAATGGGTGGTTGAAGAAATTCGTAACGAGTGAATCAAATGTACACCCAGATATTATCGCATCTGGCTTTTTGGCGGTTCTCATAGGGTGCACCCTCTTCCCTGACAAGTCTGCGAGCAAGATAAAGCTCAATTTATTTGGAGTTGTATTGGACATCGATTCGACACGAGACTATGCATGGGGTGCAACAACCATTGCCTACCTATACCGACAATTAGGTATGGCAAGCCGTAGAGATGCAAAACAAATATCCGGTTGTTTGCTGCTTCTCCACGTAAGTATCCAAATCTCTTAATATTGTCATCTAATATTATTATATATCTATTAGTTACCAATTTTCGTGTAGAACTGGATTTGGAGCTACTTCCCCAAGTTTAGGGGTCATCTTTCTCAAGAAATGGCCAGCATGAAAGATTGTCGAGCTGCAACTTGGGATGAGCGTCGACCGTCTAAATTGCCAGGTTGTGACAGGATAGAGGGTATGAGGCGGGAGCTCGACTTAGTAGCCCTTGACGAGGTACTACAAATTTTGATATATTGCTTTATTCTAAATTCATATTTTTATGCAATGCACACTAAACGTTTTTTTACAGGTAAATTGGGTGCCATGGAAAGGCATCGATTTCAATGATGAATTCAAGATTTCCATGTACAGAGGCACCCTGAAGTTTCTCACTTTTGACGAACCGTACATGCCTGATCGGGTTACTCGTCAGTTTGGTCATGTTCAGGGAGTGCCTCAAGACCCAATTTGGCCTCACCCTGTTACACGAAAACTTGATCTAACCAAGTACGAAGCCTTGTTTAGCAGTGATGACGACCATTGGGAGGAACGTTTGAGCTACCTCTACCCGATAATGGAGCTACCCAGATGTCGTAATGCATGGGATGTGACATCTGACTATATGGACTGGTTTACGGAGCATTCTCACCCCTTCCTTGATTATAGATCCCCTGCACTACTGGCAGAAGGTGTCGCACGGCCCGTACCTCTTGCCCTCGATGCAGTGAGAGTACGTAACCATATTGTTTTATAATTATTTTATTAAATAATATATCGTCTAATATTTTATTGTATTGATTTTGCGATGACAGCGTATGAACCAAGTGGAAGGTATCATACGGGATGAAATGGACATGATTAACAGGTACAAGGACTCGCATCCATTGAAGCGGACGCTTATGAAGATTTATGAAATGGTGACAAATGAGGTCGTCCCAGTGCCAGTTTTTCCGACGCGAGCTTCTCAAAACCAAGGCTATGCTCCAGCTCGCCATAGTGATTTCGGGACACAACGCCAATCACCACCAGGTCCAAGCTCAAGGGGTGGATACCAAGCTCACTCATTTCAAGGTCATGACTTAGGGCCACAGTTTCAGGCTGCTTCTTTCGAGACAGAATCTCAAGTTCCATACTTTCAGTATGGACAACAAGATCCTAACTTCGGGTTTTCCTCATTCGGGGTCGGATCCCAACCTCCCGCATTCAGGTCAGGATCCCTACCCCCCGCATTCGGGTCAGGATCCCCCCCCTCCCCCCCGCATTCAGGTCAAGTTCCTAACCCCCTGCTTTCGGGGTCGGATCCCAAGCTCCAGGATATGACACATTGAATCAAGACCACATGGGGAGTTTTACATCATTACTTGGATCATCATCATATCCACATGACTACCCTTTTTCGTATGGGGAAGGGTTCGGAGAAGGGTACGGAGGAGGTTATAATAGAGACAATTAAATAAGTTTATATTAAGTCTTTTATTAAGAAGTTATTTATGCTAATTGTCTTTTCGGAGAAGGACAATATGAAGTTATTAATGCTGAATAATAATGATTTCAATTTTACTTTTAAATTCTTGCAAGTTACATATTTTTCATATAACTTTAACAATATTTATTAATATTCAATATTTTTTAAATATCGAGAAGAACCCGACTCGACCTAAAAATCCGACCGTTACATATTTTTCATATAACTTTAACAATATTTATTAATATTCAATATTTTTTAAAAATCGAAGAAGAATCCGACTCGACCTAAAAATCCGACCCGAATTCAACCCAAAAATTTGTATGACTCGATCGATCCAAACCCGATCCGCCCGATCCAATTTACGTATAATTTTACGGGCTACCACATCCACCACCATCCAATGCCGGCATCACCGCCATCGCCGGCATCCACCCACCGCCGCGCGGCATCCACCTCCGCGCGGCAGTGGATGCTGCGCGGCAGCCACTGCCGTCCGGACTGCAGGTGCAATTTGCACTCTGCAACCCGGTGCAAATAGGATCGGCCATAAATATTTGTGAACAAATTATAAACTTATTACTTGTTTCCGTTATATCGAGTTATCTACGATCATATATAAACTAATTTTATAAGGGTTTGGTTGACTTGAGAACCAATACTTATATATAAACATGAAGACACGTACACAGTATAAGATAAATATACACATCGAAATACGATGTACACGTAGTATAATGCAGACGTAGTAAAAAATAGATGCAAACGTTCACATATGATTCATCATCTTTGACGATTTTCGCATATTTTAAGTTGTTGAAATGGAAATCTACCGCGACGTAGATCACCATTTTAACGCGTTCGTTTTGTAAGACAAGGGGAAATGATTACAACGAACTCTTCTTTTTATTGTGTTAGGACTCTTATGGAGATTAGAATCATGAAGAAGAAAAAAACAATTACAAGAATGACGAAAAAGGTTGCTCAAATCGCGTTGTCTCAAACCGCAAGAATGACGAAAAAGGTTGCTTGGATCGTTATTAACTAATACTGAAAAAGAGGTAGATGTAATGCATGTTATTAGGAGTCGAACCCAGTTTGGATCGAAACTGAATTTAAGAAGTTTTTTCCATATCAAGTTTCAAAGTCATTTATCCCTTTAAACCTTTTTTCTTAATGTGGAAGGAATGGAAAATTATTTATACTATCAAACTATTGTCCTGAATTAACCGTCCTTGTACAAAGGCACCTTATAAGGGACTAATAAGCCGAGGTAAAATAGTTTTTAGTCTATTTTCTAATATTTTGTAATAATCTTATAAATGGTATTACATAAGCTTATCGATCTGAAATGGTTAACTGTTATGGGGTTATCAATCTTAGGTATTAAGGAATGCACGTTTTTTTAGTAATTGTCCAAAATGGAAGAAAGATTGAACTGTAAAGATGACAGATTTCCCAATAATATGTCAATATGATTGATGGAATTTTATAGGAAATCCATCAGAACCAAGTGTTTTGTTTTTTAGTAAACCAAATACAACCAATTTAATTTCAGAGGCCGATTGTTCTTGTAGAAGCATTAAATTATCTTCAATAGTGACAAGTTTCGGTATAATAGAAAGTCTTTTGGGGTCGTACTAGTAGGTGATTTTGGCGTGAATCACGATTTTAGCTCTTCTGAAATTGCATTTTGGACATCTTTTTGGTCGTAAAACATAAAAAAATCATCATATGACTAGAAAGAAGTCAATTTTTTTAATAGGTTCGTATTTTTGCTATGTTTTGGAAACATCTTGTATTCTTATCTATGTTTTGTAGGTATGTTGTTTTAGCACGTTGTTTCAAATAATTATGTTCAATTTAAAAAGTTTAATGTATTTGAGTAGAATTTTTTTATATCTTATTTGAATAGAACTATTTGAGATATCATGAAGATACTGACTTTGGAGTTTGTGAAGTTTGAGCTCGGTGATATTTTTTTTGATAAAGGCAAACATTAGGACCCTTTCAAACAGAAAAGTTATCCTAAATCATATGAATTGATGATCTATACAAACTAAGTACCAAAATTATCAAAAGTAGAATTCAAATTGGTGAACTCATATCTACTATGAAAAAAATCATTCGCAGTAAGAGTTGAATTAAGTGGAGAAAGAATACACTGAAAATCCTGAAGAGTAGGAAGGGGAATGGAGTGAGTGGCAAGAAAGTCGGCGGCACGATTGGCCTCCCGAAAACAATGGTGTATTTGAAAAGAGGCAAAAGAAGAAAGTAAAGTAGTAATATAACTAATAACGTTGTGAATTTCCCAGGGAACTTTTCAAGTGGCCCTAATAGAATTAATCACTACAAGATTGTCGTCCTCAATAACTAAATGTTGAACCTGACGTTGAGCAACACATTGAATACCAAAGAGCGCAGCTAGAGCTTCTGCTTTAAGGGCAGATGCAGATGGGATAAGTTCGCGATGAAAGGATAGAACATTACCGTGGTGGTCACGGAGAAGGTAGCCAAAATGAGATGACTCGTCCTGTTTTATGGATCCACCAAAATTTAATTTGACCCAGTTAATAGGAGGTTTCTTTCAGGTCCGATTCGTGGAGCATAAACGGTTACGCTTTATAGGTGCTTGAGAAACAACTTTAGTTGAAATAGTCCAATCTTGGAGATGCAGAAAAGCTTGTTGTGCAGGACAATTGTGCAAGGTAACGGTATTACGTCTAAAAATAAGATCATTTCTATGATTCCAAAGAGACCACCATAGAAAAAGTAGAGCAGTGATGTGTGTGTTAGAATGTCTGAAATATTCGAAATTAAATAGGAAGTCAAGTGTGAACTGAAGTGAAAACGAAACCTGCAATTTGTGTTCCAATTTAGAGATCATATGTTGTGTAAAAGGGCAAGTAAAAAAGAAATGGTTCAAATATTCATTATTATAGTGGCAAATACTACAAGATGCATGAACTCTAGAGAAATGACGATTAAGACGTTCAGTAGTAGGTAAAGCATCAACCAAAGCTTTTGAGAGGAAGTTTTGGATTTTAGGCGGAATTTGTAGCTTCCAAAGCCAGGAGAAGGAATTAGATGTAAGATGTGGTAAATGGGAATGGAAAATAGAACGAGTTGGTTTGACAGTAAAGTTACCGTCTGAGGTCATATTCCAGATGAGGCGATCTTCCAAAGGAAAAGAAGGAATGTGAACCTTAAGAATTTTGTCAAGCGTAGAAGGTGGTAACAATTGTTGGAGTTGGTGAACATTCCATTGATTAAAAGTTGTAATAAATGAAGAAACTGTTATATCAATTGGAGTAGAGTGATTGAAGTGGGAGAGAAGATTACCTTCAAGGAGTCAATTGTCAGTCCAAAACTTGATATTTTGGCCATTTCCAAGTTCCCAGCAAAGGCCACTGCGAAATACATCACGGAGATGTATTGTTGAAAGGTATTGTTCACTTTATGTTTTAACCAGCTTTTAGAGTAAGAGTTAAGAAACTTTTGCTTCTTATATAGCTTGAACATGAAAGATCTTTTAACTTATAATTCCATATATTTTTTACTAGATTAATAAAATAATTATTTTGCTTGGTAACCCTAAGGTATCGCTTAATTCGTGTAGTACACCAAAGCTTGGCATATCTTGCGTGGTAACCCCAAGATTTTTATTTTTTTCGCAAAATATCCAAATGGTTAAATACAAACGAATTTTCGTTTATTTTTAAAAAAAATAAAAATAAACCCTAAAAACATTTTTAGAGTTAAGGGTTTAGGGTTTATGTTTAGGTTTAGGGGTTTAGGTTTAGGGTGTATGAGTTTAGGGTTTATGGGTTTAGGTTTAGGGTTTTGGGGTTTGTAGGGTTTAGGGTTTAAATTTTATTTAAAAATAATAATAAAGGGAAAACTCTAAAAAAGTCTTTAGGATTTAGGGGTTTAGAGTTTAGGGCGTGGGGTTTTGGAGTTTAGATAGGATTTAGGATTTGTATTTTATTTTAAAAAAATAAATGAAAAATGATTCTGGCATTTCGCATAAAAAAATAAAAATCTTAGGATTATCATGCGAAATATGTCAAGTTTTAGTGTATCGAGTGAATTAAACGATGCCTCGAGATTGTAAGGCGAAAAATCTAATAATCGAAAGGGGGTGGTGTGTTGTCAATATTTGAAGGAAGAAGGGATTGTGTTTGAAGCGCCCACCTAAGCTTTAATAAAAAAGAGTAAGCTCTCCCACACACCTACACGTGGTCGAGCCCTTCTAATGTCTTTTTGGTCTTTCCCTAGTGGTAGTGGACCTCCCTATCACATATCTCCTCCCTTTTGCTTTGTTGAGTTGAATCTTGAATCCACTCAGCTTAATACTAACATCTTACATTGGCATGAAATTAACCCAACATTCATGTTTTTGCAATGTACATGAGACAAAATGAACGGTTTGACACTTGACAATTTCAAAGAAAATTGATGTTCAAATCAACCTCAAGCTTACTAATATCCGTCAAGATGTTATTGGCTAATCAAATTTGTTGTCTTATTAATTGTTCTTCTTATCCGAAATAAAGATTTAAAAAAATCCAAACTAACTAATCCGGTTTGACTGGCCGGTCTAAGTTGCCACCATTGGCCTATATATACACCTCTCCAACCCCATTCTCCTTCAAAAACACAAGCCCAAAGAGACAAACTCCAAACACTTGTGTAATTAGTTGTGTTGTGTTGTGTGTGTCTCTTGCCCCCACACCCCCTATTTAAAGAAGCCACCACCTCCTCAAACATTGCAGACAAGTCCCCTTGTGTTTTTTGGCACTTGAAACAAACATATCGATCACACACTCTCAATTCAAATATTAGAGACACCAATCCAAATAATGGCTTCAATCAGCCCTTGCAAATTGGTCCCTCGTTCATCTAATTGGCCTCATAGAAGAAAACCCACTCCAATCCACGCCGCCCTCCAAGCCCCCTCCCTACCACTCCCCAAAACAAGACACCTCTCCACCACCACCGCCGCCGCCACCACGGCCACCCAATTGAACCCGATTCAGAAGGCGGCGGCATTGGCCTTGGACGCACTCGAGTCCGCCCTGGTCTCCCACGAGCGCGGCCGCCACCCCCTCCCTAAGACCGCGGACCCGGAAGTCCAAATCTCCGGCAACTTCGCCCCCGTCCCGGAACGCCCCGTCACCCACCGCCTCCCCGTCTCCGGTGACATCCCCGATTGCATCCGGGGCGTCTATGTCCGTAACGGCGCGAACCCGCTCCACAGCCCCGTCGCCGGCCACCACTTGTTTGACGGCGACGGCATGCTTCACGTCGTTAAGTTCCACTCCGACGGCTCTGCCTCGTACTCGTGCCGGTTCACGGAGACGAGTCGGCTCCGGCAGGAGCGGGCCCTCGGCCGCCCCGTCTTCCCGAAGGCGATCGGCGAGCTGCACGGCCACTCCGGCATCGCCCGCCTCCTCCTCTTCCTCTCCCGGGGGCTCTTCGGCCTCCTCGACTCCTCCGACGGGATCGGAGTCGCGAACGCTGGGGTCGTGTGCTTCAACGGCCGTTTACTCGCCATGTCGGAGGACGATCTCCCTTACCACGTCAGAATCGCCCCTTCCGGCGACCTGAAAACCGTTGGCCGGTTCGATTTCAAGGGCCAGCTCGATTCCACCATGATCGCGCACCCCAAAGTCGACCCTGTTTCCGGCGAGCTCTTCGCCCTGAGCTACGACGTAGTCAAGAAGCCATTTTTGAAGTACTTCCACTTCTCCAAAACAGGGGAGAAGTCCGCTGACGTCGATATCCCCCTCAACGAGCCCACCATGATGCACGATTTCTCCATCACCGAGAATTTCGTTGTGATCCCCGATAGCCAGATTGTGTTCAAGCTCCAGGAGATGATTAGAGGAGGATCCCCTGTTGTTTACAGGAAAGATAAAATCTCGAGGTTCGGAGTTTTGAACAAATATTCAGAAGATGGGAATGAAATCAAGTGGATTGACGTCCCCGATTGCTTCTGCTTCCATCTCTGGAACGCATGGGAAGAGCCCGAAACCGATGAAATCGTGGTGATCGGATCGTGTATGACCCCGGCGGACTCTGTTTTCAACGAATGCGACGAGAAGCTGAAATCAGTGTTATCAGAGATCAGGCTGAATCTGAAAACAGGGGAATCGACACGAAAGCCGATCTCTCCGGAAACAGAGGATCAGATCAATTTGGAAGCAGGGATGGTGAATAAGCACAGGCTTGGGAGGAAGACTCAATTCGTCTATTTGGCCATAGTCGAGCCATGGCCGAAGGTTTCCGGCTTCGCCAAGGTGGATTTGGAGGCAGGGGAAGTGAAGAAGTATGTATATGGAGAGGGAAAATTTGGAGGGGAGCCTTATTTTCTTCCGAGGGCTCCGGATTGCGAAATGGAAGATGATGGGTATATAATTGCGTTTGTTCATGATGAGAATGAGAAGAAATCGGAGTTGCAGATTGTGAATGCTGTGAATTTGGAGTTGGAAGCTACGATTAAGCTTCCTTCTAGAGTGCCTTATGGGTTCCATGGCACCTTCATTAGTGCAGAGGATTTACAGAAGCAAGTTTGAGGTAGAAAACAGAGACTGTGAAAAACAGAGTGATCTTGCAAAAGAGGGTCTACCTGAGGGATTGGATTGCAGATACGTCCCCGGAGACTCTCTCAGTAATTTTTCTACTCTTTTTTTCTTTTTCTTTTTTTCTTTTAGGTTTGGGCTAGAACCAGCTTGAAGCTTTTTTCTTTCTTGAGTATAAATTTAGGTAATTAGAGATGATGAAGCTCAGCTGGTTTCTGTTGATTCTTACACTGTGGGAGGGTATATTATTATAATAGTCTCCTATATATGTCCATTTCTGTAGAGCTCTGATCTACTCTTCCTTGTATCTGTTTCACCTTTGTAATAATTAATCATATTTCAAAACTTTGCACTTGAAAAAATTGTTTTTTCCTTATTCAAAAACCTCTAATTTGTTGACACTCTTTGCTGATGTGGAGTGGGTATTTAGCAAAGTTGTTTTCCTTCTTACAACAATGATCGCCCCTTAAATAATGCAGGAAATTATTGATATGCGTATTAAGGGTGATTTGAATCTCCCGATATTAAGCGAAAAATCTAATATAACCCAAAATCTTAATCATCACACGATGGGTAAAAATTTTATTGAGCCAATTAAGAAGAGTGGGGACATGTTAAGAGAAAAAGCAGTGAATACTGAATATGGGGTGTTTGAATCTTTATGGTTCAACCAAGTAGCGAATAGCCCATCAAAAAAAAAGTAGCGAATAGCAGCATGCAACATCAAAAGATTAGAGAACGAACCAAATCAACCATAACAGAAACAAGTTAATAACTCCTTTGATAATGACTTTTGATTAACCAGAAATCATTAATGGAAATTGTCCTGAATCGGGTCATCTATCACAATCCATGGGATATTTTTCTCCCATGCATGCATATGGGTTTCATGAAGATTGGTTCATTTATGGATTAAAAAACAAAACTATACATTATAAAGGGTATTTCTAGTCAAATTAAATTATCCATACCCTAATTGTACACCCTTCTATGCTTCATCTAGGTTTTATTTGCTTATTTTATATTTTAAATCTTAAATTATGGCTAAAAATTTAGATTTAGGATTTATAGTTTAAGATTTAAGGTTTATAGTTTAAGGTTTAGTGTTTTAGGGTTAGGGTATATGATTTAGAGTTTAGGATTTAGAATATAGTTAGGATATTTTAGGGTTTAGGATTTATATTTTAAAATTAGGGTATAAATTAAACAAATTTAACCTAAAAAATGCATAAAAAAGAGTATAGAAAGGATGTAGAGGATTTGATATCATTTTTTTTTATGGAATTTGATCTCATTTCTAGTGCGTTCAAATTGGAAAATTATAAAGGGTATTCATGGGTAGATTAACATTTTCAATTTCGACTCCAGTGTCTCAACATTATTTAATAAAGTAGTACATGTATCCAGCAAACTCTGGTAACAAAATTTATAAAACTTCCTTATTTACATTCGTTTTCTAGGTCCATCTTCATACTCCAAAAGAGAAAGATCCTTGTTTTCATCGCCTTCTCATGGATTTGAATATTCAAAAGTTCATCCACGGTCAGAGGGATAAAAGAGATTGATACTATATACACACTATTTTAGTTGTATACACTCACTTTGGTACGCCTAGTCACCACGTACATTGCACTGAAACGCATTATTGAATTTGGACACCCAAATATATACAAAAAAAAAATATGCTCCTGTGATGGGCGTACGTCCAGGCTGAGCGCACAAATTTTAAAATCTGGATCTGGTGCGCCTTAGCTAGGGAAGGAAGTTATTAGAGGAGACAACATTCTTTTGACTCTCACAGAAGATATGGCTCAGAATATGGCCTTGTGGAGAAAGAAGATTTGAGTATTGAAGACCTAGTTTAGATAATCCAGTTTTTAATTAGGGGCCAATCTTAGGGCTTTAGACCTTAGGGAGAGGGTTGATTAGTTATATAGCATAGGGATTTAGACCTTAGGAGGGGGTTGATTAGTGATATAGCATAGGACCTTAGCTTAGGGGTTATGAGGTCTATTGTTTCTCGTGTACGTGCTATATGCTTTTTTTCCTTGTTCGACTATGTTTTGTGACTTTCATTTTATTATTGACTTCTTTTCTTTACTCTTTGCATTTCATTTTCCTGGATCCTTTACAAGAACATTCTTTCGATTTGCTCAAGGAAAGGATGTGTACATCTTGACCCTCCAAATCATGTTTATGTGAGATTTTCACTTGGCCATTGTTGTTGGCGGTGGTGCGACTCAATTGAGCACACAAATATATGTTCTTGCAATTTGGTGTGCTTGACGGAGACCTAAATCCATAATGACCGTATGCCTTGTCGAATTTTTTCTAGATATTTTTCTGAGTTTTCATTTCGTGCACCAAAACATGTATCTAATTAAAAAAAGTGTTTACATATCTTTCGTGACCTTTCACGCTATCATTGGCTGAATTGTGATACAGTCATCAAAGCATAATCAATAACAAGAAAAATATCAATGAATTATACTATGGACATTGATCATGTGAGAATGATTATTATCGTATAAAATGATAATGATGTATATATAATCAGAAACTTATGCACCTTTAAAACTCATGCACATATAAGAAAAAAATTATGCACTTTTCGAATGTGCACAAATTCACGCTTACATTGTCGAAAACATATGTGCACACATGCAAGCAAAAACTTGTGCACATTCGAAAAGTGCATAATTTTTTGCTTTTATGTGCACGAGTTTTAAAAGTGCATCATTCTCATATGCGCGCACATGCAAGCAAAAACTTATGCATAATTTTGTGCGTAAGTTTTTACTTGTATATGCATCATTATCATTTTATACGGTAATGATTATTCTCACCTGATCAAACCCCTTATACTAGACCCATGAATATCGGACTCTCTCACACATTAGGCCATGTTTGGCAATCTTTTTTTTTTGGAGGATCAGCACTAGCTTCTAAGAGCTTATTTTGTCTTCCTTATTTAAAACACAAAACAATACTCAACACCGAAACTCCCACTTCCACGTATAAGTTTAAACTCCTAAAAACACTTAAGACTCCAATTCGAAAACATCAATAGAAAATGGATGTGAAATAAACATCAAAGACCAAGATTTACAAGGATAACTGATGAAGGAACATGTAGCTACTTTAAAATCTTACAATCAATATAACATTGGATACCATGTGACAAACATGGAGAGTGGAGACCATATCCCTGCCATTAGTAACTACTAACTACCACATCCCCATAATTCTGAGTCTCAATTCTCGGATGGCTTGATAGTTGCTAATTAAGTTGACAAGGAAAGCAGGTATATATAAATGTAGTAACAAGTAAGATAGCTTTAGGCCACAGATTAAATCAAGTGACTTTTCAACAATATTAAGTCTAAGTTATACTCCGTAACATACAAGTTAATTAATTTGAAGTCAACACATTTCAGATTTTTAGTTGAAATTTTGGTTGGGTTGATAGGATTTTGGTCTTGACTTTTTTGATAGGTTTATTACTACTACCAATCTCATTATTTTGATCCAAAAACTATATATAGGCTGTACTCTGTCTCTATTAGTGGCCGAATAAGCAGTGAGTACGATTTAGAGGAAGTGTAGTGCAAGTGACCTATTTACCTATGCACTTTTCTATCGGTTTGTGTTCATGAACACATTTTAAGAGATTAAATTTGAAAAAAAAAATTTAAAATATTTTCTAAAGTAAAAGAGATAAACCCTTAAAAATAATAATTAAACTAGTAGTTAAAAGAGATTATTACTAAATATGTGATTTTTATTGTAAAAAGAAATCTTTTTCTATTGTAATTACCTCAATTAGTAGAGTTTCCTAGTATGACAATAAATGCTATTAGTTGCCCAACTAACACTCAATTATGAGGTAAAAGGCCAGGGTGCACACATATTAAATTATTAGAAAGGAATCCACGTGGCCTTTCTGTTTATAGTTTCTTCACCACCATCCGTTGGTATATTTTGGTTTAAAATAAATGACAATTATATAGTGGACAATCTCCATAAGCAAGTGATGCTACGTTGAACCCGCGGTTTCAGAACCGGTCAAAATCTCTTGAAATTGTACCGGAATCGGAACCTGTCAAAACTAGACGAGGTCAGTTTCATTTTCGGTTATGATTTTATAGAACCGTGGAATCGATATTTCTACCGGTTCAGAACCACTTGTTCCAACTCTTTATTTTTCATATACCCATTGTATGGATATATATTGCCTATTTCTTATTATGGATATATAAAAAAGAAAACATAGACAAATTAATATTAAGTTCAAATTTTTTATTTTTTTATTTTTTTTCATATAAATTTTTATTAACTATTTTTCATTAAGACAAATGCATTTTACAATAATTTTCAGTTTAAGAAATTATTGTATAATAAACATGCAAAGATTAAATGATTAATGTTAATCTTTGCATTTTTTATATTCGTCTTATTTTAAAAAAAGTTTTTATGTTATACTTTTCTTTTAAAAAATATTTTTTTTCCCGAAACTGGGTCAAAACCGAAACTGTACATCGTTTCGTTTCATGATTTCTTGGAACTGGAATCGACAGTTCTAAAATCGTGAACATCTCTAAGTGATGCCTTGAAAAAACCCTATGTTACTTACCCTTACATCCTAAATAGTACATGCCCATGGAGCAACAATAATACATCAAATAGTAGATAACACTTGACCCGATTGCGTTACGTAAAGTCATACTAAAAAACGATCTATTTAGTGAGAGATCTTTGTGCATAATTTTATTGGGCCAACAACAACAATGCATCGCAAATATGGATCTGTCTCCGATCTTTATGGCTATGTTGGGGACGTCGTCTGTGATCATATACCAAAAAACAATACTCCCTCCGTTCATATATGTTTGTCACTTTAGCCTATTTTTTTTGTTCAATAATACATGTTTTGACAAGTTTTTTTTTCATATTGCCCCCCTTAATAATGACTATGTTTTTTAGGTGATTGTGTATTCCCATATGCACAACTCCCATGGAATATAACAATTGAATTTTTTTTAATGATTTTTAATCGAGGGTATTTGAGTCAAATTGTAAAAAAATTTAATAACAGTGTCATATAAATAAAGAGTAGTAGGTAGCACTAAAACATGTACATTATAGAGTTAAGACTACCATTCCACATTGTACTTGGTACCAATTAGAACTCAACCAAACTACTACAGACTACAGCACGACTGCAACTAGTAAAGACACAAAATGAGGAAGGGCAGAGTTTATCCACAGCTTGTGTGTAGTCTCTTAGCCACGCTCACATCACATGGAAACACACAAATTTGGCAGGGGAAAGTTAGGCTTCTGCGAAGTGATTGTCCAAAGCAAATTTGGCAGGGGGAAATTTGGCAGGTGAAAGAATTTCTACATGTAAAAAAAATAAACTTTATGAAATAGATAAGATATTTTATAGTGAAAGAATTTCGTTACGTAAAGTTATACATATTATATAATATGTAATTATCTTTTAATAGTATATAATTATGTTTTATATTATATAATACATGTAATTATATATATTATATATTATATTAAGGTTAAAAAATGTGAAATGTTATATAACAGGGTTGGGTTGACAATTTAATAACTATATATATTTAGAATAATATATAATATATATTAATATATTTATATTTCTAAAATTTTAACCCGATATCGGACCGGACTTCTAGGCCCGTCCGGGCCTAAAATAGTGTCCGTGCCCGACCCGTTCATACACTGGGCCGGGTCGGCCCCGGCCCGGTGGACAACTATTACTGTCCAAACACGGTCTTTAAGTCGGGCTGATCCGAACTTGTACAGGTCTAGTTTTTACCGGCATTCAAACTTTCTCTGTTTCCCATGCCCAAAAAAATGAAGGTGATGTTTCAACAATTTCCAGCATTGCCAAGTGCCGACTACTGGGGAGTTTCAAGGGGCAGCCATTTTCATTGACTTCCCCTCAGGAAATAACACGTAATACACACTTCTCTCCAAGTATTGGTGATAAAATCAGAGCAAGAAATTATAGCAAGCAAATGTCTGAAAATCATGTGATAAAAAATAAATTCTTCATTTCACACAGCATCCTACCCATGTGAATTTCACACGGCTCTCTTATATTCCAGCGGGAAATACATGAACCATTTACAATTAATTTTCTTTTCTTCTTCTTATTGGTAAAACCCTAATCTAATAATGACAACTTGCTAACTACATAGGTCAGAGCTTAGAGCAGAATCTTGTCAAGGAAAAATCAAGTGGAATCATGTATCATGTATGCCTTTCTTTTCATTTTGTTAATGATCAACTAATAATGGCAAGAAGTGAAGAAGAAGATATTATAAAACTGCCCCTTCAACAAATCATGTATCTAGCAGAGTAGTTTGTTACCAGTGCAAGAGAACTGTCACTTTTTTTTTTACTAGTGGGCATTGGCAACAAAAGGGGAGCACTTTCATAGTAATAAAACAAGCAATATAGTTATATTAGTAACATATAGTGACGATTTAAACCTAAACTGATTTAATAGTAAGCATGATTAGACGCACTCTATTTCCTTCTGTAGATAGTCCCCAGTAATCTTGATTTGTTTAATGCCATAAAACAACGGCTGAGCACTCTATAAATAGAAAGCCACTTTTTTTTTAAGGAAAGAATTCCAGTTACCCGACATAACCATATCGGGTAACTCGAGAGGCCGATAAAATCGGCGTCGCTACAACCGAACATAAAGAAAAAACGACAAGCATGGAAATTATATCAAAGCATAGAGGAAACAAAGCAATCTAAGGCAGACAAGGCGTCAGCTCAGACTGACAAAGGTGCCACCGAAGAAGGGTCAGAACATGAAACTCCTGCGGAAGTGCTAAATGGACTGCCTTGACGTTGCCTTCACCTAGATAAAGGATTTTCAGGAGCCTCAACCATGAAGTTGCCCTCGTTCGAGAGGGGTCTTCATTCAGCCACAGACACAACCACGACCACGACCAAACGGCTCAGCCAAACCCAAGATTAATTTCACAAAAGCCACGAGAAATTTTACCACTCATAAGTTGAAATTGATGGATTTAGTCCATCGATTTGGTCTTGACGATAGGTGAGAAGTTAGTAATGAATTGGCGTTTTAAGCCTAACGTACATTGTTGAGATTGAGAGTTTACACATTGTTGTTTATGTTGTAGTTATGTAGTTGGGGAATTGAAGTTCCTATTTCCTAGGAAGGACACCTTAGTTAATAGTGTTATGTTAGTTAAGATGTCTTCAAACATAATATTGTATTTATCATGTAAAGAAGGCAATGGAGATTGACGATTATCAAAATGATATTGGCCTGCCTTGAAAAATCTTGACAGCTTAAATGTCATGGTGTATGCAGACACCCAAATTAATCACCTGATATGGGTATACATAAGGATACACACGAACAAAAGAGTTGGTATGGAGTTATGTTACAAGTAGTAGTCTTTTTAATACAAATAGATCAAAAAAACAACAACATTTGGTGAAGGTCGATGATTGGGTCCATCTTATGTGAGGGAATATAGCGTACGTCCTGCTGTGGAGGGTGTGTCCATTGCCTCTTCTGGTAGATAAACATATGTCTTATCTGTCATGGAGGAGTGATTAGTGTCTAGTTATGACAATGAAAATAATGTGATTTGGGTACAGAATTAAACCAAATACAGTTGTGCATTTAGAAATTACCTTGGAGTGGATAAAGCTCCCATATGGAAGAGAGTGTTCATATATAGTGTTCTGAGTCCATAAGCTCTGCTGGAAAAGTATATTTCACAAATTAGTATTATATGTACATATGATAGTATGTTGCTTAGCTTAAATAAAGTGTTGTTGAGATACCTTGGTAAGGACATTTAGTATCTATTTTGTTCTTGATGCAATTGAGTAACCAGTTCTCATTATCTGATTTTACATGCTTGGTAGTAGCCTGTAGTTACAAGAAAAGAAACAGACAGTACCAGCATAGTTTTCGTTGTAATAGCACACAATTTGTTTTGGAAAAGAGTTTCATCATTCTATTAGCAAAGAAAATTTCTCATTTCTGAGCAGGTGAACACATAGAACAAATAGAAAGCCACTTCTTTTGTTTTCTAATGCTTTAATAATATGCACACCCGTATATTGTTGATTTAAAAAAAAAAAAACTCGGCTAAATAGCCTTATAATAATTTAAATGGACACTAAAAACTAATATACATTGGAGTAATGCAGAATAATGCATTTTCGCATGCAATTTAAATGGACACTATAAATTAAGGGTGTAAATATGGTGTGACAGCTGACACGTACGCCTGATTTTATTTGTAAATAGTACTCTCTCTGTCCCTTAATATAGTTCTCTTTTCCGTTTTTGGCGTCCCAAAAAATTGTTCTCCTTTTCATTTTTGTTTTTGTCTTTATTCCCCAATCCCATCAACCATCTACTCTCATTTTCTTTCCCATTAACAACCTCCATTTATTTAATTTTTTTTCATTCAAACCATCAACTACCCTTAATTTACTCCCACCATTAATTCAAAAAATCTCACCCTAAATCCCTAAACCATCTCCATACACCCTCAACTACCCCATTAACACCTCTCATCTGATATTTCCTCTGTATAAAGCCTCACATTCACTCTCTCCTCTCAAACCCTAACCCTAATCGCCGCTGCTCTCCAGATCCCCTCTCACGCTCTCATTCACTATGTTCTTCGCTCTCAAATTTCTCTCTTCTTCACTCGAAAAACCCTAGTTTGTGTGCTCTCTCCATCTAAAAACCATAGAAGCCTCTCGTCCCCTCTGTTCTCCGATCTCTATTCTCCGAGCTCTCTCATCAAAGATCCCCTCTCGTCCCCTCTGTTCTCCGATCTCTGTTCTCCGAGCTCTCTAAACCCTAGAAGGCTCTCGTCCCCTCTGTTCTCCAATCTCTGTTCTCCGAGCTCTCTCATCAAAGATCCCCTCTCGTCCCCTCTGTTCTCCGATCTCTGTTCTCCGAGCTCTCTAAACCCTAGAAGTCTCTCGTCCCCTCTGTTCTCCGATCTCTGTTCTCTGATCTCCCTAAACCCTAGAAGGCTCTCGTCTCCTCTGTTCTCCGATCTCTCTCATCAAAGATCCCCTCTCGTCCCCTCTGTTGTTTGATCCAGATCCCCTCTCATCATGAGTAGCTCCTCCTCGGTACCCTGGTCCTCTTATTCTAGTTCTCCCAGCGGATGCTCTGAGCATCCTAGGTGCGATGGAGGTTGTTACTTTTTGGGGTATCACACGTACACCCCTGAAAGATCCGAGGAGACGGTGGAGGAGAGAATCGGAGGAGGTGGCTCGCCTGAGGTGATCGTGATACCTGACTCTGATGATGTGGCTTCGCCTAAAGTCCCTGATGTCCCCAATGTCCCGAATGCCCCCAATGTCCCGGATGCTGTATATGTCCCCTCCGTCTCTGATGAGGTGGCTTCGCCTGAGATTATTGTCATCCCTGACTCGCCGGATGATTAGGGGAGTTCCTAATTCCAATGATTTCGTTTTCTGTTGTTGCATGCGTAATTGAGACTGTTATGTTGGATTGTAAATTATGTTATTTGAAGTCCCCTTTTCAATTGTTGTTGGATAATGTGTATGTTGGATTATGATGTGGTTGATCTGTTATGTTGGATTTGCATTATAAGTGGTTGATCTGTTATGTTGGATTTGCATTATAAGTGGTTAATGAATGCAGTGTTGAAGGTTTATGGGTATTTATACTGCTAGAATTGCTGTGATTGATCCTCTGTTAAATTTTGGCTTAATCCTTGTGTTTATGAATTCTGTGTTTCTATTGGTTGTAAACAATTTACGAATGTATTATTATTGCTTAATTGAATGTGAGAAACATTGAGGCACAAGTTTGATGAATTCTGGATTGTGATTGTACCCTATGACTGATGTGCTTTCCTGCAGAATTGCTTACCTTAACCTCTTATGGAAATTTTCTTAACTTGTGCAATTTGGCAAAGGAGAACTAAACTTGTTGATGATTATCTGAACTTGTTGGCTATGTTTGATGTTGTCTAGTGATGGTTGTCCCTTTGTTGATCTATGATGAGTTCTCTAATGGACTGAGATGCATATCCTTTGGTTTCATGCCCTAATGTGCCTTTAAGCAACCAGTTGCTATAACTTAGATGGTTTATTGGTATATTTGTTGTTTTGTGTGATTGGATATGTTTCAATGATGCATGGGGACATCTGATATGCTGTTTATATTCTTTTCTTATATCTATGATGAGTTCTCTAATGGACTGAGATGCATATCCTTTGGTTTCATGCCCTAATGTGCATTTAAGCAACCAGTTGCTATAACTTGGATGGTTTATTGGTATATTTGTTGTTGTGTGATTGGATATGCATCAATGATGCATGGGGACATCTGAGATGCTGTTTATATTCTTGTATGTGCATTTGATGACAATGACTTGCTTGATAATGCTCTATTAGATTCTGATTTATATCCCAAAATTACATGATGTTCCCAAAATTACTAAGTAGGCTAATCCTATATCAAGCTTCTATTTTTCACATAACCTACTAGTTATGTGAAATGTAGAAGCTTTTCACAAAAGTGTAGACTTTAAATATAAAATACTTAGAGTCCAAATGTTGTTGTTGCTGTTTCTTGAGTGTCTTGCATATCATATCCCATGCTTGCACTTCCTTCCTGAGTGTCCTGCAATCCATGTCCATTGCTTGTTGTTGGCTCCTGAGGTGGTTGTTGATCTGTTGCTTCCTGAGTGTCCTGCATTCCATATGCATTGCTTGTTGTTGGGTCCTGAGGTGGTTGTTGATCTGTTGCTGCCTGTTGTCCCCTTTGTTGTGCATTTCCCTTGACAAGGTCCCACGCTTCTATCACAGCCCACATTGGGGCCTTTACTGGTAGATGTAATAAACCTTCAGCATCCAGTTTCTTCTTATTTACATGTGGTATCTCATAGTCATTCCCTCCCTTGTCCTTCAAAATCTCATTCATTACATGCTTGAGAGTCACCCACACATTTCTCAGTGTTTTACGATCTAGTTCATAGAAGGCTTCACTAACTGCACCTAGCAGTGCATCTACATCTTTAGGCATCTTTTTATGCATCAAGGACTGTATACTTCTAAAAAAGCATAGATCTAAGATGTTTAGGTCAGGGCTATTAGGAGGCTGTTGAATTAGAATAAAAGTGAATCCATCTTGCTCATATACCTACTGCCATTCTGCATCATTTTGAGTAATATGTGCCTTTGCATTATCTTGTTGGATGAAAATTACTTGTGGTGCTCCCCCTGGCCATTTGGACTTGATTGCTGGAATAATCTGATTGATTAGCATGTCCCTTGTGACTCTCTGATTGACTGATTCTACAATTTTTGTGCACATTGTCCCCTTTTGCCTGTTTTTTGATGATCTTTTGGCTGCCTCTTCATATGTGAATGGGAAGATGCCAATCTTCCCATCAAATGTGCATTCTCCTTGTGAATTGAACCTTGGCCTAGCCATCACTGAAGTGAACATTACCTTTGGAATGAATTTGCTTGAGCATGCTGATCTGTACTTGCCCTTTTCATTCTGTGCTAGATATACCCTATGTGACTTTTTGTTGAGATTTAACCACTTTTCATCTAAATGGACAAAGTCAAACATAGGGAAATACTCTCTCTTTGATTCAGCTGTGTCCCCTTGCAATAGATCCAAAATCCATGACAACCTTCTCATTTTATTTTCATCTTTCAAACCTGGATGCAATGAATTTGTATGTGGCTTCAATGCTCCCTTTTTAACCATTATGTGGACTGTATTCTTTGAGATGCTAAGCTTGGCTGCCAAATCTCTAATACATGACCTGTCACCCATGCTAATTGATGTGATATCTTCAACTGGTACTTCAACCTTTCTTCTGCCTGAGTTGTGGAACTTGGTTGTGACATTATATCTTTCATTTGCTTGTCTTTGTCTCTTGGCTAAGTTCCACAGTTTGCTTATGCATCTTTTTGTTACTTGAAATTCATGTGCAGCAGCCATGATTGATCCTCTGTTGAGCTTGCCCTCTGTTGATCTGCTGAGAAGCCATATAAGTATGTCCAATCTCTTCTCACTGCTGAGCCTATTCCTTGAAGGCTGTTGATGATTATCTGGTGAAAAAGGAAATGATGTGTGCTGAAGGTATGTTACCTCTGTTTCTGGTTGCTGAATGCCATGTTCATCTTATGGTTCCATATTGAGATCAAAATGGTAGCCTTGCCCCTCTTCCATGTCCCCAGTCGGTTCATTAAGATCAATGTTGATCTCAGCAGCTCCCATGTGTCCATGGTCTTCAGCACTTGGAATCCATGCATCATTTAAGTCCCAGTCTGAAGCCATCAAGGATAGGCAGTGATGCCTTTAATTCTCTGTTTAGGATTTGTTGTTTTTAGGTTTGTTTTTGGGTTTTGCTGTGAATATCTGGAGTAGCAGTGAGTAATGACTGCAGTGTTGAAGGTTTAGGGGTATTTATGAATGTTGTGAATCTCTGTAGATTATTTTGGCTTAATCCGTGTGTTTATGATATCTGTGTTTCTATTGGTTATAAACAATTTACAAATTTTTTTTCCTGATTATTGAAATGTGAGATAGATTGAGATGCAAGTTTGGATGAATTGGATTGGAAATTTGGCATTTTACTGTGTACTTGCCTGCAGATTTTTGTCCTTTTTAATTTTCTTAAATCTTGTGCACTTTGTGAAAGGAGAACTATAAAACGGGACAGAGGGAGTATGAACAAATAACTTCAGTTATTATTACTATTATTATTACTCTCCTTTCAAATTTCCCATATAACTTTATACATTGTCCAAAATTTGGTGTCGATAATTTTTTTAAAATCAAGTGTAAAATTGTAGCAATTTGCAAAGAGAGTACACATTACATTAAGAAAATTCTTGGGGCATTGAAAATCAGCAGGATAATACCAAACCAAAAGATGAAACATATGCGGGAATTAAAGACTTTCACAATCACAATTGCAAAGAGAAACATCACAATTGCAAAGAGAAACGGACAAAACTTGGTATCTACAATCTACTATATATCTACTAAACGCAAAGGCCCGGTTACGCCACGTGGCGCCCCCATAATGCACCGTTTCTTTTCTGCCACGTGTCATTTTTTCAGCACTTTGGCCACGTGTAATTTCATCCGTTTTCCCATTTTTTGCCGTTTTTATCTTCCAATCGCAATCTTCCAGAATATCTGTAGCATATATTTTCCATATAGATTACTTAAAGTATGCTACTCTATTTTTGTATATTTTTGTTCGGAAATTATATTACAGAATCGCACAAAATTGGGAAAATCTTGAATATATAAACAAGCACACTAAAAATGGCTAAATCGAAACCTAAATTGCTGTAAACAATGCTTCGAAAATAATTTTATGCAAATCCCTGTTAATTAAATAACCTGCAAAATAGCATGTCTAAATAATTTTATGCAAATCCCTGCTAATGCTTCGAAAATAATTTTATGCAAATCCCAGTACTACATGAATGTCTAAATATTCATGCAAATCTCTCCTAATGAAAGAATAACCTGCAAAATAATTTTACCAACCCTAATTCAATTAGGGTAGCCATAAAAAATTCCCAACCTGCAACATGAAACTTGCAAACCAACCTATAATATATGCAAATAACACATAAATGAAAAAAATTACATTCATGCAAAGATACAACACTGAGTTGCTGCTTCAAATGACCTTAAAAAAACAACATAGGCATAAGTACATAAATTACATAAATAATAAACAATTACATAAAGAATAAACAATCTCGGCCCAAGGCACATCTTTTTCTCCATTGTGTAATCTGCAAGGCAAGATTTTTTCCAATTTGAAGATGTATACAATACACGTACAGAATCAATTACATCCATTATGGCAGTTGAATATGTGCACAATCAAATAAAACCATCCAATATAATACACGTACAGAATCAATTATGCCTTATAAATACAGTGCATCTTCCTCAATTATGTTCTAAAACTTTTCTGACTTCTAGCACATGCATAAAAATATCGAGACAGCAGGTATGTTTTTTGCAATTCATAGTAGTTATGTTCTAAAACTTTCTGACTTCTAGCACATGCATAAACAATATCGAGACATGAGGTATGTTTTTGCAATTCATATTAGATTTTGCAATTCATAATAATGAGCTAAAGGTTCGGCCATTTTCCCCATCTACACTGAGTTTCTGCATTTACAGTTCAGCCAACAGTGAACTCATTTTCTATTACTGATTTTCGTATGTATTTTGTCCATTACTGATTTTACATTTACATACCAGGAAATACTGATATTGCTTTATTTTCTTTGGTTCAGTGTTACTCAGGAAATTCAAAACAGAGTTACAAGGTAATAATTCAGGACCTATATTTTTTATTTAAATAACTATTTTTCAGGCTTTGATTCATTCTACTCTATGCAACATTGAATATATTTATTTGTCACGTTCATCTAAATGTTAGTATAGTATCCGTACCTTTAGGTTTTCAGTTTTACATCTTCGAACTGCATGAGTTGTTTGAAACACCAGTTTGATTTCCCATATGTATTCCTACACCAACAATAAACAAATATAGATTTCAGAAATTAATGACTACATTGATAGAATCATGAACTGAACACATGCTTCAATACATAAAGGTATGGATATTCGTACAATAACATATTTCAGTAATTAAGTTGAATAAAAAACATATTATCAAACCAGGAAATACTTAACAGATTTCAGAAATTGCTATTTTAAAAACATATTATCACACTGACTGAGTTTTTTGCATTTACATAATAATTAGCTAAAGGTTCGGACATTATCCCCATCTGCACTGATTTTTTGCATTTACATATCAGCCAACATTGATCTCATTTTCCATTACTGATTTTGTCCATTAATGATTTTTCATTTACATAGCATGCAAATACTAAACAAAAATAATGTGCAATTAGAGATGGTTTTTTGCATTTACATAATAATGATTTTTTGTTTTGGACATTTGTAGCAATGTCAAAACATCAACAAGAAATAAAGGATATTACGGGTACCCGAGGAAATTATGAGCTAAAGGTTAGAGTAATTCGATTGTTCAAGGTTCCAAAGAAAGAAGACCGTACCCAATACAGTACAACTGAAATCATTTTAATGGATGAAAAGGTATTAATTTTCAGTTCTTTATTAATTTGTATTTAATATATAATATTTGTAAAGGACTAACACAAATTTCTCATTGTCTCAAGGGTGAGAAAATTCATGGAGTAATTAAAGAAGCTTTTATGGCGAATCTTGGAATATTAGAGGAAGGAGGTGTATATTTGATTTCAAACTTTGGAGTTGCTCTTTATGATATACCTTTCAAGTTCTCTAATCATAAATACAAGATAATATTTTATCGCAACACTACAATTAAGCGGAGTTCATCAATTTCTATTCCTATTCATGGATTCAAATTCGCTGATTTCGAAAAAATCCTCGACGAGTCACTGGATCAAGTATATCTGTATGGTTAGTAAATCTTTCAATTTAACATTTTTATATTATAACAATTATTATTTCGGTAGGTTGAATATTTTACTTTACACATATTATTATTTATTGTGTAGATGTTATTGGGCAATTGGTTGGAATTGGAGACAGCATTGTTACATTCACTAATAGGAACGGAAAAGAGGGTAAAAGGATCAATATACAATTGATGGATATAAGGTTTTTTTTTTTTTTTTTAATTTCTCCATTGTAATAAAATTTAATATGTTATCTTATATTCTGTTGTGTTAAATTCATCGTTATTTTATATTGTATACTATTGCAGGGATAATGTCATCAATTGTACATTATGGGATGATTATGCCGAATTATGTCGCCCATTTTTTGGGGCTTCAACACAGAATTTGGTCGTAGTTATTATACAATTTGGAAAGCTGGGAAAATGGAATAATACACCTAATGTGTCAAATGGTTATTATGGCACAAGGATTTTTTTTGATGATGATAGCATATGTGAGATTGCTGAATTTAAGAAAAGGTAATATTATTATTACTACATAAAATATGCAGCAGTGCAATATCCAATATCGTCTAATTTATTTTTTAATTATCCTATACTATATCTTTATATTGTAGTTTCTCAGAAAAGGAATGCTCAAAAGCTGTCCAAAGTTGTGTACAATTGACAAATGAGCCGTCCTACTCCCAAGCCGACCTTTTTCTTAAACGGAAAAGAGAGAAAAACTTTAGATGAACTCTACGAACATCTTCACGATCGGGGAACGGTTAGTTCAATACATTTGCTTATTATGTGTTAATAAAGAGTATGTAGATTTATGTACACTATCTTACATATTTATATGATATATAAACTATAGGTTTTGCAAGCTATTACTCTTGCCACCATTGATCATATTGAAGATTCCTACAGATGGTACTATAATTTTGGCAAACGTTGTAAAAGTAAGGTGCAATCGCAAGAGGAAAAGTTTTGGTGTAAAAAATGTGAAACTTTGGTTAACTATGCAGTCCCTAGGTACATAACTCTTTCATAAAAAAATGTCTTTTAAATTCTGATATGTTAATGTTTGTTCATGATATTGTAGTTTTTTCTAATACGCAGATTTAGTGTTCAAGTTAGTGTTATAGACGGATCTGGTACCGCTCAGTTCACTATATTTGATAGGGAAATTTCACAAATCTTGAAGAAAAGTGTTTCAAGCATTCTCGAATCAACGGATAAGGTATATAAACATAAATTTTAATGCATTACTTATTAATTTCTGTTTTTATTTAACTTATTATTTTTTCAGGATGAGGACATAAATAATATCCCGAAAGAGTTAAATGTCTTGCTGAACAAAAAAGATGTTATTTAGAGTTCTTATTTCGCAATTCAACATCAGTAGACTTCCTACACCTTCTGCATATACCGTGATGAATATGACCGACGATACCACTCTCATTGAGAAATTTGAGCAAACTACCAAATAATCCGAGGTATCTTTCGCTGAATTAAGATTATGATATTTATGAGTTATTTTATTACTAATCACAAATTTAATACATGTTTAATTTTTTATTGATAGGAAAATCTGGAATCATTCACCCTGGACAATGATGTTATGTCAAAAGTTTCATCAAATGAAATGGTTTCACCCCGTAAGCGTCGTTATATTAATATCGACGAAGATGATGATAATGGTGAATCGGATGAAGAAGAGATTACTAAAGCTGATGATTTTCCTTTGGTTAATCGTGGGGAGCACTCAAGTACTAGGAAGAGGCTTATATTCAAGAAAGTGAAAGAGGAAAAGCTAGATGAATAAAGAATTTCATATTAGGATTTAATTGCATTATTTCGTATGTCCATTTATTTTTAAAGTTCAGAATGGCAGTTTCATATAAGTTTCATGTTTATTAATTCCTCCAAGTTAGACTATTTGTTTTGATTCTATTGCAGAATTCTGTTTAATTTATATAATTTTGCATCCATGATTTTGTTTTGCTTAATGAAATTTGTTTACTTAACCTAAATCAAAAACAAGGATGGATGTATGGTAAAAACTGTGTTCTTTATTTTTGTTCTGTTTGCTTTGTAAAGTCTGATTTTTTAAGATATTAATAATCAAAATTAAAACTACATCAATAGTGTAGTTATATGATGTAGGTTATAGGATTTAGGGTTTAGTTTCTAGAGTAAGGTATATTATCTATGGATAAACAAATTAGGTTTTATACAAGTGTATTAATGAATATGAGTTATAGAATTGTGAAATCAGAAATTTACTTATTTAATAAAGCAGAACATACAAAAACTCTTTTTTCCTTTGAATAATGAGCAAAAACTGTATTCATTATTTTTGTTCTGTTTGCTTTGTAAAGTCTGATTATTTTAGATATTAATAATCATATCTTCATACAAAGTGATACAGATAGAAAGAGATAGACAAAGAAAGACATAAATTAGGTTTAATGAGGCATATTTCATTAGTCATTTTTCCAATGAAACAAATACTCTCTCTGAGCATATTATACACCGACTAATAACACACCATTTTTTGTAAAGAATTCGTTATTTTCAAGTAACTTCAGAAATCATATACAAAGGTCAAAACTGTATGCTTTGTAAAGTCTGATTATTTTAGAGATTAATAATTAAAATTAAAACTAAATCAATGGAGTGTAGTTATATGATATAGGTTATAAGATTTAGGGTTTAGTGTCTAGAGTAAGGTATATTATCTATGGAGAAACAAATTAGGTTTTATACAAGTGTGTGAATGAATATGAGTTAAAAAATTGTGAAATCAGCAATTTCCATATTTAATAAAACAGAACATACGAAAATTCTTTTTTTTTTGGGGTTCATATATGTATATTGATATACTTACAGAATATATTCTTTATATTAAAGGGAAACATTATAATTTTCATATTACGCTGTTGGTATATAAATTTCCCTATATGTATATATCATACTTACATACTATGCAGAAATTACATGGAAACATTATAATAGAAATTTCCTTACGTGTTGAATGCAGAATTTTGTTAAATTTAGGTCATAAAGTTTATTTACTGATATCATACAATGCAGAAATTTCCTTTTCTGTTTTTTTATTTTTAATGAATATGAGTTATAGAATTGTGAAAGCAGAAATTTCCTTATTTAATAAAGCAGAACATACGATTTTTTTTTGGGGTTCATATATGTATATTGATATACTTACAGAATATATTCTTTATATTAAATGGAAACATTATAATTTTCATATTACACTGTTGGTATATAAATTTCCCTATATGTATATATTATACATACATAATATAGTATTTATATTACATGGAAACATTATAATATAAATTTCCTTACGTGTTGAATGCAGAATTTTGTTTAAGTAAATTTAGGTCATAAAGTTTATTTACTGATATCATACTATGCAGATTATAAGTACCACATTCTTAAAGTCTTATATCACGTTCTAAACTATTAACTTCTCCAGGCTCTCATTTTATAGTATTCAGTATGGTGCATCCCATTTCGCATGATGTCTCAATTGACACTGAGTTGCTTTTCCTTACAGATATTGTACCGGAAAGCCATTTTTTTAGGTTTCCAAGTATCGCAAACACTTTTTACTTTGGACTTTCCTTTCCAATCGATTTATCGGACGATGAACATTACATAAAATGTTCAGTTACTATGCCGAGTGATCTAGCAAATGCAACACAAAGGTATTTTTATTATACTGTTTTTTTTAATTTAGTAATATTATATGTCGTTTTGTGTTAATGTAATATTGTAAAAAAACTATTTTTGTGTATGCATGTGCAGGTTGAAAGATGCTTTGGATGAAATGAACAAGAGATATACTCCATTTATTTATGAGAGGGATCCTATTCTATTCCCAAACATTCATATGAATGTTGCAATAAGAAATGTGGTAGGTTTTTCGATCCAACTCAACTGGCAAGATTTCACTCAACATTTACATCCTATAATCCTATGATTATTGTGCTTACACATGCTGAATTGGAAGAAAGTCTTCTTGAACAAATGTTTTTACCATATGGCCATGACCGCTATATACGTATTGATTCATTATACAACAATGAACACAATTACATCACATGGCGCAGCCGTGATGTAAATATATGGATTGACAGGGAAGGAAATGAGTATATATTGAAATTCAATAGCAAGTCTGTTGAACCGTGGCAACTTTCATGTATTTATGAAGTGGATAATGAAATATCCGGACTACTACTATAGAGTACTTTGGATGAATTTGCAAGGCTTAATTTTCTACCTTGGCAATACTTAAACGGGAGAAAGGAAGTGATTAATTTAAGTGATGAAGAAGAACAAGTCAACGAAGAGGAAGAAGACGATATTCAACAAGGAGACGAAGAAGAACAAGTCAACTTAGAGGAAGAAGAAGATATTGAACAAGCAGACGATGAAGATGAAGAACCATTTGAGGAAGAAGAAGACAATTAAGATTAGGGTAGCATTAGTGTTATTTGTTTTAAACTTTGCTGTTTTTAATTTCTAGTATGTCGTGTTTTAAAATCATTTAACTCTTAGTTATGATAATTTGTTTGTTCTTTTCACTTGCTGTTTTCAGACTTTTACAAGTAGGCATAATTAATTGAATGTCAGTTCAAAATACGCTTATAGCAATTATAGTTTATTCCTTTAAGTGATGAAACTATTAACTTCTCCAAGCCTACGAAGCAGTAACTAATACCCTCAGAGAGATGTAATCCAACAGTCCTAATATCTAGAAATAATATACCTTTATATGTGATATTCAGTTATTATTTTTTTAATATAGAATTTAGAGAGATAGATAGAGAGAGAGAGAGAGAGAGAGAGAGAGAGAGAGAGAGAGAGAGAGAGAGAGAGAGAGAGAGAGAGAGAGAGAGAGAGAGAGAGAGAGAGAGAGAGAGAGAGAGAATGGTGAATTGGATGAGAGAGGAGATTACTAAAGCTGATGATTTTCCTTTAGTTAATCGTGGGGAGCACTCAAGTACCAGGAAGAGGTTTATATTCAAGAAATTGAAAGAGGAAAAGCTAGATGAATAAATAATTTCATATTAGGAAGAGGTTGCATTATTTCGTATGACCATTTATTTTTAAAGTTCAGAATGGCAGTTTTCATATAAGTTTCATGTTTATTAATTCCTCCAAGTTAGACTATTTTTGTTTAATCTATTGCAGAATTATGTTTAATTTATATAATTTTGCATCCATGATTTTGTTTTTGCTTAATGATATTTTGTTACTTAACCTAAATCAAAAACAAGGGTGGATATATGACTAATGTTCTATGATGAGAGAGAGAGAGAGAGAGAGAGAGAGAGAGAGAGAGAGAGAGAGAGAGAGAGAGAGAGAGAGAGAGAGAGAGAGAGAGAGAGGAACATACATGGTCGCATGCAGATAACTATATCCTCTTCTTCAAAGTCCACCTCATATTCAATCAACTAGGACAGTCAATGATCTGTTCCCAGCCTCCAGACATCCTCATCAAGGAAAGAAAAAAAAGGATGTAACAATGAGAAACAGAGTAGAAAAAAAAAAGACGAATACATCCTAAGTCGGTGTAGAAATTGCTACGAGAGACTATTGAATTAGTCCTTTTGGCAATGAAACAAATAGTCTCTCGGAGCAACTTCTACACCGACTAATAATACCCCATCTATATGAGATTTGAATTGAGATGAGAATGCTTATATGTTTTTTACAGTTTTGTAACCTTATTACTATTTCTGTTCTTTAATGAGGAGGCATGTTTACCAAGTCGGTGTAGAAGATGCTCCGAGAGACTATTACATTAGTCCTTTTGCCAATGAAACAAATACTCTCTCGGAGCAACTTCTACACCGACTAATAATACCCCCTCAATTTTCAACAATGTTATTTAACTTCAATTCTGCTGTCTACTTACAAATTTCTATCAACTTTCAAAAAGATGTATTTCCTATATACATTGCAACACATTTAAATATTGATAATTTTCATTACTATATGACAGGAGCCATGAGCAAATAGATATATAGACATAGATAGCTTACGTTTTGACCTTGGCAGCACATGTCCTGTTTGATATTTCTTCACCAACCTCTAGATCTGTTCAAATGAAATGAAGTATTTCATTAGTTTTTTTAATTATATGATCCAGGAGAGAAAAAGATATAAACAAACAAAGACATATATTAACCCAATGAATAAATGTTTAGAAAATGTTTACAAGCCCATTAATCTAATCTGTCCATTAACCCAATGAAATAAATGTTTAGAAAAAGTCATAGATGTACCTTAAAGCCCATTGATCGAATAAATTTAAGCATTAATAAATCTAACATATTTGGGCCTTATAGAAATCTTTATCCAGTGTAGTATAATTTAGAGTCCATATATGATTACCAAATCAGTTTATATATTATTTAAGTCCATATACGACTACCAAATCAGATTATATAGTTGATTATAAGTATAATTAAGTCAATTTCTATAATTTCCTTTATTGATCGAATTATGATGGAGTTGTATATAAGGTTCGCTGATTGTAGACCAAGACACAAAGACAAAACAAAGAAAACGGCTGAAACCTAGAGACTTTGAGCAGAGATTCTATTGTGAAGGTATTTTAGTGTTTTAAGTATTTCTATTTCTAAATTGTATTTGCTGTCTAGGGTTCATGTATAATATCTAGGTTGCTTTGTACTTTGTAAGATTTCTGAAACATGCAATGATTCTAATCTATTATCTTTGATAAACACTACTAATAATGATGTTAACCTACACTAAGATTAAATAATCTGTATTATTTCAAAGATTTAGAAAATTTGTAGTAGTTTGAACAAGTATAAAGATAAAGACATGACCTTAATGTTTATCTTCAAACCCGGCCAGTAATATATGTAGATTGTAGACCAATGACAAAACCTGTATTTTCAAGGAATAAGATCATACAGTTAATATTTTGTATGCACATAAACAATATAAAGCTGTAGGAAATGTATAACTTCCAATGTAAATTACTACAATTACCTTGAAATATTATAACAAGAAGAAGGCCATTCCACTTCAAGTGCATATCAATTTCTGGTTTAAGTTGTTTAAACTGAAATAATTAGAACAACCACTAATTAATATATGAATTATATTCTGTATTGTAATGATCAAAATAAAGCTGAAAGAGTATTTGTAACTTGCAGTGTAAATAATCATACCTTGTAATATTATATCACCCAAACAGCTATCTTAGCTCCAGTGCAGTTCAAATTATGGTTTTTAGTATTTGCACTTGCACAATATGCAATCATTAATTAGTATATGAATTAACAGTAATAAACAAATTGTATATATTGTAAGTTGTATAAGAAAAATACCTGTGTTTATATTATTGATCCACATTTGTAGAAGCATATATCATGGATATTGATTCCTTCAAACCTATAAAGGAAAATAATAAGGTCAATACAGTAAATGTATATGATTTATATATGCTAGAATAGTAATAATACATTTCATATTATTAACAAATTAAATGGTCCCAATTTCGAATGTTCTACCTTGCAGATTTGAAGCTTCAGTGAACTTTATTAAGTCATTAATATTTTTGACTGCTGTTATCAGAACCACGTGGAGTGATTACCTGCATTCAGATAGAGTAGAGTAATTGCAAAGGTTAGTTGTGTACTAGATGAAATAATGATTCAGTATATATTTAAGTTGTGCATGTTACAGTAATGGTATTATTTTGTTCTGTTTATCTTGAGAGAGAGAGAGAGAGTGAGTGAGAGAGAGAGAGAGAGAGAGAGAGAGAGAGAGAGAGAGAGAGAGAGAGAGAGAGAGAGAGAGAGAGAGAGAGAGAGAGAGAGAGAGAGAGAGAGAGAGAGAGAGAGAGAGAGAGAGAGAGAGAGAGAGAGAGAGAGAGAGAGAGAGAGAGAGAGAGAGAGAGTCAGATTCAGAGAATCAGAGTTAGAGCGAGAGAGAGAGAGAGAGAGAGAGAGAGAGAGAGAGAGAGAGAGAGAGAGAGAGAGAGAGAGAGAGAGAGAGAGAGAGAGAGAGAGAGAGAGAGAGAGAGAGAGAGAGAGAGAGTCAGAGAGAGAGAGATTTAATAAGTTGTAAATTTTATAAGGCCAATAACTGATTGGGCCTCTTCGCATTTTAAAGCCCAAAGCCCAGTATAAATTTTAAATATCTTATAAATAAACATATATGAAATTAATGCTTCAGGTACAGTATTCTATTGTACAAATATATTGGGCCGAAGTTATGATTTGTTTAGTGTCGTTGGGCCTAGCCCATTAAATTTGTTCAGACTAACTATTTTGTATTAAGATCATAACATTATTCAAAGTTATAACATAAAATAAAAAAAATTGAACCCGGTTTTATTATATTGTACTAACTCGGTTGTAATAATCATGGAAGTCAAATATACATGAACTTCATGAAGAACACTCTAGATGAAGCAAACATTTCGAACTTAAAAAAAATTGAAATGCGAGCCTCATATTATACGATATCTCAATCCGAAGTTTGTAAAATTTGAAAACAATGAAATCAATATCAACATTCGAAATCACTGAAATTTGTCAACATATGTACATATTTTTAAAAGAAGGAAATTTATGATATCAAGCAACAAATTATATCCAGAGAAATAGAAAAATACAGATTTATCGATAGAGAAGGAAATCTTACTTTTGTGTAATCTTGCTTTTTCTGTAATATTGAGCACAACCTCCGACTTCCAGATGATCTGCAAAATCGAAAAGAAAAGTTTTGAGAATAAAAAAAAATAGAGAACTATACTGAGATAGAGCGAGAGAGATATCTTACGCTTTTTGGGGTTATTTATCTCTGCACAACTTCCGACTAACAGATCTGCGCCATGGATGGCGACAGCTCGGTTTGAAATCGCCATGGATGGCGAGATCTGGAAATGGAACGAGAGACACGGTGACGAGATCTGGAAAAGGAAAAAGAGGTTTCTGGAAAGCTAGGGGTTGAGGCTGGAAATGGAGCGAAAGCGAGGATGACGAGAGGTCTGGCCATGGCGACAACGCAGATCGAAATCGCCATGGAGGTCGAGATTTCTGGAAAGCTAGGGTTTGAAGCTGGAAATGGAGCGAAAGCGAGGATGACGAGAGGTCTGGCCATGGCGACAGCGCGGATCGAAATCGCCATGGAGGTCGAGATTTCTGGAAAGCTAGGGTTTGAAGCTGGAAATGGAGCGAAAGGGAGGATGACGAGAGGTCTGGCCATGGCGACAGCTCGGATCGAAATGGCCATGGAGGTGGAGATCTGGAAATGGAACGAGAGAAAGGTGAGGAGATCTGGAAAAGGAAAGAGAATTCTAGAAAGGAAAGCTAGGGTTTGACCGAGACAAAGGAGGCAAACCTTTGGTGAGAGGGATCAGGTTAGATTGGTTAGGGTTTTGGGTTAATGGGCTTGGTTGGGAAGTGTGGCCCAGAGTGAGGGAGTGAGTCTTGGGTCGGGCCAATTTAATTTTGTGGGCTTCTGATTTAATGGCAAACTTCTTATTGAATGGCAAAATGATGTATTAATAACTCATTTATTCATAAGTAAATTCGGTAAAAAATTTCAATAATTTTTTTTACAATTTTTTTTGCAGTTATATAGTAATAAAATAATAAATAAATATTAACATTTATTAATGCAATGTTGAATGATTTTTTTAAAGTACTTTCATGTATTAATTTGTTATTTTTAATATCCAATATTAGATTTGTAAAATAATATGTCTTATTTAATTAATATTATAAATTATGTAGGTAAACATGTTAATGTATTTGAATAAGATGATTCTTATGTAGATATATTTATTTAAATATTTATATCTTAGTTTATCAGGGTGATTTTGTTATGGACGAATTATCCCGACATAATAGAACGTTGAGATTGCCTGTTGTTAGAGAGAAACGACAACGGACATTTTCTAATGGATCAGGTTAATATTTTGCATTTTTTGTTGAAATTTTGTCTACTAAATAGTAATATGAACTTTAATATAAATACTAATTATGTAGGATCTACACTTGGAGGTACTGGCAATTATTATGTTAATGATCGTATCCCAATGTCCGATATTTCAAATGGTTAGTAATGTTTGTTACAGTAGATTATCTATTTACTTCAATTTTTTGGTTTATATGGTAGTTAGTGTCAAATATTTCTCTAAGACATAATAGCATTGTGTCGGAACAAAATTAAAGTTTAAAATATATTTAATTTCGTTTTTTTTTATTAGAACAAAAATTATTTAGATTGTTTGCTTATTTATAAACAAAAACTATAAATCATTATTTAATTCTTTAATGTTCAGGTAGAAGAAATTCATCTACTCCGACGACTTTGCACTACAGAACTGATCAAAACGTTCATAATTCACATTTACCTATTAGTGTTCGAGACAAAGAAAACTATGGTGCAGCTCAATTGTAAAATGTCATGCTTACAGAACAAAATCATATGCAAAATGTCGAACAAGGTATGGTATTTTTAAAAGTGGTATAAAATTAGTTATTTATTAATTTATATTGTTCCTTATTTAACGGCGCAAAACCGCGCAGTCGCTTTTTTTTAGCCGCGCACTTCCCCATGGGCGGCTCGACATGCCGCCGAGAAAACCCGAGTTCCATGGGCGGCTCTACGAGCCGCCCATGATGGGTTCAGTTTAGGGATTTTTTTTTGAAATAAATAAAAATGTGTTTTTAAAAACCGGTTCATTGAAACCGGGGTTATGGGCGGCATTTCGTGCCGCCCAAGAAACCGGGTCAGTGAACCGGGTTTTTTGGAGGGACAGGGTTCATAGGCGGCACTTCCTGCCGCCCAGGGTTCATGGACGGCACGTGGTGCCGCCCAGTGAGTATACGTTTCACTCCCAACGGTCGATGTGGGCTGCACGTAGGGCCGCCCAGTACAGGTGTAGCCGACTATATAAATTAGGGATGGTGGTATTGTATTGTATCCAAATCTAGAAACTCATTTTCATAATAAATGTCGTCGTCAAGCGGTTCTGGTTGGAGGGGATTGTCGGAGTCCTCTTCGAGCGCTAACACATCTGTAGATGATGAGGGTGATTTGCAGGCGCCAATTTCTCCCGAGTACTTCAAGGTATGTAATATTGTAATTTTTACTGTATAAAATAATTAGATCTTAAATGTACTTAGTCTTTGAAATATTAAACTGTTTTGAAATAATATTTAATTTGTTGATATTAGTTTTTAGAAATTTAATTATTAATTAGTCTCTAATGTGGTAATTTTTGTATATAAATAGGGTGATTCTAGTGATGATGGATTTATAGCTATCGACTTCTCATCCCATTTTACTACTACTGAGATATTTCCTAATAAGGAAGGATTGAGAGATTGGGTGCAAAGGGTAGGTTTTAGTCTTTTTATGGTGATCACTACTAAATCATCAAATCCTAAAAAGATTATACTTCACTGTGAGAGATCCGGGTTACCTAGGTCCGGCAAGAAGAAGGTGGTAGTCGATGGTATAAAGGTCAGCCCGATACGAGTGAATAAAACTAGGTCAAAAAATAAGGGTTGTCCCTTTTTGCTGCATGGTACTTTTAGGGAAGGAAATGTTATTAGAGATCTTGGGTGGACCTTATCGGTTGTTAGTGGATCCCATAACCATATGCTTTCTACCACCTTGACCGGCCATGCATTTGCTACCCGACTTACGAAGGAGCAGCGTAGGAAAGTGATGATTGATACTACGGCGGGTGCAAGACCCAAGGTTATTTCTACACAGCTTAGGAATGAATATTCGAGTGCAACGAGTTCGAGGAATCAGGTGTACACTGTTAGGGCTAAGGAGAGATTGAAATCCCTGGGCAATCTGAATGTGACACAATGGTCATTGGGATTTTTGAATGAGAAAGGCTATTTGTTGGACACTGCTACTAAGACGAGGGAAGATGGGAAGGAGGTTTTGGCGTGCTTGTTTATTTCTCATCCAGACGCTCGACATTTGTTGTGCATGTTTCCTAATGTCGTCATTATGGATTCGACCTACAAAACCAACATGTAAACCTTAGTCTTTTTTGTATTATGTGTAGATAATGGTATTTTCTGCAGGTTTTAATTTTTTTGTGTGTTGCATTTATAGGTACGGTATGCCTCTGTTCCAGATTGTTGGGTTTACTTGCACCAACTACACATATTGCATTGCTCTTGTGTTCATGGAAAGGGAGACGCCAAACCACTATGCATGGGCGCTGAGACGATTGAAGTGGTTGTACGGGGAGAAAAATCCTGTATGTATCATGTCTGATCGAGAGCTAGGACTGATCAAGGCTGCCAAACTGGTGTTTCCGAAGGTTCGTCATCACTTGTGTCAGGTCCATGTAGACCGTAATGTGAAGGCATATGCTAAGACGATGAAGATTGACGAGAAGAAATTCTCGGGAAGTGTTCGTCGGGTGATGAGGTCTCACACAAAGGAGGAGTACAGAGAGCGGCTTGCTCACTTTAAGGGGATATGGAGTGAAGGCTTGGTGCAATATGTGGAGCAAACTTGGTTTAATGAGCATAAGAAGAAGCTGGTTGCGGCATGGTGTGATGATGTTCTCCATTTTGCCACAAGAACATCAAACAGGTAACTTTCATACAAACATTTGCAATCAAATTGGGTTATAAAATTTATTTAGTTAATTGTATACGAATATATTATTTTCAGGGTTGAGGGTCAGCACTCTATGCTTAAGGACATGATTGAGACATCCGTCGGAGGGTTCGACACACTTGTGCAGCACATCGACAACATGTTTGTTGATCAACATCGGAAGATCCGATATGAGATGACCAAGAACTGCACTGCCTTTCCCATGGAGATAGTGAAAGGCCCTGAGTGGGTTAAGGTGTTCTTCAAGCGCATCCTTGAAAAGTGATCTGAAAAATGCCTGAGGATGTTGTATGCCCAAGCTGTGTTAGCAAAGGAGGGGAAAATTGGGAACAAATGTGCTGATTTTTGGTGGAGGTCCACACTGGGGCTGCCTTGCCCACACACAATTAAGGTCTACGTGGAGACGGGTTATCCGTTAGTGCCTGAAGAGGTTGATATTTTCTGGAAGCAGATCCGATGGGAAGGGGTGGATGATAAGGATCTTGATGTCGATGATGGTGTTTCACTGACAGCGGACAATGTCACAGTGGATGACTTCGTTGAAGAGTACTTATGTGGGACAGTTGAGGGATTTGATTTGAAGAAGATGGCGGAAAAGTGGCGTGAGTCAAAGGACCCTACATCGTGCGATATTCAAGACCCGCCACGTGGTGAGACCAAGAAGGGGAGGCCTAGGATGAATGCGAGAAAGACCGGTACGAAGAGGAAAATGTGCTGGGACGAGCATGTGGATGCAAACATGAAGAAGGAGAAGCAGAAGATGAAGATGGAGGATGAGGAGCTGGGAGTGGATGAGGAGGATGAGCCTGCAGAGAAAGAGACGATCAATGTGAAATCGTCCGTTGGATCCTCGGGATCGAAAGGATGCCCTTCTAGCGGATGACCTCACAGTGGAGTTTCAACAGCAAAGGGGAGTGCCACTAAACCTGCAAAGCCGAAATCTGCTTCAACCAAGTCCAAGTCAGGTTCAAACAAGCCGGTCAAGTATCTCGGCTTCAACTGGGGGCACGAGAATATTGATCATTTCATGCTCGCCTACATTTCTGGAGTTCAAAATGTCAAAGGTGATGGTCATTGTGGGTTCCGTTCTCTTGCCGTTTTGCTGTGTCGCCAAGAAGACGAGTACATTGATGTCCGGTTAGGGCTTTCGAAGCACGTCCAAGCACATGGAGAGAACTACGTAGCGATTCTTGCGGAGGAAGCGTTGACGTTGGAAGAATTTGTTAGGAAATTGAATTATATTCCTTCACCGTGCACGGCAAACTTCTGGTGTATAATGCCTATTACTGGGTTGGCGTTTGCAATGAAACACCAAGTGGCTGTTGTTGTCTTATCATGGTTCGGACCGCACACATGTCTTCCATTGTGGGCCCCCTCGGGTGCCGAGCCTCCGACAAAGGTTTATGCGATAGCACATGTAGGCAGGAGAGACCATTACGTACCGGTACGTGGAGTCCTACTCTCTCGTATTTACTTATTCTTTCATAATTTTTTTAGTAACTGTATTGTTTATGTGTACAGATTTGGCTTGTTAATGACCATTGTCCCATTCCACCGCCTCCAAGACAGTGGCGCATTTACAAGGATCCAAGTGTTGATGGATGGGATAGTCATGAGCGCTTCAAGGATAGGTTCAAGAATTATGTAGAGGAGCGAGCATATCATGGGCGACCTGACATACTTACCTAGGTTTTTTGGATTGTAATCGACTTTATATATGATATTGTATTTCCTTTTGTGTGAAAGTTTGATTGAGATTGATCGTATATTGTGTTTTTAATCATTTGTTTTTGAGAATTGAAAAAAATCGGGAAAATGCTATACGAGACAACAATATTACTAATCATTAACAAAAACACGTTCACGAAAACATTAAAGCGTACACTAGTTTAACATGAAACATAAAAAAAGCTATCTAATCCCCGTCCGAATCGGCCTCCCCGCCATCATCATAGCTGCCGTTGTCCACCACAGATTCCGAATCTTCTAAAAGACCGGGGATATGGCGTCTCGGGTGTGCAGACTCTGTGTAAATGGGAACTGGAATACCAGGTCTATAAAGAGCCATAATTTTAGCTATCTGATCCTCGTGTACCACCTCACAGAGTCGTGGAGGATCCACGCCTGCTGGAAAGTAAAAAATCCGACTAGGGGAAACCCCGTCTCCAGGCTCGAGATGGTAAAATAATGCCAAGTACAAGAAGAAACCTAATGACAACCCCCCCTCTCCAGGCTCGAGATCCCCCATCCGCAACGTGCGGACCTCGCCACCTTCGTAGCCATGGAAAAACATGTCCATTCCACTTCGTTGGCGTATCATTCGATTGTAGGTGATTCGCCCATTTTCGTAAACTTCGAGAACCAAAGGCGCCATTACCTTAAATAGAACCGAAGAAAAGTTTGTGAGGAGTGGAAATTGTGTGTATTTCGAGGGGTTTTGGGGCCGTATTTATAGATAGGACCGTTGTGGGCGGCCCACAGAGCAGCCCATGAGGGTACTGGGTGGCACACAGTGCCGCCCATAGGCATCTTGGGCGGCACACAGTGCCGCCCATATCATTTCATCACCACAACTCCGCTGTACAGCCTATGGGCGGCACACAGTGCCGCCCATAGGCATCTTGGGTGGCACACAGTGCCGCCCATATCATTTCATCACCACAACTCCGCCCATAGGCATCTTAAGCTCACTAGTGAAGGTGGAAAAGGCGGTTGTTTGTGTTCCTCTTGACCAAGTCAAGAGTCCTAGGACGAACCTCCTTGGGCCATGGCGTACATGCTGATCTGCTCTTTTTTCCTGGCTGCAGCACAGAAAAACATGGGATCTCCATATTTCAGTATTTGTAGGATTTCAAGTTTTTCTGTGATGCAGCTAGGAGAAGGATCATATCAGCATGAACGCCGTGGTCCTAGGAGGTTCATCCTGGGCTCTTGAGTGAATGTATATGTATAGTGCAAGAGTTGTGTATGTCATTTGTTCCAGTGTGTATGTATTTTTTTTTAAGTGTGTAAGCCATCAGTGAATGTATATGTGTTTTTAGAATTTGTACGTGTTTTTAGTATGTGTATGTAATTTAAGCCATCGGTGAATGTATATGTGTTTTTAGAATTTGTACGTGTTTTTAGTATGTATATGTAATTTAAGAATATACATGTGTTTTTTAGTAATAACGCACGAAAATCCAACAAACCAATAAGCAAAGAACTAAAACTAGAAACGACGGAACAAATTAGAAACGACGGAACAAATATCTAAATACGAAACCAATAAAGCCAAAAGTCATACTTAATTTACTGGAATTTCAATCCCCAAAAACGTACAAACACAAAAGTCAAAAGTCATACTACGAATTCTCTCCGTCTCACTATCAGATGAGTCATCTAGATGTGGAGTGGAAGCACTAGCTAAGGACACACCCGAACCCACGCCCGGTGCCCATACTGGAGGAACATAAGAGGTCGGCTGAGACGATGCCTGCTGAGCTGCTGCACACTCTTCCGCCATCCTAGATGATTCGGCTCTCTCAAATATAGTAGTGTCTGCACTATATGCATGGGAAGGCATCTGTGAAGCCCGTACAAGCGGTGGAGCTACAGGAATGACGTCATTGAAAAGGATGTCATGCAAATGCTGAAAGTGCTCCCTACACCCTAAACAACCTCCTCCAGACATAAGCTCCTGAAGATAGGCCTGGCTCATCACATGACGCTGTAAATGAAAACAAACATTTTAAAAACATAGACTTTCATAAAATAATTTAAAAGAATAAAATGAGAAAAAAACATACCCTTTGTAAGTTGATAGCCAGAGGTGGTCCTCTACTGATACGAGGCTGGACTGGCGCATGCGGACTCACGTAAGGATGCGACACCTGTAGATACCAGTCCAGGTACGCGTCGTGGACATCCCAAGCCATCGTCGCAGGAGGACTCGCCAAGATGTGCGGGCAAAGATGATGCTCACGCTGGTCCCACCTGTGCCAATGCGGGTCAAAGTGCAACTGGTATCGCCTCGTCCCCTTGAAATCAGGAGGACGAACTGCAACCAGAGGCTCAATGATATCCATCGGCCTGCTCTGTCGATAACCGAACTGGCGTGTAAGCCGATCTGGCATGTATGGCTCCTCTACACCAAGAAAACGAATAATCCTTCGATAAGTGGAGGACCTGTGACGACCTCGAAAATCAAGACCCTCGTACGGCATCCACCGTATCTGCAATTAACAAAACACGATGGACCATAAATTAATTCATTAAGCTATCTTACTGTAAATTAAAATTGAAAAACAATACGTACATCCTCTGGCCTATACTCGTCCAGAATTCGTCTGTAGTGTGACTGGTCACGGGAGGACCGGAGAGGTGTCCGGCCAATGCAGTATCGTCCAGCGCGTCGGAGGTCGTCGTCCGCACCTTCCTTGAGGTTAGGGTTGCCCGGAAAGTATACAAAGTACGTCCAAATCCAAACCTGCGTACAGAGAAACAAAACCATTAGTTATAAACAATTCAATAATGTATATTAATAATCTAAATTATAATTTAACTATATTAAAGGACTACCTCCAAAAGACGTGCGCAGCCGGCGAACTGTGCAACTCCGCGCCGAGAACCCTCTCTGAGGTTCCTATAAAGGAGAGCCAGAACCCCGGTACCCCAAGCAGTATGAACAACACGCTCCCAGTCCACAAAAAGAGGTAGCAGTGTGGTCTTCAGCTCGTTCGTTGACTTGTCAACGAAGATGCTAGCCGACATGGCGTGCCATAAGAAACCGGCTGCTATATCCTCTGGGTAGGCACCCTCCTCAATCATCCGCATCACATGCCTCCCAAGCTGGAATTGCTTGACCCAACCCTTCCTAAGGTCGTGGACCATGTCAGCATCATCCTCATCATAGCTGTAGTCCGAATCTATCCCAAACAAATAGCTGAACAAAGCCTCACACTCCGCCATCTCCCTATCATGACCGGTCCATGGTGACGTCACCTCAAATCCCTCGATCGACAGCCCTAAAATCATCAGCACGTCATGTAGAGTAGGAGCTATCTCGCCCCAAGGAAAGTGAAAGGTGTTCGTCTCTGGATGCCATCTCTCAACGAATGCTGAAATGAGGTTGTGATCAACATTGCCGAACTGCAAATCAAGTAAACCTGTCAACCCCGTCTGCTGCGCAATCCAAAACCAGGAACCCTCCACAGGGACCCCTCTAGGAATACGATCCCTCCAAAATGCAAACTGCATAGGGCGTGTCTGAACCCTCAAACTCCTAACAACGTCCTCGGGTGGGTCCAACGACGCCTTCGTCCATATCAGCTCTGCAATGTGCGTATCAAAGTTCCTCAACAAAGATACAAGCTGCTCAGCTGGCTCATGCGGAGATGGGGCCTGTGTGGCTGGCTCAGACTGAGACGGGGCATGCTGAGATGGCTCATGATGTGGAGATGGGGCATGCTGAGATGGACATGGGCCATACTGAGTCTCCTGTGTGGCTGGCTCAGGCTGAGACGGGGCCTGCTGAGATGCCTCACACGAAGATGGGACATGCTGCTCATGTGACTCCTCCAGAGATAGCCGCTGCTGAGGTGAGTCATCAAGATGTGGGTCCTCCTGATGTGACTGCTGAGGTGGGTCCTCCATAATCACGTCCTCAACTGAGCGAACGGGACCAACATCGTCCTCACTAGCGCCCTCACTATCGGCCTCACTATGGCCCTGCAATACACCGCCAACCCTCCTCTTGCGAGCAGATGCAGTAGTAGGGCGACTATCTCGATCGGACCGTGCGATCTTACCCAAAACTTCCTATTTTCGCATAAAAAATATAGAAAATTGTTTTCTTACAAACAAAATCAATATATTAAAATTTTCATAACAATGACATATTTAATATTACAATATAATTATCGTGATTTACCTATACTATTTTTTATAATGATTAAATACAATAAAAACCAAATTTACAAATATAACTATATTCATTTTACCCACTATAACCTATTTACATATGTCCAAATATTATTTTCTTACAAACAAAATAATATATTAAATTTTCATTACAATGATATATTTAATATTATTTAACACTATAATTGAGTCTATTACCTATACTATTTTTATCAGATAATGATTTAATAATCTAAAATCCAAGTATATATAAATCTACAAGTGCAGTAACAATTTAATTAAATAAATTAGATTTAACGATTACAAATTTAAAAAACACCATACCTTTTCAGTTGGCCTCCGTTCATATTTTCGCTTTTGGCGAACGGGAATTTCACCCAAGTCTGACATAGCTTGATGAGCAACCGCGCACGCGACGTCAAAGGCATTCTCTGCCGCAATATCGCCCTCCTCGCCCAAAAACCCCCCAATATCGCCCTCCTCGACATCGGTTATGGGCGGCACCACGAGTGGCCCAGATTCCTCCATAGTGGGCGGCACGCTGTGCAGCCCAGCCTCGCCTCCCTCCTCGGCCCCCGCTTCGCCTCCTTCCTCCGCCAGCCTCGCTTCCTCCATCGCGTCCCTTGCTTCAGCCGCCTCCTCCGCCGCGTCGCCACCCCTCTCCCCCAGCCTCGCCTCCTCCAACGCCTCGTCGCTGCTGCCCCCATTTTCGCTCTCGAACTCTGGAAATCGCGATCGGAGAAGACGACCCTGGGCGGCTTTTAATAACGCCGAGAAGACGACCCTGGGCGGCAAGCTGTGCCGCCCACGTTTTAATTTCAAATTCAAATTCGCCCTTTGGCGGGAAGGTGTGCCGCCCACAATTTTGGGTTTACACTTGGCGGCTTACCGTGCCGCCGAGTTTTAACCCGGTTTCCAAAAAACCATATTTTTAATTTTAAAATAAATAAATTAAATTACAAAACCGGGTTCTACAAAAACCTAAAAATCTGGGCGGCAATATGTGCCGCCCAGGTACAATTCGGGTTCATAAAAAACCGGTTTGCATGGGCGGCATTAGGTGCCGCCCATGTGCAAACCGGGTTTTTGGAAGGGTATTCTGGGTGGCATGTAGAGCCGCCCAAGAGGAAGTGCGCGGCTAAAAAAAATCGACTGTGCGGTTTATCGGCCTTATTTAATTCTCATGCTACAATTAGCTCGATTGAGGAGGAAATTGCGAATGAATGTGATAAGGCATAAGCGGAATGGAACACCGCTAATCGAATCAGGTTAGAAAAAATATATTATATTTAATTACAATGTAAATCACTAAAGGGTACCATGCGTAATCATAATTTTATGCAGCAAATATACTTGGAAATATGAGCGACTCCGTACTTATCCAAGCTAGACCATTATCTATTTCATTTAATGGTTAGTCATGAATGAATTTTTTTTCTTATTTTTAATGGGTATACATGCATAATCTTGAAGTTTGAGATTATTACTAATCTATCCTTATTTTGATACTTTAATGTTTAGGTACTTCCAATTATTCCGTTAATGATCGTATCCCAACGTCCGATATTTCAAATGGTTAGTAATGTTTGTTATAGTATATTATCTATTTACTTCAATTTTTCATTTATATGGTAGTTATTGTTTGATACTCCTCGAAGACATAATATCATTATTTCAGAAAATAATTAATGTTTAAAATAAATTTAATTTCGTTTTGTTAATGAGAACAAAAATTATGTAAATTTGATTGTTTGCTTATTTATAAACAAAAACTATATATAGTTATTTAATTCTTTAATGTTCAGTTAGAAGAAATTCATATACTCCGACGACTCTGCAATACCGAACTTATGAAAACGTTCATAATTCACATTTACCTATTAGTGTTCGAGAAAAAGACAACTATGGTGCAGCTCAATTGCAAAATGTCATGCTTACAGAACAAAATCTTATGCAAAACGTCGAACAAGGTATGGTATTTTTTAAAGTGATATGAATGAGTTTTCTCCTAATTTATAATATTTAATATTTATTTTCATGCTCAAATCAGCTCGATTGAGAAGGAAATTGCGAATGAATGTGATAAGGCATAAGCGGCATGGAACACCGCTAATCGAATCAGGTTAGAAAACATATATTATATTTAATTATAATGTAAAACACTCCAGGGTAGCATGCGTAACCGTAAATTTATGCAGCAAATATACTTGGAAATATGAACGACTCCGTACTTATCCAATCTAGACCATTGTCTATTTCAATTAATGGTTAGTTATTAACCTACATTGTTTTTATAAGTTTTTAATGGGTACTCATGCATGATCATTATTTTTAGATTATTACTAATCTATCATTATGTAATACTTTAATGTCAGGTATAAGAAATTCATCTACATTGTCAGGATGTTCATCTAATGTACCACAAATAAGTGATGGTAGTATTCAATTATGGTTATAAGTATACTAAATATATTAGTTATGTTATAATCGTCGATTAGGTTTAACTAGTTGATGACCCGTGCCATGCACGGGGTTGGGTTTATTAAATATTTTTATAGTATGATATTAAAATCTTTACGTAATGTGACACTATAAGATGAATACTTTTATATGTTAATATTTATTATAAATATGAAATACCACAATAATTGAAAGTATTACCATAGCTATTCAATCTAAATTTATATGTCAAGTAAAAAATTACATACCTAGTCATATCAGGTTTTGAAAAACTTCCTTATATACAACATTTGTAGTGGTATTCTGAGGACAACCTTGAATATCACCAATTAAGATCTTCAACCCACTTCTACTTGTAACTCTAGAAAATGCAACGTAAAGTTGTCCATGAGTAAAAACAAGTTTTGGTAGAAACAGACCCACTTGAGATAGTGATTGTCCTTGACTTTTGTTGATGGTCATGGCAAAACAAACAACCACTGGAAACTGTCTCCTTTGAAATCTAAATGGGAATCGAGTGTCTGATGGTGTAAGTACCATGCGTGGAATACATACTCTGTGTCCAATATTGCTTCCAGAAATAATTTCAGCTTCTACAATATGACTCCCAAGTCGAGTGACTATCAATCTGGTACCATTACATAGCCCTGCAGATTGGTCAATGTTCATGAGTAGCATAATGGGAACACCTACCTTCAACTTCAACACATGACTTGGTATACCAAAAGATCGAATGCCATTGAGGAATTCAACTGAATAAACACTGACATCATCAAAGCCGCTTTCATCTGTTTTGCAAATACTATCTTAGCTAAGATACACTCTTTCATCCCCTTGTAGTAGAGACAACATGTATTCATTCACCTTATCAACAATCTCATAGGTGGGTGCAAGAATAGCCCTCTCTCGATAATATTGAGCAGGATCTTCGATATCCAGAATAGAAGGATATGTGGCTTTAACAATTGCTGGAATTGGTTTAGAAGCTTCATTTATCAACAAATCAGAAGGAATCTCAATAGTTGATTCACCGTCATTTGAGCCGCCTTGATCACCGTCTCCAACTCTTAATATCCATTCTGAAAATTCTTTTGCTTCAGCAACTTCTGACTCTGTACCTCCATGTTGTAGTCTCATATTTCTTGTCAATCTTAAAACCTTGCATGAATTCCATAAATATGAAGAATTTATTGTGGAATAAACAACATCTTGTCTGCTTCCTCCAGGCACTACAGGTAGTATTTGTCTAAAATCCCCACCAAATACCACAACTTTACCTCCAAAAGGTTGATTCAAGCTATTTGAATTTGAAGATCGCATCACATCCCTCAAAGACTTATCTAATGCTTCAAAGAAAAATTTGTTAACCATCAGAGCTTCATCCCAAATTATAAGCTTGGCCTTTGAAATCAATTCAGCAAGTTCTGTACCAGGCTTGATATTGCACGTAGAGTCCTGATGAATCTGAATAGGTATTGCAAATCTTGAGTGAGCAATTCTTCCACCTGGAATCAACAGGGCTGCAATACCACTTGAAGCAACAGTAAGAATTATTTCACCTCTAGAACGAATAGCAGCAGAAAGAGATCTCCATATGAATGTTTTTCCTGTTCCACCATGCCCATACAAAAAGAAAACCCCACCATTGTATGATTCAACAGCAGACATGATTTCAGCATAAACCTCTTTTTGCTCATTTGTTAATTTAGAAAGTAAGCTCTGATGCTCAATTATCAACTCTTCTCTATTGTGTCGAAGCTCATCTTGAATCAACTTGTTGAGGCCATCTGAAATCAAACTCTGATCAGGTTGCGGCATCGATGGAAAATATTTCAAGCTACTTCCATTTTTGTGTAACAACTTTTCTATTTCTGCAGGAGAAAAATTCTGCAATTGTTCCTCACTAAGGCATAAATCTACACAAACAATTCATATTAATTTTAAATAGTAGTAAGAATTTGAAGGAAAAAAATCATGAGAAAAACTGATAGGATAATCTTTGCTTAGAATTTCTCGCATATAAGAACTGACAATTGAACTAAATATATATAATTCAATAGGTCGTAATTTAAGACGAATATAGATAGAGAATTAAGTTTAAGAGTGTATATTATAGCGAGCGTGGGAGAGCCATGTTGGGGCATGTGGGTACTCGATGGAGTTACTCTGAAATCTGAATGAATTGAATTTGTAGGCTTCTTATTCATGCAATTGGAATGAACGTGGATGGTCCAAACCCATCCCGGCCACCTTGTTTGCTTTTCAGGTTTTTTTGGTTCCATTATATTATATATAGCTTTTCATATAATTATGTATATAATCAATAATTGGATTTTAAAATTACATTTAACTACTGTATGTACGTAAAAACTTTGATTCGCACTCATTTAGAAGGATGCCTGCTCTGCGTAAAAGATAATTAATTATGTTCTCTAATTCATCAAGTGGAGGAGTAATTTATGATTTATAGGTCATTTTTGAAAAATGTGAATATGTGCAAGAAGCTTACTATACTAAATTTTCTAATTGTTAATAATTTTTTATCACATAAGTGCAAGATAAATTTATGTGCAAGAAGTTAAATTTATAATATGTGCAAGATAAATACTTTTAATAGTAACTTTTTAGTAACATAAGTAATTTTATTATACTAAAAGAAAAAAAAAATACTTGAAGTTATTTTGATCTCTCATGATAATGTTGTAACCGGATATTTATCATGATAATGGTTCAAAAAGGCATATTCAAATGTGAATTATTAGATAAATAACACGATATTTATAGAAAATCATACCTCTCATTCGAAGGATTCTTCGTTGATGAGAAAGAATATCATCGGATAATACTTTTCATGTATATTCCCACACATATTCTCGTCTAGACATACTACCTGACATGAGAAGCATAACAAACAAATTCCGAAGGTAGTTTGCAATGCCCCAAAAACTTGCTTCCAATATACCATCGATATATTCCTTTTCAACGTCCAATATACCAAGTGCATAACACGCTTCTCTAAACGTAGGATAAACTGTACCATCCACCGTCCTGATATCCTCATAGAAAGTGGGACCTTTCACATGATTTAACAAAATCCGCAGGTAATATCTTTCTCCACTTCCTGGGGAAGCATGGTAAATTCTACCAACTGTCGTCGGCCCTTTATTTGAAATACCCCAAATAAGATAATAATGGCATTTTAGTAAATTAATTATGAGATTTGTTAAAAGGGGTGAAATGGAAAATTTTGGGGATAAAATCCCTAACTCCCTCCAAGTGGCTCGTCTCTCTCCCTCTCATGGGTTCTTTCCTGTTCAGCCAAGCTCGCTCCTCCCGAATCCGGCTCTCCCTGCCCAGCCGAGCCAGCTCCTTCCTCCGGTGAGCCCTATTCACGCGTCGCCCTCCTCTGTCTCTTCTCCGGCGAGCGTAAGCTGCGGTGTGAGCTGCGAACTAGTGTTGTTCGATGTCCACTGCTGTTGACGTATGTTGATGCAGGTGGCTGAAGTTGCTGGCGCCGAGAAGCCTCCTCCTTCTCCGGCGAGCCGCTGCTGTGGTGGTGATGGTGTCGCTGCTGCTGTCGTGGTGGTCGCTGCTGCTGCACAGATCCAAAATTGTTGCTGATTTCTGGGGTTGACAGAACCGAAGGTGAGCAGAATTTAAATTGATTTTTGGGTTTGATTAGTTCCGAATTTGCTGGATATATGTGTTCGAATTTGGGTTTGTTTGGGTTCCGAAATTTCTGATTTTTGTGTGTGTGAGACCGAATTTGTGTGTGTGAACTGTGTGGACTGGTGCAGCAGATTCGTGGTGGCTGAGTTTCGGCATCGTGGAGCTTCCCGGTGACTACCGTTTGGTTCGACAAGGTGAGCTTGGGTTGGGTTAATTGCGAATTGATATTGGGTTAATTTCGAATTGATATTGTGTTATGTGTTCGAATTGATGTTGTGTGGTGGTCCGAATTGATGTTGAATTATTCTTCGTGGGCAGTTGAAGAGGATTTCGTGAGCTATTGAGTTGATTTGTGTGTGTGTGGTTGGCTGAATTTTAGAAGGTATGATTTAGGGTTTGATTTGGGGGTTTAATTTGCTGGGTTCATTTGAATTGCGCATGCATAAATTGACTGAGATTGGGTGTGATTGACCTAATTAATTAAGGGTTTGATTTTAGGGTTTTGAATTGGGGTTTTATTTGGTTGTGGATTGGATGAGTAATTAATGACAGGGATTTGCTCGGATTGATTTCGCAGGTTCGTTCGGATTGACTGGAGATCTCTGAGGTCGTTGTGGTTCGACTTGAGGAAAGAGGATCCTTGCTAACTTATATATTTTTATAAACTGATTATGTTTAATTTTACCGTTGGTTGAGCTATTATTTTAATTGGTTTGTTTGACTATATAATGGCTTGGATGAGATGTGTGATAATGTGTGATGAGGTGTGATAATGTGTTGGATTGAATGTGTGTGTGTGTGTGTGTGTGTGTGTGTGTTGGATCGTGTGTGTGTGTTGGATTGAATGTGTGTGTGTGTGCGTGTGTTGGATCGTGTGTGTGCGTGTGTTGGATTGAATGTGTGTGTGTGTGTGTGTGTTGGATTGAGTTTGTGTGTGTGTGTTGGATTGTGTGTGTGTATGTGATTATGTGATATTTGATTGGTTGTCGTATGAAGTGTTTGAATTGGTGTCGGTGTAGTGGTGGAATGTTGTTGGTTGGTGAAAGTCCTTATATTTAGGGCCTCGGTGGGTATGAACCCCCGAAGGTCGAATGGTCAGGTGATGATAGTCTCACCAAACCGCGTAGGGTGCACGCCTACGTCGTTAAGGGCCAAGGGTTGGATGGTGAAAGTCCCATCCGGAAAGTCTGTGTTGATTGTCTCACCCGGTGATGTGGTGGTGGAGACGGAGGTTGGATTGGAGGTGTTGGTGGTTGTGTGTGTTGATTGTCTCACCCGGTGATGTGGTGGTGGAGACGGAGGTTGGATTGGAGGTGTTGGTGGTTGTGTGTGTTGATTGTCTCACCCGGTGATGTGGTGGTGGAGACGGAGGTTGGATTGGAGGTGTTGGTGGTTGTGTGTGTTGGTTATGTGTTGAATGTTGGTTGTGTACTTGATTAAATGGTTGTGTTAATGATATTGGTTGTGTACCTGAATACGTGGATTTGTGATGAATGTTGATTATGTACTTGATTAAGTGGTTTATGTTGGACGTTGATTGTTATTAGTTGTGGTTGTGGGTCATTGTTGGCCATTGGTTGTGGTTGTGAATTTCGTGTGTTATATTGTTAATGAAATACCCCAAATAAGTGGGTAATGGCATTTTGGTAAATTAATTATGGGTTTTGTTAAAAGGGGGAAAAATGAGAAAATTGGGGATAAAAATCCCTATCACTCGGTTGTCTCTCCCGATCTCCCCCGGTGCACTGTAGCTTTCTTCTTCCCGAATCCGGCTCTCTCCCTCTGGTTTCCCTCCGTTCGCTGAGCAGCCAAGCCCAGCCGAGTCGCTCTACCTCCGGCGAGCTCGACCCAGACCGGACCGCCGCCGTTCGTCCGTCTCCTCTGCTGTCCGCTGATGTTTGTTGCCCCGTCTGCGACATCTCAGGAGAATGGTAATAACGTTTTTCTCACTTATTCTTTTGGTCTGAAATTTTGAGGAGGTAAACTAGACTCGTATATCTAACTCCTCGTGTTGGAATCATCGCATTCGGAGTCCTGAGGAGGGAGAACGAATTTTTACAAGTCGGAGCCGCTGTTGGTGATCTGCTGCGTGCTGTTGCTGTTCTGCTGAAGTTCTGCAGCGATTCCGGCGACGTGGTGCTCAATTCCGGCGAGGACAGTGGTTGACAACAAGGTAAGATCGATGTATGTGTGAGGGTTTACCTCCAATCTGAATTTTCGGGTTGATTTGTGTTGTTGATGAATTGTGGTTGATTGTTGTTGTTGTCCTGTGGGGACTGAAATTCTTTGCTGAATTTTGGGGTCGTTTTGGCTGATGTGTGTAGTTGGGAGTTGGACTGAGATTGGGTTGATTTGGGGTATAATTTGGCCTAATTAATTAGAGTTGATGATAGGTAAAATTTGGGGGTTTACCTTGATCTGGATTTGTAAGGCTAATTTGATGCCGAACTTCTGGGTTGACAGATAGGACGAACTCAGGAATTTGGACAGCATATATATATGATTGTTGTGGACTGAATTCGGTTATTTATTTGTGCAGCACTTTAATTTGAGATTTGGATTGATTTTGGATGTGATTTGGTTAATTAATTAAGGGTTTGATTTAGGGTTTTGAATTGGGGTTTTATTGGTTGTGGATTGGATGAGTAATTAATGCCAGGGATTTGCTCGGATTGATTTCGCAGGTTCATTCGAGTGGTTTGGAGACCTCTGGGGTCGTTGCGGTTCGACTTGAGGCAAGAGGATCCTTGCCTAACTTATATATTTTTATAATTGATTTTTGCTTAGCTTATGTCATAATTAAATTATGGTTGCTTGAGCTATTTTAATTGGTTAGAATTTACTATAATTGCTTGGTTGTGATGTGGGATAATATGTGTTGGTGTGTGATAATGTGTTGATATGTGGTGAAATGTGGTGAAATGTGTTGATGTGTGATGAGGTGTGTTAAGGTGTGATTATGTGTTTGTGATTGTTGTTGATAGTGTCTGTTGACACGTGTGTGTGTGTTGGCTTGAGTGTGAGTGTCTGTTGACACGTGTATGTGTATTGGATGAATGTGTGTGTGTGTGTGTGTGGTGGATCGTATGTGTGTGTTGGATTGAATGTGTGAGTGTGTGTGTTGGATTGTGTGTGTATGTGAATATGTGTTAACCTTTGCCGTATGTGATATTTGATTGATTGTCATATATGATTTTATTTGATTGGTATCGGTGTGGTGGTGGAATGTTGTTCGATGGTGAAATTCCTTATATGTGAGGGCCTCGGTGGGTATGAACCCCCGAAGGTCGAAGGGTCAGGTGATGATAGTCTCACCAAACCGCGTAGGGTGCACGCCTACGTCGTTAAGGGCCAAGGGTTGGATGGTGAAAGTCCCATCCGGAAAGTGTGTGTTGATTGTCTCACCCGGTGATGTGGTGGTGTAGACGGAGGTATTGTGGATTGTCTCACCCGGTGATGTGGTGGTGGAGACGGAGGTTGGATTGGAGGTGTTGATGGTTGTGTGTGTCGGTTATGTGTTGAATGTTGATTGTGTACTTGATTAAGTGGTTGTGTTGGTAATTTGGTTGTATGTTTGATAATTGGTTTATGTTGGACGTTGATTGTTATTAGTTGTGGTTGTGGGTCATTGTTGGCCATTGGTTGTGGTGGTGAATTTACGTGTGTTATAGTTGTTGATTGTAACTGGTCAAGGTTGTGAATTTATGTTGGTATGGTTATTGTTGGTAGTTGATGGATTATGAATGTTGGTTGTGTTGTTTGAGTGTATAGATTGGTTTCCATCTTGAGGGTGTGGGCCAATACGAGTTGAGTTTGATGTATGAGTTGCAGTCGAGGTTGACGAACCAGCGGCACCAGAAGGGTGGCTGGCCTGGATCGTTATTTTGGTTATGATTGTATTATGTGATGATTATTTTCGTTGATGCTTATGTGTTTGTTGATGTGAAGGTTAATTGATTTTGTTGTGTTAGTGCAGTAGTGAGTCCTGTATTATCGGTTAGCTTTGGTTGTAAGTCAGTAGTAAGATATGTGTATGTGCATAGAGTTGTTGTTTGAGGTATTAGTATTGGAGGGGAAGTTGGATTGGATCTTTCTATTCGTTTATGCTTGAGTACTGATGAGTTTGAGGTTGGATTGAAAGAGGTTAATATCGTGCAGAATTGGATAAGAATGGATAATTGATCGGTTATGTGATAGCGTGTTATATTTGTGTTTTGACGTGTGGTTGGATAGTTGGTTTAAGGTGTGATTGTGTATTATTGATGGTTATATGTGATTGTTGTTGAGTGTCGGTGTGGTAGTTGGTTTGTTTGATTGAGTATGGGTCTGGTGTTTGGATTATCGTTGATTGGGTTAGAATGGATTATGTTGGAGTTATTTGCGTTTGAGAGTTGAGTACTCTCTTGGTTGTTTTGGTTGGATTTTGTGACGTTATATATATCTTATATGATTGTATGTTGTTTGAACTGTTTTGGCTTGGCTAATCTTGCCATAGTCTTTCAAAAGACTGACCAACCTCGGGTTACGTGCCGTGGTTGGCTGGGGTATCGGGTCCCCCAGTCAATCAGGCTTTGCAGATTTAGCGCCAACAAGGAGGATCCTGATCACCGTCGGTTTTGGAGTCGAGAACTCTACTTTTGGTTTGAGACTTTGACTTGATTGTATGTATCGTTTTGGTTTTGGACCTTGAAGTGGTCGAACTTGTTGTTTTGGCTTTTGGCTTTTGGTCTTTGGTTGTTGGTTTCTGGTTTGTAAATTGTAGTACTTTCTGTACGTTAAGTTGATTATGGTTTCAACTTTAGACAGGTTTTACAGGTTTTTCCGCTGTGCTGCTTTTGGTATATATTATTATGGGATATGTTTGCAAATTTTTATTTCACCCGCCTTATAGTCCTTCGGGACTATGGCACTGTAGCACCTCTGGCCCGGGGTGTTACAGTTAATTGTAACTAGTCAAAGTTGTGAATCTCTGTTGATGTGGATGCTGGTATTAGCTAGTTTCGGATAAAAGGGTATGTTGATTGATTATGAAGGTCGATTGTGTGGATGTTGTGAAGGTTGGTTTTCCATCTTGAGGGTGTGGGCCACATGGTTTGAATTTGAGTGTATGAGTTACAGTCTATGTTAACGAACAGGCGGCACCAGAAGGGTGGCTGGCCTGGATCGTTATTTTATTATGTTTATATGTGATGATTATCTCGTTGATGCTTATGTGTTTGTTGATGTGAAGGTTAATTGATTTTGTTGTGTTAGTGCAGTAGTGAGTTCAGTATAATTGGTTAGCTTTGGTTGTAAGTCAGTAGTAAGAGATGTGTATGTGCATAGAGTTGTTGATTGAGGTATTAGTAATAGAGAGAAGGATGGATTGGACGTGTCAGTGAAGTTGGATTGGATCGTTTTATTCGTTTATGCTTGTGATGAGTTTGAGGATGGATTGATTGAGGTTAGTATAGTGAAGAGTTGGATAAGGGTGTGTAATGAATGGTATGTGATAGTGGGTGTATATGTTTTGACGTGTGGTTGGCATTGGTTGGTTGATATGATTAAGTATAGTTATGATATTATATATTGTGTGGCGTGTTGTCATTGTTGTGAGTTGGTTGGTGATATATGTATGTGTTTTGAACTGTTTTGGCTTGAGGAATCTTGCCATAGTCTTTTATGGAGACTGACCAACCTCGGTTTACATGCCGTGGTTGGCTGGGGTATCGGGTCCCCCAGTTAATCAGGCTTTACAGATTTAGCGCCAGCAAGGAGGATCCTGATCACCGTCGGTTTTGGAGTCGAGAACTCTACTTTTGGTTTGAGACTTTGACTTGATTGTATGTGTCGTTTTGGTTTTGGACCTTGAAGTGGTCGAACTTGTTGTATTTTCTTTTGGTCTTTCGTTGTTGGTTTCTGGTTTGTAAATTGTAGTACTTTCTGTATGTTAAGTTGATTATGGTTTCAACTTTGGACAGGTTTTGTAGGTTTTCCGCTGTGCCGCTTTTGATACATTATATATATATATGGGTTATGTTTTGCATTTTTTTTCTTTCGCATTTTTTTCTTTCACCGCCTTCTAATCCTTCTGGATTATGGCACTGTAGCACCATTGACCTAGGGATGTTACAAAAGTTGGTATCAGAGCTCTTTTCAAAAAAATGTGTTCTTTCCGAGTTTTCAACTTGAGAATTTTTATACGTTGTTGTTATGAACGATCGGGTGATCAAGAATCCTTGCTGTCAACCGTAGTGAGTTGTGTTGGTAAGTATTGGTTGTTTGTGATGTTTTGTGCTAATGTTTGATATATTTATATGTGATGTTGAGTATTGATGATTAATTTCATATGCAATGTTTAATGTTGTTAAGTAAATTTTATGGTGCGTTCCCTGGTAAGTGGGACGTGCTAGAGGTTTAAAGAGTATGAGTATGGTAGAGGATGAGGCCGTTGGGCTTATCGTCAAGAGGTTGATGCAGGTAGTTTAGTGGTGATGATTCTGTATGAATTATTGTGCTACTGTTATTGTTAGGGTTGAGCAGGACAGATTAAGCGCATTCAGATATGGTTGTGTTCTGAGATGAACTTTGATGGTAAGGCATAGATGTACAATCCTTGAGTACTGATGAGTGTTGATCAGGGAGACTGCTAGAGTTGATTTTGATCAGGCTATTGATGTTGGAAGTAGTAAGGAACAGAGAACTCAGTTGCATCTGAAAAAGTAGAATTTCGCGACTATGGGATTCGGCTGAGCTGAGAAGTAGAATGCGCAGGTCGCAACTAGTGTGTCAGTGTTGGTTATTCCGCAGGGAACAGAAAGGTTTGTCATCTACAGTGATGTGTCTAAGCAGGGTCAGGGTTACATCTTGATGCAGAATGGGAAAGTCATTGCGTATGTCTTTTCGTCAGCTCAATTGTATAAGAGAGAGTTGAACATGAGACAAGATGGTTGCTAGAATTGATTGAAGATTGTGGAAAAGATATTGTGTATCAATCAGAAAGGGCTAATGTGGTAGTTGATGTTTTGAGTAGGAAGTTGACTCTCGAGTATACGGTGGCGTGCTTATCAGTTCTGCCGGAGTTGCAACAAGAATTGTGCGGGGTGAGATTGAGATTGGTCTGAGAAGGAAATGATGCTGAATGTGATGGAAATTCAACCGACATTAGTAGAGTTGATCCAAGAGAAACAATCGCAAGATTCTGTGAGGAACAAGTTATGCAGTGGAGTTTCTCAAGGAAGGGCACCCGGAATTCTCATTCATGAGGATGGAGTTTTGTGACTTCATAATCGGTTATATGTGACAGCTGATAAGAGATTAGAATATTGATTCTCAAGGAAAGTCATTCTTCGGCAACAGTAGTTGATATGCGTTGATTCAGATGACACCTTATGAGGCTTTGTATGATAGTCGCGGTAAATCGCCTTTGTGTTGGGATGATTTGACTGATGCTGTGTTAGTTGCTCCTGAGCTTCTGCAGAAAACTAAGGATGACCTTGATGTGATTCGTCATTGGTTGTTGACAGCTCAGAGCAGACAGAAATCGTATGCGGATGTTCGTAGACGTCCTTTGGAGTTCAGTGTGGGAGATCATGTATTTATTAAAGTTTCGTCGACCAAAGGAGTATTCAGAATTGGGAAACGAGGCAAGTTGAGTCCTAGGTACGTTGATCCCTTTGAGATTCTGAAAAGAGTTGGTGTCGTAGCTTACCAAGTGGCATTGCCGCCAGAGATGAGTGGAATGCATGACGTATTTCGTGTGTCTTGACTGAGGAAATATGTGTATCATCCGTTATGGGCTAGGCATGGAACCGAGGAAGAGACTTTGGAACTGGAATCAGTTATGCGAGGCAGTTATCCGCACCGGTTTGATCCGAGTTTCGAGGACGAAACTGTTGTAAGGGGGGGAGAATGAAATACCCCAAATAAGATAATAATGGCATTTTAGTAAATTAATTATGAGATTTGTTAAAAGGGGTGAAATGGAAAATTTTGGGGATAAAATCCCTAACTCCCTCCAAGTGGCTCGTCTCTCTCCCTCTCATGGGTTCTTTCCTGTTCAGCCAAGCTCGCTCCTCCCGAATCCGGCTCTCCCTGCCCAGCCGAGCCAGCTCCTTCCTCCGGTGAGCCCTGTTCACGCGTCGCCCTCCTCTGTCTCTTCTCCGGCGAGCGTAAGCTGCGGTGTGAGCTGCGAACTGGTGTTGTTCGATGTCCACTGCTGTTGACGTATGTTGATGCGGGTGGCTGAAGTTGCTGGCGCCGAGAAGCCTCCTCCTTCTCCGGCGAGCCGCTGCTGTCGTGGTGGTCGCTGCTGCTGCACAGATCCAAAATTGCTGCTGATTTCTGGGGTTGACAGAACCGAAGGTGAGCAGAATTTAAATTGATTTTTGGGTTTGATTATTTCCGAATTTGCTGGATATATGTGTTCGAATTTGGGTTTGTTTGGGTTCCGAAATTTCTGATTTTTGTGTGTGTGAGACCGAATTTGTGTGTGTGAACTGTGTGGACTGGTGCAGCAGATTCGTGGTGGCTGAGTTCCGGCGTCGTGGAGCTTCCCGGTGACTACCGTTTGGTTCGACAAGGTGAGCTTGGGTTGGGTTAATTGCGAATTGATATTGGGTTAATTTCGAATTGATATTGTGTTATGTGTTCGAATTGATGTTGTGTGGTGGTCCGAATTGATGTTGAATTATTCTTCGTGGGCAGTTGAAGAGGATTTCGTGAGCTATTGAGTTGATTTGTGTGTGTGTGGTTGGCTGAATTTTAGAAGGTATGATTTAGGGTTTGATTTGGGGGTTTAATTTGCTGGGTTCATTTGAATTGCGCAGGCATAAATTGACTGAGATTGGGTGTGATTGACCTAATTAATTAAGGGTTTGATTTTAGGGTTTTGAATTGGGGTTTTATTTGGTTGTGGATTGGATGAGTAATTAATGCCAGGGATTTGCTCGGATTGATTTCGCAGGTTCGTTCGGATTGACTGGAGATCTCTGAGGTCGTTGTGGTTCGACTTGAGGCAAGAGGATCCTTGCTAACTTATATATTTTTATAAACTGATTATGTTTAATTTTACCGTTGGTTGAGCTATTATTTTAATTGGTTTGTTTGACTATATAATGGCTTGGATAGATGTGTGATAATGTGTGATGAGGTGTGATAATGTGTTGGATTGAATGTGTGTGTGTGTGTTGGATCGTGTGTGTGTGTTGGATTGATCGTGTGTGTGTGTGCGTGTGTTGGATCGTGTGTGTACGTGTGTTGGATTGAATGTGTGTGTGTGTGTGTTGGATTGAGTTTGTGTGTGTGTGTTGGATTGTGTGTGTGTATGTGATTATGTGATATTTGATTGGTTGTCGTATGAAGTGTTTGAATTGGTGTCGGTGTAGTGGTGGAATGTTGTTGGTTGGTGAAAGTCCTTATATTTAGGGCCTCGGTGGGTATGAACCCCCGAAGGTCGAAGGGTCAGGTGATGATAGTCTCACCAAACCGCGTAGGGTGCACGCCTACGTCGTTAAGGGCCAAGGGTTGGATGGTGAAAGTCCCATCCGGAAAGTGTGTGTTGATTGTCTCACCCGGTGATGTGGTGGTGGAGACGGAGGTTGGATTGGAGGTGTTGGTGGTTGTGTGTGTTGATTGTCTCACCCGGTGATGTGGTGGTGGAGACGGAGGTTGGATTGGAGGTGTTGGTGGTTGTGTGTGTTGGTTATGTGTTGAATGTTGGTTGTGTACTTGATTAAATGGTTGTGTTAATGATATTGGTTGTGTACCTGAATACGTGGATTTGTGATGAATGTTGATTATGTACTTGATTAAGTGGTTTATGTTGGACGTTGATTGTTATTAGTTGTGGTTGTGGGTCATTGTTGGCCATTGGTTGTGGTTGTGAATTTTGTGTGTTATATTGTTAATTGTAACTAGTCAAAGTTGTGAATCTCTGTTGATGTGGATGCTGGTATTAGCTAGTTTCGGATAAAAGGGTATGTTGATTGATTATGAAGGTCGATTGTGTGGATGTTGTGAAGGTTGGTTTCCCATCTTGAGGGTGTGGGCCACATGGTTTGAATTTGAGTGTATGAGTTACAGTCTATGTTAACGAACAGGCGGCACCAGAAGGGTGGCTGGCCTGGATCGTTATTTTATTATGTTTATCTGTGATGATTATCTCGTTGATGCTTATGTGTTTGTTGATGTGAAGGTTAATTGATTTTGTTGTGTTAGTGCAGTAGTGAGTTCAGTATAATTGGTTAGCTTTGGTTGTAAGTCAGTAGTAAGAGATGTGTATGTACATAGAGTTGTTGATTGAGGTATTAGTAATAGAGAGAAGGATGGATTGGACGTGTCAGTGAAGTTGGATTGGATCGTTTTATTCGTTTATGCTTTTGATGAGTTTGAGGATGGATTGATTGAGGTTAGTATAGTGAAGAGTTGGATAAGGGTGTGTAATGAATGGTATGTGATAGTGGGTGTATATGTTTTGACGTGTGGTTGGCATTGGTTGGTTGATATGATTAAGTATAGTTATGATATTATATATTGTGTGGCGTGTTGTCGTTGTTGTGAGTTGGTTGGTGATATATGTATGTGTTTTGAACTGTTTTGGCTTGAGGAATCTTGCCATAGTCTTTTATGGAGACTGACCAACCTCGGTTTACATGCCGTGGTTGGCTGGGGTATCGGGTCCCCCAGTTAATCAGGCTTTACAGATTTAGCGCCAGCAAGGAGGATCCTGATCACCGTCGGTTTTGGAGTCGAGAACTCTACTTTTGGTTTGAGACTTTGACTTGATTGTAAGTATCGTTTTGGTTTTGGACCTTGAAGTGGTCGAACTTGTTGTATTGGCTTTTGGTCTTTGGTTGTTGGTTTCTGGTTTATAAATTGTAGTACTTTCTGTATGTTAAGTTGATTATGGTTTCAACTTTGGACAGGTTTTGCAGGTTTTCCGCTGTACCGCTTTTGATACATTATATATATATGGGTTATGTTTTGCATTTTTTTTCTTTCGCATTTTTTTCTTTCACCGCCTTATAATCCTTCTGGATTATGGCACTATAGCACCACTGACCTGGGGGTATTACATTATTACGCTTTATTTTGCTCCATTCCTTTCTATCTTCTTTCCATACATAATCTTTTGGAAATTGATAGTAAGCCAGATTTCTTGCTTCTGCAGAGCTCTTATTATATTCCATCCAAGCCAAAAACATTGAGCCATCTATTTCAGGTCTTTCAATTACAACATCAATAGGATCATCATCATCGAAAACGACACTTTGTTCATCTGGAAGATGAAAACATAACCTCTGCACTGGTGTAGTTCTATGATGAATGCTAAAAGAAAAGAGTCACCAAATTGCTTCAGGAGGAGATATATACCTGTCGTATAAAACAAATTGTCAAATATTAAAATGTCATATGCATTATGAGTCAACACAATATACATATATATAAACATATCAATATTAGTTTTTATGTCTAAATATGGATATGATTTTACTCGTTATAATCTTAAATAGCTTAACCAATCCTTGTAAACCATGTGCAAAATATTAGAGTTGTAATAATACACATGCAATTATATTTCATGGTAAATTGGGAATGTAATTATGTACCTGCAATTGTAGTACTCTTTGATCTCATCAACACCGTTAGACATTGGTGATGTAACACGATCATGTCCTTTATTTATATACTTGAATAAATATCTGATTGTCTGTGCCTGGTTACACCATTCAACGTTAATGTGAGCATTATAACGGAGCAATAGAGTTCTATTGTAGGGCACTACAGAACGATTATCAATTTCACATCCACTCTTCTGAAAAATATATCCATTTTTCCTTCTCCTATATATAGGATAACCTTCATCATCGAGAGTTGTTATTTCCACAAACTCCTTTGGATAGTGCTTCTTGCATTTGCCACCTTCCATACATGGAGAATTCATATTAAAGGATCCATACGGGCCATGGATCATACGCTCAGTCACAACACGGAAAAGAGCAGGATCATTCACTGGATCTGGAATCTCAGCAGAAATTATTTTGTCAATATTATCAAAATTTGAAGTTGTATCTGTCTGATCCAAGAAGAGAAGAATATGAGCATGGGGCAGTCCTCTTTTTTGAAACTCAACAGTATATATCACTGAAATTTACATATAATATCAATTAAATGAAGTAAAATAACACATCATTCATTGATTAATCACTTTCCTAACGAAATATTTTTATTCAAGAGTGCAACAATATGTACTCATGCAGCACAATTATAAATACATAGCTTAATTCCTTCGGTTTTTCAATAATGATGAATGAAATTCTCCGTCATTTAATGTATTTAATGTCTGCCATATAGATGTCTGCCATATATCACCGGAGAATTAATGTATTTAAGTTTTGATAATATTTATAATCGACTATTTAGTTTTATTAGTTGTGAATAGTATTTCCACCGGAGGTGAAGATGAAAATTCTATGGAACATGCAGCACAATTCAAGAGTGCAACAATATAGATGTAAACAATATGATATATATATATCTAACAAACAATGTGAATAGTATTTTCATTATGCTAAAAATGACTATAATAAATAGTAAAATACAAAAGTAAGTTATGATATTTACCTGATTTCACTACTCCAAAAACTTTTCCACGTTTAATAAACTTCACCATGTCATTAAGCTTCATCTTGAAAACTCTGCATACAATGTCTGGTCTATCCTCAGGCCTAAGTCCTCGTTTATCAAGAAACCTGGGCTCTATGAAAAAGAAATTAAAGGTGTTTCTAGGCTTCTGTAAAAAGTTAGCATAGGGTTTTTGGGTATTGAAAAAGTGATTTTATTAATGGTAAATTATTTTGGTATAGAGAAAGCCGAGAAATAACTAATTGATGAGTAATTTATAAAAGGATTCAGACATTCATCAATTATTTTAACATATAATTGATGAGTAATTATATGTTAAAATCCAAAACTATCAAGTAACATAATAGATGAATTGTTAAATTATTAAAAGTAGAGATATTCAAATGATAAAAATAAAAATTCTATTCTAAATATTATAAATATCTAGTCTTCTTTTTCTATCTTCACTTTGCGTAATTCAATCTTCTTATTTGGTGTATAATATTGTGCAGCTTCTTCTCCTTCATATTCGTCTTCACTAATAACATCGTGAGTTCTCTTGGCTGGCGTAATAGAGTTAATTGATTTGAGGCGAGATTCTTGTTCATTCTCGTATGAAGATGAGGATTGCTCATTCTCGTATGAAGATGAGGATTGCTCCTTCTCGGATGTAGATGAGGATGATAGTTTATTCTATAAAATATATTGGTATAAGATATCATAAAAGTTATAATATATAGAATTATGAATATATTACAGTAAAATAAATAAATAATATATATTATGTGTACCTGTCCACCAGATATCATTTTTCTAAATTCTTTCATTATTGATTCGTCACGTGTCAATTTTGAGACAGTAAAACCTGATTTGGGATAATCCAACTTATATTGATCGATATTAATGCAAAACACATATGTATTTCCCACTAACACTTCAAGATCACTTGGTATGGAATTGACATCGTCATCCTATATCAACAATAAACAAACAATGATTAAAAACATCTAAACTATATATATATATATATATTAGACGTCATCATATATCACTTGGTATGGAATTTTATATTATAAATATTGTTTTTATTTAAAAAAAAAGTAAAGCAAATACAAATAAAACTAACCTCGTTCATCAAATCTAAAATGGATGATGCAGACTTATTCACAAATTGTAATATATCTCTCTCAAATATCACGAATGAGGTAAATGATGAACCATCATTAACTATAACTCGAACTTTATATCTGCATGACAAAAATGTATAAATTATAGAGTTAATGTAAAAAGAATATATAAAGTTTAATGTATAAATTATATTATTAGTGTAAAAAGAAGATATAAAGTGAATGTTGGAAATTTACCTAGGAGTGACATATTTTACATTACGCTCACACTTTTTGCACCAAAAGTTGTCTTCTCTAAGATAAACTCCCCTTTTGCACTCATTACATGAGTTGTAAAACCAACCATGAATATCTTCAATATCCTCAATAGTAGCAATAGTAAGACATTTGCATGGCTGCAAAAAAAATGCGATTACATTGGAAAAATATCACAATTATAAATTTGATATTTTAATAAACTAAATTTATATTTACCTCTTTGATGGTAATGATTTGATCAATGGTCTTATACATTTTTGCATTGAGAAATTGTTCAGATAAATCACTTCTTGAAACACTTGGAATTTGAATAATATTTGGAGGACTATTGTTTCCGTTTCTCTTTAAAAGACTACAAAAAAATATATTTAAAATATGTAAATATATATATTAAACGGTTCCACGTAATATTTATGTACACATCACAAATGCATAATATGTTTACATACCTTGATTTAAAGTCTTCAACTTCTGGAATATTATAATCATTGATAAAAATTCGAGTACCACCCATGGCATTGGACAATTGAATTGTACCTATATTAAGAAACAATAATAATTAAATAATAAAAAATATAATAACATATAAAAATAAAAGAGGAGAAAATATTATTGTGTTTAGGCCTCAATTTTGCAAATTGAATAACAATAATGACATTATCATCCAAGGTAGTATTCACATAGGGGGAAAATTGGTCAGCAAACTTGTCCCATAGCGTACAACTTATGACATCATTCCTACAATATAAATAATTTTTCAAACGTTATTAATATATGTAATACAAAGCTATAATAACAAATTTGAATATAATATAAAGAAAAAAGGTTTAGGTTTGTGAATACCGAATATCTTGTAATTGAATATCAATTTTCTTATGTTCTTCCTTCTTTTCACCAACATTGTAGAATTCAAAAGAACCAATGGCTTTTAAATTGCCTATAACATCTGTAAAAAAATATACATTTATTTATATAAAACTATTCATACAGTAAAACAAAACTATCTATACGGTAAAATAAAACTATCTATACGTACATACAAAAGAAGAAGCATTATGTTAAAGTATCAATATCTATACATACAGTAAATCCATAACTAATTGAAAAAAACGTATCATTATGTTAACGTATCATTATGTTAACGTATTTATTGTTTATTTCCATGATACTTGTCCTGGTATATAAATACACATACACATAGATATTCAAACAATGTTAATACCGAAAAATATAAAATCAGATCAAATGAAGACTAACTGAAAAAAACGTAGTGAAATACATAATAAGTAAAACAAACTATCTATAATGTGGAACACACTTACCAATTAGATATACGTCTTCTACGGAATGATTTAATATGACATCAAAATTCACGAAATCGAATGTGTTTCGTGGTATTGAAAGATAATCAATTTGTTGTACTTTAGTAGTCCTGAAAAATGTCATACTAAGGGGAAGACGACAATAACGATAAGTACCACCGTAACTGTCCAAACCAAAATTGGATATTAGATATACACCATATTGAGTTATGGTCAAAAATTTGATAAACAATGACTTTTTCATAAAACCATAAAGTTTCATCCCCTGTAAAACAATTAAAAATTGTGTTAATATCTGAAGAGATAAAAAAGTAAATGTCTTCATAACAACAAAATTTTATAAGTTGCTTACCTTGTCATCAACCAAAACCATTTCTTTACCAGTGATAACATCCTTGTTATTGTATAGAGTTCTATTCCACATATGTAACACACGAACTCGAATCTTCTATTCCACATATGTAACACACGAACTCGAATCTTCCAAGTGACATTAGTCTTTAACTTGAGATCTTCAATGAAGTGTAAATTTTCGGCCATTGTACCTTTAGAGGAAGAAGAAGAAGAAGAAGAAGAAGAAGAAGAAGAGGTTTTTGTAGAGTAAACTAATAAGAATATAAATTAGGGTGAAATAAGTGCATCTATAGATAGTTTAAATAAAGAGAGCTTAATACAATAAAAAAATATATATATATATTATCTTATTTATTACAATAGGTAACCTATAATTTAAACTACCTTTGATAATGAAAAATAAGATTTTTGTTCTAAAGATAACTTAATCCACAATTCTTCTCTTTATTCTACAGAGAAGATAGTATGAGTATCTTATACGTAATTTTACTTAGTAATTTTATGTACGGTATGTTTTTGTATTTGGTAACTTTACTTACGATAGTTTGATATAGAACAAAATCTCCACCAGCTATACCATATTTCTGATGATTAATTATTACCTGCACAATTGGAGACTGCACAATTGGAGACAACTGTACATAACATATCATCTATTTTGAATATATCTTCATCTTATAATTAAACATTACGTCACCCTCTTGAATTTTTTTTATCCTTAGATCCAAGAACTCAAGGTTTTAACTTAAATAACATGATAATTTTTTATATATTGTCAAAGTTAAATTAGTTTTAAATAGTTATGGTAAAAAGATATATATATATATATATATATATATGAGAAAATATATTATTATATAAAATTATTATATCTTATACGTAAGAAAAGTATTATTAATATTTATGCAAATTATATCTTTTTTTGGTAAAAAGAAGATATCTATATCTATTTCTCTAATAATAATATTTAGATAAAGTTTTTTACCTTCAATTTTACTTAGTAATTTTTACTTAGTAAAGCCTTCAATTCTTCTAAAGATAGCTTAACCCACAATAAATAAGATATTATGATTTATGAATAAGATATCATCCGTATCAAGATTCGAAACTTGTTCGAATATGATTTATGAATAAGATATCATACGGATAATAAATAAGATATCATACGTTTATTTATTATCCGTATGATTTATGAATAAGATATCATACGTTTCACGTCTAAAGATGGGTTTTATTTAATTTAACATAGTTATGGTAAAAATTCAGAAATAAGATAAGAAGGATATAATTATTATTTAATTTTTTAAATCATAAACAATTATTATGTGAAAATTCGAAATTAATATTAGTATATATATAGATTTGTAAAGTGAAATAATAAGATCAAGTTTTTATATTGTAAATATTATTTAATTTAAAAAAATTATGGTAAAAATTCAGAAATAAGATAAGGATATAATTATTATTTAATTTTAAATAATTATGGTAAAAATTCAGAAATAAGATAAGAAGGATATAATTATTATTTAGTTTTAAATAGTTATGGAAATAAACAATAAATAAGATATTAGTTATGGAAATAAACAATAAGATAAGATACCAGATGATGTGGATATAATTATTATTTAGTTTTAAATAGTTATGGAAATAAACAATAAATAAGATATTGAAATACCCCAAATAAGATAAGGTAATGGCATTTTGGTAAATTAATTATGGGTTTTGTTAAAAGGGGGAAAAATGGAAATTTTGGGGATTAAATCCCTAACTCCCTCATTCTCGGTTGTCTCTCTCGATTTTTCCTGTGCTCAGCAGCCCTCTTCCCCGACGAGTTCGACCTTCTCCCGTGCCAGCCGAGTTGCTTCTCCTCCGGCGAGCCCGAGCCCAAGTCGTGTTCGCTGCTGCTGGTTCGTGCTGTTCATGGCTACTGCTGTGGAGCCGTGGTGGTGTTGTTGTCCTTGTAGCTGCTGTGTTCTGCACCGAGTCGAGCCACGTCCAGCCACCGAGAGCGAGATCGAGGGGCCACGAGTCGTTTCCACTGTTGACCGGAGCTGCTGTGTTTCGTTGTCGTGTTGTTGTTGTTCCGCCGTTGTGTTGTTGCTGGTGTTCGTGGCTGCGTTTCGCTACTGAGTTTCGGCGACGAGGGGCCATATCCGGTGGCTGCAGAGGGTGGTCGACGACGGGGTAAGGTAAGCCTTCGATCGGAGTTTGATGAGCTACTGATTTCTGCTAAAAATATATATGTGTGTGTGTGACCGAGTACTGTTGTGGAATTTTGGCTGAATTCGGTGGTGAGTTGTGCAGCAAATTGATTTTTGAATTCGGTTATATGTATGTGTGCAGCAAGGCGTTGAATATTTGATTTGGAATTGGGTTAATTTTGTGTGTGGGTTGCTGAGATTGGAAGTTTAAGGAATGATTTAGGGTTTGATTTGGGGGTTTAATTTGCTGGGTTCATTTGAATTGCGCAGGCATAAATTGACTGAGATAGGGTGTGATTGACCTAATTAATTAAGGGTTTGATTTTAGGGTTTTGAATTGGGGTTTTATTTGGTTGTGGATTGGATGAGTTATTAATGCTAGGGATTTGCTCGGATTGATTTCGCAGGTTCGTTCGGATTGACTGGAGATCTCTGAGGTCGTTGCGGTTCGACTTGAGGCAAGAGGATTCTTGCTAACTTAAGTATTTTTATAAATTGTGTTATGCCCAGTTTGTTTCATAATTAAGTTTACCGTTACTTGGTTGAATATGGGTATGTGCGTGTGATCTGATTTGTCTTGTATCGTATTTGATTAAATGTTGACGTGGTAGTCAATTGTGACTAAATATGATTGATTATTGTAAATAGTGTTGTTGGACTAAATGGGTGTGTGTGTTGAATGTGTGTGTGTATGTTGGATTGAATGGGTGTGTGTGTTGAATGTGTGCGTGTAACACCCCCAAAACTTAACCCTTTTGGAAAGGTATTACCGCCAGTGACCCCAGTGTTCCTTACCGAGATCACCCAAGGCTTTACCAAATAAATACAATTTATGAAATGCAATTGATACATAAAGATCAAGCATTAAATTCCAAAACATAACATTGTCGAGGAAATAAGAGTTACGGGATTACAACTCAATCCCGAATAGGTCAAAACATAGTTTAAACCCAACACAGCGGAAGACTAAGAAAGTAAGTTACAATCGGAGTTATTGTCCAAAGGATCATAACCTGATTAAAGAAATAATTAAAACATTCAAAAACCACCGCCGACTTCATAGTCCTTCTAATCTTCTGAGCTACTTCTTAACTGATGTGCCGAATCAAACGGATGACACCAGCCAACCATGCAAGGGAAAATATTGGTTGGTTAGTCTAAATGAATAGACTAGCAAGGGAACAAAGCAGAATGGTTCGAATCAGTTGTATTAGGTTAGACTCTTCGTCCCTCGAATAATAATCGAGTACGCTTGTCAACCACCATACTCCTACTGGAATACACAAGAGGTATGCACAAGAGAAGATTCTGGAAGACTGAATCTTCACAGAAATTGACTCGAAAGAAGACTCCAACTGAAATGAGTCTTTAAGGAAGCAATGACAAATCTGGAAAGTTACAGAATCATTCAACCAAGATTTAAAACTGACTGAGATGCTTCGGTTCACGACCAACCTCATCGCCTACAGCGAATCCAGATTGGAAAGAGAACGTACTACATTCAAGTCAAGACGAGTTTTCCTAGCTGCACTGAACTTAGCTGCACTACTCGCCCAAGGTGTATTAATTATGTGCGTCAAGGTAGCACTTATCTGATTTATGTTTCAAAAACACACATCACGTTATAGACTTTTACATGTGTACCCCACCAATGGGACAACACATCTTAGTATACGTTTCGTCGAGAGTGACGTATACCGAAAGGTTTGTGACACCAGCTAAGTGTCCTATCTCTACACACATGTGTAAGAGACCGATCATGATCTTAGAATAGTACCAGATTGGGACGAGCCACCCCGATACCAGATTATAAAGAAACGACTGGACAGAGTCCGAGTAACGTTCCTATCTAACAGTGCTAACTAAACAGTTACAGCACCACAACATTTATAGGATAAATCCACATAAAGGCCCGAAAGGAGATCACAGATAATAGCGTTGTTCTAGCAGATATACAACCTATTATATGATTTTCAAAACAGTTTATCAAAACCGTTTCTAGACAAACAGAAAATTCATTCCAAATTAATTACTCAGATAAACTACTGATAATTAATGTAAATATGGAACGAAAGAGCAAGAGCGAACCGCCACTTGCCTTACTCCGTAGAATAGTCTAAAGACGTCACTGGATTTCGGGCTCGACACGGTACAGCTCTGACAGCACAACGACCTTCGAGTCGACCCATAAAAGGAACCCTAAGTTAGATCCGACATGAACAGTACGAATCTAAATACGGCGAAAGAACACGAAAGGAAAGACACCACGACGACAACCGACCAAGCCAAAGCCACGAAGGCGTTCTGGGCACTAGCGGCGGTCGCCGTATTCATCACGGCGGTCACCGTGAAGAACACGGCGGTCGCCGTTAAGAACACGGCCGACTGAAACGAGAGAAAACTCACCCAAAAACACGAGCGGTTTGGCCTCCTTCGACTTGCTTTGGCTTCTAACCTCCAAGGCTAACCAAAAGCTTCACAAAGGCACTCTGGAAACACACCAAAACAACACCGGCGAGACCTCCGGCGAGCACAAGAAAACCGGCGAAAACAAGACTCCGACGAGAGGCGAATTTGGCAGAGGTTTGGTGCTGGGATGGCTCAAAACCTCACCCCCAACACCTTCTTTTATAGCCAAAGTGTCTGAAGCGATCAACCAAACCCTGAGACGCGGCCGAAAGCAAGATCGGCGCCCTTGATTTCCGCCGGCGACCAACGGGCAATGCCCACTGGACAATCACGGCGGTCGCCGTTTTTGCCTGCGGCGGGCACGCGGCGGTCGCCGTTGCCAGGTCTGTCGCGGCCAGCTAGAAGCTGACAAGCTGACTCCTCGGGCCCAACCACGGCGGTCGCCGTTTCTGAACGGCGGTCGCCGTTTTCCCCTTTTCCCGCCCATTCGGCTTTGAACGAGCATGACGATAAACCGGGATAAAAATTATCGTACGCGAACGACAATTTAAAATTCAAGGCACCTTGTCTGTATATTATTTCACTGAGAAAAATATTACAGATATAGAGCACATTACAGAATGTCTCAAGCTACCTGAATTAAATCCGACGTACACAACGGGTACTCGGGAAAATTCCATAATTCCCAAAATAACCTTACAAAAATACGGGGTATCACATCTCCTCCCCCTTACAAGAAGTTTCGACCCCGAAACTTAGGTCGAGAATAACTCGGGAAAACGCCTGAGCATATCTGACTCGGTTTCCCACGTCTCCCAAGTAACTTCTTCGGTCCCTGACTTGGACCACAGCACTCGTACCAAAGGTACGATCTTGTTGCGCAAATGCTTCTCCCGACGCTCCAAAATGCGCACGGGCAACTCTTCGTAAGTACCATTAGCTTGAATCTCGATGTCTTCATAACTAAGCACATGAGACTCATCTGGCACATACTTTCTGAGTAAAGACACGTGGAACACGTTATGCACCGGGTGAGCCAATGGTGGCAACGCCAAACGGTACGCTAGAGATCCCACTCTATCCAAAATCTCGAAAGGTCCCACGTAGCGAGGGTTAAGCTTCCCACGCTTACCAAATCTGAAAACTCCTTTGGAAGGCGACACCTTGACAAAAACCTTGTCACCGACCTCGAACTCGACAGTCCTGCGCTTCCGATCTGCGTAGGACTTTTGTCGACTCTGAGCGGTCAACATCCTTTGTCTGATCAAAGCAATGTCTGAAGCCGTCCTTTCGACCAACTCTGGTCCAAGCAGAATTTTGTCGGCATTATCGTCCCAACAAATCAGAGATCTGCATCTGCGACCATACAAAGCTTCAAACGGAGCCATTTTGATTGTAGCATGCCAGCTATTGTTGTATGTGAACTCAATCAGACTTAAGCTGTCCTCCCAGCTAGTCGGACGATCGAGCACACAAGCTCTAAGCATATCCTCCAGAGTCTGGATGGTCCTTTCGGACTGGCCATCTGTCTGAGGATGAAATGCTGTACTGAACCTTAACTCGGTTCCCATAGCCTTATGAAGTTCCTTCTAGAATCTTGACATGAAACGGCCATCTCGGTCCGATACAATGGTCTTAGGGATGTCATGTAAGCGGACAATCTCCTTCTGGTAAACTTCGGCTAACTTCTGGGTTTCCCATGTGGTCTTGATGGCTATGAAATGAGCACTCTTCGTAAGCCTATCCACAATTACCCAGATAGCATCTCTCTGACTTCGAGTCTTGGGTAGCCCAGTGACGAAGTCCATGGAAATGTCCTCCCATTTCCATTCTGGCACGGGGAGAGGTAACATCTCACCACCTGGTCTGCGGTGTTTGATCTTGACTTTTTGGCAAGTTAAGCACTTTGCCACAAAGTCTGCTACGTCCCACTTCATGTTTGGCCACCAAAACTTCTTCCTGAGATCCTTGTACATCTTGCTAGAGCCAGGATGCACAGAATAAGCAGATGAATGAGCTTCTCTCATCACCAACTGACGAAGACCTTCTGTGTCAGGCACACAGATCCGATCCTGAAACCAAAGTGATCCATCATCCTGAACCACAAAACTAGGAGCTTTCCCATCCATCACTTCACTACTTAACTTTACCAAGATGATGTCATCGACTTTCTTTTCTTTGATTTGATCCAGCAGTGTAGCCTGAATCTCCATCATACTCAGGTACCCTCTACGCTGGTCATACAAGACTTTAATGTCGTATGACTCCTGGTTTAGCTTGGTCTGAGCAGTAAGCAACGCAACCACAGTCTCGTGCGTTGTCTTCCGGCTTAGCGCATCAGCTACTACATTAGCCTTGCCTGGATGATACAACAAATCCATGTCGTAGTCCTTGAGCAACTCTAGCCAGCGGCGTTGTCTCATATTTAACTCCTTCTGAGTAAATATATACTTGAGACTTTTGTGGTCAGTGAAGACTTGGCATCTTATACCATAGAGGTAATGCCGCCAAATCTTCAGCGCAAAGACGACCGCTGCTAACTCAAGATCATGGGTCGGATAGTTTTCTTCGTAAGTCTTGAGTTGTCTAGATGCGTAAGCAATGAATCTGCCCCTTTGCATCAAAACACAACCAAGACCACACTTAGAAGCATCACTATAGACCACATAATCGTCATTCCCCTCTGGGAGTGCTAACACGGGTGCCGAGGTCAACCGTCGCTTCAACTCCTGGAAACTGACCTCGCACTTGTCATTCCAGACAAACTTCTTATGGACTTTGCGGAGTAGATTGGTCATCGGTAGAGCGATCTTTGAAAATCCTTCTACAAACCTTCTATAATACCCGGCAAGTCCAAGAAAACTGCGCACCTCCTTCACGTTCTGGGGCTGTGTCCACTTAGCCACCGCTTCAATCTTTTGGGGATCAACCATAACCCCATTTTTATTGATCACGTGGCCTAAGAAAGCCACTTCCTTCATCCAGAATTCGCATTTAGACAATTTAGCATAAAGCTGATGTTGTCTAAGGATCGACAAGGAAATCCGTAGATGTTCCTCGTGGACTTCTTCATTCAGAGAGTAGATCAAAATGTCGTCGATGAAGACCACCACGAACTTATCCAAGTACTGGTGAAAACATCGGTTCATCAAATCCATAAAGACAGCTAGAGCATTTGTAAGCCCAAAAGGCATTACTACGAACTCGTAATGACCATATCTGGTCCTGAACGCAGTTCTAGGAATGTCCTGCTCCCGAATCCTGAGTTGATGATATCCAGATCTTAAGTCGATCTTGGAGAACACCTTTGCTCCCTGCAATTGGTCCAACAAGTCATCAATCCTAGGCAAAGGATACTTGTTCTTGATCGTCACCTTGTTCAACTCTCGATAGTCGATACAAAGTCGGAACGATCCGTCCTTCTTTTTGACGAATAAAACCGGAGCACCCCACGGCGATGCACTCGGCCTGACATAACCTTTGTCAAGAAGATCTTCAAGTTGATTCTTCAATTCTTGCATCTCAGCTGGAGCCATCCGATACGGGGATTTGGAAATCGGCGCCGTACCAGGCTCGAGATCAATTGAAAACTCTACGTCACGATTTGGGGGTAATCCTGGAATTTCTTCCGGAAAGACATCCGAAAATTCCCTAACTACAGGAATATCAAGAACCTCAGGTCCATCCTTCTCAGGCGAATCCAAGTAGCAAAGGTACCCGACACATCCTTGTCGTAGTAGCTTAAACGCAGCCATCGCATTGATCAGCTTGCCGTTATCAGCGTCATTTCGACCTTTGAACTTGCACACGAATTGGCCCCCGGATGACACCGTCACCGTTCTTGCACTGAAGTCGATCACCGCCTTGTGACGCGTCAGCCAATCCATACCGAGAATAATGTCGTATGGAGCAATGGCTATGCAGATTAAATCTGCCTCGAATTCCTTACCCTGAATGGTAATCGGAAAGTCGGACAAATGCTTGGTTCCCACCAAACGTTCTCCATTAGGAAGATTAACGACGAAAGGGTCGCACGAATCATTGCACACTAAGTCTAACTTGCTAACACAGCTATCCGAAATAAAGGAATGCGTAGCACCAGAATCAAACAGAATGCACACTAAAGTAGAGTGAAGGTATAGAGTACCTTGAGCAATCGGAGCGTTGGGTCCATCTGCCTCACGCATCTCGTACAAGCGTTGGCCCTGACTTCCAGAAGCAGCTGGGGCCTTTCCCCTGTTCTGAGCAGTCGTCTGCACTGAAGGGCTAGGAGTCTCGGCAGGCTTAAACCTAGGTCGGTTGCTCTGATGAACTGACCCTTGCTGCGACTCTACTCCCTTCTGCTTTCCCTGCTTGCAGAACTTTTGCAGATGACCATCACGTCCACACCCAAAGCATGGCCTCCTCTCCTTCCGACACTCAGTGCTCGTGTGCCCAGCAGTACCGCAGTTATAACACTGAACGGAACTCCTGGTATGCCCTGACTGCTGAGTCGATCCTCCTTGCGTCATCTCCGTCTTAGCTCGGCCGGACTTGGCGAAGTTAGACGGTGGCGCAGGGCGCTTAAAACCACCTCCCTGGTTCTGATGCTGCATCGACTTTTGTCGGTTACGCCTCTTGGTCGACTCCTCGAGAGTCACCTCCAGCTTATAGGCACAATCCACATACTGCTCCAAGGTAGAGCATGTGTGGTGCACCATTAATGGCTTGATATCCGGGTTCATCCACTCGTGGAAGTACCAGATCTTTTGAGCCTCGCTGGTGATCTCGGCAGTGGCGTACTGTAGAAGATGGTTGAACTTAGATGCCAACTCGGTCACTCTCAGACCATCAGTCTGAGGGTACAAGAACTCTTTATGCTTTTCCTCTCTCATAGCACGAGAGAAAAAGCGATGAACCATCTTGGTCTTGAACATCGACCAAGTCAACACTGGGCTCTCAGCCAAACCAGTGCTCTCCCACCACTCGCTAGCCTCCTCCTTCAGCTGAAGAGACGCGATATGGACCTTTTCGGCCTCCGTACATTCCACGTTCCTGAACAGCCTCTCCATATGGGAGAACCAATGAGTCACTGCCACTGGCTCCTCTTTCCCGTTATAGCAGTCGGGTCTCATGGAAGTAATGGTCTTGAGAGCGCGACCATAGCTGTCCCTCGCCCTAACGGCAGTCTCCTGAGTCACAGGGTTTCTGGGTTCCACAACATCAGGAACCGCTGCATGAATAGGCACTTCTGGTGCTTGAGGCGCACTTGGTCTCAAGACATCAGTAATAGCCTGCATCACGATCCCACGGATCGCCTCAACAGCTACAGCGTCAAACAGCATCGGCGCCTGGGTCTGATCCTGACCTTCACGCCTCTGCTGGATGCAAGACTCAGACTCGTGTTCATCCTGAACACCTCTTCCTGCTGGTCTGGGGTTTTGGTTGGTCCCAGCACCGGCTCGAGTCGAGTTTCTCGTGCTTCTTGGGTTCACCATCTGTTTACCGATCCAATTCCAAGCATTCAATACATTAATATTATGCAACATACTTATGCAATATATCAATGTAAATAAATCACTCAGAATAGATCAACTTGGCATTTTATAGATGAACCTTCGAATTCTTACACAAGTTACACATAAGTTTATCATTCGAGCGTTAGGACAACATTGCTCGAAGATATAAGTGTTTCTCAAAGTACTTGCCGCAATACTGAAATATTACACAAAGTACAACTTGGAATACTAAGAAACGAACTACTACGATAGGCAACGCCACTCCTTCTCAAGGCATTCCAAAACGTCTCCCATACGACTGGCTACTCGTGCATGGTCTCTTCGGGCTAGGCTCACCATCGAGCTCTGGCGATGGGTTTCGCACCCTGCTTGACCCTGAAGCACATAGTCCTAGCTCAGCCATAGAAAAGTATGGGTCGTCCATGACTGGTCCTTCTATTCCAGCCCTCCTCTGAGTACTGGCGATCAGCTCCTCCCTCTGACGCTGCTGTTCTGCGGAGATTTCCTCGCTCTGGCGGAGAATCTTCTGCAGCTCGGATTTCGACCTCCATCTCCTTGGAGTAGGGATAGGCTGGGATTCCCTGTCACTTCTCCCAATACCGTACTCGGTATACAGTGCCTCCCAATCAGCTTCTGACATGGGTGCGTACTCTGGCACTGGTGATAATCCTGTACCGGGCTCCTGAATCTGCCCTCCAAGGTCCAACTCTGGATCCTCTTCTGGATCATCCTCTATGGGATCCTCTTCCTCGGGATCATCCTCGATGGGATCCTCTTCCTCGGGATCATCCTCGCTGGGATCCTCATCCTCGGAATCATCCTCGATCATCTCCTCGTCCTCGAAAGGATCTTGCTCAAGCATCTCCTCTTCCTCCTCCTCGTACTCGATCTCCTCGGGAATTGGTCCCAGCAGAAAGTCATCTTGGTAAACCCCTTGTTCATACCTTGACAACTCGTCTTCCTGCTCCCATTCTTGTACTCCCTCCACCCTTGGTGGTGGCACAGGTGCAGGTCTAGGGACCATAGCATTCCTGGCTACAAGGACAACCGACTCGGGGAGAACGTGCTTGACGTCTTCGGGTGGGCTACTCGGGCCTCCAACCTCGAAACATCGCTGAGGTAACGGAAAGTCTAGCCTCGGCTGATCCGCCTTGGCGTCTTCCGACCCCCTACCAATAGAAAAGCAGACACCCATCCTATCGAACAATAAGAAAGGAATTAGTCTTTCTAGACATAGAAGCAAGCTTACTATATCAGACTATAAAGAAGACATGACTATGAACGGTGTTTTTAAATTCTTTTCAGAATGAAAATTCAGAGCCCTTTTTAAAGCATTTTGAAAATGAATAACTGGTTTATAAAAATTCCAAACCCGTTTTAAAAACTTTTGGCTCTGATACCACAACTGTAACACCCCCAAAACTTAACCCTTTTGGAAAGGTATTACCGCCAGTGACCCCAGTGTTCCTTACCGAGATCACCCAAGGCTTTACCAAATAAATACAATTTATGAAATGCAATTGATACATAAAGATCAAGCATTAAATTCCAAAACATAACATTGTCGAGGAAATAAGAGTTACGGGATTACAACCCAATCCCGAATAGGTCAAAACATAGTTTAAACCCAACACAGCGGAAGACTAAGAAAGTAAGTTACAATCGGAGTTATTGTCCAAAGGATCATAACCTGATTAAAGAAATAATTAAAACATTCAAAAACCACCGCCGACTTCATAGTCCTTCTAATCTTCTGAGCTACTTCTTAACTGATGTGCCGAATCAAACGGATGACACCAGCCAACCATGCAAGGGAAAATATTGGTTGGTTAGTCTAAATGAATAGACTAGCAAGGGAACAAAGCAGAATGGTTCGAAGCAGTTGTATTAGGTTAGACTCTTCGTCCCTCGAATAATAATCGAGTACGCTTGTCAACCACCATACTCCTACTGGAATACACAAGAAGTATGCACAAGAGAAGATTCTGGAAGACTGAATCTTCACAGAAATCGACTCGAAAGAAGACTCCAACTGAAATGAGTCTTTAAGGAAGCAATGACAAATCTGGAAAGTTACAGAATCATTCAACCAAGATTTAAAACTGACTGAGATGCTTCGGTTCACGACCAACCTCATCGCCTACAGCGAATCCAAATTGGAAAGAGAACGTACTACATTCAAGTCAAGACGAGTTTTCCTAGCTGCACTGAACTTAGCTGCACTACTCGCCCAAGGTGTATTAATTATGTGCGTCAAGGTAGCACTTATCTGATTTATGTTTCAAAAACACACATCACGTTATAGACTTTTACATGTGTACCCCACCAATGGGACGACACATCTTAGTATACGTTTCGTTGAGAGTGACGTATACCGAAAGGTTTGTGACACCAGCTAAGTGTCCTGTCTCTACACACATGTGTAAAAGACCGATCATGATCTTAGAATAGTACCAGATGGGGACGAGCCACCCCGATACCAGATTATAAAGAAACGACTGGACAGAGTCCGAGTAACGTTCCTATCTAACAGTGCTAACTAAACAGTTACAGCACCACAACATTTACAGGATAAATCCACATAAAGGCCCGAAAGGCGATCACAGATAATAGCATTGTTCTAGCGGATATACAACCTATTATATGATTTTCAAAACAGTTTATCAAAACCATTTCCAGACAAACAGAAAATTCATTCCAAATTAATTACTCAGATAAACTACTGATAATTAATGTAAATATGGAACGAAAGAGCAAGAGCGAACCGCCACTTGCCTTACTCCGCAGAATAGTCTAAAGACGTCACTGGATTCCGGGCTCGACACGGTACAGCTCTGACAGCACAACGACCTTCGAGTCGACCCATAAAAGGAACCCTAAGTTAGATCCGACATAAACAGTACGAATCTAAATACGGCGAAAGAACACGAAAGGAAAGACGCCACGACGACAACCGACCAAGCCAAAGCCACGAAGGCGTTCTGGGCACTGGCGGCGGTCGCCGTTCTTGGCGGCGGTCGCCGTATTCATCACGGCGGTCGCCGTGAAGAACACGGCGGTCGCCGTGAAGAACACGGCGGTCGCCGTGAAGAACACGGCGGTCGCCGTTAAGAACACGGCCGACTGAAACGAGAGAAAACTCACCCAAAAACACGAGCGGTTTGGCCTCCTTCGACTTGCTTTGGCTTCTAACCTCCAAGGCTAACCAAAAGCTTCACAAAGGCACTCTGGAAACACACCAAAACAACACCGGCGAGACCTCCGGCGAGCACAAGAAAACCGGCGAAAACAAGACTCCGGCGAGAGGCGAATTTGGCAGAGGTTTGGTGCTGGGATGGCTCAAAACCTCACCCCCAACACCTCCTTTTATAGCCAAAGTGTCTGAAGTGATCAACCAAACCCTGAGACGCGGCCGAAAGCAAGATCGGCGCCCTTGATTTCCGCCGGCGACCAACGGGCAATGCCCACTGGACAATCACGGCGGTCGCCGTTTTTGCCTGCGGCGGGCACGCGGCGGTCACCGTAAACGCGGCGGTCGCCGTTACCAGGTCTGTCGCGGCCAGCTAGAAGCTGACAAGCTGACTCCTCGGGCCCAACCACGGCGGTCGCCGTTTCTGAATGGCGGTCGCCGTTTTCCCCTTTTCCCGCCCATTCGGCTTTGAACGAGCATGACGATAAATCGGGATACAAATTATCGTACGCGAACGACAATTTAAAATTCAAGGCACCTTGTCTGTATATTATTTCACTGAGAAAAATATTACAGATATAGAGCACATTACAGAATGTCTCAAGCTACCTGAATTAAATCCGACGTACACAACGGGTACTCGGGAAAATTCCATAATTCCCAAAATAACCTTACAAAAATATGGGGTATCAGCAGAATTGGTATCAAGGTGCTTAGGCGCTTGATAAAGGGTGGAGAGGTCGCGTGTTCGACTCTCACCAACAACCTGCTGGGCGCCATTTAATTTGGGCCAGCGAGGGGTTGGGGTACACGGCCTGCAGGCCTGTTAAGGATGGCAGTGCCGGGGTGTCTGTCAGGCCCGTTGTCGGCAAGGTCAGGCACCAACATAAAGTGTACTTTTTTGTAACATCCCAGGCCAAGCTACCCCAGCCACCAAGCCGCCCAGCCACCCAACGGTGTCGGCGCCGGTACTGGTGCCGCCTGGATGTCCAAGGGCATGCAGCCCACACACCCAACCCTTCCCCCATTTAAATGGGTAGGTTGTTGCCCACGGAGATCGAACCCGAGACCTTTAGATATAAGGGCATTACCTTGCCACTTATATCACCAATTGTGCTGCAGCGCAATTGGTGATATAAGTGGCAAGGTAATGCCCTTATATCTAAAGGTCTCGGGTTCGATCCCCGTGGGCAACAACCTACCCATTTAAATGGGGGAAGGGTTGGGTGTGTGGGTTGTATGCCCTTGGACATCCAGGCGGCACCAGTACCGGCGCCGGCACCGTTGGGTGGCTGGGCGGCTTGGTGGCTGGGGTAGCTTGGCCTGGGATGTTACAGTGCATGTGTGTGTTGGATCGTGTGTATTTGTTGGATTAAATGTGTGTGTGTGCGTGTGTTGGATCGTGTGTGTGTTGGATTGAATGTGTGAGTGTGTGTGTGTGTGTGTTGGATCGTGTGTGTGCGTGTGTTGGATTGAATGTGTGTGTATGTGCTGGATTGAGTTTGTGTGTGTGTGTGTGTTGGATTGTGTGTGTGTATGTGATTATGTGATATTTGATTGGTTGTCGTATGAAGTGTTTGAATTGGTGTCGGTGTAGTGGTGGAATGTTGTTGGTTGGTGAAAGTCCTTATATTTAGGGCCTCGGTGGGTATGAACCCCCGAAGGTCGAAGGGTCAGGTGATGATAGTCTCACCAAACCGCGTAGGGTGCACACCTACGTCGTTAAGGGCCAAGGGTTGGATGGTGAAAGTCCCATCCGGAAAGTGTGTGTTGATTGTCTCACCCGGTGATGTGGTGGTGGAGACGGAGGTTGGATTGGAGGTGTTGGTGGTTGTGTGTGTTGATTGTCTCACCCGGTGATGTGGTGGTGGAGACGGAGGTTGGATTGGAGGTGTTGATGGTTGTGTGTGTTGATTGTCTCACCCGGTGATGTGGTGGTGGAGACGGAGGTTGGATTGGAGGTGTTGGTGGTTGTGTGTGTTGATTGTCTCACTCGGTGATGTGGTGGTGGAGACGGAGGTTGGATTGGAGGTGTTGGTGGTTGTGTGTGTTGGTTATGTGTTGAATGTTGGTTGTGTACTTGATTAAGTGGTTGTGCTGGTAATTTGGTTGTATGTTTGATAATTGGTTTATGTTGGACGTTGATTGTTATTAGTTGTGGTTGTGGGTCATTGTGGGCCATTGGTTGTGGTGGTGAATTTACGTGTGATATAGTTGTTGATTGTAACTGGTCAAGGTTGTGAATTTCTGTTGGTATGGTTATTGTTGGTAGCTGGTGGATTATGAATGTTGGTTGTGTTGTTTGAGTGTATATATTGGTTTCCATCTTGAGGGTGTGGGCCAATACGAGTTGAGTTTGAAGGTATGAGTTGCAGTCGTGGTTGACGAACCGGCGGCACCAGAAGGGTGGCTGGCCTGGACCGTTATTTAGGTTATGATTGTGTTATGTGATAATTATCTTGTTGATGCTTATGTGTTTGTGGATGTGCAGGTTAATTGAATTTGTTGTGTAGTGCAGTAGTGAGTTCAGTCTTATTGGTTAGCTTTGGTTGTAAGTCAGTAATAAGAGATTGTGTATGTGTATGGAGTTGGATTGGAGGTATTAGTATTGAAGAGGAAGTTGGATTGGACCGTTCTATTCGTTTATGCTTGTGATGAGTTTGAGGTTGGATAGAAAGAGGTTAGTATAGTGAAGAGTTGGATAAGGATGTGTAATGAATGGTATGTGATGGTGTGTGTATATGTTTTGACGTGTGGTTGGCATTGGTTGGTTGATATGATTAAGTATAGTTATGATATTATATATTGTGTGGCGTGTTGTCGTTGTTGTGAGTTGATTGGTGATATATGTATGTGTTTTGAACTGTTTTGGCTTGAGGAATCTTTCCATAGTCTTTCAAAAGACTGACCAATCTCGGTTTACGTGCCGTGGTTGGTTGGGGTATCGGGTCCCCCAGTCAATCAGGCTTTGTAGATTTAGCGCCAGCAAGGAGGATCCTAATCACCGTCGGTTTGGAGTCGAAGGCTTTACTCTTTTGGTTTGGACTTTGACTTGGTTGTGCGTGTCGTTTTGGTTTTGGACCTTGTATGGGTCGAACTTGTTGTATTGGTTTTTGGTTTGTAAACTGTTGTATTTTCTGTAGGTTAAGTTTGATTGTGTTTTCAAACCCTGGACAGGTTTTACAGGTTGTACAGGTTTTCCGCTGTGCTGCTTTTGATATTTATGGGTTATGTTTCGCAAATTTTTATTTCACCCGCCTTATAGTCCTTCGGGACTATGGCACTGTAGCACCACTGACCTGGGGGTGTTACAGATATTAGTTATGGAAATAAACAATAAGATAAGATATCGCATGACTTGGCGGATGACGTGGCGGATGAGGTGGCATAGCCTAGAGGCCGACACGTAGGCGAATTGAACGTGAAGACGACACGTACGCGAATTAAACGTGAGGCCGACACGTAGGAAAAAAGCTTATGCTTTAGTATATATATAGATTTATAAAGATAAATTTTAATAACCATGTATTTATGCAGTGTGCGTCAATGTTACGCCGACAGATTTACATTTACCATTAGTGGATCAAACTCATACAAACTTGGTTCCACGTATAAGCCTCGATGACAAGGAAAACGAGGGTAACAAATTTATGTTTTATAAAGTCATGTAGATTAAGGATTATACTATATTTTATCTTACATCAATATTTATACTATGATATATTTATTTATCATTTACAGATTCGTTACAAAACGCGAGTCTTATCAATCAAATTGATGTAACAAAAGTTGAACAAGGTATGATGTTGTTCAATAAATAAAGTCATTTATTGTCGTACAATATTTGTAATTATTTTCCTTTTACAAATTAGCTCGACGCAAGAGAATGTTGAGAATGAATACGATTAGGCATAAGAGGCATGGAACACCACTAATTGAATCAGGTAAGCATAAAATATTCTTAGTTAATGAACATTACAAAATATTATATAACATACAAGTATCGACATTTGTGCAGGAGTTATACTTGGAAATATTGAGAACTCTGTAGCTACACCCTTATCTATTACGGTTAATGGTAATTCCTTAGGAAGTTTTCCGGTTGCATATATCGCTATACATAGATATATTATATTTTTTTCGATGTTGTGTATAATCTGTCATTTTATGTGCACGTAATTTTCAGGTCCTACCAATTCGTCTGCGTTGCGAGGGCGTTCATCTACATTACCAAACAATCGTAATGGTATTTTTTATATCAATATATGTATCATTATGTACTATAAAACCATTTATTTCTGTATTGCATTAAGATTGTTTAACACGTTATAATGTCCTATCTTTATTTGAAAATAAACAACTTTTAGGAGTGTCTGTTATTTTTAAATACTTGATTTATCGACATTTATTCATTATTATAATATTATACTCAATAGTTCCTGTCGCAGAAGTGAATAGAACAATGAGAAATCATACTGGTAAACCAGGTACTTTATTTGTATTATTTAGTGAATTTGTAATATTTGTTTATATATTGTTTAATGCTCATCTATATTTCGTAGTTCAATATCTAGATCACGGTGAAGCTGTGTTTGAATGTCTACATTGTGGTGCATTACTGTGGCATGCTGAAAGATTAAATATACAAGACCCTTCAAGCGAAGGTATATGTCATATATCTTCGTTATGTTGCATGAAAGGAAAAATTGAGCTGCCATTGCTGCAACAACCACCACCGTTGCTGAAGAATCTTTTGACAAATAGGCATCCAAAAAGCAAACAATTTTGTGAGAATATTATAGCTTATAATATGATGTTTGCTTTCACATCTTTGGGAGGAAAGGTCTTACCCATCAAGAAAGGTCGTGGACCTTATTGTTACCGAATGCATGGACAGAATTTCCACAGAATAGGGAGTTTGTTACCAGTTCCTGGCGACACACCAAAGTTTTCGCAACTCTATATATATGATACTCAAAACGAGGATTCAAACAGAATCAGTGCCATTAGTGATAGGGTATTTTCAGTCGTTCACACTATCAAAGTAATCCTAATATGCAACTAGAGTATAGCATGCAAGTAGGGAATCGTACCCAAGGGAGTTAAAATGTCAATTTCAATGTAACTACTAATTTATCAACTTTAAAGAACAAATGGGGGGGGATTTGGTTTTCTACTAAAACTACTCAATTGCAATAGCACAAAAATCAGATTAAACAATGGGAGAAAGAGTTTCACCTAGCAAGTTTCCACACATCAATTAACCAAGTTGCAATTCGGTTCATTTCATGTTCATCATAATCCTATGGATTTGTCCCAATTCTGATTTTTTGTATATTAACAATCCAACCGGTCTTGCTAATACTTACTAATTGAAAACCTAGAAGACCTCCTAAGTTGATTCAATCAATAGCATAGGGCATAAGAAATAATGGATTGCAAGCAAAGACTCAACACCGCAAGTATGACATGCAAATCAATTTCCTTTTCACAATTGAATTCAATATACCAATTTCATACAATTGTGGTTGCTACAAGTGATTAGGGATTCCACCGTCTATCCCTATTCTAGCAATTAGAAAACTATAAAATCGAACTAGGATGTCAATCTAGCCAACAATATAGGAATCCGAATTATGCTCAAGGAAATCAATACAAAAATCCAAAGGGACGAACAAGAGATAAAACCTTACAACTGAATTAATCGAGTGCTTCCACGCTAGGCAAAACAAGGGTCTTAGTTCCGGTTCATGTTCTTCACGAAATCCAAAACCATGGAGAAAACTAGAAAAACGTTCTTGAGAAAAATAAAGAAAGAAAAGAGATGGAAAAGATAGATGATGAGAGGAGAGAGAGGGAATGGTGATGGATAGATGAATGTCTGCCAAAAACGTGCTAATCTAACCTAAACTGACAAACAAAACGTCTGAATTGATTAAGGGAAAACAAAACGTCAAGCCAAAAAGGAAATCGGGAAAGTTCAGAAACGCCAGAGACGCGACCGGACGCGATCGCTTCCGCTCGCCGTTTCGCCTCGCCAAAGATCAGAACTTCCTGGAGCAAAAACGCGACCACCGGCGATCGCCGCCGCCCGCCGCCACTCGCGGCCAATCGCGTCCACCCGCCGCCGCCTGCTCGCGTCAGCCAGCTCCAGCCCAGCCCGCGTCGGCCCGCGGTGGGTCGCCATGGCCCGCGTCAAGCTGCTTCTCCTAGCTTCAACGTCGTCTCTTCATGTCAGCCCGGCTCCTCGAGCGTCTTCTCGCCAAGGAAACCTCGAGCCTCGTCCTCAACATGCAAGTGCTTCCAAATAATCATAATGTAGCTCCGCACCTCAAGCATCGACTTAGCTCCAAAACCGAGCCAAAATCTCCATAAAACTATGCTAATAACTACTAGTTGCGCTATGTAAAATACCGCTTATCAAATCCCCCATACTTAAACCTTGCTCGCCCTCGAGTAAGCTAAAAGAAAACTCACTCCTCCAATCAGCACACAGGTTTCAGGAAGTAAGGAAGAACATGAAACTAGCAATTACAAGACTCAACACTTCGCCTCCAAACAATCAAAAATGAGCCATGCATAAACTCCAATCTATCTCCTTATCGCTCCATGAGTGATCCTACCCGAACTCCTTATAACACCTCTTCTTATGACACCAACGCCAAGCAAGAAAATCCTAAATCACTCACACTCATTTTGCTTAGGCGCCCTTTCGGGTTTTCACCTAACCACTCATTTCATTTTGCTAGATATCTCACATGTTGCTCACATCACTCAAGTCCATTTTTGCACCAACCTAGAGTCGGTCGGACTACCTGCTTTTTACCTGAGCTTTTCAGCTCATCCCAGGATTTTGATTGCCTTTTTCTCATATTTTTGGCTTTTTCTTTTTCAAATTTTTCAAAAATTCATACACATCAGCCATACACAAGTGCACAACACCATAAAACATGTGAATACATTCTCTCCCCCATGCTTAAACATGACATTGTCCCCAATGGAATGAAAGACAAGGTAAAAGCACGGGGATAAAGAAAACAGAAGACTCACATACGAGACCGGATGGTCTCCCTCCAATGAAGCACAAGGTGTAGTAGAAGTGGGCTGAGCTCAATGATGATCCAATAATGTCCAGCTCATCCAAAACAATGGGTAACAAGGAAGAACGCCGAAATTGAAGATCCACAGAAGAAGAAAAATGAATGGCGAATTCAGCAAATCACCAACTTCCGGAAGGTTGCTAAGCACAAACCCGTGATCGTAGTTTGCAACCTACAATCACAAGCTCTTCTTCGGGGAACACCAATCTCGCATCACTCCAAGACTCATTTTTGCCTCAACCTGGGGTTGAGCGAGTCACCTTCTTATTACCTATGCGGCCCTTGCGGGTTGTCCGCACATCCAAGGATTTTTTTTTTTTTTTTTTTTTTTTTTTTTTTTTTTTTTTTTTTTAATAGAAAGGAAGAAAGACTTACAGCGGTTTTGGCTACAGATTGTAGCTGAACCTGTGCCTCGGGCATCCTTCCCTAACCACAAAAACACTAAAAATGACAATTAAAAAAATAAACAAAAATAAAAAATAAAATAAAGCATCTCAAACCTCGGGTTGCCTCCCGAGAAGCGCCTTAGTTATTGTCGTGGCTCGACATACTACTCACACAACCTCAATCTATATCATCGGGTCCTTTAGGAACCCTCTCATTGAGCACCTCCTTCTTGAACCATTCATGGAAAGGTTTAAACCTTAGACCATGCTTCTTGGTAGTTGACTCCTTCGGTGGCTCCTCCATCTTTACCTTCTTGGTTGCCTTCCCCCCATACTTCGATGGATCAGGGGGGTGTTGAAACTCAACTTCCGGGGCCTGCACAAAAGAAGAAGAAAAAAGCTTCTTGCTCGGAGTTAGCACAATGGGGCCAATGCCCAAAAGAGAGTTAGGGGACTCTCCCTTCTCATCCAATAAAGCTGTCATGTTAGAATCCTCAATCATAGGTTGTAACTCATCCAAAGGGTTAGGAGTCATTACATCAACAAAGTTCAAAGAGGAATCAACAACGGGCTTCATATCATAGATGTTAAATTCAACTTCATCCCCATCAAATTCCATAGTCAATTTCCCACTATTAACATCAATTTTAGTTTGTGCTGTTTTCATGAAAGGCCTACCTAACAGCATAGGGGCCGCATCACTGTCATGCTCCATATCCAACACAAAAAAATCAGCGGGAAATTTCAAATCACCAACCATAACAAGTACATCTTCAACCACTCCCTTAGGATACACATTAGACCTATCAGCTAGTTGAATAACAATACCGGTCTCATGCAAAGGTCCTAATCCTAGGGATTCATACAAGGACAAAGGCAAAACATTGATAGATGCACCAAGATCAAGCATAGCATTTTCAATTTTAGTATCACCAATCACACATGGAATGCTAAACCTACCCGGGTCACCACACTTTTTAGGCATTTTCTTTTGAAAAACCGCGGAAACATGCTCACTAATTTTGACCTTTTGTTTTCCTTTCAATTTTTGATTCCTTTTGATAGTGCAAATTTCTTTTAAAAACTTAGCATATCTAGGAATACTTTTAACCAATTTTAGCAAAGGAATGTTTACCTGACACTTGCTAAAGGTCTCATACATCTCATTGTCACTCTCCGGTCTTCTAGTGTCCTTCAACGCCTCAGGGAAAGGCGGGACCGGCTTCTGAGAGCAAAGCGGTGGAAAGCTCGGGCGAACATACTCGTCGACAAGATCTGGGCTCAAACCGCGAGCCACGGCGGGTCCACGCGATCGCCGTTCCTGAGCTGGGAGTTCTGCCGCCAAACCGCGAGTGGATGCGGGTGAGGGCGATCGCCGGGGCTCCTTGGTGGTTTCTGGCGCTGAACCGCGAGTGGACGTGGGTCCACGCGATCGCCGTTCCTGAGCTGGGAGTTCTGCCGCCAAACCGCGAGTGGACGCGGGTGAGGGCGATCGCCGGGGCTCCTTGGTGGTTTCTGGCGCTGAACCGCGAGTGGACGCGGGTCCACGCGATCGCCGGCGCTCCATGGATTCCTCTTGGCTGCTCACTGGAATGAAACCGCGAGTCACGGCGGGTGACCGCGATCGCCGGCGTTGTTCCAGTGATTCTTCATCGTCGAAACCGCGATCGCGGTAGGTCGCGTGAGATCGCGTTTTCCTGTTTTCACACGGCTCAGAACCGTCTTGCAATTCACCCTGTTCAGCATAAGGGTTCAATAGCTTCCCACTCCTCAAGGTAATGGCACTCACATTCGCCTTCGGGTTGACTACCGTTTGTGACGGTAATTTTCCCGATACATGAGCCTCTATATTACTCACGGATTGAGCAATTTGTGCCACTTGTCTCTCAAGATTCTGAATGGAAGACTTTGTTTTAGCATCTTTCTGCATAACCGACTGAGCCAATGACTTGATCATGTCTTCAGCTGACATGGTTTGTCTCGGGTTGTATTGTGGCCTCGGTTGTTGTTGTTGTGGTTGCAAGAGATGAGGATTTTGAACATTTTGCTGATTACTCCACCTCAGATTTGGATGATCTCTATAACCCGGGTTGTAGGTGTTAGAGAATGGATCGTACTTGGGTCTTGGTTGCCATCCTCCAACACCATTCACCTCAGCACTTGACTCTTGAAGAATAGGGCATTGATCATTTGGATGCCCCACTTCATTGCAAACTCCACATGGTCGGGCTTGAGACGGAGTGCCATTCAGCATGAAGCACTTCATCATTTCCTTCAGCTCATTCACATCAGACTCAATCTTTGAGGAGGAACCCACAGCCTTGAGACTCTCTCTCTTGCTAAATTGCCTGGAGCCTTCAGATAGCTCCTGAAACATCTCAAAAGCTTGGGGAGGAGTTTTGTTCAGAATATTACCTCCACAAGCGGCATTCACCATCCTTCGTTCCTCATCCGAGAGTCCGTTGAACAAGTATAGAATGAGATCTTGATCATTGTACCCATGATATGGGCAACTTGCACATAGCCGCTTGAATCTCTCATAATACTCGTACAAGCTCTCGCCTCCTTGTTGTTCAATGGTGGCAATGGCTCTCTTCAAGCTATTCAACTTCGTGGCCGGGAAGTATTTTTCGAGAAAAGCCTTCTTCATTTCAGCCCATGTCGTAATACTTCCCGGAGCAAGGTAATATAGCCAATCATTTGCAGCATCCTTCAAGGTGAATCCAAATGCTCTCAACATGATGGCATCGGCAGTGACACCTCTTGGCTTCATGCTAGAACACACCGCATGAAATTGCGCCAAGTGCTTGTTCGGGTCTTCTCCAGCAAGACCATGAAAATGAGGCAACTCATGAATCAATCCTGCCTTCAACTCAAAATTCACTCCTTCGGCTAACTCAGGAATGGTGATAGCCAAAGGTTGTTGCTCCAAGTTAGGAGCGGTAAGCTGTCTCAACGTCCGGTCACCCATCTCAGTTTGGTTCAACAAATCACGGGCTGCTCTTCGGTTCCTTAAAAATGTCCGCTCAATTTCTGGATCACAATCAACAATCAAAGAATCAGTAGCACGGGTGTGAACCATACAAATGGTTCACACCAAAGGGTTGAAAAACAAACAATTACAAAGAAAAGAACAAATATTAACTCCCCGGCAACGGCGCCAAATTTGATAGGGTATTTTCAGTCGTTCACACTATCAAAGTAATCCTAATATGCAACTAGAGTATAGCATGCAAGTAGGGAATCGTACCCAAGGGAGTTAAAATGTCAATTTCAATGTAACTACTAATTTATCAACTTTAAAGAACAAATGGGAGGGGATTTGGTTTTCTACTAAAACTACTCAATTGCAATAGCACAAAAATCAGATTAAACAATGGGAGAAAGAGTTTCACCTAGCAAGTTTCCACACATCAATTAACCAAGTTGCAATTCGGTTCATTTCATGTTCATCATAATCCTATGGATTTGTCCCAATTCTGATTTTTTGTATATTAACAATCCAACCGGTCTTGCTAATACTTACTAATTGAAAACCTAGAAGACCTCCTAAGTTGATTCAATCAATAGCATAGGGCATAAGAAATAATGGATTGCAAGCAAAGACTCAACACCGCAAGTATGACATGCAAATCAATTTCCTTTTCACAATTGAATTCAATATACCAATTTCATACAATTGTGGTTGCTACAAGTGATTAGGGATTCCACCGTCTATCCCTATTCTAGCAATTAGAAAACTATAAAATCGAACTAGGATGTCAATCTAGCCAACAATATAGGAATCCGAATTATGCTCAAGGAAATCAATACAAAAATCCAAAGGGACGAACAAGAGATAAAACCTTACAACTGAATTAATCGAGTGCTTCCACGCTAGGCAAAACAAGGGTCTTAGTTCCGGTTCATGTTCTTCACGAAATCCAAAACCATGGAGAAAACTAGAAAAACGTTCTTGAGAAAAATAAAGAAAGAAAAGAGATGGAAAAGATAGATGATGAGAGGAGAGAGAGGGAATGGTGATGGATAGATGAATGTCTGCCAAAAATGTGCTAATCTAACCTAAACTGACAAACAAAACGTCTGAATTGATTAAGGGAAAACAAAACGTCAAGCCAAAAAGGAAATCGGGAAAGTTCAGAAACGCCAGAGACGCGACCGGACGCGATCGCTTCCGCTCGCCGTTTCGCCTCGCCAAAGATCAGAACTTCCTGGAGCAAAAACGCGACCACCGGCGATCGCCGCCGCCCGCCGCCACTCGCGGCCAGTCGCGTCCACCCGCCGCCGCCTGCTCGCGTCAGCCAGCTCCAGCCCAGCCCGCGTCGGCCCGCGGTGGGTCGCCATGGCCCGCGTCAAGCTGCTTCTCCTAGCTTCAACGTCGTCTCTTCATGTCAGCCCGGCTCCTCGAGCGTCTTCTCGCCAAGGAAACCTCGAGCCTCGTCCTCAACATGCAAGTGCTTCCAAATAATCATAATGTAGCTCCGCACCTCAAGCATCGACTTAGCTCCAAAACCGAGCCAAAATCTCCACAAAACTATGCTAATAACTACTAGTTGCGCTATGTAAAATACCGCTTATCAATTAGGTATGTCGATTATGTATATTTTTATTCATTTTGTTAATATGGACGATTATTTAATTGGATTTTTATTATTAAGATATTATTATGATGTTTAATTATGACAGCTCTAGGGTCAAAAAAGTTGATGATTCTCTTGTGACTGAGTTGAGAAAGATGATAGATCAACACAACCCCCATGCAAAGGCATTTAGAATGGCCAGAGATAGATTTAAGGATGAAGGTGTGGCAGATCTTAAGTTGCACCTGCTTAGCACAAGAAACACTGATGCTCGGAGATATAATCTCCCAACCTGCTCTGAAGTTGCTGCTCTTATTCTTGGTGATATTGATACATATTACTCGCACATGGACATTATACTTCAGACAAGGTCTGGTCAATTACAACGGATTCACGAATTGCATCCTTCGTACCTTGCGCTTCAATATCCATTGGCATTCCCTTATGGTGAGGATGGCTACAGGATTGACATAGGTTTAAGTGAAAGATGCAGTACTTCTGCAAGGAAGAGGACAAGGGTGACGCTTAAAGAATTCTGTCAGTTTAGAATCCACGAGCGTCGAGGCAAAGCCGGGACTCTCAGGTTATCTAGAAAATTGTATCAACAATTCTTGGTTGATGTTTATACGATGATTGAAGCAGAGAGGTTGAACTACCATCGAACTAATCAGCATACCATACGGGCTGATTCATATACAAATATTTCAACGGCATCAAGCAAGGGTCAGACAGCACCAGCTTCAGCTGGAAAGCGAATAATATTGCCATCTTCATTTACAGGTGGTCCGAGATACATGCAGCAAAACTATCAAGATGCAATGGCAATATGCAAACACTATGGTTATCCCGATCTATTCATAACATTCACATGCAATTCAAAATGGCCTGAAGTTGTGAAGTTTTGCGAAGAAAGGGGTCTACATCCAGAGGATCGTCCAGACATTATATGTAGAGTCTTTCACATGAAACTGAAGTCCATGGTAAAAGATTTCAAAGTTAAACAAATATTTGGCAAGGTTAATTCGGGTAATTTCTCTATATATTTTTCAATTTATTATTTATTTTAATATATTTGATAAGTTGTATTTATTAAGTCATTTGGATGTTGTACAGTTATTTACACAATCGAATTCCAAAAGCGTGGTTTGCCTCATGCTCATATTTTGTTGTTTCTGGATAAGGAATCTAAGTTGTCAACCACTACATATATTGATAAGGTCATCTCGGCTGAAATACCACACCCAAAAGAGGATGCTGAGTTATACAATGCGGTGTCAAATTTCATGATGCATGGTCCATGCGGAGCTTCTAATCCATCATCTCCGTGTATGGCAGATGGAAAGTATATAAAGTACTTTCCAAAACAATTTGTTGAACATACGGTTGTTGATGAAGATGGATACCCTGTATATAGACGGCGTGAAGATGGTAGAACGATCGAAAAGAGTGGAGTTTCTCTTGATAATCGGTATGTGGTTCCTTACAATGCATTTCTTCTATTAAAGTACAATGCACATATAAACGTTGAATGGTGCAATCGATCGGGCTCTATCAAGTATCTGTTCAAGTACATAAATAAAGGGCATGATCGCGTCACTGTTGCAATAACAAGGTCTGATGCAAACAAATTGGGTGATGATGGCATTGACGAAATCAAAAACTACTACAATTGCCGCTATATATCGGCGTGTGAAGCTGCTTGGAGGATTTTTGGCTTTGATATTCATTACAAGACTCCTTCTGTTCAACGGTTGAATTTGCACCTTCCTGGTGAGGAAAGCGTTTTATTTGATGATGATGATCCTATTGATGCAGTCTTAAATGATCATGAAAGTGAAAAATCAATGTTTCTCCAATGGATGACGTCTAACAAGAAGTTTCCAGAAGGTAAAGATTTGACATATTCTGAATTTCCAGAGAAATTTGTTTAGGCACCTTCATCTAAACATTGGAAAAAACGTGATAGAGGTGGTTCAATTGGAAGGATTTATCATGTACCTCCAGGTAGTGGCGAGAAGTACTATCTTAGAATTATGTTGAATCATATTAAAGGACCCACATGCTATGAAGATTTACGTACTGTTGAGGGTATAGTTTATTCTACATTTAAAGAAGCTTGCTATGCATTAGGGTTGTTAGACGATGACAGAGAATACATCGACGGGATAACTGAAGCAAGTTTTTGGGGATCGGCGCACTACATTAGGAGTCTATATGTTTTTCTTTTGTTGTCTGATAGCATGGCACAGCCAGAGTTTGTTTGGGAACAAACATGGAGGCTTCTAGCAGATGATATTCTCAACAAACAGAGGCGAATTCTACGAATTGATGGTATGCATTTCAATATTAATATTTAAATGATCATAATGTTAACTGCATTTACTCTTACATGCAGATTTTGTACTCATTTAATTTTGTGACACGTGCATGCTATATATATATATGTGCAGATTTGCATCTAACAGATGAGAAACTACAAAACTATGCACTTGTCGAAATTGACAAGTTATTACAACGAAATGGTAATAGTTTGAGTCACTACAAAACCATGCCTCCTGTAGATTCAAGTCTTATTATTGAAGGTGTCAACAAGCTTATACAAGATGAACTTCGATATGACACGACAGTTCTAGCTGAGGAGCATGCTCAATTACTTTCTAGATTTACAATGGAACAGAAAGGGGTTTATGATGAGATCATGAATGCTGTTATATCAAATAACGGGGGTGTCTTCTTCTTATATGGTTATGGTGGAACAGGCAAAACTTATATATGGAGGGCACTTTCGTCGGCTATTAGGTCAAAAGGTGAAATAGTCCTTACTGTTGCTTCAAGTGGAAATGCGGCTCTCCTAATACCCGGCGGCAGAACTGCTCATTTGAGGTTTAAAATACCTTTGCAAGTTAATGAGGATTCAACATGTCATATATGTTCAGGTACGGAACTTTCTGAGTTGATATGTGCCGCCAAACTTATTATCTGGGATGAAGCTGTCATGACGAATAAGTTATGTTTTGAAGCTTTAGACAGGACATTACGAGATATTTTACGGGCTACAAATCCTCTTAGTTTAGAACAACCTTTTGGAGGAAAAGTCATTGTATTTGGTGGAGACTTTAGGCAAATCCTACCCGTTATCTCAAAAGGTAGCAGGCAAGATGTTGTTTTTGCTACAATTAATTCCTCTTATTTGTGGGATCGTTGCAAAGTTCTTACTCTAACAAGAAACATGAGGATTCAACAAGGTACATCTGAATATGAGATCCAAGAGGCAAATAAATTTTTTGCTTGGGTATTAAGCATCGGAGATGGGACTGTAGGTGTTGACAATGATGGGGAAGCGCAAATTGAAATTCCCGATAAACTATTGGTAAAGGATTTTGAATTAGATCCAATTCCAGCAGTTGTCAAATCTGTTTATCCCTCTCTTATGGAAGATCAGTTGACTCCGGCATACTTTGAAGAACGAGCAATTCTTGCTCCAACACACGAAGAGGTAGATAAAGTTAATGAGTATATATTGTCTTCGTTGTCTGGTGATGAAAAGGTCTATCTCAGTTCCGATAGTTTATGCAAGACAGGTTCTGTTAAAGATAGTGATGCTGATATTTATTCGTCCGACTTCTTGAATAGTATTAGATGTTCTGGTATGCCGAATCATGTACTGAAACTTAAGGTTGGGGTCCCTATTATGCTGCTTCGCAATATTGATCAGACATCGGGCTTATGCAACGGGACGAGATTGATAACCACGCAGCTTGGCAGTCATGTCATACAAGGTAGAATTATATCACGCAACAATATTGGACATACGGTTTTGATTCCTCGCATGATAATGTCACCGTCAGACACTTCATTTCCTTTTAAGTTTCAACGAAGACAATTTCCCTTGAGTGTGTGTTTTGCTATGACCATAAACAAGAGCCAAGGCCAATCTCTTGCCAATGTCGGTTTGTATCTTCCACGCCCTGTTTTCAGTCATGGTCAGTTTTATGTTGCTTCTTCAAGGGTGACTAGCAAGAAAGGTTTGAAGATCTTGATTTGTGACAAAGACAATAAGAGATATAATACTACAACTAATGTAGTATACAAGGAAGTTTTTGATAATTTATAGCAATTTTGAACATCGCGCCATTTATTATGTTTAGCGTGTCATTTTCATGTATTAGAGTTAAATGACTTTTTTTATTATGTTTTATCGTTTTTGAAGTATTGATGTAAAAGACTGTCGCTATTCCTGTTTGTAAGACTACTTAACCAATTTTTACGATTAATAAAGTTATGGAGAGTACCGTCTCTCTTTATATAATGTAATTTTTTATATCTTTAATTTGTTTAGTCAATTTGTCATTTTTAATTTAAATAACTAATCAAGTATATATTAAAAAAATCATTATTTGATAATAAAAATATATAATTTTTACAAATGTAAAATAAAATAAAAAAATCTCGTGCAAGATACGGGTATTACACTAGTATGAAATTATTTCGAAATGCACCAAACAAGTGGATGAAGAATGAAACCTGACTGGGCCCAAAATACTTCATCAAAATACAAGCCCAAGTGAAGGTGAGCCACATGAATACCAAGAAGCAAATGTGGACTTGGATTTACAAAGGGAGTAGCATCTTTAATATATAAATGGTGGATATAAATTGAGGGGGATTTACGTAGCTTTAGTTTAGGTTAGTTTGGAGTTTTCTTTTATTAGTTGAACACGGCAGCTCACAAGAGATTCATGAAGGATTTTTGGCTTTAGCACTATTAAAGATTGCGATTATTGTTCTAATCCCGTCATTTTGGGTTATTTCGACATTGAGACTAATTTTTTTTATCTCTCATTTTTATTAAACAATTCATATATGTTGATGACTAGTTTAAATCTATTAAATATTTCTTCGATTATGCTTGGCTAAATTACTTGTTCTAAGGTTGTGGTGATCCCGACAATACATATGTAAATAGAATTATTTCTTTGCCTGAATTGAAATAATATTTGATTCATTCCTAGATGCTTAATGTCCATATTAGCTTATGTGAATTGGATCCTATTAGGGTTTGAGACTGAAAGGTGAAAATGTTAATAGGTAGCTAGATAGGGTTTGAGACCAAGAGGTAATAACTTTTATTGGATTCCTAGAAATTAAACCTGAGTGTTATTTATGCGACAACAACTTAATTACTCGTGAGGATTAATAAGCTATCATAGATGCTCTAGGTTTGAGTTGGATTAGCGGAGCGCGACAACGAATGTTATTTCAGTTTATCCCTATACTCTAATTGTGTTAAAGGGTTTGGATGACATTAGCTCTACGCGACAACGATTGTTAGTTTAGTTTAGACACGTTTACTATCATCCGAGAGGAGTTAGTAGATTACCTTAGTTGGCATACCTTCAGATAATTTGGACTAGATTCAAGTGAAGTGTGGTTTTGTTTACGAAAGCATTTTTGCGGTGATCCTTAACTTAGACACATTTATGCCATTGATTTTATCATTTTTATTTGTTATTATTCGCTAGCTTAGCTATAGCCTTTCCCATATCTTCATTTTTACGGCCTAGATTATTGGTAGAGTTTCAATTGATATTACATTGGTCTATGTGGGATCGACACTTGACTACTACAATTGATCTCGTACACTTGCAATGGGCTAACTCATGTTTCAAAGATGGGAATTGATAGTGTCGTTGGAGGACTCCTCATGCGAAAACGAATAACCAAGGCTTAGGCGTCAATTGGAGAAAATGGCACTGAACCACCAAAAGTGGTTTAACCTAGAATTCAAGCCCAAATAAATCACCCAAAAGGCATGACATTGACACCTTCGATCTCTTAGCGGATACAAACGATGCCTTGTTAGCTAAGTTGGATGTCCCTAACAACAAAATTTGATGATAATGTGAATAATACTGGTGCAATTGGCCCTTGTGATATTTGTGGTATGGTTGGTCATCTTGGTATGAATTGTCAATATGTGACTTCCCCTTCTTCTTCCTAAGAACCATCCATTGTAGTGGTGTTCATCGGTACAAAACCAAACCAAACTGACAAAAAACTGAATTGAAAACCGTTATTTACATTTTATAAGCAGAAAAGGGAACCCAATAAACCGAGTTCAGTTCGGATTTGTCGGATTTGGTTTGGGTTTAAACAAAAAAAAAAAGAGTTTAAAATTTTTTCTATTGAATTGGGGTACTTACAAAAATATAGGAGGAAGGAAGAAGACGAATTCAAGGGCCGACAAATTGGAAAATATTCTTAGCAAAATCAAGATGAGAAGGAAGATAAAACCCATTCATGGATTGAAAAAGTATGCAAATCAAGAGTACCCATAATTCGATTTAATCTAAAGTCCCCATTCTAAATTGAGGCTCAAAAAATTTCAACAAATCTGGTGTACTTAGATCTAGAATTCAGCATACATGATTCAAAATAACCATGTCCTGTCTTTTGAAGTTTTATCGCATGGTCGAAGAAGACAAAGAACCCTCGGGGCAACTTCAAGTTTCCATGGTAGACTCAGAGACAAACCGACAGTGGAGACTCTCGTCGGAGTCGTTGGCTCCCAACCGTTGAGGGGAATCACCGCCCGCTGGTGCGAGTTGCGAGGGTCGAGGGATGCACGAAGTAGTGTTGGTGTGTGGGACCGAGATGAGAGGAATCGTTGTCCGCTAGTGCAATTTGATCTAATGAATGAATTGGGACTATGGGAGGCGGCTGGGATAGTGTGAGTAAGGAAAGGATGGGTCTAGGGTTTCTCTATTTATTTTTATAAAAAAAACGGTTATGCTCGAACCAAACCGAATATTTTATTTATACGAAACGAACACCAAATTGAATCTACTCGGTTCGGCCGATTCGACTTGGTTCGGCCCAAATATTTAGTTATGGCCGACCAATGAACAAACCTAATCCGTTGAGCATGTTGACGTCCTCAACCACCCACGATCAAGAGCTAAAAATGAGTCATATTCCAATACTTGTAATCCCAGTTGGCAGCATCATCCCAATTTCTCATATTGAAACAACTAATATACCATTCCTCAACCCCCTTCAAAGCAGCTTGTGGTTTTAACCAAGGTCCTTACCTAACCCAACCTCTCAAAATAACCTTGAAGCCATGAAGGAGAGCTTATTTACCACTTAAGAAAAACAAAATGATGACTTTAGAACAAATTTGGGCAACTTACATCCAAGTTTGATGCTTTGACCACTCATATCAAGATGTTAGAAACCCAAAGTCCAAAATTTCCCAGCAAGTCGCTGACTCTTCTTCTTGGCCTCAAGCCAGACTTCCCAGTCAACTTGAGCCTAACCCAGGAGAGTGTATGACGGTGAACCTTAGGAGTAGGAAGAAGTTGGAATAAACCCAAGAGGAAGGGAGTTGTAAAGGTTGAGAATATTACATGGAACAAACATTGGAAGATGATAGTGAAAAGCAAGAGAGGAAAGAAAAGCCAAAAAGCAATAAAGAAGGTGAGAGAGAACCTAAGTATCTAGAACCACCACCCTACAAACCACCTATCTCATTCCCTCGAAGACTTCATAAGACTAAGTTAGACATGCAATTTGGGAAAAATTTTGAAGTGTTGAAAAAGTTGTACATTAATGTCCATTTCACTGATGCTTTCTCCCAAATGCCCACATATGCCAAATTCATGAAAGAGATCTTGTCCAACAAAAGAAGCCTTGATAAATATGGATCTGTGGCCTTAACAAAGAAGTGTAGTGCAATTCTCCAAAACAAATTACCTCCAACGCTTAAGGACCCCGATAACTTCTATATTCCACGTGTGATAGGAAACACTAGCTTTAGAAGTGCTTTGTGTGATTTCCGTGCTAGTTAGTTTGATACCTTTGTCAATTTGTGAGAGGTTAGACATGGGTGAATTAAAACTCACAAATAAATTGCTTAGAGAACTTAGGTTGCATAGAAAAGTCATGGGGTATACAATTCATGATTTGAAAGGCAATAGTCCATCCACTTGCATGCATAGAATTTTGCTAGAAGATGATCACAAACACTCCATTGAGCATCAAATAAGGCTAAGCCCCAACAAAAAAAAATTAGAAAAGAAAGAAGTGCTTACATATATTGATAGATGTCGACATAATTTATCATATTTCTGATAGTGTGTGGGTTATCCTATTTCAAGTAATATATAAAAGGGGGTATGATCGTTGTGAGAAATGATAGAAATGAATTGATTCCCATTAGGACGGTGATGGGTTGGAAAATGTGCATTGACAATAGAAAGTTGAAAAAAGCGACCCGAAAAGATCACTTTTCCCTTCTCTTCATTGATCAAATGTTATAGAGGCTAGCTAGGCATTTCCACTTTTGTTACTTAGATGGTTATAGTGGATTTTTCCAATATCTTATTCATCCTAGTGACCAAGAGAAGATCACTTTTACATTCCCTTATGGTGCCTTTGGCTATAGGAGAATGCCTTTTGGTCTTTGTTTTTATCCCATTACTTTTCAGCATTACAAAGTGGCCATTTTTTCGATTTGATTGAGAATATCATAGAAGTTTTTATGGATGACTTCTGTATTTATGGCAATGGTATAGTTGCCTAGCAAATCTTTCTCAAGTGTTGCATAAATGTGAAGAAGTTAACCTTGTTTTGAATTGGGAGAAGTGTCACTTCATGGTAAGAGAAAACATAGTCCTAGGATATATGGTGTACAAGCATGGGATTGAGGTGGATCAAGCCAAGATTGGCGCCATTGAGAAGATGCCACCACCGAAGAAGTTTGAAGCTTTTTTGGTCATGTTGATTTCTATTGGAGGTTCATTAAGGATTCATCCAAGATTGCTAAACCCTTGACTCATTTGCTCATGAAATAGGCCCCTTTCAACTTTAATGATGAATGTCTTTCTTCATTTTGTAGGTTGAAGGATACACTTATTTCCGCTCCAATAATGTAAGCCCCGTATTGGAATCTCCCATTTGAGGTGATGTGTGATGCTAGTGATTTTGAGGTTGGAACGCTTTTGGGGGAAAGAAAGGACAAAAAGGTGCATGCAATCTACTATGAAAGTAGGACTTTGGATGATGCTAAAGTGAACTATGCCACAACAGAGAAAGAGCATCTCGTGGTTGTATTTTCTTTTGAGAAATTTCGGTCTTACTTGGTGGGTCACAAGTGATTATTTACACTGACCATGCCGCCATCAAGTACCTCATGAGCATGAAAGATACCAAACCAAGATTGATTTAGTGGATACTTTTGCTTCAAGAGTTTGACTTAGAGATTCGAGATAAGAAAGAGACCGAGAATGTTATGGCTGACAATCTTTCAAGATTGAGGCAAGAGTCCAAAGAAAATATTGAAGAAGAGACACCAATTAACGATTCCTTCCCAAATGACCAATTGTTTTCCATTTCTGAGGTTAATGCTCCATTTCACGGATTTCGTCAACTATCTTGTTTATGGAATATAGTCGCATTTATTGAGCTACAAATAAAGGAAGAAGTTCCTTTTGGATTTAAAATGCAAATTTTGGGATGATCCATGGATCTATAAGAATGTTTAGAAGATGTGTACCCGAGCTGGAAATGAGAAGTATTCTCTGTCATTGTCATTCTTTTTCTTATAGCGGGCATGCTAGTTTATCAAAGACCACCACCAAGGTACTTCAATCCGGGTTCTATTGGACCTCTCTCTTCAATGATTCTTGGATATATATTCTTGTATGTGATCAATGCATAAGTTGAGGTTTTTGATGTATAGGGAGTTGACTTCATGGGACCCTTTCCACCATCCGACAACTATCGATACATCTTGGTAGCGGTAAGGATGGGCATCCGGTCCGGACATGTACGGTCCGGTCCGGACCGGCGGACCGTAAACTTTTTAAAGTATGGACCGGACCGGATCGTAAAAATTATGGACCGGACCGGACCGTAAAAATTACCCCTAAAAATATTTTTAACCTTTTTTAAAACTTTTACGGTCCGGTCCGAACCGTAATTTTTACGGACCATGGACCGGACCGGACCGTACATGTCCGGACCGGATGCCCATCATTACCGCTACCAAGACGTAAAATCCCCGGACTGTGGACCGGACCATGACGGTCCGATCTTGGACCGGACCGTAGATTACGGTTCGGTCCGGTCCGGTCTAGTTTTGCCCATCCCTAGGTAGCGGTATATTATGTCTCCAAATGTGTTGAAGCAATAGAAACCCCCACATGTGATTCCAAGCAAGTGATAGAAATCTTTGCGAAAACTATCTTCCCGAGGTTTGGCACTCTAAAAGCCATGACTAATGATGGTGGCTCACATTTCATTGTGAGACAATTCAAGGCTTTCTTGAGGAAATATGGGGTGAATCACAAGGTTACAACACCCTATCATCCTCAAACAAATGGTCAAGTGGAGATCTCGAACCCATACATCAAAAGCATACTTGAGAAGACAATTTCTCATTCAAGTAAAGATTGGGCTTCAAAGTCAGATTAAGCACTTCGGGCATATCATACCGCATTCAAGACGTCGATTGGTACTACTGCAATTCGGTTGATCTATAGGAAATCATGTCATGTACCGGTTGCACTTGAGTACAAAGCATCTTGGGATATGAAGACCATGGATTTTGATTTGAAAGTTGCAGGTGAAAAGACGCTGCTTCAACTAAATGAACTGGAGGATTTGCATTTGAGCGTCTATGAGAATGCAAGGATCTACAAGGAGTGGGTCAAATGTTGGCATGACAAGCACATTGTCCAAAGATAATTTCAAGAGAGATATTATTCTTCTCTTTCAAACCTGATTGAAGCTATTTCCGGGCAAACTTAAATCAAGATGGAGTGGACCATTCCAAATGAAGAAAGTGTACTCTTATTGCCACTGAATACATAGTGAAGCAACTGAGGTATTCAAGTCAACGATCAAAGGCTAAAGCATTATGTGCTTGGAGATCTGATCGACAAAGTTGTTACCTTCCATTTTTCCGGTCCGAAGTCATGAATAAAGAAGGACGGTCTAGCTAGACCTTAACTAGCCCTTCTTGGGAGGCAATCCAAGCATTTCTTACCTTTATCTCTTAGTCTATTTGATGCATGCTTGCTTGTGCTTGATTTTGTGTGTTAGTTTCGTTGATGAGCTTTAGTTGAGTAGAAGTAGATGATGCATTACCTTTGTTGGTTTGTAGTTTGGTTGAGGTTATATTTGAGTGTATTAGATGGGGATTTGAATTGGATTTAGGTGCATTTTAAGTGTTTAGGAGTTTAGCATTATCAAATAACTAGGTCATGTTAGGAGGATTTTCCAAATGTAAACTTTCTACTTTTGGCACTCCATGGTCATGCCATTTGACATGGGCATGCCAAAAATTGAACTCTAAGCTTTCTGCAATGGCAAACCATGTCACTTGGCATGCCCACACCAAAAATAAACAATTTTTATTCTATTCTTTTCTTCTTCTTCTTCTTCTTCTTCTTTTTTTCCTCCTTTTTGTACCATTCGTGCATCCCCTCCCTCACACCCTTCTTGCTCGACCTAAGCACCAGTGGCCAACACCCCACTTCATGCAATCTTCGACTTCCTCCCGCACTTCTCCGGCCACCGTCAGCACCAAGCCAACTTGTGGCCCATCGTAGCTCCGGTAAGCCCCCACCTCTATTTCCTCATTCATCTACCTCGTCCCTATTTCTACGAAGTGTGAACCAACACCCACAACCCTTATGAACCTGCAAGCCCTGGTCGATCGCACCACCAACAACTACGTCCAGCGAACCCCCACCCTTGTCTGCCACCTCCTCCTTCACCTTCTCCTTCTTCTACCAGACCCAAGCCATCACGCTGCACGACCCTAGCCACTACCTCCAGTACCATGCCACCATGCCTTGTCCTACCACTAGAACCACTCTAACCACCTCAGCTACCCCCACCTCCCTACAAAACCCTAAACCCTCAATTTAGCCCTAATTTTTTAGATGAAACTTCATAGTTTTTATGCTCAAATTGTTGATTAACACTTATAATTGAGTATTAATTGAGCTCGATTAGATGCATTATGGTTCTAATTAGTTGACAATTTGAAGAGTTGATGTGTTGGAATTTTGTGCTTCTAGTAAATTTGGAGGTGATATTGCAAAATATGGTAGTCATGGTAATTCTTTTGTTTGTTGTTTGTGAAATTGATATAATTTTGTGCAATCTCATGGAAACTGTTGAGGCTTTCTTGTAATTTTTTTTTCTTAAGAGAATGTCATGTGCTTGTTTTTGTGAAGTTTAATGCGAAAATCATTTGGTGAGTTAAGAAATGTCATTGCCAAATTAATGCTTGAACCTACTTTCTCTAGCTATTCTTTGAGTTATTCCATGTATTTTTAGAGCTTATTAAGAATGAATTACATAACTCAAGGCGAGTCTTTGTCTTGTGTTGGCTTATGGTGTTTAGCCTCTCACTGGAAAGACATTGGGATTGTATCTTATTCCTCTTTTCATTTTGTAGGGACCTTTGGTGACCAAGACATGGCTCGCTAAAAGGGCTGGAAAAGCAACTTCCTGCAATCATGAACCTTTACAAGAAGAACCACCCAACGATCACGACTTCCAATGTGTCGATGATGAGCAAAAAGAGAGCTATCAAGGGATCAAACACAAGTACAGAGGGGGCTCGCACCGTGGTTATTTTGTACACCAAACCCCGGTTTGAGAAGCGTGGTTGTTCTTGGAACGCTAAGGCATTCGGACATCGCTTATTTCTAACCGTGGTACAAAGTTGGACTGTGGTTCAACCACATTTTGTATCTCTTTTTTTTATCAAAAACAAATTAGGACAACGGTTTTTAGAAAGAACCATTGTCCATTTCAATTTATTTACAAACAAACTCGATTCTTTCAAATCATTGTGTCCCAATGTCTGTTTTTAAAGAAGAAGAAATCATTCTTACTACGGTTCTTGTGTACAGTAGTTCTACCAAGATGAATAAGCTCAATTAGTTTGTGGTTGTTACGAAATAAGTCGTTAGGTCCATTCCACCCAACCGCCTTCATAGGAGCAGGAGTGGTTTCCTTATGAAGTGTCTACCAACACTTGTCGCCATGTTATGTAGCTTTTCTACTGCATACGACGTCACATGGGTGGTCTTCTCAGGAAATATTAAGCCACAAATTACAACAAACAAATGTAATCAAGTTAAGAAAAGAATAGAAGGTCAAGGGGAAAGAAGGCTTTAAATATTCATAGCTCTTTCCTTGAAGGATGTAAAGCCGAATAATGCAATTGATTTTTTTGAATTGCCACTTGCAAATAAGCAATCATAAGAATGATTCTTACAAAACCCATAACCCAAAACCCAAACTCAAAACCCAAAACTCAACTCTATTTCGATACCATAAATATAACTCTTCTAAGACCAGCCCCTTCAACACCAGTAACTTTCTTCTTCCATTACAAATTTCTAACATGCTCCTCCTTCTTTGTTGTGATGGGTGGTCCTAATGAGGAAAATAAACCACTTCTCTCATCCTATTGGAGGGTACAACAACACCCAAAAACTCTAACCAAAATGGCTTTTTTAAAATCTACTAAAACGATAATCAAAGGGTGCTTCGTTTATTTTCGGAGACTGAGCTCCATGGCTGCTTTCCCTTTCTTCGGATTCCTGCATGCGGTTAGTTCTTTCTCTTGGAGTTCTAGAGTGAAGATGAAAATAAAATTAGAAGAAAAACCAACTCAAGGGGATAACCTCCCCAACCAACTCAATGGAATAACCTTCCCAAATCAACTCATAGGGATAATCAACCTTATCGTTGACCCACATCTCTTGTCTCAACATGAATCTACAATGCAATTTCTCGGATTTGTATACAACTTCTCGCAACATGTAAGTTCAAATATCTCACAAAATTTATCATTCAAAATCATTGGAATTTTACATTTTCTTAACCAGATCTTTGTAAAATTGCAATTCACCACCACAAGCAAAGATTCAACTCTTATAAAACCAAGATTTTCTACTTTGGGTGACTACAACCACCATGACAAAGCTGTAGAAATTGATGATACTATCTTTTCCATTGGATAGGCATCCACCAAAGTCAAAGAAAAGCCAAACAAAATTCTCCTCTTATTTCCTTTTTTCTAGTGCCAGATCTGCGCACTTATTCTACCCAATAAACACACAACAAATCCAAATGACCTGGCTCACTAGCACTCAGTCCGCACCCATCAAGAGCCCATCCTGAACTGTCTTTCAGTTGACTGCATCTTTGAGCCGAGATTTCGAATTGAATCACCTAACTACACCCTTTGAAACACCGAATCACCACAACTAAATCAAGTTGATTACCTTCATGTCGTTTGCTAATTCCTTATCCAATGCTTCTTCTTTTATGCTTGCCATGGAAGCTCTGGAGTGGGGTTAGAAAAAAAAAAGGGGGATATTTTTTTTTTAAAAAAAAAACAATTTCTTGGGCGTAACCTGGTTGCGCCCAAGGTCTGGGTGAATTTTTTTTTTTTTGAAAAATGATTTTTTAAAGATTATTGAACCGGTTTTGGGGTCTGAACCGGTTTTGGGGTCTGAACCGGTTGACTTGGATATAACTATAAAATATAGTCATAGTATATAACTATATGATATAATCATAGTATATAACTATATGATATAATATAAGATATAACCATAGTATATAACTATAGAATATAATATAGGATATAACCATAGTATATAACTATAAAATATAACCATAAGATATAATCATAGTATATAATTATAGGATATAATGATATGATGTAACCAAATTGGATATAACTATAAGATATAATTGTAGTATATAACTATAGGATATAAACATATTATATAACTATAAGATATAATCGTAGTATATTCAACTATTTAATTGGAGGAACATGGACTGAAAAATAGAATTATTTTATGGATTAAACTCTATTTTATCGGTGTTTTCTCCCTAATCTCAAATCAAGTAATCAATGTTAGACTTTGTACTCGAATGGACGAAAACCCCAAACCCTAAACTCCAAAACCTAACCATAAACCCTAAAAAACCTAGTTGCGCCCAAAGGGTTGTGTGGGGATTATTTTAGCGTTTTTTAGGATTTAGGATTTAGGGTCTTTTTCATTGCAGTACAAAGTTTAAAATTTTCAAGTTGAAGTTGGAAAAATAACTTATAATATCTATATATTGACTGAATATTTTGCTAAATTGTTTCGGAACTTGAAAGGTATGATGGTGGTTGGGGAGTAATATATAATGTCATTACAGGATATAACTATTGAATATAACCATACGATATAATCGTAGTACAAAAACCCAAAACCTTAAACCACAAACCCTAAACCCCAAAACCTAACCCTAAACCCTAAAAAAATACTAGAAACCCTTTGGACGCAACCTAGTTGCGCCCATAGTTCTGGACGCAATCTAGTTGCGCCCAAAGGGTGTGTGGGAATTGTTTTAGGGTTTAGGGTATTTATCATAGTATATAACCATAGTATATAACTATATAATATATGATATAACCATAGTATATAACTATAGAATTAATTATAGGATATAAACATAGTATATAACTATATGATATAACCATAGTATATAACTATGGAATATAACCATAAGATATAATCATAGTATATAATTATAAGATATAACCATAGTATATAACTATAGAATATAACAGTAGTATATGACCATAAGACATAACCAAAATGGATATAACCATAGTTATATGTGATTTTCGAGAATAATAATAATAAACAGTTAATAACAAACGAATTAGTGGAGAAACATATATGAATTTTAGATGAATAAAAGTATATTGAAACCTCATGATACAAATAAATTTATTGCCATGTAATCCTGGTTACTTGAAAACGTCTATTACTATAGTCAAATGCACACAAATGTACAAATCAACTAGGTATTTGAATTTCCAAATCATATAAAATATCAAGATAGATACAATGGGATGAGTATGTAGTAAATTTATTTTAAATATAAAATAAATTTGTTTAAATACAAGCGTGGACGCTAGGTAGTAGCGCCCAAGTTTTTGTTTCGTTTTTTTTTTAATGGGCGCAACGTAGTTGCGCCCAAAGTGAATCGTTTTTTTTTTTTTTAAATCGGCCATGAACCGGGTTTTTTAACAACCCGGTTCATTCACTTGGGCGTAACCAGGTTGCGTCCAAGATTAAATCTTTTAAAAAAAAAAAAAATCACCGCAAAAAAAAAAGGTGCGAACATTCTCCCCGAAAAAAAAAGATAAAAACTCTTTCTATTCGTGTAAGGCTAGCAAAGAGTACCTTTGAACCATCACATCTCACAACTTTCAAAACAAGCTAGGAAAATAATACACAAAATCGAGCAAGTTTATTGGGCCTGTTTAATTTTGGTTAAGCAAGCCCAAATAGAAAAATAACACCCAAAATGGTTAATCCAACTTTTTAGTGAACCAACCCTTTTTCAATGAAAGGCCATATAGAAATTTAATAAGGACTAACACAATAATAAAATTGGCCTTTTCACTTAACACAATATAACCCAATCACTAATCATTGGGCTGAAAATCTCAATTTAAAAAATACATGAATAAAAACTAAACAACAATATATAACAACCACAATATAATCTTGAAATTATCATTTAAAAGATAAGATTTTTTATAAAGCTTATTAACAATTACTATAAATTAGAACTTTAATCCTAATTTCAATTTGTGTTCCTTTCAAGACAAATTTAAAATTGATTGAGAAGCATTTAGTCGGTGTGGGGCTTTCTTTGGGTTATTTTGGTTCGAGATGTTGTTTCGGTTGAGGTCGAGGGTATGGATCCTGTGGTCTCCTTGCGTCGGAGTTATGCCTAGGTGTTTCATCGCATTTCTAGTTGAGTGTCTTGCATATTGTTCTCCGGGACACATCATACGCCGTGTTAAGTTTGTTCATTCTTATCCGCGTTTGTGTAATTCTCATACCATCCCAGGTGGTGTTGCTCTTTATTTTAGCTTGTTTGCTTCTCCTTTTACTCATTATTGTGTATGGTTTGTTTCATGTCGATTTTATCCGACTTCCGAGCTTCGCTTGGACTCTCGATCTACTAGGATATGTCTGGTATTTCGAATTCTTTCCTTATTAAAAAAAAAAAAAAAAGACTCTTACACAGGACATTCTTTCCTGGTGGTTGACTGTACTTGGGCTGTTTGGCAAGCGCTTTCAGTAACTGTTTATTGGTATTTATGCCTTGATCATCCATTTCAAGTTTGCGTAGCACAAAGCTACTTGGTACAATGCTTTGAATTTGAAAGAGCCCAAGAGAAGGAGGATCTTGGACGAGCTGTATGGGCCGGAAGAGGGCGTACGTAGCTGGCTTGTTAATGCATGGAAAGGTGTTCTTGTGATAATAGAATCCTCTTGAACCAATTGACGGAGGTGTTCTTGTGACAGAAACTTTAGCACAAAGGGAATGACGTACAAGCAGCTCTACATTCTAAAGGGGGCAAATATCACTGTTTATAAAGTCTTATATGCAGTCAATAACATGCTTCCTTGCACCAACTGTTGGGCTATAGGATGTAGACTGCAACAACAACAACAACAACAACAACTTAAGAGCTGAGCCCCATACCCGACATAGCATTTCCACAAACAACATATTGCATAGGAGCCGCATATCTAGCATAAAATTTATTCTTGGAATTATTTTGCAAGGGAAAAACCATTTAAAAAATTACAACTAATCAGTGGGTTGACACATTTAATTTATCTAGTGTGCCAGAGAATTAATTTCACAAGCAAGGTCGATATCAACTAATTTGATTGCATCCTTTAATTTGAAACCAAGAGATTCTCTAAAAGTGCAAAAATACAATTACTAAAGTTCAGAAACTAAAACAACAAATACAACAAGAACCTAATCTCCTAATATGAACAAGTAATAGCATGCATTTGACTTCGACAACTCTACCACAAGCCTCCAGTATATAAAATTTAAGTTTGGCTAGTTCATGATACACAAATACCTCTTCCATTAACATCAACTTTATAGGAGTGGGTAAATAATTAAATAATGCTCTTATTCTTATGAAGTGAGAATCATTACAACTTATAAATATCCCCCGTATTAAATTTTGAACAACGTCACGCCATCATGAAATTAAGACCACCTTTGACATAAGAAAAAAAAATGATATCTTACACAACATTAGCCTATAGGAAAACAAGCATGTCGATCATCTCCATCAAGAATTGTAAAACATATGACACTAGCTAAAACTAAGAATCCAATTTGACTAGTTTATGGAAAATTCTTGTGTCAATAATGATACATAGAGCTGTCAAAATTTGACTCGACCCGCAAATCCAACTCGTGTTTTCTGGGTCGAGACCCGACTCGAAAAGTATTGGGTCAAAAGTGACCTGATCCGTTCGACCCAAAATTTTTTGGGTTGGGTCAATGTATTGACCCGTTGAGTCAATACATATGTGTTTATATTTTATATATTAAATATTATAATATATTTTATTATTAAAATATTATATAATAATATTTTTTGATTTATTATTTTTTGTTTTTATTAAAATATTATTTTAATATTCATTTTATAAAATTTTGACAAGGCGCTCTCGACCAGTTGGGTCGACCCGAACCCGTACCTGACCCCCAATGACCCGACCCACAATCGACCCACAAATTTTGACCCGCAATCGACATGACCCGTAAATGACCCGACCCGACACGCTTAAACCCGAACCCGACCCGTTTGACACCTTTAATGATACATGATTATAGACTTATAGTGAGAATGTGCCAACTTTACAATATCAATTTTTTAATTATGTAACTGGCATAAGATCTCAGTGAAGATATCCACGATGGCATAGGCGAGGCCGTGAAACACAATTTTTTTTTTATTTGATCTTATGAGAAAGGCCTAACCCTATCTTTCATAAGGTAGTATAGGCCGTGTTCCTAACATATATAAAGGGAAAATTTTAAGAAGTGTAATGAGGCCCCACTGGAACATGTACGACATGAAGAACATACACTAGAAAGAAACAAATAGTGATTCAAAAATTATCATACACTAGTGTAATACCCGTGTCTTGCACGAGATTTGTTTATATTTTTTTTACATTTGTAAAAATAGTACTTTTTAAATTATCGATGAGTCATTGGTTCAATATTTATTTGATTAGTTATTTAAATAAAACATGACTAATCGAAAAAAATATTCAAGATATACCAAAAACTAAATTATATAAAGAGAGACGGCACTCTCCATAACTTTATTAATAATAAAAATTGGCTAAGTAGTTTTTCAAACAGGTATAGCCACACCACTTACATCAATACTAATAAAACCATCAAAAATAATAAAAATGATCATATAATACATGAAAATGAAACGAAAAACATTAAATGTGGAACGATGTTCAAAATTGCTACAAATTATTAAAAACTTCCTTGTATACTACATTGGTTGTAGTATTATACATCTTCTTATCTTTGTCGCAAATCAATATCTTTAAACCTTTCTTGCTAGTCACCCTTGATGATGCAACATAAAACTGGCCATGACTGAAAACAGGGCGTGGAAGATACAAACCGACATTTGCAAGAGATTGGCCCTGGCTTTTGTTTATGGTCATAGCAAAACATACACTCAAGGGAAATTGTCTTCGTTGAAACTTGAAAGGGAATGAAGTGTCTGATGGTGACATTATCATGCGAGGAATCAACACCGTATGTCCGATATTGTTGCCTGAAATAATTCTCCCTTGTATAACATGACTGCCAAGTTGCGTGGTTATCAATCTCGTCCATTGTATAAACCTATAGATTGATCAATATTTCGGAGCAGCATAATAGGCACCCCAACCTTATGATTATAACCAAATATAAATTTTGACACTTCATAAAACGATTATTACCATCACTTATATGTGGTAAATTATTTGAACCTCCTGTCAATGCAGATGAATTTCTTGTACCTGAACACTAAAGTATTAAATATTGATACATAAAATATAACCTCAAACTTAAGACCATAAACTGTAATACATAATGGTATAGCCTGGATAAATATAGAGTTGCTACTATTTCCAAGTATATTGACTGCATTGATTTTGGTTAAGCAAGAACTACATTAACTTAAATTTGTAATTAAATATGATATATTTGGTTCTAACCTGAGTCGATTAGCGATGTTCCATCCCGCTTATGGCTTATCACATTCATTCTCAATTTCCTCCTTTGTCGAGCTAATTTGTGCATGAAAATAAAATTCAAATATTATAAATACATAAATCACTTATTTCATACGAATTTTAAGAATATCATACCTTGTTCGACATTGTGCATATGATTTTGTTCTTTACGCATGACATTGTGCAATTGAACTACAAATAAATAATTATATCATAATCTACTTATTATAGATAAAAAAAATTGATACTTAATTAAACGGATAATAAGACCAAAAAAATTATATCGTAGTTTTTTTGCTCTGTAACACTTTTAAATAAAAATGAATTATGAACGTTTTGATCACTTCGGGGTACATGCAAAGCCAACTGTGTAATATTCTGGTGTACTGCATAAATAAATGGATATGTGTTACAAATTGTAAGCATAAGCAAAAATTTATAAACAACAATTATATGTTCTCATAGTTATAAAATAGTTAAATTTTGTTTCTTTTTTTTATATAGAATCATTAAAAAAAAAGATATATTTTATTATAGAAAATCAAACACTTATTACAATATAGATGGTCGAATCGAATTAAATGAAGACTTTATCGAATAACATTACTAACCATTTGAAATGTCGGACATGGGAATACGACCACTAACGAATGAATTGGGACTAACTCCAGGAATACATCCTGCATAATGACTATTTATATTCAAGTTCATATTTCAATTTATCGGGAAAAAATGTGAAAGAGTTGAATGCAATTTATTTACCTGGTCCATTTGAAATTGTCCGTTGTCGTTTATCTCTAATAACAGCCAATCTCAACGCTCTGTTATGTCGAGTTATTTCGTCCATAACAAAATCACCCTTCAAAATCATACATATATTGAAATTAAAACTTATATATTTATTCCAGTGTAATCAGATGTAATACACAAATTGCATAAAATATATTTATGATTTAAAAAAAAAATGTAAATACTTAATGAGATGTTTATTTGTTTTTGTTACACGGGCTTATAGGCCCAAAACAAAGATCGTTGGCAGGGTTTCAGATTATAGGCCTAATACATACCAAAATAGAGATTATGTACTTATTAAAAATATAATAAATAAACATAATATAATTTCTTTGTATTATTCAATTATAATACAAAGTTACAAGTAATCAATGCACATATGGGCCCAAATTATATTTTTAATAGGTTGTAACTTTTTCATGCAACATTAAATAGGTTTGTGGGCATATAGGCCCAAGTATAAAAAATGAGGAAGTGAATTACAACGAACAATTCCAAAAGCTCGATTTATGTAACAATATATTATTTGTATTCAATTGAATTTGTTCGTTGTCGCTTATCTATAATAGCAACTAATCTCAACATTATATTATGTTGGGTTACAACCGACATAACACAATCACTTTCAAATTTTATATATTCCAAATAAATTAACAAAATTACCAAAATAATCAATTAATTTAATTTTATAATCTACTATATAACACATGTTAATACTTATTCAAGTTTTTAAAAATTAAATTAATATATGTACATATTAATTCTGTATTTTTCATAATCAAATAAAATGATGGGCCTAACATTTAATCTGTTTTTAGTATGATATAACTCGACTTACGACTAAAGGAGATGGGCCGTTTATGTGATTGGTACCAAACGGCCCAAATGAAGCCCAATCAGAACGAAGACAAATCTCGAACTTCGCTAACCCTACCACATTTCCACTTTGGGATCATTTTTCCGTTTCCATTCTCTCTATCTTCATTTGTCTCTCTCGAAATCCTTCATCTCCATTTCTCTCCTTTTCCAGATCTATGGCGTATTTGATTTCCTAATTCAAGCTTCGTCACTCTATTTCCTTTCCTATCTTAATCCAGACAAACCTATGTCATTCTTTTTCCAAAATATGAGATCGAATTTTTTTCTTTTAAGATCTAGTTTAGATCTATACCACCCACAACCTGTCTGTTTCAGATCCACAACAATAATCGCTTCTTCTCCAAAGTTTACATGCAAATCTGACACCACACTGTTTATGAGAAGATAATCGCAAAGAAATCGAAGGATCTGGAAGACGGAGGTTCTGGAGAGCTCCATTTTTCAGAAACGTAAGATATGTCTCTCTCTGTCTCTCTTTATCTCTTTCTGTGGATTTTCCTTTCGATTAAAATGCTAGGTTGTCTTGATTTGAAAAAAACTTGTCTGTCAAACTGTAGCATGAATCTTGAAGAATTTGTTTCAATGCTTTATATACCTTCAGCTATATGTTCTGTGTGTGTCTCTCTTGCTCTCTCTGGCTTACCCTGTATGTCTTTTTTTCTTTCTATCTTTCTCTGGAAATATCTTTATTTTCAAACCCTAAAATCCTTCGATTCAATAAAACGAATTATTAACCTGTACTACTAATCGTTTTCCTGTTGTTCACTGCTTGGTTGGTTTGGAAAATAATCCAATTTCAGCTATAGCAAACCATAAGAACATAAAATAATCCAGATCTGTTTGCTTCTTTGTTTTTTTGTGTGTTTAAGTGTGAAAAGTATTAAACATCTAGACTCTTCTTGACGAAGAATCGTTTAATCTAATGTTCTTCGTTTATTATATATATATTATAATGTGTTAAAATGTAAATAATATATTCATAGTATATGAAACTGGTTTGAATTTATGATAAAGATACAATGTTACAGTTAAGATTATGAAATAGGTTATTTATTTGACTTAGTAATTGAAATATCTTATTATTTAATAGCATTAATACTAAAATTCGTATAAAAACAACATCAGTTAGTGGACTTATAAATTATTACTTTTTTCTCCTTATTGCTTTATGTAATACACCGAACCCATTATCGATAGTTGTAAATATCGGCTTTTTAATGGGCTTCATTTAGGCCCAAAAAAATGTAACTTGTGTTTTTGTACCAAGTAAATTAGTATCGACAGCTATAAATGGGCTTAATGGGCTTCATTGGTTTAATCTGGCTTAATTGGCTTATTGGGCTTAATGGACTTCATTAAACTTAATAAGACTGAAACACTTTAATGGGCTGATTTTGGGCTTTAAAATTAAAGATTTAAATTAAAGGCCCAAATTCATAATTTAATAAATCTGTATTTCCGGGATAATAAATTCAAATAATATTTTAAAATCCTATATGGACTGATGGGCCCAAAAAATGATTCTAAAGCCCATACAATATTCTTGTACAAAGTATTTCCTTAATTGGCTTATGGGCCGAATATGAAAATTGCCCAAGTAGGGCCACAAGCCCGCTTTCTGAATTTAGGTTAAAGATTTCCAGATGAGCCTATGTATTTTAATTTAGTACTTTTGCCGACAACACCTTCTATCTGTTTCTATCTCTCCTTATCTGCGCCGTTTGAAATTACTCAACATTTCCAGATTCTTCTTAAACCTTCGCCTTCGCCGATTGACTTTTTATTTCTCTAAACACCGGCGAACAATTTATCTTCCCTTCTTCAACGTTCTAAAATAAATTAGTTTGAACACATGAGTTTACAGATGTAATTTTTTTGTTCAACTTCTTTGTTTTTAAGGGTTAAACCAAAATCGATTAAGTCCACCACAAGAGGATCTAGATCCAATGACATGCAGAAGAATATCTACAGCTGCGAGTCTACATCTTCAATTAACATGCAAAGCCACAAACCATGTGTAAGTTCCTTAATATCTCTCTCTCTCTCTCTCTCTCTCTCTCTCTCTCTCTCTCTCTCTCTCTCTCTCTCTCTCTCTCTCTCTCTCTCTCTCTCTCTCTCTATCTATCTCTCTCTCTCTCGCTAGTCCTCTCTGTATATACCTTAAGCTAAATATTCTGTGTGACTCTCTCGCTCTATCTGGCTAACCATGGATCAGTATTTTTATGTCTTTCTCTATAGATACCTTTAGTTTCAAACCCTTAAATCTATCGATTGAATAAACGTGTTATTAACCTCTTGTACTAATCGTTTTCTTTTGTTCACTGCTTGGTTGGTTTGGAAAATAATCCAATTTCAGCTATAGCAACACATAAGAACATAACATAATATCAGATGTCTTTGTTTATTTGGTTTTTTTTGGGTTTAAGTGTGAAAAGTATTACTCATCTAGACTCTTATTGATGAAGACTATTTTCATTTATTGTTTTTCGTCTATTATATGATATATATATTATAATGTGTTAAAATGTAAATAATACATTGATAGTATATGATAGCCCATTACAACTTACATATATGAATACTCTGATGGACTTATTAGGCCAAAACAATTATAACACGTATTTATGAACTTGCATAATTATAATGGGCTTATTTATGATCATTTCTGGGGTTATTTAGACACCTGATAACCTTGAATGTGCATTTAAGCCCATATCATTTTTATGAACTTGCATCATTCTTATATAGCTCCCACTCACTCTCTCTCTCTCTCTTTCCCACTCCATCCAATTTCAGCTATAGCAACACATAAGAACTCTCTCTCTCTCTGTATATCTCTCTCTCACTCAGTCACTCACTCTCTCTTTCCCACTATCTGTTTCTATCTATTTAAAATTTATGTAATCACTATATATCTCTATCAACTCTAGAACTCTCTCTATTTATCTCAGTTTATCTCTCTTTGTATGAGATTTGCAGATATCTTAATTTTTTTAACTTCTTTCTCTGCCAGGGTTTAAACCAAATACACTTTCCACCAACGAAGGTCTGCAGATAACAAATACAATCTTGCCATCAAGGATACAAAAAGAAACCCTTAGGAGGAAGTTATGCATGTATCTCGCTAACCTAATCAACTGAAAAAAAGTGATATAATATCTTTCTGTCTCTGTTTTATTATGCTAATTCTGTTTCATTAATTATACATAGATTATTTTACAAAGAAACTGCATGTTTTTTGTACATCTGTTCATTTGTGATTCGTTTTTGGGTCAATATGATATCTGTTTAAAATGTCTTAAATCAATCTTAGGTCACTTGAATAGATTTAATAATGTTATTTAGGGTTTATATTTGAAGTCAATTCAAAATGCTATAATCATATAATATATATAATATATACATTTTCAAACATAAATGTTTAGAACAGTATTACTAAATATAAAAGTATCTTCCTTGTAGAGATTAGTTCTGTTGTAATAGAATTTTCAACACTAAAATTACAATTGTTTTCCACTGTCTGATTGCATGTGAGACCTTTACCAAGACCTGAAAAGAAAAATGAATACAATGCTTATTAGATAAACAGAATGTAAACTTTAATTTCATTCATACTGCATGGTAACTGCTTGTAACATATAAATTTAGATATCTTTATATTTCATCTAGCATTATGTTTACTGAGTTAAAATAGGATTCTATAAAGAAAAATTGTAACCGAATATACCACTTTGGTGGCATATTTTGCAAAGTGGGTATTGTTTTATAGGATATGGCAAGAATACCCTATTTTCTACCCAAATAAGGGCAAAAGTGGTAAAACACATATTTTGGGTACAAAAATGAAAAGATAAATTCGGATTTACAATTACCTTTTCTTTGCAAAATTGTAATGTTTATTTTATTGTATTTCGGAATGAAAGAAAAAAAGAAAAATGGGTGTGATTTGTCATGATGTGACCGTTAACAGGTTACCATTGGAAATTGTTTCAACCAATTTCAACTTGAACCCATTAATTGTAAAATTAACCAAATTAATTGCCAAATCTGATGCTTAACTAAATTAACCAAAATTTCAACCGTATTTAGTGCTAACAGGTAAACCAAAATTTCAATATTGTAAACCCATTTTCAACCCATTAATTTGAAGCCATTTAACATCAGATCCTCATTAATTTTTCACCCATTTAACATCAGAACATCAACCCATTTTCAACCCCCCCCCCAAAATTCCTCTTCTTCACCGGACACCGAAATCGAATTCCGGCGAGCTCTGTAATCGCCGTCAACCTCTGCTAACCTCCCTGAAGCCCAAACAAACAAAGAAAAGAGAATGGCTGTTACCAGAGCTTCAAATGATGCGACACCGCAGAAGAAAAGAAAAAGAGAGGTGGATGAAGAAGAACAAGGTGGTAAGAGGAAGGGAAAATATGCGACGAAGAAAACCCCTCCATCTGCAAAACCCAAAGCTACAAAGAAGAAGAAGGCTAAATCAGAGAGCGGTTATTCTGTGAAGAAAAAGGAAGTTGTCGCTCTTCTGAAAAGGTGGAAAAGCATGAAGCCTTTAGCTTTCAAGGAAGATGTAAGTAAAAAAAAACTCTCAGAAATGTTGACCTTTTCAATTTGTCAATCTAGGGTTTATTGATATCCCAACACCGTTGTGTCCGTAACTTATGTAAGTTATGTTATTCAATTGTAGATTAAGTACGCGTTCTACAAAGGAGACCCTTTATATGGAAGAATCAATATCAACTGTAGATTTTCATACGTGCGTGATATTGAAAACAAATTGACTGGTGCAGATTGGAGAAGGATAATTGCAAGCCCTTTTGGAAATGTAATGAAAATGCTGCGTCAGGTTACATTTTCTTCCCAAACTGTACATACTGTTCTTTTTAAGCAAATAAAATCAAAAAAGAAGTGGGAGACCTGGTACGAGATAGGTGGTAAAGTGTTAAGGTTTTCAATGAAGGAGTTTGCATTGATAACTGGTTTAAATTGTGGTCAAATGCCACCAGAATCAGTTGGGAAGAAGAAAAAGAAAGATGTACAAGTGATGGAGAAGTTCTTTGGTGGTCATGCTGGTCCTAAAACCTCAGTGCAAGACTTGTACGAGAGGTTCAGGGATTATAGACTGCTAGATAATTACAAGTTGAAGATGGCATTGCTTTTGATAGTTGAAGGTATTTTTATTGGAGGAGATAAAAAGAGACTAGTTAAAGCTGAACATGTGAAGCTGCTGGATAACATGGACAAGTTTTGGGATTATCCTTGGGGAAGAGTTGCATATGAAGAGTTACACAGGTCTTTGACAAAATCTTTGGCCAGAAGAATGCTTACTGTTGAAAAAGCTTTGCTACTCTCTGAAGATGCAAGGATTCCCTATACCATTCAAAGAATGCCAGTTGTATTTCAGGTATATTAAATTAGTAATTGCATTTGCCTATATATCCCTGACAAGTTTGATAGTGTTGGGTGGTGGGATTTAAGTGTTTAAACTTGAAGTGATACCTATAAAGTAAATATTTGAAGTTTGAGAAACTGTTGGATCACTTTTAAATCAAAGAATTGAATTGTTATATGGAATTTGTCCTGAAATCATGCAAACATTTGTTTGAATTGTTAAAGTTCATACAAGTTTTAATATGCTTGACTAGTTACCTAGTGAAGGGTGTCTGGATTTGAAATGTTAAAGTTCATACAAGTTTGAATAATGAAAAAGTTGTGTCTATGTAGGTTTGGATATGGGAATGTATCCAAAGCTTTGGAGTCCAGTATGCTTCCAAGATAAATGAGACAGCTATACCCTGAGGTCTTCGTTGGTACTCAGAGCAATGTCCTGAACATGGACTGCTTCAGTTGTGTTTTGCTGATCCAAAGCTGAAGGTCCTGCCTATTCTCATACCTGATGAATCTGAGAAGAGTTTGTTAAGTGCCTGCAGATTCCATGATGAAGTCAAGTACCCTTTCTTTGACAAAATAGTATCTGAGGCTATGGCTATGGGAAAGGCAAATGCCAAACTGAAAGAGCCTAACAAGGGGAAAGAGGCTTTCAAAGGAGAAGTTAGTGGTGATGCAAATGCAAGGCAGATGATGGATATCATTAATCAGTTGTGTAACAAGATTGCTAAGATGGAACACGGTCTATGTGAGAGGATTGACAGGTTGGAGAGGAACAATGTCCAAGTTTTTGAAAAGGTTCCTAAGAGGAAGAAAAGAATGGTTAAGAAGTCTGAGGCTCAAGCAAGTGATAGTGATAGTGAAGAGTTTGATGGAGTTGATGATTATATAGATGATTCAGAAGGTTCTGAGACTGAAGCAAGTGATAGTGAAGGTAGTGACAATGAAAAAAGTGAGGATGATGAAAAGGCTGTTAGTGAGGATGAAAAGGCTGGTAGTGAAAAGGCTGTTAGTGAGGATGAGAATGATGAAAAGGCTGTTAGTGAGGATGAAAAGGCTGTTAGTGACAAGGCTGTTAGTGTGGATGAGGATGATGAAAAGGCTGGTAGTGACAAGGCTGTTAGTGGATATCATAATTTGATGGATGTTGATACTAAGGTATGACATTCCAATTATTTTAAGATTTCTACTTTCATAGATATTTTAAAGAAGTATGGCAGGATATGGAGTTGAAGAAACTTAAATTAGATAGATAACACTAAAAATTCTCTATCATTGCAGGGAAATGAAACAGAAGAAGGAAGCAGTGAGCCCATTATTGAGAATAATCAAGAATTTGTTAGTGAGGCATTTGAACAAAATTCAAAGGATAATGATGTGAACCTAGATGACAACCCTAGAGACAGTGATGAAAATGTGGCCATACAAGACAATTCTGGTTTGGCCATACAAGTATATGAGGAAGTTTTTGGAGGAAATGATGATCGTGGAGATGATGGAGGTGAAAAAAATCATAATTTGATGGATGTTGATACTAAGGTATGACATTCCAATTATTTTAAGATTTCTACTTTTATAGATATTTTAAAGAAGTGTGGCAGGATATGGAGTTGAAGAAACTTAAATTAGATAGATAACACTAAAAATTCTCTATCATTGCAGGGAAATGAAACAGAAGGAGGAAACAGTGAGCCCATTATTGAGAATAATCAAGAATTTGTTAGTGAGGCATTTGAAAAAAATTCAAAGGATAATGATGTGAACCTAGATGACAACCCTAGAGACAGTGATGAAAATGTGGCCATACAAGACAATTCTGGTTTGGCCATACAAGTATATAAGGTATGCCATAAGTACATGTCGAGTGTATTAATGAAGCATGACAGGTTATAAATTTTGAGAAATGTGTTGTAGGTTTTAAAAATTGGAATATGCACATTATTTTGAAGTAATATATATTTTTGTGGTAAATGTAACTTCAGGAATTGGAGGAAAATTATGTATTAGTTGGTGTTGGTAGAAGAACTGGAGATATAGTAATGGATGTTGTAGCTGACATTAGTGAGAAGCTAACTGATAAGGATGGAATGCCTGATGATGATGTTGATGCCCCTAGGGAGCAAGATGAGTTGATACCGAATGTTGATAGTACTATCACAGATGATGTAGGAGATGCCCCAAGGGAAGAGCAGGAAAGCCAGGAAGCAGAAGTCCAGGTTTCTAGGGCAGTAGCCGTTCATTTATTGAGAAGGAAGTTAGAGAGAAGGAGGTCGGGAAAGAAGGAAGAGGTTGGGAAAGAAGAGGTTGGGAAGGAAGGAGATGAGAAGGAAGAGGTTGGTAAGGTTGACATTGACAAGGATGAGAAGGAAGAGGCTGGTAAGGAAGAGGTTGAGAAGGAGGGTATTGAGGAGGTTGTGAATGTGAAACAAGAGTTTGCCAAAGGCCAAGTTGTTTTCGGCAATAGGAAGAAGGCTGTGGGTCTATCTCTAAAGAAGTCCCCAAAGAAGTCAAGGTACCTCCCCAAGCGTAGTGTGAAGCCATCTGCTTCAGTCCTCTCCCCTTATAGATCTAAGAAACAAAACAACCAAAAGGCCAAGGACAATGAGAAGGACAAGGACAAGAAGAAGGAAGTGAGGGGTAAGAGTTTTTGGAAAAGGATCACAAAAAATCCAGCTGTGAAGGAAATGACTCCTGTAATAGAGTGGTACAAGGATGAAAGGTATGTATATCCAACTTATATCTCTCTCATCCAATGAAGTTTATGTACTTATATTGTCCTTTATGTTGCAGACCTATAGAATTCCGTGGAGTTAGCAAAATATACATTGACAATGATTTCATGGAGAGCTTAATTGAACCAACTAAGTGGTGGGGTAATTTGGTAAGGGTGACCGGTTTTTAAAAAAATTGTAAATTTTGTCCACATACTCTATCAATATATTGATTTTGTAAATTTTTGTTGCCAGCACTTAGATGAGGTCCTAATTTTACTTCGCGATGCGCTCCTGAAGAACCCAAGTGAGAATCATAAGGCGGCTATTATGGACACTACATGGTGTGAAGACTACAAAGACCAACACAAGTGTGAAATGGGTGGTGTTGCAGTACCAAAATTTCCAGATCGCGTCGCTCGATACTTTAGAGGTGAACTTCCAATTTTTCATGGGAAGAATTGGGAAGAGGTGGACTTCATCTATGCACCGATTTTTGTGGGCACAAACCACTGGGTTGCCATTCAAATTGACCTGGTTAATTGGAGCTTAAGTGTGTTTGATTGCAATGCGAATTTGAAGCGTGATCATGTCATAGAAGAAGCAGTCGCCCCCATTATCAAGTATCTTCCTAATTTTGTGAGCAAGCACGAACCTTTGTCCAAGAAATATGCACACCGGGGTGTCTCAGTTCTTACTTACAATGGAAGAGTTGGCAATCTGGAACAGAACATAAGAGCGTAAGATATCTTGCTTCCAGTTTGTTTTTTACCCGCCACCTAAAATATTAACATAGAATTGACCTTTCTTATTTTTGGTTGCAGTGGTGACTGTGGAGTATACACCTTGAAGTACATTGAGTGGTTGAGTTTTTGGAAGTGATGATCTCTCCCTCATTTCAGATGATACGATCGACTATCACAGATTCGACATTGCTAATACTGTGTTCGACAAGCAGTGGAAGACAATGTTGAACTATGGACAATAGTGTGTCATCATAACACTAGATTGTGTGAACAATGTTTTGTTTGGATTGCAACTTTGATGCATGAAAAATGTTTTGTTTGCGTTGTGTTTTTGGGGCAAATTTGATGTACGAACAATGTATTGTGTTTCAACTCTTCTGATTCTGTTGTTGTATAAGTCATCTCTCTCATCCAATGTGTTGTGTTTCAACTTTGATGCATGAACAATGTGTTGTGTTTCGACAAGCAGTGGAAAACAATATAAGTGAAAGTTTATACCTTAAGTGACAGGTTTTAAATTCAATGGTGGAGAGCAATATTTCCAAAACCCGGTTTTGATTAAAATTAACCGATTAGTCAAAACAATTTCCAAAACCCGGTTTAGATGAATTTTAAACTCACCCAAATTCTTACCCTCATCCTACAGCTACCGTATTTTCTTCATCCTTCTCCCATGGCTCATTGAGGCATTTCAAAAACTCTATACAACTCCGAGAATCGATTGAAGGGTGTATTTCGCAGGGAGTGGAGATTGAGAGAGCTCGAGGGCGTAACCCATGGCATACTCGGAAGGATCCAGCAGTGGTGGGAATGTAAAGGTAAGTTTGGTATGATTTAGGGTTCCAATTTGGGGAAGTATTTGCTACTGTTTTGTTTCAATGTATGTTCTAAAATACGAATTGAATTGTGGATTTGCTACAGAATTCCGTATTTGCTACTGTTTTGTTTCTGCTTGAAATTTTGTGAACTCTAATATGTGGTTTGGCAAAGTAGCTTGAAACTCTTCTGACAAAGATGTTTTGATTACTACTGATGAAGACAAGACGTAGCCTAAACTCATGTTTATTCATGAGGAGATGGAATACAGCAGCAATGGAGTCCAAATTGATAAGATGTGCATGTGGTGTTGCCTGCCGATATTTCACTTCTATGACAAACGAGAATCCGGGAAGGAGATTTATAAGATGTGTAAACCGGGTGCGTATCTAGCTTGTTTGCTAATATTCATAATATTTTGTTTTAAAAGTGTTTTGAATACTTTATGATACGAATCCAGTTTTCATGTATTTTGGATTGAATGTAGGTTGGAGGTTGTGGATTTTGGGAATGGTATGACCCTCCACTTTGTCCTATTGCAACAGAACTTATTCTTATGCTAAGAGATGAGATAATCCAGGTGAAAGATGCATTGGATGCGAAAGAGAGTATAATTTCAGCATATGAGGCAGAGCTTGGAATGCTACAGCAGGAAGTGATAAGGCTTAAAGGTGGTGCAAAGAGTGTTATCGGTCATGAAGAAGAGTGTCGAGTTAAGGCGTCAAACTATGTTGAACGTGTGCTGAAGGTTACTTGTTTTTTTGTGGTAATGGCTTGTGTAATTAAAGTCTATTTCACTTAGCCTGTTGTAAGCTCTCGGTTGTTAAGAGTCTTGTAAGCTATCTATGTCTAGAACTATTTAAGTTGTAGGATTTTATGGGAAAGTGTAAGCTTACCAAAACCGGGTTTTGGAAATTGTGGAGATTTTATGGGAAAGGTAGATAAGTGACAGGTTTTACATTCAAAGGTGGCGAGATAGTATTACATTAACTAAGAAGCATAAAGCATCCCATGGTTCATCACTGGAATAAGTAACAGACACAAAAGTAAAGTAATATGACTTATAAGAGATCATTTAAGAGTTTGAGATCTCTTATTGGTCATATTAAGCTTACCAAAACCATACCAAAAAAAATAGCATTGTTCATAACTGGAATATAAAAGATAGCACACTATGAAAGATAGCACACTATGGTCTTACCCTTGATCCTCCTCTTGCAGCCCGATAGCACCTCTGGTAAGTATCTCCAGTCAGCCCACATCTTGCACATCTATTGGACACACGTTTGTAGGGTCTCTCCCACCTAGCCTTGTATCTATTCTGCCTTGGTCTACCAGCGCCCCTTTTCCATGGTGGTGGCAAACATGCGATTTGCGATACGGACAATGGAACATCCCATTGCTTGCGTGGGGGGACCAGATGGATGGTTTCCTTGTAAATTTCTTTCAAACTGTTGTTGCTATAGAAGTGAGTAACCAGAGTAGTAACATCAACACCCCTATCCTTTGCTACTGCCATAGCATGTGTGCATGCACTAGTGGAAAAAACACTTGTTGAGGCGTCCTTTTAGAGGCGGGCCTATAACAAAACGCCTCAACAACGTCCTACGCAATCAGTTTTTCAGGTTTTTGAGGCGGATAATTATTTTATACGCCTCAAAAAATTCTATTGAGGCGGGCAAAAATTTATACGCCTCAAAAAATTTCCGAAAAATTAATACCGCTAAAGTATTAGAGGCGGGCCAATGTTAGACCCGCCTCTAATTGTACGTAATTGAGGCGGGCGAAAATGCCCGCCTCTATTAAGTTTTATTGAGGCGGGCCTCCATATGCCCGCCTCAACAAATGTGTTTTTCTTTCTCTCTCGCTCTTTTATTTTCTTTCTCTCTCCCTCTTTTATTTTCTTTCATCCCGATACCTCTCAGTAGTCCTAGCCTCGCCTTGCCCCTCTCGAACTCGCTCGCCCCTCTCCAACTTCGGCTCGTCACGGCTTCTCCGTCGTGTCGCGGCTTCTCCGGCTCATCGCGGGTCTCCGGTGGTCTCTCTGGCTCTTCTCGCTTCTCCTCGGCCTCAATCCGGTGGTCTCAATCCGGCGATTCTCACTTCCGATAAGCACTTCGCCCCTTTGATCAATTGCTTTAGATTTGTGTAAGTGTTACTTTAGAATCCTTGTGCAATTATTGCTTTAGATCTACAACAACGTCTTATTTGATTTAGATTTGTGCAATTTGAATTTTAAGTATATTTTTTTACTTTTGACCTCAGTCCTGTTTCGTCGACAGCCTCGTTTTTGGTGTTAAGAAACAGAAAGACCCGCCTCCTTCCATTGGAGATGCTATTGATCGAGTAATTCTCCATCTCTTGATTTTGTTCTTAACATCCTTAATGTGTAAATGCTTTGAATTGGTTGATTGATTTCTTGGATGAGATCCGTGTTTTATTCTGGTAACCTAAATTAGGGTTTCGAGAATTTGGGAAGGTGGTATTTTGGCTAGGTTTTGGGATTTTAATGAACGGCTGCTTTTGATTAGGGTTTAGAAATTTTGGGGCTGAAAATTGGTCAGAAGTTGTTATAAGTAGATTTAGTTAGATAGTTATTGAACAAAAGTATATGCTTTTTGCATTACTGCACATATGATCGTTTCTACTATCTTTCTACAATTTAAAATTGGGGTTTTTTCTATATCAGATTAGTAAACGAGGGGAAAATGTGGATGAGAAGATAAAAAGGCTTGACTCTGAACTTGCGCGATACAAAGAACAGATCAAGAAAACACGACCTAGTCCTGCTCAAGATGCTGTGAAGGCACGAGCTATGAGAGTCCTCAAGCAAAAACGAATGTAAGATTCATTTTCCAACATGATTTCCCATGTTGTTGCCTTTGAATTTATGCCGATATAGAACTTTCATAATCCAGTAGAATCCCTAGAAAATAGAACTGCATGGTTCTTATAAAATTTTGTCATTTTATTTGCTAGTTGAATTGCTCTCTTTTCTATGACCTTCCCCTGTCTGATATTGATGGCTTATTAAAACGGGTTATATGATCACTTATTAAAATGGGTTCAAGAATTGCAAAACCAAGGTAATTATGTATTATATGATCAATCCGAATAAAATGTGCTCCTAAATGGGGCTTTGCCACCTGTTATAAGAAAGACATATCTCACTTAATAGTGCCACAAGTGTCTTGTATGCTAATATTATTTCCATATTACTGCATATAGTTCGATCGGCACTTCTTTAGCAGTTATGGCACTTGTGGGGTGGTTAACGTGAGCTGACTTTCTCCTCCTCGTTGATTGTGCTGATATAATATCGATCGCTTACCAAGAATCTTATTGAAAATTTGGATTGTTCATTTTTTTCCTGCAGATATGGAGTCATCCTAGACAATATTCAGAAGCAGGATCCTTCACTAACGGTCAGGATTAAGGGCTGCATCGTCGACTCTGCTCCAGTTGCATCCCCAGATCCGCAGGTAATCATGGATTTATATTTAATATTCAGAAGTAGGTTTTCTATGCTTGACTCGTACATGATAATGTAAGCATTGATTGTTGTGTGGTGACTTCTCTTGTCTTTGGTGTTATGATGGAATGGGAATGTTAGTTTGAATTTCGCATTTCGAATGTTTGGGCATGCGCCCAATTGTGTACATTTTGACGTTAGTGAATTCTTTTGTGATTCAGGTAAAGCAGGATGGGCGGCACCTAGACTTAAGGATGCTGCATTATCACTAGACAAGTTACGTGAAGGTTATTTCGAGGTTTGTTCTTCTATCCTTTGATTGTGCTGGTGGTAGTGATGATATCTAGCTCGGCATACTGTATATCCCTTGGACAAATGGAGAATTCATTTGCATATGCAGATTTTTTACTGGTTTTATATGACAATAGCTTACATGAATCATCATTTCTAATGTTAACATTATAATGTTTCTGCTATTCTATTAGATGTTGCATGGGTTTGTTCATTGGAAATCCATCAGAATTGTTCTTTGCAATTTATTTTTCTCATCTGGTTCAAATATAATGTTCAAAATAAATAAATATGAGAAAATGATATATGAAATTCCAAGATAAAATTGTGGTTGGATTTGGAATTGTTTGTCATGATTTGGTTAGTAAGCAAATGGTTCGAACTTCTTATGTAAAGGTGATATATAAGTTGGGAACACATCAGTTCAATAATGAGAGATTATTGTAGTTAGGCTATAAGAAAATATCAACAGTTCAATTTCTGCCTTTATTTTAATTTCTTTTGACTCATTCAGTGTTATAATGCATTTTCCAGATTATTATAGCAATGCGGACATTGTATCAAAAGTGCAAGTTGGTACATGGAGATCTCAGCGAGTACAACATATTGTACCATGAGGTAATTAGCTAGTTGATGCCCCTTTTGTTGGGATTCAAAACTAGTCTTTTTCAGAAGTTAACCTTCAGATCCGGGAAAAAAGGAAGAAAATATAGCCAATGCCTATTTTTGGGTACTATATGTAGAACAAGACTTTTAGCGGTATTAGACTGAAATTCAATTATTTTTGGGCAGGGTCACTTGCACGTCATTGATGTTTCTCAGGCTGTTGATCTTGACCATCCACATGCTCTTGACTTCTTGCGTGAAGACTGTGTTCATGTTTCTGTAAGTCATATTAGCTAGATATCTTCACATGTTTGTACTGATGATCCCATAAGGAAAATTCTGACCTCGAACTATCAATTTGCAGGATTTCTTTAAAATACGAAACAGATTTGCATTTACCTCTTCTTTTCCTTTTCTTTATCTTGATAAAACAGGGCTGATAATTCTATAAAAAACCATTGGAACAGTTCAGATGAATGTATCTTATTTGAGCTGATTGTTTATCCATTTGAGCTGGTTGATACGATCTTGTTTGCACTGAAGCAAATGTCGACATTGTGTATCCATTTGAGCTAATTTTTTAAAAAAAAAACAAATGGGACCCCGGTATTACAAAAAACCGGGGTCCCGAATTTTAATTTTTTTAAAAAAAAAAGAGACTTGTTGAGGCGGGCCTCCATAGGCCCGCCTCAACAAGTGGCTTTTAGAGGCGGGCCTCCATAGGCCCGCCTCAACAAGTGGCTTTTAGAGGCGGGCCTCCATAGGCCCGCCTCTAAAAAACCGGGATCCCGATTTTTTTTAATTTTAAAAAAGACTTGTTGAGGCGGGCCTCAATAGGCCCGCCTCAACAAGTGGCTTTTAGAGGCGGGCATCCATAGACCCGCCTCTAAAAGTGCCTCACTTTGGCGCCGAAGTGAGGGACTTGTTGAGGCGGGCATAGAATGCCCGCCTCAATAAGTACCTTTTAGAGGCGTAAAATACCCGCCTCAAAAAGTGTCCCACTTGTTGCAGCCCCCTCACTTGCTGCGTACGGTATCCGCCTCAATAAGTGTCAAAACGCGCGCCTCTAAAAGGGTTTTTTCTACTAGTGATGGAATTCGATCTTTCTGAAAGACATTGCATTGGCAAGTTAGTCGGCGAATATTCACTTCGTACTTATTCCTTCCATCTGTCACCTCTGCTTCAATATCACTTAGCCTATGGACACTCATTGTCACAGAAGCCGTATACCTTTGATCCATGGTTTTGGTCACAGACCTAGTACTTACCTCAGCCCACGTAGCAGCCGACTCCCTCCTTTCACAGAACCAGGTGGCAAAGGTATGCAAGATAACATCAAACAATGGTACAATAGGCCACATACGCTCCTCTTTAAACACATTGTTCAGACATTCTGCATTGTTTGTAGTCATGATGTTGAACCTGTCAGTTGAGAAATATGCCCTTGACCACTGATTAAGGGGCACTTTCAGAGCATCTTTTACCACAGCCGGAGCCCTGTTTCTTAGGATCTCAAGCTCGGTCCTATATTCTTCTACCGTGTACGCCTTTGCAACCTTGAACCACTGGTCTTGCAAGCCTCCCCAACGGCACTTCAGCTTGAAGTTTTGTAGCATATGATAAATGCAATATCCATGGCTAGCTAGAGTGTATTGTGTTTTCAGAGCAGCTTTTATACTCAAATGACGATCAGAGACAAAAACCACATCCACGCTATCGGGTACAACAGCTTTCTTCAACTCCTTAAAGAAGAAGGACCAAGAATCCTTATTCTCACTGTCTACTATAGCAAAGGCCAGGGGGTAGATTTGTCTGTTTCCATCTTGGGCAGTAGCTAGAAGAAGTTGTCCGTTGAATCTCCCTCCTAAGTGTGCTCCATCAACACAAATCACCTGATTTTCATATAAAACCGGTCACCCAATTGCAGTTTACCCTCCAGGTAATATTATATAATCAAGACAAACAATAAAGTTGGAGAAACATAAAGTTACATTTCTCAAACGGGGAACAGCCCTGATGGAAGCACCCAAGGCCCAGAAGCAGTACTTAAAACGGTTTTCAGAATCTGTTATTATAGCTGTATGCGTGCCAGGATTGACCTCTTTCAACATATGTAGCCATGAGTGAAGTTGACTGTAACCTTCATCGGCAGTCCCTCGAATAATGTCCTCTGCTAGCACTCTTGCTCTATTGGCTTTGTGATAACTGGCATCGACTCCCAGGCCTTTCATGACAGCTTGTATCTCTCTTGCCCTTGGTGCATCCTTGCGACCTCTAAACCTGTTACACCAACACCAATAGATAGTCTTTAGACATTTTGCATAAAACTGTCTGAATTGAAATTAAAATCTTCAACAAAAACAATATATACCTATCAAGAATACTCTGTGAAATTATGGAGGCAGTGGCATGCCTGTTGTGATCGTGCCTGAACAGCATCCCACATGTATGGTTTGTAGCAAACCTCCGGACAATAAACGCACTAGTACCTATCTTCACTGAAGCACGAAAACCAAATGAACATCCTCTATTTTTGCACTCCACCACATAACAAGTCTTATCAGACCTCTTCACAAGCATTTCTACACAATTGTCCATAGCATATGCGGCTAACGAATGCTGAAGCTCCTTCTTGGTTTGAAACATATCTCCACACTTGATTGTCTTGGACTTCGACTTGTCCTCCACTTCTTCTACATCCACCAAATTTTTAAAGTTAGTAGGGACTTCAGAACGGTAATATCTCTCTTCGGCTTCATCAATAGCATCCAGATATTCAGGCTTCCCAATATCAACCTCCTCAACGTTGTCAATATTTTCAATGTATTCCTCTTCTTCCTCGGAAAGGTTGACAAGGTCACAACCTTTATGCTTGGTTGCAGAAATAACAACATCCTCCTCTTCATCGTCACTGCTTAGTGACACAACCTCAACTGTCTTGGCTTTCTTACAAAATCACTTTGTAACAGTGTCAACATTCTGTTTCTCTCCACCCTTCACAGACATCCGGACATGCATCCCCTCCACTCCTATTTCATCTTCTAAAAGATCAGCATCTAATATGTCGCTCAACATCTGGTCCGACTTTCTTTTTTGGCTTAGTATAGGAGTAAAAGATGCACCATCATTTCCAGGCTGGGATACAGGTTGAGGTGCACTTAATGGAACATTGATCATCTCTTCTTCTTCTTTTGGAACTAATTTAGGTTTTTCTTTTGAAACTCCAGATTTTGGTTGCACAATGGAATGCAAAGCAATTGGCCAAACTCTGTCTTTACAATTTGTCATGTTCAAAAAGATGTATGCTTCTACATCATCCTTATCGCAAATATCAAAGGGAGGAAAGTGCGGATTTTGTAACGACATGTAACTCATCTTCAAGTCGAACCTGGTAAGATCAATTTTCAGTTTTTCTGCAATCTTGATCTTCAGTGATTCATAATCGATTTTCTCACTAACCATCATCCCCTTCGCCTTTTTTGTTCCTTCATAAATCCAAATCTCATTCTCGCACCTCCACTTTCCTCCACTGATTAGAGAAACCATATACGTTGGAGTTGATCTTCCTGAAGAAGCAAAAAATAAGAAAAGTTAATTAAAGAAACAAACAAAAATAAACACAAATAAAACAGAGCACGTGTGAATCTAATATGAAAACTTACCCATAGAAAATGAGAATATTAACAGTGGCAATAAAGGAAGCTTGGTTTAACAGTGGCAATAACTCGGATGGCAGGTATGAAGCAGAGGACATAAATAAAGGAAGCTTGGTTTAAAAGTGGCAATAACCTGGTAAGATGAAGAAGCCTAACGTAATTTTTGGTGGGAAAGAGACGATTAACTAAGCTAGCTTAGTTTTGGCGGGAAATATGCAGTGATTTGACAGCTATACATCAGCGTTTTTTATGGCTGAAATTCACTTGGTTTAACATTAAGCTTAAGCTTAATCTCCATCCGGCTTAATCACAGCTTCTCTCCATATATAATTTTAAATTCTGACACACAGTACAATCAAGCCTGTTGCCATCTTTTCAACTTTTCAACTTCTTTTCTTTTCCTTTTAAATTTTGATTTACAAATTCTGATAATGCATTTTCTACCCAAAATATAAAAGCAAAATAAAATCAAATAAAGTCACTTTATGTTATTACAGTTATATCCAAAAATATAAGTACAACTTTGCAAATTTCATTCACAATGTGGTATACCCTTGCAAAATAGCCTTCTATAAATACATAATAGTATTTAATAGATTAGTTTGTAATGATATTTTGCATGTAGTATTTAGTATTGTCAAGTTGTATCACAAACATTGAGTAACCCTAAATAAAAAAAACTGAACACATATAGATCTAGTTGTAAATGAATATAATGACTACTATACTATTATTTTCCTATCTGGATATGTTCATTCAATATATACAACGAGGTCGTGGTTTCATCAATTGATTAATTCTACTTAACTGATTTACTTGGTTAGGGTGTACTTAACTAATTTTTTTATTCTATAGGAATCATTTGGGAGCTCGGATTGAAGTAAAAGACAAATTGGATTATAATTATATACAAAAGAAGACCTAAAGGTATATCTTCTATACTAACTTTTAGTATTGTAAACTAAATCATTTGGTTTATAAGTACATGATGCAATTCTAAACTAAATCATATATAATGACTGTAAACAATGCGCAAAAGCTGTAAATCATACATTGATTAATCTAAAGCATATTACAGAAGGTCAAAGTTATTTAGATCCTTTAGTATTGTAAACTAAATCCTTTGGTTTATAAGTACATGATGCAATTCTAAACTAAATCATATATTGTCCTTCTTTAATAACATTCAAATACACAGCATGGTTTAATATTTCTATGTCTATTATAATGTTTGTATAGTCGAGTTTATAAGTACTTTCATCTGCAACAAAAATAAACTAATACCCTCTATAAGCATATTCTACACAACTACAAAGAAGATTATAAAAGTTAGAAAACTGTACAAAATATATAAGCATTTGCATATTAATGAGAGGGCAGTAGTAGGTGCAGAGTATGCACAAATAGGTTGTTAGAATGACCGACAGACTCTTCTAATACCCTCTTCGTGCATATTCTGCACCGACTTGTTCAGCCTACTCGTTTTGTGGGAATACGTATGTAAAGTAACATTAAAATTCATATCTCAGATAGGGGTATTTAGATATTGGATTGGACTTGGCCACAAATATTAATTACCCTATATAGCAATTAATAATATTTAGGGTGTGTTTGGATTATGTATTATAATGCGAGATAATGCGTAATACAAACACACCCTTAAACTTTTGCTACAAGTTTGAAGATATAATCTGCAAAATGCATCTCTTATTCTGTATTGAAGCCATACATTCAGGTTATGATTCTATAAATTCATATTAAATTCATTATATTTTACTTGATTTTACAATATAATAATTAGGTCTTCATTTATTGTTCTTGTAGGAATGCTTATGGGAAATCCGACTGGAGTCTCAAACAACTCATGGGGTTCGAAGATCTAAAAATGAAAACCTCAAGGTACGGATACTATACTAACATTGAGATGAACATGACAAATATATATTCAATGTTGCATAGAGTAGAGTGAATGAAAGGATGAAAAATATATATTCAATGTTGCATATAGTATAGGTTCTGAATTATTACCTTATAACTGAGTTCTGAATTTCCTGAATAAAACTGAAAGACAAACAAAACATCATAATCTGCCAAATGTTAAATATGAATCCATACAAAACATAAACTGAAGTTCTGTTTGGAATGATATAAGCATTACAAATGGTATAAGGATTACCTCTTAAATGTATGTATTCTGTTGAAGTTTATGTAATTGGTTCCAATGATAAGTTGTAGATTTATAGACGAACATTTGAATGAGCTGTAGAGTCTTGTACCACAAGTTTTGGTTGACAAATTTGGGCAGATGTAATCGTGATCTTTTGAAATAAAATATATGGTAACATATATTTAATGTGATGGCAAGTGATATTATGCCTAATATTATGTAGATCATGTTTATGCCCTAATAATATTCCATGTGGTTATTTATGGACAGGTTTTTACCAGCATCACAACACTGTGTTCAGACTGCATTTGCATAATATGTATTTTCATCCATCATAATTTTTGTATAGTCGGGGCCAAAATATGTATTATTGTCAGTTTTTGGGTGCTTTGTTTGTGGTTACAGTTTACTATTTCAGGTTTTAATATGCTCCAATTTCAGTTTTAGAGCATTGTGTTATATGTTGTTTAGAGTTTGCGGATTTTGCAGGTAAAATGGCAGGTTTAATAGGTGCCAGCATACGTTTTATATGTTGTTTTGTTTTCTGGGCAATTATGCATGCATAGTGATTTGATTGTATACAAAAACTTTAGGTAATCGGTTTTATTTTGTAAGATATACTATATTCAAAACATACCATTTTTATGCCAAAGAAACCGTGATTTGATTGTATACAAATATTTTAGGTAAGACAAAATTTATATATTTTTTTAGAAAGATTTTCAATATTGAATTCGTACAAATCTGCTGCCAAATCCGCCTAAATAAAACAATACCACAAATTCTTTGACAGTACAAAAGAAACGAATTAACAATTTGGTGACACGTGTCAAAAATAATATCACTGTGACACGTGGCACCGAAAATTCTGGGTGCAGTCTCGGGGCACGTGCTGTGCAGCCGAGATACTGCTTTAGTTATTATACAGTAGATTCAAAAACAAAGTGTAAGATGTCATGCTCCCTAATTCCTTCTTTTAGCTTTACGATATTTGGTTGGTTCATCCTCTCAATGACTGCAATAGTCTTAAACATGAGATATATAGGAATACCCAGGAAACATAACCTCATAGCACAACCCGTAAACTAGAAAGAAAACCAACTTCTCTTAAATTTATGCATTCATCCCAAGAATAATATATTTTTTCATCGTCTTAAGGACAACATGTAAAAAGTTTACAATTAGTTCCTCAAAGATCAAGTCTTTATCGACGGTGGAGCAAACTAATATGTCTCAAATAACATCCCATCTCCAAGTTTTGAGAAAGAGGGATGACGAGAACATAAATATAACAAAATAAGAGGGAAATAAATCATATGAAGTTTTTTTTTTTTTTTTATCTACGGCACGCCACACAGTCTCAGACCTTCCATCTCCAATTTCTTTCATAATGTTGTACATGTGTGGCACATGTTTGTAGCTTGTAAGCAACTAACTAGAAAATTAATATTATCATGAATCACAAATGTTGTTAGAAAATTACCGAAACGTTAAAGAGATTGTAAATTTATCATCAACTAGTGTACCGCCCGCGCCATGCGCGGGTTAATATGATATATAGTTCTCGAACAACTGTGCCACGAAAACACACATAAATTTAGGCTGTTACGGAGTGATTGTCAAATAATAAATCTTTTTTTTCCAGGTAGTTAACCACAAGGAATGTATTTTGAGATTAAAAAAAAAGGTTAGATATATAAATAAACATAGGATTAGTGTAATAAAACTTTACTCAAGGAATGTGACAATACAGAAAATAAAGATACTATTTCATGTTGTCTTACACTCTTTCCCACAAGTGTTTTTTCCTGAAGATGCTTTTTGGTTCATATTGTATATAAAGCAAATGCCTTATGACCTTGTTTATAGATATCCTGACTGCTGAATTTCAGCAAATGAAGAGATTCTAGTATAGTACCCGTGCCTTGCACGAGATTTATTTATCGTTTTCACATTTAGACAAAATAATCATATGAAAACTATATATTTAATTAATATAGAAATATTCATATGGTAAATGACAATTAATTAACATAGAAATATGTATAAAGTGAATGACAATGTAAATGAAATGTCAGACATAGAGATATGCTCACTAATTATCAAATTTTGACTAACTCCAAGCATGAATCATGCATAAAGTGTATTTATACACTTATTGCTATATCAATTTCGCAATATAGAATGACAAAATAGGGAAGCATATTTGTTAATTTGAACATTTTGAAAGTGTTTGTTGTCAAGTTAAGTCGTCAATAATACAATGACTCAAAATTTTGAGGTACAATTTGTGTATAGTGGAAAATAAATATACTAATCATTCACTAATCTTATTGTTATAAAAAACAATGTTATTTTAGATAACCGATGTCATGGTGACTAAAAAATTTGAGGTACAATATATATAGTGAAAAATAAATATACTAATCATTCATTATTTTATTATTAGAATAAAAAACAATATTATTTTAGATAAATTTAATAAATCTACTAAGCAATTGATAGAAAGAATATAATATGCATTATTCAACACTAACCAAATAATCAATTGATAAAATATTTTATATGATCATGTTGTAGCTAAATAATCAATTGGTCGTAGTATACATAGTTCACATTTTTCATATACATAGTTACTATTTTCAAAACTATCACCCTATATACATAGTTATCATTTTTGTGAAAAATGATTATTTTATATATGTTAAAATTTGAAATATAGATCAATAGTTTTAAAATAATAACTATATATAATAGTATATTATTACTTATACATGAAAATTAAGATAAAATTAAGTTTAAAAGTAAAGTAAATAAAGTGAAAAAAGTTGGGGATGACATCTAATATGTAATTAGATTCCTTAATACCTGTGCACCAGTGATTTGTTATAAAAAAACGTAACCCGATAAATGGGTTAGAATTGGGCTTTTCCCACTCAGTAATGCCTTACTTAATTTCTCCAAATTAATTACTCTCTACCACATACATCAGGCCAGTGTAACCATATCTAGTCCATATGCGACCTTATCCATATAACTACGTGTTGTTATTTGATGAAGAAAAGGCCTTGGAATGCATAAACCAACGCAAGAAATCTTGAATGAATGATACATCCAAATCCAGGCAAAGTGCAATCACACAACAGTACACAAGTTGAATCAGCAGCACACAAATGCAAGTTTGAAAGAAGAAAAGAAAGATTGATATGAGAGTCCAATGGACTCTTCTTGTAACGGTAACTGTATTAATTGATCAAGCAGCAGTTTTGAGCTTCTTTGCAGCTGTTGCCAGCAGCTGGCCTTGGTGGAGCCGTCTCCGGCATAAGTGCCTGCTCCATATGGGCTTCCTCCATCTCATACATGCCCGCGCCAAACGTGTAACTGATTGGAACAAATATCATCCCATGGTGAACCAACTGCGTGATGGCAGTCAGCCTGTAGTCAATACAAATATCATCCCATGGTGAACCAACTGCGTGATGACATTCTCCATATGGCCTGTAGTTAGCCTGCGTGATATTTACTCACTTTCAATGTGCAATGGACTTATTTTCCAAGTTTATAACAAATTTATGTTAGTGGATGAAAATTCCATGGCAATACAGAAATAACTTACGCAGTAGTCTCTTGTCCGCCATTCTGAGACCCGGTGGAGATGAAGATTCCAGCTGGCTTGCCTGCAAGTGACCGTGAACACCAGAGGCCACCAGTTGTATCCAGAAAGGACTTGAATTGTGCAGCCATCATGCCAAATCATGTAGGGAACCCGAAAACAAACCCGTCGGCTTCTGGAAGCCTCGTTGGGTTTGATAATAGGCACATCACTTTTTGGGGGTGCACTCATCTTACCTAGCACTTCAGCTGGTAGTGTCTCTGGAACCTATATATATGTGCACAATTATTTCAAGTCAATCACTCTCAGTAACACAATTAATGATACAAGTAATCAACTAATTATGAATTTCTGCTCTTCTTGGACTAAGACCTTTTTTATAGAAACATGTAAAAACAGAGCTTTAGCACTACAACTCTAAGATGCATAATAGCCCACAATTTAGCTTATTATTCCGACATTCAGATTCTCACAAGATATAGGGCATGAGTCAAAAGTAAGGAATTAAGAAATATACCTGCCACTGGAAATTGAACAATACAACTCTAAATCCATTTTACCATACAATTACACGAGTACAAAAACTGGAAATTGTGCAATACAAGCATGCTGATGTATTAGGAACTGCTATAGAACACAAGCCATTCTACCAAATAAATATATTTTTTTATTAAAGAGCAAGAAAACCAAGGAACAAAGTAACACCCATATTAAAAATGTTTACTGCATTTGAAAAGGTTATATACTGTGCAATTCAACCAAGCCTAAAATAGAAATTCCATATAACATAACAACATTGCCAATATTGGCTAAGGCAAAGAACATGGCAGTGAAAGATGAATAAGGATTCCTAGAAAGTGAAGATTGGAAGAATGCTTACCCGTCCACCTCTTTGAAATGGCTTGCTTTCCCCAGTACAAGTGTGAGCATCACAGAATTGGTGCATAAACAACTCTATTCAATGAAAATAAGACAAAAATGAAAAAATAATTAGAAGCAGTACCAAAGTGATTAGAAAATAGAAAGGGGGGAAATCAAATGAACATCAAGGGACCAACGACCAATGCCAAATAATTCTCCTCCCCCTATGCCAAACACCAACACAAAAGGGCCTTTTCAGAATAGATTTTGAACAAACTTATAACTGGCTTGTGCAACAACTACATTTTAATCTTTTCGTATGGAGGGCATATATACATGTATGCTTAGAAGTTAGAATTATATGCATAACTACTTATTAAAACAACTCCAGATTAGCAATCTTTGCTGTACCATGAAGACGGTTTGCAGATGGTCCTCCTTTGACAGGGAAGCAACAAACTTTATTTAAACTAATTGAATCATTTAAACTAATCTAATTGCTTTGCAGATCAACAAAATTTAAGGCTCTAAATTCCAACACCGATAAATGAACAGAGAGAAAGAGAATTGGATAAAAAGAACAAATACCTCTTTTTCGATGCACACCGCCTCTACAGCTCCCCGATGTTCAGCATAGGCGCTCAGATTTTTGTTTCTCCGGTGACAGCAAAGATCGAAGCAAACGAATACCCTCAAAATTAGAAGATGAACCGAAAGAAAAGAGAGAGATTGAAATTGGGAGATGAATCACTAAACCACCCCATATATACTACTCTAAACACAAACATTATGAACTAAAAAATCTCAATTAGGAGCGTAGAAAGCTGAAATTGAAAATGAATGCAATGTATACTAAACTTACCCATGGATTTAAAGGTTTCTCAAAATTATGCCACTCTTCATATATTTATTACCAGTCCATTTTCCCATTGCTCAGAATCTCAATTACCCCATTATAAATGTTATTCTCTAACAGTATTTTTCTTACAGGCAAAAAATGCCATGAAATCTTTGATGGGCAAGAATCAGATACCCTTCTAAGCACCAAAACTCAAAATTCAGAAATACCCTTATGCAGAAATGGGTTCAACAAAAAAATGACAGAAATTTACAGCTCTACAGAAGAATCCCAACTTAATTACCATTCATTCCATGGGTAAAACCACACTCAATTGTGCCAAAAATAGAGGCTTCCAAGCAAAAAACCAACAACAAACAGATCATTGACAAAGAAGGAAAGTACTAATCCTCAGCAAAGAAGAACTTCATCAGAAAAGTACCCTATGTAAATACATCAACATTCTATCAAATGCCAACTAAAAATGCATTCCTCAAAATAGACATTCTGCCACGTCCCTGGAGAACTAATTAGCTACTAAAAACATACCAAAAAATTGCGATAATCTAAGAAATAGAATTACAGGTTGTATAATTGTCTAGATTAAGAGTATCTCAAAAATAAATATGTGAAATAAAAAAATGTATCTTTTACAAATCTTGTAGAAATCTAAAACAAATTATATCACAAAATCATTAGATCAGTTTGAATCTGCCAATGGCCCAATACACAGTCATCACAAAGATATGAATACAAGAATTCTTCATTGTACAATGATAGAAAGATTACCTACTGCACACACACCTAGCTATGTAATTCACAGACGGTGATTAGAACCTTGTTGCAAAGGCTTCTGTTATCCCACCCAAGTTCCCTAGAGCATCTCTAGCTATAACAACCTGCATTCAAAAAGTATAGATTTTTTCCATACGATTAAAGGTTTCAATAGATGCTTGAAGAATAGATATGCTCAGCAAACAACAATTGGAGCAAAAAATAAAAGATTAACAGGATCTGTAACATATTCAAAAGATTAAGACCAACAATTGGTGTGGTTGTGCATGAATGATTAAGAAAGGAAAGTGCAATTTTACTGCAGTTCTAGACTTCTAGTAGTTCTTATTGAGAAAAATCTGCATCAAGCTTATCAAGATGATTAAGTCCACCTTTCACTACTTACAAGACAATCCAACACCAGACTAAGATTGTAGTAAAATTGCTTAGGATCAAATTTGAGATCGAGCAAAGCCTAAATCATGCAAAAATCGGTAGTAGTCAGACAATAATGCATGACCGAAAGATGAATGGTTTTGCTTGAATTAAGTTGAAATAGTAAAGCATCTAAATTTGAGAATTCTCAGAGTGCTAAGCTTAGAGTAACAAAAAAAGAACTTTACTTAGCTTCAAAAGGCTCTCATGCAGTTACAAAAGAATGAGAGAATATCTACGAAGAAGAACATTGGAAATTTACTGTACATCAATTAATATTGTAAGAACTTTATGCTAACTCGTACAAACAGAAAAAGCTCTTGAATATCAAAGGGTGAATTTGATTAAGATGTGCCTGTAATGTTCACTCATATTTAATAAAAATCAAGTAGATAACATGACAAATTAGACACTTAAAGCTCCTAGAATATATCATCTAATTCACTATAAGTAATCATATATTAGAGTCCAATAGGATCACCAAAGTGGTTTTTAATCAAAAAACCCCTCTATTGCTGCCAAAAAAGAAAACAGTAACCCTCCATAAATTCTAAAACTAACCAAAAGAACAGAATTGGTCAGCTAAGACGATTTGCTCACAAACAAAAGATAGCAGCAAACAATTCCAGAGGAGGGTTTGGCAGACTATGCAATAGTAATTTTAGCAACAAACAAAAGTAAGTTTCAACAATTCCAGCACAAAAGATAGCAGCAAACATCAATGGAACTGTAGACAACAGTTCATGAACAATTGAAATGAACCCAAACAACACAGTTCGGAATTCGGATTCACAAGAAGACGATAGAGTCGTAATTTAGTTTCAATGGGAGAGAAGGAGACAAACCTGAGGTGTTGCATTTGTTTAAGGGATTCCAAATCGTCGGATTTAATTAGGGTTTGGAATCTTCGAGAAACATCTTCCGAAGCCGCTCTAATTGCAGTCTTCTCCTCTGTTGCTCCTCACCGACACCGATGATTCTTCTCCGCACGCTTTCCTCCTCCGTCTCCAAACCTTCTTTCATCCTCATCCTCCATACTCCCCTTTGTTTTCTTCTTTGTCGACCCGATCTGCCAGAGTTGGGAGATCATATCACGAATTTCGCGTGGGATTTTGTCAATCAACCATTAATGGCGGCCGACAGAAACAACCACAATCTCAATGACGATGAATCCAGTCCTTTCCTGGAGAATCAGGAACCATTCAACAGAGAATTCAAGTCCTCCGACCTTCAGCGCTGCGAAAAGAAGGATCTGGCTCCACCGCTCTCGCTTCCTTCTCCTCCGCCTCCACCGCCGTGCAAGCCATCAGTGTCGCTGCAGCCCGAGACTTACAGATGGACCACCGACGAAGTGTCGTTGAGCATGGTGGGGCGCACTCCCTGGGACACCGGCCTTACTCATTGTCTCGGCCGGCGGGATGAGTTCTATAGCAGTGATCTTGAAGTTTGTGAGTGTTTTCGTATTTATATTCTGCTGTTTAATTTAGAGATTGAGAAGTGGAGAAGATTGACAAAGAAGGAATACCATTCTGCTGTTTAATTTATTGGTACACAATAATAGGTTTGGGGACAGAAAGAAGAATGAGAAGGGGGAGATTGAACGTGGATACATATTTTGTTGGTACACAGTAATAGTAGTATCAGAATTAATATGATGCCTCTAATTTATTGGTATATAATAATAGTTTTTGATTTAACTGGTTTTGAGAAGTGAATTTGAAGAAACGTGGGGTAGAAGACGGAGAAGTGGGCAATTGATTTTGACCAAGGCAGTTTTTTTGGGGTTTTGCTCTTACATATTTTGTTGATTTTTTTTTGCAATTTTTAATATAAATTTTAGTGACACATGTCACTTTTAGAATTGATCAAGTGACGCGATTTTTTCTACATACTTGGTCTCTCTTTTAAAATGTATTAGGGTGGATGTTGTGATCTAGAATCGATCATCTGTTGATAATCCACTCCTTTCAAATTTGACACATTTAAAAAATAGATGAAAAACTTTATAAGGCTCTTAAATAGAGATGTAAAGAGTTGAGACATCAAATTTTCCTAAGACATAAATGGAAGTAGTAACAATCCCCAAATCAAATCGTTATTGACTTATAAATCAAATTATGAATTAGTTAAACACTAGAACTTTGAACAATCATGGTGTGAAGCTATACAAGACTGATTCTAGAAAACAAGGCTTCAACTTGGAAAGTTGATAGTGAAATTTGAGTCATGAAATTGATGTTTCATATTTCTATAAGTTACGATGTTCAACTCTTATATCATATAAATCTTCTTCCATTTTTTCTAGTTTGACAAACTAGGTTACACGAATTTGTGATCTTAATCAACACAACCAAATAATCAACTACTCATAAATAAAAAAAACAATAGCGCGCAAGAATTAACATTAGTAAAGAGGAGAGAAGCATTGTTAAGATTATCGAGCCAACGAGAGACGGTGTCGAAGGTGGAACTGTCAGACATGTCTTAGACGACGACGACACAATAATCGGCAGAGGTGACAACGCATGAGCGCTCTTGGTCGGCGGTGTCCCAAAGATGAGATTTGACTTCTTTTTTGTCCAATACCAAACTCTAAGCGTGAAACTCAACTCAGATTGTGGGTTTTGTGTGAATGTTGAACTCGTTAGGACCGCAGTCTTCGATTATCACTATCTTAAACAAGTACTCCTTCGCGAGACCAAAAGAAACAAAAGGCAGTTGGATTTTGTGTTTATGATGGTTAATTGGATTTTGTATTTATGATGGTTAATTTGATTGGCGGGTTTGCAAACTGTGTTGCATATGGAAAAAGAGAAGCTTACCCAAAAATAAAGAAGGAAGGACGAAGATTTGGTGAAGGGACATATGGAATTGACAGATCTAGGTTAATGCATCCAATCTCCCTTTTAATTACATGCAATGCGTTATACATGACAATCGTGGTCCGAACCTTTTTCTGGACAAATACACATTTACACTAAGTATATATAACAAAATCTTACACCTTTCTATTATGTTAAAAGTGAAAGATTCTAATAGAGATTCTGTAAAGATTCAAAAAGAAAATTTGACTAAAATTATAGATTTGACCCAAAATTTTCAAATTGACCCAAATTTCAAATTTGAACAAAATTTTCAAATTTGAAATTCGAAGGGTTTCGCCCACACACCCACCCAAACCCGAATTTTCCTATGCCGCTCACCTCTCATCCACACACCCAAACCCGAAGCTCCGCCCTCCCACCTCTCTCCGCTCTTGCTCTCCCACCCCTCCCCGGTCTCGCCCTCTCACCCCTCGCTTCTCTCTCGACCTCCCACCCCTTGTCGCTCTCTCGTCCTTCCACCCTCGCCGCTCTCTCGCCCTTCCGCCGCTCCAGCTCTCGCCCTCCCACCTCTCGCCGCTCTCTCGCTCTCCCACCCCTCGATGCTCCAGCTCTTGCCCTCCCACCCCTCGCCGCTCCAGCTCTTGCCCTTCCACCTCTCACCGGCCACCTTTCTTACAACGACAACGTTTCCATTGGTTTGAACGTGGCTGCGCTCACCTGTCACCCCAACAACAATTTCACGCTTAGGGATACGACATTGGTGTGTTAGGGTTTTTTTGTGTTCAATGTTAAATTTAAAATTGATTTGGAAACACTGTGCTTTTCTTGATTTTTGTTTTAGTGTTCATTTAGGGACTGAAAACTGGTTCAAAATCAAAGGAAACAAGTGAGTTTTTGTTTTTGTTTTTGTTTTAGTGTTGATTTAGTATTGATTTGCTTTACATTTCGTTTGGCTCTTACATTTTGTTTGACTTCTCATTCTCTATATTCTGGTCTTATTGGATCTGAAAGGTATATATACACCCTAATTTATTTACTTAATATTTAATTTGTTGCTTACAAAGTTGAGCAGTTTTATAAGAATGGCATCAGAAGAAGCATTAGGCGAACTACTTCATGTTGGTTGGCTTTGAGCTATAATTTGGTGAAAATAATGTTATTGTTCCACTAGAGTTCTTTCTTATAGTGTTGCAAACTTTCAATCTATATACACTTGGGTGTTGAGAGATTCATGTTGATGTTCCACTAAAGTTCTTCCTTATACGATATCCAATATAGGAATTGGTGAATGTATTACAAATTGTGGGTGAGAGAATAATTGTGTGCTTTCTTATGTTTCTTCATGGTTGGTTTTCTTCTAGGTCTCTTTGGGTTGTGTGACTCCATTCGCAGTGGTGAACGAGATAATTTCAAAGTCAACAACTAAACTTGATTGGATACCTCTGATATTGCAAGTTGATTGCATTATATTCTACTAATCAAGATCCTACTGTTTGCTTTCCTTTGGTTCAATTTTTGAAGGAATGTTTCATTGTTGTCGGACCAAGGATTCAGATCAGCAAATCACTGCTTGTTCCATCCGCTGTCTAATGATATTATTGTTGGTAAGCAACAAATTTTTTCCTATGCTAAGGGTAGACTGATGTTACTTGCACATGTATGAATCAAAAGTTTAACATCAATGTATTGTTTGATTATTATGTGAATGCAATCTATGCCAATTGATAGACAATATTTTCATGTTTTTTATATCATTCCAAAATTAATGCCCGTGATCTTATGTGAATGCAATCTATGCCAATTGATAGCCAATATTTTTATGTTTTGTATTTCATTCCAAAAATACCTATCTTTGTGGCAGCAATTAATGCTCGTGATCTTGACAAGTTTCTGAATTCAATTGGAAGGCAGCATGCATATGTTGATCTCGATGTCTAGCACAATTTGACAAATATAGGATTTGTTTTCTCCTTCACCCTATCTTCATTTTAATTTTAATACAAGTTGCAACTTCAAGAACTGCTCTATCTTCGTTGTACATGTATACTTGTTGTAGACACATTTCTATTGAAAAAAATACATATCTTTGCGTAATTTGACAAATATAGGATTTGTTTTCTCCTTCACCCTCTCTTCATTTTATTTTTAATACAAGTTACAACTTCAAGTACTGCTCTATCTTCGTTGTACATGTATACTTGTTGTAGACACATTTCTATTGAATTGAGTGTATGTCTTTTGATACCTTTTTCAGCCATATCCTAATCAGAAAATCCATTGGTGATCAATGCTAGGTCTTCCAAACTGGTGTAAGGTACAAAACACATCATGATTTCAGTGTGACTTTCTCATTTTTTATTAATGTCACGCTTGTTTCGTAACGACTAAATCCGGTACACTCCAAGAGAACAGTTCGGTTTAATCCCAAAGGCTCTTCATCATGCATTATAAAGGTAAAGATCTTCCTCTCCTCACCTGCAATTGGTCTTCTTTACTATTTCCCACTTGATTATACGCCTAAGATCTCTTTTTGGTGTAGATTTCTGGTACAAGCCAGTTCTGAGAAACATAGAGAGCAATATGATTAATATGAAGCATGATGCTTCCCTCATCAGTTCTCTGGCTGTGAAGTGATACATGTGCTCTACTTCTTAGTGCAATTGAAAAGGTGCTCTGGTGAATTCAGTATATAAAAGTTATGTTTCGACAGTGCAGACTTAATGGTCCCAATGTAGAACTTCAATGAAAGAAATCAGGTTCAAACATTAGATCAGGCTAGCTGACAAATTCGTGTGAGATGCAAATAAAATCAATGATCTTCTTTCGTTTTGTATTAATTTAACATGTAAAAGGACGAGAAAATCAGGTTAAGTGACAATTTTATGTACATAATACTCTTGCAAACATCAGATCATATGATGGTTAAGTAGTGCAAATTAATGTAGGATAATATATTCAAATTAGATATTTTTGCAGTTTTTATAAACAACTCAAAATTATTAGTCAATATTATAATTGTAAAGTTTATGGTTGGAATGATAAAAAATACCACCTAAATAAAACTGGAAAGTTGTAGAGTCGATTTTAAGACCCATTCAAATTGCTAAACATGTGCTCTAAGCCTCTAAGCAATAAAAGCCATATTCGAAAAGTGACCGGACTTTCAAAATATGACCGGACCTTCAAAAAGTGATCGGGCCTTCAAAATTATAGTTGTTTTATTAAAGAAATTATACAAAATGTGACCGGACCTTCAAAATTATAGTTGTTTTATTAAACAAAATTATAGTTGTATCATTTAAGCAATAAACAATAACATTCAAAAAGTGACCGGACCTTCAAAATATGATCAAAGCCGATAAATGAATCGTCTCGTTTCAACGATTAATGGATGAACGAGTTGTCTGAATTACACAACTCGATAATTTATGGGTTGGGTCATTAATTCATTTAATTGATTAGATGGATTGTTTTAAATATATTTTATAATTTATATTGAATATTATAATATATTAAATTATTATATAATAATAATAATAATAATTTATAGGAATATTACTATAAACTTTATTGAAGTATGATTTGATGAGCTAATTTTTAAAAGGCTTTGACACGACACTATTAGCAGGTTGTTCGACCTGAATCCACATTAAACTCTTAGTGACATGTAAATTCAAACGACTTATATGTGATGGCCTTCAACTCAAATCTGTCCCACCCTAGCCGGTTGACAAGTTCCCGTAACATAACATCGAAGACGTGTGCCACATTTTTTATTTTTTTGGTATTATATAATATTCTTTTTTATATTCAGTAAACTCGTCCGATTGTAATAAATTTATAAATAATATGAGAATAGGCAATTTTTCCAACAATTGACACAACATCGAAGGTTGACAAGTTATCGTAACATAACATCAAAGGTTTGTCATCGATGGATCAAAATTCTTTGTTATCCTCTGTATAACCGTATTGATTTTCACTAATACAAACTAAATAAATACACCTTATTAGATTCAATAACAAAACAAAAACATCACTGAACTTAACAACATAGGAGTAATATATAAAATGCAGAAACAACCCAAAACTAGCTAGTGAAATGGGTTTTGGACAGATGAAATTCTACAGAATGATTTTCATTAATGTAATATAGGACACACCTTAGACAATTTTTTATCGTAATGTTGTGATTTGTACTAGTAACGGTCACTATGGTTCTCTACGTACTACATCTATATCTAGAGGCCACAAACATAAATATACAAGTAAAGAGATTAGATAGATAAAGAGAGAAGTAGTTAAAGAGATAAGTAGTTACCTCATCATGAAATTCTTTAAATTTGGCATTTGTATAAGCCTTATGGAAAACTTCTTCAGCTAGAATTGCTCCATTGTAAGTCAAAGGCCTATCCATGGTGTTAGCATTTAATTTGTTTTCCTCTTCAACTTTACTTGCAAGAGCCATTTGAAATTGATCAACAAACATTTTTAGGCCGCTTTCCAAACTCACGTATCCTTTGAAAAAGAAGTTAATTCCTTCACTTCTCTGTGTAGAGGACATACCAGCCCAAAATGAATCTCTCCAATAACCCGGAACCCATCTTCTTCTTTCGATATAAGCTTATTTTATCCATGGGTTGCTATGCAGCTGAAACTCTTCAACCATTTTCGCCCATGCCTCATCAAACTCCTCTAATGTAAGTGAATCATGCACAACAACATTCAGGCTCTTACTTATTTCCTCCCAATGTGGATTTTTGCCCAAGTTTCTTGATGCATTTTACATTATATGAAAGAGGCAAAGTCTGTGCCTACTACTTGGAAAAACTATCTTAATTGCCTTGTTGATTGCCTTGCACTGATCAGTGAAAATAGCATCAGGAGGTCTTCCCATACACTCCAGCTAACAATTGAATAACCAAACAAATGAATTAGCATCTTCATTTGATAATAATCCACACGCAAACACTACTGATGACCCATGATGATTCACTCCAATAAAAGGAGCAAAAGGCATCCTGCACCTATTTGTCAAGTGAGTAGTGTGAAATGTTACTACATTACCAAAATCCCTAGTAGTAGCTCGACATCTTGCGTCTTACCAGAATAGATTCACTAATCTCCCTTCTGAGTCTCTCTGAATTGCACTGAAAAAATTCGGATTATCATCTTTTATTTTCTTAAAGAACTCCTCAATAGCAGCGGCATCACCTTGTAATCTTATACGTCGACGCTCAATCCCTAACACATTTCACATATCTGTTTCAGTAAATGGTAGGTTCTCATACCCTCCACTTTCAACAACTAGTGAGTTAAAATTCTTCTTTATTGGGACCCCGACCGCATCATTGTTTAAGATCCTCCTCTTGTGATAATTTGTCATGTACTTGTAGTTAGGCATGAATCGGCTGTTGGAAGGATCCATAGGATGATTGTGTTTCAACTTCAAGACCGTGATTGTCATCTTACCTTCCTTCGTCCACGCATCGACATATGCTTCACACTCGATTACTTGCGATTTAGCTATTTCTGCCGCTTTCTTACCACCCCTCACACAAGCTAATCGCAATCTCTTGAGCATTTCATATTGCGGTTCCTCACCCGACTTTCTCCGTCCATAATCTTTCCCCTGGAACTCATCAAGTAATGCACATGTGCATTTATGGAATTGAAAATCAGTTTTACATGCATATGTATGACAAAATTCAGCATATTCCAACCCACTATCAAAAGTCATCCCTACAACAGGTTCTACAACGGTTTCATTGTCATTGTTGCTTGAGTCGTTTGACTCTTCATTTAGGTCGAACTCCATTCAACTTGAACATATCACGTGATACAAATAATTAATTAGTAGGGTGTTGAAATTAACAATTAACGATTGTTTAATGTAACCCAAAAGAGATAACACTGTGCATAATGTTTATTTATGATTCACATTTTAATAATCACTTTTTTATGAAATCTAACAATTGGTTCCCAGTAGAATAGTCCTTGTTATTTACGAATTTACTTGTTTGTTTATTTGTCAATTGAGCAATCATGTTGAAGATTTGGAACTGCACCTTTTCCGGTGAACTTTCATGTACAATGAGTGGAAATTTCAAGGTTCTATGGAAGAAATTTCCTAATGTTGTGTTAGCAATGAGACAACACTGTGCGGAATGTTTATTTATGATTCACATATTAATAATCACCTATTTATGAAATCTAGCAATGGCTACCCATTAGAATTGTCCTTGTTTATTTATGAACAAAATCAGTTTGTTTGTGTCATTTGTAACCAAACAAACTGATTTTGGTCAAAATCAGTTTGTTTCTTGAGTTCCATTGATCAACTATTGTTATTGACAGATTATGATGGTGTGGGGTTGAGTTCCATTGCTCAACTACTGTTTTTGAGAGATCCAAAATTGATAATACCTCAATTTCAGACCCCAAATCCAGAAACAAACTAATTTTGTTCAAAATCCAGAAACAAACTGATTCTGTTGATCAATTTCAGACCCCAATTTCACGCCCCAGGAACACCCTCTGATGGATTCCAACCCCCTTGTCCTCCATCAACGACACCGGCGAGCCATGGGCACCTCACCTCCATATTGAGGGATGCCAACCTCCATCAACACCTTGGCCGAAGCACTCATCAAGTCCATCACTTGGCCACGGCCAAGCCCCATGACATTCGTCGCGCCCTTTCTTCCAAGACACCCATAGACGTGCACGGCCCATGCCCGACCTAGTGGCCGCATCTATCCAAGCCTCTCAAGGCTTTTATCCATTTCCCTTTTAGTCATTTACTTTCGTGATTTTAGTCTTGCCTTAGGGGGGGGGGGGGGGGGGTAAAGAGTCATTTGCATATGGGCTTCAACCCACTAAGGCCCATTAGAGGCTTCTTCTTTGTTAGCTGAAATGTCATGGTATTTAAACCTCTTGTTAGTCTTTTGTAACTTGGTTGAAGAAATATGAAGTGGAATATTTCCCTTAGGGGCCTATTTGGCCTAATGTTTATAAACTTTTTATAAACAAAACCCACTTTTTTTTCCCTCCCTTCACATTTCCTTATAACACCCAAAATTCAAATTTTAAATACTACTTTTTAAAAAAAAACTCTTTATAAACAAAAAACTCTTTATAAACACCCCTACCAAACAAACCCTAGGTTGAGGAATACCTTCCTAAGGCCTCCACTTATCTATCAACCACAAGCTTTCCAATCAATCTCTCATTCTTTCTCTCAATCTCACACAAATATCTCAATCCAACAAGCTCTCGATTTCGTTCAAGGAAGAAGCCGGCCAAGGAACCTCTCCTAGAGGTTCCCTTGGCCCATTGTATCTCTCGGCCAGCCAAGCACTCTCTCGGCCAACCACCTTGTCTCCTCTCGGCTAGCATTTGCTTCCTCTCGGCTCCCCAAGGCATTCTCCTTGCTTCCGCCCTCAAGACACCTCCAAGGAGCCTTAAGAAGCCAACCGGCACCAAGGAGAAGTTCAAGCCCTCTCTTGTGCCACAATCTGGAGCTCAAGCTTGTGAGAAAAGGGCATTCAACCCCTTGTTTCACATCAATATCCTCCCTCAACCCAAAACACCAGCCACAACCACACTCTACACGATAAACAAATTGAAATTGAATAAACAGAAATTCAAAAATTGAAAGCAAAATCGAAATTTTAAAATTGAATAAACACAAATTCCAAAAATTGAATAAACAGAAATTCCACACCGTTGGTGGCTTGGGACAGTTGAAAGATTGAAAGCAAAATTGAATTCGTCGGGGAATTCACCAGATTGAAAGCAAAACAGAAATCAAGAGCAATAATGAAAGTAAAATCGAAATTCCAAAATTGATATTACCTCAATCGGCGCCGCTGGTGGCTTGGGACAGTTGTGCGAGTGGAGGATGCCGCCGAGGCAAGGAGAATCGTCGAGGAAGGAGACCGGTGGCTTAGGAGGAATCTGTGAGTGGCTTCGACCGACAGGTGGTCACTGGTGCTTCGACCGGTGCTGCGAGAGGCCGATGGTGATTGGTGGCTTCGAATCGTTGGTGACTGGTGGCTTCGAATTCGCCGGGGAAGGCGTCGACGAAGGCCGGTGGTGACTGGTGGCTTCGAACCGCCGGGGAAGGAGAATGGAGTAAGCTGGAGACTGGTTTCAACAGGAGCGGCCATGTTCTGTTTTGATTATTTGGTAAAGTTACCGGAAGTTGAAACATCGGGAGTTAATCGTCGAGGGATGGATCCCAGCGCGCCATACTGAAAGCTTTGCAGCTTGTTCCCGCTCGTTTTCGCTCAGCCGCCGCTCGTTCCCGCTCAGCCGCCATTAGAAGTGTAGCAGAATCTCTTGCCAAGTGGCAAAAGGTGTAAAAGAACGTCCTACACCTGGTGTATACGTAATAAGGTCCCATTTTTCTTTTGAAAAAGAGAATTGATTCGTACTACACTTTATCATTGGAATCATGATTCAATGATAACAAAAAACTATGTGTATCTAAAATTTAAACTGCAATCCGATGTTTTTAAGTATTGAATAAGTTTATGCTTTGCATTTTTTTTTATAAAAACGTGGATCCGCCAACATGTTTACCTCGGTTGGTAAAATGCGATTCAAATATTATGCGGTCTATAACCCTTTTTGTACTAGTAAAAAAAATCAAAAGATCAAGCCAACTCATTACCTTGATGAAGTAGCGCTTCATCAATTGGGTCTATTTGATGATGGGATGTGGATGTTCAGGCAAGTCGAATTGGAACATTTCATTCAACTTCAACTATTCGTCTATGCTCGAGCCACTATGAAGTTCTTGAGTTTTCTCTCAAAGAGGGTTATGGAACCGACTTGTCCTTTCATATCTTCGGCCAAGATATCGCATCTCACTTGAGACTCTTGGTTCCATCCTTCACCTCCCTTTGAATGGAAACTTTGTTTGGCACTTTAACCGTCAATTATTTTAAAATGAAATCACGGTCATCGACTTGGAGTACGTACCCCAGAAATCAAAGGCTAGCTTCATTTGAAACCCCGTCCTTCGGTACGTCCATAGAGTCCTATCGAACACCATGTTTGTGCATCGTAGGAGTGATGGAGTGGTTCAGGAGGATGAACTCTACTTGTTGTGGGCAGTGCTAAAAGGAAAAGAGGTGAACCATGCTTATTTATTTTGCAAGAAACTCTTGTGGGTTGCAAATGCTACTACGGGAGAGATTGCCATTGGAGGCCTTATCACAGATATAGCTCGACACTATCTAATTTTGAAGTTATAGGCCCCACCTTTATTGACCTTTATATATGTATCAGAATGTCAATGTTATCCAACAATGGCCAACAATATTTGGTGTGCTTCAACTATGGTTACCCTTCCATCCCTCCACCAAACTGAGTTCGTACGACCATCCATGATCTTCAACAACCTCAAGATGCTAGGAGGTGGTCCCAATCTCATAATGGAGGAAGAGATACCCGACTTGCCCCCACCCAAGCCTCACATTGATGATGAGAATGTCAAGGAAGAGCATGCAAAACACTTTGATAGGGCTTCATTGAGTGCCTTACTTCGATAAGTTGAATAAGAACATTGTTCCCAACATACACTCTTCTTGAGAAAATGCAGCAACAACAAGAACAACAACGAAAACGACAACGACAACAACAACAATAACAACGACGACGACAACGATAACAACAACAACAATGACGAAAACAACAACAACAGCAGCAACAACAACAACAACAAAAACAACAACAACAACCACGACGCCGTCAACGGTCATCGCCGGTGGCGGTGACGATGACAACAACAACGATGACGAGAACAACAACGACGACAACAACGACAACAGCAGCAACAGTAGCAACAACAACAACGACAACGACAATGACAACGACAACGACAACAACAACAATGACAATGAGTCATGAACGACACTCTCCAAGCTCTCTATGGAATGATTCTCAATCAATCCTATCCACCTCTACCACCACCATAGTGATCTGGTAACTTTCACTCTTTTCACTTTTGTTTTTATTGAGGACAATGCATATTCTTAAGCTTGGGGGAGGCAGTTAAAATTTTCATGCATTGCATTTTCAATCTTTTTAGTACTAGTTGCATAATTTCATGACATTGCATTTATTAGATGTACACTAGCTTAAACTTTCATGTCATTTGCATTACATATAGCTTAAGACTTTTGATGGATTCATTGTGTTATTCCATTTGAAATGTCTTGGCTATCAAAATCACAATCGATTATTAAGCAAAACCTTCAAAATTTAAACGTGTGTGAATGATTGAATTGAAAATTACATGTGATGGTCCCTTGAGATTGACTAGGATTAAAATTCACGACAAAAGCCATGAGTTAGTTTTTGGACCTTAGGACTTACACTTCATGAATACTTTCTCTTTTCATGTGTGAATTCTCCCTTTTATTTTCATCTCTAGAACTTGCATTTAGAACTATTATTCGAGACCACATTATAGCCATTATACATGCACAAAAATGGTTGATGTAATATGTTTTTCGGGTAACCCATTTTACCCATGACTACCCTTTACATTCAATCCCCTTTGTTTGGCCCCTTTGAGACTACATCATTCATTCTTTTCCTTAAGCACCACAAAATCAAACCGAGCCTTGATACATGAGCTTTTTATCCTTATGATGAATTAGCAAAATTCTATTGTGACTTGCTTGTGTGCTTGGAAGCTAAACTTTGGGGAGTTTAATAAACTAAAATTGCTTTTTATCCTTATGATGAATTAGCAAAATTCTATTGTGACTTGCTTGTGTGCTTGGAAGCTAAACTTTGGGGAGTTTAATAAACTAAAATTGTAAAGTTCTTGGGTTTGAAAAGAGACTTCTCTCACAACCTAGTAATCGATTGCGATCGTTACAAATGTCTATATCCCGATAAAACAATGGTGTGGGATGGTGATGATAAAACGGGGGAGCAAAAATCAAGGAAAACAAAGTGTTTGGAGTTCTTAATGATTGACCATTTTCCAAGATATGGTGCATTTTTTTGTTTAGTCAAGATAGATATTTTTCAATATTCCTCGGACAAGCACCACATGGCCAAACATGATCCCTACCCTTTTCTCATTACGTTGGCCTCATTACAGCCGAATAAAAGACCTCTTAATTTGTGTTTTGTGCATGGTTCCTAGGGTGGAAAATGAAGACATTGATGCAAGCTTATGGTAGATGAGTTTCTTTGGAAGAAAATAAGTGAAACATGTCCCTTAAACACATAAGAGTGAGCGGATCACATTTTTTCATACATCATAGCTCTATTGCTCAATTCATGACTTGTTGGATGCATCTAGTTCGTCATGAGCATGAATATAGGACATTGAAGTTGTTGCATTTAGTTTTTGCATATAGAACTAGGCATTCATGTGTGCATTATTGGTCTCATTCGCAATTCTTGTTGCATGATAAAAAAAATGGTCATATGCATTGTATTTGTTGTAAAGTATGTCATGTGCATCTCATGTTCTATACTTAAACACATCTTTAGGCTGAAGCTGGGAAATACTTGTGCATGGAAATTCATCCATGGATACTCAATAGAACTAATCATGTTCGCTTACACGTACCCTGATTTCCCTAAAGACGTCTTGGTCCCTCATTTCCTTGTTTTTTTTGTGCAGTTTTGTGTGCTCTAAAGCTATTTCCTGAAGTGCACTTGGATTCGAGGACGGATCTTTTTTAAGGAATGGAGGATGATGTGACCCTGCCTAGGGTCAATCATAAAGATCGAGAAGATCAAGATGCGAAGCTTCACTGGACCCATGAAGGATTTGCAACCGATGATATCCGAGGAAAATTCATTTTGGCTAGAACAACTTGATCATGCCCCAGCCATCCACAAGAAGGACGCGCATCGCCTTGTTTTGCTCGTGCCTTTGATCTTCAAATATTCAAAACTTTATTATTAGTTATTATGCATGTTATCATGTAATAATGGGTTGTGTTAGATTTATTTTCAGCTGAGACTCTTCATCTTGCCAAGGCATGTGAAGAGTTAGATAGGAGTTGGTTTTGTAAAGCCTATATAAAGGCTTTGTCTCCTTCATTTGTAATCACTTGAAGATCAATCAAAAACCAGTGTCTCTCTTGATAATTTTTCCTAGCTTGTGCGTTATATCAAGCATGCTCGTGCGTAATATCGAACACCTATCTGATCTTCTCTTTCGGGTGAGTCATATCCCAAAGGTGTTGATCTCTTGTCTTCCTTGGTGGTGCGTCATATCCTCCATTGAATTTCACTTATCCCTCACCTTCATCCAGATCCATCTTCATCGACGACTCCATTTCATCCATCTCCCACTTCACGTTATTCATCCAAAGCAAACCTCTCTCGGATCTCCCTCGCCAAACCCTCTGCGACCTCTCAGGAGAATCTCCCTTACATCCGATTCCCAGATCTAATCACTATCCAATTTTGAGGGATGAAACTAGACTTTCATATCTAACTCTGGGATTTGGAATCATCCAATTCCGAGTCAGGACGAGAGAGAACGAGCCAGTTGAATCCAAGGCGGAATTCAAGAACCTTGCTGACGATTCCTTGGAAGGTCTAGGAGCTTTGCCTTGCACCGTGGCACCCTCTGTTGGAACTCATTTTTTGAATGTGGCACCGGGTACTTTTCCGGGCACAATTCTGGTGGGCTCCGGCCATTGTTAACACCGGAAAGTGGAAGCATTGGCTTCCTCCACGCGAGCACATTCTCGTAGTGTACTCATACGACAAAAATGATTTCCGTTTGAATGAGAAATGGAGGCCCAAAGTAGCTTGCATGAAGTGCAAAACTTGGGAATATGTGGGGGAAAATTTCTTGTCCCACATTGGAAGTTTGGAGGTAGAAATACCACCATATATAATGGAGAAATGGACTCAAGGTTGTGGCCTTGAGTCATTACCCATTTTCAATGGGGAGAGGACCTAGCTCATCAAGCCCACACGCGCGCCGAGTCGAGTCGAGCCGAGCCATGCCATGCCGTGCTTGGGCTTGGGCTTGGGCTTGGGCTTGCCACCTATCTTTTTGGGCCAATCCGGAAGCCCATTAGTAGGATTCAACAGTTGGGCTTTGAACTGGTAATGGAGAGATTTCGGGCTGTATACCTAATCTTCCTCCATGATTAACGCCTCATATCTGTAACGTCCGAATCTATTTCGTAACGTTTCTGTAACGTTCAAATCCTCCTCTTCAGACTTCCAAAGCTCTATAAAAGAGTGGTCTGCCTCTCATTCAAAAGACACAGAGAACACCAGCCATCCCTCTTTTCTCCTCTCTATTTTCCGAAATTTGGGTCTGAGAGTACAACACAGTAGTGGTTCGTAGCCTTCTGCATTTTTTGGTTGCGCAAATCAGAAGTCGTCTTGCAGTTGTATCCTGGGATTCGGAATGCTATCAAACCGTCGCAATACGGGGCGTTTTCAGAATTAAGGAGAGAGATTTCGTTCTCGACTCTGCATCGATCGTAGTTCGGTATAATTCCGTTTAATTACTGTGCGATTTATACTTGCAGTTTATCTTTCAATATTGCGTTCCTACACCCTCGGATCTTTTTCTGTGAAATTTCTAACGTGTTTTGCAGAAAAAAATCGCATCGGGAATTTCATTCGATTTAACTTTCGAATCTGATTTGGCCATTCGAATTTATTTCGAATTCGTATCTGAAAACTATTATTTCGAATCTGCAATTTAATTCGAGATTGCATTCCGTACTGATTTCTGGTTGTGTTTCTGTGAACATATTCTAATATCATGGGTGATAACATCGAGAAATCTGTCGCTGATGTTACTGGAGCCGGAAATGGAAACCCGTTTGAGTCAACGCCCCAAATTCAGTTTGGGAGTGGTCTGCCAGTGGTGACTTTGCCAATGGGGAATATGCAAGCAGTGAATCTGCAAGATGCAAACCTGTCAGCGGCTAATCTGCAAGCCGCAGGGGTCGGAACTTCTGAGGTTCGTCAGACTGTCCACCCAGCTGCTTTTCAGACTGTCCAACCAACAGTCCATATGCCTGGCGCTGTGAACGCAGGCTTGATGCCAGAAAAGTTTGATGGAACGAGCTTCAAGACATGGCAGCAGAAGATGTTCTTCTTCCTGACCACGTTAAAGCTTGAGAAGTATCTGAATGAGGACAAGCCTGTGCTGTCGCCTCACAATACATATGCATACCTCCTAGCCAGCGTGGAGGCCTGGACTCACACAGACTTTCTCTGCAAAGGTTGGGTTCAAAGCCGCCTGATAGATCCACTGTACAATGTGTACAGCAAGATCAAGACCTCCAATTAAGGAGCTCTGGACTGCTTTGGAGAAGAAGTACAAGTCTGAGGATGCAGGCTCGAAGAAGTTCGCATTGGCGAAGTTTCTGGACTTCAAGATGGTGGACACTAAGCCCATCATGAAACAGGTCGAAGAGCTACAATTCCTTACGCATGAGATCATTGCTGAAGGGATGTCTATATATGAGACATTCCAGGTGGCTGCATTCATTGAGAAACTCCCTCCAGGCTGGAAGGAGTTCAAGAGCTACCTGAAGTACAAGCGAAAGGCAATGACTGTGGAAGACTTGATAGTCAGGCTGTGGATTGAGTCAACCAACCGCAAAGCAGATAGGATTCAGCCGGTTGAACAGAAGGCTAATCTGGTTGAACACAAGGACAAGGACAAAGGGAAGAAACGAAGTCAACATGGTTGGAAGCAACCCAAGGGAATGGTGGTACGATACAGGTGCTACCAGACATATCTGCTCTGACAAGGGATGCTTCACCACCTATCAGCAGATCAAGAGCGACGAGCATCTGTTTATGGGGAACTCGTCCACATCCAAGGTGGAAGGTTACGGGAAAGTGGTATTGAAGCTGACTTCAGGAAAGGAGCTGACTCTCACCAATGTCATGCATGTGCCAGACATAAGGAAGAATCTGATCTCCGGCACTCTGCTGAGCAAGAACGGATTCGCGACGAATTTCGTGTCTGACAAGCTGGTTCTCTCAAAGAATGGGGTATTCTTGGGCAAGGGATATGTAAAGGATGGACTGGTCAAAATGAATGTAATGACAGTCATCCCAAAAACTATTGTAACTGTTGTTTCAATGAATAAGACTAATCCTATTGCTTATGTTGTTGAGTCTTTTAATATTTGGCATGAACGATTAGGGCATGTAAATAACAAGTCTATTCAAAGACTAATGAATATGAACCTGATTCCAAAATGCAAATCAAGTAAAGACAAATGTGAAGTGTGTGTACAGGCCAAACTCACAAAAATGCCATCCCCACATGTAGAGAGAACAACCGAACCTCTAGGTTTAATACACACAGATTTGTGTGATTTAAAATATGTACAAACTAGAGGCGGTAAAAAGTATTTCGTAACCTTTATTGATGATTGCATAAAATACTGTTATGTATACTTGCTAAGAAGTAAGGATGAAGCCTTGGAAAAGTTTAAGGAATACAAGTTGGAGTTGAAAACCAACTTAGTAAAACCATAAAAATAATCCGAAGTGATAGAGGAGGCGAGTATGATGAACTCTTCAATGCGTTCTGTAGAGAACACGGGATTATTCATCAAACAACTGCTCCCTACTCACCAGAATCTAACGGAGTTGCGGAACGAAAGAACCGAACTCTGAAAGAGATGATGAATGCAATGTTGCAGGAATCTGGGTTACCCCAGAACATGTGGGGGGAAGCGCTGCTTACCACCAATTATATCATCAACAAGATACCGCATAAAGTTACTAGCAAGACGCCATACGAACTTTGGAAAGGTAAAGTACCTTCGTACAAATACCTCAAAGTGTGGGGGTGCCTAGCAAAAGTGGCAGTGCCACCTCCTAAAAAGGTCACGATTGGACCTAAGACCGTTGATTGTATTTTCATAGGATATGCACACAACAGTAGTGCTTATCGGTTTCTGGTACATAAATCTGACATACCAGATATACATGTAAATACAATAATGGAATCAAGGAATGCGTCCTTCTTTGAAAACGTGTTTCCGTGCAAGGATAAAGAACATCCGAAACGAACTCGTGAACAAAGTGAAGCAGGCACTTCTGTAAACGAAACAGAAGATGAACCTAGACAAAGCAAAAGAGCAAGAAAGGAAACAGAAGCTGAACCTAGACGAAGCAAAAGAGCTCGAAAGGAAAGAACCTTTAGGCATGAGTTCATCACAGCCTTTCTTTTGGAGAATGAGCCTAGAACTTTCAAAGAAGCTATGTCTACACCTGATGCACCTTCATGGAAGGAAGTAGTTAAAAGCGAAATCGACTCCATTATGCAAAATCATACATGGGAGTTAGTTGATTTGCCACAAGGGTGCAAAGCACTTGGGTGCAAATGGATTTTCAAAACCAAATTGAAAATCGATGGCTCAGTAGATAAGCACAAGGCGAGGCTTGTGGTGCAAGGATTTCGACAAAAAGAGGGCCTGGATTTCTTTGACACTTATTCTCCAGTTACGAGAATAACTTCAATAAGAATGCTAATAGCAATAGCTGCATTACGAAACCTCAAAATCCATCAAATGGATGTGAAAACTGCCTTTCTAAACGGAGAATTAGAAGAGGAGATATATATGAAACAACCTGAGGGTTATGTTGTTCCTGGACAGGAACACAAGGTGTGCAGACTTGTCAAGTCTCTATATGGACTCAAACAAGCTCCAAAGCAGTGACATGAAAAATTTGACAATGTCATGATGTCAAATGGCTTCAGCATCAATGAATGTGACAAATGCATCTACTTCAAAGACACTCCAAATGGTTACATTTTGTTGTGCCTGTACGTAGATGACATGCTCATTATTGGAAGAAACAAAGACATGATCAACCGAACTAAGAACATGCTTAGTGGGAAGTTTGACATGAAAGACTTGGGACCAGCAGATGTCATACTAGGGATCAAAATAACTAGACATTCTGAAGGAATTATCCTGCCTCAAGCTCATTATGCTAAAACAGTACTTGAACGATTCAAGAACTATTCAAGCGGGACTACAAAGAGTCCCGTGGATCCTCATCTCCACTTGACCAAGAACTCGGGGGATGCAGTATCACAATTGGAGTATGCACGTGTGATTGGAAGTCTGATGTACTTGACCAATTGCACAAGACCTGACTTGGCGCACTTAGTCAATGTACTAAGTCGCTACAGAAGTAATCCAGGACACAAACACTGGAAATGGATGACTAGAGTATTAAATTACTTGCGTTATACTCAAAGTTATGGGCTGCACTATGGTAAATACCCAGCAGTTCTGGAAGGATACAATGATGCGAACTGGATATCAGATTCCAAAAACTCAAAGTCCACAAGTGGATATGTGTTTACACTTGGTGGTGCAGCAGTATCATGAAAATCTTCCAAACAAACACTATTGGCCAGATCCACTATGGAGTCTGAGTTCATTGCTTTAGATAAAGCAGCAGAGGAAGCTGAATGGCTTCGGAATTTGTTGGAAGATATCCCGATGTGGGACAAACCAGTGCCAGCAGTGGGTGTACACTGTGATAGTCAATCGGCTATAGCTCGGGCACTGAGTCGTTTGTACAATGGTAAGTCACGTCATATACGAAGACGACATAAAACCATTAGACAACTACTCTCGCATGGTATAATCTTAATAGATTATATCAAATCGGCTGACAACCTAGCGGATCCGTTTACTAAAGGTTTGTCACGAGATCAAGTTGTTAAATCATCAAGAGGAATGGGTTTAAAGCCTATGACTACAGAGGACGCTTGATGGCGAACCCTACCTACGTGACTGGAGATCCCAAGAAGTAGGTTCAAAGGGAAAACTAAATCAAGCCGAATCAAGATGAGCACTGGGAGACTGAAGTCTCCTCCCAGTTCCTAGGATGATGAACAGTGCTACCTGTATGAGTTAAGGTTAAGCTTGGCTTTTAATGATTCCATAGCTTTGAAATAAAAGTGGGGTATGACAGGATACTCTTTATGGCAATCACCTTATGAGTGTGAAATGGGGTCGTTTCTAGGAGAATTAAGAAAGGCTAAATTCTCCAAGTTCACTCATGAATAACCAGGGATGTTCAAGGCCAAAATGAACACAACAAGAGAACCTAGTTCTGTGAGAAGATGAAACTGTGTGATAGTTGTTGTCTCGTATACATCAAAGCCCGGGTGGTTCAAGACATCATGTTCACTACCTGGTCGAGTAAATCCGATAGCTACTCACTATGGGTGGTTCAAAGCTGAAACACGCTACCAGCCCAAATGCAGTGATTTTTCGACTGTACTCTCAAAAGTCTTTCTGTTTTAACCAATGTTTAGAATCATTTCTATTCATGTGGGGGATTGTTGGAACTCAGTTTTTGAATGTGGCACCGGGCACTTTTCCGGGCACAATTCCGGTGGGCTCCGGCCATTGTTAACACCGGAAAGTGGAAACATTGGCTTCCTCTACGCGAGCACATTCTCGTAGTGTACTCATACGACAAAAATGATTTCCGTTTGAATGAGAAATGGAGGCCCAAAGTAGCTTGCATGAAGTGCAAAACTTGGGACTATGTAGGGGCAAATTTCTTGTCCCACATTGGAAGTTTGGAGGTAGAAATACCACCATATATAATGGAGAAATGGACTCAAGGTTGTGGCCTTGGGTCATTACCCATTTTCTACGCGAGCACATTCTCGTAGTGTACTCTTCCCCCATGATTAACGCCTCCTGTCTGTAACGTCCGAATCTATTTCGTAACGTCCTCCTCATGTTTCGTAACGTTTCTGTAACATTCAAATCCTCCTCTTCAGACTTCCGAAGCTCTATAAAAGAGTGGTCTGCCTCTCATTCGAAAGACACAGAGAACACAAGCCATCCCTCTTTTCTCCTCTCTGTTTTCCAAAATTTGGGTCTGAGAGTACAACACAGTAGTGGTTCGTAGCCTTCTGCATTTTTTGGTTGCGCAAATCAGAAGTCATCTTGCAGTTGTATCCTGAGATTCGGAACGCTATCAAACTGTCGCAATACGGGGCATTTTCAGAAATAAGGAGAGAGATTTCGTTCTCGACTCTGCATCGATCGTAGTTCGGTATAATTTCGTTTAATTACTGTGCGATTTCTACTTGCAGTTTATCTTTCAATATTGCGTTCCTACACCCTCGATCCTTGATCTCGTCATGTGGTATCAGAGCCCGTGAGGTAAGCTCTCGACACCATGGATCTTGTCACTTTAAGTCAGTTTAGCAAGCTTAGAAAATCATCTTATTCTGTGCGTATTTGTTGTTGTTTGCCATGGAAAACCTACCATGTTGTTGTGCATAGTGCGTACATGGCCTGCTGTGGGCTTGAATTTTCTGGGTCTTCATTGAAATTTTTCGGCTGCATGTGTGAACCAGACCATCGTCCTTAGAAAGAAGACGACCCCCTGAACTTGCTAGGCTGCCGAGGATTACACGCCTCTTGGTATGCTCATGTGTCCTTCCATTTGCCCATAACCAGCCTTGTTTTAATTTTAATTAGTAGTTGATAAGCTCACCTTAATTAGCACTCATTTTCCCTTCAAATTGCAGCCTTAACTACCGACCCATAAACTAGTTGGTGACCTTCCACGTACCTCCAAAACCATCGTTTTCATGGCCTAGAGATAAGGTTGAATCTTTTCCCATTTATTTCCAATTGTTTCATCTGCCGGCCTTAACTACTTTGAAGTTTCTCTTGTGCTGCAAGTTAAGTTCTTGAATGTGATATTGCATGCTTTAATTAAATACGAAGCAATCAAATTCAATGTGACAAAAAAAGAACGTAGGCTAACAACATGTGATCCAACAAGGTTTAGTGTATATTATACATTAGGAAGCCTAGCCTCTTACTGTATATTATTTTCTCTAGGACCTTGTGCTTATTTCAAAAAAAAAAACTTTGCAAACCCGAAGCCATTACAAGAACAAGACCTTGCCTTACCTTGTAGAGGTCGTAAAACTCGGACTTGGCACAACCTTTAAAAAAAAAAAGAGGCCAAGCAAAGACCATTAGGTGCCATCTTGCGAATCAGACTAAGGCCGAAAATTTAGTAGTTTCCTTGAACTTGCTTGTGACGAATTTTTGAAGCAAGCAATTCAGGTTCAATTGTTTGATTGTGTGCGTACCAAGAGTTGCTGTTTCATGGAGCTTGGTGATTGAGTCTAGGCGTCCTAGGAGTTTTCACTTCAAGTTAGGATCGCTTGCTTTCTACCTTAGTTTGACGTGAAACAAGGAAAAACAAGATCTTTACGCGGCCTAAGGTCCATTGGTAGGTTTGGATTTGTGAGCCCTTGTGTGAGATGTTGTTCGCTGGACTAAGTTCTTGGTAAAGCGACTTCCAATGGAGTTCTGACGACAAGAAATCATGGATATGTCTGAATTGGGTCGAATGCCAATAAGGAATTATCTTTACTTTCGGGATTATGGTGCTTCATGTAGGGAGATTCGACCACGTGTGTACCCTAACTCCAACACTCACACGAGAACCTACAAGGATTTTCGCAACCAAGGTAATAGACCAAGGAACATGCCTCCAAGGAGCCAATCTTATAGAGACTATGGCTATAGAGATGAAAAAAGATGGCACTCCCCAACAAGGTATCAAATTGTCCCTTCTTTTGAACCTTATTATCATTCTTCTTCTAACCCTTCCGTACAGACCAAGGGAGTCTATGACTCACCAAAATCATGTTTTAGCACGTCCAAGGGCAGAGAAAGAGTAGCCCTGCAGCCCCGAATTAGAACACGTGATATTGTGTGTGTTATGTGTGAAGGGCGAGGTCATTTGGCTGATATTTGCCCTAATCGCTACTACATATACAAGGGGAAGGATGATGAGATACCATGCTTCGAGAGAGATGTCATCATGGCTGCTTCATGTGAGTCCCCACCAAGAGTCCAAGCGACATGTCAAGAACTTCCACCAAGGTTGGATGAACCGAAGCCAACCAAAGAGCCTCTCCCAATGCCTGAGCCAGCCAAAAATGATGAAGAGCTCAAGGCAGAACTGTGTCAGCCTCCTATTATCATTGAAGAGGAGCTAAGGCCAAAATAAAAAGAGGAGAAAACCTTGGAACCATCTCCAACTCCTCCAAGAAGCAATTTTCGACCTACCTTCAAGGGAAGCTCTTTAACTTCACTAGCTACTCCATGGACAGACCAGACACATATAGTTCCTTCAAGATTGCCTTTCTTACTACAAGAAGAGGTCGAGAGTAAGGATGAGAAGCCTCTTGAAAATTCTGTTTGTGGCCAAGAAGAGAAGGATGTTCTATTCAAGACTAACTCTAGGGGAGTATCTCTTAGCCCTACTTTATCTATTCTTTTTCCCTTGCGTCAAACTGAGTATTTTTCAAGGGTTATATAATGTCAAGTTCATGAATCTATTTTTGTTGGTAGAACTAGAAATTATTTCATACATCATAGCTCTATTCCTCAGTTCATGACTTGTTGGATGCATCTAGTTCGTCATGAGGATGAATATAGGACAATGAAGTTGTTGCATTTAGTTTTTGCATATAGAACTAGGCATTCATGTGTGCATCATTGTTCTCAATTGCAATTCATGTGGCATGATAAAAAAATGGTCTTATGCATTGTATTTGTTGCAAAGTATGTCATGTGCATCTCATGTTCTATACTTGAGCACATCTTTAGGCTGAAGCTGGGAAATACTTGTGCATGGAAATTCATCCATGGATACTCAATAGAACAAATCATGTTCGCTTACACGTACCCTGTTTTTCCTAAAGATGTCTTGGTCCCTCATTTCCTTGTTTTTTTTTGTGCAGTTTTGTGTGCTCTAAAGCTATTTTCTGAAGTGCACTTGGATTCGAGGACGAATCCTTTTTAAGGAATGGAGGATGATGTGACCCTGCCTAGGGTCAATCATAAAGATTGAGAAGATCAAGATACAAAGCTTCATTGGACCCATGAAGGATGTGCAACCCATGATATTCGAGGGAAATTCATTTTGGCTAGAACAACTTGATCATGCCCCAGCCATCCACAAGAAGGACGCGCATCGCCTTGTTTTGCTCGTTCCTTTGATCTTCAAGTATTCCAAACTTTATTATTAGTTATTATGCATGTTATCATGTAATAATGGGTTGTGTTAGATTTATTTTTCAGCTGATCATAACTCAAGAGTTATTGTAAGACTCTTCGTCTTGCCAAGGCATGTGAAGAGTTAGATAAGAGTTGGTTTTGTAAAGCCTATATAAAGGCTTTGTCTCCTTCATTTGTAATCACTTGAAGATCAATCAAAAACCAGTGTCTCTCTTGATAATTTTCCCAGAAATTTTTCCTAGCTTGTGCGTTATATCAAGCCTGCTCGTGCGTAATATCGAGCACCTATCTGATCTTCTCTTTCGGGTGAGTCATATCCCAAAGGTGTTGATCTCTTGTCTTCCTTGGTGGTGCGTCATATCCTCCATTGAAGTTCACATATCCCTCACCTTCATCCAGATCCATCTTCGTCGACGACTCAATTTCATCCATCTCCCCTTCACGTTATTCATCCAAAGCAAACCTTTCTCGGATCTCCTTCGCCAAACCCTCTGCGACCTCTCAGGAGAATCTTTATAACATCCGAATCCCAGATCCAATCACTATCAAATTTTGAGGGATGAAACTAGACTTTCAGATCTAACTTTGGGATTTTGAATCATCTAATGCCGTGTCCGGACGAGAGAGAACGAGCCAGTTGAATCCAGGGCGGAATTCAGGAACCTTGCTGACGATTCCTTGGAAGGTCTAGGAGATTTGCCTTGCACCGTGGTACCCTCGATCCTTGATCTCGTCATGTGGTATCAGAGCCCGTGAGGTAAGCTCTCGACACCTTGGATCTTTTCACTTTAAGTCAGTTTATCAAGATTAGAAAATCATCTTGTTATGTGCGTATTTGTTGTTGTTTGCCATGGAAAACCTACCTTGTTGTTGTGCGTAGTGCGTACAAGGCCTGCTGTGGGCTTGAATTTTCTGGGTCTTCATTGAAAGTTTCCGGCTGCATGTGTGAACCAAACCATCGTCCTTAGGAAGAAGACGACCCCCTGAACTTGTTGGGCTGCCGAGGATTACACGCCTCTTGGTATGCTCACGTGGCCTTCCATTTGTCCATAACCAACCTTGTTTTAATTTTAATTAGTAGTTGAGAAGCTCACCTTAATTAGCACCCATTTTCCCTTCAATTTGCAGCCTTAACTACCGACCCACAAACCAGTTGGTGACCTTCCACGTACCTCCAAAACCACCGTTTTCATGGCCTAGAGATAAGGTTGAATCTTTTCCCATTTATTTCCAATTGTTTCATCTGCCGGCCTTAACTACTTTGAAGTTTCTCTTGTGCTCCATAGTTAAGTTCTTGAATGTGATATTGCATGCTTTAATTAAATACAAAGCAATCAAATTCAAGGTGACAAAGAAAGAACGTAGGCTAAAAACATGTGATCCAACAAGGTTTAGTGTATATTATACATTAGGAAGCCTAGCCTCTTACTGTATATTATTTTCTCTAGGACCTTGTGCTTATTTCAAAAAAAAAACTTTGCAAACCCGAAGCTATTACAAACACAAGACTTTGCCCTTACCTTGTAGAGGTCGTAAAACTCGGACTTGGCACAACCTTAAAAAAAAAAAAAAAAGAGGCCAAGCAAAGACCATTAGGTGACATCTTGCGGATCACACTAAGGCCGAAAATTTAGTAGTTTCCTTGAACTTGCTTGTGACGAATTGTTGAAGCAAGCAATTCAGGTTCAATTGCTTGATTGTGTGCGTACCAAGAGTTGTTGTTTCGTGGAGCTTGGTGATTGAGTCTAAGCGTCCTAGGAGTTTTCACTTCAAGTTAGGATCGCTTGCTTTCTGCCTTAGTTTGACGTGAAACAAGGAAAAACGAGCTCTTTACGCCGCCTAAGGTACATTGGTAAGTTTGGATTTGTGAGCCCTTGTGTGAGATGTTGTTCGCTGGACTGAGTTCTTGGTAAAGCGACTTCCAATGGAGTTCCGACGACAATAAATCACGAAGATGTCTGAATTGGGTCGAATGCCAATAAGGGATTATCTTTACTTTCGGGATTATGGTGCTTCATGTATGGAGATTTCGACCACGTGTGTACCCTAACTCCAACACTCACACGAGGACCTACAAGGATTTTCGCAACCAAGGTAATAGACCAAGGAACATGCCTCCAAGGAGCCAATCTTATAGAGACTATGGCTATAGAGATGAAGAAAGATGGCACTCCCAAACAAGGTATCAAACTGTCCCTTATTTTGAACCTTTATATCATTATTCTTCTAACCCTTCCGTGCAGACCAAGGGAGTCTATGACTCACCAAAATCATGTTTTAGCACGTCCAAGGGCAGAGAAAGAGTGACCCTACAGCCCCGAATTAGAACACGTGATATTGTGTGTGTTATGTGTGAAGGGCGAGGTCATTTGGCTGACATTTGCCCTAATCGCTACTACATATACAAGGGGAAGGATGATGAGCGACCATGCTTCGAGAGAGATGTCGTCATGGCTGCTTCATGTGAGTCCCCACCAAGAGTCCAAGCGACATGTGAAGAACTTCCACCAAGGTTGGATGAACCGAAGCCAACCAAAGAGCCTCTCCCAATGCCTGAGCCAGCCAAATATGATGAAGAGCTCAAGGCAGAACTGTGTCAGCCTCCTATTATCATTGAAGAGGAGCTAAGGCCAATAGAAAAAGAGGAGAAAACCTTGGAACCATCTCCAACTCCTCCAAGAAGCAATTTTCGGCCTACTGATCAGCACTATTTTATAGTGTTTATCTAGGAGTTGTTACCGGTGTTTAGGGTACCATTTGTAGGGATTTAGAGCACAACTATGGAGTAGTGAGTCAGAGAGAAAAAGTGTGGATATGGTGGTTTGGAGAAGCTAATTGAAGACATCCAGAAGACGAGGAGTAGACCACCTGAGGAGACGAGGAATAAAGCCACACAAGTGAAGAGGAGGTGCCAGCCGCGAGCAACCGCTACCAAGGAAGAAGGCCAAGAGCGCCCGCGGTGAAGAACGACAACGCGGAGCAATGAATGTCATGCCCGCGATCGCGGTGAGACCGCCGCGCCCGCGGTTTATTCGGCGAACAGGTCGAGAGCAAGGCTTCATTTTCCGCGATCGCGGTGAGGCCGCCACGCCCGCAGAAGAACACGAGAGGCGTCCCGAAGAGATTTTCCGAGTTTTGTTATTTTTTATTTTCGGTTTTATTTATTTTATTTTATTTTCGAACTTTATTCTTTATTTCCTTTTTGATGAGGTTTGTGATATTGGGGTTTAGGTTAAGTCTATTTAACCTAAATTCCACAGCCTCCATTCAGTATCATCGACATTCGCTATTACGTAGTATTTTTTCCATTCAGTATTATGTTTTCCAAGGCTATGAGGAGCTAAGCACCCTTTTGCTTAGTCCGACAATTGAAGCTTTTCGTATGACTTGATTGTGAGGTTACTTCTCTATTTCTTATTCCTTTGGATTATATATTTTCTCTTGCGCTTATTCCTATTGATTGTTATTGATTTGACTAGATTGATCACCTAGTTGACATTAGTAATTATCTATTGCTAGGGTTTGGATATTTCGAGTTGAGATTCCTTATCTATTGTAGCATCCATGATATTCTAGGACTAGTTGGACTAGATTATTATGAAAGAGAATTGATTATGTGCTAAATGCTGCGAAAGATCAGTGTTGTATGTATCCTGGTTTGATCCTATGCTCTAGGCTGCTATTGTTCTAAATCTTGATAGTTTCTCGTGCGTTCAATAGTAAGAGTTGCTAGGACTAGTTGGACTAGTGACTATTTAAGAATAGGGACAGGAATAATCAAAGGAAAGGAATAGAGATAACCTAGGATCGATCAATCATATAAAAGGTGGATATTTGTTTGGCTAATTGTTTTCCTTTAATTGAATACAAACTATTTGCTTTGTTTACTTGTTCAACAATCAACAACCAAAACCCCCCTTGTTACTTTGCATGCTAATCAACATAAAGAGAAAACAACTCCTCCTTGTGGGATCGACCCTTGCTTACCCAGACTACTAGTTTAGGTTTGTTAGGATTTATTTTGACCAGGTAACACGACTAAAACCTGCCTGTCACCTACCATCAAGCGAAGCTCTTTAACTTCACTAGCTACTCCATGGACGGACCAAACATATATGGTTCCTTCAAGTTTGCCTTTCTTACTACAAGAAGAGGTCGAGACTAAGGATGAGAAGCCTCTTGAAAATTCTGTTTGTGGCCAAGAAGAGAAGGATGTTCCATTCAAGACTAACTCTAGGGGAGTATCTCTTGGCCCTACTTTATCTATTCTTTTTCTCTTGCGTCAAACTGAGTATTTTTCAAGGGTTATATAATGTCAAGTTCATGAATCTATTTTTTTTGGTAGAACTAGAAATTCTTTCATACATCATAGCTCTATTGCTCAATTCACGACTTGTTGGATGCATCTAGTTCGTCATGAGCATGAATATAGGACATTGAAGTTGTTGCATTTAGTTTTTGCATATAGAACTAGGCATTCATGTGTGCATTATTGGTCTCAATCGCAATTCTTGTGGCATGATAAAAAAAAATGGTCATATGCATTGTATTTGTTGCAAAGTATGTCATGTGCATCTCATGTTCTATACTTAAACACATCTTTAGGCTGAAGCTGGGAAATACTTGTGCATGGAAATTCATCCATGGATACTCAATAGCACTAATCATGTTTGCTTACACGTACCCTGCTTTCCCTAAAGGCATCTTGGTCCCTCATTTCCTTGTTTTTTGTGTGCAGTTTTGTGTGCTCTAAAGCTATTTCCTGAAGTGCACTTGGATTCGAGGACAAATCTTTTTTAAGGAATGGAGGATGATGTGACCCTGCCTAGGGTCAATCATAAAGATCGAGAAGATCAAGATGTGAAGGTTCATTGGACCCATGAAGGATGTGCAACCCATGATATCCGAGGGAAATTCATTTTGGCTAGAACAACTTGATCATGCCCCAACCATCCACAAGAAGGACGCGCATCGCCT